>CM028130.1:904015000-906515000 GCA_016271365.2 Neoceratodus forsteri | reverse complement strand
AGACAGTACACAGAGGCTATACAGGCACTCTCTGGCAATCACATTTAAACTGCTAAAATGCAGGATACCAGCCTGGAAGTGAGCATTTAGGCAAGCTCGAGGAAGTCTTTTTGGGAACCCCCATTTGTAGGTGGATTACAAATAGATATATGTATATATATATGTAATAGATAACCCACTGTTAGGTGTGCGGTCGCGTTCTGATATACACACACCTTGGTGTGCATTGTTACACATGAGACTGCAGGCCAGGTTAGTCAACCACCCAAGGCGTGCTTATATCAGAGTGTAACTGCACACCCTAGAGTGAGTTATCTATCTTATAAAATGTCAAAATTGCTTTGTGGGGGTAAAAGTGCAGGTGTGTGGTCGCACTCTGATATACGCACGGTCATGTGATGCGTTTCAACCAATCGGCAGGCGTAATTTTTCCTACCCATTTTATAAATATATATATGTGTGTATGTCTATACATATAAACCCAGCTTAGTATTTAATCTTTGAGTTACAGTACAGTTTATTGTGGTCGCTAGAAGAAATTACCTGAATGTTAAGCATTTTCAACCTTTTACAGTATTTAGCATTGCCTCACAAAATTGATGAACATACCTTCCATTACTGGTTGTTTTTTACTTCACTTCAGTGCAGACTTTAAATTTTTCTATCTCTAAACCCTGTGTCATCAGAGCAGCCACATAATAGGTTATGATACCTGTGGCCCCATATTCAGAAATGTGGAAAGTGGAGTGCAGATATTTGTGTTGCACCTTGCCCTTGCCCAGGTGCCCAAAAATGCTATATTTAGTGGAATAGCGCACTTATGCTATTTCACTGAATATAGAGCCATTGCATCTCAGTGCTAAGCCACCTAGCTCTGGGCAGACATGGCTCATGAAATAGGGCATCATAATGGCTTGTGCCTGTGCTAAATGTCTTGTATTCAAATGAACCCATGCAAATAAGCTCATTGGGCATGCAAGATGCTTAGGAACCATTTGCACATTTATTATGGGCTCATTTGCATGGGTAGCTCAGTGATTTAGCATGCACTCCCCCCACTTACTCGGTCCCAGAGAGCTATGCCTGGTGCTAGTGGCCCCTGCCCCCCCTCCCACAGATCACCAGCCCAATATACACTAAAGATTATTCCTGGTGTATGATCGCTGACCTGATGTAAAATAAAGATTTTTCCTGGTGACATGGTCTCCCTTGCTGGTTCCGTGTGTAACCCCTATGTGGCGCTATCCCAAGGGCTAGTACTGTACCCCTGCCTGTATGGCTAGTGACAGATTAAGGGACCTGGGTCCAGTGACGGGTGCCTCCACCCAGAGGTCAGGGTTGGTAGTGGTTAAACTAACTTGGGCACAGCCCTCTGGGACACTGTGACCTCCCTTTGTTCCCACTAGTAGCCCACACAGTACACAGGAATTACCTTCCCAATACCCCACATATGCACACTCATTACACATACAGTATCCACTTACCCTCAGGACTGATTCTGCAGCATGTTCCTGAGGACCCCATGTAAAATAAGGTAAAGCAATGCCACAACAACTATGCAATACTCTATGCTATATGTACTGACACCACAAGTAGTATATAGTTCAACAAACATAAATCTAATTTATTCAGGGGAAGTAACAAGGAAGGGGAATCAGGTTAATTGGCAGTAAACACACAAATCACAGCACTGTGCATGCAATTTAGGGTCCAAATGTCACACTCTCTGGGTACCCAGGATGGGGGGGGGCTAGCCAATTCCGTTGCCCAGGGTTGGCGGCTGGTGCAGCTGGTTGGGGCCCTAAAGAAAAGAAAGTCATGCACAACAAAATTGCAATCCAGAGCAGAGGCTCAGTTCAAGAAAAGAAAGCACAAATAAATCAGATGGCACTCTTTTGATTCATAAATCATTGCAGGAGGTTGCCCTGAATTGTACTCACGATACCCAATACAGATTACAGGATGAATGGTGTTGTTTCTGGGTTTCCAGCATTCAGCACCCACTGCAGAGTGAGGGAAATTAAGATCGAAATCTCCCTCCAACTTTAAGGCACATTTATATGTAAAGAAAAGTACTGTACTGAGCAGACTACTTCACAATCCCGATCACAATTACTGCAAACTACCCGGGAGCACACACAGCATCAGCAGTCCCTGACAGGCCAATCGCATACAGTAAACTTTCGGTCTTCTTCAGGTTAAGCCTGGTTTCCACACTTCTGCTTCTTCTTCCTCCTCCAAAACTTTGATTCAGTCCAAACTACGATTACCAACGTCCGCAGACTGACTTTGGGGCCTACACACGCAGTTCCCACGCAAACTACTCGCTGCTCAAACAACAGGGCTCCTTCTCTCTTCACTGTCACCTCGGATCTGTCTTGCCAGCAACAGTTCAGTGCATTTCCCTTAGATCCACTAGAGTCCGGTTGGCTGATAAAACTGTCAGTCACAGCAGGGCTCCCTCTATAGGTGCAAAAAAGGTGCCATTGGACCAGAACTACACTTCCCAGGGGCTCCTTCAATTTAGTCCCCTTGTAACAAGCTCCAGCTAGGAGTCCCTTTTCTGATTGGCCCAAGCAGTCTCCATTTTAAGGCTCCCCCAATCCAATTGGTCCAGTTCGGCAGTTCAGAGCCAAAATGGTGGGGCTTCTCAAAACAGTTCATGCTGCAAAAAGGCAGGTTAGAACAAACTACATTTTCATTATTTTCTCCAAATGGTTTCTGGCAAACAGTTACATCTTTGAAAAGAGCTCCCTCTGCACCACTAGTGATGGCAGAATTGGAGCAATTGGTCAGCAGCTCAGGCGGGACTCAAGCAAAACACACACAGTCCCCCCCAGGCAAAGTAATTAGATCTGCGAGCAGGCAGACCTTAAAGAGACAGTACTCATAAACTTTGAGGTGCTTGCAGTGCCCACAACTAAACGGCATTTCGCCGAATGCCAGCTAGGCAGGGAGCACTTAGGCAAGCTCCTGGAAGGCTTTTAGGAACCCCCATTTGTGGGGGGGGGTTACTCCCTTCCTGACCTGAAAAAACTTGGCATCTGCGTCAAGTAGGTACCCTTATAACACTTTAAATCAGATCATCACATACATTCATATCATCAACAGGTTAGGCCTGAATTCTTTTAAACAGCAGTCAACATATTAAACCTTTGTTATATACACTTATCCTGTATTTCATAGCTTACTACTTGTTACACAACATTATACATACAATGCATTTTGAAATCAGGTCATTGCTTCCTGCACATGAAATCTGAAGAGAGGGAGCCCTTCCCTATCAGCTACCTTGGGGCTAAATGGAGCAGGGGCACCAAACCTGGAGGGCAAAACAATTAACCTGGAGTTATCACTTATGCTCAGTTTGGGCAATGAGCTCGGGGACACATATACTCCTTTATGGACCACATTGAGAGGTAAATCTACAGGCCTCCCAGGGGAATCATAGCTGAGGCGCACTACAGGCTTCACAGCTCGACCAGTCTTTCTAGGGGTAACTGTTACAGTCTCTGTACTTTTAGCCTAATTTTCAACACTGTCATTACTTGCCAGGGGAGTTTCCATCAGGGTAGAAAGGTAGGAACTTGGGGCACTTTCAGCTCCAGGATTTGCAATTTCGGTGGTCACAACACTTGGCACACAGGAAGAGCTCTCTGGCACTGGCAGCGAACCATCAGGGCACTCAAAATACTCTTCTTGCTCTGATGTATCACCAGTCTGTCCCAGTTCACCATTTTCCTCCTCTGAAAGCTCAAACAGTTTCACCAGACACAGTGACTCAAGATCATCAGACTTAACTACACCTCACTTTCTGGGAACATTGGCTCCAAGAACAAAGCTGGGAGCTTAGGCAGTCCAGAAGGCCCAGCTTCATCTCCATAATTGACTAAGGGATTACCTCGAAATAATTGACTTAGTTCGTAAGAAGGGTAGTACCCAAAGTTGCACTCACTTTCCTCTGAAGTAGACTGACAGTCATTTTCAATTGGGGTTTGCTGTGGAGAAAACCTTAACTCAGCAACTGTAGGTGCAGAGTTTCTCTGCCTTTGCTTAGCAGCAGCTCTGGTCACCGGTCCAGTGGAGCACTTTCTTGGGGCTCAGATTCAATCAGTATTTGGCCAATGGGCAGCAAATAATTTCAACGCATTGTCTTAATGTCTTTTGAATTGTTTTCAGGCCTTACTTTGTACATGGGCAGATAATCCAGTTTGCCCACCATAATGTGAAGGAGATGATGCCACCTGTCAGCAATTTTGTGTTTGCCATGCAGTCCCAGATTCCTTAACAATACACGATTTCCCTCCTGGAGTTCCTGTGTCTTCACCTTTTTATCATACGTTTCTTTGTTGGCTAGGTTTCTTTTGGCAGCCATGGTTTGAGCCAGTTGGTACGCATGATTCAGCTGGGTCTTTAATTTTTGCACATACTGTAGATAATTATCAGCTCGGACCCCATCAGAAGAAACTCCAAAAAACAAACATCTACTGGTAGCTGGGCTTCTCTTCCAAACATCAGGTGGTAGGGAGAGAACCCAGTGGCATCACTTTTGGTGCAGCTGTAGGCATGTACCAAGGTGCTAATTTGCTGGTTCCATCTGGGCTTGTCTTTTGGGTGGAGAGTGCCCAGCATGTCCAGCAGAATGTGGTTAAAACATTCAGGCTGTGGGTCCTCCTGGGGGTGGTAAGGGGTGGTTGTGGACTTTCGCACTCCCCACAGGGAAAGCATCTCTTTGATCAAATGACTCTCAAAGTCTCTCCCTTCATCAGAATGTATTCTCTGCGGAGCCCCATAGTGAACAAAAAAGTTTTCTACTAGTACCTTTGCCATGGTGGATGCCTTCTGGTCCTTGGTGGGGAAAGCTTGGCCATACCTCGTAAAATGGTCAGTGACCACCAGCACATTACTAATATTTCTTTGATCTGGCTCCAAACTCAGAAAGTCAATACAGACCAGCTCCATGGGGCACTGGTGATTATGATAACAGGGGGGGCAGCCCTCTGGGGCAAGGCCTCCCTCTGTAAGCAGCGGCTACAAGTTTGAATGTGTTGCTCCACATCAGCCCCCATCTTAGGCCAATAGAATCTGGATCTCACCAAGTCAAGTGTTCTGTCTATACCAAGGTGCCCCATATGGTTGTGGAAAGACCTCAGTACTAAGTCTCTGAAAGCAGTGGGCAAGACCAACTGTTGCTTGTCTATTTGGCCTCCCCAGTCTACTGTTTCTCTGTATAGTAGTAGTAGATTAATCAGTTTCAGTTTAGGATCTCCCTTGTATAACAATGCAGTTCTCAAATCAGTGGAGCGCAACTTGAACACATCTTTCCCTGCATAGAGGGCTTCTAGAGCTGATTTGATCATAGGATCTCAGGACTGAGCCCATCGAAGACTGTCATTGTGGAGTTGAGGCAGTGCACCAATATCTAATGCAGGAAAGTGGCAATAAACAGCAGGTATGCAATTCTCAGAGGGCACCAAACAATCCACCAGACAGTCCACTACATCAGTGGACATTTGTTCCTCCCTGTCAAACTTCTGGCAGAGTGCTCGAATATCAGGTTCTGACAGTCTGACCCAGTCATTCCAGGAAACAGGCCTCTGGGAGAGAGCATCAACATCTACATGGTTCAGGCCTGCTCTGTATTCAACAGCTTAATCGTATGTAGATAATGCAGAAAGTCACCTATGGCCAGTAGCATCCAACTTGGCTGAAGTCTGCACATAGGTCAAAGGATTATTATCAGCTTTTACCAGTATCTTAGCCCCATACAAGTACTCATGGAATTGGTCAACAATGGCCCACTTCAAAGCTAGGAACTCTAACCTATGCACAGGATATTTCTTTTCGGATGGGGTCAGATGTCTGCTGGCAAAGGCCACTGGTCTCAGGCCATTCTCGTGCTCTTGGTACAACGCAGCCCCCAAATCTTGCAGGCTAGCATCAGTGTGTAGGACTTAGGGTTTTGCTGGATCTGCATAGGCAAGGACAGAAGCATGAGTAAATTGGTATATAATCTCATGAAAAGCAGCTTCACAATCAGGCATTCATCATGCCCCAAAAACTTATTTGAAACAGAAATACACTCTCTCAGCCTCAGGGGAAGCCAACCTCTTATATCTTTTGTTAGTAGGAGGGTAACCTTGAGTAAGATTAAGTACAGGACGAATCACTCTTGAATAGTCCTTGATGAACCGGTGATAGTAGCCACAGAATCCCAGGAATCTTTGCAGCTCTTTTAAATTGTGGGTCTGTGGCCAGGTGGTCAAGGCCTCAACTTTACTCGAGTCTGTTTCTATTCCCTCAGTCGACACTGTGTCCCACATACTTTACAGAGGTTTGGAAGAACTGACATTTGTCGATGGATAGTTTAAGGCCAAAATCTTCCAATCGGTCCAACACCTTGAACAATCTGCTCTCATGTTCCTCCAGTGAGCTGCCAAACACAATGACATCATCTAGGTATACCAGGTACTCCAATAAGTTCATGTCCCCCACTGCACGCTCCATCAGTCGTTGAAAAGTGGCTGGGGCACCTGAGATCCCTTGAGGCATCCTCATGAACTCATAGAAACCAAGTGGACAGATAAAGGCTGTCTTCTCACAGTCTCCCAGGGCCATCGGGATCTGATAGTACCCACTGTGAAGATCCAACACTGAGAACCGCTTACTACCATTCAGGCAGTCTAATGCATCCTGGATGCAGAGCATTGTATACTAATTGGGGATGGTCCAGTGATTCAAGGTTCAATAATCCACGCACATTCTCACTGTCCCCTTCTTTTTCCTCACTACCATGATAGGTGAAGCATATGGGCTTCTGGATTCTTGTATCTCTTGTAGATGCCGCCTTACATCATCTATGTCAGCTGGTGCCAGGCTTCAAGACCTCTCACGTAATGGCCTTTCATCATGCAACTGGATATGGTGCTCAGCTCCTTGCACACATCCCACGTCCCATTCCCTTAATGAAAACACCTGGTCTCCTGGGCAAGCTTCTCACTGATCCTCATTTTCCATTCAGCTGGCAAAGAGGAGTCACCGAAATTGAACAAGTCGGGCATCACTCTGTCATTCTTCCCTGAACACTTGTTACTGGGTAACACTGCAGTATTTGCACAATGTACATTAGCCAAGGTGCAACCTCTATTTACTCAAATCTCGCTATCAGACACATTATGAATTTGGACCATTACCCGTCTGGCATAAGCATGAGCCCTGGCAGGCAAAATACTAGGCTTGACCAGCAGTCCTTCTGGCAATTTCCCATCACCTGGTGCATCCAGCATGAGTATTTTATTCTTGACATCCTTTCTGATATGGACCTCCCCCTTTAAGGTACACTGGGCGTTTGGCACCTGGATCAGAGACTCAGGATCCTTCTTCCAGACAATTCCAACCAGTTCCTCTGGGTCCACTCCTTCAGCATCTCTCTGTGCCTCATAGGCCTTCTTGATCAAGGCTGCAATTCTCAAAGCTCTACCAGTCCTTGACCCCTGTTTCTCATAACACAACTACGACAACCGTCCAAACATATGTGCATTCATCCCAATTAGTAGAGGAACCCCATCAGACAGTCCGGTAGGGGGACACACTAAGGCCAGGGTCTCTACTTGCTCTGCTACTCCAGCCACTGAAGTGGGGGAAAGACAGCCAAATTCAGATAAATCCGGAGTAGGGGTACGCTGTCTCACTTAACCCCCAGACATGCAGTCCTTCCAATGGTTGTAAGGGTACAGCAGACAAATGCTTCTGGTACCAGTCTTGGAACATAATTGTCACTTGGGAACCACTGTCTAATACAGCTGTTGTAGACACTATATTCACCTTTACAGTGGTCTCCATGGAGGGACCCACCACTTCAGGCCATTCCGGTGGCACTGACCTGGGTGTCGATTGGGCATTGGCCCTGGTGGCATAACTTTTCTGAGCAGCTCCCCCAGGTGGCCGGGTGTTAGCCCTGCAATGCAAGGTCACCAACCTATTAGTAACCTTTCTCAAGTTCTCTGGCAGGTGACAGACTGGCTGGAAATGCCCATCCTCCCCACAATGGTAGCAAAACTTAATGTCTCTAGGGTCTTTGAAGGGTGGGGGGGATCCCTTCTCGGTTGGGGCACCTGTGGGGCCCTACAAGGCTCTTCTTGGACTGGGGGCCTACGTCCTTGAACTTCTGAATCTCCACTACAGTTGGGGGTTAGGGCAGTCCTTTGCAGTTCCCCCACCATCGCTCTCAACTCTCATATCTCTGCTAGCAGGTTATCCTCGATCCGGGTCTCAGGAGAAACAACATGCACTCCCACTCCACTTTTGGGCTCAGGGGGAGCCTGATACAGATCCAGTTCTCTGGCTACCTCAGTCAGTTCTTTAATCAATTCTCTCAACTGTTGGGTCTCATCTAAATCACTCCTTTCGGTGATTTGACAAGTGTTCACAGCCTCAGCACAGGGCTCCCAGCCCTATTCATCAGTTTCAATCTCACAAATTTCTTTCATCAAATGACAGTATTCGGGAGGGCTTGCCATCCTGTCTTGCAACTTGAGCTTCAATATCATTACACTTGAAAATCTAGTTGACTTCAGGATGTGGTCTAATCTGACCCAGTTCAACTCTTTGGCAGGTACTCCCCCTTTTCTGTGGGCCCTCTGCAGAGCCCTCTCTATCCTGGTGACAAAGGCAGACAACTTCTCATTTTTCCACCGCTTAGCTGACTTGATTTCCACAATAAATCATCCCCTGATTCTGTGTTGCCAAACACCCCTTCCAGTGCAGAGAGGTATTCTGCTGCAGTAGCCTCCGGACTAGTGGCGTGAAAACGGATGGCTTCAGGGCAAGGCCTCTCAAACTCTCTATCAAGCCGCTTCCTCTTTCCCCTCTGAACATTGCCATTCCTGCACTAAAGGGGTAGCTTAGTCCATCCAGGTCTCTAAATCATCCTCCCCTGAAGGCACTGAGACAGTACCGGAGAAAAGTCTGAGCCTTTTATAGGAGTCCAGCTGTATCGGGGGAATTATGATGGGGGAGACAGCTACTGGGGAGCTCTTGGGGGACACGGGGGATGTGGTCAGGGAATGGAAGGGCATGTGGTCCTCTGATAGGTCTAACACCTTTACCAGCTCTTGAGCAGTTTTCCCTTCAGATGCTAACAGCTTGAGCAGCTTTTCTTTAAACTCATCTATACTAGGATACCCACCCGGGGTGCCCGGACCACTGTGTAAATGGATTACCCTCCATACCTTCTGATCACCTTCAGATAGAATCACAGGAGGTACCTTCTCAAGGTCTATTGGGGAACTACAGTACATGAGAGCAGTACCATCACAGTCTGTTCAAATAAGTCTGCATCTCGTCCCCTTACCTTTACCTGGCCCACATCCTTAATCTGCCCTGCAGTGGTTACAATGTCAGCATTTCTTGTCCCTAAGAGGATATCATACTAACATACTATTTGCCAGCAGATTAGGCCTTATGATCTATCGAGTCTGCTCGAACCTCAAATCCCTAGTTGGGTACCGAGGTCCTCCCCCACCCTTGTGCTCCAGAAACCACTATCATCCATCCCCAGCCCCCTGGGACAGGCCATCATCTGATACATCCACTTTCTGTGTCTGTCCCACCTCTCTTGAAGCCCTCCACTGTGGATCTCTGAACCAGCTCACCAGGCAGTATCTCAAGGGTCCACCACCCTCTCAGTGAAAAACTCCTCTTTTCCTCCCTCACCCTTCCACCTTCCAACTTCAAACCATGTCCTCTGGTGATACCTCCTGCTTTAGTCTAAAGATCCTCCATGTTTACCCTATTTATTCCCTTGAGGTACTTGAAGACCCCAATCATGTCCCTCTGTCTCTCCTCTCTCTCCAATGAAAAAGGCAGAGCTCCCTCAAGTCTGTCCTCCATACGTCAAACCTTAGCCCCTCATATCAGCTTAGCTGCCCTCCTTCTACCCTCTCCAGGAGCTTGATGTCCCTCTTTAAGTGTGGTCTCCAGTACTGTGCACAGTACTCAAGGTGTGGTTCCAACCAGTCCATTGTACAGTGGCAGAATCACTCCTTGTTCCTAGAGATGATCCCCTTACGATGCATCCCAACATCCTGTTTGCCTTGCACAGCCACCTCCTGCACTGCTCAGAGTTATCCATACATGCATCCACCATGACCCCAGGTCTTTTCCCTATTGAGGTCTCCAGCCTCCCCCAGGGGTGTACCTGTGTTTAGGGTTTCTGCCCAAGATGACACCTTGCACTTGGTGATATTGAAATTTAATTCCATGTGTGTGAGCCCAGCTTCAGGGTGTTCAGGTCTGCAGGGCCAACCTCCCTCTTCCTCCTCCTCATTTCACACTCTATACCCTCCTGATGTCCGATATGTATGCATTTAAACAGGATCGGGACCCAGGTGACCTAGCCTGCAGTACCCCATCACCAACCTCTCTAGGTTCAAGAGCCCCCATGACCACCACTCTGGGTGCATCAAGCTAACCAGTTTTCAATCTATCTGACCATCAAAGGGCCTACTCCCAACCTCATCAGTTTCTCCACCAGACCATTGTGGGGACATAGTCAAACGCTTGCTGAAGTCCAAGAATAATACATCCACAGGCTTTCCTGTCCAGTCTTGATGTTACCTAATCAGAGAAATTCACATGATTGGTTTGACATGATCACCTGGCACAAACCCATGTTGCTCGACATATCCAGACCTCCCACCTCCAAGTACACCCCAATCGTCTTTTAGTATACTCTTCCATTAATTTTCCCACCACCGAGGTCAAACTGATGGGTCTATAGTTATCTGGTACTTCCTCACCCCTTTATGGATTGGCACCACATGTGCCTCCTCAAATCCCTAGGTACCTCCCTGTCTCAAGTGACCTGTTGAAGAGCTCCACCAGAGGTGCAGCCAGTATGTCCGCCAATTCCCATAGTACTCTCGGATGAATGCCATCCGGCCCAAGAGATTTATCTTTCTTTAGGGCCTTGAGGGCTATCCACACCCTTTTGGCGGAGATAGCATCATTTGTCCCCACCACCTTACTGACCTTTTTATCCTTATCCTGATGTGACAGCCCTGGGGTACCTCTCCCTCCCTCTTGCTCCATTTCTGTTGCTCCCCTGATCCCACTCACTGCCGCTTCTATCCCCATCATGCCTTGCTTTGTAGATATCCCAACCCCCAGTGAACACAGAGGCAAAGTACTCATTAAATACCTCTGCCTGGTCCCTCGCCTCTTCCACCCACCCACCCTCCTTCTGATCTCAATCTGCTGAGATGGCCCTTAGTTTTTCTCCACTCCCCAATGTACCGAAGAACCCTTTTTCCCTCCATGTATCCTGTGCCAGCTACTGCTCTTTACTGACTTTGCCCCTCACCATCCAGGTAACTTTTCTAGATGCAAGATGGTACATTTCCTTATCCCTATTCCCTCTTGTTGTTTTATATTTTTTTAGGCTGCCTTCTTTTCTCTGACCGCTACCTGAACCTCACTGGACCACCAGCATGGTTTATTTAACCTTGCTCCCTTACGTTTCACCTTAGCGCAGGTCCTGACTGCCTCATGAAGTCCCCGTTTTATGGCCTCCCATCTCCTTTCCACATTTGTCATTGATGTAATCCCCTTCAAGTGATCCTTGAGAACATTTCCCATGCCCACAAAGTCTGCCCCCCTGAAGTCCACTGCCAGTTTCCTAGATCTCACCCCCATGCTTATTTGAAACCAGACAGTATTGTGGTCGCTCCCAGTCGGGATCCTCTACAACCAGGTCCCTTACCAGATCTCCATCTGCCAGAACCATGTCCAGGACATGCCCTCCTTGTGGGATCCATCACATGCTGTGTTAAGAACACATCCTGGAAGCCGTCCAGCAGCCTCTGCTCCTTGGCCACCTTAGAGGACATGGTTCCCCAGTTTGTACCTGGCATATTAAGGTCCCCCATCAACACCACTCCTTTGCCTTTTGGTCCACACTGGGCAATGATATTGTCCAGCAAACCATCCTCCAGAACATCACCCATCCTGGGGGGCCTATATACTACACCCAGCTTGACCTTATCTCCTGCTGGAGATTGTAAGGTGACCCATAAGGCCTCCACGTTTCCTTCTGCCTCTTCTACCCTAGCAATTTCTATGTCATCTCTAATGAACATAGCCACCACCCTCTGCCCTCCTTTCTATCCTTCCTAAGCATAGTGTACTGCTACCCCCGCACGCTTAGGTCCCAGTCATGGTTTTTGTTGGTACCACGCCTCCGTGACCACTGCCACATCCACCCCCCCCGCCCCAACAGCATGGCCTGGAACTCTGGCAACTTGTTTCCAAGCTCCTGGCATTTACTAACACCAACCCCATCCTTATCCCTGATCCCTTCTCGAACCCCACCCAGGTTCCTTATACTCATCCTCCTCTGCTCCTCCTGAAACCTCCACCCCCAGTCTGTTTCCCTCCTCCTCCCCCCTTGGGTTTGAAGGCTACTCCCCTCATCTGGAGAAGAGGGCTTATGGTCAGTCCCTCCCTTATCCCTTCCCCCCCGCACAAGTTTAAACCCCACTATTCTTGAATTTAGTCAGCCATCCCCTGTTTAAGGACTTCCTTCCCTAATGGGGCAAGATGAAGCCTGTCCTTGGCATACAGTCCCTTATCCTCCCAAACTCCTTTCCAGTTCCCTAACACTCCCAACCCACTCTCTTCACCCCACTTCCTGAGCCAGTCATTAACCTCTGTGATCTTCATTTTTTTCTTCACTGAGGCCTTTGGTACTGGTAATATCTCCGAAAAGGAAATGTTGCATCCATTATCCCGACAGACTCTGGCAAGTTCTTGGAACCTTGTTTGGATTTCCAAAAGCTATTTCCTCTAGATCATTAGTTCCCAAATGACCAGGAAATCCGGTTCCTCCACAATCCCTAACCAGTCAGTAGACACCATGAACTTTGCTCTGTGCACTGTCAGCCCAGAGATACTCACTATCTTCACCTGGCTATGGCATCCACCCCCGGCCCTCCCACTGGATACCCCTAATCATTGAGTCTCCCAATAACAGAACCTTAAAACCGCCATCATCCTTATGGTTACCTCCACTATGCACTCTCAGCCCCCCATCCTCCCCTTTATTTGTGATCTCAATTCCATGGGAGTCTTCCTGCCTTATTAGAGAACCCCTTGTCACCATCCCCTTTCTGCCTCCCTTGTTATTTTGCCCACTTAACTCAGACCCCCTCTGAATAGGTGTCCCCTTTAACCCTCTCTTATCTGAACCATTTATCCTGGCCCTGATGGTTTCCCTTTCCCACACCACCATCCTCCCCTTTGTAATAGTACCCCACCTCCAGAGCTGTCTGTGGGTCCCCTTTAGTTAGGGCCCCATCCTTGGTACTGCCCCCCTGCTGAAGGGGGCCTCCCACCTCCTTGTCTCCCAGTTTCTCTCCAGTCATGCTCTCCTCCCTCATGTCTGCAATATGTTGCATCTCCCCCATCTGCTTAACATTTATGTTTCCCCTTCTCCCTCTGGGACTATTTCTATCCTTTCCATTGCCAGTCTGTGATGCCCTATGGGTATCCGACTTCCTTCCCCCGGCCTCTGTATCAGTTTCCTCATTTCCACCAACCCCTTCCTCCCCCTCTAGATTGCTTAGTAACTCAAATTTATTGTGACACTCTATGTCAGCCTCCATCAAGTAACCCGAGTTTCCCCTGACTGCACCTCTAAACTGCCCCTCTTCCTCCCCTCTCGCTCTGTTCTCCTTAGGAGCTCCCTTCCCACAGTCTGCTGTTTTAGGCTTCCCCACAACAGCCCCTTCTGACTCTTCCCCCTCCACTCTCTTTGTATTCAGAATGTTCACCCCATATGCTTTCCCCTTAGCGTCAACATCCCCATCTAAGGGTCCTCTGTCCCTAATATCCCCCCTCCTGCTTGCTGTAACATAACGTCCTGTAATTTCAGAGTGTTGCCCCAGCCTCCTCTCAGTCCCACCCTTCTGCTGCCCATATTCACACCCCTTATCCTTGGACACCCCCCAACTCCCCCAGCTTACTCCTTAACCAATATACTTCACTCCTGATACAAGATAGCTGTCTACAGAGTGGGCAACCTCCCTCTCTCCAGGTCCAATTGAGAATTATTGCCATCCCACAGCCTATGCAGCCTATAACCCTTCCGAAGATGCCTGCCATGGTGGAATATGGCCACCCTGTTTGTCCCCCTCTGTTTATAATGGCACACACCCCTTTTCTCAGTCCATTCCCCCTGGAATACAGTTTCTCTCTATACTGACTGCAGTTATTTATAAACCCAATTTCAACCCCACCAATAAAGTTCCAAAGTCTCACAAACACATACAGTCCAGTGTGTGTCTAGTCCCACTAACAATGTGTGTATGCAGACATTAGGTGCCGTATGATGTCACAGGGTCACCAGTTCCTGTTGCTTCAAATTTCAGTCCCAAACAGAAATATACAGCCCTTCAATCCCTACCCCCAGTGGCTTTTCAGTATTTAAAAAAGCCTACAAAACATCTCTTACCAACACCAGGCAAACATCATATTTAAATTTCACTCTAATTATCACTGCCAAACAAGTGTTCCCAAGCCCCAAAAGTTACAATATCACAACCCAAGTAACAGTTCTAACTCAAAGTAGTAATTTTTAACACACAGAATTAATTTCACGCAAAAACTATTCAAATATTTCAGTTAAAACAGAATATAAACCCAGACCTCTGTCCTTACTAGCCTCCTGCTTATGTTCCCAAGTGAACAATGAAAGACAAGGTGATTCTTATTACCCCTCCCCTAACACCAGGCAAACATCACATTTAAATTTCACTCTAATTATCACTGCCAAACAAGTGTTCCCAAGCCCCAAAAGTTACAATATCACAGCCCAAGTAACAGCTCTAATTCAAAGTAGTAATTTTTAACACACAGAACTAATTTCACGTACACAACTATTCAAATATTTCAGTTAAAACAGAATATAAACCCAGACCTCTGTCCTTACCAGCCTCCTGCTTATGTTCTCAAGTGAACAATATCCAATAACAAAATAGCCCTCTGGGGGTCTATCCCCTCAGCTTCACTCAACCCCATCATTCAGTGCACCAGTAGCTTATGGGGAGCAATTTTTAGCTTGGGCATAGTAAGCCCTCTATTTTCTCTCCTAAACTGAACATATCGGGGTAATTCCTCCACATGGCCACTAGAGGACGCTAATCCCAGTAGTGCCTCAAAGATGTAACCCCTAGGTGGCACTATCCCAAGGGCTACTACCCCTGCCTGTATGGCTAGTGACAGGTTAAGGGACCTGGGTCCAGTGACGGGTGCATCCACCCAGAGGTCAGGGTTGGTAGTTGTTAAGCTAACTTGGGCACAGCTCTCTGGGACACTGTAACCCCCTCTTTGTTCCCACTAGTGGCCCACACAGTACACAGGAGTTACCTTCCCAATACCCCACATATGCACGCTCATTACACATACAGTATCCACTTACGCTCAGGACTGATTCTGCAGCATGACATTCCTGAGGACCCCCTGTAAAATAAGGTTAGGCAATGCCACAACAACTATGCAATACTCTGTGCTATATGTACTGACACCACAAGTAGTATATAGTTCAACAAACATAAATCTGATTTATTCAGGGAAAGTAACAAGGAAGGGGAATCAGATTAATTGGCAGTAAACACACAAATTACAGCACTGTGCATGCAATTTAGGGTCCAAATGTCACACTCTCTGGGTACCCAGGATGGGGGGGGAGGCTAGCCAGGTCCGTTGCCGGGGTTGGCCGGTTGGTGCAGCTGGTTGAGGCCCTAAAGAAAAGAAAGTCATGCACAACAAAATTGTAATCTGGAGCAGAGGCTCAGTTCAAGAAAAGAAAGCACAAATAAATCAGATGGCACTCTTTTGATTCATAAATTGTTGCAGGGGGGTTGTCCTGAATTGTACTCATGATACCCAATACAGGTTACAGGATGAATGGTGTTGTTTCTGGGTTTCCAGCATTCAGCACCCACTGTAGAGTGAGGAAAATTAAGATCAAAATCTCCCTCCAACTTTAAGGCACATTTATATGTAAAGGAAAGTACTCTACTGAGCAGACTGCTCCACGATCCTGATCACAATTACTACAAAATACCCAGGAGCACACACAGCATCAGCAGTCCCTGACAGGCCAATCGCATACAGCAAACTTTCGGTCTTCTTCAGGTTAAGCCTGGTTTCCACACTTCTGCTTATTCTTCTACCTCCAAAACTCAGATTCAGTCTGAACTACGATTACCAATGGCCGCAGACCGACTTTGGGGCCTACACACGTGCTTCCTGCGTGAACTACTCACCGCTCAAACAACAGGGCTCCTTCTCTCTTCACTGTCACCTCAGATCTGGCTTGCCAGCAACAGTTCAGCACATTTCCCTTAGATCCACTAGAGTCCGGTTGGCTGATAAAACTGTCAGTCACAGCAGGACTCCCTCTATAGGTCAAGAAAGGCGCCATTGGACCAGAACTACACTTCCCAGGGGCTCCTTCCATTTAGTCCCCTTGTAACAAGCTCCAGCTATGAGTCCCTTTTCTGATTGGCCCAAGCAGTCTCCATTTTAAGACTCCCCCAACCCAATTGGTCCAATTCGGCAGTTCAGAACCAAAATGGTGGGGCTTCTTAAAACAGTTTGTGCTGCAAAAAGGCAGGTTAGAACAAACTACATTTTTATTATTTTCTCCAAATGGTTTCTGGCAAACAGTTACATCTTTGAAAAGAGCTTCCTCTGCGCCACTAGCGACGGCAGAAATGGAGCAATTGGTCAGCAGCTCAGGCGGGACTCGAGCAAAACACACACAGCCCCCCCCAGGCAAAGTAATTAGATTTGTGAGCAGGCAGACCTTAAAGAGACAGTACTCATAGACTTGAGGTGTGAGCAGCGCCCACAACTAAACGGCATTTCGCCAAATGCCAGCTAGGCAGGGAGCACTTAGACCAGCTCCTGGAAGGCTTTTAAGAACCTCCATTTGCAGGGGGGTTACACGTGTAAAATAAAGATTTTTCCCTGGTATCTAATGGTCCCCCCTTCCTATCACTGGACCCACATAAAATAAAGAATTTCCCTGGTGTCTAGTGGTCCCCCCTTTGTTGATTGCCAGCCTGATGTATAATAAAGATTTTCACTTGTGTCTAGTGGTCCCCACTCACCAATTGCCAGCCCATGTAAAATAATGAATTTCTCTTATGTCCTGTGATCCCTCCTCACCAATCATAGATACATAGATACGTAAATACATAGATGTTGTTGGCAGATAAGGGTCTTTGGCCCAGCTAGTCTGCTCATTCTTGCACATGACTGTGCTTCTGCAAGCTTCCCTCAAAGATAGCTGTCCCCTTCCCCAGCTACCAGGATCCCATTATGCTTATCCCATACATTCTCAGGGTTTTAAATAATTGATTAGCAGTTTTTTTGGGGGGACAATGCTAACTGTACAGAAAGTATTTATATAGGTTTTCTAGAAGCGTTATGTTTGTTAAACACAGTGAGGCAAGTGCTATGCATTTTCACAATGTTTTAGCTCTTTTATGAGCAAAACGTTAATCAATTTTTGGAGTTAAATAAATCCCTGATTCTTAAATCCTGTAATTGTTTCCACCCCCACCACCTCTTCTGGCAGGCTATTCCATTTGTCCACCACCCTCTCTGTGAAGAAGTACTTCCTTACCTTCCCTCTGAACCTCTCTCCCTTGTTTCATCCCATGCCCCCTAGTCCTGGAGCATCTGTTTCTTTGAAAAATTGTGTTTTTCTGCAGCTTGTTTCTCCCCATGAGGTACTTGCATGTCTCACCCATTTCCCCCCTTTCCTGCCTCTCCTCCTGGGAGTACATATGAAACTCATATGACCTCCAGTGAGGCAATGAAAACAGGAGCATTTCTGGGAAGGCAGTGGGTTTCCTCCACCTTTTCCGTTAAGGCTCGGGGCACTTTGGTTTGGTTTCTGGGAGGCACTGGGGCTCACGTTTTGGGGCAGATAATTGACTCGGGAGGCAGATACACCCTAGTTCGAGCCTCACTGCCTGGCATTGGCACCATTGCATTCGACTCTGTGTATGCTCCAAATGTGGATGACCTGGGCTTCTTCCAGCGGCTATCGTTGGACATGGCAAAATGGGAGAGTCCATGGATCCTGGGAGGTGACTTTTATTGCGTGCTTGACATCATCCTGGATCACTCCAATACAGCCCCCATTCCACTCTCCAGAAATGCTAAAGCTCTGGGTGAATTGGAGCAAGAGTTTAATTTAATAGATGTCTGGAGACATAAGAACCCCACAAATCGAGACTACAGCTTTTACTCCCATGCCCATCAGTCTTATGCCAGGCTTGACAGGATTCTGCTTAACCCCTCCCTCCCTCCCTCCTCCCACTTGCGGACCCTGTTGGATACTCAGCCATTGTGATCTCAGATCATGCCTCTCTAAGTTTGGAGTTGGCAGCCCAAGGCTCTCCTCCGGGGGTGAAACAGTGAAGGATAGATCCCTTACTCCAAATAAACCTGGAGTACATTTCAGCTGTGACCAAACATCTTCGGGAATTCCTCTTTTTCAACAAGAGAGGGGCCACATCCCATAGCTGTAGATGGGAAGCCCTAAAAGCTTTCATACATGGTCAGACTTTTGCTTTCTTGGCCCATCAGAAGAAGGGGGGGAGCAAGAATTGAACCACCTGAGGGAGAAAATAGAGTTATATGAAGCAGCCCATAAGCAGAAACCTACAATGGCCTTATAAAGGGTAGCCCAGAAACTAAAGTGGCATTATAACCTATTAAACAGTGCAAGATTAGAAAGGGCAATACTCCTCTCACAAGTGGGGTCCTACTTCGATGGTGATGGGGGTGGAGCTGCTGGCCTGACAACTGCATTGCAAAGAGGGTGAGAAAACTGTAACATAGATTCACGATACACAGGTAACCTAGTGCAAGAGAAGAAAGCCATTGGCAATGCCTTTAATACTTTTTGCAGCACTTTCTATGCCTCTGAGATGACCCTGATGGAGAGGGACTATGCCAACTTTTTTGCTCATGCCCTCATCACTAGGATGGATGAAGAGACCACACTGAAGCTAGACTCCCCCATGACTAAAACAGAAGTACTAAAGCCAATTGGAGCCCAGGCCCAGACGGCCTACCTATAGATTTTTTTAAGGCCTTTTCCCAGGAATTGATAGACCCATTACATGATATGTTTAATGAGTCCCTGGATAAGGGTGAGCTGCCCCCTCCACGCAGTCTGTAACAATCACTGTTCTCCCCAAACCTGGGAAGGATCCTGCCTGGTGTGCCTCATAATGACCAATTTCTTTATTAATGGGCGATTATAAAATACTAGCCAAACTGCTAGCTGCCAGGCTAGATCCTGTGCTCCCCACCCTGGTACATTCAGATCAAGCTGGTTTTGTTCAAGGTCGACAGGGGAAGCATAACATCCAGCGCACATTAGATATCATTCAAAGGAGGGGAAAGGCAAGCTGAATCATGGGGCTACGGTTCTTGCTCTTGATGCCAAAAAGGCATTTGACCCCATGGAGTGGGGGTACCTCTTTAAAACTCTTAGAAGGTTGGGCTTAGGACCCCATTATCATTCATGGTTTGGGGCATTGTACAACAAACCTCAGGCCCAAATAGCAGTCAATGGCACTATCACACATTCCTTTTCCCTAAACTGGGGTACCCAGCAGGGCTGCCCCCTGTCACCTCTGCTTTATGTACTAGCTTTGGAACTTTTGGCAGCTGCACTGAGGGAGCAGGGGGTGATTCGGGGCTTTGGAGGGGGGAGCTGAACACAAGATAGCATTCTACGCTGATGACTTGTTATACTTACAGTGCCCAGCCCAGAATTTACGCTTGGTTTACTGGTTAATGAAAGAGTATGGAAGTTTATCTGGCCACAAGGTCAATTGATCTAAAAGTGAAATACTGCCCATGGGCTTTAAGGACAGTGCATTTCTAATCTCCAACTTAGGGGGACTACAGATGGTTAAGACTATCAAATACCTAGGTGTTACCATTTCGGCCAAACTTGGCTCTCTTTATGCATTAATTACAGGCCACTTTTATCTAAAATATCTGACGATTGTGATAGATGAACTGCCCATCCTTTGTCCCTGATTGGTCGGGTGGGGGTAATCAAAATGTCTATCTGACCACGGTGCCTTTATTTATATCAGTCTCTCCCCATCAAAATCCCAAATGCCCATTTTAAACAACTGAATGCCATTTTACACAAATTCCTCTGAAGGGGCAAAACTGCTAAGATCAGGAGGTCAATTTTGCATTTGCCAGATAAGGAAGAGGGTTTAGGGCTCCTGCATTTTCTGGGGTAATACTGGGCTGCTCAGTTAGCCTTTATCCTGCTGGTTTGCTTTGAGGGAAGGGGGGCCTGGCTGAATATGGAGGAAGACTCCCTGGTGGGCACTCTGAGGTGAGACATACTACCTTCGGTGCTTACTACGGATCGGCATTTGAATATATCTAACCCCTCTGCCATCAATTTAGTGGAGATCTGGAGAAGGGTACACAAGTTCATAGACCACCACAACAGGCCCACTACTTATGCCAGCCTGCTGTAAAGAGTGAAGGCAGGGGGCCCCTGCTCCATAGCATTGATCCAGAGATTGCTGTCCTGGAGGCGAAAGGGCTTAGCTGTGATGAACCAGGTGTACGAAGGGGGCACAATCAAAAGCTTCACTGCTCTGAAACAGGAGTGGAGAATCCCCTTGAGAGATTTTTTTGCATATCTTTCTGTTGCGCACAGATGTGGGAGCTGCCTTGAGTCACCTGCTAGGTGGACACCCCCCGACCCCCTTCGAGGAAGAGCTATTTAGACCTCAGCCAGGTACTAAATCATTGTCAGTTTACTATAATATTATTAAGGGCCAATTTGGTCTGGCTCCCCAAAGAATTCAGGGATAAATGGAGAGCTGACCTCCAAAAGCTAATCGATAGTAATACCTGGAGACTGGCTTGTCATCATTTCCAACTTTGCTCTAGAAGCAATAAACTAAGGCAAGCGCAATTAAACTTCATGTACAGGGCCTACTACACCCCCAAAAGGTTACACAACATGGATGCCCAAAAAACAAGCAGCTGTCCTAAATGTGGAAACCAGGTGGGGGACTTCATACACCTAGCTCTGTTATGCCCAAAAGTAGCCACCTTTTGGCACTCTCTGCATCAAACCATGGTTAGGGTATTGGGCTACAGTTCCTCGAGGTCCTCATTAGAATTACTCTTGGGTGCAGACCCCTGACACCCTGGGGGAAGGTTAAGCAATCCTCTGTGGTCGGTAGCTCTCATCAATGCACAAAAAACGGTGGCATAGTCCTGGATGTCCGCCGCACCTCCCACCATCACTCTATGGGCGAATAACCTTAAACACTGCCTTGCTCTGGAGAAAGCCCAATTACATGCAATGGGTAAAAGGTAGGAATTCTCGAACATATGGTCCCCACTCTTGTGAGTTATTGAGGAGGGTGTTTTCCCCACATAGAGGCCAAGAGGGCTCAGTTACAGTTTCAACTATCTGGAAATCTGTGTTAAATCTCCTGATACTATTGTAATCCTAGTCCTTAACTATGTGTATTCTTGATGTAATCTATTGTGACCTGCAATATGAAATTTGTAAACTGTCCTAAAATGTGATTTAAGTGAAATATTGTATACATTCCATATGTTCAGTATATCCAACACTCTCTCAATAAAATATTTTGGAAAATAAAACACTAATGTCCTGCATAGTGGCATTAAGATCTCCCTTTTCCTGCTGGTGATACCCCTGCCTATGCATCCCAGCATCCTGCTTGCTTTTCCTGATGCCTTGTCATACTGACTCCCTACCTTGAGGTCATCAAAGATGATAACCCCATAGGTCCCTTTCCTGCTTGGAACATTCTATATCCTCCCATCCACCCCCACCAGCTGACATTTAGGCCTCACAACCCCAATGACACACCCCATCATCTGTCAATCTCAGGAGGATGGGGGGGTTCACTGGGAGGGAGGGGGCAACCCTAAAGGTCTCATTTTCTGATTTTCTGTGTTTTAACCCTAAATGATGCATTAATGAAGTTTTTTTGCATAGAATTTCCTTACTTTTTGAGAAAGAATAGAAAAGTAGAAACTCGTGCAAGTTGGTGGGAGCACCAACTTGCAAATTTCTGCCTAACATAACAGTACAAGTACGAATGTCATATATATTGGTGGGAGAAAATATGGGTAGGAGCGTGGGGCCTGAATGTTTCATTCATCAGAGTGGTATAATTCCACACCTGTTTACATGTCAGAGACAACCACTGAAAATTACCTCCATGGCAGTAAGGCTAGGTACCCTATAAATGTGAAGCCACTACCACAATGGAAAACGCTTCCGCAAAACGTAAACTGTGCCATGCAATATCGCCACAAAAAATGTATTGTCTGATGCCTAAATACCATAATTCACATCTACAGGACATCCCATCAACACCCTCCAATTTTCAAGTTAAAAGACCAAACCGTTACTGAGATACTTCATTTTTAAAATTGTTAAAATTGGGCTATCTGGTCCCTCCAAATCTGGCCATCTAGTCCCTCCTTCGTAATCAAAGATCACGATCAAAGAATTTACAGGCTCACAACCAAAGAATTTGCAGGCTCGTGATCAAAGAATAAAATATGGTAAGAGTCAATTTTTACACAAAAACAAATGAAACCACAACCATGACTCGATAGGACAAAGCTCCCTGAGCAAAACTCATCCTAGTTTGGTTTTATAAGTCACCCCCTGTGCAGAGAAAATTAATTTTTTTATCTGGCTATCTAGTCGCACCCTCGCAGTCAAAGAATCTCGTGATCAAAGAATTTGCAGGCTCGTGATCAAACAATTTGCAGGCTTGCGATCAAAGAATAAAAATTGTTGAAAGTCAAGTTTTACACAAAAATACATGAAACCACAGCCATGACTCAACAGAACAAAGCCCCCCTGAGCAAAACCCATCCTCATTTGGCTTAATAAGTCACTCCTGGGCTGAGAAAATAGATTTTTGAATCTGGCCATCTAGTCACACCCTTGCGATCAAAAATAGCGGTCAAAGAATCTCGCAGTCAAAGAATTTGCAGGTTCACGATCAAAGATCATTAGCGAGCAGCGATCAAAGAATTTAAAACTTGAAAACTATAATTTTTGACCAAATTACAAGAAACCACAGCTATGGCTTACATACTAACATACTAAAATGTCAGCAGAATAGGCCTATCGGTCTTTTCGTGATTCAAGCTCGCTTTGGTCAGCTCCACCTGGGAGCTGACCTGCCTCCCTCGCCTTTCTCTGGCTTCTCCTTTCCCAGTTCTGGATATTCTTACTGCATTGATTTGCTTCCAGAACCTCTTCCCTGTACCTGCCCCACCCTCTTAAACTCCATCACCATGTCTGCCTCCACCAGCCCCCTAGGCAGGCGCATTCCATGGCTCCACCACCCTCTCAGTGAAGTAGCACCTCCTTTCTCCCTGAATCTTCCCCTCCAGCTTCCACCCATGCCTCTAGTGGCCCCTCCTCCTTCATTCGAAGCACCTGACTGTTCCTCCCTGTTTACCCCCTTCATGTACCTGAAGACCTCTATCATGTCCCCCGGTCCTTCTCTCTTCCAATGTGTACATATTTAGCTCTTTGAGCCTCTTCTCATAGGTCCTGTCCCCAAGCCCCAAATCATTTGGTTACCCTCCTCTGGACCCTCTCCAGGAGTTTAATGTCCCTCTTTAAGTGTGGTCTCCAAAACTGCACACAGTACTCGAGATGCGGCCTCACCAAGCAGTTATACAGAGGGAGTATCACTTCCTTCCTTCTGGAGGTGATCCCCCTAGTGATGCATCCCAGCATCCTGTTAGCCTTGGCTGCTGCCCTCCTACAAGTCTCCAAGTTGTTCATCTTGACATCAACCACCACCCCCAGGTCCCTCTCAGCCATTGAGACTTGTAGTATTCCCCCCACCAGGGTGTACACTTGGCCTAGGTTTCTGGCCCCCAGGTGCAGTACCTTGCATTTCCCTGCATTGAACCTCAGCTTCCACTATCTAGACCATCTTTCCAGAGCCTCCAGTTCCCCCTGTAGGGCCACCCTCCCCTCCTCCCCATCCAACACCGCCCCCAGTTTTGAGTCATCTGCAAAGAGACTCATCTCACTTCTGATACCTCTCCTTATGTCAAGAGACGTAGGCGTTGAACAGGAGGGGCCCAAGGACTGATTCCTGTGAGACCCCACTAATGACCCTCCTTGGGGATGAGACTATCCCGCCAACTGCGACCCTCTGGGTCCGGTCCTGGAGCAAATTATCTATCCATCTGATCACCTGATTCCCCACCCCCATTTCTCCCAGCTTATCCAACAGGACCACGTGAGGAACAGAGTCAAATGCCTTGCTGAAGTCTAGAAAGAGGACGTCCACTGGTCTACCCAGGTCCAAGGCATTCATCACCCAGTCATAGAACTCCACAAGATTTGTCTGACATGATTTCCCCGGGATGAATCCATGCTGTCTTTCATCCAGGCACCCTGACTTTTCCAGGTCCTGCCCCCCAGCCTCTCCTTGACAATGCCCTCCATCACCTTGCCCACCACCGATGTCAGGCTGACAGGCCTGTAGTTCCCTGCCACCTCCCTTGATCCCCCCTTGTGGATAGGCACTATATGTGCCACCTTCCAGTCCTGGAGCACCCACCCTGTCCTCAGAGAGATCGTGAAAAGCTCCAGCAGGGGTTTCACCAGGACATCCGTAAGTTTCTTCAGCACTCTGGGATGTAATTTATCCGGCCCCAGTGCTTTCTCCATCTTAAGGGACCTGAGGGCTTCCTCACTCTCTCTGCTGTGATTTCCCTTCTACCTCTTCTCCTGCTTAGCCTTCCCCCTCCTGCCAGTGATGCTCTCCCCTCGCCCCAGACCACGGATCAGTAAGAGGCCCCCAGTATCACTGTCTCCTCCCATGTATGATGCAGCACCCCATTTTCCTTGGTGAACTTGAGGTGAAGTACTCATTTAGTACCTCAGCCTGCTCCCTCAGGTCTTGTGCCCATCTCTCCCCTGTTTTAATCCTGCTAATCTGCCCCTTCACCCTTCTTTTTTCCCAATGTATCTAATGAACCCCTTGTTCCCTCTCCTAATTTCCCTGGCCAGGTTCTGCTCCTTCCTTGCCTTAGCCACCCTCACCACCCTAGTGGCCCTTCTAGCCATCAGCTCATACTCCCCTCGATCCCTTTCACTCCTTGAGCACTTGAATTGCCTATAGGCTGCCTTCTTTTCGCACCACCTCCTGGACCTCCCGGGTCCACGCCAAGTTTTGGGCCCCTATGCGTTTCATCTTACTCTTGCACAGGTGCTGGTAGCATCCTGCACCCCTCCTGATGATTTCCCACCTACTATCAGCGCCTATGTCTGACCCAATCCCATCCAAATGCTCCTTAGGATCCTTCCCATTTCTTAAAATCTGCCCCTGAAGTCAGTTACCTCCATCTTTGTGCAGCCTTCTACCCCTCCAAGGTCCAGGCAGAACCAGACCGTGGCATGGTCACTCCCAGCCAATGAGTCCCTTACCTCCAGGCCCCTAATCTGGTCACTGTCGGCCAGGACCACATCCTGTACCCGTGCCTCCTTGGTCGGTTCCCCCACCTGCTGAGTTAGGAACGCATCTTGAAAGACATCCAACAACCTCTGTTCCCTGGCCACTGAGGATGTCATATTCTCCCAGTCTGTTCCCGGCATGTTTAAGTCCCCCAACACCACCACCCTTCCCCTGCCCAGTCTGCAGTGTCTCCCAACATCTGCCACTAGACTTTCCTTCAGCTGCTCCGCCCGTGCAGGGGGTCTATACACCACTCCTATGTTTACTCTCTTGCCCCCTCTTGTTATCAAGGTGACCCAAATTGCCTCCACAGTTCCCTCCACCTCCTCTACTCCCCCTATGCCAATGCAGTTTTTGACTATCATTGCAACCACCCCTCCCCTTCCCTCCCCCCTGTCCTTCCTGAACATAGTGTAACCCTCCAGGTTTAGGTCCCAGTCGTGTCCTGCGGTGGCCCAGGTCTCAGTGACTGCTGTCACATCCACCGCTCCCTCAGTTAGCATCGCCTGGAGCGCAGGCATTTTATTGCCCAAGCTTTCCCATAACTTCCATTTCCCCTGCTCGTGTTCCCATCGGGATTCTTTTTTTCAAATCAAAGTTTATTGTTTTTTTTTTTAGAATAAAGAGAACAGACCCAATAATAACAATCTGAATTATAGATGAAACCAGAAACAGTATACCACTGCATGCACTGGAGCTGTTCCCCCCGGGCCAAATCTCTCACCTCCCATACTAAAATCCCCCCTTCCCATTCAGCACAGTGCAAACTTATCAGGTAAATTATCAAATTCTAAACTTGACAACAGTATACGGTATGTTAAATGGTGAACAACGTATGAAAAGTTTCCCATATTTTCTTATACCTGTTTGCTCTATTATTGAGACTTGACACCATCTTTTCCGTCCTGAGATTGGCTAGCAATTCTTTAAGCCATTCCGAATAAGAGATATCCACATTGTCTTTCCAATGACAAAGAATGACCTTTTTTACAGATAGGGATATTAATGCTATATAGTATCGCCTAGCAAGTACTGAAATCATGGTATAATCACCTAAGAGGCATACCTCAGGGGTTAAAATATCCGAGAGACCCAGCAAGGAGTCCGTCTTCTGCTGGATGTCTTTCCAGAGAGTGGAGGCCTTAGGACAAGTCCAAAATATATGAAACACGGAGCACTCTGCCTGTTGACAACGGGAGCAGGTGGGAGTTCCCATGGGGATTCTGTTTTCCCCTGGTCTGCACTTTACCAGTCGGCCTTTTCCCGCATTCCTCCAGCTCCCCGGGGGGTGGAGACAGAGTCCCTCCTTTATCTACCCCCTCTCGACAGCCTTTTCTCCCATCCCTCCTCCCTTCACAACTTCAAACCCCACTTTTCACCAATGAACCCCTCTATTTTCAACTTAAGGATTCCCCTCCCCTTCAAATTGAGATAGAGCCTATCTCTAGCATACAGCTCCTTATCCTCCCAGATCTCCCCAGAGTCCCCCATCAACCCATACCCTCTGGCTTCACACCACTCCTTGAGCCACTGGTTTATCTCCCTAATCTTCCTTTTGTGTTCCCCACTAGCCCTTGGCACCAGCAGGATTTCTGAGAAGGAAACTGGGCATCCTGTGTCATGACAGACCCTGGCAAGCTCCCTGAACCTTGCCTGTATCTCTAGCTCGCTATTTCCCTCAATGTCATTTGTACCCAGGTGGACCAGTATGTCTGGGGAACCCCCACAATCCTTTGCCAGCTGATATACCTCATGCTTGACCCTGTGCACCATTAGTCCAGGGAAGTATTTTGTTCTAACTGGCCAGGCTTCTCCCTCCCTATCCCATTTGATACCCCTGATCATAGAATCCCCCAACAGGAGCACTCTGACCTCTCCTTTTCCTCCATTTCCCCCCCTTCTATGTCCCTCATCCTTTCTACCGGCCCCTCCACCCAACCGGCTCCTTGTTCCTCCCCCTATCTGGGTGCCACATCCCACCCCCTCCTTATTTACTCTGGCTACCCCTTCCCCACAATCCTATGCCTCTCCTCCTCCTCCCGAGTAGCCTTCTGTACCTTGCTAACTCCCCCCTCACTGCTCGCAACTGGTCCTTCTCCTCCGTCCGCTAAATTAGCCTGGCTCGTCCTCCCTTCCTTCCTGTCTCCATTTAGTCCCTCCTTGCTTGTCGTGCTCCCCTGGCCTAAACCCTCAGCTCCCTTTACTGTATCCTCCTTGTACTTCTGGTCCTTCTCCTTGCCCTTTCCTCCCAACTGGTCCTTCTCCTTGCACTTCCTCCCTCTTCCCTGCTCCTCCTGCTCTGATTCACTGCTCCCCCCATTTTCCTGCATTCCAGGTTCCCCCCCAGTTCCTCCTGCTATCCGGCCCCTGCCTCCTGCCCCTCACTCCCTTTCCATCTCTAACCACCCCTGTCATGGCTACATCACCCCCCTCATCCTCAAGCAGAAGAGGAGAATTGAAGCAGTTACTGAGCATAAGGTCCGATCCACCTCCCCGCCTTGCTTCCTTCTGTCTAGCCCTGGCCATCTGCCTACTTCCCTGAGAATGTTGTCCCTCTGACCCCCCTCTGTGAGGGCCCCCCGTTACCTGCCTGCTTCCTTGGTAGTGTCCTCCTTTTGGGCTCCCTCTGCCAGGGTCCCTATGTGACCCCCAAATATTCTCCTGCACTCCTTTCCCTATGCCCCCGCCCCTAGTGCTTGGTGCAACCCCATGGGAGATCCCCTGCCCCCTTCCCCAACCATACCCCCCCAGCTGTCTCCTAATCACCACAACCTCCTTCCTAAGCTGTGCCAGCTGGTAGCACACTGGGAAACCATCGAACTTCCAAGCCCAGTCCAGTATCATGGCTGCTCCATACCCTGTGCACCCCATCACCCTCCCAAAGATGCCGGCCCTAATGACAGTGGTCCCATCCCCCTCCAAGTAGGTTTCCTTGGGTGAGCCACCAGGTTCCCCACTAGTCCAAGATACAGCCCTTACTGCCTAATCAGGTCACCCACTAATCCTAGATACAGTCCCACAGTAAACTGGTAACCCTGTTACTAGGTGCAGTACAACACAGCAAACTTATAAGGGAAGTTAACAACTCCCTAAGCTCCTCTCTCCCAGCCTTTAAATCCAACCCCCAGTGGCTAGAACTACATGAGCTGCACCTGCAGCCTTTTCCTCCAATTGCAAGGCAGGTGTTGCCCTATAAATTAGTAGAGCTCTGGGAAGGGAGGGTGGGTCTTGGGCCTACACCCGACCCTCGAGAGAGTGTATCAGCCCTGTGTCTGCCCCTCCAAGCCCTGCAGCCAAAGAACCAGCCCCAAGCAAATCCCACCAAATAGGTTTTAAATCAGAAGAAATAGGCCTCCACCAGCACAGCCTGTTACACGTGAAACATCCAACAAATGAGCCCACTTATAGCCACCAAACCAGTTTTCAAACATCCAGCAGCCCCAAAAACAATACCCTGCTAGCCCCTTAGAAGTAAGAAAGAAAAGAAATAACCTTCTACCAAGTAAAATCCACAAGAAACCCTGTAAAAACAACAAGAAGCAGCTACTGTCCTGGAACACAACTGATCCTGTCCCCTTCCAGTTCCTTCTTATAGAGCAAAGCCCCCTGAACAAAACCCATCCAAGCTTTACTTCAGGAGCCACCCGAGCCGAGATATTTTAATTTTTCCAACAGCAAACTGAAAACAAGATGGCGGCCATCGCAATCAAAGATTCTTTGATCGTGAGCCTGCAAATTCTTTGATTGTGAGGAGGAACCAGATGGCCAAAGACCCCATTCTTCTTTCACAAAATAACCATATAAATTTTCCCATTGACTTATAATGGGAACTTAAAAGTTTAATAACTTTTGAATGGATTAACATTTTTTCACCAAACAAAAAGCTCCTTGACCCAAGCTCTTTTAGATGAGCCAAGTTGCAGAGTGGCACACCATATGACGTCTACGCAGTGCCATGGACAAAATCCGAAATACTGACCACATAACTGGTGAAAAGTGCATTTTTCAGCGTTTTGGTGCACAAAAACCGTATGTCCGACCAGCACAAAATTAGGCAGATCAAGAGATCTGTCTTGCCCCACCACACATGCCAAATTTCATGCAAATCTATTGAACGGGTCCAAAATTATTAATGTGCAAATGTTCGAGTTTAACATAGAAGTGGCTTTATAAACCTAAATATAGGGGTGCAACCGCGCCCCTATATATATATACATATATATATATATATATATATATATATATACACACACACTATACGTTTTAATCTCCCTACATTATCTTATGCATCATGGGGCAAGGACAGCCATGTTCAATACACTGTGTCACCCAACTAGTTTTCTTTTTTTTTCCCCCCATTCCTTAATCGAAACCTTGGGCTTTGCATTCCGGTTTCTTGGATTTAGTGAACACAGACTGTTGCTCTTTAGTGTGGTGCTTGTACCAATAATTTCGACCCCCTTATTTTTTTTTCTTCTCCCTGTAAATCACTATACTGAGTGATAGTAAATATTGTGGTGTTTTAAATATTATAATCTATTATTTTTGGTCCTAGTTTACTCAGTAATGTTTTTCATTTTCTTCTATAGGTGGTGTTACATTCTTCATTTATACATGTGGTTATTATTTCTTTCATCTTTTTTCTTTTTTTATAGTTTGTTAAAACACTGAGTGCCAAAATGTCTTCTCTCGATATAGCTTCTTGGAATGTTCAAGGTTTGGGATCCCAGTTAAGCGTAAAAATCTTTAATGTATCTCAACAGGCATAAGATTGACATTGCCTTGTTGCAAGAGACTCACCTCATATCTCCAGAGGTTGATAAACTTTTACAAAATTGGGTTGACTTGGTTGAACGCAGCAGTTTTAACAGTAAAAAAAGGGAGTGGCCACGTTAATTAGAAAAGGTGCTAACTTTACAAAATTGGCTCGTGCTAGACCACGAAGGTCATTTTCAAATACTAATGGGTATGTTAAATGGAAGTAAGGTTACAATATGTAATAGCTATGCCACTACAAGGTGACAAGCAGAATTCTTTGCTAAGACAACATTTGAACTAAGCAAATTTACAGATTCAGAACTTGTTCTTGGATGAGACTTCAGTGAGGTCTGTGACCCTATTCTAGACAGATCCTCACCAACTGTTTCTAAATTGTTACCAGTTACAAAATCTATAACAGCTCTCAATTCATTTGCCAATGAATTGGGGTTAATAGATGCTTGGAGACTGGCTCACCCTCAAACCGGAGATTATTCTTTTTTTGTCCCATCACAATAGTCTTAGTGGATTGGATTACTTTTTCCTGCTTTTTAAATTGTGTAACAATCTAATGTCCATTGATTATGAATGTCATCTAATCGCTGACCACAGTATGCTTAAATTCTCAATATATATTGACAATAACCCCTGTAATGAGCCAAGATGAAGATTCAATTCAGCCCTTTTACAAGACTGATTTTAAAGATTGGTTAACCAAAGAGACATCTTTCTTTTTTGAGATTAATGATAATACTGAGACTTCACTGAAATGCATCTGGGAGACTTTTAAAGTCTTCACTTGAGGCAGAGTCGTTGCATGCTGACCAAATAAGAAAAAATTGAGATAATGGGAACTTTTACAAAAGAGAAAGCTGTTGTCCCAATTGCAGAATTAACATAAACAAAACCCAAAATCTAGACAGGACCTTTTACACCAAATCATTTTGCTGAAATATGATAGTGATAAGCTTATATCTCAAAAGGCTGAATATACTCTTTTTCATACAAAACAAAAATATTGGGAATCTGGGGAGACGGCTGGGAAACTTTTATCTTACCATCTCAAGAAGCAAACTTCATTTAGATTAATAGTATTAGATTATCAAATAAAGCAATTTCATATGACATCAGAGAAATAAATTATACTTTCAAGAATTTCTATACATCCTTGTATGTTTCTAAATATAAGAGCAACCCCGAATAGCTCTAAATTTCTTTAAAATGTTAAGTTACCTAAACTAACTGAAACAGACAGAAATAATTTGGAAGCACCAGTTACTGTAAGTGAAGTTTGCATCGATATCAACTCCCTTGTCCCAGGTAGAGCTCCTGGCCCTGATGGTATAACTACCGAAGTCTACAAACATCTTAGCCCTATCATATCTAAACATCTGCATTCCTCATTATTAGAGACTTTTAAGGACAAAATACTACCCCATACAATGACCGAGGCCTTTATATCAGTCTTACCTAAGAAAAGCAAAGATCATTTGGAATGTGTCAACTACAGTACAGGCCGATATCTTTGCTCAATACTGATTATAAAATTTTGATTAAAATTCTTGCATCAAGAATTCAGTCAGTTACTATAAAACTTATAGGCAAGGAGCAGGTTGGATTTATGAGAGGAAAAAACTCTTCAGACAATTTAAGAAACCTTTTTTCAATTCTTTGGGTGCTATCGAAGCAGAGACTTCTTTCAATAGTTTTATCTCTAGATATTAACAAAGCAATTGATACTTTGGAATTGGCTTTTCTCTCCCATGTTCTAGAAAGATACAATTCTGGTCCTAATATATGCTCTTGGATCAAAATACCGTATAGTAAACCGAAGGCTGCTGTCATGACTAATGGAAACATTTCACAATTCTTTAGTCTCACTAGTGGCACCAAACAGGGATGTCCATTGTTCCACCTTCTATTCATTCTTGCCATCGAACCCCTTATCAGAAAACCAGTAAAGGTATTTAACATTCATGGGGTCACATTGGGCTGTTCTTCACAGAAAGTTCTGGCATATGCCAATGATTTATTATTAAGTTTAACACAGCCACATTATTCTGTTCCTCACAAAAAGTTCTGGCATATGCTGATGATTTATTTATTAACTTTAACACAGCCACATTATTCTGTTACAAATTTGATATCTATTTTGACTGACTTTGGGGAGATTTCTGGCCTAGTAATAAACTGGAGTAAATCTGAAAGGCCAATACTTAAAGAACAACAATCTGAAAAACAATGACTTTTGACTTCTTTTGAAAATTAGTTGAGCATCAAAACATCTAACATATTTAGGTCTCTATTAACAACTCAGTAAGTCAGAATGTGGAAAGCAATCCTGGTTCTTTAATAAAACCAGTTAAAGAAGAGCTTGACAGATGGAGTAAACTTAATTTATCCTTATGGAGGAAGATTGATTATATCAAGATAGTTACAGCCCTCAAGATATTTCACATACTAAATAACCTTCCCACTTATATTAAACCAAATTGGTTAAAGAAATTAAATATCTAGTTTTCTTTGGCATGGAATACCACCTAGGCTAAGTCTAAAAAAATTCACTGCCAATTGGTCTGATGAAGGATTTGGTCTCCCATGGTGGCAAGGATACCAATGGTCATTCCTGATGAGACAAATCTCTTCTTGGTTTCAACCTAAATATAGTATTGATATTCCACTATGCTTAGAAATACAACAAAATCTAGTGAAACATCACTTGCTAACAGACATTCTCTTTGTCAAAACTCCTTCTCCTTTAACTAATCATCTCATTAGTTCCATCTCCCTTTGGTTATGTAAAAAACTTTCTTCAATAACGAAACACAGGGACTGCGCACACACGCGAGAGAGGATGCCAGCTTGAACCGAGGGCTCCGATGCCACTTCAAACTCCTGAGGAAATTATTTTAAAATAATTGTCTTTTTAAAGCCTTAGTCAGTATCAGTTACTTACTATCGTTAACGCGGTATGAAAATTTCAGAAAACCAGTCACTGATTGTTCAATATTTCGGGACAAACAAGTTTTAAAGTTCAGAGGCTTGACTCCGAAATGGCACCCAGCAATGGCAAACTAAATTTGGTGCATGGTAGTTGTCAGAATGGGAAGGTTGGCAACTTCTTCTCAGCACCCTGTATAGAAAAACAAACTGGCACAGGTAAATCTAGCAAGAACAACAAGAACGATACGACATTCTTCAAAGACATGTTCATCTCTATTAAGGAGGACATAGCAGATGTAAACTTAAGGTCATGGTCACAAATAAAAGTTGACAGAAGTTACTTCACACATGGACTCCTTCAAGGAGTGTTTAGCCTTCATGGAGGAGTCACTAACTAAATTAGAAGATTTTGTGGAGGGGAAACACAGCAATTGGGAAGGGTCGCTGAAAAAATAGATGGCCTGGAGAACAGAGGGTGAAGAAACAATTTAAGATTAGTGGATGTTCCAGAAGGGCTTGAAGGGACGGACATGATACTCTTTCTATAGGAGTTTCCCCCAGCCCTTCTAACTTATCAGTGGAGATAGCTGCTTGAAACTGAAAGCACCCATAGAGCCATGTCAACTAAACCAAATCTGGGTCAAAGATCCAGACCCATTATTGCCAAATTTAAGTTTCACAGTAAAAGAAGTGGTGCTTAGGGTAGCCAGAGAAAGAATGGAGCTGAGTCGGGACAGGAAACGAATATATATCTTTCAGGACTTCTCTGCAGAAATTGTTTGAAAGAGAAAACTGTTTGCCCCAGTCAGAGCCGTACTACAGAATTTAAATGTAAAGTATTTTGTGAAGTATCTGGCCATCTTGATGATTTAGAAAGGTGGGGGTTTGCATAGATTTTACAGTGTCGAGGTTGCCTGGAGCTGTTGTAACAGAAACTGGTCCAATGCTTCAAAACAAAACAACTCATCCAGAAATAGGGAAATTCAACTGTCACCCACTGATGCTACAAGCTCGAGACAGATTCATCATGACTCACTGGCTACAGCTCGTAATGCGCATGAGCAAAATAAACAAGAACTCATAAGTCAAACAAAAGCTTTTACAAACAAGAGTTCTGTCAGGCCAACATCCTCGGTACCAGTGAATTCTAAACATTTACCGAAGTCACTTGGCTGGTCTGTTAAATCATACAGAAAGACAATTCCCATTTCCAAGAATAGATACCACACATTTGAAATGGCCTCAAAAGCTACCGACCAGCACATCAAGCCAAACAAAGGTATGTACACTCTGGAAGCTGCTCACTGCCCCAGTCTCCATTCAGCCCTCAACATTTGCCACAGAACTTGGGTGAAATGGCAGATTTGGATTGCACCCCTTACCTGCAACAAGTGTGATGCTCCTACAAGATGGTTTTCTATGGAGGTTCAGCCGACACACAGCTTTTCATAGCAGTCTGCAATTTTCAGGAAACACTGCAAGGAATCTCTGGATTTAGACTGTCGATGTCACCCATGCTTGCATCAGTCTGTTCTGCTTTTCCTGGTTACATGACACCACCTCAGAATCCTCCCAGGACTAGTTGTGTTATGCAGGCTGATAGAAAGACTCCAGGTCATGTGTAAGGGACTATGTCTCACCCCACTCTGCTCTTGTTATTGATTATCAGTCTCTTCTGCTGGATCTGGTGTTTGAGGGAGATGGCAAACCTTAGCAACTGTTTTCTATTCAGGCTAACAGTGGTAGCTTTGTGCACAGTCACAATCGGGGGGGGTGCAATCAACTTATACTGTCTATAATGCCTGTATCAATATACAACATTACTTCTGAACTCTTGATGTTCTAGTGCCATCTAGAGGCTTAATGTGGTGACTGTGCTCAATCAATGCCAATGTTTTTTGCTTGTGTTCTTGCAGGTAATTCAGCTGTTGCTAACTGAAAGCTTTCCTGCCCCCCCCCCAACAAGAGCAGTCCTGGACACCTTAAACAATTGTGCTGAGTCTCCCTTGCTGTCAATTCCTGTCTCTTCATGGGAGCCAGACCAAGTGGGGGGGGTAGGATGCTAGTGCTCCTCTACCAGTGGATGAACTTTGGAGGGTGGTACCCATTTGTATAAGTAGCTCTCCTGACAATTCTGCAGACCTTATTTTGCATCTACTCACAAGTTATTACATAGGTGTTTTACCTAGTATTCAGGTGCCCCAGTTTTCATGTTTACAGCTGTATGTGTGTTAAGGATGACCTCGGTGCCATAAGGAGTACAATCAGAGGTGACTGCAGACCCCTGGCAAAAGTTAGCCCAGGATCCCTTCCCCTGACACATTACCCTGGAAAGGATAGACGCATCCTTTGGTGGGGTAACCTACCTGGGTGGTGATTCCAATGTGTATTGGTTTGCTGTATACACTGGAGTCTATGGGGGTAATCTAGGGTACACACGCTGTTTTTAACCAAAGGGACCCTATTCAGCCAAAAAAAAGGATATTTTTTTAGATACAATCTGAGGACTTGAGAGAATGTAAAAATAGGATATGGCAGTTGATTGAGACAAGGAGGGGATGAAAGAAATGGATGGAGGTTTATGGGTTAATTCCCTTAGATATGCCCTAGAGATATAAAGTAAATACAAAATGTTGCTTGTGAAGTCTTTCTCCAGGGGGAAAGAGGAGCACTGGTCCCTCATATCCACTGTGTTTGGTACATCTATGGTTGGACATCTTGGACAGTAACGATAGGCTGTTTCTTAGTTACACAAGTAAACTCTTCCCAGCTAATAAAGTCTTGTTTATAAGATATCTATTTACACAATACTCAGGAACTCATAACTGCTTGGCTGGGAGAAGGATTATTTCGGTTTAGCTACTTAGGGCTACCTGGATGACAGTACTGAAAATCTTATACCATTTAGTTTATTACTAGTTAGGTTATTTTCTAAGTAAATGTACCTTCATTAAAGTTAGACTGAGGTTACTTTTATCTTATTTGAGTTTAGAAACAAAAGATATGGAATTGAAGGCTGCTGGACTATAACTGGCACAGAACCATCAGGGGTACCTTGACTAGTTCACTCGGTACACACTTTTCTGGTTCTTTTCCTCTTGTTAGACAGAGTTACACATTAGGAATTGTTAAGTAGCAATTGCGGATTATTCACACGTTGTACTTCTTAGTTTGTTTGTTAGATACTCTTTTGAGCACTGTGTTAGACATTTAAGATCTTGTTGACTGTTTTTATTCCTTGTCGGTCTAAACCAAAGTTCACTGTAGTTTTAGGATAAAAAGAAACTTTTTTGAGTTTGTATTATATATAATACTGTTTTAGAGTATAACACTTTACTCTACTTGGAGTCTAGTAATTGCTTAGCAAGCTTGCACAGTTTTGCTATTCTAATATTGTAGGTATAATGTCTGTTTTAAGCATAATAACTTGGATTGTCAATGCTCTTGGCTCCCTAATTAAGAGAAAAAAGGAACTTAATCATTTGAAGAAGCACAGTAGTGACATTGTGTTCCTTCAGATAAATTGCAAAGGCAATGGTTGGGACAAGTAGTTCATAACTGTTTTTCTTTAAAGAAAAGAGGCTTAACTAGTTTATTAAACAAGGGAATCCCATTTCTAAAGAAATAACGTGGTGGATTTGGAAGGTAGATTTCAAATCCTTACTAGGTCCCTGTATGGCAGAAAAATTGCACTATGCAATGTTTATGCTCCAAACATAGAAAGAACAGCTTTCTTTCTTGACTTGCTTTTGTCCCTATTACCCTTTAAGGATTATGAAATCATTTTAAGAGGTGATTTTACTAATGTCATGGACCCTCTGCTAGATAGGTCAGGTTCCTTGAACCCGGTCAGGCAGCTTTCCTCTCATAACTATTTACAGGAGACTGTAGAGGATTTAGGGCTTGTGGGCGTACGTAGGCTAGCACATCCAAATGGCAAAGATTTTTCATTTTTTTCAGCTTGACATAATGCTTTCAGCAGAATTGCCTATATTTTTCTGCCCTTAGCACTATGTTATATCACATCCAAAGTTAGTTATGACTCCATTATCATTTCTGACCACGGGTTACTTAAAGCAGCTTGTGTTCTAGACGGTACTCCACAGAAACAATTCAGATGGCGCTTTAAGGCATCACTGATACAAGAACCTGAATTCAAAGATTGGTTTGCTAAAGAGACATCTAAATATTTTGAACTTAACAATAACAAGGAAACTTCCTATCGAATACTTTGGGATGCAGATAAGGCATATATTAGAGGCCACATTCTCAGGTATGCATCGAATAGAAAGAAACAAAGGCAAAAGGAGGTAGAGAACAAAGAAAAACTTATTAAACAAATTGAGGGAAAAATGAAACAAAACCCAACAAGAACCAATATTTAATTTACCAGCTTACCAAACTCAAGTTTCAGGTTAACAAAATATACTCCAGTAAAGTAGAATTGGCCCTCTTTTGTGCTAAGCAACAGTATTGGGAATCGGGACAAACAAGGGAAGCTCCTAGCATACCATTTAAAACAAGCATTTGTCAATGCCAAATGTTCGCTTGCAGGTATTTGCAATGGTGTTTGGCATGTATGGTGCTCTACCTAATGCCCTGTGCGATTGCTGGTATTTGCACAATAAATTTTCAGCATGACCTTTTTGTTACCCCCATTGTGCGCTACATAGGCGGAAACACGTTTTGGGCAGGATGTGAAAAATGACAGCTTTACTGCTCATAAGAAAGTGTGGTAAAATGGCAATGTTGAAAATCTGGAGTGGAAATATTGAAAATTCGCAAACCTATGAGTGTGCGTGGGAACTGTGCAACGCACGCTCGTAAAACAGTCATTGTTAGGAATTTTTTCACCAAATTTTCAACATTGCCATTTTAAAACCTCTGCTAATGAACAGTGTCACTGTGATTTTCTTACTGTGTCCCATACATTGATTTCAAGACACCGACTCACGCCATTGTGCACTACATGGTAGGAAACATGTTTTGGGCAGGATTGAAAAAGTGACAGCTGTACTGCTCATAAGGAGGTGTAGTAAAATGGCAATGTTGAAAATCTGAGTGAAAATATTGAAAACTGCAAACTTACAAGCGTGCAGTATAGGAACTGCGCCAATGAACACTGTGAAACAGTCATTTTAGGAATTTTGTCACCAAATTTTCAACACAGCCATTTTAAGACCTCTGCTCATGAACAGTGTCACTGTGATTTTCTTAATGTGTCCATACATTGAGTTCGCACCGACTGCGCCATTGGTGCGTACAGGCAGAAACACATTTTGGGCAGGATGTGAAAATGACAGCTATACTGCTCATGAGGAGGTGTGGTAAAATGGCAATGTTGAAAATCTGGGTGAAAATATTGAAAATTTGCAAACTTCTGGCGTGCATAGGAACTATAGCATGAACTCGTAAAACAGTCATTTTGGAATTTTGTCACCAAATTTTCAACACAGCCATTTTAAGACCTCTGCTCATGAACAGTGTCACTGTGATTTTCTTACTGTGTCCCATACATTGAGTTACGCACCGACTGTGCCATTGTGCGCTACATAGGCGAGAACTACGTTTTGGGCAGGATGTGAAATGACAGCTGTACTGCTCGCAGGAGGTGTGGTAAAATAGCAATGTTGAAAATCTGGGTGAAAATATTGAAAATTCACCAAACTTACAGCGATGCATAGGCGTGCATAGGAACTGCGCAGCGCAGACCGTAAAACAGTCATTTTTGGAATTTTTCACCAAATTTTCAACACAGCCATTATAAGACCTCTGATCATGAACAGTGTCACTGTGATTTTTTTAATGTGTCCCATACATTGAGTTTGCACACTTACTGCGCCATTGTGCGCTACATGGGCGGAACCACGTTTTGGGCAGGATGTGAATAATGACAGCTGTACTGATCATGAGGAGGTGTGGTAAAATGGCAATATTGAAAATCTGGAGTGGAAATATTGAAAATTCGCAAACCTACGAGCGTGCGTAGGAACTGCACAATGCACGCTCGTAAAACAGTCATTTTTAGGAATTTTTTCACCAAATTTTCAACATTGCCATTTAAGACCTCTGCTAATGAACAGTGTCACTGTGATTTTCTTAATGCATCCCATACATTGATTTTTGCACTATGCCATTATGCGCTACAAAGAAGCGGAAACATGTTTTGGGCAGGATGTGAAAATGACAGCTGCACTGCTCATAAGGAGGTGTGGTAAAATGGCAATGTTGGAAATCTGGGTGAAAATATTGAAAATTTGCAAACTTACGAGCCTGCGTAGGAACTGCGCAATGCACGCTCATAAAACAGTCATTTTTTGGAATTTTTGCACCAAATTTTCAACATCGGGTTTTTGGGACCCCTTCTCATGAATGATGTCACTGTTATGGCATTATTCAGGCCCGAAGAGATGATTTCGCTCAGTGACTGCGACATCTGCCTGTCAGGCCTGAATAATGCCATGACAATGACATCACTCATGAAAGAATCCCCAAAAACTTCATATTAATTGGTGCAAAAATCAAAAACCTGAATGCAATAAAGTTGAAAAACCCTATCTAGCTCATTATACAGCTTACGGCATTTCCTCAGTTAGCGGTCGGCTTTGAAGAGTGCAGACGTGTTCCCAGTCCACCGAAGATCATTGTGCCAAGCTCCGAGGTTCCTATGGGGTGAGGGGGGTGTGGGGAGGCTGGGTGCACAGTGGGTGGGTGCGGATTGTGGGAGGGGGGACTGGGAGAAGCGCCGTGGGACCGTTTTTGCTTTACAGGTGAAAAACAAAAAAAAGACTACGTGGGATGTCTGCCATGGGCCGAGGAGCTGACAGGGGATTGGGCACCCCATTGGCAAACAACGCGGGACGTTTTCCACGCTGGGGTGGGCTCCCAGCGTGGCAGAAAGATTTTGGGGTGGCGTGATGTGGGGGTGGCATGACGCAGTGCTCTGTATGACAGCGGTGGTTTTCTTTGAAGTGAAGACTACCGCTGTCATACACAGCTCCTGCACCCATTGGTGCAGGACCGACACGCCTGCTCAACGGAGCACTGGATTGAAAGGGAGAGGCACACCTCCAAAGTGTGCTACTCTCCCAAAACGTTCCTTGCGCATGCGCACATGCGAACGTAAAAAACAACAACATCAAAATATGATTCCTAGAATTTGGACTAAAAATAACAATATGACTCATAACATACAAGACATAAATGTTTCCTTCCAGGAATACTATGAAAATCTATATAGACCTTTCAACCCAAACACCAGATCAGACCTTCCAAGATTTCTAGAATCTGCAAAACTCCCCAGCCTGTCTAAGCTGGAAAGAGAGGCCCTAGATAAGCCGATATCTAAGATAGAAATTGCACAAGTAATTCAAGTGACAAGCTCTCAGAAAACCAGGTCCTGATGGGTCTCTAGTGAAATTTACAAGCATAATAACCCTATCATCATTCACTATCTAGAGAAATTATATCAAGAGTTCCTACATCAAGGACAGATAACAGGTACCCTAAATGAAGCGTATATTTGTCTAATAGCAAAAAAAAATAAAGATCCCCTGGAATCTGTAAATTACTGCCCCATCTCCCTCCTAAATTTCAATTATAAAATATTGTCTAAGGTACAAGCTAATAGATTAGTAAATACAATTCAATTGCTGGTAAGCAGAGAACACATGGGATTTGTTAGGGGGCGCCAGGCATCAGATATTCTCAGGAGACTCTTCTCTGTTATATGGTCAGCTAAGGCTCGCTTGACTCCTTCAATATCCCTGTCTTTAGACATTGGGAAGACCTCTAACTCTTTGGATTGGTTGTATTTACAAAAGGTTCTTGATAGTCTCAGTTTTGGCCCAACCTTTAAGCATTGGGTTTTGACCATCTTTTCTACTCCTAAAGCTGCCATTATTGCCAATGGATTAATATCAAAGCCCTTCCAGCTGTTCAGAGACACTCATCAAGAGTGTCCACTCCCTCCCCCCCCCCATTCAAACTAGCATTTGAACCTCTGCTGAGACTTATCAAGCTCTCTGCTCAAATTCAGGGTATTTTTATTCAGGGAGGATAGAAAACAAAGCCTTTGCTTTTGCAGACAACCTTCTATTGACTCTTTCAAACCCCTGTCAATCACTTGCTGCTTTAAACCCTTTGCTTGATAGATTTGCCTTGCTATCAGAATTATTTGTGAATTGGGAGAAGTCTGAAGGAATAATGCTTCAGGAACCAAGACAGGAAAAAATTAATCTGACCAAAGCCTTTAACTTTCCTTGGGGTGACAATGGGATCCTGCACTTGGGAATACATGTGTTTAACTCTATTCTCCGAAGTATACAACACAATCTGTTGGGGCTTATAGGAAATCTTCAAAAAGAACTAGATAAATGGTCTAAACTGAATCTGTCCCTATGACGCAAGATTAATTCAATAAAAATGATTTTAGCCCCCCAAATTTTCTATGTCCTGAATAATATTCCAGCAAATGTGCACATTGATTGGTACAAAAAAATAGATAAGATCTGTAGTAAATTCCTCTGGGATAATAAACCCCCCAGATTGAATATTAGCAAACTAAGGGAGTCATGCAAAGTAGGTGGCTTTAACTACACCTGGTGGCAAGAGTATCACTGGGCATTCTTGTTGAAACACTTAGCACTATGGCTATCTAAGAATAATGCTGAGAGGCTTCCATTATGGCTTCTTACAGAACAAGAAATAGCCAAACCACATGCATTAATAGATTTTCTATTTAGGCCTGTCACAGCTAATCTTATATCACATCCCACTTTATCCGCCAGAATCTAGTTATTCAAAAACCTTGCTAAAACATTTCAGCTACAGTAGGTCCAGTGCCTCTGGAACTTGCTCCAGTCTGGGATAATCCTGACCATACGTATAATGGCAAAACAATTTAAGGACACAGGTTGGAAAAAAAATGGCAATAACCCAGGTTGGAGATTTGTTACATGTTGAAATGGGTATATTCCTTTCATTCAAAGAGTTAAGGGAACTATTTCACATCTCCAGGTTCTATTGCTGACTGTATCTGCAATTAAGAGAGAAAATTAACCAATATACTGCTCATTCATCTTCTGTATTTATGAGGGGATCCAAATGGCTTCAGATTCTGAAAACTGCCCTACTGAGAAAGGGGTCAAGCCTTCTATGCAGATTTATTTCTGATTGTGACATTTGCATTACATCTTCAACAAAAATTGCATGTGAACAAGAACTCAATGTAACTATTTCCGATCAAAGCTGGGAATCCATGTGGAAAAATGCCTATAAATGTAGTAGGGAGGTTAGTGGGAGGTTGACTCAGTTCGAGATACTTCACAGGTATTATTATTCTCCATCAAGGTTGAGTAAAATTGATAAATCTCAACATGTTTGCTGGAAATGTGGTTGCTTAAAAGTATCTCTGGGGCATTTATTTTGGTACTGCCCCAGAGTACAGGCAAAATGGAGAAAAAATTCATTTATTTTGTCAGAATGTTCTGAATGAAAAAATGTCCTTTTCCCCACTCATCTTTTTTTTATTTTAGCTTTTGTTGACCGGGTAAGTGCATTAGACAAATCCTGCCTATTTTCAGGCACGACCCAGGGGAGGGGGATACAGATGAATGCCAACTGGCCTTGAACCAGATTAAGCTGTTGGTGGTATTTTTAGTGAATGAGGGAAATTTGGCCAGGACACTGGGGAAATTCCCCTACTCTTTTCGATAAGTGCCATGGGATCTTTAACATCCACCTGAACTACCACCAATCCAGGCAGATGGGACCTCGGTTTTAACGTCTCATCCGAAAGACCGCACCTCAGAAGTGCAACACCCCTCTCATGCTGCACTACAGTGTCAGTACTGGGATATTAACCCAAGTGCCAGATGTGGGAACTGAACCCACAGCCCTCTGATCTCCTGGCCTCAGAGGTGAGTGTGCTACCTACTGAGCCACTGACACTTCATTCCAAGGGGCGCCTCACTGCTATCCCATCTCACTAGACCCTGTCAGCTACGGATTCTAACACTGGCTTTGGCCTATAAATGGTTATTTTACAAAACTTGATGGTATTTAAGATTCCTGTTATGGGTTAGTTAATAGATGCCTTAGGAAATATTGTTAATAATGAACCTATAAGTTACCAACTGCTTAACAGTTCAGAAAATTTTAATGAAATGCGGAAGCCTTTTTTTAATTTTACAAATGCTCAACTGTAGTTCTCGCTAGCTAATAAGTCTTAAGGGGTCTGTATGAAATGTATTGCGTTGTATAATTTACAGTATTGTTATGCTTTTCTATGTGGCTGGGGCATTTACTTTGTATTACCCATACGAGTTGCATGTATGTGTTTGCTCATTTTAAAACCAAATAAACTTTTAAATGAAAAAAAAATAATGAAACACAAATCTTTACCTCTACAGTATTGCCCTATCTGGAAATGTCCATTAATACAGTTTAAGAATAAATGTTTGTATGGTGCGTGGTTGGCCAAGTTAGGCATAAGAATAGTATATGATTTGTTAAATACTAACACTTCTCAGTTTTTGTCCTTTTCTGAGTTACAAAATAAATATAAAGTTCTCAAATTCTCCTTTTGATTATATTTCCAGATTAGAGAAGCATTGGCTAATAACATACTAGACCACAGTCTCATATTTCAGCAAAACACAGAATGTTCCCATCTAATCAAAGTTGCACGTATGAAAACTATATAGAGAGCACTCAGGTTCATGACTGGCCTCCCCTTTCCACACATCATTGCTTCTTGTACACAGCAGTGGGATGGATTTTCCTTCAGTACAGAAGAAACAGAAATTCTGCATTATGGACATTCAGAGCTGTTATCAAAAAACTTCCCCACACACCTCTCAACTGTATCACATTACGAGGAACATTCTTCGTTTTACTTTACAAAAGCTCTCTGTTCCACATTGGGAAGACTTGTTCCACATTCAAAGTCAACATTTTAAAGCAAAAATCCATAGTAAATGATGCAAAACATATATTATCCAATTAATAACAGACTTTCTGAACACAAATGCAACACTTTGACAGTGTTTTCAGCTTCTTAGGTAAAGATTTGATTAAGTGTTCCACTTTTTGCCCATTTGTTCCACATTTTGACAGGCCATGTTCCACATTTGGGGTACAAAAGGTTGAGAGGTATGCTTCCCCAATACATTTCTGACTGTCTTCCACTGAGCGTGATAGGTACTTATGCACTAAGAAGCTACACTTTGATTTCTCTGCATATATCTAAGGTCAAATCCCGCATCAGGTAGAGCAGCTATAAGCTTTGCATGCCCTCCCTGTGGAATAAAATACAAAAATTATGAAACTGAGCAGTCCTGTTAGCCTGAGTAATTTCAAGATGCTTTATGCCCATTCCGTGAAGGAACCCTGCAACTGCTTCCCACATCGCTAGCACACCTCTCCACTCGGGCATCCTCCAATCCAATCTGTCTCCTCTTACTCTGCCATGGCCTCTTGGCTTACATCCACCTCACCCTACCCATTCTACTTTTGCTCTGATCTCTGTTACTTTCCTGTCTTCCTCCTTCCTTACCCCTTGGTACCCCCTTTTCTGACCTAGGCAGTTGTTGCCAAGGTATGGTCCAGGCATGGTATGCATCACATATGTCTGCTATCCACCAAATCTGATTCCTGTACTTATCTATTCTTCCTTGTTATTTCTGTGAATATGCTGCCCATATCCAATAAGAGAGTCTATCTGTTGTAAAGGCTCTTCTGTTCATCATTACTGGCTTCCAAGGATGGTTTACCATTCATACCATGGTTGTGTGTATACAGTATATCAAGATATTGTACTGTTTATAATTATAATGTATATAATTGTATGTTATTGTCTTGTGATTTACTATGTTATTGTACTTTGATTTTGTTATGACCAGGTCCATATTGCAAATTAGTATTGCTCAATGGTGTCTGATTGGATAAAGATTTTGATTGATTGATTGATTGATTGATTAATTGATTGATTGAGAAACGGGACTAGTTTGCTGTATCAAACCATAAATGACACTGATGGTCGGATGACCCTTCCAGCTAAGCAGAAGTGGGAAACAGAATCCAGTCTAATCATATCCATGGAATCCTGGTTCTCTCTTTGGGAAAATGCATATTTTTGTGCTAAAGAAGTGCAAGCAAGGCTGACTCAATTCAAAGTATTGTACTCCACTATTATTGTTATACTCCTGCGAGGCCTGTTAAGAGGGTTTTTTCAGATTTTCCCAGATGTCACAAATGTGATGTTGCATCCTCAAATGTATGTAATTTATTTTGGTATTGCCCTAAGGTATATGTTATTTGGGAACCAATTCATCATACATGTGAGCTCATGCTTGGCCACAAACTGCCTTTTGTCCCCGAAGTGTTAATTCTGGGTACTACAGAGCTGCTCTGTCATGCAGATAGGATTCACCAAAGGTGGATTCTGGCTGCAGCCTTGACATTCAAAAGGCTTGTGCTTAGATACTGGAAAGAAAAAAGTCCCCTCAGTGAGAGAATGGCTAGACTGGCTAGGTACTACTGCCAACAATGAACAAATAAGCTACATACTGATCAATCAACTTCATCTTTTTCACAAGATATAGAATCCCTTTCTAACCTATGGCAAATAACTCCAATGAATGGTTATATTATTTATTTAAACTTGATTTTTTTGCCCTACTGGTATAGCCACTTTATTTAGTAATAAATAGATGCACTAAATGTTGATAGTCTTAGGCCCTATGCACTATGCCAACACGCCTCGGAAACTTGGTGCGTAGGCATAGATACACATACTTGTCACGCAGCGGGGGTCCTGTGGATCCCTGGTGGCATTCACCAAAGGTGCACTGGTGAGGTGCACACCTGATTCCCTGGCTGAGTTGGTGGCTATGCACCAGGGCAGTCTGGGTGGAGTGATGGGGCCGTGCCCACACTATGCGCCATTCACAAAGGGTGCGTACTGCCACACACAAGGGAGTAGGCACGCTGGATATGGCAGTGGGAACCCTGCCATAACTGCAGTATGCACAGGGTGCACACAGGTCCCCCACCTGGTCCAGGCAGCTGTGCACAATCCCCCCAACAGAAACTCCACCTCTGACCCACATGCCAGCCCTCCCCCGACACATCAATGCCCCATCCCCAACTGTATGTAGAAGCCCATCCTCCCCCTCCCACACAGCATTTCCCCACCCCTGTCTGTATGTAGAAACCCACACTCCCCCAAAGCACACCAGTGTCCTGTACCCATAGGTGCTGCCCCCCACACTCTTCTGTGCCCCACCCCAGTATGTGATGTAAACTCCCCCAATCACAGCCGGACATGAAGGACCCATGCATGTAAAACAATGCCCGATCACCCCCCCCAATCTAGGCACCTCAGCATGCTCATTTGTGGACAGTGGTCCCCCTTGTGGCACTGAAAACACCACCTCCATCCTCCATACCTGCATATCGGTGCCACAGCTATGGATGGCCAGAGGCACATCCCTCCACACACCTTCTCGGCTGCCAGCCATCCAACTGATGCTGGGAGCATGCTACTATCAATAGGCAGCATGCTCCCAACATTACTTGAATGGCCGGTGGCCAAGGAGGTGTGTGGAGGGATCTGCTGCTAGCCATCCATAGCCACGGCACTGACATGCAGGCACGGGGGACAGGGGTGGTGTTGTCAGAGCCATGGGGGCTGGAGGGGCCACTGTCCACCACTGAGCAGGCTGGGGTGCCAGGATCATGAGGTGGTCGAGCATTGTTTTACATGCAAGGGTCCTTCACATCGGGATTCTGGTTGGGGGCTGGTTAACACTACATACAGCGACGGGGCACAGAAGAGTGTGGGGTGGGAGCAGCACCTACGTTATGGAGTACTGCTGTGTGTCGGAGGAGGGTGGGTTTGCACATACAGATGGAGATGGGGCTTTGATGCGCTGGGGGTCTTCATTTATGGGGATGGGGCTCAGTTGTGTGGGGGGGATTCATCATACAGATGGGGACAGGGCACTGATGTGTGTTGGTGTGGGTGGGTTGGCACAGGGGACGGGGATGGGTGTGCAGTTGAGTTGGGGGAGCATCTGTGCACCAGATGTGGCATGGTGTGAGTGAGGTGGGTAACAGGCAGGGGGGACCACTAGCCAATGCAGTCCACTCGCTCATTGCCAGGGTGCCTGCGTTAGCTATTCACACACCCAGGCCTGCGCCATCTCATGCAGAGAATACACTCTGGGACCCAGGATGGGCATCCCATTGACTTCCCGCCTGGGTCCATTACTCCACCCCTTCTTCCCTCCATGCACCCGCATACCCTGCGCCTGTCTGAGGGACATGGAGTTATGTGAGAGAGGTACGCGCCTCTGGCATGTACTTTCCACCAGTTCGTGTATAGGGTCCAGTGTTATCACTCTGAATGTTCATTCATTTTGATTGCTTGTATTCAAGATTGTTCTGTCTTAAATCTCAAGAAAAATTTATGTTAAAAAAAGCAATCTTCTGCTGGCTGCATTTGTTATCTCCAGGTACTTTTCCCCTACCCTCCTCTTGATGGCGTCCCTTATACTTTATGAACGCTCTCCTTTTGGCGCTTATCACTGTATTTATTTTGGTCATAAACATTATTGAACCCTTTTCCTCTTTGAAACCTTTGTAACTGAGCTTTCTGGTCTTTCTATCGTTGCTTCTTATAATCTTTCCATTTTTCCTTTGCCCCCTCAAACTACTGTATACTCCTTGTGCTTTTTTCCAGCTGTTCCCTCATCTTTCCATAATCCACTTTTTTAAAGTCCCTTACCCTTACTGTGTTTGCCCCACTGGTCGCCCCTATTGAGGCTTACAGTGCCACAGTTATATGGTCACTGGAACCGAGTGGTTCCAAAACTGCTACATTTTTGATATTTTCACTGCTGGTGAGCACCAGATCCAGCACAGGCCCATCTCTTGTCAGAGCCAGGACTTGCTGAAAGAGGGATGCCTCTTGGTATGCATCCACAATGTGTCAGTTCCTAGTACTTGCCGCAATTGGCACTTTCCAGTCCACATCTGGCATATTCATGTTTCCAGCTACCACCCTTCCCCTAAATAGGTCGCCATCTTAAGCATCGCTCCCAGTTCCTTTTCTGCCCCCGATCCTAATCTGGTGGTCTGTAGACTACCCCTTCACTTCCTAATCACAGGGAAGCAAAACTGTAAGAGGCTGGGAACAGATTGAAGGTGCATTCAGCTTCCCTGGCCTTTTCTGAGGTCCTTCTTGTGTAGAATAGGGGGAATGGAAAAGACAGAGTAAGGATGGAGGAGATTGAGGAGTTTAATGGGAGATTGAACATACAAACATACGAATGTGCCAGCAGAAACAGACCACCTACTCTATCTAAGTCTGCTCGAGTGTGCAGCTAACACTGCTAGTTTGCAGCTGCCCCACCCCCCTCCCCTTTGTCATCCCACTGCCACCACCACCTCCTCCACCCTCACTCTCCCCTATTCCCTGTCCCATGCTCTTTTAAAGCTGTTCACAGACATGATACCACCCATTCTGGTAGTGTGTTCCATTTTGCCACCACCCTGTCCATGAAATAGTGTCTCCTCATTTCCCTCCTAAATCTTCCCCCCTCTATTCTTAGCCCATGTCCCCTGGTGTCCCTCCTTCTCCTTAACTTAAAGACCCCATCCACCTCATCCTTACTGATTCCCCTCAGATACTTAAATGTCTTTATCATGTCCCCCCTGTCTCTTCTATCCTCCAGGGTGTACATATTCAGGTCTCCCAGCCTGCTGCCATAGTCTCTCCCCTCCATTCCACATATCATCTTTGTTGCCCTCCTCTGCACCCCCTCCAGTAGCCTGATATCACACTTTAGGTATGGCCTCCGAAACTGCACACAATACTCTAAGTGTGGCCTTAACAGCGACCTATGAAGGCAAGATCCTCTCTCTTCAGCCTGGATGAAAATACCTCGCTATGCACCCCAGCATTTTGTTCGCATTGCAGCCGCTCTCTGCACTGGGCAATGTTGTTCATGGTCCTGTTATCATTACTCTAGGTCCTTCTCTCCACAGTGATCCCAGCTTACTTCAGCCAGTATTCTCTCTTTGGGTTCTTCACTCCAAAGTGCATAACCTTACACTTCTTTGCATTGAACCCCAGCTACCACCTCTCTGACCACTCCTCTAGCTTGCTTAGGTCCCCCTGCAGCTGGTTCCATCCCTCCCCTCCAACCACCACTACTCTGATTTTGGTGTCATCAGAGAACAGACCTGCCTTGCTCACCACCCTGTGTGCAATGTCTGATATGAAGAGCCCAAATAATACTGGCCTCACACAGAGCCCTGTGGCACCCCACTCACCACCGGCCTTGGAGTTGACAGCTCCCCTCTCACCACCACCTGTTGTAGCCTCCCACTCAGCCAGCTTGTAATCCAGTTCATCATTTTTGCCCCTACCCCTACTTCAGTTAGCTCCCCCCAAGCCGCCCATGCGACACAGAATCGAAGGCCTTGCTGAAGTCCAAGTAAAGAACATCCACCGCATAACCCTTATCCAGCTCACCTGTCATCCAGTCATAATATTGTATCAGGTTGGTTGGACAAGATTTCTCTGAAACTAACCCATGCTGCCTCATATCCTGGAGGCCACTGTCCTCCAGGTACAACACCAGTCTTTCCTTTAGTATCGTTTCCATGAGTTTTCACACTATGGAGGTGAGACTTACCGGATGATAATTACCCGGTTCATCCCTTGGTCCATTCTTGTGTAATGGTACTGCATGTGCCATCCTCCAGTCCAGTGGCACACATCCCAGCTCTAGTGAGGTGCTGTACAGATCCACCAGCAGCTCTGCCAACACCTCCGCCATCTCCCTCAGCACCCTGGGTGGATACCATCTGGCCCTGCTACCTTGTTTACCTTCAGTGCCCTCAGTCTCTTTAGGACGATACTTGCCTCAATTCTTCCATCTGTCGCCTCCTCTCCCCCTGTCCCCACCATCCCAGCCCATAGTGGTAGCGGTCCCCCCTTTTCTTCCATGAACACTGAGCAAAAGTATTCATTCAGTGCTTCTGCCTGCTCCTCCCCCTTTTCTGTCTACTCCCCACTCTTTTTATCCTCATTATTGTCTCCTTGCACTTCCTTTTGTCCCTGATGTATCTGAAAAGTCTTCCCCTTCCCACCCCTACCTCTCATGCTTAATCTCAGTTCCTCTGGGCCTGTTCTCTCTCACTCTTCTGGTCACCTTCCTGGACCATCTTGCATACTCCTCCCTGTCCACTTCCTTCCCTGTCCTCCTATACCTCATTTTGCTCTCATCACCTCCACTACCTCACAGTTCAACCAGCATGGTTTTCTTGCTCTGCTCCTCTTACTCTGTGTCTTGGTGCAGGCTTCTGTTGCCTCTTTAATCCCCCATTTAATAATATCCCATTTCTGATCTGCATCCATCTCCTGCCTTATGCCCTCCAGTTTCCCTTTCAGTACTTTCTACATCCTCCCAAAGTCTGCCTTCCTGAAGTTTAACACCTGAGTAACTGATTTCTCTGGCTCCCTGCATATCATGATATTAAACCACACCTTTTGGTGATCGCTGTCAGCTAGTCGGTCCTCCACCTTTATTTCACTTACTGCCTCCCCATTCGACAATACCAGGTCTAAAGTGTTCTTTAGCCTAGTAGGTGCACCAACCAACTGAGTCAGGAGACCCTCCTGGATTGCGTCCAGGAGCCCATGCTCCCTAACACTGGAGGTGTCCGAAATGGTCCAGTCAACCCCCGGCAAGTTGAAATCCCCCACGATGACTACCTTCCCTTTTTTACATACCTTTCTGATTTGCCCTGCTAATTCCCTGTCAAGTGCCTCAGACTGGGACAGTGGCCTGTATACCACCCCAAGCCTCAGTTTCCTACCCCTTGAGTCTAGGAGCTGCAGCCAGGAAGGAATAGTGTCAGGAGGAGAGGTGTGACAGGGTTAGAAAAGACCCTGTCTCATTTGTTACGCATAGAGAGATAAAAGCAAGGATCTACTTTGTCCTCTCTTTTCCTGCCACTTGTCTATCTTTACCTGTCTGATTGCACAATCACATCTTTTCCTGGGTGCCCTGAGGATCTGGCCAATCCAAAAGGTCTCGCACTTCTGGCCTGGTTTCCTTGGTTACCTTGGTGCCTAACTACATGTTTGTATATATTGTATGTACTGAATACCTTGTATATAGCCTGTTATTTAAGTGCTTAATCTTGCTGTACCTGATCACTGCATGTGTCTTCTATGCAACCCTCAGCCTTGTATGACATGATAAATTGGCCCCTACGAGGCCCCTAGTTTTAATGAATACTGTATCTGTTTGTAAACTGGTTCCAGGTTCACTTTGCAAATGAGTTCACCTCAATGGTGTTTCACCTGGTTAAATAAAGAATTGATTGATTGACTGGTTGATATCCCCCTGCTTGCTCCCTTTCTTCACTTGCTGTTTCTGTTCTTTCTTTCTCTCCCATGCTTATCTGTGGTTATAGAAATATAGGTGGATCTTTATGTGAAACTGACTTTCCTAGTTTGCAAATGTACATACTGTAGTTATGCTGTTTCAAAATGAATTGCAGAGGGCTATTTGGGAATTAGGAAAGATAGCAAGCTGTAACACACAGATTTGACCTTGAGAAATCTTTTAACCTCAAGCTTGTTAACAGAATTACCAGCAGGTGACAGTTCCAAACATATTGTTCTATTTCATTACACCTGTGGAGCCTGGGAGTTCTATAGGTTAGTGAAAGAGGCCAATGAGGGAGGACAGACAAAGCCTACATTCAACATTAAAAATATAAAAATTAGGGAGACTAGGAAAAATAATGGAGAAGGAATAGGAAAAAGCAAGACGGAATCAGAAGAAAGATGGAGGGGGTCTTCCTTAATGCCAGGAGTCTGGGAAATAAAATTAGTGAGCTCCAGGCAATGGTGGCAGACACTGCAATAGACCTACTAGCCATCACAGAAATTTGGGCCACCGAGAATAACAACTGGGACCTGATAGTCCAAGGCCACACCATGTCTAAACATGATAGAGGAAAAAAGATAAAGGAGGAGACGTAGCCCTATATGACAGGCAAGGCACAGAGGCAGTGGAGGATGGAAACATCAGGGGAGGTACTGGGGAATCAAAATGTCCGTGAGTTCAGTTCACAGCACCCTCAGGCAAGAAACTATGGATGAGGGTGATTTATAGAGCTCCAGGCCAAGGGAAGAGAGAGAGAGAGTTAAGGAGCTAGGGGCAGAATTAGAAAGGGGACGGCAAAGGGGGCGATAGTGGTGGTGGGAGATCTAAATCTGCCAAATATTCATCAGGTCATTCCAGCGGGCCAGGAGCTCCAGATGTCAGGTCCTGCTAGATACATTGCAGGACTGGCTGCTGGTGCAGGTGTTTAAGGAGCCCACTAGGCAGGCTGCCATTCTCAATGTGGTGCTCACCAACTCCGAAGTGGTAGGAGTGAGGGTCGGGGAGCCACTAGGGTACAGTGACCATAATTCTATATGGTTTGACCTGGCCCTTGAGACAAGTAAGCCCTCATTATAGGCTGAAGCCCTAAATTCAGAAGAGAAGACTTCAACCAGATGAGGGAGCTGATCTGGGACAAGTTAGTCAGAGTGGACAGCATCAGGGATATGGAGAAAAGATAGAGATGAAAACAAGGGGGTCATTCTCAAGGAAACAAGGTCTTGCATAAGAATGGTAACAAAAAAAACAGGTACAATAGACCAATGTGGTTCTCTGGAAAGGTCAGCTTAGCAGTCAGAGCCAAAAAGAAGGCATTCAGACGGTACAAGGAAAAACAAGGGAAGGAAGAATAGTGAGAGCACCTAATGAGAGCAATGGAAACCAAGTGGGTGGTCAGAAAGGCAAAGGCAGACACAGAGTTGCCTATTGAGTAGAAGATCAAGAGAGGGGAAAAACATTTTTTTAAATATATTAGGTAAAAAAGAAAGAAGGGAGGAAGAATTGGTAGGCTAACAGAGGTTGGCAGGGTAATTGAGGAGGACGGGTAGAAAGTAGATGTTTTTAACAAGGGAAGACAGAGGGCCTCTGCCAAAGAGTAGCATTAAGGTGGCTGTGAGGGGGATCCCAGAGATGAGGCGGCAGGTATTTATCAGTGAAACGGTTCAGAAAGGTAGTTGAAAGGTCTAATAGCCCTAAAGATAGATAAGGCCACAGGGCTAGATGGGATGCGTCTGAGGGTGTCCAAGGAATTGACAATGGAACTAACTGAGCCCCTGGTAGCGATATTCACTAGCTCAGTTCAGATGCGGTAGTACCAAAAGACTGGAGGGTAGCAGATGTAGTCCCACTCCATAAGGGGGGTGGCAAGGAGTAAACAGGTAACTACAGATTTGTCATTCTTTCCCCTATTGCAGGTAAACCTGATTGAGGCACTAGTCAAAGAGGAACTCATGGACTGCAAGGAGAGCAATGGTCTCCAGGATAGTAAATAGCATGGGTTTGTGGCAGGGATGTCTTGTTTGACCAGCCTGATAGTATTATTTGACTGGGTAATGAGGGTGGTAAATAAGGGCCATGCTGTGGATTTGCTTTACTTCAATTTCAGTAAGACTTTCAAGCCAGTGCTTCACAGAAGGTGTATGAAGAAGCTAAAGGATCTGGGTGCAGCAAAGGACACAATTAGATGGGTGAGATACTGGGTGGAAGCAAGACAGCAGAGGGTTGTGGTTAATGGAGTCAAATCAGAAGAGAAGGAGGTCACCACAAGGATTGATCCTAGCTTCAGTCCTTTTCAATATGTTCATCAGCAACACAGGAATGAAATCCAGAGCACTGTGCATCTCTTCACAGATGATATTAAGCTCTGTGGCAGGGTAGAATGAGAGGAGGAGGAGGAGGAGGTTAGGAAGATGCAAAGAGACTTGCAAAGGGTAGAGAGGCGGTCAAAGGTTTGGTAGTTGAAATCCAGTGCAAAAAACTGCAAGGTGATGTACATAGGGAACAAGAACCACAGACAGAGCACTGGATGAGGGGGTAAATCTTGGCAGGACCTCTAAGAAAAGGGACCTAGAGGTCATCATCAGTGACTCCCTAAAACAATCAAGCCAGTGTAACAGGTTCTACAAAAAGGCAAACAGGATGCTGGGGTGCATAGGAAGGGATATTGACAGCAGAAGGATTTCTATAGATCACTGGTGGGGCCCTACCTGGAGTACTGTGCCCAGTTATGGAGTCCTCACTTAAAGAATGATAAGGACAGGTTGGGGACAGTGCAATGTGGGGTGACCAAAATTGCTTCAGACCAGCAGGGCATATCTTATGAGGATTGGCTCAAGGCACTAAACAGGTACTTGTTGGAGGCCAAATGAGAGATGGGAGATATGATAGAGACCTTCACGTTCATAAAAGGAATGAACAAGGTAAACTGTGAGGAACTATATATCATAAGTAACAGGTCAAGAACATGGGGGCACAAGTGAAAACTGATAGGGGTGTCCAAGAGGGAAGTAAGAACACTTCATTTTACAGAAAGGATGGTGGAGCTGGGGAATAATCTGCCAGCTGATGTGTTGGACGCCAACATTATCAATGGTTTAACATTTGGCTGGAACAGAGTGAAGAGCTTAGTGGTTGCAATTATTGATGGATTGATTGATTGATTTAGTTAGCTATGTTATGTATGTATGTATGCAAGTATGTATATATATTTACTTTTTTTATTTATATGTTTGTTTATTTATTTATGTCAAATGTTTTACCAGGAAAGTCATATTGAGCTGGTATCAGCTTGTTTCAAGATGCATCCTGGGGAAGAGAACAGAACGGAATAGATACAAGGTACAATGTACAAAAATAACACAGCAGCACAAAACAAGTAAAACAAGATATACGCATTACAATAAAACACTTTAGTATAAAAATTGTTTAGGGTAGTAGTGGTAGGGCAGGGAGCATGGGGGATAGATAGTGTGGGTTAGAGCCCTATATGGATAACAGTTCTTGACTTTGCTAGGGGTTTTATGGGCAGACTGGATGGATCAGTGGTCTTTTTCTGCCATCATTGTCTTTGTTTCTCTGTTTCCAGTTTTTTCAGCAGCCTTTTGTATGGCACTGAGTTAAATGTCTTACTGAAATTGAAGTACAGTAAATCTGCAGCTCATTCCTTATCTACTGCCATAGTGGCCCAGTCAAAGAATACTATACAGCTGGTCTGACAAGGCCTCACTGCCATGAATCTGTGCTGTTTACTATCCTAGATCCCATTACTCTCCAGGTAGTCCACGAGGTCCTCTCTTGACTAGCGTCTCCATCAGTTTACCCACAACAAAGGTAAGACAGACAGGTCTGTACTTACTCGATTACTACTGGAAGACTAGGTTTGCTGGCCAAGGCACTCAGCTTCACCTGAGCTCTTTCCTTCTCGGTTGCTTGTAAGGACAGAGCAAAGAACCTTACCAGAGCAAGGGACAGGATTAAGACTTTTTTCACTAGGCAAATTTACTCTGTGTTGTGATTTTTATTTTGTACTCACAGGGATTGTTACTGTTTGTTGCTAACATTTTATTCCTTTATTTTTCTCTGATTCAAATTGTTGTTGCCGGGTATACCTTCTGCTGCATTATCGCAGGGTGTGCCTACAGGTACATGCTAACCGATTACTGCTGTAATCTTCTGATTCAAATTGTCTTTTGCAAGGTATATCTTCTATTACTGCTTTATTTTTCTCTGTAGCAAAGTGTTTCTTACAGAGTATATCGTCTGTGAAATTATCACAGGTGGTACTTTACAGGTTTTACAGTTTTATCTATCATTAGGATAAGTTTTCAGGGCTACTGCATTTGTTGCTGGCTGATTGTTTCTGCGCTTACCTCCTTGTTTCATTTGTCCGTGGTTCTTCTTTTTTGGTAGGGGACAGGCCCAGCCACCCACCCCCATCCCCAACCAACCCACACTACACTCCTTTTATAGGGTAGCACAGTTGTGACATTTCCTGTGGTGAAGCAGGAAGGGGCGGATCAGTGGGGTATCCATATGGTGACCTCATTTACAGGGGCACTGGTAATTTAACTTGTTATAACAAGTTATACAAAAACAAACTAACAAAACACAAAATCAAACTTTTGCTTTTATTTTTATGTTGATTGTGCGCAGTGCAAGAAACATATTGTGGCAGCTTGCTCAGAAGCAGGTTGTGGAGGCATGGCACTGTTGTGGCCAATGCCTCCAAAACCTGCAAAAGTTTGTCCCGCTTCCCCCAATGCCATTGCAGGCTGCTGGTGACAGCAGTTTAGAATGTTGCTACCAACTTCAGACAAATCAGCCACTGCAATCATGGACCGCCTCATCATTGCAGCATCAGCCATCTGCTGCAATGAGGGTTCGACCCGTCATTGCAGGGTGGGATCTAAAACCCCTGATATTGTTTGAGAACATGGCGGCGCTTGTCACCGTGTTCATGCAAACATGCAAACTCCCCACTGCTTGCCTGCCGACAGCCCTAACTCTAGCTTGAGCCCCCATGTTTCTGTTGTTGCCCACGAGGGAGCCCACTCCCTGTCAGCATTCTGTAACCCCTCTGCTTTTGTTCCTGCTGACGGGGTGCCCAGTCCCCGTCCGGCATAATGATACCCCCCTTGTTTGCCGACAGGGGTGCCCAATCCCCCATCAGCTGCTGCTGCCCCCAAATGAAAGCCTCTGCTGGTGCGCTGAGAGCCCACCCCAGCATGCCAGATGCCCTGTGAAGGAAAAAATGGTCCTGTGATGTCTTTTTTTTCTCCTGAAAAAGAAAACTGTCCCTGGCCTCGCCCTGTCCCCCACCCATAACCCGCACCCACCCACTGTGCAACTCTCCTCCCTCCCTACACCTCTTCACTCATACATTTCTACTCTCCGGAGCTCAGTGCGAATGTATCTTCGTGTGGACTGGAAAACATATCTGCACTCTTCAAAGCCGACCGCTAACTGAGGAAATGCCGTAAGCTCTATAATGTAATAAATAGGTTTTTCAACTTTAGTGCATATCTAGGGCATTTTGGGAATTATTTCACCAAATTTTCAACATGGGGTTTTTGGGACCCTCCTCATGAATTCTTGAACTGCCATGGCATTAATCAGCCCCAAAAGGTGATTTCACGGTCATTCTTAGAATCACCTTCGGGACTGATTAACGAAATGATAAGTGCCAATGTTCATGAGGTGGGCTCTCAAAAAGCCTATTTTGAAAATTTAGTGGCATCCATGTTATGTTCATGCGTGTGTACTGGGCAGTTGCTACGTACGCTCGTAACTTCGTGAATTTGCAATATTTTCATGCCAGATTTTTAACATTGGCACTTTGTTGTGGTGACTGTGGGAAATCACTGTCCAGGACAGATTAAGAAAATGACAGTGACACTGTTCATGAGTAGAGGTCCTGAAATGGCTATGTTGAAAATTTGGTAACAATACTCCATAAAATGACTGTGTTGACAGTTTGCACGCATGCTCGTAACTTCGCGAATTTGTAATATTTTCACTCCAGATTTCCAACATTGCCATTTTCCCACACCTACTTATGAACAGTACAGCTGTCATTTTTCCCATCCTGGTCAAAATGTGTTTTCGCACTTCCAGCGCACAATAGAGCAGTCACTGTGGGAAATCACTGTCCAGGACAGATTAAGAAAATTACAGTGATACTGTTCACGAGCAGTGGTCCTAAAATGCCTATGTTGAAAATTTTGTGATGATAGCCCATCAAATGACTGTGTTACAAGTGTGCATTGCACACTTTCCATGCACCCTTGTAACTTCACAATTTTGTAATATTTTCATGCCACATTTTCAACAGTGGCATTTTTCCACACCTCCTTATGAACAGTACAGCTGCCATTTTTCACATCCTGGCTAAAATATGTTTTTGCACTCCTGCCGCAGAATTGCACATTTGAGAGGGGGGGGAGTGACCAAGCACAACTGAGCTCTTTTGGGACTGCTGCGGATTTGTTTGTGGGCAAAGAAAGGGCCCAACGCAAGAGCCCAGTACAAAAGGGCAGCCTGCAGCTTTGGGAGAAACAGAACAAGAGAGCGAGTGATGGAGGGGGAGTGAGCGAACTCACCGGAGCGCTGTCAGGACTGCTGCGTATTTCTTTGTGGGCAGAAAAAAGCATCAATGCAAGCAGGGGCCCAGTACAAAAGACCAGCCTGCAGCAGTGGGAGAAACAGTATGAGCGAGTGAGACAGGGGGACTGAGTGAGCTCAACAGAGCTCTATCAGGACTGCTGGGGAGTTCTTTGGGGACAGAAAAAGGTGCCAATGCAGGCAGGAGTCCCGTACAAAAGGGCCGCTTGCAGCGCCAGGAAAACAGAATGAGCATGTGAGACAGGAGACTGAGCGACCTCAACAGAGCTCTGTCGGGACAGCTGCAGATTTGTTTGTGGACAGACAAAGGTGACAATGCAGCCAGGAGCCCCGTACACAAGCGCAGCCTGCAACGCCAAGAGAAACAGTATGCGTGAGTGACAGAGCGGTAGTGAGTGAGCTCAGTGGAGCTCTATTGTGACTGCTGTGGATTTCTGTGTGGGCAGAAAATGCGGCAACCCAGGCAGGAGCCCAGTACAACAGGCCAGCTTGCACGGGCCGAAACAGAATGAGTGAGTGAGAGAGCTCAATGGAGCTGTGTCGGGACTGCTTCAGATTTCTTTCTGGCCAGAATAAGCAGCCAATGCAGGCAGGAGCCCTGTACAAAAGGGCAGCCTGCAGCAGCAGGAGACACAGACCAAGCGAGTGAGGGAGGGGGGAGTGAGTAAGCTCAATGGAGCTCTGTTGGGACTGCTGCAGATTTGTTTGTGGGCAGAAAAAGGCAGCAATGCATGCAAGGGGCTCAGTACAAAAGGGCAGCCTGCAGTGGTGGGGAAACCAGAAAGAGCGAGTGAGAGGGGGGACTGAGCGAGCTCAACAGAGTTCTATTGTAACTGCAGCAAATTTCTTTGTGGGCAGAAGAAGGCGGCAATGCAGGCACGAGCCCAATAGAAAAGGGCAGCCTGCAGAGCTGGCAGAAACGGACTGAGCGAGTGACAGAAGGGGAGTAAGTGAGCTCAACGGAGCTTTGTCAGGAGTGCTGCAGATTTCTTTGTGGGCAGAAAAAGCCACCAACAGAGGCAGGAACCCAGTACAAAAGGGCAGCCTGCAACGCCAGGAAAAACAGAATGAGTGAGTGACACAAAGGAAGTGAGCGACCTCAACGGAGCTCTGTCAGGACAGCTATGGATTTCTTTGTGGGCAGAAAAAGGTGCAAACACAGGCAGGAGCCCAGTACAAAAGGGCAGCCTGCAGCACTGGGAGAAACACAACGCGCGAGTGAGAGAGAGGGAGTGAGCAAGCTCAGTGGAGCTCTATCGTGACTGCTGCATATTTCTTTGTTGGCAGAAAAAGGTGGCAATTCAGGCAGGAGCCCAGTACAAAAGGCCAGCCTGCAGTGCTGGCAGAAACGGAATGAGTGAGTGAGAGAGGTGGAGTCAGCAGGCTCAACAGACCTGTGTTCAGGACTGTTGCAGATTTCTTTGTGGGCAGAAAAAGCCACCAACAGAGGCAGGAACCCAGTACAAAAGGGCAGCCTGCAACACCAGGAAAAACAGAATGAGTGAGTGACACAAAGGAAGTGAGCGACCTCAACGGAGCTCTGTCAGGACAGCTATGGATTTCTTTGTGGGCAGAAAAGGTGCAAACACAGGCAGGAGCCCAGTACAAAAGGGCAGCCTGCAGCGCTGGGAGAAACACAATGAGCGAGTGAGAGAGAGAGGGAGTGAGCAAGCTCAATGGAGCTCTATCGTGACTGCTGCATATTTCTTTGTTGGCAGAAAAAGGTGGCAATGCAGGCAGGAGCCCAGTACAAAAGGCCAGTCTGCAGCGCTGGCAGAAACGGAATGAGTGAGTGAGAGAGGTGGAGTCAGCAGGCTCAACAGACCTGTGTTCAGGACTGCTGCAGATTTCTTTGTGATCAGAAAAAGCCACCAACAGAGGCAGGAACCCAGTACAAAAGGGCAGCCTGCAACACCAGGAAAAACAGAATGAGTGGGTGAGAAAGGTGGAGTGAGCCACCTCAGTGGAGATCTGTCGGGACAGCTGCGGATTTCTTAATGGCCAGAACAAGGTGCCAACACAGGCAGCAGCCCAGTACAAAAGAGCAGCCTGCAGCACTGGGAGAAACAGACTGAGCGAGTGACACAGGGCCAGTGAGTGAGCTCAACAGACCAACACAATCAACATTCAGCATTGACAAATGCTTGTCTTCCTTCAAGTTACTCTGACCAGGTTATAAACCCAGCAACTTCTCTGGAATGGATAAAATTAACTGCAGGTACTGCAGAACACTTTTCAGAAGGGAAGTTTTACAGGATTTAGGACACTGTCCTACATACTGGGCCATTGGAGATCTAAGGGTTTAGCTCCAGGCAGCAAAGGAAGAGATTACGCACCTCAAATTGCATATTCAAGAAGAAATATATTATAAGACTCACCCTCCATTTCCCCAACATCCAACAGAAGCACCTCGACCACAGATGGTAGTTGTGCAGGAGGCTGGCAGGTGGTTAGGAGGGGCAAATCAGGAGCCCATCACTTGGTGCTCTCCATACATATTACCTCCACAAACCTACTAAAAAATTACAATCAGATATCTGCCTCTATCCTAGAAATCAAACAAAGGGGCAGGGGATACTGCAGAGCAGGACACTGCAGCACTGGAGCTAGCAAACAAAACTCACCCAAAACAGGAACCAAAACAAAAAAGGCAGAAAGGAAATAAAAAAACTTCTGATCATAGAAGACTCCATAATTCGGGGAGTTGATACCTATCTCCAGCCAGGGGTAATGGTCAGATGTCTGCAAGGTACATCAGCATGGAGAGACACTGACTGCATTGCTAAAATTGTTCGGGAAGCAGGAGAAAACATTGACGTCCTGGTACACATAGGGACTAAAGATCTCACCAGCTGGTCAGTTGTGGAGACCAAGGAACACCTGACCAGGCTGGGTGACAAACTATCATCCATTTCATCCGGCATCTCCTTTTCTGAGATCCTGCCAGTCTGGGAGAGGGAGCAGATGTACGGAGGGTCAGAGAAGGGGAGAAAGGGGAGCGAAACATGTGGCTCAAGGGCTGGTGCCAGGAAAAAGGAAACACATTTGTAGGGAACTGGCAACAGTTTGGGGAGCGAAAGTTCTTTAAATTTGATGGACTGCATCTGACTAAGGAGGGAGTCAATGCCTTGGGGCAGAAGTTTGAAGTCTTTGCAGAATATTTAAACTAGCAAATGGGAAGAGGGATGCAGCACCCCATACCTCGAAAGGGAAGAACAACCCCCCCTCAGCTAGTGGTCAAACAGGAGTTCAGCATGTTTGCAGTTCATTTGCATCACCAGATGAGAAAAAAGTTCCAGCTCCCCATACGACACACAGGGGAAATGCCAGACCTCACCTAACAACTAACACACTGAAATCTGGCCAATGGAAAATCATTTATACAAATGCTCGCAGTCTGGGAAACAAGATCCCAGACCTGTAGGCAATAATGACAGAGGCTAGACTGGACATAGTAGTGATTAGCGAGTCATGGTTTACCAGAAACCACACTTGGGAGACTTCAGTACCTGGCTATATACTGTTTCAGAAGAGACCAAGGTGCAAACGGTGGGGGGGGGGTGGGGGGAGTGGCCCTGTATGCCAATGGAAATATCAAGGCTACAGAAATTTTAAGAATACACATAAGGAGCCAGAAGAACTGTGGGTCACCCTGGAAACAGGAAATGGGACAACCATACGAACTGGGGTTGTTGTCTACAGGCCCCCAGACTGGGGGAGGACATAGACACATTACTGTTAGAAGATACATAAAACATGACAGCTAAAGGGGAGGTTCTGATAATGGGAGACTTCAACATGCCAGATACAGATTGGTCAATACCAGCAGGAACATCTGCCAGAACTAGACACATGGTGGATTCCCTGCAGGGGAGGGCCTCAAACAACTGATGCAATAACCCACAAGAGACAGAGCTATCCTAGATCTAGTACTGACTAACAGGGAAAGGATCACAGATCTCCAGGTAGAACGTCACCTAGGGGCCATTGACCATCACATGGTATGGTTCAGTTTGGCCACTAGAACTAAATCATCCCATTCCAAGGCAAAAATATGGGACTTCAGAGGAGATGACTTTGATAAGAAGGCCAACAGAGTTAAACTAGCCCTGGCAAAAAGAAATACAGGTGAGAGGGTACAAGCAAAGTGGGCAAGCATTAAAGATGCAATACTTGAAGCAATATCCCATTGTGTTAGAGAGAAAAGGGAGTGCAAAAGAAAAAGAAAACCACTTTGGTTCTCAAAAACAGTAGCAGAAAAGGTCAGAGCCAAAAGGCGGGCCTTCAGGAAATAGAAGGGAACGCAGCAGGATGAAGATAGGGAGGCATACCAAACTTCCCTAAGGGAAGAAGGGAAGGCAGTAAGGCAGACAAAGGCCCAGACTGAGGAAACACTAGCACAAACAGTAAAAGAAGATGACAAGACTTTCTATAGCTACATTAATGAAAGTTGAAAGTCCAGAGGGGGGATTGCTTAGATCAAAGGAGATAAGGGGGCATGTAAGGAGGATCATGTAAAAGCATCTATCCTAAATAGATACTTCTGCTCAATATTTACTCAAGAGAAGCTCAGCACCATGGACACAGGGGGAGGAAGGTGTGCACTAGTCCCTTCACAAAAGAAAGGGTCCTACAAGAGCTCGATAAGCTCAGGGTGGACACGCCAATGGGACCTGATGGCATATATCCCAGGGTACTAAAAGAGCTAAGGGTGGAACTAGCAGAGCCATTATCAGAACTGTTTAGTGAGTCTCTGAGCACAGGAGAGGTCCCAGAAGACTGGAGAAGGGCTCATGTGATCCCGCTCCACAAGAGTGGTAGGAGGGAGGAGGCAGGGAACTACAGTACAGACCAGTCGGTCTTACCTCAATAGTGGGCAAGATTATGGAGCCACTCCTCAAGAAAAGGACAGTGCAACACCTGGAATCCATAGGAGCACAGGGTCCAAAACAGCATGGGTTTACAAAAGGAAAGCCCTGTCAAACTAATCTCATAGATTTCTTTGACTGGGTAACCAGAGTGGTAGACCAAGGGGGAGCAGTTGATGTCACCTACCTTGACTTCAGCAAAGCTTTCGATACTGTTCCACATAGAAGATCGATTAATAAGCTGGGTAGCATCAGGGTGGGTCAGAAGTTGGTCAACTGGGTGGAAAACTGGTTGACGGGCAGAAAACAGAGTGGTGGCAAATGGTATAGTCAGAAGAGATGCAAGTCACAAGTGGGGTACCTCAGGGATCAGTCCTGGGGCCAGTCATAGAAACATAGAAACATAGAATTTGATGGCAGATAAGGACCGCTTGGCTCACCCAGTCTGCCCATTTCCCTACCTAATGGATAAGCTGCAGATCCTAGTTAATCAGCAGCCTACTTCTTCCTGCCCCCAACCCCTAGAATTGCCTTATGACTGTCCCATGCATGCTTGAATTCCACCACTGTTTTTGACTCCACAACCTCCTCCGGAAGGCCGTTCCATGTATCCACAACCCTCTCTGTGAAAAAATACTTCCTTAAATTACCTCTGAGCCACCCCCATACTTCAAATTGTGCCCCCTTGTTCTTGCGCACCTCTTTTTTGAAAGATGCAACCCTCTTGGACTTTGTTGATTCCCTTGAGGTACTTGAAAGTTTCTATCATGTCCCCCCTCTCCCTCCTTTCCTCAAGGCTATATATATTAAGCTCCTTAAGTCTCTCATATGTCTTCCAGTGCAGACCCTGCACCATTTTAGTTGCCCTCCTCTGGATAGCTTCTATCCTGTCTATGTCTTTGCGGAGATTGGGTCTCCAAAACTGCATGCAGTACTCCAGATGGGGTCTGACCAGCTGTTTGTACAGAGGGATAATAACTTCCTGTTTTCTATTGGTGATGCCTCTCTCTATGCATCCCAGTATCCCCCCAGACCTCCTTGCTGCCCTCTCACATTGCTTGCCCACCTTTAGGTCATCTGATATGACTACCCCTAGGTCCTTTCCATTTTGTTGGTGTTAGTATCTCACCCCCATTGTGTACCTCTTCCCTGGCTTTTGTTTCCAGGTGCATTACCTTGCACTTCTAGCACTGAATCTAAGCTGCCATACATTTGACCATTCCTCTAACTTTGCCAAGTCCCTTCTCATCCTTTCCACCCCACCTTGTGCATCAACTCTGTTGCAGATCTTTGTGTCATCTGCAAAGAGACATACTTTTCCTTCCAGTCCCTCTGCAATGTCGCTTATAAAGACATTGAAGAGGACCGGTCCTAATATTGAACCCTGCGGTACCCCACTAGTAACCCCCCTTTCTTCAGAGTGGACTCCATTTACTATTACTCTCTGTGTCCTATTCTCCAGCCAATTCTTTACCCAGGCTGTCATCTTGGGACCCACTCCCAGGCTGGCTAACTTGTATATTAATCTTTTGTGTGGGACTGTGTCAAATGCCTTGCTAAAGTCTAGGTAGGCCATGTCCACAGCCCCTCCCTGATCTACTACTTTGGTCACCCAGTCAAAGAAATCTATCAGATTCGTCTGGCATGACCTTCCCGCTGTGAATCCATGCTGCCTTGGGTCCTGTGCCCCTCTGACCTCTAAATACTTGACAGTTCTTTCCTTCAGAAGTGATTCCATAATTTTCCCTACCACTGAGGTTAAACTAACAGGTCTGTAGTTTCCTGCTTCTGCCTTGCTCCCACTTTTGTGAAGGGGAATCACATCTGACCTCCTCCAGTCCTTGGGTACCACCCCATCCTCCCATGATTTGTTAAAGAGGGTAGTCAGTGGTGTCACTAGTTCTACCCTTAGTTGTTTTAGAATTCTGGGATTAATCCCATCAGGCCCCATTGCTTTATCCACCTTCAGTTTTAAGAGTTCTTTCAGAACCCTTTCTTCTGTAAATGGGCTGGTATCAATGGTATCAACTTCTGTATCCAGAGTGTTTCTACTGTTTGTTTTAGGTACCTCCCCCTCTTCCTTTGTAAATACTGAGCAAAAATATTTGTTTAGTATCTCTGCCTTTTCACAGTCACCCTGCCCACCCTCCTCCCTTTATTAAGCCTCACTATCCTCCTTGGTCTTCTTTTGCTCCCTGATGTACCTATAAAAGATTTTATCCCCCTTCTTAACCGAGTTGGCTATCTTTTCCTCGGTTTGGGCCTTTGCTGTTCTGACTGCCTTCCCAGCTTCCTTTTGCTTTAACTGATACATCATCAGTGACATTGCAGATGTACTGGAGGGTAAGGTTTGTCTGTTTACAGATGACACCAAGATCTGCAACAGAGTAGATGATCCAGATGGGGTGGGCAGAATGAGAAGAGATCTGGATAAACTAGCAAAATGGTTGGAAGAGTGGCAACTGGGGTTTAATGCAAAGAAGTACAAGATCATGCACATAGGGAAGAGATACCCTGAAACTACCTATAGGTTGGGAGGGGGAGATGTTGGCAGTCACAAGGGAAGAAAGAGACTTGGGCTTCATCATCACCGATGACCTGAAATCATCCAAGCAGACCACTAAATCAGTAAGTAAGGCTAGGGACCTTGGGGTGCATTAATAGGGGTATCACAAGTTGGAAGAGGGAGGTAATAATCCCTCTTTACAAGACACTGGCTAGGCCCCATCTGGAATACTGCGTGCAGTATTGAAGGCCACACCTTCACAAGGACATTAACCAAATTGAGGCAGTCCAGAGAAGGGCAACCAAAATGTTGCAGGGACTGCATCAGAAAACGTATGAGGACAGATTAACGGTGCTCAATATGTATACCCTAGAGCAAAGGAGGGAGAGAGGTGATATGATTGAAACATTCAAACACCTTAAGGGCATTCACAAGGTGAAAGAGTCTAACATGTTTCAATATAAGAAAAACAGCAGGACAAGATGACAAAGCATGAGATTAGAGGGAGGCCAATTAAGGGGTAATATGAGGAAGCTATTTTTCACAGAAAGGGTGGTGGATGCATGGAATGGCCTGTCACAAATTCACTCAGCAGGTCAGGCCCTCTAGTCCCAAACTGCCGACCACTGAGCACAGTCTTGTGAACAGTGTAACAAACAACGTAACCCTCTTGTCTGTTTTTGCGAGTTCAGATCAATCTTTGGTCTCAGTTCTGGAGGAATTCAAACTGTAACCTCTTGCTAGCATACCCAATGCACAGGCTCAGATATATCTGTCTTCGGGGGGCCAGATATCTTTGCCTACGGGCACCTAACCAGGTATTCAGAGATGAACCCTTAAAATGTAATAAAGACCTCAGATTTAAAATGCTTCTGTTTCCAGTTTGGTACCACCATGCAAGCTTATGTCTGCTGAACCATAAATATTTCTTAGCAAAAGAAAGCAATTCAAAGACAGACCAGGTTTGCTCTAAAATTAGAGTTTTTACTAAATATGTAATAATATGTCAAACATACAATACAGAATTCTTATATCAAAAGACATACAAATCTTTAAAACAAAACAAGGTTTAAAACAATGCAATTCCTATAACTATATTTAGATTTTGTCTAGCTTTTGAAATACCTGTTTTCAGTGCTCAGATGTTTCCTTAGTCAGTGTCAGATACAAATGCCTCTATAGTGAAAGAGAATAGTCTTTACAGGCAGTATTGGCCAACCCCTTTTTGATGAAGTCATCCAGCCCTCCTCTGGTCAAATATCTAACAAAAATATATTTTATACAACCACAGGATGTAATTTTATTAATCTATACTATACAGCAATACAGGATGTATTAATTCTGCAACCTTAGCACAACTGAAGTTTCAATGACACCTCTTTTGATCTCATGCTGTACCCTCTTCACACAGACTTCATATGGTAATTTACAAGCTTACACCTCTACATAACATCCTAGCTTCCCTTATTTTAACATCATAAACCTAGTTTATGATTTCTCTCTTAACAAAATTAACTTAACAACTCTGTAATTAGCTCAGAGAAACACGATCCTTTAATAAAAGTCTTCCAGTAACACATTGTCTCTAAAAAGACTGAGTGTGTGATACAATGCTGTCAGCAGTTCTCTTGGCCTACATCTGTCAGCTAAAATTTGGGGGGATGAGAGAGGTCATTCCTAGAGCATTTGAATTTTCAGCAGAGACATTAATACATTTTATATTAAAACAATATAATACACCACTCAGAACTGGCTGTCTACGTCACACCGTCAACTTCTATGTTTCTATGTTTGTCCCCAGCTTTATGAAATGGATCTACATATGCTACCATCCTGTCTTTTGGAACCACTTCTGATTGAAATGAACCATTGAATAACCCTGCCAGGGATTCAACAAACTCTGATGCTAGTTCCCTGAGCACCCTCAGCTGCATCCTAACCGGCCCCAGGGCCTTATCTACCTTCAGGGCTGTCAGACCTTTTCTGACCCTTTCACTTGCAGCTATCCTCTGCCTCATTTCAGAGATCTCCCTATCAGCAGCCTTTATTCTGCTTCCACAAAGGCCCGCTGTCCTCCACTATGAAAACTTGAGCAGAAGACAAGTAGTCATTAAGAATGGCTGCCTTCTGTATGTCCTCCTCTATTACCATGCCCCCCTCTGTCAGCAAAATGATTCCTCCTCCAGTCTTTCTTTTCTCCCTAATGTATCTGAAAAACATTTTCCTTGCCCTTATCACCCTCTGCAATACCCAGCTCTGTGTCTACTTTTGCATCCCTGACAGCCTTCTTGGCCTCCTTGGCTTCTTTGGATTTCACCTGGTACTCACCCCATTCTTCATCCCTCTGCTGTTCCTTGCATCTGATGAAGGCTTTTTTTTGCCCTCACCACCTTTCTGAACTTCTTAGAAAACCAGAGCGATCTCTTGTACCAGTTTCTTTTGGTGACTGCCCTCAAGCATGACTTTGTTGCCTCAAGAATGGATCCTTAATGTTCTCCATTAAACTGGAGCCTTTGGAGGTTAAGTGGCTTGCCCTGGGTCACACAGTAAGTATGTGGCCCCAGTGGGGTTTGAATATGTGATCTCCTAATTCCCAAGTCAGTGCTCTGTTTTTTTACATTTTATCACCTCCCATGCCAACTGGCCCCCTTCTACCAGTCCCCCCAGCCTCTTTACTCCAACGTCCACCAGGACTTACCTCAATAGCACAGAGGTGCCCAGTTAGCCTGGTGCTGAGCCTGTGGGGGACTAGCATCATCCTGCCGGCCCAAACCATTCTCTTCCTGTTTTCACCCCCATGCCATGTTATGCTGCACATACACATGTGGAGGCACACGCACACAGTGGTTTCACAGCACCCTCCCTATTTGTGCCACCCACCTGTCTGCACTACCCTCAGGTCTCTACCTGGGGGGGCAGCTGTACTACGGGGGTGATGAGGTACCTCCCCTGGAGAGGAGATCTGCCTTTTGGCTACTCAATCCTGCTCCCTCCATCCCCCACCTGGCCAACCCCCAGTGACCCAGGCTTGTTCCCAAACCCAGGTCACCAGCATAGCATGAGATGTGGCATCCAGCACCTCTGCCCTCAGTGCCACCAGGCCTACCTCTAAGCCAGTGTTCTATGGTTGTAACCACTAGACCACACTGCCTCCTGGTCATAGCATCAGAAGCAGCCAGTTATCTATGCCTGGCAAGGGACATCTGTAGTATATTTGTTCTCTTTTGGTGGGGGGGCCTTCAGATTCTCATCATCCCTGATAGCCGCACCTTGTTTTATGTGGTCCTCTTCTTTAACCAGGTCATTCTTTTGGGCCTAATTTGAAGTCTTATTTTGATCCTTTATAGTCTCCATCCACCACTACTATAGCTGATCATCACATAGGAGATAATCAAATGCCCCAGAGATTAGACTTTAAGTTCTTATAGATGCTCCCACCCCCCCCAGACCACATGTCTCTGTAGATCTTATCCTGTATTCTAATAAACACCCTAGGAGCAATCTGTTATCTGCAACCTTCAGGGAAGAGGCACTCTCTAAGTCAAAGGGACACCCAATCAAGTCATAGAAACAATAGAAGTTGACAGCAAATAAGGACCGCAAGGCACATCCAGTCTGCCCATTTTTTCTACCTTATAAAGTCCTCTTTGTTCCCTTACATGACCTCTTCATCTTCCCACAAAATGATAAACCATAATTTGTTCAACTCAGAACAATTTTCTTTGTTGACAAGAGGAACTCTAAAGAATTATTATCTGATGGCAATGAAGACCTGCATGCCCTGTCCCCACAATTGCAGTATAGTGTGCTTTTGAAGCTGGGCTGAGTTTCTGAATCACCATCAGCCCATAAAGTGGAATGAAAAGAAAACCTTGATTTAAATTGCTTAGCAGTGGCTAATACTGCACCAGAAAATCTGATTGTTAAAAAGAAAATCCTTTTCTAAATAGTTACACAAAAAGAGAGCCATTGCCTAAATTTTTTTCAGTGAGCCATCCCATGGCTTTAGTAATATGCCAGCATGTACAGTACATGCAGACCAAGATGTGAGGCAGGATTTCCAGAGAGATCTGTCCCATTCTGGATGCCCATGCCTCCGAACTTCAGATGCTGCTCGATAACTGCATCTGACTTTCAGACAGATAGACGGATCTATGACGCCGGTTCGAAAAAATATGTCAACCCAACGTTACAGCGATGCCACTATGTTGACCATAATTGCAGTCCACATTGTGTCATCAGAAATCAAATGTGTTTTTTTGTGGGGGGAGCTGCACTCCCTGCACCCCCCATAATTTATTATAATCAACTCCAAGTCAGAGATGATTTGGGCAGGGGGTGCAAGACCAGAGGAAGCAGTGCAGGGGTCTCAAGTGGACTCTACTGTGATCTGTCAATTTTGTCGGTATCGACAAGATCACTGTAAAGTTGTTGCTGTGGCATCAGCATAACCAGATGGACCACTAAAAAAAGATGTAATTGCAGTAAAAAAAAAAAAAACACACAAATCCCATTTGTGTACATTTTTGCCACAAATCGTGACTTTCTGTAGCAAATGGATGCACCATTTGCAAATAGCAGCAGGGGTGCTCGGATGCTGTCAGGTAGACACAGATGCAACTGGATCTTGTATTTGCATCTGCATGCGGACCTTTTTGCAAAAATCCCAACCCATATTCAAACCACTGATTTTTCTGAAAATTATCCGTACTCTTAGAAGAGGAAGAGGTAGCCTGCCCAAGCAATTCTGCTTACTGAGGCATAAAACAAATGAAGGGTTGAGCAAGAATCCTGGTCAGTAGAGCAGGGAGAGGGGCCTTTGGTTTTGAAAGGGCATGTCACTCTATCTGTGGGTGTGTATAATGTTTTCAGTCAAGGTTGCATCCTTCTGGCTTTGCACCCCACAGTATCCTGTTCACTGGGCAACCTCCCAACCCTGTTATCTTATTACTGCCACTCCAGGGTCCGCATAGCTTTGTCCCTGGGGTGGGATCCCCTGTAAGGTTTCTCTCTCTGGGAAACCACATTTCGGTGTAAGGGCCTGAATGTGCTCAGGAGTCACTGTTTTATTTTGTATTTATTTTATTTAAAAGTTCAACTATACAGGATAGGTTCAATGAGGAAACAAGTAATGTACAATGTCAGTGTAAGAAAAGCAAGTATAGACAGATCCAATACAATTGTTTTCTTTAAATAATTTTTACAAGATACTACAGAGGTACAAGTCCTAGGTTGAGGGTTTCAGCTGTTCCAGGAGAGCAGGAACCTATATCAAAAGTTTTCGTTACTATAACATGTAACACATTTAGGGAGAGAAAGACAACAATGGAGAATTTCCTGTAATCCGTATTTATGTACAGTTACAACTAACCTCTCATAGAGGTAGAGAGGGGTTTGCTCATTTACTGCCTTAAAATAAGAGCAAGCCAATTTCAATTATGCCTCGATGAGGAGGACAGCCAATTTAGCTTATTTAATAACAGGGAATGATGTTCATCCCATTTTACTTCTAGAATGAAGTGTAGTAGTTGATAGTAAACTGTATTAAGAGGAACAATACAGAACTCAGGGGCGTGACCACATATTGTGTCCCCATAGTCCAAAATGGGAAGAATAACTTGAGCAAAAATATATTTCCTATCTACAACAGAGAGACAGTGTCTGGCCCATTTCAAGCGACTCAGGTATTGATGGATTTTGAAAACTGTTTTATCAATGTGGGGTTTGAAAGTTAAAGAAGGTTGAAAAATTGAGCCTACGGTATTTAAGCTTCTGGACATTTTCAAGAGGATGGTTATTTGGAATAATAGAAAAAGATGAATCCAAACAAGAAACAGGGACCTTGTTAGTCACCCGGTGCCCTTGATTAATCACCAAATGATCACTGTGATATACAAAAATGTTGTTAAAGTTGCCCCCCCCATAGACTACAATGGAGTGCGTCCCCATGCTCTCCCTGGTTCCTCATCATAACGTGGCTATGCGCAGGGGTGGATCTATAGACTGGGAAGTGTAAGTGACCCAGTGGGAGGACATTTTACAATCTATCGCACACCTAAACTAGTGGAAATTTTTGAGTCACATATGCATCAGTAGCATTTCGCAGAGGTAAGGCACTTATATCTGTGCCACAAATAGCTAACTTGGTGAGTCTCTTTAAGACCTATAGGGCAAATTCTGGGAGGAAGGTGTCAGGTATTTTTCCAGTAGTTCAGTGTGATCAGCACTGAGATTAATGCACGTATTTTCCTCTGATAATCAAACAAATAAACAAAGTACTTAGTACAAGTCAAGCAATGTGTCTCAGTATCTAGAAGCTTCTAATATTACATTGGCAACAAGGATCATCGGCTCCTATGTTGCCCACATCTGTGCCACAAATGAAACTACAAAAAAGTACACAAACTGTGACAACTCATCTCTCCTTCTGTGCTGAAACAGCTTTTAGAGAGGTGTCTGTCCTCAGGTATTCGCTGCCGCCAGCTGTACTATCTCCAGCACCAACCTTCAAGCTTACAAACTTGAATAATCAAGCGTGCAATTGCACAAGTTAAAGTCAGGTAGTGTGTGTCTCTCTTGGGTGGCTGATGCTACACAGAGTTTACCTCAGCCAGTGAAACCCAAATATTACCTTAGAAAAATGACATCACAGTCACAACTGTTGAGCAGCTTTTTACTTACCAGAAAGTGCACTGAGCATTTACAGGATATATATTTACAACATAAGAGAATAACACTGATACAGAAAAAGTAAACACATGTTTTTTAAACAACAGAGATGGCAAAAGAAAAAGGCTTTTACTGAAATATGCTAGTACTAACTTATCCTTTCCTGTCCTTTCAAGAGACACTGTGCCCTATTCTAACTGCCAGCTCCCATGAACATAGCTACAAGGGTAGGCTCCAAACTTATGTTTCCCCTTCCAGCTTCCCAAAGCAAGAGAGAGCTTCATTGTATTTCAGCCTCTTATATATTCTCCAGCTGAGGTACACAACCGGGTGCTCCTCACCCCCGCCGCTGGGTATCTTGGCTCAGCACAGCCCCCGGCCCACGATCTGAGGCATCCACATGGACCATAAACTTTAAACTATAATTAGGGCTAGCCAATACAGCTGGGTCATTTAAGGCCTTTTTTAGCTCCTGGAAAGCAACCCCACAGCCTTCTGACCACTTCACTGTATCTGGCTTTCCTTTCTTGGTTAAGTCTTTCAGGGACTTAACCAGATCGCTATAGTGAGGAACAAACCTTCAGTAGTATCCTGCTGTCCCTAGAAATGCCCTGGTCTGTTTCTTTGTGGTAGGAGTAGGCCAGGCCAGGATGGCATCAACCTTGGCAGGCTCTGGGTGAATGTGCCCACCACCCACCTGGTGCCAAAGGTAAGATACTTCTGCCATACCAATCTGGCACTTTTCTGCCTTGACTGTCAGACCTGTATTCTTTAACCTATGGAACAAATCCCGTACATTCTTCATGTACTCATCCCAGCTGTAGCTGTATATGGCTATGTCATCCATATAAGCCAATGCAAACTCACCTACCCCAGACAGAATGCGATCCACAAGCCATTGAAAGGTTGCAGGTACATTCTTCATTCCAAATGGAATTACCTTGAATTCGTATAAACCAAATGGAGAAACAAAAGCTGATCTCTCACCGGCTGCAGGGGTCAGAGGTACCTGCCAATAGCCCTTTGTTAGGTCTATTGTGGTCAAATACTTGTCCCCCCTAGTTGCTCCAGGGTCTCATTTGTTCTGGCCATGGGATAGGTGTCAGACTCCGTGCAGCTATTAAGCCTCCGATAGTCAACGCAGAATCGTGTGGTGCCATCCCTTTTGGGTATCAGTACCAAGGGTGATGCCCAGAGGCTATTAGATTCCTGAATTACTCCAAGTTCCAGCATCTCCTTGAGCTCCTCTTTCACAGGCTGCTTCACATGCTCAGGTGCCCTGTAGGGGGACTGTTTCAGGGGATCCTGGGTCCCTGTATCCACATGGTGCTCTGCCATCATGGTGTAACCCGGTTTCCCTGTGAACATGTCCTCAAATTCTGTCAGCACACCCCTAATTTCTTGCACCTGGGCTGGCATCAGCTGTTCTGAGAGGGTTAGGTTGTCCACAGAGAATGCAACCCTGGCCTCCCCAAGTTCGTCCACCAGTGGATCTATCTCAGTTTCCTCCACTGGGGCACTGCATACAGTGAGGACCATTTCAGCCCTGTCATGGTAGGGCTTCAGCATGTTAGCATGATACACCTTTCGTTTGCATCTCCTGTCCAGTAGATCTATCATGTAATTGACATCACTAACCTATTGGACAATGGAGAATGGCCCCTCCTATGCTGCCTGTAATTTATTATGTCGGACACGGATGAGTGCCATCACTCGCTGTCCCACCTCATATTCTCTGGCTCGGGCCCCACGGTCATACCAGACTTTCTGCCGCTGTTGTGCAGTGGCCAGGTGCTCCTGTGCAAACCCCATGGCTCCTTAAGGCAGGTCCTGAAGTTCAGGACATACCCCACAATCGACTCCTATTGGGAGGCACGGTCCACCTCCCATTCATCCCAAATCAAATCTAGGGGGTCCCCGCACCCTATGACCAAATAGGAGCTCGAAAGGTGAGAACCATGTGGATTCCTGTGGGACTTCCCTGTATGCAAATAGGAGATGAGGCAAATATTTGTCCCAGTCCCCTCTTATGCTGGTCAGCAAAAGTCCTTAGCATGGTCTTAAGGGTTGAATTAAATCGCTCCACTAGACCATTAGCTTGGAGATGGTATGGGGAGGTTTTGAGCTGCTTTACCCCACACTTCTCCCACAAACTACTCATTAACCCTGATGTAAAATTAGCACCCCAGTCTGACAGTATCTCCTGGGGAAAGCTCACCTGGCCAAATATCCCAACAGTGCATCTGCCACTGGTCCTGCCTCAGAGGATGTTAGGGCCACTGCCTCTGAGTATCTGGTGGCATAGTCAACCACTACCAGGATAAACCACTTGCTAGTGTGACTTGGGGTGCTCAATGGCCCCACTATGTCCAGAGCTACCCTCTTGAAGGGTTCATCAATAATGGGCAGGGGCATCAAAGCTGCCTTGGCCTTGTCCCCCAATTTCCCCACCTGCTGGCACTGTGGACAAGTCCTGCAATAATTTGCCACTTCCTTGCCAATACCGGGCTAGAAGAATTGTTGGTTAGATGCTTTTTCATGTGCCTCACCTCCAAGTGCCCTGAAAAATGGATATGACGGGCAAGGGCCAAAAGCTGCTGATGGTGAACCTTAGGAACTACCAGCTGCTGGAGTACCTCACCATTTAGCCCTTCCTCTGTTGCACATTATCTGAACAACAGCCCATTGTTCCAGTAAATGGACTCTTTACCCCCCTGAGGACGCTCAGCCCTATGAGCTATTTCCCTCAGTTTTTGCAGGGTAGGGTCAGTTTGCTGTGCAGCACTCAGCTGTCCTCATCTGACCTTCCCAGTGCCCCTTCAGAAGGAAGTCCTGTGGGCTCCTCTATTTGTGACTGGGGTTCTGGACTGCTGCTTCTAGCCAGCCCCTCCCCTGTGCTAGACACCTCCTCAGCTGCTGAGGGTGTGGCTGGACCACCCATAGTTGCCCCCTCTTCACCCTCAGAAGCTTGCCCTTGTGCCTGACTATGAGTTACAACATACACCAGTTTTTTCCTGGGGGTCCAAATCCTTCTCCACAATTATATTTACAGATAGGTCCTCTACAACTCCCACTTCCTTTTCTCCATGGCCCCCTTCCCAGCTCAGGAAGACTCTAGCCATTGGTAATTGGACTGGTGGCCCTATGAATGCCCAGACCCTGGAGTATTTCCCAGGCACCATCTGCTCTGCCCAGATGAGATCCTGCCTCACCAGGGAGATGTCAGCGCATGTGTTCCACAGTCCCTGTGTTACTATTCTATTAACTGTAATGGGATGCAGATTCTCATCAGAGAAGACTGGCTCTTCAGAGTGGACACAACCTACAAACACACCAGTACTCTTTTGATCACTCCACCACCATATCTCTGCCCCTTTACCAGTTTCTGAGGGCAGTTATATCTCAAGTGTCCCACTTGATTGCAAATATGACATTTCTTGGGTCCTATTTCTTGAGTCCCCTTAGAACCAGAGGGCTCTACTTTGGGCTCAGGTGCAGCCTGGTTTCCTTTGGGCTGCCCCCATGGGATCCCTTATAACCATGTGCTGCCCCCCACCATAAGACTTATGCTGTGTGTATGGCCAGCTAGACAGATACAAGTCAGCACTTCCTGCCACCTCTGTTGAAGAGGTGCATGTCCTGTCTAGGAGCCATACACACATGTCCTCAGGTACAATTTTAAGGAATTGTTCTCTCTCCAGTACATCTTTAATCAGTTCCACAGTGGTTGCTGCAGCCCCCTCCATCCACCTATCAAGGTAAGTACGCAGTTGAACCTGCAGCTCTGCATAACTATCTTCTGGGCTTTTCTTTAACTCCCCTAAATTTCCTTCTACAAGCCTCAGGAGTTAATTCAAACCGTTTCAGCAACACTGTTTTAACTTTATCATAATCAGCATAGTCTTCATTACTCATTTTAGTAAATGCATGCAAAGCTCTCCCCGTAAGTAAGGGTGTGAGATAAGATGACCAGGGAGCCTTAGTCAATTTTAATTGGTCGCAGACTCTCTCAAATTACCTTAAAATAAATCAAGGTCATCTCCCTCTTTAAACTGAGGGAACAATTTAGAATTCATTTTGGCTTCATGAGGTAAACTCACTCCACCATTACTCACAGTTTGCTGACTTCGCAGGGTTATCATCTCCTTTTCATGCTGTTGTTCTTTTTCTCTTTCTTCATGTTCTTTCTCTCTTTCTTCAAGTTCTTTCTCTCTGTCTGCCAGTCTTTTTTCTTCCAGTTTTTCCTCTGCTTCTGGTCTTTTGGTCTCTGCTTCCCATTGTTTTGTTTTTTGCATCCAACCTTCTTGCTTCTGCTTCAGCATCCAGTCTTTTCACCTCCAGCACTTCTCTTGCAGCAGCAGCTGCAGTCACAGTGCCTCAAGCTGATTTGGGGGGTTTGCTACATCAGTTACTGACTCACCCCCAGAAACTGTCTGCTTCAGATCATGTGCCAAGAGGACAGCTATGAGGTCTGCCTTTTTCTTCTGTTTTAGACCCTCAATCTGAATCCCCTTTTACTGGCATCCTTCGCAAAACTGTGGCACAGTAAGTGATTTATACGCCTTAGAGCTCATTCTCGACTGCTACACTATACTGTGCTAACTAGAAATAAATAAAACTGCTGTACAAGTGTATTCTCTTATATATCCTGTTTTGCAATGCTAAGGTAACTGTTCCACTGGCAAACTCTGTATCTCAGTGTGCTACACAGTCTGCTACCATCACCCCACCACTGCCAACCAATATGTGACAACCCACCTCTCCCTCTGTGCTGAAACAGCTTTAAGAGAGGTGTCTGTCCTCAGGTATTCACTGCCACCAGCTGGACTGTCTCCAGCACCAACCTTCAAGCTTACAAACTTGAATAATCAAGCTTGCAATTGCACAAGTTAAAATCTGGTAGTGTGTGTCTCTTTCTCTTGGGTGGCGGATGCTACACAGAATTTACCTCAGCCAGTGGAACCCAAATATTGCCTTAGAAAAATGACATCACAGTCACAACTGTTGAGCAAATAAATAGCTTTTTACTTAACAGAAAGTGCACTGAGCATTTACAGGATATATATTTATAGCACAATAGAATAACACTGATACAGGAAAAGTAAACACATGTTTTTAAATAACAGATGGCAAAAGAAGAAGACTATTACTGAAATATGCTAGTACTAACTTACCCTTTCCTGTCCTTACAAGAGACACTGTGCCATCTTCTAACTGCCAGCTCCCATGGACATAGCTACAAGGGTAGGCTCCAAACTTATGTTTCCCCTTCCAGCTTCCCAAAGCAAGAGAGACAGCTTCATTGTATTTCAGCCTCTTATATACAGTATTCTCCTGGGAATAGGTAAGGCCTATTTCCCCTTTGAATGCACCAACCATCTAACATGTATGTATTTAATTGTCCCAATCAGACTGAACACCTATCAGTGACCAACTATATTCCCTTTTAAACCTTCAGTTTATATTTGAATGACCCAATCCATTCAAACTGCCCTGTGTACATGTCTGCAGGTCTGTGTGTGTGTATGTGGACATGTCCACTCGAGATTTATGACCCAGCTCTTATCTAGCAGCTAGGGAGGACTGCAAATTCCATAAGTTGGATGCTGCTGGGCAGTGGATTTTAGCTTGTGTGTGTTTTTTCCCAAACTGCTAAAAAACCCCAGCTAGATAATCCCAATCATTAACTCTTTCCTTCCCATTTCTGTCACACAGACTGCACAGTGCCCCTGTGCTGTTAGAACATGCTTCAGAGAACTGTGAGTAGTCACCAGCCCTTATAACTTGCACTACCACATTTTTACATTCACTTGTGCTTGTGCAAGGAATATCTTCAGACTATACGGCACTTGAGAGATATGTCACTGCCGCACCAAATACAGCTGAAACTGCAATGGGCTTGGCAGTGCACAACAATGACCAGGCACTCTGGTCATTACAGTAGTTCTGCTTTGCTGATGTGGTGCATCCTCTACTTGAAAGAAATGAACCACGCCAATGAGAAAGCATTCCATTTCTTTCTGTAGCCATAACTCTGGCCATGCTCATTAGAGTACGCATTAATGTGCATGGCCAGAGTTACCACCACTGTACTCTCTCTTCCCACCCTCGCTCATCTGAACCCCCCCAAAGGCTTCAACATTAGCGGCGGTGTGGCTGTCTCCCCCGGTCCTCGCTCATCTGCCCCCCCCAGGCTTCAACATTAGCCATGGTGTGGCTTTCTCTTAAAGCCGACATCAGGGTGCCCAATCCATGTGTCAGCAATACAAACCCCCCCACAATGCCACTGAGTCCCAGTTATTTCCTCCCACCCCCTTGCTGTCCCAGACACTGGTGTGCCCACCCCCAGTGTCCCCATATCTGTACCCCCCAATAGTCCAGGACACTGGGGATCTGACTCCCAGTGTCCATATATCTATATCTCCCCCAATAGTCCGGGACACTGGGGTGCCCACTCCCAGTGTCTCCACAAATCATTTAGAAATGTACCTGTAAAAAAGAAAACAGAGCCTAGATGTCTTTTTTTACCTAAAAAAGGGAAAATGACACATCATTGTCTCCCCATCCCCTTCCCCATCCCGACCATCCCTCTGCACACCCACCTCCCCACACTCCATTCCCATACTTGTCTCCAGAGGTCAGTGGGTATCTTCTTCTGTGGACCAGACAAGTCTTCACTCTTCAAAGCTGAACTGCAAATCGAAGAATCAAAGTAAGTGCCATATAATGGCTGTCAATGGGGTTTTCAACTGATGTTGATATCGCAGCCATTTTTAGGAATTTTTGCCCAGTATTTTCAATATGGGGCTCTTGGAACCCTACCTCATGAACACTGGCACTGTCATTTCATTGCTTGGTCCCAAAAGGTGATTTCATGGTAGCTGTGCAGAATCACCTTTCAGGACTGAGTAACATAACAACAGTGCCAGTATTCATGACGTGGGATCCCAAAAAGCCCGTGTGGAAAATTTGGTGAAAAATTTCCAAATAAATGGCCATGGTATGAATGTGCATTGCACAGTTTCTTTGCAGGTGCATAGCTTTGCCAAATTTTTATATTTTTACTCCAAATTTTCAACATACACATTTTATCACACCACCTCATAAACAGTACAGCTGTCATTTTTCACATCTTGCACAAAACATGTTTTCACACCTCTGGTGCAGAATTGCACAGACACTGTGTGAAATCACCTTTTAGGACCAACTGAGGAAATGACAGTACCAGTGTTCATGAATTGCGGTGCCAAAAAGCCCATGTTGAAAATTTGGAGGAAAACTTCCTAAAAATGGCCATGTTACACAGGTTTGTTGAAATTTTCCTACACAGGTGCATAACTGGTAATTTTCAATACTTTCACTCCAAATTTTCAGCATAGCCATTTTTCCACACCACCTCATGAACAGTACAGCTGCCATTTTTTACATCCTGCCTGAAGTGTGTCTTTGCACCTTTGGCACACAATGGCACATTCACTGTGTGAAATCACCTTTCAGGATTGAGTAACAAAATGATAGTGCAACTGTTCATGAGGTGGGGTCCCAAAAAGCCCATGTTGAAAATTTGGAGTGAAAATACCAACAAACGCCTGGACCGTTAGGGTTTCCAACCATGCCCCACCCCCACCCTGAAGAGACTGACAGGCATCAGGGTGTGTTTAAGGTTGTCAACCATAATGCTCACCATTCCACCTCCCACCCCACCCTGCAGGCAGTGACAGGCATCGGGGTGTGCCTTGTGGTCCATGGCCTTAATGTTCACCCCATTCTCCTATGCTGCACCCATTTCAGCTTATTTCCTTATGGAATGGGATGAGCATTAGGGCCGAAGACCCCAAGGCACACCGCGATGCCTGTTAGTGTCTTCAGGATGGAGGTGGAATGGCATGAACATTACAGCCGGCAACCCAAAGGCACACTCCTGACCCCTGTCAGTCTCTGCATGGTGGAAGTGGGGTATTAGAGTTGGAAACCCTAATGTCTCATTAAGGAAGTAAATCAGGAAGGGGCAGTGGACATCACCTACCTCGATTTCAGCAAAGCCTTCGATACCGTCCAACATAGAAGGCTGATTAACAAGATGGGTCATCTGGCCACTTGGCACAAACTGATAAACTGGGTTAGAAACTGGCTGATGGACAGGAGGCAGAGGGTGGTGGTAATGGGATACAATCCTGAAGAGGGGGTGACCAGCAGGGTGCCTCAGGGATCAGTCCTGGGACCAGTCCTGCTCAATGTCTTCATTACAGACATTGCGGAAGGGTTAGAAGGAAAGATATGCCTGTTTGCAAATGACACCAACTTCTGAAACAGAGTGAATACTCCAGAAGCAGTGGAGAAAATGAGCAGGGACATGAAGAGGTTGAAAAATATTCTGAGGAGTGGCAACTGATGTTCAGTGCAAAGAAGCACAAAATAATGCACCTAGGAAGAAGGAACCCTGGGGAGAGCTACAGGATGGGGGGAGGTGCTGACAATCACCAAGGAAGAAAGGGACCTAGGAGTTATCAGTTCTGATGACCTAAAGGTGTTAAGACAGAGCACAAATGTTGCAAGAAGGGCTAGTGGCATGCTGGTTTGCATAGGCAGAGGTATCACTAGCAGAAGGCGTGAGGTGGTGTTGCCATTGTATAATGCACTAGTGAGGCCTCACCTACAGTCTGTGTGCAATTCTGGAGGCCACAACTGTGTAAGGACAATGACAGGGTGGAGGCGGTCCACAGAAGGGCAATCAAGATGGTACATGGCTTGCAACACAGAACATATCAGGAGAGATTAAAGGACCTCAATATGCACTCACTGGAGGAAAAGAGGGAGCGGGGGACATGATAGACATGTTCAAGTACATCAAGGGCATAAACAAGGTGCAGAGGCAGACATCTTCCAGTGTAGAAGGAGTACAAGAATGAGGGGGGCATGATATGAAATTGGACGTGGGGTACATTAAGAGGAAATGTGAGACAAGCTTTCTTCACAGAGAGGGTGGTGGTCACATAGAATAGTGTGCCATAAGAAGAAGAATCAGCATTTATATAGTGCTTTTCATACACAGTGTATCCCAAAGCACTTTACAAGCAATGCTAGACTGGTAGTGAAGTGACTGAATGTGTGGTGGGAGCCATATCGCACATCATCATCCACATACAGCCTGGATGATTGCATCAACCGTTTTATGGGAAGGGGAATGTTGGCCAGGACACCAGGAATGTTCCCTACTCTTTGTGAAGAGTGACCTGGGTTCTTTTACTTCCACCTGGACACCCACCAGGACAACACCAGGATGGGCAGAAAGAACCTCAGTTGAACGTCTCATCTGAAGGATGGCACACCCCAGCAATACAGCACCCCCCAATACTACACTCGGATGCCAGTGATTTTTAGGTGCAAGTCCAATCCCAGTGTGGGATGAGAACCCATGACCTTCTGGTCCAGAGGCGGATGTGCTACCAACTGAGCCATGCTGAGGGGCTTAGCCAACTGCTGAACTGAATATATGCACGTGTTTGGAGCTCCAGATTCAACCAGTGATTTTTTACTAAAAAACAAACACTTAAGTAGAGGCAATTTAGTTCAGTGCCATCAATTTCTACCTTGACAGCAGAAACTGGGCAACCAACAAATGCTGCTTTATTAAAAGCAATCCAGTCGATGGATGCTGAATTGGAGGCTCTGGTAGGCAAAGAGACCACATTGGACACAGTCATAGTCACGGTGCAAAGAGAAGTAAAAAATGCATCGGATACTGCTACTAAGGCAATTACAACAGCAGCACGACTTGTGAAAGAAAACTCGGTGCTCCAGCTATGTCTGGAGCACATGGAAAACCAGGCTAGAGTCACGCATGTCTGAATGATCAGGATGCCAGAGAATGTTGGAGATGAAGACTTCAAAGCCTTCATAACTCAATGGTTAATGGAACATTTGCATTTCCAAAATGTTACGATCAAGAAGCTATATAGAATTACCCATCAACAAGCTTTGGGAGACGATCCTCCTCCACAGACCGAGATGATTGTCCTGGCTGATGAGGTTGAACACAATGAGATGTTACACACTGCTAGATGGGCTGAAAACCTAGAATGGCAAGGCAAAGTCATCTGCCTCTTCCCTGACCTCAGCTACTCCACTCGGTTAAGACAGAAGGCCTTCGAAGGCGTACAACAGCAGCTTTGAGCATTGGGGGTCAAACATGTCTTGATGCTCCCTACCAGACTAAAGATCATCTATGGAGGCAAGAACTACATCTTTATTGACTCAAAAGATGCAGGTAAACTCATGGTCTGTATTGGCCGTGAGTTTGTAGCCAGAGGATCCGACTCTGAATATTAAGAGATTTCTTAAAGATTCAATTTTGGACTTTACACGTATGGTCAGTAAGATTCCGGGACTGGGTTTATGGTGGAGAAGGGCCATAGGACTGGTTTAATGATGCAAAACTTTGAACGCTGTTGGGTTCCCATGAAAAATATGGTTTAATGCAGCCTGTTTGACAAATAGTGTACATATACTCATATTGGGACAGTCTGGTGTTACAATACTGCCGTTTGGTTTTACTGTAAGATGGCACCCTCCCACCATTACTCCAGATCACAGCACCTCACACTGGCAGCCATCATTCTTGCCACCATGAGGTTTTGCACCAGCAGGTTTTCCTCGTACCGTTTACTGAATACGTTGCTCCCGTTTGGAGTTGTGTGGTTAGTTGCGGGTTATACATTGCTGGCTAGTAAAATCTGTTCTTTTTTTGCTTCTGTTTGGGTTAAACTGCAACATCATTATGCCTGTAGAAGTTACAGTTTTATTATAGTAACTTTGAATACTTCAGAGTTACCCGGTTTGAAACAGGAGTTAAAACACAGGCTTAAACTGTTTGTCTTTTGCCTAAGGTGTTCAATTGAGGACTCTTAGGCAATTGCAGGAATGGAATATATTTTAGTAAAGTTATCATCTCAGGGACTGTCCTCGTTCTTAGCAGTGTAAGCTCATCCTTACAGTTTCTACATAAGATGTATGATAAGGTACTACCCCCTTAGGATGTAGCATAATCTAGACTTCTGTCAAATCCTTACATTGCATGTTGACTATGTCTTTTCTCATGTATCAACTCTAGATGCAATGCACTTGCTTTTATTTGTGCACACTATTAAAAAATAAGTTTAAAAAAAAACAGTGTGCCATAGAGGTGGCAGGAGCAAGCAAAGCAGATGGTGGTGGTAAATGAGATCCAATCTGGGGAGAGGGGAGTGACCAGCGAGGTACCTCAGGGATCAGTCCTGGGACCACTTCTGTTCAATGTCTTCATTAATGACATTGCGGAAGGCTTACAAAGAATGGTCTGCCTGCAGATGACAACAAGATCTGTAACAAACTGGATACTGCAGAAGGGGTGGAGAAAATGAGGAGGGACCAGGAGAGGCTTAAAAATGGTCTGAGGAGCAGCAACTGAGGTTCAACCAAAGAAGTGCAAAATAATGCACCTGAGAAGAGGGAACCCTGGGGAAAGCCACAGGATGGAGGGGTGACATGCTGGAGTGCATAGACAGAGGTATCACTAGCAGAAGGCAGGAGGTGGGGGCATAGAAACCCTGAGGAGAGCTACAGGATGAGGGGGAGTTGATGGCTGTCACCAAGGAACAAAGGGACCTGCCGGTTACTATTTCAGATGACCTGCAGATGTCAAAGCAGAGTACAAAGGCAGTGGGGAGTGCCACTGGCATGCTGGAGTGCATAGGCAGGGGTATCACCTGGCAGAAGAAGGGAGATAGTGATGCCATTATATAAGACTCTGGTCAGGCCTCAGATGCAGTGCTGTGTGCAGTTCTGGAGGCTGCACCTTTGAAAGGATGTAAACTGGCTGGAGATGGTCTAGGGAAGGGCAACTAACATGGTACAGGGCTCGCACCACAAAATGTATGAGCAGAGATTAAGGAACCTCAATATACACTGGCTAGAGGACAGGAGGTAGAGAGGAGACATGATAGAGAAATTCAGGTACCTCAAGGGTTAAAAAATGTGCAGGGAAAGATAACTTCCAATACAGGAGGAGTACAACAATGAGGGGTATGACATGAAATTGGAAAGTGGCAGGCTAAGAGGGAATGTGAGGACGTTTTTCTTCACAGAGAGGGTGGTGGACACATGGCATGACCATAGGAGGTCATGGGAGCAAGCACTGTGGTTGGATTTAAACATGCATGGGACAGGCATGGGAGCACCATAGAGGTACAACTAAGGGAGGTTCAGAAGCCATAGTGAAGTACATGGCTTATGGGTAACCTGGATGAGCCTAACGGTCCTTATCTGCTGATAATTTCTATGTTTGAACCTCTGGCAGCCAAGTTCACAGAGTCACTCAACACAAGAGTGGTGCCAGAAGATTGGAGGAGGGCACATGTGGTCCCTCTACACAAATCTGGCAGTAGGGAGGAGGCAGGAAACTATAGACCACTCAGTCTCACATCAATAGTGGGCAAGATCATGGAGACACTGCTTAAAGAAAGGATAGTGGAACATTTAGAAGTCATCAGTGCCCAGAACCTAAGGTGGCATGGATTCACAGCAGGTAGGTTGTGTCAGACAAATCTGACAGATTTGTATGACTGGGTGACAAAAGAAGTAAATGGGGGGCTGTGGACATCGCCTACCTTGATCAGCAAGGCCTTCAACATCATCCCACATAAGAAGCTTATTAAACCATGGGCAATGTGTAGGAGCCAGCCCTGCCACCAGTCCCTGCTACACTTCCTCCTCCTTTGACTCAGTCTCTCTTGCTTCTTTTTTGTTTCAACATTCGGAGGCAGGGGGGTTAAAAGAAATAAGGGGTCAACTGGGTCAACCAACAAACTGCACTCATTTTATACAGGAGATGGATTAAAACTGAGTCAACACATACACTCACATTAGCTGGAAGATATGGCAAGAGGCAAAGTCAAGGGTAACGATGGAGCATGGAAGACATTTATCTGGAATTAAGAGAAAAAGGAGTTTATGGGCAGGACTGGCAGCAATTGGTGTAAGTCCTAATTAAACTCTGCTTTTGGCAACTTAATGCCCAACACACTCTCTCTCCTCGGTCTTTGCTCCTCTGCCCCCTTCCCAGGCTTCTACTTTAGCCACGGTGTGGCTTTACTTATTGGTGGCTCCTGCCCCCACCGCACTCTCTCTCCTCATTCCTCACTTCTCTGACACCCCCCCCAAGGCTTCCACAATAGCCATGCTGCTGCTTTACTTATTGGCATCTCCTGCCATTGCCACACTCTATCTCCCCAGTCCACACTCCTCTGAAATGCCCCCCCAGGCTTCTACAATAGCCACAGTGAGGCTTTACTTATTGGTGGCTACTGTTGCCCACTGCAGTCTCTCTCTCCCTGGTCCTCATTCCTCTGAAATCCCCCATCAGCTTCTATAATAACCAGAGTGCGGCTTTACTTATTAGCAGCTTCTTCCACCCGGCACACTCTCTCTCGCTCCCCAGGTCCTTGCTCCTGTGAACCCCCTCCCCAGGCTTCTACAATAGCCGCTGTGCAGATCTACTTATTGGTGGCTTCTGCTGCCTGGTGCACTCTCTCTCCTCAGTCTACTAAGGCGGCAGGAGCAGCTTCTCTGACTAGCAGCTTCTTCCTGCATTTACAGTTCAGCTTCCACCATGTGGCACTGGCCACTCTCACTGTTGCCTCCTCCCTCCTCCCTCCTCTGAAGCCAGTACCAGTACCAAACATCACTGCAAATACCCACAAGTGAATGTTCAGCATTGACAAATGCTTGTTTAAGAAATAAACTTCTGCACTTCCCAGGATATGCGCTTCTTCGTCTTCTGCAGTATAAAGCAAAACTGAAAATAAAATATCAATAAAACAAGTCAAGATACTGAGAGTTCCTAGGCTGCATCAGACAGCCCAAAATAACAAAACAACCAAAAGCGGTGTAAACAACCCCCTAGACTGGGGCATTACAAAGCCTAACCCACAAATCACAAGAGAGAAAGAGAAAATCAGCAGTCTCAGCTCCCAGTACTATACCAATTTTTAGCCCAAAAAGTTAGTGAAAATAAGTCACTGAACTCCTGCAACAACACCGCTCTGAGTGGTGGACATGAGGAGAGCTGCAGCTTTACACAAGCAGCCCTGCTGGCTCGTTAAGCCTTCTTGTACATAAGCAGTTTTAAAGGCACACATTCACAGACACTATTCTACCCAGTAAACCAATATGGCCTCCTCCATCTTTGCAGTTTGACCTAGACAGTGAGTACACCTGAGTAGCCACTCCCTGGAAGAAGTGGCTCCACAAATCTGAAAATTATCTTGCGGCATTTGGCATCATAGACAATTAAAGTGAGCTCCCCTGCTTCACTTTGGCAGGGATCGATTCTATGACACCTTAACTGACATCAGTGAAGCAGATGATTATACCAAGGCAGTTGAAAATCTCACAGAATACTTCATGCCCAAAAAGATTTATGTTTTCTATCATGCAAGACAGCAAGCAAATGAGACTCTGGACTCTTACCACACATGCTTTCAGCAGGTTTTCAGGGTTTCAAGATTTATTTTGTTTGACCATTTGGTCATTACAGACTGTTAGTAAAAAGTACATTTGCAAAATACATTAGACAAATTAATAGACAATGCATATTAAACACAGAACAATGAGGCACATGATAAACGGACCATACATATCACTTTCCAGTCCATTTACACTTATAGACAAAAAAGTTAATCAATTTTTATCAAGTCCACAGTTCCTTTACTAGACTTTTTTACAAGGACAGTCCAAAGGTTCTTTGTAAAAAAGGAGAACTCCAGATACCCCCACCCCACCCTCCCAAAGCCTAACCACCCAGTTAGGCTTTTGCAACAAAAAAATATTAAGTGCCTGCACTTATTTTTTAAGTTTCTTTATTCATCCAGACCCCGGGATCCTTCAGGAGTGCCGACACGGATGCTACCCGAACTCCCGTCCTGAACCCCCTTCGTCTCCCAGGCTCTCTCCCCTCGACCGACCTAGGTAGGCCCGACCCCCAAATCACCTCTGGGGCTGGTTCTGCCCTCCCCTGGTGGTCAACTCCTAAGTGTGAAGGTGCCTTACCTTCAGTTGTCGGGTCGGCCATGGAGAGAACTGGGCCTGCTAGGGCCGGCATTGGGATGTGGGCACTCCACTGTGGCCACCGTCATCTCACCAACGGTCTAGAGGATTTTTCCTTTGTTTTTCCCCCCGAGTGCAGTTGGGCAATGGCATCAGAATGTGGCTACCCCATAGATGTCTGCTGCGCTCATCCCCGATTTCTGTTCCCGCACCAGTAGTACCCCCCCGGTCTCCACTAGGGGTCTCTACTGCATTGGGAATACCCTGGATCCCTCCCCAGGGAAAGGAGAGCTGTCCAATGGATGCTCGATCCAGCTCCCTCCCATGCTGACCCCCAACACCTGGGCTCGCTCCTGAACCCGGATCACTGGCGTGGCACGAGGTGTGGCGTCCAGCGCCTCAACCCTCAGCGCCACCAGGCCAGCTAAGTGCCTGCATTTATTTGATGTTATGTTCATAACTCTGCGATCAGGCAACATGGCAGGCATTGCACAGTGTCACCTTGTGTTAGAGTGTGGCACCACACTGCTCACTTGTATTTAAAAGAATACAAGCAAGCAGTGTGACACTGCACTCTAACATGAAATGGCATGGTGTAGCACCCACCATGTTGCCTGATGGCAGAGTTTACAAACATAACATCAGTAATTGCATACACTTAATTTTTTTCTGTTGCAAAAAGCCTAACTGGGTAGTGAGACTTCAGGGGTGGGGAGTTTCAGGTAATTAAAGTTCTCCTTTAAAGTCCCACCAAGACCACTTTGTACCACAGGAGACAAAATAAAAGACACCCATATTTTCAATCAAAGCATACACTGGCAGTCTTTCAGGAAATAGGGACTACAGCAAGGAAACCCATTATTTATGTGAGGTATCACACCCACCCCTAAAAAACACACTCATCACCACAGCACAGTTAACCTTTCTCTAATTTTAAGGATACATTTTGTCGAAGTGTCAATTTGTACATTACTGAGGATCACCAGGCATGATGACCCACAATAAGTCTGCAGGGGTATACCTCTACGCCACCTCTTTTCTGTTTGGCAGTATTAGACAATTATAGACTAGCATACTGCCCTGGTTAAAAGAACCTAGGCTGACATTCTATAGGCCATTAACAAACAGGAGCCAAAGGTCCCTCTAAGATTGAAACCATGCCATATTGTGCTGCAATATTGAATTTTTATTGACAGGTTGAATTCTTTAAGAGTGTTTTTATCATACCTGGTTGTAAATCTATGTGGTCAGATTTCTAGATACCAGACAAGAGAATTCAAATAGGCCCAATTAAAGGGTCCCGATACCAGAGTTCAGAGTTGTTGCCATACTTGACACCATGTGCCTAGAAGTTCTTGAATCAGATCTAATCAAGATTTGAATGGTAGTTTTTGCCTTCCCTACCAAAGTTTTTCTTCACTCTCACCAGCTTGTTATTTTGGTTCTATGTGACAAGGGCGACTGAATGTCAGCGACTAGTCATAAGGGCACAAAAACACAAGGGCAACTGAAAAACAGTATATTATTTAATGCAGGGGGCTTCGCCACCCGCACCCCCTTTAATTAAGATTCCTACTCTGGGGGGACGCAACTCGGGAAAGTGGTGAAATCCAAGTTCGCCCACATCGTCAGTGCCATTGTGCAGTCGCCCTTATGACCAGTCGCTGACATTGTCGCCCACATCACAGGCTACCATTATTTTAAACTCAGAATCCACAGGACCTATAAATGGGAAAGAAAATCCTCCAGTCTGAGCGCAGTAAATATTTTCAAATTAGGATTTGGACCCCAACACCCCTAGCAAAGTTGGAATACCTTTACATCTTTTAATACTTGCATATCAGCACTCTTTGGTACAACACTTTCTCACTGACTTCCAGGGCTTTTCACTTAGTTGCCTCATATCGCTCCATTAGACCTACTTCTCAAATCGCCATGTGGTTCAGTGGCAGGAAGAACACCAAAGTAAGCTTCACTCTTAATATCGATTCTAACCACGGTCCCAGTTTCTTTAACTTCTTATAAAAATATGTCCCCAATTCTACTAGATTAAAGCAGTCTAGTAGAGATTCTCAGTATGCCTCTCAGCAGCCAATTCAAGAAGCTGGACCACAGGACTACAAAGGTATTATCTGAGGGAACACCTTCTCAGTTCACTGCAGCACCCACAGCCTCTCATTGCATGCTGCCCCGATCCAATTAGGGTGCTATAAATATGCCAGAAATCCAACAGTGGGCCTCAGAAGTATTCTTATCCACAGTTTGTGAGTCCAAGTTAAGACTCCTAGGGGAATTCTGGGACTTAGGTGTCAGGCATTTTGTCTGTAATTCAGAAGAAGCTATACAGAATGAAGCACTGGGGAACCTTGTCCCTAAGTTGTCGGTGAGAGGATACTCTGTCAGTGTCTGTAAGCTATTTTTTTGCACTGATTAAACTTTGCAGTTCTGTCAGACATCCGACTCTGCAGCATTTATTTCTGACACTGACATCTAAATGAAATACTATAGTTTTACAGATGTTCTCCAACCACCTCCCTGTCACTAGACCCCCAGCCACTAGCTAGTAGCAGCAGTAGCCCATCCTCCCCAGTCTAGTTGCTACAGCTGCTGTCTTGTAACTGCAATAAGACTCAGAGCACATTCATATCCATGAAGTACCATGAAGGTTTACATTAAACCTCGGAGTAGTTCCAGGCATTAAGGTAATCAAAACCTGCATTGTACATGCATGAAAGGAGGCAAAGGGTGTGGCTGAACATTGCCATAGCAGACACTTGGACAAGTAAGTCCACACAGGCACTTTGAAATCTCACCTCATTTTATTTATTTTATTTTTTATTATTTATTTGTTATTCGGAAAGACCTTTGAGCTAAGGCTCTTTTACAAAGGTTCCACGTCTTAAAAACAATGACACATACAGATAAAATAATATTGGTTAAAAGGAGAATACAGCTATAAACAGTGCACAATGCTAGATCATTATAAAAAACAGTGGACCCAACATTTAACAATGACCCACTGACTGATGGAGCAGAAAGAAGTAGGTGGCAATGCTAAAAGTGAGGTGCAGAGGGGTGTACAGAGAAGGGAGACACCCAACCCCTAGTGATACCTTGATCCAGAGCAGAGCTAAGTAGTGGGAAATAGGCCAGGATGGGGATGGGGGTGTTAGGCAGATGAGAAGGTGAGCGTGGCCTTAAAACAGGCTTTGTTGAGTAGTACGAGGGGCTGGGGAGGAAGGAGGAGAAACAGAAGGGCCATAGGGAAGGGAGAGGAGGGAGGGCTGGTGGGGGGTGGCAAGGGAGGGGGGCAAGATGCATAGGAGCCAGACTGTGAGTAGGAGATGGGGTTAGACCTGAGGAGGGATCCTATGCTATTTTTGAGTGAGGAGCACGCAATGCCATAATACAGGTTCCTGGTGGGGGGGTTGTGCTAGGTGTTCAGAGAACAGGCACAAGTGTTGCAGGAGGTGAGGTAGTGCTTGAATTCAGACTTGAAAAGGGAGAGGCTTTTCATATTGTGAGTGAGCTCTGGGATTTAGCCAGAGGGGTGCTCTATAAGAAAAAGCACATTGACCGAGTGCGGTACGCCGGAAGGGTACCATGAGTGCCCCCTGCTTCATGCCTCTAGTGCCGCAACCTGAATCTGATTTGGAGAAGATGGCAGATACATTTGAGGGTGCCCTGCCCAGTAGAGCTTCTTTTCCAAGAAGGCAAGTTTGGAATTTGATCCTGCCCCCTAGCGACAACCAGTTTGTCTTCTCATATAGGGAGCAGATGTGAGTGAGGTGATCGACATCCAGGGTGAGTCTGCAGGCCTTGTTAAGTGCAGTATGCACCCTCTTTAGCACAGTGTCAGTGGCTGCCCTGTAGACTACCGGGCCATAGTTAATGGTTGATAAGATGGAGCTGATAACGGCAAGGCAGAGCGCTGCTGAAGTTAGGTATTTCCTGTGCCTGTAAAGCAATCCCAGTTTTGCATTTACAGCCTTGACCACCAAGTCCACATGTTGAGCAAAGGACATGGTGTCATCGAGAGTGACTCCCAAGTATTTAAAGAAGTGCACTTGCTCCAGGGGCTCTTGGACCTTGTTGGAGATGGTGAGGGTGGGGGCCCTTTTCTTGAGCTGAGAGCAGGACAGGAGCATGGTCTTAGTACTATATAATTGAGCAGAAGCCTTTGTTCACAGAACCAATCCTTTAATTTGTTGAAGGAGTGTTGGAGTGTAACTTGAAGAGACTCGATATGTGAATCACTGCAGAGAATGGCTGCATCATCTGCGTAAAGAATGATTTTTGAGTCACTGGCTCCCGGGAGATCACTGAGAAAAAGGCTAAAGAGTACAGGTCCCAGGATAGATCCCTGGGGGACACCCAGAGAAACTTCTCTAAACCCAGACACGGTTTGACCTGTCTTGACATGCTGGGACCTTAGAGACAGGTAGCCCTGGAACCAGCATATTGCATTAGCAGCCACCCCCAGGTTTTGCAGTTGAGCCAGGAGAAGGCTGTGGTTCATGGTGTCGAAGGCTTTTGCTAGGTCAGTGAACACTGACCAACCCACTTACCTTCGTCCATGGCCCGGTGCACGAAGTCAGTGAACTCCACCAGAGCCGTGGTGGTACTGTGATTCCGCCTAAAACCATGCTGGTTTGGACATTACAGTTGGTATTTGCTTAGGTAGTTGGTGAGCTGGTCAGCTACTATCTTTTCCAGTGCCTTGGATAGTGGGGAGAGGATTGAGATTGGTCTGTAGTTGGAGATACAGGACCTGTCACTGGTCTTTTGGACTGGGGTCACAAGCACTTGCTTCCAGACTGCCAGGAATTTAGCCAGGGCCAGTGATTTGTTGAAGAGCTTGGTAATGTGCAGGATGCGTATATCCAGAGTGAGAGATAGAAGCTTCATGTCTGCTCCATCACTGCCCATTCTGATTTTACCGAGGACTCTCCTAACATAGTTTGCAGTCTCCTTTGTTGACACTCTCTTAAAGTAAAACTCAGGGTGGTTGTTTGAGGGTGCCTTGCTACGGGGGGTAGTTTCGGTGGGGTGTAGGTAGTAGTGGGGAAGGACTGAGTTCAGGTCAGTGAAGGCAGAGTTGAAGGATTCAACAATTTGGAGTGGGTCTGTTGAAGGTGAGCCATTTGTGCTGATCAACTGTGGGTGATTCCGATTGTCCTTCCCTAGAAGGAATTTGAAGTTATCTCAAAACCTCCTACTGTCTCCCCAGCAGTCGTTCAGCTGCTCCTTGTGGAAGCTGGCTTTGGCCTGCCTAATTAGGTTCATGCAGTGGTTTCTTGCAGTCCTGTAGCATTGGAAGTCATGCTTATTTCCTGAGGATCTGGCTTTAGCCCAGAGATTGTCCCTCTCATTCATCTTGGCCAGAAGTTCACTTGTGATCCAGCCATTGCTGTGGCCATGAGCTTTCCCTTTTCTAAGTGGGGCATGATGATCACAGAAGCTGTTGAAGCCATCAACTAAGTATTTTAGGGCCTTGTCAATGTTGATCATTGCATCAATGGGGGACCAGTCAAACAGAGAGAGGGATGATTTAAGCTGCCCAAACTGGCCCTTCTTCAGTACCCTGCTTACAATTGTGATGGGTGGGATTTTTTTTAAACTTGGTCCACTTGAAGCACCGAGATCTCAGAAATCTGAGATGGAGAGTTAGAGAGGAGCCAGTCCAGGAGGATACTGTTTCCTATCCTGTTGTTCCACCTGATGGTTACAGTGACCATTTGTGTTAGGTAGTTGTTGGCCATGATATACCTCTGGGGGGGTCACATCAGTGCTTTCCCAGTTGATTTTAAAATCACCAGTTATTATGATCTCGCTATCCTTCAGAACAGTGGCTACTGTGTCCTTTACCGTTGGTAGGCCATCCTTGGCTTTCATTGAGGTAGATAGACTGATGCTTTGATTAGGGATTTGCCTAGCTGTCCAATCTGAATTTTCACTGCAAGAAGTTCATGGTCATCAACCACAGCAGAGATGGGGAAGACTGAACATAGGAGGAAGTCCCTGGTGTAGATGAGATGGCCACTTCCTTTCTTGCCCCTCCTGTCACTCCTGAGCTCTTGGTAACCTGACAGAGATACTTCATTGGTTTGGATCCTCTCTGTCAGCTATGTCTCAGTGAGGCTAATTATGTCAGATCTGTGGAGGGCCTGGAATTGGATGAATTTTGCCAGGAGGCTGCAAATATTCATGGCAGCGAATTGTAGTCCATGGGTCTTACATCCTCCAGATCCTAAGTAGGTAAGGGGGCCACGATTGGTATGCACATTCCTGGATAGGAGGAGAAGCATTAGGATGATTTTAATGGCCAATATGCAGAGAGTTACTGTGATGCAAGTCTTGCATCATCTTAGCTTACCATGGGATGGCTGTAGTTGCTTCAGTGTGGTTGTAATCAGGGGCGGAAACATGGGGTTGTGGCTGCAGGCGTTGGATGCTCAGGCATCAGAGTACATAGGGCGTGTTGGGTGCTCATGGTTAGCCCTTGTCGAGAGGATCTTCCTTGTTTCAATTAATCAGATGCTTTGTACAAGGCACCAGTCATGCTGTGATGGAGGGAGGAGAGCAACGATACTGACTTCAGATCCAACTGCAATAAGTGCAAAGAGTATTAGGAATATTTTACAGCTCATATTAGCACCAGTGAAACTAAGTATGACAGTGGATATGCCAGGGGAGGGAATCACTGAAGTGGTTAGTTATAAGGGTGAGCGGTGGTGCAAAACGGTTGTTGGATAGCTAGCCCTTAGAGCTAAGTACATTAAAAGTTGATTTCAATTGAAAATGTTGATACCTGGTGGTAAGTCAAAAGTCAAAAGAAATGATCAACTGCTGAGGTCTAGAGTTCCATAATGTGTTAGAATTCCTGAAAGTGATGAACTGTGCCTGTGCATATGCAGGATGTAAAATTCTTTTGTCTGTACGCTTCCTTTGTTATTCAAGGAGGCTGTTGAAAAGCCCACATCCAGATCCTTTAGGAGCAGGTCAGACAAAAATGTGGATTCAACCAGGACCCAGAGTCACTGAGTTTGTCAGATTTAGTTGCTTGACCTATGTTTTGATTTGGATAGCTTCCAAAAAGTAGATTTTAAACTGAAAATGCAGATACCTGGTGATGATGTTTTGCAGAAATCCAATCCAGGAGACTTTCACAGATGTAGTGAGCAAGAATAGTGTAGTTACTCCAAGCAGAAAATCATGTAAATCCACAAAAACTAAGCTACAGACACAGACAAACACAAACAGCTACCCACACAGACCGAGAAGGAGGAGACTTCCACTCAAGCTCATGCTGTGTCACTCACTTTCTCCCAGTCACAGTGGCCTAATCTAACACCAGAAACATTGCACCACTGGTATAGATGTGGAACAGGGCTCTGTGGAATGTTCAGAAATTCTGACAGAATGAAATTCTACAGAATTTCAGAAAATTCTGTGGAAGTCCATGGGTGGGGGAATACTGACATTTCACAGTCGAAATGATTGTCGTAGATTAACATTCTTTAGTCTGCATAAACTGTGTATTCTTTTCCCACAATCCGAAGGAAAATATTCTGCAGTTTACATGATCCATGGAAAATTATTCTGTGGTTTATACAGAAATGCTTTTTGGAATCCTGCGGAATTAAAAAAGAAGTTCCGAAAAGCATTTTGGAGGTGGAATTGCCATTCCGGACCGGGTTCCGACAGTGTAATTCTTCGTTCTGCACTGCCCTTATGTGGAACACACTCCATGACTTGCTGTACATAACACCCTAGAGAAACTATGGGATGAATCAATTCTTGTAAACAGATCACAGGTAGGAATGGCAGTGACAGATAATGGGCCTGACGTGATAAAGGCTTTCAGTGACAGATGACAACAGGGTTGAAAGAGTTGGGCCCTAAACAAACTGCCTCTTAAAACATTTAAACTCAAAAGTCCTAACCTTTTAAGAGAGCTGCATCCAGATTGTAGTTCAGTAAAAAAACATGTTACAATCTGCATTCTAAAACAATGCTAAAACCCTGCTCAAAGCAAAGCACAGTTTTAGACCAACGCCATTGTCTTAACCCATGGTAATAGCAGTATAGTGTATGGTTGCCCTTTACTGTGCAGGGCTTTCCATACATATAATTTTTTTGTTATGGTACAGTTCAAAGGTCACAAACAGTTGTCATGGTATCATTCTGATGTCAGAACGATACTATAACAACTTTTTGACTTTGAAACATGTGGCTGCACTATCCCCTCGAGCTGCAGCCTCTACAGAAAATCTCTCATGGTTCTTTCACAGCTGACAGACTTACTCGCACTTATTTGAAATGTACTCACAGTCCCGATCAAACAAAACCTCCAAAACATCTATTTTCTGACAAGACCTCTTTTCTCCCTATTAAGGTGCACCCTGCATTCAAAACCCACACTGTTTACCATCCCAATATGGTTACACAGCACCTGTCATGTGATGTGCTGTGCTGCAAGGATGGGAGGCAACATGGTTCAAAACCTCTGGTTGAACAGATCTTTCTCTCTCACCAGCTCCCCATGCAATGTGAGTCAAGACGTCCAAGCCAAGTTGCAAAAAACTAAGCAATGTGTTAACATTTCTTGAACTAGACAATGGCAAACATTTCTTGTTCGAATTCCGTTTAAAGAAAATGTTGAAGGTTCCCATAGCAAATGGGAGTAGTAACCTGTAGGTGTTGTGAATCAGTCTCCTGCCATTCAAACTGCCAAATAGTGCTGTTTTCCATGAAATTATCCTTTTATTTTGGAGCTCAGTTTCATTTGCATAACCCACCCCTTTTGTTCTCAGTGCTGCGACATCATACCAGGGGAAACAAGGTTACTATAACCACAATACCTCATTACATAAATTAGTATATAGAGTATTATATTTCTGTGCTCACTGAAGAAATAGGAGCCAACATCTCTCTGTATAGAAGTCTTGTAGCTAGATACAGTGGGCTGGATATTCAAACTGCGCTCAAAATGTGCGCAATAGCAGGAGCAAGCACAAGTCCATTGCGCACATGTGCAATAGATGCAATATTCAAACATGGAGCAAGACAGAATTGCGCAACCAGCCAACGTCTGAATATGTCGCACAACCTACTTGTGATAAGCGCAATGACAGGAAGGAAGCTGAGCAGATACAATGAGCTATAAAGCAACAAGGCCAGCCCCAGCTGAGCAGTCCAGAGGCGCCATAGCGCAAGCAGGGAGACCCCCAGCAGCAGAGCAATGGAACTGCACAACCAGGGAGGTAGGCAGGGGCCCACCACCCATGCCACAGATGGGCACAGGAACACACTGCAGAACTAACAATGCACCTCCACACCCCGAGCACAGCATAAGTGGGGGAGGGACGGAATATCCACCGGCCCATGGGGACAAGCCAACAAAGCACAGCCGGGCCATGTTGCCCCAGCACAACCACTGGCAAACTGAGACTGCCACACAAAGGGGGTGGACCACCCCAGTGCACATCAGCTCCCCCATTGTGCACAGCACACCCTGCACTGTGACCCCAAGACACCACCCATGAGCAGTGACCGACACTGCAGGAATCCCCATGCATCCCTCCCATCACACTGCAACCTCGTGTACCACAGAACCATACAAGCCAAACCCACCATGAGCACCCAGCAGTGGGTGGCAGCACACGGCAATACTGACTGAAAGCCACCCCCACACCAGAGACACCTCCCCACACACACACACACACATACCCATGACTATGCCACCCCAGATGCCATGCACACCACAGCAACTGAGCACCTATAGCCAGCTGCAAATCAGAGACCACCACAGTATTCATATCAAAATATATATTTCTAATTAATAAAACAACAATAACAATAGGAACAACCATAACTAAATACAAATATACAATACAGGGGTGGGGGTACAGGTACAAGGTAGGGGTGGGTAAGGGGAAGGGGTGAACAACTGGGAGAGGGAAGGCAGGGTGTGAGGGATGGGTAAAGGGGGGAGGTGATGGGCAGCTACTGCCTGCCAGCCTGCTCTCTATCCGCCTGGTGCTGGTCCTGGGGCCTCCTCCTGCGCCGAACGCCATGGCGATGCAGGTCCCACAGGATGGTGAGGGAATCCATGGCCACCTGTATGAGCTGCTGAACTGATCTCTCAATACGCTGCAGGATCCGGACACCTAGGACAAGGGATCAGAGTCAATGGCTGTGACTATCCATATCCCTGAAGCCCACCCATCATGCATGGCATACAGCCAAGTGCCCCGCTCCTGTGATGGACTGCACCCACCCACAGTGACCATGCACAAGACATGCCCAACCAGGCAGCAACAGCCATGTGTGCCACTGCACACACACACCGCCCGTGTCCAGCACAGCACAACTAAGGCTGTACAGTGACATGGCTACACGGTGGGAAGGCAGTGCCACAGCCATGTGCCCAGTGCATGCATGGACCACCATTGATGCACTCCCAGACATGCAGTGCCACTGGACAGTGCTGACTGTCACATGTCGCATGCATGGCAGTGTTGTTCATGGATGGTGGCCATGCCCTTCCCCCCCACACACAGCATGCAATAGAAACATAGAAACATAGAATTTGACTGCAGATAAGGACCGCTTGGCCCACCCAGTCTGCCCATTTCCCTACCTGATGGATAAGCTGCAGATCCTAGTTAACCAGCAGCCTACTTCTTCTACCCCACCCCTAGAATTGCCTTATGACTGTCCCATGCGTAGCAGATTCCACCACTGTTTGTGACTCCACAAGCCTCCTCTGGAAGGCCGTTCCATACATCCACCACCCTCTCTGTGAAAAATACTTCCTTAAATTACCTTTGAGCCACCCCTTCTATCTTCAAATTGTGCCCCTTGTTCTTGCACACCTCTTTTTTGAAAGATGCTACCTCTTGGCTTTGTTGATTCCTTGAGGTACTTGAAAGTTTCTATCATGTCCCTCTCTCCTCCTTTCCTCAGGGCTATACATATTAAGCTCCTTAAATCTCTCTTCATATGTATTCCGGTGCAGACCCTGCACCATTTTAGTTGCCCTCCTCTGGACAGCTTCCATCTTGTCTATGTCTTTGCGGAGATTGGGTCTCCAGAACTGCACCAGTACTCAGATGGGGTCTCACTAGCTGTCTGTACAGAGGGATAATAACTTCCTGTTTTCTACTGGTGATGCCTCTCCCTATGCATCCCAGTATCCCCCCAGACCTCCTTGCTGCCCTCTCACATTGCTTGCCCACCTTTAGATCATCTGATATGACTACCCCCAGGTCCCTTTCCATTTTTGTTGTTGTTAGTATCTCACCCCCCATTGTGTACTCAGCCCCTGGGTTTTTGTTTCCCAGGTGCATTACCTTGCACTTCTTAGCATTGAGTCTAAGCTGCCATACATTTGACCATTCCTCTAACCTTGCCAAGTCCCTTCTCATCCTTTCCTCCACCTTGTGCATCAACTCTGTTGCAGATCTTTGTGTCATCTGCAAAGAGACATCTTTTCCTTCCAGTCCCTCTGCAATGTCACTTATAAAGACATTGAGGGACTGATCCTAATACTGAACCCTCACGGTGCCTACTAACCCCCTTTTTTCAGAGTGGACTCCATTTACTATTACTCTCTGTGTCCTATTCTCCAGCCAATTCTTTACAGGCTGTCATCTTGGGACCCACTCCCAGGCTGGCTAACCTGTATATTAATCTTTTGTGGGACTGTATCAAATGCCTTGCTAAAAGTCTAGGTAGGCCATGTCCACAGCCCTCCTGATCAACTACTTTGGTCACCTAGTCAAAGAAATCTATCAGATTTGTCTGCATGATCCCTGTGAACCCATGCTGTGGGTCCTGTGCCCCTCTGGCCTCTAGATATTTAACAATTCTTTCCTTCAGAAGTGATTCCATCATTTTCCCTACCACTGAGGTTAAACTAACAGGTCTGTAGTTTCCTGCTTCTGCTTTGCTCCCACTTTTGTGAAGGGAATCACATCTGCCCTCCTCCAGTCCTCGGGTACCACCCCATCCTCCCATGATTTGTTAAAGAGGGTAGTCAGTGGTGTCACTAGTTCTACCCTTAGTTCTTTTAGAATTCTGGGATGAATCCATCAGGCCCCATTGCTTTGTCCACCTTCAGTTTTAAGAGTTCTTTCAGAACCCTTTCTTCTGTAAATGGGCTGGTATCAACTTCTGATCAAGTGTTTCTACTGTTTGTTTAGGTACCTCCCCGGAGTCCTTTGTAAATACTGAGCAAAATATTTGTTTAGTATCTCTGCCTTTTCACAGTCACCCTCTGCCCACCCTCCCTCCCTTTATTAAGCCTCACTATCCACTCCTTGGTCTTCCTTCGGCTCCTGATGTATCTAGAAAGGTTTTATCCCTTCTTAAATGAGTTGACTATCTTTTCCATCGGTTTGGGCCTTTGCTGTTCTGACTGCCTTCCAGCTTCCTTTTTGCTTTAACTGATACAGTTCTCTGTCCTGTTCCTTCCATGAGTTCCCTTGTACTTCCCTGAATGCTTTCTTTTCTCTTGAACCTTCACTGCCACTTCCTTTGAGAACCATAGTGGTTTCTTACCTCGTTTTGTTTGTTTATTTGCTTTACACAAAAGCGATACCTCTGTGATGGCAGTTTTATTATTCCCAATTGTTCTTCCCCCTCCTTCCTGCCCATTTGCTAGTGCATTCCTTAGGCACTCACCCATTTTGACAAAGTCAGCCCTCCTAAAATCCAGTACCTTTGTCTTTGTATGGCTTGACTTATTGCTGTGTTTATTGTGAACCATACTGTTGGATGGTCGCTAGTTCCCAGATGGCTACTAACTCTACATCTGTGATCCTCGCTTCATCTCCATTTGAGAGAACCAGGTCTAAGATTGCTCCTCTCGAGTGGGCTCCAATACTAGTTGTCTAACAGCATGCCCCTGTAGGGCATCTAGAATAACCCCACTCTTAGAAGTGGCTGCTGCAACTGCACTCCAGTTAACGTCTGGCATATTCAGATCACCCAACAGCAATATCTCCCCTTTTTCTGCCATTCTAAGTATACTTTCTATCATTTCCTTGTCCATTTCCTCCCTGAGAGGGTCTGTATAACCCTGTTATATTGTGGTGTCATTGCCGGTCTCCTATTTACCCACAGTGCTTCTTCTTCTCCCTGTTTACCCTTTGTTCTGTTGCTTTGATTCCTTCCTTATGTAAAGAGCTACTACTCCTCCTCTTTTACCCTCCCTGTCCCTCCTGTAGATAGTGTATCCTGGTATGTTTACACCCAGTCATGGTTTTGTGTGTACCATGTTTCTGTGACTGCCACGATATCCAGATGTTCCTCCTCCATCAAGGCCACTAATTCAGGAAGCTTGTTACTCAGACTACGGGCATTGGTACTCATTGCTCTCCATTTTTGATGGCTTTACCTTCTGTTGCAGCATCCCCACTGACCTTTCTACCTCGGTCTTTTCTCATTTAGTACCCTGTTTTGTAGGGAGGCTGGGATTTTCCTGCTGCTTATCAGTGCCTCCCCCCTTGACTAGTTTAAAAGCTTGCCAATGAAGCATTTAAACAGTTGCTCAAAAGACTTGTTCCCTTCCTGGACAGATGCAGACCATCCTGCCAGTATAGGCTGGTGTCCCTCCAGGTGGAACCCCAGTCCCCAATGAAGCCAAACCCCTGTGCTCCACACCATTTTTTCAACCATTCATTAAACTGCATGTGCAAAGTACCCTCGCCTCACTCATGCCATTGACAGGCAGCACCTCTGAGAAGGATACTGTGTGCTAATTTGTCTTAGGCCCTCCCAGTTCTACAAAGTCCTTCTGCACTAATCTAATCTCATGATGAGCCAAGTCATTTGTCCTAGGTGGACAATGGACGTCCAGCTCAGACTCCCGTGCAGCTGTTCCGTGATCCTGAGGATGCGCCTTCCTGTCCCTCAAGCCATGGCACCAGGCAGCATCTTACTTCAGTTTTCCCTGCTCCCAGTTCTATCCTCTAATATTGAGTCCCCACCAGGGAGCTGCTTCCTTCCTTGTGGTGTCCTCTGTCTCCTTCCTGGCCTCCTTGTGACAGCTGCCTCAGCCTCCTTAGTCTCCTCTGTGGGTGCATCCATAGGGCAGCTATGCTCCCCCAGAATGGTGTATGGCTTGTGGAGTGGAACAACTGACTGGGTGTGCCTCTGTTCCACCATCCTCACCCTTCCTGAGCCCACTGTGGTCCAACTGCTGTGTTTTCTGTGCAACCTCTGAGGTAGTGGTGGTGGCTCTGGTGCTCCCTGGATGGGGGAGGTTCCCTTCCTACCGTCCAGTGTGGCCTGGGGGAAGGTTCCCTTACTACTGTCCAGCATGGCCTGAAGATGGGCAACTTCCTCCCTCAGGGCAGAGAGTTGTCTGCAAATAGGGCAGCATCTCAGCCTCTAGAAAGACTCCCAGAAGACTGCTGCCCCACAGCCATTACATTGTGCTATTCCCCACATGTTTATCTACTTTTTCTTTGTGTGTGTGTGTGTGTGTGTGTGTGTGTGTGTGTGTGATTGGTTTGTTTTATAGAAATATATATATTATACAATGTGTATGCTTATATTGTCAGTGCAGTGTGCTAGAGAGGATATGACAGTGATATGCACCTTGCACTCTTGAGGAAATGATGTCAGAACCCCAGGTATAAAGGAACTATTTCCAGGGGGGTGGAGGGGTGGGAAGGGTTGGGCCTAAACTGTGCCCTCACAAAACAATCAGCTGAAAGCTCTGACCCAGCACTGCGATGAGTGCCTTCCTGTCAGCAAGATGCCCTACACAACAATTTGACAGAGAAAATACCCTGCTAATCAAACAGAGAAAAATCCAGACATCCAACTCAGACACAGGTAACCCTTCCCAGCCCCAAAACAGCCTGGTGATTTGTGCTCTGAAAGCGGTCAGCCCCAAAATAAGTCAGCTGTGCTTTACACTCTTCCTGCACTGACACTCTTAAGAATTAAGACAACTGTTTGATTAGTGACACCTGTGATGTAAGCAGGCCTTTCAATGTAGACAGGCTGCTGTCTGATTCCAATACACAAAATCTTTCAGTGAAACCAGGGATAAAAACTTAACTACTCAGCTAGCAGGACACTTTTAAAATGTTGCAAAAATATCCCTCTAAATCCTAGGTCTCAACCCCAACAATCAAGCAAATTCAGTTGTATCTCACTCCTCTGGTTATAAAATTACTACACTTTTAATGGAATCCTGCAATTTCTGCTTAATGCCAATAAGGAAAATAAAATGAAACTTTGTAGAAAGCGAGCTCTGTTTTACAATATTATGCCTACCAAGTTTCCAGCTCCTAAATGAAGTTATAGTTTGTTCTTTGCAGTGTTGCAAGGTTCTCAGCTTCAGACAAATCAAAAGTCAGACTGACTGGCTTCTAACTGTGAAGGATGCCTAAAACAGCAGTGATGAACCCCACCCAGAGCCAACTGATTGACTAGTGACACCTGTGATGTAAGCAGGCCTTTCAATGTAGGCAGGCTGCTGTCTGATTCCAATACACAAAATCTTTCAGTGAAACCAGGGACAAAAATTTAACTACTCAGCTAGCACGACACTTTTAAAATGTTGCAAAAATATCCCTCTAAATCCTAGGTCTCAACCCCAACAAAGCATTCATGATGTCATGTCACTCACCCTCACCGTGCTGCTGCTGCTGCTGTCATGGTTCGTCACCACCACCACCAACACCACACACAGCCACCGCTGCCACCTCTTTCTGCACCTCAGGCCGGGCCCTCCTCCGCTCCGCCACGCCTGTGGGAAACAAAAGGTGAGAAACACATCAGTGAAATCCCAAAGCAGACATCCCCCTGCCCCAATGAGTGTGCCCACCCACCCAGCCAGACCCATACATCACATATCCTGTAAACACCGCCACAGCCAACCATAGACCAACCCTTCCCCATGTGCTGGACACAATAGACAGTGTTACCCATATGGACCATACAGATGCATAGACGGCTCACCCACCTGGCCGAGGCACCACGCCCCTCCTGGCATGCGACCAAAGACATACCAGTAGTGCCGGCTCCCTCCTCCGCAGGTCCCCGTACCGGTGCCTGCACTGCTCTGTGGACCTCCGCCAGCCAGTGGCCTCCTCAAGGGCAGTGGCCACCTGCTGCTACACATGGGTTCTGGCCACGTTGAGGGGTTCATCCCCAAATAGTGGGCCATGGTGAGGCTCCACTACGGCCACCAGGTTTGCGAGTTCCAGTGAACTCCATTGGGGGGCTCTCCTGCGTGCCATCCCTGCATGTATAGTAGGCAATATGGCACTCCGCAGCGTGGCAACCCCATGTGGAATTGTTGCGAATACAGCTCCACTATTCCCTATTGCACTGTTGGTATAGCACCACTGTTCCTATCGCGCTGTTACCGGGCCGATAGAGCTGCAGACATGCCATACATGACAGCCTACAAGCAAAGGTCAGGCACAGGTCATGGGTCTCGACACAAGGCCACACACAGCGCCATCAGATGTCTGGCGCGCCCAGTGCGACACGCTTCGTGTGCCACTGCCACAGTGGACTATTGCGCAGTTGTGCCACAGCACCATGTAGTGACCGCCTTTGTAGCGCCACTGGCACAATGGTGGCCATGTCTCCACTGCCTATCGGCACAGCATATCATCAGCATGGCAGACGCCTGTGTGGTTACCCGGCATGCGCACGGTGTACCACGTAGTCACAGAACTCGCCATTGGCTCAGCCGGTTCAACCGTATTGCGGAAAGCGCAACGGCGCAATATTCAGCTGTCATATGCAAATCATCCGATCAGCCATTCAATGGTGCAGCGGTGCGATTTGCATCTCATTAAAGTTGCTCCAGTCCTACTTTGCATGCACTGCACTATAAATGTGCGACACTGTTCTGCAGTGGCCATATTCGGTTACTGCAGTTGATAGGTGAGTTGCATGTATTGTGCTGTTCTGGACCATGACCTCAGAGAATTGCTGTGTACTGCACAGTCACAGGTGACCACTCTCACCCATACAGGCTGTGAAATGACCGAGCAAGGACTGGGTGAGGGGGATGATGGTGGGCAGAAGAGGAGGCCCAACTTTACGAAGGCTGAGACGGAGGCACTGTTCGAGGCCTACCTGGCTGAGGAGCCACTTCTCAGTGGACGGCGGGGCACCCCTCAGGCCCGTGCTGCTGCATGGAGGGGTGGCACATGCCGTCAACCTGCACGGCAGCCACCAGCGCTCTGTGTAGGAATGTAAAAAGAAGATGGGGACCGACAGGAGGAGGGTGAAGAAGAAGGTTGCAGCCATCAGGGTGACATGTGCTGCAACAGGTGGGGGACAGCCAGAGGTGGTGCAGCTGACTCCGGCAGAGGACATGCTCACTGCAAGCATGCAGCACAGTGCCATTGAGGGTGTTTCTGGAGGTGGCTTCCAGACAGGTGGTAGCCCATCACTGCATGGTATGTCATGGTCGGGGGGGACGGTAGTTCACATGCACTAACGTGTCCTTCCTTTCTGTTACAGATCCTGTGCATCTGCAGGGGTCAGCAGTGGAGGTCCTGTCCACTGCGGACAGCCATCCGGAGTTGGAGGAGAGACCATCCACCTCTGCAGATTGCCGGCATGCACTGCGCCAGTGTGCATGCCTGGCCACCTTCACTGATGTTGAGACAGGTGTGGGGAGTGCCCTTCCTGTGTCTCAGTGGTCTGGCATGCAAGCATGCCAGCACGCTGCAGCTGTGGCTGTGGCACAGACCTGCACCATTGATGATGCACCAACCACTATGGGCATTGACATGTATGTGTCACAGAATGGACACACAGCAGGACAGCTCACACCCATGGACCTAGCTGGTTCCGACGTGTGTGCCAGCAGGTCAGTACAGTCCCAGGCTGTGCCTGTCAGCACCGGTGGGGCAGCACCAGTGGCTGTGCAGGTCACTGGCACTGTTGCGGCCACAGCAGTGGAACCACTGATCCTGTGGGCACAGCAGGTGGAGGGGCAGCAGCAGCAGTCACCCACCGGGACTGGGGGTACAGGGCTCAGCGGTGATGTAGGTGCACCACCTGTGGACATGCCCATATCTGGTCCTGGTGAGCAGCGCCCACCCTCAAGTGGTGCTGTACATCAGGCTCTTCCATACCCTGAGGTACAGGTTGCTGATGTGGCAGACGACCTCTTTGATGAGCACACCCGCCTGCTGCAGGCATCAGTACAGCAGCAGATGTGGATTGCAACATCCATGGAGGCACTGTGTGTGGCTCTGCAGCAGCACAGCAGGGATACCAAGAGGATCCTGTCCCAGACTGACCATTTGCGGGTGGATGTGACCTCCGCCACCGACAGGCTGAGACAGGCAGTGGTCGGTGTCGTGGCCACATTGGGCACACAGTCAGGTGCCCCTGTGCCGCTCACACTGCACAGTATGCTATCCACTCCCCATTCCCGGCATCATGCGACACCCACCCTGTAGATGCCGGGTTCAGCTGTGGGCATCCTGAGCACCCCTGGTGCAGGTATGTTCGGTATGCTGCAGACCTCTGTGTGGGCAAGGTCGCGTTCACGCAGTGGGACCCCTGGTGGTCCATCAGTGCCACCCCATGTGCCCATGCTCAGCCTGCCAGTGCTGCTGGGTCTCAGTGGGGCCGCCCATGCATCCGAGGTGGCCGTGGCACTGTGCTGCATGACTGAGCTGTCTCCCAGTGCGGGCCCTGTCTGGTGCTGCCCTGTGTGCAATGTGTGTTTTGGTGGGCAGTGCACCAGTGGGTGCCCTGCCCTACACGCAGACACACGGACCACCTGCACACCCTCCCGACTGCTGTCCACAGGTGCGTGTGCATGATGATGCCTGCATTGCGCTGTACACCAAAGTGCAAAGGTGCCCAGCATCTGACACACGTACATGGACAGTAAAGGTGGTGGTGGTGGTGGTAGCCTGTGGACGTGTGTGTTTTTAGTGTCTGTGTTACTGCTCTGTTGTGCACCTGACCCCTATGCACTTTGTGCCTGTTTTGTGTGTGTGTGTGTGTGTGTGTGTGTGTGTGTGTGTGTCTGTCCATGTGGTGTGTTACTGTTCACCCCTCCCTGGTTGTGTGTGTGTGCTTCTGTGCCCTGCCACTTCCCTTGCCGTCATGCACCCCTGGTGTGTTTCCCTGTGTGTATGTGGGTTGTTCCTCAGCCACTGTTGGTTGCACATGGTCCCATAACTTACCTGTGTTGGAGGTGCGTCTCTCTGTGATGGTGTCCTGCACAGCTGGGCCAGCCAGATCAGTCGGGGTCACGCCGTCCAAGGGGGCTGCTCATGCCCATCATCACCGGCATCGCCGGCATCCCCATTGCTGTCCCCCTCCTCGACCTGTACGGCTATCCCACAGTCTTTGGCCATGTTGTGCAGGATGCAACAGGCCAGGAATATTCCACAGGCCTTTGAGGGGCTATACTGTAGGGCACCGCCAGAGGTGTCTAGGCATTGGAAGCGTGCCTTCAGCATCCCAAACAGCCGCTAAATGATGTTGCGTGTGGTGGCGTGTGCCTCATTGAAGCATTGCTGCGATGAGGTCGTGGGCCGCCGGTAGGGTGTGAACAGCCAGGGACGGAGTGGGTATCCACTGTCACCTGTGTGGAGATAGTGGAGGTTAGTGTCTTGTTCAGGCTCATATTGCCCCAACCCTGTGTGCCACACCCATGGCACCTGTGGCTTACCCACCCTTGCCCCTGATTTTCCAATCCTACATGCATACTCACCCACTAGATGTCCTGTGAGGATGTCCCCACTCTTGAATCGATGGCACAGTGCTGATTGGTACCATATGAATGAATCATGTGCTCCACCAGGGTGCATGGCACAGACATTGATGATGCGCCCACTGGCATCACACACCACCTGGCAGCTGACACTGGAAAATCCCTTCCGATTCTGATAGGCAGCCCCATCAGGGCCAGGTGGTGTGCGAATGGCCACATGGGCGCAGTCTATCACCCCTAGCACGCCAGGCATACGTGCTACCCTGTGGAACTCCTGTATGTTTGCTGTACGCTCCGCAGCGGTGCTGGGGAAATGGATGTACTCCGCAGCATGTGGCAGCAGTGCACTGAGGAATTGGGTGAGGATGCATGATGTGGCCAACTGTGTTATGCCTGTGGTGTCCCCTGTTGGTCTCTGGAAGGTACCCGTGGTGAGCAAGCACATGCAGGCTATTACCTTTGTCTCCACTGACAGAGCGTGACTCCGTCATGAGGGTGCCTGCATCACATCACTGCACAGCTCACAGAGCCGCCTCAGTAGTGCCCTGTTCAGGCAGTACCGGCCCACAATCTTTACATCTGGATAGAGCTCAAAGCTGATGCAAGCTCGGTACTGCCTGTTGGGGGCGTACCGCCAACGGGCCCTTCCACGGCCACGTCCCCCTGCAGCATGCCTTCTCACCCCCTCATTACAGCTTCCATGTGGAAGCTGGCACTGTCCATGTCCCTGGCTTGTGTTCCCCCCTGGCTGTTGTTGCTGTGTTACCCCCGCTGTCCTGACTGCTACCTCCACTGCACCAGGTACACCTACTGACCTCTGCACTCTGTGGCCCCACACACCCTCCCTTGCCCCTCTTCTGTCCTGTGCTCTCCCTGGCCTGCACTGTTTGTCACTCTGGCCTTCTCTGTCTCCCTGGCTCATGTGGCTTCCCTGTAGCATTCTTGTGCCTCTTCCTTGAGCCTTTTTATTTTGGCTCATTTCCGCTATGGCACAACTTCCGCCTGATCCACTGTTGCGCATTGCGCAAGCCTCTGAATATTGCATTGCGCACTTTATGCATGGTTCCACCCCCTTCGGTTGTGCATACCTTCATTAGCATTGCACTGTTGCTCAGCATGTTTTCTGTGGTGCAACTGCCTCCTGCTGAATATCGCAGAATAGCGCAATTTCAGACTTGCACTGGCGCAACCCTTTTGAATATCCCACCCAGTATGTACAATGCATTGTTGTGAAAATAAACAAACAAAAGCTTATATTGTTGACACCACCACACCAATATGGGACAGCATCTCAGAGTAAGAAAATTGTAAAACAGATTCCTGTTTTACCCACAATGCCTTGTTACAGTTATTTACATATTACTGCTCACCACCAGGAACATAAGGGAGTGTATGTCTGAGTAAGGCACATTTAAGGCAACATTACGAATTACCCAGAATTCCTTGTTGCTGCATATAAAACAATGACAGCTCCCTGGTATGACATCATTTTGGGGGTGTGGCCACACACTGGAAACTGGAAGACAAAAAGCTGATAAAACATAACTTAAAATGGCTATGACAGATTTTTTTTACAAAACAAATTGCAGCTTCAACATCTGGAGCATGTCTGGCAATGGCATATTATATGTAAAAGGAAATTGGGGAGCCTTACACATTTACTTTAAATGAGCAGTTTGAACTTGTCTTATCTGTTACTGCACTGAATACAGACGCTAACAAAAAAAAATGTCCCTTTGTCTTTTTTGTTTTTTTTTGCTCTCTCTCAAACCATACACTATATAAAACAGTAGATTGGTGAGCATCCATAACTAAGCTTCACTCCCAAGGTCTCTATGATGTCATCATTTCCTTCAATGGAAACACAGCCTTATTGTGGATGGTCATCCATGCATTATTCCATATGTGGAAGCGATCCGCACTGTAACATGGGTTAAGGCAACCCACCGTTAAACAGAACTCCTTTTTTATGTTGGCTCATGCATGCACAGCCAACATATTGCAGTAGTAGCAGATCTGGAGGCGAATATTGCTATTAATGTAGGTACCATCAGTAGGTGCGCCCTCATTCCCTAATCAGCCAGCAGCAGACGCTGACATTACACATCCCTAATGTGGTCACCAGAACAAAGAAAAGGTCCACTGCAATGAGAGCAAAGCACTCATGCAGCGGAACCACAACATGCCTCCCGATGTGCACGTAACATGGCGGCAGTGACTACCTCCACTACCTGTCACAATGTCGATAGGGAAACCCACTCCCCATCGGCATAGTGACCCCCTCCAATTTAAAATATATGCGGAAGGGGTGCCCAATCCCCCTCTGCATCATGTGCTCCCCAACAGTTTTTCCTTGCCGATGGGGCCCCAATCCCCATCGGTGTTTATCCCGTCCCCATTTATTTTGCTGTCAGGGGAGCCCACTCCCTGTTGGCATAATGTCTCTCCCTCCCGCTGTTGTGTGCCGAGGGGGGTGCCCAATCCCCCATTAGCTACAGCATCCCCCCCAAAACATTTAGGTGGCACACTGGGAGCCCACCCCAGCATGCCAGATCCCCTGGAAAAAAAAAAAACTTGCTATGATTTTTTTTTTTAAACCTGTAAAAAAGAAAACAGTCCCTCATGGTCTCCCTGCCTCCCTTCCACAACCCGTGCCCACCCTCTGCGCACCCTGCCTCCCCACACACCCCTCACCCCATACTTACCTCCGGAGTCCAGTGCAATGATCTTCGGTGTACCAGGAACACGTCTGTACTCTTCAAAGCTGACCATGAACTAAAGAAATGCCAGTAAGCTGTATAATGGCATAAATAGGGTTTTTTCAACTTTAGTGCATATCTCAGCCATTTTGGGGAATTTTGGCACCAAATTTTCAATATAGGGTTATTGGGACCTCTCCTCATGAATGCAGGCACTGTCATGGCGTTATTCAGTCCCAAAAGGTGATTTTGCACTCACTGCGCAGAATCACCTTTTGGGACTGATGAATGAAACAGCAGTGCCACTCTTCATGAGGGGGGCTCTCAAAAAGCCTATGTTGCGAATTTGGTGGGAAAAATTAAAAAATGGCTGTTTTACGAGCGTTCATTGCGCAGTTTCCACGCACAATCGTAACTTTGTGAATTTGTAATATTTTTACTCCAGATTTTCAAAACTGGCATTTTTCCACACCTCCTTATGAACAGTACAGCTGTCATTTTACATATCCTGGCCGAAATGTGTTTTTGCATGCCTGGCACAAAATAGCGCGGTTGCTGTGCAAAATCAGTTTTTGGGACAGTTTGAGGAAATGACGGTAACACTGTTCATGAGCAGAAGTCCTAAAATGCCTATGTTGAAAATTTGGTAATGAAATTCCATAAAATGACTGTGTTACAAGAGTGTGTTGTGCAGTTTCCACGCACCCTTGTAACTTCGCAAATTTGCAATATTTTCATGCCAGATTTTCAACACACTGGCATTTTTCACACCTCATTATGAACAGTACAGCTGTCATTTTTCACATCCTGCCCTAAATGTGTTTTTGCACCTGTGGCACCCAATGGCATGGTCACTGTGCAAAATCAACATTTCAGACAAATTAACAAAATCACAGTGCCACTGTTCATGAGGGGAGGTCCCAAAATGCCTATGTTAAACATGTGGTTAAAAAAATTCAAAAAATAATTGGGTTACGGACGTGTGTTGCACAGTTTCTATGCATGCTCATAACTTCACCAATTTTTCATATTTTCACTCCAGATTATCAGCGTTGCCCTTTTTGTTTGCATCTCCTCATGAACAATACAGTTGTCATTTTCCACATACTGCCCAAAATGTGTTTTCTTCCCTGTGTCACCAAATGGCATAGCTGCTGTGCAAAACCACCTTTCAGCTAACAAACTGATAGTGCCGCTCTTCATGAGGTGGGCTCACAAACAGCCCATGTTGAAAATTTGGAGTGAAAATACCAACACATGCCTGCAGTGTTAGGGTTTCCAACTGTAGCACCCCTTCCTGTAGAGACTGACAGGCATCAGGGGTGTGACTTGGGATCATTGGCTATAATGCTCATGCCATTCCACCCCCACCCCCACCTTGCAGCCAGTGACAGGCATTGTGGTGTGCCTTGCACTGTTCAGCCACAAAGTTCACCCCATTCTCCTATACTGCACCCACCTCAGCGTATTTCCTTATGGAATGGGGTACGTATAATGCCCAAAGACCCCAAAGCACACCACAACACTTGTCAGGGTCTACAGGGTAGGGTGAGGTACAGTGGCATGAGTGTTATAGCTGACAACCTAAAAGCACACCCCAATGCCTGTCACTCTCTACAGGGTGTGGGTGAGGTTGGTGTCACTTCAATACTTCACTGCCATTCCTATTATGCGTCTCTAACTCTGGCACTACCAATGCCAATGCTAGTGAGACAACATTTGGCATAGACAAATGCTTGTTTTATCCTGCAGAAATTAAACAAACATGCATCTCTGCCATGACTGAGCTCCCAATGAGCTCTCAAGTCCATCAATGTACTTTTTAGTGTGATCCATTACCGAGCTTGATCCCAGCTGTCCCATCATACACTGCAGCACCCACAATGCTTTGCACTGGTGCCACAATCATGCCCAGGAACTCACTCTGGCAAGCATCATGTTGGAGCACAATATGGATGGTCTGACAACTGTGCTAGGTAGGAACAGGATTCCAAAACATTTTTGGAAACATTTTTGAAATTCCTGCTCCTTGTGTACAGGGCTTAAATGTCCACTGCTTTTCACAGATATTACATTTTGTTTTAGTGATCCCTTTGGAAACCTCTTGCTCAACAGATTTCCTAGTACCTTGGCTGCACTGTTCACATACTAGTGTATCTTCATACAATCTCCAACCAGAGCTACACTTTTCACAGAACATGCCAGGCAATCAGCATGTTAAGAAATCAACTTGCCCGCTCTGATTGACAACTAATATACATTTTAACACAATCTTATTACCATACAGTATATGAGTATAACGAAACAATAAATATAAGTGTTTGAAAAATTAATTTTTACCAATTCAGATATGTTTTTCTTTTTCCTACTTCAACATAGGCACTATCATGGACAATCTCTTCTAGATTGCACTGTAATATTTTCCTGTTGATTCTGCAGACTGTAAAGCCCTTAAGTAAACAGTTTGTCTCGATAATTAAAAGCTGGAGTGCTGCCTATGATTTAATAGTCCCTGATTTATTTTATTAGTTTCAGTGCATGCTTCTGCATGTGTGTTATGCACATTCCATTCTTTGTTTCAGGACTTCTCTTCTTTCTCACGAATCTGTTGGTTCCCCAGCAGAATGCCCACACCACTGCCCAGCATCGCTGTCAATCTTGTCACTGCCATGGGAAGTATCAAGTGCAGAAGTTTCTCTTTTGTTATCCTGCAAGAGCAGCAAACAGCTTGTGTCTATTTTGTACAGATCCTTCATGATTCAGTTGCAAGAATTTAATCTGCTGGATCAATCTGGCCAAAATACTACACTTGTATGAATGCACCATTGGAGCAGAGTGGGTAAGATGGAACAGATGCGGGAGTAAATTAAACCTTTGGTTTCTACTGGCCTTTACAATGCAACAGACTCAGAACCACTGTGTAACATCACTGTGTGTTTCTGAACTGATTGTACCATGTTTTTTATTGCAGTTCATATGACATTGTTGGTTCTGTTATTGGTTTTTGTTATGATTTTCCCAGCCTGACCCATCAGAACCTGAATAGCCAACCCACACAGCCCCAGTAAGTATGTGATGACACAAATGAAGAATTACAAGGTTTATATGGAATGCAGGGATGGTAAAGGGAGGATACCATTCTCCAAAATTCATGGTAATCAAACATTTGGGATAACATGAACTTCTGATTTGTGGAGGTCATAATAATTTGGTTTCCATTGCACTTAAAATATCACTTTATCTCATTCTCTCCGGGTGGCCATTTTGGGTCGGGCTCAGCAATGAATGTTTCCGACACCATATGGTGGCTAAGGGACCGAAATGAAACTGCTGCATTTCAAAAGTGGTACTTAATAAGCATGCAGCAAAGTTCAGTCATTTTTTCTCTACAATAATATTTATCCATTGATGTACTTTTCTGAAACTCTTATCATTCGTTTTATTACATCCCAGATAAGGAGAATCTGCATACACACTTGGACACAGACAGTTAGTCCCTCACACATGGATGTTTACCAAGGATTTACAAATGCAGGATTTCCTGCACAGGAGACATGCTAAAATGGACATGATGCATTTGCAACAACACATTCCGAAAATCTGCATGGATAGGTAAATGACTAAAGCCCAAATACATTTTTATAAGCAACACCTCTGAGGAAATAATTTCTAGTTGAGATTGGCAAATCTGTGGTCATATGGAAGGTCAGCTAATGTATTGGTACTAGTAGTGTTACTGGTTGCCATTCAGACACCCCAGGTTTCATGCAGTGTGCCTGGTACGTCTGTTGCCAACTGGCAAAATGGCATTCCGGTGCTCATCTTTGATACCTCCTGCCTGGGGAGGAGGGAGGAGGGAGGGAGAGTGCCTTGTTCCACTGCATAGTTGACCCCCAGTGACCCGAGGAGAAAGACAGTGTCATGTGGAAAGGAATGACTATCCCTTACAGACAGCCTTAAAGCAGCATGCACCAGTTTATTTATTTTATTAGCTTTTGTTGACCAGGTAGGTGCATTAGGCAAAAACCCTGCCTATTTTCAAGCATGACCCGAGAGAGTACAGTATACAGTTTACAAAAACAGGACAATAGTAAGGTAAAATCAGCAAATAATACAAACAACAGTTAATATCCTCACAGGGATAGTCAGGGAAGCAGAAAAACATACTTTTGCCAAGGGTGTGATGTGGAGGTGCCACATGCTTAGAGCAGAGCCAGCAGGGGAGTTCCAAAGGAGGAGTGGGGTTCACCTGCCCCTCTTAGTGCCCTGAGAGGCAAAATGTCAGGTTGCTCCACAGGAGCATGCCCTGTGGGGAGGGTTAAGGGGCGGACCTGGGACAGCTGAAGCCCTCTCGTCCCACCTCGCCCACCTGGGCTCCCTGGCCCACTGCCCCCTGACCATCTCCTCCCTCTGGTCTCCATTCTAGTTGGGGGAAGTATGTCCTTGGAGGCTAAGTCCATCTCTACAATCCTACCTGTGAGAGATAAACCACAATTTCTGGTTCAGGGACAGAGTTAGGAATTAGTGATGGCAGGAAAGAAGTCTTAGTTCCCAAGAAGTTCCAAAGGTAGGAAAAGGACACTGAGGGAGATAGAAGGAGAATCCCAGGTCAGGTCCAGAGACTGGGCTAGAAACAAAAAAGTACTGTATAAATACAATTAAAGAAAGGTCATAAAGCTGTTGCTCTTGGTAACCACAATATAATTTAAATCTAAATTATAATTTCTTACAATGACATGAACTGTCAGGCACTACAAAAGCAAAATTCTATTTATTGAGTTTGTTTATTTCAAAAATTTTACCAGGAAAGGCATACTGAGCTGGTAACAGATCATTTTCAGAAGCATCCTGGGGGGATGGGCGATAGGAGGCAAACAATACAAGAATGTACAAATGAACATAACATAGTGAAGGTGCAGCAGTGATAACAAAATAAATACAGTACAGTAAAATGCATTACAGTAGAACTAAAAGTAAAATACATAACAGCTGTGCACTCACAATGAACAGGTAACTAGACAGTGCAACACATAATACCAAATACAAATTACATAATTCCCACTGTTTAATCCCAAATCTCATATAACTAACATTTCAGCATGCATACTTTCCATTAAAGATATTAAATGACTGCTTGATGAGATAAGAAAATCAACATCTGACAGTATCTGACAAAGTTTAATGAGATTAAAAGTTTTTTTTTTTGACATTTACAAACAATGGCTTTAGGCTTCTAACAAACGACATTGGAAAATAAAACGCAATAGTTCATGGAAACCTAAATGCACTCATTTGTGCCGTGAAGACCGACAGACAAAGAAATACAGTCATTCTGACTAAACTAAAAATGTCAAGGGCTTCCAATACTTCAGAAGGCTTGTCTGAAAACAAAACCATGGGCATGTTTCATGCACAAATGTCACAAGCTGTCAGAGACATTGAATTAACTTATTACTAATGACCAAGCAGTACTGAGCCAACTTATGACCCTCTGCCTGTGCAATGCCAAACATAACTAGAGTAGCAGAGGAGGGGTTCCATGCCATGAATAAGGTCCTATATCATATGAAAAAAAGGGTGCCTATATAAATAACAGAAGCCTCTGTATATTTTTACAACTTCTGGAAAATTATTCATTTAGGTTTTGTATGCAAGTGTCACATCTAGTAGCTTCCACACTTAAGAGTGCAACTGTGGCACAGATGAAAACAGAGACAAAGAGCATGAACGATATTCTTCATAAGTGAAGTAAGCATGATTGCCCATTAGAATAATAGTGTGGTTTAATAGATGTGGCTAGGAAGAATGTTTTCTTCAGTTAACTCAGTAGTATGTTCCAAGATCATCAGTTGCTGATTTTTTTTTTTCAATTGATCTGTTAATGCATAGTAAATATTCTGATTATTGTACTGTGCACTGTTTTTATGTTCACCTATATTTTTATGTTCTTGTGCAAAGCATGCCAACATACTGGTATCAGTTTGCTGTGAAAAGGATTTTTGGGGTGTGCCCCTTCTCCACCTATCACAGCTTCAGAATAACAGCACCTTCCTAATTCCAGACACTCTTCACCTTTCTTCTCCCTTTCTCTTTGAAGTCCTTGTCTAGTTACAAGGCTGGAAAATACAAGCTGCAAGATTTTTTTTTTATTTATTTAAAATCTTGGTAACCAGGATAGGCATGGTGAGCCAAGGCTCATTTTCAGGTGCAACCCAGGGGAACAATACAGTAAAGAATATTCATTGGATCATACAGAATATACAGTATGTTAAAGACTTGTAGAGCATCCTTGTGACTGTATAAGTGTCTAGGAATGAACTTACAGTACAAAAGGGTATAAAAGGTGATTTGAAGTAAGACATGGGTCCTGGTTCTTATCGTACATCAGAACACACAAGGTGATTGGGTAATAGACATGGATCTTGAATCATATAGTGCAAATAACAATGCAGTCCCGAGGTTATACATGGTACAAGGCTAGTGACTGGGAGGCTCCTGACCAAAGATGCAGTACGAGGCAGGGAAGGGAAGGTTGGGAGATCAGGGAAACAGCCCTCAGGAGGGTACAGGTCAGGATGCTGAGGATACAATAGCACTTTGAATCTTGTGCTCAGCCTACTACCTCTAGCATTTCAAATGTGTTATCCATCCTCTAACTTTTACCCTACCGGATCACCTACTCTTGGGTTGTTGCAAAATCCTTGACTGGATGCGCAGTACCATTGGACTGGCTAACTGTCAGTGTAATGCCAATACGCAAGAAGGGAGACAGGGTGGACCACTCAAACTATAGACTCATAAGCCTAACATCTGTTATGGGAAAACGAATGGAGGCAGTAATTAAAGATTATATAAACACCCACCTGGAGACCACTGGCCAGGTGGACAAGAATCAGCATGGGATCTGTGCGAGGAGATCCTGTATTACAAATCTGTTGTGCTTTTATGAACAAAATATCTTCGGCATTGGATGGAGGGCAGCCGGTGGATTGTATCTACTTGGATTTTGCCAAGGCCTTTGATAAAGTGCCTCATGATGAGATCATTACATTTTTACAAGACAAAAACATTATAGAACAAATTATAGGATGGGTGAATGCATGGCTGGGGCAGAGAACCCAGAGGGTTAGCATCAATGGGTACCTGTTGGAGGCAGTGCTGGTGACTAGTGGGGTGCCGTAGGGGTCAGTGCTGGGCCTGGTGCTGTTTAGGATATTCATGAATAATATGGGGGACGATTCAGTGAACTGGATTAGTAAATATGTAGATGACACAAAATTGGCCGGCACTGCTACAAATAGAGAAAATGTTGACTCAATCCAAAGGGATCTAATTTACATCCAAGACTGGGTACAGAAAAGGGGTATGAGTTTTAACTCGGATAAATGTTGCATCACACACCTTGGAAAAAGGAATAATAAACATAATTATATCCTAAATGGTCAAAATGTAAGGAAATCGAAAGAGGAAAGGGATCTTGGAATTATCATAAATAATAAACTAATCTTTGAGAAACACTATAATAATCAAATAACTAAAGCAAATAGAGTGTTGTGAGCCATTAAAAGAAACTTCAGGAATAGAAGCGAGGCAGTGGTTATGCCTCTACATAGAGCATACGCTAGACCATTATTGGATTATGGCAGGCAGGTGTGGGGGCCCATATCAAGGGGTGGGGTAATTACCTTGGACAGGTGCAGAGGCAGGCCAAAAAAATGGTGTTTAAAATAAGAATGGCTCCATATGAGGAGAGATGGAGAGTTTAAGACTGATGTCACTGGAGACTAGAAGTGTGAGAGACCTACTAATGTGTTATGATGTAATACACTGTTTCCAAACTGTTCTCCACTTATGACTATGCTTAACTATTGTATCTCTGTATTGTATAATATTACTGAGGTGTTATGTTGTAAATGAGCTATGCTCTATGGTGCTCACTTGGATAAATAAAGATTTGATTGATTGATACATAATGAGAATTAAACCTAACATTTAGAAACCCAGAAATCAGTACCGGAGGACACCCATTACAGTTTAGAGGTAAACAATGTAGTACAAACAAAAGAAAGACATTTTTTTACACAAAGGATGGTGAGGCCATGGAATGGACTACCTATAGAGGTGGTAAGTAGCAATACAAAGGCACAGTTTAAAAGAAGGTTGGATAAACACATACGAGAAGGAAATAGTATAGCATATTATGAGTACAGTAAATGGATAGGAGCAAATAATGGGCTGATCTAGGAATTCTTAGCCCCTCTAACCTTAGTATGAACCTTAGCATGTTATATCCGAATATGGTTTTGTTTACCCTGGCTGGTTGGTCTGGGTTATTTCTGCTCTGTAAATGTACTGCACTGTTTGTTTTTAATAATTGTATTTGTATTGCTTTGTTATTGCTATGTGTTTGCTTGTTCTCCCAACTCTTGTGAATCCCCGGACGCTTCTGGAAATGAGTTGTTTACAGCTCATGTTGTCTTTCCTGGTGAAACATTTTCCAGCTAAATAGCAATGAAGGAGAGGGGTGGAGCACAAGGTAAGTGGTGCAACTCGAAAACAGCAGGATATCTGATAATGGAGATCAAGTGCACATAACATCCACACAAATAGCAATCTCCAAACTGTTCTTCAAATTATAAACAGTTTATTACCAATACAATGACAAATGCAGTACTGCTATGTGGTACAACTTACGTTTCACCCTGCCTTCAGGGCTTCTTCAGAGCAGATTAGACAACATAAAAGATGCATTTAAATACTCAAAACAAGTGTAATTAATTAGTGTGACCACCAATGGCCATAGGGCTTTCATTATCAATGTAGGAAATACAGTCATGTGATTTAAGTGCAACCAGCGAAAAACCAAAAACAGACAAGCATTTGTCAATACCAAATGTTTGCTTGCTGTCATTGGCATTGGTAGTGTAGGAGTTACAAGAGCTGCATAATAGGAATGGCAGTGAAGTATTGAACTGAAGCCAACCCACCGCCACCCTGCAGAGACTGACAGGCATTAGGGTGTGCCTTTGCATCATCAGACATAACGGCCATGCCATTTCAGAACACCCTACTCTGCAGACACTGACAAGTGTCATGGTGTGCCTTGGGGTCTTTGGCCCTTGTAGTCACCCCATTCCATCAGGAAATATGGTGAGATGGGTCCTGTATAGGAGAATGGGGTAAACTTTGGGGCCGAAGAGTCCAAGGCACAGCCATGGTGTGAAAAATGACAGCTGTACTGTTCATAAGGAAGTGTGGAAAAATGCCAGTGGTGAAAATCTGGACTGAAAATATTAGAAATCCATGAAGTTACGAGGGTGCGTGGAAACTGCGCAATGGTCGCTCGTAACACAGTCATTTTATGGACTTTTTTCACCAAATTTTTAACATAGCCATTTTAACACCTCTGCTTATGAACAGTATCACTGTGATTTTCTTAATCTGTCCCGAACATTGATTTCGCACACCGACTGCGCCATTGTGCGCTACATGCACAAACACATTTTGGGCAAGATGTAAGAAATGACAGGTATACTGCTCATAAGGAGGTGTAGTAAAATGACAATATTGAAAATCTGGAGTGAACATATTGAAAATTCGTGAACTTGCAAACGTGCACAAGAACTGCGCAACGCATGCTCGTAAAACAGTCATTTTTGGGAATTTGTTCACCAAATTTTCAACATAGGGTTTTGGGGGGCCTTCCTCATGAATTGTGACACTGTCATTTCATAAATTGGTCCCAAAAGGTGGTTCCGAGCAGTGACCACAGGGGTTGGCTCCCAGTGTGACACCCGATAGTCTCTCGGGGGGAAAACAGTGGAGCCAATGGGGGATTGGGCACCCCCATCAGCCATACAGACTGCTTCCATGCTGGGGTGGGCTCCCAGCATGGCACCTGGAACTCTGTTGGGGGAGGATGCAGCACAGCCAATGGGGGATTGGGCACCCCAGTCGACTATACAGTGTGGGCATGGGGGGGGGGAGTGCATGAGCATGCAATATGTGTGCGTGTGTGTGTGTGAGGGAGGCGGGCATGAGCACACAATGTCTTATCTCTGCTCACTGAAGCGTAGCTCTCCCTTTCAAATGTACGGCACTGCGTTTTTGGATCATGGCACTATGTTTCTTGCACATGCGTGCAAGCAAACATAAAAAAATGCAACCTTCAGTTTCCTTAATTGCAATATTCATTATTTAACTCTGGATCTCTTAGTTGAATATCTTCAGTTTCCACCAAACATTTTGGTTAGGTAGCAGCTTATAAATGACCTCTCATTCAGGGGATATAGGCATTCTGGAAGCATCTTGCAAATATATAAAAAAATACAGCAAGATTCTGTAGATCAAAAAAGAAGGGACTGTTATAAAATGCCTTGAATATATCCATCATCTGAGTACAGAAAAGAGAGAGAAAAGAACTAGATAGAGAGACGGGGGGTGACAAAAGAAAAGGGGAGAGGGAAAAGAAATGAAAGCTAGAAAAGGAAAGAGAAAACAGAGTACTGGGGAGGAGGGGTTAGGAAAGCAAGAAAGTGTTATAATAAGAACTGGTCATTTGTGTTTTCTTTTTAAGAAAAGGGCCAGTTCAAATCTGTCATAAAAATCAGGGTGTGTCAATGCCCTCAGTCTGAAGATCCATTTTCTGTCAGCGCACATTACCCCTAAGTTTACCCCCGCATTTTCATATCATGGACCCTCATTCTTGAACAATTTTTTTGAAAAATGCTACCCTTTTTTACCTTATTTACACCCTTGAGGTATTTGAAAGTCTCTAACATATCCCCCCTTTCTCTCCTCTCCTCCAGAGAATACATATTGAGATCCTCCAGTATCCCCACATATGACTATTGGTGCACCCCTGCATCATTTTTGTCACCCTTCTTTGAACCACTTCTATTCTATGTCCTTCTGGAGATGTGGCCTCCAGAACTGGATACAGTACTCTAGATGAGGTCTCACCAATGTTCTATACAGTGGCATCACCACCTCCTTCCTTCTAATGGAGATACCTCTCCCTATGCACCCCAGCATTCCACTGGCTCTCCCCATAGCCTTTTCACATTGTTTGGCAACCTTTAGATCATCAGGCAGTATAGCGCAGTAGTTTAAGGCTCAGCTGCAAACCTAGAGACCTGGGTTTGAATCCCACAGGCCCCACGTGCATACTGTGTGACCCTGGGCAAGTCACTTAACTTCCTTGTGCTCCCAGGTTGCACCTGTAAACAGGCTTTAAGCTTTTTGTCCTGGTTAAAAGAATAAAAAATCAAATATGATTACTCCAAGGTCCCTTTCCTGTTTGGTGCTGTCAGTACCTCCCCCTCATCATGTACTCCTCCCCCACATTTCTGTGCCACAAGTGAATGATCTTGCACTTATTTGCATTGAATCTTAGCTGCCACACCCTTGACTACTCCTCAGGCTTACTTGAGTCCCTTCTCATTTTCTCTACCCTTCCTGGAGTGTCAACTCTGTTACAGATCTTTGTGTCGTCTGCAAAGAGACACACCTTAGCTTCCAGCCCCTCTGCAATGTTGCTTTAAAGAGAACTGGTCCAAGCACTGATCTCTGAGAGACCCTGCTGGTCACCCCCCTCTCTTTGGACTGAACTCCATTTACCACTACCCTCTTTGTCTCAAATTGTGTTAGCAGTCTGTGGCAAGACATACTTCTCTGACTTTGAAGAGTGTATCATTATGAGGCAGTGGCTTGGAGCTGTAACATGCACTTCAGACTGGAGGCTAAGAGCTGGGGAGAGGGATGAGGATTAGGGTTGACAGCCCCAAGGAAGACCCCATGACTGATTTGCCAAGACTCCAGAGACCCAAACCATAATGTTTTTTTCCTTTTGCTGCTTGGGGGTGGGGAGCTAGGGTTGGAAACCCTAATGCCACATATCCCTTCTTTCATTGTTACCCTAACTGGTGTATTAATTAAGTTTTTTGCAAAGGATTTCCTTTCTTTTTGAGATAGTGGAATCATATCCTCATTCATACAGGTCCCTTTGGGACCTGCATGAACACATGCAGATGCACTGTATGAAGAAAAGACTCCATCCACCTGTAGAAGTGCAGGGCTGCAGTTCGGTGCAATGACAGATGTGAAGAATTCACGGGGCTGTCTGGTGGTCTGGTGGACTGTGGAGGTGCAGGGCCCTGTGGTCCCTGCACTTCTATGTGGCCACAGCTACAGATGCACAGGGCAAAAAGTGCATCTGTCAGTCAATGCACAGGGCCCTCTGCCACCCAATGGGGGGAAAGGTGCAGGGCTCTATGACAATAGGATAGTTGTCTTCACTATATGGTACCCAGGCCCATGTGGACAACCCCTGCACCTTTCATTCCCTGGCTGGGGGGCGGTGGGTGCTGCATAATAGCACCATCCCCCCACCCTCACCATATCCAACTGGCCACTGAGCTCACCACCAAACTCAGCTCACTAGCATGGGATCACAAAGCATATCCTTTGAGGTCAAGAGCGGCACTACACACAAAGTTTGTTAATGAATATATATTGTTTTTTCAGTTTTGACAACAAATATTAAAAATGCTCATTTTATGATTCACCTTATAAACACGACATGTACCAATTATAATATACTGGTCAAAATGTCATTTCGCAGCAGAAGTGTGAAAGCACATCTGCTCTAGGATTTAAAAAATGACACATCATGTTTATGAGGTGGTGTGGAAAAATGGATATGTTGAAAGTTTGGAGTCAAAATAGTGAAAATTAGTGAAGTTATGAGTTACTGTTGAAATACCGCAACATTCACTCAGAACCTGAGCATTTTACCATATTTGTACACCAAATTGTCAGCATAGCCTTCTTATTACTCCACCTCATGAACCCGGTAGCGAAAATTTACATATCCCTGCAGAAACGTTATTCCACAGCATCGAAACGTCATTCAACGCCACAGGTACGAAAACACATTTTGGCCAGGATTTGAAAAATTACAGCTGTCATGTTCATGAGATGGTGTAAAAAATAGATATGTTGAAAATTTGGGATCAAAATATTTTAACTTACCAAAGTTATGACTGAGCACAGTCAAATTTCAACATCTGCGCATCACGTTGCCATTTTTAAATATTTTGACCCCAAATTTTCAGCATAGCCTTCTTATAGCCCCACTTCTTGCACAAGGGTGGTGAAAATTTTCAAATCTCATTCAAAAGATGATATCAACATGTGACAGCAAAATTGCCTTTTTAGCTTGATTTGTGTAATTCCACGGCCATTGATCATGAGGAGGGGTCCCAAAAAGGCCATGTTGAAAATTTGTAATCAAAATATGCAATAATGACAAAGTTATGCATCAAAGCTCAAAACCACTTTGAAATACATTGTATCACACTTACCTTAGTTTCTCATACTGCAGTCAGCAGTTCCAGCAGCAAGACATGTCTTCGATCGGAGAGTGGATCTTCACCCTGTAACCTGTTCAGGTGAGTGAGGGTGTGTGGGGGTGTACTGGGGATATGGGGTGGTGGGTGCTGAGTGGGAGGTGGGGGGATCAGGACCATTTTCTTTTTTGCAGGTTTAAAAAAAACACAGAGGGACGGTTTTCTTTATTTCAGATTGGGATGCTGATCGGAGGGTGGGGGTTCCACTAGACAACAGGGAAAGACAAAAACATTATGGGGACAGTGATGGGGCGTGGGGGTGCCACTAGACATCAGAGAAAGACAAACATTTTACAGAGATGGTAATCGGAGCATGGGAGGCACCACTAGACACTAGGTAAAGAAAAAAACATTGCAGGGATGGCAATCAAAGGTTGGAGTTGCCACTAGACTCCGGAAAAAGACAAATAAATTATAGGAGCAGCAATCAGAGGGTGGGGGGGGCCCTAGACACTAGGGAAAGACAAATACATTACGGGGACAGCAATTGGAGGGTGGGAGATGCCAATAGACAACATGGAAACAGTAAATAACTATGGTGATGGCGATCTGAGAGTGGGGGTGCCACTAGACACCATGGTGACATTACATACATAAAAGGATGGAAATGGAGGGGGCACCACTAGACACCAGAGAAACGGCGGTTCATTGTTGTCACTAAAGCCCACAGCATGAGTTCCAGCTGTGGCTGCAGAAGTCAAGAAAGTCCCACTGTTCCCATACAGAGAACATGGGTGAATGGCTCCTGTCAATAAGCTGGGCACCCTGGATTTTGGGTGCCCAGAAAAGGTATTTCTGGCAACTTTAAAAAACAAACACCAGAATCTAGCTAGATGGGTCCAATTTAGTTGGGTTCATGTGTTTGTTTTTTAAAAATACATAATTTGTTTGTACATTTACTGTTTTTAAGTTTAAACAGTAAAAAGAAAACAGCGGCCATCTCGACTGTTTTTTCCATCACAAAGCTTTCCACTCTTTAGACTCTGACAGCCTTGAGACTCTGACAGCCTGACCATGCATACCAAATCTGGGGCTATTTTGTCAAAAAACTTCAAAGCTATTAAGGTACAAAATTGGGGGGTTAACATTAAACAGCCTACTCAACCCTGACTATAGGGGCACTACTGCGCCCCTATGATATATACATTGGTACCAGTCTGAACTATGACAGGGCTTTTGGGGGCATGTTCCTTTTATCTCCTTCCTAGTTCCACCCACTCTCTGCCTTTCTCTTCTGTTTGAAGATCTTGCCCAAGACCTGCATAAAATGTTGTCCCTGCTCTTACTTATGCTTCAGTGCTTTCAACACACTCCACGCTGCTGTGAACACAAAGAACAGCATTCTTTGCTATTTTTCATTTGACATGCAGTGGCACGTCCTCCTTGCAGCCCTCTTCGATCTCTGCCACCCCCTGTGAAACACACAATCTACCACTTGCTCTCTATCCCTCCATGATCTCTGATCCTCCTCCCCCCCAAAAAAAATGCCACCATGGTCTATATACACTTGCTACTCTGTAACAATTGCTGTCTCCTTCACTCCACAGTCTATGCTCCACCCCATAATGTCACCATTTCCCATAATTCTCATTAAAGGAATTGTGCTAGCTAAGAGATTGGGCTTCATAGGCCACTACTCTGGGGCGGCGATAGCCCCTCTGTGTGAAAATTTTTTTTTTTACTCACTGTACGACATTTGGGAAGGGATTGTAATTTTGTTTGAACTAGGAGTCAGACGATCCCTTACTACTTCTGAGTCTGCCTGATCTGCCCCCCCCCCACTCCCCCATTTTGTGACACGCTACTAGGGAGAGTGCAGGGATGCACCTAATACAGGTCTATGGGGCTAACTTTTTAAATGATTTTATTACGCTTGAAGCTAACGTTTGATAAAAATGAAAGTCACTGCTCAGCTAATAGGGTCCCTATCAGTTGAGCAGTGGCTTTCATTTTTATCAAACATTAGTTTCAAGGGTAATAAAATCATTTTAAAAGTTAGCCCCATAGACCTGTATTAGGCGTGTCCCCACGGTCTCCCTGGTAGCACGTCACAAAACGGGGGAGCGCAAGGGCAGATTAGGCAAACTCAGAAGTGGGAAGGGATCATCTGGCTCCCAGTTCGAACAAAATTATGAGCCCTTCCCAAACGTCATACAGTGAGTAAAAAAAAAATATTTTCACACAGAGGGGATATCGCCGCCCCAGAGTAGTGGGTTACGAAGCCCAAACTGATTTTTTAAAATCACACATTTACTTTAACTACTGTTCACCACTTGCTCTCTGCCTTCCAACTCCATGATCTATGCCCTCCACAATGTCCTCCATTTTTGCTAAGTCACATTATCCATTGTTTGCCATCTGACCTGTATCCCTTCGCTCATTGATCTCAGCTGTACCCTGAAATGCTGCTGTTCTCCATGTATATTAGCCACTGTACTGTATTCACTCTCTCCCACGCACCCTCAAACACTTCACCACTACAGGTACTTCATATTACCTGTTCTGTCCCATTTGCTCTCTGTTGTTCTCTGTTGCTCCCCCCGATCTCTCCCTTCCTCCCACATACTGCCATGCTCCATATACATGACATGTTCCCTGGCTCTACCCCTGTTCTATTCCATCTCTAATGCCCCAACCATGCTGCCATTCTCTATATACATTTGCCAGTCTGTAGAACTTGCACTCTTTCCTTCACCAGTCTTTGCCCCCAACGTGCCCCCATTCCCTATCACTCATATCACCTACTCCACGGCACTTGCTCTCTTCCCCCTCTTCGACATTCCCCCCAAACTGCCCCCATTCACCATAATTCACATCAGCTGCCATGTGCCACTTGCTCTGTATCCATCCATTCCCCAGTCTCTACCCCCACATCATGCCAACATTTTCTCTATACATTAGCCAGTCTGTGGCATTTGCTGTCACCCCATTCCCTGATCTCTGGCCCTCCAAAATGCTGCCACTCACTGTCATTCGCATTAGCTGCTCTGTGGCACTTGTTCTCTGTTCCTCCCCTTCCCAATATCTCTTCCCCCCCTCCAAAAATGCTGGCATTGTCCCAACACATTAGCCACTCTGTGGCACTTACTCTCTCCCACCCTCAAATGTCTTGCCTCTCCCGATACTTCATAGTACCGATTGTGTGCCATTTGCTCTGTGAACACACTGGCTGATTGGGCAAACAAAAGGGGTATGTCATTTAACTCAAACAAATGGGTAGTACATCATTTGGATAAAAATAACAAATTATATCAGTACTTACTCCAGGGGAAATTGCTCAAGGTTTCAAACTCTGAATGCAACCTTGGAGTAATAATAAACTCTAATTTCAGAAGTAAAGGGTACCATTAATCCATCCAAAACAGGGAAATTTCCTAAGCAGCACCATGAAAAAGCATATATAGCACAACAACATTGTACTCCCCCTATATAATATGAATGTTGGGCCTCTTACCAACTACTGTTCCCAATTCTGGGGGGGGGGGAGTGTTAACAATACAACTAATACTGAAAAAAATTAAAAGAACAGCTGCAAGCTCATGCATGGCCTTAATTAATGGGCTATGAGCAAAGACTAGAAACATTTAAACTCCAGAGCCTTGAAAAGAGAAGGTTAAGGGATGACTTTCTAACCATGTTCAGTATCCACTGTCATAGCAGCATAATGGCAGAAATGGGCTTACATTTCAGGATTGACTACTCCAGTAGTCAAAAACACAATAAACAGCAAGCAGCGAGTTTCTGAACAAACAAAAGAAAGGACTTCTTCACCGACCATATTGTGGGCATATGCATCTCCCACCAATTGACATTGTAAACAGGAAATATCCCACTACTTTCAAAGCAAGACTTGATAAGTACCATAAGAATACTACAGCTAAATACTATATGTCATGAAGGGCAATGAGGGATCTCAACATGTACACCCTGGAAGAGAGGAGAGAGAGAGAGAGAAGGAACATGATAAGAGACCTACAGGTAACTTCACGTTGGTCAACAGGATGCAAGAGAGGAGTCTCTTTCAAATGAGGAGCACCAGGACCAAAGGGCATGTGATGAAGTGGGTGGGGGTGTTTAAGAAGGATGTGAGAAGTGCTGCTTCACTGAAAGAGTGGTAGATGCCTGGAACAGACTGGCAGCAGAAGAGGTGGACATAAAAACAGTAGGAGTCTTCAAGCATGTTTGGGATAGACACAGAGAAATATTAGTAATATAACCCACTCCCCCCATGGGCAACAGTCCTTATCCCTGGCTTCAGGGCAATTACCTGACTCATTTATCTAGGAGATTGTGGGGGGGGTACATAACATTTCTATTTACTCCGAGTCCCAGGGGAGATACTGTACCTTGGCAATGATGGGTTTTACACAGTCTGAGGGGGCCCCAGAAAGTTGCACAGGTCACACACAGATAGAATGTCAACAAACAAAAGTAGTCATGCAGTATGGCTTTATTCTGACATGATGGTCAGTCAGAAAAGGTGGTGCCACAGGAGGTTTTGCAGGTGCAGGGCAAAGTACACAGAATCCACAGGCTGTAGAAAATTACTACTAGTAAAAACAATTTGAACATCCATCCCCTCTTCTGGGCAATGGACCAGGACCAGGATCCCCACACATTTTTAGGGCACCTTCACAATGGGCAGACCCAAAGCATGGGGAGAGTTACCATGCAGGCATACAATCCCAAAAACAGCAGCACAGAGGGCTACCCCTAACTCCCTAACTACAACAGGGAGGGCAGTGCCTGATTCCCCAAATAATTTGTGAACAGATTTCCCCTCTGACACTGGACCAAGGCATTCAGCTTGACTCCAACCAAAGGCCAGACAGCTCTGAATTCACCACAGGATCAAGAACACGTGAAGACACTAAATCACTTTTAGCAGTCCCATGTCAGTTCTGACAGAAACACTTTGCATATCAATGCTGTGAGGCTCCGGCTCACTTGAAACTGTCCCTCCACAGCAATTGAAGAAGACACTGTCCTCAGACTTCCAGGCACCCAAAGCTGAAGGGCAACCCTGCTTCACAGTCCTAAAGTGACAGATTTCAAATGCATTGCATTTTCCATGACTGGAGGGCTTGGACTGAGCAAAACCAGTTCTGGGCAGCACTTTTAAAACTCTTCAGGGTATCACAGAAGATGGCAGCCACCACAACCCGGCATTCAGACCGTTCCACTTACAAACTAGGGTGAGAAAAGGAAAGAGGGGGGCTCCCCTCTGGCAATCAGTCTGCCACTGGCAAGACATGACCTTGCTCACTCAAACTCCAAACACTATCTAAGAATAAAATCTCAACTTCAGCATTCACAGCCATGGGTCATGCTGCTGCAAGAGTTTCACACTGAATTTTAGAACCCTCTGCCTAGTAGAGCTGACCAGATGGCTTAAAGGAAGCTCACATGGATTTTACTCTTGTGCTGCCCAAATCCTACCTAAACTATACTGAAAAAGGGCTTCAAGTAACCCAGGGGAACCTGGGTGTTACAGTAAATAGGCACGGGGACACATCAAGTCATGCCGGTCATGTCACCTTGCAACACCTCACCCATAAATCTTCACTCTGGTGTGAATCGTTAACCTGCATGATTTACCCCTGGATGAGTTTGTTTTCTAATATTTATGCTGGGGGTGAATTGTCCAGGGATGAATTGTGCAGGGTGCAGATTCACATCAGAGCCAAGAGTCCAGAGTGAGGTGTCACATGGCAACACGAGTTGTCTTGTAGCAAATAGGCAGGGAGGAGGGAGGCTTGTCAGAGACCAATTAGGGTCTGCAGAGACAGACTAGGCAGGGACCATCTGGGCAAACTGGGTGGGACTGGCAGTCCTTTTCTGCTGACAAATTTTATCTCAGTCCCCTTCTGTCTTGACAATCCAAGTGTTAAACCAAGTATATTCCTCCACACCCTATCTCTCCCACCCAACATACAGCCATTTTCTATACACGTGACATGCTGTCCAGTTCTATCCCTGTTCTAATCCGGCTCTGACCCCCCAATGTGTTGTCATTCTCTATATACTTTTACTGTTCTGTGACACTTGATCTCCCCCGATCTCTGCCCCCAGCATTCCTCCTTTCCCTATCATTCACATTGCTCGTGTACTAGCACTTGTTGTCTCTCCCCCTCTTTAGTATCTGCCCTCCCCAAACTGCTGCCATTTACCTTAATTTTTATTTTATTATTGAATCTTGGAACTAAGACCTTTGAGCCAGGGGCTCATTTACAAAGGCTCCACGTCAAACAATTGACTTCAATAATGCTCAAAACTGGCTATGATCACATCAACTTTTCCTCAATGCCAAGAAGACAGTCTCCATGACCTTTGCCACTAGGCAGAGACGCTCTAGGATTTCTTCCCTTCCCACCTTCCACACCCTTGATGGGACAACTCTAGAGGATTCTACCTCTTTTAAATTCCTGGGTTTATGGCTTGACCAACACCTAAACTTTTCTGTTCATATTGATGCCATCCTGCAAAAACTCCACCCCAAGCTTGGCGCCCTATACAGGAACCGTAGTTCTTTACCACTAATGGTTAGGCGCGATCTTGTTCAGAAAATGATCCTCCCTATTTTTGACTATTGTGACATAGTCTATAGTGCTGCTCCCAAGTCTTCCCTTACCAGATTGGACCCCCTTTTCAATTCTTTCTGTCGCTTTGCCCTTGATGCTCCTTCCCACACACATCACTGCTCCTTGTACCACTCCCTCACCTTCCCCTCCCTTGAGTGCAGGCGTCCCTCCCACTGTGCCAAATTAACTTCTAAATCCTGGCTCAGAACTGTCCCCTCCTACCTCTCCTCCTCACTCACTGCCCCACCACCCCCCTCCCATCCTCTCAGATCCACTGACACTCGCACTCTAGCCATTCCTAGTCACTCTTCCTCCACAGGCCAGGAAGCTTCTTCTACCACTTCCCAAAGCTCTGGAACTCACTTCCTCATCCTATCAGACTCTCATCAACACCTTACTCAATCTCTCTAGCCCTACACAATTGTTATTCCGCTAACTGTATCTGCTACTAGCCCCATATCCCCAAGCTGCGCTTATCCTCATCCCCTTTCCACCACTAAATTGCTGACTGCCCATCAGCCCTCCTGTCTCTCTCCCCAGCCAGTCCCCTCTCCCCACTCGACTCCCCATACCCACTGTAGAGTACTTTTGGGGCCTAGACTGTCTCTCTCCCTCTCTCTGTCTCTGTAACTCCCCCTCCCTACTCCTTCGCCCGCCCACCCTCCTTACTATTACTTACTGCACCAACTGCCACTCTCCCCTCTCAAACTCCTTGCCCCCCCCACTATTACTTACTCTCTGACTGCCACCCTCCCTACTATTACCTACCTCTGTCCTCCTCTCCAGCTCCCCCTTCCATGCCACTCAATCTTCCTCCCCCCTTCTCAGCCTGATACTTAACCCCCCATCAGGGTTCACAGCTTCTTGGAGGGGGATTAGATACTGGCTAAACCTCCCCCCTTTCACTACCTTTCCCACTATCTTCCTCCCTCTCTACCCACCCTATGCTCCGACTATATCAAAAAGACCCTCCCTTGTGTTTACATTAGCATTTCCGTTCTTATGTAATGCTTACTTCCATAGCACTTTCATCTGTGTCAGCCTTCCCTAACTAAATAAAACTTGATTATACAGAGGAAAGAGTAATAAACACAGGTACAATGGTTATAAATTAGCAGGCTAGGTAAGATACAACCAAATCCCAAATAGCATGCTCAAACCTTTTAAGTTACTTCACACACTAGAATTCACATTTCTTCTAAGGGGTGTTGCTCGATAATGGCAAACAACAAACAATCTGAAAGTACCAGCGCACAACCCCGCCCCCACACACACACACACACACACACACACACACACACACACACACACAACACGGCATATTTAAACTTTCCACTGCCAAAATTGGCTAAATTTACTTTTAGCTCCATGTGAGGAGTGGGTCCTCTTAGTTTCAGGCTGGAATTCCAATTAAGCTAAATCACCAACGTCAAGGTGGAACCTTTGATTTAGTCCCTAACTTTCCAATGCCTCGATGGCTAATGTATCTAATTGGCTCCTTTTATACACTGTGCTCCCATCAAGCATTTAACACAGGTGTTCAAAGGGAGCATGCTAAAAAGGAGCACCACAGACTCCTGAAACTCAAACAAATCCAAAATAGCATGCTCAAACTTCACGCACTAGAATTCACATTTCTTCTAAGGGGTGCTGCTGGATAGTGGCAAACAACAAGCAATCCAAAAGTACCAGCGCACACACACACCCACACCACCGCACACAACATAGCATATTTAAACTTTCCACTGGTAAGATACAGGAAGGATGGTAATAGACTAACAAAGTTATCATCTAAGAACAATGAATACATGCATGAAATAGCACTTAGAATGAGTTCAAAGATTAGCAGCTTAGGAAGGCATTGTCGGCATATTCCTATTGGCTGCTCTGGGCCACTTGCTCTATATCTATCTCCTCCCCAAGCTCTGCCCACCACAACAAGCCAACATTTTCCCTAAACATTAGCCACTCTACGACACTTGCTCTTCACCCCTCTGTGATCTCTGCCCTCACAAATGCTGCCATTCACTGTCATCCACTTGCTATCTATTTTTCCTCTCCCTGATATCTGCCCACCCCTCAAAATGTCAGCACTGTCACTACTGTACACATTATCCGCTCTGTGGCACTTACTCTTTTCCACCCACCCTCAAACGTCTCGCCACTCACAGTACTTCAAATTAACTGCTGTGTGACATTTTCTCTCTGTTCCTCCCTGATCTCTCTCTCTCCTCCCCCAACATACCACCACTCGCCATATACATGACACACTCTCTGGCTCTGGCTCTATTCAACCCCATCTCTGATCCCTCAACATGTCACTGTTCTCTGTATACATTTGCCACTCTGTGGCACTTGCTCTTGCCACTCATCTCCAATTAAGTTTCAGTCAGACAATAATTCTGGTTAATATTAGAAATGTAGATCTCTCTGTTTTCTACATGTCTTTTTTGTAATATTTAAATGTGTATTTAACTAAGCACTTATGCATTTCCTAGCACTAGAATTACTTGGTGAGATAATATATTGCAAAAAACTTTGTTAATGCTGTAGTTAGGGTCCAAAGTGACAAAAGTAGGGAAATGTGGCATTAGGTTTCCAACCTTAACATCCCACCCCCACCCCCACCCTGCACCCACCAACAGGCATTGGGGGTGTGCCTTGGGGTCATCAGTCCTAACTCTTACCCCATTCCATGAGTAAATTAGCTGAGATGGATACAGCATAGTAAAATGAGGTGAGTGTTAGGGCTGATGACACCAAGGCACACACCCCGGCGCCTGTTGGTGTGTGCAGGGTGGAGGTTGGGAGTTTCCCTACTTTTGTTGCTTTAATCCTAATTAGAGCATTAACAACGTATTTTTGCAATATATTTCTTTACTTTTTGAGATAGTATAATCATATCATTATTTGCCTGTGGGAACACATGGCCCTCCAGACCCTGCACTCCCATCCCTCCATAGATGCATATACAGTATATTTGTAGCTGTGGAAGCTCATGGCCCTCTGGACCCTGCACTTCCATTTATAGGATAACAGTGACCAAATTGTCAGTATTGCAATCTTATTACCCCACCTCATTAGGGTAGCCACCTGTCAGGTTTTTTACCTGGTGATCAGGTATTCAGGGTCCCTATCAGGTAATCCGGTTTTGCTCTGTGCTGGTCAGGTTTTTGAGCCATTTTGAGTGGTCACATACTTTTGAAACAAATTTTGTCATATCATTCATTGTTTCAGCTACATGTCCAGGTTACAGACAACTTCTGTTGTCAGTATATCCCTTTGTTTGTGAAAGCAGTCAGCCTGGGAGGTGTAAAGTATGGCCATTAACACCATTAGCACTTATTTAACCTAATCTTTTCCACTGCATCTTAAAGTAGCATAGCAGCAAAGCTACCCCCACCTTTTGTAACGGTAACAGAGCCAGTTGTCTTCTACTTTCATTTGCTGGTGAACATGTTCATCTCAAACAGAATTTAAGCATTTTTAAATGTTTTAAATTATTTTTTCCCTCAAGAAAAAAAGTATGGTCACTTCTTTGGCTTTGAAATAGTACTGTAGACATGAACAGGAAACGGATCCCGAAAAAGATATAATGTACACATTACAGGAAGCAATGTATTATGTATTATTATATACCATGTATACTATTGTATGCTATTTATAGTGTTTCCCTTGTCTCCCCCAGATCATGTCTGTAAATGAGATTTCTTTTATCGTTGTATTTTATCTGGTAAACCAATGTCAATAAATGAATACATAAATAAATAACTAGGAAGAATCTAGGAAAGTAACTTTAACAGGTACAGTACAGTATCTTAACATTTTTGCTGAACTGCTGCTTTAAGCATTGTCTTTTATTGATATAACATATTACTTTCTAGGAGGAGCAATGCATGACGAGTCATGAAAATGGGTGGAGCTAGGGGCGGAGCTTAGGGTCCGGTTTTTGCCTCATTCAAAGGTGGCAACCCTACACCTCATGTATCCAGTACAGAATATTTTCGAATCCCCGCCAAAACATAATTCTGCACAACTGTAATGCCATTTTGTGCCACAGGTGCAAAAACACATTTTGGCCAGGATCCGAAAAATGGCAGCCATGACATACATGAGGTGGGGTAATGAGAAGGCTATGTTGAAAATTTGAGGTAAAAATATTAAAAAATTCCAATGTAACGAGCGTGCACAGCAAAATTGCAACAAATGGGCATAACTTTGCCATTTTTACATAGCCATATTTTCAATATAGCCTTCTTATGACCCCACCGTATGAACAACATCATGAACATTTTTCAAATCAAGCCCAAAAGGTGAATTTGCCAACCAACCACAAAATCACCTTTTAGGCAGAAGTTGCATAATGTCAGTCACATTGTTCATTAGGTGAGGTCCCCAAAATGCCATATTGAAAATTTGATGCCAAAATGTCAACAAATGGCTGAGTTATGCTTCAAAGTTGAAAACCCCATTGAAATATACTGAACCATATTTACCTTACTTTCTCATACTGCAGTCACTGATTCCACCATCAAAGACGTATCATACATCTGAGAGTGGATCTTGAACCTGGAACCTGTTCAGGTGAGTGAGGGTGTGTGTGTGTGGGGTGGTGGGTGCTGAGTGGGAGGTAGGGGTGGGGGGGCTGATCAGCAAGGGACCATTTTATTTCTTGCAGGGGGGAAAAAGAAGAAACAAAAAACATCAAGGGATGGTTTTCTTTGTTTCAGGAATGGACAAGGGGTGGCCAGTAGACGCCAGAGACAAGGCAGCATGGGGACAACAATCGGAGGGCAGAGGGACCACTGACACACCACTTTTAGGGGACACCGATCAAGGGAGGGGGACAAGACCACTGAACTACATTTTTTTTTTAAAAAGGGACAGCAATTAGAGAACAGGGGAAAGGGAGGAACCACTAGACTACTAGAGATGATTTAAATTTACAATGGGACAGTGATGAGACAATGGGGGAGGGACCACTAGACTACCAGGGATCAGTTAAATTTGCCAGGGGATGATGACTGGACTACGGGGGGAGAGGCCACTAGACTACCAGGGATAATATAAATGTACACTGGGACAGCGATGGGACAATGGGGGAGGGACCAGTAGACTACCAGGGATAAGTTAAATTTACCAGGGGATGGTGATTGGACAATGGGGGAGGGACCAGTAGACTACCACAGATAATATTAATGTACAATGGGACAGTGATCGGACAATGGGGGAGGGACCACTATACTACCAGGGATAATGTTAATTTACAACGGGACGATGATTGGAGAATGGGAGAGGGGGAGCCACTGGGCTACCAGGGAGATGGTAGTCTAAAAATAAAGATCAGGGACGGTGATCAGAGAATGGAGGAGTGGGGAGGGACCACTGGACTACCAGGGAGTTTATCAAAAAACATCTAGGACAATGATTGGAGAACAGGGAAGGGACCAATAGACTACCAGGGATAAGTTAAATTTACCAGGAGATGTAAACCAGTCAATGGGGAGAGGGGAGGGACCGCTAGACTACCAGGGACTTCAGCAGCGATTGCATTGCTCCATGGCAAGCAGTTCACGGTCCATGTCGGTGGCCGCTGAGCCCTGAGATGAGAATGTATATGCTGCAGAGTAATGATAGCAGTAAGGAAACCAGCTGGGCACATGCGATGGAGCTGGTGGGACATGTCAAATCAGATGTTTTTATGGCAGCAGTGATGGTGTTGACCTGCGGCTGGTGGCATCACTTTCAGATGCACACCAGTGCTATCTTCATCATCCCAAGTGCTGCCGCTCTTCCGGTGTGAAGGGAAGCATCTTCATTCATTCTGTCTCCTGTTGAAAATGGCATGCACCACCAGCCGTGCCCATGAACTGGTGGCCACAGACCAGTGCAATCACTGCTGAAGTCATTAAGTCAATAAATTAAAACCACAATTACTGGGGTGGCTGGCCAGTACTTTCCTGCCGGAGATGGAGAAGCAAGGGCTAAAACCATTAATTTCCCCAGTCAGCCAGTTGGTGTCTTGGGTTGCAGCTGGGGCAAAGTTATTTGAAGGTGTGGTGCCATGTATTTCTCAGTACAGAGACATCAGATGAGGGCTTCTCAACTTATGTGTGCTTGGTGCTGTTAGTAGCAAATATTTTGAGGATATTATTTTGATTCGAAAGGCATTTTGAGGCTCCTCTGCTTTAGTAAAGAATTATCATGATTATTACAATGTTAGCTATGTTAAAACCATGCACTGAAGTAAGGATGGCCAATGAACTAAACACAGGATGACACACCTTTGCAGATTTCCAGCTGAAATACTTCTGGCAATGGAGCAGATTTATAGATGCCATACAGTGTGTGCTGACTTTCACTGTCCTGGCAAGCTACATCACCTACCTCTTCATGGTATACCAGTGTTTCAGCAACACTGAAACAGCAAAACCAACACAGCGACATCAACCCATTTGACATCCACAGTGTTGAACGGGTTGTTGGAGCGCTGACACTGTACCGATACGACTCCCACTGTTGGTTGATCTCCCCCATAATTGCCCCACACCGGAGCTGACAATTTGTAAGTCTGGGGCTTGGGGGGTATGGGGCAAAGCCCCCCGTGCAAACAATGTAGAAAAGCCCCAGTGCTTGGGGTGCCATTGTGGTCTGTTGACAGATATGCCAGTCGATGTGGTCGATGTCAGCAAATTCCTGTCGATGTTGACAACTTTGTTTTCATACCGGCTTGGTGGAACCCCTCTTCACAGACTACTTCCTATATGTGGAAACATTGGGCTTCCTTGCTGTGTACACTGAGGTGATGTTGGGCTCTCCACAGCTGTACCGTAACTTCCAGAACAGATCAACAAAAGTAATGAGCATCAAAATGGTGTTGAAGTGGACCAGTGGTGATAGGTTTAAGACAGAGTACTTTATTCTGAACCAGGCTCCATTCTAGTTCTGGATCTCTGGATTGCTGCAGGTCTTTGTGGCCATTACCATCCTTCTACAGGTCTACTGCTACAGCAGCTATCCTCAGAAGCAACTTTCACATGCTAAGCTGGCCCAGTGGTGCTGAGGGTTGAGGTGCTGGATGCCACACCTCGCGCCACGCGGTGACCCTGGTTCAGGAATGAGCCAGGGTCACCTAAGGCCGGCAGGGAGGGAGGGAGAGGATATGAGATGCTGCTGACTGGCAGCGCTCCACCACGGGAGGAGAACCCCTGCTCTCTCTGAGCTTGGCCGCCCCCTGGTGGAGGCCAGAGGGATGGTACCACTCACAAGGAGCTCCGACATTAGGTCAATGGGGAGGGCAGGAGGGACCCAGTCCAGAGCTGTGGTGCACATGTGCACCTCCACGCACATGCGCCACCACTTCCAGGGCTCCCGGGTAGTACAGGGAGAAAACTGAGAAATTTGTGGGGGCCGACATGGATGATGCCCCCGCACTGACTCTGGGGATCCGCCGGGGCGTGCATGGCACTAGAAGCCCCCGAAGGACCCTGAGTTCAGTAGGCTCAGTGGATGCAGAAGTCAACCTGCCACAGGAGGATAAAAATAGTTGACTAAAAAAAATAGCTTTCACATGCTGTGCACCCTACTAATGCCAAGGCATTTTAGTAATGAAAAGTCCTATGCTCAAAAAATGTATTGTCATGTCTTGTTTGTGTTGTGCTTGTTTTGTTACATTGGTTTGTTGGCATACCTGTTTTCAGCTCACAATGAGGATTAAATAATTTGTGCAGGTACCTAAGAGCCTTACATATCACAGGGGCTGGATATTTAATTGTAATAATAATAATAATACATTTATTTATATAATGCTATATCAATAAATATCAAAGTGCTGTACAATTTTATAAAAACACTACTCAAATAAATACAGCAGTTCAAAAACAATGCACAAATGAAAACAGAACAATTAAAAAAACGAAATGTGCAATTCAACATATTAAAACTCCAGGAAGGCACATAAAAACTGGTGTGTTTTTAGAGCGATTTTAAAGCTCTCCAATGTCTGGCACTCTCGTATCCGACGAAGTAGAGAATTCCACAGGGAGGGTGCAGCAAAGGCAAAGGCCTGCACTCCAGAGGTCTTCAATCGCACCCTGGGAATCTCTAGCAATCCCTCGTCGGTTGAGCAGAGCAGTCTGAGGGGGCAGTAGGGACTCAGAAGCTCTTGCAGGTGGCATAAGGGGAAAACCAATCAATATTTAGAATGCATTATAACCTTAGGGCTTAGGTGTTTATGAGTAATACTGAGGCAATGCTACCCAGATATCTATTTCAGTAGCTTAAGTGTCATTGTATCTGATGAAGCCATATTAAGGACCAGTGTTTGATTGTAAAAAAATAACTGGCGCTGAAGATAACGATAGATGCTAGGGGTTTTATTTTTATTCAGTATTCATCACAGATAACACATCCAATGCTGTGCAGCATAAGACTGTCATCCCATACTGGTTGCAGAGGGGAGGGACCACTAGACTACCAGGGATAATGCTCATTTAAAATGGGACGGCGATTGGAGAATGGGTGGGGGAGCATTGGACTACCAGGGAGATGGTTGTCTAAATATAAACATCAGGAACAGTGACTGGAGAATGGGAAAGGGCCACTAGACTACCAGGGAATATTTATATTATTTTATTTGGGGGACGGAAAAGGACAGATGGGGGTGCAACTAGACACCAGTGAGCTATGACAGTTTGAACTGTGATGGACCTTTACTGTTCGAAGTCTTTACAGTTCGAACAGTAAAGTTCGAAAAGTAAAGAACTTCAAACAGTTATTTTCCAGTCAACTGATCCTTAACTAAGCAAGTGACGGGCGATATGAGTCTCGCCCCAGAAAGACATGCTTCCCTCAAAATGATTAAACAGCAGTAAAATAATGGAACTAAGTATGTGACTGAGATCTAAATACAGGTCTTGGTCATTCCTTACCAAGTAGGATTTCTTTATAAATCAATTTTTAAAAAGAAGAAAAAAAAACAAGATGGCGGAAACACAAACAGTATTTCTCCGAGCACAAACAGTAAATCCTCAACAATTAACAGTTCAAAGCATTTTCATTTACTTGCCTGTCTAGTGGCTGTCACAAAAAATGTTATAATTCAAAAATTGTGAGCTATCTTCTCACCACACTATCCAAAGGCACACCTTTGGCACAGACCCCCCAACATCCTTGAAAATTTCAAGAAAAAAATTAATTCCGTCTGGGCTGTAGATAAGGGCAAAAAATCCCATATTAACTTATGGGAAAAAAGTGTTTTTTTTCCAATTCTTTATCACTCCATATCTCAAAACTATACAATATATCAGTACGAAACTTGCCAGTTCTTGAGACACTGGTAGAATGACCATGCATGCCAAAGTTTGGGCTATTTCATCAAACACGGCAAAGTTATTAAGGTACAAAATTTTGAATTTAGCATAGAAGTGCCTGCGCGACCCTAAATATGGGGGCACGACTGCACCCCTAAAATATGAGGCACGACCCTAGTATCACTGGACACTGATGTAGCAAACATTAGGGGACTATACCTTTAAATGTTGATGCAGATGGTTACGGTGCATGGTCTTGACAGCTTTGGAGTTGTTCTCTGAGCGTACCTTGTACACAGGTAAATCATCCAACTTTCCAACTACTACATGGGGAAAATGGTGCCACTGATCAGCAATTTTGTGTTTACCATGCAGTCCCAAATTGCGTAACAACACACGGTCTCCAGATCGAAGCTCTTGAGCCTTTACTTTTTTATCATGCCTTTCTTTGTTGGCTAGATTTCTTTTAGTGGCCATTGTCTGGGCCAGTTGATAGGCATGGTTCAATTGAGCTTTCAGTTTTTGTACATATTGCAAGTAGTTTTTGGCTCAGATCCCATCTGAAGAGACCCCAAAACAGACACCAACATGCAGCCGAGCCTCTCTCCCAAACATGAGGCGGAAGGGAGAGAACCCGGTAGCATAATTTTTTGAGCAATTGTATGCATGTACCAAGGTGCTAATCAGCTGGCTCCATTTATGCTTGTCTTTTGGGCGGAGGGTGCCTAGCATGTCTAGCAGGGTGCGGTTAAAGAGTTCTGGTTGAGGGTCCCCCTGCGGGTGATAAGGGGTGGTTCTTGACTTTCGCACCTCCCCTAGAGAGAGCATTTCTTTGATTAGCCGACTCTCAAAGTCTCTGCCTTGATCAGAATGAATCTGCTGGGGGTACCATAGTGGACGAAGAAATTTTCCACCGTCACCTTGGCCATGGTAGATGCCTTTTGATCTTTGGTGGAGAAAGCTTGTGCAAACCGTGTGAAATGATCTGTAACGACTAACACATTGCCAATGTTCCTCTGATCAGGTTCCAAACACAAGAAGTCTATGTAGACTAGTTCCATGGGGGTGCTGGTAGTAATATTAACAAGGGGGCAGCCTTCTGAGGCAGGGCTTTTCTTTGCAGGCAGCGACTACAACTCTTTACATGGTGCTCAACATAGGCCCCCATTTTGGGCCAGTAGAAGTGAGATCGTACCAGGTCAAGGGTTCTGTCAATACCAAGGTGTCCCATGTGATTGTGGAGGGAACTCAGTACCAAATCTTTAAAGGCCGTGGGCAGGACCAATTGTTGCTTCTCTACTTTGCCACTACGATCTACTGTCTCTCTACACAACAACTGATTGAGCAACTTCAATGTGGGGCCTTCTTTAAACAATAAAGCAGTTCGCAAGTCAGTGGAATGTAACTTAGATACATCTTTCCCCGCACGCAGGGCATCAAGTGCTGTCTGAATCATAGGATCTTGGGATTGAGCCCACTGAATGCTGTCATTGTCAAATTGAGGTAGTGCACCAATATCTAGAGCAGAGAAGTGGCAATAAGCAGCTGGTATGCAGGTGTCAGAAGGGCCCAAGCAATCTACTAAACAGTCCACTGTATCCACAGACATCTGTTCATTTCTATCAAACTTTTGGCACAATGCTCGAATGTCAAGTTCAGACAGCCTGACCCAATCACTCTTGGAAGTGGGCCTTCGTGATAGGGAATCAGCATCAATATGGTTCAGGCCCGGTCTGTATTCGACAGCATAATCATAGGTTGATAATGCAGAAAGCCACCAGTGCCCAGTGGCATCTAACTTAGCTGAAGTCTGTACATAGATCAATGGGTTATTGTCAGTCTTCACCAATACCTTTGCCCTATAGAAGTACTCATGAAACTGGTCAATGATGGCCCATTTTAGCACAAGGAACTCCAACTTATGCACAGAGTAGTTTTGTTCGAATGGGGTCAAGCTCCTACTGGCGAAAGCTACTGATCTCAGGCCATCCTCATGGTCTTGATACAGCACTGCTCCTGGACCCTGCAGACTAGCGTCCATATGCAGAACATAGGGTTTGGTGGAGTCAGCATAGGCAAGGATAGGGGCATGGGTGAGCTGGTATATGATCTCATGGAAGGCTGCTTCACAGTCGGGCGTCCAGCAGGGCCCGAAGAGTTCACCTGGGTGGAAGTATACTTTTTCTGGTTCTTTAACGGACCCTTTTTTGTATTTATGATTGGTAGGAGGGTAACCCTGGGTAAGGTTCAAAAGTGGGCAAATGACCTTGGAATAGTCTTTTATGAAGCTGCGGTAGTAGCCACAGAACCCCAGGAAACGTTGTAGTTCTTTCAGATTATGGGGCTGGGGCCAGGTAATCAGTGCTTCAACCTTACTGAGATCAGTCTCTTTCCCTTTTGTAGATACTATGTGCCCCACATACTTCATGGAGGTTTGGAAAAACTAGCAGTTGTCAATGGGCAGCTTGAGGCCGAAGTCTTCCAGTCGGTCTAGGACTTTAAACAGTCAGTTCTCATGCTCCTCTAAGGTGTTCCCAAACACAATGACATCATCCAAGTACACCAGGAATTCCAGCAAATTCATATCTCCTACTGCACATTCCATCAGTCACTGAAAGGTGGCCGGGGCACACGATATCCCCTGTAGCATCCTCAGAAACTCATAGAACCCCAATGGAAAGATGAAGGCTGTTTTCTCACGGTGTTCCATGGCCATTGGGATTCTGGTAGTATGCACTGCGAAGATCCAACATCGAGAACCATTTGCTCCCATTCAAGCAGTCCAGGGCATCTTGTATATGAGGCATAGTGTATTGGTCTGGGATGGTCCACCGGTTCAGGGTTCGATAATCAACACACATCCTCACAGACCCATTCTTCTTACTTACAACCACAATGGGAGAGGCGTATGGGCTCCTGGATTCTTGAATCATGCCAGCAGCAAGCATTTCCTGCAGGTATCTTCTCACATCATCTACGTCTGCTGGGGCTAGGCGTCGGGACCGCTCTCGAAATGGTTGTTCATCGTGCAGGCGGATGTGATGCTCTGCACCCTGGACAGCACTTCCAGTACAGGGCACCCCCATTTGGGCTGGCAACAGCCCTCATGGTTTACTCAAAGGTGCTTATAGTCCTGGTGGATCATCTCTGAAAGGAAGGACATCATGTCTATCCCTATCTGGATGATCCCCTCATTTGAGCATCATCTGTACCATTGACAAGGAACTCAGCAACCAGGACTCTGGAGGTGTTGGAGTCCCATGGTTGGGCAGTGATTCAGGAGAAGAGATCTCTCAAGCCATCACAGACCCTGGAACACCTAGGAGTGGTGTTCAAGATGGATGAGGGGCAGGTCTTCCTCTTACCAGCCAAGAAAGAGACCCTGTTGAGAGAGGTTCAGTGGTTGAGGGGCCAATAATCGACTTTAGCTCATTGCCTACTGCAAGCTCTGGGCCTAATGATGGCAGCAATAGAACTAGTTCTGAGGGCTCACCTTCACTTGTGGCCTCTACACATCGAATTGCTGTCAGTCTGGTATCTGACCTCGGAGGATTATCAGGCTGGGATCCCAATTTCACCATGACTACAGCAGTCTCTGAGTTGGTGGGTGAGTTTGAAGAATCTGAGCAAAGGGTCTACCTTGGAAGTCCCCCCAGAGTTTATTCTGATATTCGATGCCAGCCTGTCAGGTTGGGGGGCAGTTCTGGAACACATCCCCATTCAGGAGACTTGGTCAGTACAGGAACTGCATCTACACATAAACGTTCTGGAGGTAAGGGCTGTGCACCTCACTCTCCTTCATTTTCAAAGTCTGGTGCAGGTAAAATCCTTGAAAATAAGGTCAGGCAATGTGGTCACTGCTGTGTACATAAACAATCAAGGGGGCATAAAGAGCAGGAAGATGCAGAAAGAAGTCACCTATCTCCTGCTGTAGGCAGAGAAGAATCTTCTCTCTTTGTCAGCAGTTTACCTGGTGGGGGACTTGAACATTCAGGCCAATCGGCTAAGCCACGAAAATTTTCATCCAAGGGAGTGGATGTTGAACAAGGTGTTTGATCTTCTGTGTCAAAGGTTTGGTTATCCTAAGAGCAACTTGCTTGCCTCCAGCCACAATGCTGAGGTCCAACAGTTCTTCAGCTGCTACTGGTGTCCACAGTCAGAGAGAGAGCGGATTCCCTGTCACAAGCGTGGAATTTTGGCAGAGCATATGCATTCCCTTCTCTTCTGCTCCTTCCCAAGGTCATATGCAAAATACAACACGCAAGAAGAAGCTTTCTTCTAATAGCTCCAGAGTGGCACAGAAGGCAGTGGTTTTTGGACATAGTGAACCTAGTTCAATGCACACCATTTCACTAGGGGACCTTCTCTCATAAGGCCTCATTCTGCATCCTAATCCAGCAGCGATGCAGCTCAAAGCCTGGCTCCTGAAAGGAGCAGACTCCTGAAATAGGATTTCTCTTAGAAGGTGGTGGCCCTCTGATGGCTGTCAGGAACAACTCCATGTCGGCAGCTTACACTCGCATATGGACCACCTTTTCAGTTTGGGTCAAGGAGGAAAATATCTGGCCTTCTAAAGCCACTGGTTCCACAGATTTTGGATTTCCTGCAGGAAGGAGTCGGGAAGGATTTGGCCATGAACACATTGAGAGGTCAGGTCTCGGCCCTTAGGAGCTCCTTGGGTTTGTGCCTTGGGACTAAACTATTAATTTTCTGTGGGCTGCCAGCAGGAGTCGACCTCTTTTCTAATACCCTGTTCCCCTATGGGATCTGAACCTAGTTCTGAATGCTCTTTGTAAGGAGCCTTTTGAGCTGCTTTTGTTGGTGCTGTTGAACGTGCTGTCTTACAAGGTGTGTTTCTTAATTATCATGTGCTCAGCCAGGAGGATTGGTGAGCTCCAGGCCTTGTCCTACAAAGAGCCATACCTCATAATGCATAAGAACAAAGTGGTTCTCAGAACTGTCCTATCTTTCATTCCGACCATCCCCACGGCCTTCTATGTGAACCAGGAAATCTGTCTCCTATCTTTCCATCCGCAGCCTTCTCATCCAAGGGAGAAGGAGTTGCACAAGTTAGATTTGTGACGGGCCATTAGGAGGTACCTTAGATGGACTGCTGAGTTCTGGAAATAGGATAGGTTGCTTGTTCTTTACACCAAGCAGGGACAACAAGCCTCTAGGGACACCCTGGTGAAGGCCTGCATTGCCAAGGCTTATGTCACAAAAAAGAAGAGGTGATAAAGCCTCATGTAGGTGAAATGTCAGAGCTCCGTGTTGTTCTCCCTGACTCAGGAGGGCCAGTTGTACCTGTTGGCAATTCAATAAAATGGAGATTTGATAAGCCAAAACTTTTGAACACTACGTTTTCATTTGTTGTGCAAAAGGGTGAGTGCCGTGACTTCTGTTTTTCCTATGATATTTATTTCTGTATTTAGAGGCACTGCATGGACAATAGTGACTGGAGAGTTGCTGCTGTCCAGAATGCTCATGTGCCCTACATTCTCGGCTGATTCAGCCTTTGGGCTGTGTCATTTCCCCTAGCAAGGGTGCATAATGCCCAGTTGTAAAGACTACCCATTGACAATGTTGGTGCTAACAGAAATGGAAATTACGGTAAGTGTGAAGAAATTTCTTCTTTCTGCGATAAACTGTACAATAAATTTGTCAAACAGCAACTAATCCAGAGTTGTGTCAGTTGTTGAAGAGTTAATGTACCAATCTTTGAGTGCACACTGTATTTTTCGTGTTACGGTTAACCTTTGGGGTTTTGCCAATGTCACAATGTGCACTGACCTCATCATGTTAGTGCTCATACTTATACACTGGAACCCCATCATTCACATTACCCACTCTGCAGTACTTGCTCTCAACGATCTCCTCAATATCTGCCCCCCCAACTGTCACTATTCACCATAATTCACATTAACTGCTCTACGCAACTTGCTGTATATTGTCCCCTCCTTGATCTCTGCCCCCCACAATATGCCCACATTTTTCATATGCATTAGCCACTCAGTGACACTTGCATTTTCCCCTCCCTGATCTTTGCCTCCCCTCCCCAAAATGCTGTATTCACTATCATTCACATTGGCAGCTCTGCAACACTTGGTCTCTCTCTGTCTCTCTCTCTCTCTCTGTCTCTCTCTCTCTCTCTCTCTCCTGATATCTGCCCCCAAATGCTGGCATCATTCCTACACATTAACCACCCTGCAGCACTTACTTTCTTCCACCAACCCTCAAAAGTTTCATCACTCACAATACTTCATATTACGTGCTGTGTGCCATTTTCTCACTATTTTTCCCTTCCCTTTTCTCCAGCCCTCCCCAACATATCACCATTCTCCATATACAGTACATGACATGCTCTTCAATGCTGGCTCTGTTCTATCCCATCTCTGAACCTCCCCATCAGGTTGCCATTCTCTGTATACATTTGTCCCTCTGTGGCACTTGCTCTCTCCCTGTTCTCTGCCCCCGCGTGCCCCATTCCCCATACTTGAGAAATAAGGCATGACAAGGTTTGTGTTATCGTGTAATAACATCACTCCTGGGGTGGGTTGAAGCACGAGATGAAGCCGAGTGCTTCCACCACCCCAGGAGTGATGTTATTACACAGTAACACACACCTTGGAGTGCCTTATTGCAATTATACAATGGCTCGATGTTATAAAAAATAAAATAAAAATATTTAAGAAAGGTTTTAGTTGATTTTTAGTGTGGCAATATATCTTTGTTTCTGAAAAAAAAGAATGAGGGCAGCCATGATGTCAACACAGTAATGTTATCGTTCAATAACATCACTGTCCCAGGCACACAATGACCAATCAGGACCCTAGAAATTTTGTTGCCATTGTATAATTCACGTTATCTGTTCTGTGGTACTTGCTCTCTCCCTTTACTCAATATCTGCCCCACAAGCTACCGCCATTCACTGCAATTCACATTAGCTGCTCTGCGTCACTTGCTCTATAGCAATCCCCTCCCGAGTCTCTGCCCCCCCCACAACATGTCAACATTTTCCCTATGCATTAGCCACTCTACGTACTTGCTCTTCCCCTTCCCCAATTTCTGCCAGCCAAAGTGCTGCCATTCACGGTCTTTCACCCTAGCCACTCTGTGTCACTTGCCTGCTAGTCCTCTCCTCCCCAATATTTGCCCCCAAAAAATGCTGGCATTGTACCTATATGTTAGCTGCTCTGCATCACTTGCTCTCTCGCTTGGTCCCTGATCTCTGCCCCTCCACAAACCTGCCGCCATTCACCATCATTCAGATTAGCCACTTTGGGCACTTGCTCTCTATCCCTCCCCTTCCCAGTTTCTGTCCCTCCAACATGCTGGCATTGTCCCTTCACATTAGCTGCTCTTCTTGGTGACCTGAGTTTGGATGAGAGCCCGGGGCATATGGGGTTGGCGGGGGGGGATAGGATTGAGCATCCGGAGGACTGCTATCCCATCTCGGGGTGGGATCCAGGGTGCCACTGCTCTGCAGTGGCCCCTGGTGATGACCGGGGGCACTGCTAGAAATGGTGCAACAAGTAGGGAGTGCAGCAGGCGTAGGCGCGTCTGTGCCCAACGTCATTGAACGCTGCACTCCCGGGGCAAAGAACATGGAAAATGGCAGCATAGACTGCTGTAGCTTGATGGCCACTACTCCCATCAACCAACAATACCTGGACAGTTGTGTGCCGGTAGTGGATCCTTGCCTGGCACGGGGGCAATCGGGGGTGCCCCTCTTGAAGGTATAGCTGCATTTGCCAGCTGGGCGTGCAACTCTGGGTTCGGAGGTGGCAGTGGAGCGGTGGCTGGACTATGAGGCAGGTCAGTGGCTGCAGGAAGAAAAACAGTGATATGATAAAAAAAAAATTTTAGCTGCTCTTCGGCACTTTCTGTCCCCCCTCCATGATCCACCCCAATATACCACCATTCACCGTTATTCCCACTGGCCACCTGGGGCACTTGCTCTCTATCCTTCCTCTCCCCAACCTCTGCCTCCAACATGCCCCTACTCTTCCCTATACTGAAGCCGCCCTGCAGCAGTTGTTCTCCCCTCCCAATCTCAGGCACTTGCTCTCTCTCCTCTCTCCAATCTTTCCCCCCCCCCAGCTGTGCTGACATTCATCATAATTCACACCACCCACTCTGTTGCACTTGCTCTTTACCCCTCCCCTCCCTGATCTTTGTCTCCCAATCATGCTATTGCCCATATACATTACCTGTTACTTTCTAGTGCTTGCTACTGTTGTTTGTAATGTTGGTAACATATTTCTACTGATTACATTCCTGTTTTTCCTGTACCCTTCCCAATACAGCACTGCCACATACTTGATGTCCTCAGGTACATCTCCTTTCATTCTCATCTACATTTCTCATTTTGACCCAATTAATTTGGTCTCATTTGGTGCATTTCCATTTTAAACTGTCTTCATTTATTCTATGTAACAGTTCTTTTTCTGTTTATAGAACAGTGTGCATACTCTACACGTCTTCTATCCAACTATGAAAGCAAAACTAATCTTGCTCAGCCCTCTGCCTGCAACCCAATCCCTTCCACAAAAAATGTCAATAAACAAGAAAAAAAAATCAATGAGAGGTGCATGTATTTCAATTTTTAATTCTGTCCACTACATCTCTCAAAATTCTTAATTTTATTTATTTATTTATTTGTATACTGGAGAACATGTGAGCAAAAATGCCTGTTTTCACAAGCGTCCAGTGCAGGATGGACAAAAAAACATTTACAAATTACAAAACAGGAATACAAAGCAATAAAGGACTAAGAACAGGTGGACATTATTAGGTACAAGGTTGACTGACTAAAAACAAGCCCAAGTAAAGAGTAACTTTGCGGCAGATAATGAATAAACAGAGTAGAATCTCCAAATAGGTAAAAAAACCAAAATAAAGACAGTATAGAAAAACTACTAATAGACAAGTTTGGCTAACTACTAAACATACATTGGTTGACCAGAAACCAGGGTTATCTGGGCCACTAAGCTACAAGACAGGAGAGGGGAGAGAAACGGCACCCAGGTAAGAGTGCTCCAGAGGGGAGGAAGATGGAGAGAGGGGTAGAGAGGAAAAGGAGGGGAGATATGGGAAAGAGGGGTAGAGAGGGAAAGGTTGGAGGCCCAAAGAGGTGGGCAATACAAGGAGAGGCAGGTCAATTGCAGATAAAGCTAGTGGTAATATAGGGAAAGGCATGGGAGAGGAGAGGGGGCAAAGAGAGGAGTAGTGGGTAGAGGGGGAGAAAAAAGGGGGAAGGGAGTGAGAGAGGGGGGGGCGAGATAAACGGGGCAGAGAATCCTGAAATATTTAGATTGAACAAGGGGAGGTCAGGAGCAGTAACAACCAGAAGAACTGAGAATGTGAGCCTTAAGTGATGAGTTGAATGCACTAACGGTGCTGGAGGCCTGGACTAGGGGTGGCAGATTATTATAAAGCTTAGTGTCATTGTAGATGATTGAGTTCTGGACCTGTTTGGTTTGGAAAAAAGGGGTGGTAAAGACCATGCTTGAAGAGCCTCTAGTAAGCAGATTATGGACTGAGAGGGGGAAGAGGGAGGTGATGCTGGGGGGGAGTACTTTGAGGTAGATTTTATGAAGGAAGGAGAGAAGTTTAAGGTTAAACCTCCCTTCAAGAGTGGGCCAGCTCAGGTGGGAGTACAGGGTGCAGCAGTGAGTTCTGAAGGGAAGACCAGAGACAAATCTAGCTATGCTGTTGTAGGTAGTTCTAATTTCAGAGAATAAGTGTGAAGAGAGTGAGGGTGAAAAAATAATAGAGCCATATTCCAGGAGAGGCAGCAGAAGAGAGTTGACTAGTCTTAGTCTGGAGGCAGGGATGAAGAATTTTCTAACTCTGCAGAGAAGGCCTAGTCTTGTTTGGATTTCCTCAGTAAGGTTGTTAATATGGGCATTAAAGGACAGATGAGGGTAGAGTAAAATGTTGATGTATTTGAACACAAAGACCTTTTCAATTGGATAACCCGAGTTGTCCAGTTCCAAATTCTCCCCATCTCCTCCTCTTCCTCCCTTTGTCTTTCCTTAACATTTATTTGTAACAAAGTTTGTCTTGAACTTGCATAAAAGTGGAACAGACTGAATTTGCAACACAACACCAGTATGCAGTTTCATAAACTTTGCATTATTTCAATGATTCAGTCCCAATGCAACTAATTTCATTCTTGACGTGTTTGTTATTGAATATAATCACCATACAGCCACCACCATTTTCAGCATTACTTCTCAACATTTACATGTACTGTATGTAAGCATGTATAATCCCCTATTTACACAGTTTACTATCAATGGAAAACTACCAGGTTTCAGCAGCTGGTGCCAAAACGCCCAATGCATTTTCACACAGTAGAGGAATTAACAGTACCTGTATATGGTTTTTAATCATTGAAACAACGTGCCATGAGCGTCCGTTTCCATTGCGCAAACCCCCATCTCACTAGCAACCATGCACTTCCTCACTTTTATGCTAATATGCCTACCCTAGTTTCAGTCATTGGTCAGCAGGGCATATTAGCATGTAAGTAGGTGCTACGCGTCGTCGTGAGATGGTGGTTTCCAGCTATGGAAATTGGAAGTTGTGGCAGGCTGTTTGATGAATAAAAAATGTACCAGTATTGTAAAATCCCTTATTGTCTAAAAATGCTAGTTGGGCATTTTGGCTCCAGCTGGTAAAAGCTGGAAGTTTTCTATTGTTTTCCTTTAATACCATCTGGAGATGGATGACGTGACCAACATTCGCTTTACAAATTCTGTGCAATTTGCAATTTGTGAGTTCCTGAAGTTTTGGCCAGCAAAGTTCAATTTTTTTCTGTGAATTGATCAAACTTTGCTTGCAAGTGGCCACTTTACTGAACCAATGGCCACTTTGGGGTAAATACTTAATTTCGGCAAAGTCAAAGTTCCCAAGGTCCACGGAAACTTCATGAAACTTCACAAAAGCAAATTTTGGCTACTTCATGGCCACTTTGCCAGCGAAGTTTACATTTGCAACACCTTAAATACTACATACCTCTCACAGGATACAGGCTGATTGTTTTAAAACTAATGGCTGTACCAGTGACATGGCCATAGATGTGCTTCATTCTGCTCTTTAACTACCTTGTGCACCACCATATATATTCTCACTGAGCTCTTCACTGTACGAACATTACTGAAATAGAATCATGGAAACAGACACATAGAATCTGATGGCAGATCAGGACTGCTGGCCCACCTAGTCTGCTCATTTTTGCTACCTACAGCGTCACCACAGACCCTACTTGATCTCCAACTCTTTCTGCCCCCTCCCCCTCCTTTCTACTAACATTCCCTTATGCCTGTTCCATGCATTCTTGAAACTACTACTGTTTCCACCCCAACCACCTCTGCTGGATTCCAGGTATCCACCACTCATTCTTTGAAGAATACTTCCTTACAGCTCTCCTGAATCTACACCCCTCTACTCCAGCTTCATTCCATGTCCCCTTGTTCATGAGCGCCTTTCTCTCTGAAAAATGCTTCCCTCCTGTAGCTTATTTACACCTGTGAGGTATTTAAAGATCTCTATCATATCCCAACTCTCCCTCCTCTGTTCCAGGGTGTACATGTGGAGGTCCTTTAGTCTCGCCTCATATGGCTTTTGATGCAGACCCTGCACAATTTTAGTTGCCTTCCTCTGTATAGCCCCTACTCTGCCTATGTTATTCTGAAGGTGTGGTCTCCAGAACTGGCCACAGTACTCTAGGTGGGGTCTTACCAATGATCTATACAGTGGCAACACCATCTCCCTCTTTCTGCTGGTGATACCCTACCTATGCACCCCAGCATCCCACTAGCCTTCCCAACTGCCTTGTTGCACTGCTTAGCCACCTTTAGGTCATCAGATATGATTACCACCTGGTCTTGTTCCTGTTTGGTGGTTGTCATCATTATCTCTCCACCCATTTTGTACTCTGCCCCTAGGCTTCTGTGCCCTAACTGCATGATTTTGCAGTTTTTTGCAGTGAAACCCAGCTGCCATATTCTTGACCTCTCTTCGAGTTTTCTCAGGTCTCTGTTCGTTCTTTCCACACACACACACCCCAAGTGTTCACCCTATTGCAGATTTTGGTGTCATCCACAAAGAGGCACACCTTCTCTTCCAGTTTATCTGCAATGTCACTTATAAAAATATTAAAGAGTATTTTTCCCAGTACTGATCCCTGTGACACCCCATTGATCACCCTCCCTTCTCTGGAGTGAACTCTGTTTACAACCACCCTCTGTCGCCTATCCCCGAGACAATTTGTTACCCAGTTCACCACCTTTGGACCCACCACTAAACTGCCCAGCTTCCCTATGAGTCTCCTATGAGGAACGGTGTCAAAAGCCTTACTGAAATCTAGGTAAGCAATGTCCACTGTTCCACCCTGAGCTAATTCCCTGATCACCCAGTCAAAGAAATCTATCAGATTCATTTGACATGACCCCACTCCCCACGTGAATCCATGCTGCCGAGGGTCTTATAAGCAGTTGGATTCAAGATATTCCACAATCATTTCCTTCAGCAGTGATTCCATTAACTTTCCAGCCACCAATGCCAGGCAGACTAGCCTATAGCTTCCAGCCTCCTCCCTGCTACCACTTTTGTGAAGCGAGACTACATCTGCCCTCCTCCAGCCCTCTGGAACCAATCCTGATTCCAGTGTGTTATTAAATAGGACTGTCAGAGATGCAGTCAGTACCTCCTGGAGCTCCTTCAATATTCGTGGATGCATCCCATCTGGCCCTATTGTGTTGTCCACTTTCAGATTAGCGAGTCCCTACAGGACTCTCTCCTCCAAAAAAGGACTAGTGTCCACCTCCCTCCCTCCACAGCACCTGTTAGTTTTTTGTAGCCCTTCCTCTTCCCCTTTCTTTGTGAACACCAAACAGAAGTATTTGTTCAGGATGTCTGCCTTTTCCTGGTCCCCGCTGCATAGTCCCCACTTCCCTTCTTAACCTTACAACCCCTCCGCTGGCCTTCCTCTTTTCACTTACATACCTAAAAAATATATTGTCCCTTTTTGTTAATGCCTGGGCTATTCTCTCCTCAGTTTGTGCATTTGCACTCCTTACTGCTTTCTCCATTTCCCTCTGTTTCCCCGATACGCCTCCCTATCCTCCTCCCTTTGCATCTGCTTACACCTTCTGAATGCTACCCTCTTATTGTTTTCCTTTTCAGCAACCTCTTTTTAGAACCATAGTGGTCTCCTTTTCCTCTTGTTTTTGTTCACCAGCTTGATCCAGAGGTCTGTTGCCTTTATTATGCCCTCTTTTACCTTAGCCCCCTGTTTCTCCACCACACCCGAGTCATGCCCCGCCAAGTCATCCCTGAGACATTCACCCATCTTTTTAAAATCTGCCTTCCTGAAGTCCAGGACACTCACTTTTGTGTGGTTCAGTTCTGTAGCCATCCTTCTGTTGAACCACACCATAGGTGATCACTTGTCCCCAGGTGGCCTCCCACCATGACGTCTGCAACACGGTCCCTGTTAGTGAGCACCAGGTCAGAACTGCTCCATCACGAGTGGGTCCCTGACTAGTTGCCTGAGGAACACTCCCTGCAGGGAATCCAGGATGCCCCTGCTTCTAGCTGAAGCTGCAGCTAGGATGCTCCAATCTACATCCTGCAGATTGAAGTCCCCCACCAGCAGCACCTCCCCCTTATTTGCCATCTTGCCAATGGCTTCCACCGGTACCTTACCTAAATCTTCCTCCTTTGCTGAAGGTCTGTAGATCACACTAGTGTGAATAATGGCTTCATTCCCCATCTCCAGGTTGACCCAAAGTACCTCCAACCATCCCCATATTCCCCTGTATCTCCACCACTTTAAAGCCCTCCCTCTAGCATCACACCCCTTGCTTCTCTTCCCACCCTGTCCTTCCTGAACAGAACAGAGCCTGGCATGGCCATGTCCCAGTCATGGTTTTCAGTGCACCATGACTCAGTAACGGCCACAATATCCAGCTCAGCCTCTGCCATGATGGTTTCTAGGTCTGGAATGTAAATTTCTAGACGTCTAGCATTCGCACACATGGCCTTTCAGATTTTGTTGCTACTTTGCATGCTAACCCTCTTTTTTCCTTTTTGTCCTCCCTCCTTTGCTCTCTCTTTTTTATGCTCTTGTTCTCGTCCCCCTTCATTTCTACCACCCTGCTTTTTTTATTAAGTTGTACTCTGTGGGAATTAATCTCTCCTCAGGTCTTCCCTACTCTCAACTTTAGTCTGTGGGGGCAGCAGTTTATGTCTCACTGATTGCTTATGCTACCCCCCTTGGCTACTTTAAATTTTCATCAAAGTAACATATAAACAATCCACTTAGGACTGTGGTTGCCCTCTGAGATGGATGCAGGCCATTACCCCTGTATAGGCCCCTATCCTTCCAGAAGGGTCTCCAGACCCCAACATAGCTGAACCCCTCTGCTCTGCACCATTCCTGCAACCATGAGTTGAAGCTCCTGGTGCAAAGAACTCTCTTCTCCCCCCTGTTGTAGACAGGCAGCACTACAGTGAAAGCCACTGTACATGCTACTTAAGACCCCTCCCCAGCTCCCTAAACTCCCCATGCACTATTCCACCCTCATCCCAAGCCTGGTCATTAGTCCCCAGGCAAACAATGACATCCAGCTCTCCCTGCTGCCCTGCTGCCCTAGCGATTCTCAGGATCCACTTCCCATCCCTACAGGTCATGATGCCACATAGGCACTTAACCTCCCTCCTTCTCTCTCTTCCTTCCTATTCTCAAATCTATCTCAGTCATAATCAAGTCCCCCACCAGAAGTTGTTTCCTTCTCCTCTGGGGTCCTCTACCTCCCTCCCTCCCTGGGGTCTCCACAATGGAGGAACTCCACATCCTTCCCAGTCACTATCACAGGTGCCTCCTCCAGACAGTCACACCCCACCAGAGCAGTGTAGGAAATTTGTAGTGGTACTGGTTGAGAAATGCGCTTCTGACCCACCCACCATCCCCACCCGTCCAGACGTTCCTCCTCCCTCGCATCCTCTGAGGTAATGGAGGCAGACTTGGTGGCCCCTGGGTGGGGGAAGTGATGTCCTGAATCCTAACCAAGTCAACCTGAAGTATAGCAACTTCCTCCCTTAAGCCAGAGAGGAGTAGGCAGATGAGGCAGCACTGTAGACTCCAGATGGTCTCTCTGAAAACTCCCACCACACATCCACTGTAATGCACCACTCCCAGAATTCCCAATTACTCCCTGTCCCTGTGTCACCTGGAAATTCTTTTGTACCCTTACCCCGATACCATTCTCTGTTTTCCCTTTTTTTCCTTGCTTTGCTCTTTTGTACCTGTACCCTAGATAGGGTTTTCCTACTTCTGTTTTTTCCTACTGAGGTAGCATCACTTTAACCTCCCGTAACCCTTTGCTACCTCACCCTAGCTAGGTTGATATTAGTGTTCCCCTAACCCCTCTTTAGCTCCCTTTATACTCCTACCCCAGACAGGGTGTTGCACGTATTCCCAGTGTTGGCTTACCTTTTACCATCCACCCTTCCCTGCAGTGTGAGTTACAACACGAGTGAGCAGGAACCTTACCTTAGTTGACCAGCAGAGCCTCCTGCTTCCTACTTCCTCCTGCAGATACCTACTGATGCCTAAGATGCCAATGATGCACCTGTTCCACATCTGTGCTGTTCCACTCACATGCTGGGGCACGAACGTGTGTGGGACATATTTGGAGTGCCGGCTTTTATCTACCTAGTGAGACCTCATCCAGGTGGGACTTATTACCGAGCTGCAGAGTCCCCGAATGGTCCTCTGTCTGCCATGTGATCCTCCTTTGTTTGGCCTCCAACTCTCGACCTGTAGAACAAGCGACAGGGTGCTTCTGTCATGTAACCCACCCTCAAAAAAAAAATAAAAAAACACTCCAAAGCATGTTACTTGTTTATCTGTGAAATCCTTGCTGCCCTGCTGAAAGTCTCCAGTTTACAGGTTTTTGGTTTTTTTTTAATCACTGGCTCTCTGCTATTTCTGCCTACAGTGTTCAACCCCATCTGCTGCCAAATGTATAGCTTGAAAGGGCACCAAAAATGATTTAATCATCTACACTCCTATTGTTTGAGCTACAGTAGCTTCCTGGCTTCCTGAAAAATGCATTGCTTTACAACCAATTACAATTGTAGCCCTCACCCAAATGTGTGTAAGTTCCTTCCTAATGCATATTTAGCACTGGTCTTGGTCTCCCTTATTGATTTAAATCCTCTCCCAATTGTTTTTCCTCTATCCCAGCTGGTCAGTATGCAGGCACTCCGTATTGCTCCACGCTGAAAGCGGTGCCTTACCTCTCCTGCTCCAAGTGGCTAATCAGCTACTGTTGTAAATGAGCTTTCTGATTCGGTGCTTAGTTGCCTAAGAGTGCCCTCCATTCTGACATTCTCACAAATTACATTTTTACTTTCTCTTTATTTCCTCATCATACACGTGTACATATGCTCCAAAATGAATACATTACATATTCATGAGCAGGATTCACATTATCCACTGTTCGCCTGTTCACCACTTGATCTGTATCCTTCTCCTTAACAATCTCTGCTCTCCCCGTAAATCACTGCCATTCTCCATATACTTTAGCCTGTCTGTGACACTGCTTCTCTTTCCCCCATGTGATCTTCTTCCCCCACCTACTCAGTCTTCCCAACACACTTTGTCTTCTCCCAGGCAAAATTTAGTCTCCTAATTACTGTGATGCTTAGTGGAGGAATTCATATGCAATATTATGATAATTTTCTAAAAAACAAATACACAGGTTTCTTAGACTGTTAATGCTGTTTCTTGTTTGCAGTGTGACTGCAACTGTTAAGACCCCTGCTCTCGAGAGCTCAGTGCCTCATAAGGACCTGATATTGATGTAAAGAAACTGACAAAAAGTGTTTACATCCAGATCTACTAAAAAAATATCACACCACATCCATATTATATTATACTGACTGTACATGAACTCCTCCACAAAGCATAACAGTAATCAGGAAACTAAATTTTGCTGGGAAAAAGACTGGTCAGTGTGAGCTGTTTGTTAAGAACAGTTGATCTCACACACATTGACACAGTGAGCATCACACCTTGTTTTACTTTTTGAACCCACATTTTCTCCATATTGCTTTTTCAGCCCTGGTAAAGGCAGGACACCCACCTTCCTTGGTTTACCAGAAACAGGTCCCCCATGGATTACCCCCAAGACAGGACCAGGACAGGGTGGGCCATCACACACTCCCCTCACCTGTACCTACAAGCCAGAATGGTTCTTGCAGTCAGGTGGCAGTGTGAGCCAGAGGGGAATGGGCAGGGCTTCAAGAACCTGCCTTCTCCAATTTCCCTTGTTCTCCTTTCCTCTGCCAAGACAACACATCAGGACGTGTGTGTGGAGGTGCACACATCCTGCATAACAATGGTCTGGGCCTTCAACTTGCAGCTCAGGACCTGCACTACTACTGGGTCTCCCCCTTGTGGCAGTCATGGCCCAAGTCAACTGGCCAACCCTACCTGGGAGAGGACAGCAGTGCCTGGTACGCTCGATATGCTCCTGCCCCTGCAGTTCCTGAGCAAATTGAGTTTATTCCCAAACCTTGGTCACCGACATGGCAGCATGGCACATTAGTCCTCTGTGCCACTGGACTGACCCTGAACCAACATTTTCAATGTAGTAATTTTTCACACCCTCTCATGAAAATGGCACATGTGATTCTCATATCCCCCTCCAACACATATTTTTGCAGTTGTTCTGTCAAATCACATTTCCAATTCCAATTTGCTCCCACAAGACCCCTTGGGACAGGTTCCATTTAAGAGTCCCCAAAAGTACTGCTTGGCCCATTCTGGCAGTCCAGGATCAAGATGGTGGTGCTAAACAGAACTGCCCATGCTGCAAAGAAGGCAGGTTAGACAAATTACAATATAATTACTATTCTAATCGATGATCTGCAAATAAGTACAGCTTCTAACAGAGCTCCCTCTGTGCAACTAGCGAAGGCAGAACAGAGCGATTATCTGGCAGCCTGGGCGGGACTCGAGCATAGAAACACTCAGCCCCCTCCCAGATTAAATAAGCACCACATTATTGGCAGCTGTTAAAGAGACAGAGCACAGAGGCATTAAGGCACTTTTCACACAAACGTTGTTAAAGCGCAGACACAGGATACCAGCCTGGCAGTGGGTATTTAGGCACACCCAAGGAAGACTTTTGGGAACCCCCATTTGTAGGGGGGTTACATAAGTAACCCCTCTTCTCCCACTTTATTGAGACCCTTTACATATTTAGGTTCATAGGTACATAGGAAGAGTACGTGATCGAGGGACAAACCCATAATGATCACGCCACCTACCCTAGGTGGAATTCATATTTTAATTCATCCATGTAAAAGTCTAACTTCAGTTTAAATTGATTTAAATTTTCACTATACACAACCTCATGTGGGAGAGAGTTCCAAAATGGAATTATCCTCTGCATAAAGAAATTATTTCTCTTAGAATTCCTATTTATATTGGCCTTTAATTTCACATTGTGTGATCTAGTTATACAAGCTGAAGGATGCCAGTCCAGATAAATAGCTTCAAACAAAAATTCATCTTTCATGGCCCTGTAAAGTAAACATAAGTCTCCTCTCAAGGATCGATGTTCCATAAAGTAGAGCTTTAATTTTTTTAATCTTTCTTTATAAGAAAGGGGACTCATGTCAACGATGTGCTTAGTGAATCTTCTTTGAACTCTTTCCCTATATCGTCGGTCTTGTATTAAGGTGGGAGCACAGAATGAGGAACAATAATCAAAGCTAGATCTCACAATGCTGGTAAATAATGGAATTAATATCTCTGGCTCCCCGCTTTTTATGTTTTTGAGTATATAACTAATTAAACGAGTAAACTTTTTGGCTGTATTATTTAAATGTTCAGTAAATTTTAAGTTGTTTGAGATAATAACCCCTAAATCTTTATCAGAGCTTGTTTTTCTTAATAGACAATCATTAATAACATAGTCGAAACACATTATTTTTCCCAAAGTGCATGATTTTACATTTAGCATAGTTGAAGTTTAGTTTATGCGAATTGGCCCAATCTTGAAATTAACTTCAAATTTGCCTGTAATTTTAAAGCAGAAGCCATGTCATTAACAATACCTCCCAACTTGGCATCATTAGCATACTTTGTTAGCCAGATTCCTTCCATAGTGTTCATACTAAATATTAGGATGTTAAATAAGATAGGGCCTAGGACAGAACCCTGAGGCACACCACTTGTAATCTCAGTCCACGTAGACTTATACCCACGGAGGCTAACCTGCTGTCTTCTGTCAGTTAACCATAATGAAATCCAGTCAACTATATATTTGTTTAGGTCCATTTTTATTAAACAATCAATTAAGATTTTGTGAGACACAGAATCGAATGCCTTCTCAAAGTCCAAAAAAATTATATCCACCAGGAAACCCAGATCCAATGCTCACTAATAGATTCAAAGAAATTTATTATGTTTGTATGACAAGATCTACCTGATTGGAAACCATACTGTGAAATATCTGACAGCCCTTTATTCAATATATGTATGCTAATCTTTTGAGATATTAGTTTTTCCATTATTTTACCCTCACAAGAAGTCAAGCTTACAGGTCTGTAGTGATTCATTTCATGCTTAGAACCACTCTTGTGTATTGGAATAACTAGGGTGTCTTTCCAATCATTGATAACAACTCCTTTCGCTATTGATTCATTAAAAAGTAGTGTCAATACTCCTGTTAATTCATATGAGACCTCTTTTAAAAAAGCAAAAGGAATATTATCAGGTCCAACGGACGTAGAAGATTGAAATGAATTAATAGTTGAATAGGTGTCTGCAACAGTGAAGGTAACTACAGAATCTAATAAAGTGAAATTTTTACTGGAAGGTATATCCTTTTTTTTGAAAATGCTAGCAAAATATTGATTAAAATTGTTAGCCATTGATTGTTCATCACTTATTATTTCACCATTAATTTTTAATGGGCCAACTGTATTTTCTGTTGATTTAAGGGAACCAATGTAATTAAAGAACTTTTTTTTTGTTATCAGTCTGGGAGCTAGCTAATGTGTACTCCAAATCTTTCTTAGCCTTTTTATTGGCATATTTAGTATGATCAGATTTATTTTTTTATATTTATTGAAGGCTATTTTTTTAGCCATTACTAATGTTTTAATAGTTGTAGAAAACCAAGGTAGCAGCCTTTTCTTATGTATGTATTTTATTCTTATGGGTACCCACTTAAATATACAATAATCAATGTTTTCTTTTATCCTAGTCCAAATCTCTTTAACTGATAATCCATATAAATCTTCTTGCCAGTTCCATTTCATTAAATAGGCTTTGATAGCCTCATAATTAGCTCTGTTATAATTTCGGAATTCAGTTATGTCTCTAAGATCCTTTTTATAATAATTTATGGACCATTTTATCACAGAATGATCACTATCTCCTAATGGAGCCATTATGGTAGGTGTTTCTAATCCATCCCTGATATTTGTTAGTATTAGATTTAGGATATTTTTATGTTTCATGGGTTCAAATCCTATTTGATCTAATCCTAAGTGTACTGTGGTACCTAAAAAATTGATTTCCTATGAGTTAGACCCTTCAAAACACGTCCGATGTATACCTGGATAGTTAAAATCACCCATCAACACTATATTCTCCAGCTGATTGATGGTTTCTAGATAATTACAGAAGAGATCATTATTAAAAGAATCCAGAGAAGGAGGTCTGTAGCATAGCCCAAATGCAATGGGATAAAAATTGTTGTTTAGTTTAATCCATAGAATCTCAGTTTCTGGTGGTGAAGGGGTGTCAGTGTTAACTTCTATGCAATCAATTCCAACTTTAACATAGAAAGCCACGCCTCCACCTCTTGAGCTAATACGATTTTTCTTAAAGAGTGTATAACCAGGGATTTCTTGTTCCCATTGCTCGTGAGTAAATCAGGTCTCTGTTAAACCACAGATATCAATGTTTTCAGAATGTAAGATAATTTGCAGTTCATTAATTTTATTCGGTAAGCTCCTAGCATTTAATAGTAATATATTAAGCTTTGTTTCTTGTTTATTTAATTTAGGTTCCTGTGTAGAATTAACCTTATTTGATACTGAACCCTGTTTACCTATTACAATACCAGATGTGAAACGTACTTCAGACTTGGGTCTTACCTCCCTCCCAAACCCTGGATAAAAAAGCATCTATCTGTGCATTAATAGCATTTTCCCAACATTTCTGTGCCCCTTTTGTTTCGATGTAAACCATCTTTTGCGTAATAATTCCATTTTTGATGAAAATGTTCCCAGTGTGTCAAACACTTTATGTTTTGTTTTAAGCACCAGCCTCGGAGCCAATCATTTAAATGTTTTATTTTATCAGTAATGAACTGATTCGCCATAGGTACAGGTAAAATCTCAGATATAACAGTATTTACTTCTATGTCAGCAAGGATAGTATATAGCCTTACATAGGCCTCTTTAATTTGTTGAACACTCTGATTCCAAATGTTGTTTACACCAGCATGAATCAGTACCAAATCATTTTTACCACAATATTTAAAAGTTTCAATGATGTCTCCCCCTTTCCTTCCTTGTCTCCAGCGTGTACAGATCCAGCTCCTCACACCTCTGTTCATATGACTTTCCCTATATACCCTGCACCATATTGATTGTCCTTCTCTGAGCCCTCTCCAATGCATCTATATCCTTGTGGAGATGTGACCTCCAGAACTGAACCCACCATGGCTTTGTAAAGGGGCATTATTACCTCCCTCTTTCTGCTAATAATGCCCCTGCCTTTGCATGCCAACATTCCATTGGCCTTTCCCGCTGCCCTGCTATATTGGATTCCTACCTTAAGGTTCAAGGGGACTATGATGCCCAGATCCCTCTCCTGTTCTGTTACTTTAATTTTTTCCCCACCTAGGATGTATTCTGCTCTTCTGTTCCTACTCCCCAAGTGCATCATAGTGCACTTCTTGGCATTACATTTCAGCTGTCACGTTCCAGACCATTTTTCAAGTGTCTTTAAGTCCTCCCTCATGTCCTCCACACACACACACACACACACGCCCGGGTGTCTACCCTATTGCATATTTTTGTATCATCAGCAAATAGGCGCACCCACCCCCTCAAACCCTCAGCAATATCACTGGTGTAGATATTGAAGAGAAGTGGACCCAAAACCAATCCCTGGGGTACTTCACTCTTCACCCTTGCTGTTCCAGAGTGCACCCCATTTAGCACCACCCTCTGAGTTCTTCCTGACAGCCAGGCCTCCACCAAGCTTGTTATTTTCCTACCCAACCCCAGGCTTTCCATCTTGCTCACTAGCTTGCTATGGGGATGGTGTCAAAGGCCTTACTGAAGTCCAGATAGGCCACGTCCACTGCCCCCCTGGTCAATCACCTGAGTCACCCAATCAAAGAACTCAATTAGGTTTGTCTGGCAAGACTTCCCCTTCATGAAGCCATGCTGTCTGCTGTCCTGCAAGCCACTATCCTCCAGATATTCCACCACCCTCTCCTTGATTAATGCCTTGATTACCTTCCCCACCACTGACGTGAGGCTGACAGGTCGGTAGTTCCCCTTCACCTCTTTACTACCTCCCTTGTATAAAGGCACTATATCTGCTCTCTTCCAGTCCTCTGGCACTCTCCCCATATCCAGGGACAAGTTGTAGAGCTTTGTCAAGGGTGTGGCCAACTCCTTCTTCAATTCCCTGATCACCCTAGGGTGTAATCAGTCAGGTCCCATTGCCTTGTCCACCCTCAATCTATCTAGCTCTGCCCTATCCCTATACACAGAGAATGGGCTCAGATCTGCCCATTTGCCCTCCTTCCCATTTGACTTTAGTGCAGGTCCCCTACCATCCTCCTCCTCCTCTGTGAATACCGAACTAAAGTACTTATTTAATAACTCTACTTTTTCACAGTCCCTTTCCAATTTTATTTCTCCATCCCCACTCAGCTTAGTAATTCCCTGCCTTGTCCTTCTCTTCTCCTTCACATATCTGAAAAAGGTTTTGTCCCTCTTTTTGGCCTTTTTTGCTATTTTCTCCTCAGTATCTGCTTTTGCCCTTCTGATCGTCTTCCTTGCCATGCTCCTCTTTTTCCTATACTCTTCCTTATCTTCCTCACTGAGTGTCCTCTTAAATTTTCAGAAAGCCCTCTTCCTTTCTCTGACTGCCCCCGTAACCATCTTTGTGAATCAAAGTGGTCTCCTCCCCCTTTTGCTCTTCTTAACCTTTTTTATGCACATTTCTGCAGCTTTCAGTACCAAATGCAATATTTATGTCTCCAACACAGTTACCAATGCCCTGAAGTAAAATTAACCTTCAACCACAGGCCACCTACTCCTAGTTGCACTATTTGCACACACACCCTACAGAGCTAATTTTTTTATGATTACTTTTCTCACAGTTATCAGTTACGTGATGGGGAAGGGAAGCTGTAGATGCTCCCCCCTTCCTCTCCTAAATCTGCTGCTTCTAAAAAGAGAAGCAGAATGGATCTGGGTCACACCTGACTCTGCTTTCCCAGGTCACAGGCCCCCTCCCAGTTAGGTGTCTCAGCTAGCAGCTAACAGTTAGCAGTTAAGTGACGGGGAGAGGGGGACCTGCAGCTGCTTTGCCCTGCTGCTTGCCCAAATCTGCTGCCTCTTCCCAAATCTGCTTCCTGCACCCAGACACCCTCTCTAATATTTCCAGATCTTCCTTTAGGTCCCGTACCCCTTCTGCTATATCTAGCCTTCCACGGAGTTTGCTGTTGTCCACAAATATGTACATTTTCATTTTGCCTTTAATGCCTTCCCCAATGTTGTTAATGAAGACATTAAAAAGCACCCGTCTTCCAGCCCGGTGGCACTGAGAGCTGAGGCACTGGATGCCTTACCTCATACCATGCCAGCGACCCATGTTCGGGAACAAGCACGGGCCACTGGGGGTTGGCTAGGGAAGAGAAGGATTGAGCACCCTATGGCTGCTCTCCTTCTCTGGGGGGCATCTACATGCTCCCGCCGCTATACCATGACCTTGGGGAGCCCAAGTGGAAGGTGTGGTAAATGTGGGAAGCAGCGAGGGAACAGGGAAGATGTCAGCAGAGGGGCGGAGCAGGAGGTGCATCTCAGCACGGCTCCCCACTCCTTGGCCCTCATTGCACACCGATGTCTGGGATCAAATACAAGGGAAAAAACACCTCCTCTAGCATAAATGATGACTCCTCAGTGTGTGCATCTCCTCAAGATCATCTGGGCAGACTCCACTGTACCGGATCAGGCCACGTCAGAACGAGTGAGTTGGGGAGTAGGGGTCTCTCCCCACCCTACACCGGGGGGTTAACTGGGCATCAAAGGTCAGTGGTACCTGGTACTCTAGGGGCAGATCCTGGTGATGAATGTGGGACACACACAACTTAGAGGAAGTATGAAGGAGTAGAGAGAGGGGGCAGTAAGGAGCATGGAAAAAATGTAGAGTAAAAAAAAAAAGCACCGGTCTGAACACTGATCACTGTAATACTCCACTTGTGACCTCTCTTGTACTTGAGAGCTCTCAACCCATCACTTCACTCTGGGTCATGCCCTCCCCAAGGCAGTTTGTTACCCACCTGGTCAGTTCCTCCCCTATCCCCAGATCTGCCAACTTTCTGATCAACCTCTTATGGGGCACAGAGTCAAAGGCCTTATGGTGATACTGGAGATCTCCAGCCAGATGCCATGCTTATTTCGCACATTGGTTACTTACAGTAGTACTGCCATAACATCCCCTTGCACGCTAGCCATGTCCCTTTATGCAAGCTGCACACTAAAAGTCACTGCCGATAATTTAATTAAACAGGCAAACCTTGTAATAATAAATTAACAGCATTACATCACGGGAAAGTCACTGCCAATAGTTGAATAAAAGGTGTTCCTGGAAATCTCATTTCAGTGTCTGAAATGCACGCTATGTCTGCCCGGAGACCTCCAGTATCACCGAATTAAACAGGCAAGTCACTGTTAAAATAAATATATATACAAAATACAGTGACTGGGAGGGAAGGAGGGGGGATGTGGGGAGGCACAGCCCCCACAATGCAAAAGATCACTAAACAAAATAGCAACAGTGACTAGGAGGGAGGGGGGATGTGGGGGGGCACAGCTCCCCAATGTAAAGGAAAATCACTAAATGAAATAGTAGCACTGACTTGGAGGAAAGGGGTTTGGGGGCATAGCCCCTCAACGCAAAGGAAAATCACTAAATGAAATAGCAACACTGCTTCAGAAGCATGGGGTGTGGGGGGGCACAGCATCCCAATGCAAGAAGTCTAAGCAACACAGCAACAGTTAAAAGCCAAAAGTGGAAAAAAAAGTTTAAAGTGCAGAGCCATAAATGTTTCATGGACTTTTCTCAAACTTCATTTAGACTGTCCTTTTACATTTTGCATTTCACGTGCTTTAATTTACAAGTGTAACCCCCCCTACAAATGGGGATTCTTAGAAAGTCTACTTGGGCTTACCTGCCACCATGCCACTCTGTCTGCTTTCTGCCTCCCAGGCATTCTCCCAATTTCAGTCAGTAAATATTTTCAGCCCCCAGGTCTTGCTTCTGCCCCTGGTGCCCCAGCTTCCAGCTCAAGTCCTTAATTCAGCCCCTCAGGGCTCAAAATGTTCTGACCTCAATCTCCCACTCGCTGATCTACCCCAAGGGCAGCAGGGATCGCATAGGAGTGAGTGGCGCTTTGATCTACGACCACACTGTTTTACGGTCACTTCAGGGAGAGTTCACCTAATTGGGAGCCGGTGACCATGGACAGGCCACTGAGAGGCCGCTCCCACGGAAATTTAAGGAGTTGTGTAAGGGTGTTCAGTCGGGGGCTCATTAGCATATTCCTGAGCTGAACTCCTGAGCCTATTGAATAATCATGAGCACCTGTCTGACCCAAGAACAGCTGTTCTCAGCTATGGCCAAAAAAGAAAGAAAAAGAGATACTTTAATATTTTAACTTGCTGCTGTGTGATTGAAGAAAATGTGTAGAAGGGGGTAAAGTATTTAAATTAAAATAAGTTCTTCTTCCTGGCTGCACCAGACAATTTGGGACTCAAAGTGTTAGCCTATCTGCTGCTGCGAGGCATCCTTAAACATTGGCAGCAGTGACAGGAAAACCAACTGAGCAATTCAGCCACTCTGTACAGCGACAGCAAGACCTCAACCTGGGCTACAAAACTGTGTGGCATTAGGGCAAATACAATTTTATTTCTGGCTGCACCAGGACTTTTGTTTAGGACTGTGCTAATTCTGCTAAAGGGACAGTGGGTCATGCAACCATTGCAAGTAGCCACTGCCAATTGGAAAGCCAGGAAAACAAAGCCAGGACTTGTGGGACATTCACAACTCATGGGAAAATGTCAAGTGCTCATGGGGACTTACAGGGACCTAATTTTAGGTGCCAAAACACGAGACTAACAGTGCATCGAGTCAGCTTCATGCATTATTCATTTCTGTGATTGACAGGCCCTCCAGCCAATCGGAGGCCAATCACTCCATCTCCACAGTCAATCAGGAGCCTAGAGAAAGCCTTATAAGAGACAATGTAAGCCAGCATTTTAAGAGCTCGAAGGAGAGTGAGAGCAGATTCCAGCCCGCAGGGAGCCCCCCACAGGGGTGGGGGCTCAGGCCCCTGCCATGTTCTGGGCCTGGGCACACCAGCCAAGCCCTTCCATGCAGGAGGGGCATTTGTTGTTCTATTTAAATTAAAATAATTTAGTTAAGTTTGTAACTGCTAGCTTGGAGGTTGCCAATTTGTCCTCCAGGTGCTAGCCCTCCCTCCCTCCCACGTCAAGGAAAGATGTGGACCGAAGACCAGATGACATCATGCAGCAGTGACAGCGCTGACCAAAACCTCAATCGTGAGAGGACTGAAGATGCCCGGATGCCTTCCATAGTGGAAACCAGCCATGGAGGACCTACGTGAGTACCCTTGTACCCCCCCCGGTGCAAGGGAGAAGTTCTGCAAGTTAATCTATGGATCTGTGGGCCCTTGCAATTGTTTATGCCAGATAAAGGAAATACGTAACCTTGGGCCGACATACCCCCTATCTTCTAAATAGTGAGAGAGACGGTAAAAGTACCCAGTCTGGGCCGCCTTGCCCTCAAGAGACTGTGTCATCTAAAAGTTGTTCTGTTGCACCTTGCCTGCTGCCCAAATGGCTGAGTGCAGGTGTACTGAATTCTGTGTTGCTGAATCATATAAATGTGCTGATATTTATCTGTACCCTCTATGGGTCAAGACTGCCCTTTTGGAGCTGTCAGTCAATGTCGTGTTGCCACTTCAGAGGACAGGAGGCCCTAGAGCTTGCTATGTCTGATTTATACCTGGAAATTACATATTTACACCTTGCCTGATTATGTCTATGAACAGAGATGCTTGAAGAAAATATTGGTACATAAATGTACTAGGATATGACTACATCTCTGAATAGAGATGCTTGATAAAACTATTGGTATTTAAATGTACTGGATGTGACTTCATCTGATAGTAAAGATGCTTGAGAAAAGTATTGATATATGAATGCACTGGATGTGACTACAATTTACATTGCATTGAAAGTTCAGGATGTGTGAGTTCAAAATCTAGCCAAGGTAACCCAGATCCATTGCCTTCTCTGGAATGTTCAGTTCTGCAACATGCATGGCAGCCACTGCTACACTGCGTCAAATGGTGCAACCCCTGCAACTCTTCTATAAAATCAACAGCCATTGTTATTACTTCAGTCTTCAAGTTTGCCCCTCCCTTCTAATCAAAGCTGGCCAACTCGTCCAGCTGCAATATCCACCTGGTCTGCAACATCCAGGACTTCTGTATCTGGGTACCCAGTGTATAGTGCGAAATTGAGGGGTTTCAGCTGTGTCTGGGAATGGTACCAGTGGTAAAATAATTGAAAGGCTTTGCCTGTAGTTCGGTGGCCAAGCAGCCAGCCACTCCCACTTCCTGAGCTATATAAGCAGTTCCTCTCAGCCTCACTATGAAGCATGTTGTCTTTGCAGCCGGAGGCTATGTTGGTTTGTCCTCTGAGCTGGCTGGGGCCTACCCCCCCCAGCCTGCTGTTTCTGTGTGTTTTTGCTGGACTTCTGTGTTTGTTTCTTGCTTCTAGTTTGTATCTTTCCTCCGGCTGTGTGCTTCCCTGTGTTTTTGTTCTTGTTTTGGGCCTTCCTTGTTTCTGTTTTGCTGCTTTGGTTTGGTCTTCTTTTTTTTTGGAAAATATTTTATTAGTTAAAGGAGGTACAGCTAACATACATCATACATACATATTGTATCACTTTGGTACATACAATGTTGTAATTAGCATAGTATATCAGAAGCAACGGTTTCTAAATTACAACTCATGCATTAATGCAGCAGTATACCATCATTTATGTAGAAGTACATATTGTTTGTATGGCAGGCTCCTGGGTGTCAATTCAGGATGTTGAGATCAATTTTAAATCACAAGGGAAAGGTACCTGCCTCTACTGCCGATAATAAGGGTGCCCATGTAAGGTCAAAGTCATTATGATGACCCTGAGCATTGCCCTGTGCATGTTCCAGTGCCATACAAACCCTCATGTTGCCAGCCCATCTAGCCACCAATGGAGGGGATGGGGAAAGCCACATCTGTGCTACTGTTCTTCTCGAATTGATGAGAGCTAGGCACCAAAGGGACCTCGCAGGTCTAGGAATCCTCATGTTAGGTTCTGCTCCCAATAACAACTCAAGTGGGGACTTGGATAGAGGGCACTTCAGCACTTTACTCATTATATTATGGATAGAATGCCAGAATGGAGCAACCTCAGGACAGGTCAGAGCTAAATGTAAGAAATCAGCCTTCTCCTCTTGACACTTTGGGCATAGGTCTGACCTATCCTCATCCATCTTACTTAGCATCAGGGGTGTCAGATAAGCTCTGTGCAGAAAGTTAAATTGTATCTGCCAGAGCTTATAACTCTTGGAACATATTATATAATGTTGACAAGCGTACTTCCAAGTGGCCTTATCTATTGGGAGCGACAGGTCTTCACTCCATCTAGACCTACTCTTATTCTGAAGTTTATTCCGGATATGTTCCTGGATCATATCATAATATACCGAAAGTGCCCCCTGTCCTGGTTGAGGACTGAAGACCTCTTCCTCCAAAGGTGAGGGTTCTGTCCATCCACCCTCCTGTGTGAGTTGTTCCCCGCATCATTGTTGGAGTCTTAAGAATACAAAAAAGTCCCCTACTGGGACTCCCCATGTATGGAGGAGGGTTTCAAAGTTTAGCAACATTCCCCCTTCATATAATTGAGTTACTGCTACTAATCCCAATTTCCTCCAAACCAGTATTTGCTGCACTACCGATGGCGTGCAAGGGGCCATGTCCCTCAGCACACCAAGCAAGCTTATGTATGGAGATTTTTTATGCACGTGGGCCATACATTTATGAGCTGACAACCATACTTGTAAGGTAGTTCTGGTGAACAGATTAACAGGTAGGTTGTCCCCTATATTCGCCAGGGCACCCACTAGGGTATCATTTTTGAGATTCCCATTTAACATATCCTCTTCAATTTTTAGCCAGGGACAGCTTGCTTCTTGTGCTTTACTGGGCAGGTAGGCTAACTGTGCGGCCCAGTAATAACTTTTAAAGTTGGGTAGCCCCATTCCACCTCTAGTGGGGGGGAGTTGCAGAGTACTTCACTTGACCTTAACCCTTCTCCCTTTCAACACAAATCGAGCAATCAATGTGTCTAACTGCCGGAAATGTTTCTGGGGGATCTTTATAGGGAGTGACTGATATAAATACAAGATTCATGGCAAGATGGTCATCTTAACCACACCTACTCTCCCTATGGTGGACAGCAGAAACGCATTCCACTGGTCACAGTCTTCTGAGAGTTTATCCATCAAAGGCACAAAGTTCTGAGCATAGAGACAACTAGCCTTGGCTGAGATCTCAATGCCTAAATAATTTATAGTGTGCACCAACTGCAGCCCTCCCAGGTTTTTTATCAATTTTGCTCTATCTTTCAATCCCACTGGGAGCAATTCACTTTTAGTCCAATTGACTCTATGCCCAGCCAGCTTTCCAAACTTTTGCATCAAATCATGGACCACAGGCAACCCCTGGGCTGGACATTGCATGAAAAGAAGCTGATCATCCACGTACATGGCTACTTTATGCTGTCTACCCCCCTTCAAACCCCCTTATACCCAGATGTGTTCATAGAAGCACACCCAGAGGCTCCAAAGACAGCACATACAGCAATGGAGAGAGGGGGCATCCTTGGCGTGTGCCCCTTCCCAGACAGAAGGGTGCTGAGAGAGTGCCATTTACCACAATTTGTGCCTGTGGGAGATTGTAAAGAGTTCGTACCCAAGAAATGAACCTATGGCCAATTCCAAATCTCCCTAAGACTTCAAACAGAAATCCCCACTCCACACGGTCGAACGCCTTTTCGGCATCTAAAGCCACCACTGCTGCCCCATGTGCTTGTTTAGATTTAGCCCAGTTGTAAATAATATTCAGGGTATGCCTAATATTGTTTCCCATACCTACCCATAACAAATCCCGATTGGTCTGGATGAATCAGTTCAGGCAGCTCTGGCTCCAACCTGACCGCCATGGCTTTTGCCAAAATCTTGTAGTCCACGGTGAGCAGTGAAATTGGCCTTTTCAGGTTTAGGCAATACTGTGATAATGGCAGACCGTGTGGAATGGGGCAGTTCTCCATTCTCCAGACTTTCCAAGAGCATGTCAAATAATGGGTCTATTAGGCGGTTCGGAAATTGTTTAAAAAAATCGACTGGCAGGCCATCAGGACCAGGAGCCTTCCCACTTTTCAACGCTTCAAGAGTTGCCTCAATTTCTTGTTTAGTTAAAGGGGAGTCAAGCTCCACCGTGGCCTGGTCTGTAACGGTAGGCAGAGATATTCCCTGAAAGAACTGATCATACTCAGGTTGACTAGTCTTGTACTCAGAAGTATAAAGTTTAGCGTAAAACTCCCCAAATGCTTTACCTGTCCCTTGCACCCCCTGTATTAGTGGTCTGGTTTGTGTACGTATTTGGCCTATATGCCTTTCGGCTTCTTTACATTTTAACTGCCAAGCCAACAATTTACCTGCCCTATCTCCCATTGAAATACGTCCCCACATTGGAGAGTAGGATAGACTGCTCTAGGTGGACACTAGATAGTGTGTTTAACTGCCACTTTTTTTTTTTGAAGGGTATTATATAGGGACAAAGTATGCTGCTGTCTATGGGATTGCTCAAGACTCTCCACCTCTGCTCTTAATTTAACCAGTTCTTGGTTCTCCACCTTTCGCTTATGTGCTGTATGTGCTATAGTCTGGCCCCTGATGAATGCTTTGAGGGCCTCCCAACGAGTTCTGTGAGAAGTATCTCCCCTTTTATTAAAACAGAGGTACTCCTTAATACATTTCCAACAAACTAGCATGGGCACAAGGACGTGATGCTTCTATGCTAAAAATCAATACATAGTGGCAAAAAACAAGCAGAGCACTTACACCTCAAATATGACAGAGGACACCAGTTTTCCAACAGAAAATATTTTATTACATAGGCAAAATAAAAGAGCAACCTAGGTTGCTCTTTTATTTGCCTATGTAATAAAATATAATATTTTCTATCGGAAAACTGGTGCCCTCTGTCATATTTGAGGTGTGAGTGCTCTGCTTGTTTTTTGCCACTCCTTAATACATCCGGCCATAAAGTCTAGGTGGTTGCAATCTTTCAAAAGTAAGGGGTCCAATTTCCAGCCACCCACCTTCTTAGGTTCTCCCATCCCCTTAAACGTGATCAGGTGCATTGCATGGTCCGACACAATTATTGGGCAACATCTTGCTTCTTCGATGGTCACCAGCAAAGTCCCCGACACTAAGATTCTGTCTAACCTAGTGCAGGTATAGTGCACATGTGAAAAGAAACTGTAGTCCTTTCCGTCTGGGTGGACATGTCACCATGCATCTGTCAGGCCCATATCTCTCTGAAGTTCCTCCAGTGCTTTGGCATTTTGGGTTTTGTGCACAGGGACCCTACTGGATCTGTCCAGTATATTGTCCAAAACACAATTGTAGTCTCCCCCCAGGATCCATGGCCCTGTCCAGTCTGCCATATCAAGAGCCAGTTTCTGAAAGAAGCCTGAGTTTTCAACAGTCAGTGCGGAGACTGAACCCACTAAAAACACTCCTCTACCTATTATATTAATCTTAGCCAATACATATCTCCCAGTGTGATCTATTTTTTTATCAACAAGCTGAACAGATAGTCCCTCTGGGATCCATATGGAGGCTCCCCATGCCTTTGAGGAAAGCTGGCAGAAATCCAGAGCCCTCTCATAAACTTAGCTGTTTTTTGCTCCTCTTGGGATGAGAAGTGAGTCTCTTGCAATAAAATAATATTCGCTTTAGCCCTCCTCACTTCTCTCATAACCTTCTGCCGTTTAAGTATTGTTTTCAGCCCATTCACATTCCAGGACACACACTTGATATTTTCAGCCATAGTTATCAAAAATGTATACCCCCATTGCCTCTACTATGCAAACACTGTGTACCTTCCCTCTTTTCTTATTTTTCACCCATCCCCAATTCCCCCTTCCCACCCCCTCTGCAAAATAAACCCTTGGGTATCTCTCCAGCGATCATGTCTCACCCAAGGACCATAACCACGTCGTAGCCAAGTTCCAGCATTTAAAGGTGCCTCAGAGGCTCCCAGTCCTGCAAGTCACTCAAGAGAATTAACCTGCATCCTATTGCTCCAACAGTTTTGAGCTTTCTCCCACCCTTCCCCCAGGCAGAAAGAGGTCTGCTAGAGTTCCCATTACAAATTACAGGCAGTAAAAGTGTGATATAACAAACATCAAAGATACACAGAGACACCATTTATCTCACTCTCTTCTATTAGTCAAAACAGTTAAAAAAAAAACATTTATATGAATATAGTGAAACAACATATGGTAACTTGATTTTAACAGGGCAACAGTAACTGATTTCCTGTACAACACCCAGCAGTAAATTTCACAGCCCATGCTATGCACCGGCAACCCAATAATATTAACGTTCTGGCCTAGCTGGTTCGATTTATTTAGCAACAGGGCCACAGCAATATAAGTTCCTCATGAGCAGTTCCAATTAAATTCTGGGTTCCCTCTCCCGTTTCAAATTAGCCAAAGCATAACAAATGCTAACTCTGCCAACAAAGGATACAGGGAATTACCCGCTGTTACCCGTATCCCCAGATACAGTCAGGCAAATCCAATAAGGGAGAACCTCTAAACATTATTCTCTCTCACACTTTCAAGTCGTAGAAAAAGAATCATGTTCCAAAGCTGCAGGGTCTGTTTAGAATACCAAATGCAGAAGCCTCCGCTGATACCCATACCCCTCCGGTATGGTCGGGTAGAACTGAAAACTCCTCCAAATTTTCTGTGAAGGATTGAACTCAAATCAGGGGGTGTCAGAGCAAGAGAAAGAATCAAGAGGGTCATATGGTAGCTGGTTATGCGTGTATAATAAAGCCTCTCCCACAAAAATGCCCTCAGTAAAACACAGGCTCCAAGTCTACGCGGTTAGGGGGAAACCCCTATCTGCTAAGAGGTATATCCAGAACGTCTTTGTCAATCAAGTCACTTGCCTGGGTTGCCACAGTGCACATACTAGGCATGGTATGAAGGAAATAAGAGCACCAGTGGATTATCTATATCATCTGCCATGGTACTTACTGCCCGAAATGTCACTGTTCCTTGGCACCAGCATCTGGCTCTTTATTCACTCTGGCCTCCTCCTCCACAATCCATTTCTCTGCTTCTCAGGGACAATTGAATATGCAGGGCCTTTGTCCCAGTCTTTCTACCCACAGTTTAGCTGGGTAATGAAGAGCAAATGACCATCCCAACTGAAACAGATGTTTTTTAACCGAGTTGAAACGCTGCCTCCTCTCCTGCAAGTCTCTACTGTAGTCCTGATATATGTGGACTGTCCCATTCCCATAACAAATGGGCACAGTTTTTTTAGTTGCTTGCAGAATTTTCTCTTTGTCAGGATAACGCAGGTATTTTATTAAGCAGTGACGGGGCCTGTCGCCAGGCCTCGGCCGCGGACCTACCCGGTGTGCCCTCTACACCTCAAAGGCCGCATATTCCCCTGGTAATTTCAACTGCATTGCCTCCCATTGATGAAGGCCTTGGTTGGGGTTGCAGCCTTCGATCCCTTCTGGCAATCCTATAATTCTTATATTGGATCTTCTAGACCGATTTTCCTGGTCATCAAGCCTGTCTTTTAACTCTGTCATGGCAGACCTCAAGCCGCTCCATTCCGCTGATACACCCGCGTAGGAGTCTTCCAGCTCTCCGAGGCGCCGCTCCAGTTCGGAGATTTGTGTGGCATGTGTAGTCACTGTCTCTGATGAGCTCGTCACTACAGTTTGCAAGTGAGTCAGCTGTGATGTGATATTGCAAAAGCCTGTCTTTATCTCCTGCTGCATCGCCAATAAGGTATCTAGAACAGGCAGTATAGCGCAGTGGGCTAAGGCTCTGAGCTGCAAATCTGGTGACATCCAGCAGACCAGACCAAACCTGGGTTTGAATCCCACAGCTTCCACTTGTATACTGTGTGACCCTGAGCAAGTCACTTAACCTCCTTGTGCTCCCAGGTTGCTCCTGTAAAAAAGCTTTCAGCTTAGTGTGCTATACCTGGTTAAAAACAACTAAACAAAAAAAAAAAAATAGAACTCCAGACAGGGTCTTAGTGAGGGATTCCATACTGTCCGTACGCAACTCCTCTTCCTGTTGCTCCTTGAGGTCTTTCTGATTACAGGCTGATGAACCCGTCTCTCTAGGCGTATTTCAGGTGCTAAAAGACAGTTTTGCTTGTTTCTTTTTTTGCTTACCAGATGCCATAAGCCTTCAGCAATAGTCTCCCACTATATTAACACATATTTATTACCAAGTTCTGGCTATTAAGGCTAAATTAAGAGTGGTGTCTCAGAAGCTCTCTCCAGCAAAACATCTGCCATTTCGCCCATTATACCCCTCAGTTTGGTCTTTTGGGGGCTTTTTTTAAAACTCCTAGGGCAGGATATTCAAAAGGGTTGCGCATGGTGCAATGGCGCGATATTCAAACAAGGAAAGTGCATGGCACAAATCCCGATGCGCCAGAGTGCATCAGTAATGTATGCTGCACAATTGGGGGGTGCCCCCATGCATACCCCGCACATCCTGATATTCGGCCAGGGATGTGCTGAGCATAGGCAGGCACAACCCCTAAGTGTGCCGCACACAGTTGTGCCAAAAAGAAAAGGGGCAACAGCTGGCCACCCACAGGTGAGCTGCCATATTGCAGGGTGCAAGACGGCAGCTGCCAGCTGTGGGTGGCCACCCGAGCTCCGGCGGCACCGTCCATCGTGGTCGCCCCCCCATGCCCGATTGCAGGCTTCCATTATGTTAATATCCCTGGTGGTCCAGCGGACCCAATCAGACAGCCCAATTGCGGGCTTTCAGTATTCTAAAATCCCTGGTGGTCCAGTGGACACGATCACACAGCCTGATCGCAGGCTTTCAGTATTCTAATAGTCCTGGTGATCCAGCGTTACCCCCCCCCTCCAAATCCGCCCACTCAGTCTTCGCCACCCCACTACCCCGGTGCAGCAGCAGATGGCAACACCCCACCCGCAAGCTGCCCGGCCACCCACCGACTGGATCCATTCACAAACCAGGACTGTGTAGTACAGTATGGTCTGCACACCATTGGCCCACGCTCAGGACTCAATGGGCGTACAGCTGTACTGTACGCTGTCAGTCGGTGGGCAGCCGGGTGGCTTGCGGGTTGGCCACCCGCCGCTGACCGGGGAGTGGGGTGAGGGACTGAGTGGGGGTGGGGGGGGAGGTACCGCTGGACCACCAGGGATATTTCAATTACTGAAAGCCCGCAATCAGACTGTGGGATCGGGTCCGCTGGACTACCAGGGATATTAGCATAATGAAAGTCCGTGATCGGGCTGTGGGATCAGGTCCACTGGACCACCAGGGATATTAATACACATTACAGCCCATGATCAGGCTGGGGTGCATTGCCGGTGAGGGGCAGGGGGCGTTAGTCACCGACAGCTGCTGCCCAGCAGGGCGCCAGGCGCAAGTCACCAGGGATCGGTGCACCTGCATGCAAATTGGGCCATAATGACATGCAAATGACCCCATTTGTGCCTTGCATGCATTATGGCCCCATTTGTATGTCTACCGCTGAATATCGTGGTTGCTGCACCTAGTGCAACGGCACTTGTGCTGGCACATCCCCATGCTCCTCCCTGGCCACTTGTGCTGGCGCAGAGCCACTGTGCCATGCACAACGTGGGTGGCCATGGAACGATATTCAACGGTGCTGAGCCATGGTGCAGCACCATTGCATATCACCCTGTCAACGCCCTTGCGCATCCCAGTTGTGCTGCCCCCAGGCTTGCACCACAGCCTGGCGCAGTCTGAATATCCCACCCCCAGCATACTGCTACTACAGAGCTCATACTGCTTGCTTTCAGTTACAGCTCTCTAATTACTTGCACGGCACTGCAAACCTACTCAGAGCTCATGCTACTGCTTTCAGTTACCTACAATTGCAGCCACTGCTGTTTACTTTATTTACTACTGTACCCAGTGCTTGTGTTTTTACACTGTGCTCACCACGCTCAAACTACTGCAATGCAATTGCATTCATTACCTGTGTGTTTCAGCTCAGCCATGGCTGCTTCATGTTGCATACTCAATTCTTGACACAGTTTACTCTGACCCTACCTGTGCTTCTTATTTTACTTGCAGCTTCACTGCACTGCCTAGCTACACCTGCTTTCAAGCATTGTTTCCCTGTTTATTGCACATATAACTCTGAGGTCAGCCAGCTAGCTCCTGCTGAGGCTGTTAATATAGCTTGATATTAAAAATTCTGTCTTCGCCACTGAAAATCCTCAGAGGTCTGTCACCTTGATTTGGCTTTGTACTGTCTGGCTGACTTGCTCCTAATTCAATTGTTTAATTGCTATACAAGTTTGATATGCTGGTTCATCTATCACGACTACTGCTTACTGACCTATCTGCAGGTCTACACTTGTTTACACAGCTGTTACTCTTTGCTTACGCAATCCATTACTTCATGCATACTGCCATCCCTTCGGCTTCGGCCTGGGATTCTGCTGCACTCAATCTGCACTCGACCTTACAAGATCTCAGCATTCCATGCTCACTATGATATCAGCATGATGTGCTCATTCAGCTCGCCAGTCTTCAGCTCTCAATCAATTTCTGGAGCATGTCAGCCATTCTAATCTGGCGCAGGGTTTCTGCAGCCGACGGTCCCACTCTGCATTTAGTCCGCATCATCAAGCGTGTCCAACTTGGGGTGGGATCCTTCTCACCTGGCCCATAGCTGGGAATGTCCTCACCCCTGGCTTGGCTTTAGCTCCTACTACGGGACAGCAGCTCCTGGTGCAGAATTTAAGACTAGTGGTGAAGGGTGGTTACTACGAACTCCTTTGGCTCCAGTGTTCCACTGTAACGGTTGTCCATTGACTTTAGTGGTTTCCCTAGCAAGGCATCTTCACCACATTCTCCCTACGACTGCCTCTGGTTCACTTGATTTGATTTAGGGCGGGTAGGCCAGGTGAGTACCTCAGCAGCTGTTGCTCTCCTCCTGCACCTTGGATGCATGTATTGTTGCAGTTTTCTCGCAACCTTCCACGACGTTCCCGCTAGAGGGTTTGAGTGAGAGCCTTCCTCCAAATTGGAATATTTTCCACCTCCCTTTAATTGGGTTTTCCAAATTGCAGCTGCAGAGTAATCACTAAATAAATTTTCTCAAGCCTGGAGGGAAGGCGACCTAGGCCTTGGATCCCCAGAGATTTCCTCCTCATAGGGTTTTTTCTCTCTCCTCTGTTACCTTAGGTCATAACACTTAGTTAGCATAGTTGTTTTCCCTAGTTTCCTTAGGTAGGTTCCATTGTTGGATGGAGGTGGAGGATGTCCTGCTGTTCCCTCTCTCCTTAGGGGATCCCCTACATTAAAGCAAGCCATCAGTATCATGCTACGCAAACCTGGGCTGTTACTATGACAACTGAACATATCATTGCATTATCAAACTGCCTATGCTTCTCTATTACAACGTTACAGTTACCGATTCTATGTCACTGTTACTGCTTGCATTATGCTTCATGTTGCCTCCTTTTTTGGGGATGTTACTACATTTCTTTTGGGGATTGCTAAGGTACCTTTAGCCATGGGAACTGTCCCATGGCACCTCTAGGGGCGGAACCCTCTCCGAGAGTTCCTTGCTTCATACCCCTACAGGGTGGTAATTCCTCTGGAATAGAGAGTGCAAACGGCCACAACCAAACTAACACAGTTACACAAGCATGACACTGGCTGCGTAGGTCAGTGAATTGAAAGGCTTTGCTTGTAGTTCGGTGGCCAAGCAGCCAGCCACTCCCACTTCCTGAGCTATATAAGCAGTTCCTCTCAGCCTCACTATGAAGCATTTTGTCTTTGCCCCACTATCCTCCCCTCCTCCTCCAGTGGCAGCGCTCTCTCATTAGGGGGATTCCTAAGGTACCTTTAGCCATGGGAACCATCCCGTGGCACTTCTAGGGGTGGAACCCTCTCCGAGAGTTCCTTGCTTCGTACCCCCTACAGGGTGGTAATTCCTCTGGAATAGAGAGTGCAAACAGCCACAACCAAACTAACACAGTTACACAAGCATAACACTATACTGGCTGCATAGGTCAGTGAATTATTAACATCTGATTTTAGTCGGCTGCTTAGATAGCAAGGGCTCTGGATATCTTTTTGGTCAATTAATCTGTGATTGCCTTGTTCATAATCTAGTAGCCACCGGAGGATTCACCAGCACAAACCAATAAATCTTTTATACATTTTGTAAATAGCAATCAGCCTAACCTCTACTCCTCCTGTTTCCCCATCCTAACTCCTTTGTCCCCCAAATAAATCTTGTTACTGTTTTGAAAATCATCATGTGTGAGCATATTATTAGAGAGAGTCATTAACTGCAAAATGTTGAAATGTGGGAAAATGTCTATTGGGTCATGTCTGGGGGTGGCGAATGATATTTGTGGGTGGTATAACATCTCAGGGGGTTATACCAGGTAACAGCTAGCCTATGTAAAGCATACTCTGAGTAGAGGCACTGCGTATTGTTAGAACCAAGTATAAGTTAGTGAACCCAAACCCCTCAGCCTAGCTCGTAAGTAGTAGGCAGGGTGTAACTCTAGGAGTAGTGCCACCTAGGCGTTACACAAGTTATTTAGATGTAGCGGGTATAAATGTACCGTGTTATGCTTTCTTATATAAATTTTTCTGTGGTCGAAAGATTTAGCATTTCAGGGTGTAAATGTACCATGTTCTGATTTATTAAATAAATGATTCTGTGGCTGAACAATATGTGTTTTGCAGTGATTAGTTTTAGATGTTGTTGTGTTTGGTTTTTTTGTTGTTTTTTTTTTTGAAGAGCTAGGAGGTACAACCAGACTGTAGTATTTCACTAACTTAAGCTGATGTTTTGAGGTCAGCATAACTGTATTTGCTGCAGTAGCAGCGAATACATACTTTCTGGCCGGAGATCTCCAGGAATGCCAGCCTTACTAGTGTAACCCGGATGCCATGTCCCAACAGGATATTACCCCTGCCTTGCTGGCCAGATCAAGGCTGAGGGGCCTGGGTCCTGTTCCTGATGTACTAAAGGTTCCTCCCCAAAGATATAAATAAACAGCACCGTGCCTCCACCCAGAGCAAAATTATAAGTTGGTCTGATACCTAGCTAGTACAACCCCCTGGGATGCAGCACTTACCCACCATTTCATGAAGTCAACCCACACATAGATTACTATTATTCAGAAACCACATTTTCAATAGCTTGCAATTATTGACTTATGCTAGTAATGTGCTCACACGTGGCACAAATAATATGCTCGTGACTCAGTTTTGTAAAAAACCGTTAACCAACAATTTATTTACAAGGGGTAGGGCTAAGGAAGGAACATGGAATGCAGAGGTTAGGCAATATTTGCATGTTGGTATTGGCAGCAGAAAACAACTATTTCACTTTTTAGATTCAACCATATTTCAAGCCTTGCTCCCACCAGTCTTCTGATGGATATAGATTTGATGCTGCAACTAGCTGACTGCTTATACTGTATATTCATACTATATAAACCCCCACTGGTACCAGCTCCCAGTCCAGACTAAAACCCCGCAGTTCTACATCTCTGGGTATCCAGTACTAAACATTGCAGGCCTGTTACTGGTGCAGCTGGCTGGCCAGTGGTGGTGCACTTAGCTCAAGTGAAACTTTAAACTGTTTCTCGGTTGCATTAACTACTTGAAAAGAACTTGATTCTTGGATTAGACAGGCAAAACCCAAAACTTTGAGCAGTAATTTGGCTTCACTATTGAAGCTGATAAACACTTGATTTTAACTATTTACAGCCCCTCCAAATGCAGAGCAGTGTCTGCTTTAATCAAGATTTTTGAGTCAGTATTTTGAAAATGCAGCAAAGGCTTATAGCAGGTAGATATGAGGTAGACACGATTGGTCGACTCGACTTGACTTGACTGATGAGCATAACTAGGGCTTGCGGCAGGTCTCACTTTCCGAACAGAAGGCTTTTGCAGCCTTAGCAGACTGGAAACTTCTCTCAGCATCTCTGTTAGTTGAACCTTTGTTTAAGGCTGAAGACACTCTCTGGAACACAGACCAGCACAGGGACCTGGGCCAGCACGCCTCAGACCCCTCACATCTAGGCATGACCCTCAGAGGGAGGTGTAATGGCAGTGCATAACTGGTGACGCTACCAGGCTGATTTCCAATGCTAACCTTCATGATAGTCTCTCTCTCTCTCTCTGTCTCTCTCTTAGACATATAGACGCATTTGGCTAGACCTTACATTTCAGCCACCCAGCCAGTAGTGCAGTCATGGCTTTTTCACATTAAGACACAGTCTCAGTAATACACAGGCTCATTGACTTGGCTTCATAGAAGACCCATACTTATACTGAAGGCACACACCTTCTGCTCGAACAGTCCCATGATACTGGACATCACTTTCCTCACCGTGTAGGTGCTCACTTGGAAGAGCAAAGGGTCTTGCTTCAACTTCTGGAGATAAGCACTGGAGATTAAGGCAAGTCCCCAGACCAAATGGATGCTTCTTACACTGTAGCTATTCACTTTACACTTTAGCTTCCATAAGCTGAGACACAAGGTGGCTCTACAGCCCCAAGCAGGATATCAAGCTTCTCACAGGTATTGCTGGAGAATTTTCTTTCTCTAGGGAGAAACCCAAATGATCACTGTAGAACTGGCACAGTAACAGTAAGTCCTCACACAGACATCTACCTATTCTGGCACTGAGTCAATGCAGGAAAACAGTCAAAACTGAGCACCTCTTGGCACTAGTGGTTTCTTGGCCTCCAAGCCAAATGACAACAAAAATGAAAAGGGACCTGGGGGTAGTCATATAAGATGACCTAAAGGTAGGCAAGCAATGTGAGAAGCCAGTAAGGAGAGCTGGGGGGTACTGGGATGCCTAGGGAGAGGCATCACCAGTAGAAAACAGGAAGTAGTTATCCCTCTGTACAGCAGTTGGTGAGACCCCATCTGGAGTACTGCATCCAGTTCTGGAGACCCCATCTCCGCAAGGACATAGACAGGATGGAGGCAGTCCAGGGGAAGACAACTAAAATGGTGCAGTGTCTGCACCAGAAGATATATGAAGAGAGACTAAAAGAGCTTAATATGTATACCCTCGAGGAAAGGAGGGAGGGGGGCATGATAGCAACTTTCAAGTACCTCAAAGGGAATCAACAAAGTCCAAGAGGGTACCATCAAAGTCTATGTTTCTATGTTTCTAAGCAGGTTTCCCTCTTACTTGAACTTCACAGTAGGCTTACTCACTCAGAAACATTCTAGGCAGTGTTCTCGCCACTGAAGTGTAGTTTTTTGACAGCTGTCTCACAGATGCATGTTGCAGATACTTGCAGCTGTCTCACAGCTGCAGGCAGGATTTCTACAGCTCTCTCACAGCTGAAGTTGCAGGTCAGGGTTCTTCAGATAAATTCCTCTAAATGTGGAAAGGTGCATGCAGGCCCTGGAGGACAGGTAGCTGGCAACCCCCAGGAAGGCCACTATTAAGCCTTGCAGCCACATTACTTTAGTAATGGGCCAGAGCCCTCCTCCCTGTGGAGGGGATCCCACTGAACTGAGCCCAGAACCAAGAGTCTCTTGGGTTTTTGGAGCATCAGGCAACTCCAGATTGGCTGAAACAATTGTCTCACTGGAAAATTAATATGCATCAGGCTCCTTCGACACCTGATTGGCTCTTGAAATGGGCACCAATAAATGTCCCTGCTTTTCCCCACTTAAGTCCTGTACACAGTCCAAGAAGTCCATGGCACAAATCTTGGCTTTCCGATTGACTGTGCTGGGTTCAAAGGCTGCAAAGGTAGCTGCTACACAAACAATTTCAAGGCAGTCCATTTCAGTCCCAAACTTGTCAGTCCTGGTGCAGCCAGAGTAAATATTTTTATTAAACAATAACCTCACAGTCTTAGAGCAGTCTCTGTTCCCTATTACACCACTGCATAAATATAAACATACAACTTGCTCCCAGCCTGTCACTGCTGCCAAAATACACTGTCTCCAAGCAGCGGGCAGGGTTGCTCATTAATATTCATGCGGCAGATCCAAAGAGCGATTGGAGCTCTTTAATTAAAATGTTTTTCCCCTCTCTTGAGCTTCCTCCATGTCTCTGGCCCCGGTTAACTGAATCTGGGGACCGGGAGTACCGGAGAGGTGTTTGCTTTACCGCAATCATGGTAAGAAAATAGACATGTGCTACTGTGCATGTGTGGACTGCTGCCTCACACATTTGTGCAGCTGCAGCATGGCAGTTCCGCGGTTTAGCTCCTCCAACCCATTTTCCACTGTAAACCATGCAGGGGCCGGACGGAGGTTTCAGGGCACTATGGGACTTGGCAGGCAGCGCGTGCACATAGTGGAGGAAACAGGTTGACTGGTGATAACAGGTAAGTTTCACAGGGGGTTACTCAGAATCTAGGTCTAAGATGTCCACCATTTGGCCTTTGCCGATTGTCCTAGTCACCCAATCAAAGAAGGCGATCAGATTTGTTTGACATGCTCTCCCTCCTATAAATCCATGCTGCTGCCCATCCTGGAGATTTTTCTCCTTTAGATACTGCGCTAACCTTTCTTGCAGTATGGCTTCCATGAGCTTGTACACTATTGAGGTCCACTGACCATTCTCTAATTCCCTGGCTCACCCTAGGGACAGTTGTTATGGAGGGACACTACATGTGCCATTCTCCAGTCCAAAGGTACCACCCCTGACTCCAAAGAACTATTGAACAGGTCAGCCAGGGGACCTGCAAGCTCCTTCAGCACCCTAGGATGTACACCATCTGAGCCTGGGGATTTATTCACCATCAAGGCTATCAACCCCTTCCTCACCCTATCCACCTCTATTAAATCATCTGTGCTTCCCTCCTGGCCTCCCCCTCCCTGCCATCCACCCTGCAGTATCGGTCCTTCTCTTTCCCTTGTGAAGACCAAACAGAAGTACTCATTCAGCACTTCTGCTTTGTCCCCCTTTCCTTCAACCCACCCTTCCACCTTTCTGAGCCTAACAGTCTCATCATTTTTATCTCTTTTCTCACTTACATAACAGAAAAGGATTTTTTTCCTATTTAATTCCCTCTGCTAGCTGTAGTGCTTTTTGGGCTTTTGCCCACCAGACTACTGTACCTGCTACACTAACTTACATCAGGTAGTCCTATCTTCCTTCCTCTGGGTCTCTCTGAACTTCTTATCGGCTGCCCTCTTTTACCTAATTACTTGAGTGACCTCCAACCTCCAAGCTAAACCAGCTGGGTGCTTGGCCCTTGAGTTTTTCCCTTTGAGCCTAATACACTCCCCTGTGGGTGCTATTGCTCCCTCCTTTATGATGGTCCACTTTTGATCCACCACCATTTCTACCCTTATACCTACCAGGTGACCCCTCTTCAATTCACCCATCCTCCCAAAGTCCAGCCTTCTAAAATCCAGGATTTTAGTTTTAGTGGGGGCCCTTTCCTTGCCCATATCCATCAGGAACCACATGGTGTGATGGTCACTCCCACCCGGGGTCTCTTTGACCTTGATGTCCTGGACATGGTCCCTGTCCATCAATAGTAGATCCAGGATTGTCCTCTCCCTGGTGGGTTCCTTAAAGCCATGTGTTAGGAATCCACCTTGCACCACATATAGCACCTAACTTCTGGTGCATGTCATGGCTGGGATTTCCCAATCCACCCTGGGTGATTAAAGTGCCCCACAATGACCACCTCTCCCCTCTCTACAACTGACCTTATTGCTGCGCTCAGTTCCCTCTCTCTTTCCTCTTCCTGGCTGGGTGGTCTGTATACTACCCCTAATTTACCACCCTTTGTTAGGCAATAATTGAATCCACTTAATATCTGCCTTTCCCTCTTCCGATTCCTCCTGCTTACAAAGAATACCCTCCCTTATGTAAACCACCACCTCCCTTTCCCTACTCCCCTGTCCTTCCTATATAGTTTGTACCCCTGGATCGAGAGGTCCCAGTTATGGTTACGTGTGGCCCATGTTTCTGTGACCATGACTATGTCCACTCCTCTGTCAGCTGTCAATGCCTATAGGTAGTCCATCTTGCTGCTGAGACTTCTTGCATTCAGGGACACCACCTTCCACCTGGACTCTGATCCCCCAAATCCTTCTGCCATCCCCTCTGCTAGTAACCCTCTCCTTCTCTACTGCCCTCCCCACCTCCTCCCCTTGCCTAGTGTAGGGGTAGGTCTACTGACCTCCTCCTCCAGGAGGCTCAGGCCTGAAGGCCAGTTCTGCCCCCCAGCAGTTAAAATTAAGGTAATTAATTATATATCCTCCCAGCCTGCTTTTGAGGACTCTCAATTCCACCCACCCACCACTGAAGTGCAGTCTGTCCAGTGTGGAGGATGTATTATCTGTCCAGGTCTCCCCCCAGTTACCAACATAGCCAAGCCCTTCCTCCTTGCACCACTCCCTCAACCATTCGTTGAACTCCTTTGTTCTTTTTCTCCTGAGTATGCTGGCTCTCAGTACTGGCAACACCTCTGAGAATGTCACTGATCTGGCTACTTCCCTGCATGTACCCCACCCCTCTGAAACTTTCTTGTACCAGTTTCACTTCCTCCCCGGCTAGGTCATTTGTACCTAGGTTCATAATTACGCATGGTTTCTGCCCAGCTCCCTTCATCAACTCCCCAGTCTGTTGGTCCACCCTCTCTGCCTTCATTCCTGACAGGCAAATCACCTTCTACTCTTCTACTCCATATATGGAACCACCTTCCTTCCCCATCTGATGCCCTTAACTATGGAGTCTCCAAGGAGCACCACCCCACTACCCACTCCCACCTTCCTGCCTTCTGCCTCTCTTTCACCTGCTACCTCACTGGCTCCTCCTGTTTGCTCTCCACTCCCTCCCTTCTACCTCCTGCCCCTGTAAGATTGACAACTCCACAACACCCATCTGCACTTCTGTCTGCCTTCTCTATCCCCAACTACTCTCTTTGCACCACCCGCACTCCCCATCACCCTTCACGCTCCACCTGATGCTCCTTCTCCCTCCTTACATACTTCTTTTTCCTTGTTTTCTCCTCCCCCTGCTACCACTTCTGATATGCATTATACCACACCCCATCCCTTGTACTACTCCCCTCGTTGCCAACTCCTGTACCAGATCTGTCCCCCTCCTCTCCTATGCTCCCCTCCCCAATTACATTAAGTGGGTGGAGTCTATTCCTTACAGGTACCCCCATGGGTGCTCCCATTCCAGTCCTGCCTCCCACCATCCATCACCTTTCACCATCACTTTCCATCCCCCACCTCAGGTCCTCTCTTCCTCTCTGGTAGGGGCACCCCTCTCCTGTTTAACACTCCCACTCCCCTGAGCTACTATCTCCAGCTTCTCTCCACTGCCCTGGCCCACCTACGTTCCATGCAACCCCCCATGCCCTGAGCCTCCTGCATTCAATGCTAGCCTCCTCAGCTCCCATGTGAGCTGTTCTACTTCTGCCCTTAGGAAATTCAGGCTTCTGCACACTGTGCAATCCCCAAACTTCCACAGTGTCCCCAGGAACACTGCCGCCCTGCATCCTCTGCAACCCACTATCCTCTTCCCCTTATCCTGCTACCAGTATGTAATTTCTGTTACCTCCTCCACTTCTCGATCCCTGACTCTCTCCCACCCTCAGAGTGTACGTCCGAATTTAACTAAATGGGAGTGTCTGTTAAAAGCTGCACCCCTGGCAGACACAATCCTTGACCTTTTTTTAACCAGGCCTCCTTGTAGTGGAAAGAAGATGGGTGCTCCTCTATCCCTTGCAACCTTTTCCCCTTACCCCAACTAGGGACTTAGTAAAACAATCAGCCTTCCTTGGATGTCGGTAATGCTGCAATTCCCCTGTTTGTTTCTATCCAGCTTCCCCATTAAACCTGCCTAGTTTCTGGTCTGCAGCTCCAAAAAAGGCTTACCCTAGCTAGGGACCTGCTGTATTCCATTGTCTGTTTTTGCATAGGGTACACACATGATCATGTCGCGTGTGGCTGACATTTGACTGAATTTATATGTTTTTCAAAGCTTTGAGAATGTGACATGCAACCTATGCACATGCTTAATGGCACATCCCAGGAGTCTTCACATAGTATCAAATATGGAGCTAAAAAATGTTTAATGTTACTACTGGGACTTTGTTACTTCCAGCCAAATGCTTTAACATTGGTTCCATTGGATATGGATAACAAGCTTGTAGAGTTAAAAAAAAACTCACAAAGGTGAGATACTGGCTTACTTTTTTTTTTAATGAATTTTAGCTGGGAGTGTTACTCAGCACCCCCTGGGTTTGCAGAAATGGGCTTCTATCGGGGCATTTGCTACTTTGCTGGTTGCTGTGAGGTGACCCTCTGGGTTCCAGTGAGTCAGAAGACAGAAGGCAGGAGTCTTGCCAGCTGTATTATAACTATGGCTAAGAAGATTATTGCCTTCATCAACTCAGCAGATTGTTCTAAAGTCATCAGTTGCTGGCTGCACCGCCGCGGCAGAAATATTCCATATTACACAGCGTCATACAGTATACTGAGGATCAAAACAAGCAGTCCTCGGGCAGATATCTTCAGCAAAACATGGCAAGAAAAATGAAGCCTCTTTTTATAGCTCTTTCCTTCTCGTTCCAATTTCCTCATTCAGGCATAAACTAAAAGCTTTCAAGTCTCCCACACTATAGAGCTCAGCACAGCAGTCTGACTCATTAGAACACAATGTACAGACTGGGTGACCGTTTCACCCCTGTTACCCAGCCCTGACTTATGATACTTTTCGAAGGTACAGGGGCATAGGAATCCAAGGCTCCTGGACTGTGTACATGTCGTCACTGTTTTCTCCACACTACAGCCACATGCTGAGTTCCAGATTGCAGATACCGTGGATGTGTCTTCCAGATTGTTCTTGTTTCTGAATGGCAGTGCTGCTCTTTTGTTGCTTGTATATTTACCCTTCCTGGAGTGCAGACCGTAAAATGGTTCAAAGCCAGCTGTACTTCCAAAAGACCTAGGTAATTTATGCACATATGGCTTTCCCTGTCTGACCTGGTTCCTTGAATTAGAGCTAAGAAATGTTAAAAATGTTTGCACACAGACCTCACAGCCTTCTGGAAATAGTCCGCACTTTAAATGTTGCGTGAAAAACATAAAGAGCTTTACAAAAACCCAGCTCTTGGGAAAGCACATATTTTTTTAGTTAGACTGATGTTTTTCAATAGTTAGGTTACAGAGGGCCTTCTAAACTGTACTTTTTAATGTTGAAAAGCACTCGGGGATTGTTTGTTTTAGGGTTCTAGTCCATGGTATCCCAGGTCAGCCAGACATTTTCTTTTTAACTACAGGGTTAATATACTTAAATTTTCCTATAAATTACATTATTTCCAATGGAATCCGACTAGCTCTGTTTTCTTGGACAGCCAATGTAAGTCTATGTGTAACCTCTAGGTGGCACTATCCCAAGGGCTACTACCCCTGCCTGCGAGGCTAGTAGTAGGTTAAGGGGCCTGAGTTCTGAAATGGGTGCCTCCACCCAGAGGTCAGGGTTGGTTGTGGTCAAACTAAGCTGGGCGCAGCCCTCCAGGACATTGTAACCCCCCTCTTTCCCTCCTAGTGGCCTGAGCAATATACGATAATCACTTTCACAGTACAACTTGTACACCATACCAATACCCACATTGTTTGCACTTACCACCAGGGCTGGTTCCTCTGGCTCAACCCTGGGGAGCCCCCTGTAAAACAAGGTTATGCACAGTAAATAGCAACAGTACAGTACTCTTGGCACAAACTGGAACCACAGTCAAGTTAAATGCAGCAAAAAAAGTCAGATCTGATTTATTCAAGAGACTTGAATAAGGAAGGGACGTAATCAGGTTGATTGGCTTAAAGGCCATACTAATCAAACAGTTATGCATGCATTTTAAGTCCCTGCACAGTCACACACTCTAGGTACCCAGGTAGGAAAATGGTGGCTAGCCAGGAATGTTGCAGCTGGTTGGGACCCTGTGATGGAAGAAAGCAACATGCACAACACACATTACTTGTAATCTGGAGCCGGTTGGGGGGGGCTCAGTTCGTGAAAGAAAAAGCAATAAGACAATCAGATGACAACACTTTAGATTTAGCTGTTGTTGCAGGGAGCTACCCTAAAGTTTACTCACGATACCCAATACTGGACACAGGCAGGACAAAATCGAGACTGCAGGTTGTTGAGCTGGAGAGCCCGGAGAAGTGGGGCCCACACGAATCACCGAGGCATCATTCCTGTTCAAGTGTTGAGCAGGTGGCTGATCCCCAGGCAGGTCTCTCGTTGATGGTGTTCTCTGTGCAGTGGGTAGTCAGGCTGGGCCAGTGTGGCAAGGCCCAGACCCAATGCAGATGATTTTGGATTCAGTCTGTGGGGCTGGATGCTGCTTCCAGCAAGCAGAATATAGTTCAAACTACAGTGGGGAACCAAATCACGACCCACTAGCAGCACACAGCACATTTACATGTAAGGAAATTCTAATGCAGCTTCCAGCAAGCAGAATACAATTCAAACCACAGTGGGAAACCAAATCACAACCCACTATAAGCACACAACACATTCACATGTAAGGAAATTCCACTGTACCAGGCAAAAGGCTCTTTGGTCGCAATTACAGAGTCTCTGCACAATCCAGGAGTTCAGAGGTGGCTGGAAGTCTAGACAGGCCAATTGCATTCAGCCAATCTTCGTTCTTCTTCAGGTAGGAGCCTGATCACAATTCAGTGGCTTACTTCGCTCTCCAAGTTCGGATTCAGTCCAAAAAAGGCAAAAGTTCCCTCTCAGGGACAGAACACAGGCATACAGGCCAAAACTCAGGCCTTTCCACTGTTCTCCCGCACAAATCCACTACGGATTGCTGCTCCAACTACCTCAAGCTGTTACTTCTTCACTTCCCAACTTAGATCTAACTGAAACTGCAAGCAGTTTGGGACTTCCCCACGATCCAAAAGGTTTGGTTGGCTGATCTGTCTGTCAGTCACAACAAGAGCTCCCCCTTCAGGTTATTTTAGGCATAAAAAGCCCCAAACTACAATTCCTACAAGTTTTGACCCCACCAAGCCCCTCTAGGCAGGCTCCATTTTACAGTCCCAAATGTACTGATTGGCCCATTCTGCAGTCCAGGACCAAGATGATGGAAACAAACAGAACTGTCCATGCTGCAAAGAGGGAAGGTTAGAACAAATTGCAATATTATTACTACTCTAACAAATGATCAGCAAACAAGCGCTCCCTGTTAGATTAATTATAACTGCAATCCAGGCAGCTCTTAAAGAGACAGTATACAGAAGCTATATAGGCACTCTCTGGCAATCACATTTAAACTGCAAAAACACAGGACACCAGCCTGGCAGTAAGCATTTAGACAAGTTCAAGGAAGACATTTTGGGAACTCCCATTTGTAGGGGGGTTACATATGGTAGTGTGACCCTCTCCTCCCTCTAACTGTCTAGGGGTCCCGATGGGAAATGCGAGGGGGGGGGGCACAGAACCTGAGTCCTCCAGCAAATAGCATACAGTTTCAATGATGACAAAATGCAGGCCTTACCTGGCAGATGGAGTTTCAAGCATGAAAACAGGCCTAATCTTACCAAGCTGTTGCTGACCTTAACGCTACTGATAGGCTCGAGTGGAAAAGGAGGTGGAAACCTTCGGAGGGATCAAACAAGTTAGTTCATTAAAATAACCCAGCACAACCATGTAAAAGGAAAATATAATAGCATTTAATTTAAATGGAGCAGCTCCATGGGGTTGAGAGAATAAGGAAAATTTGAAGGGCACATAGGCACTGGAAAGACCAGGACAGCTAAATCACACAGGCCTAGAAAAATAGATCAGAAAAGGCTCCACGCATAGATCTGCAAGCCAGAATCAAAGCTCACACCTGCCAACTACATTTTTCTTAACCACCATTCCTGGGGGGAGTGTCTAATTCCCTTCCACCTCCGGATCTTATAGAACCAGGGCCTAGAGCAGCCTAATCCCATACTGTGGCTGCTCCATTTCCCTTTTCCCAGGTGGCCCAAACCCAAGTGCTGCGCCCTCCTACATACTGGGTTGCAGAGTGGCTTAAAACTATGAAGCTGGACAAATGGCTCCCTCCTTCTGTTACAACTTCCCCCCTGCATTCCGTCATGGGTCTGACATGGGTCCTGACTAGCCCCTGAAAGGAGGAAGGAAGGGAAAGGGAACATTGTATAACCAGGAGTAGCACACTAAGCCAAAGCGTGTTTCCAGATGTGACCTGGGAGCACAAGGAGGTTAAGTGACTTGCTCAGGATCACACAGTATGCACTGAGGCGGCTGTGGGATTCAAATCCAGGTCTCCAGATCTGCAATTCAGAGCCTTAACCCACTGCGCTATGTTGCCTCCAAACTTATATAACAAACATATAGCGGGCAGAAACACTGCCCCTAAGGGCAGAACACAGAAATGGTGGACGCCAACACCTAAGGTAGAAAGGGCAATTAGGAGGCCCCTGTGAGGGGGCTTACAGTAGCAACTGTCCTGTAGACTGTGATTGCTCAATTGTTGATGTAAATACTGTAAAGTACAGTAATCCCCTGATGGGAATCATTCTTCACTTCTATACTGTGTTTGCTTGTAACACTAACTAACTGGATTTGTCCAGGAAATAATATAGAGAATACTACATGGGTGGGTGAGTGTAACCAGAATTTGACACACAAACGAGATGTGGGATGCGACATAAACCCCTTGAGCAAAGCTCATTACAAAAACATCCAACACTGAGGGTGTGTGAAGAATTTTGGTTTACATACACCAACTCGTGTCTTGTTTTTTTACAATTGCTGCTGAGCATTTCTAATAAATGTGATGTTCTTCCCCTCTCTCCTCTCACCAGTCATTCTGTCTGGCCACTCACTACTCTCCCCCAACTCCTCGTACCACTGCTCCTTCCCCAGGACAAACAGTTGGTTAAGTCTTTTTTAAAATACATATTAAAAAACACAAACTGCATCTCACTGACAACAGCTCCTTGATACATGGAGCTAACATCAGCTATTGCATGCAGCCACCTGCTTGCTAAAGCCACCCTCTAACTCACTCCACTAATCAGTGGTGATATCACGTACACATACTTGATTGACAGGGCGCAGTTACAACTGCCTGATTGTAACACGTAATTACAACTGGGTGGTTGTAATGCTTTTTTAGCAACCCGTTATCAGAGCACTTAAAAATGCTCACCAGTAATTATAGTATTTTTTATTTGTCCATTCTTGATTATGAACATACGAACATATGAAATTTGCCAGCAGATAAAGGCCTAGAGGTCTATCAAGTCTGCTCGAATGTGCAGCTAGCACCCCTTATTCTGCAGCTGCCCCTCCCTTCCACCCTTCCCCTTCATTGACCCTCCCCCTTGTCCTGTCCCATCCCCTTTTGAAGCAGTCTTGTTCTACTGGATACCACTTCTGCAGGTAATGCATTCCACCCAGCCACCACCCTCTCTGTAAAAAAAGTGTCTCCTCATCTCCCTCCTGAACCTTCCTCCCTCCAGTCTCATATCATGGCCCCTGGTGTCCCTCTCCTCCCTTACTTTGCACAGCCCCTCTGTACCTGTCTTGTTTATTCCTTTCAAGTACTTAAAGGTTTCAATCATGTCCCTCTGTCCCTCCTGTTCTCCAGTGAGTGCATGTTCAACTCCCTCAGCCTCCTGTCATATGATAAGTCCCCAAGTCCCGTGATCATCTTTGTCACCCTGCACTGCTCCCCCTCCAGTAACTTAATGTCCTTCTTCAGATACAGGCACCAGTACAGCACACAGTACTCCAGGTGTGGTCTAACTAATGACCTGTACAGTGGCAGAATAACCTCCTCCCTCCTCAAGAATATACCCCTTGCAATACAACCCAGCATTTTGTTGGCCTTTGCAGCTGCCTTCCTACATTGTGCCGAGTTGTTCATTGACCCTGTAATGAGCACCCCCAGATCCTTCTCCTCCTCTTTCTGGGCTAGCTGCACTCACCCCAGCTGGTAACTCCTCCTTGGGATCTTCATCCCAAAATGCAACACCTTGCACTTTTTGGCATTAAACCCCAGTTGCCAGGTGTCTGACCAGGTTTCAAGCTTTGCCAGATCATCCTGCAACCCCTGCCACCCTCCTAGGTCATCCACCACTGCTTCTACCTTGGTATCATCAGCAAACAGACTGATCTTGCTCTTGATGTCCAATGATATGTTTACAATGAATATCCCAAACAACACTGGCCCTAACACCGAGCCCTGTGGAACACCGCTCGTCACTACCCTTAGGTGTGAGAGCTCCCCACCAAGCACCACCCTCTGTTGACTTCCCTGTAGCCACTACCCTACCCATCTCACCAACTTTGCACCTGCCCCTGTGCCTACTAACTTACTTCCCAGCCTTCCATGCAGCACCAAGTCTGATGCCTTACTGAAGTCCAGATACAGGACATCCACTGCATGGCCTCTGTCCAATTGCCTAGTTACCCAGTCATAGAACTCTACCAGGTTGGTTTGGCAGGATCTGTCACGTGTGAAGCCATGCTGTCTGCTGTCCTGTAGTCCTTTGGCCTCTAGGAGAGCCACCAGCCTCTCCTTCAGGATAGTCTCCATTAGCTTACCCACGATGGATGTGAGGCTCACTGGTCTGTAGTTTCCCGGTTCATCCTTAGGGCCACTCTTGTGGAGGGGCACCACATGAGACATCCTCCAGTCCTGAAGTACACACCCCGAATGTAGTGAGGCATTAAATAGGTCTGCCAAAGGTCCTGCAAGGACCGCTGCCAGCTCCTTCAGTATCCTGGGGTGGATGCCATCTGGGCCTGGCGTCTTATCCACCCTCAGTGCCTTCAAACCCTCCCGAACTCTGCCCTCCATGATTTCCCTATCTTCACCCCTCCCCCCGTTTCTGCCATTTCTCCCCTTGGTGTCACTCCCCCTCTTCTCTTTAGTAAATACTCAGCAGATTATGTCATACAATTAAAATAAAACACAAACTTACAACCTGTACATATTCTGACACAAGTACAGGGCCATGGACTTGCAAGTGGGTCCCTTCATGCTCCTGTAGTGCTCTATACTTACTATGCCACTAAGTGGGCTCAAACAAGGTTGTGGAGCCTGGGGCCTTTAAACTCATCATTTGGGGGGCTCATATCCTGAGTTAGAATGAAATAACAAAGTGCTTCCAACCAAAGAAAGGTTAAAGTGGGCCTGATGTCAGTGTGGTACAACCCCTGGAATGCAGTACCTTCCCACCTCCCCGCTGAGTCGCTCTATCCGTGAACCAGCTAAATGCAGTGATAGTCTCCATGAAGCATGCAACTTGAATTTTAATCCCACACTAATACGTACACAGTCAGTAATCATAACACAGTAACTGGGACTTTAGGGTCTGGCTTCAGGCCCTAAATGGGAAAGGTGGGGTGGTAGCAATAAGGAAGCACAGTATAGTCTATTCATGGCTGGCTCTTCTTTGCCCTTCCAGACCCAGCCTATAGCACATAAGGGCTGAAATTTCTTCCCCTACTGGGTGCCATATCGGGCTACTCTCTGTTCAGGAGAAACAGGGAAGGAATGAGGGTTTGTACTATACAGTATGTGAGGGAGAAAATCAAGGCCACGGAAGTACAGAGGCACCCGGAGGAAAAAGAAAGACTGGAGGTGCTGTGGATCATCCTGGAGACAGGTACTGGTGTCACTATCTGAACAGTGGGGCTATATACAGACCTCCAGCTGAGGAAGAGGAGTTAGATAAGGCATTTGGGGAAGCCATCATCAGAATGACATGCAAGAGTGAAGTGCAGCTAGTTGGGGACTTCAATCTGTCAGATGTGGATTGGAGCCTTCTAAATGCAGCTTTGGCAAGGAGCAGGGCATTCCTTGACTCCCTACAAGGGCCTTTCTCTGACAGCTAGTCAAAGATACCCACTAGAGATGGGGCAGTGCTGCACCTGGTGCTTACAAACAGGGACAGCATTGCAGACATCACAGTAGGCCGTCATCTAGGTACCAATGATCACTGTCTAGTGTGGTCTAACATTAAGACAGGAACAGAGGCAAATCACATGAGGATGAGGGTCCTGGACAGTAGGAGGGTGCAGGGAAGAAATGGGAGACTGCATTAGAGACTGCCTCATGGAGTGGGATTTCCATGGAGGGGTACAGGAACAGTGGGGAAAAATAAGGGAGGACATAATTAAGGCAAACAATCTCTGCATGAAAGAAGTGAGTAAAAGGAAAAGGAAAAAGAGAGTGTTACGGTTCTCTAGGGAAGTGGCCATGATGGTGAGGGGGAAAAAAGGCGGCATTCAGAAGGTATAAGGAAAAGCAGAAGGAGGAAGACAGGGAGGTATACCAAGTAAAACAGAGGGAAGTAGAACAGGCAGTGAGGGAGCAAAGAGGCAGACAGAAGAAAGGATAGCCAAAGGGATAGCTAAAGTGGATAAGATGATCTTCTGGTACATGTGAGAAGAGGGAAGCAAAGGGAGGGATAGTGAGGATAAGGAGGGCAGTAGGGAGAGACTACACAGAAGAGGATCAAGAAAAAGCAGCCATTCTAAGCAGGTACTTCTGCTTAGCCTTCACAGTGGAGAGGAGGTGCAGCAGAAACAAATGGGAGGAGGTGGACAAAAGTCCATTTTCAGAGGAAAGCGTCTTTCAGGGACTTTCATCTCTGAAAACTGACATGCTATGGGATCAAATGGGATACATTCAAGGGTACTAAAGGAACTCAGAGAGGTGCTAGATGCCCTACTGATGGCCTTATTGAACAATTCACTGGAAACAGGCATGGAGCTGGAGGACTGGAGGAGAGAAGATGTGGTCCCTAAAGTGAAGCAGGGAGGAGGCTAGCAACTATAGCCAAATCAGTCTCACGTCAGTGGTGGTATAATTAATGGAAGCCCTGTTAAAGGAAAGGTTGGTAGAGTATCTTGTATCCAATCAACTACAAGATCAAAGGCAGCATGGATTCTTGGGGGGGGAGTCATGCCAGATGAATCTGATTGATTTCTTCAACTGGGTGATCACAGAAATAGATCAGGGGTGGGCAGTGGATGTGGTCTATCTGGACTTTAGCAAGGCCTTCAACACTGTGCCACACAGGAGACTAATAAAGAAACTGAACAGCCTAGAGGTGGGATCCAAAGTGTTGAATTGGTAAAGGAACTTGTTAATGGATAAGCGACAGAGGGTGGTGGTTAACACCACTCACTCTAGTAAAGGGAGAGTAACCAGCTGGGTGCTGCAGGGCAGGGTTCAGTACTGGGACCAGTCCTCTTCAATGTCTTGATAAGTTACATTGCAGAAGAACTGGAAGAGAAGGTATGCCTTTTTACAAATGCCACCAAAATCTGTAATAGGGTGGACACTCAGGAGAGGGTGGAGAGAATGCATAGGAACCTTGGAAAACCTGAGGAGTGGTCAAGAGTATGGCAGTTGGGGTTCGATGCCAAAAAGTCCAAAATCATGCACCTAGGGATAGGTACCCAGAAGCTGTGCATAGGACAGTGGGAGGTACTGACAGTCATTGAATAGGAAAGGGACATTGAGTTTATCATATCTAATGACCCCAAAGTGGCAGGGTAGTGTGACAAAGCACTGGATAGGGCCAGTGTGATGCTTGGATGCATAGAGAGTGGTACCTCCAATGGGAGGAGAGAGGCAGTGTTGCTACTATATTGCTCACTGGTGAGACCCCACTCGGAGTATTGTGTCCAGTTCTGGAGGCCACACCTCAGAAAGGACATGAAAGGGTGGAGGTAGTCCACAGGAGGGTAACTGAACAGAAATTGTGCAGAGGTTGCATCAAAAGCCCTATAAGGAAAGACTGAGGAATCTCAACATGTACGACTTGGAAGAGAGAAGAGTGAGAGGGCACATGACAGAGACCTAAAAGAACCTCACTGGGGTAAACAGGGTGCAGGAAGGGAGTCTCTTTCAAATAAGAAAGAGCACCAAGACCAGAGGGCATGCAATGAAGCTGAAGGGTGGAAGTTTAACAGGGATGTGTGGAAGTACTACTTCACTGAAAGAGTACAGAAAAGGGACAGTTGAACACACACCATTGCCTGAGATTTAACCCAGACAAGACTGAAGTACTAGTGATTGAGTTGGATCACAAAGGGGGTGCAGAGGTAGGCAGTAATATGACTGGGCTCCAGCTCGAGACCTCTAGGCTATTGACCTCACTAAGGTGCAACAGCTGGGGGTCATTCTGGATAACAGGCTGACATTTGAGGCTCGGGTGTCAGCTGTTGTCTGGAGTGACTTTTATCATCTTTGGAACACCAGCCAGTTTAAGTTCCTTATCCCCTACCTGAGGGCCAGCCGACACTAATACATGCATTTGTGATGTCCAGACTGGATTACTGTAATGAGCTCTATCTCAGGGTCAATGAAAGTACCATATGATGCTTGAAGCTGGTGCAGAATGCAGCAACTAGTTTGCTGACTAGCCTTCTGATGTCACATCATGTAACCCTGGTCCTGTGTAAACTGCACTGGCCACTGGCAAAGTGGTGTGACCTTCAAGGTTGGCTTGCTAACCTACAAGACTTTATATGGGTTGGGCCCCAATTACATTTTGGTAGTCCTGAACCCTTACCAGTCCTTATGTCCTTTCTGCTTCACCAAGGCAGGTCTCCTTTTGTTCTCTAGAGCCATCCTTAAATCCTCAGAGGATTGAGCATTGAAGACCCCCCCCCAGTAGAGGCTTTTAACAGGGGGTTGAAAACTTACCCCTTTAGTCTGGTTTTCAGAGACCAGAAAGGTCTTGCCTAATTTTGGTTTTCACCTGTTGATGCTGCTGTTTTATCTTCTTATCTATTTTATCTTAAATGTATTGGTTTATTTCTATTTTTTTAGATATGAATTTACTGATTTCTGTTGTTTGAAAGCTATTATTTATAATACTGTTCCTCCTGTTTTTTAAATTAGAATGTTATGGCCTGTTATGTGTGGCACCCTGAGCCTACGTGGAAAGACTTCTTAGAAATAAATATACTACTGCTATACAATGCATTATGTACAGACAAGACATATTTGGGTTAAAGTGTTTAGATAAAATAACAGTCACATCAATGGTAATCACAGTGACTCTACAAAAGTAGGGTAATTAAGGCTTTGAATCATGAAATGGATACACTATAAGTCAATTTAGTCGATTTTTGTATTTGCTACTAGGAATTAGTGTTGGCAAAGTGAATGTTCTAGCTTTATTCCCTGATCCTGGGGCATTGTAGTTGAACAAGGCGTTAGATCTTAAATCAGTCATAGTGGACGTCTTAACCAATGCAAGGTCCATGAGGTAAACAGGGACTCTGCCCAAGAGCACTTCACAAACAAACAAATACCAATGTTGCAGTCTCCTTACTGTCAGTGATGCCCAGTTCACCAAAAGAATATAATACGCAGTTCTATTTTATTTGAAATTTGATAACCAGGTGTCACTAGCCTCAGCCCCAAGGCACATTAGGACCTCCTGTTTGCAGAGAGGATCCCCTTTTTTAACAGAACCTGTGAGCAGATGTAGGGTTCAGGAAGACTCACCAACCTTCCTTTTCTCAGTGGGAGGGTAGAAAGTGTAGTTTTGAGTTCCCTTGACTCTGCACTAAATTCAGTGTTTTAATCCCACCACTACCACAGGGTACCTCTTGCCTAAGTAATTTTGTAGGATAGCTGAGTGGTCACTATCTTTATCAAGGCACATAATCTTTGCAAAACCCTTCTGTTAAAATGTTAGCTCACACAATTGGACCCCAAGCAGAATTGATAAGAAAATCATAAAAGTTTACTTAAATAAAAGCAATACAGTAAATTCAACAATTTGGAAGAGCTTTGAACTGCAGACAATAACAAAAATAAAACTGGATGGTTTACATAAAACACTAGGCACTGTTGTTCTAAACTATACCTTATTCTGATGTTAGAGTCCAGAAAGATTAAATGTCCTTGTGGGTGAAAGTTCATTTAAGCAACAGAGTATGTAGCAGATCGTGATCATCCAAGTTAGTTCTCTGAAAAGTCCTTTTAAAAGACTCCAGGTGCTTCCTTGGAGAAAGTCTTAGTTTCCAAAATTCTGACTTAAATCAGAATTTTCTGTTCAGTATGTGAAAAGTCTAGTTTCCACACATTCAGGTCTGGTTTTAGAGATTTTTCCAGGCCTACACATATACTTTCTGGTGTAAAAGTATATACCAGCTTGGTCAGGCTACCTGACTCCAAACTAAAAACTGTTCAGCTGCCCTGAGTTCAAAATGTGTATCTGATACATACAGTCTGGTCATTTTCCAAGCCCCATCTACAGTGTGATGGGGTGTAACAGTTTAACTTTCCTGCATGTGTCACTGTGGTTCCATGTCAACCCCAGTAACATCAGGTCCATGCATTTGACTTGATCTCTGACCCCTAGGTGGTTCTGTGCCCTCTCTCTTAGAAACAGATAAACATAGAAACATAGACTTTGACAGCAGATAAGGACTGCTTCTCCCACCTAGTCTGCCCATGTCCCTAACTACAGGATAAGCTGGAGATCCTAGTTAACCAACAGCCTATTTCTTCCTACCCCCACAAGAATTGCCTTATGTCTGTCCCATGCATTCTTGAATTCTCCCACAGTTTTAGACCCCACAACCTCCTCAGAAAGGCTACTCCATGCATCCACCACCCTCTCTGTAAAAAAAAATACTTCCTCACATTGCCCCAAGCCATCCCCCCTCTATCTTCAAACTGTGTCCTTTTGTTCTTGCACATCTCTTGTCATTGGAACATACATGCTCAGTTTTGTATAATACTGTATTTTATGTCTTGCTGTGTCTGAAACCTGTCTCCCTTATCTGGAGCCATACCAGACCCACAGTAGCCATTATAGAAATTCTGGCTATTTTGTATTTACTCCTAAAAGCCATTTAAAGAGACAGTGTCTTACTCTAAAGTATATTACAGCACATACAACAGGAACCCAAATAAAGGACATGGACCTACTATGCGACACCAGGTAGGAGCAATGATGGGTTTTCCATGGGAGATCAGTGATAAATCTAACTGGACTATGATAAAGGGGATCCAGTGTGTTAAGCAAAGTGGTGGTGGAAATGTGATAGACATAATCCTCATAATCAAGTTGGGAAGCTTCATTGACAGCAAAGCTGTCGACATCCCCTACAGTGACAGCACAATGTCAACATGCAGTATTGTGCTATTCAGAAACAAAGTGTTGTTTGCCACCCCCCACACCCCTCCCCATCAACTCCAAGTCAGAGTTGTTTCAGGGAAGGGGCAAAATACCGGGAGACACTGCATCAGTGAAACCCAGACCATCACATCGACTTTCACTGTAAAGGTCTTTTTTCAGGTTTTGCTGTTGTGGTGTCACTGTGCAGTAGGCCACCGATCAAATTGTGCCAACAAAAAGGAGTTGACCAGCTGTTTACAAATGAAAACACTAATGAGAGCCTTATTTCTGTTAAAAAAAAAGGATAGTAATCTTTTTTGGTTCACAGTAAAGACAATGAATATGATTTTTAAAGTAAGATTACTGCACAAGAAAAGTCCTAAATCTCTATATGAACTATGAACAGACCATCATAATTTAGTACCATCCTTAGCATGGATTGAAAGATCAGAGACTGTCACAAGTCTGTTTGCAAAACAACATCCATTGTGTTTTTTTCTGTATCCAACAAAAGTCTAAGAATCAAACAACGCCTCCTGTATTTTGTTAAAATCATTCTGGGGTAAATTTATGGCTCCAGTTGGGTCCTTATGCTTAGAATATAAAATTCTGTCATCTGCATACAAAAACTGGTTTGTGTACAAAGAACAATATTTCAGCAGATCATTAATATGTAGTAAAAATTATAAAGGACTCAGCACGGGGTCCTGTCGAACCCCTATTGTGACTGTAACAAAGTCAGAACAAAGATCACCTTTTTTGACATATTGGAGTTGATGTTTTAAGTATGAATGAACACAATTTTTGTGTAATTAATCTAATGGCCAAGTTGTATCTAAATGTGTTACCTTAGGCCCTCTTCGGAGCACTGCTGCTGCCTTCCCCTGCATGGCTTCTTCACCGTGGTCCCAGTCCAGACTGCAGCTGCAGGACCTGGTGCTGGACTGGACACTGCCGTTTGTTCTGCTGCTTGTTCAGTGTCCTTCTCATTGTGTCATGTGCACCATCACTTTTGTTTGCTCAGTCAACCCCAAGACTGCCTTCAGGGTCAGGGAGTCCACAGCAAGGAGGTTGCTCAGTTTCAAGCAGTTCTCAAAGCCACACAAAGTGCAAAACCATTCCCTTCCCCCCAGAGTATGAACTTTGGGGATGTTCAACAGCATCCCTTGCCACCAATTTACCCCAAAGTCCCACCAGATGGCAGAAGGGACTAAGAGGTATTGGTCCTCATGGACAGAAGCCACACAAAGGGACAGAAACATGTTTACATAAAGGTAAATTGAAAGGCTACAAAAGCAGCCATGTTTGTGGTTTCTCTAGCCCAGGACTACTGAAAAAGGGATCAGAGGATGCACAACCTGGCTGGGAATGTTGGATATTCCTGTGTTCCACTTTACAGGACCAGCCAGTAGCAGACTAGCTCAGCTCTGCAAAATAGCTAAATTAGTACATCCTGTCCCTGTGAAACTGTCATCAGTTTGCAAACTGGCTCAGGACATGTATACATGCTTTTCCCTTGGAACTGACAGCCACTGAGAGCCAGGGGTTTAGCATAATGAACAATGCATGAGATGCTGGCCACTGATATTTAATCCCAGGTTTTCTGCACAAAAGAGAGACGTGCAGTAGAACAGATTTGTCTGGGAGACACAAGGAGAAAGACCTGTGAGTAGAGTCAGCAGTCATCCACAGGGTTGGAAGACAGCTGCTTAAATAATCTTTGCAAAAAGATATCTGTTTCCTCCAGAAACGACACCAAAGCCCCTGTCCAAGCTTTGTGAGCTAGCAGGACTTGTCCTGACATATAGTCTAGTTTGCCTGAGGCCCTGAGTGATTACCTACTCCTTGAGGGTTGGTAAAGGCAAGTCTCTTGTAGGGTGATGTTGACATCAGAGACTAGCATGGTCTGCATGCCTCGCCACCTGAAAGTATCACCTGCATCTGCAACCCTGAGGAAGACATCCTGCTAGAGTCAGTCTGCTGAGTCTGCTAAGGTTGCAAATACTAGGTCAATACCTCTACAGTTCTTTTGCTAGTCAAGAGCAGATAAGAGTAATTGCTGGATATTTCTGTGCAATTATTATTCAAAGCCATTTATAGAACTGCAACAGCCAGGAGCAACTAGCACCTGTGTTAAATAATTTGTTTGGCATCCCCAACCACCAGCCTTCAATTTGTACCACACTGTGGTTCAATATCAGGTCTGCAACTGCCCTCTGTGTGCATATAATTAATGTACTATATTGGGAGCTCCCAAGGGACATTGGGGTACTAATGCACTGGTAGGGGGAAACAGTAAATACTGTGTGAGTACTCACCAAAGGGTGGTGGGATTTGGGGAGTGATCTTAGAACAGTTTCACTGCATTTAATCCATTCCATTCCCCCATCCAGAGTCTGCCTCCTAATAAACATCCCTTGTGTTTAAATTCCAATTTATTGTGTTTTGCATATTGTTGTTGTAACCCCCCTTGGGGGTTTACCTTTAATTGCCCCCATTTCATCCCATCTGTCCGTTCCTCTGGTGCTGCCCTGTTGTTTTCCCTGATGTTCACTGCCACAGCCCGAGTCCTTGTTGGGCCCCGAACAGCTCCCAGTATTGTTTTGCCCACCATTTGGCTTTGAGAGCTAACTGCGAGTCATTTCTTCATTTCTTTGCTCCCCTGAGCAGCTGGCAGTTCGCACATGCGCAGAAGCGTGCCTGGATTTCTGACCACTGTAGTGATCAAATGGAAGGCAATTCAGTGGTCCTGGTGCCCCAGCTTACCTAATCGGTGGCTGGTGACCTAACTGAGGCCATTGAGGAGCCTCTCTGTATCATAAAAATAGAGATTGGGATGAGGCATATTTTAGGGTTCATTAATATTAATGAGCCACACTGAATATTAATGAGCAAACCTGCCTGATGCCTAGGGGGATTGTATTTCAGCAGCAGGCTGGGGAAAGGGAATAAATGTTAAATGATGGCAGCCTTTTGTGGGGCACTAAAGGGGCTCCATGTAAGTGGGGCAAAATAAAATGTACAAACACTGGCTGCACCAGAACTTTATTTGTGGAGACATTGTGTGAACTGCTGGGGGACTGAATGATAGCAGCCATGTTATGATCCTCTGGCCCATATTGGACTGTGCATCTATTAACAGAACACCCAAAACTCTTGAAAGGACTTATGGGAGAGGGTGTTAACTATTTTCAGGCACCAAGAGACTTTTCCAATAAATAATCAAAGAGGGCCTATGATTGTGATTGATGACTGAAACCAACCAATCAGAGTGCAGGATTTTCGGGGAAACATCCCGGAGACATTGAGCAGTGGAGTCAGTCTGTTCTGGGCTCTGATTGAGTCGAGAGGGCTTAGTGCTGGGTGAGAATTCATCTAAGGCCTTCCATAGTGCTTAAAGAGAGTCTGTTAGAGAAATAAAGGAGAAAGACTCTTGCTGATCAGAGGAGCTGTGCATTCGTGCTAATTGTTCCAGGCATCTTGTTGGAGTTTGTTCTTTTAAGTGGAGACTTCTGCTGCAGCAGTCCTGCATCAGTTTGGGACTGAGAGAATGCCTGTGAGCTGGGAAAGAGGTTTTCTGGAAACTGTGAGTAACCCAGAGGAAAGGTGGATGCTGATTTAATGCAGAGAGAGAGAGAGAGAGAGAGAGAGAGAGCTGTAAGAGAGAAAAGGTGAGCAGATGCCCTGTGCTTCAGGAGCCTATTGCTGTGTGTTGCTGAAATCCAGCTGAGGAAAGGAACTGTTTATCTGGAGTTGAAATATGGAATCTGTTACCCAAAGGTGCTGGAAAGCAGGAAAGTTGGAGAAATGGTTCTGGCTGCACAGCGGAGCTGTTTTCTCTTGAGAGGAAAGAGAAACCAGGAGATTCCCAGCTTAATTCAGAGCCAGGTGGAGAACTTGCTAACCTCTACCAAGTGGGGCCTGCTGGCTATGGGGGGGGGGCACGGCGCATGCTGGGTTAGCTAGGGCACATGCGACCTGTGATGGAGTCCAGCTGTGGAGTCACTCCTAGGTCTGTGTCCTCTGTGGTTTGGTGGGCCTTGCATGGGAGCTCTGTAAAGGGGCCTGAATAGGCTGAAGGTGACAGGCTGCAGGATCTTCAATCAAGGGGACAAGTGGCCAGACATTCAATCAAGCTTAAGTCTTCAGAATACTTACTGCTGCCCATTTGTTCTGCCCTTCCTGAATTGAAATCCTCTGAGATCAAGCTAGTGGAATCCCTCTGCACCAGGAACATCTTAGATCTCCAGGACCATGAGCACCCAGGGCTTGCCCTGGCAATCAAGGAGAGTAACTGCTTAATTGTTAACATTCATTTGCATTGTTCTTAGGGCCCCATTATCGTCCAACCCGCAGCACCGAGCAGGCCTGTGAACTCCTGGGTACCCAGAAAGGAGAGAGGGAAGTCACTGGTACCAGTGGGGGTGGGTATCTGGGGTGGTCTGACCTACCGGCCCTGTTATTATAAATTGCTTCTAACCATTTCTAACCATTTTTAGTTCCACAGCTATTCCCTTTCCAGGTACCTCTACCCTACCCTAGCCCTTCCCCATAATAAAGCTGTTTTGTTGTTTGAAATTGCTATGTGAAGGGTGCTTTGTGGAAACTAACTGTAAAGTGTACGTGGTCAAATGATATTGGAAAACTGTCCAGCATCCAGGGTGTGGGATGGTTGGAAGGGGAGGTGGGTAGGTACAGCATCCCAGGGGGCTGTACCAATCACACACCTGGTCCACTGCAGTTCACTCTGAATGGAGGCACTGCACTATTTTATAATTTTCTTTGGGACAGAACTCCCGAACACCACCATTGCAGGACCCAGGCCCATTAACCTGTGTGAAGGTCAACAGGCAGGGGTAGTAGCCCACTGGTATACAACACCTGGGATACATTGTGTTTATATGTGTTGTTGTGTTTGCATGCATATTGTTGTGCTTGCAGCTGTAGTCTGGAGAAGGACCACAGTGATGGAGCCATGCAGGGGAAGGCAGCAGCAGTACTCCAGAGAGAGCCAAAGGTAACACATATAGCTGAGATAGTAAAGTTGATAGAGTGGTAATATGTGTTATTTAACAGCTCCCATGGGAAAGCATTATTCCTCCTCTAGGCTCTGCGATCTCTGACCCTTCAAGTGCCCCCCTCCGCCAGTGGAGGTGTATAGGCAGTGTAGGGCATTGGGGATAGCTCGTAAGGGAAGGAAACAGAAATCTGCAGGGTCTGGTGTGGGGAATACAGATGGGGGGTAGATTGGGGTCGTGGGAACTAGGAGGTGCCCTGGGGCAAAATGGGCCCAGGAAAGGGCTCTTCCCTACCTGGTGCCCATACACAAGGGCTCCACAACTAGTGGGCAGTCAACCGGATATGCCTTATCTACCTGTTCTTCTCGGGCAGTGTTATACAATGCCAGATCTATCAAGAACAAAATGGCAATTATTGCCGATCTTGTTTCAACATCTGATCTAGTTTGCATCACTGAGACTTGGCTGGATGAAAATGCTAGTCCAGTATTGGAATTGCCCATTCCGACAGGGTGCTCGGTGGTACACTGCCCGACAGAGAATCATAGGGTTGGGGGTGTGGCAGTTTACTTTAAGCTGGACCTGAACCTCACAGCCTTCCTAGTGGGAACAACGAGGTCTTTTAAATGGGTGGCCATTCAAGGGTTTGCAGGTATAGGTTGTAAGATCCTTCTCATCTACCGTCCTCTGGGGGATGAGAAGAAATTCTTGCAGGAAGTCATGGACTTCATCGTCGAACTGGTGTTGGAATTACACAAATGGATTATTCTGAGAGACATCAATGCCTGGTTGAAGATGGATTTTCGCAGTTTGGTCACGACTTCCTCCAACGAATGTGTTCGTTGGGCCTGACACAGGTTGTTACCTCTGCAACACGTATACACAGCCGCTCGTTGGACCTCGTCTTCCTGTTGGGAACGGAGGTCATTCACCTTATGGTGGAGCCGGTCATTTGGTCAGACCACCATACTGTGAGATTCTCATTCGAGGCCCCCCAATAGACTTTCCCCTATGGAGACGGTCCAGTACTGCCCTTTAAGGGGTTTCACCCCACAGGATCTGATGGTAGTGCTGGATCTATCAGGTTTGATGACTGCGTGCGAAGAGCTGGGGGAATTGGTTCTGATCTATAATAGGGTTATTTCCGAGCCCTCGAATCTATTTCACCTGTCTGTGTTCAACCCCTCACTTCACACCAGAGATCCCCCCCTTGTTTGATGGGACTGTCAGGGAGATGAGGATGAGGGGTCAAAGGTTGGAGCGGCACTGGCAGAGATCAGGTTCAGGGGAGGACAAGCTTATATTGATGTCTCATGACAGAGACTATCAATCGGCAATCTCCTGTAATAAGGCAGAATTCTTGTCCAGGGAGACTGCTGCTGCAACTAACAGAATGGCTCAGCTCTTCCGCACTGTTGATAGGCTATGTAATCCTGCCTCTCTTCAGTCCAGGGGAGCTTTTTCACAAATGAGGTGTGATAAGTTCACTCTGCTCTTTGCAGATAAGATTGCCTCCATTAGATCGGAAATCCAGTTAGCGCTCTCTAATGGGGCATGCAGTGGCAGGCCCGAAATTACAGGCATTCAGTCTGTCTAGTCCGACTTTGACCAGTTGGCAGTCATGGATGTTGAGAAGGTCATCCATGAGTTACAGACAACCTACTGTAGTTTGGACCTGGGACCAACACATCTCCTAGTGGTGTGTGTTGATGTCATCGGCCTGGCCCTAGCCAGGATAGGCCAGTATTCCTTAGAGACAGGGATCTTTCCTGGACCCCTGAAGGAGGCGGTTGTAAGGCCACTCCTGAAAAAAGCTTCACTGGACCCGGATTCCTGGTCAACTACAGACCTGTCTTTAACCTCCCTTTTGTGGGTAAAGTTATTGAGTTACTGAAGTTGTTTTAATTCCATGACAGTGTCACAACACAGTAGTCCCTTACCTGTTGCTGAAGCCAAAGTTGTTTATTTTGCTTTACATCCAGCTAGCAATAGTAGCAAGTAGTGACCCTCCAGTCAGAAAGTGAAAGTATCAAAATCTGAATTTGGTAATAATATTGTGGTTGATCCCTCAAAATGCCTGCAAAGAGACGAGTAAGTAAAGCTGTTTCTGGCCATGGCAATGTTGGCAGTAAGAGGGTCTGTGGGCATGGTAGTAGTAGTAGTAGTAGTAGTACGCGGACGGAGAAGTGCATTGGTGATGTGAGGAAAGGTATTTCTCCTGCAATGTTTTTTACAGCCCAATCAGTAGCTTCACTGATGTTGGAGAAGATGATGTTTTCCCAGCCGGTAGTGTTAGTGTTACTGGTGTTAGTGGTGGTGGAGATAGTATTAGCATTGTTGTGTCAAGTTCTAATTCTGACCAGTGTACCGTATCCAAACATATTGAGTGTGAAGCAATGCAAGTGAGTGACAGTGTAGATGATCATGTCAACGATAGCATACAATGTGATATTCCATCCACCGTGGCACTTAACGTCACTCATTTTCCATGCAACAGTGATTCACAGTGTGGTGAAAAAATATCAGGTGATGGTGGTGTAGATGCTGATGATGATGGTGGTGTAGATGCTGATGATGGTGGTGTAGATGCTGATGATGAATGTGGTGATGCTGCTGCTGATGATGTTGCTGTTGTTGCAACATACAGTCCACATGTTAGCATCCAAGCAGAAGATGTGTGACAGTGACAGTGACGTTGATGAATATGATGATGATTTAATTGACCCCAGTTGGGAACTGGAGAAAAATAAATTAAAAGTGGCTGTGTCTGAAATTTCTGAATCTGTTTGCAGGAATCCCCGTAAAAACTTGTGATTTACCAGTTTTACTGGATGATGATGATGATGACGACCCAGTACTCAATATGATAGGTAGTCATGGTGGTCAGTTGCAGTCCAGGTGTGCAGTGCCAGAAACATCACGTGCCCCCCCCCACTTCAGTGCTTAAAATAACAGACTTAAATAAGCCACATCATCATGGACGTGTTAAAAGTAGAGCATCACAGTCCCTTGTTTGGGAATGTTTTTGTTCAAGATGCAAATGATGATTCAGTTGCAATCTGCCAGGTTTGCCATGTGCGTGTGAGTCGTGGTAAAAGGGGGAGCCATCTTGGGACAGGAGGACAGCATACGCATCTTAAGAATAGGCACTTGGCTCTGTGGACCCAGCACAAGCTGGCAGCTAATACCAGACTTGGGCGTTCACCCGTATCACTGGCAGCAACCATAGCCAGCATGTTATCCCCTTCCATGACTGTTAAGCCCAGTAGGAAATCAAACGTGTGCAGTAGTGCGGCAATAAGAGCAGAGGATTACTACAGGCATGATGATGATGAGGTGGAGGACCAAAATGACTTTGAAATGTTGTCCAGTGCTGGTGAGATTAGCAGTTTCTGTGGTGGTGATGATGGTGAATACAGTATGTCTAGTGCAAGTGGTACATCAACCCCAGTTGGCAAATCCAGAAAAATAACATAATTTCTGGGTTTGTCATCATCATCACCTGAGAAACCGCCTTCATCAAATGTCCATATCCACCCCCTGCCAATGCCATTCATCACAGAGCACAACCATTTGTGACCAACACACACCCTGTAAAACGTTCAAGTTAGCCCATGTTACAGAGTGTTTTTGCGCATAAGCTGAAGTACCCCCCCAATCATACAGTGTCACGTGAACTTAATGCTGCTGTAGCGGAAATGCTGGCAATCGATCTTTTGCCCTTCTCCTTTGTGGAGAATTCTGGGTTCCGGCGGTTTGCTGCCCATGCCTGTCCAAAATGGAAAGTCCCATCCAGGACATACTTTTCTACCCGTGCTGTTCCTGAGTTGTTCCGCACTGTCTCAGACTCAGTAGGACATGCCCTTCAACATTCCTCCTCTCCATTCATCCATTTAAGTATAGGTATGTGGACAAGTAGCAAAACAGCGGGGAGTTCATATCTGTGTATAACTGCACACTGGACGCAAGTGCTTGGGGTTGTTTGTGATGCTGGTAGTGTGAATAATCAGTGCAGGAAGGTGGATTGTAATGGTAGCAATCTTCCTGGAATTCGCTAGCATGCAACAATTGCTATGCGCAGTGTGACCTGTTCACACAGTGGTGAGAACATGTTGGACATGGTACTGACTGAAATTGATAGATGGCTAAACCCTCTGTCCCTGAGAGCTGGGTTCATAGCAAGTGACAATGGGTCAAACGTGGTGAAATGCATCACGAATTAAGTTTTTTTTTCGTGTTCCATGCATGGCCCACTGTTTAAATCTTGTGGTTCAGGAGTTTCTGCAGCACCCTGACATAAAGGAAATGCTGGCCGTTGCACGACATATCTGCTCACTTTTCAAGATCTGGAAAGGCCCGTGACGAACTGCGGTAGTTGCAGATACAAAACAGCCTGCCTCAGCACCGCCTGAAGATGGAAGTTGTCACCCAATGGAACTCCACATTATACATGGCAGAGAGGTTGTATGAACAATACAAAGCCATCACAGAATATCTTGTTATGCACACTAGCCGTGACAGTTCTGGGGTCTCCATGTCTATGACGACTGAACAGTGGTGCCTCATGGACTCTGTAATAACAATTTTGTGGCCTTTTGAACATGCCACACAGGCAGTGAGTGGTGAGTCTGCCTTCATTAGCCAATCAGCCAGTGCAGTGTCAGTGGCTCAGTAGGTAGCACACTCGCCTCTGAGGCCAGGAGATCAGAGGGCTGTGGGTTCAGTTCCCATGTCTGGCACTTGGATTAATATCCCAGTACTGACACTGTAGTGCAGCATGAGAGGGGTGCTGCACTTCTGAGATGCCGTCTTTCGGATGAGACGTTAAACCGAGGTCCCATCTGCCTGGATTGGTGATAGTTCAGGTGGATGTTAAAGATCCCATGGCATTTATTGAAAAAGAGTAGGGGAATTTCCCCAGTGTCCTGGCCAAAACTTCCCTCATTCACTAAAAAAATGCCACCAACAGCTTAGTCTGGTTCAAGGTCAGTTGGCATTCATTTGTATTGCCCTCCCCCTGGGTCGTGCCTGAAAATAGGCAGGATTTGTCTAGTGCACTTACCTGGTCAACAAAAAACAACTAAACTAAAAATCAATTCCACTGCTGTGGGTGCTGAGGCAGACATTGGTGAATGTACAGCATAGCCTTGATGTTGCCGGAGGCGGTGGTAGCAGTATGTTGCTGCAACACATGCTGACAGTATTTGACCAGAATCATCACATTGTGAGCATTCAGCGTAGTGACAACTTTGCCATGGCAACAATGCTGGACCCACGATACAAACGTGGAATTACATCAGTACTGGAGGGAGGGCCTGAACAGGTAAAAAACATCAGTGGTCAACTGGTTCGCTTGGTTCATGGGGCACAGAAGTCACGTGCCAAGGTTTGCAAGCCTCAGCAGCATAATCCAGCTGAAGGTGTAGCTGGAAGACCAGCAAGAATATCATGCAAGGGTAAGGGGACTGTAGTTCCTGGTGGTCTGTCATCCAAAGTGGTTGGCGTCAACCCGCTTTGGGAAGCTTTGTCCCAAATGGGTATTTGTGACATCAATGATTCCGGGGAACAGGCTGATGCATCAACAATCAGACTGAGTGCAGCACAGAGAATGGTTGAGTCATATGTGCCTGAAAACAGGCATCTGACAATAAGTGAAGATCCTCTTTTGTACTGGAGTGGAAAGGTCAGTGAATGGCCAGAGCTGACTGCAGTGGCACTGAAGTACCTCACATGCCCCCCATGGACCACCACCACCACTGGGACTGATGTTATCCAAGTCTGCTGCCACCATGAGTCTGTCTGCCCACCCCAGACCACCACCACCGGGACTGATCCAAAAAAGTTTGTCAACATGATCAGGCACACCCCTCCCCGACCCGAGCTTGGGCACACACGCAACACGCAGAAGTTGTTTCATTCCATGACCATGACCATCATTAAGAACCGGACTCCAGAAGGATGCTGATGAAATCTGTGAAGAAATAAAAAATAACAAACCATTACAGACAAAACTGAAAATATGATCCCCCCCCTAAAAAAAGAAATATTTACCTTCATGTGCTTGAGAGTTATCCAGTTCCATTTAAGTGCACAAAATTCTCATTGAGCACTGGATGGTGCACGGCAACAGTTCAGAGACGGAGTCACCTGTGTGTGATGCAGAACAATAGCATGAATACATGACCATGTCAAGTTCAACCCCCTTCATCGTCACCTACAAAATACACAACCATATATCTCTATATAGATATATATATATCTATTCACCAAGGCTACTATTACTGTACATCCAAAGGGCACCTTTCAATCCAGTTGAGATGATCACTTTTCACTTCTCTGCACATAAGGAGGATGCATTCTGGGCCTGCAGAAAAAATCTGGGGACTCTGTGCCACTGTTGTGCGCATGACTGAGTGCGCCATAAATTCTGGGGGACTTTGTATGTGCTGAAACAGTCTCATTTCACTGTGTTACCACTTGTCAATTTTCTGGACACATGCAGGATGCATTCTGGGACTGCAGAAAAAATCTGGGGACTCTGTGCCACTGTTGTGTGCATGACTGACTGCGCTATAAATTCTGGGGGACTTTGTATGTGCTGAAACAGTCTCATTTAACTGTGTTACCACTTGTCAATTTTCTGGACACAAGACAGATGCCTTTTGCGGATGCAGAAAAATGAGGCACCAAAACAGCGCACATACACAAAACACACAGACACTTAACAGAAGGAAGGGGCCCCAGACTACAAAGTGTAACGCATACCGAAGACAACAAAAAAAGTGCATAATTACATACAAGGGTCAGGGATGGTGGAGGAATATATTTTATGGCACAGTAAGGAAGGTGGGGGGGGGAAACATGGTGTGAGGAAACAAAACTAGTGTGGGATCCTATGATGATCCAGCAGCAGTTCCAGCATGGACATAATTTGAAGCTGATGTCCCTCTATGTCATCCAGCCGCTGCTCCACAGCACTCATCCTCTTGCTGTTCTCCTCAACAGCACTCCAGAGAACTGCCAAGTCAGACAGTGTTACATGCATTTCTCTGGCATCCGCTCCTTCGACAGCTGACCTGCTGGTGGTGGTGGGGGTGCTGATGCAGCAACAGGTGCTGCTGTAGCCCTCCTCTTCTTAGGGATGCCGCACCTGCTATGCACGGTGACACCCTCTGCCACAGAACGGCCAGCAGGTGCAGGCATGGTCCGTTCTGTGGCAGCCTGTCACTCCAACTGGTGGTGATTAAGCATATGGGTGCGCTGGCCCCCAGTCCCCAGGTGACTCCCCTTGGGGCCACGGTGCACCTCCACTGCACATAGGCAACACTTAACCACACTGCTGTCCCCCCCCCGACACAGTCAAAAAACTGCCAAACAACGGAGGTGCGGGGAGGACCAGGCACAGGCAGGGGAGGGCCAGATGAACTGGCAGTAGGCTGCTCACACTACTCAACGGTTCTGATGGTGGGATCCATACCTGGGCCTGGGGGGACAGGCACATCCTGCTCCAAGGACCTTGTGCTGGACTTGGTGTTGGTGGTGGTTGAACTGCCTCAGAGTCATGAGGTGGTGCTGGTCCTGTTTCCGGGGGTTGGACACTCAGAAGTTTAGAGTGGTCCAACACAAATGGGTGCCCATGCCCCCCACGCATGCGCACAGTATGACGATACATACTACCACGCTCTCCCAGAGCTGCCCCCACCCCAGACATTCCTTCACCCTGCTCCATCTCGTGACACAAGCACAACACACACATAGTCACACACATACAGACAAACAGCTAAGTAGGTAAGAAAAATAACATTTACAGAAAGAACAAATTAAGTAAAAAAACAGTACAGAAAAGACAAAATATGTAGCTTTTAAAAAAGCTGTTGCTTTAAGTATTAAATTTTAACTCTCTCTGCAATCAAAAAAACACTCCTCGCTCTAGTACACACACACTCCTCTCTCTCAGTCTGCACAGGAGAAAGTGAAACTGTCTGTGTGACTCACTTCCTTCCTGCCTGGCTAGAGAGCATGTGACTTACAGTACTGTAAACCATGTGATCTGTGGGGGGGGGGCCTGCCAAGTCTGAAACACCAAGTCGATCACTTAGAATCATAATGAGGAACGTGAAGTCCATTAAAAGCAATGACTTCACCTTACTTTGTATTCTTATTATGCCAACGCGAAGTGGTAACAACAAGGCGAAGTGAGGACTTTGCATTGCCCACTCCATGTAAGAGTGGCAACGCGAAGTGCCCACTTCGCATGCACTTCGCTAGCGAATTTTAAATTCGCTGCATCTCTATCCATGCACTGACCATTTAGTTTTTGTTATGAACTATAGTGACACAGAAATTCCCTATCTGGATCTGACAGTATACAAAGAACAGGACAAGTTGATAACAAAACTTTACAGGAAGGAAACTGACAAAAATAGTATATTACATGAAAGGAATTTTCATCCACAAAACTTGAAACAGTCCATACTGTATGAACAGTTAGTACAAGCAAAAAGGAATTGAACAAATCCAGATGAGTTTGAAGGAACCAGCACAGAGATGGTAACTAGATTTCAAGAGAGGGACTACCATCAGGAAATTCTTAGACAGGCAGTGGAAAGGGTTAATGACAAGGAAAGGCAGGATTTACTAGTTACAAGATCTGGAGATCAGATCATACATAATGAGAGGATTGTCATGGCAACAACATATAGTGATGTATTCTATAACATAAAAAAGTTATAAATAGACACTGGAATATTTTAAAGGCTACTCCCATGGGAGAAAGAACTTTTCAGAACCTCCCTCTTATGGTAGCAAAAAGAAACAGGACCCTAGAAAACAGATTAGTAAGGACTAGTCACAAGATACTGGACATAAGACCTGTAAATTACGTCACCACCGAACAAATTAAAGGAAATTATCCATGTGGGCACTGTGTGAATTGTAAAAATAGATATAGAATCAAAAAAAATAAGAAACACAGCCCAAGGTGAGGACATTGAAATACAACAGTTTATAAAGTGTTCTACCACAGGAGTCATTTATTTGCTAAAATGCCCGTGTGACATGATTTATGTTGGGGAAAATGGAAAGATTATTGAAAAATAGAATCACAGAACATGAAAGTGACATTAGGAGACAGGATATTACATCTCCTGTAGCCAGACATTTTATCCAATGTAATCACCAGGTCACACAACTCAGGTTTTTCGGTCTGGAAAAAGTGATTCCTGACCCACGAGGGGGAGATTATAGAGTAAAGATTCTGACAAGAGAGGCTTACTATATACTCAGATTCAGAGCCAATGACAAAAAATATGGCCTCAATGAGGCAAATGACTGGCAACCTATCTTATAGGTTAATGGACAGCTAGGAAATACATAAGTAAAGCTCCTGTGATAAACCCAGTGCTTTGCCTTATTATTTTGCCTAATATCTGTTTGTAACAAAACTCTGGTCAAAGGATCCATGATGATAATTCCTCCCCCACCTTTTTCCTTCCTCCATACTTGTGCAACTGGTAGATAAAAATATAGAAGAGGTTATGAAAGGCTTAAAACCCTAGTGGTTAGGGGTTTAAAGCATTCAAATTAGATCTGCTGCATTTATAATAAAAGTGAAAAAAGAGTATGCTAGAAGAAAATAAACATTTAAGGTTTATTTTTATAGACTTAACCTTTATAAGGAATGTTAAGTTTCTGGGGGAATATGAGTGACTTTTAAATGTTTGTTAATAGAAGGGATTGATCATTTGAATACTACCCCTGATCTAAGCACCCCACATCCTCTGGGATTAACATCCCTTCCCTCTTTGACCTCCCATCTACAGTCAGAACTGACAGGAGGGCACTCGCAAATGTTTGCATCAATAATATATTAAAAATCTTTGACAATCAATAATGGTGACACTTGATAACTTTAAATAAGTTTCTACTTGGATTCTAGGCAGGACACTTTCTCATAGGTGCTGTTAATTCAGGTTGGGCGACCGAGGGTTCGTGCATGTGCCTGGAGGTACTTGGCACCACAAGATTACGCGCTTGGCTCCATGCCTGATTCCTGTCGAGAAGACTTTAAAACTGATGCCACAATGTGGGGGGTACCTCCATCTAAGAGAAAGCGGCATGGAGGTCCAGCGTGATGAAATACATCTCCAATAAGCATTTGTCAATGCCAAATGTTGTCTCACTGGCATTGGTAGTGCAGCAGTTAGAGGTACATAATTGGAATGGCAGTATTGAATTGATGCCAACCTCACCCCTACTCTGCAGAGACTGACAGGCATTGGGGTGTGCCTTTGGGTCATCAGCTATAACTCTCATGCCATTTAACCTCACCCTACCCTGTAGACACTGTCAAGTGTCATGGTGTGCTTTGGGGTCTTTGGGCCTTATACTTACCCCACTCTATAAGGAAATACACTGAGATGGGTGCAGTATAGGAGAATGGGGTGAAATTTAGGGCCGAACACTCCAAGGCACACCTCGATGCCTGTCACTGGCTGCAGGGTGGGGGTAGAATGGCATGAGCATTACAGCCAATGATCCCAAGTCACACCCCTAATGCCTGTCAGTCTCTACAGGGTTGAATGTTACGGCTGGAAAACCTAACTGCATAGGCGTTTGTTGGTATTTTCACTCCAGATTTTCAACATGGGCTTTTTGTGACCCCACCTCATCAACAGAGGCACTATCAGTTTATTAGCTGAAAGGTGGTTTTGCACAGTGACTATGCCATTTGGCGACGAAGGCACGAAAACACATTTTGGGCAGGATGTGAAAAATGATGACTGTATTGTTCATGAGGAGGTGTAAAAAATGGCAAGGTTAAAAATCTAGAGTGAAAATATGAAAAATCGGTGAAGTCATGAGCAGGCATAGAAAATACGCAACACACGTCCATAACCCAGTTATTTTTGGGATTTTTTTAACCACATTTTCAACATAGGCATTTTGGTACCTCCCCTCATGAACAGTGGCACTGTGATTGTGTTAATCTGTCCCAAAAGTTGATTTCCCACAGCGACCACACCATTGTGTGCCACAGGCGCAAAAACACATTTTTGGCAGGATGTCAAAAATGACAGCTGTACTTTTCATAAGGAGGTGTGAAAAAATTTCATTGTTGAAAATCTGGCATGAAAATATTGCAAATTTGCGAAGTTACAAGGGTGCGTGGAAACTGCGCAATGCGTGCTTTAACACAGTCATTTTATGGACTTTTGCCACTAGATTTTCAACATAGGCATTTTAGTACTTCTGCTCACAAAGAGTGTCACCATCATTTTCTCAAACTGTCCTGAAAACTGATTTCGCAGAGCGACTGCGCTATTCTGCACCAGACGTGCGAAAACACATTTCAGCCAGGATACGGAAAATGACACCTGTACTGTTCATAAGGAGGTATGGAAATTGCCAGTTTTGAAAATCTGTAGTGAAAATATTACAAATTCAAGAACTTACAAGCGTGCGTGGAGACTGCGCAATGCACGTTCGTAAAACAGCCATTTTTTGGATTTTTTTCCACCAAATGTGCAACATAGGCTTTTTGAGCGCCCCCCTCATAAACAGTGCCACTGTCGTTTCATTAATCGGTCCCAAAAGGTGATTCTGTGCAGTGACCATGAAATCTCCTTTTGGGATCAAGTAATGCCATGACAGTGACTGAATTCATGAGGAGGGGGTTCCAATAACCCCATGTTGAAAATTTGGTGCCCAAATTCCCAAAAATGCCCAAGATATGCACCAACATTGAAACAACCCTATTTATGCCATTATACAGCTTACATAGAAACATAGAATTTGACGGCAGATAAGGACCGCTTGGCCCACCCAGTCTGCCCATTTACCTACCTAATGGATAAGCTGCAGATCCTAGTTAACCAGCAGCCTACTTCTTCCTACCCCCACCCCCTAGAATTGCCTTATGATTGTCCCATACATGCTTGAATTCCACCACTGTTTTTGACTCCACAACCTACTCCGGAAGGCCATTCCATGCATCCACAACCCTCTCTGTGAAAAAATACTCTTAAATTACCTCTGAGCCGCCCCTTCTATCTTCAAATTGCCCCTTGTTCTTGCACACTCTTTTTGAAAGATGCTACCCTCTTGGACTTTGTTGATTCCTTGAGGTGCTTGAAGTTTCTATCATGTCCCCCCCTTTCCTCAAGGCTATACATATTAAGCTCCTTAAGTCTCTCTTCATATATCTTCCAGTGCAGACCCTGCACCATTTTAGTTGCCCTCATCTGGACAGCGTCCCATCCTGTCTATGTCTTTATGGAGATTGGGTCTCCAGAACTGCACGCAGTACTCCAGATGGGGTCTCACCAGCTGTCTGTACAGAGGGATAATAACTTCCTGTTTTCTACTGGTGATGCCTCTCCCTATGCATCCCAGTATCCCCCCAGCCCTCCTTGCTGCCCTCTCACATTGCTTGCCCACCTTTAGGTCATCTGATATGACTACCCCCAGGTCCCTTTCCATTTTTGTTGTTGCTAGTATCTCACCCCCCACTGTGTACTCTTCCCCTGGGTTTTTGTTTCCCAGGTGCATTACCTTGCAGTTCTTAGCATTGAATCTAAGCTGCCATACATTTGACCATTCCTCTAACCTTGCCAAGTCCCTTCTCATCCTTTCCACCCCACCTTGTGCATCAACTCTGTTGCAGATTTTTGTGTTATCTGCAAAGAGACATACTTTTCCTTCCAGTCCCTCTGCAATGTCGATTATAAAGACATTGAAGAGGACCGGTCCTAATACTGAACCCTGCGGTACCCCACTAGTAACCCCCCTTTCTTCAGAGTGGACTCCATTTACTGTTACTCTCTGTGTCCTATTCTCCAGCCAATTCTTACCCAGGCTGTCATCTTGGGACCCACTCCCAGGCTGGCTAACTTGTATATTAATCTTTTGTGGGACTGTGTCAAATGCCTTGCTAAAGTCTAGGTAGGCCATGTCCACAGCCCTCCCTGATCTACTACTTTGGTCACTCCAGTCAAAGAAATCTATCAGATTGTCTGGCATGGACCTTCCCGCTGTGAATCCATGCTGCCTTGGGTCCTGTGCTCCTCTGGCCTCTAGATACTCGACAATTCTTTCCTTCAGAAGTGATTCCATCATTTTCCCTACCACTGAGGTTAAACTAACAGGTCTATAGTTTCCTGCTTCTGCCCTGCTCCCACTTTTGTGAAGGGAATCACATCTGCCCTCCTCCAGTCAGCCGGGTACCCATCCTCTCCATGATTTGTTAGAGGGTAGTCAGTGGTGTCACTAGTTCTGCCCTTAGTTCTTTTAGAATTCTGGGATGAATCCCTTCAGGCCCCATTGCTTTGTCCACCTTCAGTTTTAAGAGTTCTTTCAGAACCCTTTCTTCTGTAAATGGGCTGGTATCAACTTCTGTATCCAGAGTGTTTCTACTGTTTGTTTTAGGTAGCTCCCTCTTCCTTTGTAAATACTGAGCAAAATATTTGTTTAGTATCTCTGCCTTTCACAGTCACCCCTGCCCACCCTCCTCCCTCCCTTTATTAAGCCTCTCTATCCTCCTTGGTCTTCCTTCGCATCCCTGATGTACCTATAACAGGTTTTATCCCCTTCTTAACTGAGTGTTGGCTATCTTTCCTCAGTTTGGGCCTTTGCTGTTCTGACTGCCTTCCCAGCTTCCTTTGCTTTAACTGATACAGTTCTCTGTCCTGCTCCTTCTGTGATTCATTGTACTTCCTGAATGCTTTTTCTCTTGAATCTTCACTGCCACTTCCTTTGAGAACCATAATGGTTTCTTACATCATTTCGTTTTGTTTATTTGCTTCACACAAAGGCTTGTTACCTCTGTGATGGCAGTTTTATTATTCCCATTGTTCTTCCACCCTCCTTCCTGTCCATTTGCTAGTGCATTCCTTAGGCACTCCACCTTTTTAGCAAAGTCAGCCCTCCCTAAAGTCAGTACTTTGCCTTTGTATGGCTTGACTGTATTGCTGTGTTTATGAGAACCATACTGTTCGATGGTCGCTAGTTCCCAGATGGCTACCCACTCTACATCTGTGATCCCTCTCCATCTCCATTTGAGAGAACCAGGTCTAAGATTGCTCCCTCTCGAGTGGGCTCCAATACTAGTTGTCTAAGGCATGCCCCTGTAGGGCATCTAGAATAACCCCACTCTTTGAAGTGGCTGCTGCAACTGCACTCCAGTTAACATCTGGCATATTCAGATCACCCATCAGCAATATCTCCCCTTTTTCTGCCATTCTAAGTATACTTTCTATCATTTCCTTGTCCATTTCCTTCCCCTGAGAAGGGTGTCTGTATACAACCCCTGTGCGGATTGTGGTGCCATTGCCGGTCTCCAATTTACCCACAGTGCTTCTTCTCCTCCCTGTTTACCCTTTTGTTCTGTTGCTTTGATTCCTTCCCTTATGTAAAGAGCTACTCCTCCTCCTCTTTTACCCTCCCTGTCCCTCCTGTAGATAGTGTATCCTGGTATGTTTATGTCCCAGTCATGGTTTTGTGTGTACCATGTTTCTGTGACTGCCATGATATCCAGATGTTCCTCCTCCATCAAGGCCACTAATTCAGGAAGCTTGTTACTCAGACTACGGGCATTGGTACTCATTGCTCTCCATTTTTTGATGGCTTTACCTTCTGTTGCAGCATCCCCCACTGACCTTTCTACCTTGGTCTTTTTCTCATTTAGTACCCTGTTTTGTAGGGAGAGGCTGGGATTTTCGAAGATCATCACACCATGCTACGGAGGTAAGTATGGGGTGGAGAGGGTGTGGGGAGGCAGGGTGCGCAGAGCGTGGGCGCGGGTTGGGGAGGGCCACTGGAGTCGACAAGGGACCATTTTCTGGTTTGCAGGTTTAAAAAAAAAACATTGCAGGATGGTTTTTGTTTCACTGGGGCATTTGGTACGCTGGGGTGGGCTTCCAGCATGCCACCTGACTGTTTCGGGGAGGTGCTGTGGGGGGGGACAAGAGCCGAGGGGGACTGGGCACTCCCCTTGGCACACAACAAAAGCAGCAGGGTTGTTATGCTGAAAGAGAGTGGGCTCCCCCATTGGCAAAATAAATGGGAAAGGGGGACTGAAGCCAATGGGGATTGGGCACCCCATCAGAAAAGAAAGACTGTTTGGGGGCGCATGATGCCGAGTGGGATTGGGCACCCCCCCTCGGCATACACTTTAAATGGGAGGGGGCATTATGCCTACGAGGAGTGGGCTCCCCCATCAGCAAATGAAGTGGGTTGGGGTACTCTGTGTGGCAGCAGTCAGTGCCACCATGTTTACTAAACTGCTTCACCAGGAATGGCACGCCGCTGCGTGACGAGCCTTGCTCTCATTGCAGCGGACCTTTTCTTAGATCTGGTGGCCAGTTTACATGTTGCTGGTGTAAGCGCATGCAGCTGCCTTATTGGGGAATGAGGGACGCACCTACTGATGCGTGCCCTGCATTCGCCCGCAGTGATCCCACCTCCAGATCTGCTACTACTGCAATATGTTAGCTGGCGCATACGCGCAAGCCAACATGAAAAGTATGTAAATGGCTCCTTTTGACTGATACAACTTCCTGAAAAAGAAATCATTTTTAGTGAGCTGAAAAGAACCGCACAGCATCTTAAAAAGACGTTAGTTTCTGTTTTTTTAAACAGCATTTTAAACTAATAAGAATTTCAAGCAAGCCTGCTTGCAAGGTAAAACAGCCACAAGATTGTTATGTTGTGACTAATCACATGGATTTGAATTACTTTTTACGTTCGCTTGCGCACATGTGCAAGGAACGTATTGGGAGAGTAGCACACTTGGAGGTGTGCTTCTCCCAACCAATGCACTGCTCAGTTGAGCAGGCGTGGCGGTCCTGCACCAATGGGTGCAGCAGCTCAGTATGATAGCGGTGGTCTTCGCTTCAAAGAAAAACACCGCTGCCATACTGACACCGCCCTCATGTGCCTTCACCTCCCCTCGGCGCACGTCCCTCACGCCGCACCCCAAAGCTTCGTGCACGCTGGGAGCCCCACCCCAACATGGCAAACATTGTTGCGATGGGGTGCGCCAATCCCCGTCGGCTCACGACCCCCAAAAGCCATACTGCTGCCACGCTGGGAGCCACCCCAGCGTGGCAAACCATTGTTTGGATTGCCGGCGGGGTGCCCAATCCCCGTCGGCTCCTCACCCCCATGTAGTTTGCCGGCGGGGTGCCCAACTCGTTGGCTCCTCGGCCCCCACACACATCTTCTGCCACGCTAGGAGCCCACCCCAGTGGCAAGCGTCCTCATAGTCTTTTTTTCTTTTAACCTGTAAAACAAAAAGCGGTCCCAAAGCGCGTCTCCAGACCCCCCTCCACAACTCACCCACCCACTGCGCCCAGCCTCCCCACACCCCCACCCCATACTTACCTCCGGACTACGGCACGACGATCTTGGTGGACCGGGAACACGTCTGCACTCTTCAAAGCCGACCGCGAACTGAGGAAATGCCAGTAAGCTGTATAATGGGCTAGATAGGGGGGTTTCAACTTTATTGCATATCTCAGTCATTTTTGGAATTTTGCACCAAATTTTCAACATGGGGTTTTGGGACCCCTTCTCATGAATGATTCACTGTCATGGCGTTATTGGGCCAGAAGGGTGATTTCAGGCACTGCGCGGTCACTGCGTGAAATCACCCTTGGCCTTGGATAACACCATGACAGTGACATAATTCATGAGAAGGGTCCCAAAACCTATATTGAGAATTTGGTGCAAAAATCCAAAAATGACTGTTTTACGAGCGTGCATTGAGCAGTTCCTACGCAGGCTCGTAAGTTCGCGAATTTTCAATATTTTCACTCCAGATTTTCAACATTGCCATTTTATCACACCTTCTTATGAGTTGCACAGCTGTCATTTTTACATCTCACCCAAAACATGTTTCCTCCCCATGTAGCGCACAATGGCGTAGTCGTTAATGGCGAAATCAATGTATGGAACACATTAAGAAAATCACAGTGACACTGTTCATGAGCTTAGGTCTTAAAATGGCTATGTTGAAATTTGGTGAAAAATTCCTAAAATGACTGTTTATCGAGTGTGCGTTGCATGTTCTCATGCGTCTCGTACATTCTTAATTTTCAATATTTGCACTCCAGATTTTCAACATTGCCATTTTACCACACCTCCTCATGAGCAGTACAGCTGTCATTTTTCACATCCTGCCCAAAATGTGTTTCTGCCCATGTAGCGTGCAATGGTGCAGTCGGTGTGCGAACTGAATGTATGGGACACATTAAGTAAATCACAGTGACACTGATCATGAGCAGAGGTCTTAAAATGGCTGTGCTGAAAATTTGGTGAAAAAATTCCTAAAAATGACTGTTTCATGAGTCTGCGTTGCGCAGTTCCTACGCACGCTCGTAAGTTTGCGAATTTTCAATATTTTCACTCCAGATTTTCAACATTGCCATTTTACCACACCTCCTTATGAGCACTGCAGCTGTCATTTTTCACATCTTGCCCAAAACTTGTTTCTGCCCATGTAGCGCACAATGGCACAGTCAGTGTGCGAACTCACTGTATGGGACACATTAAGAAAATCACAGTGTCACTGTTCATGAGCAGAGATCTTAAAATGGCTATGTTGACAATTGGGTGAAAAAATTCCTATAAATAACTGTTTTACGAGCGTGCGTTGTGCAGTTCCTCATGCCTCGTAAGTTTGCAATTTCAATATTTTCACTCCAGATTTTCAACATTGCCATTTTACCACCCTCCTTATGAGCAGTACAGTTGTCATTTTCACATCCTGCCCAAACATTTTCCCCCATGTAGTGCACAATGGCAGTCCGTGTGCGAAATCAATGTATGGGACACAGTAAGAAAATCACAGTGACACTGTTCATTAGTACTGGTTTTAAAATGGCAATGTTAAAATTTGGTGAAACAATTCCTTAAAATGACTGTTTTACGAGCGTGCATTGCACAGTTGCTTAATGCACGCTATAGGTTTGCTAATTTTCAATATTTACCTAGATTTTCAACATTGGCATTTTACCACACTTCCTTATGAGCAGTACAGCTGTCATTTTTCACATCCTGCCCAAAACGTCTTTCTGCCTATGTAGCGCACAATGGGGGTAACAAACAGGCCATGCTGACAACTTATTGTGCAAATACCAGCAATCACACAGGGCATTAGGGTAAAGCACCATACATGCCAAATACCACTGCAAATACCTGCAAGCGAACGTTCGGCATTGACAAATGCTTGTTTATTAGAATGGCAGTGATATGGTAGAAAGGAAATATAATTTGTTTTTTTCAGAAATGTGAAGTACATTGAACTACCTAAGATAAACAAACAAGGGATGCATAAAGGGCAAGTTTACTACATATTGAATCTCATTTGGGACTGAAAGACTTTGCAGTGTTGTTCATAAAGTAATGAAGGCTAAGGAACTGCTAACCATGTATAAGCTAGGCACAGTTTACGAAATTGCGAAAGGTACAGTTTGTGAAATTACAAAAGGAATGCTTGTCAGGTCAGTGAGAAATATTAATATGCTTTGATATGTAGAGAGCTTAAATGTCTGCGGTAACATAATGCTGGCAAAAAACCTGAAGTCTGTGTTTAAGCTCATGAATATTATTTGACATAAAACTTAGATAAATTCACAGATTGAGGATGATATCTGTACAGGGAAGGGAAGACTACACTACGGGGAGAGAGGTAGTAACAACAACAAAAATGGAAGGGGACCTAGGGTAATCATATCAGATGCCCTTAAGGTTAGTAAACAATGTGAGAAGGCAGTAGGGAGGGCTGGGGGTATACTGGGATTCATAGGGAGAGGCATCGCCAGCAGAAAACAGGAAGTTCTTATCCCTCTGTACAGATAATTGGTGAGACCCAATCTGGAGTACTGCGTCCAGTTCTGGAGACCCCATCTCCGCAAGGATATAGACAGGACAGAGGCAGTCCAGAGGAGGGCAACTAAAATGGTGCAGGGTCTGCAAGAGAAGTCATACGAGGAGAGACTAAAGGCGCTTAATATGTATACCTTTGAGGAAAGAAGGGAGAGGGGGGACAAGATAGAAACTTTACTTCAGTGGAATCAACAAAGTCCAAGAGGATAGCATCTTTCAGAAAAAGAGACATGCAAGAACTAGGGGACACAATTTAAAGATAGAGGGGGGGCAGTTCAGGGGCAATGTGAAGAAGTATTTTTTCACAGAGAGGGTGGTGGAAGCATGCACAGCCTTCCTGAGGAGATTGTGGGGTCTAAAACTGTGGGAGAATTTAAGAATACATGGGACAGATATAAGGCAATTCTTGTGGGGCATAGGAAGAAATTGGCTGTTGGTTAACTAGGATCTGCAGCTTATCCTGTAGGTAGGGAACTGGGCAGACTAGGTGGGCTAAGCGGTCTTTATCTGCCGTCAAATTCTGTTTCTATGTACAGCTGGAAAAAAAATATTTTTTGAGTTATGATAAAAATTAATAAAAATATGAGAATCTATTTACATTGCAAATAAGAGTTGACATCAGTTGTATGTATATTTTTATGTTATAGATACGCAGTAAAGCACTGAGGAAGGATTTATTCTGAAACATCTGCATATGTGTACTGTAGTAAGCTGTACCCTGTATAGTGTGAAAAAATCAAACCAGTAACCAAGTATCAGTAAAGAATATATATTTTTATGATAAATATTTGGTGAGTGGGCTATTTCTTTACCAATCTGTCAAATTGGATACAATCCTGTCACACCCAGCACCCTTCTTAATACCTATCTTAATCAGCTCATCAAAAACATAAGGGTCCCGATACTGAAATCTGGGCAAAGCACAGGACAAAACTTTGCACTACCTACTGCAGTTGTCCAGGAGTGGGATATTCAAAGGGATTGTGCATGGCACAACAGTGTTATGCCATGCACAATCCTGATATCTTGACGTGATGTTCAAAAAGAGATTGCGCCAAGCCGATCCCAATACTAAGTGCACCAGTAATGTATGCAGCACAAGTGTGGGCGTGCCCATACATATGCGGCACATCCCGATATTCAGCCCGGGATGTGCGGCGCATATGCAGGCACACAACCACCTTGCACCACATGGGGGGAAGGGCGCAAAGATGTTCCCAAAAAGTACAGGAGCAAGGACTGGCCACCCACAGACCAGCTGCCATATTGCTGGGCGCAACATGGCAGCTGCCAGCTGTGGGTGGCCACCCCAACAATGGCGACACTGTCCAGTGGCGTAGCGTCCCCCCAATGTCCAATTGTGGGCTGTCATATGTATTTAACTCCCTGGTGGTCCAGTGGACCTAACACCTTGCCCGATCACAGGCTGTAAAATAATCTCAACTCCCTGGTGGTCCAGTGGACCTAACTCCATGCCTGATCGCAGGTTGTAATATGATTTAAACTCCCTGATGGTCCAGTGGACCTAACTATATGCCCGATCGCGGGCTGTAAAATAATTCAAACTCCCTAGTGGTCCAGTGGTACCATTCACATATCGGGACTGTATAGTACAGTACGGTCTGCATGCCCATTGGCCCACACTGTGGACCAATAGGCATACAGCCGTACTGTACGCTGTCAGTCAGTAGGTGGCAGGGTGGCTTGCGGGTGGGGTGCTGCCGCCCGCCACTGACCAGGGGGGAGCTGGATGGCGGGTATGAGAGTGGGCGGGTTGGGAGTGGGGTACAGGTACCACTGGACCACCAGGGAGTTTGCATTATTTTACAGCCTGTGATTGGGCATGGAGTTAGGTCCACTGGACCACCGGGGGTTCAAATTCATTTACAGCCTGTGATTGGACAATGGGTCACGTTGCCAGTGAGGGGCAGGGGACATCGGTCCTCGACGGCTGCAGCCTGGCAGGGTGCCAGGCACAAGTTGCAGGGGATCGGCACACCTGCATACAGATGGGGCCGTAATGACATGCAAATTACCCCATTTGCACCTTGCATACATTATGGCCCCATTTGCATGTCCACCGCTAAATATCGCGGTTGCTGTGCCTAGCGCAAAGGCACTAGCACTTTTGCATCCCCCTGCTCCTCTGAGGCCACTTGTGCTGGCGCACTGCCACTGCACCATGCGTAATGCAGGTGGCCACAGTGCCATATTCAATGGTGCAGAGCCATGGCACAGTACCATTGAATATCGCCCAAACACCACCCTGGTGCATCCCAGTTGTGCTGCACCCGGTTTGCGCCCCTGCCTGGCACAGTTCTGAATATCCCACCCCAGGTGTTCAAAACTGACCTATTTAGTGAACTAGCACATTGGCGATATTCCACCGAAAATAGGGTCAGTGAAACCCAGTGCTAAGCCACCTAGTGCCAGGCAAACATGTCCCCCACAAGAGGGCAGCACAATGGCTTGCACCCAGGCAAAAATCTCCATATTCAAAGGGACCTATGCAAATGACCCCATTGGGTATTTAAGATGCTAAGGAGCCATTTGCATGACCATTATGGGCTCTTCTGCATAGGAAGCAAGGCTGTACTGTGTGGCACTGCCCCCCAATTACCTATTTTCCTAGATCTATCCCTGGTGCTAGTGGTGCCCCCCCCCCAGGTTACTGTCCTCTTAAAAAAGAGTATATCACCCTGGTAGTCTAGTGGTCCCTCCCCTCCCCTATCGCTGTCCCCATAAAGAAAACTAAATTGCCTGGTAGCCCAGTGGTCCCTCTCCCTCCCGATCACGGTCACTGTCCCCTTATAATAAAAATAATATTGCCATGTAGTCCAGCGGTCCCTGTTCTATGGAGAAACAATATGGGGTAGGAGCTAGGGAAATGGAGACTTGGATTATGGATAGAGGGTATAGTAAAGAATTGGTCAGGGAAGCAAATAATAGGGCATCAGAGAAAAGAAGGGGTGAGCTTTTAACCCCCTGGGGGCAACAGGATGAAAGATTAAACATTATTTCCACCTATACACCTGAAGCAGAGGGGATTAGAGAAATAATATTGAAACACTGGCACATCATTGAACCAGGTCCAATTTTGGCATGGGTAAAAAATGGTCCACCACAGTTTCTCTGTAAATGAACACAAAATCAGAGTGATGTCTTGGTGCATTCATTGCAACTATTCAAACAAAACAAACAGTACATGGGGGATACACCACTTAGGGGCTGCACATCATGCGGCCGATGTAAATTTTATGAAATTATCAATAAAACAAAACAGTTCATACACCTGAGAATGGGGAGAGTGTACCAGATTCAAGACCTTATTACTTGCTCTATTCCCAATGTTATATGTATGGACACATGCAAATGTGGTTCATTTTACATAGGAAAACCAAATAGGAATTAGAACTCGAGTGGGGGAGCACATGCGAGATATAGAAAATGAAAATGTGAAAAACATCATAACTGCAAATATCAAGTTCACTAGGCATCAGGGTGAAGATCTGTGGACATTTACAGGGATTGAACTGATACATTTAGGTCCCAGTGGTGGAAATATAGAGAACCTGACACTGAAATGGGAAACCTTTTGGACATATACTTTACTTTGAGATCTTCTGGTCTAAAAACAAGACTGGAGATTGCCCCACACTTATAATTGTTCAATGTCAGTTATTGCCTCCTGTGTGCATTCTACCGGGGGGTGGGGGTGGAGTTTGGGAGATGCCTTACTTGATTTTAGACCCGAACTGGGTATGAAGCGTGCTTTGATAACCTATATATCTTGTGAAATACTGAACATGAGTACAGATTTAAATTGATGTGGTACTTAAATCCTGCTTTTGATATCTTGCAGATTTGTCATGGGGAGTCCCTCTGTTTAGTTTCACCATATCCGGTTCTCCGACTTCACTTTCAGCTGTACAAATAATATAAGGGACTAAGATACTGGTGATGTGATTAGTAAATGTGGACTGAGAAATATGCCTCCATCCATATATACTACAGATGAATTTATAAATCAAGACCAGACATATGAACTTTTGGGCCCTAAACATGATGGAGACTCCCCAGCAATTAGGATGCGCATAAAATGACTGGTAGAAACAACAGTTATCTATGATAATATTTGGATCACACTAATTCCTTAAAGGAGAAGACTCCTGTATATTTATGATTTGGATATGTCTGATGTATTTATTATACATTACATCAAATACTGTACTTATGTCAATAAGAGATCAGCCATTTCTTCTGTTGCAACACATATCTAGAGTTTGAGGCTCTGACACAAGGTAGTAAAATGTCAAGCAAGCCTCCATTTACATGCAAATGAGTCACTTGTAATATAGCCCCTCCCATTCCTTGATGTCACTGCAGAACAAAACATAAGTGTATCAATGCTGTCTAGCCTGATTTTAGTTTAAGTTTGCAATGGCTTAAAACAGTTCTGTCATGCATCTCACACAGGGAGTGGTACTTGTAGCCTTAATACTGCATATGTAGAGCAAATAATACATCTAATAGTATTACATTCACAGGAAACAAAAGCTGTTCCTGTGTACTACTCATTTCTCTCTGTGAGACAGTTGTAACGTTGTGGAAAGCAGTAGACTGAATCAGGTAATCAACCAATCAAACAACCAATCAATCAATCAATCAATCAATCACGCAGTCAATCAGTCACTCTGCAGTGAACCAGGTGAACTCCCTTGAGAGGATTCATTTACAAGGTAGGCTTGAGCAGTTTCCCAAAGGATCACAGAAGACTGAATTCCTCCTTTGCACAAATCATACACTCCCCTTTCAGCAGCCTGAAAGTGGAGAGCTAGATCACTTACTTTATAAGGTGTATTGTTTTACATTTCAAATGCTCCTTACATCTGGGTTCTGACTGGAAATACCAAGACACAGAATGCATATGACATGGGAGGAATGACCTAAGCAAATACAGAGTACTACAAACACTGAGACTGATTAGTTTGTTTACCTACAACAGCTGAAGTGTAGCATCTGATTTGTGAGGGATATTCTACTTCAAATGCTGGCATTACAAAGGGGGGAGGGGTTCCACAGCTTCTTTTCAGTACCTTCAAAGTGAAGTGCTGTAGCTCTCACATCACTGCTAATGATTTATAATGGGAATGGGGACACTGTTAAAGTCATGGACCTGAGGGGCCATCACAGTTCCCAAGGAGGTCAGGGAAACTTGTTAAGTATTAGAGAGTAAGGGACTTTAGTAGAATTTGAACCAGAGTTTCCCAGTTCTTGTGCCTGTGCTTTAACCACTAGATTACTGTTCTTCCATATGCTGCAGCTGATGTCCTGGTAACCTATTCCTTGTTATAGCTGAACTCTTTATTGCCTTACATCAGCCACCCAATCACTGACTGCCTAGTTACAAAGGGAAAGGGGCATTTTTGCAAGATTGTGTCTCACTGCTGGTGTCAATCAGAACAGAGAATGCTAACACACACAGAACATAATAAAACAGCTATATAATGCCACTTAAGACTCTTACATAGATACATAGACAGTGTCGGCAGATAAGGGCCTATGGCCCACCCAGTCTGCCCATTTGAGCTTGTAAGTTCAGTTTATGTTTTTCTAGAAGTCTGTTGCCCCTTACTCCTGACCTCCAGAATTCCTTTATGTCTATCCCATGCATTCTTAAATCCCGTGATTGTTTCAGCCCCCACCACTTCCTCTGGCAGGGTGTTCCACTTGTCCACCACCCGTTCTGTGAAGAAATTCTTCCTCACGTTTCCTCTGAATCGTCCTCCTCCAACTTCATCCCATGCCTCTAGTCCTGGAACATCTTTTCACTTAAAATAGTGTATTCCTGCACCCTGTTCCTCCTGTAAGATACTTGCATGTCTGTATCATATCCCTCTTTCCTCCTCTCCTCCAGGGAGTACATGTTCAGTTCCTTCAACCTGTCTTCATAGGACTTGTGATGCAATCCATGCACCATCTTTGTTGCCCTCCTCTGAACCTTCTGTACCCTGTCTATGTCCTTACAGGTATGGTCTCCAGAACTGTACCTGTACTCCAGGTGGGGCCTCACTAGTGTCTTGTATGGTGGAATTATGACCTCCCTTTTCCGCTGGTGATGCCCTGCCTATGCATCCCAGCATCCTATTTGCTTTACCTGCTGCCTTGTCACACTGTTTCCTACCTTGAGGTCATCAGAGATGATAACCCCAAGATCCCTTTCCTGCTTGGTGCATGCTATATCCTCAACCCCAACTGATATATTGTGCCAGTGTTTTTGTCCCATATGCATTATCTTGCACTTCCTTGCATTAATTTCAACTACCAAACCCTGACCATTCTTTAAGTTTCTGCAGGTCCCTTCTCATTCTGTCTACACCCTCTGGTGTGTCTACTCTGTTACAGAGCTTTGTGTCATCAGCGAACAGTGAAATTCTGCCTTCTAGGTCCTGCGTAATGTCACTGATGAAGAGGTTGAATAGGACCAGTCCCAGCACTGATCCCTGTGGTACCCCACTGGTAACTCTTCCCTCTGTGGAGTGACAGCCATTTACCACCACCCTCTGTGTCCTGCCACCCAGCCAGTTACCTACCCACCACACTACTGTCCTGCCCACACCCATATTCCCCAGTTTGTTAAATAGCCTTCTATGTGGCACAGTGTCAAAGGCCTTGCTGAAGTCCAGATAGGCCATGTCCACTGCCCTCCCTGATCCAACTCCCGGTCACCCAGTCAAAAATTCAACGAGGTTGGTCTGACATGACCTCCCCTGGTGAAACCATGCTGCCTTGGGTCCTGTAGTCCATTGACAACCAGATGTTCCACCAATCTCTCCTTCAGTAGTGCTTCCATGATCTTCCCACTACCCGATGTGAGGCTGACTGGTCTGTAGTTCCCTGCTTCCTCTTTGTTCCCACTTTTGTATAAGGGGACTACATCTGCTGTCCTCCAGTCTTGGGTACCTCCCTGTTTCCAGTGATCGGCTAAACAAGATAGCCAGAGGTTCAGCCACCACCTCTCTTAGTTCTTTAAGGACCCTAGAGTGCACCCCATCTGGTCCCATTGTCATCAACTCTTATTACCTTCCAGTTCCTTCAGGACCCTTTCTAGTGTAAAGGGACTTGTGTCCATTTCTGCACCATTCTCACCCTTGTACTCCCTTCAGACCCATTACCCTCCTCTTCCTCAGTAAGACTGAGCAGAAATACCTGTTCAATATGTCAGCTTTACTGTTGTCATCCTCACACGGCCCCCATCCTCCCTTCAGTCTCACTATCCCTCCCTTTGCCTTTCTTTTCCTTATGTACCTGTAAAGGTTTGTCCCCTCTACCCACTGATTTTGCAATGTGTTTCTTCTGTCTGAGCTTTGGCTTCCATTACTGACCTCCCTGCCTCCCTTTGCTTCTCCTGGTACTTCTCCCTATCCCCTTCTGCCTGTGTCTTTTTGTATTGCCTGAATGCAATCTTTTTGGCTTTCACTTTCCTTGCCACCTCTTTGGAAAACCATAATGGTCTCCTCTTCCTTTTCCTCTTGCTAACCTGCTTAATGCATAATTCTGTTGTTCTTGTAATCCCCTTTTTAAATACTGCCCACTGTTTCTCAACCCCTGATTCCTGCCCCATTCCCCTTAATGCCTCTTTCAAGTATCTCCCCATTTTCCCAAAGTCTGACCCCCTAAAATCCAGGATATGTGTTTTTGTGTGGATTGGTTCTGCTCTTTCTGTAATTTCAAACCACAATGACTGGTGGTCACTGTTCCCCAGGTGCTCCCCCACTGTTACCCCCATCACACTGTCCCTGTTTGTGAGCACAAGGTCCAGTATTGCCTTCTGCTGGAGTTGGTTCCATGACCAGTTGCTTGAGGAAGGCACCCTGAAGGAGTCAGGATAAATCTGCTCCTAGTTGATGCTGCTGCTGGGATGCTCCAGTCCACATCTGGAATATTGAAGTCTCCAACCAGTACTACCTCACCCTTGTCTGCCATCCTTTGGATGGCTAGCATCAACTCTATCTGTTTCTTCCTCCTGGGCTGGTGGTCTATAGACCACACCTGTGCGGATGGCTGTCCCCATTTTCCTTTCCAGCTTAACCCACAGTATCTCTCCCTCATTTTGTTCCTCCTGGATCTCTGTGGCCCTTATCTCATTTTTCACATACAGTCCCTCCTCCTCCCTTCCTGCCTGCTCTGTCTCTTCTGAATATGTTGTAGCCAGGTATGGCCCATCTCCCAGTCGTGGTTATCATTACACCAGGTTTCAGTGATGGCCACAATCTCCAGGTCTGACTGCATCATGACAGCCTCCAGATCTTCCATCTTGTTGCTAAGGCTCCTGGCATTTGCACACATGGCTTTCCATGATTTGACCTCCCTAGACTGTTTCGCTGTTCTACTCCAGCCCCTTCCTTGGTTGTCCTTGATCCCTGGTTCTCCTTGCTGTCTGCCCTTCTGCTGAATTGTGTCCCTTTTCTGCCTATCCACCTCTTGGGTGCTAATCTCCATCTTTTGCACACTGCTTTGTAGAGATAGCCACTCCTCTGGTTCACTGGTTCCACTGCTAGCTCTTGTTGTACCCAGAGTCATTTATTGGGTAAACTGTTTTTGCTAACAGAAACATTAACACAACTCATACAGGCATGTCCTTATAGGCATACTGTATATACATGTCAAATCAGTGCTGAATCACACTCATATGGTCCTAGTCCCTATTAGACCTGCACTTCAAGTTGTGCACAGCACTTAAAGAGTTCCCCCATTATTCAAGTGGGGGACCAAACATTGTGGGTTCTGTTTACTGGTGGAACAGCATTTAGTGCAGCACCATTATCTGTTGCTCTGATGGCATAATCTTCCAGCAGCATTGATGATAAAATGGAGGACAAGCACATTTGATGACTTCTGGGGGGTTGTATATTTTTATTTGTAATCTAGATTTGGACAGCAATAGGACTGCTGGCAACTAGAGGAGGAACACAACAGTTACACTTAAGGAGTTGGGAAAATATGGGTGTGAAACTATGGGAGACTTCCCCTTTAAGATACAAGTGTGTGTAGTGGTAATCAGTAAGAAAGCCCATGGGGGGAGTTCTGACCCATGAGAATTTGATGGTAATACTAATCAGTAGTAAAATAAAACATGTATATGCTATTTGTGGAAATATGCTATGTATTTCTCAAGTGATTTTATAGTGAAGTATGGAACCAGATTTTTCTATTACATTGGAGTATTTTGTATGCTAGTGGTTATTAAGTAATTATATGTATTATCTTGTTGATATATTGATTGATCACATGTTTCTTTGTGGGTGGGCTCACTAGACTCTAGACGTTAGACGGGACTCCTCTAGAGGACACCACCTCTTTTAGATATCTGGGTGTATGGCATGACCAAACAGTTAACTTTTCTGTCCATATTGATGCTATCCTGCAAAAACTACGCCCCAAGCTTGGTGCCCTTTACAGGAACTGTAGTAGACTACCGCTGCTGGTTAGGCACGATCTTGTTCAGAAAATTATGCTCCCTATTTTTGACTATTGTGACATAGTCTACAGTGCTGCTCCCAAGTTTGCCCTTACCAGATTGGATCCCCTCTTCAATGCCTTCTGTTGCTAAGCTCTCAACTCCCCTTCCCGTACTCATCCCTGTACTTTGTACCACTCTCTGGCCTTCCCCTTCCCTCTCTGAAATGTAGACATCTCTCCCACTTGCTAAATTCACCGCGAAATTCTGGTTTGAGACTCTCCCCTCTTACTTTTCCTCTTCATTTACTGCTCCTCTCCCCTCTTCCTGCAAACTCAGATCCACTGACTCATGCACTCTAGCTATCCTTCATCGCTCCATATCCACAGATCAGGATGCTTTCTCCTACTGCTTCCCAAAGCTCTGGAACTTGCTCCCTCTTCCTATCAGACTCTCCTCATCATCATCATCTTCTATCTCCACAGCCTTACAGAACTTCTATTCCCTAACTGTGACTTGTTATTACCCCTAACTGTAACATTATAGCCCCCTCCTCTCTATTCCTCCTGCCATTATTTGCCTATGTTTCCTTCCCCCCTGCCTCACACTCCTCCTCTCTCTCTCTCCCCCTCTATTTCTGCCAGGGTCCTGTCCTCCTTGCAGGGTTTCTCAGCATCCTGATGGGATATAGTCTTGAACCTCACCCCCTTCCTTTTCAATTTCCTCTTCCTACCCCCCTCACAATCCTTCCCTCCCTCTCACCTCTTTCTCTGCTGGGTTCTTTCCCCTTGCAGGGTCTCTCAGCATCCTGGTGGGGTATAGTTTCCCAACTACTCATCTTTCCTTCCTATTAATTTCCCTTTCTTATCCCCCTTTCTTCTCACCCCTACTCTCTGCTGGTCCTGTCCCCCTTGCTGGATTCTCAGCATTCTGAATGGGGTATAGTTTCCTTACCAGCTGCTCTTTCTCTCTCTTACCCACCTCCCCCCATCTTCAAACTTGGACTGTACCTTTTCTTTTTTCCCATCTCTAACAGCCCCCCACCAATCCTGCCCCTCCTCATCCTCCGTCAACCTTCCTTATTTTCCTCTCCTCCTACCTTATCTCAGCCATTTTCTCCCTTCCTTGTGCCTCTCTGTCACTAATTAACCCTGTGCTTAGCATCCTATTACTGCCATTCTGGGTTTACTAGTCCCTTGCTACATCACTATCTGTCATGCATATGGTTGCTACCTTGTCCAAATGTTCTGGATTGTATTCCTCTGTATTTGTATAACATTGTATGTCTAATTTAGGCATAACATTGTGTGTCTGATTTAGTATAACATTGTATGTCTAATTTAGTATAACATTGTGTGTCTGATTTTTTGTATTTGCACTTATTGAGTATTGATTATTGTTTTGTTTTATTTAAATTGCTCCTCCTAATCTTGTAACCCCCTCCCCCCAGGATGCTTCTGGCAATGAGCTGGCTACAATTCATGTTATCTTTCCTAGTGAAATATTTTTAAACAAATAAATAAATAAAAACTAACAGAATATGGGCACCCCAGTACTATTTAAACATCTTGAAGACTTGGACTCAGTAGTCCTTGATAAAGCTCCAGGTGAGGGAGTGAAATATTGTTGGGTTTTCTTAGGGGGTGGTACCTTTCACTGTATATTTATTTATTTATTTATTCAATTTTGATAACCGGGTAGGCCCACTGAGCCCTGAAGGTCGCTCTTTCAGGGGTGACCCGGATTTAGTTACAGAATACAAACAGTTCACATGCAGAGCAGGTAGGTGTGCTGACAATTTCTGGTTACAATCTGGCCAGCATGCTGACTCATTAGGATTTACACATTCATATGTATTCATACGAAACAGGGTTCGTGTGTAGATAAATTAAGTTAATACATTTTTAAAACTTTTTCTGCACATTTAAGTTGACTGGTACTTCTTTGCACACCCAGTATGGGGGTCAGCTGTTAGGCTTTTTTGCTTGTACTGATAGTCTTTAGCCTTATGCAACTTTTGCCAGGGGGCAACCTCTCCTTGGATTTTGGTCCCTCTCCCCTTCCCGATTGCAAGTCACCATCCCCTTATAATAAAAACAATATTCCCTGGTAGTCCAGTGGTCCCTCCCCCAATGTCTGATCACCATCCCCATATGAAACAATAATTTCCCTGATAGTCCAGTGTCCAATCACTGTCCTTGTATGAAGAAATTATTTCCCTGGTAGTCCAGTGATCCCTTCCCTATCCCCCCAATCACCGATCACCATCCCCATCAAGGGAAATAAATTATGCCCTGGTAGTCTAGTGGTCCCTCCTCCCTCCCTGATTGCCGACCACTGGACCAGTCAGTCAATGGGTGCATACCTCCAGGACAGCTCAACTGGCTGCTGGCCGTGGTGGTGAGAGAAGAGTTTTGCCAATTGCCGGCTCGGTTTCAAGATGAGGGGAGTGGGGTTGTGGGGCACTATCTGCTGGGGGGGCCACTAGATCACCAGGAATAAGTTCATTTGTAATTCATGGGACAACAGTCGGCGATGGGGAGGGACCACTGTACTACCAGGGAACTTAGTTTTCTTTACAGGGATGGTGATTGGGGAGGGGGAGGAACCACTAGACTACCAGGGTATAATTTATTTTTCTTTATGGGGATGGTGATTGGCAGTTGGTGAGGGGGAGGGACCACTGGACTACCAGGGAAACCATTTTTTCATATGGGGACAGTGATCGGACATCGGGGGTTGGGGGAGGGGCCACAAGACTTCCAGGGCATAATTTATTTTTCTTTATGTAGATGACGTTCGACAATCGGGGACAGGAAGGGATTACTAGCCTACGAGGGCATAATTTATTTTTCTTTAGGGGCATGGCATGGAGATCAGCGAGAGGGGAGGAATTACTGGACTACCAGGGAAATTATTTATTCATACGGGAATGGTGATCAGACATTGGAGTGGGGAGAGGGGCCACTAGACTACCAGGGCATAATTTACTTTTCTTTATAGGCATGGCAACTGGTGAGGGCAGGGGAACCACTATACCACCAGGGACCGCTGTGTTGGGGGTTAGGGGGACTGCTGCACTTCTTCTACCAATTACTAGGGTTGTGTGAGAATAAGTCAGGGTTTCAACTGGCAGTATGTGTGCCGTGCAAGGGAGCCATGTAAAATGGCCTTGTGCAGTGCAAATACTCTGAATACTGGACTGCACTAATATTCAGGTCCCTGCCCCTTCATTTACATTGCATCCACCTCTGTCCTTTGCCCTGGCACAAACCAATTTTGGCCGCTCAAAGCCCGATTTGCGCAGGCAAACTAGGATTTGTGCCCTGGCAATGTTTTGAGTATCGGGCCCCAGATTCACTAAGTTCTTGGAAAGAAAAAAGAGGGCATGTGGCTGTGAGAGGAGGAGACAAATCAATAGATGAGGGAGGCAAGTTAAGGAATGCTTCATCAAAAACCTAGCTAGCCTTTGCAAAGATTTTTTTTAAAATTACTACCCGAGCAACTCTGTCAGTAATATCCAATTTATCTGTTTCGATAATTGTAAGTAGACTACTGCCACTAGCTTTCCACTGAAGATTCTTAATCTTAACCCACATTTTTCTAGAATTTTTAGCGACATCATGTAACTGAATAGCATAATAATCACTTTTAGCTTGTCTAGTAGTTAAAGTGATTGAAGGTTCTGGGCTGCACCTGGGATGCCATGCTATGAAAAACAAACTGGAATGTGCTTAAATTAAAGAAATTGCCAGCACCATCTACTCACTTTGCTATGGTGTGCCATCAGCATGACATTTCGACAGCGAACACCACCACAGTGACAGACCTCGCCAGGTCGCTGTGGTGGTGCACTGTAGACAGACACTGCAACTCCCAGTGTTTCGTCTCCACCCCAAACCAACTCCGACTCAGAGTTGGTTATTTAAAGATGGGGGTGCGGGAGGCATATAAAAACACTTAGTCCCCATGGGAACAATGCCGACGGTCAGCATTGTTTCCGTTGCTGTCGGGAATGTCAGCAGCATTGCTGTTGTAGTAACATGGTAGAACCCTTTGCCATTGAACCACACCTCAATGAATAGTGAGACTGAAGAATCCACCATAGACTGTATGTTGTCAAAAATAGTGCTTCATTTTCTCGCGGTGCACAACAGTGGAAAATCTTCCTGCCCCTTCACATACATAAGACAAATGCCTCCTGATGTGTTTCGTGCCCCCTGGTGCTTAATCACAGAATGGCACATACCTCCATACAATGCTAAATAATAGACCCAAATTAAAGTGATAGTGCTGAAAGTGTAAAGTGCAATATAAATAAGACATTTCTTTTTGCTGTCTCACACCATAAACATTAAACTCGATTTCATAAAAGGTATAAAAACTGTAACGTAATCTTACATATGTACCTTTCATCCTGATGTAAATGCAAAGGTTTACAATAATCAATGCTGTAGTCAATTCTCTAACTTAAATGTTACATAGATACATAGACACTGTTGGCAGATAAGGGCCTACGGCCCACCCAGTCTGCCCATTTGAGCTTGTAAGTTCACTTTATGTTTTCCTAGAAGTCTGTTGCCCCTTACCCCTGACCTCCAGAATTCCTTTATGTCTATCCCATGCATTCTTAAATCCCGTGATTGTTTCAGCCCCCACCACTTCCTCTGGCAGGGTGTTCCATTTGTGCACTACCCTTTCTGTGAAGAAATTCTTCCTCGCTTTTCCTTTGAATCACCCTCCTTCCAACTTCATCCCATGCCCTCTAGTTCTGGAACATATTTTTCGCTGAAAAATAGTGTATTCCTGCACCCTGTTCCTCCCTGTAAGAAACTTGCGTGTCTCTATCATATCCCCTCTCTCCCTCCTCTTCTCCAGGGAGTACATATTCAAGTCCTTCAACCTGTCCTCATAGGACATGTGATGCAATCCATGTACCATCTTTGCTGCCCTCCTCTGAACCTTCTCTACCCTCTTTATGTCCTTACATAGGTATGGTCTCCAGAACTGTACACTGTACTCCAGGTGGGGCCTCACTAGTGTCTTGTATAGTGGAATTATGACCTCCCTTTTCCTGCTGGTGATGCCCCTGACTATCGCATGCCAGCATCCTATTTGCTTTACCTGCTGCCTTGTCACACTCTTTCCTTACCTTGAGGTCATCGGAGATGATAACCCCAAGATCCCTTTCCTGCTTGGTGCATGCTATATCCTCACCCCCCAACTGATACGTTGTTCCAGGGTTTTTGTGCCCATATGCATTATCTTGCACTTCTTTGCATTGAATTTCAACTGCAAAACCCCTGACCGTTCTTCAAGTTTCTGCAGGTCCCTCTTCATTCTGTCTACACCCTTTGGCATGTCCACTCTGTTACAGAGCTTTGTGTCATCAGTGAACAGAGAAATTCTGCCTTCTAGGTCCTGCGTAACATCACTGATGAAGAGGTTGAATAGGACCAGTCCCAGCACTGATCCCTGTGGTACCCCACTGGTAACTCTTCCCTCTGTGGAGTGACAGCCATTTACCACCACCCCCTGTGTCCTGCCACCCAGCCAGTTACCTACCTACCACACTACTGTCCTGCCCACTCCCATATTCCCCAGTTTGTTAAATAGCCTTCTATGTGGCACAGTGTCAAAGGCCTTGCTGAAGTCCAGATAGGCCACATCCACTGCCCTTCCCTGATCCGCTCTCTTGTCACCCAGTCGAACAATTCAATGAGGCTGGGCTGGTCTGACATGACCTCCCCTGGTGAAGCCATGCTGCCTTGGGTCCTGTAGTCCATTGACAACCAGATGTTCCATCAATCTCTCCTTCAGTAGTGCTTCCATGATCTTCTCCACTACCGATGTGAGGCTGACAGGTCTGTAGTTCCCCACCTCCTCTTTGTTCCCACTTTTGTATAAGGGGACTGCATCTGCTGTCCTCCAGTCTTTGGGTACCTCCCCTGTTTCCAGTGATTGGCTAAACAGGATTGTCAGAGGTTCAGCCACCACCTCTCTTAGTTCTTTTAGGACCCTCAGGTGCACCCCATCTGGCCCCAGGATCTTTTCTCATGTAAAGGGACTTGTGTCCATTTCTGCACCATTCCCACCCCTTGTACTCCCTTCAGGCTCATTACGCTCCTCTTCCTCAGTAAAGACTGAGCAGAAATACCTGTTCAATATGTCAGCTTTACTGTTGTCATCCTCCATTCGGCCCCCGTCCTCCCCCTTCAGTCTCACTATCCCTCCCTTTGTCTTTCTTTTTTCACTTATGTACCTGTAAAAGGTTTTGTTCCCTCTACCCACTGATTTTGCAATGCACTCTTCTGTCTGAGCTTTGGCTTCCATTACTGACCTCCCTGCCTCCCTTTGTTTCTCCTGGTACTTCCCCTATCCCCTTCTGCCTGCATCTTTTTGTATTGCCTGAATGTGATCTTTTTGGCTTTTACTTTCTCCACTCCTGAAAGTCCACTGATGGACCCCTTTGTTTAACATGGTTTCCTGCAGGGATCCACTATAGTGCTAAGTTCCAGTTACTTCGTTTATGACCTAGGGATAAAAAAATATATGTAAAATAATTAAATATACAGGAAAATGTTTTGGGATGTTTCATAGACATATAATAACTACAATACTAAAACACCATCAGTATGTATGATGGGGCCTATACTTTTTATGCTGTGTCTGCATAAAGAAAGGGGGGGTAGGATATACAGCATTTATTCTTTCATTTCTTAAGAAATGGTTTCAAGTTCTATCCTTTCATTTAGTCCTGGTTTTTCTGATCCCCCCCCCCCATAGAGAAAATCCAATACTGTTCTTTTTTTAACAGCACATTATTGTAATCACCCCCTGTGGGGCTTTTTATAGGTTTCTCTAGCCCCTCAAAGGATATCACATGGTCTTTAGTGTTTGCTGCCTTGTTGACATGAACTGCAAGGGCGTTTTTAGAGTCCTTATTTTCAATTGCTCTTAGATGCTCCCCATGCGTTCTTTTTGTTTTACCCACATAAAAACACCCACAGGAACACTTAGCCATATACACCACACTCTCTGTAGCGCAGGTGATAAATCCTCATACTTTGGCCTCCTGGGTTAGTTTTAGGATTTAAAAAGCATTTGGTGTTTTGTACAACTGCACAGAATTTGCAGTTGACACATTTGTGGCAACATCTGGCCTTCTTGGTAGCCACATTCTGGAGTTATCACCCCTTGATTGCACTGAGTGGACCAGTGTATCCTGCAAGCTCTTACCTCTCATGTGCACCATCCTGGGTTCTACATTCTTTAAATCTTGTAATCAAAGATCTAATCCCACCGTATTCCTGAGTTCTCAGAACTTTTGATAATCAGTTGGATCTTTAGTACATCTTGTTTTTTCCAGGCTGATTCTTTTTATCAAACTACCACTATTTTTAGAAAATCAAGGCGATAACAAGGGTTAAATTATTTTCTTAACATAAGGAGCATGAGGGTCAATTACACCATTAAGAGTAGATTTAAAAACATTCCCAAGGTGATAAAGCATCAGGACAGGCATAAATTAGTAACTAGTTGGTTTCAGCAAGATCTCTCAAACATGCAGTCACAGAACGTTTTAAAGTTACAAGAACTAACTAATCAAGCAACAGAAGCCACCTTAGTGTGTTGCCTTATACATGCCACATAGCAGTGATCACTTACATCTCAATCAATCAATCAATCAAAATCTTTATTTATTCAGGCGAACATCATTGAGCATAGCTCATTTACAAGATGGACCTGAGTGGTCATAACAAAAAAGGTTACAGAGTGTATACAAAAAACATGATATTGAAATAGCACAAATACAAACATTTATGAGTGAGATAGATATACAATTATTTACATATATACAAGGCAAAGGACAGTAAACCAAAAACCTATTAAAGGTGAGAAAGAAACAGTCTGGTGGGGATAAGGCTTGGATAATGGTACATGGGTGGGCATATATGTTTGTGGTTTGATGTGGAAGGACCAAACAACGATAGAAGAATAGGGATGAGATTTAGAAGGAGGTGGAGAGGAGAGAGGGGTGTGGGGGTGGGGAGGTGGAGACTAGAGCTGTGGAGCAATTGCATGAATCTGGGATTAGGCTGGTGTACAGCTTTTGAAGGATATAGGGATCAGTGTTTCCATTTTCAATGTCATTTGGATAGAATTCCAGATAAGTCCAGGAATAACTGATTGCAGCTCTTCCATACCGGGTGCAGGTGATAGGAATCTTCAGCAGGATCAGTTTGTTGATCCTCAAGGTGTAGGGCCTGGATGTGATCTGGTTGAAGCAATCTGAGATGTAGGAAGGAGTTTGTTTGTCAGAGCTTTGTAGATCCAGATAGCAGCATTTTTCTTCTTCTATGTTGCAGGGATGTCCAGCTGACTGCATTGTAGAGAGCAATGAGGGGTGCTAGAGGGAAGGTCAGTAATGAATCTAATAGCTCTATGATACAGGGTGTCTAGTTTGTTTAGATGGAGAGGGAGCAATGACCGTGAGGAAGTCAGCATAATCAATGAGGGACATGAATGATGCAAGGATTAATCTTTGTTTGGAATCTTTGGTCAGGTAGTGTTTGATTCTATAGAATAGACCAAGTCTTTGTCTTAGCTTTTCAGGAGCTCTTCAAGCGTGGGTAGTATAGTCTAGTTTATTGTCTATCCATACTCCTAGGTATTTGAATTTGTCAACATATTCAGATTTTCACCAAGGATGGTAGAGAGTTGTGGGAGGGTAAATGATGGGATAGTGGAAGAACAGTTCTTGTGGGCAAAGAACATAGCTTTGGTTTTCTTAGCATTTAGTAATAATTTCTTTTTAATAGGTTATGCTGGAGGAGGGAGAATTGAGACTGTAGGAGCTCACAGGCTTTTGATGGTGAGGATCGCTCACATAAAGTACAGTGTCATCTGCAAAAGGTGGATATTAGAAAGAGAGATTGGAGTCAATATTGTTGATGTAAATGGCAAAAGGATGGGACCCAGGATGGAGCCTTGCAGGTACCTCTTAGGAGTGGCTTAAGGGTAGATAGATCACCATCATTCTTTACCAGTTGTAGCCTTCAGAGATAGCATCTGAACCATTTAATGGAGAGTGAGTCAAGGCCTATGGAGTTTAGTGAGGTGATTAGAAGATCATGATCCACAGTGTCAAAGGCTTTGCTTAGATCCAGAAACACAGCACAGGTATTATTCTTTTTGTCTAGGGCAGTCTGCCAGTCATTTGTGACTTTGCTAGAGCAGAGATGGTGCTATGCATTGATCTAAACCCAGATTGAGCTGGATTTAGGAGATTGTTGGTATCAAGGTAGGCAGTTAACTGAGAGTTTACCAGCTTCTCAAGCATCTTGGATAGTATTGGTAAGATGGAGATGGGCCTACAATTATTGAGGTCCATGGGATCACCTGCCTTAAGTAGTGGAAACACTTGAGCTGTTTTCCATTTGAGGGATAGTACCAGTGACAAGTGATAGATTGAAGAGATGGGTGAGGGGGCTGTTAAGGATACAGTGCTACTTTTAGAAAGTAGGGATCCAGGAGTCTGCACCTGCTTTTGGTGGTATCTAGTTGGAGTAGGAGGTCTTCTACTTCTTTAAACAATATTGGTTTGAATGAGAATGTGGAAGCAACCTTTTGATTCTCAGTAGATTGTAGGTTTAGAGATGATCTTAATAGGTTTGCAGGAGGGTCAAAGCCAGGCCAGCTGTAGTGAAATGGTCATTGAAGGCATTCAAGATATTTTGCTTGTCGGTGATTTCAATATTATTTAATTGAATTTTTGGATGGTAAGACAGGGTAGAGGTTTGACCTAGGATGCCCTTATGGTACCCCAGAACCTGGAAGGGTTGTTATAGGAGCATCTAGTTCAGCTGTGTAGAAGGTTGCCTTGGCTTTTCTTACTTGTTTTGTGCAGGAGTTTCTGGCTTTTCTGAATTGGAGCCAGTCATTTTGGGTCCTTTAATCTTTCTTGCCCTTTTCCAGAGTTTGTCTCTGGCAAGCAGTCATGCGGATTAAGATCGCGCAGAGAACCAGCGACAGGATTTGAGTTTGGTTCTGACACTGGTGAGGGGTGCATGTGAATTGAGGGCACTTATGATTATATCATTTAGGATTTGAAGAGCTGACTCTATTGAGGCTGTGAGATAGAATTCTTGCCAACGTGTGGTGTGGCACAGATCATGGAGATATCCTGTAATGTTAAAGTTCTTTTGACCTTCGTGGGAGGAATTTTGCAGGATTGGGTGGCTTGATTGTTGATCTAATGGCAGCTATGGGGCAGTGGTCACTTATGTCACTGAGAAGTACTCCTGCATAGGGATAATAGATGAGGTTTATTTACCAATATAATATCCAGGAGTGTGCTGTTGAGAGTATTCTTTGGTTGATCCTTGTTGGTTCTTTGATTAATTGAGAGAAACCATAGGTGTCACAGAAGGTTACCAGGGTGCAGATGCATTAGTCAAGCCAATTTAAGTTCATGTCTCCTAAGATGATGGTGTCTTCAGGGCCCAGATTAAGTATGGATCCTAAATGGGATAGGAGTTTGAGGCCTGCAGAGGGGGCCTATAGCAACCAACCAGTTGAAAGGAAGATGTGTCGGGAAGGGTTATTTAATAGACAAGCATTCATTCCTTTGGTTGAGATGTGGAATGAGGCAGGATGCAGAGATATTTGCTTTGACATAGATGGCAACCCCACCGCCCTGGATAGAGCAGTCAGATCTGAAGAGCTGATAGTTGGGAAGGTTTATTTCACTATCTTTTGTTGCAGATTTGAGCCAAGTTTCAGATATAACCAGACAGTCCGGTAGGTGTGTGCAACCCAGGCCTGTATTGATGAGAACTTTTTAGGAGGCTGCAGGCATTGAAGTGAAGAAAACTCAATCCATTTATGGAGGTTAGGTCAGTTGAGAGATCGAGCTTCAGTGGGTCCAGGGTTGATTTCACAGTGCCAACACAGACCAGCAGAAAGAAGATTAACTTGATGAGGGCACCAAGTGATAGGAGTAGTGAGCAGTCAGGAGTTTTTCTTCTTCTTGGGATCCAATATATAGTGGCTGATGATCCTGCTGCGTGGTTATCGAGATTATCATAGATTGCCAGCTTAATGGACAGGCGAGGGGGTAATGTGTAGTGCAGTATGGTAGCAGGGGATAGAGGAGTTCCAAACTGGTTGTGAGCCTATTTTGGGATTCCCCAAGGATTATTGTGCAGAAGTGGTAGTATAAGTATGTATAGTTTAGGGGTATCCACTGGGGACAGTAGAGGGGGCAGTGTTGAGTGGTCACCTAAGCACCTTGGTATGGGTTCCAACAGTTATCTCATCTGGATCTAAGGAAGGTGAGAAGCAAAGCAGCGAAGTAGTTGCAGTAGCATGGTGGAGGGTAGGAGGGTTAAAGAAAGTAAGATGATGTAGAGAGAATGAGCTCGGGAATTGGCTGGGAGAATAGCTATGGGTGGGATGAGATTTGGCGGGAAGGTGTGTATAAAGAAACACCCTGACGGGGGTGGGGGGCGGGCAAAATTTTTGCGGCTTTCCCGTACCTTTCTGGCTTTCTCCCCCGGCCTCCTGGTTCCCTTTTCGGCTAAGCGGTGGCCGCCCGCCTGCTGGCGGCTCGGAGCCCCTCTGGTGAGTGTGTCCTCGAGGGCAGGCTGGCTAGAAGGGAGGGGACAGAGGAGAGGGCAGTCAGAAGAAGCACTTGCAGGCAGTGGCTTGCTAGAGGTGCTAAATTTTGCTATTTGCACAACAAAGACTGGGAGGGTGGGGAGGTTAGGTGCCTGTCTAGCCCAGCACAAAATTACCCAAAAAGACTATAATTACTAACTAGTCAGGTAACAGGCATTATACAGAAGTACACAGTAAAACAGCAAAAACAGCCCCTTTAGAGAAATGTAAAACTTTCATAAAAAGGCAAGTAAACTCGAGCAGTTTTGGTGGTGCAAAGATACAGCAAAGTCAATGGGAGAAGGCACCAATCAGAGGCTGGCAAAGGTCATGGTCGCCTTCGATTGGCTGAGCGGCTCTGCACCTTTCTGGCTTTCTCTCCCCTGGCCTCCTGGTTCCTCTTTCAGCTAGCGGTGGCCGCCCGCCCTGGCTGGCGGCTCTGGAGCGCCTCTGGTGAGTGTGTCCTCGAGGGCAGGCTCGGCTTTCTGCTTTCTCCCCGGCCTCCTGGTTCCCTTTCGGGTTGCCGGTGGCCGCCCGCCCGCTGGCAGCTCGGAGCCCTCTGGTGAGTGTGTCCTCGAGGGCAGGCAGGCTTTCTGGCTTTCTCCCCCGGCCTCCTGGTTCCCTTTTCAGCTAAGCGGTGGCCGCCCGCCCGCTGGCGGCTCAGAGCCCCTCTGGTGAGTGTGTCCTCGAGGGCAGGCTCGGCTTTCTGGCTTTCTCCCGGCCTCCTGGTTCCCTTTCGGATGCGGTGGCCGCCCGCCTCGCTGGCAGCTCGGAGCCCCTCTGGTGAGTGTGTCCCTCGAGGGCAGGCCGGCTTTCTGGCTTTCTCCCGGCCTCCTGGTTCCCCAGCTAACAGCGGTGGCCGCCTGCCTCGCTTGGCGGCTCAGAGCCCCTCTGGTGAGTGTGTCCTCGAGGGCAGGCCGGCTTTCTGGCTTTCTCCCCCGGCCTCCTGGTTCCCTTTTTGGCTCAGCGGTGGCCACCCGCCCGCCCACCAAACACTAAGGAGATGTAGTTATGAGGCACTGTGGTAAAAAATGGTATCCTTGGTATGATCACTACTATTAGGTCTGGTGTGGGAAAATTTACAATGTATGTTACATTTATGCACCAAACTGATTAGTCAGGGACAATGAGGGATCAAACATATTCCAATTTATATCACCTAACAAAATTAATTCACAATGGGTGAAAGGTACGATGGCAAACTGGTCTTTCCCAGGTTCAGCCTGTCAGTGTTACCAACTTTCTCAAACTCTTCAGATGCCTGTAAGGGTAATACATAGCTACTACCACTCAGCATAGACAGTCTCTCAGGGTAGCTGTAGGTCTGAATCCCTCCAGAGCCACTGCTTACACAGTACAGTGCTCCTTGCTAAAGGAAAATTGGCCCACCCCACTCTATCACAGCTGAGAACTCATTTCTTTAGAAACAGAATATGGTAATGGTAGCCTTCTCTTCAGAAGCAGAAACACAGTTTTGTCAGTTATAAATCAATTAGATGTACCTCAAAGGACTCAATCTCAGAAACATGAAAGTATATAAAAACATAATATTTTAATACTTCCAGCTATTTATATAGATAATACAGGATATTACAGCAAGACTATAGTGAACAGTAATTCCACAAAAATGGAAAATAAAATGTTTGACTAGTAACTTACACACATACAAACATATATCTCTCACTAGCTCTCTCTTTAGCAAGGTAGACTGACTTACCACACAAGACACTTTGGCAAACCAGGGCAGACTCAAACCCTTAGATGGTAGCTTGTTCATAGTCCCAAACCTGACTGTCTCATTCAGGGTCTGCCAGACCTTAAGACCCTCCAGCTGCCGACCCCCCATGACATGTTATCCAGTATGTTACTCTGACATCACAGATTTGACATTCTTTTGAGTACTGGAAGACATCTTTGGTTACATATATTGCAGGGTCCATCAATTTGTTTTTACTCCAGTTTTGCACAGGAGGAATGCCTGTTTAAAAACATGAAAATATCTTCTCCACTGTTTGAAGCTGTCACATAACTGGCCAAAGAGATTGTTATCACTCTCCAAAGTTAGCTGGTCTGTTTTAGCATACACACCGATAAACACATTCTGACCTTTTCCTGCGGCTGCTAAATTTTAATTGATACCCATGCAGAAAGAATAAAATAAAATGAAAAATACAGAAACAGTTATACATAGCAAATTTTTACAGGTGCTATCAAACAACACATATTGGTTAATGTTTCTGTTAATGCTGATGGGGGGGGGTTATAGCCAGCTGCTATATAAAAATTAAAATTATTTGCACATATAACTCATATTACCAAAATATCTTACTGTTTAGGGATGGATTTATATAATTTTAAATGACCAGTCAGTGTTTCTTTTAAATAAATTGCAACCCCTCCACCTCTGGAAGATTGAACCTACCTAAACACAGTGTAGATCGGGATGGCCACCATGCTACCCGGGACTTTGCTATTGAGCCATGCTTTGAATATGACCAATACATCTGTTTTAGTTGTATCCACCCATAACTTTAAATGATCTAGTTTGGGAACTAAACTCATGACATTTATATGCATTATTCCCATGCTACTAAGGTCACAATGCTCCTCCAGAGTGAAGTTTATGTTACTTGATTATATATAGATGATTATTAACAAAGACAACTTCCTTGTTGTTAGCCTCAAATCCCAATATAAAACCCACCCGCATAACCAATAATATTGGTACAGGCGTAGTACTAAACTAATTGAATGAATATAATTTAAAACTGTAAAATTACAAAAGGCTAAAGCCAAGCAGTAAAAAGAAGTTTACATTAACTACCCCAGGTCTTCTCCTCTTAGAAGTTCTTGCTAGTGGCACGTGCACATTCACTGAATGCGGGGAAACAATACTCAGCAAATAGATCCAGCTAGAACAGCGGATGGGGCATGGGTTGAAGGGATCTCGTGTTGTCTTCCAGTCAATAAAATACCTACATGCTTATATACTGTACCTCTGAAGACTTCAGGGTATTGGACAGAAAAATATTGTGTAAATTTTTTATGCAAGGGTAACAACTCCATCTGAGATGCAGCCAGTTGTTTGCAGTACAGTTATATTTCTCAGAAAAAAAACCCTCTCAGAGACAAAGTGAACACTTGATGAATCAACAGCCACCCAGCAGCAGAAGAGTGGGTTTAGTGTCTTCCACTTACAGAAACAATCCACAATAGGACATCTTGTAAAAAAATATTTTATTAAATGGCATGATAAAAACCAAAGGCAGAGGGTCAGGCCCACTGACGTGGTGGAATGAGGCACTTGTTTTCACGTCAGTTACAACACTGGTAACCTGTGTTTGGGAATAGACACAGGTTAGTTGGGGGCTGGCTGGGGAGGGAGGCTTGAACACCCTTAGGACAGCTGTCCTCTATCAGAAAAGGAGGTATATGCATCCCACTAGGTGACTGCCCCCTGGAGGAATCTGGATGGCAGCACAGTGGAGTGCTACTTGTAGAACACTGGGGGGAGCATCTCTACAGGGCACAGGCAATGTGTCATTGCATGCACCATGGGCCCTAGGGGAGAAAATGATGGGGAAAAACCCGACTGCATCTGGATGACAGTCGCTCCCTTGCAGGCCACAAACTGGTGACTGTAAACCTTCAGATACCATGGTAGAGAACAATTGTAGCACAAGGTAAGCCCCAGAGAAGTCAGGTGATGAGGCTGGGGGAGCTGGCCTGGAAGGAAGCAGGTCAGATGAGAACAGAAGACAAAATACAACCTAAATAAATGCAGCAAGGATCCCACACATGCATATGCAGCATCATTGTGACCTTTCTTGTTTTATCGTGCTACTTGTTGCTGCATTTGGTCTTTATCCTGCAATTTACAGTAATAAAAATATTTGTTGCATTCCATTCTGTTGTGGATTGTTTTTGTGTGTGGTAGATGCTGAGTTCTACTGCTGCTGAACTTCACAGCAGAGTAGGCTGAAGTACAGAGAGGTTAAAGGACACTTCAAATCAACTGGAGTTTAAAGGGAACTCTCACTTCCCCTAAAGTAATGTGCAGGGACCAAGAGGTCCAAAGTAAGACCCCCCCAAATGGCCACTTTGTAGCAAATCTCATTGTTTATGTTATGACGTGCTCTGCTATGGGTACCAGTAGGAGTTACAGTCGAGCAGCATAACAGGCAGGCGCTCACAGACTCAACAGATCAAATAAATCAAGTAATGAAAACATGAATTGGGAGGGGTGTAGTTCTTAATCAGGACATGTGTGTCCCTGTCCACTGGGTTAGGAGAAGTAAGAGTTGCCCTCTAGAAAACATATTTTACTATTGCCAAAAAAACAAAGAACCTCAGCACAAAAGCACTGAGGCAAGGGTTACCCAAGAAGGGCATTAGCAACAAAGCTAGGTTGTAAAGAAATACAAATTTACAGCTATCCCCATAATGCAAAGCATCGTGGGATGTATATGCAAATCTCCATGGAAATTTAGACTGAGTGTCATATTCTGTTATCAGCCATTGCAGATTGTGTGAGAATCTTTTTGGCACCATGCCCTCCTGCTTCAAGTAGAACCAGTCAAAATTGTTCTGGTGATTTATATATGCATCCCATAATGCTTTATATTATGGGGGTATATGTAATTCTGTATTTCTTATCTACTTTATGAATGCTCAGCTTCTGCAGACTTCATTGACATTGCTGATTGAAGTTAGCTAGGTGAGTAGGAGAGCTGTAAATTGGGGGGTGGCTTATGCAGAAGTAAACCAGGTGTCTGCATTTAAATGTCCCTAGTTAGCTTTTGGCAGCGAGGAATATTGCTATCAGAGCAAGGCTAAGAAGGCAGCTAAGGAGCTAGAAACTTATTACTAGAGAGGAGGGTCTGCAAGATAAATTGGAACCTTCAGTGAAAATAAAAACAAACAAAAAAATAGTGTGCCTGTCTGAGATGGGGGAAGGGAACTGTTATCACCTTTGCAGTTATCTAGGTAAGTAGGAGAGCTGTAAATTGGGGGCTTAGGCAGAAATAAACCAGGTTTCTGCATTTAAATGTCCCTAGCTAGCTTTCGGCAGAGAGGAATCTTGCTAACAGAGCAAGGCTAAGAAGGCAGCTGACTAAAAAGCTAGAACCTTACTACTAGACGGTATCGCCCTTCCACCCTCAGCCAGTTCCACTTTTATAGGCCACTGGATTTGACTGACAACAGGAACTTCCTGTTTGGGAGCAGGAAGGGATGGATCACTGAGACACATAAGACGTGCCATCCTTGAAGGAAAAGAGTAGCCCCCCCCCCCAGCTGCAGGAGGTCTGACTCTGAGCAATGAAGAGGGAGACTACAAAGGAATACAGAAACTTCCTGTCCCAGAACAGGAAGGGCGGGAGCTGTAAAGGCACAAAGGCAGTAGAAAAAAAGGGAGAAAAAAAAACACTATTTCACACATTAGGGACAACCTAGAGCAGAGACAGCTACAAGGAAAAGGGGAAACAAAAGAAAAGAAAAACACAGTTGGTATGGATATCTACAGTTGCCATGGGTATGGAGCTTTCATATCTAGAGGACTTCTTTGGAGAGTGGGGCATTGTCCTATCTGCAGGAATCTAAATGAACTAAAGACACAGTTGAATGCAGCATGGAAGGAGATATCTCAGCTGTGGGACCTGCTATGCTGGAACAGAAATTGGAATCCACGCCCTCATATTACGCAACATCAGTCCCCCCCAACCACCACACCCTCAGAAGTCCATTCCCACAGAGAAAATATAGTCTGGAGAGGGGTGGAAGGTAGTACAAAAGGGAGGAAGTAAACTCAGAAGGATGGATCAGCTAAACCCTCTCCATGCCATGACCATCTCAACTGCAAACTGTTTTTCACCACTGATGGAGGAAAAGGATCTCAGCCAAATGGAAGAGGACAACAAACCAGTCAAAAGCCATAGACTGCAACCAGATGAGGAGAATGGGGGAGGCAATATAAAGGACAAGAAGTAGGAAAGTAATCATCATGAGGGACTCCATGATCAGGGGTAGAGACCCAACTGAGCGACTATGGATGTACAAGGGTGCTAGTCAGATGCCTCCTGGAGGCCTCAGCAAAACATGACATCAGTCGCATAGAAAGGATAGCGGAGAAAGAAGAGGAGGACCCGAAGATCCTGTTACACCTGGAGACAAATAACCTGGCTGGGCAGTCAGTAGAGGAAGCCAAACAAAACCTAGTTAAACTTGGAGACTGACTGGCCACTCAAATGACCTCCCTGGCCTTCTCTGATCTCCTTCCTGTGTGGGGCAAGGGCAGTAGCACAGAGAAGAAGAGGAGTAAAGAAATTCAAGAGTTCAATGAGTGGTTATGGAGCTGGTGTCAAGAAAGAAGCTATCACTTCGTTGGTGCATGGGGAGACTTCTGGGAGAGGAGGTTCTTCAGGTAAGATGGACTGCACCTAATGAGGGAAGGAGTAAGAGCACTGGGCCAAAAATCTGATGTATGCTTTGGGCATTTAAACTAGGAAAGAGGAAGCTGGAGGCAAAGGGCCCTATTAAAGACACCCTGGAAGATAGGAACTTAGCCATAACTACCCCCAAAACAGAAATTAATCACAAAATGCAAAAAGGGACTAGCAGAAACACGAAAGGAGGTAAACAAACACAAATGAAAGTGGGATTCAGTAGTATGCCTACTGGAAAGAAACTAGGAGTAAGATGTGAGGCTGACTCGGAGGGCTGCGTATGACTTCTGATTCCTGTTCAGAGAGACAAGGAGAATGAGGAAACTGAGGAGAGAGAGAGGCTAAGAGAGCTTTTCAAGCCAAGCCAATGCACGTTATTCTGTTGTGGAGTAACAGAGGGAGCAGGAATTACACAAGCCTTATTGCTGCCTGTTACAGGTATGCCACCATTATTTCACCATACCTGTTGGCAGGTGTGTAGCTTTATTCGGACCATCTTGCGCGACTCAGCCTCATGGGAAGTTCTCTCCCACAACTGCTCCTTCCTGAAGGTACCTGGCAATTCTGAGGTGGTGAAGCCCGCCCCGCTGAGAGAGAGTAGGGAGCTTGGAGGGGAGCCATCCATGGGTGAGACTGCCTGCCACACGAAAAAGTGGGAAAAAGTGGAAAAAAGTATACTAAGGCTCTTCTGATACTCCTGCAAACTCCTGAAAACATCAAACTTTAAATTTTTAAAAACATCTCAAACATTAAAAAAATATTTCTCTCACCGGAGAAAAAATATAAAGGGGAATCGTTCTTTTACTATGTTATCAGTCCTGGTATTTTACTAAATTTTATTGTATTTTATAATCCAGACTGCAAAAACCTGAGTTCTACAATCCAGCATCTTGTACACTTTAAACCTATCCATTGAACTGGTTCCTTGGTGTTAACTCTCTGTTTTTAAGTAATTTTATCTTTTTGGGAACTCATTTGATTCGGGGGTCTCCTGAGTATAATAAAGGAAAAGCACATAACTTCATATTTTGGGGGGGGGACTTTTGTTTGCACTGCTGGAGGATTTTGGAGTGCTTTTGAATGTCCTAGAGACCTATTGCCTATGCATACACTTGAGCACTGTGAGACAGCTCATTATACCTGACCGGAACTCCTCCTAACGAATTCTAAAGCTCTGTAAAAAGAGCGCTAATAATTAATCGTCAATCATTGGTTAAACTAAGTAAGAAACAGTAAACTGTAAACAGCAAATAGCAATCAATCAAGAAATAAGATAATAAGTTGCGTATTTTCATGGGGAGTATGTTGAAAGACTGAAATGCAAAAGACAGAGTTTCAGGAGCCCGAGACTGATTGCCCAAAACTCATTATCCCGACACTTGGTAATTGCCCATGCCGGAGTTTGTTATCTAAAAGTTAGGGGCGTGCGGGGAGCAGAGCCACCCAAAACATGAAAAAAACCTCTGCCACAGGCAATTACCAAGTGTCGGGATACCGAGTTTTGGTCAATCAGTCTCGAGCTCCTGACACTCGGTCTTTTGCATTTCAATCTTTCATCATATATCCATTTTCACGTTAAGGCATTTTTTATTGCAACAAATTCCAGAGCACCTATAAGTTCCTTCCAATCTGTAGCAATTATCTAGTTTATTAGTATATAATAAGGGCAACTTAAAGGTAACTTAAGGGTAACCTAAATTCAATCCAAATCCGGTTCTGCTGATAGGAGCCTTTCACTGTTGATTGGTTCCTCCTCTCCTCATTGGTTCTAATCTGCCCCTGTGGAAACTGGAATCCCGTGTTCCTTATAGGATTTAAAATGTATGGGCAGCTTCGGATGAATCACTTTGCTTTGTCCTCTTGTCCAGCTGCAGCTTTAACTTTATTTTTTTTCCTAAACATTGGTGTTAGTGTTCTCTTCTGGAATCAACTTAAAACCCAAGGCGGCTGCTATAGAAAGCGTTAATATGTCACTTTACTATCTTTGAGATGGCAGAAATGGACAAAGCCTCCTACTTAAGTTTTAATTATATATTTCTAGCCGGCCTTTCGATACCTGTTTAAGCAACTGAATAAGTGACTATGATTGAATACCAGTGAGGCATCTTGCACCTGAATGCTTTCCTTTTCAGAATGCTGAATTGGAGTGAGATGCCATCTAAAATGGACACTGTCTAAACATTTGGTTATTTGGATGGGGGAAATTCTTGGCTTTTTTAAGCTTTTAAGTATTATTTCTCCACCACTATACCACACATAAGGAGGCTCAACATGAAGGTATAATTTTATATATTATACTAACTTGACTTTATCTGAATACTTTTAACATATGTTTCATAAAACCTTTTATATAAATGTAAGCATACAACTGCTATAGTATACATAGTATATTGAGCGGTACTCAGAGATAGAAAGTATTAGCCAGTTCCTAATAGGAGTCCATGCTTACATATCTTTCTCTTCTTATCATATTTTTCTAATGTTATGATTTACTGAACTTGAATTTGTTTAGTGCACCTGTCCCCCTGAGAATATAGCTTACTGCTAACTACTAAATGTTATGAAACTAATTTAATGAGCTAACTAATTAATCTTAAAGAGATCTGAGAGACAAGGTGGGGGGGGCTGCCAAGTCAGAGTTTATGTCTGTCTTTTTTGTGTTTCCTTTAACTTCACAGCTCCTTCTGTATGGAACTGCTGTAATCTGTGACAAGAGCTGGAAGTGGAAGCGGTGGTGGACAAATATTTAGGATTATAGGGACAGAGGACCCTGAGCTGTAAATTGGCCTTCAAGTTCCTTCTGTGCCATGTTGATCCATTGGACTAACTGGCTACATTTCCAATTCCGTGATGTCTACCAGAGACTTTCAATGCTGACTTCACCTAGAAGAATAACAATCTGAAAAGAAAGACACTTGCGTATGGTTACTCCTGGACTAGCACAGACACATATAGTTCTACAGTCTGATTAAACTCACAAAGGGCCAGAACTGAAAAAGAAGAGGACTATTTGAGAAATTAGTAACTTAAGCTTTGGTTTATTTTTTTCTCTGTTGGTAAAGCGATTTATTTATTTGTTAGAAAAGTCGGATTTACAGCCTTTGAGTCATGGACTCATTTACAAATTTAGTTTGTATCTCTGATCATTTTTTACTTTCTTGGTGTTACATAGCTAAATGACTCAGTTAAGATGTTTACTAGAAGTGGCAAACCAGTAATAAGGAAGGGAAGTAAAAAGAATGATAGTGTGTACACGGAAGAGTTAACGCTGACTACTTCCACCCCAATCAAAACTAATAGCTCCTACACACTCCATAATATTTTCAAGGGGACCCTGCTCTTTAGACTCTGCATGCCCTGCAGTTCTAACATCCAATACTCATATTTAAAAATTAACCTAGAACCCATGAAGAAAGATAGTGCTTCATATTTTCAAGCTCCTACCCACCACCCACCGTTAGGGAGAAGAAGGTAGAGTGCATTCAGGGGCCACCTAAGGTTTTATCCCTAGAAATCAAAACAAAATCTCAAAAAAGGACAAACAGAAAATGAAAAATAAAAAGAAATTGGAGATAGAAAACATAAGAAAATAAATGATTACAGATTATTTCTCTCCAGTAAAATGTAGATTATACTCGGGCTCTCTAGAGGTGGGGAGGAAGAAGAAGTAGTTGATAGTCCTGGTGAGCACAAGAAAGCTCCTAATCCTACAAGTATAGTCAACTTAGAAGAGACCCCAAACCTGGGGGAAGATACTATCCAAGTTATCAAGTTAACATAGAAACATAGACTTTGGCGGCAGATAAAGACCACTTGGCCCACCTAGTCTGCTCATTTCCCTACCTAGAGGATAAGCTGCAGATCCTATTTAACCAACAGCCTATTTCCTCTTACCCCATACAAAAATTGTCTTATGTCTGTCCCATGCATTCTTGAATTCTCCCACAGTTTTAGACCCCACAACCTCCTCAAGAAGGCTGTTCCATGCATCCACCACCCTCTCTGTGAAAAAATACTTCCTCACATTGCCCCTGAGCCGTCCCCCCTCTATCTTCAAATTGTGTCCCCTTGTTCTTGCACATCTCTTTTTCTGAAAGATGCTACCCTCTTGGACTTTGTTGATTCTACTGAGGTACTTAAACATTTCTATCATGCCCCTCCCTCCTTTCCTCAAGGGTATACATATTAAGCTCCTTTAGTCTCTCCTTGTATGGCTTCTCTTGCAGAACCTGTACCATTTTAGTTGCCCTCCTCTGAACTGCCTCCATCCTGTCTATGTCCTTGTGGAGATGGGGTCTCCAGAACTGGACACAGTACTCCAGATGGGGTCTCACCAACTGTCTGTACAGGGGGATAACAGCTTCCTGTTTTCTGCTGGTGATGCCTCTCCCTATACATCCCAGTATCCCCCCAGCCCTCCCTACTGCCTTCTCACATTGCTTGCTAACCTTAAGGTCATCTGATATGATTACCCCCAGGTCCCTTTCCATTTTTGTTGTTGTTACTACCTCCCCCTTTGTGTAATCTTCCCCTTGGTTTTTGTTTCCCAGGTGCATTACTTTGCACTTCTTTGCATTGAATCCAAGCAGCCATACTCTGACCATTCCTCCATCCTGCTAAGTCCCTTTTCATCCTTTCCACGCCTCCTTGTGTATCAACCATGTGCAGATCTTTGTGTCATCTGCAAAGAGGCATGCTTTTCCTTCAGTCCCTCTGCAATGTTGCTTATAAAGACATTAAAAGGACTGGACCCAGTACTGAATCGCGGTACCCACTAGTAACCCTCTTTCTTCAGAGTGGACTCCATTTACAATTACCTTCTGTGTCCTGTTGTTCAGCCAATGTTTTCCGGCTACCACCCTGGGACCCACCCCAGGCTGGTTAATTTGACTACTAATATTTTGTGTGGGACTGTGTCAAATGCCTTGCTAAAGTCTAGGTAGGCCATGTCCACAGCCCCTCCCTGGTCTACTACTTTGGTCACCCAGTCAAAGAAATCAATTAGATTTGTCTGACATGACCTTCCGCTGTGAACCCATGCTGCCTTGGGCCCTGTGCCCACTGGCCTCTAGATACTCAACAATCTTCTTTCAGAAGTGATTTATCATTTTCCCTACCACAGAGGTCAAACTGACAGGTCTGTAGTTTCCTGCCTCTGTCTTGGTCCCACTTTTGTGAAGGGAATCACATCAGCCTTCTTCCAGTCCTCAGGTACCAGACCATCCTCCCATGATTTGTTAAAAGGGTAGTCAGTGGTGTCACTAGTTCTTCTGCTTAATTCTTTTAGAATTTGGGGTGAATTCCACCTGGCCCCATTGCCTTGTCCACCTTCAGTTTTAGGAGTTCTTTCAAACCTTTCTTCTGTAAAGGACTGGGATCGACCCCTCTCCAGAGTGCTTCTGTTAATTGGATTAGGCACCTCCTCACTTCTCTTTTGTGAATACTGAACAGAAGTATTCATTCAGTTTCCTGCTTTTCACTGTCACTCTCTGCCCACCCACCATCCATTCTATTCAGCCTCACTATCCCTCCCTTTGTCTTTCTACGCTCCCTGATATAGCTATAAAAGGTTTTACCCCGCTTCTTAACCGAGTTGGTTATCTTTTCCTCAGTTTGTGCCTTTGCTATTCTGACTACCCTCCCTGCTTCTTTCTGCCTTAACTGGTACAGTTCTCTGTCCTGCTCCTTCTGTGTTTCCTTATACTTCCTAAATGCTATCTTTTTCTCCCTAACCTTCACCGCCACTTCTTTTGAGAACCATAGTGGCTTTTTCTTTCATTTTGATTTGTTTACTTGCTTCACATAAAGGCTTGTTGCCTCTGTGATGGCAGTTTTGATATTTCCCCATTGTTGCTCTCCCCTCCTTCTAGCCTGTTTGCTAGTGCTTTTCTAAGGCACTCTCCCATCTTGCCAAAGTCAGCCCTCCTGAAGTCCAGAACCCTCACTTTTGTATGGCTTGACTCTGTAGCTGAGTTTATCATGAACCACACTGTTTGGTGGTCACTTGTTCCCAAATGGCTACCCACTTCTAGATCTGCGATCCTCTCACTGTCCCCATTTGACAGTACGAGGTCTAAGATTGCTCCCTCAGGAGTAGGTTCCAAAACTAGCTGTCTGAGGCCTGCCACCTGAAGGGCATCAAGAATGGCCCTGCTTTTGGATGTGGCTGCAGCAAAGGTGCTCCAGTTAACATCTGGCATATTAAGGTTCCCCCATCAACAGTATCTCCCCTTTCTCTGCCATCCTAAGTATGCCTTCTATCATATCCTTGTCCATTCCCTTCCCCTGACATGGGGGTCTGTATACAACCCCTGTGCAGATTGTGGTGCCATTTCTAGTCTCTAAGGTGACCCACAGTGCCTCATCTCCTCCCTGTTTACTCTTTTGTTCAGTTGCTTTTATCCCTTCCCTTACATAGAGAGCTACTCCCCCCTTCTGCCCTCCCTTTTTCTCCTGTAGGTAGTGTACCCTGGTATGTTAACATCCCAGTCATGGTTCTCTGTGTACCATGTTTCTGTGACTGCTACGATATCCAGGCATCCCTCTTCCATCAAGGCCACCAGTTCAGGGAACTTGTTGCCCAGACTATGGGTGTTGGTACTCATTACCCTCCATTTCCTGATGGCCTTACCCCTTTTGCCCCATCCCTGTCCTTATTGCATTTGTCACTTTCTCCATTTACCCCTGCACTTCTCCCTATTGACATCTCTATGTTGGTGTCTACCTCACTTAGTACCCTGATTTTTTGGTGGGGTTAGGACTTCCCTGCTCCTTTCCAGTGCCTCCCCCCTTGATTAGTTTAAATGCTTGCAAATGAAGTATTTAAACCTATCACCTAGGATCCTGGTTCCCCTCCTGGACAGATGCAGACCATCATGCTAGTATAGGCCTGCATCCTTCCAGGTGGACCCCCAAGTCCACAGTGAAGCCAAATACCTGAGCTCTGCACCAGTTTTTCAACCACTGATTGAATCCCAAGTGTGGAGCACCCTAGCCTTACCCATGCCATAGACAGGCAGCACCTCCGAGAAGGTTACCGTGTGTGCTACTTGTCTAAGGCCCCTCCCCATCTCCACAAATGCTTCTTGCACTGCTCTGATCCCTTTCTTAGCCAGGTCATTTGTCCCTAGGTGGACAATGACATCCAGCTCCCTTCCCTGTGCAGCTGCTCCTGCGATCCTGAGGATTCGCTCCCTGTCCCTCCAAGCCATGGCACCAGACAAGCACCTTACCTCCTTCTCCCCTTCCTCCCCCAGTTCTACCTTCTGAACAATGGAGTCCCCACCAGGAGTTGTTTCTTTCCCCTGTGGGGTCCCATGCCACCCTCCTGTGGGTCTCCCTTGTGGAGGTTCCCAGCATCCTCCTTGGTCTCCACTATGGGTGCCTCCATAGAGGAACCACACTTTTCCAGAACAACATAGAAATTGTGGAGAGGTACAACTGGAGGGATGCACCTCTGTTCCACCACCCTCACCCTCCCTGAACCCAGTGTGGTCCAACCACTCCTCTTGCTTGTCAACCTCTGAGGCAACGGCAGTGACCCTGGTGGTTACTGGGTGGGAGAGAGGTCCCACAAATCCTGGCCAACTCTGCCTGGAGATGAGCAACCTCCTCCCTCAGCCCAGAGATGAGCCTACAGATGGTACAACACTGCATCCTCCAGAATGTCTCCTGGAAGACTGCTGCTCCACAGCCACTGCACTGCACCACTCCCATCATGGCCCCCTAACTGTTGTTTGGAATACTTACTCTTTCCTCTGTTTGTTTATTTTTTCTCTCCCTACTTACTTACTGCCTCTGTGCCCTTTTAGCTCCTGATCTTCCTGTTCTGAGACAATAAGTTCCTATATTTCTCAGTAATCTCCTTACTTGCTCAGAGTCAGACCTCCAGCAGCTGGGGGGACAGAGAGCTACTCTTGCCCTTCTAGGATGGTGAGTCTTTGGTGGACCTGTTTGGACCAGTGGATTTCTTGATAACCTCTAGGGCTTACCTTTCTGAGGCCTTTGAACATTCCATGCTGGCACAGTCCCAAAATGCATATTTTGAAAAATTAGACAAGGAAGTTGAAAAAACTGAGCTAGAGGCAGATTTTCTGGCCCAATGCCCAGACACTCTCTCAAAATATACCATCAAAGCCCTGGTCCATCCTGTAATGGCCAATATAATGTTGCTTGAGGCTTACACTGACCTCAAACACTGCTTGGATGGGCTAGCAGCTCTGTTCACTGATCATATAAAAGAGTTAACAGCAAAAATAGAGGGCCTAGAGAATAAGGTACAGTCTCAGAAACCTCGAAACTTGTCATTTTCCACCCTTAACATTCCAGATTCCCATAAGGATAAAATCAAAAAAGGAAAGAAGGGTCAGAAAAAAAGGAAAATAAGGAGAACCTCTCTAAGCTGGAATCAAATAAAACTCCACCTCAAAAGTCCAGCTTCCACCCCAGTATTACTCCAGAAATCATTGTAGTCAAGAAATTAATGACCAATATAAATTCCAAACCAGGAAATTCAGTTGGAAAAAGTCTTCCAGCCGGTAAGGAGCCTTATTTATTTATTTATTTAAAAGTTTTACCAGGAAAGCATACTGAGCAGACAACTGCTCATTTCCAGATGCATCCTTGGGGGCAAGGGAACATTGGGAAAAGTTGTGTAGGTATACAAAATTGAGCAAGCCAAACATGAGCAGCAGTAATACAGCAATAAGTTACCTTACAATACAATACAGTGCAATTCAAATACAAGAGAATACAATACAATACAAACAGTATAAACAATGTAATAGAGACAAGATACAGAAACTAAAATAGTGTAGCAGAATACTACATGAGCTGCCATGGTGACACAGTGACTGGTAGCCCAGTCTAAGCAGGTATGCGAGTGCTAGGATATAGTTCAGCAGCAAGAAGGTTAGGAGCAGGAGGTGTGGAAGTGGTCTTTAAGGATGGTTTTGAGATAAGAAGGGGAAAGGGCATGGTGAATGGTAGAGAAGAGAGAATTCCACAATTTAGGAAACCGAAGAGAGAAGGCAGCCTGGCCTGCAGAGATTGACATGTGAGGAATCGACAAGGACTGAGAGTTGAAGTGCCTGAGGGAATGGGGAAGGGGGAGAGAGCAGAAGAGAGAGAAGCTGGCAGGGACTGTGACCATTATTTAGCTGTAAGACTAATGCAGTGCACCTGCCTCCTGTCTTGTAGAGCTGGGAGGGACAGGGACTGGTAGAGGAGACAATGGTGGGTACTGGGTGGACAGTCTAGGGCAAAATGGCAGAAGGCATAGTAGAGGGTGTCCAGTCTGGTTAGGTATGTTTTGGAAGTGGCACTGTAGACTACATCACCATAATCAGAAACAGGGAGGATCATTTTCTGTATTATTGTGTGGCGTGCTTGCAGTGGGATGCCCCCACAGTTGTGATACAGTGTGCCCAGTTTGGGGTGCAGTTCCTTGTGAATGGCCTCAATATGTACAGAAAAGTCGAGGCAATGGTTGAGCCAGACCCAAAGGTATCTAAAGGAGGAGCAGCCCTCCAGCTTTGTCCCATCCAGGGTATGGAAAGTGGGGCGGGAAGGGAGCTGAGAGAGTCTCTGCCTTGTGCCAAAGGTCATAGAGACTGTTTTCTTGACATTCAGGAACAGCTGATTTGCGTGAAACCAGTGCTGGACTTCATCAAAGTCATGCTGTAGTCTGTTTGACACATCAGATGTTGAGGGGCCAGATCTAAGCAGGACAGTGTCATCCACATATGTGTGGAAGGATGTGTGTGGGCAAGCAGAGGGCAGGTCATTGAGGAAGATGGAGAACAGCAGAGGGACAAGGACTGAACCTTGAGGAACACTGGTGGTGATGGGAAGGGAGGAGGAGGTGGAATTTCCAACTCTGACTGATTGAATCCTACCCACAAGATAGGAGTGGAACCAGCCAGTAGCTTGAGAGCCCTGCTAATGTAAGCTTGGATAAGAGGAGGGAGTGAGAGACAGTGTTGAAAGCCTTTGCAAGGTCAACAAATATGGCAGAGGTGAAGAAGCCCTGGTCCATACTGATATGGATGGATTCAGTGAGCCTTAGTAGGGAGGCAGTGGTGGAGTGGTACTTCCTGAATCCAGACTGGTAAGGTGTGAAGAAAGAGGTAGAGTCAAGGAAGGAGGAGAGCTGGGAGAGGATGAGATGTTCCTGTAGTTTTGCTAGAATGGGGAGGAGGGAGATAGGGTGATACTTCCCAGGGGAGGATGGGTCACCACCTTTTGGGAGTGGGATGACAGTGGTGTGTTTCCATTCTGAAGGGATGGAAGAGAGAGAGAAAGAAAGGTTGAAAAGAGAGGCAAGGGGACAGCAATGGTGGAGGCCACCAGGAAAAGCATTTTGGGGTCCAGCCCGGAGGGACATTTGCCCTTAGAAGGGTTTAGTGTAAATGGGTCCTTAAATACTTCAGCTGGTGTATCATGGTGGAAGGAGAAAGAGGGGAGTGGGGCTTGGGCAGGTAGAGGTGGGGTTGATGGGGCATGGCCATGTGGGGCTTGGGGGGATTGGTCAGGAGTGAGGCAGTACAAGAGGTAAAGAAGGAATTAAATTCGGTTGCCACTCCAAGTGGGTCAGTTATCGTGATACTGCCAGTTTTTATGGTGGGAGTATGGGGCTGGGATGGGAGGGGTGGAAGATGGAGTGAACCACCTTCCAGAATTTGGAGGGGTGATTTAAGTCAATATAGAAGTTGGAATTAAAGTAGTGCACCTTGGCCAGGTGGATTGCTCTTGTACGGGCATTTCAAAGAGTGTGGTAATACTGGTAATCCAACTCAAAGCCAGTGGCTTTGTGAGTATTCCATGCCTGGTCTCTAGCCTGCAGACAGGCCATGAGGTCTGCGGTGATCCAAGGCAAGTGGGAGACCCACACATGGATCCATCTTAGAGGGACATAGGTGTCCCAGACTGAGAGGAATCTGATCTTGAAAAAGTCTAGAGCGGTGTCGTTAGAGGTGGCACACGAGGTGAACGACCAGTTGGTGCAGGCCAAATTGTTTAGGAGGGCAGTGAGATCCAGAGACTTGTGCAAGTGAACCAACAGAGTTTTAGGGGCAGGGGCTTTGGACCTATGGTTTTTCTGGACTGCATAAATTAGATGATGATCGCTTATGGAGTTTTCATCTGAAGGTAAATGGAATACAAATTCCAAAGTGAAAGATAGTACAGAAACCTACCTGACACCTCAAAACAAAGTAAATAAGAACTGATGTTGGGGAGGTACTGGACAAAGGAAAATGGAATTTCTAAAGAAACAACACAAGATACTGTCCCTATTGATGGAAAAGAGTTAGTAATTAAACTTGAGGGAGCATATCTAAAATTGTATGAAACTCCAGAAACTCTTGCAGACCTCATCTCCTATTTGTTCAGAACAGAGCTTGAAATTCCCCAAGTGGTTAAAAGCATAAAGGCTATATTTAGAGATGGGCAGGATCCTTTACAATCTGTGTATGTAATGGTTTCTAACATGGTCAGTGCCAAGATGATATGGGCAAAACAGCAAAGGTTGAACTATCTTGGACTAACTATTCCATCTCCAATTTCCAGGACAACAATATGGAAAATGACTTTTCCTTATCGAGAAATCTCTTCAACTCTGAAATATAAAGATCTCTGCTCAATACTGACTGATCTAAACTGGAGGTTTGATAAATGCCCTGACCCTTTATTGGATCAGGATGCTTGTAAAATGCTTTCCGTCTTTGGAATAGATCGATTTGATGGCAAAAACAACAAAATCTTGGCATCTTATGTCTCAGCTCTGGTGGCAGGCATTATGAATACTGAAATTCCCTCACAAGAAATTCTATTAATGGAAAGAGCACAACCCTTAACTGAGGGAAGTCAAATCGACATCGCTGTTAAGACTTGTAAATTATTTGACTACTCACTAATACCTACAAACTTGACAAAGCAAATATTTTGTTGGTGGATCTTTCAGATTTAAAACCTCATACAGATGGTAATTCAAATCCTAATAAAAACAATTGACTATTTGAGGACTCAGATCTCTCAATAAACTCCCTACCAGCCTCTGAAGCCCAGACGATAGATGACAACACTTTAGTATGGAATATAGCTGGATTGAAGTCTAAGCTTTGACCCTGAATGGAATGCTTTTGTAGAAACCTTTGAAGCTTTGATTTTTCCAAGAAACATGATCTTTAGATAATACCTATATTAATGGATATGAAACAATTACTGTCCCAACTAATAAGCAAAAACACTATGGAAGACCAAATGGGGTCTGGCCATTTTTGCAAAAATAAGGAAGGGAATGAAGGTGTTGAATCAGGACATCTCAAATCTGGGGTATATGACTATTGTTTTAAAATTAGATGGCTTAACTACTTATTCTTGCAAATGTTTGCATCCCACCTAAATTTCATATGGAAAAGAAATATGATATATGGGCCAAGCTTGCAGTAGGTATTGACATCATGTTAACTACATTTCCAGCAGACTCAGTGTTACTGGCAGGAGATTTTAATTCTAGAACAGTTAACTCTGATAACTTACCTAATCTTCAGACACATATGTACTTGGGCAGTTTATGCAAGAGGAAATCACTTGATAAAATTATTAACGAATCAGGGAAGAACTCACAGAATTTTATCGAACATAATAATTTGTTGATTTTAAACAGTAGAGTTGAGGTAGACCGGGGAAGGACAGTTTACATATTTTTCAGCAAATGGCCAGAGTGTCATTAACTATGTACTTTGTACCCCTGAAACATGTTCTCTTCAAAAAATTTAATATCTACGAGACTTGAAAGCGATCACACCCCTTTGTTTTACTAGTAGAGACACTGTAGAAAAAAAAACTAGTAGCCCTGAAATAAATAATATTCCTGTATCCTCACTAGCAATTAGAAGGAAAACCAAATTAGATTTTCATAAAAGAACTAGAACTGAAGTTTCAGAGGTGTTATATAGTACCTCTATGTATCCACCCTCAGTTGACACTGGAGATATTTCTCAAACAAAATATCTCTAGAACCAAATAGAGTATTGTTACAGTTTAATCAGACAGAAAATATGTAAAGAAGAAAGTAAAGACCACAGTGAGAACACATGGTTTGATCAGCACTGTAAAAAGGAAAAAAAGGAAACTGGGGAACACAATTAGAATGATCAAGAGGGGATCCCACCAGAGTAAATTTCAATTACTTGAATAGGGCCAGGAAACATTATAAAAAGTTGCTTACTCTTAAGAAAACTGAATATATACAAAAACAATGGGCAAACATGTATCAAGCTATTCAAGACAATGACACTACCATTTTTTGGATGATGGTGTCAAGGGGAATAAAACAATACCACCCATCCTTAGCAGTTCACATCCCCAAAGATACCTGGGAGGAACATTTTACATTATTATTCAATAAAGAAGCCCTCACAGGGTGGACAATGGAAGTTCCCTTATGGTTCAACAATGATGATTACCACCCACTAACCATCACCTTAGGACCTTAGGGGAGGTGGAATCTGCCATTTCCAATTAGTGAGTAATAAAGCGCCCAGCTCTGACACAATGCCAGCAGAAATATACAAGGATCATAAAACTAATGGATTCCAAAATTAACTTCACTCTTTGATTTATGCCTGGCTGAAAAAGGTTTTCCTCAGTCTTGAACAAAAAAGATAATAATTCCTATCCACAAGAAAGGCTCATATAATGAACCCTCAAACTTTCGACCAATCAGCCTAATTGACATCAGTTCAAAAATAGCTTGAGTGGGGCAGCTACACTCGCCAAAGCATCAGGATCTTTAATAAAGGATGCAGAATCAGTTTAATTCAATAAATCTGTTTATTCCGGCCACATTATAGAATCAACAAAAGAAAGACTGCAGTGCTATCCCACTGCCTGCTTACATATCGCCCCCTCCACAGGGCTTACTCAATCAATCATACTCACATAGGTGTTTACATACAACAATTTGATTAATCACATGTGCTGTTTAAACTAATGTGAATTACAGACTAATATAGGCACAATAATGCTACCACAAGTACATTATTACCAGTATTAAGTACATCCCTTTACAAAATAAAATAAAATAAAATAATGAATTTTTCATTTAGATTTTTCATCACTTTCATCACTTGTGTGTTTGAAGCCATATTTCATTCTAAATTTAATAAAAAAAATTACTCATATGTCCTGGCTTTCAATTTGAGGATACCCTGTAAAATATAACAGAATTAAATTCATTAGACCAAACAATATATTTATTTTGTTCATCTTCAGATTATTTATACTAGCAGCATATGATACAATGCACAAATATTTTTATAAAGACATTTTTAACTGAAAATAAACCTGGTGACACATTCCATGTGTTTACATATTTCTGGGGGTGGGGGTGGGAGGTTTCTTTGTCATTTCATCCTTCTTTTTATGGGAAAGGAGACATTTTGAATTTCCCATTTAATCCAGGATATTCCAGAGCTCCAGTTTGGTATATCCATTTTTGCTCACGTAAATTCAAAATATTCTCAATATCCCCACCTCTCATATTTCTTGGTAAGCTTTTAATGCCAGTAAATGATATTTTATGCTGTACATTAAGTTGGCCATGAACATGTGTAGCAATTGCATAGACCAAAGTTTTTTGGTTTTAATTGCACTCACATGTTCATAGATCCTGAACCTCAATTTTTGCTTAGTTCTACCCACATAGTAGTAGCCACATGAACATAACAACAGGTATATCACACTCTCCGAGTTGCAGTTAATCATACCCTTAATTTGTTCAGGGCTGCCACTTGCTGGATTAACAAAGCAGTTTTGCTTTTTCATGTACTGACATGCTTGGCAAAATCCATAGGGTTTGTTACCCATTTTTCTTTATCAGGGCTTGTTTTTTTGGCTTGCTTATAACTATGAACCAATTGGTCCTTCACGTTTGTCCCCCACCTATATGAGACCTGTAAGTGTTGGGTCACTATTTCCCTGAGTGCAGGAACACATCGGAGTGTTTTCAAGTTTTTCCTGATCATGTTAACCACTACTTTAGTTCCACCCTCAAAATTCATACCCAATGTGAGTGGTGTACCATTTTTCTTTCTTTTATTTTTTGGAAGCAATAAAGATTCCCTAGGTACATGGTCCACTTGTGTCATAGATAAAACAGGATCCTATTTTCTGTAGAGGCTATCACAGAATTTCACTGTCAGTTCCTCAGAACGTTGTTCATATTTTTCTTTTTCTGAACAATTTATTTTCATTCTGAGGTACTGTCCTTTTGGCAGGTTACGGATGAAATGTGGTGGGTGGAAACTATCTGCCATTAACAGGCTGTTTCTGTCAGTAGGTTTGGTGTATAGATGTGTTTCAATTGTGCCATCAATGTTCTTTATTATATGTAGGTCCAAGAAATTTGCCGCTGTCTGATGGGATGTGACTGTAAATTTTAGATTTGGATTTGATTTCTCCAAATCATTTACAAAATCCTGCAGTTCATCTTCTGTCCCTTTCCAGATGAGGAAAAATATCATCCAAGAAATGCTTGTAGATGTCTATTTTCTCATAGAAAGGGTCTTTTTCTGTGTCAGAAATCATGCTATCTTCCCACTCTGCCAGATATAAATGTTATTACTAAGTACTAGATCTGTGAGCTCTGTCACCATGTTTATTCTAGGTTGTGACATGGATGTATATTTTAGTAATGAATACTCTACAGCTTGTAAGGACCCTCCCCTTGGTATATTGGTATACATGGTGTGTACATCCATAGTCACTAACCGCCAATCAGTTTCTAGCTGTAAGTCAGACACTAAATTTAGCATATGAGTGGTATCTTTTAGAAGGCTCCTTGTTTGTGCTACCAAAGGGTTAAGAAAATTATTCACAAATCTAGAAATGGGCTCAGTGAGCCACTCTATGCCTGAAATAATAGGACGATGGGGGGGGGTCAGAGGCTAAACTTTCAGTTTGAAACACATTGCAGTATGGCATTTTGGGGGGTATATATTTGCTTTAAGTCATTGACTACAACAGTCTAGAAAAGTCTGGACAGATGCATACATTGGTGGTTCAATCTGGTTCACTGTCTACCTCCAAAGCACTATCTCCTGTGTTATAGTCTGTACAGGATGCTGTAGTATGTTTTAAAATTGATCTTGGCATTTCAGTATTTGGGGCATTCTCAGTTCCCTCTGCTGCTGTTGCTATGCTTTGGCTTGTCGGGGGTTGGATTGTTTTCCAGCTTTTTTCCAACGGAAGATCCTATTCAACAGGTAATCATTGGTGTCCCTCATGAACTTTTTCTGCTTTTGTGCCTGTAGTTTTTTATCATAAAAGTTCATGTATTTTTTGTATTTCTGATGGCACCGGGTAAACTTCTCCGCACCTTGAAATGAAACTACAATTTTTTCCTGAGCCACATCCTGCTGTTCTTCAAAGCCACCTTCAATTATCAGATTAATTAATCTCTGCAAAGCCTCCTCCATTATTGCATCTCATTTTTTTACCAGATTAATGCATGTTTCTGAAGTGGGCCTTTTTAAGCTGTGGTGCTCTCAGGGCTCTTTTTACAGTTCTACATGCCTTCATATTGATTGTCTGCCAATGTAGGCATCTGGCTTTAGCTGACAGTTTCCCTAATTTGTAAAAAGCATCTCGAATGTTGTTACCTGTCTCAGTTCCTTTAGCGGCAGCAGTGGTATGTGTTTGATCTGAAATTAGGAATGGGTTATCCTCATTTGATAGTCTAGGAAACATCTTTTTGTAGATGTAATTATTGTTGGTTACTCCTGCAGCAGCATCTTATTGATTGTTAGATACCTCCATAGTAGGCTACATTTCAGATTCATAGCAACAGCAGCGGAGGGAACTGCCAGCACCCCAAATACAGAAATGCCAAGATCGAATTTAAAATGGACTACAACATCCTGTACGGACTATAGCACATGAGATAGTGCTTTGGAGGTAGAGAATGAACCAGAAACAAATTCTCCTTTTTTTGGACAAGCTCGTCCTGGACAGGAGCAGCCCAGAAGGAGCATGAGACAAACCAGATTCAGATTCAGAGTCAGAGGGCACCACAGGAGACCAAGAAGGAGCAAGAGGAAGAATGCGAGGAAGAGGCAGGGGCAGAGGGAGATCAGCCCAAGGCAGGAGCAGGGGGAACCGCTACTGAACAGTATTATTATCTAAAGTCACATGTTGACTGAAAATGAAATGCAGGTGCTAAGTATAGGTTTATCATCTGTGACTTGTTTTACAGTGGGGGAATTTGACATGTATTTAGACATACAATGCTTTGCAAGGAAAATAAATCTTAAGTAGTTTTTCAGTCAGAAAAGGGCAAAGGGGATGGGGGTAACAAAAATATAAATGTTGTAAATTATGAAAGTAATACTAATGACAGTAGTAATACTAATCATGTCTTACATGCGCCATCTAATCTTGATTCCTTGTTATTTATTATATGTTTATGTTATTTATTTATTATTATTGTGTATTGTTTTTACATCGTTGCTTTTATCTTTTGGTTAAGTGCCTTGATGGCCTGAAAGGCGCTTATGTGAAATAAATGTATTATTATTATTATTACAGAATGATGAATATGAGTATAGTAATTCTACATTTTTTAAACCAAACTCTACCCTCTGCCCACCAATGTATGCATCTGTCAAGACTTTTCTAGAGTGTTGTAGTCATGACTTATAGCAAATATATAGTCCCCCCCCCCCCATGTCATACTGCAATATGTCTCAAACTGAAAGGAAAGCAGTGGAAAGTTTAGCCTCTGACCCCACTATCACAATAAAACCCACTGATAAAGGCAACAGTATTGTAATATGGGATACAGAGGCCTGTAAAACAGAAGTTTTGAAACAACTGTCTGATAATTAATATTATGAATGCTGACCTCACCACATCAATACAGAGAAATATTAAAGAATACCTTTTTGGAATTGTTTGAAAATGGAATAATTAGTACTGATGAATTGTGTTACCTCTCGGTAGATCACCCTGTCAAACCTGCTTTTTATGCACTTCTTAAAATGCATAAGGACCCTACCCCCCCCCCAAGTTGTCCTATTATTTCAGGCATAGGGTGGCTCACTGAGCCCATTTCTAGATTTGTGGATAATTTTCTTAACCCTTTGGTAGCACAAACAAGGAGCCATCTAAAAGATACCACTCATATGCTAAATGTAGTGTCTGACTTACAACTAGAAACTGATTGGTGGTTAGTGATTATGGATGTACTTGCTTTGTATACCAATATACCAAGGGAAAGGGGCTTACAAGCTGTAGAGTATTCATTACTAAAATATACATCCATGTCGCAACCTAGAATAAACATGGTGGTAGACCTCACAGATCCAGTACTTAGTAATAACATTTTTATTTTTTGAAGAAAAACTGTCCAAACAGATGAAAGGAATAACTATGGGTGCAACTCTGGCTCCTAGCTTAGCCAACTTATATCTGACAGCGTGGGACGACAGCATGATTTTTGACAGAAAAAAAACCTTTCTATTAGAAAATAGACATCTACAAGCATTTTTGGGGTCATATTTTCCTCATATGGAAAGGGACGGAAGGTGAACTGGAGGATTTTGTAAATTATTTGGAGAAATCAAATCCAAATCTAAAATTTACAGTCACATCCCATCAGACAGAGGCAAATTTCTTGGACCTACATATAATAAAGAAGATTGATGGCACAATTGAAACACATCTATACACCAAATCTACTGACAGAAACAGCCTGTTAATGGCAGATAGTTTCCACCCACCACATTTCATCCGTAACCTGCCAAAAGGACAGTACCTCAGAATGAAAAGAAATTGTTCAGAAAAAGAAAAATATGAACAACGTTCTGAGGAACTGAAAGAGAAATTCTATAAGTGCCACTACAGAAAATAGGATCCTGTTTTATCTAAAACACAAGTGGACCATGTACCTAGGGAATCTTTATTGCTCCCAAAAAATAAAATAAAAAAATGGTACACCACTCACATTGGGTATGAATTTTGAGGGTGGAACTAAAGTAGTGGTTAACATGATCAGGAAAAACTTGGAAACACTCCAATGTGTTCCTGCACTCAGGGAAATAGTGACCCAACACTTACAGGTCTCATATAGGTGGGGAACAAACTTGAAGGACCAATTGGTTCATAGTTGTAAGCCAACCAGAAAAACAAGACCTGATAAAGAAAAATGGGGTAACAAACCCTATGAGTTTTGCCAAGCATGTCAGTACTTAAAAAGGCAAAACTGCTTTGTTAATCCAGCAAATGGCAGCCCTGAACAAATTAAGGGTTTGATTAACTGCAACTCGGACAGAGTGATATACCTGTTGTTATGTTCACATGGCTGCTACCATGTGGGTAAAACTAAGTGGAAATTGAGGTTCAGGATCTATGAATATGTGAATGCAATTAAAAACAAAAAACTTTGACCTATGCGATTGCTGCACATGTTCATGGTCAACATAATGTACAGCATAAAATATCATTTACTGGCATTGAAAGTGTACCAAAAAATATGAGAGGTGGGGATATTGAGACTATTTTGAATTGCCATGAACAAAAATGGATATATAGAACTGGAGCCCTGGAATATCCAGGATTACATGGGAAATTCGAAATTGCTCCTTTCCTCTTAAAAAGAAGGATGACATGATAAAAGAACCCCCCCAAACCCCTCACCTCCCCCAGAAATATGTAAACACATGGAATGTGTCACCAGGTTCCTTTTCAGTTAAAAATGTCTTTATAAAAATAATTGTGTATTGTATCATATGCTGGTAGTATAAATAATCTAAAGATGAACAAAATAAAAATATTGTTTGGTCTAATTAATTTAATTCTGTTATATTTTACAGGGTATCCTCAAATTGAAAGCTGTATGAGGAACACTGTATTAAATTTAGAATGTAATATGGCTTCAAACACACAAGTGATGAAAGTGATGAAAAATCTAAATGAAAAATTCATTATTTTATTTTATCTTGTAAATGGGATGTACTTAACACTGGTGATAAAGCACTTGTGGTAGCATTATTGTGCCTATATTAGTCTGTAATTCACGTTGGTTAAAACAGCACATGTGATTAATTGAACTGTTGTATGTAAACACCTGTGTGACTATGGTTGATTAGATCTGAGTAAGCCCTGAGGAAGGGGTGATATGTAAGCAGGCAGTGTGCTAACACTGCGGTCTTTCTTCTGTTGATTCTATATTGTGGCTGGAATAAATGGATTTATTGAACTGAACTGATTCTGCATCCTTTATGAAATATCCTGGTGCTTTGGTGAGTGTAGCTGCCCCACTCAAGCTTGATAAAATCCTGAATTGCAGCAGTACCACCGATTCCAGTGCCGGACCACCCTAAAACATTGAATCAGCTCAAAAATCTTTACCAGAATCTTACTGGAGAAATTACAAAACTGGATAGATACAAAAAGCCCGTTATCAAACTACCAAGATGGCTTTCATCATGGCTTTTCCACAATCGACAATATTTATACTCTGGCTCATCTGCTTAAAAAATACAGAGATTACAGAGAAATGAAACTTTATTAAACAGCTAAGAAGAATCCAGTAATCTGATTGGTTATTTATAGTGCAATATAGGACAATGCTGCACTATAAATAACAAGTCCAAGCTAATTAGCCCAATAACAAAATCAGATGGCTCACTGATTCACTATTAAGAGATTATATTTACAGGTTGTCAAAAGTTCAGCTGCCACCATTTTTTTGTATCCACTAAACATATTACTTCAACTGCTTTCATTGTTTTCCATTAATTTTAATCACACTTAAACAACGACATCCATACACAAGAAACATTAACGACATTTCAGTCACTGTGATTGTTCCCTGGTAGCCCCTCATCAATTAAACGTGGTGTCCTCGGCAGGCAGCATGCATAGCATAGGTAGTGCTGTAAACTCCCATACTGTAGAAGGGAGCGACATCTGTGCTAACAATCAGGCCTACCTTGTTCGTGGAAGGTCAAACTGTGTGACAAATAATTTCTTCTTTAAAAAAAAAACTTGAATGATTGGTTGCATTCCCCACATAAATAAAACCACTCAAATTGACCTGCTCTGTGTCCCACACAGAGAAATTGTAGGTTGCAGTTCAGAAACAAGTGGAGGACTTTGAAGTAAGATGGCTGCGCAGTGAGTACTGATAGTTTTGAACTGACATTACGATTGGTGAAACCATGCAGCCGACAACATACTACTACAGCCACTGAGTTCCTCAAAGCCAATTTAAAATTTGCTACACACCCCTAAAAGTTCAAACAGCAACTTCAGACAACATGCTTACACTTAATTACAGTTTTACACAGCGCTGCAATGCAGCTACATGAAAAACAATCCCTTACAAATGGTGTCACAGAAATCAGGCAATATTATACTATTTAAGCATTCTTACCCTCACCTAACAATAGGACTGGATGAATGCTGTTTTATTTACACCTGCAGTATTTGACTATATTCACAGACCAACCTGCCGAGGATTCAGACTGCTGCTTTAAATTGGCAAGTGTGCTACTTTTTGTACCTGCATTTTAAAACCGAAGGCGCTGACCCATTTCTGTCAGTCTATATACTGCAGTTTCTTTTCTTTTTCTGCTTCATACTTTTGTTTTATTAAATAATTTTGTTTTCCTACTTGTACCGGTGCTGGTAGGAGGGAGAGTGATTGACAGTAGGGGTAGATGAAATGACTATTTTAGGTCAAATACACATGTTCATTCACATTTTTACATGTTCAAAGTGAGTATCCAAATAAGAAAAACACTTTTAAAAATAAAGGGTCATTTTATAAGTGCAATAAGACACTCTGGGGTTGTACATTATGGTGTGTTAACTGCACTCCTGGGGTGACTGGCACTCAGCCTTCGATCTCATGCCTAACTATGCCCCTAGCAGTGCAGTTATCACATTATAATGCACACTCATTATGCCTTATTGCTTACATATGCCCTTTTTATAGATTTTAAGGCAGCCTTAGACTATGTAAACAGAGACACCCTATGGGAAATATCGTACAAAAAAGGTCTTCCTTTGGACCTTCTAATCCCTATATATCTACTCCATAATAACACCTCAACAACTATTAGGTATGATAATAGGGGGACTCTAACCCAATACTCCAGTACAAATAAAGGAGTCAAACAAGGCTGCCTACTGGCCCCACTTCTGTTTAGTGTATATATATATTGAGTCACTTCTTCAATATGATAGTTTAGACTCTTTGGACTCCCCTAAAATCAACAATATTTTCTGCCATTCATTGGCATATGCTGATGACCTGGTTCCTCTTTTCCTTATATAGAAATGTTCTACAATGAAAAATAGACCAACTAAAAGTAAAATGTGACCTTCTAGAGTTAAAAATCAACTTAAATAAAACAAAACTTATGGCTTTTGGAGAATGCAACTCACAAGTGAAGATTTATCTTGAAAAAGAACAAACTGAAGTAGTTTCCTCTTATGTCTACCTGGGGATAAAGTTATCCACAAATGGCAAATGGCCATCACACCTTAAGGAGCAAATTACAAAATCTAGATATTCAGCTAAAACCCGATTATGCTTTAATTTCAAATATGGAGGAGAAATGGTGGTTCCAGCCTTAATTGTAAGTGAAGCAAAAATTAACCCATTACTCCTCTACGGGGCAGAAGTATGGGATGTACAAACTGCAGTTAACCTTGATCTTCCCTTATCTTATTACTATAAAGCAATACTACAAGTTCCCACAGCCACCTCTAATGCGCTCACAAGAGCAGAATTAGGTAGAACTCCTATATTACTCCTAGTTGAGTCAGAGTGATAACTTATTGGCTTAGAATTTCCAATAATAGGGCAAATTCCATTACATTGGAATGTGTGAAGGAAAATATGATGTGGGCTAAGAACAGTTTTAATTCTACTTGGTTAAAAAAAAACTACTTGATAGTCTAAACTAAGGCTGATCTGTTTCATCTATGGGAAGATTTTCTTAAGGGAATCACAATATCCCCTTTATACAAAAAAACAATAAAAAACAAACTTTTTCAAGTTGCACAAACAAAAGAAATGATGGACGTTAAAGAACAAAAACAAGCCCAATGGTATAGATGAAATAAAATTGATATTGCCATAGAAGACTATCTTACACTCCCTATACCACCGACCACTAGCAAATGGATAACTTGTGCTAGATTTTGGCTCTTTACCTCCAAATATACTTACTTTAATAAAAACTGTATTGAAGGACGCTCTTTAGAAAAAATATGTCCGTGCAATAGAGGGTTTACCAAAACTATAAACCATATAATAACTCAACATCCATTTTACAACCAATACAGGGAAATCGTCCTTAAAGACTTCTTGGGAAAATATGCAAATGTGCATTATGACCCTGTTTTTATGTTACTCCATCCCATGAATAAAGAGGATGTTCAGATGGTTTCAAAGTTTCTCTCCCAAGTGGTCAGACTCAAAAGCAAAGACAATAAGGCTTAAATAGATTCAGACAGGTAAAGGCCATAAAAGCCAGTTCTGAATAAATAATGTATGTGACTCTGGAGATTTGTAAAATTATTTGTTTTGTCTTTGTCTTTGTATACCAGATTTTTAAATATGTGATTGTGCTTATTTATTTCATTGTTTTAACTTTGCATTAATTATAATGTATATCCTCTTATGTTTTGGATGATCAATAAACCTACTTGAACTTGAATTTGAACTAGAGGTAAAACACAAGGTCAAGGGAGGAAAAATTAAAAAGAGGGTTGACAGACCGTGGAAAGCCATGTGCATGAACACTTGCAGCCTGGCAAATAAAATTTCAGACCTATTGGCCTTGATGTCAGAGGCTGACCTGGACATTGTTGCTGTGACCAAGACATGGTACACAGGGAACCATGACTGGGATACAGCTGTGCCAGGGTACACTCTGTTCTGAAAAGATAAGGTAGGAAATAAGGGGGGAGGAGTGACTATCTCCATTAGGGAGGAAATAAAATCTACAGAAGTACAGGGCATAAGAGAGGTAGGGCAGGCACTGTGGGTCATGCTGGAAATGGGGAATGGTACTGTCATTCGAGTAGGTGTGATCTACAGACCTCCATCACAGAGAGAGGAGTTGGACAATATGCTAGTGGCAATAATCCACAAAATTGCAGCAAAAGGGGAGATATTGCTGATGGGATACTAATTTGCCAGATGTCAATACGAGCACCCATACTGCAGCCAAAGGAGCAGAAACATCCTGGAAGCTCTTCAGGGGGCAGGACTCAGACAGCTAGTGGTAGAACACACCTGTGAAGGGGCAATATTGAATCTGGTGCTCACCAACGGAGAAAGGGCAATGGATGCAGTAGTGAGGAGTCATCTGGGGTCCAGCAATCAGAATATGGTATGGTTTATCGTGAAGATAGTAGAGGAATCCAGCCACACAAAGGCAAGGTTCATGGATTTCAGAAGGGTTGATTTTGCAAAGATGGAGGTATGTCTGAAGAAAGCCTTAGGGGGTAGAGTGGGAAAAGGGGATGTAGAGGAATAACGAGCACATCTTAAAGAAAAACTGCATGTTAAAAATCAGGAAAATATATTTTTTACCATCCATTGTGTGTCATTAGTTCATCCCAGTGTTATTTTTCAGCTCAGGCTGCGTGAGGTGTTTTTTCTAACTTTCTCTTGGTATTTTATGGCCCTTGGGAGCTGCCATTTACCTTTCCTTTATTGCTTCTTGTCCCAGATTGTCTTCCCAGAGTGCCCTCTTCTCTGAGGTCTAATAGCCCATGCATCTGACCAGTGTTTTGTCACAGTGTCTGTATTGTTTATAGTAGCCACAAGATGAAAGAATATATGGAGCATTGGAGTGGTTTCTATGGTTTGCAAACATCATGGAGCACAACTAACAAGTCTGTCTGCTCCAAGAATGCTAATTTACTCCCCCCCCCCAGGGCATAGCAGAGGAGAGAGTTTATATCAGTAGCACTCACCGCTGCACGCAACCTGTATATAAACTGTTACTTTGCTTAGGCTCGTGCTCTCCCGCCCCCTTTCATTCTACATATTCTGTACTTTTGATTCAGTTGCTCGTGTCCTGTGTAGATGATTCATGCTTGTAGACCAATGTAATCCTTTTAAAGCAGTTGTCATCCACTGGCTAAGCAGCCTTCAGTATTTTTGTGTTCATGTGATCTGCACCAGAAGCCCTCTGCATGATTTTGTCCTGTTTTGTTCTTAATACCAGCTCGTATCATTGCCTTCAACTTTAAATATTTAAAAAGCAGCTTGTATATGTCGAATAAAAGGGGGAGGGAGAGCACGAGTCCAAGCAAAGTAACAGTTTATATACAGGTTACCTGCAGCGGTGAGTGCTGCTGATACAGACACTGTAACAAGACACTGCTCAGATGCATGTGCTATTAGACCTCAGAGCAGAGGACACTCTGGGAAGACTATCTGGGACAAGAAGCAATAAAAGAAAGGTAAATAGCAGCCCCCAAGGGCCATAAAATAGCAAAAGAAAGTTAGAAAAAACACCTCACGTGGCCTGAGCTGAAAAATAGCACTGGGATGAACTAAGAACACACAATGGATGGTAAAAAATATATTTTCCTGATTTTAACATGCAGTTTTCCTTTAAGGGAGCCATAACGGAAGCCACGAGCCTTTGCGTTACACAAAAAAGTAAAACAAAGAGGAAGAAAAAGCCACTCTGGGTCTCACAGGAGGTGGCAAGGAGGATGAGGGAAAAAAGAGAGTGTTCAGAAAATACAAAGAAACACAGAGGGAAGAAGATAAAGGAGTGTATCTGGAAAAGCTAGAGGAAGTGGAGAAAGCAGTCAGAAAAGCCAAGGCACAGACAGAGGAAAGAATAGCCAAGGCAAATAAAAAAGGAGACAAGACCTTTTTTTGATACATTAAAGAGAAGAGAAAAAACAGGGATGGGACTGTAAGACTAAAAAGGGAAGGGAGGGAGTCAGCAGGAGAGGACCAGGAAAAAGCAGAAATCCTGAACAAATATTTTTGTTCAGTGTTCACAGTTAAAGGGGACAGGGAAGGACCACAGCTAGGTTTAAGAAGTGCTAAAGGGGGAAGTGTAGATACCAGTCCCTTCACAGTAGAGGGAGTCCTAAAGGAACTGGAAAAACTGAAAATAGATAAAGCAATGGAGCCAGATGGAATACATCCTAGAATTCTAAAGGAACTAAGAAAGGAGCTAGCAGGACTATGACAGCCTTGTTCAACAAATCATTAGAAATGAGTGTGGTTCTGGCAGAATGGAAGAGGGCGAATGTTGTCCCTTTCCATAAGAGCGGAAGCAAGGGGGAGGCTGGTAATTACAGGCCAGTCAGCCAAACATCAGTGGTAGAAAAATTGATGGAACCATTACTCAAGGAAAGGATTGTGACATACCTTGAATCCAGCGGACAGCAGGATCTGAGACAGCAATGGTTTCACAGCAGGCAGGTCTTGCTGAATAAACCTGATAGAATTCTTCAACTGGGTGACAAGGGAGATTGATCAGGGAGGGGTGGTAGATTTGGTCTACCTGGATTTTAGCAATGCCTTCGATACTGTCCCGCATAAAAGGCTAATAAACAAATTGAGCAGCCTGGGAGTCAGATTCGGAGTGGTTAACTGGGTTACAAATTATATGAGCAGTAGGACACAAAGGGTGGTAGTGAACAGAGTTCAGTCTGTAGAAAGGGAGGTGACCAGCAAGTTGCCTCAGGGATCGATGCTAGGCCCAGACTGCTTTAATGTCTTCATAAGTGACATTGTAGAGGACCTGGAGGAGAAGGTGTGCCTCTTTGCAGATGACACAAAGATCTGCGATAGGGTAGACACACTGGGGGGGGGGTGGAAAGAATAAGAAGGGACCTGGGCAAACTGGAGGATTGATCAAATGTATGGCACTTGAAATTCAATGCAAACTTATGCACTTAGGTCATGGGATCCCGAGAGAGGCGTACTCAATGGGGGGGAGGTACTGTTGGCCACCAAACAGGAGAGGGATCTAGGAATAATTATATCTGAGGACCTAAAGGTGGCTGGACAGTGTGAGAACATGGGTAGAAGGGCCAGTGGGATGTTGGAGTGCATACAGAGAGGCATCACAAGCAGAAACAAGAATTTGTCAATGCTGAATGTTGTCTCACTGGCATTGGCATTGGTAGTGCAGGAGTTAGAGATGCATAATAGGAATGGCAGTGAAGAACTAAACTAACACCAACCTCACCCCCATCCTGCAGAGACTGACAGGCGTTGGGGTGTGCCTTTGGATCATCAGCTATAACGCTCATGCCATTTCACCTCACCCTACCCTATAGACACTGACAAGTGTCGTGGTGTGCTTTGGGGTCTTTTGGCCTTATACTTACCCCATTCCATAAGGAAATACACCGAGATATATGCAGTATAGGAGAATGGGGTGAACTTTGGGTCCGAGCACTCCAAGGCACACCTCAATGCCTGTCACTGGCTGCAGGGTGGGGGGTGTGGGTGGAATGGCATGAGCATTACAGCCGATGATCCCAAGTCACAACCCTGATGCCTGTCAGTCTCTACAGGGTGGAGTGTTACAGTTGAAAACCCTAACAATGTAGGCATTTGTTGGTATTTTCACTCCAAATTATCAGCATGGGCTTTTTGTGACCCCACCTCAGGAAGAGCGGCACTATCAGTTTGTTAGCCTAAAGGTGGTTTTGCACAGCGACTGTGCCATTTGGCGACACAGGCACGAAAACACATTTAGGGCAGGATGTGAAAAATGACGACTGTATTGTTCATGAGGAGGTGTAAAAAACTAGCAACGTTGAAAATCTGGAGTGAAAATATGAAAAATTGGTGAGGTCATGAGCATGCATAGAAGCTGTGCAACATCTGTCCGTAACCCAATTATTTTTGGGATTTCTTTAACCACATTTTCAACATAGGCATTTTGGGACCTCCCCTCATGAACAGTGGCACTGTGATTTTGTTATTCTGTCCCAAAAGTTGATTTTCCACAGCGACCATGCCATTGTGCGCCACAGGTGTGAAAACACATTTCAGGCAAGATGAGAAAAATTACAGCTGTACTGTTTATAAGGAGGTGTGAAAAACTGCTAGTGTTGAAAATCTGGCATGAAAAAATTGCAAATTTGCGAAGTTACATGGGTGCGTGGAAACTGCACAACAAACGCTTGTAACGCAGTCATTTTTTGGACTTTCATCACCACATTTTCAAAATAGGCTTTTTGAGAGCCACCTCATGAACAGTGGCACTGTCGTTTCATTAATCGGCCCCGAAAGGTGAGTCCACACAGTGACTGCAAAATCACCTTTCGGAACCAAATAATGCCATTACAGTGACTGAATTCATTATGAAGGATCCCAATAACCCCATGTTGAAAATTTGGTGCCAAAATTCCCCAAAATGCCCAAGATATGCACCAAAGTTGAAAAAACCCTATTTATGCCACTATACAGCTTACCGGTATTTCTTCAGTTCACGGTCAGCTTTGAAGAGTGCAGACATGTTGCCAGGCCACCAAAGATCGTCATGCCAGGCTCCGGAGGTAAGTATGGGGTAAGGGGGTGTAGGGAGGCAGGGCACGAGAGGGTGGGTGCGGGTGGGGAGAGGGAGCAGGAGAGACCATGAGACCGTTTTCTTGTTTCACAGGGGGGAAAAAAGACAAGGGTCTGTTTTCTTTTTTTGCAGGTGTTGCTTGGTACACTGGGGTGAGCTCCCAAAGTACCACCTGCATTACGGGGAAGGGGACCGCAGCCGACAGGGATTGGGCCCCCTGTCAGCACAGGAAGGGAGGGCATATGATGCTGAGAGGGATTGGGCACCCCCTCGGCACACAGCACAAATCGGAGAGTGGGGACATTATGCCAATGGGGAGTGGACTCCCACATTGGCAAATTGAACTAGGCAGGGGGACTGAAACCGATGAGATTGGGCCCCCTCATTGGCAAAGAAAGACTGTTGGGGGGTGCATAATGCCGAGGGGGATTGGGCACCTCCTCGGCAAACAATTGGAATGGGAGGGGGGCATTATGTCGACAGGGAGTGGGCTCCCCGTCGGCAAATGAAGTGGGTTAGGGCATGCCGAGAGGGGGATTGGTCACCCCTGAAGTCGGCATTGTGTGCGACGGCACTCACTGCTGACATGTTTACTGGAAAACTTCTCCAGTAAAGGCACATCGGGATGCATGTTATTGTGCCACTGCATGACGAACTTGCTTCTCATTGTAGTTGCACTTTTGTTAGATCTGGTGGCCACTTTACATATGCCTGGTGTCAGTGTCTGCATGCTGGCTTATTGGGGGATGAGGGATGCACCTACTGATGCGTGCTCTGCATTCGCCCACAGTGACCGCACCTCCAAATCTGCTCCTAATGCAATATGTTGACTGACGCGCAAGCACGAGCCAACATAAAAAGGAGGTGGTGATGCCACTATAGAGATCATTAGTGAAACCTCATCTGGAGTACAGTGTACAGTTTTGGAGGCCACATCTCAAAAAGGACATAGACAGAGTGGAGGCAGTCCAAAGAAGGGCTACAAAAATGGTACAGGGGCTGCACTAAAAGTCATATGAGGAGAGGCTTAAAAGACCTTAATGTGTATTCTCTAGAGATGAGAAGAGAGAGGTGGGGACATGATAGAGATGTATAAATACCTTAAAGGGATCAATAAGGTACAGGAGAGTAGCATCTTTCAGAAAAGAAGACAGACAAGAACTAGGGGACATGAGATGAAGTTGGAGGGAGAAGAATCGGGGTAATGTGAGGAAGTATTACTTTACAGAGAGGGTGGTGGATGCTTGGAACAGCCTCCCTGCAGGGCACATAGGGACAAAAATGGTGGAGAAATTTAAAAATGCATGGGACACACACAAGGGAACCCTAGAAAAAGGGAAGAGTTGGAAAGCCGCAGCTCAACTACAGTCTGCAGGGTAAGCTAAAGGTAGAAAAAATGGGCAGACTACATGGGACAAATGGTCCTTCTCTGCCAACAAAATTCTATGTTTCATACTGTGTCTGCTTCATTTTTTTTAATACAAGTGAGAAACTGACTGGCCACCATGTTGCAGTTATCCCACACAAATTATTCATTTACTGTCCTTGAGCAACTCATCTGCATCCTTCCAGCACTTTGGAGATATCTTTCCCCCACCACGCACGCACATTCTAGTCATTCGTGATGCCATCGGAGATGATTACTGCATCATGGAGGAGCTGGCCTATGTCTAACATTCATGAATGAGTGAGATGTGGGGAAGGATTTGAAACAAAGCAAGTTTTGACATAACAACAGCAGCTGTTTTTTTCACTTTTACTAATGTAATCCCGGCGCAGGGTATCTGAAGGGCTACACTTCCCCTGCCTTGCCTGGCCAGACCAAGGTTGAGGGGTCTGGGTTCCTATTTCAACTTTAAAACTGTTTTTCTCCCCAGATACCATAAATGCACAGTGCCTTCACCCAGAGTATACTTACATGGGCTAAAATAATACCTGGTACAATCCTCTGGAATGTTGTACCGACTCACATTACCATAGGTCCACCCCAAGCATGACACAATAAACAAATCCCCACATTTTACACAGCTTGGCAATATTGACTGTCTCTAATAATATGCTCACAAGACAGGTATAAGCAAAAACAACAACAAATTATTTACATGGGAAGGGTTAGGAACAGGGATGTTGGATGCAGAGGTCAAGCTATTTACAATTGACTGGCATTTGGAATGATTTGGTCTGGATTATCATTTTGCATTTAGATTCAAACAGTAATCACAGAGACACCCACCAACCGCTGAGGTATTCAGCTTGTTTACTACATATATAGCTAGTTGCAGTAATGGCAGAAACATATTTACAAAATGCCCACACAATACCAGTCCCTAAACTGTATTAGGACCCCACAATCCCAAAACCATTATCTGGGTACCCGGTACTTAAAAGTTCTTAAAGGTGCAGGCCTGTTATATGGTGCACCTGTTGTTGGCCGGCTGTTGCATCCCTTGGAGAAAATAAGCAGATTAATCCTGTCTTAAATTTGTAGACACACATCATGACTGTAGTAAGACAGATTCTAAAAACTTTTCTTGATTTAAGGAACTCAGACTATAACTACTGAACTTGGCAACGTTAACTATTTACAGTCTCTCCAGATTTGGAACAGGGTATGGACCCTGTGTACTCGCGAGTTAGCAGTCATCATAGGTAGGTCAAATCAAGCTGTACAAAGTAGGATTGGGTGACTGCAGCAGGCGGACTCTGACTCTGGAGATTGAGATGCTGGGCAAAGACTTACAGCCAGGTAACCCCATTTCTGACTGCAGAATCTTAGAGTTATTGCAAATAGCACAACAGCTTTAACTTCTTTTGTAGAGCCCCTCTTTGGGCTGAAATCACCTTCTGGATCAGAACAGGCCAGGACCAGGACCAGCACGCTTCAGAATCCCACGTCTAGGCTATACCCCTCAGGGGAAGAACATATGGCAGCACCCTAAGCAGCATACTACCAGGCTGTCTCTCAGGCTGATCTGAGATGGATGCATTACATTCAGCACATTTATCAATAGCACATTTATACATTTGCTCACAGTCACTTCAGCCATGGGCTAGTCTTTTGAACTCTAGATACAGACTTTCACAAGGATGGGTGCTTGCTCCCTAAGGCTATGGTGACCCGACTGCTTACAGTCCAACAAGCCCAACTTGTTTCCATAATGAACTTTAACACAGAATGGAGCTGGAGGCATGGCTCCCTACCATTTTAGCAGACTTTACTGGTTAGCAAACTGATACTGTATCTTCTGTCAAGCACAAATCATACAATAATAGTCCCTTGTGGCTTTGCTGGTATTAGCAGCTCTACTGGATGATTAAACACATCAAAAATGTCCCTCTTGGCTACACTGGCGTTAGTAGTTCCAAGTGGACAGGTACTGTCCTCACAGGCAATGTCAGGAAGAGCCACATGCCCTGGGTACTCCCCTTCCAGTCCTGTAGGCACTTGCAAAACAGTCACATTCACATTCTCAAATATTGGACCCATCTCTGGTCACTTGTAACAGATGTCCACCCTTTCTCAGCATTAGACAGACGCAGGGTACAGACAGACAGTCACTCTCTAAACTTTCTGGGCTTCGCTGCTCCTTACAGATCTCTCACAACTTGCACTTGTAAATAGAGGTTTACTCACTCATAATGATTTTCAATACTTTCCTTTTCTGGAAGTTACAGGCATTTCTTTAGCACTCTGACTGCCGAGGCAGAAGCATTTCTTGCAGCTCTCTCACAACTGCAGGTGGATGCTGGCTTCTTTCCACATTTTACCAATGTGGAAGGAACAAAACTAACCCTTGGAGGACAATCTCTGGCAACCCCCAGGTTAGCGACTTTTGCTGCTTGCAGCCACTTGTCTCTCTGGCAGAAGGAGATCCCCTTCCCTGTGGAGGGTCTCATGCTGAATTTCTAGGACCATTTTGTCTAGCTGGGGGCCTGAGACCCCCCTTCCTGTGGAGGGGTTTCTACACAAACACTAGCTCAGCCTGGAAAACACTGGGTTTTATGGAGTCCTTCTGGGGCTCCTGATTGGCTGAGGCCACTTAGGTGTCCCATAATGATTGGCTGAAAGCACTTGTCAGACCAAAAAATGAATATTCATTAGCCTCACTTGATGCTCAATAGGCTCCCTGTTTTGGCACATGAATTAGGTCCCTGTTCTTTCCCCCACAAGCACTTGACAAAGTCCCAAGAGTCTCTTGCACTGTCCCAACAATCCTTGCTTAAAATTCTGGCTTTCCAATTGGCTGTTGCTGCACAAACATGGCTGCTAGTATTACAGTCCCTTTGCAGTTCTAACACAGTCCCGTAATTAAAGTTCTGGTGCAGCCAGAATATTTACTTTATTTAGTTGCTTGCCCCAGTTCAGTAGCCATAACGGTGTCCTCTTAACCACTGCCCATTTTAAACACCTTGGTTCAGTCTCTAGCCTGTCGCTACTGCCAAAATTTAGTGCCCCTAGGCAGCAGACGGGAAGCTCATGAATATTAAGGAGGGCTCTTATGCATATTTATGAGCCCCCATTTCTAGCACTCATAGCGGTTCTTATTTAAAATGTAAAATGGGCTCCCATGGCTCTCACACAGGTCACCAGTCCACGCTGTGGCTTCTGATGGGACCGGAACCACCAGGAAATAATCCGTTGGACCACAAGACTGGCGGTCCAGAGATCAAAGGTGCTACATGCGCATGTGTGGTTGCTGGATGCGCAGGGAAATTACAGCAACCCATGGTTAAGCTGTAAGCCCACAAAAGGGCTGAAACAAAACACTGGGGCTGTTCGGGGGAAATAAGGGCACCAGGAGCTTGAGCTGTGGCGGTGAGCTACCGGAACGATCACAGGGGAACCCACAGGCATTCAGAAGGTGCTCCAGGGAATGGGAGCAACAAGGAGACATGTGGGCAACAAGGTAAGCCCCCATTTGGGGAGAGTGTTACAGTCTCTCCTGGGTACTTCCCTTCCAGTCCTGTAGGCACTTGCAAAACAGTCACATACACATTCTCAAATACTGGACCCTTCTCTGGTCACTTGTAACAGATGTCTACCCTTTCTCAGAGTTAGACAGATACAGGGTGCAGACAAACAGTCACTCTCTAAACTTTCTGGGCTTTGCTGTCCCTTACAGATCTCTCACAACTTGTACTTATAAGTAAAGGTTTACTCACTCATAAGGATTTTCAATGCTTTCCTTTTCTGGAAGTTGCAGGCATTTCTTCAGCACTTGTATAACACTATGAACATTGCCCCACTCCTGTATGACCTATCCCTTTCTGACTGAACACCTATTACAGCTGCATACTCTATTGATACAGGAGCTGACTACTTCAAAGGTAAATTCCTTAAAGTCTGGAACCATCATACCCTGCTACGCCATATCAGGGTTCATGGAAACCACCTTCCTTGGATCTCCCCTGAGCTTATAGCATGCCAAAAGGCACAGGACTGAGTCTGGCAGCAACACAAAGTCTCTAAGCTTCCAAAAGACCATAATACTTATCGTTACCTTTGTAACAAATGCACCAAAGCCACTCGCTTGGCAAAAGCTGAGTACTTTACCTCAACCTTCCAAGCCAACATCAACAACCCAGTTAAGTTTTGGAAGGTTATTCATTCTCTCTTCTCCCCGCCTTCCTCTCCTCCCACCCCCTTCTCAATATAAACAACACACATATCACTGACCACCTAAATGTTTCCTCTGAATTTAACTCTTACTTCACCTCTTGTACTTCAGCTCTCCTATCCTCCTTACCCCCTGCCTAGCTTGATCCCTACCCTAACCCAGCCCACACAAACTCCCACCACAATTGCTTCACTTTTACTAAAGTCACTCCCTCAGACACCCTAGATGCCTTAGTAGCCCTTAACCCATCTAAAGGTAGCTCTCCAGATGGTCTGGACCCCAAGTTGCTTTACCTTTCTGCTAAAGCCATCACTGCCCCCCTGGCTTACCTGCTTAACCTCTCCTTTAAAATGGCATCCCTCCCCTCTGTATGGAAGCATGCCATTGTGCTCCCCCTCCATAAGGGGGACTCATCCTCCCCTGGGAACTATCAATCCACCTCTTTGTTCCTTACCCTAACTAAGCTGCAAGAATACCTGGTCCTTGCACAACTCTCTTCCTACCTCTCTAACTCCAACTTTTTCACGCCCTTCCAATCTGGCTTTCATAAAAAACATTCTACCTCTGCCTCCCTGATTAGACTCACTGACTCCATCCTCTCCAGGATGGACAATGGCCAAATTATGTCCACTATCTTTGTTGACCTTGCCAAGGCTATTAACACTGTCTCCCACACTCTATTTCTACACTCCCTCACTACAGCAGGTCTGTCAACTGCGGCTACTAACTGGTTTTGGGCCTACCTAGTAGATCGGACCCAGTCGGTTAGAATAGCTGACTCCATATCCACCCCTCTCCCTATCAACACTGGAGTTTCGCAAGGGTCCGTGTTGGGTCCCATTCTCTTCTCCATCTTCCTCAATGGCTTACTGACTGTCTGTACATCTACCTCAATACATATGTATGCAGACAACACGGTCCTCTACACCTCCAGCCATTCCTCCTCAGATGTGACAAACAGACTTCAGCAGGACTTCATCAATGTTTAGCATTGGTTTTGCTCGCATCAACTTTTCCTAAATATCAAGAAGACAGTCTCTATGACCTTCAGCACTAGGCAGAGACTCTCTAGGCTCCCCTCCCTACCCTCCTTTCATACCCTTGACGGGATGGTCATTGAGGACATCTCCTCTTTCAGATATCTGTGGCTTTGGCTTGACCAACACCTCACCTTCTCTGTCCACGTGGATGCCGTCCTAAAAAAGTTGCACCCCAAGCTCGGTGCTCTCTATAGGAACTAGAATTGCATCCCTCTCCCGGCAAGGGGAGAACTTGTACAGAAGATGATCTAACACATCCTAGACTACTGCTATTTAGACTACAGTGCCACTCCCAAGACACCCTAGCTGGACTGGACACCCTCTTCAACTCCTTCTGCCACTCCGCCTTGGGTACTCCTCCTTTTACTCAACACTGTCAACTTTACCACTCTGTAGATTTCCCCTCATTAGAAAACAGGCATCTCCTTCACTGCTCCAAATGCATCTCCAAATTCTGGTTTGGATCTCTCCCTACATATCTTAGTGCCTCATTAACTGTCCCCCCACCTGTTCACTTAGGTCCTCTGACTCCCACACCTTAGGTATCCCTCGCCACATGACTTATGCTGGCCATGCTGCCTTCACTTATCGTTTCCCTAAACTTTGTAACATACTCCCCCCAATTTTCCACTCCTCCTCCCCCTCATCCATTTCCTCCGCATTGTGCAATTTTCTCTCCATAAATTGTATCTGTAACTGACCTCCACTACTGCACTGTCTCCTTCCATTGCACTTGTGGTCTATACCAAAGTTTAATATTGCTGTACAGATGCACCACACTAGGAGCCTGTGTTCAAGAATGAGCATGAGCCGCCATAGGTCAGCGGGGTGGAGATAGATTGAGCATCCGACAGACAGCTCTCCATCTCTGGGAAGGGGGGGTTACCTTCAGTTGGCACATGCCTGACCCCTGGTGGAAGCTGGGGCTTGGTGCTGTGTTGGCATAAGACAATGGGGGGTGGGAGCATGGCAGATGCTTGGCAGGGCCACGGGCGGGTGTGTGTGCGAGCCCGCTGCAGGTGTCATTGCATGCCCTGCTCCTCCAAGGGAAAGGAAAAATGAGAAAAGACCCTGGTGGCTGGTCATTGCAGCTTGATGGTCATTCCCATCCTGCTCCATTCCAGAGGTAACACCCCAAGACTGGATCCTGTCTGTGGGTGGGGGGGTTCCCACTGCCCTGCCACGGGGGTAAGCCGTTGGGGTTGCAGGGGTGAGGGCCTGAAGGAATGGAGGCAATGGATGGTGGCTGGATGAAAGCCAACTAGGGCTAGGGTGGGGGGGAGAAATAAGAAGCAAAAAAATATATATTGTTGTATGGATGCTCTATTACAGCTGTTGCAGATGCTCTACTACTGATGTTATTCTCCTACTTCTAGTATGCATATCTATGTTTTAGTTGCTGTTGTTACTCTCCTACATGATATGCTAGTGTTTATATGGAAACCATCACTGTTGTGTATTAGTCAAATCTAGCTAGGTTTACGGTAAATTATTTCCGATGCTGTTTGCTATTGTATGTTACTCCAACTCGCCACTCCCCCAGGACACACCATGAGATGAGCAGCTTGTTGTTCAGTGTGCCCTTCCTTGTGAAACTCTTAAATAAATTATTAGATAAATAAAACTCTCACTGCTAAGGCAGAAGCATTTCTTGCAGCTCTCTCACAACTGCAGGCAGATGCTGGCTTCTTTCCACATTTTCCCAATGTGGAAGGGACAAAACTAACCCCTAGAGGACAATCTCTGGCAACCCCAAGGCAAACGACTGCTGCTGCTTGCAGCCACTTGTCTCTCTGGCAGAAGGAGAGGCCCCTCCCCTTTTTCTCTCTATGTTTCATGCTGAATCGCTAGGCCCATTGTGTCTAGCTGGGGCCCTAATCCCCCTCCCTGTGGAGGGGCTCCTGCACAAACACTAGCTCAGCCTGGAAAACACTGGGTTTTATAGAGTTATAGAGTCCTTCTGGGGCTCCCGATTGGCTGAGGCCACTTAGGTGTCCCATAACAATTGACTGAAAGTACTTGTCAGTCCAAAAAATGAATATTCATTAGCCTCATTTGATGCTCAATAGACTCCCTGTTTTGGCACATGAATTAGGTCCCTGCTCTTTCCCCCACAAGCACTTGGCAAATTTCCAAGAGTCTCTTGCACTGTCCCAACAATCCTTGCTTAAAATGCTGGCTTTCCAATTGGCTGTTGCTGCACAAACATGGCTGCTAGTATTACAGTCCATTTGCAGTTTTAACACAGTCCCATAATTAGAGTTATGGTGCAGCCAGAATATTTACTTTATTTAGTTGCTTGTCCCACAGTTCAGTAGCCATAACAGTGCCGTCTTAACTGCTGCCCATTTTAAATACCTTGCTTCAGTCTTTAGCCTGTCGCTACTGCCAAAATTTAGTGCCCCTAGGCAGCAGGTGGACAGCTCATGAATATTAAGGAGGGCTCTTATGCACATTTATGAGCCCCCATTTCCAGCGCTCATAGTACTTCTTATTTAAAATGTAAAATGGGCTTCCATGGCACTCACACAGATCACCGGTCCCCACTGTGGCTTTTAATGGGACTGGAACCTCCAGGGATTCCTCCGTTGGACTGCAAGACTGACGGTCGGGAGATCAAAGGCTCTACATGCACATGCACTGGCTGCTCAAGGAAATGCCAGAGACCCACAATTCAGCTCCAAGCCCTCAAAAGGGCTGAAACAAAACACTGGGGCTGTTTGGGGGAAACTAGGGCACCAGGAACTTGAGCTGTGGCGCTGAGCTACTAGAACGATCATTAGGGAACCCGCAGGAATTCAGGAGGCACTCCAGGGAACAGGAGCAACAAGGAGACAAGTGGGTAACAAGGTAAGTACCCATTTGGGGGGGCATTACACTAAGAAAAAGGAAGCTGGTAGAGAATAGCTAGCTGAACCTACTATGTCTACAGCAGGTGAGCAGTTGTTAAATGGGTTTTCTTTTTAAACTACAAACAATGGGGCCTATGCACAAATGTCTGGAGTTATCCACGGTGCTTAGCCAATCTGCACTGATTGCACCCCCACGCACAGGATGCATGGCCCAGGGTGCACAGCCCCTATGCACCCAATCCCCCAGCCACATGGACAGCAATCGCCGGGGTGGGTGGGGTACTTGTCAGCACTACATGCTATGCACTAAGGCACATAGTACTGCCACAGGGGTGCGGAGGATGGCGCAGGTTACACCAGAGAGAACCCTGCTGTAAGCCCACTATGTACCCATGCACACAGACCATCGCCCAGTCCAGGTTGATAGCTCCCATCCCCCCACCAACAGATCCCCAGGACCCATCTCCACTTGCTGCCCAGTGCCACCCACCCCACCACCCCATTGTGCCCTGGCCCCATGACAGCTGAACCACTGCCCCATGCACCACATAGGGACACCGTCCCAGGACTGTAGCCACTCCCCCCACTTACAACACCACTAGTCCATCCCTGCTTCCACCCCCGGCCCCTCCGGACATGCAGTGGAGTTCAGTGTCCCCCCCACGGCACCGCCAACCCCCCCATCCTCCGTACCTGAGAGCTGATTCCATGGGCTTGCATGGTCGGTGACACATCCTTCCTCACACCACCTCAGCCGCTGGCCGTCCAAGTGATGCTAGAAGCACGCTGCCCATATATAGGCAGCACAGTCCCAGCAACACTTGGAAAGCCAGTGGCCAAGGAGGTATGAGGAGGGATGTGCCACTGTCTGTGCATGCCTGTGGAACCAGCTGTCAAGTATGGGGGACATGGGGTTGGAGGTGCCACGGGGAGAGGGACTGCATTGCATACTACAGGAACAGGGCTGCCAAGTGCTGGGGGTTACTGCTGTTCAGGCACTGGGGTCAGGGTCTTCATGTTCCGGGCGGGGGATTGCTGCTGCACACTGGGGTCCAAAATGGCATGTGGGGGGGGGGGCAGCCATACGGGCCTAGGGTGGGGGTTCTGCTAGGGACAGTACGGGTGTGTGGTGCTACTGGGGCATAGCCTGGAGGTCCACCAGCCAATAAGGCCAGGCTGTGCGGGTCTGGGTGCCTGCATTAGGTATTCATGCACCTGGACCCATGCCTTCCTGCACTAGTAGGGATCCACTTTGGGACCCAGGTGGGCATCCGATTGGATGCCTGCCTGGGTCCGTGACTCCACCCTGTCTGCCCCACGTGAACCTGCACACCAGGGGGTGGGGCCACAGACAGGTGGCCGGCAGTCATGAATGCCGCCTTGTGTGCACCTGTCCACAGGTGCAGAGCTACGCGGGTGTGATACACGCCTCTGGCATTTAATTCATGCCCGTTGATGCATAGGCCCCATTATGGGGGTGAAGGGGTTAAATGCATACATTTACTTGCTCAAGGTCACACAGTAAGGGCTAGCTTTGGTGGGAATTGAACCTGGGTCTCCTGGTTCACAGTTCTACATAATAACAACTGGGTTACACTGCCTCCCATGAGTGAATAGATGTTTGGCTGAGCACCAAAAATATGGAAAACACTTGTCCCTCATTGTAGTCGGTTTGCTTTCTCCCTTTGTTTCTCTAAGCACCCCTACCCCACACACACTCACTTTTCCCCCATCTCTGTATCTTCCTTTCTGTGATTTATTGACCTAACTGCTATAAATGAAACTGTACTGAACAGGAGGGGCAGTACAATATTCTGGTCACAAGTGTAAATTGTAGCTGACACTGCAAGACTTGCACAAAAAATACACCAAGCAGGATTTCCCATCCATACACCAAGGCAATACCTACTAACCTCCTTAATTACTGTCCGCAGGCATCCATAGCAAGGGCCACTTCGTCCATGTTGAGGTTGCTTGTGTCTAAATTTGGATGCAAGCAGCTATAAAACAGTTCCAACTGCCCCAGAATTGGTGGCCTTCCAAAAATAAGGCACAAGTGTATCAAATGAGCCAGGTGCACAAGCAGTGTACATGTGCACGGACACATCTGGGTCACACAAAAAAATACTGCCCGGGGTAGGGGAGCTGCTTCCAACATGGAGCTTATGGGGGTTTTGAAAAAGTATCAGAGCTAGAATCAGTAGCATGAGGGTACCACATTTCATGAATGTTTAATGGGAAACACCGACTTTTAACTAAAGCACATGTGTTATCCAATCCTTTGGGACAAATTCTTGCACCTTGTGCATCCAGAAAAACAGAATCTCATGTCAAAGCCAGAAAATACTTAACATCTTCTTAGCAGCTGTCAACTAAAGATGTAATAGATCTTTAAGTTTCTTACTTTACACGTGTGTGTGTGTGTGTGTGTGTGTGTGTGTGTGTGTGTGTGCGCCAAGTGTAAGCCTAGGCCCAACCATTGCGAGACTGAGCTCATGGAAAACATGTCAGAAAGGATCCCCGTCAAACTGATCTGTTCTCAGTAAGACTGAACCATCACAGAGGTCCACAAAATATGTGGATTGTCTTCCTTCTCAGCACTCCATTCCCCTAAGTGGTATCAGCATTTATTATCACTGATTCTTTTTGGTAACAAGTTTCCTCCTCCTCCTGTGGCTGGGATAGAAGTGACTCCTTCAATAGGTCCTCCTAGCCTGATGTCTGCCAAGGTCACATCATGAACCCCAGTCATGCCTATTTACACTCTGTTACTGGATCATTCAAGGCCAAGAGTGTTGCTCTGCAACTTCGGCAGGCCTGTGTATAATGCAGCTGGACTCCAGATCAGCATAACACCCCATTGCTGAAACATAAATTCACTCCTATCCCCAGAGAGAGCTAGGCATTTCCTCTCCCAGAGTCTTAGTCAAATGAGACAAACTCCTCTGAATAGGGTGGTAGGGCTGGAGGCCAAGATATGGGATGTGGCCTGACAGCCACATGCTGAACCTCCTAGCCCCACCTGTGTTTAGTACTGTACCTAAATCCACCCTGAGGATGCAGAGTTAGAGTACGTGCATGTGTTGGCATGCTGATGCAGCACACATACATCTTCCCTTCCCAGGACTACTCCTCAGGTGCACTGCTATCTGTGGTCAGCCAAGTGCAGTCTTGCTGTGAGAGCTGCATTCTACCTACCCCAGAGAGTAGCACCCCATGGGGCATTCAGTCCTCCTAACAGCAGACTGTCCAGCTTCTCCCAGGCTCTACCTACCCCAGAGAGGAGCACCCCATGGGACATTTGGTCCTCCTCTCAGTAGGTTTTCTGGGATCGCCCAAGCTCTACCTTCTCCACTAAGGAGCACCCCATGGGACATTCTGTCCTCTCAGCAGACTGTCTGGGTTCTCCCAGGCTCTACCTGTCCCAGAAAGGAGCACACTGTGGCACATTTGGTCCTCCTCTCAGCAGACTGTCCAGGTTCTGCCAGGCTCTACCTACCCCACAGAGGAGTACCCCATAGGACATTCTGTCCTCCTCCCAGCAGACTGTCCAGGCTCCCTTAGGCTCTACCTACCCCACAGAGGAGCACTCCATTGGACATTCTGTCCTCCTTTGAGTAGACTGTCTGGGTTCTCCCAGGCTCTACTGAACCCAGAAAGGAGCACCCTGTGGGATATTCTGTCCTCCTCTCAGCACAGTGTTTGGGTTCTCTCATGCTCTACCAGTCCAAGAAAGCCAGGCACTTATGGAAATAAACCCAGGCTGATAAAGACTTTGGTTGAAGGGCTGAGGTGTCTGTGTGGCTGACATCTGTGTCACATTGTAACATGGGTTGTGTAAAATGTGGAACCCCATTAGTCGCTCTGCATGGCCATGCATTAAATTCCATTTTTAAAGCACAGTTGTGCAGAGTAACTCGAAGCAAGTGCCGCCGGGAATCATTGCCTCCTGCAGACAGCAAAACCAAAAGGCAGTCATATTAGATAAATGGGAGAGTGCTGGTGACAGTGTGTCAGAGAGACAGAGAAAGAGAGGCACAGTATACCCATAGAATAGACAGTGTAGGAAAAGTCAGGAGTCAGAAGAGTGAGACAACCCCCCCCCCCCAGACCGAGCACGGAGATGCGGTGTGACAGTGAAATCGGGAGAGCTACTGTACAGTTCCGGCCCTGTGCCCTCTCTGTCTCTGTCTCTTCTCTGTCTGTCTGTCTGTCTTGACTATGCAGGTTGTGACCATGTGTGGAAGGTGGTGCTGAGAGAGAAAGACACACACACACACACACACACACACACACACACGCACACACACACACACACACCACACCCACACACACACACACGCACACACAGTGACAGCAAGATTGGGAGAGTTACAGTAGAATTCTGTCAGTATCCTCTGTGTGTGTGTGTCTCTCTCTCTTGCTGTCCTCACAGTGAAGCATTTGCCATCCATTGTTTTGTGTCCCACACTGCTGCAGTCTGTGTCTGCATCCCAATCTCCCTTCCTCCAGCCCCTCCCCCCCGATGATTTGTGCAGAACGGCAACAGTAGACCGGGCTCTACGGTGTCAGTTCATCCCAATTGCTGCAGTGAGTGTTCCGATGATGTTGTGCGGGTTGGTGTTATGATTCAGTAGCAGTACAGATGAGAGAGGGGAAGAGAAAGAGAGAGAGAGAGAGAAACACACAGTTGTTGCCTTTACGGCTCAGTGGGGTAAGAGACCGAGTGAGTGACAGAGAGTGAGAGAGAGAGAGAGACCAGTAAGAGTGTGAGAGAGAGAGACCAGTAAGGGTGAGAGATAGAGAGAGAGGGAGAGAGAGCACAAGAGAGAGAGCGAGAGAGAGAGTGAGAGTGCTGCAGGATACAATTCCACTTGCTGTGGGTGGTCTGTCTTGTCTCTGTCTTTCTCTAAGTTTGCCTGGCCATTACTGCCTACTTGTAGTGGAGTTTCCCTTTGTGTCTGCCTGTGTCAATCGAGGTAGTGATCTCCCGAAGCTGCTACCACCTTCCCACAAGAGACAGTCTCCCACTAGTTCAGGGATGCAGTCCTGTTTGAAGGGGTGGCTGCAGTTGCATGTCACATTGTGACAGTCAAGTCAATGACAGCAAATATGAGGTGTGCAGGGGAGACAGAGAGAGTGAGAGAGACAGAAAGGAACAGGTAGCATGCCACAGCCAAAGTCATTGTGACACAATATTCCTGTACAATATACACTGACAAGTGTACTTTCAGCACTTTATCCCATGTCTCATATTGAAACAAGATGTGCCCCAGGAACACGTCTGACTTACTCACAACATCATTTCCCACCTGGTTTCTTTCCTGTCACCCCCTTTCATCCCCTGCCCCTTTGTCTCTTATCCCAGTTCAACACTTTATCATTTTTTGCTTTCACGTAGCTGACCTTTGCACACAGTCACATAACTTAAGTGGCAGCCAGTGTTGGTGCTCCTTGTGTTGTCTGAGCTGCATGCGCATATGTGTGTATGTGTGTGTGTGTGTCTTAGGCATGGTTCCAGAGCATATTGTGCACAACAAATGTCACAGATCATGTCACCACTGTATGTGTGATATTTGTATGTGCATAAGAGGAATGAAATGTGCAATTTTTGTTAGGGACTATTTTGCAAGGTCGCAGGATACAGTACCTTTTTTGGTGTATAAACATGAGAAAAATACTTTTTGTGAATTTTCATGTGTTTTTGCATAACCCGTGTTATAAGTGCAATAATCCACTCCAGGGTATGGGGTTATAGGCATTTAATGCATGCCTGAGGTGCTATCAGGACACTTGGCCTGCGGCCTTGTGCCTCACAACGCACCCCAGGCATGCATTAAATGCCTTTATAACATGGGTTGAGAGGAATACAGCACCCGATTGATGCAGTTACTCTGCCTGTCCATAAGCACCGACTACAGGGGAGGCTGAGGGGCTGAAGCCCTCCCAGGAAGATTAGGCAGGGACTCCGCCACCTCCCCCGAATTCATACAGTTGTGGCAGGGGTTAAATTGAGGCAGAACGATTCAGAATGCTGTTCCACCCTCTCAGCCAGCCACCAGTACTTTCACTTTAACTCCCCTGTCAGGCCAGCCAATCTGCATGCTCCATTTTGAGGATGACAAGCAACAACCAATCATTGCGTTTGGAGTACATTGGCATTGACGTTGACCTTGCCACAGGGTACCTTTTCAGTGGGATTGGTGCCGGCGGTCACTTTACATGCTCTGTCGCATACTCTCTCTCTGATTTTACTGATTACCTGTGTTGGTGACTTGGTGTCCTATCATTCTTTGACTATCTGTTGGCATCCTCATCAGCTGTTGATACCAGGGTGACTGGTAACCGGAGCAGGGAATGGATTAGGTAGCCCAGAATCCAGAGTGCGGATCACAGCCAGTCCACACTCCTGGGTCAGTTGGAGCCATGTTTTCTGCATCCACACCGACATGGTGATTTGGAGGATGTCTTGTTGTGGGGGGGTAAATTCTGTTACACTGTCTGCTATAACCTGTAACTGGCTTGCATGCCGCCAGGACAAAATTGAACCAAACGAAATCGATGAAAACCAGACCGTGTACAAGTTGTGTCCAGTCTGGATTTCTCCGGTTCTGCCCGACTGGATCTTACCCATGCCCTGTTTAAGTACATTGAGGTAGCCTGCTGAAATTTGCAGTGGAGCTTTCAGGGTTAAACATTTGGTAATCCCCCACCAACAAAGCAAGCAGTGCAAGAGAAACCCATTCCCACCTGCCTAACAGACGAGGCTGTGAATGAGTGACCTCTCCACCCAATGAGGCAGTGCATGAGTGCCCCCCTCATGCTGTGAATTAGAGTCCAGCCCTTTCCCAATTAGCCTCGGACAATAGCGAGCCTTGTGCACAAAGTGTGGCAGCCTGAGAGCAGGGCAGTGAGAGAGAACTTGGTGAGTCAATTACTTAAAGCCACCTCATGATCCCATATTACCCGCTCAAACTAATTCTAGCAAGGGACCCACGGACACAACCGGCTCCATGAATTAGGGATGACTGGGGAAGGCTGGCTCTGTGGTGCCAGGAAGCATGCACCTGCCTGGCACACTGGCAACAGAGGTTTGCCATGAGCCTGGGGGAGCAGAAGCGTAGGCAGGAATTTTAATTTTGTGCACGCTCCCTCCAACACTGCCCCCACATCTGTTACTATAAATCTGAGGGTTAGCAGTACAGATGTGTCACCCTCACCCACTATCTCTAAGCAGGTTGCTCCCTTATGTCTCTATTATAAATAACAAAAGTTTAAAGAGATACAGGCACTGCTCGGTGGCCTACACTAAATTGGTTACCCCAGATGAAAATGATAATGGCATATTGTTTGAGACAGGTGCCTAAAAACAACTGTGCACAGCTATTTACGGTGAGTATGCCCCTCCTTACAGAAGGAGGAGGTGGTTGCTCACCATCACTGAGATGAGCCAGTGGGTACTGAAGTTTTGATATCATCTCCAAAGGTATAGACGGACGGGGGGAGGGTCTGGTATACTGGATAAAGAGGGTGAACTTCTGGTGTCAGAGAAGTAGGCAACATCTAACTGAAGATACTCTGTGTGGAGCAAAGAGCAGGAAAAGGGGAGGAGGGTGGCAGGTGACCTCAGTCCTTTGGGAACTGCTGAGGCTCCAGACCCCTAAATGGTTCAAAGGTGTCAGAGACATTACTACAGTCCTCCCTAAAACACTGGTATACTGCTGGGGTGGACTTCCAGCACTGTGGAGGTGGGTCAGATCATTGTGACCTCAGGTCTTGGGGGGTTGATTTCTGTGATTATTGCCCATAGAGTGGACTAGAGTAGTGAAATCACCTGGGAAACACTCAACTTTTGTAGGGGGGTTCCTTCAAGGGCAATAACCCAAGATTTGGGGAGAGGGGGTTGAAAAATGCACAAAAAAAAACATTTTTATGACTTTTTAAAAAATGTTCATCCCCCCAGTAGGTGCCATGCTAGTTCTGCAGATCACAGTGTGTCACTGAATAGAGTGGATAATCAAAAGTAGGCTGTCAATAAAACCAGTTTAAATGTACACGTTACACATGACACACTGCCCTTCAATCGCATTACTTCTGGTGTGCGAAGTGTTTTAATGTGGGTCGTTTTTACTTCCTTACTGTTCTGAAGAAGAAGAATAATCAGCATTTATATAGCGCGCTTTTCATACACAGTGTATCCCAAAGTGCTTTACAAGCAATGCTAGACTGGTAGTGAAGTGACTGAATGTGTAGTGGCAGCCATATCGCACATCAACATCCACACACAGCCTGGATAATTGCATGAACTGGTTTATGGGAAGGGAAATGTTGGCCAGGACACTGGGAATGTCCCCTACTCTTTGTGAAGAGTGCCCTGGGTTCTTTTACATCCACCTGGACACCCACCAGGACAACACCAAGATGGGTAGAAGGGATCTCGGTTTAACATCTCATCCAAAGGATGGCACGACCCGGCAGTACAGCACCCCCCTAATACTGTACTTGGATGCCAGCATTTAAGATGCAAGCCCAATCGCAGTGTGGGATGAGAACCCACAACCTCCTGGTCCAGAGGCGGATGTGCTACTAACTGCGCAATATTGTCCATGCCTTATCTACTGCAGTTGAAATTCTAAAATCTATCTGTTGGTGTAACTTGGCCCTGGTCCTTTACTTTTTAGGCCCGTGTGTCAGTCACTGCTCCCCACCCCCCACCCCCACACACACACATATTATTGCAGTACTTTTCTTGAATAAAGATTGTTTTACATCTGACAGATAATGAGAAGACTCCTAAGAAAGGCAAAATGGACAGCCTATCTGTCTCAGAGCACAATAATCTGCTATCTGTATAGGCATCATAGGAGTATTCGGATCTAAACTGACCCACATGTTTTGCTAGTGTAACCTGCAGCATACACCTGTAGTCACCTGTCATCATGCAGTATACACATTTTAGTTTGGAAGGGCAAAGTGAGTGAGTTATGTCACCAGTATCTGCAGCACTTGCTGGGAGCTGGTAAAGATGGGAAAGGGACACCACCAGTATCTGAAGCACTTGCAGGGGAGTGGGTCAAGGTGGTGACTGATAACACCGGAGTTTATGCCAGCAGCTGCTTGGGGGATCAGAGTAGGTGTGTGACACCACCAGTGTCTGCAACACTTGCTGTGAAGTGGTCAAAGTGTGTGAGTGACACCATCAGAGGTTACGCCAGTAGCTTGGGAGGGAGGAGGCAAGGTGGGTAAGTGACACCACCAGTGTCTGCAACACTTGCTGGGCGGTAAGTCAAGCTGGTAAGTGACAACAAAATACAGGTACATTTGTGCAATGTGCTAGCATTGAAATGGTGTTTGTTATGCTGTGCTATCTCTTCATTAAAACCCTCAAAATGCACCATGGAGCACCAAAAACCATACAGCTTCTGGGGGCTGCCAATGCCCCTAGACCCCTTGCCATTTCTTGAGACCCCAAGAAAAATAAAAGTCAGCTCTTAGGTGCGTGACCATGGATTAAACAGCCTACTTAATCCACAGTTTCGCAGAGTGAGTTGGGGAAACAGGCATCAGGACTTGTTCCATTCTGTGGGACAAAAAAACATAAAGGCAGCCATTTAATTGGCCAGGAAGCAAGAGGCATGCAGTTGAAACCCTGGGAGTTACACAGAGCAGAGTGTCACATATAGGGGAAAGGAAAAGGTGGACAGGAGGGAATATGACCGAGAGGCAGTGGTAGGAGTCAGGAGACACTGTGCACCAAGGTGAGTGTTTTCAGTTCATTCACAGCATTCCAGCCCCCCACATCCCCCCTATACAGGTCACCTGTAGATGACTGAGCCCTGCAGCATGCATGACAGCAAGACGGACAGGGGTGCTGAGAGAGACACACAGTGAGAGTGAGATCGGTACAGGTAGTGCTGAATTCCGGCAGTGTTGAGTGTCGTGTCTTGTGTCTCTCTCTTTCTTGCTTCCTTTTCAGTTGGAAGGATTTGTCTAGGTGTGCAATTTTTTTTTTCCCACCCCCCCCAACAGAGTGGCCAGGGACCACAGCTGCAGTGAGACATGGTAGTGTTGATTGAGTGACGGTGGCTCTGAGAGACACACAGACAGCGAGAGCAAGACAGTGTCCTCTGTGTGTGTGTGTGTGTGTGTCTCAGAAGTTTTCCAGCATCTACTCTGAAAGGGATTTGCCCCTGTGTACATCCAGCCATCCTCTGACAGCAAGAGAGAGAGAGAGAGTGCAACAGCAACAGTCACAGCGACAGCGTTAGCAGAATGGCTACAGTGTCATCTGTGTGTGTCTGTCTCTTCAGTTTTCAGCAATGCAGTAAGCCTAAGGGAAATGGACTTTTGGCTGCCTGTACTCCTCGTTGTATTGTCTGTGACTGTCAGAAGCAGGAGCAGAGAGTTGGCGTCACTTCGTAAGGGGCCGCGTAGGGGCTGTCCTGTATGGCTGCTGGTGACCTCCCAGGAGACAGCTTAAGCAAATGACAGTGACAGCAGATGGGAAATGAGCATGGGAGTGTATAACATTTTGGAGAGAGGTCTAACCTGAGTGGCAAGCCAATGACAAGTCAAAGAAGGAAAAAAGCGACAAGTCATACAACCTGCCCTCCTCCACAGCTGCCTGCCTTCTTCTGAATGAAAGCGCTCACGCACTTGCTCATAGTAAAAGCAGCTGATCATGCCGCTGTGCTGGGAGTGGGAAATATTAAATATTAGTGCAAATAAGCACTCAAAAAAGGCAGTCGGAATATGCCAGCTGTCCGTCATTTTTTTTTAAATTGTGGCTGCTGGCGGGGAGGAAGGGGATGGATTCTAACAGAGATTAGGGGATGTTTTTTTTTAGTTATCTGTATTTCCCAAATACGAATAGACATGAATGGTGCCACTGTTCACTATTATTTGTGGTATTCTGGAAATTCTATTCGTTATTCGCAGACGCCTAGGGCCCATCCATTTTACCTACATTTTAAATGAACACTTTGTAATTACGGTATCTCAATATTCTTTGCAGGCATGCATTCTTTGTTGTTTCATAATTTTAATTTAGCATATTCTTTTCTTAATATGCTTCTTAATTAAAACTAAGGAGAAGTGAGATTTTTAATAAATTTTAGACTGCATTTTAACTTGCGATTTTTAACGTACTGCTTACTTTAATTTAAGCACAACCAGAATTTCTTATTTTGTACTTGAATTTTAGTTATGCACATTCTGTTTCAATAATTAAGGATAATTATTGACTATTGGATTTTCCAAATTTGTTTTTAATGCACCCTTTTAGTTAGAATTATGGGAAGTATTCAAGTTAGGAGTCACTTCATAAAAAATTAAGGAGCTTGTAATTGCTTTTTGCCCCTCTTATTTGAAAATACCCACCATGTCCACTCTATAAAACGGCCACCAAATGTGAGACGTAATGACATCAATGGAATAAAAGCTAGATACCTGCCTACCATTTCAGTCATGTTTTGTATTCCCTTATTTTAAGTGCAGGTCTACCAAAGTAATCAAAATCATATGTATAGTTTTTTACCAATGCACGTTAGGCCTGTACACATCAGACCAGGTCTATCATTTACATTTATGTCTAGCATTTTTCTATCCACAACTTGGATGTAAAGTACCGTTAGGACTGTAGAAATTCTGCAGGTACTGTAAGTTCAACTTTTGCAAATAGCTCCAACATGACAGAAGATGGTCAAGACATAGCAGGGTATTTTCTGACACTGATGCAACTAGGAGTTGCATCGATTTTATGAATTTGGAAAATCCCACCACACATAACTAGGGGTTGCGTACATTTAGCAAATTTTGAACCCCCATGTAATTTAAAGGCTTGCCTGGGGTTAGATAGGGTTGGCCAAACTCCCCACCCCCAGTTAATAACAAAGTTTCCAGCATGCAACCCTTCTAGCTACCGCTGTTTCACATGTTTGCTGGCTGCCTTACTGTATCTTTGGCTCAGCTATTCACTTCTGCTCTGCTGGCCTTGCTTTTCCTCTCCCCCCCCCACTCCCATTCCTGCTTCACTTCCCTGCTACCTTCCTCTCTGTTTCGTGGCACCACCACTCAGCATGCTCGCTCCTACCCCTTTTTGTCTCTGTCCTGGTTTGTTCTTTTTGTCTCTGTCCCTGTTGTAATAGTAGCAGGTATGTTCCCCCTGCACGGAAGTTCAATTTAATTTAATATAATGAAATGTTTAATGATACACAGCTTTATTATCTCCATGTTAATGTAAGATGTATGTACTGATTATTACTTACTGTGTTTGATTTATAGCCCCAAATGTGTTCTAATGAAGGGACATTGAGTTGGGAAACGTACATTAACACTCCAAGGAAGCAACATAAGACAAAATATAAAAGCTAAAGACAAAATAACCCTGAAAGGAAATTGATTATTTACAACACAGTACAACAGTGGGTTGAGGTATTCTAAACTAGTACAGATTTGTTCTGGAGTCTGGCTTACTAGGAACTCCCCACCCTGGATGGAAAATGTATAAATAAAAAAAAGGAACCCTGGGAAACTTTTGAACACAAACACAGTGCCCTGTTTGTTCTCCCCCAGCAGTGCTTCCAAGTTTCCATCTCATTATTGGCTCACTAACTGTCCTCTTCTGCCTTCTCTTTCTACTCATTCTTTGCCTCCCCGGCCCCTTGCTTCACTGCCTCCTGCTGCATTTTTGTCTTCCTGTGCCTGTCAACATGTGGCCCTCTGTGCCGGTATTCTCTCTGGTGCTCTGGTCTGTCAGCTGATGGATAAGCGGCTCCTTGTGCTCCCTACTGGTATAATGTTATACTGTCCTGGTCTTCCTTTCTGCTCCCCACTTTTCTCCTGGCTTCCTGCATTGTGGGCGCTGTGCCATGCCTGCTCTCCTGAAGCCATCCTGCCTTTCCTTCTGATGAGCTCTAAGTCTGTTAAAGAGACAGCAAGTGTTTCTTTTCCTGTAGCCTAACCATCCTGTCACCACCATCTCAGTAAATAAGTGCCTTCTGGCCTCCGTCCTGTACCTGCCCCCTGACAATTTATAGCTGTGTTCACGGGTGTTCTTCCTCTCACTCATGCTAAAGAGATCCCCAAGTTTGACCTTGTTTTTGCTTTTGAGGGGTTCGAAAGTCTTGATCATGTCCCTCTCCCTCTTCCCAGACCCTTTTGTCTCACCAATTCTTCAAACACCTTTGATCAGCCACCAGTCCCCTGTTCCTGCTCCAGAACCATTGCTACTGCCAGTTCTCACTCTGCCTCCACCTGTACTACCTCCAACAGCTCTTCCTGCGCCAAACCCAGGCTCCTCGAGTCCTACTTCTCTGCTGCTCCAACCAGCAGTGCCAGACGCCACTCTTCCAGGGACATCAGTTCTATTGCATACTCATAATTCTGCTCTTGCATGGATCTGACCACTGCACCTTGTTCCTTCACATCCATGGAAGGACATAATTAATGGAAAAGACTTAAACTTGCCCTCCCTCCTTATATCTTCTCATAAAATAGTGGCGTGCCATATTATTTCCTGCTGAGACATCTCCATTATTCTCAAAGTAAAAAACCCACAATGGCAAATAAATGGACTGTTGCTGAATTTGTGGCAGCATTCAGTATATACCGAGATTTACTCTGCTTCACCTTTCCTTCCAGATGTGAGGAACAAATACTTATCTATCAACTATGATCAGCTTGTCTGTTCGCTATAGTGACCCTTTGTTTAATGACTACCACAAGACCTTTTCTTCAAAAGCAGTTGTCACTCTCTCCCACTTCAACATTCATGTAAGCTGGACTTCCTTGGATAATAAACTATTCTATCGCCATTGTGCCGGCAAACAGGCCATAACCTGATTAATATGTGGATCATTTTTCCCCTACATGTCCTTATATAGCCCAGGCACCATGTGCCAGTGGGCTACTACCCTTACCTGTTGACCACCACGCAGGTTAAGGGACCTGGGCTCTGTTGTGGTGGTGATTGGGGGTTCTATCCCAGAACAGAAGTAAATTAACATGGTGCCTCCACCCAGAGTAAGATAACAGTGGGCCAGGTGTTTGTTTAGTACAACCCCCTGGGATGCTGTACCTACCCACCTACCCTTCCAGTCACCTCACACATTGAATACCATGTTGTTTACCAATACTGAAAAACACATATACTTAATAGCTATAGCTAATAATATGCTCACAAGACAGAAGTTGCCAAGAACAAAACACAGCTTTATTTTTAGGGGTAGGGCTAGGGAAGAGGTACTGGGAAAAAGGATTGCTGTTCGGGAGAGAAAAAAGGTTAATTGGGTTAATGGGCCCATAGGCCAGAACATCAACAATGCCCACCCCCACTGGTACCAGTGCAAACCCCCTAGGTCCTGTCTGTCCTGACTGGGCACCCAGATTTAACACAGGCCTGCTAGTTGCCGCTGGTTGGCTTGTGTTGGAGCATTTGGAGTCATTTTTTCTAAAATGTTAGCTGCTTCAAAGTTTACTCCACTTTGGCAGGGCAAGCCCTGGGTTACTCATTGTTCTGCTGAACTGGAATTCGGACACTGGCACAGTAGGTTCAGGCAATCCAGGAACAACCATTCCGAGGAGCAGCAAGCAAACTGGCAGTGACTACTGGTCTGGAAGATGAAGCAATGACTGGCAGCTGGTCAACCTTGGACTTGCTTGTAGATTACAGCAGCTTGTCACCTTCTGACTTGCTTGAAGATTATAGCAGCTTGTCACCTTCAGCCCACCAAGCAGGCCAGATTACAGAGCCCAGATGCAAGGCCTACAAGGTCACAAGGAACCCTGACCCAGGAGTGACCCCACGGTCCAGCTTCTCTAATGGGTCCAGAATGCCCTGGCACTCAGGCTTGCACCTGTGGCCCCCTGCAGCCAAGTCTGCTTTACTTGATAGGGAACTGCAGTTTCTCTACCTGGCTACACGTTACAGCAGTGAAGATTTTGCAGTTTTCACCTTTCTCCTGAGCAGAAGCACACTGCTCCAGGGTGCAGCAACAGTTCTCCGACGTCCACCTTGCCAGTGACTTTTGACTAGTAACTTGCAGTTTCTGGATTGGACTGCCACCTTTCCACAGCTGGATTTCAGCAAAACAACAGGCTCACAAACTCTGGATACCTGCAAATCTTTTTCCTCCAATGTTCTCAGATTCAGGCCGAGTGCCAACTTTAGCTCTGGCACCCACAGTTCCAGATCACCCTTTCCACAGGCTCAGGGTTTTTCACAGTGATGCAGGCTCACTGCAAACACTGTATCTCCAAACCACCAGGAGCTTTCACCAAATGCCTTGGGCTTTCAGTTGCAACACCACCTTTCAGCCAGGGAAACTCCCTTTTTATCGATTCTCAGATAATTGACCAATTAACCAATTAAGTCCTACAAAAGGCCTCCTACCTTTCCAACACACAGTCTGAGCCCTTCTTGACTCAGTCAGAGCCCAGACCAGACTGCCCCAACTGCACAAAGTTCCTAGGGTCGCACATCAAAATCCAAGCTTCTGATTGGTTAGATCCTACTGACAATCACAAATATTAATAATTATTAACCCAGTTTGATTACTGATTGGTAAATGGGTTTTGGCATCTGGAATAGAGTTCACACCTCTCCCATAAAGCAGTTCACCAGTCTTTGGGCACCTAAGCTAGTGACTGGCTGCTTACAAGGGGTCAAAGTAGCAATGATGGCTGCTAATGAACACATTCCCATACACTTTACAGTAGTCCCAACTTTCGCTGTAGCCAAAATATACAGTCTGTGCCCATATTTTCTCCAGGGTGCTGTAGCTGCCTGTGCCCCCTGTTTAGCAACTGCACATTTACAGTTCCAGAGTCCTTATATTGCCTGTCGCTGCCCCCGAAACATACAGTCCCCCCAGACAGCCAGGTAACTCATTAAGTATTCAGGCAGCCCTCATTATTATTCATTTATGCCCCCGTACACACAGCACTATTGGCGCTCTTAAAATACATATAACAGCCACTCTTAAGTCACCTCCTCCAGGTGTCCGACCCCCGATTAGCCCATTTTGGGGGTTGAGACCACTGGAGAGGCAATAATTGAGCCACCACAGTGATGAGCAAATGGGCCGCCACTACTGCTCATGAGCGGACCTGATTTTGCTCCTCCGGCCCCTGTAAGACTTCAAAACACAGGTAGGGGTTGGACAGAGGCTTAGAATGGCAATAGAACCCAGGACTGGCAATGGAAGGCAGCAGGGGAAGTGGAAGCAAGAACGGGCTTTGGGTGCATCCAGGTAAGCCCCACCCACGGAGGGGTTTCACTCCCCCATGCCTTAAATGCTTGGCGTCTGCGCCAAGTCCATTAGCAGGGACACGTAAACAGGAAAGCATTAAACCTCAACATTTAACACATCTTATACATTTTAATCTCAACACCTGTTTCCAATCTATTATAAACAGTAATGTACCCTTTAGAATAAACCATTGAACTATTTACAAACAACGGTCACAGTATTTGGTGCACCATTTACCATATGTACCCCCTTTTGCATTGATACCCTCTGTCAGCGTTCAGAAAACACGTGTACATTAAGCACATACTGTTAGCCCTCTTTTTTTTTCCTTAGGTACCATCTTTCACCTCCTCCTTTTGCGTTTTGCAAACTTCTTTCCAGGCCTGGTGGGTTTAGCATTAACAAGGCACATAAATATTTTTGGTAGTGACCTGGGAGTAACATAGATACCCTTATGGACTACAAACAGGAGCAAATCAGTGGGCATCGCAAGAGAGTCATATGTCAGTTTGAGCAAAGGTTTTATAGTTCTCTCCGTACGTCTTAAGGGTGCTTGTACTTCGGCCCTGGATTCAAGGTTAGCCACCTCCAGTGCAGAAGCTTGATTAGTGTGTCTTGCCTTTGTTTCCTTAGCTGCTTTGGATTCCTCCCCTTTCAAATCCTCAGTCACAACGTCTGTACTGCCACTCTGCTCAGGGGAACTGTTCAGTATCCACTCAGAAGGCTCAGTGGGACTAGTGCTCAAGTGTGATGTGGTCCTTTCAAGAGACACTGCTTCAGGGAAACTGTTCTGAGACCACTCAAAAGGCTCAGCCGGACCAATGTTCAAGTTCGGGGTGGTCCTTTCAAGAGACATAGTTAAACTTAGAAACACAGAAACATAGACTTTGACGATAGATAAGGACCGCTTGGCCCACCTAGTCTGCCCATTTCCCTACCTACAGGATAAGCTGCAGATCCTAGTAAACCAACAGCCTATTTCTTCCTACCCCCCATAAGAATTGCTTTATGTCTGTCCCATGTATTCTTGAATTCTCCCACAGTTTTAGACCTCACAACCTCCTCAGGAAGGCGGTTCCATGCGTCCACCACCCTCTCTGTGAAACAATACTTCTTCACATTGCCCCTGAGCTGTTCCCCCTTCTATCTTCAAATTGTGTCCCCTTGTTCTTGCACATCTCTTTTTCTGAAGGCTGCTACCCTCTTTTTTGATTCCACTGAGGTACTTTAAAGTTTCAATCATGTCCCCCCTCTCCCTCCTTTCCTCAAGGGTATACATATTAAGCTCCTTTAGTCTCTCCTCATATGACTTCTCTTGTAGACCCTGCACCATTTTAGTTGCCCTCCTCTGGACTGCCTCCATCCTGTCTATGTCCTTGCGGAGATGGGGCCTCCAAAACTGGATGCAGTAGTCCAGATGGGGTCTCACCAACTGTCTGTACAGAGGAATAACAGCTTCCTGTTTTCTGCTAGTGATGCCTCTCCCTATACATCCCTGTATCCCCCCAGCCCTCCCTACTGCCTTCTCACATTGCTTGCTAACCTTGGGGTCATCTAATATGAATTCCCCCAGGTCCCTTTCCATTTTTGTTGTTGTTACTACCTCCCCCCCCACTCTGTACCCCTGGGTTTTTGTTTCCCAGGTGCATTATTTTGCACTTCTTTGCATTGAATCCAAGTTGCCATACTTCTGACCATTCCTCCAATCTTGTCAAGTCCCTTCTAATTCTTTCCACTCCCCCTTGTGTATCAACTCTGTGCAGATCTTTGTGTCATCTGCAAAGAGGCATACTTTTCTTTCCAGTCCCTCTGCAATGTCACTTATAAAGACATTAAAAAGAACTGGACCCAGTACTGAACCCTGCGGTACCCCACTAGTAATCCCCCTTTCTTCAGAGTGGACTCCATTTACTATTACCTTCTGTGTCCTGTTGTCCAGCCAGTGTTTTACCCAGGCTACTACCCTGGGACCCTCCCCCAGGCTGGCTAATTTGTTTATTAATCTTTTGTGTGGGACTGTGTCAAATGCCTTGCTAAAGTCTAGGTAGGCCATGTCCACAGCCCCTCCCTAGTCTACTACTACTTTGGTCACCCAGTCAAAGAAATCGATTAGATTTGTCTGACATGATCTTCCCACTGTGAATCCATGCTGCCTTGGGTCCTGTGCCCCACAGGCCTCTAGGTACTCAACAATTCTTTCCTTCAGAAGTGATTCCATCATTTTCCCTACCCCGGAGGTCAAACTGACAGGTCTGTAGTTTCCTGCCTCTGTCTTACTCCCACTTTTGTGAAGGGGAATCACATCCACCCTCCTCCAGTCCTCAGGTACCACACCATCCTCCCATGATTTGTTAAAAAGGGTAGTCAGTGGTGTCACTAGTTCTCCCCTTAATTCTTTTAGAATTCTGGGGTGAATCCCATCAGGCCCAATTGCTTTGTCCACCTTCAGTTTTAGGAGTTCTTTCAGAACCCTTTCTTCTGTGTTTCTATGTTTCTATGTATGTTTCTATGTTTCTATGTATGTTTCTATGTTATCCCCCTTCTTAACCACGTTGGCTACCTTTTCCTCAGTTTGGGCCTTTGCTATTTTGAGTGCCTTCCTTGCTTCCTTCTGCCTTAACTGGTACAGTTCTCTGTCCTGCTCCTTCTGTGTTTCCTTATACTTCCTAAATGCTATCTTTTTCTCCCTAACCTTCACCGCCACCTCTTTTGAGAACCACAGTGGCTTTTTCTTTCATTTTGATTTGTTTGTTTGCTTCACACAAAGGCTTGTTGCCTCTGTGATGGCAGTTTTGATGTCTTCCCATTGTTGCTCCACCCCTCCTTCTTGTCTAGTTGGAGCTGTTTCCCTAATAGCACCCTGTTCAACAGGCTCAGCTGGAGCCACTTCCACAGGCTCAGCTGGATCCACTTCCACAGGCTCATCACTGCCTTGTACCACAGTTTCTCCAGAGGTAGGCCCCTCCTCTAAGGATGCAGTTTCAACCCCTGGCTCAGAGTCTATCAATATATCTGCAGGTTTACTTGGACCAGGTAGCCTTGCAGGGGGTGGGTCTGCCACCGTTTTGGATCCTTTTGATGCCCCTTGAAATTACCAGGCCTGCTCAGACACTGGATAGAAGTAGGTAGGGTGGAAGTATAGCTCTTCCTCCGACTCATTATCTAAGTTATCTCCCTCTGTTGCCTCTTCCGTGTAAACAGGGCCAGCTACTGGTTGATCAACATCTGGTTTTGCTGTTGACTGCAGGTAGCAGCTGAAGTAACTGGAGGTGTGGGAGGGTCTGGCGTGTCTTGCGCTGGGCCGATCACTTTATCTCCAGTAGGTAGTAGATGATTTCGGTGGATAATCTTATATCCACTGGAGTCCCCTTCAGGCCTGATTTTGTAACCTGGCAGTCCATTCAATTTCTTAAGTACCACATAGGGTGTGCTACGCCACCTGTCCGCAATTTTGTACTTTCCCGGAATGCCAGAACTTCTCAGCATCACTCTGTCCCCTGGTAACAGTTCTTGTGCCCTGACCCTTTTGTCATACCTATCCTTATTAGCTTGATTCTTTCTGCTGGCCACTTCAGCAGCTAAATGTTAGGTGTCCTTTAACTGCTGTTTGAGTTTCTGGATGTACTGCAAGTAATTGCCATCTTTAGTGCCATCAGCTGATACCCCAAAGCACAGATTGACTGGGAGCCGGGCCTCTGTCCTGAACATGAGGCTGTAGGGGGAGAACCCAGTCGCATCAGTTCTGGTGCAGTTGTAGGCATGGACCAATGTGCTGACCTGCTGGCTGTATTTATTTTTATCTCTCAGCTCTAGGGCTCCCAACATGTCCAGCAGGGTTCTATTAAACCTCTCAGGTTCGGGGTTGCCTTGGGGATGGTAGGGTGTTGTTCTTGATTTTCAGACTCTCGACAGAGACAGCATTTCTTTGATAAGCCTGCTTTCAAAGTCGTGACCGTGGTCAGAATGGATCGGCTGTGGTGCCCCATAGTGAATGAAGAACTTTTCAACTAGCACCTTGGCCACGGTGGAAGACTTTTGGTCCTTCATGGGGTAGGCTTGTACTTATCTTGTGAAATGGTCCATGACCACCAGAATATTTGAGATGTTCCTGGAGTCTGGTTCCAAGCTAAGAAAGTCAATACAAACCAGCTCCATGGGAGCACTCGTGGTGATAGTTACCAGGGGGGGCATCTTTTTGTGGGAGAACTTTCCTTTGAATACCCCTGCGGCAAGTCTTGCAATACTGTTCCACGTCTTGCACCATTTTAGGCCAATAGAACCTGCAGTGAGCTAGGTCCAAAGTGCATTTACTGCCCAGGTGGCCCATGTCATCAGGGAGAGCTTTCAATACTGTCCTTTTAAGCCTTGCTAGTAGCACCAGTTGCACTCGAGGAGCCTTCTGCTGATCCTGCACCTCTCGATGCAACAAATCGTTCTTTATCTTTAACCTCGACCACTCTTGTAACATCAACCTGGCACTGGGATCTCTAGTTATCACTTGGGTTGAGTCGCCCCTCTCTACAGAACCCTAAGTACTTCACCAATGGTCAAGTCAGACCTTTGCTCTCTCATTAAATCCTGACTCATTAGTTGAGGGAGTGACTTTAAGTCCAAGGTGGTTAAGTGGCAGTAAGCTATAGGAAGGCAATCTCTGGGGGCACTGAGGCTGTCCACCAGACGGGGAACAGTCTCACTGATACTGAGGGTTCTTCAGTGTCAAACTTCTTGCACAGGGCCTTTATAGTCTGCTTGGATATCATCACCCAGGCCAAATTGTCACCAGAAAGGGCCATTGGGTGTTGGTACAAAGCATCAGCATCCACATGATTTAGACCAGGGCGGTACTCAACACAGTAGTCATAGGTGGACATGGCTGACAGCCACCTATGCTCAGCTGCATTGAGTTTGGCTATGTTCTGAACATAAGTCAGCAGATTATTATCAGTAGGGCTGCAAGTTCAGTTCGCTCATGCACTAAAAAAGATCAAAGCCCCAGCGTTCGCACTTGTCCGCACATTGCGAACATTGTATAGAAAAATGCGAACTTTGGTTTGCCAGTTTGCCCTAGTCAAGTTTTTTTCCCCCATACCTTTCAGTCACACATGCTCAGTTGTGGCAGCCCCCAGTAACATCATGTGGTGCAGGATACGGAGAGTGAGGAGACTGAGTCCTTGCATGTCAGTCAGCCAATAAGGATTTTAATGATTTGTCCATATTTAGTCTCTCCGGAGTCTCTGCCTCTCCCTTGCAGAACTGGGAGCAACAGCAGTGGAAATTGGTGGAGCAAGTCAGAAAACACATGAGTGGGGATGTTAAACTAACTACACCACACAGTTTCTTCAGTGTGTGAGAGTGAGAGGTGGTGACGAGAGTACTGAGAGAGTGCTTGCTTAATGAAAAAAGAATAAATCTTCCTTACTGAATTGTCATGACAGACGACGTTGTTTCACTGATTTTTTTTTGCCTTGACTTCAAGCTGTAGCCCCGCCAAAAAACAAACGTTTGTTTTAATTTGTATTTTCTCTGTTTTTGATACTCTGTGTGACGTGGGGTGCATAGGAAAGGAATAGGAGGATATACTGGTCGGGGTACTTCTGGTCCTCGTGCTGACTCAAGAGTCATAATTAATAACTATATAATATAAGGCAGGGGAAAAGAAAGAGTTCAAAAGTTACCTTTACTCCACCAGTGCCACGGGTTAAGGAAAGCAATTTGCTGTGCTGCTCTCAACTTGGGGAATCAGTTCAAAATCAGATCAGTTCACAGTTGTAGTTTTAAATCCAATCTGGGCTAGTGATTTATTTTTCATTTCACTGAAGAATTACAAACCACAGGGAAGGAGAAATTTAAAGCTGTAAACTAAAAAATTACACAGAAAGGCAGTGTCAGAGACAGAGTTTTTGTGTAACTCATTTATTTATTATTGTTTATTGAGTAATTTGGATATACCTTTGCGTCAAAGACTCCTTTACAAAGGTTCCACGTCGCAAAAACATAATGCATTAATAATTCGACAAGGTACGTAATCCAACATATTTACAAAACAGTGAGGATATCAGATGGTTGCTAGTAGTAAATTTTACAAGTCATTAGTAGTACATTTATAGTTTAGACAAATAACAGAGTCATCAACTTAAAACAGGTCAAGGAGGTAAGCAGGCCAGAGGCCCTAGTCGGGGAGAAGTACGGGGGGGGGAGGCAGGGCTAGAAATCAGATGGTAGATGTGGAGGGATACAGGCAAGAATCATTGGTAGTCACAGGTATTTGAGGACCTCACTGGGTGAGCCCTGACATATGTTTTAGAAGGGGCGATTCTGTTTCGTTTACTGGTAGAAGGTAGGTAGTTCATCAAGAAGGCCCTGTAGCTGAAGGACCTTTGGAACTGGGAGGTCCGGCAGAAGGGAACCAACAGGAAAGGTTTGTCAGAGCTACGTGTATGCTTAATCATTGGGGCTGGGTGGACTAAGGAGGACAGCCCAGGAGGGGAGAGGCCGAGGGCAATCTTTTTGCCCATGAGGCAAGTATGGAACCAGATTCTATTGTCGAGGTTTAGCCAGTTGGTAGCATTATAGAGAGAGCAGGTAGGGGTGAGACGGTCACATCCCAGTATAAGGCGGCAAGCTTTATTTAGGGAGACACGGAGTCTATAAAGGGCTGAGATGTTTGCAGCACTATAGATGAGTAGGCCATAGTCAAGTAGTGAGAGGACCGAGGTGGAGACAGCGAGCCTAAAAGCATCCGGGGTGAGGCAGTGCTTGAAACGATACAACAATCTGAGCCTAACATTAAGGGTGGAAGACAGGAGATGGATATGTTGGTGGAAATTAAGGGCTGGGTCTAGAGTAATGCCTAAGTACTTAAAGGAGTCCACTTGTTCTAAAGGGGTCAGATTGGCAGTTAGTACATGAGGGCACTGTTCTGTCTGGGAGTTCAAGGGGTGGGAGAATAGCATGACTTTGGTCTTCCAATAGTTGAGAATAAGGCGTTGAGTGGAGAGCCATTTTTCAGCGCCACTAAAGGAGGATCGCAGGGAGTGGTGGAGTTCAAAGGGGTCCGCGTTGGAGGAATATAGAACAGCGTCATCTGCATATAAAATTAGGTTGCCAGGGCAGGACTTGGATGGACCCCTGTGGCACACCGGAGAGAATGGGCATTCTATTGGAGAGGGCGTTACCAATTTTGACCTGCTGGAAACGGTTCGAGAGGTAATTAGAGAACCAGCCAAGGGCGTTCTGAGAGAAACCAAGGTTGGAGAGTGAGGTCAGCAGAAGCGAGTGGTTGACAGTGTCAAAGGCCTTTGTGAGGTCTATGAGGACTGCACCAATGATATGACCTCTATCCAAAGTGGAATGGACGTGGGCGGTTAACTCCAGTAAGGCAGTAGTAGTACTGTGTCCTTTCTGAAAACCATGCTGCTGTTTACAGAGGAGGTTATATCTGTTGAGATGATCCGTAAGCTGATTGGCGACAATCCGCTCTAGTGCCTTGGACAGGGGAGGGAGAATGGAGGTGGGGCAGTAGTTATTGGTGAGGGTACGGTCCCCACTTTTGAAAATAGGGGTGATGGATACAGATTTCCACCTGGAGGGGAATTTACATAGGCATAGGGAGTGGTTTATGATAATGGGTGATTGGGATAAGTACCTCAGGAAGGGTAAGCCACAGAAGTTTCAAGTCTAAGGTATCACTGCTATAGCAGAAGTGGTTCAGAGCTTTTATAATATATGGCTCTGCGGCCTTGGGTGAAATGTGATGTAGGCGCAAAGGGGGTGCATCAGGAGGGGAAATGGGGGAGCTGGCTGAGGGTGGGTCAAAGAAATTAGGAGGTAGGACATGGCTGAGGTTTGTGAAGGTGTCGTTGAAGGCTGTGGCTATACTAGAAGGATCCGAGGTCAGGGACTCATTGACCATTATCTGATTTGGGACAGGGTTGGGGACTTTGCCACAGATATCCTTAATGTTGTTCCAAAAGTTGCACCCAGAACCCCAGGTAGTTGTTAGGGAGGATTTAAAATACTCCGCTTTGGCCTTGCGCGGGGACCAAGTGCATTTGTTCCTGGCCTCTCTGTACTTTTGTCTATCAGATGGAAGGTTTGACTGATTAGAGAGGTGCCATAGTGAATCTCTGGACCGAAACATGGCCAAGAGGTGGTCAGTGATCCAAGACGCAGGATTGCCTTTGACCATCTTTTTAGATATTGGGGCAAATTTGTCACATGTGGTGTTGTAGGAGAGGATGAAGAGGTCGAGGGCTCTATCAGGGTCTTGGGTATTCATAATAAAGGACCAGTCCAAGGTGCTGAGATGCAATTTAAGATGATCAAGTTTGCCAGGGCCAATTGTGCATCGAAAGATTAATTTTCGCTGAGATTTAGGTGCTTTGCCTGTCCAGGAACAGCGCACTGGGGAGTGGTCACTAAGGGCATTCGGGAGAACTGAGACACTAGTGATTTTGTGCGGACAATTGGTGAAGACAAGGTCAAGCAATGTGAAAGATCCTGCATGTTGGTTCAGTCAGGTGGGGGATGTGACTACTTGTGTTAGGTCTTGGGCAGTGGCTGCATCAATGAGCGGGGTGGCAGCCTTGCTTAACCAGTTGATATTGAAATCACCGAGCATGATTTTTTCTGTTTGAGATGGGAGGGTGGTCAGGTAGGATAGTACTGAGTGGAAGGCCACCTTCTGTTCCCTGGGTGGAATGTATACTGCACTGATGAGGAGGGGGGTCAGTGAGCGTCCTAAGGAAAGTTTAAGAGTGAGGGCCTGGGGTCCAGGTACCAGCTGGGGGGAGGGGTGTATTGTGTCGATGTAAACAGCGCAGCCACCCCCATGCTTACTTAGCTGGTCAGCTTGGTATATGTTATAACCAGAGAGGGTTATCGGTGAGTCTGGAGTCCGGGGGGAGAGCCAGGTTTCACCCATGGCAATGACATCAGGCCGGTATTGTAGTACCCAGCACTGGAAGGCATCCCACTTTTTTAACGAACTGCAGATGTTAAGGGTGGCAATGTGCAGCCCACTGGTACTGGAGTGAGGTGTCGCAGTGGGTGGGAAGGGCCCAGGGTTAGGGTGGATATTCCCAGACATGAGAAGGAGGAGGAGTAGGAGGAACCTGAGTACTGGGTTCCAGCATAATTTTCTACGGAAGTGAGATTTTTGAGCTAATGGCCCTTTACAGCCAGAGAAAGTAGGTATGGGGAGGTTTAGTAAAGGGGGGGTAGCCAGAAAGGCTATAGGCCCTGAAGCAGCCCACTCCCTTTAGAACTCTGCCCAGCAGCGGAGACTGAACTCGGGGATTGCCAGAGCCTGTAAGAGGTAAAGTGTCCTGCACTACAGCCTGACTGCTGTAAGGCACTTCCCGCCCATTTGCCCCAACCACGGTTGGCACTTCATTTATTGCTGCTGGCAGGTCACATGTCACATCACGTGACCTACCCTTCTTTTTACCAAGTGTCCACTTTCCCATTTGCAGCTTATAGATACCAACCACTAGGGGTTGCTGCATTCTCCACTCTAGCTCCTTTTTCAACTCTCTACCCCTTCCTAGCAATTGTTTGCAAACCTACCCACTAGAGGTCACTGCAGTTCCCTTTGAATCCTTTCTACCACCTACTTTCCTCATTCTTCCCATCAGCCCACCACTAAGCACCTGGCAGCATCAAACCTGATACCCTTTTTTCCAAAGTCTACTGACTAACCTCTAAGCCAATGAACCAGGCCAACATCTTCCTCTACTTTCAAACTCTTAACCTTTCCTCCCTCCTTTTCTGAATTAAAAAAATTTTCTATACTCTGTCCCCAAGCTGTGCTCAAACCCAGTACGCTTGTAGTCAGAGTCAGCAACTCTACCTCTTAACCACATTGTCTACCTATTTTATTCCTACTTTCTTTGCCTTTTAGTCTCTTACCCCCCACCTGCCAAAATATAAGTTTAACACTTCTCTCTTGCTGCCTTTGTACCCTCACTGTCAAAGTCAGCAGTTCCACCACTCAGCTAGCACACCTTTCTCTTATTTCTGAAGGATTTCAAAACTCTAAAAAGCTCTCTAACCCTCAGACACTGCTAAAGTGTTATCTGATTGTTTCTGCAGACCCTGAACCCAACTCCCTACTGCTACAGCCACTGGCTGGGCTCCTTCCTGCTACCCTGGGCAAGACTTGAACCTAGTGCCCTGTGCATCTCAGGCACCAGCTCTGCCACTATACCAAAGCAGCAACTGCACTTAGAGGTGACCTCTCACTACTATCTCCCCTCTATCATCCTAGTTCCCCATTCTTTCTTCACCTCAGCTCCCCCACCCTTACCAACTATGCATGTGCACCCCCTGCTCACCAGCCTCTCTCTTCTCCTCCTCCTTCTTTTGCCTTCCACCAACCCTATTGTCCCAACTAACCCTAGGCCTCACTACTCCTGTGTTCCTACCTACCCTCCCGTCTTCCCCTCCTCCTTTACCACTGCTCCTCCCCCTCCCTCCTCCTCCACACACCCCATATGCTCCTCTCCACCTCACCCCCATCCAGACATTACCTTCCTCCCCGGCCCCTTGCACCTCCTCATTACGCAAGCCTTCTCTGCCTGTGCTGCCCTACCCACCCCTGTGCTACAAAACCCCTTCCTCATCCTATCGCCTCCCGGCGTAACTCTCCATCTGTCACCCTCTGACCAGAGCAGTTCTCTCCTTCTACTCCTGACAGGGAACATACATCCCAACCCAGGCCCTGCCCCTCCCATCCACCCACCCAGCCCACTGGTCTTCAAGTAGCCTCCATGAACATATGCAGCCTGCTGAAAAAATTTGATGCCCTACAGTGCTGGGCATTGGCTCATCAACCAGACATCATAGCCCTGGTTGAAACCTGGCTGTCCAAATCCACCCCTGACTCATTTGTCTCCCTCCCAGGCTATACCTTATACCGGGAGGACCAAGTAGGCAAACGAGGGGGAGGCTGTACAATCTACACAAGGGACACAATACTTGGACATGCACTCCCCACCCCTGCCCTAGCAAATGGGGCCCAGGCTCTTACCCTCAAACTCACCCCGGACCCCTCTAGGGGCCCTCTCTATCTCACCACAGCCTACGTTCCCCCAAAGAACCAGCACCCGGCCCTGGTATCTTTAACTGACTACCTGGCCACCCTCCACCATAAGGCGGAACAAATCCTAGTTGGGGACCTTAATGTAAATTGGCTCAGCACCTCCTCATCCGCAATCAGAGACTCATTTGCCGCCCAAGACCTGACGCAACTCGTCACCCAGCCCACGAGAATAAACCCTAAGAGAGGTACCAGCACCCTTCTGGATGTTATTATAACTAACCGACCCCATAAAATCCAAAACATCCAGGTCCTACCAGACTCCTAAGTGACCACTCCCTATCCTATTTCATTGGGCAGTCCCCAATCCCAAACCCAAAGCCCAGACCACCCAACGTGAGGCGCCCGCCCTGGTGGGCTGAAAAACTTAAAGTATTCTCACCCAGATAAACTGGTCCCCATTCATCGTGCAACCGACATTGACACTGCCTCGCTTCTTCACTCACACCTTCAACATGGCCTGTGATCTCTTTGCACCCTTCACCAAAATCCGTCCAAAAGCAGAATGCACCCTGGGTTAGCCCTGCCCTTCTACAATTACTGAGAAATCGGGATAACCTCTGGCACCTTGCCACTGAAACGGGTCGTCTGTCTGATAGGCAGGCTTACAATGCAGCCCGGAATAAGTGCTCTTGGGCCATCCGGAAAGCCAAGGCTGACCATTACCAGGCCACCCTTACCTCTTCCTGGGGCTCGGCCCGGACTTTCTGGGATAATATTAAACAACTTAATGGAAAAGCTCGCTCCCCTGCCCCAATCCAGCTCACTAGAAATGGCGCTACCACCACCAAGCCTGCCACCATAGCTAACTGGCTCAACACCGCTTTCACTGACCTTAGCTCAGTCCTCCCTAGTAATTTCTTTGACCCTCCCCCCAACCAACCTCCCCCTGTCCTCCAGCACCTCAGCTTCCACCTGTGCAAGATTTCCACCCACGAAGCCAGACCCATCCTTATCAAAGCTTTGAATAGCAACAGTCCCGGCAGTGACTCACTGGACCCCAGTATCCTCAGGCTGGTGCTAGATGAAGTCCTTGCCCCACTCACCAGCCTAATTAACCAATCACTCTGCCTGGGACTATTTCCCATGGCTTGGAAAACAGCCATAATCACACCAATTCATAAAGGGGGTGACAGGTCGTCATCCAACAACTATCGGCCAATCTCCATCCTCCCCCTATCTCTAAAGCCCTGGAGAAAGTGGTGGCCATTCAACTCACTGATTATCTGGCTAAGCATAACATCTTATGCCCAGAGCAACATGGCTTCCATGCTGGTCACAGTACCAGCACTGCCCTAATTGAATTCTCCAACTTCCTGCACTCCTCCTTGGATACCAGCTCCCTAGCTGGTGCAGTGTTCATCGACCTCTCAAAGGCTTTCGACACTGTCTCCCATCCACTTCTGCTGAATGCCCTCTGCCACACTGGTCTCTCGGCTGGCCCCCTAGCATGGTGCACAAGCTATCTTGCCGCTCGATCACAATGTGTAAAAATCAATGGGACACTCTCTGATACCCGTCCCATTCACTCTGGGGTTCCCCAAGGCTCCATCCTGGGCCCCCTTCTCTTCTCGCTCTATCTGAACACCCTGCCCAGTGCATGCCCTGGCAAAATTCTCCTGTATGCAGATGACGCTGTCCTTTTTGCCACCCACCGCAATCCCATCTCCCTCCAGGACACCCTACAGCAGTCTTTCAACAGTGCTGAAGCCTGGTTTAAGGAGCGCAGACTCGTCATCAATCTTAAAAAGACCAAAGCTATGCTCTTTTCCCACCCCCAAAACAAAGCTAGCAACCACCCACTCTATATCCTTCCTAGTACCAATCAGCCACTGGAACAAGTCTGCTCTTACAAATACCTTGGGGTTACCTTTGACTCAGCCCTCACATTTCACAACCACATCAATGCCCTAACATCCGCCACTAACACACGGCTTGGCATCCTCTTCCACCATAGAACCTGCCTTCCTCCAAATGCACTCCGGTTAGCTGTTACATCATCCGTTTTGTCCCTTGTAGACTATGGTCTACCAGTCTATGGTGCTGCCGACACCACTGCACTCAAAAAAATTCACTTAACCCTGAATTAAGCCTGCAGATTGATTACTGGTGCCCCCAGGCTCACACACACCTGTCAGCTGTATGTCGAGGCTAAACTTCTTACCCTGGATGAACGGCTCCGATATCAAACCTGTCTTCTCACAAAAAAAACCCTACTCGGGCTCCCCCCCCGGGGTAATGGCATCCATCCACCAGAGCCCTCCCACTATTGCAACACGGTCATCCAACAAGACCACTCTAATGGTCCCCAGATCTAGAACCAGCCGTGGCCAGAGGTCCTTCTGCTATAGAGCACCATCCTGGTTTAATCTCTCCTGCCCCATCACCAATGCCACCACCATCTCCAAGTTCAAAACCTCCTTCAAACCAAATCATCAACACTCGTAATCTGCTCCTGTCTCTGAAAGTAGCCCACCTCTACTATGACAACGCCCGGCGGCTCTCCACCTACCCATCCCCACCACCGCTTCCCGGCATATCGTGCCTATGTCTAACCTGGCCAGTGCCAGCTGTTTCAGTGTTTACCTACTAGATTGCTCAATTTTGATACCAACTTTGTAACACCAGTTCTCAATTACATGTACCCTGTAACCTAAATGTATTTGTCTGACCTCATTGTGACGTGGCGCCTCTGTTGAACGCCTATTGTTTTGCAAACCTATGCTATGCAACCAAAACACTATGTATGTCTTTAATGTGACGAAGTACCTTTGGAAACGAGCCTCTGGCTCAAAAGTTGTAAACTGATTTTACAAATAAATAAATAAAAAGAAAGAGGAGTCGAAGGGTGGGTAGCATTGATTGTAGCACAGTCTCCAGGTGAGGTGGCTGCCAATGATAGTCTGGATAACATAGTGTTATACAACAGGGGCGGTAGTCATTATGTGATAGTTGGGTAGAGGACCATGGGGGTGGATCCACCAGCAGCATTGGATGGGGTCAGGGAGTATAGGTAAGATACCCTCCCTGGTGCTGCTGTAGAGAAAAACTGCTCAGCAGGCACACGACCGACAATGCCATACTGGGGGTATGGAGTCAAGGTGAGGAGCTTGTGAGAGATCTGGAAGGGGATAGCAGGATGCACAGCATGATGAACAGTATCATAATTTGCAATTGAGAAGTGCTAGGGACAAAACTGGAAGTCAACAAAGCGGCCACTAGTGGTGAGAGAATATAGCCTGCAGATGGAGAAGTGGTCTGATAGGCTAAAAACCAACACGTGGCTTTTGCTATATAAAGAGCTGCTCACCAAGGGTGGTGGTGGGGGCGGTGGGGCAGCCTGTGCGCAGCGCAGGTGGGGCCTTCCTGATGAGCTCAAACTGGGATGAAAACTGCAGCCGTACCTTTTCTTTAATTCCAGCTTGGGGGAGGGCAGGGAAATGAACGGCCCTCTCGACCACCGTGGGACGAGCTGAGGAGACAAACAGAAAGGCTTGTAATATACAGGTAAGGAGGAGAAAAGGCTATCTGGCGTGGGCAGGTTGGATTCGAATTACAATACGGAGCATTCGGATCAAATTAAACTCCTCTTGTAAACCTCTTAACACAGACTTCAAGTCTCCTGAAAGTTGTTAAAAATACTAGTTCTTCCTTTCCCTAAATGAAAACAGTCCCCCTAAGTACTCTACAACAGGGTCAAAAGAAGTGTAAAATAGAGCAGATACTGTGCAAACTAGAACAGCCTCCAATTGTATATATTTTTTTTTTCTAAAATTGCTAAAAATACAAGGTCTTCCTTCCCCTAAATGAAAACAGTCCCCGTAAGCACTCTGCGACAGGGTCAAAAGCAGTGTAAAATAGAGAAGATACTGTGTAAACTTAGAGCAGCCCCCGATTGTAATTTTTTTCCAGACTTGATAAGGTTAACAGCTGCCTTTACATAAAAATAGTTATATATTTTCTCTCTATACTAAATATGATCTCTCTTAAGGCACACTGTGCTAAGGGTTTAAAGGCAGCCTTTTTACAAAAGTAGCAAGAGAGAGAGACTATCAGCATTGCTCTGCTGACTATTTGGAGCAGAAGGTCCATTTAGAATTGGCGCCAACAGCCATATTTCTTTGTTCCTGATGAGACCTCAAACTGGGATGAAAACTGCGGCCGTACCTTTTCTTTAATTCCAGCTAGGGAGAGGGCAGGGAAACGAACGGCCCTCTCGACCACCGCGGGATGAGCTTTTCTTTAATTCCAGCTTGGGGGAGGGCAGGGAAATGAATGGCCCTCTCGACCACCGTGGGATGAGCTTTTCTTTAATTCCAGCTTGGGGGAGGGCAGAGAAACGAACGGCCCTCTCGACCACCGTGGGATGAGCTTTTCTTTAATTCCAGCTTGGGGGAGGGCAGGGGAATGAACGGCCCGCTCGACCACCGCAGGACGAGCTTTTCTTTAATTCCAGTTTGGGGGAGGGCAGGGAAATGAATGGCCCTCTCGACCACTGCGGGATGAGCTTTTCTCTAATTCCAGCTTGGGGAGGAGGGAAATGAATGGCCCTCTTGACCACCGCGGGACGAGCTTTAAATTGCACTGCTGCTGATTCTGTTTGTGCATGGCATGATCTGAGGGGCTAGTAGTTTAGTACTCTGGTCAGTGACAGTGACCTGTTTAGGAATTTATAATATCAAGTCCAGCTCCCTGCATTTTTTTCAGTACTACTGCTAACTTACTGACTCCATATAGACACTGACAGCAGTACTGTACTATACTCCTTGTGTGTTTACTGCTTAAAGTACCTGACTCAACACAGCCTAAAGTATTGCCTTTACCTGTTTGGGAAATAATCTCCCTGAGTCTTACTACTTAAAGTACTTGACTCGTGCAGGCAGCAGTGCTGTATTTACCTATTTGGGAGAAAATATCCCTGTGTCCTACTACTTAAAGTTCTTGACGCAGCCAGCAGTGTTGTTATTTACCAGTTAGGGAGAAAATATCCCTGTGTCTTACTATCTAAATATTTGATTTGACGCAGCCAGCAGTGCTATATTAACCAATTTGGGAGAAAATATCCCTGTGTCTTATTGCTTAAAGTACTTGACTCGAGGCAGCAAGCAGTGTTGTTATTTACCTGTTAGGGAGAACTATCCCTGTGTCTTACCACTTAAAGTACTTGACTCGACGCAGCAAGCAGTGCTGTATTTACCTGTTAGGGAGAAAATATCCCTGTGTCTTACCACTTAAAGTACTTGACTCAATGCAACAAGTAGTGCTGTATTTACCTGTTAGGGAGAAAATATCCCTGTGTCTTACCACTTAAAGTACGTGACTCAATGCAGCAAGCAGTGCTGTATTTACCTGTTAGGGAGAAATTATCCCTGTGTCTTACTAGTTAAAGTACCTGACTCGATGCAGCCAGTAGTGCTTTATTTACCTGTTAGGGAGAAATTATCTCTTTGTCTTACTACTTAAAGTACTTGACTCGACGCAGCCAGCAGTGCTGTATTTTCCTGTTTGGGAGTAAATTTCCCTGTGTCTTACTAAAAGTACTTGACTCGACGCAGCCATGAGTGGTAAAAAAATATAGCAGCACTTCTCAGGCAATCCAGGCAACAGTAACAACTGTACAGTAAATTCAGGTTGTTGCAGGAGTAACCCGTCGTGGTACTCAGAGGATGAGCACAAGGGCCACAATAGGGTGGCAGACAGTTTTAGTAAGCAGAGTGATGGATGATGATGAGGAGGAGAAGACTGATAAGAGTGAGGGGGAAATCAGTAGAACAGATCCTGAGTTTGTAGTAGATAAGGCTGCAGTCAGTATGTCAAGCAGCAGTAGCTCTGGGGAGTGGGATGAAGAGGAGGAATGCAGAGGCAGAAAAAGAACAAAAATGAGTTCTCAGAAGGATGGCTGTGGTGCTAAAAATACATTAATGATAGTGGGGCATAACTTGGAGAATCAGACACCCACACATGCAGAGGAATAACAGAGGACAGAAGATGGACAGGCTTCACAAGGAGAAGAAAGAGATGCAGTTCAACCAGTCAGAGAGGTTGTGCATCTTCAAAATTACATGCAGATGGGCATGGAAAGACCTCAAAGAGATAGTGGAAGTAGTAGTGGCTGTGGTGGTGGCAGTGGTAGTAATGAACCTATCCTCCCTATAAGCTGCAGTGCAACAAAATCTGTGAAATCCATTGTGTGGGATTTTTTCACGCAAGATAAATCATCTGGCAGCCATGTGGTTTGCAAATTATGCAAAACAAAATTAAGTCATGATAAAGTGGGTACTCGACTGGGAACATCAACAATGATAAGACATATGAACAAGTCTCACATTTATCAGTATCAAAAAGCACAAAAGGAGCACACAAAAGTTTTTGCATTTCTGCACTCAGCTGAGGAGGATGAGGTAATGGATGTTTACCAAGTCGATGAAGTAACTGATGCGGAAGTAGAGGATGATGAAACTCTTCCTTCCAGTCAAAGCACGGCATCCTCAATTTCTTGTTTCTTTACCCCTCTGAGTCTGCCACCACAGCCAAATTGGAGTCATATACCATCCATGGCCACAACATCCACCCCTCATGGTGGTAAAGGTCAAGGGAAGCAGCCCAGAAAATCAGGTGATAGCAGCAAGGATAGCGGGCATCAAATTTCTTTGAAAGACTGCTTTGAGTGGTCACAGAAATATAAGCCCAACAGGCCTGAGGCAAGGCGATTGACAAAGGCAATTGGGGAGATGATAGCCACTGACTTGCTCCCATTCTCATTTGTGGCTAACCCAGGTTATAAAACACTTATGGAAATCGCTGTGCCAAAGTTTCAGGTCCCCAGCCAAACCTATTTCTCCAGTGTTGCCATTCCAGATTTGTATGATGCTGTTTGTAAAAGCATGTCTGATGTTCTGAAAGGTTCAGTGGGCAAAAAGGTTCATGTCACGACAGATATGTGGACCAGTGGTCAGACGACTGACTATATGGCTGACTGGCCACTGGGTAAACTTTCCTCCCTCCTCCTCCTCCTCCTCCTCATCATCATCATGTAGTGGTACTAGCGACAGCAGCAGCAGCAAGAAGCAAGGGACTATCACAGATCGAAGACAAGCAGCTTCATGTATTTATGGCTTTGAAAAAAATCACAAAGTGGAACATCTTCTGGAGGGCCTCGAAGAAAAGTTGCTGAGCAGCTGACTCCAATGTCCTTGCAACCAGGGTTTATAATGTCTGACAATGCTTCAAATACTGTGAAAGCAGTAAGACTTGGTAAGTTTACACACGTACCATGTTTTGCACAAACTATCAACTTGGTGGTAAAAGACTTTATTAGTGAGGACCGAAATGTGCAGAACTTGATTGCAGCTGCCCACACTGTGTGCACCCACTTTAGCCATTCTGTGAAAGCCCGAAAGTTGTTGTGGCAGATTCAGATTGAAAACAGCCTCCCCCTCCACCAGATGATACAGAAAGTTCCAAACCGGTGGAATTCCACTTACTATATGATGCAGAGAATGCTTGAACAACAGAAAGCCATCCATCAATATGTTGTCCAACATGGCATTGGGAAAGGAGATGTGAATATCATCCCCAGTCAGTGGCGTCTGATGAAGAATCTTTGTTGTATCCTTAAACCCTTTGAGGAGGCTACCCGAGTGGTGAGCTCTGATGGTGCCGGACGAAGTCAGATCCTACCCTTAATTTCACTCATCAGGATGAGACTCCAGTGTCACAAGTCACAGTTCTTTGACAATGATGACATCAATGCTGCATCACTTGTTGGAAAAATTATACAAACCTTCCTGGCTGATGAGCACATTGTAAATATGTGCAAAGCAGAACATTACATTTTGGCCACACTTCTGGACCCTCGGTTTAAGGATACAATTGAGACATTCTTCAAACCACATGACTTTAAAGACCTGGAACACTATCGTGAACTGTTAATTGAGAAAGTGTCAGCATGTATAGTTGAGAAAAGTAGTACATCATCAGTGCCTTTTTGGCAACATTCAAATACTGAACAAAATCTGGTGGAGAGGGAAGGAGCACAATCTGCTGTTGCTGCTGGTGCCACCACTACTGATGTTTTGGGTCATCAAACACAAACCAGAACTGCTGTTACACCACAAGAGGACAAACCACTGTGGGACATGCTGTCAGACTTTGGTCTAATAAAGACAGCTGGGAAGGCTCAGCTGGCTATAGTGGTACCAGAAGTCCCTGCTGCAAAAATGATTAAGGATTATATTGAGGAGACTGTACATCTCACTGCAGGTGATGAACCATTGCTTTACTGGCAACAGAAAAAATTGATCTGACCTTCCTTAACTGAGATCACAATTGAATACCTCAATTGCCCACCTGCCAGCACATATTCAGAGAGAATTTTTTGTGCTGCTGGGGCAATAGTGAATGAACAAAAGAACATGTTTTTCCACGAAGAATGTAGAGAGGCTCACTTTTTTAAAAATGAACCTGCCTCAATTCAAAAATATACTGTCCCAAATTTATGGAGGTTGACAGCACACAGATGGCATCATGCCACGCTGATGACGACGATGATGATGGTGAAGGATTCTGTTGCCACTAGTAGCCACTAGCCTTTCCAGCTGTCTTTCCTCCACTGGTGGGTCCCCCTGTCTCCTCCTCATCCTCAAGTTCCATTAATTTCAGAAATAAAAACATCCACTGCTGGTTCTCATGCGCCTCTAAGGCCCAATCTGACTAGCACCAGAAACTGAAGGACCACTGCATATGGCAGTTCAGCTAAAATAACCAGAAATAACTACACATTGTCACACAGCTCTTCATCCATTTGTTTTATTGGATCTTTATTACAAAAAACACACTCAATGAATACTTATTACTGGCTGTTAACAAACAAAAACATTAATAAAATAAATAAATAATAAATAACTGTTCTTCTGGTTCAATTCCAGATAGGAATTTAATTTAAAAAATTTTTTTTTGCTGTAAAATGTCAACTTTACAATACATTCCCAGTTTCAATGTTGCACCCAATGACATCCAATGTTTTGATCTGAAGGAACCATTCACCAGCTAGAAACTGTTTTCATCATAACCTGTAAAATGAAAATAAAAAAAAAAGATTTTCCAAAATGCTGTTCCCACATACTGCACTAATTGACCATCATGACAATAAAAAAAATTCCTGATCTTACCCTAGCCCCATCTGAAACTCCAAGCCCTCCAAACCCACTGGGACACTCCCTCTTACAAATACAATTTGCCCTCCATTATTAGACACCAAACCATGCACGTGACCTGGCATCACAAACACAATTTGCAGATGGTATACTGTTTGGGTTTTTCAATTATTCTGAGTAAAGATGAGGAAGGGGCAGATGTTTGGGAGGGTGGGACACATGAAGTAATATTGACATAGTTACCTATGGGAGGTATGGGGATCAGGCAGGAGAGTGTACTAGAGGGAAAGGAGAAAACGATGGTGGGTAATGTATTACTAACACTGACAGTTAGTCAGAATAACAGGAAGCCCCAAACTAATAACTACACAGACAAAAGTTTAAAGCAGAAAAATAATTCAATCCACACAATGTGGTAAAGCAAAACGCTACACTTCCCCAGCGTGTCAGCACCATGCCTTCCTCGGGGGAGGGGGCACTGAGGAAGGTAATGTGCAGAAGCATTGAGGCAGTGTGGCATTTTGCTTTGCCACATTGTGTGGATTAAATACATTTTGTGCTGTAAACTTCTGTCCATGTACTTATTTGGTACTAAAGCAGCTGAAGCTATAGGTACCACGGGCGCCAGTCATTTTGAACTGGGCTCTATTAGTACCTGAGTCTAACAGTGGGGGAAGATTTAAAATTATTGTAACAGGGTGTAGCTCAGGGGGTTAATCTTTTGGGCTGCCTGTAACCAGATTTAAAAAGCTAAAGTTGTCAGGGATAATATATGAGTCATACATCATCCCTGACCTTTACCGCTTGCTAAATCTGTTTCAACACTACTATTTTTAATCATCTGCTGGGTAACCAGGTGCTTCTACAATATATAAACACATTCCACCTGGTTCTACTTAACTATAAAAAAAAATCCACATATTTTATTTTGCATGTTTGGGAATACACATGTAATACTAAGATTCTAACTTTAAGAATGGTAAGTTTTGCAAAGCTTTCAAGCACCAAGACAGAATTCTATGCACTAAAGCTTTGCAATGCTTAACTGTATTTATACCATTCTTAGTACTGCATGTACTTTCCCAAACAAAAAACAATACTTCTGTGGATTTCTTAATTAAGTAGAACCATGTAAAAATTGTTTTGCGTTATATATTATAGAACTTTGTTATACCATGTAGAACCTGGTTTTACTTAGTAGAACTTGTTTTTTTATATAGTAGAACTAGTTTTATTTGGTAGAACCTGGTTCTACTTGGTAGAACCTGACTTTACTTGGTAGAACTTGATTATAAATGGTAGAACCCAGTTCTACCTGGTAGAACCCAATTCTACTGGGTTCTACCTGGTAGAACCAGGTAGAACTTTTTTGGGTTCTACTCAGAAAGTTCACAAGGTAGAACTTTTAGAGGTTTGCGCAGCCCTAATTATAAGTTCTTTACTGTGATCTTGGCCCCATATAAGTAGTCATGAAACTGGTTGACAATGGCCCATTTTAGCACAAGGAACTCCAGTTTGTGCACTGGGTACTACCTCTCTTCTGGGTTTGAGCTACAACTGGCATATGCAACTGGACGCAAACCCTCTGGGTAGTTTTGATTCAGGTTGGCTCCAAGGCCACTGAAATTGGAGTTGGCGTACAAAGTGTAAGGCTTTTGGGAGTCAGCATATGACAAGACTGGGGCATGGGTCAAACAATGGATGATGCCTTCAAAAGCTCTTTCACAGTGCTCAGTCCACCTTGGGCCAAATGGTTCAGATGGTTTAAAGAACTGTTGTTGCTCAGCGGGAACTGCTGGGTGTCTGAGTCATTTACCTTTGTAACCCTCCTGTCGGGGGCTTACCTGTTTACCCCCCAGGGCTGCCCCATTCCCCTGTTCCCCCCATATCCCCCACATCCCCATAGTGTCCCCTCTGCCTGGCCAAGTCCCCATGTTTGTTCCTAAGCCTCCGTCTGGCCCCTGCAGTACTTTTTGTTCAGATGGGGACCAGAGGAGCTGAACCACAGAGCCGCAGCTCTGTTGTGCATGTCTATGCAGAGCTGGTGGTCCGCACATGAGCAGTAGCGCATTCTGGTTTTTCAACCATTGCTGCAGCCAAACAGCAGCCATTTGGAAGGTCCTGGTCCCCCTGTTTAGCTAATCAGGGACCAGAGACCAAAAGGAGGTGCATAAGAAGCCTCCCGAGGTTTTAAATAAAGAGCGCCAATAGCGCTAGCTTCAGGGACCATTCTCATGAATATTAATGAGGCAAGGGGGGAATATGAATGAGGAGCCTGTCTGCTGCTGGGGTAGTGAATTTCAGCAGCAGCAACAGGCAGGGTGTGAAATAAACTTGTTAAATAAAGCAATGGTGTGAAAGGGCAGGGAGGCTGTTACAAATCTGTGGGGGATTGAATTAATAAGATTGTTTATTTTGACTGCACAAGGACACTAAAGTGGGAAAGTGCATGGACTGCAGTGGGACTGTTTTTTCCAGCAGCCATGTTTGAAGCCTTTGACCTCAGGACTGTCAATCAGAGGGCCAGGATTGCTGTCAAGGACTGTGGGGCTATAAAGTGGACGTATGGGGGAAAAGCTGGGGAAATACTTGGTGCCCTTTTACACAGCCAAGCAGGCATCAAGGGAGCCAGTTGTGTATTCATTTTTGGAAGGGACAGTTGTTTTGGCCAATGGGGAGCTGTCAGAGAGCTCTCAAAACCCAAGGACTGTTGGTTCTGGTCTCAGTTTGGCAGGAATCCCTTCAGAGGGAGGGGGGCTCCAGCCCCTTGAAAGAAATGGGGCTGCAAGACTTGAGAAGGGCCTGCCTGGGGGTTGTCAGACACTTGTCCACCAGGGCCTGCGGGGTGCATTTCCCCATTCAGGAGACATTTTGGTCAAAAAATCCAGTTTGTAGTTTCAGCAGTGGGAGTCTCCCTGACATATAGAGGCTCACCAGTGTGGCTGAGGTTGGTCTTTAAAGAAAAAGTGCAACATTAAGTTGTGGGAGGAAGCTACACCACAGCGGTGAAGGTTTTGCATAAAGGTTGGAAAGAAAGGTTGAATTTTGTCTGCAACCCTAGATGACACAGCATCACAAAAAAGAGGCTGGACATTTAGCCAAAGGAATGGAAATGTATGGTCTGGTTTATGGAAAATGGATCCACGGAAAATGGAAGGTTTTGATTCAAGGGAAATTGGCATGGAAGTCTCCCTGACACACGGAGGCTTGCTAGTATTGCCAAGGTCAGTCTGCAAAAAGAGAAGAGAGAGCCTCTTCTAGTTCATGAGCACCTGCACGTTGAGGAAAAAGTAAATGTCTGTGTAAAGAGACTGGTTGAGGAAAGAATGTGCTCAGTCAGTGCCAAGGTTAGGCTCCTTGGAGGAACCCTGGTATGTGTTCAGCGAGAATTCCTAGACTGTAACATGATTTGAAAGGGCCGCTGCTGCCATGCTGGCAGCATGGCTGACGATGCCTTTAATAGCCGGATGTGACTAAAATTCAAGACTAAAGTTTTGCCATGTGATATGAACAGTGTTGGGTAAGTTACTCTTAAAAAGTAATCAGTTACAGTTACTCATTACATTTATATAAAAAAAAATTAGTAACTGTAATGCATATTACTTTTCATATTACTTTATATTATTTTTGATAACATTGTTGTATTTACTCACCGAACATAGCTATGTGCTCATGAAACCCAAGAAGTGTAGAAAAGAAATAAAACAGATTCTAAAGACAATTAGTATGTTAATTTATAACACAGTACCCATCTGACATTTCCAGCCACAATAATCCCTTTACATTTCCATAAATAAGAGCTCTATTAAAAAAGAAACACTCAAACACACACCCTGCATCTACTGCTGCCCTTCGCAATCTTTTCCCCCCACAGCTGAATCCTGGCTTTGCCAGCCGCTGCTGTCCTGACCTTTTTCATTTCCATTACACCCACACTCACCCTCCAACACACACACTCCCTGCATCTACTGCCAGTGCCCTTTGGGATCTTTTCCATACAGCTGTACTGTATATCCTGACAATGCCAGACACAACTACCTCTTTACATCCCACTCTTACCTCATTGCCACACACACACACCCTGCTGCATCTTCTGCACTTGACGATCTTTCCCACATCTAGCCTGTATTCTACTCCTGACTATGCAAGAGCCACAACTACCCCTTTAAATTTCAATAATAAAATCCCACCCTCGCATAGCTTCACTTACACTCACACACATGCACATCTACTGCCCTTCCTTGCCTTGTGATCTTTTCTCATTTCCCCACAGCAGCCTGAATCCTAACTTTGCCATTGCCAGCCACAGATCCACCCTACATCACATACAATAAATTCCACCAGCACACACCTGCTTACCCCAACACTCTTTCCCACAGCTGAACCTTGACTTGCCACTGCCACTGAGACACAGTTATAATTATAATTAAATCTGGCATGACTATTATGCCACTGCCAGTATGCCACAATTGAAGTCAGACATTGTCACTTACAATCGAATTATCACACAAGACAAAACATTTGTTGCACTCCAGTACATACCCCTTCGATGAGGATTTTCTTTGGGATGGAGCGGGTGATGGGGATAGACCTGGCAGGTGGGTCAACGGACGATCAAGCGGCCTTCTGTGGCAGTTTGGCACATGTGATGTTAATGGAAATAGGCACTGGAGTCCTGCCTGCAGATGGACTACTTGGCTTTTTCCCTGCAACAGCTATTCTGTCCCCAATTCCCTCGGTGTTCACAATGGCTATTATAGAGGGCCACGACTGATGACATGTATGGGTGTAGCAAGCTATCTATAAACTGTACATCAACTGCCCAAGCTGTTGCCCCCTCAAACAAATTAACAAATTTCACCAATTCCTATAAAGATTCTTAGCTGTACTATGTAGTGGAGCATTAGTAGTATAATTTATATTTCAAATGTTGCAACATGATATATTTGTGTATTGTATTTATTCCCCTCACTCCTGCTCAGATGCCCCCCTCTCCTTCAGGCACTCCTATGACCTTCTCTGCCATACCTCCCTACTGCCTCACTTGAGTCCTGACCTCCCGCAAGCCCCATATCGCAGCCCTTCCCACGGTATCATGGGATTTCCCTTTGGCAGGCAGGTCCCCCCCTCTGGGGGGAGGAATGCACCAGCGGAGGGGGACACTAGCGCCTACCTTTATAGGCTGTAGGACACTGCTGAGGCCTGCGGGAAGTGGCTCCCTGGAGGGTTCGGAGGCGCAGAGGATCTGGAGGCCGTCATCCGGTGAGCATCCAGCCATTATTATGCCTGTATCCACTATTTTTCTTTACTGTAACCACCTCATGATGTAACTCACAATGCCTCAAATGTTCCTTATGTCCTTGTTCATTCTTATAACTTGTATTGTTATCCCGGGTCACCCCTGAAAAAGGGACCTTTGGGGCTCAGTGGGAGTACCCAGTCACCAAAATTTAATAAATAAATAAGTACATTTTTCCTCTTTTCTGTTCAGGGTGGTGTAGTGACATAATGGCTGATGCCGAGGTCCGCCCCTCCTCGATGACGTGTGTGATCAGGTGTCCTGCGATGCTCCCAGCCTCCGCTAGGAGCCAGCAGGCACCGGACCATTCCCTCACCCTCCTCCCGGAAAAGGAGAGCTGTCCTTGGGATGCTCCATCCTTCTTCCCCCACCGGCCCTCCAGCAACCTGGGCTCGTTCCCGAACCTGGGTCGCCGGCGTCGTGAGCAGAAATCCAAAACATGATATATTTAATAATAAACCAACAAATAAAATGAAGTTTTCTGACTTTTATTTACACAGCACATGCTATAGATATAGAACAAAATGATAATATTAAATGCATGCTGAAAATAGAAAATTGGGTTAGAATCAATGTTTCAACCATAGGTCTTCTTCAGGAATTATCTAAAAGAGAAGAAAGCAGGTTAGGGAAATAAGAGAAATATATGTGAGGAAAAAAATAGGGGGAGGCTGTCGGAGAAATACAGAATAATACATGGGATGGTGTGTTTAACAAACTTTTACACACACCTGAGATGTTGGATGTCACATAAATCCTGAGAGTGAAGCTCGAGTGGTTTATTTAAGCATCCAACACCAAGGGTGTGTGTAAAATCTCAATTTAAACACAGCACCCCATGTTTTATTTCTTATAATTGCTGGGGAGCATTTTTTTGCCACAGTAATTATATAAAAGAAAGCCACATTCCTGTGCAACTGCCATCCCAGGGTTTCGGCGCAGAACGCTGTCGAAGCTTCGCTGCTGAAACATTTTGTTTCCACCTATTTTCTGTTTTTTTACAGCTTAGACATAGTAATAGATATAGGCCAGTTATTTACTTTTTTTTTTTAAGTTAACTAATCGCCGACTGCCAGTCACAGTGAAGCGTGCAGGTGTGCAGCAGTACAGAAAAGCAGAGAAGAAGAGAAGAGCTACGGCTGGTGCACGTGTTGACCAAAGAAAGGCTGGTGCATGTTGGCCGTTATAACCCATGGGTTATAATGGCAAATTATAACCCGGTTTCCCTCAGGAAAAAAACACTAGTCACTCATTATGTAAGTGATAATACCCGACAGGGTGAGCATTATTGGGATATAACGGACTGCCCAGGAGTGTAATGAGGCCTGATGTCACAGGCAGAGGGCCTTATACCCCCTGAAAGGTCTGTTATAGCCCATAACGCCCACCCTGGAGGGCATTATTACGCTTAGAAAATGGGCCACTGTATTTAATATTTTAAAAAAATAATTTTAATGGCCTGGTGGCACTGAGGGTTGAGGCACTGGATGCCCCAGCTCACGTCACATCGGTGACCCGGGTTAGGGAATGACCTCGGCTCACCAGGGTACCAGTTGGGGAGGAGGGCTGGAGCAGGATTTCCCCTCCAGGGGTGGATGCCGGCTCCTCCATAGTCCCGCACCTATCGAATGGAGGTCCAATGGGTGTGCAGGTGGCACAGAAACATAGAAACATTGAATCTGATGGCAGGTAAGGACTGCTTGGCCCACCTAATCTGCCCATTTCCCTACCTAAAGGATAAGCTGCAGATCCTAGTTAACCAACAACCTACTTCCTCCTACCCACCGCTAGAATTGCCTTATGTCTGTCCCATGTATTCTTGACTTCTCCCACTGTTTTTGACTCCACAACCTCCTGAGTGACTCCATGACCTCCTCAAGTAGGAGCAGCGACGCAAGTCTGGGGTCGGGTGGAAGGGGTCACCAGATCCTGGCGTGTGTGCATGTGTGCGCCATGACCCCAGGAAGGGGAGAAAAAGGGAAAAAAGAACAAATAATAATTTTATGTTTAGATGTTTAAATTCTTACGTTTGATTTATTGTATAATAAAATAGTTCCTCCGCTTATATTTGCATGACTTTTTTTTTATTATTGTTACAGTGGGGACTCTTGTCCTTGTGCAGACTCCATAGTTTAAGCTTTTGAGGTGCTTGTCATGATTACCTCGCTGCTCACCCGCTCGTCCCTCCCCAGCTTGAGAACATGTGGGAGAAATTCTATCTCTGACCAGGAAAAAAAGTGGATTATATTATTTTGTTTCTTTTTGTTGCTTTTGATTTTAATTTTTTTGCTGCGGCACAGTCAGTGGATTTACGGTAAGTGGGACAGACACAGGTGAAATGTCAGGGCTTGGGAGTTACATACTGAGTGAAGTCAGGTGAGCCAGTAGCCAAGAAAAAAAGTAAGTTAGAAAAAAAAAGAATTTCTTACATGTGTGGCTGAGAAGAAAGCTAGTTAGTGTCAGGTTGTGCATAGAAGTGAGAGCCAAGTTTGTAAAGCTGTGCGTGAGGATTTGTTAGCAGGGGTACTGAGCGGTGCTGAGGTGAATCTCGCTAAGCGAGACTAAAAACATGGCGACTGGCAAGTTTGAGAATTTGGGGTGCCCAAGAATAGTGTAAATAATGGGGCACCCTGAATTGGCAGTTGTTTTTCACTGGGTGCTGTTAAGAAATAACAACACCAGGCTGTTTTAGTCAATCTGGATATGAGTTTCTCGGTGTCCATTTTCTAAAAAGTGATAATAGTTAAGGTAAGAATAGAATCTGGAAAATGAAACAGTGATGATAGGTATGAAAAGGCAGAGTAGAAGAGAATGGGCTGAGGAGTCCTTAAGTAGGGACTAATTAACAGGACCTAGTAAGAAGGTTGAAATGTGCACACTCATTTTCATTTTCTACAGATTAAAGAAATACTCAGACTGGAGAGGCCAGTGATGTACACCAGATCTGCAACAATTATTTATTTATTTGAGTTTTGGTAACCAGGTAAGTCCAATGAGACAATTGCCATCCCTTTTTCAGAAGTGACCTGGAAGTGCAGAATGTATATAGTACAGTGCTTTAACATAGCAATGACAATTGCAATGGAAAAATCGATACACAGCATTCAATGATCTACAGAATTATAATTTATGATACAGACAGATACACCCACAGGCTTATGAAATAACAAGCAGATAGGTTACACAGTAGTGCGACAAGGACATGACACATTCAAGAGAGTGCACTACACTATATAATTGTTAGTGAATGATATCAGATACAAGAGGGCTAACCAACAACAGTTATGTTTAAAGGTGAGGCACAGAGGACAAGATAAGAAGCCAGGGTTAAGGGAAGAACAAGGACGAGAAATATAGCTGTTGGTACAAGGACACCCAGTGCAAGGACACCTCACCAGAGCCATTCAGCCTAACAACATTTTCTATAATGACACAACTGGCAAAAACAACCCCAACACCCAAAGGCAGTGAGACCGTAACCATGTAGAAAGCAGTGGTGTGATAAGTGAGGCTACCTTATAGTCGTAGCCACTGTGTTAGAGCAAAGATATCGTAGGGCAAACCAATATTAGGTCAAAATTCCTAGGCTAAATGTTACGAGTTTGCATGTCTTTGCTCCGGTTGTTGTGCCATGGGTTTACACCACCTTGTACCTCTGGCAGCTCATAATACCTAGACACTGCGACCACTCAAACCTGGATATCAGCAAGGCTATAAAAAATGGCACCTCACAGCCATGAAAGGTTAATCATAGAACCATAGAAATCTGATGCCAGAAAAGGACCCCACTGGCCCATCGAGTCTGCCCTTTTCCCCCCTTCCCCTCCTTACTCATTGCCTACACCACGGGCCCTGCCTTCTAAACATTTTATTATGAAAAAAGACAAAACATGATAGGCAAGTTGCATTCAATGTGCAAGGTGAAGATGCTGGGTGCTCATGCAGTGCTTGCTAAAAGGTAGATTGTTTAGCCTGATGTTGTAATAAATCGAGCACGCTGTCAGTTGAGCAGCCTTTGTTTACACTGAAATCTGAATATCATTTTTTTTTGTATTCATTACTAGGATTACAAATACCTTTGAACCAGGGGTTCATTTACAAAGGTTCCACGTCATAAAGAAAAACAGTAAGGTAATGTACAGAGTTAAAATATGGCATGAGGAAAACTACAAAAATGTAAGCTAGAAAACAGGAGGTAAAACGTACAATAGTATGGCAGTGCAGAGTCAAGAGAGAAGAAGGTATCACAATCGGTAGTAGCAGCAATATAACAAATTATGATTAGATAACAATTGGTGAGGTAACATTTAAACAATAAGCAACAATAATATCAGAAATATACAGGTAATAGCAGTCTGAATAGAGCACACAATTGTCAACATTTGGGCAAACAGGGAAGGGTGGGCATGTCCCGAGATATCAAAACACACCTGCACAATCTCCAGATTTCTGTGATGTCAAAAAACTCTTGAGCTTCACTCTTGAGGTTTATGAAGTCACAGGAACTCCTTGATGGTTTACAGCAACCATAGCAGATGGATGCCCATCTGTTATTCTGTTTATATTACTATTTATATTACAGTAACTAGTTCCTTTTAGGGAAAAGTAATGTCATTACAGTTACTTATTACCTTATTTTAAAAGTAATCAATTACTATTACTAGTTACCTAGAAAAGTAATCAGGTTACCATTACTAGTTACAAGTAACTAGTTACTACCCAACTCTGGATATGAAGTTAAGAGAGAGTGAAATCTGCTCATCTACGACCCGGAGCCAGGTAGGGAAACAGCCAACCCCTATCGAGTGGCACTGACTGGGTCACATGGAGTCACCAATGTATGCCTGGGTGCTAGGGCACTCTGAACCCATTTGAGGGAGCCAGACTGTGGGGTCACTCCTGGGCTGTGGTGCTCCGCAACTGGCCTGGAATCAGGCTGAAGGTAACAAGCTGCTAGACCTTCAAGTAGGCAGGAGGTGACAAGCTGTTAGACCTTCAAGCAAGTTAGAAGGTTCAAGCTGCAGACTGTCTGCTCCACATCTCAAGTTGCTCAAAGATCCAGAGTTCTGCTGGTCCATCTTTCCCAAGTTTACAGTCCCAGTGCCACCCGAGACTGTCAACAGAACCATTAGTAAAGGCAGGGATTGTCCTGCGCTTGAGGAAGCTGTAAATAGTTGTGTTCCAAGTTGTTCCCAAGGGCCTAGCAACATGCCTAAAATAGCTAATAAATGTACAGAAAGTAAATTTTGATTCAAGCAAGCGCGCTAACATCAGCCAACCAGCTGCACCACTAGTCTGCAATGTAGGTAGTACTGGGGCGTAGGTAGTACTGTAGTATTCTGGGGTGTCATCTGAACTGGGGAACTGGTACCAGTTGGGGTTTGTTTAATAATAAGATCTGCAGCAGGATTAAAAGGGGAGATGATTGTTCTAACATGTGACTTTCTAAATGCCAACTGCAAAATGCAAAGAGTTTTCTTAACCTCCACTCCATCCACCCACCCACTCCTAACCCTTCCCCTGTAAATAAATGATGGTGTTTTTATCAGTGTTGGAAAACTTTGACTCATAAGCATATTATTAGCTAATGCCAAAAATTCAAAGTGTTGAATTTGGGGGGTTTGAAATATGGTAATCTATGTGTTGGGGTGACTATATGGGGAGGTGGGTTGGTACAGCATCCCAAGGTGTTGTTCTGTTAAATATCTTACCCATTTAAAATGTACTCTGGGTGGAGGCACAGTGCATATTATTTGTTCTATCTTGGGGGAAAAAAAAACATAACAGCAAAATGGGAACCCAGGCCCCTCAACCTGGTTAGCAGCCACCAAGGCAGAGGTAGTAGCCCTCTTAGACACAGCACTAGGGCTACACCTTTATTGACCAGAGGATAGCCTTGCAACAGGTTCAGGAGTGGTCTGACTACCTGGGTATAATCCTTGATGAATCTCTGTTAATACCTGCAGAAACCCAACAGGCACTGTAACCATTTTAGGTTCTGGGGCCTGGGCCAAGCAGTGAGTGTCTCAACCTTGCTGGGGTCAGTTTGAATTTCTTGTGCTAATACTTTGTGCTCGACATACATTACAAAGGCTTGGAAAAACTGGCACTTGTCGATAGAAAGCTTGAGCCCAAACTCTTCCAGGTGATCCAGTACTTTCAATAACCTTGTGTCATGCTCCTCCAGTGTTTTTTCAAAGACTATTACATCATCTAGATACACTAGGCACACCAGCAGATTCATATCCCCAACGGCTCTCTCCATAAGGTGCTGGAATGTAGCAGGGGTGCCAGAAATGCCTTGGGGCATCCGCAGAGACTCATAGAACCTGAGGGGGAATATGAAGGCAGTCTTTTCTCAATCCTGTGGGGCCATGGGGATCTGATAATACCTGCTTCTCAGGTCCAACACAGAAAACCATTTACTGTTGTTCAAGCAATCCAGGGCATCTTGAATCTAGGGCATTGTGTATTGGTCAGGTATGGTCCACGTGTTTAATGTCTGATAGTCCACGCACATACTCACAGCTCCACTTTTCTTTCTCGCCACCACTATGGGTGAGGTGTATGGGCTCCTGGACTCCTAAATGATGCCTGCAGCCAACAATTCTTGGAGATGCCACCTTACATCATCAATATCTGCCAGGGCTAAGCATCGAGACCTCTCCCTAAATGGGCACTCGTCAATGAGCTGTATATGGTGCTGTTCCCCTGACACGCAGTTCACATTCCATTCATGCAGGGAAAATACATTAGTCTTTTTTGACAGCTTTTGCTGGATCCAAGCCTTCCACTCTTCTCAGATGGGGGACCTACTAAGGTCAAACAAGTTAGGGTTGATACCATACGGGGTGCCTCCTCCGGGGGAAACTGGTTGCACAGCTGTCTCCGCACAATATGCCTGTGCTAAGGTGCATCCCTTTCTAACAACCACGTCCCGATCTGTCACATTTTTTACCTGCACTGTTACCCTTCTGACATAAGTATGGGCCTGGGCTGGCATCATACTGGGCTTAACGAGCTAACCTGCCGGTAATCCATGCTCCTCGGGGGCATCCAACATTAATATTTTGTTCTTCACCTCCCTCTTCAGACACACCACATCACTAATATTGCACAAAGCATTAGAGGGCAGTACTATTTATTCCATGTCCTGCTTCCAGGCTATGCCCACTGGGTCATCCTGATCTTCAGCTGAAGTTTGTACTTGCTTCCTGTAGGCTGCCCTTACTACTGGGTGAATGGGCATAACCTTCCCCTTCTGCTCAGCTTCCCAAGATTGGCAGAGCCATGCCAACCATCCAAACATGCGGGCATTTGTACCCACCAGTACAGGTACCCTATCATATAATACAGCCTCTGGATAAATTAAAGCCAGAATCTGTACCATATCTCCCACTCTGGTAACCTTAGACGGGAAGGCTATCCACACTTTAACATATCCAAGGTAGGGATAGGATTTGTCACTAAGACCCCACACATTTAACCCCTCTAGTGACTCCAACTCAAGGTGTGCCAGATTTTGGTCATACCAGGTTTTAAAAATGATGGTAGCCTGGGAGTCACTGTCCAAGATGGCTCATGTGGACACCCTATTTATGGTAACGGTAGTTTCAGTAGATGGTCCCACCAACTTATCTATACAGTGGGAACCTCTTATAATGGACATGTTTGTGCAAGCAGGTTTTGTCCATTTTAAGGCATGCCTGCTATATCCTAAAATCTTAAAACATGAAACTCCTCTACCACAGTTCAAACAAAGGAGTTAAAATAAGAACATGCCCCTTCCTCTGACAACCAGTGGTATGGGGAACTGCTATTTGTAACTGACTGGGAACTGAGCAGTAAACAAGATTGGAAAGATTTTGCTGTACAATACCTGTGCTCATTGGGATCAGGGGGCTAAGCAGTAAATGTGATTGGCAAGATTTTGCTGTACAGAACCTGTGCTGCTTAGGGAATCAGGAGGGTACAGGAGTAATCACCTGGAGTAAGGTGTCAGGTATCAGGCATCAAGTGAGATGAGTAATGTCTTTACAGTGCCAGACAAACCAGCTGAATAATCAGGTGAAAATTAGCAGGCAATTTGCAGCATGTAACAGGGGTACAGAGCAGCTCGCAGTGTCCACTATACTGGGGTTGCAGAGTATGGTATAAATGGGATTTTTAACATTACTGGCATAGCTTTTGGCTTTTGACGAGGTAGATCTGTCTGTTATCAGTGAGTGTCTGCCATAAATGTGTCTGTTATAAGTGGATTCCACTGTATCAGGTAGAGGAGGCTTTGTGGCTTTTGCTTTAGATCTTCTTGAGAACACTGTGGAGCTAGGCTTGGCAGGGGCCCTGGTATGCTCTCTTATTGGGCTCTGTTGAAGTTTCCCTGACTCTGGTGCTTCTTCACCAACAGCCGGTCCATTACTCGGTCTGGGTCTTTATGTGATCAGCATTCTCTGCAGATATGTCCATCCCTCCTACACTTACAGCAGTACATGTCTCCTTGACTTTACCTGGCTGGGTAGGAAACTTCAGCATCAAGCTTGGAGTCTTGGTGACTGGGTCGAATAGCTTGGGCCATAACCACTCTCCGCTGTAGTTCTCCCTACATTGGCAAGCCTTGATTTTTCAGTTAATTTACAGCATGATACAGTTCATTAAGGAGTGCTTCAATATGGGGGCCACAGGGTGTGCCTAGGCCTGCACCCCAAGGCCCATCACAGAGAGGTTGTCTGGGGCTGGCAAAGCAAACTGGCTCAGAGGGGTATCTGGGTTTCTATTAAAGGCAGAGGCAGCCCTGTCTTTCAAAAGCTCTTTGAGCTCGTAAGCCTCGGCGCGATGGGTATTTTCAATGCCCTGAGTGGCAACCACCCCAGCAGGATAGGGTCTCCACTGAGCATCTTGTTCCTCCACCTCCCTCACTTCTCTGAGGAGACCCGGAGGGAGGGAGGGTCACTAAGTCTGTCCTTTAAACTTAACTTCAGTAGCAACAGTTCAGAGTACTTGGCACCCCTCAGCACCTGTTCCAAGAGCATTTTGTTTAAATCTGTAGACTGCAGCCCCCCTTTATGATACACCTTTTGAAATGCCTTTTCCAGGCTTTGTATATACCCTGAGAGGGGTTCCCCTTGCTGTTGCCAGGTTGCTCTAAAGCCCCACAGTAGGTCCTCACTGGACTCGGTGCCACCAAAGGCACTGTCCAAGGCAGCAATATAATCTTCCACACTGGCCTCATGGTCAGTGACCCACAGGGACCAAATAGCATCGAGGGCAGGACCCTTCAGACTTTCAGTCGACCTTTTTTGTTTTTCCCCGTTGCCGCACTGCCAGTCCTGTAACAGGGAGATCACATAATTAACCCATGTTTCATAATTCTCATCCCCAACTGGAGTGGTCTTCACCCCAAAAAACACCCTCAGCTTTCGATAAGAATCTGAAAGGGAGGGCACATAATTGGGGTGGGTCCCTTCACCAGGTGGGGGGTTGGTTTTGACTCAGGCACTGCCTCCCCCGCGGGACCACACTGGTCATAGTTACAATAGGCCATGCCTCTGGTGACCCCTCTGGAACTAATGCATCAGGTGTCCAGGAGGCATCTATATCATTTTTACATTCAACCAATGCAGTCAAAGTCCCAGTAACAGAATCTAACATTCAGTCAGGGATTTCTGGGGGTCCATTTCCTGACCTCCACTCCACTCAACCAGTCTCAGTTTATCTGCTGCCTTGACCATAATTTTGGGTTTGTGGGGAGTTGGAACCAGGGGGGAATGATAGGGGCCTTTTCAATGGTGCATCCATGGTGGGCGTGGCCAGTGAACAGAAGATCCCAGCGGTTCCTCCAATGACGTAGCCCAGGCTCCATGTGCCAGTGGGCTACTACCCCTGCCTGTTGACCACCACACAGGTTAAAGGGCCTGGGTTCTGTTGCAGTGGTGACTGGTATTCTATGCCAGAACAGAAGTAAAATAGCATGGTGCCTCCACCCAAAGTAAGATAAGAGTGGGCCAGGTGTTTGTTTAGTACAACCCCCTGGGATGCTGTACCTACCTACTTCCCTCCCCTTCCAATCATCCCACGCACTGCATACCATATTGTTTACCAATACTGTAAAACACATATACTTTATAGCAAATAATATGCTCACAACACAGAAGTTGCCAAGAACAAAACACAGCTTTATTTTTAGGGGTAGGACTAGGGATGGGGTACCGGGACAAAGGAATGCTGTTAGGGAGAGAAAAAAGGTTAATTGGTTTAACAACAACAGTGCCCACCCCCACTGGTACCAGTGCAAACCCCCTAGGTCCTGTGTGTCCTGACAGGGTACCCAAATTTAACAAAGGCCTGCTAGATGCTGCTGGTTGGCCAGTGTTGGTTCCCTTGGAGTAGTTTTTCCTAAAATGCTAGCTGCTTCAAAATTTACTCCCCTTTGTCAGGGCAAGACCTGGGTTACTCACGGTTCTGCAGAACTGGAATTCGGCTACTGGCACAGTAGGTTCGGGCAATCCAGGAACAACCGTTCCGAGGGGCAGCAAGCAAATTAGCAGTGACTACTGGTCTGGAAGATGAAGCAATGACTGGCAGCTAGATTCGATTTGGATCCCTGCTATGTGACTGGATCTGTTGGAGTAACTATCTTGCCTTCCCTTGTTTGGATTTGATCTCGACTTTTGCCTGTGCTTGGACTTGTTGGAGAACTGACTTCCTTGTTCTTCCCTGCTCCTGGACATAGGGATGGTGAGAGTGCGGTGCACATTTATTTTCTTTATAATTATGGATTAATGCTTGGATTCATTTATGAATGGTCCCCCACCATGTGAGAGGTGGTATTGGGGGAATATACAACATTTTTTCTGATGATTTGCTGGATTGTTGCACATGAGAGGTGCCTGCACTGAAGTTTAAATTATAAACTTTTGTTTTCTTTTGTCAGTTATTAGTTTTGGTTCAGTATCCAGTTGCATTTGATTACATTGACACTGCACTGTGTTATTTTGGATAATTTGATATTACTTTATTATTATTATTATATTCTTTGTTATTTGGGTTATTTTTGGGCTGGGGTCTAATTTGTGACAGGGTGAGTTTTATCTTATATTTTATTATATTGTCTGTTTTATTTTGCTCCCCCTCTGTGAGAGAGAGTGGAGAGTGTTTTTATTTATAGCTTTGATATTAATAGGTTTTTGTTTATTTTTGGTTTCTTTATATTTGATTTGATTAATTAAAATGTGTTGGACAGGCGTAGAGACGGTTCAGCATTATTCCCCCACTAGGCTCAGGGAATTACATCCTTTTGAATGCCCACTACTGACATCCGGACACCTATTTTAGGTGTCGTGGTGCTGGGCATCTTGGAGGAAGCGTGGACTTAAGGTGGAGAGCCGGCCTGTGGGGACAGCAGGAAAGGGAGGACGATTGGGGTTTTGGGTCCAGGAGATGCCCTGGGTGAAAGGAGTGAGGATAGAGGTTACTCTTGTCTTGTCACCATACCAGGAGGCTCTGAAGTAATTGGAAGGTGCCGAGGTCTTCTCGACAGCTCATCCCGCCTTGGCGGTGTTATGCAATGCCAGATCAATTAAGAACAAGACAGCTATTATTGCTGATCTTGTGGGGTCATCTGATCTGACTTGCATCACCGAGACCTGGCTGGATGAAAATCCAGGCCCTGTATTGGCCTCGGCAACTCCAGCTGGGTTCTCGGTGATACACCGTCCAAGGTTGGATCGTAGGGGCGGGGGTGTGGCCATTATGTTTAAATCTGAGCTGGGCCTTGTGGATGTGCCATGGGGAAACACCAGTTCCTTTGAACATATCCTGGGAGAGGGTGCATATTGTGGGATTCTCCTCGTCTACCGTCCACCAGGTGACGGTGGAGTATTCCTGCAGGAGATAGCAGACTTCATCGTCGACCTGGTGCTGAGGTTTCCCAGACTGATACTTTTGGGCGACTTCAACGCCTGGGTCGATGATGAGCTCTCTCATTTTGGTCAAAATCTCCTCCAGCTGATGAATATGCTGGGCCTGACACAGGTCGTTACCTCCTCTACCCATATGGTGGGTCATTCATTGGATCTGGTCTTTCTCCTGGGTATGGAGATCACTGATTTGGGGATGGACCTGTCAGTTGGTCTGACCATTACACCGTAAGGTTCAGCTTCAGGGCCCCCTCTAATAGGACTGCCCCTACGGAGATGGTTCAGTACCGCCCTTTAAGGGGTGTTAACCCCAACGACCTAATGGCGGTGCTGGATCTATCGAGCTTGTCGGGTGAATGCATGAGTCCAGATGATCTTGTTTAGCCTATAATAAGGCTGTAGGAGATGCTCTGGACAAAATTGCTCCTGTTCGTGTTCGGCCTCCCACCCTCCGTCCAAGGAGCCCGTGGTTTGATGGCTCCTTGAAGGAGTTAAGGCGAGTTGGCCAAAGGCTGGAGAGAGCCTGATGGAAGTCGGGCCTTGATGCCGACAGGCTTAGATTGATGGCACGTTATGATAGCTATCAATCAGAAATCACTTGTAAGAAGGCAGAATTCCTGTCCAGAGAGATTTCTGCTGCACAAAATCGACCGGTTCAGCTTTTCCGGACTGTGGACAGACTGTGCAATCCAGTCTGTCTTCAGCCCAGAGAAGCTTTTTCTCAGCTAAGATGCGAGGAGTTTGCTCGTTTTTTTGCAGATAAGGTTGCCGACATCAGGTCCGGCATCGGTCCGACCTCTCCTATGGGGGATTGCAGTGGTCTACTAGAAGTGGCCTGTCCTCGGTCTGTCTGGTTAGACTTTCACCGGCCGGAATTCGGGGACATTGTGAAAATCATCCAAACAATGCGACCAACTAGTTGTAGTTTGGATTCGGGTCCTACACCGCTTTTAGTAGGTTGTGTAGAAGCCATCTACCTAATCCTTGCAGACATTGTCTGGAAATCTTTGGAGAGGGTTTTTTTTCCTGACCCCCTTAAGGAGGAGGTAGTTCGACCACTCCTTAAAAAATCCTCCTTGGATCCAGATTGTCTAGCTAACTACTGGCCTATCTCTAACCTGCCATTTGTTGGTAAGGTTATTGAAAGAACAGTTGCGTTGCAATTGGATGATCACCTTATATCTCACAATGTCTATGATACTCTCAGTCTGGTTTTCAGGAAAAGGCATAGTACAGAGACTGCCCTTGTCCGGGTATTGACGACCTCCTTATGGCCAGAGATCGAAAGGCGCATACCATTTTGGTCCTTCTCAATCTATCTGCTGCATTTGACACTGTAGACCATGGAGTGCTATTGGAGCACTTGAGGGTCTTTGGCGGGCTTTCTGGTACAGTCCTCGAATGGTTTCATTCTTACCTCACAGACAGGTTTCAGAGAGTTGTCACTGGAATCTATTCCTCTGGCGCTCACTCCCTGTCTTGTGGGGTACCACAGGGCTCCATTTTAGCTCCCATGTTGTTTGCAGTGTACATGCTGCCATTGGGAGAAATCATCTGGCGATACAGTCTGGGTTTGCACTGCTATGCAGATGATACTCAGCTGTATTTGTCCTTTCTCCCCAGTCAGGGTGATGCAGTCTCTGTACTTAATAACTGCCTCGATGAGATCAGACTTTGGATGAGTTCGAGCTGGTTGAGACTCAATCTGGACAAGACTGAGGTATTGGTGGTGGATCCAGGTCGTCCGGGGATGGGTGTGGGAGCTGGACAACCATCAGGTTTATTACTTGGTGGTGTACCGCCTACCTCTGAACAGGTGCAAAATCTGGGCATTATTTTGATGATGGTCTGACCCTGAAATCTCAGGTGTCAGCTGTTGTCAAATCCTCTTTTACCATCTGAGGAATATCACCCGGGTGAAACATCTGATTCCCCCGGGTGACCTTCCAACATTGGTCCACGCCTTTGTCACTGCTCGTCTGGACTACTGCAATTCCCTCTACCTAGGGCTACCTGGGGTTGATATCCACCGCCTTCAGCTAGTGCAGAACACAGCAGCCAGGCTCTTGACTGGGACTTCTAGAACCAGTCATATTACACCTGTGCTCCGTGAACTGCACTGGCTGTCTGTTTGGTGGTGGATCACCTTTAAGGTTTGTTTACTAACCTTTAAAGCTCTACATGATCAGGGACCTGGTTACCTGAAAGATCTCCTGATTCCCTACTGCCCCCTCCGTCCTCTCCGTTCCGCCAATGAGGGATTGCTGGAGATTCCCAGGGTCCGATTGAAGTCATCAAGATCTCGTGCCTTTGCCTTTTCGGCACCAACCCTGTGGAATTCTCTACCTCGTTGGTTGAGAGAATGTCCAACCATCGATAATTTTAAGGTCGCCTTGAAAACATATCTTTTTGATTTAGCATACTCTTGTTAGCTGTGGCTTACTTTTAAATGTTTGGATTTTATTAGTTTTAATGTTTTGTACAGCGCCTTGGTCTTGAAAGGAGCTCTATAAATAAAATTGAATTGAATTGAAAAATTGGTCAACCTTGGACTTGCTTGTAGAGTCTCGCAGCTTGTCACTTTCTGACTTGCTTGAAGATTCTAGCAGCTTGTCACCTTCAGCCCACCAAGCAGGCCAGATTACAGAGCCCAGATGCAAAGCCCACAAGGACACAAGGAACCCAAACCCAGGAGTGACCCCACGGTCTAACTCCCCTAATTGGTTCAGAGTGCCCTAGCACTCAGGCACGTGTCCGTGGACCCCTGCAGCCAAGTCTGTCTCACTCGATAGAGAACTGCAGTTTCCCTACCTGGCTACGAGTTACACCTGTGAAGATTGTACAATTTTTGCCTTTCATGAAACACATGTGCAGACTGGATGGTCCAATGGGTCCTTTTCTGCCGGCAAATTTCTATGTTTCTCCTGAGCAGAAACATACAGCTCTGGGGTGCAGCAACAGTTCTCCGATTTCTATCTTGCCAGTGGCTTTTAACTAGAAACTTGCAGTTTCTGGATTGGACCTCCACCTTTCCTGAGTTGGATTTCAGCAAAACAACAGGCTCATGAACTCTGGATACCTGTAAATCTTTTTCCTCCAATGTCCTCAGATTCAGGTCGAGTGCCACCTTTAGCTCTGGCACACACAGTTCCAAATCACCTTTTTCACAAGCTCAGTGTTTTTCACATTGATGCAGGCTCACTGCAAACACTGGATCTCCAAACCACCAGGAGTTTTCACCAAATGCTTTGGGCTTTCAGCTGCAACACCACAGTACTCTCAGCCAGAGAAACTCCTTTTTATTAAATTCTCAGACAATTGACCGATTGACCAATTAAGTCTTGCAAAAGGACTCCTGCCTTTCCAACACACAGCATGTGCCCTTCTTGACTCATTCAGAGCCCAGATCAGACTTCCCCAACTGCCCAAAGTTCTTGGGGTTGCACACAAAAATCCCGACTTCTGATTGGTTAGTTCCTGCTGACAATCACAAATATTAATAATCATTAACACAGTTTGATTATTAATTGGTAAATGGGTTTTGGCACCTGGTATAGAGTTCACATCTCTTCCATAAAGCAGTTCACCAGTCTTTAGGTGCCTAAACTAGGGATTTGCTGCTTACAAGGGGGTCAAAGTAGCAAAGATGCCTGCCAATGTACACATTCCCATATAGTTTATAGCGATCCCAACTTTAAAGCATTGCTGTAGCCAAAATATACAATCTGTGCACATATTTTCCTTAGGGTGCTGTAGCTGTTTGTGCCTGCTGTTTAGCAACTGCACATTTACAGTTCCAAAGTCCTTATATCTCCTGTCACTACCTGCAAAACATACAGTTCCCCCTGGCAGCCAGGCACCTCATTAAGTATTCAGACAGCCCTCATTATTATTCATTTATGCCCCCATTTACACAGCGCTATTGGTACTCTTAAAATACGCATAACAGCCACTCTTAAGTCACCTCCTCCAGGTGTCTGACCCCCAGTTAGCACATTTTGGGGTCGAGACCACCAGAGAGGTGACAATTGAGTCACCACAGCAGCAAGAAAACAGGCCACTGCTACTGCACACATGTGGACACGATTTTGCTCCTCTGACCCCTTTTAGACTTCAAAAACACACACAGGGGCCAGACAGAGACTTAGTATGGCAGCAGGACCCAGGATTGGTAACGGAAGGCAGAGGGGGAAGCAGAAGCAAGAATGGGCTCCGAGGGCATCCAGGTAAGCCCCTCCCATGGGGGAGGTTACACTTATATCATTTACCAATCCAGAACTCAGCTGCCGAATGATACCTACTGTGCACGTCCACCCTCCTCAGCCTCCATGCCACAAGCCTTGCAGGGTGTCTTTCACACCTGCAAGGACTTCAAGGATTTACGAGGCCACCCAGTCATATCCTCAGCATGAAGGGCCATCTGCAATAACTTTAACTAATGTTTCTGCAACAGACCTGTGTGTAGCCTGCAACATATTTGTAGCCATTGTGGTGATGCCCATGCCAAAACTGTTAACCATAGAAAATCACATTCTTGTTTTCTCTTCTGCTACCAAATGACTAGCACAGCATTTTTCAACTCCCGTTAACATTACCCTTCTTCAGCACTTGTTATCAAACTATCCCTCGACTTCCAAGGTTGACTTCCTAGCCACCGGTCTAATGAACATTTTCCATACTGGTATCCTCATACCACCTACAACATCCTTCTTGTACAGAAATCTGCAGTCTGCTCTTCTTGATCCTGATGCTGTGGACCTCCTCCTACACAAGGAATGAGAAAAAGGTTTGGTCACAGGCCCCAGTTCTCAAACACTTTCCAAACGTATCAAATCAGTCCCATCAGAATGGCTTTTCAGAAACACTCCAGAAAGAAAAGGCTGATCATCGATCTCTCGGTTCTAGACCCATACCACATAATACTTTCCAACTGTCCCCACAAAATCAAGACTGTTAATGTCCTAGCCAACTCCTTCAGCAACCATTCCCCTATCCTCTGTTTCCGGTCCTCCCCCACACAAAAATCCACATCCCAAGTCACCTCGCACCACCACTTTCACCCAGGAGGCCTCAGTAAATTGAAGCAGTACCTAGCCCAGCTTGACTGGTCCCTGATCTCACTCGCAACTAATATAGACACTGCGTTATCCTACCTCACCAGAGCCTTCTGCAAGGCCTGTGACCTCTTTGCCCCCTTTACCAGTACCCACTCCAAAAGACATAATGCCGTTTGGATTTCCCTTTCCCTTATCAACAAATGAGGCAGCGAGACAACCTATGGCATGTCGCAGTTGAGTCAGGCACGTCAGTGGACAGACAGGCCTATAATGCCACTCGTAACCAATGCACCTGGGCTATAAGGCAAGCCAAGGCCAAATACTACCAAACCACCCTGGCCTCCTCCTGGGGCTCTGTGTGCATGTGTTCTGGGATAATATTAAGGAGCTCAATGGAAAAACTCGCTCCCCCCCATCTGAGATATGTTAATGGAGCTATTACCACTGACACCCCACATATTGCTGACTGCCTCAACATGGCTTTCTCTGACCTAAGCACAGTCCTTCCTGTCTACTTTTTCAACCCTATCCCTACCTCAACCCCCCCACCCTGAATCACCCCCATTTCTCCTCCGCACCATATCTCCCCATGAAGCCAAACCATTCCTTCTAAAAGGCCTCTCCAGCCACAACCCCAGTTGTGACTCCATTGACCCCAGAAATCTCTGTCTAACTCTAGATATCATGCTAGCCCCTCTCACTGACCTGTTAAACCCGGTCTCTGTGCCTCAGTCAATTCCCGAGTGCCTGGAAATCAGCTGAAATTACCCAATTCATAAGAATGGAGATCACACATTACCAAATGACTACAGGCTGATCTCCATCCCCCCCCCCCCCACTGTCTAAAGCCCTGGAAAGAATAGTATCCACCCAACTCATGGATTATCTAACCAAATGCAGCATACTGTGTCCAGAACAGCATGGCTTCTGCCCTGGACACAGCACCACTTCAGCCCTCCTAGAGTTCTCACAGCACATACACTCTGCACTTGACTCTGGGGACATCGCCAGGGCAGTGTTCACTGATCTATCTAAGGCCTTTGACACTGTGTGTCACCCCCTATTTCTTGACTCCCTCCATCAGCTAGGTTTCACATCTGGCCCCCCTTGCCTGGTTCTCCAGTTACCTCCATGCCAGATACCAAAGGGTCAAGATAAACAGTACCCTATAAACTGCCTACCTGTTTGCTCAGGTGTCCCCCAGGGTTCCATCCTAGGCCCCACACTGTTCAGTCTCTTTCTCAACACCCTTCCTAGCTCCTGCTCAGGCAGAATGCTCCTATATGCTGCAGACGTGGTTCTCGTCGCCTCCCACCCCTACCCCATCACCCTCCAGGACTCTCTTCAACTCATCTTCAGCCAAGCTGAAAAATGGTTCCTCGACCATTGTCTGGTTCTAAATCTCAAGAAGACAAAATCTATGCTTTTTGCCCACCGCCAGAGTAATTCCAGAAATGCCCCCCTTCTCATCCTCCCCAGTACCCTACATCCCCTTGAACAGGTGTCCGCATACAAATATCTGGGAATCACCTTCAACTCGGCTCTCTCTTTCCACTCTCATCTTAATTCCCTGTCCACTGCCATAAACACCCAGATTGGACTCCTCTACCACCACAAAGACTGCCTCCCTCAGGGTGCCGTCCAGCTGGCTATCACCTCCTCCATCCTGTCAATGGTCAACTATGGACTCCCTATCTATGTGGCTGCTGACTCCACCGCCCTCACCAAAGTCCAGACCTCGATCAGTAAGGCTTGCAGGCTCCTGACCAGTGCCCCCAGCAGAACGCACACATGCCAGATCTACTTCTCCACGAACCTACTCACCTTTGATGAGCACCTGCGCCACCACACTTGTATTCTGGCCAAAAAATCACTACTTGGGCTCTCCCCCCTGGGGGTTGCTGTATCCCTAAAACTGGCCTCACACTTGGTCGCCACCCAAAGTGCAGGCAATGCCACCTTCCAGGTCCCGAGAGCCAGGACCTCTCTCGCCCAAAGATCATTCCACTACAAAGCCCCCTCCTGGTACAACTCTCTCTCCACTCATATCCCAAACATTCCCCAAATCAGCCCCTTCAAAATCACCCTCTGAAACTACGTCACTGACACTTGGCACTGTAAATGCCCCTGACTGGACCATACATAGCACCGCCTGGCCCACTTTACAGACAACGTCCTTCCGGACTGCCTCCTTCCCCAGCAACCACCCCTTCCCCACCAAGGTATCACTACCTAGATCTCCTAGTGGTACCTTATTATTTATAAGTATACTAGACTAACTGTAACTAAATGGAAGCCTTTGTACACCTTTGTATTACTGGAACTGCTTTGTGTGTTCTTTTATTGTATCTCACCTGTAATGTTTTCCATTGTTGTACTTCACCACCAATTGTTGTCTACCCTCCCTGCAACAAGGTGCCTTTGTAAATGCGTCTTTGACTCAAATGTTGTAAATCCGAATTATGAAATAAAGAAAATAAAATAAATATTTCTCTTATACCTTCAGAGGACGTTTCATTTATGCAAGAATCAACGACACAATCCACTTCATTAAACTTGCAGGCCAGGAAGATTGGCTTGCAAAGGTTGACATTTTGGATGCCTTCAAGCTGCTTCCTATTCACCCCTCGCTTTTGCATCTGTTCAGCACATCCTGGAAAGGGTTATTTTACTTTGCTGTCTGCCTAACATTCGGCTATAAGAACAGCCCAAAGCAGCTGACCTCCTCTCCGACTTCCTGTGCTGGATCCTGCTGACAAATGCAAGAGTATTTTTGTGCAACACCTCTTGGATGACTTTCTCCTGATCGATACACCTGTTTTCCCTTTGGTAGCCCAAATATCAAGCACCATAGAGCTCTTCACTGAAGTGGAACCAAAACAGTCAGACAGACAGGAAAATAATACAAATTTTAAGAAGTAGTCAGTTGTAACTTTCCATTTCTGAAGCATTTTTCTTGTTCCTTTTGCTCATAAGAAAGCTTTCTAAGTGATAATATTGTGCTGGATGTGTGGAACAGCTCTTAGCCTAGCAGCTGACATATCTGTCTCTATTCCCCTCACTACATCATCAGCATTATGACCTCACTGGCAGTGACATTACAGGCAACTGACCTGGCAGCTACTAAGTGGCTGTTCCTAAGCAGCAGTGATGTCACAGTCAGTGAGGTCACAATGCTGAATATGTAATGGGTGGAGCAAAGCTAGATATGTCAGCTGAAAGGCAGAGTGCTGCCCCACACATCACACCTACTAACATCAGGTAAACAATTTTCTAATTAACCAAACAGAAAAAAAAAGTATCTCAGATATAAAAGGTAATTGTTGACTGCTGTTAGAAACTAATATTAGTTTTAGCCAGTACACTAGCTCTTTAATATTCCCTAACTCTAGATAAAACCATTGGCCCTGTCACATCGCTGGAGTTTCGTGGTATAGAACTGGATTCACATCTAATGCAAGCAAAACCACCATGTGACAAACTCACTCATATCACTGGTCTCATTTCTGACTTCTCCTGCAGATCTCACTGCACTAAACATAGAAACATAGAAGTTGACGGCAGATAAGGACTACAAGGCCTATCCAGTCTGCCCATTTTTTTCTACTTCATGAATGTGCCATAGGCCTTTACTCTGTCAATGGCCTATCTATTCATACTCATCTGTATTGCTCCCTAATGCCTATCCCATGCCTGTTTGAAGCCCTGCACTGTATTCATATCCACCACTTCCTGAGGTAGGCTGTTCTATGCATCCATCAACCTTTCTGTGAAAAAAGCTTCCTCACATTACCCCTTAATCGGCCTCACTCTAATCTCATGCTCTGTCGTCTTGTCCCTCTATTTTTCGTATATTGAAACATGTTACACTCTTTCACCTTGTTAATGTCCTTTAGGTGTTCCGATCATATCACCTCTCTCCCCACTTTCTAGGGTATACATACTGAGCTCTGTTAATCTGTCCTCATATGTTTCCTGATGCAGTCCCTGCACCATTTTGGTTGCCCTTCTCTGGACTGCCTCCATTTCGTTAATGTCCTTGTGCAGGTGCGGCCTCAAGTATGCATGCAGTACTCCAGATGAGGCCTAACCAGTGTCTTGTAAAGAGGGATTATTATCTCCCTCTTATGACTTGCGATACCCCTACTAATACACCCCAACATCCCTCTAGCCTTACCTACTGCTTTATTGGCCTGCTTGGATGATTTCAGTTCATCTGTGATGATGATGCCCAAGTATCTTTCTTTCCTTGTGATTGCCAGCAACTCCCCTCCCAACCTATAGGTGGCTTCAGGGTTTCTCTTCCCTATGTGCATGATCTTGCACTTCTTTGCGTTAAACCCCAGTTGCCACTCTTCTGACCATTTTGCCAGTTTATCCAGATCTCTTCTCATTCTACCCACCCTATCTGGATCATCTGCTCTGTTGCAGATCTTGGTGTTATCTGGAAACAGACAAACCTTAACCAACAGTCCATCTGCAATATCACTGATGAAGATATTGAAGAAGACTGGCCCCAGGACTGATCCCTGAGGTACCCCACTTGTGACTTGCATCTCTTCTGACTGTATACCATTTACCACCACTCTCTGTTTTCTGCCCGCCAACCAATTTGCCACCCAGTTTACCAACTTCTGACCCACCCCGAGCCTACCCAGCTTATTAATCAATCTTCTCTGTGGAACAGTATCAAAAGCTTTGCTGAAGTCAAGGTAGGCTGCACCCCCTTGGTCCGCCACTCTGGTTACCCAGTCAAATAAATCTATGAGATTAGTTTGACAGGGCCTTCCTGTTGTAAACTCATGCTGTCTTGGATCCTGTGCTCCTGTGGATTCCAGGTGTTGCACTATCCTTTCCTTAAGGAGTGCCTCCATAATCTTGCCCACTACTGAGGTAAGACTGACTGGTCCGTAGTTCCCTGCCTCCTCCCTGCTACTACTCTTGTCGAGCAGGATCACATGAGCCCTTCTTCAGTCTTCTGGTACCTCTCCTGTGCTCAGAGATTCACCTAAACAGTTCTGCTAATGGCGTTGCTAGTTCCACCCTTAGCTCCTTTAGTACCCTGGGATGTTTGCCATCGGGTCCCAGTGCCTTGTCCACCCTGAGCTTAGCGAGCTCTTGTAGGACCCTTTCTTTTGTGAAGGGACTTGTACACACCTCCCTCCTCCCCCCCGTGTCCATGGTGCTGAGCTGTGGGCCCTGTCCTACCATCTCCTCAGTAAATACTGAGCAGAAGTATCTATTTAGGATAGATGCTTTTCTTTGGTGCTCCTCCACACACTCCCCCTTATCCCCTCTGGATTTTCTCCTTTCACTAATGTATCTATAGAAAGTCTTGTCCCCTTCTTTTACTGTTCGTGCTAGTGTTTCTTTGATTTGGGCCTTTGCCTGCCTTACCGCCTTCCCTGCTTCCCTTAGGGAAGTTTGGTATGTGTACCTATTTTCGTCCCGCTGCATTCCATTATATTTCCCGAAGGCCAGCCTTTTGGCTCTGACCTTTTCTGCTACTGTTTTTGAGAACCAAAGTGGTTTCCTCCTTCTTTTGCTCTTGCCTTTCTCTCTAACACAATAGGATGTTGCTTCAAGTATTGCATCCTTAATGCTTGCCCACTTTACCTGCACCCCCTCACCTGTATTTCTTCTTGTAAGGGCTAGCTTAACTTTGTTGGCTATCTTATCAAAGTCAGCTCCTCTGAAGTCCCATATTTTTGCCTTGGAATGGGCTAAAGAGAACTGCTGTCTCTCCTTGGGCACCACCATCACTATGCATATTATCCCACAAGGCACATCATTCATTTACTACTTATCTGTCTTTGCTTCATCTGTGTCTTCCCTGGATCCCCACATCACCATTATGGGCTGACCTTGCCCTGTGGTCTTACTTTCTGAAGCAATGGAATGGCATCTGTCAGTTTTTTCGAGACTCTAGCCCCACACTGCATCATGAAGGCTTCATCAATGTGACTGCTTCCTTCAGCTTTGCTGCTCTGTACAACAGAGTCTGGTTCAGCTTCATAGCTCCATGATCTCCCACTGCGATTGCTTTTCCACACTTTCATTCTACTTCATCTATCTTTGAAATAATCTTAATAGTTGCTGCAGAAGTCACATGGGTCCCCCTTTAGGTCAACCACTCTGTTGCTGTGTATTCTGACAACAAAGCCACAGTAGCCCTAGTAAACAAAGGCTGTTCATCTTCCCCAGCAATTTGGAACTTCGTACAGAAACTGACTTGGGTTTCCCTGCATCACCGCTATGTCTTATGATGTGTCTATATACCTGGAGTCGATAATGTAGCAGTTGACATCGTTCCCATTTTGATATTGAGAAATTCAGTCTACTATGCCCATCAGTAGATCCTCACATGACCACCATCCCACATACCAATAACTTAATAATGACATGGACTTCTACATTTCCCAGGTTCCCATTGTTATCCATGAAACACTAGAACCATCAACCTGATAAGCTTACCAAATGGCTTGATCCAAATACAACACCTTCTGTGCTCAACAACAGCTTGAATCCTTCAAACCTGATGTTCAGCAAGTCCTGGTTTTCACCTCTTTTTGCAGTTATACCAAATAGTTATTAGTCTCCTCCATTAAATTATACATTGCAGTTCTTCAATTCCAGCTCTCCCCGCATGTATGAAATAGTCCATCTTTTCTCTCCAGATCACCCATTAAAGAAAAACTACACCCTCATATCTTATAAACGTTATTTGTTTCTATGTAAACAAACAACTCTTTTCATGTGGCTGTTAGGGATATGTGCCTACCCCAAAACTCCCCTACCTTACCTACGGCTGCCTCCTCCTGCCTTATTCTTCTCCCACTTCACTACTGCTACACCTAGCATAATATGAGAATAATGTGTGTAGAATTCTCTAGTCCTAGTCATTCCCATGTATATTACTAGTATGTTTACTATGAAGTTTTGTGCTATAACTGCCCTGTATATAGCCTATCTAGGCTTGCATCAGGCGTTCACTTCATGCATCGCTTGTCAAGAAAAAGTCTGTAGTCAATTGTTTGTGTACTTGGCAATATTTTGTCTTAACATGTACTCTACCTAATGCCATCCTTGTAACATGATAACTGCATTGCTTGTTGCACTTATACCTTTGTGGTTGATTCTCAACCCTGGGTTGACCCTGAAAAAGGGGCTGTAATTGTCTCAGTGGACTCAGCCACCGACCAAGACCAGGACACCCGCCTGCAGCTCTTTGGAAGGTACGGGACAGCGCAGCCAATCAGAACATGGGTGCTTCCAGCAAACCCACTCTGATTGACAGGAGTTTTCCCCTGCTATAGACACCTGGCACTTTGTTAGACTTTCCGTAGAGCTAAACACATTTCTACTGTGTTATTAGGAGTTTTTCTACTGTATTAGCTGGATTGTAATTTCTACTACTGTTTTAAATTGCTTACAACTCTTCTGTCTGACTGCTATTCCTGCAGCGCCCCCCATCCAAGCACTCTGCCTTGGCTCCGATAAGTCTAACTACCTAGGCTAGTTTTCCATTAGCAGGTTATACAGACCTGCCACTAGAGGGATTCTTGGTCTTCTACATAAATCACCGTATTCTTCGTGGGCAATATGGCCTGCATTATCATTCTACTTCTTTCCCGGTTCTGCTACAAGGGGACTTGAGTCTGAAGGGTGGATGGCCACTAACTAAGCTGCTCCTGCTCTCCTTGTTCCCCTTTCTGCTGTATTTCTCAGCTAGGTTTTAAATGGGTACCTAGGTGGGCAAATTTCTTGCCTAGAACATATTGCACTAATACAAATCACGAGACCACTCAATCTGGGACCATGGCTCTCCTTATTGTGTTTTTATTGCTCCTAAGGTGCAGAGTTTTCAGCAATACAGTGCAATTCGAAGTACCCCAATGCAATTCAGTTCTCCAATGTACCTTATCAATACCTAATGTTATAACAGTCTACCATGCAGACACTCTGTTCTCCTCTCCCCTTTTAGCCTATTTCCCCCGGTTAGCCTACATCCCTTTGCTACTGTCCTCACCTATGTCTACCCAAGCACTTACATTGATCACAATCAACTGTCATTACAGTGGCGCCGCCTCTTGAGCAGCACGATATGGGTTGCCGCAAAGAAATAAAAAAGCAGTCTCCATTCTTATAAGCTCCTTAAAGAAAGTTATACTTCTGCTTCTTCTGCTCAGAAATGTGGAGCTCAACCCTGGCCCCCCACAACTTACCTCGCCTATATCGATTTTGTTGAGGCCACAGGTCTCAAATGATGATGGTCAACATTTTAAGCCTGCCTAAAAACTTGTACTAGCTGCAAGCCTGGCTGCTACGTTAACCCAGACCTTATCATAATTACTGAGTCGTGGTTAAAAAGACGAACACTGATCAACAAATATCACTGCAGGGCTACAATTTATTTAGAGCAGATAGAGAGTCTAGAGGCGGTGTGGTTATCTATGCCAAATCTAAGTACTTGGTCACCAATATTAGTTGCAAATCTCTAGCCAAGGAATTTGAGTTAGTTTCACTGAGCCTTCATCTCCCCTCCTCGGAATGTATCACTATCCTAGGTGGCTATAGACCCCCGTCTGGTGGTGATGAAGTCCTTAATCTTTTGAAATCCATGTTCACAGATGCAAAAACTGAAACAATATTTCTAGGAGATCTAAATATGGACTGGCTGTCACCTAAATCACATGGCCTCAAATCCCTTTGTGACGAGCTAGGTCTTGGGCAATTAGTCAGAGAACCTACTAGGAACAACACTCTAAATACTGCCAACAGTTCCATTCTAGATGTGGTACTAACCACCCATCCACACAAAATATCTCATTTGGCAGTGTTTCTAGCGACATGAGCGATCATGGAATTGTTGCTTGCATAAGATCTCAAATTAAGGCCCGCCACAACCCATCTTTATAACAAAAGATCCTTTCGCAAATTCAGTGCAGTAAACTTCCTATCTGACCTGAGCATGATCAGATGGCAAGATCTTTACCTAGCCAAAGATGTCAACAAGGCAGCTTGCATCCTTAATGACAAACTCACTACAATAATAAATAAGCATGCCCCTTTCATCAAAGTAAGGAGTGCGGAACAATTCAATCCCTGGTTCACCTCAGATCTCAAAGGCAGCCCTTATAGCTCGAGATAAGCTCTGGGCTAAAGCTAGACATTCAAAAGAATCTTGGATTGGCAGGCCTTTAGAACAGCCAGGAATAACTGTGTGAAAAACTTCGCTCTGCTAAAGCTAACTATTATATTTCTACTCTCGAACAAGCTAAAGGTAACCCTCATAAAATATGGAAGACTATCAAAGCTATAGAAGACGACCCATGGCCCCTCTGTCCCAACAAAGATAGTCATAAGTGGCAAGATTGTGGAAAACAAGTCCCTAATCCTGGAGGAACTTAACTCCCACTTTGCCACAGCTGGATTAGCTTTTGACTCGTCACCTTATGCTGGTGCTGCGGTGAGCCAGCATACCCCTCCCGCCACATCTAGTCCTGGACCCAGTCCCTTCCAACTGCGCGAGATAACTTATAAAGAAGTAGAAGATTCTCTTCTTAACTTAGACACCAAAAAAAGTGCAGGGGACGATGGCTTGGAACCCTTTTTCCTAAGGTCAGGCTATGCCCATCTCACTGCCCCAATTCTCCACATCTTCAATCTTTCCATTACATCTGCTACTGTGCCGTCCTGCTGGAAATCAGCACATATCCTCCCTCTATTTAAATCTGGTGACCCATGTGATGTAAACAACTATAGGCCTATCTCCATATTGCCTATCCTTTCTAAAGTTCTCGAAAAACTGATCCATATTCAGTTAAAATCTCACTTGGAAACCTTCTCTCTCATTAACCCAGCTCAATCTGGCTTCCGGGCTAATCATAGCACAATCACTGCACTAGCAAAAGTAACCAATGATTGGATCTCTGCTATAGATGCTAAGAAGGTAACTGGTGCAGTCTTTTTGGACCTCAGTAAAGCTTTTGATACTGTTGATCACAAACTATTAGTCAATTGCCTTGCAAAGTTGGGTGCTACATGCCATACCACCCAGTGGTTCTCTAGCTACCTAACTGGAAGATTCCAAAAAGTAAAGGCGGAAGGCTTTTTTTCTGCTGCCTTGCCAGTTGCAAGAGGAGTCCCCCAAGGATCCATCTTAGGCCCTATCTTGTTTCTCTGTACATCAATGACTTAGATGCTAACATATCTACGTCCAATCTGCACTTTTTTGCAGATGATACTGTGTTGTATACTTCTGGCTCATCGTTATCTGAAGTCAAGGGAGTGCTTCAAGCGGACTTCGCACAACTTGAGCATAATTTAATAAAGGCAAAGCTTCTGCTCAATGCCAAGAAGACTAAAGCGATGATATTCTCTCACAATGCTGTCTCAGGCCCCCCCAATACTCTTGCCCAAGACTTCATTGTCACTACACGCTAAACGAGCCTCTGGAAGTTGTAACCAAATTTAAATATCTAGGTATCTGGATCGACAATAAATTATCTTTTCAGTGACCACATCGAAGATGTCTCTAGAAGGTTAAAAGCAAGGTTAGGTTTCTTCTACAGAAATAGGCCCTTTTCCCCTTGAAACTTCGAAACAAGCTTGTACAGGCCACTTTTCTCCCCTACTCGACTATGGTGATGTAATCTATTCCTCCACCACTCTTGCAAATCTAAGTAAACTGACATCCTTTATCACTGTGCTACAGTTCATTACCAACTCCCTTACCGTCGCACCACTGTGACTTATATGCAGCTGTTGGTTGGACATCCCTAACTACTAGACGCCTGCTCCATGCTGGGCTATGGACTCTTAAACTGCTCCTGCAGAAATTGCCAAAGCTAGCTCTCTTCCCTTATTAGTATCTCACACAGTGCATACTCGTTAAGAAAATCTGACTTTATTATGCTTGACATACCAAGGACGGACTTCCTTTGGTAAACGTATGTGTGCATATGCCCCTTCCCTCCATTTGGAACCAATTATCAAACCGATTGAAACTAACTAGCACAGTTTCAATAAACTTCTACAAATCAGCTACTTCAGCCAAAATAAAAGACACCTGTAACTGTCATTAAGTCTCTTCCTTCCCCATGTGTGCCATATTTATCCACTGGTAAGGTATAATTGATTTGTCATATTAACTGCTTTCCTTCCCTTCTACTCCTGGCTTTATATCTTCACGCTCCACTGCTACTCTATCAAATTTCTCCTCCCTCCCATATCAGTTCTAGACTGTTGTTTGTTCTAGCTGCCAAAATACTGTATATTTGATTTGATTTGATTTGATTAAATCAAATCACACCAGTCATCATGTTTCATTTATCAGCATGCGACCCATAAGTGCTTCCTATCTCATATCAATGTTTACCACCTGCGGTCACCCTGTGTGGTACCCTTGTATGTATATCCAGCCTGCATCATGTAACGTGTATTTCATGTATATACTGTTATTACCTATCTGTGTTTGTACTCTAAGTGTTTATGTCACAGGACCTCCTTGTGAATGAGCTTGCTCAATGGAGTTTTCCTGCAATAAACTTGAACTTGAAAACTTGAACTTACCCGGTTACCAAAACTTAAATAAATAAATATATTACTGCTTTAGTTTGTGTTTACTGTTCACACTAGTCCCTGTAACTATACTGGAGGTCTCAGTTCTCTGGTTGTTGAAATCTCACTGTCCCTGACAGTGCTACATTAGCATATGAGAACATGATGTATCAGCACCCTTTAGACTCCACACTGTGCCTGTCTGCTTAATTAGAGTTCAAAACAGCAACATACAGCAAGGTGTTAAATACCTTCAGTTAGCTTTACAAACTTTCTGAGTTGTAATGCAGGGTTTTTCCCTTTAAAATGCATTCAGTTTGTGTGTTTCCAGACAGTTGTTTTCATGTAATTTATCCTTTTAGCATAGAGATACATGGTGTAAATGGTTGCTGTGACATCACGTTCTGATATGCTAATGCAACTCTCATGGACAATGAGATTTAAATATCCATAAACACTTGATAATCTCTACCCAGTTTTGTTGCAGTGTGTTATGTATCCTTTTTTTCCTTCTCTTTCCCCTCCTCTAAACAATTATGTTCACTCTTGTTCCTTGCACATAGCTTAGTTTAAGGCTGCTTTTGTGTTGTGCAAAATAGACTTTACTCTGTTGTACTGTTATTTTTTTTCCTTTTGTCTTGTTATTGCACTTAAACATTGTATGTATTGAAATGCTTTCCCTCTGTTGAAATGCCATGCCTTCTGTTGTCATGTAACCCAAACCTTCTGCTAGAATTGTTAATTCTTATTGTACTTCAAATATTGTATGTATTGTAATGCCTTCTCCCCTGTCATGTCCCTTCAGGACCACCTTGTAAATGAGCTTGCTCAATGGTGTTATTCCTGGTAAAATAAAAATTAATTGATTGATAGATGAAATGGAGATCCCCAGGGTAGTTACAAGGACTAGCATGAACAGTGAAAACAAACTAAATCAAACACGTATATCCCCAGCAGCTACAGGAAAAGAGTTGCCTGTTGACAAGGAAACATTTGCAAGATATGAGGGTGTAGTTTTCCTTTAAGTTGTTCTTGCATAGTCTCAGTAAGAGCATTCCCTGAAAAACAAATGTAAGACAACCATTTGACATGGTCTTACTACAGAAGCTCCTTTACCTTACTCCACTCTGGCTTTTCAGCTTCATATCACAGACCTTATGTTGCAAGCTGCCATGACATTAGTGTATTATGACTTCCTGCTCTCTGGCAAATTCTTTGCTGCATTAACTATGTTCTTCCTTGGACCTCCGGTGATGTTGCGGGAGCAATGGTAGCTTAATCCAACAGTTCTTCTCAGCTCACCCAACTGAGTGAGAAGCAACTGTATAACATGGATCAACCTGAAAATAGGTCCATTGGATCTAATCATGTTGTATGTCAACTTCCTGTATAAAAATAAAATTGTTACTACTACTACTACTACTAATACTAATCCTCCTCCATCTGAGCTCCCACAACCTCAAAACTGTCTAAAAACAGACAATAACAGAGTACCTGATGATGACCAGACAGTGTCACAGAGAAACTCCTGTCAAACCGCAAAACAGAACAGAAATGGAGCAGGGAAGAAGCAGCAGCCATGCCTCCTCTTGAGCAACCATGCTGTCCCTGACAGACAGTGATCATGAGGATGGTAAAGAGTTCTACACAATCACCCTGAAAAACTCTGCCTAGAACTGAAGAGCATCAGCACAGCATTACAAAAGCTGGAATTCATGGTGGCAGATGGGAGGAGAGACCTTTGCATGCTGGAGAAGAGAATGATGGTGGAGCAGCCTGCTTAACAGAGTACTCCTCTACCACCAATATGCTGACAGAAGCCCTGCTGTCACTACATGGGAGAGTGCTAGAATTAGAAAAAAGTTGAGGGCCTGGAAAATCTGCGTTGTCGTAATAATATCAGGTGCCGTAATAATATCAGGATCCATGGGGTCCTCAAAAAGGCAGAGTCCAGTAACACTGTGAAATATATTGAAAGCCTGCTGAAGGAGCTACTCAGTTAGAAGACGGAATGGACATAAACATCATAAGAGCACATCATACCGTAGCAGCCCCCATCAAAAGACCCCAAGGCGCATCCTCAATCCTTCATAATTTCATTTTTGGACTATTTTGTACATCTGCAAATACTGCGCAGAGCCTGGGAGAAAAGAGATAATATTTGGTGACTTTAGACTTTATTTTGAACACAATTTTGCTCAGGCCACCATGCAAAGATGGTGTAAGGTGCTTGCAGTAGAGAAAGAACTCAGGCGCAAAGGGATAAAAGCCACGTTGGAGTACCCAGCATATCTTGGAATTTACTCAGAGACCAAGTCAACTCTCTATGGGACTTTGTCTGATGCTGCTGAAATGCTATTAAAACACAGCCTCTGCATTGATGAACTGGCACAGCATCCAAAAACAACAGACCTGGTACAGCAAAGATGGCACCAGTAGGACAGTGGGCAAAGAAAACACCTCACCGAACATCAAGTCCACATGGACTCAACTAAAAGCTTGAAGAAAGGCACCCAAAACTCATGCATCAAACAGCCATCCAGCAGACCCCAGCCTGAATCAACAAACAACAGTGGGGACTTGAACAGCCTTATGGACAAAACTGTGGAAAACTCAAAGCAAATTTGTCAGATCTAAACATTCATGTCCTTAATCCTGTATTTTTTTTTTTTTGGCTATCAATTGCAGTCTGGTATGTACATGTTTACATGTTTTACTAACCAAATTCAAACATGTTAAACTTTGTGAACCATTCATTTGCTTGAGCTTGGGGGGGGATTTGAAAGACTGGGGTGGTGTGGCCCCTGGTTGCCCAGACACCCATGAAAGGAATTGGCTTTTTTCTGGGTCTCTTGCTTCCTCGCTCCCTGTCTTCTCACTGATGATTAATATTACAGCAGTACACACTGAGGACATGGTTCCTCTTTTTTTATGTTCACCTTTGCACTTGCACAAAGTGAACATACTGGTATGATGGTGAATTTTGAGAGGCGTGTCACTGTCAGTCCAATGCAGGGCAGTCTGCAAGGGGATTGATGGTGTCATGCCAATCATCATCCAGGCTGATCATGACACTCTTCTGATCTTGCTGGGTGGAAACTTCCTGTAGTTCAAAGAAAGGAGCCAACTGAATCATAAGGCAGCTCTTTTCCTTGATCTGCATAAACCGCCCCACAAGCAGAGCTGATCAGCATCATAATCAGCCTGCTGTGGTCCTCCTCCCCAATGTAAAAACAATTATTCCTCCCACCCTCTGACTAGTATCCCCTCAACCTCCCATAAGTTCCCACATCTTAATTTTCCAACACTGGGGTACCCATTCCCTGATGCCAGCTAGTACCCCCACCCTGCCCATTTTCACTGTATGACACCAGAAAGCCCACCCCTGGTGCCGCCAAGTATAACACCAACACTGGGGTACCCAATCCCCAGTGCAAGTACCTGAAATAAAGAAAAGCGTCCTTTGTAGTCCCTGTAAAAATTAAAACTGTCCATCGATGTCTCTTGCTGCCACCACTGTTACACTCTCCTCACCCGACCCTTCCACTCAACACCCACTACACTGCACACCCCCATCCCTTACTTTTAGTTTTCCGACACCAGTATGCCCAATCCCCTGTGCTGGCTAGTACCTCCCACGCTGCCCATTTTCATTGTGTGACACCATGGAGCCCAACCTGGTGCAGTCAAACGTAACACTGACACTGGGATGCCCAATCCCCAGTGTCGGTACCTGAAATAAAGAAAAGCATCCCTCTGTCTTTTTTTTAATTTTTATATAGGCTGTAAAAAAGAAAATCATCCATCGATGTCTGTTGCTGCCACCAGTGCACCACTGCTGTTACCCTCCCCCCACCTGACTCTCCCACTCAGGACCCACTACCCCACACCCCCACCCCTTTCTTGCTTACTGGGGGTCCAATGCTGTAATCCTCTCTGGACTGGAGACACATTTTCACTCTTCAGTGCTGGACCAAGAACTGAGGAAATCAGGTGTGCAGTTCAATGTATTTCAATGGGTTTTGAATTTGTCCTCATAACTTGGTCATTTTTTAATATTTTTTTCCCAAATGTTTCCACATGGCCTTTAAATGACCTGACCTCATGAACAATGGTGGTGAAATTACAGAAATCTATCCTAAAAGGTGATTTCTTGGTCGCAGTGTGAAATCACCTCTTGGGCAGGATTTGAAAAGTGCCTTCACCATTATTGATGAGGTGGGATCATAAGGCTATGTTGAAGATTTTGGGTAACAATATTAAAAAACAACAAAGTTATGAGCATATATTGAAATGTTTCAATGCAGGCTCGTAACTTTGGTAATTTTCAATATTTTGACCTCAGATGTTCAGCATAGCCATTTTTTCATACCACCTCATACACATGGCAGCTGTCATTTTTCAAATTCTGACCAAAATGTGTTTTCACACTTGGGCACAAAATGATGTTTTGGACACTATTTTATAAATGACATCTGTCATATTCAGAAGGAGTGGTCATAAAAAGACTGTGTTGAAAATTTGGTGTCAAAATGTGAAAAAGCAACTACATTATGAAGAAACATTAAATTGTTCCAACGTTTACTCATAACTTTTTTTTTTTTGCAGATTTTAGTCCTTGATGTTTAACATGTCCGTTGTGTTACCCCACCTCCTGAACATGGCAGGTGTCATTTTTCAAATCCCCTCCGAAAATTATTTTCACAGTCACACTGCAAAATCAGCTTTTGGATGGGATTTTAAAAAATTTCCAAGGGTCTTGATTATAACATCAGGTCATAAAAAGACTGTTGGACATTTGGTGTCAAAATGTGAGAGCCCAACGACAATGAAATATTGCCTCTCAGCTGGCCTAGCCTGCATAATACAGTCTAAATATGTGTAAAAGTTGGACACCACTGGAAATGAGATATTGCATCTCTTCTGGTTTATCCTGGGTAAATATACAGAAAATATTTGTACATGCAAGACCCGGTACAACAGCAATGCAAGTGGCAAACATTTGGTATTAACAAATGCTTGTTTAACTTAAGGGTAGAGGAGAAAGCACTGCATTGATGCTCTACACTTGTGGTGCTGCTCTAGATTGTTGGTAGAGGGTGCCCTTCTCTTGGGGGTGTTGCCTTGGGGTGCCTGGTGGGGGGGGCCTTCTTTTCGTGTTGTCCCCTGCTTCTCTCCAAACAGAATAACAGAAAACAAGAAAGAAAACTTCTGTTTGTTTTGGCTGGTAGTTTGCGTAGGGAAGGTGACAGCACAGAATGGCAGAAACTACAAGTAACAGCTGGAATGGTGGTGGAGTAACACTAGACTTCTTAAACACTGCACGGTGACGTGGTAGGTGAGATCAAGTGGGGACCCCCCGTACCTCTTATGCCTCACTGTCTGTATGGATGGATGGAAGGAGTAGTAGTGTATGATAAGACCAGGCTCTGGGTGATCACATAACCCCCAAGGGGATGAGAAGATGCATTTCCTGGTGACTGGCTCTCTCTGATTCCAAGGAATAAATTTCTCCTGCCTTTTCATTTAGGACAGCCAGCACAAGAGTGTGGTATGACAAATGGTAGAAAACAACAATTCCAGCTGTAATCCACAAAGGTGTGCTCGGTATATTTTTTTACAGCAGTAGCAACAAATATCAGCACTATCAAACCCAGTACAAAAAGGCTTTATTTGTAAATCCAAACATGAAGTACAAACACACATGCCGCTGCTCAGGCAGACCTCTAATGGTTTCATAGATGGCTACATCCTCCGGATGACATAGCCATCTACAAAACCGGTAGTGGTCTGCCCGATCTGCGGCGTGTGTGTTTGTACTTCACGTTTGGATCACCAACCTCTGTGGAGAAGGGAAAACAAAGAGAAGCAGACAGAGCTTAGTACAATAACTTCTCCCATGGCAGCCAAATTGCAAGAGGAAGCAAGCTTGGTATCACACTCAACCTCATGGTCTGAGTGGGGGGGGAGTTGTGGGAGGGCATCCATCTCCCTTTCACCACTCACAATGATCAAAATGGAGCTCCCCACCATGTTTCAGCCTGAACCACAGATCGACCAAGGTTACTGTAATTCCTTTATGGACATCTGGAGGGGGCATGAGTGGAGGGGTTCTCACCATCGGGGGACTGGGGGCATGGTCCATGTCCTTCTGGAGGCCTACCACCACTAACAACAAAAATAGGAAAAAAGGGGGGCAGGGAGAGGAGGAGAAGAACAATAAAAAGAAATTAAGGAAGCCACTTAGGATGGCAATACATAGGGGCTGTTGTTCTGTCTTCCTACGAACCAATAAGCTTTGTTATTTTATTCTGCAGTGGTGATGTGTGTGCTGTTTTACTTTAATTTCTAGCTATTTCACATAGCAGCACCTTAGGGAGACAGGTGTGCTCTCCTTCTACCTTCTTAAGAAGAATAAAAAAAGGAGACGAAAAGAGGTAATGGGGGTCTTTGCAATTGCAGCTGGGGAATAATGTCTCCCTTCCTCCCTGGCTACTCACTACCCAAGGGTAGCCACTAGAATGGATCAACAAAATCGGGGGACAAAACTGCCAGTACTCACCCCGTTCAGTGCCTTCTGGTGCACCAATAGACATCGGAGCGGGGGGTGGGCCCCATTGCTTGTGTAACATTTTTTGAGCCTCGAGACCCACACAAGGGGTTGGTCTCAGAAGCTGAATGGCTGCCTAGCATGACCCTAGTAAATGCCAACTGCCAGCATATAGGTGGTGATCATTTTCTGTACCCTGAAGACATGCAACTTCCCAGCAGCAAACTTTCAATTGTTCGAATGTTAAACACCTGTCTAAATGTTGAGAGAGCTCCTAGCCAGTTATAGGAGCACACACAGTTTTCTTTTCTGCAATCATACAGCACAGCTACTAGAGTTAACACGAATCAGGATGGGGGGAGGGACTCTCCCGGGGGTGGGAGGGAGCATGGCACCTGCTCAGACAAGGAACAGAATCTTTTAATCATTGCAGAGTACCTCGATGGGAGACCTCAAAATTACCACTTGCAATACCAGAGGAATTAACACTCCTATTAAAAGGGCCAGACTGTTTAAGGATTTGACTGAAGACAAGGTTCAGTTGGCCTTCATTCAAGAGACTCACCTGACCCAAGGGCAGCACCAGAAACTGAGGAGGTACTGGGTGGGAGAGGTGTATGTCTCCACCTTTGAACAGCAGGCATACAAAAGAGGTGTATCAGTTCTAGTACATGAAGATGAGCACTTACAGGTTCAGACGGTCACACAAGACCAGGAGGGGAGATTCATAACACTGGACTTCAGCCATAGACATATACCATGCACCCTGCTTAATGTTAATGCACCAAACTTGCAAAATGACTGTAACTTTTTTAAAGAAATTGTTTATCAAAACAGTTACAAGCTCTGATCATTTGTACATCATAGCTGGAGATTTTAATTCTGCTATGACTAAACCATTAGACAGGCAGGGAAGGGGGTCCCATGAAGACACTATTTCTGGCAAATTGCTACAGAGACTAGAAGGTGAACTGACTGTTATGGGTGTATAGCATTTTCTGAACCTGAAAGAGAAGGGATACACCTGCTACTCCCCCAACATAATCTGTACTGTAGAACGGACCATTTTTTTCCATTCCACTAGCTGGTTGCATAAAGTAACTGCATGTAACACAAGTAGTTCAGTCCTCTCTGACCTTTCACCAGTGGCGATGGAGCTGGAGACTGCACAACTAGCTTGAAACACCACTTGGCATTTTAATACCAGCCTACTAAATGATTAGGGCTACAAGGATCACATGAAAGAGGTTACTGACACATATTGGAGGGGAAACCAAACCCCGGGAGTCTCGACTACTGAGGTCTGGGACTGCTTCAAAGTCACGATCAAAGGGGAAACTAAAAAAATATGCCTCAAAACCCAAGAAAGAGAAAACTCAAAAATGCCTGGACCTAGAAAGGGAAATCTATAGCCTGGAGGCAGAACACCGAATTACTTCACCTAAGAGAACCAAAGCACAGTTAGCAGAAAGAAAGCTAAGTTGGATAAGATACTAGATGACTGGGGGACAGAAACCTCTATTCTGCAAGGCAGAGATACTATGAAGAGACAACAGAGCAGGTTACTTAGTGGCACTACAGCCTAGGAAACTGGTTCAAATAGAGCAGTCATAAAACTCAGACATATAGAGGGAAGGGGGAACTACACTGGAGACCCTAAGATCATCCTGATAAATTTGCCTCCTTTTACAAAATGTTATACACCCCAGAGGAGGCGAAGTGACCCAGCTACCTTCTTCCAGCATTTAAGGATCCCTAAGCTATCACAAGATGCCAGCACAGACATAGACAACCCAATTTCAGGGGGCCAAATTCAGAAACTGAATAAAAATCTTAAAAATATGAAATCCCCAGACCCAGATGGCCTGCCATTGCAGTGGTATAAACACTGTCACTCTTAACTCCACACCTTACCAATGTATTTAATGAGATCCTAGAGGGCAACGAAGCACCACCATCATGGAATCGAGCACAGATCATTGTCTTACATAAGTCAGGAAAGGATACCACCGACTGTGGCTCAAACCATTCCATCTCCTTGCTTTGTAATGACCTGAAATTGCTGACTGTCATCTTAGCCAGCAGACAAAAGCACATACATACCGTAATCCACCCAGATCAGACAGGCTTCATTAAAGGCCTATTCATCCAAGACAATGTGGGGCACTTGCTGAACATCTCCTCCCAAACACACAGCAAGAACACCCAGTCAGCATCTCACTGGATGCACAGAAAGCTTTTGATAAAGTAAACTGGCAATTTCTAAATTATCTTCTGCAGTCCTTTTAATGTGGCCCCAAATTCTGTCAGACTATTGATACGCTTTATGCTGTCCCAGAAGTGACAGTTAAAGTGAATGGATATAAGTCAGACAGGTTCCCTCTGGGGAGGGGCACCCCCTAAGGATGTCCCCATCCCCTATTTTATTCACTATTAGCCTTGAACCATTGGCCATTGTAGTCCACCAGGATCCTAACACAGCAGGAATCTGAGTGGGACAGGGCATGCATAAAGTTTCCCTTTATGCTGATGACTCAATATTTTTCCTGTCAGAAGTTCAGAAGTCAGTCCGAGCCCTATTAGATATACTGGTCACTTTTGGTAAACTTTCTGGCTACAAGCTAAACAATGCCAAATCAGAAGCACTGCAGATACACAGTGGGTGCACTCCTGAATTCAATCAAATATTCCCTTCTGTGTGGTCAGATAACAATCAAATTCAGTACCTTGTGGTCCTAGTTACACCCTCTACCTCAAAATTGTTCAGTTATAAATTATGCACCTCTTTATACCAGGATGGAGATGTTCCCACTATCCCTTCTAGGGCATATAAATACCCTTAAAATGAACATTTTCCCATGCTTTCTATTCTTATTTAATGCCCTCCCAGTATCCATCCCTGCTCCATTTTGGTCCAAAGTTATAAGATATATTAACAGGTTTATCTGGGCATGCAGTTAGCACAGGGTCGAAAGAGTCACATTGATTATGAACAGACAAAGAGTAGACCTAGCCATGCCAGATCTATAATTATTTTATTTAGCAGTCCAAATATCATTTCTGGTAATGTGGGCCAAGCAGAGGCATGAATCCCAATGGCACTCCATGGAGGACAGTCCAGGGATATCCATTCTGTTGTTTGCTCTGCCGTTGGCTGACATCTCACCTGAATCTGGGAGGAAAATTACAAATCCTTGGGAGCGAAATTCATTGCAGATCTTAGAAAAAGGTTAGAAAACACATGAGAATAGCTACTAACACTGGCCCTCTATCTCCATTAGACATACAGAGGCCTTCCAATGACCAGCCCAAGAACAGGGACACGCCCTTTGGGAAAAACAATGCATCATTACATTTTCCCAGTGCATTGCAAGAGGAACAGTGAGAACCTTCCAGGACCTAGTACAACAGTTCAACCTACCCCACTCAGAATTCCTCAAGTTCTTACATATTAGACACTTATTATACACTTCATACAACAGGGAGATGCTGTACAGAAGCTCACAAGGGACCCCCACAAGGACTTCTTCTTCTTCTTTTTCTGGAGAGGTCACTTTAAAAACTCAGTTCAGGTGTATATATACAGGTACAAACATTTTGGGATAACATCCCTGTTTTCAAAGAATGCCCTGCACAATACACATAATATGCAGACATTTACATAAAACAAAGTAAAAACAATATGAAATAATATAGTGCGCAGTCAGAATACCATTGTTCTCAAGTGTAGCAATTACAAAGGGTTCCTAAAGATTTCCGTAATGCAGTTTGAAACTCATTTATAGAGCTTTTTACCTTTATTTTATTTTAGTTTTTGTTGACCGGGTAAGTGCACTAGACAAATTTTGCCTATTTTCAGGCACGACCCGGGGGAGGGGGATACAGATGAATGACACCTGACCTTGAAGCAGATTAAGCTGTTGGTGGTATTTTTAGTGAATGACCAAACCTATTACAAACTGGCTATATTTGTAAATTTCAGTAAATTCGGTACCCATCATTGTACAATTTATCTGGCCTTAATGATCAGTTATCGCACTCCTATTTCCCCTTAATATTACAGTATTTATTTTTATTTATATATTTAGTTAGTTAGTTTTTGTTGACCGGGTAAGTGCACTAGACAAATCCTGCCTATTTTCAGACAGACCCGGGGGAGGATACAGATGAATGCCAACTGACCTTGAACCAGATTAAGCTGTTGGTGGTATTTTTAGTGAATGAAGAAAATTTGGCCAGGACACTGGGGAAATTCCCCTACTCTTTTCAAAAAGTGCCATGGGATCTTTACCATCCACCTGAACTACCACCAATCCAGGAAAATGGGACCTCAGTTTAACGTCTGATCCGAAAGACGGAGGTCCCTACAAACGATTAAAGTTACCTAAAATTAAACTGTTCTTGTTCAAATACCTTATTTCCACATTTTTATATGTTGGTTTCTAGCACTGCGCATGGTGCGTGACCACGATCTTGCAGCAGGCTGCTTTGCGGATGTTAAGCATTCACGTCATTTTTGTTTTGCTGTGTGAATGGATGTGCTGTGTGCTAGATCCGTTTCCCACTGTACACTTGCAGTTCCATCGTAAATAACTTGTGCCTCCTATTAGTAGCTAAAGAAATCAATATATAGTGATTGAAACATGCCCTCAAAAACGACTTTATTATTAAATGTATAGCATTTCCTATTGTTTATTGACATTTTCTACACTAATTTGCCTACTTTGACATGCAGCCATGGAAATGCAGTACAGCACATGCTGACTGACTAACTACTGTACCTATCTATTGATATCCAAAAAAGCATCTGACCTTTAATCAAACAGTTGTGATTTACGCTGCCTATGTTGACTTGTAGCAGTCAGTTATTGATGTAAATGTGTGCCGCTTTCCCATTCTCAAACACTGACTGTGATATTGTAGTCAACAGCTATTGTATGAATTCTTGTACATCTCCTTGCAAAATCTGAATAGTATGTTGTGTAAATGCTAATAAAACAGGTGACAAAAAGTGAATATTGTGTGTTGCACTTTTAATGTGCTTTCGATGCTGCTCATTTTGACTTTCAGTGCCTGCACTACTTAGGTATTATCTATTTTAGCGGTGTTTCTATAATATTCTTTGTACATTTTTTAAGTTGAGATTTCACACATAGCTTCTGCATTGACACTGTGATGACTCACACCATAGCTTTATTTCCAAACAAAATAAGGATTATTCAAAAACATTTTTTGCACCTACATTTCTTTACTGTCGGTATGAATCTATGTTTATGTCCAGAAGCAAATGATTTGATACCTTTTAATTGACCAACATAGATGTAACAACAAGAACAAAGTGCTCTAGCTTTCGGACCAACCAGTCCTTCTTCAGAAGCTAATGGCAATTGTTTAGAAAAAACAATACTTTTAACAGCTAGATCATGCAGAAAAAACAGAAAAAATCCCCATTGATTTAAAATACTCATTTAAAACATACAGAAAATGATGTCAGAGAAGTTTAACAGTACCAAAATACTTTCAGCCAGGAGGGTCCCCGGGTCAAAGGTGTTTGGTGGAACACACATACAAAGAATCCTACTGCATATAAATTTAATTGACATAAGATAAAACTGCTGGAGCAGATGACTCTTAAATCAGGCTATGAGTGTCACAGTTTGTATAAGGATGTGATTACTGAAAAGCAACCCCCACCCAGATTAAAAACATACTAAGATTGTCTTAGGACTCCAAGAAGTTTCAATGCATGCATTATATACAAGAAATTACCAGTAAAGTTGTCTTAAAAATATCTGTGCACACTGTATGATGTGTAAAACTCAGCTGGACCTGTCACCCAGCTGTACTCTCCAACTAGATATCACGCCCCATAAATTTTAAAAACCTCTAGTGTAGTGACAGGACTTTATAAATGATAATTTAAATATAAATTGACAGTATTAGTGTCAAACAAAAAATCCTAGTCAAGGACCACCAAGGAATTAAGACCATGTAGCCTGATATGTACTGATGTCAATTGACACTGAGAATGTAACACCTTGATGTACCAGAAGTGTCTAAGGAATCTGAAAAAGAGATAAAAATGTAATTTCTCTCCTCCTCTTCACACAAACAATATACCTAACCCACCCCACATCAAAATAATGTGGAGATACTAACACAAGGAGTCTCTCTCTCCACACACACACACACACACACACACACACACACACACACACTCCTAATGAACCTTATTCACATCAGTCACTGCAATTGTTCCCCAAAGGAATTCAACTTGTCATGAAATCCTAAGTCAAAGGGCTCATGTGTCCTAATACCTACAGAGCAAATTATTTAACCGTACTACTATCTGCATAGTAACATTTCCAAGGATTCTGGATAAAACTACAATGAAATAAAACTGCCATCCTCCCCAGGATAAGGTAACTAGAAGTAAATATAAAGTATGTGTGTAAGACCAGAGGTCTAACATACCTACATTTCCACAAATTAGTACAATATTAGCCTAATGTAAAAAGATCTGTCCAGGACCCCCTTGCAAATGAGATCTCGCACCCCAATATGTACAGAGTTAAAAAATATGTGACAGTCTATGATAACACTTCTGTATGTACAGTAACAGGCTAGGTAATCTGAATATGGTGCAATGGAATCAACCCCACTCCCAGGCAAAGATAAAAAGTAAGGAGGAATGAATATTCATTATGTGTGTGAATTATCTGTGTTTATGTGACACTCCTGCAGGTTGCTGTAAGATTATTGTCAATTTTCCTCTCCCTCCTGTCTGCCGGTTTTTTGTTTTTTTTTTACAGGGGTTGTTATTGTTTTTTTTTGCTTTCCTAATGTGCTGAATATGTAATACAGGAAGGATCCCTTTGTTTATTTTTAATAACAAAGCTAAGTTCATTAAAAATAAAGTTTTCTGATGCCTGTCAGTGGATTGTCATGTGGTGACCCCTTCATGGATGGTGACATTCCGGCGAAGTGATGCTGTGTAATCTCTTCAATGCCATCGTCTTGAAATTTTGACGTTTTATTTCTTTTATCTGACATACAGTTCTGCCTTCTTATTTCATTGTGACAGTGGGTACAGACTTCAGACTGTGTGTTCCTTGTGTTTATTTATTTTTTCTATTTCTTTTTTACTTCAATACTCAATGACTTATTCAATATCACAAAGTTTACATCCTGTGATAACCTGACAGTAATCTATTTTTTATGGTTTGACTCCATAATTATATTGTTGCAATTCTAATTTTATCAATATCTTTATCTTTTGGTACAAATTTTGGTTAACAATGCCGTACTGTACTGCATTTGGTTGCACTAATAATTCCACAAGTGGGCATAGTTTTTACAAGTTTCTTAAAGACAAAACCTGTCAAAATCAGTGGGTAATATCCATGAAATGTGTGAGCTGGCAACCAATAGAGCATAGTCACCTTTGCTCAAACCACTTTGCTCCTGATCAGTTTGCCTTACTACCAAGTATCCTGGAGGGCATTGGGTTCAAACCCAGACAATGACACCTAAAGACAGATGCTGTTCCATTGATGTTTTCATTTGTGAAACCTGTGACAGAACCTTGCAGTGGCGCCATTGCTAAAAGGTGTCCACTGGAGGTAAGTTCATGGTAGTTAATTTAGTCTGTTTTTTTTTGTTGAGGATACTCTGCTGCACGGACTATATATATATTTTATGGGGGGTACACAGTCATGTCACACCAGACCACCCTGTGATACTTATTTATATTATTTCTGTAAGAGTTCATGTGAATACCCTTGGGAACAAAGGCATTTGGCTTAGTTTAGTAGCCAAGATTTGTAGCGGTGCTTGAAGATGTTATGAATATCAAGGGAGTGTTTGGGCATTCAACAGTGAGGTAGCAGCAACAGATAGCTCATTGCCACTCATGGCAGTTGAGACTTTTTTGATTTCCATGGGGAAGACTGACAATGCACGCAATCATCTCGAAGTAACTTGGGCCTTCGGGAGCAATGCACACAGAGATGCCTCACCACATCTGAGGGTGCCGTCAATAATACAGCCTTGAAAGGGCCATCACTGCCATGGTTTGTGGTAGTCCTGTCAGTGGATATATATGACTGCCATCATGTCCTCATGTACACAGTCATTACCCAGTGTGGTACATGCATGTGTCCCTTGCTAAATGTTTCCTAGTACAGTCTCTATACTATAACTGTGCATTACTGACTACCGCTTCTTTTGTAAGATGTGTTTGATAGATGTTTGCGCAAATGGCATTCTCTACTTATATTTATTCACTGAGGCAGCAATGTGACTTTCTATGCATATTGCGTTGTGGTATAATGAACTGTATGCCACACCATGCACTGTAACAGCAACCATGGTGACTGCCCTGGATGAGATGATGGGACATCGGGAGGGCAGCTTCACCATCCTGTGGGCATAATGCCTATATTTCTCCAGTGTAAAAGACTACAGTTGGAATCTGGGTGTGCTATAACCAAGGGTACCATGTCAATGGGGGTGGAAGTTCGGGCCTTTGTCCTTGTGTTTGTGTCTTCAGCGTGCGTTTCTCGACCTGTAACCAGGCATGCATTGAGGTCCCCAATAATAAACATTGTGGTTTACTCCAACACACAGTCAGTGATGAAGTCCACAGCCCCATGCAGAAGGTACCCACCTGAACCTGTATTGCGGTAAACCAGACAAATTCTTTAACCCGCAACAGTGTCCCCACACACTGTCACACATTCAAAGAGCATGGTACAACCCACCAGATGTACGATGAAGTTTAGATCAGGTGTAAAACAGATGGCTACACCAATGCCCATGGCATCCCACATCGTGCAGTATTCCATGGAGTACCCAGCCTTGACCGATGTCTCTATGACTCACTCCACATCATCCACCAGCCAGATATCCATGATGCATGCAAGGTCAACCGAGGACACCAAGTCCTACGTAATCATGTTATTGCTTCTCATTGACCTGTAATATGTGCACGTTCTGATCATTTAAATACTTTAACCAACCCCTCCACCAATGAACGTTCTGCCAAGAACTTATAGACAATCACATACTGAGTGTGTGATGCAGACATTGTGTGTCTGTATTTTTTTTTATTTTCGTATAGAACTAGTCCGTGCAGAAGTGTCACCTATCTTATAATTTTCTAAATGTGATATGAATTGTATTTCATGACTTTTCATAATTATCATAAGTATTAATGTTTCTTCATACTGTTTTTGTAGTTACTCGCAGACATATGTGGAAAGCCAGGTTGTAGCATGGACCGTATGCATCTGGACAAGACACTAGAAAGTATGGAGTTTTCAGATGAAGTTGTTATTCAATCACAACTACCCAACTGTGTTGGAACACAGACTATTGATAAGGTACATTCATTACTTCAAATCATTAATTTACATGGTCCCTATCAACAGTTTAATAGTCTGCATATATAAAGTTTGTCAATCTTGTTTTGAATCAGATAGTGTTGTGTTTTGTTGACTGATTATGACTTTTATGGATGTCATGGCGTGGGTTTTAAAAATGTGAATAATCAGTCTGGATTTCTGACTTGTTATAACATGTGCATGTCATCGACATGGGTTCATAATATCACAGATCCCTCCTCCTCCCCTCCTCTGTGCCTTAGTTATTTTCACATATTGACGGTCTCCAGTCTCTTATTGTATGACCTTTTGTACCGTCCCTGAACCATTTTTTGTTTCCATTCTGTGAGCGCTGCTAGCCCTGTACATTTCTTCCTGTTTATGCTGCATTCCCTATTGGACACAGAATGCCAAATGAGGTGGAACCAATGCACTGTACAGTTGCACTATGACTTAATTTCTTCAGCTGTTGATACTTTGGGCTAGGCATCCCATCATCCCACAGCTGCTCCTCACTGCATTGCCACCCTGTTTGACCACCTTTTTCTTCAGATATGATGTACCCTAACTATCTTGCCAGTTACCATCACGAACATGGCTGCAGTCTTTACTCATAAAAGAGAAAAACTGTTATGCGCCAAAAATAAAACAGAATACTGGATAAGCAACTGTGCACAACTAGTATGTTCTGCCACAGATGGATTCTGATTCTATCTGATCTCGAGAGCGAAGCTTGAGAGGTCCGTTGGAATCGTAACCTAGAGATGTAAGAACACACTGGTTATGCAAAAAGTTGCTCATCCTGTATTTTTTTTATAGTGCATAGTATTTTGTGGAATGTGTACATTGTGTTTTTCTCTTCCGCATTGAAACTGACTTGTGCAGTCTCCACAGGTTCTATGATGCTGTTCTACCACAGAAGGGTACAAACATATTCCATGACCTTTGAACTGTGGTACAACAGCATTTTGAAACAGATGCATTTTTATATAGAACACTGCTGTGCTATACACTATGTAAGCAATAAAATATGTCTTGGTGTTGGTATTACTGAAATACCTGCAAACTGAGTCTGAATGCACTTGGCCTACACTCTCTTGCATCACTACGCATTTGGTTGTGTGGGTATCTCAGTACCACCAACACCCAGTCATGTCTTATTGCTTACATATTATTAGGTGTAATATGATATGAGTGTGTGTGCGTCGTGGAAGTACTGGGTTTGCCATGCCTCTACGACCAATTCTATGTGAGCTGATAACTCACCACAAGGAAAACCTTGTGATGCCTTTGTGTGTGTCTAGTAATATCATTGCAGTATAGACGATGCACAGATATATAAATACATAGACAGTGTCGGCAGATAAGGGCCTATGGCCCACCCAGTCTGCCCATTTGAGCTTGTAAGTTCACTTTATGTTTTCCTAGAAGTCTGTTGCCCCTTAACCCTGACCTCCAGAATCCCTTTATGTCTATCCCATGCATTCTTAAATCCCGTAATTGTTTCAGCGTCCACCACTTCCTCTGGCAAGGTGTTCCACTTGTCCACCACCCATTCTGTGAAGAAATTCTTCCTCACGTTTCCTCTGAATCATCCTCCCTCCAACTTCATCCCATGCCCTCTAGTCCTGGAACATCTTTTTCACTTAAAAATAGTGTATTCCTGCACCCTGTTCCTCCCTGTAAGATACTTGTGTGTCTCTATCATATCCCCTGTTTCCCTCCTCTCCTCCAGGGAGTACATATTCAATTCCTTCAACCTGTCCTCATAGGACCTGTAATGCAATCCATGTACCATCTTTGTTGCCCTCCTCTGAACCTTCTCTACCCTGTCTATGTCCTTACGTAAGTAAGGTCTCCAGAACTGTACACTGTACTCCAGGTGGGGCCTCACTAGTGTTTGTATAGTGGAATTATGACCTCCCTTTTCCTGCTGGTGATGCCCCTGCCTATACATCCCAGCATCCTATTTGCTTTACCTGCTGCCTTGTCACACTGTTTCCCTACCTTGAAGTCATCAGAGATGATAACCCCAAGATCCCTTTCCTGCTTGGTGCTTGCTATATCCTCACCCCCCAACTGATATATTGTGCCAGGGTTTTTGTGCCCTATATGCATTATCTTGCACTTCTTTGCATTGAATTTCAACTGCCAAACCCCTGACCATTCTTCAAGTTTCTGTAGGTCCCTTCTCATTCTGTCTACACCCTCTGGTGTGTCTACTGTGTTACAGAGCTTTGTGTCATCAGCGAACAGGGAAATTCTGCCTTCTAGGTCCTGCGCAACATCACTGATGAAGATGTTGAATAGGACCAGTCCCAGCACTGATCCCTGTGGTACCTCACTGGTCACTCTTCCCTCTGTGGAGTGACAGCCATTTACCACCACCCTCTGTGTCCTGCCGCCCAGCCAGTTACCTACCCACCACACTACTGTCCTTCCCACACTCATATTCCCCAGTTTGTGTAATAGTCTTCTATGTAGCACAGTGTCAAAGGCCTTGCTGAAGTCCAGATACTCCATGTTCACTGCCCTCCCCTGATTCACCTCCCTAGTCACCCAGTTGAAAAATTCAATGAGGTTGGTCTGACATGACCTCCCCCTGGTGAAACCATGCTGCCTTGGGTCCTGTAGTCCATTGACAACCAGATGTTCCACTGATCTCTCCTTCAGTAGTGCTTCCATGATCTTCCCCACTACTGAGGTGAGGCTGACTGGTCTGTAGTTCCCCGCTTCCTCTTTGTTCCCACTTTTGTATAAGGGGACTACATCTGCTGTCCTCCAGTCTTTGGGTACCTCCCCTGTTTCCAGTAATTGGCTAAACAGGATTGCCAGAGGTTCAGCCACCACCTCTCTTAGTTCTTTAAGGACCCTGGGGTGCACCCCATCTGGACCCATTGCATTATCAAATCTTATTACTTCCAGTTCCTTCAGGACCCTTTCTCGTGTAAAGGGACTTGTGTCCATTTCTGCACCATTCCTACCCCTTGTACTTGTACTCCCTTCAGACCCATTACCCTCCTCTTCCTCAGTAAAGACTGAGCAGGAATACCTGTTCAATATGTCAACTTTACTGTTGTCATCCTCCACGCGGCCCCCATCCTCCCCCTTCAGTCTCACTATCCCTCCCTTTGCCTTTCTTTTTTTTACTTATGGCATCGTGAAACATTACATCAGATTTTTACTTTGTTAGGAAACTACCAGTCACTCGACTCAGACCCCAAAGCATGTTCCACAAGGCACTGGTAAAACAAGACAGTCAAGAGGGACTCAAATGATATGTCGAGGCATTGACAAAGATGTTCAGATAGACTGTTCTGAAAAAATAGTTTGCTCCATATCTACTCAGTGGGACCCACTAGTTGAGATTAATGAAGATCCAGACTGTACTTTGAATGATGATGATTCCTGGCTAGACGATGAAAGTTCAGATGAGGATCCATGTGATGACTGCCTGGATACGGATTGGGAAATGGAATCCTCTGATGAAACAGACAGTGATGATAGTATTTATAATAATAATTCAGAAATGTAAGCATTCCAGCGCTGTTACCTGTGTTTTATTTTTGATTGTTGTACCACTACAATGAAACAATATCCCACAAGAGGGTGTGGGTGATGCCAGGATTTACCCACGCATGGTGTGTTGTTTGTTCACAAGGGCACAGGCCGATTGAGCAAAACACACCAGGCGTGAGTAAATCCTGGCATCACCCACACCCTCTTGTGGTATATTGTGATTTTACAATGTCCCAATTCATTTTTGTATGAAAAGTTTCAGAAAAGAAACATTTTTTTAGGCAGTTTCAATGTTTCTAATATTATGTATACTTTCACAACATAAAAAATAGTCCAGTACATTTCTAAGAATAAAATCCCTTGTGTGTGCTACCAAACAGAATGGAAGACTGTCTGTTTTCTTACCTACAGTCTTTCTGTCTGTGGGCTTCAGGGTCCTGGAGTCAGAGAGGGAGGGTGGGTATTCTGAGCACACATTGCTTCTGGCTAACAGCTGCTCCCTCTCACACCAATATAGACAGCAGTTTGGATGGACTGGAGAGATGGGCCCAGATATTCAAACTGCTCCCAAAATGTGCGCAACAGGAGGAGCAAGCACAAGTCAATTGTGCACATGCGCAACAGACGCGATATTCAAACGTGGAGCAAGTCAGATTGCTTGAACCAGCCAATGTCTGAATATCGCACAACCCGCGCCCATAGCGCAACCAGGTAGGGAAGTTGAGCATACATGCTGCCACCATAGCGAACAAGGCCAGCCCAGCTGAGCAGTCGAGATGCGCCATAGCGCAAGCAAGGAGCCCCCCCAGCAGCAGAACAATGGAACTGCACAACCAGGGAGGTAGGCAGGGGCCCACCACTCGTGCCACAGACGGGCACAGGAACACAGTGTAGAACTAACAACACACCTCCACACCCGAAGCACAGCATCACCGGTGGAGGCACAGAAAATCCACTGGCCCATGGGGACAAGCCTACAAAGCACAGCAGGGCCACGGCGCCCCAGCACGCCCACTGGCAAGCAAATACTGCCACACAAAGGGGCCGGACAACCCAGGTGTACCACAGCCCCCACTGTGCACAGCACACTTTGCTCTGGAACCCCAAGACACCACCTATGAGCAGTGACTGTGATTGGCACTGCCGGAACCACCATGCACCCCCCCCCACCTGGCACAATGCAACCGTGTGTACCACAGAACCATACAAGCCGGACCCACCAGGAGCCCACAGTGGAGTGGGGCAGCACACGGCCAGACCGGCTGACAGCCACCACCACACCAGGGACACCCCCCCACGCAGACACACACACAATCCCAGGACCACACCACACCAGATGCCATGCACACCACTACAACTGAGCACCTTTAGCCAGCTGCAAATCAGAGACCACCACAGTATTCATAACAAAATAGATATATATATTCAATGAAAAGCAGAAGAACAACAACAACAGGAACAACAATAACACTATTTACATATATATACAATACAGGGGTGGGGGTACAGGTACAAGGTAGGGGTGGGTGTGGAATGAAGAGGTGAAGAACTTAGTGAGGGAAGGCAGGGGTGTGAGGGAAGGGTAAAGGGTGTAGTTGTGGGGCAGCTACTGCCACCCCAGGCTGCAGATCTGCAGGACAGCTCGGACCCCGTGTCCCTCTCCGGCGTCACACACCCCTCCGGTTCATCTCCCTGAGGATACTGATTGATTCCTGTGAAATCTCCAACAGGCGGTAGATGGCCTGCTCTATCCTGCGCAGGAGCTGTACACCTAGGGCAAGGGAACAGAATCAATGGCTAGGACTGTACACAACCCTGAAGCCCACCCAGTATGCATGGCATACAGCCAAGTGCCCTGCCCCTGTGATTGACTGCACACACTCACAGTGACCATGCATGGGCCAAGCCCAACCAGGCAGCAACAGCCATGTGTGCCACTACACACACACACACCCCTGCCTGCACAGCACAACCAAGGCAGTACAGTGACATGTCTACGTGGTGGGAAGGTAGTGCCACAGCCATGTGCCCAGTGCATGCATGGACCACCAGTGATGCACTCACAGACACGCAGTGCCACTGGACAGTGCTGACTGTCACACGTCGCGTGCATGGCAGTGTTGTCCATGGATAGTGGCCATGCCCTATCCCCCCATTGCACGCAATAGCATCCATGATGTAATGACACTCACCCTCATCCAGCCGCTGCTGCGGCGGCTGCTGCAGATGCTGCTGCTGCTGTTGCAGGCCCATACCGCCGCCTCCTCTGCCGGCCACCCCTGCAGCACCCCTGTGCGACTCAGCCTGGGCCCTCCTCGGCTCCTCCACGCCTGTGGGAAACAAATGTTGAGAAGCACATTAGTGAGATCCAAATGCAGACAGCCCCCTGCCCCAATAAGTGTGCCTACCCACACAGCCAGACCCATGCATCACACACCTGCAAACACTGACACAGCCAACCATGGAACAACCCTCCCCCATGCTCTGGCCCCAATACATGGTCATACCCCTGCGGACAATACAGGTGCATAGATGGGTCATCCACCTGGCCTAGACACAATGCCCCTCCTGGCATGGGACCTGAGGCATGCCAGCAGTGCCTGCTCCCTCCTGCGCAGGTCACCATAGTGGTGCCTGCACTGCTCCACTGTCCTGCACCGCCCTGTGACCTGCTCCAGTACAGTGGCCACCTGCTGCCACACTTGGGTGCGGGCCAAGTCTAGGGGTTCCCCCCCAAACAGTGGCCCATAGTGAGGCTCAACCACGGCCACTAGGTTGGCCACCTCCAAGCTACTCCACTGGGGAGCTCTCCTGCATGCCATGTTAGCAACTTGATAGTAGGCAATATGGCACTCCACAGTGTGGCAACCCCACGTGGAAATGTTGTGCAATACAACCCTGTCTGTCCCTATCGCACTGTTCAGGCAGCGCCGTCAGTCCCTATCGCGCTGTTACCGAACAGTGCGATAGGGCTAAACACATGCCAGACGTACAGCGCCAAGGGGGCAAAGGTCAGGCACAAGGTCATGTCTCTGGTGCAAGGCCACACACAGCGCCATCGGACGTCTACACGCCCAGCATGAGCGGTCGCCTGCATGCCAGTGCCACAGTGGACTATTGCGCAGTTGTGCCACAGCACCATGTGGTGACCAGCGCTGTAGCGCCACTGGCACAATGGTGGCCGTGTCATGAATAGCTGACTGTGCACAGCACGTAATCAGCGTGGCAGACACCTGCGTAAGGTACCTGGGCATGCACGGTGCAGTGTACTACGCAGTCACAGAACTGCGCCATAGGCTCAGCCGGCTCTTAACCATATTGCGCAAAGTGCAACAGCGTGATATTCAGCCGTCATATGCAAATCAGCTGATCAGCCATTCAAAGGAGCAGCGGCACGATTTGCATCCTATTAAAGTTGTTCCACTCCTAATTTGCATGCATTGCGCTATAAATGTGCGACAGTGATCTGCAGTGGCCATATTCGGTTACTGCAGGTGATAGGTGGGTTGCATGCTGTGTGATGTTACGGACTATGGTCATGGGAAAATGCTGTGAACTGTACAGTCACAGGTGTCCACTTCCACCCATACAGACTGTGACATGGCCGAGCAAGGACTGGGTGAGGAGGATGATGGTGGGCGGAAGAGGAGGCCCAACTTCACAAAGGCTGAAACAGAGGCACTCTATGAGGCTTACCTGGATGAGGAGCCACTACTCAGTGGATGATGGGACACCCCTCAGGCCCGTGCTGCTGCATGGGAGGGGGTAGCTCGCACTGTAAACCTGCACGGAAGCCACCAGCACTCCGTGCAGGAATGGAAGAAGAAGGTGGGGACAGACAGGAGACGGCTTAAGGAGAAGGTGGCAGCACTCAGGGTGGCATGCGCTGCCACAGGCAGGGGCCAGCCAGAGGTGGCGCAGCTGACCCTGGTGGAGGACCGTCTTGCTGCATCCATGCAGCGCAGTGCCATCGAGGGCATTCCAGGTGGTGGCTTCCAGACAGGTGGAAGCCCATCACTGCACGGTATGACATGGTGGGGGGTGGGTGGAAGGTTGATCCCATGCACTAACATGTTCTCACTTTCTGTTACAGATCCTGTGCACCTGCAGGGGACAGTGGTGGTGGGCCCGTGCACTGTGGACGTGCAGCCAGAGTTGGAGGAGGGTCCATCCACCTCTGCTGGTAACCGGTGTGCATTGCACCAGTGTGCACGCCTGGCTGCCATCTCCGATGTCTGTGAGTCAGGTGTGGGGGGTGCCCTTCCTGTGTTCCAGCAGTCTGGCATGCAAGCATGCCATCACACTGTGGCTGAGGCTGTGGCACGAACCTGCACCATTGATGATGCAATGGTCGCTATGGGCAGTGACACGTGTGTGTCACAGAATGGACACACAGCAGGACAGCCCGTGCCCATGGACCTAGAGGGTTCCAACGTGTGTGCCAGCACATCAACACAGTTCCAGGCTGTGCCTGTCAGCACCGGTGGAGCAGCACCGGTGGCTGTGCAGGTCCCTGGCACTGTTGTGGACACAGCATTGGAAGGACTGGTCCCTTGGGCACAGCAGGCGGAGGGGCAGCAGCGGCAGTCACCTACCGGGTCTGGGGGTACAGGGTTCAGCGGTGGCGTATGCACACAGCCTGTTGACTTGCCCATACCTGGTCCTGGTGAACAGCGCCCACCCTCAAACGGTGTTGAGCATCAGGCCCTTCCATCCCTGGGGGACAGGTTGCCGATTTGGCAGATGACCCGTTTGATGAGCACACCCGCCTGCTGCGGGCATCAGTACAGCAGCAGATGCGGGTTGCAACGTCCGTGGAGGCACTGTGTGTGGCTGTGGAGCAGCACAGCAGGGACAATGCAATGATCCTGGCAGAGATGGTCCAAATGTGGATGGATGTGACCGCAGTCATTGACAGGCTGACCCAGGCATTGGTCGCTGTGGTGGCCACAGTGGGCACACAGTCAGGTGCCCATTGCCGTGCCTACCCCACTCAGTCGCTCTCCACTCACATTCCCGGCATCATCGACACCCAGCCTGTAAACACGGGTTCTGCTGTGGGCATCCCAAGCACCCCTGGTGCAGGTATGTTCGGCATGCTGCAGACCCCTGTGCGGACAAGGTCACGCTCATGCAGTGGGACCCCTGGTGGTCCATCGGTGCCACCCCATGTGGCCCATGCTCAGCCTGCCAGTGCGGCTGGGTCACGACCGGGCCGCCCACACATCAATGGTGGCCGTGGCTCAGCACCACCTGACTGATCTGTCTCCCAGTGTGGGCCCTGTCTGGTGCTGCCCTGTGTGCAATGTGTGTCTTGCTGGGCAGTGCACCGGTGGGTGCCCTGCCCAACACGCCGACACATGGACCACCTGAAAACCCACCCAACTGCTGTCCACAGGTGCATGTGCATGATGATGCCTGCATTGTACTGTACACCAAGGTGCAAGGGTGCCCAGCATCTGACACACGTACATGGACAGTACAGGTGGTGGGGGTGGTCTGTGGATCTGTGTGTTTGACATGTCTGTTCCTGCTCTGCTGTGCAACTGCCCCTGTGCACTGTGTGCCTGTTGTGTGTGTGTGTGTGTGTCCATGTAGCGTGTGACTATTCACCCCTCTCTGATGGTGTGTTTGTGCGCCTGTACCCTTCCACTCCCCTTGCCGTCATGCACCCCTGGTGTGTTACCCCGTGTGTATGTGGGTTGCACCTAGACAGTGCTGGTTGCACATGGCCCCATGACTTACCTGTGTTGTGCGAAATGCTCCTCTGTGATGGTGTCCCGGTGCAGCTGGGCCTGCCAGATCAGTCGGGGGTCATGCCGTCCAAGGGGGGGCTGCTCATCCCCATCATCACCGGCGTCACCGGCGTCCCCATCGCTGTCCCCCTCCTCGACCTGTATGGCTATCCCACAGTCTTTGGCCATGTTGTGCAGGATACAACAGGCCAGGAATATCCCACTGGCCTTTGAAGGGCTGTACTGTAGGGCACCGCCGGAGGTGTCTAGGCATCGGAAGCGTGCCTTCAGCATCCCAAAAACCCGCTCGATGATGTTGCGTGTGGCGGCATGTGCCTCATTGAAGCGTTGCTGCAATGGGGTCGTGGGGCGCCAGTATGGTGTAAGCAGCCAGGGACGGAGTGGGTATCCACTGTCACATGTGTGGAGATAGTGTAGGTTAGTGTCATGTTCAGGTCCATATTGTTCCTAGCCCTGTGTGCCACCCCCATGGCACCTGTGGCTTGCCCACCCATCCCTCAACTTTGCTGCTCCTATATGCATACTCACCCACTAGGTGTCCTGTGGGGATGTCCCCACTCTTGAATCGATGGCACAGTGCAGACTGGTACCATATGAATGAATCATGTGCTTCGCTAGGGTGCGTGGCACAGACATTGATGATGCGCCCAGTGGCATCACACACCACCTGGCAGTTGACACTGGAGTACCCCTTCCGGTTGTGATATGCGGCCCCATCGGGGCCAGGTGGCATGCGAATAGCCACATGGGTGCAGTCTATTGCCCCTAGCATGCCAGGCATACGTGCTACCCTGTGGAACTCCTGTGGGTTTGCTGTATGCTCTGCTGCGGTGCTGGGGAAATGGATGTACTCCGCAGCATGTGGCAGCAGTGCGCTGAGGAATTGGGTGAGGATGCATGATGTGGCCAACTGTGTTATGCGTGTGGTGTCCCCTGTTGGCCTCTGGAAGGTACCCGTGGTGAGCAAGCACATGCAGGCTGTTACCTTTGTCTCCACTGACAGAGCGTGACTCGGTCATGAGGGTGCCTGCATCACATCCCTGCACAGCTCACAGAGCCGCCTCAGTATTGCCCTGTTCAGGTGGTACTGGCCCACAATCTCAACATCTGAGTACAGCTCAAAGCTGATGCAGGCACGGTACTGCCTGTTGGGGGCGTACCGCCGACGGGCCCTTCCGCGACCGTCCCCCTGCAGCATGCCTTCTCACCCCTCACTACAGCTTCCATGTGGAAGGTGGCACTGTCTACCTCCTGGCTTGTGTCCCCCCAGCTGTTGTTGTTCTGTTTCCCCGCTGTCCTGACTGCTACCTCCACTGCACGGGTACACCCACTGGCCTCCAAACTCTGTGGCCCCACCGCCTTGGCTGCCACTATTCTGTCCTGCCTACTCCCTGGCCTGCACTGGTTGCTGCTGTGGCCTGCTCCCTGTTGCTGCCTCATGAGCATTCCCTGTCTTTCTTGCGCCTCATCCTTGAGCCTTTTTATTTTGGCTCATTTCCGCCGTAGTGCAACTTCCAGCTATTCCACTGTTGTGCATTGCGCAAGCCTTTGAATATCGCATTGAGCTCTTTATGCATGGATCCACCCCCTTCGGTTGCACATGCCTTCATTTGCATTGCGCTGTTGCTCATCATGTTTTCAGTGGCGCAACTGCATTACGCTGAATACTGAGGGATGGCGCATTTTTGGACTTGCGCAGGCGCAACCCTTTTGAATATCCAGCCATAGCGTTTATCGAAAGGCAGGCAGGAGCGAGTGAGAGATTGGTGCGAGCCAGTAACGTAATAGGTTTTCAGAGTTGTTTTTCATATGAATGGACTGTGACAGACAGAGGTGGCATGGACCTATGGATAGTGAGTAGGTAATATTTTCATTTGAAGGGCTGCAATCAGAGTCAGATTTCCGTGGTTACGTCATTTTCCGGTCGGGAGGTAATGTTGTGTAGTGGAGGTCACACTACTTTTTTGTTTTTTAATTTTTTTAGGGTGGCACTGTGGATGACAATGGTGGAGACTGTGGGGACAGAATGGAGTTGCCACAACAAGTAAACACTAGCTATATGAGAAAGAAAAAGAGAAAAGAGGTACTGATTTTTTTTTTTTTAATGGTGGGCTGCGGAGCGGTGATTTGATATGATGGCATTTACTTTTGAGTTTCGGGGGTGGATTCATCTGTTTGCACATATGGCTGGCTGGCGCTTCTTCCTGTTGGGTGATGGCAGGATTTACACATTGTAAATCCTGCCAGCCAGACAATCAGGAAGCAGTATTTTTGATGCCATTGTTTAATTTATTTTAGAGCCCTGCTAAAAACATGTGCCAGGCAAGCCAACTGCATTAGTTGTATCCTGATGCCACAGAATGTTCAATTTAAAAATGCCACCATTTTTTCTCTCTCGTAGAGGGCAAGATCGCTGCGGCCGGCCAAGCCCCCCACCCCCCCCCAAGTCAGACTCCATTCCCTTAAATAAGTTTAAAATAAAGCAACATAAAAACCAGGAAGCCTTTCACCTTTCTTTTTTCCCAGCATTTCCTTCACACCACAAGTCCATCCTGATGATGCACATTTCCCAATACTGATCTCCATTGAAACACTCGCAAGCACTAAGCAACTTCCTGGCAAGGGGGGGGTTCTGTTTTCATATATAACTATCTTTGGAGATTACACTATTGATATTTATAACTAAAAAAAAAAAGATTTAGCCAGCTGCAGTGCCACCTCAGAGCTCTCAGCTCCGCTTCCTGGTTTTGCGTTGCAGGGTCGCGCAAGGTAGTGCACCTAACTACTGAATCTTCTGATGGCAAGATAACAATAAAATAAATCTTGGAGGAAATGCTAAGAACATTTTTTTTAACATAAAAATAAAGCCAAGAGACTGCTGTGAAAGTGGGGGAATTTAATAAAACTCAATATCTTCTTGTAGAGGTGGTGGTGCAGGGTGGAGGGGAGATAAGAGAATGGCTCTGTGTGGGGAGTGGGGGTCAGGACATGGAACAGCACAAAACAAAGGAACTACTTTACAACACAGAGTTAAACTGCATTTTTAATTTATTGTTTTAAACGTTTTACTTAAATTTTTTTTAGTTCCCATATAAAAATACCACAAAGACCAATTTCTAAGTGCAATAATACCCTCCAGGGTGGGTGATATGGGCAATACCAGACTTCCAGGGGCTATAAGGTCCTCCGCCCAGGGGTGTTGGGCCTCATTATACCCCTGGGTTGTCCGGTATTGCCCAATACCACCCACCCTGTTGAGTATTATTGCTTGCATTTAGTACCGTATGTAAGCAATAACCCACAACAGGATGTGCGGATATTGCTGCATTCGGTGAGCAGCAAACGGGTACCATACATCCTCAGCTGGGGGGGTGGCATATCTGGGAGCAAGGGAATGGAAGCTGTTGGGTGCATTTTGGAACTGAGCATGTTCACATGCTGCCTACCTGTCACATTATCTCTCAGACTTTACTGCTGTGTCCAGGGTTCCACTCCTCGGAGATCCAATGGGCAGGAGGGTTGGAAAGAAAAAATTACTCACCTTAGTAATGTTGTTTCTTCTAATGGAGTCTTGCTATATTATGACAATTGCAGTTTGTCCCACCATTAGAACTGCCCCGGAGGTGAAATAGTTAAATTCCATGCCAGGCATGGAACTTGGAGCGCGAGCTCAGTTAGAGAAGCTCTGTCTGTGTAGTTTCAAACTGAAACTGTCAGATCTTTACGAGCAAAAACTCACTAAGGTCCTGTGTGGAAGCTGTAACCTACACTAGCCAACTGGCTACCTAAATATTAACACATATTCCTGGTCCCAACACAAAGACTCAAGTCAGGGGCCAGAAAATAAGATAGGATAAGGTAAAACAAAACACAACACCCAAAAACCCCAAGAAAAAAAGGTGGAAAAATATAAAAATAGGCATAACCAAGTGCCCACACTGGACAACCACACCCATACCCAAGTAGAAGTTCTGAGAGGGGCAGGCTGGGGAGGTCATAATATAGCAAGACTCCATTAGAAGAAACAACATTACTAAGGTGAGTAATTTTTTCTTCAAACAACATGAAGTCTTGCTATATTATGACAATTGCAGACTACACAGCAGTACCTCCATGGAGGAGAGACAGAACCTACTTAGGGAATAGGCTCTGAAGCACGGCTGTGCCAAACCGAGCATCCTCCTGGCCTGGACATCCAGGGAGTAATGCTTGGTGAAAGTGTGTACCGTTTTCCAAGTAGCTGCTTGACATATCTCTAAGATAGGGATGTCTCTGGCAGCAGCTAGAGGCAGCTGTACCTCTGGTAGAGTGAGCCTCAGGCCTGAAGGGGAACCTTCCCCAGTTTTTGATAACAAAATTGGATACAAGAGACAATCCACCTGGCAATGGATCTCTTAGTGGCAGGTTTCCCTTTCCCAACCTCACCATAAGTGAGAAAAAGTTGGAGGGATTCGAACCTGTGACCCTTGGTACGCTCTATATAGTAACTTAGGGCCCTCTTAACATCTAAACTGTGCAACCTCCTCTCACCATAGGAGGAATGGTCAGTGAAGAACACTGGAAGGGAGATAGATTGATTAAGGTGGAAATCTGAAACCACCTTAGGCAAAAACTTCCTGTTAGTCCTAAGGACTACCTTATCCCTGTGGAAGGAAATAAAGTCAGTCTGTACTGACAAAGCTTGTAACTCACTTATGCGCCTGGCAGAAGTGATAGCTACTAGGAAAACAGTTTTCCAAGTCAAGTACTTAAGCTCTGCAGAAGACAGAGGTTCAAAGGGGGGTTGCATCAACTGAGCAATGCAAACATTAAGATCCCAGGCAGGGGCCGGGTCCCTGAAAGGTGGATTAGTATGAAGTAATCCTTTAAAAAACCTGGAGAATACAGGGTGAGCGGAAAGAGAGGAGGGCTTTCCTGCTGAAATAAAGGCAGAGACAGCTGCCAATGTACTTTCAGGGTAGCTGGTCTCAGACCCAAAGAATTAAGATGGACCATATAGTCCAAAACAATGGGCAAGTCAGCAGATTCCGGGGAAATATGTTTCCCAGAACACCAGATGGAAAACCTTTTCCAATTAGAGTTATAAGTAGCCCTAGTGGAAGGCTTCCTAGAAGCCTTCAGGATTTCAAGAACACCTTGAGAAAGGTGTAGGTCAGCAAATTCTAACTCCTTAAGAGCCAGGCCTTGAGGTTGAGGGATTTGAGATTCGGATACCAAACTCTCCCCTGGGCACAGGTTAACAGGTTGTGATTCCTGGGGAGACACAGGGGAAGATGGACTGCTAAAGACAGAAGGAGTGGGTACCAGGGCTGTCTGGCCCAATCTGGAGCAATCAGAATCATCCTGCAAGGCTGGGATCTGATTTTGACTAGCACCTTGAATAGAAGAGGGAAGGGGGAAAGGCGTATAGAAACTTCCCTTCCCAATCTAGGAGAAAGGCATCCAGGGGGACTGAGCCCATCACTGGGGCCTGCAACAAAACAGTAGAGTTGGTGATTGTCTGGGGCTGCGAGAAATATCTATCTGAGGTGCCCCATCTGGCAAAACTATCCCCAGTACTTGGGATCCAGAGACCATTAAGTGATGGCCCTGGGAAATCCTGCTGAGAGCATCTGCCAGGACATTGTCCTTTCCTGGGAGGTGAACTGCTATGAGGAAGTGTTCAGAGAATAAGCCAGAGACCACAACTTCATTGCCTCGGTGCACAAGGTCAAGACCGAGTGCCCCTTGTTTGTTGATGTACCACATTGTAGTGGTGTTGTCTGTTCTGACTTGTACCACTTTGTTCTGAACAGATGCAGAAAACCCTGAAGTACTAGAAAAACAGCTCTGAGTTCCAGCAAATTGATGTGGAGCAGAGATTCCTGAGGGGACCACACTCCCTGGTGGAGAGGTCGCCCATGTGAGCTCCCAACCCAGAAGGGACACATCTGTAGTAAGGGTCAAGGAGTGAGATAGGGGATGAAGGGACCCTAGTCTCAAATTGCTCTGATCCTGCCACCACTGAAGGCCTGGATCAGGGTTCGAGTCACTGGGATCAACTTGGAAAGGGATCTTTCCTTTGGGACCAGAAGGCTCTCAAATGAAACTGAATGTCCCTCATCTGAAACCTTGCTCCTTGCACTACAGCTGTGGAAGCAGCCATGTGTCCTAGTAGCTGTAAGAAGTGCCTTGCTGGTCGAGAGACCTGCAGGGTGAAGGAGGAGGCCAGGGCCACTAGGTTCCTTACCCTTTCTAGGGGCAGGAAGGCTCTGGCCTGCTTTGTGTCCAATTCTGCACCTATAAAGGTGAGCACCTGGACAGGTTCCAGAACTGACTTTGGAAGGTTGAGAAGAAAACCCAGAGAGGTGAGCAGCTGCTGGGTAACTTGCAGGTGTGATTTGACCTGGTCTGGAGACTGACCTACAATAAGCCAGTCGTCTAGGTGGGGAAAGATGGCAATCTTTTGCCTTCTTAAATGAGCAACTGCTACTGCTAGACATTTTGTGAATACCCTTGGGGCAGAGGTAAGGCCGAAGGGCATTGCTCTGAACTGGTAATGGCCTGAGGGCAGTTCGAATCTGAGGTACTTTCGGTGGGAGCTTCTGATGATAACATGGAAATAGGCATCCTTGAGGTCCAGGGAAGCTAGCCAGTCCCCTGGCCTTAGAGAAGGTGAAATCATTGCCAGGGTCACCATTTTGAATTTTGTTTCAAAAAGGTGCTTGTTTAGATATCTTAGGTCCAAGATGGGCCGCCATTCTCCTGTCTTTTGGGGTAGGAAGTACCTGGAGTACAGACCCTTGCCCTGGTGTAGGGAGAAACCCTTTCTACATCTCTGACAGCCAGGAGGTTGAGACTTCTGTTTCTAAGGCAAAGGTCTCTAGAGGGTTTGCAGGTGGAAAGATCTGATTCTCATCTTTGAAATTTTTGAAGCTGAGAACCAGACCCCGGCTTACTACTTCCAGGACCCACTTGTCTGATGTTAGGGGACTCCTAGTTCTGAACGAAGTAAGCCAACCTGCCCCCTACAGGTAATGGAGAATCGGCCCTGGACACCCCATCAGGGTGCCTGTTTGGCAGGGGCTTTAGGCTGAGGGGTGGGAGCAGGCCTGCTTGCACCCCATCTGCCTCTCCCTCTGAAGAACCCCCTCTGAGCATAAGCAGAGGAGGCCTGGGTTTGGTAAAAAGGCCTGTGAAAAGGCCTACCTCTACCCCTGGGGTCTGCCTCTGAGGAGTGCTTGCCGCTCCTTGGCCTGAGCACTCTTATAGGTAATCCTATACTCATCCATTTTCTTCATATAATTCTCTGTCTGCTCCCCAAACAGAGAATTTCCTACCACAGGAAAATCCATAGCCTTAGTCTGGGTATCCTGTGACAAGCTAGTACACCTGAGCCAAGCCAACCTACGAAAAGCCACAGATGTAGCCATGACTCTAGAGGATACATCATTAAAATCCACAGCAGCATGGAACTGCACCTTGGATGCCTCTATACCATCAGCAGCCACCTGTTCCAGCTCCTTAGCAAGCTGGCCAGGGGCCTGTTTGGCCAAAGCCATGACAGTGTCCCATCTAGATTTTTGGTATCTTGCCACATAAGCCATGTAATTTGCTTGCCTGAGTCCCAAGGACGCTGCCATGTATTGTTTTTTAGCCATGGCATCAATCTTCCTGGAATCCTTGTCAGGAGGATGTGAAGCCAAGGAATATTAGCCTTATCACAGGCTGCAGCCTGAACTACTCCAACATGACTGCATTGCTGTGACAGGAATTCTGTATCAGGACCTGACAAAGTGTACCTCCTGTCCATCTTCTTGTCCACAGGAGGCACAGAATTAGGAGCTTTTAAAATTTTTATTGTTTGTTCCTAAATGACTTATGTAAGGGGATAGACAATCTCCTAGACTCTGGGATATCCATCATTTCTACAAAATCAGGTTCCTCTTGCTCATCCACAGCTTCCTCCAATGGGAGCTGGAGGGTTTCAACAACCTTTTTATAAAACATAAAGTGAGAAGGGGCTCAGAAAATGTGAGGGGAGATTCTAAAGGTCTGTCTGGGGAGATGTCCGGTTCAATGGGCACACCCAGACTCTCAAAGTCACATTCATACTGTTCATAATCATCCTCCCCCTCCTCTGGTTCATAAAACTCTTCTACATCATATTCTTGAACCAGTGGAACCAGCCGAACCGACCTTTTACCAGACAGTGGCGGTTCGGACGGAACCGGAGAAAGTGACTGGACAATTTGTATAGCTCTTGCTATCTCTGCAGCAGTTGGAGAAGGAATTTTAGACTCCACACCTGCTGATTTCCTAGTTTTCTTTGCTGGAACTGGCTCCTCAGAGTCAGCTTTACGTTTGCCCGAGGAAGTCTCGCCCTGGTCAGAGGGCACTCCCTCCGGTTCGGTTGGCACCGAACCGGGCTGGCCATCCGGGTCAGCGGACTTTTTGGCCTCTCGTTCCCTGAGCCTGCCAACTCTCTTATCCAGGGTGGCTGCAGGGAAATTCTTGCAAATCTGGCAGTCTGAATTGAGGTGGTCAAACCCCAGACAATATACACATGTGGTGTGTGGGTCAGCCTTGGCAAAGGCTTCCCCACAGACACCACAGTGTTGAAACACAGTGGGCCCGGTTTTTCCTTTGGGTTTCTCAGACATAATGCCAGCCTAACCAAAAACTTGCCCTTTTAATGGCAGTGCCAGGCAAGACACCCTTATCGGTTCCCAACCGTGTCACGGGTCATGGAAAAAAACGTAATGAAATCCGGTTTGTTTAGAACCGATAAGAACCGGGAACCACACTCTAAAAGCTTTTAGATGCTTGATTTTTAAAGTTTTAAAACAACCTGATCGGTTCAAACCGAACCGATAAACATTTACAAGTTCCACACAGAAATAAACCTGTCTATTACTTACAATACCACAGACAGAGCTTGAACCGATCGGTTTGCGGTTAAAATAATAATACTCACGGTTGAATTTAACCGAGAAAACACTGTTTAAACCGAGAAATGAACCGAGCAGTAGGAGAAATCTCCAGAGCGACTGTTCAGTGGGCGAGTAAAGAATCTGACAGTTTCAGTTTGAAACTACACAGACAGAGCTTCTCTAACCGAGCTCGCGCTCCAAGTTCCATGCCTGGCATGGAATTTAACTATTTCACCTCCGGGGCAGTTCTAATGGTGGGACAAACTGCAATTGTCATAATATAGCAAGACTTCATGTTGTTTGAAGCACGTACTGCAGTCGATGGGTGGTGGACATTATTCTGCATGTCACACTGCAACTGACCCTCATATGTCCATACCTCCAACCTCTTTGTCTAAGGCCAAACTATGGCGCATACTATCTTACACTGTTGGTGTTATTAGTATAAACACAGAAAAGTAATGTGCATCTCTGAAGGTGAGGTGGGTCTTACATATGATGCTACATACTTATGCATCAATGGTGATTCAAAATGATTTTAATGATGGCACCAACTTTTGTGACATAGCACCTCCTTGTCATTCATCCCATTATCAGTCTCTGCTGCATATCTGTGTTGTGCATGCAGCCACTGAAACACTTTTTACAGTGTGTGTGCCGAAAGCCATTATTTAAAACAGTATACCCTTTATATGAAGTCAAAGGGAACACTAGCTGGTCAAGCAACGTGTTGCTGCTGCATCGTCAGCACCTCTAGCTCCACCACCTAGGCACAGCCAGTTCTGATCGCTACTCAAATGTCCTTTAAAGTGCATGTACATCATTACAGTTTTTCCCCATGATAACCTTTTACCATCCCTGGTCAACAGAGTATTTGGGCATGATGTGATTCTCAATCATTAAATGCATGTCTAACGCTGGCCCGGTGACACTGATGGTTGAGGCGCTGGATGCCACACCTCGTTCCATGCAGGCAACCCTGGTATGGGAACATACCTGGGTCATTGGTGATCAGCAGGGGAGGGAGAGGATTGAGCATCCAGAGGACTGCTCTCCTCTCCTGTGGTGGGTGGTCGGGGATTCCCGGTGCAATAGTGGCCTATGGTGGAGACCAGATGCGGCACTAGCATCGGGGTGCAGAAGGGGGTATGATGTCTTCTGGCTCCAGTGGCAAGAGAAGAGGTACAGCCATGCAGGAAGCCATTACACGCTGCATCCTGGGAGGGAAACTTTACATGGAAAAAAGCTAGCCTCATTGGTAGGCAATGGTGGGATCAGTGGTCAGGCTCCATGCCCAGTGCTGGGCTCTACCATCCTGTGCTAACGGTCTTCCTCCTACTCCCCAGTCACTCTACTAGATCCAAGATAGCGCGCCAGGAGGAGATGGCAATCCTGCCCCAGTGGTCACATAGCCAGGTTTGTGTGCTGCCGGGTGAGGTTGGAGGGAGAAGGTCCCAACCGGAGAATGCAGAGTTGGGTGCTTCAGGCGTGCATCAGAGCCTTTGCCGATAATCCACACCTGATTTATGCCACTGAGGTAGGAGATAAACAGAGTTGCAAAAAAAAAAAAAACAAGTCTAATGCAGCGATGCACTTGCTCTGAATCATGATTACTGATGTCAAACCTTTTATACAAGTTAGATACGTCTAATTGGCATGTGATAACAACATGTGTGTTACATGCCATTATATTTAATTTTATTGTCACTAGATCTGAAGAACCAAGGTTTGGAGCTCAAGGTCAGGATGAAAGAAAGTTTTTAGTTTTTGAAAGTGCACTTCTTGTGTTACTGCAAATCCAGTTGTTGAGTGTTCTTACGAATTGTGATGGGCACATTGGTCACACTGGAACAGATTAGTGTTAACAGCCATCATCGTACATGGGAGAATCAACCTCGTCTTCATACTCTTCCCCTAGGAAACCTAATGGTAGCATCTGGTATACTATTCACTGGAGCCAGTCCGTTTCAAATAATTAACATCTTCAGACATCTTAAAGTATCATGTATCTCACTATGCACTTTCTATAAAATAGAGTCCAGTTACTTGATACCCACTGTAAGGTCGGTGCGGAACAGGCATAAACAACAACTACTTTCAACTTTTCCAGAAGGTAACGTGGTACTAGAAGGGAATGCATGGTGCTGCTCGCCTGGTCACACTGCAAAATATGGCTCTTACAGCCTAATGGACTTACAATGAGCCAAGGTAGTTGATATGCAGTTGATATGCAGTTGATCCAGGTAATGCGTCATCAGATATGACATTAAATGCATTGCAGGGTGCTTACCACCTATTGTGTTTTCATGAAGTGTTGAAATTCTATAGGAAATACTATATTGTTAAAGTATTTATTTATTGTAACAGTCTCTCATTAATCCATGTAAGGAGTATTGGAAGTAATTCCACATCAGATATCCAAAATGTGCATGGGATGGGTGGATTGGTCGACGCAATGGGTCTTCGGTGCAGCACGCACGTGTGTGCGTGTGTGGGGGAGGAATTTAGATCTGTTCCTACGTGTTGTACTATGATTGATTTGCCGAGATGTGTGACGATGTGTGCTACAAATTTAATGTCCCATCTAAAAAGTGATAGTTGTTTTTGTTTTCATTCCAGGAGTAATGAAGTACGCAACTCCAACTGCATGGAGTTGGAAGGTTTGAAGCGTGGCCTGGCTGCAGTCAAAGAAGCAGAAGCGAAGATTATCAGCCCTCACAACAGACCGCCATGTCAGCATGAAAAAGTTCAAGCATGAAGAGGAACCTAGCATCACGCATCACTCTGATGTTTGGCATGTAGCCACGGGTATGTGACTGTATGTGTTAATACATAAAACTATAAAAAGCACGGTTATTAACCATAGACCATACATTATATTTTATAGTGTATGGGCTATCAATATTGTGTAATCACAGATTGAATTACTTCACTGAATTACTTTACAGAACATTGATTGTTGTGAGCATTCCGTTTTGTTAGAACACTGATTGTTGTGAGCATTCCGTTTTGTTATACCATTGGTATGACATACTCAAGAAGGGTTAACAGCAGAGTGATGTTATAATGATGGCATAACAAGGCTGTAATCTGCTTGATTTCAACTAATAATAAGGGCCCCCATACATTATATTTTGTTTTAAATCCGTATCATTAGGCTATGCTCAAATGTAAAATTATTTGACTGTTAATGAATGTGAAATATAATATCCATTAAATTTTAGTCATCTTTAATATATAAGGAATCAAGAGGAAGTTAGAGGCAAAGGGGAAATGAAAAGATTGTGCACAACTGAAAGAGTGGACACAATCGATAGGTAACCATGTGTACTGGGTGGCATCTACCAGTGGAGGGGATGGCGATCTGATTTCAGCCAAATGGAAGGCGATTGGTGATATTGTGGCAAACATCCACACTGGCCATGATCATCCATATAATGAATGTGCCCATGGTCCACTTAGTGAATGGCTTTGTATAAAGAAAGGTTAGTGTGATACATCTGTGATACTTGATTTGTAAATACCTTTTTTTGGCATTCATTCTGAATAGCCCTACAACAATATAATTCACAGATAGTAAGCCACACAGGGAGCTAGAGGCAATCTTGTCCAATAAAATGCTGTGCAATGATGTCAGAAAACTATCGCCATCTGAGCAGACATCTGCACTTGAATCTTACCACCGATTTGTGACTTTTTTTGCACCAAAAAGTCTTTTTCTTTTTTAACAGCATGGAGGCCAAGTGCATCTATAAGATTATAATAATTTTTAGTGGAAGCAATGATATTCATATGTTTGTGTTTCAGTAACCGGTTCTCATTAATTTTTCATGTTGAAATGCTTAGGTTGCTGCTTGCAACAATCCATTTCAATGAGAATTCCTCAAGGGCGCAACAAATGACTAAGGCTGGTAAAAAGAGATGGGGTGGGTCCTAACCGAAGTCTCGTGGTGGAGCTCCGGTGGTGAGGGCAATACGTGTACCACCAAGTTTTGGTAATTGTGCTGTCTTACTATGTGTGTTATTGCAGTCCTAACTAAGGAATGCATGGAAAGGTGGATGCACAGTACAGCTGCCTATTTAAAAATTGTTTATAAAATGAGAAAAGGATTTCAAACAATCTGATTGGTTGTTACTCATGCATTAGAAATGTGTAACACACGGCTTAAATCAAAAAACACTATTTAGAATACACAAAACCATTTTATAAGTGCAATAAGCTACTCCGTGGATGTGTGTCACACAGTTCTAATGCACGGCTAGGGAACTGGATGCCCTCAGCCTGCAGCCTCGTGTGTCACTACTCCCCCACCCCTGTGTTACAACTGTTTTATGCACATCCCATCATGTCTTATTGCTTACATAACATACAGGATAAGGTATGGTGTTTGGTTAATAACCGCGCTGTAAATGCCGTTTGAGTATGCTATGTCATCAGGTGTCTACTAATGAGCGTCGCGTGTGATGTTTTCAGATGTACAGGTAATTGCAATATCAAGAAGTAGTTTCAGTGATGTTAGTAAACAAATACCATAAATTGTACTTTATACTGTATAGTGTACCAAATTTTGGTAACCGTAGAATGAATTCATTCTTTGAGGTCTGAATTAGGCATGAAGATTCACCAATATTTTATTGGTGTGTTTTTTCTACCAGTTAGCTATGAATTTCTAGTAGAAAGACTTGCAGCCTATAGCTATTTCAATTAACAAAACTACATTTTGAATATTGAGTATGTATATAGTACTTTAATATGAAACTGTTTAGCAATGTTGGTTCATTGTGGCAATCTTAAATACCAGTAAATTGTTATAATTTTTAGACAACGTGGGTTGAATATGACTGTTAACCGTACAATTAATCATGTAAAAATGTTACTTTACTTTATATGTCTTTCCTCATAGGCTATGTGAATGACCTTATCAATCAGGTTATCTCTCTGAGGTCAATGTACCCCACCTACAAGACTGCAAGACAGGCAATCTCCAAGGCGGCGCCCAAACCGATTGCTGATAAATACACCAAAGAAGGGAAGGAAGACCTTGTGAAAAGTTGCCGGAGCAGACTTAACATGTCATCACTTAATTCAAGGTATTATTATGAAATGTTTTGATGCCTCATAGTACACATTGGAGACAATGATTTCACTGTGACAGTAGTTCTGTGAGCAGCTGTCATTAGACATTCCAGCATATAGTGAAACAGTTTTCCTAGTAAGTATTTAACAGCAGATGCCTCATCTACAGACTCTGGGTGTGCATGTATCACATTACAGTACTACCAACACAAGCACAAGTCTTATAGCTGACCTACGGTGTTTGTCGTAGATGTTACTAATGAGATACACACCCATAGCCTATATGCACTCAGCCTGCATCCTCGAGTCACATAATGTGTTTTTATGTGTGAGTATCTTGTTACTAGCGACACGTCATTGCTTATCTAAGGCACGAGTCATTGTCAGTTGTAATGTGATACTTGTGTACCAACACACATGAAGTGTTTGTGTGCATCATGACGATTGTCTTCAGCATGTGGGTGTGAGATATCGCATTACAACCAAGTGAAAGACATATATAGTGTATAGTGGAGTGGTGTTCTGTATAGAATTCCATCCCCTTCAAAATGCTGCTGTACCACAGTTCAAAGGTCATAGAATGTGATTCTACCCTACTGTGGTAAAACAGCATTCTAGAACCTCTAAAGACTGCATGAGTCAGTTTCATTTTGAAAGCAAAAGAACTCACAAACACATATTTCACACAGTACTATGCACTATAAAAATACAGGGTGAGCAACTCTATGCACAACCAGTGTGTTTTGCCAACTCAGGGTTCTGATTTCCATGGACCACTTGAGCTTCACCCTCGAGGTCAGGTGGAATCAGAACCCCTCTGTGGCAGAACACACTGGTTGTGCATAGTTGCCCATCCAGTATTCTCTATATTATTGATAACATAACACATGCCTTTCAGTTGCTTGGGCTGACATACAGCACACCATGAGGATGAAGCCACTTTGGCTGCAAAATCATAGATATGTTTGTCTCTATCTCTATATTAGAGTGCCATAGATAACAATGTAGATCACCAGTGTTAAGTTTTACTATGCTTTCTTGACAACGTTGCAAAGTAAATGCATCATTACTGTTACTGTAGAACCACCCAGCAATCATTATATAGAGAATAATGTACGGTCAACTGTATACAACAAGGTTGTGTTTACATACAGGTGTTGATACGGCAGCATACGAACCTCGAGATCGAAGCTCAAGAGGTCCATACTGTCTACTCATCCCAAATATGGAAACACATGATGAGTTGTGTGGTTTTCCATATTTTATTTTGTATAGTGTATGGTTTTGAACACTGCAGTGACAGGTTGTGGCATGCAGGTAGGGGTGTTGCATCAGACACAGGCTGCCATAACCCCTAAATACTAATTCACAGAAACCTCCCAGATGACAACTGCATAAATACCATTGGACCAGCAAACAGCAGGCATAATAGTACTTAGACAGTGTATGGTTGTGTTGGTAGATGTGTGCCAGTGTGTGGCCCCCTACCCCCACTGTGCAATGTGTCCCAGAACCATCCCTGGTGATCCATGTGCCCCCCCCAGGACTGATCCCAAAACTAATGAAATATGCCAAAACACCACCCCTGCCCAAACACCAATATGTTATAAAACACATCAATTGTGGGCTAGAGTAACCCCACTAACAGCAATCCCTGTTCATAATCCATGACGATTTCATGACTGTTTGCAGAAAAATTAAATCATGTCCTTTGCAATGTAGCCATTGTGGTGTAGTGGCCCCCCCTACCTGGCAGTGCCAGACCACCACGCTACCCACGACCCACTCCCAGCTGTCGATTGGCAGAGCCCACCTCTAACCACCACAGCCAGCCACCGACTGAGCTATCCAATGTGCACATACTGTAAATATTATGCGCTCAGTGAATGACAACTTTTGTGCCAGTCACCGGCTGATTATGGACAGTATTTTATTTTTCTAATAATGGACATTTCAATCCGGGACAGGGAATTGGGGTTGGGTGGTTATCCAAGCCAACAAGGGCTGTGTTTGTCAGCATAGTGGGGCGTGGCACTGGTGGTGTGGTGCACGGACCACTACCAATATCCTTATTGAGTGCAGAGCTGGTGCCTGTCCATCCCACAGTTTGTAGTATTATTTGTGGCCGTGCCATCTGTTTGACAGATGCTGCAAGCCATATGATGCAGCCTTGTGGACCCGTTCCCAGTCTGAATTGACCGCAGTGCACAGGACGTAGAGTCAGTTTGTGCAAGCGGCCACTGTCGCAGCTTGCTGGCAACCTTTGAAAATCATGGCACAACATCTTGCCATTTAATTGCTCTGGCCTTTGACCCAAATTAAAGTTACAGACTTTTAAAAGTTAAAAAGAACAACTTTGTGCAGATTGTTTGTAGGTAGCTAAGTGTGGAATAACACATAAATTTAAATTTATTACACCTTTGAAGTGTGCAGAACAACTGTTTGAAATATGCAGAACAGTATAGAATACGGGCAACTCATTTTTTGAACAGTTTGATTTCCAAAAGAAAGTCTACCAATACACTGTAAGGTCATTATAAAGTTTAAGGTATTGGTCATAATATGAACACATCACTCAGTGTCTGTCTCCTCTTCCAGTTTCTTCCAGTACACTATCTACAGATGCTGATGGAGATCTGTGAAACGTCCTGATTGAATGCAAAATGATAATGACTGTTGCAGAACAAAGATCATTCTGTAGTTCAGAAATGTTCACCAATGGACTAAAAAACAGTAAACACTCATCTATACTGATTAACACAACATATGTTGTGTAAAATGATAGTAAAAATGTCACTTATGGTTATAAATTATGAAGATTACCACTACATAAATATGGTTAATGAATAATGCCTTCTAATACTAGTAAAGCAGACAGTTCCATCATTTATCTCATTTCCTAATACCAAATTCATATCATACTGGTATTGATGCGAGCCCTGTAAATCAGAAGTTTAAGATTGAAGGCACTAATTACATCCTTTACCATTTATTCATTCCAGAATATTTTCAAAGACTGCTACATGCTGACTAATGTGTATGCAACTGTGAACTTTGAATTGTGGTGATTCTCCTCTGTGTAAATATCACATGCTATGCATGGATCCACCGAGAGACACATTACCACCATTTCACCCCTAGTACCTACACTTGTTTGCAAATAACAAAGTGAACCCACAACCCTTTTACACGACATGGTCCTCTAACAAAACTGCTCATGCTTTAGCATTGTCTCCATTATGGTATGCCCACAGCCCCCATAAAAACCATCCACACCCCGCACACACCACCATGTTAGTACACAGCATTGCAGATGTAAGTTTCATCAAGAAATAGGGTGAATTTATATTGTTATACCCGGAAGAAGAAGAATAAAATGAACACAAAGTTAAAATTGTATTTACTTAAAAAAATTATTGTTAAAAACTTGCAAAAACTATTGAACTTATTTTTCCAATAATCCTATACATCAAAGAAAAATGCATGATGTACTACAAAATGTTATTGCTTCTGTAACTGATATGCATTACACTTTATTCATAAATGAATAATTCATGGTTACACTGTTAATACAGGGTAGTAATCCTGACTAGTTGTTTTACTTTTTTAATAACTGTTTTTGATTAAAATATTACTGTTACTGCATTGAAAAATCTAAGCTAAAAAGTATGTTACATACAATTTTGTATTATAATAAAACAATGCATCAGAACATCAATTGTCTCAGAAATTAATATTTCTTTCAATTATTCAATAAGCATAATGGTGAAACCCTATATAGCTTTCTGATGGAAATTTTCTACGAATTGCATTAACGATGCAAGACAGGAAAATTCTTCTGTTTTCTCTCCCAAGCCTGTGGAATATCCAATACGTGAATTTGTGATATGCAAGATGTTAATACAGTCTGAAAAGAAAAGAAAACAATAACAATAAATTATCTGCTGGCTAAAAATGAAGATTGTGGTTAGTCACATTTGAGACTACATTAGAAAAATACAGATAGAAATAGAATATAATTGAGTCAGTGGCACTGACACTAATTTATAGAGAATAACACTGTCATCAATTTTGCATAATTTCTGCAACAGTAGTGTCTAAAACTCAGTGTGTTGCCAGAGAGTAAATGTCTGCACATTGCTACAAACAATGTAGCGTATGCAGAGCAGGGTGGGAAGTACGTGCCGTGGGTGTGTATCACACATGTGTAGCTGTGCAACTGCGGACAGGTGAGAACAGGCAATATCCGTCAATGGCCACCACCTGTCTGCAGCTCTGACAACATGGCGTGAAGGATTCAGCAGGGTGGCGGTGGGGGTGGATTCGTGGACACGACCATGCATCAGATCAGATGCATAACCTAGGGACCAGAGTGGATCCAATGTGCAGTTATGTGCAGAGCTGGATGTGGGAAATAGCCAACGCATGCACCACGGCCATGTTCACCATGGCAACATTTGACAGGAAACCCACCCTTGCCTTATACCCATCCACATGTGACATCCGGTTGCACAATGGCCACCACCCATCCACAGATGAGACTAGTCCACGTGCGCATTAGACATACCTCTTCACACAGCTGAGCCACACCACTGGTGGCAGCCTGCCTATCACCCCCCAACCACAAACAGAGCAACAAAGTGTGGCCCTGGACCTGTACAGCAGCACAATCCCCCCACCACCCATAAGAGAACCCTGTTACCCGACCTGTACAGTGGTGGACAGTCCCCACTCAGACCCCATGTGACAACAACACAACCACTGGCCCCGTACCGTTCTGTTGGCGCCACAACTGTGGACTGCTAGTGGCACATCCCTACGCACACCTCCTTGGCTGCTGGCCATCAAAGTGATGTTGGGAGCACCTCTCTACATATAAGTGATACATTACCAGCATCACTTGGATGGCCGAGAGCCAAGAAAGTGTACAGAGTTATGCACTGCTGACTGTTCTGATGGAGGGGGGGTGGTACTGCCTGTTGCGGTGACCAGGTTGACATGCTCTGGGGTGGATGGGTGGGGAATGCTTTGCTGTCTGGGGCCTTGAATCTGCGGGGTGGGGGATCGGTGTTTGAGAAGTGGCTGCACACATTTTGCCAGTCCATGGGGGGACTCTGTGGGTGTGTGGGCCTGATCGCGTACCATAGTTACGGCACAGTCCACCCTGGCATATGTTCTGCACCATGATGCCCCCCGGCATACACTAAGCAACTTTGTGTATGCCGCATTTTGCAGACATGCTCCACAGCCAGCAGATGGCACATGGTGGTCTGCTTGACTGGGGATTGTGTGTGTATGTGGCTGCATGCCCCGGTTTGGGCATACAACATGGTTTGCGCAATGGGTGCAGAGTAGTTAAACAACACCCGGTGTGTGGTATCTTACTTAAATATTTTGCCAAGTGATGTATGGCGTTGAGGCTGCAGACAGAGTCTCATTACACCCATGACAAGTGCACTGAAGTACCTTCATGAACACAATTTTGTGGTTTCTTGAAATTATTCTATAGGCCACAATACTACAAAAAATACTTTTACTTAGTTGAGGTGGTCCATGTATGACAGATGTACCAGCCCCAAAAATAAATAAATAAATACACAATGGATGTAGTAAAAATATGCAATTTATCCTTATGACTGAGAGGACCAGACCCGAACTCACAAGTGGCAGAGCCATGAGTGAGTTCTGACAGTCTGCAAGTATCACAAATGTAGACAAGTTGTATATTGTGAGTAGTGACACTGAGTATTTCATTTATACACAACAGGAGTGGGGGGTTAAAATGGAAAGATAAAAAAGATATCTTAGCTAGTAACATCAGTAAAAATAGTATATCAAAAAATATTGTTACTGTAGTCACAATGGATATTTGTCAGATTACTGTCATCAAAGTGGAATACCAAAGCATTCAGAGAGCAGCTTTCAAAATGTTGTTGACATCACAATGCATATTACAGCACTGAATCGAGCTGTTAAAATCAAAGAAAAACAGCAAGTTTCAGACAGACTGCAGATTTGAAAGCTATAACTTTTTAACTACTGTTGTATATATCAAATATACAATCAACTGACTCAAAATATGCAATTCATCATCACTTGTGAGTTGGCAGGACTTTCATAACTCACTCATGGCTCTGCCACTAATGAATTATTTTCCTGATCCATCACACTTTAAGGTAAATTGCATATTTAGAGTCAGCTCATTGCATATCCCACATTTATTGCACTGTGGTTACATAATAAAACCAATAAAACAGCACAAAACACAGTCCTGTTGTACAAATTGAATACTTTATGGCCGGTGCTGGAATACACTATTTATGTGAATGTATGGACAATAACCTGGGCTACCATCACTTGTGTCTCTACTGTGCTACACCACTCGTGAGACTATCTGAGATCACTGTACACTCATTCACATAAATATTGTATTCCACCACCGAGCATAACATATCCCGATGTGTCATGGAAAATACAAAGTGAAATACATACTGCTCGGTTGTTTCATCATCCCCCAATGGTCCATCGAGGTAGATGAACTCATACAGTGCTTCCTCAAGGACCTATTCGTCCAAGCACAGGGATCAAAAACCAGGATGCTCAGTTACACAGTGGATGGTCGGAAATGGTTCCATTTTAACCCGACTAGGGACATAGAAATGGCAGCATCTATACTCTGCCAGTGTCGGCACTGGTTGGCACACAGAGCAGGTGCACTTGTACAAATGACAGAAGACCAAAAGAAAAGGTTGTTAGTTAACAGCATATCACAGTGCCACTCAGCTTACAGAGACTCACCTTATCAACCTTACATGTACATGTAGTACTTCTACACAAAAGAGTTAGAAGGGAGGATGCAGTGAACAGTAGGCCGGTCAGCCTCGACTCTGTAGTGGTTAAGATCATGGAGGCACTGCTTAGATAAAGAATCAAATCAATCTTTATTTTTAAAAAGCGCCTTTCCGAAACCAAAGCGTTTGTACATAAAACCATGTAAATAAACATCTTAAAACAATCAATCCCAACCAGACTAAATATAAATCAGTGATAAACTAAAATTATACACCAGGAGTAAAATCATGTACCATAATCCAGGAACGCTAGGCTAAATAAATGTGTTTTTAAGGCTATTTTAAAACTCTGGATGGTCAGGCACTCTTGAACCCAATGAGACAGAGAATTCCACAGGGCAGGGACTGCAAAAGCAAAAGACTGAGCCCCAGATGTCTTTAAGCGCACCCTGGGAATCTCCAGCAATCCCTCATCGGTGGAGCGAAGTGAGCAGAGGGGGTAGTAAAGGTGAAGGAGATCTTGCAGGTAGCAGGGTCCCTGTTCATGTAGGGCTTTATAGGTCAGTAACCCAACCTTGAAGGTGATCCGTGACTGTACTGGTAGCCAGTGCAGTCCACGCAGCACAGGCATAATATGACTGGTCCTAGAAGTACCAGTCAAAAGCCTGGCTGCAGCATTCTGCGCTAGCTGCAAGCAGCAGATATCAACCCCCGGTAGCCCTAGGTAAAGGGTATTGCCGTAGTCAAGGTGGAATGTCATGAAGGCATGGACCAGTGCTGGAAGATCATCAGGAGGAACCAGATGCTTTACCTGGGAGATATTCCTGAGATGGAAAAATGAGGACTAAGGGTCAGACCACTGTCAAAAATAACACCCAGGTTCCATGAAAGCCCAAACTACATTTGTTGAGATTACCTGTAGTTGAATAATGGCAAAATGGTAATCCAGCGGTGCCCAGTATCACAGGCAACATGGATTCACAGTATGAAGGTCATGTCAGAGAACCAGAAATATTTTTGGGGGATGGGTGAATTAGGAGATACCTGCATAAAGTTTGAAAAATGGTATGAAGTGTCACAACTGAGATTTAGTTCAAAGTATTGTAAATTAATGTACCAGAGACGAGGAAACTTAGGGGTATAGCTTCATTTGGAGGGGGGGAGTGAGGTTGACAATCAACAGTGATTAAATGGAATGGGAGGGTGGGTCATCATCTTTTTAGATGGCCTAACTGTGTCCAGACAGAGTACAAAGGCTACAGGGAGCACCAGTGGCATGTATGGGGTGAACAGGCATTGGTATAATGTTACAATGAATGTGTACTGGAGTGCTGCCAACTGCACGGAGGTGACCGTTGACTGCAGAGTCAAACTAGGTGTTCACCTACATTGCGCACAAGGAGTCAGGAGATGCCAGTGGAGAGTCTGTGTGCTATGGAGGTTAATGGCTGAGCTGTCAAGGTGGTATTGGTGGTAGAGTATTGGTGACCACCTGTTGCCCCTTTCAACCACTGTATAGTTGACTGTGGCAAAAACATCTTCAAAATGCAATGAGATGGTGACTTAATGTGAATTTACAGACATTCAACCAATATAGATATGTTAGACACTTAAATCGAATCATGAAAAAACAGACAATGCCTTTGTGTTCATGTATACAGATATACAAAATTAAGGCAGGTAGTATAAAGGAAATAATGAAACTATACACAGCAAGGTTAAAGAGGATGGGGAAAGGAAACAGAAGATGACAGTCAAAAAAGGTGATAAATGAAAATAGCACTTAAAATTATGTATCCAGAACAAATGAAAATTTGGGGTGGGGGGTCAGGACAGTGGATTGGCATATAGTGAATAACCATATACAGCTATGACAATAGTGAAAAATGAGTGTGCAGCACAGTTTTGTACTATTTCATTAGAATAAGCAACAAATTAACAGTTCTGAGGGATGATGCAGTATTTACTGTGTGATCTCTGTTCAGTGTGATCTAAAGAGGGGAACAATTATAATTTGTCATTTGTCAATGCACAATTAAAATGTGCTTGTTACAACATCAATCTGCATTGCTGTATGATGCATACATACATGCACACTACTAAAAGCCATGCAACTGTTGCCACCCAGACACCTGTGTGTTGGAAGCTTAAAGATGTGCTGTTCTGTGCTAAAACAGAAGGACCCCACTGTAGCACGAATGGGTGGCAACCAAGACAGCATGTGCTGCTACACAACCACATGACCCCCACTGTCTGCACAGTCATACAGGAACATGGCAGACATGGTCAACACCATGATGTAGTGCATGTTGCCATTGTTAGGCTCCCCCCATGGGTATTGAACAGATCATGAGGCACCTACCCATATGAGGTACAGTGGCCCCCCATAGACACAATATGGTACTGTGTACAGTTCAGAAGGCATGTCCATACTGCCATAGAGTAGCTGATGAACTGTATCCCCATGTCAGACAAGTGCAAGTAGTCCCCCTTGGCTAACTTCACATCACAAGATGTGTCTAATGTGGTACGCTGTAGTAAATGTGTGTACCATGATGTTCCTCACTGGCAGACCCCCACTGGCATTGTACGGGTGTAGTCCAGGTCTGCCCCCTCTGAGGTAACATCATCCTTCAAACCCCATTGGCCCGTGTACCCTGCCCAACAGCACCTTGGCAGGGTACATGGTGCTCCCACCATTACTAAGGGACAGGAGCTGTATGTATAACGTAAGGTTAACACACAAAACAGAAACAATAAAAGAGAAACACAACGCACTATTTACAAAGACCAAGGCAAGGGGCACTAACAGATGCCCACTGCAATGTGGAACCAATGTCTATGGCTGTTTGCCAAACATGTTCACAGTGTCAACCAGGGCCTAGAGGGAGCACTGTAGCCATGACAGTCCACCACATCATCTGGCTCCTTCTCCACATGTTGGGTGGTCAGCTGACTCTTGCATGTCAACAGCCATATGTTATACGGGTGCATCCTCAGTGGAGGACACAACTTCTGCCACAACACTGTTGGCCTCCACATCACCACTCGTGACAACATTTTCATATACCGGAATCTGCTCCAGGACTACTGGATGGCAGAATTGCACCCCTGTCTTTCTCTGGGCACAGCTGTTGGTGGTCTCCCTCATCTGTGATATCTTCCCATGTCTATTCCAATCTGTGCCTTGTCTTTTCAGCATATGCCTTTGTCTCTTGCAGCTTTTGCTGGTGCATGGCCCTTTCCAGGCACAGAGATGTGGTGTCAGTTCTGCCTGCCCACGTACATCATGCTGACCCACACATGAAATGACTGACAGTGGACAGGATCCATGTACGGTGGATGGCAGGCCCGTAAAGGGAGGTCTGCAGTGTGGTACTTAGAATCACCAGCATGTCACCCTGGGACAGGCTGGACATGCCACAGGGACACATAAAGGCCCAGCAGTGGACTCTTGGCAACCTGTACCTCGCAGCAGAGTTAAACAGTTGGCAGATGCAGCACATGCACAGTGCCAAGGCCTGGTTCCAGGTGCACCCGTTGAACCCAGTGGCAGGGGATGGAGAATGGCAGGTGGTATGAGTGGCAGCATAGGCTGAGGGCAACAGATACAGGGGCGCACAGTGCATGACATACTAGTACAGTGCTACGGCACAGCATATATGCTGCAGCAGTTCTTGCCTTGGCCTAGTGGAGGGCACACAGCAAGTGGCATGTGAGGCACAACCACCAGTGATGTGTGGATAGTGAGGGGCCCATGAGGTATTGTGAGGGGTGGCCAGTGGTGCCTTACGTGCATGGCATTGTTTCCAGGGGACTGTCTGGTGGTATGACATACCATCCATCAGGGGGAATGTGGTTGTGTGATGGGAAGCCTGGGGATGTATAGCTGTGGCCCCTACTGACACAAACCTCCAAACTGCTGAAATGGCACACTGACTATGTAAGGCGCTGGGTCCCCATGGAAGCGAGTGTCTCTGTGGTATGTACTGCCCTATCCCATGCAACACACTGGTTGCTGCTGTCAGCCATGACCAGGGTTGATTGGTTCCCTGTCCCCTACAACATGAGGGAGGTGATGTAGCATCAACTACTAGCAGCGACCTGTGCTCTGCAAGTGGATTGGGGCACTGTCAGTGTTCCCTCACTGCAGGTGCTGTTCCCAATGTGTGCATCCAGGTCATGCATGTGGCTTCATCTGTATAGCAACCACCAGGATACATGCACAGGGTATAAGGGCATTGGGAGGGTTGGGGGAAGAAACATGAGTGCCCAGCAAGTGGGCTGTGCTGTGGCCACAGTCACGGACATGCTACTAGAAGCCCTGCACTAAAATGTGTGAAAACAAGAGAAAGCATTCATTTTATGGAATAAATACAGATGCAAAGAACCAAAAACATTCACTTCATACAGTGACATTAAGAGAAAAAAATATATGTAGCACCTTTATTTGAAAACGCATAATAGCTTTTCCATCACTGCTAAGTTTTCAGTACTAAGGGAAAATATAAATAATCTCAATTTCCACTAACCATTCTTCTACAGGTTGGAACAGGAACACCTCCACACTACTGTCTACAACACTTTCATTCTGGTTACTGCTGTCAGCAGATGTGGACGATCGTCTAGTTGGAGCGAGAGGCCCCAATTCAAAGGGATCCACTGGAAGAAAACATTGAATTTCATCTGTATCAGCATTAAACTCATAGGATGCCATTACTTCAGCAGCAAACTTGAACTCTGTGGGAAATACTATCATCGATGTACGACAATATTGATCTCACGGCAGTAGCACAAGGTGAAAGTTCACGGTTCAGAAGAAAACAACATGGTAGCAGTGAAAGATGAGCATGCATCAGTTTATTTTTTAAATAAGACATTAAACCCCTAATTATTTTAAAAAATAAGAACAACGATAGAATAAGGGGACAGAGAACTATCGATTAAGGTAAGACAATGAACAGCACCAACACAAGGGGGCAACTGATCTTTAAAATGGCTTGTGCCAAAAGAAAAGAGACCATACAAATGGCTATCTTGGTGTTTTAAGCTATTGAAATGAAAGGTTATCCATCCTTTGCATCACTTGGTGACAACTGAGCCACCAGGTGACAAAAAGTATTACTTTAATTCTGTTGGCACCTCATTCCAAGACTTGGCCATACTTACTTGTATCATGGCTTCACCAAACCTATTATAAACCCGCAGATAGGGCAGATTTAAAGCATTTGACCTTAAGTAGTACTTTTTGTCACCTGGTGGCTCAGTTGTCACCAAGTGAAGCAAAGGATGGATAACCTTTCATTTTAATAGCTTAAAACACAAAAATTGCCAATTGTATTGTCTCTTTGCTTCAGGCCCGAGCCAATTTAAGACCAGATAAATTGTACAATAATGGGTACCAAATTTACTTAAATTTACAAATATAGCCAGTTTGCAATAGGTTTGGTCTATTTTCTTTAAAGCTGTTTTATTTGCATTTCTATAGATTAACCTGCCATACACCAATACTGAAACCAATAACTGCTGAATTAGTTTCAATCTAACATTTTTTGTAAGGCAAATAGGGATTCTCCTTATGGCTCCAAGCCTCTGATTGGTTTTCTTCACCTCTGAATCTATATGTTCGGTATAAGATAACTTTCTATCAACAATGACCCCTAAGTATTTGTAGCATGTTACATTTGTTACTTGTAGCCTAATTTTAAATTTAATGTTTATGTTACTATCCAGTACATCCCTTGTTCCAGCCAAAAAAAAAAATACACTGCATTTTTTTACTATTCAGCAATAATCCTGAATCTACGAACCACGTTTCCACTATGGATAAGTCATCTTGAAGTTTTTGTTCCAGTGAGGTGCGGCTGCTCATGGACACCACCAATATCATGTATACATGGACCTCACTGTTAACCAAAACCTTAGGCAATTCATTAATGTATAAATTAAAGAGCAAAGGGCCCAAAATGGAGCCCAGTGGGATTCCTCTTTTTATCTCTCTCTCGATGATATTATGGGTCCTTGTGAGACACACTGTTTTCTTTTTGCTAAATAAGACTTGAACCATTGTAATGGTTCAGCATGATCACCTATCATGTACAATCTCTGTAACAATATCCGATGGGCTACTAGATCAAAGGCTTTACTGAGGTCTGCGAACATGTCCCAGTACTCCTGATTGCATTAATAGATGTTGTTACCAGGTTATTAAAATCCACCAGGGCTGTGTCCATGGACCTCCCACCCAAAAGCCATATTGGCTATCCATCAATAGGACATAGTGCTCCAAGTATTGGTATAATTGCCTATATACAAACTTTTCCATGATTTTTGACAATATTGGGAGCAGAGCTATGGGTCTGTAATTTGTAGATGTCAAAGGATCCCCACCTTAAAAAATAGGAACTATCTTCACTATTTTCAAAGCCTCACAAAACATGGAGGAACATAAACTCCAGTTTAATAAATATGTTATTGTTGGTGCCACAATGTCGGTGCCCAACTTCAGAAATCTTACCTCCACCCCGTCCACCACACCGGCTTTATTGATTTTCAAACATTTCGGTTCACAATCTCCTTAACTGTAGTCACTCTAAACCTAAAACGTGGTCTGTTACTCATCACCTCTGCATTTTCAATTATCTCTTGTGGAGAGATTTGTCAAGGGCACTGGTCTCTGGACTTTTAAGTCCTAAATCTGGTAAATCTAAAAAACGGTTATTTAAAATGTCTACCACTTTTGATTGATCACCTATTACTTAATTATCTTCAACCAGACTTATGGGTACTCCTGAATTAACGGGGTTTTGGATCCGTTTCACATGTTGCCAAAATCTTTTAGAAACAGAAACATAGAAGTTGACAGCAGAAGGAGACCACCAGGTCCATCTAGTCTGCCCATTGTCTTTTAGCCTAGCCTTCTAACTGCCCTTGGGTTTGAGGTCTCCCTTGTATCTGTCCCAAGCATTCTTGAAAGCTACCACTGTGCTTGCCCCCACCACTTCTGCAGGCAGGCTGTTCCAGGCATCCACCACTCTTTCTGTGAAGGAAAAACTCCTGGTGTTGGTGGAGAACTGCCCTCCTTGCAGTCTTAGATCATGTCCCCTGGTTATGCTGCCCTTCTTAAATTGGAAGAGAGCATCTATCTGCACCTGGTTTATGCCTTTCATGTACTTGAATGTTTCAATCATGTCACCCCTCTCTCTTCTCTGTTCTAGGTAATACATGTTCAGTTCTTTCTGTCTATCCCCGTAGGACTTCTCGTGCATTCCATGAATGATTTTTGTTGCCCTTCTCTGCACTGTCTGCACTCAGTCAATGGCCTCCAGAACTAGACACTGTACTCCAGGTGAGGCCCAACCAGTGATCTGTACAGCAGCCGGATCATGTCTCTCTTCTTGCCTGTGATTCCCCTTCCAATGCATCCCAGCATACCGCTGGCCTGTAATGCTGCCTTCTCGCACTGTTTACCTACCTTCAAGTTGTCTGAGATAATGATTCCCAAATCATGCTTTTGGGTGGAGGCAGCTAGTCTTTCCCCTGCAAGATAGTATGCCTTATTTTGATTTATGTTTCCTAAATGCATGACTTTACACTTTTTGGCGTTGAATTTCAACTGCCATGCTCCAGACCATTCTTCCAGTTCCTTGAGGTTAGCTTCCATCTTGTCCACTTCCTGCTGGTTGTCAACCTTGTTGCATATTTTGGTGTCATCTGCAAACAGGCACACCTTTCCCTGTAGTCCATTAGCTATGTCTGATATGAAAATATTGAATAGCAGGGGGCCCCAGTACTGAGCCCTGGGGCACACCGCTGGTTACCCTACCTTCTTTTGACAGTGCTCCATTTACCTGCACTTTCTGGGTTCTGCCCTGTAACCAGTTTTTAACCCATCTAACTACTTCTGATCCAACTCCTGTGTGGTCTAGCTTCTTTACCAGCCTATCTTTGTGGAACCGAGTCGAAGGCTTTTTTAAAGTTTAAGTAGACCACATCTACTGCCCCGCCGTCATCTATAACCTTTGTAACACAGTCAAAAAAACTCAATTCTGCCATGACCTACCTACTGTGAAACCATGCTACTTGGGGTCCTGACGGTCACTAGCCTCCAGGAATGCCATGATCCTCTGTTTGAGTAGTGTCTCCATTAGCTTCCCCACTATGGATGTGAGGCTTATGGGCCTGTAATTTCCACAGTTCTCCCTGCTGCCCAATTTCTGGAGTGGGACCATGATTGCCCTTTTCCAATCTTCAAGTACCTCCCCACCCTTTAGGGATTCGGTGAATAGTTTAGCCAGTGGGGCAGCGAACTCTAATCTCAGTTCTTTTAAGATCCTGGGGTGCATTTTATCTGGCCCCATGGCCTTGTCAACTTGCAGTTAATTTCGTGCCTCCAGTACTTTGGTCTCTGTGAAGGAGCTAGCATCAACCCCCTGTCCAGAAGTGTTGCATTTTGCCATTTCTTGGCCATTGCCTGGGTCCTCCTCAGTAAATACCGCACAGAAGTATTTGTTCAGGATTTCTGCTTTTTCTGGGTTGTCTTCTGTTGTTTTCCCTTCCTGAGTTGTTATCCTGACTATACCCCCTTTTGCCTTCCTTCTTTCCCTGATGTATCTAAAGAAGGATTAGGATCCTTAGCTTGATTAATACTAGTCCTCTAGAACTGACCTTTTGCTGTTTGTATTGAAGAATTATACAAAATGTTGAGGAAATGTAAGGCAGATCCAACATATGAAATTAGAGAAATATGGGAGATGGAAAGCAGAACATTCCTCATCATTAAGACTTGGACAAAATCTTTGAGTCAGGCAAGAAGGCTACCTCCTCCCCATCCTGGAGGGAATTTCATAGATACATAGACAGTGTTGGCAGATAAGGGCCTATGGCCCACCCAGTCTGCCCATTTGAGCTTGTAAGTTCATTTTATGTTCTCCTAGAAGTCTGTTGCCCCTTACCCCTGACCTCCAGAATTCCTTTATGTCTATCCCATGCATTCTTAAATCCTGTGATTGTTTCAGCCCCCACCACTTCCTCTGGCAGGGTGTTCCACTTGTCCACCACCTGTTCTGTGAAGAAATTCTTCCTCACATTTCCTCTGAATCGTCCTCCCTCCAACTTCATCCCATGCCCTCTAGTCCTGGAACATCTTTTTCACTTAAAAATAGTGTATTCCTGCACCCTGTTCCTCCCTGTAAGATACTTGTATGTCTCTATCATATCCCCTCTCTCCCTCCTCTCCTCCAGGGAGTACATATTCAGTTACTTCAACCTGTCCTCATAGGACTTGTGATTGCAATCCATGTACCAGCTTTGTTTGCCCTCCTCTGAACCTTCTCTACCCTGTCTATGTCCTTACGTGAGTAAGGTCTCCAGAACTTCCCACTGTACTCCAGGTGGGGCCTCACTAGTGTCTTGTATAGTGGAATTATGACCTCCCTTTTCCTGCTGGTGATGCCCCTGCCTATGCATCCCAGCATCCTGTTTGCTTTACCTGCTGCCTTGTCACACTGTTTCCCTACCTTGAGGTCATCAGAGATGATAACCCCAAGATCCCTTTCCTGCTTGGTGCATGCTATATCCTCGCCCCCCCAACTGATGTATTGTGCCAGGGTTTTAGTGCCCCAAATGCATTATCTTGCACTTCTTTGCATTGAATTTCAACTGCCAAACCCCTGGCAATTCTTCAAGTTTCTGTAGGTCCCTTCTCATTCTGTCTACACCCTCTGGTGTGTCTACTCTGTTACAGAGCTTTGTGTCATCAGCGAACAGTGAAATTCTGCCTTCTAGGTCCTGCACAATGTCACTGATGAAGATGTTGAATAAGACCGGTCCCAGCACTGATCCCTGTGGTACCCCACTGGTCACTCTTCCCTCTGTGGAGTGACAGCCATTTACCACCAACCTCTGTGTCCTGCCACCCAGCCAGTTACCTACCCACCACATTACTGTCCTACCCACACCCATATTCCCCAGTTTGTGTAATAGTCTTCTATGTGCACAGAGTCAAAGGCCTTGCTGAAGTCCAGATAGGCCATGTCCACTGCCCTCCCCTGATCCACCTCCCTAGTCACCCGGTCAAAAAATTCAATGAGTTTGGTCTGACATGACCTCCTGGTGAACCATGCTGCCTTGGGTCCTGTAGTCCATTGACAACCAGATGTTCCACCAATCTCTCCTTCAGTAGTGCTTCCATGATCTTCCCCACTACCGAGGTGAGGCTGACTGGTCTGTAGTTCCCGCTTCCTCTTTGTTCCCACTTTTGTATAAAGGGACTACATCTGCTGTCTTCAGTCTTTGCGTACCTCCGTTTCAGTGATTGGCTAAACAGGATAGCCAGAGGTTCAGCCACCACCTGTCTTAGTTCTTTAAGGACCCTAGTTTTACCCATCTGGCTCCATTGCTTTGTCAACTCTTATTACTTCCAGTTCCTTCAGGACCCTTTCTCGTGTAAAGGGACTTGTGTCCATTTCTGCACCATTTTCACCCTTGTACTCCTTCAGACCCATTACCCTCCTCTTCCTCAGTAAAGACTGAGCAGAAATACCTGTTCAATATGTCAGCTTTACTGTTGTCATCCTCCACATGACCCCATCCTCCCCTTCAGTCTCACTATCCCTCCCTTTGCCTTTCTTTTTCATTTATGAACCTGTAAAGGTTTGTCCCCTCTACCCACTGATTTTGCAATGTGTTCTTCTGTCTGAGCTTTGGCTTCCTTACTGACCTCCTGCCTCCCTTTGCTTCTCCTGGTACTTCTCCCTATCCCCTTCTGCCTGTGTCTTTTGTATTGCTTGATGCAATCTTTTTGGCTTTCACTTTCTTTGCTACCTCTTTGAAACTATAATGGTATCCTCTTCCTTTTCCTCTTGCAACCTGCTTAATGCATAATTCTGTTGCTCTTGTAATCCCATTTTAAATACTGTCCACTGTTCCTCTACCCTGATTCCTGCCCCATTCCCTTAATGGCTCTTTCAAGTATCTCCCATTTCCCAAAGTCTGCCCCCTAAAATCCAGGATCGTGTTTTGTGTGGTTTGGTTCTGTTCTTTCTGTGATTTCAAACCACAGTGACTGGTGGTCACTGTTCCCCAGGTGCTCCCCCACTGTTACCCCATCACACTGTCCCTGTTTGTGAGCACAAGGTCCAGTATTGCCTTCTGCTGAGTTGGTTCTATGACCAGTTGCTTGAGGAAGGCACCCTGAAGGGAGTCAGGATAAATCTGCTCCTAGTTGATGCTGCTGCTGGGATGCTCCAGTCCATGTCTGCAATATTGAAGTCTCCAACCAGTACTACCTCACCCTTGTCTGCCATCCTTTGGATGGCTAGCAACAGCTCCCTATCTGTTTCTTCCTCCTGGGCCGGTGATCTATAGACCACACCTGTGCGGATGGCTGGCCCCATTTTCCTTTCCAGCTTAACCCACAGTATCTCTCCCCCATTTTGTTCCTCCTGGATCTCTGTGGCCCTTATGTCATTTTTCACATACAGTGCCACTCCTACTCCCTTCCTACCTGCCCTGTCTCTTCTGAATATGTTGTAGCCAGGTATGGCCATCTCCCAGTTGTGGTTATCATTACACCAGGTTTCAGTGATGGCCACAATGTCCAGGTCTGACTGCACCATGACAGCCTCCAGATCTTCCATCTTATTGCTAAGGCTCCTGGCATTGGCACACATGGCTTTCCATGATTTGACCTCCCTAGACTGTTTTGCTGTTCTACTCCAGCCCCTTCCTTGGTTGTCTTTTATCCCTGGTTCTCCTTGCTGTCTGCCCTTCTGCTGAATTTTGCCCCTTTTCTGCCTATCCACCTCTTGGGTGCTAATCTCCATCTTTGCACACTGCTTTGTAGAGATAACCACTCCTCCAGTTCACTGGTTCCACTGCTATCTGTGGGGGGGTGAGCAAGTAGGTACCCTCCTTGCTGGCCTGCCACCCCCTTACTAGTTTAAATGCTTGTCAATGTAGCATTTAAGCTTATCATTGATACTTGGATTCCCTCCAGGATGGATGCAGGCCGTCAGGCTTGAACAAACCTCCATCCTCCAGGTGGGTCCCAGTCACCAATGAATCCAAACCCTTCCTCCAGAACCAGTTCTTCAACCATGTGTTAAAGTTCTGGTGCATACACCCTATGCTCTCCTTGCCTCTATGAGGTAGTACTTCTGAGAAGTGACAGAAGTAGCTACTTGCTTGAGACCCTCCCCAATTTCCTAAACTCTTCCTGAACTTCCTTTGGCTCCCCATTTGCCAGGTCATTAGTACCTAGGTGGATAATGACATCCAGTTCACCCTCCGTCTTGCCTTCCCAGTGATCCCCAGGATCTTCCTTCCATCCCTCCATGCCGTGGCACCTGGTAGGCACCTCACCTCCCTGTCCTCCCCCTCCTGTGTTCCTAGCTGGATCCCTCTTACGATGGAGTCCCCCACCAGGATTCACTTCCTCCTCCTCTGGGGTCCACTGCTCTCTCCGCTGAGGTCACCTCCTTGGCTAACCTCCACATCCTTTCCTTCCACTTCTCTGGGTACCTCTATTTGGTTGTCCCCATTTGCCAGTGTGGCATATGAGTTCTTGAGTGGAATAGGATCTGGGATGTGCCTCTGCCTGACCACTCTAACCCTCCCTGAGCCCACTGTCATCCAAGTGCTCCTCATTCTCAGCATCCTTTGAGGCAGTTGTATTGGACTGGGTGGTCTCTGGATAGGGGTGATGGTACTCCTGACCCAGTTTACTTCTGCTCTGAGTCTGGCTACCTCATCCCGCAGTCCAGAGAGATGCATGCAGATAGGGCAGCACCTCAGTGTCCAGAAGGTCTGCCTGAATATGGCTGCCCCATAGCTACTGCATTGCACCACTCCCCACATTATACTGCAATTATACTGCTATTCCACCACTTGTCTGTTACTGAAGCTCTCCCTAGTTCCCTTTTTATTAATTTGCTGTCCTAAAAATCCTGCCACTGATCCTCAGATACTTTTCTTTTTAAAAAAAGAAAATAAACCAATAAATAAATAAATGAGTCAAAACACTTGTCGTGCTGAGGGTGGGCTTCTTTCCCCTTATGCCCCTCCTACTCCACACCCCTTACTATCCCCTGTGTTTAGCTCCTGTTAATCAGATTTAACAAGGCATATAATTAAGAGTTGGGGGAAGGGGAGGGAGGGGGCCAAAATTTGCAGCAATTAAAGACAGGAAAGAAATACACCACCACTACATTTTCAATTTTCAATAGCCCAAAAACAATTCTAAGTAAGTAAAGACAGCAAAGAAATTACAGTGTCACTAAAAACCCACAATCTAAGTTTAAAAGAAAAATAGCAATTACCAGTTACTGTAAAGCACTGAATTGAATATGTTTCCTTCCCCTTCTGGCTTCTTCTGAGAAAACAAAACTCACTTGCTACCTCAACTCCCAACTTCTAGAGGCCTTCCTGGAGTCTTAAAGCAAAAACACAGGACTGATCGCTCACAGAAACTTTGTGGCAAGTGCCTTCAAATGGGAAGCATCTCCATACATTTTTTCATGCTCCCACCATTCACTACACATATATAGATCACCAACAATGATTTGTTTGGAGATTATGTGGACACAGGGGTCCCATGATTTGTTTGGAGATTATGTGGGCACAGGGATCCCACTATCATATTTTTTAGGAATGCCCAAAGTTGGGCACATTTTGGGCTGAAGTATACAAATCCATACAACAGATCATTGGAAAGATACTTCCCAACAGTTTTCAAGCACTAGTGTTGGGTATACTCCCAAACCCAATTTTGGATAAGCATTTAAGAAAACTGTTTCAAATTTTAATACTATGTGCTTTGAAATGCATTACCCTGAGATGGTTGTCAGATGTTGCTCCATAGGTTCCCACATGGACTAGGAAAACAGAGGAAATCCACAACATGGAATGGATTGAGGCAGATCACCAGCTTGGAAGAGGACTTTTTCTTACATATTTGGTAACCATGAGATACCTAAGTCATAAAGATGGAGACTACAGAGAACCACTCTAATTAGAGACTCTCTACATTTTCTAGAGGCCTTCCTGGAGTCTTAAAACAAAAACACAGGACTGATCGCTCACAGAAACTTTGTGGCAAGTGCCTTCAAATGGGAAGCATCTCCATACATTTTTTCATGCTCCCACCATTCACTACACATATATAGATATCCAACAATGATTTGTTTGGACTTTGGAGATTATGTGGACACAGGGGTCCCATGATTTGTTTGGAGATTATGTGGGCACAGGGATCCCACTATCATATTTTTTAGGAATGCCCAAAGTTGGGCACATTTTGGCCTGAAGTATACAAATCCATACAACAGATCATTGGAAAGATACTTTCCAACAGTTTTCAAGCACTAGTGTTGGGTATACTCCCAAACCCAATTTTGGATAAGCTTTTAAGAAAACTGTTTCAAATTTTAATACTATGTGCTTTGAGATGTATTACCCTGAGATGGTTGTCAGATGTTGCTCCACAGGTTCCCACATGGATTAGGAAAACAGAGGAAATCCACAACATGGAATGGATTGAGGCAGATCACTAGCTTTGAAGAGGACTTTTTCTTACATATTTGGTAACCTGGAGATACCTAAGTTATAAATATGGAGACTACAGAGAACCACTCTAATTACAGACTCTCTACATTTTCTAGAGGCCTTCCTGGAGTCTTAAAACAAAAACACAGGACTGATCGCTCACAGAAACATTGTGGCAAATGCCATCAAATGGGAAGCAACAGCAAAGAAACACAAAAACCAATGCACACCAGGTAGTCTAGACAAAAATAAAGTGGCTGCAAAAAAATGTTTTTATTAAGTCAAATTGCTCACAATAACAGAGAGAGATGGAGGAGGTTTTGTCTCTACCATCTCTCTCTCTGTTATTGCTTCCTGGAGACTTGCTTCACCTCCATAATTTATAAACGTAAACTCCTTTCCTGGACTGTTTAAAGTCATGCTTTAGGAACATTGCTATATCATTGCTAAAAGGCTGAATGCTGGCAGTTTGGGTGTTTGTTAGCCTTGTGGGCTATTACAGAGTATCTTTTTTTTTACTTACGGTATTTATTTTTTTATTTAAATGTTTCACCAGGAAGGCACACTGAGCAGCAGGTTGCTCATCTCCCCTTGTGCGACCTGGGGGGAAGGGGTACAATAGGGATGAGACATTATACATTCAAGTTACAAAGATCAGCATAGCATACAATTAATTAAGGCAGTTGTTACAAACAGTGTTGCATACATATGTAATTTGTGAGAACAATAAATAAGTGCAATAGTAATAAGTGAACAAGTGCTATCATGAAATAAGGGGTAGAAGGAGAGAAAGGATGAGAAGACAGATTGTGCAGAGCTGTGCCCGGAGAGACCCTTTCAGGATGCGGGAAACCCTGTAAGGGGAAAGGGGACTGGAGTAGGGATTAGAGAGGGAGGGAGAGAGAGAGAGAGGGAGTAAATGTGATTAACACCTAGGAGGGGCAATAAGGCCTGACCCAAAAAGAGAACCATTCAGGATGTGATGAACCCTGAAAGGGGGCTGGGAAGTTCAGGTGATTGTAAACCCTCCTGCGGTTAGGCATTGTAGTTATAGAAGGATAGTGAGATGTAGAGAATGAAAAATAACACCTGGGAGGGGTTGAGGCCTGATCCAAGGAACCCTCCAGGATGTACAAGTGGAGCAGGGCTACAACAGTTCAGTGAAAAAACATTTAGCTTGGTCAAAGTTTAAAAGACATTTTATTGTTCCATTTTACTGGAACAATAAAAGTCTTTAAACTTGACCAAACTAACCTTTCACTGAACAATACATTGAAATTTTCATGGTGGCTCTGGTGTTGCTTTCCTGTAGCTGCCTCTTTGCTCATTTTAACCCTCCAGGATGCTGGAAACCCTGCAAGGGGAACTGGAAGGCCAAGGATAGGTAGACGGAGAAAGAAAAGGTGGCAAGCCTAGGCACAATAGGACCCCTTCAGGATGCTGAGAACCCTGCAAGGGGAGTGTGAAGACTGGGGGGAAAAAGAGGTAGAGAGTAGGGGAAAGGAGACAGGTATGAGAACTAGCACCTAAGAAGGGCTAGGATCAGTAGAGGCAGTAGAGTCAATATGGGCATTGGGTAATTTCCAAAGGGGGATGAACTGTAAGGAGCAAGATGAAAGTCATAATAAGAACACTTAGGTGCAAGATAGTTGGAGAGGGCAGTGTTGATGGAATAGAGGGAGGAGGAGTGTTGGATTTGGGAAGGTAGAGAGTTCCATATTTTAGAGAAATGGTGAGAGTACCCAGACTGGCTGGAGAGGGTGGAGCGGTGGGGGACAGTTAGTGTGCGAGTGTCAGTAGATCTGAGGGAGTGGGAAGGAGGCGGGGTGTTATAAATGAGGGGGAGCGGTAGGAAGGGAGTTCACCCAGCCAGTGTTTAGCGGTGAATTTAGTGCAGTGTGAGAGGTGTCTATTTGTAAGGGAGGGGAAGGAAAGGGCTCAATAGAGGTCACAGTGGTGGGTGCGAGAGGGAGCATCAAGGACAAAGTGGCAGAAGGAGTTGAAGAGAGTGTCCAGTCTGGTCAGGGAGGACTAGAAGCAGCACCATAGACTAAGTTGCAGTAGTCAAAAATGGGGAGGATCATCTTCTAGACAAGCTCATGCTGAGCCACAGGAGGGATGCAGCTGCAGTTCCTGAAGAAGGCACCAAGCTTCTGGTGCAATTTTTTCTGGATAGCGTCAATATGTCCAGGGAAGCTGAGGTATTGGTCTGACCCCAAGATATCTGAAGAATGAGGTGTCTTCAAGTAAATTCCCATCAAGAGTGTGCGGAAAGTGGACAGGGAGGGAAGCATAGAGAGAGTCTCTGTCTTGTGACGAAGGTCATGGAGACTGTCTTCTTGGCGTTGAGGAATAACTGATGGTTTGCAAACCAGAGCTGGACCTTGTTGAAGTCGTGCTGCAAGCTGGATGTAACCTCAGCTGGGCATGAGCCAGATGTATACAGGACAGTATCATCAGCGTACATGTGTATGGTGGAGGAGGGGAGCAGACAGATGGCAGGTCATTAAGGAAGATGGAAAATAGAAGGGGACTAAGCACGGAACCCAGAGGGATTCCAGTGCAGATCGGGAGTGGTGGCTAGATGACATCTGCAATCTTAACTGTTTGGGTTCCACCAGCAAGGTAGGCCTTAAACCAGTTAGTGGCAGAAGGGGTTAGACCAGCAGATGAGAGGGAACCAAGGAGAAGGAAGTGGGAAACAGTGTCAAAAGCTTTGGCAAGGTCGACAAATATGGCTGAGGTGATTTGGCCATTGTCCATCCCGGAGAGGATGGAGTCAGTGAGCCGAAGTAGGGAGGTGGTGGTAGAGTGGTTATTCCTGAAACCAGACTGGAATGGGGTAAGGAGGTATCAGATAGAAAGGAAGTGAGTTGAAAGAGGACTAGATGTTCTTGTAGTTTGGCTAGGGTAGGGAGTAGCAAGATGGGGTGATAGTTGTCAGGAGATGAAGGGTCTCACCTTTAGGTAGGGGGAGGATCACTGTGTGCTTCCATGTGGCAGGGACATCGGAGGCTGAGAAGGAGAGAGAGTTAAGATTAAACAGAGGGGGTAGGCAATGGCCGGGGCTGAGAGAGAGAGGAGTTTAGGGTCAAGGTCATCTGGGGAAGATCCTTTTTAGGGGTTGATGGTGAGGAAGGCATTTAGAGTATCGATGGGGGAGACTAATGAGAATGAGAAGGAGGGGTGTGGGGAAATAGGAAGTCATTGAGCACAAACTACTGTACTATAGGCTAATTGAGAACTGTATGTATTGATGAAAGTACTCAATAAACTTGAGTTAAAAAAATATGTTCTCCAATGAGCAACATCTCTCAGCTAGCTACAGAAATCTACAGACACCTATATCTTGCTACTAAGACCTCCAAAACAGACTAGACCACCTCTCCAATAGCATTCATATCACATACTATCCAACTTACAACCAGTGGTGTCCCATCTCAGTCTTGGACCACTTAACAACCATATCATTCCTTTTAGTCTTCAGACATAACACTACTGCACACAAAGACCATCATGTCTACTACGTTGTTTATTACCCATCTAAAAATCTTCCTTACTCACCTCGGATATGACACACACAATTGCTCAGGACATTCCTTCTGCATCAGAGCTACCACCACTGCATCAAGAGGCAACATTCCTGGTCACATCATCAGACTCCTAGGCCACTGGTCATTGTCCTGTTACCCAACATATATCAGAAACCCAGAAGTGGAACTCTCCCATGCATGTCATTTCATCATCTCATCACCTCCCTTTAAGCCCCAAAAGAGAAGAGATACAGTACCTTGATTCCTCAGAGATTTCCCCCACAGGGATGTTTCCTCTCCTGAGTGCATCAGGTCCCTTATTCTGTGAGTTGGAGGAGATGTTTGCTGGTTCATCTAGTATCTTGGGACTCTGAAGTCTCCATTATTCCCTTTATCCTCAAGAAAACTTCTTTCGGCACCTCCTAGTGCTAGACTGGGAAAATAGGGCAGGCTAGATGGGCCTACCGGTTATTTTCTGCTGACACATTCTTTGTTTCTATGTTTCTCTTTGCAGGTGAAAAAAGTGAGAAACAGCATGGCCAAAGTAACATCCTAAGCACTATACTAAATGATATACTTGGTCAGCTGCCACACTGAACTAGTAGTTGCATCCCTTTTCTGACTTTTGAAAGTCCTTCCCAATGTAATTAAGGGTTTTGCACATTTTATAATAAAAAAATTCCTCATATACGTTTCAGATCATTTAAGCCCTAGAAAGCCTGCCTAGGAACAGTTCTGATTTACTGTATTATTTTTATAAAAATCATCTCACTTATTGATGTTGTAATAAACGCTGTTTCCAAAAGAAGAATCTTAGGTTTAAAAAACTGGTATCATATGCCATTCTTTTTAAGTGTAACGCCTCCCCTCCATTTGGGGGCTTACCTTAAGACACCTTCAGGTGTTCTCCCGCTGTCTCCTGGCATCCGCCCGGTCTCCACGGCACTTTGCCGTTTCCCAGTGTCCCCCTGTTTAATTGAGCCCTGTGAGGCTCGAAAATCCATCGATAAGCATTCGGCATGTTTTTTAAGCCACCACTCGCACGTTCAAGAGGGATGCTTTGTGCATCAAACTGCTCGTTGCGGTCAAAAGCCGATTGTGTGCCTCCTCCATGGTTCCCGATGCCAGGCTAAGTTACATAGGTACCAGGGACACTCAAAAGTGGCAGAAAGTGTTTTAAATTAAATAAGTCGGCAGATGCCATAAGCGGTGCCTCCAGGGCATCAGAAGCCAAAGGTCGGGGGCAAAGGTCACAGCAAGAGTGTCCTTATGAATATTTATGAGCTTGCAGTGTGCTCCTGGGGCAGTGTGTTGCAGGAGTAGCGACTCCCTAAGGGTACAATGTATTTATTTAAAAGTGGACTCTTTCAAAAGAAGACTGTTGGGACTACAAATACAGGGGGAAAATAAATTAAATTAAAGTTGATCCTGGCTGCACCAGAACTTGATGTGTGGGGACAGTAAATTAGATTGCCTTGGAAACTGTATGCAGCCACCATTTTAGCAGCCCATAACCAATCGTAAACCAGGATTTAACAAAGGGAATCTTGGGACAATGCCAGAGACTTATGGGGGATTAACTGGGACAAATTCTAGGCACCAAAAAGGGAGCCAATTAATATCTGGGGACTGATCAAGACAGTTTTGGCAGCCAATTAGAGTTCTGGAACTTAGCCCCATATAAAAGGGGACAACTGCTCATTTTATTCAGAGTAGATTCGGCATTTGAGAGATTCGTCCGAGACTTCAATGTGAGCCTATTGGGGAGCTTGCCAGCTTTCAGAGGTTAGGCCTGCCAGGCCTAAACTTTTCCGGCCATCAGTCCATGGGTTCAAGTGTTCCAGTTGGCCCACATTGGGGGTCACAGCAGCAGGGGAGTCAAGCAGCATCCAAGCTGAAAGAAATCAGGATCAGCCTGCAAGCTAACTGGAAGGACTAGAGAAGGACAGAGCCTTACATATAAATGTGCTTAGGTTTCCAAAGTGTTTGTGCGGCCAACCAGTTTGTGATGTCTGCCATGCATGTTTTTGACCAGTGTAAATTGCTTTTGCATCCTGAAGACCAGCATCTCGATGACGACCACGAGGGAATTTTCCTCCAGTTTCATCAAGCCATCTGCAACAGGTCTCATTTTGTCAGATAATCTCTTGGTCTGGGTAGCGTGAGTACAAACAGGGTAGATCCTGCAACAAAGCTGCAATCACTGTGTGTCATCTGATTATTTGTTTAGGTTTATTGCAATGGACTGAGCCATCTGGCTCCAGATTACAAATTCTGGGTTTAAGTGCATGTTGATTGTTTTCTTTCCTAAGGGCCCCAACAACAGCTACAACACCGGCCTTCCCTGGGCTACACTCCAGGCTAACCTGAGTAACAACTGGGTACCCAGAGTGTGTGACTGTGAAAGAGGGACTCTTAGTGCATGCATGCTAATCCTGAATAAATCAGACCTGAAATCAAATGATAGTGTAACCCCCGCCCCACCTGCCCCCCTTGTTTAACCAGCAGGGCTTCTCCTCTGACCACAAAAAACATCTAGGGGCAACAAAGAGAGGTGGGGGTTTACATACCATAAGACATAGAGAAAAACAGAGAAGGTGGCCACTATTAATCTAGGTGGACCAGACTGTTATACAAAAACAGTCAACCAAGTGTGGCAACTACCTTTCACACACCTGGTAGGGACCAATTACCATTGCCAGCAACCCGGGTCCCTGAGAGAAAATGTTTGCTCACAATTATGCTAGGTTTGCACTTCTGGACAGGGGTACCCAAGTAAATCCAGACACAGGGAAGCAATAACAATACTGTCCAAACCAGGTTGGGATTCTAGAGTGTGGCTTTTATTCACGTAACAAAGTAGGAATAATACACAAAGCAATGGTGGACCCCCATGGGGCTACATATACTGGTACTGCAGATTTTCCAGGGTACAAAAGTTCTGGAATTCCCATTTAGCACAGAGAGAAGAAACACTAAACAGCGAACACTCTGGTCCTGAAACTGAAGATTGGCACATACGGCCGGACTACAGCTGTTCCCATTTCCCACAGGAATGAAAGTGGTACCCATGACCACACCTGGGCTCGAAATTCCCCGTTATTTGATGTTTCGTGCACACCAAAAATCTTCCACAGAACACCAAATATTGTGAACTGGTAACCCGTGCTGTATACCAGTTTTAAATCCTTGATTCGAGTGTCCCCTGTCATGAATCCTCTTTCTGTTTCTTTGTTACTTCCTAAGGCTGAAATGAGAGCCCTTCACAGCACACATGTAAACTGGATATAAATTCCGGTGAAAAGAAACTGATGTGACACTGACAGCACCAGCCAAGCCCTGAAGCCAAGAGTCCATCTCTCTCTCTCTCTCCCTCGTCTCTCTCTCTCTCTCTCTCTCTCAGTCCCCTAACTGCTATAAGCAATTGACCTCTGAAATCGCACTGACTTCATTCCTAATGCACAGAGCCTAACGCTGCAGCAAAGGGACCGTGTCTCTCTCTCTCTCTCTGTGCCTCTCCATTTATCTCCTGGCTGCTGTCCAAATAGAGTATTATACTCAGAGGGGGAAAAATCTATTGGGTGGTAGCGAGGGCAATAACCATGCAAGACGTAAGTTATATGGGCTTGCTGGAAAGACAAAATCTGGTGCTTTCTGTTATAAGAAAATAAAGACTGCAGAACAAACCATTGTAATTGAACTACTCAGAGGGGGAAAATGCTACTGCTTAAGTCTCTATGGTCCAAGCAAAGCAGCTTTCAGGAGTTTAGTTGCAGCCAGCACTCAGGTAAATTAATCAAATAACTTGCACCCCATTTTCACTTGTTTTGTTTTTTCCATTTCCCAAGTTTAAGTGAAAAAAACTAATTTACCTCAGGGTTGGTTGCAACTAGGGTGAACAATTCCTATACCTTAGGAGCCCCAGGGCAGACACTTTCATCTTTTGACACTTACATATGTTTAGTGCCTGCCCACAGGGCCACCTAAGGAAATTCTGATCCCAGTCCATTTTTGCGATGTCTTTTTTTTTTTTCTGCTTGGGAACTTGTCATTCTTGGAGGGAGGGAGGGCAAGAGGGAGGAGCACTGCTGTGGTGGAGCTGCAGACCATGAGGCACATCTTTTTCCTATTAGCTGACGGCTTCAAACAAGATTATGAGCAGGCAGGCTGTAAGGCTGTGTGAGAGACAGCCCTCCTCCAACAAGAATGGCAGACTGATGTCACCAGTGAAGTGGGCTGGGTTGTAGCCAGATGGATGGTAAGTGCCACTGCTAGTCATTCTAAGTTTTCCCACCCACTACTTTTTGCACTGCATGTGCTCTGCAAAGTGTGCCATTCTCACCTGCTAACTTAGGTTGTAGTGTCACACTCACCAGGGATCGATTGTCTATTATTTAGAGCTTTCAAGAGCTTTAGAGAAGTGCAGCTACAACTGCATTGAGAACAGAATATTTAAATCAACAGCTCTTTTAAGAGCTACCTTAGCCTATCTATCATCAATATTTTAAGGAAAAGGGAGTAAGCCAAGAGATGGAGGGGGGTGAGATAGGCCCTGCCAGGCCACCTGTCCTGCAAAAGAGGGGAAAGAGTGACCAGTGGTGACCACAATGCTCATTTAATCACAAAGGCTGGCAAGCACTAGGCAGATCTTTAAAACAATAATCATGCTTGTAACATGACATTAATAGTGTGCAGGGAATCCGGCTGAGCGATAGGTGGAAGAGGGTCACGAGACGGCAGCCGGAGCAGGCATTAACCTATGTTATATGCCGTGCCCGCTCAGGCAGTACCGTGACCGGCCAGACCCCCAGGTTAGCAGCACTGGGTGCCGTCGCCGAGCGAGCTGAGTAGGGAGAGAAGCATCAGCCCCACTAGGCATGCGAGGGCGGAAACGGGCATGGGGGAGCACTACTCACGGCGGACATCCACGAGAGGCAGCAGGGCAGACCCAGGAGCAGCTGGGAGAGCCGAGCTGGAGCAGGGCACCGGCGGAGCCCTGTGCGGGAGGCAAGAGGAAGGAAGCCCCCGGCATGCACAGAGCAAGTGCAATCCTCCTCTCAGTGCTGAAAGTCTTCACCAGAGACCTCCCGGGGCGGTCATGATGGTAATAGCCGCACAGAACCGCACAGGAGTGGGACAGTGATGTTCGGTGCAGAGATCCGCACGACTCCAGGTACAGCGGGTAATGACCGCATCTGTATCTATGTAGTCCTGTGCACCTTACTGTGAGAGCAAAGCACAGGGTGACAAGTCGCGCAGCCCCTCCATGTGTCAGTGTTCATCTCGCAGACTGAGACCCCTCCAGATGCCTCCACCGACCCGCTGGCCCATGTTACCAAGTGCAGGTAAGCCACTCCGTTGGTGGCATCTGTGCGATTGATGCATGGGTGGATGGTGGCGGCCTCAGCCTTGGGCCTCGGGCCGCCACCGCCCCCCCATGCATCAATCCAGCATTAGATGCCACCTTTGTCGTGGCTTAATGCTTACTTATGAGAGATAGTGCAGTAAAGTGGTGCAGAGGGAAAGGATGGTGGGACTCCGTGTGCTCAGGAGTATAACATCAAAATCTAGCTGAACTCTAGCAACTGGGGTCAAACAAGCTGAAATCAAAAGCTCTTTTAAGAGTTACTACGGGGACACAAGCACTGGAAGCCTGAAATTGGGCAGCATGTAAATAATTTGCTGGGCATCTATTTTTACTACTGACATGCCCACTTGGCCATGTGCATTTTTTTTCATGAATATTATACCCTGGCTGCAACTAAACTCATGAAAGCTGTTGTGCCTGGACCACCAAAATTAAATAAAACAATAGACAACATTTTTGCCAAATTCTTTTTATTGAAAAAATATTTGGGGGTTAGACTGCAGAAAAAGGCACCAGAGTCTTTTGCTCAATTTAACTCGGCTAAAGTCTTACTGTAATTGTGGCAATCATTTAAAAAAATTAAATTATAGCGTGCTAGAATTTAACATTTTTGTGGATAACTTTTCTCTTCACAAAAAATACCACCAACAGCTTAATCTGATTCAAGGTCAGTTTGCATTCATCTGCATCCCCTACCCCTGGGTTGTGCCTGAAAATAGGCAGAATTTGTCAACTGCACTTATTCAGTCAACAAAAACTAAATAAAAACATTTCTTACTGTGTAAAGGGTAGACATAGTGGTATACAAAAAAAATACCAGTTTTCAAGATGGAATACCAAATCCTGAGAAATGGTATTCCGTGTGGAACACCACTTTTTAAAATGAATTTCTAGCCCTGCACACTGAGCACATCCAGGCTCAACTCTTCCAGAACCCACTATTCTGGGGTAAACTGAAGAAACAGACATTCCAAACCCACATCTCGGGATAATTACTTCCATTAAGTACTGGTCAAATGCAGTCAATGAAAATGTACTGATGCCCAAACTGAACCCGAGGAGGTAAACTGGTTACTCCAGATGGGGGGGTCTTCCATCTTTTGCTTCCAAGTTTATACTTGGCCATTCATCTGGTTAATAACACCCTCATAGATTAAATGATAGTTATCTTAAATGTTTACCACACTTTACAAACTACTGACACACCTTTGGGTATCAAAGTTAAAAGTTCCGTACTTGTACAGTCACATTCTTGGACTCCAATGTAGACAGAAACTTTACTTAGTACTGGATGCCTGGTCTCATTGACAGAGAAATTCACCCCAGGGTATTGCAGATGCCCCTGGGCTGACACAGAAAAAAAGGGTTGTACTCACAACAAATGAAGATGCACAAGGCAGCTTCACCCACAAAATGGATAAAGGGAATTGCCCCTGAATCCTGGAGTTCACCCCATCCCTCCTGGGATAGGGCAAGGAAAACCTTCTGGCACAGGTCTCCACCACTTCAGACAACTGTCTTCTTTGTTCTTCTTCTAGGGTGAGAACAAACTACCACAAAACAAAAAGGGGTAGCTTTTTGTCAGAGATAATCTGAGGAGCTGCCCAACAGCTGCAACCTCCTCCTCCTCAAACTCCACTTTACTACTCACTAACTGAACATTCCAATTCACTCCAAAGTCAGCTGGGACTGTGGCTTATGCTGCTGCGAGAGTTCTATGATTACATCATCGCTCTAGCTTAGCTGAGACTGAAGACAGTGTGACAGTATGAAACCCATTTATCTGGCATTTCACAAGCTGCCTTCCCTGCCTGCCACTGATTCTAACTTACACCCACCCTTAGCCAGGAAAATGACTGTCTCCAGTCATTACCTACCCGGCACCAGACCATTCCACCCTATGTGCTACCTACAGAGAGGTGATCAGGCCCTCTCCTACCATGTGCCAGCACAGGCAGGCAGCACTAAGGGCCCTGAGGCCATTGGCTGACACATCAGCCTCTACACTACAATCTTACTATGGACAATCAGTAGCTCTGGAAGAACTGTCCAGAGCATGGCCCTAACAAACCAGCACTGTGGCCCCTATGGCCGGTCAGGACCACAGCCTGTCTTTCCCCCCTAGCCCTCTAGGGAAAACCTATCTAACCAAAAAACCTACCCAAAAAGGGGAACCTCCCCCCAACCCATGGCACCTGCAAATCAAACACAAAGCTAACACTTTATCTAAGCATTACACTCCCACTATCCCCACACGCTAACACCTGTGGAAGGAAAACTGTTAACACCTGTTAACCATACAATTCTACTAAACACTCTACAAAAGCAGAAGAACTTGGCTGCATTCCCACATCCTCTTCTGGTCTTCTCTTCTTTCTTCTTTACCAGGAACCACCTAAAAGAGAAAAAGAGACAAAACAACCCCCAAATCTGCAAAACACACAGTATTACCACAATAAACCCCTCCATCAAAACACTGGACAATCTCAAAAAATATTTTTTAGAAAAGTAGAAAAAGTAGAAAACAGCAGAAAATCTCTAACTTTATGTACAGTACACCTTTTGGGGCATATGAATGCCCTAAATGTCCAAACTAGTGACAGCAATGGTGCCCGAAGGCAGGGTCCATAAAAGAGTCTCTCCTGGGCTGGAGCCCGCTGAAGCACAGTTCTTGGAGCCTGTAGTCCAAAGGGAGAGTCTTTGTGGACAGTTCAAAGTCTGAAGTCTGCCAGGTTTAGGGTGTGTATTGCAATGTCAATAAAGTAAGAAAAGTCTGGACTTACCAGTCCCTTGAAGAACGAAAAATGGACTTCACCTACTTCTCCAGCCGAAATCTCTCCCTGGCAGCATTTTTCAGATACAGCTGGGAAGAAATCTTCCAGAAAACAGATGGTGAACTGGAAACTGCTGGAATTATGTCATCTAGGAGATGGAACCTTGGAACAGGAAGGAACAGCTGCGAAGATGTCATCCGAAATCCCAGGCGATTAATCAGGAGAACAACTGGGCTGATGGCATCTCAGCTATCTGGAAGACCAGGTGATGAGATTGGAAAGGCACACTGCAAGGCTGATGAATCTGGATGCACCTTGATCCTGGAACACCAGTCTGGCCGAACAACAGAGGTATGGTAACGGCTGGATGGCAGACACTTGCTACCACTGATCTGCTTCCCTCTGGGTAGGCACTGGCATATTCTCAGGAGGATGATACACTTGAGGGTAGTACCACTCTGGGTTAGGTGCATGAATTATGACCCCATCTGGGTGCATATAATCAATGAAATGGAAAGTCTCTTTCCCTGTGTTGCCCACAGTCTGTACAATATCTATGAACAATGTCCTGCCCAACTTCCAAAACTGCAGTCTATCTCTTATGACTGTTTCTGACATAACAGGTTGCACCTGGATGCATATTCTCACTTACTTCCTCCACTAGCCAGGCTTTCCTGTTTTGCTCAATCTCCTCCCAGACTTTCTGCGGAAAGGTAGGAAAGGATTGCCCATAGATGTCATTGGCCTTCCTACGAACCAGTCTTTCCTCCTTACTGCACTTCATCAGTGTATGACCCTCGACATGGCTTGAGGGCGGACAGTCCTGGTTCAGCCAGTGTTGCGTACACAAAGCAACATAGAACTTGTCCCTGACCACTTCTGAGGGCAGGGTTGTGAAGTCACCAACTTCTTCTGGCTCCTCTGAGGGAAGAAATTGAGGCCACAGACTGGGACCCTCAACAGAAAGATACATGTCTTCCTCCTCCTCTTCCTCACTTAGAATTTGGGCCCAGGAGTGAGCAGTCATCCTCACTCCCAAGACAGTCCACTCTTCACTAGGCATGGAGGTAGAAATCTCCCATTCTACAGTCTCTCGAACCTCATCCTCTCCAATGAAGCTAGGACTAGGACCCTCTCTCCATGGATCTACTGACGCTCCCTCCACACTGTCCCTCTGCGACATTGACATGGAGACATCACGAAGAATCTTCCCTGGCCATAAATCTACACTTTCTTCCTTTGTGCCACACTCTGCTGGGCCTCCCCCAACAGGTTCAACCTGGTGCTGTGTGCTGCTACTTGCAGGGTTTTCTACTTTTGTCCAAGTGGGAGCCAAATGAATTTGTGATGTTTTAGACAGACCTTGGTTCTCTAAACACCCTGAACAGTGAGGAATCAAAAATATGTCTCTTCCGGCCTTGAGGCACATTATGCATACTGTCACAGGGTACTTTGGAATCGCAACATCAGGAGGCAAACTTCCACCATGGAAACATTGCTCAATTTCTTTAAGCTTGGCAATCTCCACAGCTATCATAGCTCGGGCATGATCCGGGTAGTGGGATCGTCCCGAAGCCATGTCTGTAAATAAGCACATAAAAGTTCATTGTTACTACTGAGTTCACTATACTTGGAACAGTCTCTCAAAATGGATCCCTGCTACTGTGTTTACATTACTGTCCCACCCTGTAATGGTGGCAGCAGCACTCCTGTTGCATCAACAAATCTGTCTCTGACTCAAGCCACTGCGCATCCGACTTTCTGCTACTGATAATTTACCTAAACTGTTACAATTGCACCTTTCTCAGCATATTCATATGATTTTTCAATCAATTTTACTTGCTCAAAGTCACTAAAAGCCACAGTATTTCTAGGAACAGGATTGCCTGCTTGTTGTAGCCTCTCATACAACTCACAGTCTCTCGATTGCTCAGAAAATTATATTGTTGCTGAATCCATAATACATGCTCACAGTCTATTGCGCAGAATTCTTGTTTGCTTTGATAACACTTTGCAGTCCTTCTTTGCAAAAACAATCTCACAGAGATCCAGCTGGCTTTGTTAAATCACACACTCAGTTTGAGCTCAGTTTTGCTGAATGGTACTCACTGAATCAGTAGCTGGCTTGCTCCTTTGGAAAATCTCGACGTAAAGCCAATCCTGGAAGGCCTCTGGGTTGAAACAGGCTGGCGATCCTGCCGATTGTCACTACGAACACCACGCTTGCTTCCCAGTCGGTCGGATAACGGGTTGAGCCTGAATGAGCATGAAAGTCTGTATTTCACAGTATTTAGAATATTTACTGTTACCGCGAGGATTCTCCTGGCTACCAGCTCACACACCACTCGCTCTCTCCCTTTCGAACACTGGGCTGCAATCTGAAGCTGGCTAGGGGTGGGACTGATTGCAGTCTCACCAATCACTCGATGCCATGCAAATGAGACTCTCTCTTCTCTTGTGGTCTTCCTCCACGGCGATCGTTAAGCAGGCAAAATTTAAACTGCAAAACAACTTTTTTTCTCGGCTCAACTTTTTCACAGCAGGAACGCCATTATGAACCATTTAACTTGGCTATTTCTTTAGCGACTACCCCAGTTCACACAGCAAGTATTTGAAACTCTCAGGGCACAATTGTTTTGTTGTTTCCTAAATTCCCAATACTTTTCTGTCACAAACTTGAGAAATTAAGCACTGTAAATGCTCTCTTTTGATGCAGGACAAGGGGCACACACACAATCTAGCTTTACAGTTTCTTGGTAAACGATGGCACAACACACAGTAGCACATGTAGAGCAAGCACACAGCGGCACATACGGATGGCACTACTTTGGGCAAAATTCTTCTGAGCAAAACTTCCAGTTTTGGGTGCCAAACTGCCACAACTTGAGCAAACACTTCTGTGCTTTCTCCCAAATGCAAAAACACATCATTGGATCATTCTTCTTTTTAACATGCAGGTCCCTCAGAATTATAAGATAGCCACTCTCAGTGTAAACAGTATCAAGAATCCTAGAAGGAGAGTAGTCACCTTTTCATTAGTAAAGGATATGCATTTAGATACTGTATTTGTTTTATTCAGGATACTAGACTGTCCTCTACGACTGACATAGTGGCAGCTACTAAATTATGGTGTTGGGGGCCCGCCTTTCATTCAATGGGACAAAATGTTTGTGATGCGGTGGGAGTTCTTTTCACAGGGTATGATTTCTTGGTCACAAGGGTGGGGATTTGTATCCCATCAGAGCTCTTATGTTGGATGTTTGCCATTATAATGTAGCATGGAGACTGATTAATTTATACACCCCACAAAGAAAGAAAGAAATAATTGAATTGTTTAATACAATTAAACCATATTTATTTACATCTAGACAGATAATCTGGGCAGGAGACTTTAACTGTGTCCAAGACATAAAAGACAGAGGTGCAAAAACTAATAAATGTTTTTGTGATTCCAGAACTTTAAACAATATAGTAAAACAAGGGGAGTTACATGATTGTTATAGGACTATTCACCCTGCTGCTGGTTATACATAATATAGGAGTAACTTAGCTACTAGAATAGATTTTATTTTTTCTTCACAATCTTTAAAGATTTTACAGGCTCATAATATACCAATAGAAAATTCAGATCACTTAATGGCACTTTCTCATGTATCTCAAACACAAGAGATACCAAGAGGTCAGGGATACTGGAAACTAAATAATAATTTATTACAAGATCAGTACTCTAAAGAACAAATACAGGAGTTATTACAAGCTAAAAAATCAATTGCCTGTCTAGAAGATGACCTAGAGAGATGGTGGGTAGACACCAAGAAAGATGTACTGTAATGGAAACATTTTTGTTCATGGCAAAAGAGAAATATACAGAACAATATAAACATTATTTAACTTTGAGAGCACAGCTTTTCAGAATGTATACATTAGTTAATAAAGGCTGTGGAGATTTTGCAGAGCAAATTAAAACAATTAAAGCAAGCATAGAATAACTATAATATTCAAGAGCAGCCTCCTTGCTGCATGAACACAGAATAAGTACCCTGGGCAAATCTACCTCAGGAGACATCTTTGAAAGTTGTAGAACCAGAGTGGGGCATAAAATAATGAATAGCTTAAAGACTACAGAAGGGGTGTCAGTGTCTACACAGGAGGAACTTATGACTATAGTGGTCACGCATATGAATTCCTTGTATTCAGACCCAGGTACATCTGAAAAAAAATACAAAACAAACTTCAGAAACTAAAAATCCCAAACTTACCAAACACCATACAGCAGAATTTAATCATTCCAATGACACTGGAAGAAATAAACAAGGCAATAGGTTCTTTAAATAACAACACCACACCAGGTATAGATGGGTTAACTACAAAATTTTATAAAACCTTTAAGAAGGAAATAGGGGAAATTCTTGCAGTAGTGTTTAATATAATGTTGGAATCTGGAAATATTCCCCCTCAGTTAGGTCTAGCTACACAAATATTTCTATACAAAAAAGAGGACAGAGAATTGTTAAAAAATTGTAGACCCTTAGCTATAATGAATACGGATATAAAAATTTTTATGAAAATCTTGAATACCTGCCTTAGTGAAGCAGCTCCCTGTGTTATAGATCAAAGTCAAACTTGTTCAATAAAAGGCAGAGGGATACAAGATAATTTGTTATTAATCCGGGAAATAGTGAACTTGGGAAATAAAGAAAAAATCAAAGGTTTTGTTCTCGCATTGGATCAAGACCAGGCTTTTGATAAGATTTCACAGACATACTTAAAAGAAGTTCTAAAGAACTATGGTATTCCACAGCAATTTATAAAATGGATAGATAGTATCTACAAGATAGCAGCAGCGACTCCTATAGTAAATGGACATTTAGGACAGATGGTTAAAATTAATAGAGGAGTCAGACTGAGCTGTCCAATAAGTCCTCTATTATATGTCTTTTGCATAGATCCTTTACTGAAGCTAGTTAACCAGGATGTAATATTAAACCACATAACTTTGAGTACTGGAGAAACTATTTTAAAATCCATGGCATATGCAGATGATGTAAGTCTTATTTTACCAGATATACCTTCTGTGGAAAAAGCATTGGACATCATAAAGAATTTTTCAGACTTGACAGGGGACAAAATAAACTGCACTAAAAGTAAAGGGTACAAACTAAGTAATATGACAGAACATACAGCACAGATACAAGAAATTGTAGTATCTGATTCTACAATATCAATATTAGGGATACAATATGGAAAAGGTGACATGGCTACTTTAAATTGGACAGAAACAATAAATGCTGGATTAGAAAAGTATTGAAGTGGAAGAATTGGCAACAAACAACAAAGAAAAAAGTAATGATAGTAAAAACAATTTTGATTCCGATATTTACTTATTTATGTGTTATATTCCCTCCCCCTAGTAATCTGGATACAAAAATCTTAAGTATAGTATTTCTTCTAATATGGGGTTCTAGGTTGAATTCAATAAAGAGACAGCAACTATATAAAGATTATAAAGATGGAGGGATTAACCTGTTAAACCCAACAAGTTTTTTTACAGCTTATTCTTACAAGCAAATATTGCAAAATTTCAGTCTCCTTATAATGCAGATTAGCAAAAAGTAGTGACAATACGGTTAGTTCCAACACTACAATTATAGGGACAGTCCCCTAAGAAACTAAAGAAAAAAGATGTACCTTTGGCAATTTTTTTGGCCGGTAGTAGAAATAATTAGAAAATGGAGTTTGACAGTAACACAGGCTTCATATCCGGACAGGAAAAAAATATATGCAATAATACAAGATGTAGGTTATAACATAGAAGCAGTATATAAAGAGGTGCAACAAAATCTAAATGGTAGAATTGGAGACTGTTTAACAAACAAAAGAACACCCCTCAAAATGTGGGACACAGTATGGTTGTGTGGACATGGGAGGTTGGGGGTAAAAGGAAATGCAAACACAAAAGTCTAGAAGAAAGGCAGTGCCCAAGGGAAAATATGTAGCCAAATAGTATAAACATTAGAGCATTTTTTGATCCAATGCCCATATACACAACAAGTATAGACAGAGCTTAGTATATAATGGGATAATGAACACTGAAAAGAGCTAACATATGAGGAAGTTATTATTGGTTACTGAAAAAAACTGCCTGAGATTGATGACGGGACACTGCGTGTATTATTTATGTGTATAAAGTACATAATGTGGCAAGTTAGATGTAAATTTGTAATAAAACAAATACAGTTGTTGCCTAATGTAGTGGTTCAAATGACAGAGGAAGAAATGAGAATAATATGTTCTTACGAAGCATGAACCCTAACACAGGATACAGTTAGAAAAAGATGGTTAGAACTATCTCAAAATATATATGAAGGCAGATAAAGAATTCTGATATACATAGAAAAATATCTACTGAGGAATGGATATTAGTTCAAGAATTTCTATAAAGGAGAATAAGAGCTAGTAAGGAGATTAGCTATTTGGTATTATATTTTTGCACGCAGTAACTTATATAATACTTCTTTATATATGTATCTGAAATAGAGCTACTGTTTTATAAACATAGATTGTAAAATGTGATTAGTGTTTGGAATAGCTGTGTTTTATTTTGTATCAATAAAAAAAATTCCCCTACTCTCCAGTAGGGGAACCTCTGGCCATTTGTAGAATGGCCAATTCATCAGAGTCCACAGCAAGGATCAACATGTTGGAGGCTGGGGAGCGGGTTTCCTCCCCGCTTTACTGCAGCAAGAGACTGAAGAGTTCTTCGATGCATCGGTGTGTCTGATGTTCAGCAAACAGAGGAAATGGATCTCACTCAGGATGCACAGGACAGTGTAACAGGACAAATGATTGCATATCTAGAACAAAAAATTTACCTGGAACAGAAACGGATGCACAAAACTTAAAGAAACACTCAGAATCCACTTAACAAGATCTGCTTAAAGCAGAAGAGGAACGGTTTCAAAAACAGAAAAAAGAACTCTCAGTTGCTCTGGCTGGAGCGAGAACTATAGACACCGATGTGGCAGGCTTGGCCCTTCCTGACAACCAAACCAGTCATTCCAGTAAATCCATGGTAACAAGCTTTAAGAGTCCCTCAGAAGGAAATGACTAGCACAGACCAACAAAATGCTATTGTGTTTTCTTTCTCAGCTCATTCTGAGCAAAGTCCAGTGCAAAGAATGGTGAAAACGGCAGCCCGAGTAAAGTGTCTTGGGCTGATATTTCAGACACAAATAATGAACCTTGGTCCATGGAGATCTCACTAAGGGCAGCTGGATGGGCTCATTCACCCACAACAGGGGATTGGATATTGGGGTTTTCACCCATCAGGATTCCTGGGGTAAGCCTTCAAAATCAAAAACTACTTCCACAAATCATTTAATTTTGCATCAATATCACAAAATAAAAAAGACTGTGGGGATAAAATAACTGGAAAGTAAGGCAAAATTGATAAATGAAACAGAGGCAGCAACAGATTCCCCTCCAACTTTACCATGAGAACTTCTTTTAACACAGAATCCAGTATTAAAACATAAGGGACACAATAGCAGCCCCGGATGAAAATATTGCAAATAATGCCAGTGAGACTCTGGGGATTTCAAATGTTACAGACACTTTTTCAGACACCAGAAATATGGGACAAAACAGTATTAAGAACAATACAAAAAGAGGGGCGGTATTTCTCATTTAAGGGCTAATAAAGCAGGGGTTCTTTTCTACAAGCTACCAGACTACACACAGTATCAGAAATAACATGGTTAACAAAGGTTTGGTTTACTGGTGTTTCATATTGGTCAATGGGCATGGAAACATGCTCTGGGATAGGTATCTTATTTCATAATGTTGCAGTAAAAGTTATTAAGCTTATAGATTTGATACCAGGGAGAGTTATGGCTTTGGATATTATATATCACAATTCATATATTAGGTTGATAAATATTTATGCTCCCCAGAAGAAAGCAGACAGGATTTTAGTTTTTCAGCAAATCCAGCCATATCTATTCTCCTCTCAAAATGGGGTATGGGGAGGAGATTTTAACTGTGGCTTATCTGTAAACAATAGAGGTAACAGAGCAGTTACTCATAAAATTTTCTGCAATATGTCTTTTTAAAAAAATGTTATCCAGACTGCTAACCTCCTTGATGCATATTATGAAAAAATTACAAGAACAGATTCTACCTTTCACAAAGGCATGTTAGCAACAAGGAATGATTTATTTCTTTATAAAACCCTTACCAATTCAAGCAGTAAAAATCAGTCTGGTAGAATACTCTGACCATAGTCAATTGTATGTTACAGCGGGTCCTCAGATCAGCTCAAAATCATGGGAAAGGGCTGTGAAAACTTCATTCTTCCCACTTAAATTTTGAAGAGGTACTTCAGGATCTGAAATATTTAATTATAATAAGAAAATCTGTATATGAAATGTATGACGGCTCCACACTTTGGTGGGCAGATACCAAAATAGAGGTTAAACAGCTTTTAATCTCTCTCAGTAAAACATACAGAAACAAAGATTATTTTTCTTATTTAAAAAACAGACAGCAGTTGCAGTATTTAATGACCTTAGCCCAAACAACAAAGCATAATTTTACTGACCAGATTAAAAATGTGAAACACTATGAGCCCTATGCACAAACAAATTAGTTGCCTATGCACCGCATATCTGAGGCGTGTGGGCAAACCTTTGAAAATGCCACACAGCGGAGGTCCCACAGACCCCCGGCAGCATTCACCAAGGGCACACAGGGCACTTGCACACCCACCTCCCTGGCCGGTCAGAGAACACTGTGCTGAGGACATGTTGGAGCATATGTGGCCTTCACTAAGCTATGTAGTGCCAGGCGCATGGGTTGCCAGCTATGCCTGCCAGGACCTAGTGTATCCCTATACGTGCCCCCAGGTTCCCCGTCCACTGGGCTCAGTGGTACCAGGCCATGGATCTCCATGCCACCACAGCCCACAAGGCTGCACAGGAGAGCTGGGCCAGCAGCCCAGGCGAGTGTCTGGTGGGCGGTCTGATGTTGTTGCAGTATGCAGCATGCTTCTCGTCTGTGCACCCACTGCATAGGCACAAGGGATCCACTGAGGGACTCAGTAGGGGGATCTGACTGGATGCCCACCTGGGTCCACAGCTCTGCCCCTGACTGACTGCATGACCCTGCACGCTGAGGGGTCATGGCCTCGGACAGGCACCCCATGGGTGCATGTGGTCGTGCATGCCATGCATCCTGCACCTGTCTGGGGCTGTGTAGGTACACGGGTGGGGTACACACCTGAGGTGCATCTAACCTGCTCATTAGTGCACAGGGTCCAATATGCAGCAGTATCACAATAAACAAGCTAATACTTTAAAAATGCAGCAGAATTTCGGTACACAAGGAACATTTACTACAGTATGTCCTTTTTTAAACTGCAAAGACAGGATACATAAGAAAACTATGGAAGCAGTCTTTGCTACAAACAATGTATTACTCATTACATCGAATGAGATGATTTTAAATGTGGTCATGCAGTATTCTCGTAAACTTTTTCAGGAGGATAAAACTGCTCCAATCAACATCCAACCCTTTTTGAGAAATGTGACCCCCCCCCCCATGTGTCTGCATGATATATTGGCAGACTTAGCAAAAGATATAACACCAGAGGAGGTGGAATTTGCCGTTTCCTCTCTAAGTAATAGTAAAGTACCTGGGAAAGATGGTTTTACACCTGAATTATATAACTTTCTCAGTGCAGAAATTGCATCAGAACTAGCCCAAGTGTTTTATTTTTTATTGCGGACTTCTGGGATACTGCTGGAAATGGCTGAGGGAATACTTATTTTTCTTCATGAAAAAAGAGGATAAACAACTTTTGTCTAACTGGAGACCTATTAGCTTATAGAACATTGATTTCAAAATTCTAACAAAAGTTTTGAATGCAAGACTTTTAAAAACCACAAAACATTTCATAATACAAGTACAATCCTGTATTGTACTAGACAGGTCAATTACAGACCAACTCATACTACTGAGGGACATTATTGAACAAGATAATATTTTAGGATTAGATGGATTTTATCTCTCTCTAGACCAGCAAAAAGCTTTTGATTCGGTCATTCACGCCTTTTTGTGGCGTATCTTACAGACATATGGCATATCTCAACTATTTATTGATTGGTTAAAAATTTTATAGAAAACTGTAACAGTTACCCCAAGGTGAATAATAAGTGTGGACCCCTTAATCCTTTAAAGAAAGGAATAAGGCAGGGTTGTCCAATCAGCCCATTACTGTATGTTTTCAGCATAGACCCATTACTGAGAACTTTAAATATGACACAGTCTGTTTCCCCTGTTCAATATCTGGACAACCCCTTACCATTCACTGAAATGGCATAAGCAGACAATATCTGCCTTTTAGTTAAAAATTCCCCTTCAGCAGTAAAGGTACTCCAACTTTGAACAAAATATGAGTCTGTATCTGGAGCTGCCTTAAATAAAACAAAATGTACAGGTAGAGAACTAGGGAAAAACAGAATTTTAAAACACAAACAACAGGAATAAATGTAATCAGGTAACTTATAAAGATATTGGGGACAGAATTTGGTATGGACAATCTGGACATATTAAACTGGGATAAGAAAATAGAGCAAGGGAAAATAATGGTACAATGATGGAATCAGCGGAAAATGAGTAAGGCAAAAAGGACCTACATTATTAAAACATATTTATTACCTGTTTTTATGTTCCTCAGCAATATTTTCCCCACCACCAAAATCAAGAGAAGCAACAATCCTCAGTATTTTTTTCCAAGCAGTTTGGGGGAGCAGATTAAATCCAATAAAACAAAATATTCTATATGTACTAATACAGAAAGGAGGGCAGAACATGATTAACCCGATCTTAGTTTTTTTCTGTTAGTTTATTTTTACAAATTTAAAACCTCTATTAAAACATACTGGACATTTTGGACAGATATATTTCATTCAACAATTTCCACATGGTTTACTTTGAGGGAGAATGGTACTTTGTGAATTGTGAAGAGAAACCCTCTGACTCCACCATATTTGAGGGATGTCTTTGTAAAGTTAAAATCTTGCAGAGTAGAAAGTTCACCAATTCTTACTGGCATAAAAAAGCAAGTTTATATGCAGGTTATCAACACACATTTTTCAGAGCCTGTTATTTTTATCTAAAATGTCCACTAGATTGTGTCCCCGCTCTTCAGGATTTGATTGTTGATAAGAGGATTCCCTTAAAAATGAAAGACATCAATTGGTTGTGTTGTCATGGAAAATGTAATATTAAGGCTAATCAGAAACACAAGCAGATGGAAGACAGGATATGTCCTAGATGAGGCTGCGTACAACGATTGGAAACTATGGAACACTTATTTTTTTCATGCTCCTATATAAATCAGTTTTGGGCTTTTACAGTCCTATGGTGGGAGGAAAAATGTTTTGCAAATATAAATGATAGGATTTTGATCTATGGGTTATACACTAAGGATTGGGGAAATGGGATAGGAGTACTCTTAATGTAATTATGGTAACATTTAAATGGTTTATTTGGAACTGAAGTTATTTATTCTGGAACAAAAGGATATTAATTACATTTAATTATTTCATTATTTTCCAACATTACTAATGAATTGAGGGAGATTTACAATGCTAAAACAAAACATATCACTCAGCAGAACCTAAGGCAGCACTGGAAGAACCTTCCTTGAATCACTGACAGTGATGCACCAATTATGCAAAATTTTTAGGATGATATGTTAATTTTATTTCTCTCTTTTTGTGTAGGAACAAATAATGGAATGTATATGATCTCAGTTTTTTTTCTAATTGAAATAAGTGTAATGGAACACTGTATTTTGTTTATGGGCTTGTGGATTATATGATTTCTCTTTATGGATTGTATGATTTTCAATAAAAACAAATTATCCTACTCTTCTCGAGAAGTGCGATGGAATTTTTAACATCCATCTGAACTACCACCAGAATAGGCAGATGGGACCTCGGTTTAATGCCTCATCTGAAAGACAGCACCCCCTCATGCTGCATTATAGTGTCAATATCAGGATTTTAACTCGTGGCTGGTATGGGGATAGAACCCACAGCCTTCTGATCTTCCAGCCTCAGATGCAAGTGTGCAACCTGCTGAGCCACTGACACTGCAAATTTAAATCTTGCCTTCAGCATGCATATCACATGGGCAGTTTTATGCGCTCAGCATGAAAACATTTCATACAATTATTTCTGTAAGGGTCACCACCAGGAGATCACCCTTTTCCTGAAACCTGACTGGAGAGGGTTGTAGATGTCGTGTGTTGACAAATGGGTCTCCAGTTGAAGGGCATTCTTTACATGGACTCTTAGCTGTAACACTCTCAACCACTCCTCAAGCTTGTTCAAGTCCTTTCTCATTTTTTCCACCACCCCCCCCAGAATGTCGACCCTGTTGTAGATCTTAGTGGTGGGGGAGTAAATTTATGTCCCTCCTGGTCACCAGCTGCCTGGACCTCCCTCAGGTGTCATCCACTCAAGTAGCCCCTACCACCTGGCCTGAGTCTCCCCCAACCAGGAAATTGGGGACAGAATCCTCCCCCACCATGACCCCAGACAGAGGGGAGGATCCAGGAGAGCTGGTTGGGTCAAGACGTGCAATGGGCGTGTGGGACTGCCCCCTCGGGTCCACCATCATCCTGCAGGCAGTCGGGTTTTCCTCTTTCTCCCCAGAGGCATGGATGTGCAATGATGTCAGCACGGAGGGCATGCTCCTGCCCCTTCCTTCAGACATCCACCATTGCCTCTCCCCAATTTTTGTTCCCTGCTGGTGTAATGCTCCCAGTCTCCACCAGGAGCTGCTATGAGGTGAGGAAGTCCCAGCAACCCACCCCAGGAAAGGAGAGCAGTCCTCTGGATGCTTAATACTCTCCTTCTCCACCAACCCCTGATGGCCCAAATCCACTCCCGAACCCAGGTCACCAGCATGGCATGAGGTGTGGCATCCAGTGCCTCAACCTTCAGTGCCATTAGGCCAGCGCAGACCTTAGTGTTGTCTGCAAAGAGGCATACCTTCCTCACCAGCCCCTCTGCAATGTCACTTATGAAGACATTAAAGAGGACTTGCCCCTGCACAGATTCCTGTGCCCCCCCCGTTTTGTCACCCACTTCTCCTCAGATTGAAATAAGCAATAAGGCATGAACAAGGGTTATGTTAATGGTCTGTTAAACACCTTCTAGGGGTGTATTGTGGCACAAGGTGTAGCCAAGTGCCACATGCTCCTAGAGGGTGATTAACTGACCATTAACATAATCCCTGGGAGTGCCTTATTGCTATTATACAAAAAATGTTTTTAAACAGTGTTAAACCCTGTTTAGAATATGGTTAAGCTCTACATGTATGTTAATAAAAGATTAACATAAGGCTGCTAGAATGTTTGCAGCCAATCAGAAAGCTCCATTTCTCAGACCCTTTTTTATAATGCCATTTACTATCACCATCTGTGTCCTGTCACTCAACCAGTTTCTGACCCAGTTTACCACCTAGGGGCCCACTCCTCAGGCTGCCCAACTTATTTACCAACATCCTATGTGAGACGGTGTCGAAGGCCTTGCTGAAATCTAGGTAGGCCACATACACTGCCCCTTCTTGATCTACCTCCCAGGTCACCCAGTCAAAGAAATCTATCACATTTGTTTGACAAGACCTTCCCACTGTGAATCCATGCTGCCTCGGATCCTGTGCTCTGCTGGATTCAAGAAATATCACAATCTTTTCCTTTATCAGGGACTCCATTAATTTCCCCATCACTGAAGTCAGGTTGACTGGCCTGTAGTTGCCAGCCTCCTCCCTGTTCCCACTTTTGTGAAGATCAACTACATTTGCCCTCCTCCAGTCGTCTGGAACCACCCCCGTCTCTATCGATTTGTTGAACAGGGCTGTCAGTGGTGCTGCCAGCACCTCTCTAGGTTCTTTTAGTATTCTGGGATATATCCCATTTGCCCCATAGCCTTGTTCCCTTTCAGATTCTCGAGTTCCTTTAGGACTCTTTCTTCCATAAATGGGCTGATGTCTACCTCTCTCCCACTGGTACTCCTATCGCCCAATAGTGGTCCTTCTACTTCCCTTTCTTCTGTGAATACTGAACAAAAATATTTGTTCAGGATTATTGCTTTTACTAAGTCCCTCTCCACACACACCCTCCCTCCCTTTTTACATATGAACATTTGAACATAGGACAATGCCAGCAGATAAAGGCCACTTTGGTCTATCAAATCTGCTTGGGTATGCAGCTCTGTATTATGTATACTGGAGCTGCCCCCCATCCCCCCCCCTAGATTCTACTTACCTCTCCTTCTCACCCCTTTCACAAGTCCTTCACCCCGCTTCTATCTTCCTTTTCACCCTTTGCCACTCCCTCTTAAAGTTATCCACTGTCCTTGATGCCACTACCTCCTCCGAGAGCTCATTCCTCTCGGACACCACTCTTTCAGTGAAGAAGTTCCTCCTTATCTCCCTTTTAAAATATCTTCCCTCCAATTTGAGAGAGTGTCCCCTCATTTTCCCATATCCCAAAACGCTTTACAAGCAATGCTAGACTGGTAGTGAAGTGACTGAATGTGTGGTGGCGGCCATATCGCACATCATCACCCACACACAGCCTGGATAATTGCATGAACCAGTTTATGGGAAGGGGAATGTTGGCCAGGACACCGGGAATGCTCCCTGCTCTTTGCGAAGAGTGCCCTGGGTTCTTTTACTTCCACCTGGACACCCACAAGGGCAACACCAGGATGGGCAGAAGGGACCCCGGTTTAACGTCTCATCCGAAGAACGGCACACCCCAGTAGTACAGTACCCCCAATACTGCACTCGGATGCCAGCGATTTTTAGGTGCAAGTCCAATCCCAGTGTGGGACGATAACCCATGACCTTCTGGTCCAGAGGCAGATGTGCTACCAACTGAGCCACGCTGACACCTGACAATGCCTGCGGGAGAACACATCCGCAGCTCAGGATCGCATTGTCAATGTGATCTCAGTTGGCATTGCCCCACTGGCTGTCACAGGGTGTGGCTGACCACCACAGACACTGCAGAGTGCAATGTCCACCCCACGGCCCCGGCGTGAGGCGATCCCATCCATGTCAATGCCGGGCTCTGCTGTGGGCATCCCAGGCACGCCTGGTGTGGGCTTGTTTGGGAGCCTGCAGACCCCTGCAAGGACCTGGTCATGACCCCGCAGTCCCACCCCTGGTGGGTGGTCACAGACCCCCCTGTGGCCATCGTGCAGCTTACGACTGCTGGGTGGCTGCAGTGCAGCCATCCCCGTGTCCATGACAGCCATGTGTCTGCACAGCAGACCTGATGTACACACCCCTCCTGTCAGCTGTCTGCAGCCACTGCACTGTGTGCACCAGGGCGTTGTGTGTGTGTGTGTGTGTGTGCATGGCACGGTCATGGCAGCCATGTGGTGCACCACACACTTCGATGCATGCACCTGCCCAGATGCTGGCCTGTGTGGCATGTGCATGATGATGCCATCACATCACTGGTTGCGTATGTGCACCGGTGCCCTGCATCTGATCCATGCCACGCACTGGTGCCCAGTCATGTGCATGCAGGTGCCCAGTCATGTGTGTGTGTGTGTGTGATGCTGTGCAGTGCTGTGTGGTGTGGTGTTGTGTGTGGCACTGTTCCGCCACTGCACCGCGCCTGTGTGTGCATGACCCTGGCCATGCCCACACATGGCTGTGTGCCCTGCCACTGTGTCCATTCTGTGCACCTGTGTTTGTCCACCTATCTGCGAGCACTGTAGTGCTCCTGCACTATTGCATCTTGCTGGTGGTGTGCCAGCTGCATGAGCCAGGGATCCCTCTGCCGGGGGGGCTGCCCACCACCTCCTGGCCCAACGCCCGTGTCATTCCCACTGCTGTTCCCCCTCATTGACCTTGACAGCTATTCCATGGTCAATTGCCATGCTGTGCAGCATGCAGCAGGCCAGGAATAGGCCGCAGGCCAGGAATAGGCCGCAGGCCTTCGAGGGGCTGTATTGTAGTGCACCACCAGACCTGTCCAGGCAACGGAACCATGCCTTCAGCATCCCAAACACACACTCAATGATGTTCTGCATGCCGGTGTGTGCCTCATTGTACTGCTCTTCCACCAGGGACGAGGAGGTGAGCAGCTAGGACCTGAGTGGGTAGCCAGTGTCACCTGTGTGTGGGGGGAGAGAGAGAGAGGGGGAAGAAAGGTTAGCCCGGTGACCTTTGTCACTGTGCCCCATGCCCCTCCCAGTCACACACAGCAGTTCCCCCGCCCTGACCACCCCTTCCACGCCCTGCTGTACCCTGCTGCCCATGGTCTCACCATACTCACCCACTAGATGTCCTGTGGGGATGTCCCCACTCTCGAACCTGTGGCACAGTACCGAGCTGTGCCAGATGTAGGCGTCATGTGCTCCCCCAAGGTGTGTGGCACAGACATTATTTATGTGCTCCCTGGCATCGCACACCACCTGGTAGTTGATACTGGGGGTAGCCCTTCCTGTTTATGTAGGCTAACCCCTCCATGCCAGGGGGCATGCGGATGCCCACATGGGTGTAGTCAATGGCCCCTAGCACACCAGGCATGCATTCTACCCCATGGAACTCCTGCATGGTTGCTGTATGCTCTGCCTGTGTACTGGGGAAGTGGATGTGTTCCACAGCATGTGGCAGCAAGGTGTTGAGGAATTGTGTGAGGAGCTGTGACGTGGCCAACTGGGTTATGCCTGTGGTGTCCCCTGTTGATCTCTGGAAGGTGCCCGTGGTGAGCAGACACATGACAGCTGTTACCTTTGTCTCCATTGTCAGGGCGTGGCTCCATCTAGTAGGTGCCTGCATCTCCTCACTGCCCAGTTCACAGAGCTGCCTCAGAATTGCCCAGTTCAGGCAATAATGGTCCATGATCTGTGTCAGCATGGGTCTCGAAGCTGATGCGGAGCCGGTACCGCCTGTTCCGGGCGTACCACCGATGGGCCCTTCCACGGCCATGTTGCTCTGCCTCCTGCCTCCTCACACCCCTCATTACAGCCTCCATCTGGAATGCCTCACTGGCCATGGCCCCTGTTGTCCTGTCACCCCCTGGACGTCTGGCTCCACTGGCCTCCCCAGCTCCATGAGGCAGTGCCTGTCACTTGGCAGGGCCCCCCTTCGTACCCTGGCCATGGCAGGCTATTGTCTGCAGGCTCTGTCGACCACCCCTGTGGGTGCCTGTGTCACTCCCCTTGGGTCTGGTGGCTCTGTATGGCACCCACTCCTTCTCACTCCCTCCATCAGCCTTCCTGTCTGTCTCAGTCTCTCTCTCTCACTCTCCCTCTCTCTCCCCCAGTCTCTCTTTCTCTTTCTCTCTCTTTCACCCTGTCTCTCTATCTCGCTCACTCTCTCTCTCTCTCTCTCTTTCTCTCTCCCTGTCTCCTTCTTCCTCTCTCAGACAGCCTGTCTGTCTCCCTCTGTCCTGCTCCCCTCTGGCGCAAGTGGCCTCCTCCTACTTGCTCCCTGCTTTTATAGGCTCAAGTCTGCTCCGCACAACTGGCAGTCGCTCCTCACTTGCGCCATTAGTCGTGGGTTGAATATCGTACCATGATGCACATTCGAGGGTACGTCCACTGCCCTTGTGCATGCATGCTTTACTATTGTGCATTGGTGCACTGCTACTTGTGCTGTGCAGTTGCTCCCACTGAATGTAGCTCTATGGCACATCTCTGCAGTTGCGCATGTGCAACCCTGTTGCACCATGCGCAACTGCTTTGAATCTCCAGGCCCTTGTGTAAAAACAACAGTATTGCATAATACAATAAAAAAAGACACTCGTAAAAGAGTCAGTAAAATTGCTCAGTGCCTGATGGGGTAGTTCACAGTGCTATTGGCATCCGAAGACATACTGAAGGTGGAGATACAATAGCTACAGTAATGAGGGGGGAACCAAGCAAGAGTGTGTGAGAGGAGAGAGGATAAAAAGTCAATGGGGGGCAGGAACATGAGGGAGCAGAAGGATGCCCTAGCTGGCATCTAAGGCCCAGATATTCAAAAGGGTTGTGCATGGCGAAACAATATTGCGCCATGCGCAACCCACTGATGCACCCCAGCGCGATATTCAAAAGGGAAAAGCGCGCGGCACAAATCCCGATGTGCCGGAGCACATCAGTAATGTATGCAGGTGCAGGTAGGGGGAGCGTGCCCATGCATACTCTACACAGCCCAATATTCAGCCAAGGATGTGCAGAGCCATGCATGTGCAACCCCTATCTGTGCCAGCACAAAGCTGATCCCCAAAAAAAAGGAACAACGGATGACCACCAACAGGTGAGCTGCCACATTGCAGGGTGCAACATGACAGCTGCCACCTGTGGGTGGCCACCCGAGCTCCGGCTACACCTCCGTGGTGGTGCCCCCCATGCCTGGCCGTGGGTTTAAGTAAATGAAATATGGAGTCCTATATCCCTGGTGGTCCAGTGGACCGCTGCCCGCCCAATCACGGGCTTAAGTGTGTAACAATAGATTACTCCAATATCCCTGGTGGTCCAGTGGACCGATGATTGCCCGATCGTGGGCTTCAGTATGGGATTAGTGACCCCCATGTCCCTGGTGGTCAGCGGACCCCCTCCCCACCGCCCACTGATCGCCACCGCCCTGCTCCCCGGTCAGCGGCCGGTGGCAGCCACCACCGACTGCCGCCCGCCGCCCGCCAAGTGACACCATCGGTGGGCTGTACACCCATTGGTCCTGGCGTGAGCCAATGGCCATGCAACCCATATCGCCTACACATAACAGACAAGTGAATGGATCCATTCACATATCAGTTATGTGGCCAGTGCGTATGGGCTGCATGCCCGCGTGGCTTATGCTGTGGACCAATAAGCGTGCAACCCACCGGTGTCGGTCGGTGGCGGTGGGGGCAGCAGGTGGTGGTGCTGCCACCCACCACTGACTGAGGGGAGCGGGTGGTGGATCAGTGGGCAGATGGGGAGGGGGGCCTGCTGGACACCAGGAGTTATTGCAGTAATCTATTGTTACACACTTAAGCCCGCGAGCGGGCAGCGGTCCAACTGACCACCAGGGATATTGGATTCAGTTTCTTTCTTCACAAAGCCCGCGATCAGGTGGGCAGAGGTCCACTGGACCACCAGGGATATTGGGATCTTTTTTATTTTACGAATGCCCACGATCGGGCTGTGGGGCACATTGCCGCGCTGCAGGGGGCTTCAGTCCCCGACGGCTGCTGCCTGGCAGGGCGCCAGGTGCAAGTCGTCAGGGATCACCGCACCTGCATGCAGATGGGGCCATAATAACATGCATACATTATGGCATGTCAACTTTTGAATATCGTGGTTGCTGCACCTTGCACAATGGAACTTGCACTAGCGCATCCCCATGTTCCACTCTGGCCACTGGCACTGGCATAGTGCCACTGCGCCATGTGCACTGCGGATGGCCAGGGTGTGATATTCAATGATGCTGAGCCATGGCGCAGCTCCGTTGAATATAGCCTGGTCAATGCCCCTGCGCACCCAAGTTGCACTGCGTCCAGGCTTGTGCCATAGCCTGGTGCAGTTTGAATATCTGGGCCTAAAAGCACAAAGTGAGGGGGGAAGGCAAAGGTGAGAGGGGAACTGGTTCCAGAGGGAAGGGAGGTGGTAGAAGAAAGCAGCTTGCCCAGCAGAGGAGTGGGGTTGGGGCATGGAGAAGATACAGGGATCCCTTGAGTGGAGATGGTAAGAAGAGGATGAGGCAAGGGAGATTAGTGAGGAAAGATTGGAGAGAAGGGACCCAAACCAGTATTTGGCAATAAGGGTGACACACTGGGACTGGCGACAAAGCATAATGGGAGGATGAAGAGAGAGGAATGGAGGGAGCAATGATGAGTGCTGGGGGGGAGAACTGGTAGTAAAACAACAGGAGGTATTGCAGAAGTCTCTAGTCTGGTAAGGGAGGAAGAAGGGGCAGTGCCATAGATCACATTGGTGTAGTCAAAGACTGGGAGAATCATTTTGGTTGCCAGTTCCTGGCAGACCTGGAGGGAGAAGCAGTCCTTATTACAGTACAGGGCACAGAGTTTAAAGGAACACTAAACATTGCAGGGGTCATGCAAATTGTGAAAGCCCATGAAAAGATCTTTCAAATGAGGTATTGGGTTTACCTGTGGGGGACAGGAGTATTGAGATATGAATAGCTAAGTAATGTGTAAATCAACTCATAGCAACAGCCATTTCATGCAGTCTTAAAAACAAGAAGTGATGTCACTGAGGGGCTAGATCTATGTTGTTAATTACACCTTGCCCCTCAGTGACATCACTTTCTGTTGTAAGATTGCATGAAATGGCTGCTGCCTTGTTTTGATTTTCAGATGATTTAAACATTCATATCTCAAGACATTTGACACCTACAATGAAGCCAAATACCTCATTCAGCATAACTTTTCAGGGGCTTTCACAGTTTGAGCAATCCCTGCAATGTTTACTGTCCCTTTAAGGTGAAGTTTGTTGTGGATGGCGTCTCTGTGGGCAGAGAAGACAAGCTTACTATCAAGTCACACACTAAGGAATTTGCAGGCAGTTATGACCTCCACGTGGGTGCCATCCTACATGGAGAGAACACGGGAGGGCGAGAGCCTGGCCAGTTTCTGGGTGGTGCCAAAGATCATGGGCACAGTATTTTTGGTATTGACCCAGATCTGGTTGATATGGAGCCAGCGCAGTATGTTATGGAAGTCAGGCTGCAGCAGATCCACCACAGCTGAGGCCAAAAGTCCAGAGGCGTAAATGACTGTGGCATCCGCATACATGTTAATATGTGAAGAACACAAGCAGAAGGCAGGTCATTTAGGAGAATTGAAAACAGGATAGAACCCAGAATGGAGCCCTGTGGGATTCCTGCTAGGCTGGGGAGGGAAGGGAACAGAATGTCACCCACTTGTACCGACTGTTGATCGCTTGTGAGATATAAGTGGAACCAGTGTATAGCAGGTGCTGAGAGACCGGCCAAGCTCAGTTTTTTGAGGAGAGGGTGGGACACCGAGTCAAAGGCTTTGAGGGTTGTGGTATCTTGACCAGTGCACAACATGGATTTCAGAAAAATTGTAGTACTTTGACTGCATTGTTGGAAAACATAACTTCTGACTAATGCCTTGGACAGTGGTGACATAGCTGGATCAGTTTATATAGACTTATCACTAGCATTCGATTTAGTGAACCATTTGTTGCTTGTGAAAAGGCTGTATGAACTTGGATTGGCAAGGAATGTATATTAGTGGTTTCAGAACTACCTACTGTGTCGGTCTCAAAAAGTAAAATTGGGTAATGCTGGTGTAACCCCTAGGTGGCACTATCCCAAGGGCTACTACCCCTGCCTGCATGGCTAGTTGCAGGTTAAGGGGCCTGGGTACTGAAATGGGTGCCTCCACACAGAGGACAGGGTTGTTAGTAGCAAGGCTAACCTGGGTACAGCCCTCCGGGACACTGTAACCCCCCCTCTTTCCCCTCTAGTGGCCTGGACAATGTACAATAAACACTTTCGCAATAACCCTTGTTCACCACACAAATCCCCATTCTGGCTGCACTTACCACCAGGGCTGGTTTCTCTGGCATCGGCCCTGGAGACCCCCTGTAAAACAAGGTTATGCACAGCAAATAACAACAGTACAGTACTTTTGCCACAAACTGGAACCACAGTCAGGTTAAATGCAAAAAGAGCTGGGTCTGATTTATTTAGGGGACTTGAACAAGGGAGGGGCATAATCAGGTTGATTGGCTTAGAAACATAGAAACATAGACTTTGACAGCAGATAAGGACCGCTTGGCCCACCTAGTCTGCCCATTTCCCTACCTACAGGATAGGCCGCAGATCCTAGTTTACCAACAGCCTATTTCTTCCTACCCCCCACAAGAACTGCCTTATGTCTGTCCCATGCATTCTTGAATTCTCCCACAGTTTATACCCCACAACCTCCTCAGGAAGGCTGTTCCATGCATCCACTACCCTCTCTGTGAAAAAATACTTCCTCACATTGCCCCGGAACCGCACCCCCTCTATCTTTAAATTGTGTCCCCTTGTTCTTGCACATCTCTTTTTCTGGAAGATGCTATTCTCTTGGACTTTGTTGATTCCACTGAGGTACTTAAAAGTTTCTGTTATGTCCCCCTCTCCCTTCTTTCCCCAAGGGTATACATATTAAGTTCCTTTAGTCTGTCTTCGTATGGCTTCTCTTGCAGACCCTGCACCATTTTAGTTGCCCTCCTCTGGACTGCCTCTATCCTGTCTATGTCCTTGCGGAGATGAGGTCTCCAGAACTGGACACAGTACTCCAGATGGGGTCTCACCAACTGTCTGTACAGAGGGATAACAACTTCCTGTTTTCTGCTGGTGATGCCTCTCCCTATGCATCCCAGTATACCCCTAGCCCTCCCTACTGCCTTCTCACATTGCTTGCTAACCTTAAGGTCATCTGATATGATTACCCCCAGGTCCTTTTCCTTTTGTTGTTGTTGTTACTACCTCTCCCCACATTGTGTAATCTTCTCCTGGGTTCTTGTTTCCCAGGTGCATTATTTTGCACTTCTTTGCATTGAATCCAAGCTGCCATACTTCTGACCATTCCTCCAACCTTGGCAAGTCCCTTCTCATCCTTTCCACGCCTTCTTGTGTATCAACCCTGTTGCAGATCTTTGTGTCATCTATAAGGAGGCATATTTTTCCTTCCAGTCCCTCTGCAATGTCACTTATAAAGACATTAAAAAGGACTGGACCCAGTACTGAACCCTGCAGTACCCCACTAGTAACCCCTCCTTCTTCAGAGTGGACTCCATTTACAATTACCTTCTGTGTCCTGTTGTCCAGCCAATGTTTTACCCAGGCTACCACCCTGGGACCCACTCCCAGGCTGCTTAATTTGACTATTAATCTTTTGTGTGGGACTGTGTCAAATGCCTTGCTAAAGTCTAGGTAGGCCATGTCCACAGCCCCTCCCTGGTCTACTACTTTGGTCACCCAGTCAAAGAAATGTATTAGATTTGTCTGACATGACCTTCCCGCTGTGAACCCATGCTGCCTTGGGTCCTGTGCCCCACTGGCCTCTAGCTACTCAACAATTCTTTCCTTCAGAAGTGACTCCATCACTTTCCCTACCACAGAGGTCAAACTGACAGGTCTGTAGTTTCCTGCCTCTGTCTTGGTCCCACTTTTGTGAAGGGGAATCACATCCACCTTCCTCCAGTCCTTGGGTACCACACCATCCTCCCATGATTTATTAAAAAGAGTAGTCAATGGTTTCACTAGTTCCCCCCTTAATTCTTTTAGAATTTGGGGGTGAATTCCATTAGGTCCCATTGCTTTGTCCACCTTCAGTTTTAGGCACTCTTGCAGAACCCTTTCTTCTGTGAAAGGGCTGGGATCGACCCCCCCCCCCCATCAAGAGTGCTTCTGTTAGGCTTAAAGGCTAAATCAATCAGGTAGTCATGCATGCACTTCAGAGTCCCTAACAGTCATACACTCTGGGTACCCAGGTAGGAGTAAGGTGGGCTACCCTGCTAGAGCCCACTAGAACGTTGCCAAGGGTAGGCCGGCGTCGCAGCTGGTTGGGGCCCTGTGATAGAAGAAAGAAACATACACAGCCACACACAATTTGTAATCCAGAGCCGGATGGCTCAGTTCATGACAAGAAAGCAACAAGTGAATTAGATGACAACACTTTTGATTTAGCTAATGTTGCAGGGAGCTACCCTGGTGTTTACTTATGATACCCAATACAGGACACAGGAGGGACAAAATTGAGACTGCAGGTTGATGAACTGGAGTGCCAGGACAAGCAGGGCCCACATGATTCACAGAGGCGTTGCTCCTGTTCAAAGCATTGAGCAGGGTCTAATCCCCAGGAAGGTCTCTCATCTATAGTTTTCTCTGTAGCGTTAGTAATCTGGCTGGGCCAGTGTGATAAGGCCCAGACCGAGGAACAGTTCGGATGTAAGTCCGAGAAAGCTGGATGCAGCCTCCAGAAAGCAAGGCACAGTTAAACACACAGTGGAGAACCAAATCGTGACCCACTAGCAGCACACAGCACATTTATAGTAAAGTAATCACCACTATACCAGGCGGATGGCAGTCTGGTTGCAATCAGAGAGCCTCTGCGCAAAACCAGGAGTTCAGCTGTAAATGCAGGTCCTGACAGGCCGATCACATTCAGCAAATCTTCGGTCTTCTTCAGGTTTCAAGCCTGGTCACCAAGTCAGTGGCTTAAATCTCTCACAAACTTTGGATGCTGTCTGATTCTTTAGAGAGCTCCCTTACAAGGGACAGCAGCAGGCAGGCCAAAACTCAGCCCTTCCATGGTTCTCCCACGCGAACTACACAGCAGCTACTGCTCGAATCTCTCAAGCTGTTCACTCTTTCAATTCCCAACTCTGACTGACTCTCTGCTGCAAGCAGCCTGGGACTTTCCCCAGGATCCAAAAGGTTCAGTTGGCTGATCCATCTGTCAGTCAATACAAGGGATCCCCCTCCAGGTCCATTTGGGCGCCAAAGTCTCAAAACTACAATTCCTACAGAACTTTGCTCCCACAAGACCCCTGGGGCCAGACACCATTTTAGGGTCCCCAAAGGTACTGATTAGTCCACAATAGCAGTCCAGGACCCACATAGTGGTACAATACCAAAACATCCATGCTGCAAAAAAGGCAGGTTAGACAAACTTCCATAACATTACTATTCTAATAGATAAGCAACAAATAAGCATAGCTTCTAACAGAGCTTCCTCTGTGCAAATAACGATGGCAGAATGGAACGATTGTGGGACTCGAGCATAGAAACACTCAGCCTCCCCCCCCCAGATTAAATAAGCACCATATTATAGGCAGTTTTTAAAGAGACAGAACGCAGAGGCATTAAGGCACTCTCATACAACACTTTTAAATGTTAAGACACAGGATACCAGCCTGGTCATGGGCATTTAGGCAAGCCCAAGGAAGACTTTTCAGGAACCCCACTTGTAGGGGGGTTACACCGTATCATTACAAAATATGGTTAATACAGGAGTATCACGTGTCAGTTTTGGGACCTCTGCTTTTCAGCCTATTTTTGAATGATCTGCCTATGGTTTGCCAGGACTGTAAAGTTATTCTTTATGCTGACAATGCAGTCCTGGCAGCCAGAAGTAAATCTGTTTCTGACTTAACTAAACCACTTCGGGGGGATTTTCATAATGTTCAGAAGTGGTTTATAAGAAGTAAATTACTTGTGACATAAGAAAAAAACAACAATGTTGTGGTTAAAAAAAAAGCGCACAATTGTGGTCCTCTGAAAATAACATCTATTTCTGGTGAGAAATCGCAGCAAGTACCTTTTTCATGTATCTAGGTGTTTACTTGGATATTATGCTGTCCTTTGCCAAGCATATTGACTGGGCCATAAAGAAATTAATATTGTACAGAATGTTTATAGCTGTAGTGTTGGGACTGTTATATAAGAAATAAAAATAATTTTACTTTGGATGCCTGAGAGTTAGTGATCCTAAGTTTGTTACTTTCTTTGACAGACTGTGGCCTGCCCATTTATGTGATGGCAACAGATAGTGTATTGGATAGAATGAAAGCTGTATATAGTAGAATTTGTTGGTTTGTGTTACACACAATAACAGAGATTGTCATCATCATGATTTGTATTTGAGACTGGATTATCTCCCACTGGATGCTAGAATTGTCTGCTTTGATAGCATTTGGTGTTGGAAAATTGTTAATGTCCAGAGTACCAGTAATTTGTATAAGCTGCTGACCAAAATATTTTAACTCGTATAATATTAGAACAACAAAACATCTACAATTAGAGGTACTGATTGCAAAACTTCCATAAAACAAGGCTCCTTGAAATACAGATTTGTGAAAACTTGGAATACTCTTCCAACTAACATATTGCACAGAGAATGCTTGGGGCAATTTAAAAATGGATTAAGAATGCACCTAAATGACTACAAGATGTGTAGCTGCCTCAGCTAGTTATTATTTCATTGTGATATGATTTTATATATTGTGATGAGATATTTAACACTGCAGATTTGTTATTGTATTATTCGTAATGTGTTGTGTTGCAGTTTGACTGGGTCACCTTTGAAAAAGAGCACTTGTGTCTAAAGGTTTTTTCCTATGAATAAAATTCAGATTCAAAATTCAAATTCAACCCTCCTGGAGCCTGATAAGTATCCCACTATTACCGCTTACATTTTTTCACAGTGTTAAAATTTAAATGCTTTTGACCTTGTTTTCATAAATTGTTGTTCACCTCTCAAAGCTATAGTTGTTCTATGCTTTTAAGTAAAATGAAATTTTGCAAACCAGCAAATTACATATAATAAGACATGTGTGGATCTGTAACACTCATTTCTTTTCACCCACCCTCAGTGTGTGATGCCTTTTTAAAGCCACTCAGGCTCTGCTCGCGCTCGGGGTTTAAGTGGTATCACACACCTCGGGTGCGTGAAAAAACTCGTAATACATATCTGCACATGTAATGTGCTAGAAATACATTATGAGTTTGACATATAAAGTGCTAAGCTGCAAAGATGGATACCAGTCAACAACTACTTATTGTACCTACAAAGTGCAACAAGCTAAATTCACATTATACCTAGCAATGGTCTCAGCTAATTGAAAAAAAAAAACAAAATAAAAGCACCATTTTTCCTACCAGTTATACTCTGTTATTGATTTGCTATTTTTTGAATGACTTTATGTTTATTAATAAAGTGCTAACACAGCATAACCACATTTCATGTATCGCTTTTCCTCATTATTGGTGTTGCCCTTTCATAAGAGCAAATTTCCATAGAAACACAGTCCTGGACTTTATACTGCCACAGCTGTTCTCAACTGTTAGCACGATCAAGCTATTAGTGGACGAAACTCTGGCAGGGTCCATTCGATGTGGGAAGGATACTACAAACAGTGTTAATGTTGAGGAGGCTCACATGTTTAATACCTCCTTACATATAATCATAACAAATGAATTGTTTTTACCTTTAAAGTAAAATCAGCTTACTGTACCTAACGTGTTGCAATTTGTCAGGCTCCACTGCTAGCACTAACACAAAAACTTTATTTATTTTTATTTTTTTATCATTTTATTTTACAATTTTTGGCCAGGAAAGACACACAGAGCTAAGGCTTGTTTCCAGGCAGGCAATCAGTTAATTTATTTTTAGTGGAATTCTAAAACTTCCATGAGTTGAAATCTGGAAGTCATTCCAAATTTTTGAAAGTCAAAATACTTCCTGGATCCCACATTTGGTAGTCAGTATTCTAGGAAGGACCAATCTATAGATGTTGATATAAATATTAATGTTAAAATATAATTTCTTTAAGAAAAATCCATTGTTTCTGACATTCAATCAATCAATCAAAATCTTTATTTATCCAGGTGGGCACCATTGAGCAGGGCTCATTTGTAAGATGGACCTGGTCATACAAAAATCATAGTACAGTAACATGGTAAAACATAATGCAATATTATACAAAGAAGAAGAAAAAGGAAAAAGAAGAAAAGCTTACAATTTTGGAAGTCATCTTATTTTTGTTGTTGTTGTTTTAAATTCAGAAGTCAATGACTTCCTCTCCCTTTATTTTAGAAGTTTTTGTTTTATTTCTGAAAGTCAAATACTCCCAAACTGGAGTTACCCGACTCCTGTTTCAGGTGTGTCCTGGGAGCACAGGTAAGTTAAATGACTTGCTCATAGTCACACAGTATGCAAATGGTGGCTGTGAGCCACGTGGATGGGGAGAGCTGATGATGCCAGTTTAAAAACAAATTTTAAATAATAAAAAAGAAACTGTACAACTTTAAAAAAAAAGTTTCAATAAAAAAATTGGAAGTCAGTCCTTTGATCTGGTGGTAGCACTATCGCTCACACTGGTGACAACACGGGTTCAAGAAAGAGCTTGAGTCATTAGAGGGCCAGCCCAGAGAACATGGACTGAGCATCAAACAAGATCCTTTTTCATTGGGGAGGAGGGAGGGCACAAGTCTCACTACACTACCACCACCCCCGTAAGCACAGGCGACGGTGCAGTCAGTGCTAATGAGCTGGGAGGCAGGATGCTGGCGTGCTCTGGCACACACTGACTCATGTTAGCGTGCATGTGTACATCCACAGAGCTCTATCCTTTGGCATCCTAGCGGTGCAGAATAGTAACTATGGAAACAAACCCTCACCACAGCATGATGACATCTGCCTATCATCACAGGCCCCACATTGTTGACTGTGGCACTAGCAATGAACCAAGCTTCAGCTCCATCAGGGGAGGGTCCACCCTCTGGTGACCCCACCTTGGGGGGCAAGCTAGGGAGGACCAGGCACAGAGGTCAGTCCCAGAGAAGGCGGGTGACAGGCCTGAGGACAGGTGGGGGAGTCAGAATTGAAGAAGGACCAGCTGGGGAGAGCAGGGGGAATAAAGCATACCGTTTTTTTTTATTTATCATTTTACTTTATGTCTGTGTGTGGGGGGGGTACAGAGGGTCAGGTACAACACACACCAGCAAACTATTGTCACCTCCCCGCCCCCCGGTGGTGGAGGGGCTATTTTATGTTAATTGTGAAATACTGTGGGATCATACTGTTTTCTTATTTTTAAAACTTTTAATTAGCAAAAGCCTGTTCTGAGTACAATAAGACATGATGGGGGTGTACACTGTGCTAAGATGAAGGCACTTCCAGGGGATGAAGGTACTTGGCCTGAAGCCTCATGTCTTACTAAGCCCCTGGGACTGTGTTTATCTTAGCACAATTCATCATACCCCTTGTGTCTTTTTGCATATGTACATCAGTGCCACATATTAGAACCATTTTCGGTACTGAAATACAGAGCAACATACCCTATATGGCTTGAAAGGATTTCAAAGACTTTTTTGCTCAGCTGATATTCCCAGACCTCTCCCTCTCCATAAGTCATTAATTAGTAAATGTTATTTTACCCACACTTATTAGAAGTGCTATCCACAAAGTTGGGTTGGCATTTACTGTACTAACTTTTGCTGTGATCTTTGTGACTCAGAACACCAGTCTAGACATAACAGCCTTCAGAATATTCATCTCATCAGCATTTGTTAGTTGCTAATGTCTGTCGACAGTGATATCTAACAATAGCTCTTGTTTTAGTAAAGTTTAAGTTTCCAGGTGATAGATAGATAGATAGATAGATAGATAGATAGATAGATAGATAGATAGATAGATAGACAGACAGACAGACAGACAGACAGATAGATAGTCTGTAGATAGATAGACAGACAGATAGGTATAGAGACAGGCACGACAGACAGACAGATAGACAGAGAGGCAGACTATGTTAGCTATTAGAAATGCATAGGAACGAAAGTATAATGACAATACAGTACAATTACCAGTTAGGTTGTCAGCTGGACTGACACATATTTCAGATGCCATAATAACCAGGTTCTATCCATAGTACACAGCTGGTTATTACAGCATAGGAGTCAATCAAATCATCAAGATTCCATGTAAGATTATTCTTTACAGTTCATGCCAAACTGCCATCACTACACAAGCCATTTCGTACCTCTGTTCCCCAAATCACCATAAAATACACATAAGAAGGCTGGTCCGGTGGTACTGAGAGTTGAGGTGCTGGATGCCACACCTCGCATCATGCTGATGACTCGAGTTCAGGAATGAGCCTGGGTCATCGGGGTTTGGCCGGGGGGAGGTAGCTGGAATGAGCAGCTGAAAAGGCCACTCTCCTCTCCCTGGGAGGGACTTTGTCAGCCCCGCAGTTCCACTGTCCCCAGGTGGAGGCCTGAGGGTGGTGTCGGTGAGTGGGCAGCAGGAATAGTCAGGGCACTGCAGAACCCCAGCGTGCATGTGCCTCCAGACATGTACGCATGGCCGTTGCATGGGAGGGAGAAAACTGGAAAAAAAACAGAGCTGGCAGGCTCCATGAAGCCCCAACTGTGATCACAGTGATAGGATCGCAGGTCAGGAACTAATGCAAGCCTCCCATGGGGAGCCCGGGCCCCACCTGCCAGCTCCAGGGGGCATAAATACAATAATGAAAAAATACAAACTCATGAATGGCAGTCAGTCTTGCTGGCCTCCTGACCCCCAAGCACTCATATAGACAGCTCCGAACCAGTGGTAGAAATCTCCTGGAGGAGCCAAGAGTTAGGACAGTGGCAGGTGGCAAATCCTTCGCTCACACTGCACCTGTACTCTGGAACAAGCTCCTTGCCAACCTACAAGAAGCAACCTCCCTGCAGCTCTTGCGTGAAGGGCTCAAGGAGTACCTGTTGGATAATAGCAAATGTTCATGCACTTGAATAGTTACCCAGGTCTTCCCAAGCCTAACTGTTCTGTCTAATGAAGATGCACCATCTGTCATTGTTGTATAGTAACTCCGACCAGGACTGGAGACTACTCCTGTTGTGAATGTTTACAGTGATCGTATTAAACATTGTCTATCTGTGTTTATGTATTGCTGATGTGAATTGTATCTGTACAGAAATGTTTCTTTGTAACTTCAATGCAATGTTTCTGGTAAATGTTTATTCTATTTAACTAATGCCGGGTCACCCCTGCAAAAATGATCTTCGGGGCTCAGTGGGTCTTATTTATTTATTTATTTATTTATTAGAACATCAGTTTAACAACCTTTGAGCCAGAGGCTCATTTACAAAGGTACCTCATCACAGTGAGGACAAAACAGTGCAAGAAACAAACATCAAGGCAGACAAAAATCTGAGTACATTTAGGAATCAGCCAAAAATACAGGCATTTGTCAAACACAGTATACAACAGGCTTACATGTGCGCTTTACAGAGTAGACAATGTACAGTAGTTACATGGAGATTGATTCAGTGGGCAGAATAAAGGTAAGGCTGGGTGGAAGGCATCAGAAGAGGAGTGTGGGGAAGATAGTAGCAAGTAAAGGTAGAGCTGGACAGAAGGTCAGAGAGCAGCTCAGTGAGCCTTGTCTGGGAGGATAGGAGGAGGCTTAGAGGCAGGTACAGCTGCGTGTTGAGAGCAGGTGATTTCTAAGGCTAGTTTTAAAATAAGATAACGAGGCGTCATAAGTGACTCCGGCGGGGAGGGCGTTATACCAACAGGGGGCTCTGTAGGGGTAAGCCCTTTGACCTTGCGAGGTTCTCGCCCTCGGTATAACCAGTGCAGTTTTGGGGGATATACGGGTATGCACTGTAGGGTTTGCTCGGTGGATAGTGGTTGACAGACCCGGTGGGGAAAGCCCAAGGAGTGATTTTTTTGTTAGGAGGCAGGTTTGGTATTTGAGGCGCTCATCTAGGTTGAGTAGATTAGCCATGGTGTAAAGAAGGCAAGTGTGGGTTAGACTAGGAGCCCCAGTTATGAGCCTGCAGGCCTTGTTTAAGGTGGGGCGGATCTTGTACAGGGCAGTCTGGTCTGCTGCACCATACACAGGTAGGCCATAGTCTACCAGAGATAGAACAGAGGATGTGACTGCAAGTCGGAGGGCATCCGTGGGGAGGCAGTTTTTATGACGATAAAGTATACCCAGCCAAGTGTTAGAGGCTGAGGCAAGGGGCAGAGATGTGGGCATGAAAAGAGGAGGGGTCAAAGGTTATACCTAGGTATTTATAAAGAGTGAACTAGCTCAATAGGGAGTTTAGAGGTGGAGTGGACTGCGAGAGGATAGTTACTGGATTTATTTTGGGGGTGGGCAAAGAGTATGATTTTGGTTTTCTTTAGATTAATTATGAGTCTGTGCTCAGTAAACCAGGCTTCTGCGTCATTGCAGGATTCCTGCAGAGAATCCTGAAGTGAGATGGGATTACGGTCGGAGGCAAAGAGTACAGCATCATCTGCGTAAAGAAGGATTTTAGCAGTACATACACTGGGCAGGAGTTGAGAAAAAGGGAAAGAGCAAGGGCCCAAGAATGGAGCCCTGAGGGACTCCGGAGCGGATAGGGCAGGTGCTGGAAAGTTTCCCGTTGATTTTCACACGTTGTGAGTGGGCCGACAAGTAACTGGAGCACCAGGAAACAGGCCCAGTGGCAAGGCCTAAGTGACTACGGGTAGCTAGCAGGAGGGGGTGGGAGACAGTATCAAAGGCTTTTGATAAGTCAATGAACACTGCACCTGCTAGGGAGCCAGAGTCCAGTGACGTGTGAAGAAAGTTAGAGAACTCCAGGAGGGCAGTATTGGTGCTGTGGCCTGCTCTGAAACCATGTTGTTCTGGGCAGAGGATGCTATATTTATCGAGGTATTCAGAGATTTGGGTGGCTACAATTTTTTCTAAGGCCTTAGAGAGAGGAGAGAGGAGAGAGGAGAGAGGATTGAGATAGGTCGATAATTGCTAGAGAGGGTCCTATCACCACCCTTGTGTATTGGGGTGACAGTAGCTATTTTCCAGGCAGAGGAGAATTGCCCTAGACAGAGAGATTTGTTAAAGAGGCTGGTGATTGGTGAGATAACCAGATCCAGAACCTGACGGAGAAGACTGGGATCAAGGGAATCATTGCCAATTGTGTTACTCTGTAAGGCCTTGAGTAGATAAGGTCTGACTTCCTGGGCAGTGACTCGGCGCAGGTAGAACAAGGGGCGTGGGAGAATAGAGACAGACCTAGAGGGAGGGGGAGCGAAGAAATTATCTGGGAGCACTGGGCTAAGGTCTGTGAAAGATTTGTTGAGGTGGTTGGCAATAAGGACAGGGTCTGAGGAGACCGAACCATTAATGTTGATAAGCTAAGGTGGGGGGGAACGCGTGTCACCATTCAGCTGCTTAATGTTGTCCCAGAAGGTCCTAGCGTTCCCCCATGAGGAAGTGAGGGAGGCTTGATAGTGCTCAGCCTTAAGCTGCGGATGGCCCATGTACATTGTTCTGGGCAGCAGCAGCATAGGGCCAGCCTGTCAGCTGGTGGCTCGTTTCTGTGGCAGGCAATGTGCCATGATTGTCCCTGTGCTTACAGTTGGCTTAGGGTGGGGGTAACCCAGGGGGCATGCCTTACTTTGGACCGGCGTGCAGTTATGGGTGCAAAAATGTTGCAAGCAGAGTTGAGGGTGTGGATAAAGAAGGTAAGGGCCGTGTCAATATCGTTTAGTATAGGGGACCAGTCTATGAGGGCTAGGAGTTGCTTAAGGCCTTTCAGCCCACCAGGTCTAAGACACCGCCGAAGGGTAGTTTGTGCTATGGGTTTGGGCAAGGGTTCATGCAATTTTGGTAACCGGGTCTACCCGGTTACCAAAATTTAAATAAATAAATAAATAATATTCATAAGAATCAACATCTGTGTTGAAAAAACAAAGTCAATCAAGTCTGTAATAAACAAACGTTTCATTGATTTGCTGCTTAAAAAATACCAGTGCTGTCCACACTGATTTGCAATCATCAACAGACATTCGGTTTAAAGTGTTGTCTCTCACATAATCACACACACACACACACACACACACACACACACACACACTAATTCAAAAGAAAGTGCATATTTTTTTAATCCCAACTTCAGTTTTTTTTTGAGTAAAAACAACAAAGCAGCCTGTATAAGTGAAGCATCATTTAGCATTTCAAATATAAAACAGTTTCACGCTGCTTGAGCGGCCGCAGCAGCCAAGCAGACAGAAGCTGCACAAGTACCATAACCCCTTCATTTCGTGAGCTACTAATCTTAGAAATTGTCAAAACCCAATATATTTATTAAAATAAAGCAGATTGACAGGGGAATCACAGAGTGAACGTGAAAGCCAGCATCACTGCATACACAACTTGTAACTACGGCCAAAATTTTAACCCATGGTCAGAAGTGTGATTTTGGGGTAAAGTGGTATTTTAATGGAAAGAGAAAAAGCAACATAAAAGTAGACAATGTGAATAAAATGTACGTTTCTACTTATAAAAACAAAGTCAAAAGATGAATGTGCTCCCCTTTTAATAAACTTTGTTTTATTGTGTTTTTAATACAAAACAACTGCTCACTATGTTGGGGGGTATTACAGTGACGGAGGATTACATTGTTGCAATGTTACGACTACCCCTGTCCCTGTATGTGTGGGCGGGGAAGGGAAAACAATAGTGGGGAAAGGATAAGACAGCAGGAAGTGAGGTACCTGGTTGAACTGCTCCTGTGCTGGAGTGGCAAGGCACTTGCTCCTACAGCAAAAGAAATCTGGGGACCAGGGTTTGGTTCCTGTCTCCCAAAACATTTTTTTTTTTTCCAAACACATTCCCCCCCAGTGACTTTCTCCCTGTCCCCAAGGTACACACCCCCCTTGGAGTTGATTACAAAAATTCTGGGGTGTGGGAGAAAGAAATCCTGCTGTCATGTTTTTTTTTGTTTTGTTTTGTGTTTTTGCGGTATTCCTGTAGTTAGTGTTTTTACCGACTTTGTGATTGATGCCCAGTGTTCTGGTTATAGTGTAGTGTGCCGCAGTGTTTTTGTTGGAGATGTTATCGCCTAGAACCATATAAAATAAATGATAGGTTTTGTTATTAGCTTTTTTATACACACTCAATCGGTGATACTATTATAAACTTCACACTCATGGCTTATGTGATATCGGACACCTCGGATGTGTAAAAAAGCTCATAATGTACAACACCCAATCCATTATTCTCTCTTTTATACCCACCCGGGGTTTGTAATGCTACGTAAGCCCCAAGTGCATGTCTAGACTGTGCCTCAGAAACATAGGAACATAGACAATGGCAACAGAAAAAAAAAACAGTGGTCCATCCAGTCTGCGTGAGTGAGTTCCCTATCTAGCCCTGGGACCTACTGTCTACAGGGTCCTGCTCACCCCATTCTTCCCCCCATTCTCCTCCCTGATTCTGCCACCCTGAGCAACCACTATACTCTTCATTCTGTCCCTACCATGCTTGAAACCACTAACAATTTTCGCAACTACCACTTCAGCCAGCAGACTGTTCCATGGCTCCACCACCCTTTCTGTAAAATAGTACTTCCTCATGTCCCTCTTGAACCTCCCTCCCTTTACTTTCCACTCATGTCCACATCCCAATAAATTCAAGCTAAATAGTTCCCTGCAGTTCACCTTGTTAATTCCTTCTAGGGACTTGGAGGTCTCTATCATATCTCTTTCTTCTCCCTTCTGGTCTCTAGCGAGTGCATGTTCAGTACCTTGAGGGACTACTCATACGACCTGCACTGTTGGTTCTAAATCATTTTTGTTACCCTGCTCTGCACTGTGTCCAGCATACAGTATCTTTCCTGAGGTTAGAACTCCAGAACTGGGTGCAGTACTCCAGGTGTGGCCTCACTAAAGATCTATACTGGGAAAGTATTACCTCCTTGCTTCTGCTAGCAATACTCCTCCTGATACATCACAGAACCTAACTAGCCTTGCTCTATGCCTTGTTGCACTGACTCAATTTCTTGAGGGAGTCACAGATGATAATTCCAAGGTACTGTTCCTCAGCCATAGTGCAAAGTCTCACCCTACCCATTCAGTACTCCTGGGGATCTTCCTGGACATAAAGTCTCCACCACTCATTCACACTGAAAGAAGTATGCCGGAGGCACTAGGACCCAGCAGGAGCCAAACTTTTTCAGGAGGGTCGGTGCTGAGATGGAGCCATGAGGAAGCAACACCATGAGCCAGACTTGTGCGGTATGGACTATCTTAGCGTTGACCCTCCAACCGCCTCAGTTCCTTTTTTCCTGCCAACGGGTGTCGTTTCAGCAGTGACGTTGCTTGCCCACTGGGAGTCAAACATCAAACAGCAACTTAGTTTTTAGTTTTACTATTTTGTATTTTATCACGAAAAGTGCCAATTATATTTTAATAAATTCTTACTTGTACAAGAAAGAAGTCTTCAGCCCTCCATTGACTGAGTCGACCATGAGTGGGGCAGGTGATGGTAGGGAGACTTCATATGAAAGCTGTTCAGTCAGCTGGGCTGGGTCTGGTCCACCGCCCTCTCCTGGAGGGGGGTCTGACAACAAACAGTCCAGTGCTCGGAGGGATGGGCGGTCCCCTCAAAAGCATAAAAAGAAATGGTCCCATTCATGGCACCGTTGAGCTTCGAGTTCTTCTTTAGCCCACCAGTTGAAGAAGAAATGGCATCACTCAAGGTCGCCCTCTGGTACATCTGTACATAGATGGTTGGTTGTTAGGTTCAGGAGCCAGTCTCTGCTTCTTTTGGAGTTGCCAGTTTGTGTCTCTGGTAGCCAGCCTCTTCGATGCTGGAGCTCCTTTCCATCTATTGGAGGGGCTTCCAATGAGCAGTTTCACCATTGGGCCACTCTTATGGAGCTGTGGGCTCGGAGGTTGTCCTGACCACCTGAACCGACCAGTCTGTCGTCGAGGCCTTGGGGCCTGTCGGTTTCAGATCAACAGGCAGGGTGGTTAGGACTTCCTAGTCATGCGGCGCCTTCTTCGGTGCTGTCGACTCTGCGCTCCGGTGTCTATCCCTCTTCCATGGCTGCGGTGCAGGGGTCCACACCGATGCTTTTATCACCTGCCATTGTTCCTCCTTTACCTTCAAATCACAGTTCTCAGACTTCTGCCATGGTGCTGTCAACTGTGGTGCTGACTCCTCCGGTGCCAAGGTCCTTTTCAACACCGCGGGTGGTGTCAGTGCCGCATACACTGTCAGCACTGTCCTCGGCACCAGGGTTGGTGTCAGTGCCGTGTGCAGTGCCACGCTACCCATCGGTGCCACCTTCGGCACAAGAGCATCGGCATGTGTGCGGTGTCATGCTTCCTGTTGGCACAATGCGCAATGCCGTTTTCTGTGTCGGCACTATCTCTGTACTCGGCGACGTTCTCTTCAACAGCACCGAGGTTTTTGATTCCAATTCTTTCTCCTTCTCTTCTTCCTCCTGGTTTTCATTCTGTTCTGGTCTATACAGCCACCCCTGGACTATCAGGAGATGATTTTGAGCCTGATCTGGATCTTCAGATGGGTGATGATGTTGATGACGATTCTGCCCTGGGGGAAGGGATCAGTCCTCCTGCAGAGCCTGTTGTTGAAGACCTTTCCTTTAAGTCTCTGCTAAAGAATTTAAATTCTACTCTTTCTCTCCAGTCCATGGAAATCAATCCTGGGAAGCTTCTGTGTCTCCAATATCTACATGTTCCGGAAATCTCCTATGGATTTAACCCCTCTAGTACAGTCCTCTTTCAAGACTTTTTCCCAGATGGTGTGAAAGAATCTGTCTCTTATTCCTTCTGTGGCCAAGTCCATAGATAGGAAATATGCCCCTCCCAAGGATTGCCCCATCTTGGCCTCACAAGCTTTTGCTGATGCCATAGTGGTCCTGGCAGAGAATGATAAGGCTGTCCTCCCTCAGGAATCTACAGCCCATCCTATAAACAAAGAATCTCACAAGCTAGACACCTTGGGTAAGAGAGTCTTTGCTGACTCAACCCCGGGCATGTGCACTGTCAGCTACCAGGGCTATTTTTCTCAATATGAGTATGTTCTTTGGCATTCACTCAGAGCAACAGTAGAAGCTCTGCTCAAGTCAGAGGTTAACTCAGAGCTACTACAGACCATAACTAGAGGTATCGAGTCCAATAACCAACAAATTAAAGCTGCAATGGATGCTTTTGATACTGCTTCCTGGACGGCGGTGGTTGGCATTTGCACCCGTCACCATTCCTGACTGTGTACTTTGGACTTTATGAATGACGCCCAACAAAAAGTCATGGCCTTACCTTTCAATGGTATATATCTGTTTGGGCCTCAGGTGGAACAAGCACTAGAGGCCACACAGAAGACTAGGTCTGCCATTAAGACAGCTAGCCCTCCGCCCGCTCCCTCCCGAGGAGGTGAGAACAAGTATCAGTTTCACAACCATCAGCCCTTTCATGGCAAAGACAGAGGATGTTTTAACAGAAACCAAACCCCTCAGCTGCAAAAGAAAACACAGCAGAAGGCACAAGGCCCAAAAGTGCCCAGTGCCACCTTCTGAGTTTCCAGCCCAGGTCCCACCTCAGCTGCCCGAGGGGGACTCTTCCTCGACAGTGGGAGGACATCTGACTCAGTTCTATGACCAGTGGAAATCTATAACATCAGGCAAATGGGTCCTCAGGATAATCCATGAGGGGTACTCTGTCAACCTGTCGGAAACCCCTCCGGATCATCCTCCCAAGCAACAGCCCAGGTTGTCTGCGGCACAGTTAGACCTTCTTGCTTCTGAGGTATAAGGCCTTCTGAACAACAGGGCAGTAGAAGTAATTCCGCTGGATCAACAAAACACAGGTTTCTACTCTCATTACTTTCTGGTTCCAAAGAAAACTGGTGGCATGCGCACTATTCTGTATCTCAGAAAGTTAAACAAATTTTTGCACAAGGAAAAGTTCAAGAAGATATCACTCAGTGCCCTACTACCTTTGATTCATCAACACAATTGGCTAGCCTCCCTGGACATGCAGAACACCTACCAACACATTCTCATACACCCAAATCGCCACAAGTACCTACGGTTTGTGGTGCTGGGTCAACACTATCAATTCAGAGTCCTACCCTTTGGGCTATCCTTGGCGCCTCGAGGTTTTACAAAGTGATGTGCAGTTCTTGCGGTGCATCTAAGGAAAATCAGAATCCAAGTGTTCCCATATCTGGTGACTGGCTTCTAGCATGCCCCTCCAGGCGAGAGACTCTGGAGGCCATGACCACAGGTCAGACTTCCTCATGTCCATGGGAATCCTGCTGAACCTCAAAATGTCACAGTTGCAGCCCTCCCAGAAGCTCCTTTTCATAGGAACCCTTCTGGATACTTCCTGTGTGAAAGCTTTTCTTCTGGCGGACAGAAAGAGCGATATCCTACAGATGGCCCGCTTCATCAGAGGACACAGCTCAGTGCGAGCCCTCTCGATGCAACGGATGCTGGGTTTCATGGCATCCTTGTTATTCACTGTACCTTTAGCTCATCTCCACATGAGAAGCTCTCAGTGGATGCTCACTACTCAGTGGTCCCCAACCACTCGCCCTCAGTCCTTTCTCATCAAGGTGACAGAATCTCTGAAGAGGTCACTCACCTGCTGGTTTCAGGAGGACAACCTTCTGGAAGGATATCCCTTCACCCCTCTGGATCACCAGATCTCCATTACCACATATGATGGGTTGGGGAGCTCACTGCCGGGATCTTCACACACAGGGTACTTGGACTCGGGATGAGTCTCAGCTTCACTTAAATGTCCTAGAAATGAGAGCCGTCCTGTATGCAGTCCGAGCTTTGAAGGACATACTCTGTCACAAGAACATTCTCCTTCAAATGGACAACAAGGCAGTGATGTATTACATCAACAAACAGGGTAGTGCACACTCTTACCCATTATGCAGGGAAGCAATGAGAGTGTGGGAATGGTGTCTGGAGCACAAGGCTCTGATTCAGGTGGCTTACCTGCCAGAAGTACAAAATGGGCTGGCAGACCATCTCAGCAGAACAAAGACAGATCCTCACAAGTAGTCTCTCGACTTAACCATCATTCAGTCACTCTTCGAAGAGTGGGGAACTCCAGACCTGGACCTTTTTGCATCCCCACTCAACACAAAACTGCCTCTCTTCTGCTCCAGAAATCCAGCACCTGGCACTTTTTGTCAGGATGCATTCAGGCTGCAGCAGACAAAATACTTTCTATACGCATTTCCTCCTCTCCCCCTAATTCAGAGGATACTGCCCAAACTGGAGGCATGGGGAGCAGAATGATTTTCATTGCCCCATTCTGGCCTCGTCGGATCTGGTTTCCCCTAATAAATAGACTATTGGAAACCTCTCCAAAACCGCTTCCCCTTCAGATGAACCTTCTGACCCAGGGCCCTGTAGTCCATCCCAACCTGAGGTTCCTTCACCTCCATGCTTGGCTTCTGAGGAGATAGAGGTGAATAGGTTTAATGTTTCTCATAAGGTTTCACATATTCTTTTGACTGCACGCAAGCCAGCCACCAGAAAAACATACACAGCTAAATGGAAGCGTTTCTTTATCTGGTATGCAAAATCCTATTGGAATCCTTTTTCCTGCCCACTGAATAAAGTCTTGGAGTATCTCTTAGACCTCTCAAACACAAGTCTGCAATAATCCACAGTCAAAGTTCACCTTTGTGCAATTGCGGCATATCATGAGCCAGTATTCTCCATGTCACTGGCTCAGCTGCCTGTAGTTAAGAGGTTTCTTAAGGGGATTCTGCATACCAGACCTCCTATTAGATGGCCAGTTGCAGCCCGGGACATTAACCTTGTGCTAGACATGCTCACTCATAAACCTTTCGGGCCTCTAACTACTTGCGAGTTGAACTTCCTCACTTCGAAGACAGCCTTCCTGGTAGCCATTACTTCTACTCGTAGGGTGTCTGAAATACATGCCTTGGTCACAGACCCCCCCCCATATACTGTATTTCACAAGGACAAAGTAGTTCTTAGGACTCATCCTAAGTTCCTGCCTAAGGTTGTCTCAGAATTCCATCTGAATAAACCTTTAGTCCTTCCTACCTACTTTGCCAACTTCCAGAATGAGGGAGAGCATATCATTCATTCCCTAGATGTAAAAAGAGCCTTGCGGTTCTATCTGGATAGAACGAAGGAAATACACAAGGCTGAACAACTTTTTGTTTCCTTCAGCACGACCTAGCTGGGACAACCTGCTGCTATCAGGTGCATTTCAGTGTGGCTGGTGGCATGCCTTCACCATTGTTATTCCATGGCACAGGTCAAGCTGGAAGGCAGAGTGTACGCTCACTCTACCAGAGCAGTCACAGCATCTCTGGTGGAAATTCGTAATGTCCCCATTGCTGACATTTGCAATGCGTCTAACTGGAACTCCATGCATACTTTTGTTAAGCACTATGCCTTGGATGTCCATGCCAGATGATATCAGTCACTTGGCAGGACAATTCTTAACAGACTTCTGTCCTAAAAAGTGAGCTCCTCTCTCTCCTGCCGCCCATCTTGGGGGATTATTTAGCTCAGTACTCTCCCATTAGTGTGAATGAGTGGTGGAGATTTTATGTCCAGGAAGATATTGAAATTACGCACCTACCATAATTCTTGATCTTCTTGGATGAAGTCTTCACCACTCATTCACACACCCACCCACCCACCTTCCTCCCCGAACTCACGTCTCTGTTTCTGGTCTTTACTCCCTCAATGGTTGGACTGTGAAGATTTTGTTCTTGTCCCTTCTTACACGGGTCATTCGGACTATCTTATGTCCAATTTTTAGGTTACTGCTCTCTAGGTTAATTACACTGCACCTCCTCAGAAAAAAAAGTGCTGAGGTGGTTGGAGGGTCGACACCGAGACAGTCTATACCACATGAGCCTGGCTGCTTCCTTGCTGCTCCATCTTGGCGCCAGCCCTACTGAAAAAATTTAGCTCCTGCTGGATCCTAGTGCCTCCAGCATACTCCCTTTAGTGTGAATGAGTGGTGGAGACTTCATCCAAGAAGATCAAGAATGATGGTAGGTACGTAATTTCCATTTCTTGTTCCCTAGGTGCATTGCCTTGCACTTTTTGGCATTGAATTTCAACTGCCAAATCTTAGAACATTCCTCTAGCTTTTGTACGTCTATATGTATTTCCTTGATTCCCTCATCTCTATCCACCCACCCACCCACTCACCCACAGTGCTTAGTGTCATCTGCAAAGAGACGCAACCTGCCCCAGCTTCCCTCACCAATGTCACTGATGACCATATTGAAGAGGACTGGACCCAGGCAGATCCTTGTGGTACCCTCCTCGTGACCTCCATCTCTTCTGATTTAACCCCATTGACCACAACACTCTGCTGCCTCCCTTTTAGCCAGTAACCTACCTAGTTTGTTATGACCTTAGCTGCATGGAGGTCCACCATTATTTTCAGCAAGTAGCTGTGAGACACCAGGTCGAAAGCCTTTGTGAAGTTGAAATGGAGCAAATCCACAGCATGGCCCCTATCCAGCTCCCTTGTCACCCAGTCAAAGAAACCTATCAGGTTAGTTTAACAAGACCTCCCTGCCACAAATCCATTCTGCTTCCTATCCTGAAGACTGTTGCTCTCCAAGTAGTCCACAACGTTCTCTTTGTCCAGTGACTCAATCAGCTTCCCTACAGTAGAGGTAAGACCAGGGCCTTATCTATATTTAGGGCTGCCAGCCCTTTCTGGACCCTTTTTCTTAAAAATATTGATGGCCTCCTCTCCGGGAGCCCCTTGGTGGACACTTTGATGTCACTCTCTGGCAATGCCCTACCATCCCAATTCCTCCCTAGTGAAAACTGAGCAAAAGGAATCGTTAAGGACAGTGGCCTTTTTCCCATCCTCCTCTATCTCCCTACACCCCCCGGCCCCGGCTAGACTTAAAATTCTCCCTCCATTCTTCCTTTTTCAATAATACATCTGAAGAACCGTTTTCCTTCACTCTTGAACCCCTCTGCAATAAGCATCCCTATGTCTACTTTTGCCTTCCTTACTGTCTCTTTGCTTCCCTATTTTTCAGCAAATATTCTTCCCATTCTTCTTCCCCTACTTTTCTTCATACACACAGCCCGTCACATGTCAGAACCATTATTTCTCTGAAAACAGAGGAACATACCCCTATGGCTCCAGAGGATTTTCAGGACATCACCGAAAGAGTGGTGGACAAGTGGAAGAAACTGTCAGAGAAAGTGGTACAGGCCACATCAGTGAGTAGCTTCAAGCCGTGATGGAGCAGGCATATGGGATTATTCAGAATGGGGGGGTGCAGAGAGGGTCTGGTGGTGTGGAAAGCTGAGGTGCCAGACGCCATGCCTAACATCATTCTGGCAAGAAGGGTTCAGATGCAGACTCAGGTCGTCAGGGGAAGGCCAGGACTGAGTGTCCGGAGCACTGCTCTCCTCTCCCAGGGCAGGAGGGTTTCAGTGCCCGGCAGTCACCTGGCCTCTAATGTCAGCTGAGAGTGAGGCAGGCTGGGGCTGATGGCATGGGGAAGAGAGCAGCACTTGCTGATGTAACATGCATGGAAGAGTGTGTGGGATATCTGGATGGCATTGCAAGCCACCTCTCTGGGGGAAAAAATGCAGAAAATTAGATGGAGGTCCGAGTTAATGCTGACCCCGGTCACCCAGTAGCCCTTTACCCTGTCGAATACCCTGGCAACACTGCACTCTCACATGAAGGTAAGTCCGGTGGAAAGATGGGGAGCATGACTGAGGTGGCCAGCATCCAGAGGGTGGCTGGACCACCAGAGAAAAAGAATACTAACTGTAAAAAGAAATAAAATAAAAGGGGTACAGAAACAAAATGAAGGAATGGCCACTAGGGGCAGTGTAGAGTAGTGTCATTGTTATATGTATATATATATATATCTGTATATTTATGAAAGTTAATGGAGTTAATGGAAAAGGTAGCAGCCAATGCTAACAGGATGCTGGGATGTATAGCTAGAGGGTTCACAAGCAGAAGGGAGGAGGTTATCCTGCCACTGTACAGAACCTTGATGCAGCCACACCTGGAATACTGTGCAGTACTTGAGTCCCTACCTCAGAAAGAATGATAACCAAGTAGAGACAGTGCAGAGGAGGGTGATGAAAATAATTCAGGGCTTGCAGGATAGTACATATGAAGACAGACTGTGAAACCTCAATATATACTCACTCGAGGGGAGGGGGACATGATTGAAACCTTTAAGTACCTTAAAGGTGTAAACACAGTGAATATTGGGAACCTCTTTTACCTGAGTGAAAATGGAAACAAAAAGGGGCACTTTTACTAACTGGTGGGGGAAAGGTTCAAGAAGGAGGTCAAGAGACACTCTCAACTGAGGTTATCAGCCAGAAGGCGGTGATTGCATCCAGGAGGGGTGAGACAGGGTGAAGTGGAGGGTCAGGGATGTTAGGGCAGGGGGGCAGTGCCCCTCAAATCAGTTACACAGGGGGCTCCGCATCAAGCAGACTTGATAAATCACATGGCCTTCCTCTGCTGGTTAATTCATACGTTCTTAAGGAGGTTATAAATGCATCCCACACTGAGGGTGTAATGCACCACCCTCATGTTTTATTTTATATGATAGCTGACCCAAAGATCACTTCAATCATTGATGCTTCCCCCTCTCCCCCACTGCTCTCATGCTCTCATGCTCACACCGACCCCAATATCATTTTTGATCTCTTAATCAATCACTTAAAGAAACTGGAGACAATCTCAAAGAGAGTAGAGTGGGGGCCTGTTTTTTTACAACTTAGGATGCCAGCTGACAGAGAAATAGTAAAGAACAGTCAGACTACTGATTTAGCATGGCTGTGAGAGAAGTTGAGAATGTGGTTGTCTCGAGATAATCAAAACAGATTGTGTGGTGGGTGGCCGCTATTATGACCATCTGGTTATAAAAGAAAATCACACAGCAGTTTTTACCACTGAAAACATGGTTGACCAGTAATCATATACTATGGGCAGTGACACACAACAGGGTGTACATTCCATGAGGGATGGAAGAATCCCTCTGGTGTGTGCTGAGGTTGAAGGCTGAGCGATTCTCAGTACACACACCAGATGAGTACATATATCTCCCAATATAAGCCTAATTTAATATTCATAAGCCTAGCAAGGCTACTGATTGTCTATTGGATCAGTCTTTAACGTTTTAGAAATGGCCAATCCAGCTGCTAGCTGACTCTGTATGGCACACACAGCTCACGCCACTCTGCTCAAAACTTCAAAGAAAAATCACAGTAACAACCTCAAGGCTGGTCATTTCTTTGGATTAGCAACTGATTGGAGGGAGGTGGTCCTTGGCTGCACCTCGGGCCACCCATCCCCCAACTGGTTCTTAATGACCAGAAAACTACCCTCAGAAGTTACTGGCTTCTCAGTCATTATTGCTTAAATAAACAAAGCACCTTTGAGTGTGTTATTGCACATATAATATGGCTAGGTATTAAACATGTTTGGCTTATAAAATGCAGCATCATGTAAACATGAGTACGTATTGGACACATGACCTGGTATGTTCAATGAGAGAGCATTATTTGTGGTGGCTGTCTTGGCCCACTTTGTAAACTTAATAACCATTCTCACATGGATATACTGTAGGTTGCACTTAAATTCTACATATGTTCCCTACAGCTTAACATGTAGCTTTGTCACAGGATTACCTACTGTATGGTATATGTGAATGGGTGCAGGAACATTTTCCTGAATGCTCCACGGGATCCCCAAATTAAATCACAGGTGCCCACATGGTAACACAGTGATAGTGCTACCACTCATTATGCCATCAATCTGGATTTGGGAGCAAACTCAAATTGTCAGGGGACGGCCAGGAGAGGGAGAATGGAACATCACACAGAACACCTGACTCCTAGCGGAGGCTGCAGTATTTTGGCAGTTGTGAGGCTCCAGCAGGGACAGAGGCAGCTGATGCTGTTCATCCCAGGGGCCAAAATGGAGGAAAGCCTCCTTGGCTTCTGCAGTATGAGAGACAGTCCCTCACAAGCCCAGCACTACCGGCCAGGCACCTCTGAACTTCAATCCTGCTCCCTTCTGGATGTCCACCAAATAACCACGAAACAGAAAAGAGACCTGATAGTAATCGTAACTGATGATCCAAATGTGGCCAGGCAGTGCGACAAGGCAGTTGGGAGAATAGTAGAATATTGGGGTGCATAGGAAGAGAATCACTAGAAGAAGGAGGGAAGTGGTGTTGCCTCTGTATGGATCCCTGGTGAGACCCCACCTAAAGTACTGTGTCCAGTTCTGCAGACCACTTCTCCAGAAGGACAAAGACAGAGTGGATGCTTTCCAGAGGAGGGTGACTAAAATGGTGCAGAGCCCGCATCATAAGCCCTATGAGGAGAGACTAAGGGACCCCAGTATGTACAACCTGGAAGAGAAGAAGGAGAGAGGGTATGAAAGAGACCTTGAAATACTTCACAGGAGTAAATAAGGTACAGGAGGGGAGTATTTTTCAGGAAAAAAAGATGCTCAAGAACAAGGGGACATCCAATTAAGCTAGAAGGGGTAAATTTAGGAAGGATGTGAGGAAGTACTTCTTTAGAGAAAGAGTGGTGGATTCCTGGAACATTCTTCCAGCAGAAGTTGTGGGGACAAAATCAGTGGGGGCGGGGGTTAAAAATGTCACAGATTCACTCAACAGGTCAACCCTCTACTCCCAAAGTGCCAACCTCTAAGCGTAGTCTTGTGAACAGTGAACAGAACAAGGTAGCCCTCTTGTCTGTTTTGTGGATTTGAGTCACCTTAGTCCCAAGTTCTGGAGGGATTCAAACTTGTTAACCTCTTGTTAGCATACCCAATTGTCAGGCTCAGATAATTCTGTCTTTGGGGGGGCCAGATATCTTTGCCTACGGGCACCTAACCAGGTACTACAAAATGAGCCCTTTTTGAACTCTATGTAAGACCCAGAGAAACTCTTAAACTGTTTCCCAGTTTGGTACACCCATACACTCATGCACCGTGTCAGCTTTAAAACCATCTAACTTCACTTAAAACCAAATAAATGTTTCAAGGCATACCAGGCAGTTTATGTTTTTAAAATATATCTTTACTAAGCAAATGGTAAAATAGTAAACAGTAACATGCAAAACTCTTATCACAAAAAACATGCAGGTCATTAAACAAAAATGTGTAAAACAGTGCAATTCCTACTTACAGTATTTAGATTTAACTCTCTTTCTAAATAATTTGCTTACAGTGCTCAGATGTTTTCTTGGTCAGTGTCAGATAAAAGCGTCCCTGTAGTGAAACAGAATAATCTTTACAAGCAGTATTTCCCAACCCCTTTTGGATGAGGTCATCCAGCTCCTCCTCTGTCAAAATATCTAAAAAATATATAAGGGATATGCAATGGAAGCAAGTGTAATAAATGATTTATCTGCACAAGAGCAGTTTGACCTCGGGTAACCTCGCGAGTGGCATAAGCCATGAGTGTGGTGTCCAAGATCAAACTGCTCGAGTGCAGATAAATCATTTATTGCATGAGTTTTCCATTGCATATTCCATTTATGCAATTCTTTTGTTTTTGCTTTTATAGGGGGCATTTGTTAGTCAAAAAAGTGAATAAAAATTTAATTTTCTGCCATTTTTTGCTGATTATAGAAAATCTAAAAGGAATCTAGAAACAAAACACATCTCATTTTGTAGATCATTTTATGCTGAACAACTTTTGTGCTCAAAGTACCATACTATCTTTTTTGGTTTTATGTTATTTGCATTTGTTTGATGAAACAGTGCACAAAAATGGAATTTGTTGCTGTTTTTCGCTAATTCTGAAAAAACTAAAAAGTATCTATAAATGAAACACCACTCATTTTGTAGATATTTCTGTGCTGAATAAACTTTGTGATCACAGTATCATGCTATAATTTTTCATTTTAAAGTTATTTACATTTATTTGCGGACAAAATGAAAAACAATATGAATTTTCTGCTGTGGTTTTTCTAATTATCAAAAAATCTATAAGGTATCTATAAATGAAATACCACTCATTTGTAGATAATTTTGTGCTGCACAACTTTCATGCTTATAGCACTATGCTATCTTTTTTCATTTTAAAGTTATTTGCATTTGAATATAGTTAGTACTGGTACTGAGGCTGAACATTCTAAATGAGTTCTGGAGTGATTGTGACATATCTGCTATGTGAATAAATATGTGATGTCACATCTACTATGTGGATAAATGTAAAATTTTGAATATAATGTATGGTAAGTGCCTATTAACCACCATAATCAGCAGTTACACAGCTTTGTTATGCACTGTTTAGAATTTTAAAAGTTGTTAACCACACTTCGGAACTTCCAAACAGTGGCAAAACAAAAAAGAATGCACCAGAGTTCCATAATTCTCACACATAGAATGCAAACAGTGTTTTTTTGACCATACACTATAAAAGATGATGGCTGGTGATCGGGTGACAACCACGCTGAAATCACCTCTCGTGGTTGCTAGGGCTACAGTAAACCTCTCGAGCTGCGCTCTCGAGGTTTACCATGTTGCCCTAGCAACCACTCGAGGTGATTACAGCGTGGTTATCACCTGATCCCCAGCCATTATCCTCTATTTATCCCATAGTAGCTCAGATTTATCTCATAGGATTTATGTCCACGCCTATTGCATAAATATTTCTATACAACCACAGGATGTAATTTCAAAGTATTAATTCTGCAACCTTAGCATAACTCAATTTCAAATGACCTCTCTTTGATCCCAGAATGAGATTTCTCCCTCCAGGACATGAAGAAACATTTACACTTTGAACCCCTGTGTAAGAACTTGAGTTTCCTTCCAATGTTGTAAAATGGATATTTCAGGGCTTAGCTACAAATAACCCACATCCCAATTAAGGCTATAAAATGCAAACTCTTAGGAGTTAATCTAATCACAAGAGATCTGCTGATCAGCATATCCTGTCCTGTTAGAACTGAAACCTGGGGGTGAGTTAAGTCATTCCAAGTGCACTGGCATTTCCAGCAGACAAATTCAATACCACATTTTTGTTATTTTTAAGAAATAAAAAATGATACAGCACTCAGAGATGACTGTCTATGTCACAATGAATGCACGGTGTAGGTATAAGGGAATCTTAGTAGAAAGTAAGCGGGGGTGAGAGCTAGAGATCAAGTAGGGTCTGCGGTGACACTGTAGGAAGGGAATAAAATGGGCAGACTGGGTGGGCCAAGTGATTCCTTTCTGCCATCAAATTCTATGTTTCCGTGTTTATGTTTCTGCATAAGGGGTACATCATGCAAAGAAGTTAAAGAGTGTAAGGCCTTGAGATGGTTGGCAATTGGGCATGGAGGTCTGACTTAAGGGAGAGTCTGCTGAGGGAGAAGGAGTATCAACACAGGATGGGGGAAAAAACCAGAGCAACATAGTACTGAAAACCTTAGAAAGCTGGTTCAACAACACATTCCAAGGCTTATTGTAAGCCCCCTACCCCATTTCTGGGGCTTTCTTGATTTCCTGTGTCCCTGCCTTTTGCCACATCCCCTGAGGATCTTCAGGACTCTCCCAGCCCCCATCTTGGGACTTGCACTGGGATCAGAGAAAAACAATTTAATCTGCAGCTGAACCAGTAGATTCACGTTATAGAATTTAGTTTTTATGGCATAACATGGATAGAGTGCAATTTCTTGCAGGGCTTTTTCTGTTTCTTAATTTAATTTTACCAGAAATTTAGTAACTGGGTTTGACATGCTGAACCAAGGCTCGCTTCCAGGTGCATCCCAGTGGGAGAGAGAATGAAAGGTACAAAGTAACAATGAAAGTAACAAGGTACAATAGAGGAATACATAACATTACATAGAGTTTGAAATCAAGTACAGTTAATTAACTGATATAATATAGGAGATGATTATAGAACTGCAGTCCTAGGGTAAAAATCAATTAAATATAGGAGAAACAGGTTTGGAAAAAAATAAACTAGAATGTACAAAACAGAAAAAATGCACTGCCAAACAAAGACAAGTGGTATATGTTGTGAGCAAAGAAGAGCAGAAGGTCAAAGACAAGTGCCTTACCTCATGCCATGCTGGTGACCCAAGTTCAAGAACAAGCTTGGGTTGCCAGGAGTCGGGGGGGGGGGAGTGGATGTAGCAGCCATTACGCAACTATCCTCTCCCAGATCAGGGATGCTTGATGACTCCACTCTTGGCTGCAATCAGGTGGAGTTCTGGTGGCAGTGCCAAATGCCCAAGCGGCAGACATATCTGCATCACCGGGGTAGGGGGAGAGCCGTAGGTTCTGAGTCACATGTGTGCTTCCATGTGCATGCATCACCTGTGTCACCTCAACTTGCACAGGGACAGAAAAATGGAAAACAGGATCCAAGGGTTAGCTGGCACACTACATACCTCTCCAGACCCGCTTCATCACTTGGGCACCTCAACGCATTCTGGATGTGTCTCTGGGTGGGAGGACTGCCCTCAACCCTCCAGCCCTGCCATGGTGGGGAGGGGGATCCATGGGGAATCTGTGCAGAGGTAAGTCTAGGGAAGGTGGTAGCCGGTCTGGGGGAGGTAGGGTGGAGTAGTCAGCAACTCGAGGGGTAAAACCTGTATGGAAATTAAAAAAAAGCAGCAGGTGAGAAAAAGCTTTGAAGAGAGGATTCAAAAGACAAATAATGGTGAGAGACAGAGAAATGTTGGAAGATTGTTCCAGATTGATGGAAGACAGAATAATACTGCAAACTGTCCAGAAGAAGTTCGACAGATGGGTACAGAAAGACTGCAAGAGTCAGATTAACAGAAGGAATAGTTAGAAGAAGGTATCTATGATAAGAGCCAGCTAAGGTGGGAAGGATAAAAGGAAAAACAGAATTTAGAGAGAAACACAATGAAGTGGATGACAGGAGTCTAAGGATGGCAGTGAGACGGACTGAGAGAGGAGACAGTGATGAGAGAGAGGAAGGCTTTGTGAGGCAAAATGGCAGAAAGAGTGGAAGAAACATGGAAACATAGAATTTGACGGCAGATACAGACCACTTGGCCCACCTAGTCTGCCCATTTCCCTACCTACTGGATAAGCTGCAGATCCTAGTTAACCAACAGCCTATTTCTTCCTACAACCCACAAGAATTGCCTTATGTTTGTCCAATGAATTCTTGAATTCCCCCCACTGATTATGACCCCATGACCTCCTCAGGAAAGCCATTCCACACATCCACCACCCTCTCTGTGGAAAAATACTTCCTCACATTGCCCCTGAGACATCCTCCCTCTATCTTCAAATTGTGTCCCCTTGTTTTTGCACATCTCTTTTTCTGAAAGATGCTACCCTCTTGGACTTTGTTGATTCCCGTGAGGTACTTAAAAGTTTTTATCATGTCCCTCCTCTCCCTCTTTTCCTCAAGGGTTATACATATTAAGCTCCTTTAGTCTGTCTTCGTATGACTTCTGGTGCAGACCCTGCACCATTTTAGTTGCTCTCCTCTGGACTGCCTCCATCCTGTCTATGTCCTTAAAAAGATGGGGTCTCCAGAACTGCATGCAGTACTCCAGATGGGGTCTCACCAACTGTCTGTACAGAGTGATAACAACTTCCTGTTTTCTACTGGTGATGTCACTCCCTATATATTCCACTATCCTCCCAGCCATCTCTACTGCCTTCTCACTTTGCTTGCTAACCTTTAGGTCATCTGATATCACTACCCCCAGGTCCCTTTCCATTTTTGTTGTTGCTACTACCTCCCTGCCCATTGTGTACTCTTCTCCTGGGTTTTTGTTTCCCAGGTACATTACTTTGCACTTCTTTGCATTGAATCTAAGCTGCCATACTTCTGACCATTCCTCCAACATTGCCAAGTCCCTTCTCATCCTTTCCACCCCCCCTTGTGTATCAACCCTGTTGCAGATCTTTGTGTCAATTGCAATGAGGCATACTTTTCCTTCCAGTCCCTCTGCGATGTCACTTATAAAGACATTAAAGGACCGTAGCCAGTATCGAACCCTGCGGTACCTCACTAGTACCCCCCTTTCTTCAGAGTGGACTCCTTTATTATTACCTTCTGGGTCCTGTTGTCCGGCCAATGTTTTACCCAGGCTGGCTAATTTGTTTATTAATCTTTGTGTGGGCCAAATGCCTTGCTAAAGTCTAGGTAGGCCATGTCCACAGCCCCTTCCTGGCCTACTACTTTGGTCACCCAGTCAAAGAAATCAATTAGATTCATCTGACATGACCTTCCCACTGTGAATCCATGCTGCCTTGGGTCCTGTGCCCCACTGGCCTCTAGGCACTCAACAATTCTTTCCTTCAGAAGTGATTCTATCATTTTCCCTACCACTGAGGTCAAACTGACAGGTCTGTAATTTCCTGCCTTTGTCTTGCTTCCATTTTTGTAAAAAAGGAATCACAGCCACCCTCCTCCAGTCCTCAGATACCACACCATCCTCCCAAGATTTGTTAAAAAGGGTAGTCAGTGGTGTCACTAGTTCTCCCCTTAGTTCTTTTAGAATTCTGGGGTGAACCCTGTCAGGCCCCATTGCTTTGTCCACCTTCAGTTTTAGGAGTTCTTTCAGAACCCTTTCTTCTGTAAAAGGACTGATATCGACCTCCCTATCCAGAGTGCTTCTATTGATTGGAATAGGGACCTCCCCCTCCTTCTCTTCTTTTGTGAATACTGAGCAGAAGTATTCATTCAGTATCCCTGCTTTTTCACTGTCCCTCCTCTGCCTACCCACCCTCCCCTTTATTTAGCCTCACTATCCCTCTCTTTGTCTCTCTTCACTCCCTAATGTACCTATAAAAGGTTTTATCCCCCTTTTTAACTGAGTTGGCTATCTTTTCCTCAGATTGGGCCTTTGCTATTCTGACTGCCTTCCCCGCTTCCTTCTGCTTTAACTGGTACAGTTCTCTGTCCTGCTCCTTCTGTGTTTCTTTATACTTCCTGAATGTTATCTTTTCTCCCTAACCTTCCCCGTCACCTCTTTTGAGATCCATAGCATATTTTTCTTTCATTTTGATTTGTTTATTTGCTTTACACAAAGGATTGTTGCCTCTGTAATGGCAGTTTTGATGTTTCCCCATTGTTTCTCCACCCCTCCTTCCTGCATGTTTGCTTGTGCTTTTCTGAGGCACTCTCCCATTTTGACAAAATCAGCCCTCCTGAAGTCTAGTACCTTCACTTTTGTATGGCTTGATTCTACAGCTTAGTTTATCGTGAACCACACTGTTTGGTGGTCACTTATTCCCAGATGACTACCCACTTCTAGATCTGAGATCCTCTCTCCATCCCCATTTGAGAGTACCAGGTCTAGGTTTGCTCCCTCTCGAGTGGGTTCCAACACTAGCTGTCTGAGGTATGCACCTTGTAGGGCATCGAGAATCACCCTGCTTTTGGATGTGGCTGCAGCAAAGGAGCTCCAGTTAACATCTAGCATATTCAGGTCCACCATCAACAATATCTCCTCTTTCTCTGCCATCCTAAGGATGCCTTCTATCATTTCCTTGTCCACCCCCGCCGTGGGGGTCTGTATACAACCCCTGTATGAATCATGGTGCATTTCCAGTCTCCAGGGCAACCCACAGTGCCTTCTCTCCTCCCTGTTTACCCTTTGTTCCATTGCTTTGATCCCTTCCCTTACAAAGAGGGATCTTTAAAACTTTTGGAGGCACTTGTTATTATACCTATGTAATTATTACTGGTGATGTGTAATAGGATCTCACCACTAAAATTTAATTTACACTTCTTACTGTTATTACTATTATTTGTTCATTTCTTTTGGAAATTCATAATTTTAGTCTTCTTGCAAAAGGAAGCCATGCATACCAGAGTAAACATTAATGTAAACAAGCATATTATAGTGCAAAAATGCAAAAAGTGCATAATAGAAGCCAGAGTTACTAACTCACCACTGAAGATAAACACTCCCCATGTGCATTCGATGTTTAGGCTATTGTGAGCCCTGATGAAGATGGGCTGAATATCAAATGCACATGGGAAACTTTTAACTTTGGTGGTGAGTTAGTAGCTTTGGTTTCTATTATACACTTTTTACATTTTTGCACTATAATAAACGTGTTCACATTAAAGTTTAATGATATTTGTTTTTCACAATCAACCTAATGTCAACTCCACCAACATTTCACAGCTCCAGGCCACTTCCTCAAGGCTAGCAGTGGTCTTGGTTTTTAAAGTATAATATACGCAGAGATTTGATATTGTTAATAGGGGATTTACTCTCTTGACCTTAGTCCTTTATGGGAATACTGTCAGATCTGGGTTTCTTCCAACATATTCCAATGGACTGAGACTACCTTCCCCTCCAGTAGTTAAGTTACTGGAGGGCAAGGTAGTCTGAATCCATGAATGTTACTTACAGGAGGCAGCAGGAGCCTTACACTGTTGGGGGAAAAATGGATCTGACAGTATTCCCACAAAAGACTAAGGTCAACAGGGTAAATTCCCTATTAACAATACTACATTTCTGGGTATATTACACTTTAAAAACCAAGACCACCGCTAGCCCTGAGGAAGTGGCCTCAGGCTGTGAAATGTTGGCGGAGTCGACATTAGCTTGCTTGTGAAAAACAAGTATCATTATACAAACTATATATATTGGTTTGGATTGAGTCTTTCCTCCCTTTGTGGTTGCAACTGTTGTCAGATTGCTGTCACTGAGGAAGCCCCCTCCCCGATAGTTAGGTTTAAACCTTAATACAGACCCGGGCATCCAGTAGCTGGTGTACAAGGGTTCTTTTTGCATGCAGTCTGTTATCCTCTAAAGCCTTCACCCTCCATGATGAGCTGTGCTGAGGCATTTTCTGTCTCTCTCTATAATTTTACTCTTGTTTAGGTTTAATTTCAGTAAGCACACATTGACATATTTTTCTAGTACACTCATGTTCTTTCATAGCACCTGTTCTGTTGGTCACAGAAGAACCAAGTCATCAGTGCAAAGGAAGCAATTGACTTCACCATCTCCTTACAACAACCTGAACCCACAGAGTCGTCTAGGTTTTTTGCCGTATTACTGATGTATTAACTAAAGAGAACTGGGCTAAGGCAACACCCATGCCTCATTCCACATTTCTGGTGGAAGAATTCTGTTCTCATGTTATTTAGTTTTTCCTGCAGCTAGTATCAGAGTATGTCCCTTTAATCATGTCATATACCTTTCAACCTACTACACTTTGTAGGAGTTTTAGAAAAGGACCTAGATCCCTAATAGAATCAAATGCCTTTTGGAAGTCTATAAAGTAGACACATATTTCCCTTTTTTGGTATTAACTACATAATTCTTTATTAGGGTTTGTAGGGTATAAATATGGTCTGTAGTTATTTGGTTTGGAAGAAATCCTATGTGACTTCTATCTTTATTTCTATGGTGATTTATGATATCACAGAATAATTTGCTCAGGTTACTACTTACACAAATCCCCTGCTGTTATTTGGATGGAGTCAATGGTGATTTTTATAAATGGGTGTATTAAGACCCTCAGAGTGTATTTGGGGAATATGTGCTGATTGAAAGACTAATCTGAATCATTTCAATATAGCTTGCTGTAGTTTCATATTGCTAAATTTCAATATTGCATTGTGAATCATGTGAGCCCCACATATATTTCCTGCTTTTCATTTTTTAAAGGAAAACAAGGGTTATGCCTAAAGCTGCAGCAGTTGCTTCAGAAACACCCAACTAGGATTTGCCAATAACAACATTTTTTTTTTAGTACCTGCTGTCACAAACGCACTCCGCAGGTCAGGCCCTCTGCTCCCACAGTGCCAACCTCAGAGTGCAATAGTGTAAACAGGTAACAGACAGGGTAACCCACCTGTCTGCTTTGGGTCCAAATCACATTTAACCTTGAGTTCTGGAGGGATTCAAACTGTGAACCTTATGCTAGAACACCCAATGTACAGGCTCAGATGTGTACCCTCTTCGGGACTGCAGTACAATCTTTCGCCAGGGGCACCCAACCAGATATCCAAAATGAACCCTTAAAACTCTATAAGAGACCTTAGGTATATTCTTACCTTTATCATACAAGCTCAGTACACAGTCAAGCTTTTTAACAGCTGTCAGACTTAACCACCTGTACATCACATGCAAAAAGAAACTGAGAAGATACCCAGGCAGTATTTGAAAGACATGGTCATTTACTAAAAATATGATAAAAATGTAAAATTAAACGCAAAACAATATGTCATACAGCATACAGTCATGTAAAATAAGGAAAACAGGAAGTTACAGACAAAACACTCCTACTACAGTACAAAGACTTAGTTTCTTTCTAAGTATTACCTTTCTAAGTGTGTTTAAGTTAGAGAGAACTTTCTGTCTCAGAGCCCAAGATGATATGACACATTCCCCAGAAGCAATGTTACATTCCTAACCCTAGCTTCCCACCCCTTTTGGTGAGTCAGCTAGCTCCTCCTTTTAGAATTAATTCTAACATAATTTCTACCAAGAGGTATTTTTAATTAATGGTAACATCAGAAAAAAAACATTTCCTAAATATGACATCCTTTAATCAAACATCTCTCTTTAAACTTGACAATCCTATCATTTGTCACTATTTTTCTGCTGCATGTTAAAATTTGAGAGGAACCTTCCAAATTATTCTTCATCCTGTTACTGTAGATCTTAAACTTTAGTTTGGTTTCAACTTCAAAAGCCTGAGCAGGTCATAAAAAGGTAATAAAATGCCCTTCTGTAAGGAAGTCAGTTAATTAACTGGTTCCCCTGGTCAATTTAATTCCATCCTGTAGTTCCAACTGCTGACCTTTAAAGTTACAGGCCAAGTCTGCTAACTTGTGTGAGACAATTTCATACACAGACAAGTTATTTATAATATAAATATCATACAGGTAACCAGAAACAGTGGCAGAGCGTCACACTCCTCTCCACCTAGACTGAATTTGGAGGCTCTATCCCCTGCATGGGATGAGCTCCACAAGTTAGTCCATTCCTCATATAGACATGACAAGCCATCTGCATTCTGATTGGATGCTCTGGCCCAATGTGAGATCATCGTGTCATACCCTTGCAAGTCAAGACTCCATCTTAATAGTCTACCATTTGTTTTTCCCATTTGTGTCAGCCAAACCAGGGGGTTGTGGTCAGTTTGTGCCTCAAAATGCTGCCCATATAAGTATGGCTCTAACTTCTTTAGGGCCCACACTATGGCAAGACACTCTTTTTCCTCAGTAGAGTATGCCTGCTCCCTGGGAAGCAACTTTTTACTTAGGTACACTATGGGGTGATCTTTCCCTTGGTTGGATGTCTGGCTCAGTACTGCCCCAATACCCACATCTGAGGCATCAGTCTGGACTATAAAGGGTCTGCTACAGTCAGGACTTGTCAACACAGGAGCACTTCACAGTGCCTCCTTCAGTCTGGTAAAGGCTTTTTCACAGGCTGGTTCCCAGGTAATGTTCTTAGGCAGCCTTTTCTTTACGAGGTCAGATAGGGGAGCAGCCAGGGCACTGTAATTTGGAACAAATTTCCTAATGTACCCAGCTGTCCCTAGAAAACTCCTGACCTGCTTCTGCATTTCTGGTCTGGGCCATGCCTTGATCGCCTATATTTTTACTTGGTTAGGAAGGAGCTGTCCCCGGCCTACAATATGCCTGAGGTATGCCACTTCAGCCATGGCAACCTGGCACTTCTCAAATTTGACAGTGAGCCCGGCCCTCTGTATCCTGCCCAGCACTTCCCTAAGGTGTTCCTCCCAGCTGGCACTAAAGATGGCAGTGTCATCCAGGTATGCCACAGCGTACTCCTCAGCACCATTTAACACCTGGTTCACCAACCTTTGGAAAGTGGCTGGGGCGTTCTTCATTCCGAAAGGCATTACTTTAAATTCAAATAAGCCTAATGGAGTGATGAAAGCCGACCTCTCCCTAGCTCTGTCTGTCAACTCTACCTGCTGATATCCCTTTGTCAGGTCAATAGTCGTAAGGCAGTTCGCCCCTCCCAACTTGTCCAGGAGTTCATCCGTCCATGGCATTGGGTGGGCGTCTGACTTTGTGACTGCATTCAGTCCATGATCGTCCACACAAAAACAAGTAGAGCCATCTGGCTTGGGAACAAGGACTACAGATGAGGCCCAGTGGCAGTGGGATTTCTGGATTACCCCTAAATCCAGCATTTCCTCCACCTCCCTCCTAATATCCTTCAGGACAGCCTTGGACACCCAATATGCTGTTTGCTGTATGGGCACTTCAGCCCCTGTCTCCACATCATGTGTCGCTAAGTGGGTTAGTCCAGGCTTGGCACTAAACAGTGGGGCAAAGTCTGCTAAAACCTCCCTTACTTCCTGGATCTGGTCCGGGGTCAACTGGGGTGACAATTCAACTGCCTCCACAGAGGACTCCCACTTGCTTTCTTCCAGCAAGTCCAGAAGGGGGTCTCCTTCGTCCATCCCCTCCATTGTCCCAATAAACTTTATGTTTCCCGTCACATCCCTGTTCTCCATCAGAGTCTACCCAAGCCCTCAGCTTCTCTAGACCAGGGTCACTTTTCTGAGCAGCTGCAAACTCCTTACACATTCCCAAGGCATGGGACAGGTCCCCTTCAGTATCTAAATTAGGGTCCCTAGCTCTAGCATCAGGGCACTCAGGATCACTGCCATCCCTAACCCTCTGACAATGGGTCATCCCTCCTTCTTTGGAATAACCCTCCGTAGTTATTTGGTTAACTGCTACTGGGGAAATTTCTACCCCCTTTTCATTAGTCTCCATCTCAGGAGACCCAGGCTGGGGAACCAGCCTCACTGTGGTTTCTACAGTGGCTTCTACGGGGTCCAGGGCACCACAATTTTCCTTTGCCACTTGGCTATGGGTAACTGCACATTCCATCCCCGGTTTGAGACTGTTGCCAAGAATTACATCAACTGCTAAAATTTCTGCTACCGCAACCTGTTGCACAGTTCCCCCTGTCTCACCCCAGTCTAGGAGAACACTAGTGAGTGGCAATGTTTTCTTCTCCACAGTGAACCCCTGTACAGTTACAAATGTATTGGGTATAAGCTGTCCAGGCCCTACCAGATCCCCTTTTACCAAACTCAGGGTTGCCCCTGTGTCTCTTAACCCTTGTATCTGTACACCATTCACAGTGACTGAGTGCATGTATTCCCTCATGTTTGCAGGCATGCTTTCAGGGACACACAAACAGCCCACTTCTTTCCTTGCACGACTCTGCACATTGCTCATCCTTTTGGGACACTGTCTGGCAATATGCCCAGTTTCTTTGCAAACCCAACATTCGTTTCTTTTCTCAGAAAAATATTTTCTTTGAAACCTGGGGATAACTGGTTTCAGTGGAGGCAGTGAGGGTTTTAGCTGCCCTGAAGGCACACTTTTCCTTTTCTGTGCTGCCACCCCTGCCCCATTTGCTCTCAAAGCAGGTCTGCTCTTGGCATAGTGGTCTGAGAGTTCAACAGCTTCTTGCACTGTTTTTGGATCTCGGTCCTCCAGCCAGGTGTTCAGCTCTGCTGGGCATGCCCAAAAAAAGCTGCTCTAGCAATACAGCATTTTCAATTTTGTCTACAGAGTTTGCTTCAATTCCTTCCCACCAACATTTTAAAAACTGATGTTGTTTCATGGCTAGCTCCTCATAGCTCATGTCAGGACTTCTCCAGAACTTACAGAATTTAGCTCTGTATGCTTCTGCATTTAAATCATACTTTTTTAAAAGTGCAGTTTTAAGTTTGCTGTAATCATTACTGTTTTCATTGTCCATTTGACCCAATGCATCCCAAGCTTTTCCAGTAAGTAGCGGGGGTAGCTGGAAGCTCCAGGACTCTCTAGGAATATTTGCCTGAATACAAACTTTCTAAAAGGAATTTAAAAAGGCATCCATATTCTCCCTCTCTTCAAATTCAGCTATCAATTTGTAATTTAATTTGTAACCTAGTACTGTAGTTCCAGTTAAGCCCAAGCCACTTACCTGTGCTGGTGGGGGGGGCTGAAGTCATAGCTTCTCCAATTCATGTTGTCTCTGGCGCTCACACTCTTCACAGTCAGCCTCTCACTGTTCACACTCCACTTCTCGCTGTTCTCATTCTTTCATCTCTCTCTTCTGTATAGAACTCCAGCTCCATCCTCCACAACTCCATCTGTAGCCTGATTGCTTCTGGCTCCTGAATGCTGGTGACCTTCCCCTGCTGCTGTGACCCTTAGCTTGCACTGTCCCTGCTGTCCTCCTCACTGGATCTGGACACTGCACTGGACTCTGGCTCTTCCCCACCCAAGGTTCAGTCCTTTTCAGTCACAGACTGTGGCTTGAGGTTCTGGGCATCTGCTGTCATCAGAGCATCCATGAGGTTCTGCTTGTTGGCTTTCCCCTCATCCTGAACTCCTCTGTCCTGGCACAGCTGCCTCACATAGTCTGCAGTGTACCCGCTGTAGTTGAAAGCCATCTTCTTCCCTAACTACGGCTACTCTAACTTGCACTTTAGAAAAAATTAAAATGGGTAGGAACTTTGACTGTAAGCAAAATTATATAGTTCTGTTTACTTTTTTAAAAAATAAATCACTGCCTTATTTTGCAAGTGAGCTGTACAGTATTAAGCTGACACACTGAACAGTTAAAGCTTGTGTTACCAATTTTATCCCACCGCTGCTAACCAAATCTGTCACAAACACATTCAGCAGGTCAGGCCCTCTGCTCCCACAGTGCCAACCTCAGATGCAATAATGTGAACAAGTAACAGACATGGTAACCCTCCTGTCTACTTTGGGTCCAAATCACCTTTAGCCTTGAGTTCTGGAGGGATTCAAACTGTAACCTTATGCTAGCATGCCCAATGTGCAGGCTCAGATATGTACCATCTTTGGGACTGCACTACAATCTTTTGCCAGGGGCACCCAACCATGTATCCAAAATGAACCCTTAAAACTCTATAAGAGACCTTAGATATATTCTTACTTTTATTATACAAGTTCAGTACACAATCAAGCTTTTTAACAGCTGTCAGACTTAACTACCTATACATCACATGCAAAAAGAAACGCAGAAGACACCCAGGCAGTATTTGAAAGACATGGTTGTTTACAAAAAAATATGATAAAAAGGTAAAATTAAACACAGAACAATATATCATACAGCATACAATCATGTAAAATAAACAGGAAGTTACAGACAAAACACTCCTACTACAGTACAAAAACTTAATTTCTTGCTAAGTATTACCTTTCTAAGTGTGTTTAAGTTAGTGAGAACTTTCTGTCTCAGAGCTCAAGATGATATGACACATTCCCCAGATACAATGTTACATTTCTAACCCTATCTTTCCAACCCCTTTTGCTGAATCAGCTAGATCCTCCTTTTAAAATTAATTCTAACATAGTTTCTACCAGGAGGCATTTTTAATGCAATCAATCAATCAATCAAAACCTTTATTTTGCCAGGCGGAATATCTTTGAGACAAGCTCATTTACAAGATGGACCTGGGGCAAAACAATTGCCAACAGGGTTAAGACATCACAGGTTGAGTGAATGTACATAACAATTACATAGTAATAATAACAACATAATAACGTATAACCATCACATGTGACAAGATACTTGCACCAGAACATAGCAATAGGTTCAACAGAAGGTAGTGCCATTTAAATACAATTGCAAGGATACAGATATATGGACGTAAGGTAATGAGCTAAAGTTTATACAGTAAACATCATTGGAGGAGTCATAGTGAGCAGGAGTAGTGGCAGTTAATTAATGGTAATATCAGAAAAAAAACATTTCCTAAATATGACATCCTTTAATCAAACATTTCTCTTTGAACTTAACAATCCTGCCATATGTCACCATTTCTCGGCTGCATGTTAAAATTTGAGAGGAACCTGCCAAATTACTCTTCATCCTGTTACGTCATAAACTTTATGTTTGGTTTCAACTTCAAAAGCCTGGGCAGGTCATAAAAAGGTAATAATAACTGGTTACAGTTTTTTCCCATAGGGAAACTGGGTTATAATTCTAGTGTTATAACCAGCTGGCTATAATGACATTCACACACCCAGTTTCCCTACTTCAGCACATGCACCTGCCGCAAACTTCTTGCTTTCTGCACAGTCTGTCCCTGCTCTTCAGTACTCTCAACTTCCCCGACAGAAGTCAGCGGTAAGTTCTTTTATTTTAACAGAATACTACTGGGCACAAGAAAAAAAACTACCTAATCGACAGCAAGTTAGAAAAAAAAAAGCTGCTTTAGTTTACGAGCCAGCCGCACTAAAACTCCAACGGTCTGCAGCTTGACTCCGTACAGGAATAGAGTTATTTTGTATAATTGCTGTGGTGAAAAAATTGCCCCCAGCAATTATACAAAATAAAGGATGGGTAGGTGTGTAAAACTAGGATTTTACACACACCCTCAGGGTGGGATGCCTTAATATAAACCCCTCGAGCTTCGCTCTCTGGGTTTATGTGGCATCTCACCCTTCAGGGGGGTGTAAAATCCTCATTATAAATACCTATCCATCCATTATTCTCTATATAAAATGCCCTTCTATAAGGAAGTCAGTTAATTAACTAGTTCCCCTGGTTAGTTTAATTACATCCTGTAGTTCCAGCTGTTGACCTTTAAAGTTACAGGTCAAGTCTGGTAACTTGTGTGAGACAATTTTATAAACAGACCAGTTATTTATAATATAAATATCATATAGGTAACCAGAAGCAGGGGAAGAGTGTCACATCTGCGACAAGTAGTTTTACATCTGAAAAGAACTGCACTGATTTTCCAGTTTCCAGACCCAACCGCGGCCATCTCATGCACACCCTGTGACTTCCTTCATGCTGGATATGCTAATTAGTTCTACCAACTTTACCATTAGTTGGAAGCATTAATTTGCGTATACAGTACAAAGGAAGCCATTGGGTGTGCATGAGATAGCTGCAATCAGGTCTGGAAACCGGAAAGCTGGCAGTTCTTTTCAGAAGTAAAACTACTTGTCACAGGTATCAGAAAAATGTATTTTATTGCCACAAGCCCTAATTGGGTGTTTCTTCAGCAACTGCTGCAGTTATAGGCATAACTCTTGTTTTCCTGTAAGTTCTTCTCTAATTACATTCAGTGTAATAGGGGAACCAAGAGAAGTCTGATCATCTTTAATACAATTAATTCCTGATATATGCACGGGCTTGGGCCATCCCATTTTTGTGCATAAATCCAAAATCTCATACAGCCAAAATTGTATTGAAATCAATGGAACCATTCAGTACAATACATTTTTCACTTACTACTCACTTTCACCTTTAATGAATCTATCAAACTCATTAAAAACATAACAATTGTAGGACGGTTTGATTCAGACTCCCGCTCATACTCTAATGGAGTAAAGTCTGAATGAGCTTCCCTGATGCTGGGCACCTATACTACACATCTGATTATTACTACTGTCTTCTCATCTCGGATTCATCTGACTATGTGACTATGCTTTGTGATAAACTGTAGAATGAATTTTGTGTTACCCTATCTACCAAGTTGTGATTCCTATGTATTGTTTTTTTTTTTTTTGTAATTTGCCTGGCTCCACGACTTTCAGAGGAGGCCTCATACCTCCTCCTACTCCGTCCGCCAGGGCGATCCCCACGGCATCCCATCCCCTAGTTTCATCCGCTCGTAGGGCCAGGGATGTTTCATTTTTTCCCCTGCTTTTTTTCCTCCCGTTCCCCAAGACACCTGCACTTAGGACTGTGTCCAGGTTGCCGACATGCTGACGCATGCCGACAGCCATGCGTGGAACCGCGTCCCCCCTCCCCGACTCTTGTAGAGCCACCGGTGCCCCGAAAGCTCGTGCATCCACTGGCTTCAGGGGCATTGGGTGCTAGAAGCACCCCTGGTTTCCCACCCCAGAGGGAGGAGAGCATCCATTGGGATGCTCGATCCTCCTTCCCCCCTCCGACCCCCAATGACCCGAGTCCGTTCCCAAACCATGGTCACCGGCGTAGCGTGAGGATTCCTATGTATTGTAATGTTGTTTTATACTAAAACTTCAATAAAAATGTTATGTAAAAAAAATTATCTCAGCTATTTAAATTATTTGTTTTCTCCATGACTTCTTGCTTTGACAGACAAGTTGCAACTGACTAAAACTTATATGTATTTAAACCACTGGCAGCACAGTTAGCACCTGTTTAGCAGATACGATTGGCAGTTTCAATGTCTGTGGAGCCCCTGTCTTGAGGAAAAAGTGTGCATACAACCAAAACTGGCTGTACATAGATGCACAGATACATAGACATTGTCAGCAGATAAGGGCCTATGGCCCACCCAGTCTGGCCATTTAAGCTTGTAAGTTCACTTTATGTTTTTCTAGAAGTCTGTTGCCCCTTACCCCTGACCTCCAGAATTCCCTTATGTCTATCCCATGCATTTTTAAATCCTGTAATTGTTTCAGCCCCCACCGCTTCCTCAGGCAGGGTGTTCCACTTGTCCACCACTCTTTCTGTGAAGAAATTATTCCTCACGTTTCCTCTGAATCACTCTCCCTCCAGCTTCATCCCATGCCGTCTAGTCCTGGAACATCTTTTTTGATGGAAAATAGTATATTCCTGCACACTGTTCCTCCCTGTAAGGTACTTGTATCTCTCTATCATATCCCCTCTCTCCCTCCTTTCCTCCAGGGAGTACATATTCAAGTCCTTCAGCCTGTCCTCATAGGACCTGTGATGCAATCCATGTACCATTTTTTTTGTCTTCCTCTGAACCTTCTCTACCCTAAGTCCTTACATAGGTAAGGTCTCCAGAACTATACACTGTACTCCAGGTGGGGCCCCACTAGTGTCTTGCATAGTGGGATTATGACCTCCCTTTTCCTGATGGTGATGCCCCTGCCTATGCATCCCAGCATCTTATTTGCTTTACCTGCTGCCTTGTCACACTGTTTCCCTACCTTGAGGTCATCAGAGATGATAACCCCAAGCACCCTTTCCTGCTTGGTGCATGCTGTGTCCTCACCCCCCCAACTGATATGTTGTTCCAGGGTTTTTGTGCTCCATTTTCATTCTCTTGCACTTTTTTGCATTGAATTTCAACTGCCAAGCCCTTGACCATTCTTCAAGCTTCTGCAGGTCCCTCCTCATTCTGTCTACACACTCTGGCATGTCCACTCTGTTACAGAGTTCATGTCATCGGCGAACAGGGAAGTTCAGCCTTCTAGGTCCTGCGCAATGTCGCTGATGAAGACATTGAATAGAACTGGTCCCAGCACTGATCACTGTGCTACCCCACTGGTCACTCTTTCCTCTGTGGAGTGGCAGCCATTTACCACCATCCTCTGTGTCCTGCTGCCCAGTCAACTACCTACCCACCACACTACTGTCCTGCCCACTCCCATATTCCCCAGTTTGTTTAATAGCCTTCTATGTGGCACAGTGTCAAAAGCCTTGCTGAAGTCCAGATAGGCCACATCCACTGCCCTCCCCTGATCCACCTCCCTTGTCACCCAGTCAAAAAATTCAATAAGTTTGGTCTGCCATGACCTCCCTCCGGGTGAAACCTTGCTGCCTTGGGTCCTGTAGTCCTCTGGCAACCAGATGTTCCACCAATCTCTTCTATAGTATTGCTTCCATGATCTTCCCCACTACCAAGGTCAGGCTGACTGGTCTGTAGTTCCCCTCTTCCTCTTTGTTCCCACTTTGTATTAGGGGACTATAGCGGCTGTCCTCCAGTCTTTGGGTCCCTCCCCTGTTTCCAGCGATAGGCTAAACAGGATTGCCAGAGGTTCAGCCACCACCTCACTTAGTTCCTTTAGGACCCTGGGGTGCACCCCATCTGGCCTCATTGCTTTATTGACTCTTATTCCTTCCAGTTCCTTTAGGACCCTTTCCTGTGTAAAGGGACTTGTGTCCATTTCTGAGCCTTCCTACCCCTTGTATGCACTTCAGGCCCATTACCCTCCTCTTCCTCAGTAAAGACTGAGCAGAAATACCTGTTCATAGGTTTCACAGGTTTTGCAGAGCTCTGTTTAGACCGAAGTCCATTATAGCTCGCTATTAACAGTGGTATCCCAATATATTGATAGCAATAAGGTGTGCATCTAATTGTGATTTAAAACTAAACATACTACCACTAGCCACTACCTCTAGTGGACGCTCATTCCAGATTTTTGTTACCCTAACAGAGAACCACTGCATCCTTTTGGTAGTTTTAAATCTTTCAACTTCTAACTGTAGGGGGTGTGATCTAGTACTATAATACTGCTCCCTGTACTCAAGACCCAAGAGTTCTCACAACTGTGAGTCTGTAAGAGCTCTATATATCAGGCACATATTCCCCCTCAAACGTCTAAATTCCAAGGAATACAACCCCAGGGTATCAAGTGTTGATTGATAGTCCAATCACTGTACCTCATTGATCCTGCAGGTTGCCCTTCTCTGGACTCTCTCCAAGGCTTGTATTTCCCTTTTGCCACCAGGAGACCAGATCTGTGTACAATACTCTACATGTGGTCGCACCAAGGATGTATACAGAGGTAGCAAAACATCCTTGTTCCTCCACTTAATGTGTTTATTAATGCAGTGTAATATGTTACCAGACTTTTTAATAACCTGGTTACACTGCGACTTAAAACTGAGGTCATTGCTTATCCTGACACCCAGGTCTCTTTTGTCCTCTACTTTGTTGAGTATCTGCCCAACTAGTAATTCATCTGCTTGTTGTTTACCCAAAATGCATTACACTGCACTTGTCTGCAATGAATGTCAGTTTCTTGTCAATTGCCCAATTCTCCAGGTCACCTAAAGCTGAATGAAGGGTGTCTGCATCCTCTCGGGTATCCATAATGTACCCTATTCTTGCGTCATCGGTGAATTTGGATAGCCATACTCCTGTAGTGGTGTTCATTGAGGAGATGTAAATATTGAATGGACAGGGCCCCAGCACAGATCCCTGTGGCACCCCACTGGTCACAGCAGCCCAATTTGAGTATGTCCCTCTTATGCTAACTTTTTGTTTCCAGTTTTATTTTTTTTTATTTATTTAGCTTTTGTTGACCGGATAAGTGCACTAGACAAATCCTGCCTATTTTCAGGCACGACCCGGAGGAGGGGGATACAGATGAATGCCAACTGACTTTGAACCAGATTAAGCTGTTGGTGGTATTTATAGTGAATGAGGGAAATTTGGCCAGGACACGGGAAATTCCCTACTCTTTTCGATAAGTGCCATGGGATCTTTAACATCCACCTGAGCTACCACCAATCCAGGCAGATGGGACCTCGGTTTAACGTCTCATCCGAAAGACGGCACCTCAGAAGTGCAGCACCCCTCTCATGCTGCACTACAGTGTCAGTACTGGGATATTAACCCAAGTGCCAGATGTGGGAACTGAACCCACAGCCCTCTGATCTCCCGGCCTCAGAGGCGAGTGTGCTACCTACTGAGCCACTGACACTGCAAGTTGGAGAGCCAGGCTTCTATCCAGCAGGATATTTTGCCATTGATTTCATGCTCAATAAAGGCATCGACAGCCTCCCCATGTGGGACCTTGTTGAATGCCTTAGAGATGTCTAAGAAAACAGCATCAACTGAATGTCTGCTGTCCAGGACTTTGCTGACCTTGCCATAAAATTTGAGTAGGCTGGTCTGACATGACCTGCCCTGAGTGAATCCATGCTGAGCACAGTCTATGTCATTTGTTGAAATAAGATGGTTGGTTATATGATCCTTAATAATGCCTTCCAGGATCTTACCAAGAACTGCTGTCAAACTAATTGGTCTGTAGTTTTCCACCTCGTGTTTGGTGCCTTTTTTTGTGGATGGGCACCACAACCACCTGTCTCCAGGCTTCCAAGACTAGCCTTTCATCTAGCGATTTTTGATAAATGGCTGTAATTGGGTCTGCCAATTTCTTAATGATTCTAGGGTGTAAACCATCTGGGCCCTGTGATTTATTCTGATCAGGTTCTGAAGTCTCTTTAGCACATTCCCTCTATCTATGTAAAGGCTGATGATGGGCGGTTGGTCAAGATGGTCTGTCCTAGGGTGGGTCTTTTTTATTAAAAACAGATGTAAAGAATCTATTATATTGCTCCACCATTATAAGATTATCTGTGGCCATTTTGCCATCTGGGCCTTTGAGGGGTCCAGTGGATTTGCTTTCCCCCCTCCGGTTGTTAATATAAGTGTAAAATGATTTATGGTTGTCTTGAACCCTATGGGCAAGCATGAGCTCATGTTTCTGTTTAGCTTTTTTAATGTTTTTTTTGGATTGTTTTAGGAGCTTTTTGTAAGTTTCCCAGCATTTACTGTTGCCACTTTTCTTAGCATTACTAAATGCTCTATTTTTCTTTTTGATTAATTTACGCACAAGTGATGTCATCCACTGTGGCCATAAATTTTTTAACCCTTCATATTTATGAACCAATGGAGTATATGCTTGTACTGGGGAGACAATCCTATTTATCATGAGGTCCCACATATACTCTAGCGGTTGATTATCAAATTCCTCTGCCCAATCCCATGCAGCCAGGTCACATCTCATACTAACAAAATCAGCTTTATTATAAATATAAACTGTGGTGCTCCCTTTGTCGTTGCCCAGCCTGCCCTTTTAGGTAAAACTCACCATGGAGTGATCGCTGGACCCTAGGGGGGCTTGAACCTTACAATCGTAGATGTTCTCAGCTAGATTGCTTAGGACTAAATCTAGGACATGATTGCCCCTGGTGTTTGCTGTAACAAACTGGTTCATGCCCGCCAAGATAAAAGATTCTAAGAAGCGTGATTCTACTGTAGTTTCTGTGTGTAATGTATCCCAGTTTATCCTGGGGAGGTTAAAATCTGCAAGTAGTATGTTATTGTCAGTTGTAGTTATTTTATTAATACATTTCAACAGTTGTATATTGTCTTGCTGTGAGATGGATGGGGGTCTATATACCAGGCCCAAGTTCATTTTAATGGCATGTGGGGGGGGGTCTTAACCCATAAAATCATAGTGCTGTCCCACTGGGTAGTGTCCATGGATTCAGAAACTATACTATCAGTAATATAAAGGGCCACTCCTCCCCCTTTTGTCAGTGTCCTATCCTTATGATACAGGGTGTATCCTGGTATGTTTTTGTCCCAGGGACCCTCCTCTTTCTGCCAAGTTTCTGTAATAGCACAGATGTGTATGTTAGAGTTGAGCAGAATATAAAGGAGTTTGTCGGTTTTATCATTTAAACTCCTGACATTTATTACAAGAAAGTTCCAGGTTGCTGGAGCAGCATTCCTGGTGTTACTTGACTTTGATCTAGAATTTCCCTCATCCCCCTTTGCCTGCAGTTTAAGCCAGTTTCAACAGCTTGGCGCAGTCTGTGAGTGAAGATACGCTTCCCCTGTCTGTTTAGGTGCAATTCATCCTGTGCAAATAGCCTCTGGTTCCTGAGCACATCCGCATGCTCTAAAAATGCATAGCCTTCCCTGTGACACCATCTTTTTAGCCAGCCATTTAGAGCCTATATACCTCTGGTTTTGGCATAAGTTACTCTAGGTACTGGGAGTAGACCTGATACAATGAGATCACAACCATTGGTTATTAAATCCCTTCCGACTTGTTCAAAATCACTTTGAATGTCAGTGAGGTTTCTTTTTCCTAAGTCATTCACCCCTGCATGGATTAAGGCTAATGGTTTTGTGGTGTGGTCCTGCAGACCTGGGAGAAGTTGTCTAATGTCTTTTATGCCAGCCCCTGGTAGCATACTGACTGTGGCTTTGTAGTTACGATGTTTGCATATTATGTGGTCAGCATAATGCTGCATGGAGTCCCCTACAACTAAGACATCTCGGGGTTCATTTGCACTATCAGGCGGTGGTTTCCTGCTCTTGTTGCTGTCTAAATTATCTGAATCTGGGGCTGTTAGGTGTTTGGTAATAAGTGGTGTTGTTACCCCCTGGGCTATTAGGTGTACCTCATGACTTAAGCTTACATATGGGGTTAGGGCACTAAATCTATTAGGAGTTAGAATATTGGATGACCCTTCTATATTTATTCTACCTTTTTTATGTTTAGTTTTAGTTACCATACATCAGTCTTCGTCTCCCCCTTCCTCCTCAGTTATGAGTTTAAACTCCTTCTTTGGATCAGTGTTATTTTCTGCCACATTATCAATAAAATGTTCTAAGTTGCTTATGTCCAGCTGGACCTGCACCCTGTGTTGCAACAAAATGATTTTAGCCTGTAGTACCTCCAGGAGTACACATTTGTCACATTCAAACCCATCGGTTTCCTCCCCTTCCGCATGCATGCTACATTTGACACAGTGTTTCATTGTGAGATTACCTTATAATATGTCTCATAAACAGGTGACCCAGGTCCCAGCTGACACAGCCGACCTGCGCGCGCGAATGCGTGTCTTTGCCGCAGCGATCTCCCGCTGCGGCCACCTGCTCACGCTCACCCTGTTTGCAGCAGGGGTGAGTTAAATGAGGTAATCTGACCCCGAAGTGGCTGGTAGGGTCACGGACACTGGCAACTACAGTTGCGCTTTAAGTGTAATAAAATTTAGTTTCTGTGCATTTACTACTCATTCGTAGCCAAGGCACAAGATGACACACAGCCCAATACTGTTTTTTAAAATCAAATAGCTGGCTTTGTAGTTCGGATACATGTCCCCCAGAACTACACCAGCTCTCTTCCTGCTTCCTATGGGACTGAAGGCAGAGCTCACATAAAAAGTACTGTGCTAAACAGCAATAAATTCAACAATGAACTGTGCCCCTTGTTTACACGCAAAATTAGCTGTTTGCACTGTCTAGTACAGAACAGATTTGCTACAATGTTCAGTATGTCAGCTTTACTGTTATCATCCTCCACGCAGCCCCCATCCTCCCCCTTCAGTCTCACTATCCCTCCCTTTGCTCTTCTTTTTTCACTTACGTACCTGTAAAAAGTTTTGTCCCCTCTACCCACTGATTTTGCAATGTACTCTTCCGTCTGAGCTTTGTCTTCCCTTACTGATCTCCCTGCCTCCCTTTGCTTCTCCTGGTACTTCTCCCTATCCCCTTCTGCCTGTGTCTTTTTGCATTGCCTGAATGCAATCTTTTTGGCTTTCACTTTCTCCACTACCTCCTTGGAAAACCAGAATGGTCTCCTCTTCCTTTTCCCCTTGCTAACCTGCTTAATGCATAATTCTGTTGCTCTTGTAATCCCTGATTTAAATATTGCCCACTGTTCCTCAACCCGATTCCCTCCCCATTCCCATTAATGCCTCTTTCAAGCATCTCCTCTTTTTCCAAAAGTCTGCCCCCCTAAAATCCAGGATACATGTTTTTGTGCGGTTTGGTTCTGACCCTTCTTTGACTTCAAACCAGTAACTGATGGTCACTGTTCCCCAGGTGCTCTCCCACTCTCACCCTCATACAAGCAAATGTTTTGTCACTAAGTATGTAGGACTGGGAATAGGCCATATAATTTTTGTTGCATATAGCACTGCTCCCAAGTCCATCCTTGACAAGCCGGATCCCCTTTTTCACTCCTTCTGGTGCTTTGCCCTGGATAGCCTCCCAGAACCCACCACTGTTCCCTGTATTCATCCCTCTCCTTGCCCTCCTTTGATGCCAGCTGCCTAGCTCATTGTGCCACCCTTGTCTCCAAATGCTGGTTGGGCTACATGACCCCTACCTTTCCTCCCTCCTCTCCTCTCCTCCCTTCTGTTCACCTTCCACTCCCTTTGCAGCTGACACCCACTCTCTTACTCTCCTCCCTGTAAAATGCTCTGCTGGTCAAGCTGCTTTCTCCGTCTGCTTCCCCAAATTTTAAATCACCTCCCCATTGCTATTTGCCATGCTCCCTCTTCTCTACCACTAAAATCCCTGCTGTGTGTCTTCACTTCTCACTCCTGCAGCTGCTGCTTATCCTAGGCTAATCCTATTAGTACTCCAGCCCCTACTGCCCTGGTTTATTGGTCTACTTTTCTCTCTACTAGTCCCTGCTGTACTTGCAATCTCCCTTCCCTTCTTCATTTTGTTGCCAGTTGCACTTTGTAGAACTGTTGCTATTGCTACGTTATTGATATGCTATGTTTTACACTACTTACTTTGTGCTTCCTCTCAGTTGTCTACTGTGTAATTTCTGCTTTTTACAATTTATTATTATAGTTTTATAATTGTAACACTATGGATATAAGTTATTACTGCACTGTCCCCATCCCCTTCTTCCCAAGACATATCTGAAAAGGAGCTGTTAGCTATGTATTTTTCTGATGAAACGCTTGAAACAAATAAATAAATACAAATAAATGAAGAAATATAACTGGAATGGCATGGGGTCATGATGTCGTGGATGAAACTGCGCACATCACACCCATGCACGGAAAACAGCGTGCGGCAACACATAATGCTGTTCGCATATGAACACCACACACCTGTTCCTTCAGTTTGTTTTTTGCAGGGCTCCACCCCCCACACACACCAGAATTAATATAATCAACTGCATGGGGGTGTGAACAGTGGGGCAAGTTAAAAAGCTGACTGGGGCACTTAGTCGTGACCGTACAGTCAGAACATAAAAAAAATTCCCAAGTAGGGTTTTAGACCCTGGTCTTCCCCCTCATCTACTGTTGGGTCAGATGCTCTAGCTGCTCCACCACGGCAGCGGCTCAACCAAGCACCTGACCGGCAGTGGTTACATCCACTTCTTCTTTGGTACGGAATGACTGGGGGTAGCAATATAGTCGTATCACTCACGTACCCCTGTCTCTCTCACACCATACGTGCTATTGACCGCACGGTTCTTCATGCATGGTTTAGTCTTTGCTATACTGACCCAGTACTAACTGGAATGTGCACACATCAGATCTGCATACAAGTGAAATGCACTCTAGTTGTTTCAGGTTCATGGAGTTTGTCTAAAACTGGAGGTTCTGATGCTAGACCTTCATTTGGAATGTCTCTGGAGTTGCTCAAAATGATCTCTCCATATTGTGCCACTATGGGCTGGTAAATCTGTGTTTGCTTTTGTGCTATTAAATTTGTTCCATTTATTCCCAAACAAATTGGTATCTAAGGCTTCCGCAATCTGATATTTTTTTTCCCCATCTACTAAGCAATCTTTAGTGTATTGATCAGCTAGCAGCTACTCCCGTTTTTACAGCCCTGCTCCTGATTTACTCTGTGTTAGCTTCATCAGGACTACTGCTGCATTCATATGCTGATGCTTCACCAGGACTACTGCTGCAGTCATATGCCCGGTGCTTCACCAGGACTACTGCTGCATTCATATGCCAATGCTTCACCAGGACTGCTGCTGCTGCATTCATATAATGATGCTTCCTGCTATTTCATGGCTGCCTGGTCTCATGGTGCCTTGCTCCTGGCTTCCTGTTATTCCTACGGTAGAAGACTGTGGTGTCTCAGCAGGCATCATGACCCTGGTGGCAGGAGCATGCTTTAAGTAAGTTAAATGAGTCTCTAGTTGCTGCGCTGCTCCTTGCCTTTCTGGCTTTTCAGCTGTCCATGACAAGCAATATCTGTACCTTGCAGGCTTCATGGCTTTCATATGTGTTTCATTACTGTTTTATCTAATTGCTGTGTTGGCTACTGCTGGATGATCTGCTGATTCTGATGCTCACTATAATTTGGCTTCCCTACTGGACTTGGTTGGCTTGCCTTCCCTGCAAGTCATGTGAATTGCTGCTATGCTCAGTTTCACAGACCATAGTGTGGGTCTGATTATTGCTTACACTGCCCTTGGGGTTCCTACGTGATGGTCTACAACACTCACACTTCCTTTAAGCTCTCCTTTATATTGTCTTATCCATACTCGGAAGCATGCCAACCATCTCCATTAGTTACTATGGCTCAGGGCTTGCCCTGCAGCTGACAGTCTCACTCTGCACCCCCCAAAGTCCACATCTTGAGACCGTGAAACTCGGCACCAGTCTCATTTGGCCCATACTGGGAATGTCCTCACTCTGGGCAGAGTTTTAGCCATGCAGGTGTATCGGTGGGTTCCATGTCATAACAGTGATCACAAAACAGCGATTGCTGTTACAGCGAGTGTACATCGCTGGAAATCAAAACAGTGTTGTACACTCCCCATCAAACCTGGCAACAGTGATGCAAAAACAATGTGTCTATGCGGGGGGCTGTGCCCCCCAGCACCACCCTAAATTATGATTCTTAAGTCCGGGGGGGGTGCATTTCGGGGAGGGGGAGAAACTCAGCCGGAAAAAAAAATGTAAGTGCCACACAGGTTCAAAACAAAATAAACTCCTTATCCAGCCTCGAACCCAGCACCTCCTTCATTGCAGACCACCACCCTCAACACCACACGAGAATGGCAGCTCAGCAGCACACACCGCCAAACTACACCTCACATACCTTCTTCTTCCTGAACCCTCCTCTTCCGGTCCTTCACCCTCTTAGTATCCCATTCTTTTGTCCTGTACCTTGGTGCTATAACTACACCTCGCTACCCTTTCAGGGTAGCTCACATCACAGGTGCTAAAACTGAGTCACTCAATTTCAGTCATCCTCATAACGTGCTACCATATCGGTGCCATCTCCTGATGTAGAATTTAAAACTCAGCTAAGAGGGGTGGGGCCCTGAGCAAAAAAAGGGTCTCCTTTAGCTAGCCGATTACTTTGGCGGTGCCTTCTAGCTATTCTCCCTATGACTGCTTCTGGTTCACCTGATTTGTTTTTTAGATTGGTAGCCTGGCTGAGTGTCTCAGCAGTTGTTGCTCTCCTCCTCCTCCTCCCGCTTTGGAGGAGCTTGTTGCAGAGAACCCTGGCAACCCTTCATGGCATTCCCTGTTTGAGGTCTAGAGTGACAGCTTTCCTCCAAATTGGAACATTTTTCACCCCCTTGAATTGAATTTAAAATTGCAGCAACCGAGCCATCACTAAATAAAAATACCCTAAGCCCTTATTGGCTGTTCCCTCACTCCTTAGGAAGCTCCCTGCTTTCAACAGTGCAATCCATTTTATCTGTGCCATTCTGCTAGCCTGTGCTTCTCATTTATGTTTCATCAAGCTGACTGTTGCTATCAATCTGCTTCATTACTGCATAATCAATGATCACTGCTAATGATCATTTTGGGAGTTTCTTCCTAAGGTACCTTTAGCCAAGGGAACCTTCCCACAGCACCTCTAGGGTTGCAACCCTCTTTAAGGGTTCCTTGCCTTTGGTACCCCTACAGGGTGGTAATTCCTCGTAGAATAAAGAGTGCAAATAGTCAAAACAGGGTAACACAGTTGCTCAAGCATAATGCTATACTGGTTGCCAAGGCCATTGAAGTGTTATGTACTACAATGCATTTACATACATCTGTGTTGTGTTTTGAAGCTGGTGACAGGCTACTATATAGCCTGCAGCTATTTCTGCTACATTGTTGCTTCCCCCAGTAGTATACGGAGTTTAGCCTCATGATTCAGAAGCTGGAAATCTGCTACCCCTTTGTGATAGCTCTAGAAAGCCTACTTCTCATATGCCGCTGTATTTTGTACAGTAGAGAATGAAAAGAATTTCTGTTTCAATTTCACTGCTTTCACACTGAGTACAAAGTCGGGTTTCTTTAGTTCAGTTTCCAAGTTAATTTGTGCCAGCCTGATTCCATTTCTAAGTTGTGGTCACTGATTTCTGTATTTGGTTAGAATTTGTCTGCGTTTAACATTTTTAACTGTCTCCAGATAAGCAGCTAGGGTGACATTTCTGTGTAGGGCTCTGTAACACTCTAGTTTTGAGTTTTGATCTGCTGTTTCCAGTATAGAGTATATTTGTTTTTCTGTGCTGCCTCTAGTGCTCTTGGTAAGATACAGTCATGTTAAGGGAGAACTGCACTGAACCTGTATGTCATTTCCCCCTGTAAATGCCAGTTTTTAAATACTGGTTTCAGTTCTGGTACTGTTTCAGCTCTGCAGTCTTTTTAGTTATCCTAGTGGGTGTTTCTGACATGCACACAAGTAGTAAGTATCATTTTAGAACTGTATGATGTAGTTTATTTCTCTTGCTCAGTTCTTCCATTGTGGACACAATGCATCCATGTTTTGTTATAGAACTCTGTAGCTGAGAGGGACATAAAGTACATTATACAGTTCCAAAACGATACTTTATATCAGAGTGTAAATCAGAAACACCCACTGTGTTTACTGAAAGTCCTGTATGGAGGGAACAAAGAGGATAATGTATGGTCCTCTATCGGTAACAGGTCTGTTTATTTATTTATTTAGTTTTTGTAGACCGGGTAAGTGCACTAGACAAATCCTCCCTATTTTCAGGCACGACCCGTGGGAGGGGGATACAGATGAATGCCAACTGACCTTGAACCAGATTAAGCTGTTGGTGGTATTTTTAGTGAATGAAAGAAATTTGGCCAGTACACCGGGGAAATTCCCCTACTCTTCAGAGGGGGAACCTCTGTTCAATATGGCAGACGTCCCTGTGCCTGCTGTGGAGGAAGCTATGGAGGTGGGAGTTCTGGTCTCGGCTCCCACCTCTGATTTTGTGGAGACTGCCACTGAATTTCTAGAGGATTTACCACAGAATTGTGATACTATGGAATCTACCTTGCATGTCCTGACGACAGTGCCTGAACCTCAGCTACTTGATACAGATATGGACTCTTGTTCTATGCCTACAGGTGCTATAATAGAGGATTTTTCCTCCTCAGATCATGAAGTGGATTGTAATGCAGAGAAGGCATTGCGTGAACGCCTGGCTGATGCTGAACACAGGTTTGCGCTCACTAGAAGTAAACTCTGTCAAGGACTTCAAACCTTGAAAAACCATAACGCTAAAAGACATGTTACTTCTCCTCCTGTTGTGCCGGGAGGTTCCGGAGGACATACTATGGAGACTCACCCATCGGCTGATGTCCAGGAGTGTTTTGAGGCCCCGAGTGCACCAGTTGTTGATGCTGCACCCTCTGCCTCCCAATCATTGGTGGAGGATGAAATATGAGGAATGGAGACCGCTACCTCACCTCCTTTGTTGCTGGTACCTCAGGTTGTAGATTCCCCTACACGGCTTCCCTGGTCTGTGGACACGGCTCTGCGGGGTGCTGGATGGGTACAGGAACCGGTTGCAGGGAGATGGATTTCCGGTCCGTCTCCTGTGCGGTCCCCCAGTCCTGATAATTTCCCTGAGTTACAGAGTTTAGCAGACAAAGCTGCAGTCTCTCCTGACCCCTTGAGCTTACCACAGGAACTGGCTTTCACACAAAACCCTACTTTGGCACATTTACCAGTACCAGAATCACAGGCTTTTCCTATTGATACATCCCGAGGGGCTACAGGTACATTTTTGCAACAAATTATGTCTAAAAAGACTGAGCCAAGTCACTTGTTTTCCTCTTTATTCAAGTTTCCAATCCAAGCAGCCAAAAGACATAATGCAGTACGTTTAGTTTATAAGGGGGGGTTACCTGAGCTCCCAGATCGTGTATATGTTGCTCGTACACTTCTTAAGGACTCATTAAAGTTTTTTTCTCATGAAATTTATGTGATGATTCACATCTCTGGTGAATCATCTTTTGATATTAGCTTTCAAACAGCTCGTGGCTTGGAATGTTTCTGGACAAAATACCATGCTTTGAGGAACACTGCTCTTTGGACCCCATTCCAGGCAATCCCTTTTTCAAAACCCACTTTTAAAACCATCACTGTTTTGTTCTGAAATGAGGGTGTTGATGTGGCTGATGTTATCTATTGGTTGAAACAGCGCTGTAACGTCCAGGGTCAGGCGGAGGCCATCCTGGATACAGAAAATATTTGGACAGGGGGATGGAAGATTTGGGTTTTGATGAACACTACTGAGTCAGGTCCTGTACACTTGCCTAATTCCTTCTTTATAGGTCGGGATAGGGGGGTCCTATTTTACCTGGGTCAGCCGAAGGCTTGTTACCAGTGTGGTGACCCCACACATCTCAGTAATGTGTGTGACGAGATGAAATGCAATATACGTGGTGAATTGGGTCATGTGGGGGCCCATTGTTTGAACTAGTGCAAATGCAACCTTTGTGATGAACTGGGACATACATTTCAGAACTGTCACTGGGCTGCTCACAGTCAGGATTCTCATGATGGTGGGGTTGATCAGTGTTTTATTATTACGTAAGCACAGAAGGCTCGTATTCATGCCACATCGGCAGTACTGCCCTCGGTGGTTTTACAACCTTCTATGCAGGTCTCTGTGTCTGTTGAAGAACCAGGCACAGCGAGCCCAGTGTTCTCCTTTTCTGAGAGTACTCTGGTAAGACCTCAGATATCTCTTGGCCTGTCCAACCTGTTTTGTCAGTACCTGACCCTCTTCCAGGTCCTAGCGCTATGCCCCCTCCTCCTCCTCCTCAGGTATCTGCCACTGTTGGCTGTCGGAGGTCTATGAGGAACACGTCCCGGGTACTACCTTCCCCTTCAGTGGTACTGGAGTCTTCTTCTGTGCCTTTGTCTAACCCTTTTGAGTTACTCCAATCTGTCTCAGATGATGCTGGAGGCGAGTCAGACTCTTCCTCCATTGCTTCATCTCTCCCTGATGGACCTACTGAATCTGATTTCCAACTAGGTACTGGTCTCTCTCAAAAGCGAAAGGCCAGGGTGAAACTTAAAGGGAAAAGGTGGTTGGGAAAAGGAAGTTGTGATGAGTTTTCCTGCTTTATTTAAATACTATGTCTCCTTTTACTTGTTATACTATTAATGTAAATAGTGTGATTCGAGTGACGAAGAGGCGACTGTTTTTTTTCTTTTTTACGACTTTTGCCTTTGGGAATTTTTTTATTGCAAGATACCCGATTTCATACCACACAGGAAATCCGACATGCACAGCAAGACTGGTGGCTGGGACCTTCTTTTTGGTCCATTGGCCAAGATTCCTGTTCAGGTCTGGGGATTTTAATTAATGTCCCAGGGTTCCGTTTGTTAAAACTACATGATGTGGCTCCGGGTAGAGCACTCATTCTAGATTTTGTGATTGGGCCCTGTCCCTATCGGGTGATTAATCTTTATGCCCCTCAGACTAAAACGGCGCGTATAGCTCTACTTTCTTTACTCCGTCCATTTTTGCATACTTCTTTTCAAGTAATTTTTTTCTGGTGATTGTAATTGTGGATTAAGTCTCCAAGATAAGAGTTCTTTTGCAACCACTAGAAAATTGTTTTGTGATTCTCAGGAATTAGGGAAATTGGTCCGTACTGCCCATTTGACTGACGCTTATTTGTCCTTTACAAAACAACATACCCCTACATTTCAGAAGGGTAAATTGGCAACTAGAATTGATTTTGTGTTTTTGTCTCATACTTTAAATATTGCTTCTGCTACGGTACAAGCTGTTGCATTTAAGTTGTTGTCTGTTGGTTTAGGGTCTGTTGCTCCCTTTCATAAAGGACCCAGACTTTGGAAATTTAACGCATTCCTGTTACAAGTCCCGGCCTTTATGCAGTCTCTGTTGTCATATCTCCAGACCTGTAAATCTGTTTTTATCTGTTATACGGACCCTATTCAGTGGTGGTCGGAAACTAAGCATGATTTGGTTGTTTTCTTGAAAAATTATAGCCATCAGAAATGTAGAAAGGAATACTTGGATTATTTGCAAAAGAGAGTTCATCGTCAGTCTTTATTAACTATTGCTTATACGACGGGGCATGACCTTTCTCAGCAAGTAAAATTGGTACAGGATGATATGTTGAATTTCCAATCCCGGCAAATGCGACAACTTTATTATCAACAAAAATTTGGTACAGCTGGAACACATGATGTTGTATGCCCTTTTGAGGCAAATTCCCATCAAATTTCCCAGAAAACTATGACGTGTCTAGTTAATTCTGTAGGTGATCTATGTACTTCTCAGTCAGATATTTATCAAATTGTAACAGTCCATACATTGGCTTTATTTGTTTCTTTTCCAGCAGTAGCTGTTGATTCTGCAAGTTTATATAATGATCTTGAAATCCCAATCCCTTCACAGTCTCTTTTGGACCAAGTATGTTTACCAATAACAGAGCTGGATTTGAAATTGGCCATTTCCTCTTTACCTTTACAGAGGACTGCTGGTCTGGATGGACTACCGGCTGCCTTATATAAAGTGCTGGGCGACCACTTGGTTTCAGAATTGACTTTAGTGTTTAATTCCTTAGTAACGTGTGAAATTCTTCCTTTGGATTTTACAAAGGGTACTTTGATTTATATATATAAACAAAAAGGGGATTTACATTCCCTTGAAAATTGGCGCACTTTATGTATGTTGAATACTGATTTTAAGGTATTAATGAAAATTATTGCTAAGCGCTAGTGAGAACAGCCGAGGTGGTTTTGCATCCTGCACAGTCATGTTCGGTACCTAATAGAAGAATCTCTGACCATCTGATTCTTCTCCGAGAATTGTTTTCTCATGGTTATGCCGATGTGGTTTCAGGACTAGTGGTTTCTGTGGATCAGAAAGCAGCTTTTGATTCGGTTAACCATGATTTCTTATGGGAAGTACTTCGTTTGTCACATGTACCGGCGGTTTTAATTTGCTGGATTTGTGGTTTTTATAGAACAACCACTGTTGTACCAGTAGTAAATGGTTGGGTGGGACCAATGATCCCCATCAAGAGAGGGGTTCGCCAAAGGTGCCCATTGAGCCCTATATTGTATGTTTTTTTTTCTGGACGTTTTGCTTCGCCGGTTTAATGCCCATTCTCAGATTCATGCTATTTCTAGTTCTGTCCTGCGCTCGCCTAATAAAGCTATTGCATATGCTGACAATGTTTGCTTTCTTGTAGCTGATGAGCCCCCTGTGGTTATCTCTCTTCAGTTATGTTCTACTTTTGGTATGTTTTCTGGTGCAGTTTTGAATTATACTAAAAGTGTGGGTGTCCGGTTAGACTCTGCTTTAACACCTACAGACCATATAGGTCCTTCACGTATGGTGGAAGGCCCTATTCATATTTTGGGGGTTTATTTTGGGACAGTGGACTCTGATTTTTACAATTGGGATGTTAAACTACAACAGGGTAAACTTAAGGTGGCCTACTGGAATAGAGGACAACTTGGGAAAAAGAAACGTGTTTTTCTGATTAAAACTTATTTGATACCAACCTTCCTTTATTTGAGTTATATATTCCCTATTCCTAAACAATTAGAAACTGCAGTCCTTAGCCTGTTTTTCAAGCATTTTGGGGGAGTAGGCTGAACCCAATCAAGAGGAATGTGACATACTTGCCCATTGCAGAGGGTGGTTTGCTTATGATTAATCCTTTGCTAGTTTTTACCTGTATTTTCCTCATAGCGAATTTCAGGCCTTTGTTGATTAATACCCAAAGGGGGTGGGAACCTTGGTTTTATGATTCTTGTAGATTATGGTTTGCCATTGGGAATGTAATACCCTGACTGTGTTACGAAATAATGTTGGAATATCAATATACATTAAGCATATTTTCTTATGTCTGAAACAATGGAAGATATCGGCCTGGATGTTATTGACTTTTTCTCATAAATCATTATATAAGACTTTACTTTCGACGGTCTGTGCCATACAGATGCCCTTTGATAAGTGCCCCAGCCAATATATCCCTTCACTTTTGTTTTTGTTACGTTGTAAGAGGGTGCCAGCCCATATGTGGGACTTTCATTGGCTGTCTTGCCACGAAAGAATTAACGTGAAGGCAAATCATAAACATAAGCAATTCCAAGACCAAATGTGCTCAAGATTGTTATGTTTAACTCAGCCAGAAACTATATCTCATTTATTTTTCAAATGTTATTTTATTCAGACTTGGTGGTCTTTTTTGGCACATACCTGGAAACTTCCCTTGTTTGAGACGGTTTCCTATTTGAATATTGTTTATGGAGTTTTTCCCCTCAGTGGTCCTTTTGGCATATTGACACTTTGAATCTGGTATTTGTTGTCATTAAGTGGAATATCTGGATGGCAAGGTGTTTGTTTACGTTACAACAAAAAGAATGCACGTATTTTGAGTTGGAGAAAAAAATTGTACAAGACTTAAAGAATATCTACCTGCAAGAAAGTACTTCTTTATCTGAGTTGGAACTTTTGGAACTTTGGAAGGCCCTTCCTTGGGTAACAGACTCTGATTTTGCTGTGACGTGAATGTTTGTACATTAGTTAACCTGTGTTTTCTCTTTTTTTTTCTGGAGCCTGTTTTGTGTATTACTGTATGATTTCTGTTGCAATAAAACTTTCCCCTACTCTTTTTGATAAGTGCCATGGGATCTTTAACATCCACCTGAACTACCACCAATCTAGGCAGCTGTGACCTCGGTTTAACGTCTCATCCGAAAGACGTAAACTGTTAACCGTTGAAAGGTTGCCAGGGCAACCGTGTAAACCTCAAGAGCTAAGCTCGAGAGGTTTACTACGCCATGGCAACCTCGAGACGGTTAACAGTAACCGGCTTTCGACAGAAAGACCATACATTATTTTTTATAGTGTATGGTCCCAAGAAAAAGGGAAAACGGCTCCTTACTTTTTGAAACATAGTCACCGCCGCGGCCGTTCAATCCTTCCCTTGCCTCTGCGTGCATCCGTTGGTTCCCGAGTGTAAAAAAAGGCATGCACATGTGCAGACCGATCCCCGTTGTTAACCTATCGATGTGACGTAGCATCGATAGGTTAACAACATTACTACATCAGATCGATGGTATAACAACCTTAGGAAATGATGATTTCCTAGGGTTAACAGTGTTCTACCATACATTATAATAACATAATTGCAGCCAGTACTTAAAAAAGATGCTACTGGGGAAAATGGCTTACAGGTTCAGCTCAGTTCTCCTTTGCGGTTTACTTATATTGTAGTCTTTGATGCCAGTATTACTGTGTGACCTAAGAGTGTGGACATGTATTGGGTTTCTGTCTCTTCTCTGTTTAAAATGATTTACTGCATGGAAATGGTAGGAATATGCTTCACTTTTCTGTACTTGGGACCAGAATCTAACAATTCAATTCTGTATATTTACCTGTGTAATAGAGGAAATTGTCCTAATTTAGTCCTGCAGCCATTATTGGGAGCATTTCTCTGAGTCTTTAGTATGGGCTTACAAAATAGAAACTGCAGTCCTTCTGCTGGGGTTTTGTCCCATTTTCTATAATCTGGGTTTTTTGTTGGTCCCCAAACTTCACTCCGGTATAAAATGACTGGCTGAATTATGTTGTTAAATAGTTTTAGTCATAGCTCTATAGGAGGATTGATGGGGTCCAGGTGTTTCTTTATGGCATGGGAGGCACAGAACACTTCTTCCTTTGATGTTTTAAAAACTGGATTAAAGCTCCCTGGTGCATTTCTTGTCAGGCCAAGGTAACTACAGTAGATACCAGGGTGTGATCTACTTCATTACTGATAATAAAATACTTAAATTTGTTTTAGTTGTCTGGGGTCTTTTTCTGGAAAACCATAATTTATGTTGTATTTAGGTTTGCCTGGAAAGTCCATTTGCTACAGTGTGCCTCTAAAAGATTGAGGGACTCTGGTGTCTCTTTCTCTCCCTCTCACTTTCCCTCCTTCTCTCCCATTCTATCTCCCTCTTCCTCCCTCCCTCCCTCTCTCCTTCTCTCTTCCTCTATTTCTTTTTCTCTCTCCCTCTCCCACTTTCTATCTGACTCTCTCACACACTCCCTGTCTCTTGCTCTCTCTGCTTAAAGTGACTCTACATAGAAACATAGAGTTTGCCAGCAGATAAGGACTTCTTCGCCCCCTTAGTCTGCCCATCTTTTCTCTGCTTATAGCATTACCGCAGATTTTACTTGATCTCCAGCCCATTCACCTATCCCTTCCCTTCCCTTCCCTTCCCTTCGCCTATGATTTCCTTATGCCTAGGCCATGCATTCTTGAACCCAACCAATGTTTTCGTACCCACCACTTCTGCTGGAAGACTGTTTTGGGAATCTACCAATCTTTCTGTGAAGTACTTCCACACATCTCTCCTGAATCTATCCTCCTCCAGGTCTGTGCCATGCCCCTTGTCTTTGAGCACCTTTTTTCTTGAAAAACACTTCCCTCCTGTACCTGTGACATATTTAAAGGTCTCTATCATATCCCCCTCTCCCTCCTCTCTTCCAGGGTGTACATATTTAGGTCCGTAAGTCTTTTCCTCATAGGCTTCTGATGCAGACCCAGCAACAATTTAGTTGCCCTCCTCCGGACTGCCTCAAATCTGTCTAAGTCTTTCTAGAGATGTTCTCTCCAGAACTGGACACAGTACTATAGGTGGGGTCTTACTGGTGAGCTATATGGAGGCAAAACTACCTCCCTCTTTCTGCTGGTGATATCCCTCCCAATGCATCCTAGTATCCCACTAGCCCTCCAAACTGTCTTGCCACACTGCCTGGATAACTTTAGGTTATCCAGTATGATTAACCCTAAATCTCTTTCCTGCTTGGTGGTTGTCAGTACCACTCCACCCATTTTGTATGCCATTACTGGGTTTCTGTGCCCCAAGTGCACTTTTTCATGTTGAAACCCAGCTGTCATACCCTTGACCACTCCTCAAGTTTTCTCAGGTCCATGCTCATCCTTTCCATCCACCACCCCTGGAGTGTCCACCCTATTGCAGATTTTGATGACATTCACAAAGAGGCAGAACTTCCCTTCCAGCTCCTCTGCAGACATTAAAGAGGACCGGTCCCAGCACTGAACCCTGAGGTACCCTGCTGGTCTCCCTCCCTTTCTAAGAGCGAACTCTGTTTACCACCATCCTCTGCTACTTATCCACTAACCAATCTCTTACCCAGTTTACCACCTTTGGACCCACTCTTAAACTACCCAGCTTGCTTACTAGCCTCATATATGGAACAGTGTTGAAAGTCTTATCAAAATGTAGGTAGGCTACATTCACTGCTCCACCCTGATCTAATTCCTTGGTCAGCCAGTCAAAGAAATCTGTCAGATTTCTTTGACATGACCTCTCCCTCCCCCATGAATCCATGCTGCCTCAAGTCTTGTAACCCATTGAATTCAAGATATTCCACAATCCTTTTCTTCAGCAGTGAGTCCATTAACTTTTTCACCACCAATGTCAAGCTGACTGGCCTATTTATTTATTTATTAATGCATTTGTGACCAGGTAAGTACACTGATCCTGGGAACCTTTATCAGGCATGACCCGAGCCATCAAGATGGCACACAAAAGTACAATACATAAGATAGAAGCATTGGTACATCACAAAAGGAATTCCGATTCTACACAGTACAAAACAGAAAGAGTGTGGAAAAGAAACAACCATCAGCTTACAACATTTAACCCAATGCACAGAGACAAAAAAAGAGCACCCCAACCTCATCAGATAGTTCCAGGCTATCCAACATTTATAACCTCAAACAGTTGGTCTGCATTGTCACTGTATCAGCAGTGACGTGACCAGAGAAGAGCATTTTTTGATTCCCCTTTTTCTGGGCTAGCTGTCAATTACATTCAAGTGGTTAGATACGATGGAACGGATTTGGACAGGCTAGCACTTGCAGTCTGAATAAGCCATTAGGGTCTTCCAGAATTGAGATTTGAAGGTGTTGGGGGAGATTAGTGACTGGAGCTCAGCTGGGAGAGAGTTTCAGAACCTAAGTGCATCACTGGAAAAAGCTCTCTGCCCCATGGCTGTTGATATTTTGGGGGCATTCAAGGACTAGGCATGAGGATGACTTGAGCTTTCGGGGGACCCATTTCATTGTAAACATGCCCAAGAGTGGTGAGTCAGCCCCACTGCAGAGTGCCTTACAGATGAAGGTCCCATACAGGAGATCCCGATAGGCTTGAGGGGGCAACCACCCTAAGGATTTGTATAGATTGCAGTGGTGTGTTATATGGAGCCAGGGAGACAAACTTGCATATGTCATTGTAGGTACTGTTCAGTCTAGTAAGAAGCTTGGCCAAGATGGGGTGTAGGATAGGGGAGAAATACTTTAGGATCAGGGTGAGGGTGCTCTGTCCTATTACCAGCCTAGCATCAGGTGATAGTAGATGCTTCACACGGTAGCAAGCCCCCAGCCACTGATTCACCCTTTTAACAGCCTGTCACACATGAGAGTCACAGGTGAGCGAGGGGTCCAGGGTGACCCCAAGATATTTCATATTTTCCACCTGTTCCAGAGTGGTTCCATCATGGATCTGGATATTCAAAGAGTTCATGTGCATATCCTAGTGCTTTCCCAGCTTTTGGCTTGAGCCAAACAGCATGGCTTTGTTTTGTTTTTTTTCACATTTACAACTAGTCTGTGCTGAGTGAACCATTTTTTGGTGGAGGCAAACTCCCTTGTTAGCTTCAGAGACAACTTGTCAGCGAATCTGTCACTACAGAACAGTACAAGGTCATCAGCATACATAACTCTATTGTTAGTGGTGGGGTCCAGTAGCAGTGGATTTACAAAGACCGAGTAGAGTAGCAGTCCAAGAATGGACCCCTGTGGGACTTCCCTTAAAACTTGAAGAGGGTTGGACATCCCTCCTCCAGCCCTTACTGACTGGGTTCTAACAGATAAGCAGTTCCTGACCCAATATTCAGTGTCTGATGAGAAGCCGCATACAGAGAGTTCTCTGACTAGCATGCTGTGATCCACCATATCAAACACCTTTGAGAGGTCAATGAATATGGCCCAAGTGGGGTTCCCTTTATCCACCTCTCTGAGCAAGCCTTTTCACTGCTACCACTTCTGTGAAGTGGAACTACATCTGCCTTCCTCCAGTCCTCTGGAACCACTCCTGTTTCCAATGAGCTGTTAAATAAGAACTGTCAGAGGTACAGCCGGTGCCTCCCTGAGCTCCCTCAATACCCTTGGATGTACTCATCTAGCTGCATTGCTTTGTCCACTTTCAGATTAGTGAGTGCCTTCAGGGGACTCTCCTGGCACTCACCTCTGAAAATGGGTTAGTGTTTACCTCCTGCCCTCCAATGCTTCTGTTACATTTTTGTGGAATCTCCCCTTCTCCTTCCTGTGTGAACACTGAACAAAAGTATTGATTTAGGATGTCTCAGGAGAGACAGGGTGGGAAGGAAAGGAGGGGGTGTGGTGCTTTATGTGAGGAAAAGTATAAAAGCAACAGAGATACAGGGAATACAGGGGAGCAGAGGTACTGTGGGTCACCCTGGAGTCGTGGAATGGAGCCACTATTTGCACCAGTGTTTTCTACAGACCTCTGGCACAGGGACAGGAATTAGATAGGTACTATTGGAAACCATCAGCAAAATGGCAGAAAATGAGGAGGTGCTGCTGGCAGTAGGGGACTTCAGTCTACAAGATGTAGATTGCAGCCTCCCAGCTATGGCTTCAGCTAGAAACAGGCATTCTAGACTCCCTGCAGGGGGCATTCCTCAGGCAAGTAGTCAGTGAGCCCACTCATGATGGAGCAGTACTGGACCTGGTTCTCACTAAGAGGGACAGTGTTGCAGACATCAAAGAGGGAGTCCACCTGGGGACCAGTGATCATTGTACAGTATGGTTCAATATAAGGACAACTGCAGAATCAAACTACACATGGGCAAGAGTCCTGGACTTTAGGAGAGCAGATTTTATAAAGATGGGTGAATGCCTCAGAGATGACCTGGTGGGGTGGAGAAACCATGGGCCAAGCTAAAAGGGAGCATATTGAATGCAACACACTGTTGCATTAAGCAAGTGAGTAAAAGCAAGAGGAAAAAGAGGCCACTAGGGTTCGCGAAAGAAGTAGTGGAAAAGATAAAAGGTTGCATAAAGAAAGTACAAGGAGATGCAGAGGGAGGAGGATAGTGAGGTCTATCAGGGGAAACAGAGGGAAGAAGACAAAGTAGTAAGGAGCACAAAGACACAAACTAAAGAAAGAATAGCCAAAGCGGTATCAAAAGAGGACAAGACATTTTTTAGGTATGTAAGCGAAAAGAGGAAGACAAAGGGAGAGATTGCAAGGTAAAAAGGGAAGGGGGAACTGTACAGTGAGAGACCAGGAAAAGGCAGACAGACATCTTGAACAAATACTTCTACTTAGTGTTCCAGAGGAAGGGGAAAGGAAGGGACCACAACAAAGTAATAGGAGCTCTGAAGGGGGGGCACTAGTCCTTTTTCAGAGGAGAGAGTCGTGAAGGCACTCACAAATTTAAAAATGGACAAAGAAATGGAGCCAGACAGGGAGCAGCCAAGAGTGATGAGGGAGCTCAGGGAGGTATGGTTGTACATCTCACAGTCCTATTTAACAGATCACTCAAAACTGGAGTGCTTCCAGAGGACTGGAAGATGTAGTTCCTCCTCACAAAAGTGTTAGCAGTGAGGAGGCTGGCAATTATAGGCCAGTCAGCCTGACATCGGTGGTGGGAAAGTTAGAGCAACTGACACCATCTGGCCAAAAGTGCTACATTGCCAAATCAGAATAAGCATATCCCCAGTAAATCACATACCAAAAAGTAGATTCTATGTTACTTCATTTTAAAGTTATTGGCCATTTTGTAACCCTGATTTCACTACCTGTTCAAAAAAAGCCGGTTCCAGTGAAGAGTTGCTGCTGATGTCATCTAGGGACCTCACAGTCTAGTATTCCCTGTCAGCAAGCTTATAGGACCTGTTTCTTTAAAGTTGTAAAGATCTTGTGCAATGGGTTTCACAAGTAAAACAGGCAGCATGAGTCAGTAAACATTGCTTTAAAAACTGTGTGTGTTTCAGGTTTTGTAACAAAGCTTTCAATATTTTGTCTGGGTGCCTTTTTGTTGTAGTCCTTTTTACAGCTGCAGTGGGTGGAGTCTGCAGATGTTTTGCATGTACAAAAGGGCTGATGTCATGTTTTCTGTCTGTGGAACTGACTGAAGGTGTAAATAGTCTCCTCTGCCTTACCCTCCTCCAAGAAACAATTTCCACCCCCATATAAATATGCTTTTATGTTAGTCAATGGTTGCAGAGCACTATTTTCTTTCTTAAATGGGAGGTACAAGAACTGTAACTTGAGTAGTGGGAGGCAGCATTAGTTTTTTTGGGGGGTAAGATCCACCCCCACCTCCACCCGAGAAGCTCCTAAAGATCAAACCCCACCCTTTTTTTGGTTCATGTGGGAGGGGGATGAGGTGGATCTATCATATTGGAATAACTGACTATCAGAGCTGCCTGGAGAAGTAATTAAGTAGTGCCTGAAACTGCATCTAGGCATATCCCCCCAACACACACACATAGACATCAATGATTTTTTCCTTTTTTAACTCTAAGCATGTCAATATTTGGCTCTAACAGAATGTGCAAGTTGGTCATAAAAATAAAGCAGAAAAAAAATGATCAAGCAGGTGCCTTTTCCTTCGTCAGATACATGCAGACAGAAGGTCACAAATCCTGTATGAGAAGTTCGTTATATGGATGTTTTCCATGTAAAACACAAAGGTTATTTGTCATGTCTATAGCATCATTTGTAGCCAGTAAACTATTGCTTACTTAGATACTGTAAACAACATGTTTTAATTCAGAAATCCAGTCTTAATAAATTTGTCTTTTTTAGCAGTTACATAAGATTCATGTCTCTCTGATGTAAGAGTGCATAGTACAGAAACGAAAGGGGTTTGCCTAAGTGATTGTTGTTTGCATGAGAAGTGGACATGACAGTAGCATGCAAGAGTGAAGTTTAACAATTGTTTTTTGGCCATTCTGGAACCTGAAGTTTGACAGTGACGTGTGAAGAGAATAAAGTCTTGCGTTTTGTGCGTTTGAATAGGTTTAGTGCTTTGAAGTTAAAAGATATAAATATCTATACATAGTGTCATGGGCACCCAAAAAGGAAGTAGATACTACTGAAATAAATGCCATTCTGATGATTTATTTATTTATGTGTAGGATTTTAAGTGCAATTCTGCGTAGGTCATAGACACATAAGCTATAAAAAGTACATTTAAGGATGGATGTATTAGTCAGTAGCAAAATAAAGCAAGAAAAATAATACATTGTGTGTTTTTTTCTTTCACTTGTTTAACCAGGAGTGGCACGCTAAGTTGAAAGCTTGTTTACAGGGGCAACCTGGGAGCATATGGAAGTTAAATGACTTGTTCAGGGTCATCCAGTATGCAAGTTGGGGGCTGTGGGATTCAAACCCAGATCTCCAGACTTGCAGCTCAGAGCCTTAAACCACTGAGCTATACTGCATCCCTAGTTATGGCATTCATCTGTTTTATGTTCATGATGTTGGTGTAGTAAGCAGCAGTACATTGCATCACAGGTGTAAAATATCAATAAGTTGGTCATGTAATAGATGTGCTGAACAGTTACTGAAGCAAGAAATTTATTTAGGATAGTAAAATATTCCTGTTAGAAAACTGATAAATGTGTGATATTTGCATATCCATTTCATGGAGGTCCTTATGGGGTGTCAATGTACAATATAAAGTAGTTATAGTTTTCAAGTTTTCTGAGTTATTGCTTTGTACTACCGCTGTTACTAAATTTAAATTATTCTATGAAGGACATTTAAGTTTATGTAACTGTCTGTAAATGTATTAAAAACATTTACTTGTCCTTATAATGTAATGCATTAAATGCTGTTGATAGGTTAAGAAGTCACATAAGAGCAATAGAGATGAAAACAATGGGATGCATAGGAATTTGAAAAAAGTGTACATTAGCAGGTGCAGTGTCATGACTTCACCAATTTTTGATATAGTTTCACTCCAGATTTTCAACATTACCATTTTTTTACACCTCCTCATAAACAGTACAGCTGTCATTTTTTACATCCTGTTCAAAATGTGTTTTTGTACCTGTGGTGCCAAAAGGCACAGTCGCTGTGCAAAATCACCTTTCGGCTAATGAACTGATAGTGTCACTGTTCATGTGGTGGGGTCACTAAAAGCCCATGCTGAAAACTTGGAGTGAAAATACCAAGAAACACCCAGGGCATTAGGGTTTCTGACCATAACACCCTGCCCTGTAGGGACTGACAGGCATCAGGGTTGTGATTTGGGATTGTCAACAGTAATGTTCATGCCATTCCACTGCCATCCCCACCCTGTAGCCAGTGACAGGTATCGAGGTGTGCCTTTGACTCTTCAGCCCCAAATTTCACTCCATTCTCTTATACTGTACCCACTTCAGCATATTTCCTTATGGAATAGGGTGAGTGTAAAGTTTGCACACCCCAAGGCACACCTCGACACTTGTCTGTGTCTGCAGGGTAGGGTGGAGGTGAAATGGCGTGAGCATTATGGGCAATGACCCAAAGGCACACCCCAATACCTGTCCATGTCTGTGGGGTGGGGGTGGGGTTGGCATCACTTCGATACTTCACTGCCATTCCTATTCTGCCTGTTTGTCTGTGTGTGTGTGTGTGTGTGTGTGTGTGTGTGTGTATCTCTCTCTATATACTGTATATATATGTACATGTATATGTATATGTTATCTATCTTTCTATCAATTGCATGTATTGCTATTGTTACCCATTTCTAAAACAAACCTGCATATCACATTTGCCTGCACTCTGAGCACATACTTATGAAACTGTGCATATGTGTACTTCACTTCTGCATAGACCTCATTCTTTCCTAATATTCCCATTACCACAAGCATAACTGCCTTGCCCTTATCAAAAACAACCCCCTCTGAAACTTACTAACACATTTTCTCTGCTAACAGTCCATCATTACATCTGACTTCCTGACATCAACACATTGCTTAAATATAACTTACATCACCTTATGGACAAACCTTACATCACCTCATGGACAAAAAAAACTATATTGCTTCCTGTTCCTTCCATTAAAATGTACACTTCCATATATTTTCCTAATAATGTGTATGCCTTCCTTAGAATAGAAACTAAAACAAATCTTGCTACTTACAAATCATTGTGTTGTTTCTCCATACCTCCTTAACAATTCCACACAACTTCACTGTACTGCCGTGGTGGATCTGACCAGAAATTGTTTCCTGTGTTGCTGGATGCTGGGTCATAGCACACTATTGTGAGGTTTGCAGACTGAATAAGTTTCTGATGTGGTATAAGGCTGAGATAATTCACACCAATCATTCAATTGAGGTGATTTCTAAGAATGGCATGTTAAAACAATTAGCCCATCTCCTTGTCAATGGTGGTGGGGCAGACTCATCTACGTTCTACTTTACATTACAATAACCATTTTACCAGAGTTACTTCCACCTCTATTAGGAATTAACACATATAAGGCCCCTATTAAAACTTATTGTAAAGCAGACACTGACAAACAGCAGTGAAGTTACCAACATTACAATACTAGCAGCAGTACAACTTCCTAGCAGGCACAGTAGAGTAGCACTCCAAAAGGCATTCGCAGCCTGCAGGCATGCTGACTCAGCATCCAGCAACCCTGGAGAAATGGACCACGCCAAAAGAGCATTAAATAATACAATTTTGTCAACTTTGTTACAATACCTGAAACATATATAGTTAGTATAGCATTGTTTACTGACTGGTGCTGCCTGTTTTACTTGTGAAAACCATTGCACATGACCTTTACAACTTTGGAGAAACAGGTCCTATAAGCTTGCTTACAGGGAATAATAGACTGTGAGGTCCCTAGGTGACATCATCATCAGCTCTTCACTGACACCTGCTTTTATTACACAGGTAGTGCAAGCAGGGTTACAAAATGGCTAATAACTTAAAAACAAAGTAACATAAAAATCTAGAGATTTCCAAGGGGTATGCTTATTCGGATTCTGCAATGTAGCACTTTTGGCGTCAGTGGCTTTTTAAGGGAACCACTGCTGAAGGAAAGGATTGTGGAATATATTCAGTCCAGTGTGGTACAGGACCCAAGGTAGCATGGATTCACAGGGGGGAAGTCATGTCAAACACATGTGATAGATTTCTTTGACTGGGTGACCAAGGAATTAGATCAGGGAGCAGCAGTGGATGTGGCCCCTACCTAGATTTCAGTAAGGCTTTCAACACCATTCCACATAGGAGACTAGTAAGCAAGCTGGGTAGCTTAGGGGTGGGTAAAAAGGTGGTAAACTGGCTAAGATATCAGTTAGGGAATAGGCAATAGATGGAGGTGGTAAACAGGGTTCACTCTGAGGAAGGTAGGGAGAGTTACAAAAAGAACTGGATTTAATTAAATCTATTGCTCAAAAGTTTAAAACAAGTGTGGAATTTCAGGATTATAATACTCAGCTAAAGAATAAAATAAGGGATCATGAAGCTGAGGTGATTCAAAGAAAAATTACTAAACTCAAGAGAGATGCAGCAGACTATGAGCAGGGTGACATTTTGAACTGGGGCAGACAAAGATCCTTAAGTCGAGGAAGACCTAGGTCTAAGGTCAGATTTACGAATGCAAGTGGAAATTCAAATGCAAATGTTAACAGCACAAACCAAAGGGATATAAGGAGAAAACAAACGTCAGGCACTAATCAGAATTTTCAGCAACGGCCACCCCCCACAGAAAAAGAAAAGGGAAAACCAGGAGAGGTAAACGTGGGGTAAGGCATAAATACAAACAGAGGAACGGAACGTATACTGAGGGAAAGGAGGAGAGATATAACCTACGGATATTAAACCTTTCTGACAGAGAATTAAATGTGAATGAAGAATCAGTTTTAAAATGAGGACTGAGCTTGATTCCCTGCCCCCAGATTAATGCATTTAAAATATTTGTGGATTTAGAAAGTTTTTTAGAAAAATACAGTTGAAACTACATTTTGCTAAAGAACAGCAATTTGATCAAAATCTGGAACTTTCATTCGAAGAGCAGTTGTTAAGCCACAACATGGGGTTCAATATTGAAGATATTAATTCTTTTCCTGATGATTTTGACCTGGATATTTTACTTAAACAAATGGAACTGGGAAATAGTACATTAGTACAAGAAATTGGAGATGGAACAATAGACACAAATGGAGTTAAGGTGTCCAAAGGTTCAAGTCCCACCACAGACACATTTCTTGTTAAAAGAGATCTGGAGGTTCTTGAAGAACTGCTTATGGAACAAGGAACATCAGAGTCTGATCAGGAGACTATGAGATTTAGATTACAGGCTTTAACCAATATGGATTTGGCCACAAGTTTGAGTCCCTCTACAGACCAGACTTGTCCTGAACTAAGTGGGAATATATCTGAGAGAGTTTTGCTTGAACAGGAACTTCTGTTGAACTCCACTAATACCAATGGTGGAAGAGGTAATAAAATGTTTACTATTGGGCTTGATCTTAAAAGATTTAGAAAGTCTGTGTTTCACCCTGTTTCTGAATTTTGCCCTAAGACATATAACAGCACCATTTGCGCTTTTGAAAAAACTGTGGCAAAATAAGTTCAGGACTTATTAAATAATGATGTCCCTGTTAAAGAACACAATCTTACATGGAAGGGAAGGAAGGCTTTAAAGTGTTTAGGTGCAGACACCACAATAGTTATTAAAGCAGCCGATAAAGGCAGGAATATTGTGATGTTGAGTAGTGAACAATATAGAGGGATGGTTTGGGATTTATTATTGAATGGGTTGAACTATAAGAAACTGAGTTTTAACCCCACAGCAGATTATTGCAAGGACCTGAGTATGTTTTTTAGGGATGCTGTTACTAATAATCAAATATCTGAGACAGAATTTGGCTTTTTGTGGACCGAATTTCCCAGGGTACCTAGCTTTTATGCTCTACCTAAGGTCCATAAAGATAGTAGGAAACCACCAGGACATCCTATTGTTTTAGGGGTAGGATCTCTAACCCAGAATTTGAGTAAATTTGTAGATTTTTTTCTACAGCCCCTAGTAACAAACCTTACTTCTCATATTCGAGACAGTTCTGATCTATTAAGGAAAATTAAAGAAGTTGAGTGGAGCGATGAATATAGCTGGTTGGGAATAGATATAGAATCCCTGTACACTAGTACCCATCATAAGGATGGTCTTAGGGCCACTAGGGAACATTTAGACCTATACCAGGAAACAGACAGTGTACCAAAAGAATTTATTTTGAGTGCTTTGGAATATATCCTAAGACATAATTATTTTGAATTTGAAGGTGAATTTTTTGAACAAAAATGTGGCACCGCTATGAGTGCCTTTATGGCATCAAGTTATGCCAATTTGTTCCTAGGATCTTGGGAAAATATATAGGTGTTTAATGAAGTAAGTAACCCCTTCCTTAAGAACATTGTTACATGGTATCGCTTTATTGACAACATCATTTGTATATGGAAAGGGAGTGAAAGTGAAGCATTTGGTTTCATGCGATTTTTAAACAGCAATAATTTAAATTTGAGATTTACTCATGTTTTCGATAAGAAAAGGTTAAATTTCTTGGATCTTAGTCTGTGTGTTGACTTTGATGGGTCAGGTCATTATAGATTAGGACAAAAACCTTTAGAAAAAAACTCGCTACAAATTCAGTTTTGCATGCTGAGAGTGCCCACCCCCCTAACTTGAAGAAATCCATCCCTTATACACAAATATTACAAATCAGAAGAACTTGTAGTTCCAATATAGATTTTGAAAAGCAATCAGAAGATTTGATAAAGAGATTTGAAACTAGGGGTTATGATAGAAACCTATTAAGTTATGCCCTTGAGAAAGTAAAAACTTTAGACACTAGAGAACATATCTTAAAGGAAAGAGACATTAAAGAAGGAATTAACATCTTATGCACCTTTGTCATGGAATATAACTGTATGGCAGGACGCATTGGACATGTTATTTTCAGAAATTGGCCTATACTACAAGGGGACAAACAGGTAGAGAAAGCAGTAGCAGAGAAACCTCAGATTTCATTCTGTAGAGCTCAGAACATCAGAGATAAAGTAGTGAACAGTAGAGAAAAAGAAGTTGAAAAAGTGGAAACACATACTTGGCTCCCTAGGAGGTCTAGAGGCTTCTTCACATGTAAAAGGTGTAACATCTGTAAACATAGGAACCCTGGAGGTACTTTTAAACATCCAGGAGATCATTGTAAGGAAACTGAAATAAGAGAACTTATAACGTGTGATACTCCTTATGTAGTGTATGTGTTATGGTGTACCTGTGATCTTTTGTATGTGGGGAAAACCATTAGACCTTTAAAATTAAGGATTCAGGAACATGTTAGGTCCATCATTAATGCCAGACAGGATATCCCAGTAGGTATTCATTTTGCCCTTCACCATAATTCATCAGCATTGATTTAAGGTTTATGGGAATTGAACAGGTCCCCCCCCCCCTTACCTTTTGGTGGAGATAGATCTAATAAATTGTTGAAACAAGAATACATGTGGATTTTTAAAATGAACAGTGTGAGACCCAATGGGTTAAATGAAAAATGGGATGTGAAACCATTCCTAAAGAAATGAAAGACCTAAAAGGTTCCAAATGTGTCCTGCTTAAGACACTTTGTCTCTTTTTTTGTGCTACCAGGCTTTAAATTGTTATGACTAAAAATGTCCTGACCGAGTGTCTTTATAATTGCTTGGAATGTTTTCAGCATCCTATTTATTCATGTTTATTCTGTTGTTGTTGCAGTCTGTGAGATTTCTCTGCTTATTCTCATTTCCTTTTCTTTCTGCTTTCTCCCTCTATTAGGACTTTGCTGATTTTTGATACAGAGACTGCTTCTATTGGATCCTGTTTAAATGTGCAAATAAATGTGCTTGAAACTTTAGAATAGACCAGTGATCATGAGATGCAGTTCAAGGATCAGGTTCAATTGATTTAAACCATTCCAATGATTTAAAAGTCTTTTTGATATTTTTGTATATAACTTTATGTATGATATGTGGTATTTTATACTTTTTTGCTATGGTATGCATTATAGGACCTGATGCAATTTTGTCACTGTGGTGCTTCAATGAGGGTTATACATATTCATGAGGTAATTACCTTAAAAAGAATCTGATTGCTTAGATGCTTCTCCCCCTATGAAGACTCGCGAGAGTCGAGGTGCTAGGAGTGTTTTGTGTCCTCACAGAGTTCCTGTTCTTACCAGGGTTACCTTCTGTTATGCAAGTGGAGTTTTCTGTGTTTATTTGATAATAAATGACAGCCCCTGCACTGTTTGAGAACTAGCTATGACTGCTTGGAATCTTTTCTCCACTATATTTTGTTTACTACTGGTGAGTAAAGCATTGTTGCACTCCTCTACTTTCTGGAATCTGTCTTTCTCTGGGTTTAGTGATGGGACCAGTCCTCTTTAATGTCTTTATAGTGGCATTGCAGAGGAGCTGGAAAGGAAAGTTTGCCTTTTTATGGATGACACTAAGATCTGCAACAGGGTGAACACTCCAAGGGGGTTAGAAAGGATGAGAAGAGATCTGGGAAAACTCGAGTAGTGGTCAAGGATATGGCAATTGGGTTTCAATGCGAAAAGTGCAAAATAATGCACTTAGGGCACAGAAACCTGGGGCAGAGTATAAAATGGATGGATGGTATTGACAACAGCCAGGCAGGAAAGAGACCTGGGGTAATCATATTGGATGACCTAATGGTAGCCAGGCAGTGTGACAAATCAGTCAGGAAAGTGAGTGGGATGCTGAGGTGCATAGGGAGGGAGGGGTATCACCAGTGGAAAGAGCAAGGTGGTATTGCCCCTGTATAGATCACTGGTATGACCCCACCTTGAGGAGACCACATCTCTAGAAGGACATAGGCAGAGTGGAAGCAATCCAGAGGAGGGAAACTAAAACAGTGAAAGGTCTGTATCAGAAACCCTATGAGAAAAGACTAAAGGACCTCAATAGGTACACCCTGCAAGAGAGGAGGAAGAGAGGGGAAATGGTAGAGACCTGTAAATATTTTTTTTTAGATGTCCGAAGGTCAAAGACAAAGACTCGGTTTAAAACTCAGTTAAAGGAGCACCTGTTTGCACAATCTAGATGCCATTTTATTAATGTGTATATATTTTGGATATTTTGTATATAATTTGGTGCAATTTCTATATGTAACATTAAGTGTTTGTTGCATGTTTTATCGTATTGTACTTTTGTGTCCAGGTCACACTTGAAAACAAGTCTTCGGCCTAGCGTGGCTCACCCAGTTAATGAAAACTAACTAAATAAATAAATAATAAATACCTCATGGGTTAAATAAGGTATGGGAGGGAAGTATTTTTCAATAAAAAAGGTGCTCAAGAACAAAGGGACATGCTATGATTCTGGAAGGGTGCAGATTCAGCAAAGATGTGAGGAAGCATTCTTCCCACAAAAAGTGGTGGATTCCTGGAACTATCTTTTAGTGGAGGTGGTGGTGTTCAAGAATGCATGTGACAGGCACAAGGGAATCATAGTGGAGAGTAGAGAGAAATGGGAGAAAGCTCTGCAGATCAAGTAGGGTCTGTGGTGAGAATGTAAGTAGGGAAAATGGGCAGCCTGGGTGGGCCAAGCGGCCCTTATCTGCCATCAGATTCAATGTTTCTATGTTCCTATTTTTCTTGTGAGGCACTTTGAAATACAATGTGTATTAAAAATGTCAGCTTCAATACAGCCGCACAAGATATTCTCAGATATACAGTAAGTTCAGGCAGCCCCCTCCTAAATATATTTGTTTTCAGTTTCAGATATTGCAAGCTAGCATATACTGAACTTCTGTTTCATCACTTCCATTCTTTCTTTCATGTTGTTATGCCTGGAGTTTAATTTGCCTGGTTTTCTGGTTCTGTGGTGAAGAGGTTAATTAATATGTTCTCCATGACTTTGAGCACAGAGAAGAGAAATGTTTTCGATACCACTGCACCCAAGTTACCAGATGTGTATTCCACTGGAAAAAGAAGACTGGTGAGATAAGATTAAATTTTTTACATTTTGAGCAGACATACCCTACACTTGGGGGGGGGGGAGTAGAATTATGAGTAATGTCAGAAAGCAGTTTTTAAACCAGACAGCAGCAATCCTATGGTGCAAGTTCCCAAAGGAAGCAGTACACACGGGGAGGTCTGAATCTTTTAGACTAAGGTTGTGTCTCTTCTTCATGGAAAACAACATTACTGGGTGCAGCATATAATTCACTGAGATGGGGGGGGTGATTTATGAGCTTTTTTGTTGTTTTCCCCTCATGTTGGATGCTGCAGCTGCCTGGAGTGCAGGAGATGGAAGGGGATGCGCCCTTGATCTGTTTTTGTCTAACATTTCCTGTGTTCTTAAGTTTCTGTAAATCAGACCCAAACCAAGCAACCGAGACCAAAGGAAGCGTTTAATCTGCTACATTTGAGGTGGTTTCTTCTTTATTTATGACATATTATTAGCCCTGGAAACATCCCCAGGCTGCAGGAACAATGAAATGTATTGACAGTGAACCAAACGGTTGGGTTTTAATGCTTGGGATTCTTTGGGAGAGACCAAAAAACACAAACAGAAGCAGTCTGAAGCTTGGCTCTGCCTAACTACAGTGCTTAGCTCCCATTAGGATTGTGTAGGAATTTATCTCCATCACTGACTCTTTAATGTAATCTTTTATTTTATTGTTTTAACTTTCTGTTTTCTTTCCTATACACAGAATGGTGTAATCTGCATTCAAACCCTCTCCACCCAGCCTCATCACCCACCATCTCTGGGGATTGTTCACTTACCTCCATTCTCCCATAGGTTTTTCTCCAATGGCAGGGCTTCTGGTATTCCCCAAGCCCTTTCTGACATAATTCTCAGGTGGAGCTGGGCACCCAGTAGGTGGTATGGAGCCTGCAGGGATTACCACTTCATCCTGCTGTGACCTGGGTTGTGATTCCACTTTTCCATCCTCTGGTTCCTCCCCAGTTGCCTTTTAGCCCAGGATGGCAGTGGCACACACATACAGAGTGTGCTCATGCTGTCGCCAGGAGGCGTACACCCACCTCATTGCAGCTCCAGCTTGTTCCCCTGCTGGAGGTTCTCCCAGATGGCAGTATCATAGTGGAACACACTATTCCCCCTCACCAGAGACAGACAGTAACCTCTCAGATGCTCAATCCTCCTCCCCCAACCATTCCCAAATCCAGGTCACTGGGGTTATGAATGCTAGTGCTACTGCGGTGCAGACAGGACAGCTTCAATGTAATCCTTTAGTAAACAACATTGCAATAATGTACCTTGGGGGTGCATGTAGCAATGTGAAACATACATATCATTTAATAACAGTGTCATATTTTAGAAAATTATAGTGCAATAATGTACCATGATGGTGCATGTAGCAATGTAAAACACACATATTATTCGATAACAATGTAATCCATTAGTAACTTACAGTGCAATAATGCACCATTAGGGTGCATGTAGCAATGTGAAACACACATATCATTCTTTTTTTTTGTTAGTATAATTTTTATTGAATTTTTCACAGGTTACAGGAGATTGACAGTCACAAATTTATCTTGATACACATAGTTAGACAAGTAAATTGCATAAAATCAGCAGGTTAATAACATACAGAGTTCAAAGGACACAGTATTTCTTTCTCTTAGGCTCATAGGAATCCAGTCTAGTGAAGGCCCTGCGGGTTTTATTTCTTATATTCAAGTTAACCCCCCTCCCTTCAAGGCACAAAACCTGGGTCTCTTGCCATAATATAAATTATCCATTTGGTCCACTTCAATGTACATAGATCAGAGCTATTATTCAAATAAAATGAGATTCTCTCTCTCTTGTAAATATGAGTCATTATTTCTCTCCATTCAGGTGTGGTTGGAGACTGAGCTGAAAGCCAGTGCCTAGTCATGGCCTTGTTTGCTGCTATGAGGGCTATCCCCAGTAGGTAGCATGTGTGTGAGAACCTAAACTCTCGGGGGATAGTTTGCTATAGAAAGAGTTCTGCTGTTATCGTGATTGGATGTCCTAATAGAGCGGTTAACTCTGATTGCAGGGAAGAGAAGAAGGGATGTATGATGGGGCATAACCAAAACACATGGGAGTGATGTGCCCTTGGTTCCCCAGACTGGCGCTAGCACTCAGCAGTTCTTGCAATTGAATAGTGAGCTGTTATTGCAGGGTTTCAAAAATATTGAATCATTAACTGCCAGGAGAATAGTCTCCAGCTATGCAAGTATGTGAGTTTGGAGGACAGGAGACAACCCCTGAACCATTGTTGTGTGGTAATGTCCATTTCCAGTTCCATATTCCACTTCTCAAGTGTTCCCAGTGTGTTAGCCCCAGTGGTTTCTTGAAATGCTTTGTAAAGGGTAGAAATAAGATGGGGCATCTCAGTTCAGTGGCAACCATGGAAGCTTGCAATAAGGTTATTAGTGGGGGAAGGTCTTCCAACTTATGTGCCTCAGGTGGGAGGAAGGAAAAAAAATGTCTCAATTGTAAGTACCTATAAAGGTCTGCCAGCCTTATGCCATGAGACTGCCTTAGCTCCTGGAATGACTTAAACTCATTCCCATCTAATAACTGCAATAAGGAAGCAAGATGGAGACATTCCCATTGAGTGAATGTGTGGTCCATTTGAGCTGGCAGGAAATTCTCCAGTAAGGCAAGCGGGCATAAGTAAATCAGATAAGGGGATGAGGCAAGCTGTCTGTGAATCGTATTCCAGGTTTTTATCTGATGTACAATCCAAGGGCCAAGATTCAACTGGGGGAATGTAGGCTAGGATTGATATAGGACTGTCCTAACCAGGTCACTAAAAGGGAGTAGACCTTCTTTGGTCTCCCTCCAAATGGCAGGGCTGATCCACATAAAGCAAATTACAAGAAATGAGAGATGTGAGGCCCAGTTGTGTAGTTTAAGATTCAGGAGAGCCAGCCCTCCTGCCAGTCTGGGGAGGAAGAGGACTAAAGACCTTATTCTTGGGCACTTGCCAGCCCATATAAACTTCGTTATGGCCTTATTCCACATCTGAAATGTCTTAGCTGGGATATAAATTGGTACATTTCAAAAGAGGTAGAGGGCCCAGGGAAGGAGCACCATCCTGACTACCTCTACTGTTTGGAGCAAGTTAAGAGGTAAGACGCTCCACCTAGCTAAATCCGCCTGAAGCTGGGAGTAGAATGGATCATAATTGTTTCGTGCAGCACTCCCGGCACTATGCGAGAGGTAAATGCTCAGGTACGTCAACTTTTCAAGATCACTGTGGAACGGGTAGGTCTGCCTGAACAGTGGCTGAGGGGCAAAATAAAATGTTAATGCATCCATTTTGGAGGTATTTAGTTTGTATCCTGAACATAACCCAAAGTCATTCAATATTTTAAACACGGCCGGGATGGACTGCGTGGGATTGGCAAGGAAGAGCAAGACATCATCTGCATATAAAGCAATGCGACGCTCTCTTCCCTCCAGCTGGAGCCCGGTGATTCGAAGGGAGTGCCTGATGGCTTGGGCCAGGGGCTCAATAAAGATAGCAAAAAGTCCTGGGGACAAGGGGCAGCCCTGACGAGTGCCCCTATGCAAGGAGAAACATACAGAGTGATGATCTGACACCTTGACACAGGCTTTGGGGGGGAGGTACAATGCCCTGATCATGGAAATGTGGGGGGCAAGAAATCCCATCTTATGCATAGTGGCAACCAGAAAGGGCCACGAGACCCTATCGAATGTCTTCTCAACATCTAGGCTGAAAAGGACTGATGGAGCTCCATGAGACTGCATCTCTTGGACCAAGTGCAAGGCCCTCCTAGTATTGTCTGTTGTAGATCTAGAGCTTACAAAGCCTGTCTGGTCCAGTCCAATCAGAGAAGAGAGGATGTTGTCCAAACGCTTGGCTATAATGGACATAAGGATTTTATAATCTATGTTTAGTACCGAGATGGGACTGTAGGAAGTACATAATTGGGGATCTTTATCAGGTTTAGGAATGACTGAGATGACAGCATATGACCAGATTGGGGGAGGATCACTAAGGCCCTGCAGTACCTCATTATAGACCTGCACCAGAAGCGGGCTGACCAAGTACTCTGTTTGCTTATAAAACTCTGTTCCATAGCCATCCAGGCCAGGGGCTTTCAGGGTTTTTAAGTGAGAAATGATTGTATGTAGTTCCTTCTGAGTTATGGGGGAGGTCAGACCCATCTGCTGGTCTTTATTAAGTTTAGGGAGGCCCAGGGAGGAGAGGAAGGTGTTAATAACTGGGGAGTCTGAAGGATGATCAGGAGTGCACAATTTTTTATAGTAGTCACAGAATGCCTGTGAGACATCTCCCATCCTTGTGTGCAAGGTACCAGTCCCCAGGTCTATAATGGTAGCTATGGTGGACAGCTGTCTCTGTCTGCGGAGGTGGAAGGCTAATAAGCGGGATGCCCTGGGGCCTATCTCCCCATACCTCTGCATTAACAATGCAAGTGCTATTTCTGTGTGCTGCATGCACAGCTTATCCAGTTCCTGTTTGGTTTGTTTAAACTGAGCTGAGACTGACAGGTCCCCCTGTTGGTGGGCTTCTTGGAGGAATTTAAGGATTTGCTCCAAATGTGATAGTCTTTCCCTATGCTGTTTTGCTAGATCAGCAGTGTGTTGTATTAGATGGCCCCGGAGGATGGCCCTCAGTGTGTCCCAACGGATTGCTGGGGTTGTCTCGGGATCAGAATTATCCTCCAAGATTTCCTGTATCTTGTCACCTTAGAATTCCCAGAAGGGTTCACTCTTTCGCTACTAATTTCTACCTTTTTCTGGCCACCTCAGTCTGCTCCCCTCTTGTCCCCGCATCTGGTCCAAGGATTCTGTCCACCATCCACCTCTGCCCAGTTGGTATCAGGCACCCATATGCCCCTGTGGTTGTACCCTCTGCAGCAGGGCCACAGGGAGCACCCCAGACTCCCTACGGAACATGGATCCAGCCTGGGTGCCCAGCCACCAGGTGAAGCTCATGGACAGCCATCAAGCTGCTCAACTGGGTGCCCAGTTTCACCCCTTGGAGCTGAGGGCATGCAATGACATCACCGGGGGGGTGCATACTCATCTGCACGTGCTCCCTTCAGATGTCTGCCCTTAGCTTCACCCTATGTGCAACACAGCATGTAGTCTCCTAGCCTCTGCCAGGAGGCAACCATGCACTGACTGCTGTGGACCCCCCTCCCTGGAGAAGGAGAGCAGTCCTTCAGATGTTCAATCCTTCTCCTCCCCAGCCGACCCCTGGCGACCTGTGCTCGTTCCCATACACCAGTCGCCAGTGTGGAGCGAAGTGTGGTGACCATGCCTCAGCCCTCAGTGCCACTGGGCTGGCAAGGGTTCACTCTTAAGATAAGTGGGGTTAAATCTCCACGTGGTGTTATGCCTTTCAAGTTCCAACTCCCAGGCCATAATCACAGGGGCATGATCAGAATGGACGATACCCCCCATGGCAGCCTCTTTAAGTATCCCCAGGCTTTCCTTTTATGTATAACAATGATCTATCCTGGTGTATGTACCATGTACAGCAGAGTAAAATGAATATCTATGGTCTCTGGGGTGGAGGGTACACCATACATCCAGCCAGCCCACCTCCTGGATAAATCATTTAAAAAATGTGTGTGGGGCAGGTTGTCTGCTTCTGGCAGAGTTAGTGGAGTCCAGATTAGGGCTTGGGGCAATATTAAAATCTCCTGCTAAAATCAGAGTCCCCTTAGTCAGTTCTAGCACCTTCCTTAATAGGTATCGAATTGTCGGTATACTTGACCCCCGGGGTAAATCAGCATTAGCCAGGGTTACCACGTTCTCTTGCAACACCCCTTGGACAATCACTAGGTGGCCCTCTGCATCTGCCCATTCTTGGGTAGCCTGGAATGGGGTTTGGCCTGAGATAAGTATGGTGACTCCCCTCCTCCTGCCTCCCACATAAGAAAATGAGAAGACCTTAGTAAATCCCCTACTTGCCAACTTTTTATGTTCATTAACATTCGTATGCATTTCCTGTATATAGACAAGTCATTCTGGAGTGTTTAATTGGGTTGCCCAGCTCATTCACATTTAATGAAAAAATCTGTAATGGTTTATTAGCCATTTTTAATCTCTGTAGACATGTGGTGATTCTGCGAGGTCCCACTGCTGGGCCCCAGTCCTATGACTCTAATGAAATCAAAACCTGTCGTGTATGAATGTGACTGCCTGAGGGGAAGTGAGGGAGAAAAAACACCCTCTAACTTTAAACTCTCAACAGACAAAAGAACATTAACAAACTGGTAAAACAGCAAGGAGCGGGTCCTACCAAACTACAAAGGGCTTCCACAGGGGGAGGGGGCCAAAGTGCCCAAACCCCTAAATGTGCCAAGTTTGGCTTGGTCCTACTTTATGGGGACCAGACGTAAAGGTTTCAGGAAGGATGGAGGTGGAAAAGGAGGAAGTGAATGGGGGGATGGGGGAAGAAGGTTATAGTCATGTCTAGGACTATGGATAGAAATAGCTCTAGCTATAATGTCTTTTCAACTGATTACTGCCATTTGGCCCAGTTGTGCCTCAGGTGCCAGACTGAATCATGCCCATAGTGGAAGAGGGGGACCAGACGAAGGAGAGGAACTGGGGACCCGACCACCCTGCCCCCGCCCCCTCCAGACAGCATTGAGGGAATGGATACGGGGGGGGGGGTCAGCCAGGATGCCCCACCTGAAGTCCAACCTCCCAGGGGCCCGAGGGCTCCCCCATTGTTCCATCCCCCACCAGAAAGCTGTAAGCAGAGGGAAAGAAGGGGGCAGAAACACCCACCACCTGGCCCATTAAGATCATGGTTAGCATCGCCCATCAAGGGAATGTAACAGTCTGCACTATTAGTACTCCATTAGCTGCCACTGACCTGGATCCAAGCCTTGTTTTTGTCAAGGCCACGAGGAGGCCAAAGGGATAGCCAGCTCGTACTCTCCCACCCCTGAAACCTACCCAGTCTCCCTGCTCAACCCTGGACCTCCACCCCAAAATGAGAATTTTAGTGGAGGATCCCCCTCAGGGGAAAGGTCCCCCATGGGGACCCCCTCCAGTTTAGAAGTGAGGAATGGAGGGGTACTCAAGGGAAGGCAGAATGTCCAGGAGGTGCTGGGGGAATCAAGGTGGCAGGGAGAGAACAAAGTCAGCTTACAAAAAAAAAAAAAAAGGAAAGTGGTAAATGATTATTCCGTCCTAGTGTCCCTTCCCAGAATCAGCCTCCGCTTGTCTCTTCAATGTGGCCACAATTTTTTGGATCGCCGATGCCCCCTGCTTACAATGCTGATCCCCCTGTGGCACTCTGTTCCATGCTTTCTGCACCAGTTTTGCCACTAGTGAGGAGTTGGGGGCTTTCTGGCCTATTACAACTTCGAGTCCCATTTTAAAGATTCCCTGGGCGGCTTCTTCTGCAGTCTCATAGCTTTGGGTCCCTCGGCAAGGTGTACCACAAGCTTCGTGGGGCATGGGGTTCTGCATTTAATCCCTGCCTCCTTCAGCTTCCTCAAAATAGGGGCATAGGCTCTACGTCTCATGGCTATAGCAGTGGGATAATCATTATCAATGTATATTCAGTGTTCTTGGTGGGTTAAGCTCCCCTGCTGCCACGATCTGCGTAGCATCAATTCTTTCTCCTGGTACCTCAGGAAGCGAACCAGGATCGAGTGTGGGTGGTTTGGCTGTTGAGGACCCAGTGTGTGGTGAACCCAGTCCATCTCAAGAGAGCAATCCTCCGGTAGATCCAGCTTTGATCTAAAATATTGTTGTAGGAACTGAATAGGGTTGCTTCCTTCCACACCTTCAGGGGAGCCTGAGATCCATAAATTATTCCTCCTGCTCTGTGCCTCCGCATCATCTGCCCATTCTTGAAGGCCTTTCACCATTTGGTGCATCTGGAGAATAGCTCTCTCAGTACAGTCCATGCGGGAGTCGGAGGTTGTGACCTGTTCTTCAAGGCTATCGAGTCTCTTTTCAATTTTACCCATGTCTGTTCTCAGGGCAGAGAAGGTAGAACTTGTTTCTTTTCAGAAGTCCCGAAGTTCTTTCAGGACTATGTCCATTTGCCTGGCAAGCAATGCAGTGGGAACCGGGAGGATCAACAGCAGAGGGGGTCGCCGCAACCTGAAATCTGCGAGCTATCGCTATCTGACTGCACTCCTTCATGGTCGAGGGGGTCCAGTGGCGATTTTTGGGTGTCTGGTTTTCATTGGGGCATCCTTGCAGTGTCCTTGTTTGAGATTAGCCCAGAAATAGTGTTAGTTCAGCTGAAAATAGTGGTTTTAAGCCCTGGGGAAGACGGAGCCGAAAGCTCAAGCTGCAGCTGTGGGCATGATATCACTAGAAGTCCCCACACATATCATTCAATAAGCAAAACAACATTTTTATATTAAATGCACACTGAAAATAGAAAATAGAGTTAAAAATCAATGTTTCAACCATAGGTCTTCTTCAGGCAATATCTCAAAGAGAAAAAAGCAAAGTTAGTGTAGAGGAGAGATAAAATGTGAAACACATACAGTATATTATTCAATAACAATGTAATCTTTTAGTAAATTACATAGAGAATAAAGTATGGGGTGGTGTGTGTAACGAGATTTTACACACACCCAAGGGGTTGAATGGCATATAAACCCGAGGCGAAGCTCGAGGGGTTTATCCAGGCATCCAACCCCGAGGCTGTGTGTAAAATTTGAGTTTACACACTCCACCCCATATTTTATTTTTTATAATTGCTGGGTTAGGCTTTTTCGCTACAGCCAATTATATAAAATAAATGGTCTGGTGCAGCTATGGTCTTGATAATGTTTAGCCAAGTCCTCAGTCGCTTAGCAGCAGTTTACTTTTTCTTGTTTTGTTGTCCCCTTTACGGTGTGATTTTTGTTAGGAAGTTTTTTTCTTAAATAGTTACTTACCACCTAGAGATAGTGGCAGCGGTGCAGTTTTGACTGACTAAGAAATCTGGTGGCAAGCGGTGAAAACCCTGAAGAGCTGTAGGTTAGGCAGGCACATAGTGAGGGAAACCATGAGTGTGTTTGCCATTATAAATGCTCCTTTATAACGGCAAATTACGCCACGGTTTCCCTATGGGAAAAAGCCTAACCCAGTTATTATAGTACAGTAATGTACCCTTAGGGTGCGTGTAGCAATGTGAAACACATATATTATTCAATAACAATGTAATCTATTAGTAAATTACAGTGCAATAATGAACCATGATGGTGCATGTAACAATGTGAAACACAGATATCATTCAATAACAATGCAGTCCATTAGTAAATTACAGTGCAATAATGTACCATGATGGTGCATGTAGCAATGTAAAACACACATGTTATTCAATAACAGTGTAATCTTTTAGTAAATGACAGTGCAATAATGTACCTGAGAGTGCATGTAGCAATGTGAAACATGGATATTATTTAATAACAATGTAATCCATTAGTAGAGTACAGTGAAATAATGTACCATGATGGTGCATGTAGCAATGTGAAACACAGATATTATTCAATAACAATGTAATCCATTAGTAAATTACAGTGCAATAATGTACCATGATGGTGCATGTAACAATGTGAAACACAGATATCATTCAATAACAATGTAGTCCATTAGTAAATTACAGTGCAATAATGTACCATGATGGTGCATGTAGCAATGTAAAACACACATATTATTCAATAACAGTGTAATCTTTTAGTAAATGACAGTGCAATAATGTACCTGAGAGTGCATGTAGCAATGTGAAACATGGATATTATTTAATAACAATGTAATCCATTAGTAGAGTACAGTGAAATAATGTACCATGATGGTGCATGTAGCAATGTGAAACATAGATATTATTCAATAAGAATGTCATATTTTAGGCCAGCCCAGTGGCGCTGAGGGTTGAGATGCTGGATACCATACCTCGTACTATGCCAACGACCCGGGTTCTGGAACACGTCTGGGTCGTCACTGATCGACAGGGGAGGGATAGGATTGAACATCTGAAGGACTGCTCTCCTACCGCTGGGGAGGGATTGGGGCTTCAATCGCTCTGCAGCAGCCCCCGATGGAGATCGGGGGCACTGCAAGGAGTGGTGTACTTGGGGCCGGAGTGCAGCAGACGTCGGCATGTTGTGCCTCTGACGTCATTGCACATCCGCACTTCGGGGGGGCACAAAATAGGAGGAAAAATGGAGCGGGTGACCAAGCAGCTTGATAGACACACTTAACTCTGCCTTGAGGGGCCTGTCATGGAATCACATTGCGGGCTTGGTCCAGGCCCAGCATGGGGGTATGGGGGATCCCCTCCGTGGGTACGGTGGTAGCACCGTCCTGTATGTGAGTGAGCCTGTGGGCTGCCCAGAGCTTTGGAAGGTGGTGGATGGATATTAGCAGGTTGTGCTGCACAGGGGGATAAAATAAATTAGTGATAAAAATAAAGTCATATTTTAATAAATGACAGTGCAATAATGTACTGTGATGGTGTGTGTAACAATGTGAAACACAGACATTACTCAATAACAATATATCCATTAGTAAATTACAGTGAAATAATGTACCGTGATGATGCATGTAGCATGTGAAACACAGATATTATTCAATAACAATGTAATCTTTAAGAAAATTACAAAGCAATAATGTACCAAGAGGGTGTGCATAGCAATGTGAAACACATATATTATTCAGTAACAATGTAATCCATTAGTAAATTACAGTGCAATAATGTATTGTGAGGGTTCATGTAGCAATGAGAAACACAGCTATTATTCAATAAAAATGTAATCCATTAATAAATTACAGTGCAATAATGTACCAAGAGGGTGCGTGTAGCAATGTGAAACACATATATTATTCAATAATAATGTAATCCATTAGTAAATTATAGAGCAATAAAGTACTGTGAGGGTGTGTGTAACAATGTGAAACACAGATATTATTCAATAACAATGTAATCCATTTGCAAATTACAGTGCAATAATGTACCATGAGGGTGCATGTAGCAATGTGAATCACAGATATTATTCAATAACAATGACAAGTCAAGCCATGTCAAACTTTATTTATACAGCACCTAATCCCTGGAGCTCTAGGTGCCTTACAAAGAGGCGATAATGGGAACATACAAATTAAAGTTAAAATCAACATTAATCATGTAATAAATAATACAAAATTCGGACTTCCGGTGGCACTATGGAGCATTGAGCAGCATGGTGAATGAGCTCTCCCCAGATTTGGAAGTTTGCCAACTGAATCGCCTTAAATAATAAAATTTAAAATTAAAAATTAGACAGAAACATTGAATCAGAACCACTTACTGAGAGGGCTGATCGGTTTGTATGTCACTAGAGACATTTAATCACTTTGCAGTTCTCACGCCCACCAACGGCCCAGGCGACAGAGACTAACCAGGGAAAACAGTACAGATGGCCTCCAGAGAGGAAAACAAATAATTCAGGACATAGCAACAACATAATAATGCCAGCAGCAAAAACTCTAACTCTAACGAACTGATTCTGCAAGCAATCCAAGAGTTTAGGTCAGAGATTAAAGAGGCAATATCAGACCTCTGCTCTGACTTGGGAGCCTTGCAGACTCACCTCGATGTCACAGATACACAAATTTCAGCCAACACCAGCCGCCTCAAGATCTTTTTATTTATTTATTTATTTATTTGAACATCAGTTTAACAACCTTTGAGCCAGAGGCTCATTTACAAAGGTACCTCGTCACAGAGAGGACAAAACAGTGCAAGCAACAAACATCAGATCAGACAAAAATCGGAGTACAGATAGGAGTCAGTCAAAATTGCAGGCATATGTCAAGCACAATATACAATATGCTTACAGGTGAGTTTTGCATAGTAGACAGTATACAGTAGATACATGAAGATTGATTCAGCATCTTAGAGACAGCTGTTCAAGAAGTTGCACTAAACCAATTAAAAATAGTTAAACGGCAGGAAGACGCCGAAAATAGAGGTAGGAGGAAAAACCTACAAATATATGGGATCCCAGAGGATGAAGAGGGTCCTGATATGCAGGCTTTCCTGGATCACTTCCTTCACACAACTCTGGATCTGGGCCCAGACTTCCCTATTGACTTAGAGCGGGCCCACCGAGCTCTCAGATCTAAACCTCACTCTGAGGCTCGCCCCTGCTCAATTATAGCCCGGTTCTTACATTTTTCAGTTAAGGAGACTCTGCTTCAGAAAGCTTGGGCCCATAAATCTTTAATGTTTAATAACAGGCGGATCATTTTCAATAACGATTATGCCCCCACCACCCAAAGGCTGAGGAGGGAATATACCCTGCTGTTTCCGTGTCTACACTTAAACAAACTGAAATTTAAAATGCCCTACCCTGCTAAACTGGTGGTGGCTTTCCAATCGGGGACTCGAACATTTACATCGGCAGAGGAAGCAAGACACAAGTTGCAATCGAGAGGCCTGCTGAGTGAACGTGATATCCAGCAGTCGGTAGGAAGGAACAGACCTCCTCGGAGAGACTTTGACCAGCTTACAGCAGTGGAGAACCTGGCTACACACTCGGCCACTTCATCCCTTGGGGAGATCCTGAAGGAGATCCAGCAACTTAATTCTCAGACTGGACTGAAATGAAGAGAGAACTGAAACCCAGATAGGATAGTTAATGAGGGAATTTCTTGTGCCGCCATAGGGTGAGAACCTGGGGTTGGCATTGCAACGGGGACAGGGAGGCTTATGGGGACTGCTGCAACTGCTGCTCATGACCCCAGGATATACATAAAAAAGAAAAGGGAGAGAGCTTGACTAAAATACAAAAGTTGGTAACTCACAAGCTCATAATCTCTCCCCTCAGAATTGGCTTCTCCAAGGACTTTTAATGCCGGGTCTAATGGGACCAGGCTGAGAGCCTTGGTTTAAAATAAAAGATAAACCTTGGAGAGTTGTGTGATGGTACACACATGGCCCCAGCCCCCGAACCTGTGTGGCCCCCCACCCTTAATTCCTTCTCCGATGCTCCTGAATGGTGTGGTCCTGAATCCCTCTATATTTTCTCTCCACACACAGCAGTACAAAGAATGGAAGGGAAAAAGAAGACCTTCTAGCCTGCAATGATCAGATTCCTATGTCTATTTGGACTGAGAATCTGTGTATAGGGGAAATTAAAAGGACAGAATAAGGGGCATGTCCTAAGGGTCAGGTATGGAGGAACTTCTGGGAACCTGAGATGCATACCAAAGTTTGGGAGGGCTGGATTGGGGAGAGGGTAACTATAGGAGAAAGCTATATGGGAGTATTAATAAGATATATAGGGTAAGAAGGCACAAATATGGAAAAGGCGACTCAGCATGAAACAAGACATGCTTCAAAAGGGGAAAGACATCCCCTTTTTTCTTACTAAGGGGTTTACACCAAATGATAGATTTAGCTGATAAACAGCTCTATAGAAGGGTTACCACATTACTAGGGGACTTTGGTCTCCTGGGGAACTACCTCTTCATCAGAGATGGGGAGGAAAAACACGGCCCCCTGGGACCTGTAATTCAGGGTCCCAGGAGAGCACACAGAGAAGATTGAGACATTTGCTCTCTAAGGTGGAAGCCCAGTTAGTTGTAAATAGTTTTGACTCCATAGTTAATGGGAGTCCTAAGGGTGATAGAGAGGGAGGGAAATTGGGCTGTACTAAGTCCAGGTTGGGTTTGCTCTACCTTATTTGGGTAGAGATCCTGCTAAATCTACACAGTTTATCTTATCAGATGGGAGGGGAGGAGGGAGGGGGGAACTCAAAGTTGGGGTATTTGATATTAGAGTTAACACTATAACGCCAGCCCTGTTTGGGCTTTGCGGATTAGTATTTTTATTTCACTCTTTAGTAAACAAACATTTGTCAATGCCAAATGTTGATTGCGTTTGTCTGTTGAGCTCGCTCAGTGGCCCTCTGTCACTGGCTCAGTCTGTTTGTCCCGGTGCTGCAGACTGCTCTTTTGTAGTGGGCTGCTACCTGCATTGGCACCTTGTTCTACTGAGGAAGAAATACGCAGCTGTCCTGACAGAGCTCCATTGAGGTGGCTCACTCCCCCTCTTTGACTTGCTCATTCTGTTTCTCCTGGTGCTGCAGGTTGCCCTTTTGTACTGGGCTCCTGCCTCTGTTGGCACCTTTTTCTGCCCACAAAGAAATGTGCAGCAGTCCCAACAAAGCTCCGTTGAGCTTGCTCACTCCCCTTCTCTCACTCGCTCATTCTGTTCTGCTGGCGCTGCAGGCTTCCCTTTTCTACCGGGCTCCTGCCTGCATTGCTGCCTTCTTATGCCCACAAAGAAATCTGCAGGAGTCACAATACAGCTCTGTTGAGCTTACTCACTCGCTCATTCTGGTTTTCCTGCCACTGCAGGCTGCCCTTTTGTACTGGGCCCCTGCATGCATTGCTGCCTTTTTCTGCCCACAAACAAATCTGCAGCAGTCCCAACAAAACCCCATTGAGCTCACTGACTCCCCCTCCCTCACGCGCTCGTTCTGTGTCTCCTGGTGCTGCAGGCTGCCCTTTTGTACTTGGCTCCTGCCTGCATTGGCGGCTTTTTCTGGCCAGAAAGAAATCTCAAGCAGTCCCGACACAGCTCCACTGAGCTCACTCACTCCTCCTCTGTCACTCTCGCATTCCGTTTCTGCTGGTGCTGCAAGCTGGCCATTTGTACTGGGCTTCTGCCTGTGTTGCCGCATTTTCTGCCCACAAAGAAATCTGCAGCAGTCACAGTAGAGCTCCGTTGAGCTCTCTCACTACCGCTCTGTCATTCGCTCATTCTGTTTCTCTTGGCGATGCAGACTGCGCTTTTGTATGGGGCTCCTGGTTGCATTGGCACCTTTGTCCATCCACAAAGAACTCTTCAGCTGTCCTGACAGAGCTCCGTTGAGGTTGCACAGTCTCCCTCTCTCATCACTCATTCTGCTGGTCCTGGTGCTGCAAGATGCCATTTTGTACAGGGCTCCTGCCTGCATTGGCACCTTTTTCTGCCGACAAGGAAATCCCAGCAGTCCTGATAGAACTCCGTTGAGCTCACTAAGTCCCCTTGTCTCACTCGCTCATACTGTTTCTCCCACCGCTGCAGGCTGGCCTGTTGTACTGGGCCCCTTCCTGTATTGACGCCTTTTTCTGCCCACAAAGAAATCTGCAGCAGTCCTGACAGCGCTTCGGTGAGTTCGCTCACTCCTCCTCCCTCACTCGCTCTCTCATTCTGTTTCTTCCAGTGCTGCAGGCTGCCCTTTTGAACTGGGCTCTTGTGTTGAGGCCTTTGTCTGCCCACAAACAAATCTGCAGCAGTCCCGACAGAGCTCAGTTGAGCTCAGTCACCTTACCTCTCACTAGTCGATCTTAATCTGTCCCAAATACTGATTTCCTAGAGTGACCGTATATTGTCCAGCAGGAGTGCAAAACATATTTTAGCCAGGATGTGAAAAATGACAGCTGTAGTGTTTCATAAGGAGTTGTGAAAAATGCCACTGTTGAAAATGTGGCGTGACAATACAAATTTGCGAAGTTACAAGGTGCGTGGAACAGTTCAACGCACTTGTAACACAGTCATGTTAAGTGAGCTTCAATACCAAATTTTCAACATAGGGATTTAGGACCTCAGCTCATGAACAGTGCCACTGTCAGTTTCTTAATCTGTTCTGAACACTGACTTCCCACAGTAACCACGTTATTCTGCGCCGGAACTGTGAAAACACATTTCGGTCAGGATGTGAAAAATGACAGCTGTACTGCTTATAAGGAGGTGTGAAAAAATGGTACTGTTGAAAATCTGGTGTGACAATATTACAAATCTGCGAAGTTACAAGGGTGCATGGAAAGTGCGCAACGCACACTTGTAACACAGTCAATTGATGGGCTATCATCACCAAATTTTCAACATAGGCATTTTATGACCTCTGGTCATGAACAGTATAATTGTCATTTTCTTAATCTGTCCCAGACAGTGATTTCCCACAGCGACCGCTCTATTCTGCGCCGGAAGTGTGAAAACACATTTTGGCCAGGATGGGAAAATGACAGCTGTACTGTTCATAAGTAGGTGTGGGAAAATGGCAATGTTGAAAATCTGTAGTGAAAATATTATAAATTCGTGAAGTTTCGAGCGTGCGTGCCCACTGCGTAACGCACGCTCGTAACACTGTCATTTTATGGAGTATCATTACCAAATTTTCAACATAGGCATTTTAGGACCTCTACTCATGAACAGTGTCACTGTCATTTTCTTAATCTGTCCTGAAAACTGATTTCCAACACAACTGTGCCGTTCTGTGCTGGAACTGCGAAAACACATTTTGGCCAGGATGAGAACAATGACAGCTATACTGCTCACAAGGAGGTGTGACAAAATGCCAATGTTGAAAATCTGGCTTGAAAATATTGTAAATTCGCGAAGTTATGAGCGTATGTAGCAACTGCACAATGCACGCTCGTAAAACAGTCATTTTTTGGATTTTTTCCACCAAATTTGCAACATAGGCTTTTTGAGAGCCCACCTCATGAACACTGGCACTGTCATTTCGTTAATCAGCCCCAAAGGGTTATTCCATGCAGTGACCGCGAAACCACCTTTCGGGGACGATTAACGCCATGACAGTTCAAGAATTCATGAGAAGGGGTCCCAAAAACCCCATGTTGAAAATTTGGTGAAAAAATTCCCAAAAATGCCCGAGATATGCACTAAAGTTGAAAAAACCCTATTTATTACATTATACAGCTTAATGGCATTTTCTCAGTTCACAGTCGACTTTGAAGAGTGCAGACGTGTTCCCGATCCAGCGAAGATCGTCGTGCTGAGCTCCGGAGGTAAATATGGGGTATGGGGGGGTGTAGGGAGGCAGGGTGCGCAGTGGGTGGGTGCGGGTTGTGGGAGGGGAGCAGGGAGACTACAAGGGACCGTTTCCTTTTTTACAGGTTGTAACAAAAATAAGACATTGGGGGACCGTTTTCTGATTTAGCAGGTGCTTTGGCATGCTGGGGTGGGCTCCCAGCGTGCCACCTGTGTGGGTGGGTTAGCCAACGGGGGATTGGGTACTCCCACTGGCAAACAAGGCAAGGAGGAGGGGAGCTGCAGGAGCCATGGGGGATTGGGCACCCCCTCGGCTACAGCAACGGAAGGGGGGATATCATTATGCCGATGGCGATTGGGCACCCCATCAGCAGGAACAAAACAGGGGGGATAATCATTATGCTGATGGGGATTGAGCACCCCTTCTGCAGGAACAACAGGGGGTGGGGGATAATCATTATGCCGATGGGGATTGGGCACCCCGTCGGCAGGAACAACGAGGGGTTACAGAATGCCGACGGGGAGTGGGCTCCCCCATCGGCAAGTAAACACGGTGGGGGGGAGGGGGTACATTGTTTGTGAACACGGCGGCAACCCACCACCATGTTCACAAACAATATCAGAGATCCCACATCCCGCCCTGCAATGACGGGTCGCTCCCTCATTGCAGCGGATGACTGACGCTGCAATGACGAGGCGGCCCCTGATTGCAGCGGCTGATTTTTAAGAAAGTTGTGGCACACTGGCTGAACTAGTGTCAGCAGCAGTGTGCCATGGCATTGGGGGATGGGGGACAAGCCTTTGCAGGCTGTGGGGGCATTGGGCACAACAGTGCCACGCCTCCACAACCTGCTTCTGGAGAAACCTGCCGCAACATGTTTCTTGCGCATGCGCGCAATCAACATAAAAAATAGGAGACACAGAAGAATTGCACTTATTACATTATTTTTTTGCTATAGTGATAAACAGCTTGCTGGGAGACCAGGGATTCAGAACTGCCCATTTGGTATGGCTGTAGGGTTACAGTTCTCCCTGGACACCCCCCCCCTTTTCTTTCTTCCTTTTTCTTTTCTTTTATGGCTTTACAAATGGCAGTAAATCCAGCTAAGATTTTTCCGGTAAATATAAACGGATTACATAGTCCAATTAAAAGATCACGTGTGATGCAACATTTGAAAAGGCAAGCGGTCAATATATATTTCCTTCCAGAAACACATCTGTCCAACCCGGAGCACCGGAAACTTAAATGGGGAAATCGCTATCAGGTCCATGCCTCATCCCACTCGAGTGGTCGAGGAAGGGGAGTAGCAACCTTGATCCCAGCCTCTACTCCTTTTGAGATCCAGGACAAATACATTGACTCACAGGGTAGATATGTTATCCTTACGGGGACCCTTTTTTCTCAAAGGGTGACGTTGGTAAATGTATACTTGCCCCCCCAAACCTCTCCTCCCTGTAACTCGAGCTTTCATAACTAAGGTCATAGACGCTCTCCAGGGTATTTTAATTATGGGAGGAGATTTCAATATGGCATTATCTCTGCAGGTTGATTCCTCCTGCCCAAGGGACCACAGATCCTCCAACATGCTTAAATACCTTAAGGGAACTTTTTCATATTTAGGGATGAAAGATATATGGAGGAAGCATTTTCAAACTAACCCTGGCTTTACCTTCTTTTCCCTCCAATACCACACATATTCCCATTTGGATTATTTTTTTGTTACCTGTGAATACTTTTCTCTTATTCAAGATTTGACTCTAGGACCCCAAATTCTCTCAGACCACCACCCCTTGACTTTAAAAATGTTACTGGGCAAGGCCCATGACTAAAAGCGTTGCACCTGAACACATCCTTATTAAGAGACCCGGAATATACAGAATATATAAATAACAGAATACCCAAGATACCACAGGAAAATGATACAGGAGAGACATCTGACCTGATTATATGGGAATATTCAACTAGGAAGAGGAGGAAATTGGAAGCATCCTACAATTTTTTGATAGACTAATTACAGTCATATCAACTCTTGTATCGAGAGGGAGATAGGGTTCTACAAAGAAAGATTAGACGAACCAAACAAGGAATTCAAAAAATAATGGATGCAAGAGTGCTACAATCCCTTAACTGCTTAAAACAGGCAAATTACGTGGGGGGAAGGCGGGGGTCCCGCATGCTGGCTCACAGACTTCATGCTCGGAGATGTGCGGTAACTATTCTGAAAGTCAAACATCCGGTAACTCAGAAAACATCACATTCGGATGACCATATTTGTTCTTCTTTCTTCTCTTATTATCAATCTCTTTATGATCCTCCCTCGGACCTAGCACCTTCAGAGGACAGGAAGACTTTTCTCTCAGGCCTCTCTCTTTCTACACTTTTAGAATCTCAAAGATCAGTCTTGGAAGCCTCTATAGCCCCAGATGAGGTTCTCGCTCATAGAAAAGCTCTTAGCACTAATAAGTGTCCAGAGGCTGATGGATTTGCCACAGAATGGTATCAAACATTTCTGGGGCTTCTCTTACCCACTGTCCTTTTGACTTACAGGGCCGTTCAAGAGGGGGACCACCCCCCCTTTCATGGAGATATGCTACTATAACTCCAATTCTTAAACTAGATAAGGAGCCAACAAATATTTCCTCTTAATGTCCGGTCTCTCTCCTGAACGTTGACTATAAAATTTTTATGGCCATATGGGCCACAAGATTAGAGACTATTTTCCCTGATCTCATCCACCCCGATCAATCTGGCTTCAATAAAGCTAGAAGCACATCAGATAACATTAGATGCACTATGCTGTTACTTGAACATATTCAAAATAGACAAATACCCACAGCTTTACTAAGTTTGGATGCTGAAAAAGCTTTGGACAGGTCCCGCGGAGCTTCCTTTGGGATGTCCTCGGAGCCCTGTCGTTTCCCCTTTCTTTTATTCTTTTACTTCAGCACCTTTATGCTCATTCAAAAGTTTACATTAGAATTAATGGGGCACTTTTCCTCCCCCATCTCTTTGCGCCAGGGCACCAGACAGGGTTGCCCCCTCTCCCCGACCCTTTTTGCTCTCTATAGTGAGCCCTTAGCAATAGCCTTATGTTCTGACTTAAGGATTGAGGGAATCCCTCTCGGTCAAATCAGTTATAAAGTAGTGCTGTTTGCAGATGATGTACTTCTTACTTTACTCTCCCCAGAGACTTCTATACCAGCTGCACGGGATCTGCTTCAGAAATATGAGAGATTGGCTAACTTAATATTTCTAAAACTGAAGCTCTAATGTTCAATTTTCAACCCTCCAATAATTTGAAAAATATTCTCCCTTTGAAATGGAGAGGCACTAAAATCAAATATCTGGGTATATACATCTCAACTAATTAACTTCACTTAGAATTGGTAAACTATGAACCGATCTCAGTTCAGATTCAGAAGGGCCTAAAAAGGTGGGAACGACTTCGATTAACCTTTTTCCAGCGGATAGAGATGATTCGCCTTAATGTCCTTCCCAGATTATTATATTTTTCTAAGAATGTACCAATCTTTCCAGCTAAATATTATTTTAAATCCTGGGATAAAATTATTTCTGATTTTATCTGGGAGGGCCAGAGGCCGAGGATAAGGTTCTCTTTGCTTTGCTCCTCAGTAGACCAGGGAGGAGTTAACCTCCCAAATCTAAGTCTTTATGCAACAGCAGCTTTTCTCAAAATTATACTCATATGGCTCTCACCTGTGACTTTTCGTATTTGGAAAGACATTGAATTTGTGATCAATGACCTACATGAGTTTTTGCCTCAAGGGGGCACTCTCCTCCTTTGAGAGATTATACAGTATTTACTGCACAGATTTTGAGGATCTGGCACAAGGTCAGACAGCATAAAACATCAAAACAAGTCTCCTTCCTTTACACCTTAATATTGGAATATGAGAACTTTCTCCCTGCCAGTTTGGATACTACTTTTCACTCTTGGTGAAGAGCAGGCCTTAACTATTTTTACCAGTTCCTTGACACCAACGGTATTTGTTCTTTTTCAGATCTTCAAAAGGCCTTTTCTTCACCCGATAGAGACCTATTTAGATATATGCAGGTGAGAAACTATATTTTAAGACAGACAGAGATCTCGTTAAGTCCTTCTCCTCCATCATTTTCTTCCCCATCCTTTTGGATTTTACTGAAAGATACCCTGGAGAGTGACTTATGGGGAAAACTAATTGGCCATTTATACAAAATACTCAGGGCTTCATGGGGAGATTCTTCGATATCAATTTTGGAGGCCTAAAATAGAGACTTAGCGGTTCAGGTTCCCTTTGAAGAGTGGCAGCAGGCTACCTTGAAAGCCATTAAGATAACATCTTCCAATATCTGGAGGGAGTTTGCTTGGAAATCCCAATCAAGATACTTTAGGTCTCTGGTGTTACTGACAAGATATCTCCCGGAGTCCTATGGCACCTGTTGGCGGGGGTGTAACTGTTTGTTGGCTGATCTGGGACTCATTTTTTGGTGTTGTCCCAGATTGACCCCATTCTGGTGTTCACTACAGCTTAAATGGGGACACTGACTGGGGGACAATATTGAATTGACTCCAGAAATAGTAGTCCTTTCAGTTTACCCACCCCACAGACCAAGATGGGACTGCACTTTACTCCTAGTTTATGTACTCACAGCCAGAAAGGCGATAACTCGCAGATGGATGACACCCCTGGCTCCTTCCTTGGGAGATTGGAGAAGGATTATGGTTGAGATCTACAGATCAGAACACTTAATTGCAAAACTACACAATAAATTGCCTCCTTTTGAACTAAAATGGTGCAGATGGGTACTGTATATGTCCTCTAATGATCCAGAATTTGTCCCATGAGGGGAAATGGGGAGGGTCCCAGGGGAAAAATAATTGGGGGGTTCCTCAGCTGCCTGCCTAGAACTGACAAAGATTAGACTGAATTAAATGGACACTGCTAATGCTTTTACATTGTGTGATTAATATTCTATAACAATGCAATCACATATATGATAATATTTAGTTATACAGAATACTTGACTTAAGTAACAATGTGATGGAATGTATTTACAGCTTGTTATACCTTGTCTCCTAAAATAAAAAAATAAAATACAAAATTCCACCCATAAATATTAAAACTAGTCATAAATAATTAAAATTAGTGGATGTCAAGCACCAGATTAAAAAGATGGACTTTCAGGCCACTCTTGAACGCATCCACAGAGGATGAATCCCTCTTAACTCTTGGCAGAGAGTTCCATAAAACTGGCCCAGCTACTCCCAAGGCGCAGTCCCCAGATGTTTTTAGCCATGCCCTTGGGACAACCAGAAGGCCCTCTGTGGATGACGGAGTGAGTGCAACGGTCAGGCAGGTGATAGGAGGTCAGTCAGGTAGCCTGGACCCAAACCTTATAGGGCCTTATAAGTGATCAAGTCCACCTTGAAGGCAATCCTCCATCTGACAGGCAACTAGTGCAGTTCATGCAAAACCGGGGTTACATGAGCAGACCTCAGAAGGCCCGTTAATGACCTGGCTGCAGTATTCTGCACCAGCTGCAGCCAATGGAGGTTACCTCCACTGACCCCAAAGTAAAGAGCATTACAGTAATCGAGCCTGGACATAATGAAAGCATGCACCAGTGATGGCAGATCCTCTCATGGGATAAAGAGTTTAATCTGGGTGACATTTCTTAAGTGGTAAAAACCACTCCAGTCGACAGCAGACACCTGATGTTCTAGTGTCATGCCATCATCGAAAATGATGCCCAGACTTCACACCTTAGTGGCCGCCTTCAAAGTGGTGGTACCCAGGAACAATCCTGGTACTGCTCCAGATGGAGGCAGTCACATCACGCCGATGACTCAATTCAATCATTAGTACCTCCATCTTGTCCAGGTTGAGCCTCAACCAGTTAGATGGCAACCAAGTCTGGATCTTAGATAAGCAGTTGTTTAGCACCTCCACAGCATCCGATGTTCTGGGGGCAAAGGACATATACAGATGGCTATCATCTGCATAGCAAAGAAAACCCAGATCATAATGCCTAATGATATCCTCTAGGGGTAGCATGTATACCACAAACAACATGGGCGACAGGATCGACCCTTTTGGCACTCCACAGTTCAGGGGCTTCAGACAGGAGGAAAAATTTCCCATCACTACCCATTGCTTCCTGCCTGTCAGAAAGGACTCAAACAAGCTGATGACCATGCCAGCGAGTCCACAGTGCTCTCTCAGGCAATCCAGCAGCACCACGTGGTCCACGGTATCAAACACTGAGGAGAGATTGAGGAGAATGAGAACTGACCACTCTCCTCTATCTCTTGCCCTAAGGAGTTCATTCTGCACCCTAACTAACGCTGTCTCAGTGCTGTGCTTTCTCCTAAAGCCACACTGGAGTGGCTTGTAGATGTCAAAGGCTGTCAGATGGGCCTCAAGCTGCAGTGCCACAACTTTCTCCAGTACCTTTCCCAAGAATGGAAGACTGGAGACAGGTCTGTAATTTGCCAAAATGTCAGGGTCAAGTGATGGTTTCTTCAGAAGAGGCCTCACCAACGCCTCCTTCAAGGCGTCAGAGAAAAGCCCCCCTGAAAGCAAGTACATGACAATCTCAACAAACACTGGACCAATGGACTCCACACTTCCCACTAGTAGATGCATCGTGCCCAGGACCAGTTCACAAAAAGTGGGCCGCAGCTTCAAAATCACCTCAACAACCTCAGACACCCCCACTAGCCCAAACTCATCCCAGACAGAGTGCCTCCATCACCACCAGGCTCAACACTGCAGGACAGAACTTGCTCCACTGGCGAGATCCCAGATCTAATTGAGGACGCCCAGTCAGAAAAGAACAGTGCTAGCTGGCCCAGTGGTGTGAAGGGCTGAGGAATCCGTGCCTTACCTCCTACAATGCTGACAACCCCTGTTCACGGTGCGAGTGGGCCACTGGGAGTTGGCTGTGGAGGGAGAGGATTAACAAAATCAGTAAATCAAAAATTAGGAGTTTTATTCAGATTACAGAATGTGTTAACTTTACAGGCTAGGAAACATAGCCCAGAGTATGCTGTTATCACAATTGAATTATAACTCATTTTTGTTTACAGCTTTGTCTAGACATGTGTTAAATAATTTAACAATGACATTTCATAGTATTTGTAGATTTGTCTATAGATTGTCTTATAGCACACATCATTGTACTTTATATCAAGTTTTAGGGTTTCTTTCACCAAATTTGAGTTCCATCTACTCTCTCTCTGTTGTATAACGGACAATGTATTGAGACAAAAAAATCTCTCACCCTTGTATTCTCTGATAACTGTAAGGGAAGTTCCGAGAAATCTGAGATCAAATTCTCAAATTTGTTTAAATGTGAAACTCATTAAAACTAAAAAGGGGGCTCAAGCCTTCTCTATCCAAGTACCAAAATATTGGAATGATTTACCGATTGAATTTAGAACTTTGAGTAGTCATAATTTATTCAAAAAGAAATTGAAGCATCATTTGCTGAGAAGCTTGCAATGTCACTGCTATGATTCGGGTCTGCTACTGCCTTTTACCCGATTCTCGGAGCAGTGACCTAGTAAGTAATTGTTGTCTGCTACAGTCTGCCCATGCTGCTCCTGTTTGCAAACAGAGATTGCCCGCAGTTGCTGTCTGACTGCTCCCATCGCCCCAATACCCTCCCACCCTTTTCTGTGTTTACTTATATGAGGAAAGGTCCTCACGTGATCTGCAGTTTTTTTCTATCTACATTCTCATCTGCAAGTTATGCTACTTGACCACTAGATGGTGTTATTCGTTAACACTTTTCTTCTAGTCCCTTGTTTATATTCCCGCAATAGGTCCTATTGCTGACTATTGCTCTATCCTCTACCAATAGCTCCTGCTTTGGAAATCATTGGTTTATCTCTTCTCAACCAGTGTTTCTCTTTCAACAGTCCCTCCTTACTTTGCATCATCCCTTTTACCCGTTCTTTCCATCTAACATAATCTTACCATCCCATCTCTTTTGAGACAGCCCTAGCCAACTTCTTTTGGCGCCCTTCCCTGTCCCTGTCTTCTCCCCCTTTCTACCTACTCCCACTTCTCTTTAGGGGACATCTTTTTCCCTCACATTATGTGGACTAAGGAAGCTCTGTTTTGTCAAGTATCCCTGCTTACTACATTACTTGCCTCAGCTATCTAACTCTACTCTCGTGTAGCCCCAACCCCCTGTTGGGTGCAACTAGCAATGACTTCACATACTCTAACCTGTTGGCTGAGGGTACCCATTTGACTATTCCACCTGGGTACCTTAGCCTCAAACTCCTGGGGTCACTCTTGACACACTTCATAAAGAAGAAGCTTACCTCTACAGCAGCTGTCTACCGTGCCATCGCTCTTGCCATGATATGGATTACCACATTATCCCTTACTCTTGCTGGGGACATAGACTCAGACCCAGGTCCTCAAGCAAATCTTCTCCAATCTCAGCCCAGTGCTACTCAATGGCTACCCCAGGCCTCTGGCCTGACCATTGCCCACATAAACATCCACAGCATTATGACCAACCTCTCTGAACTGGAAGCATGGGTCCAGGTTAATGATCCAGATATTCTAGTGCTATTAGAAACTTGGCTGAAACCTTCCATCTCAGATCGCAACTGTGCGCTATCGGGCTAGTTCATGCACCGTGTCAACCGTCCCTCCACCAAAAGAGGGGGTGGGCTAGCACTATATTACAAGACCCACCTGGATGTCACTCTTCGTGCCACCCCTTCTCTTATGGACTGCGAGGCATTACGTGCTCTATTACTTCTCAGAGGTGCCAAGAAACTGTACATATTCAGTGTATATACCCCCACGCAATAGTAAGCCAGGCCTTGAGGAAATCATATGACTTATCCCTAGTTTGACCAAAAATCATGAGGTAGTCTGTCTTGGTGATCTTAACCTCGACTGGCTTGGGCTGCACTCTTCCTCCCTTGCCTCTACCATTAGTAAAGCCAACTTTTTCCAACTCATCTCTTCCCCCACTCAGATACCACTGAATGGTCACAGCCGTACTATGATTGACTGGATTCTAATAGAATTGATTGCTATTCCACTGCTGGGGTCCTACCTGACTCAATAAGTGACCACTGCCCAGTCTTCTGTGTGCGAAATGCCACCCCTTTCTGAAATCCATATAAGGTACTATCGTTTGCTAACTTTGCCCTACTTAACACTGCTGAGTTCCTATGGGATCTAAAACATACAGACTGGTCTCCCCTATTTACCATTAATGACATCAACCTTGCCACTGACTTCTTTAATATGACCTTACTTACCCTACAGCGTAAGCACATACCATACTCTACACGCAGGGTTAGAGGGCAGGTTACCAAATGGCTGAAACGGCCTCTCCTGCAACTGCTCAAACAGCGTGACAAGCTATGGTCTAAATGGAAGTCCTCCTCAGATGTGGAAGACCTTGCTCAGTACCGGGCTCTGTGAAATACCTGCAAGTGGTCAATCCGGGCTGCAAAGAGTGATTACTACCGTGGGCTTCTTAGGTCATCAGCCGCTGACCCCAGGAAATACTGGAATCAGATTAATGAGATATTAGGGAATACTAAGCTATTGACCCGCAAGGATTTGTTGCTAAATGACACCATCTGTAACAACCCTAGGACCACTGCCAATGCTTTCAACCTGCTTTTCAACATTGTTCCTAATTGCCCACAGGCACCCTCCTTTGGATCCCACTGCCCTTCCTGTTCTCCCTCAGACACCCCTCCCACACTTGAACTTTCTCCCATCTCTTGCCTGGATGTTCTTAGGTTACTGAGGTCCATCCCTGTACACAGCACAGCAGGACTTGATGGTATTGAACCCATGACCCTCCGACTTGGTGCCTCTCACCTTGCCACTCCTGTAACTCAGCTTTTTAATCTGTCCATCAGTACTGCAACAGTGCCTTTGGCCTGTAGATCTGCCAGAGTAATTCCTGTCTTCAAGGAGGGTGACCCTAAAATTTTGTCTAACTATCGCCCAATTGCTCTTTTACCAGCTCTTAGCAAGTCATTGGAAAAACTCATTCACTGTCAGATCTCTGCTCATCTACTAAAATTCGATCTCCAGTCCCCGGCTCAACACGGTTTCAGGCCTGGACACAGTACCACAACTGCTCTCACCCAATTCACTAGTGATGTTAAGTCCAGAAGGTGCAGTGTTTATAGATCTCACCAAAGCTTTTGATTTGGTTAATCACCCACTACTTGTGAACAAACTTTATTCTCTTGGTGCCTCTAGTTTCACCATATCCTGGATCAGTAGTTACCTTTCAAACCTCTGTGTGAAGCAAATAAACAAAACAAAACAAAATGATGTAAGAAACCACTATGGTTCTCAAAGGAGGTGGCAGTGAAGGTTCAAGAGAAAAAGAAACCATTCAGAAAGTACGAGGAATCACAGAAGGAGCAGGACAGAGAATTATATCAGTTAAAGCAAAAGGAAGCTGGGAAGGCAGTCAGAACAGCAAAGGCTCGAACTGAGGAAAAAATAGCCAACTCAGTTAAGAAGGGGGATAAAACCTTTTTTAGGTACATCAGGGAGCGAAGGAAGACTAAGGGAGGGATAGTGAGGCTTAATAAGAGGGGTGGGCAGAGGGTGACTGTGAAAAGGCAGAGATACTAAACAAATATTTTTGCTCAATATTTACAAATGAAGAGGGGGAGGTACCTAAAACAAACAATAGAAATACTCTGGATACAGAAGTTGATACCAGCCCATTTACAGAAGAAAGGGTTCTGAAAGAACTCTTAAAACTGAAGGTGGACAAAGCAATGGGGCCTGATGGGATTCATCCCAGAATTCTAAAAGAACTAAGGGTAGAACTAGTGACACCACTGAGTACTCTCTTTAACAAATCTTGGGAGGATGGGGTGGTACCTGAGGACTGGAGGAGAGCCGATGTGATTCCCCTTCACAAAAGTGGGAGCAGGGCAGAAGCGGGAAACTACAGACCAGTTAGCTTAACCTCAGTGACAGGGAAAATGATGGAATCACTTCTGAAGGAAAGAATTGTCGAGTACCTAGAAGCCAGAGGGGCACAGGACCCAAGGCAGCATGGATTCACAGCAGGAAGGTCATGCCAGATGAATCTAATAGATTTCTTTGACTGGGTGACCAAAGTAGTAGATCAGGGAGGTGCTGTGGACATGGCCTACCTAGACTTTACCAAGGCATTTGACTCAGTCCCACACAAAAGATTAATATACAAGTTAGCCAGCCTGGGAGTGGGTCCCAAGATGATAGCCTGGGTAAAGAATTGGCTGAGAATAGGACACAGAGGTAATAGTAAATGGAGTCCCTCTGAAGAAGGGGGTTACTAGTGGGGTGCCCCAGGGTTCGATATTAGGACGGTCCTCTTCAATGTCATTATGAGCGACATTGCAGAGGACTGGAAGGAAAAGTATGTCTCTTTGCAGATGACACAAAGATCTGCAACAGAGTTGATGCACAAGGTGGGGTGTAAAGGATGAGAAGAGACTTGGCAAGGTTAGAGGAATGGTCAAATGTATGGCAGCTTAGATTTAATGCTAAGAAGTGCAAGGTAATGCACCTGGGAAACAAAAACCCAGGGGAAGAGTACACAATGGGGGGTGACATACTAACAACAACAAAAATGGAAAGGGACCTGGGGTAGTCATATCAGATGACTTAAAGGTGGGCAAGCAATGTGAGAGGGCAGTAAGGAGGGCTGGGGGGATACTGGGATGCATAGGAGAGGCATCACCAGTAGAAAACAAAGTTGTTATCCTCTGTACAGACAGCTGGTGAGACCCCATCTGGAGTACTGTGTGCAGTTCTGGAGACCCAATCTCCGCAAGGACATAGACAAGATGGAAGCTGTCCAGAGGAGGGCAACTAAAATGGTGCAGGGTCTGCACTGGAAGACATATGAAGAGAGAGACTAAAGGAGCTTAATATGTATAGCCTCGAGGAAAGGAGGGAGAGGGGGACATGATAGAAACTTTCAAGTACCTCAAGGGAATCAACAAAGTCCAAGAGGGTAGCATCTTTCAAAAAAAGAGGTGTGCAAGAACAAGGGGCACAATTTGAAGATAGAGGGAGCAGCTCCAGGTAATGTAAGGAAGTATTTTTCACAGAGAGGGTTGTGGATGCATGGAGCGGCCTTCCGGAGGAGGTTGTGGAGTCAAAAACAGTGATTGAATTCAAGCATGCATGGGACAGCCATAAGGTAATTCTAGGGGGTTGGGGTAGAAAGAAGTAGGCTGCTGGTTAACTAGGATCTGCAGCTTATCCATTAGGTAGGAAAATGGGCAGACTGGGTGGGCCAAGCGGTCCTTATCTGCTGTCAAATTCTATGTTTCTATGTAAACCGGACCCAATCCATCTTCTTCAATAAAGTACTATCATCTTCTGCTCCTGTCTTCTGCAGCATCCCACAAGGATCCATTCTAGGGCCTTTGCTCTTTTCCATTTTTGTTAATGATTGTCCCACTACCTCTACACACTGTCAATCCATCATGTATACGGATGACCTTGTGCTCTACTCAACTGCTCGGTCGATGGATGACATCAATATAGACCTGTCATCTGCATTCCAAATGATTCAAGCCTGGCTCCTAAAAAATGGCCTACTCCTCAATCTATCTGTCAGGAGGTCTAAACCTCACTTTCAGGTTCTTGGCAATATTGGGAATGCAAGTAATCACAGACACATTGCATAAGAGTAATAAACTTATTTATTACTACCAAAAAGGATAAAATCACAATTGCCCTAAGCAGTTCTTACCAATACGAACCGGGAGCCAGTGCTAAGCGTTCCCTATACCTCGAGGTTTCTTTGTGTCTCTTGGGATCTCCGAGGTACAAGACTAGTGTATCACATTATATACCTATGATAATTACTATGGTTACTGTAAGATAGAAACATTTCTAGTTACAGAGATGAGCCCTATTACTAAATTAGAGGAGCTCCATGGTCCAAGATAACATTATACAATTTTGTAGTAGTCATCAGTTTGTGAAACAAAAGAGTTCTTATACAGAGTCTTACATAACTTAGTGTAGTAGTACAAATCACCAAAAGGTGGCAATGCCGACTTATATATCATAATTATTCCAAGGACACAGGTGTCCTAGCATCTTGTAAGTAAGAAATACACAGAAAATACATAGAAGAATATATGTGTATTAGCAAGCAAAGTGTATTACAACAATATGTGTACATATCCTGACGTCTACTCTTATACGGTAGATGCCCTTAGCCCTATATGTTAGTATAACATATGCCTAAGTTCTAGCTTTCTACGATGTACCTCTGAGGGTACCAATAAGGGTGCAGGGACCTCATGTAACATTCCCCCATTGTTGCCTCCAAGGGCAACACAGGCAAATCTAGGGAAAGGTCAGGGAACAGTGGTAGTTTACAAACCGGCCAAGAAGCTTTGTAAAGGAACTCGAGCTGCTCATGGTGTTAGCAGTGTGCGCCATAGGCAACTATAGCATGATAATAAGAAAAAATATCAAAATGCTTGTATAATAACATAGAGATAATGTATGGGAGGTGGTTATAACGAAATTTTACACACAAGTGTGGATGCTACATAAACCCCAAGGGCGAAGCCCGAAGGGTTTATTAAGGCATCCCACACCGAGGGTGTATGTAAAATTTGAGTTTGAACCACCTTCCCAAACCTTATTTTATATAATTGCTGACCTTCATTGTTTCGCGCATAGGAAGTTTATTTGACAAACTGTGCCATTGTGTTAATTCACAGTACTTGAAACAGCCAGGTCCGTTTTGTAACTTCTCTCAGTAACCACAATTTCTTTGAGAAGTAAATCGTGTTAAACAAAGAAAACGTTCAAAGATTTTGTAAGAATATTTTAAGTTCTTCGGGTTTTTACTCATTTCTATGTTGCTAAGTGAAGGTTCTGGTTGCCATGGTTATGCTGTTCATAGCGAGCTGCTTAAAGAGCTTGCGATGCCTGTGGGGAGAGAGAGATTTGTTCAGTGTGCGTTAGGGATGATGTGAAAAATTTCTACTTTAGTTTAATTTATGTTATTCATCTTTCTCTGTGTTAGAGGACATAGGGTGTTGATTTTTAAGCAGTGAGAGGAGGAAGCTAGCTGACAGACAGTGAGTTTCAGATTAAATGTGGTTTGTTTTACGGGTGTTGATGGCTCGTGGTTTTCCTAGAGAAAGCTGGTGCGTGTGTGCCGTTATAACTAGCCCAGCTGGGTATAACGGCAAATTATAACTGGCTTTCTCTATGGGAAAAAATGAAGGTCAGTAATTAGAAAACCTTTAAAAGTAATTTCTAACCAGGTGTTAGTCGATGCATCATTCATGTCACCATCATTAATCAATGAAAGAATAGCTTCATTGGCCTTGGTTAAATTATTGCTGATGTGGATGAGGTGTGTGTGTCCTTCCTGTCTAAAAGTGATTTTAATGTAAGTGTGAGTGGGTCTATGTGTACATTAAAATATGGTAAATATTCAGAAAGTTTAAGCAGATAATCAAGGTTACCATCAATGATGTCTGCGTCCATAAGGGGGACAGGGGGTTATAACGGTATGTCCAATGACAGTCTTCTGGTGGGGGACAAAACAAAAATTGGGGTTCTCAATAACACATGTCACAGATCCATAAGTATAGCTTTTAACCCTTTGAGAACTGAATATGTGTGAACGTATATAGATTCTGGACATATATATATGTCCACAGTCTTCTATTAAAGTTAGTTACCACACAGTACTCACCATCAGAATTGTACTGAGAGTGAACAGTAGGGAGTCTCCACTTTTGCAACTGTACTGGGCAGGTGTAGGTCGTCTTCGAAATCCGTGTTGACAGGCAATGAACCTCTTCACAATATGATTGATAGAGTTTATCTGGAGCCAAAGTAGAATCTGAGAAATCCGACCCATTAGTGGTGATGTCATCATCCATGGTAAAAGTCCAATCAATGCTATCTGGAGAATAACCACAAACAGGTTGAATAACATCAAATACATCACATCGGCACAAGTAAATGTATTGCTTCTTCACACAGCAGTCCATGTGCGGAGCCACCCAGGCGTCCAGGAAAGGATGGAAAACCAGTAGAGGCGGTAGATCCAGGCGTTCTCTGTAGATGTCTTCATCCAAGTGTCCAATGGAATGTACCAGTGCAAGCTTGTCGAACAAGGCTGTAGTGGGATCAAAACGTGGTAAACAGACAGTAAAAGAAAGAAACGTATCTCTTACGGAACATTTCTTAGCAGTGAAACAAGGACCAGTGTTAGGGTTTCTGGTCACAAACCCCAGGTTCCTAGCTGTAGAAAGAGGAATGGTTAGAGACTGTTGCATACACTTTTCAATACAACTAGGGGGTTTACATTGTGGACAATACCATTTGGAAATGCGTCTAGACTATCATGTATGAAATCAGGGATTCTTCCAGATTCTAGATCACGGAAGAGATTGTTGATGGTAGTGATAATGTATGAGCCATAGGCAGAGCAGAGGATTTCTCTAGCAATGTATTGTTTATCTGCTTCTCTGTTATTCTGTGCAATGAGTGCGTCAATCTTGTCTTTAGAGTCTGTAAATGCCTTAGCAATGTCGTGCATGTCATATACAATGTATCTTTCTTCCTGACTAAGGCCATCCACACCATGCAATAATGGAGGTAGTATATTATTAACCAAACCAGTCGAAAATTTGGCAGAATGAGATTTGATAGCAGCAATGTCTGCTTTGTTCCAAATAGACATAGCCGTACCTAAAAGGCCTGTGACAGTTCCTGTTGCACCTGTGACATCAGAACTGTCAACTTCACGAGTATTACATTTATGACTTTGATCATCAGGATTGGGTTTTCTTCTGAAGTTGCCTCTATGTTCAGTAGAATGGACTCTGGCAATAGTGTCTTGAGTACGAATCTGAAATGCAGCTAAACTATCAAGCAATAATGTACTATAAAATGCTGACGTATTAGTATTGTGATACATACCAAATTCTTTCATATTCCAGTAAGTAAGATTAAACAAAACAGGTATATGCATAAATTGTAAGTTATTAATCAATGAACCAGGGAGGGCAGTGGCTGTTAGACCACTATGGGGACCAGGGGTGTGCTTGGGACATTCCAAAAGCTGTTTATCAGTGGGTGATAACACAGAGAGATACATGGCAGCAGAAGCCATGTGGTGTGCAGCACAATATTTCCTGGCAGAATCCTTAGACAAAGAATTACAGTATGAAGGATCAATTAAGGCAGTAATATTGTACAAACCAGAATGTCTAAGAGCAGTTTGTAGCAAGGACAGAGAACCATTTGGGGATAATTTAGCATTGGGTCAACCCTGGAAAGTTCCTTTGGAGAGTTTGGCCACAGGGGGAATTTGTCCTTGTGATGTGATTTGTCACTCAATTTGTAGGGTAGATTTATCAGGAGCAATAACCGAGGCAGTGAGTTAAGCATCGGAACCTTCCTGGACAGTAATCAGACTATCGGTTATATTGATGGATACTCCCTCTGAAGGAGATGCTGGATGATCAAGGTATGGTAGGAGGTTCGGTACCATGCCTTGGATGCAGGGGATAACTCCTGAGATGAGGAGGAGATAATGAAACAAGATAGCCATCTTGTCAGTGTATCTGAAAAGCAAAATCAAACATTAGTAAGTCAGTACTATTCCGGCCAGTGGGGTAAGGAAAAAGGAAATTACGTTCCTTTATACAGTTTCAGTTGGTTTGCATGTTAACCATTTGTCAGCCAGTTTATTGTTGTGCAGGAGTCTAACTTGATAGACTGCCGGACTTTGCTTGTTGACAATGGGGTATGGGCCTTCCCATTATTGGAGAAGGAATGGGTGGGATGTGCAAATCGGAGTACCATTACCTGATCTCCAACCTGCCAATCCACTTCTTGTACATGTTTGTCAAATTGTATTTTGGATTGTTGCTGGGCCTTGCCCATGCAATTGGCAGCATACAAGTGTGTATGTATGAGGTCTTTTCTGAGTTTTTCCACATATTGATCTACAGACACACGGTCTGCAGTGAGAGTGTGCAGGTCGAACAACAAGTGTTCAAGAAATCTCATCTGTCTTCCAGTCATCACTTCAAAGGGTGTGAGCTGGGTGGTGGCTGAGGGTGTGCCCCTAATTGCCATAAGGAGTAACGACAGTAGGTAATCCCAGGTTTTGGGATTGTCCTCAATGAATTTGGAAAGCATTTGCTTAATCCATCTATTGGCTCTTTCTACTTGACCTGAAGATTGGGGGTGGTAGGGTATGTGGAACTTTTGTTGAACTCCAAGGAGTTCAAGAGATTATTTCATTAACTCACCTGTAAAACTGGTTCCTTTGTCAGAGTCTACCTTAAGAGGTAGGCCCCACCTGGAGAAAATCTGTTCTACCAGGATTTTGGCAGTGGTTTTAGCAGTGCATGTTTTAGTGGGGAAAGCTTCAACCCACTTAGAGAAGAGGTCAGTTACCACAAGAGCATACTTGTTATTTCTGCTGGTGTTGGTCAGAGGACCAATAAAATCAATCTGTATGGCATGCCAAGGACCAGCGTGTCATTGTGGTAAAAGCTTGGCATTTCGTTTGGTAGGGATGGGGTTGTTTTGCACACAAACAAGGCAGTTGTCTATGTACTGCTTAACATCTTTCATGACACCAGGCCACCAGGCAGTGGTCTTAAGCATTTGGAGGGTGTTTTCCGCTCCCTGGTGTCCACCAGTGGGTGTATCGTGCACTTGGTGCAAAAATTCAGACCTGAGGTGTCTGGGGACCCTCCACAACTTAGTGGTGGAATCATCTGGCTGGCACCAGATGAGCTTGTCATCTGGTGACAAGTGTAACTTACCTTCATGCCTTCGGTAGGGGTTGTATGTGGGGAGTTTCTCTTCGGTACTCTTGTCAAGGAACCTGAACACTTCTTTGAGTTCAGTATCAACATGTTGAGCTGCTGAGAGGTCCAAGGGGGAAAAGGGCTCAGTTTTTTTCCTGAGTGCTGCAATATGTACGGCCACATTGGCCTCTGGATGGTCCATCATCCAGGTGTCCCCACCTCGGGCCCCTTCCTTGGCAAGGGTGTCTGCTGTATCATTGAAGGTACGATAGGGATCCTGGAGAGAGTGAGCTTTAACTTTGTGTACATAGAGTTTGTGTGCAAATGTTTGTGCCAGTGAATGTATGTATATTACCAATTCCTTGTACTTCACTGGGCTGACATCAGAAGAGAGGAAGGAGTTCTTCTGCCAGAAAGGAAGGAATTCTGTAAGAGAACAACAAACCCAATTAGAGTCTATGAAAATTATGTTATCCTCGGTCCCATGCTGGATGAACTCGAGGGCACAGGCCTCTGCTGTCATCTCTGCATACTGTGATGATGCTACACTGCACTGCTTAGATATTTTAACAGTGTTCCCATACGGGTAAATCACTAGAATACCCATCCCTGCAACTTGTTCTCCCTGATAGTAAGATGCTGAACCATCAGTAAAGATATGACACAAAGAGGTGTTGTCAAGTATTTTTGGCATGGCAGGGAGGAAAGGACCTGGATCTGGAAGATCAGGTGACTGTAGTGTACAGTCATGGGGCTCTCCTTGGAAAAGGAGTCCATGAGCCAGCATAGATGGAATTTTTGTTGGGTGTACCTGTCTGTATGTATCTATCCTGAAGAAGAAGTGACCAGTGTGTCAGCCTGGTGTTAGAGACTGACCCATCCTTCACTCTATCTGAGAGCAAAAAAGTAGTTGGTATGTGGTTAGTGTTGATGATCAGTGAAGAGTACCCAGTGATATACAGAAAGTGCTTGACAGCCCAGTAGGTGGCCAGAAGGTTCCTTTCACAAAGGCCGTGCTTCTGTTCCACTGGGGTCAAGAGCTGTGATGCATATGCAGTAGGTCTCAGGGTGACATGAACCTTCTGGGCCAGTACTGCTGACATGGCAATGTCAGAGGTGGCACATTCCAGATGGAATGGTAGTGTTGGATTGGGGATGACCAGAGCTGGGGTGGAGGCCAAGGTCTGCTTCAGTGACGTCACAGCCTGGGTATGTATAGGGCCCCAAGTCCATGGGATGTCCTTTTTCAGTAGCTCATACAGAGGAGCAGCTTTCTGAGCAAAATCACAAATGAAATCTCTCGAATAGTCTACCACACCTAGAAACCGTCGAAAAGTTGCCACACTGGTGGGCAATGGCAAGTCTTGCAATCCTTGTATCTTCTTCCAGGTAGGGATTCAACCTTGGTCAGTCATTTTTAAACCCAGAAAGAGTACTTCTTTCTGACATAGTTGTGCTTTTGCTGGATTGCATTTCAGGCCTGCTCTCTGAATGAGAGTCAGTAGTTCGTCCAAGAGATCCAGGTGTTGTTCCTGTGTGGCAGTTGCCAGCAACAGGTCATCCACATACTGCAAGAGACATTGGGGAGTAGAGAAACCCTCAAGAGCATCCATCATATGCAGATGGAACAGGGATGGGCTATTATGGAATCCCTGTGGTAAGCAAGTCCACGTATACTGTCTTCCTTCAAAGGTGAAGGCAAACTTATATTGACTCTTGATGGCCAATGGTAATAACCAAAAACCATTGGAAATGTCCAGGGCACTGAACCATTTCAGATCAGGGGTCAAAAGTTGTAGCACATCGGGTGCTGATGCCACAGTTGAGGAACAACTGGGGGTGACCTGATTTAGTTTCTTGTAGTCAATAGTAAGTCTCCAGGCACCTGTGGGTTTTTTTCACGGGCCACACTGGGAAGTTAGCAGTAGAAACACATGTTCTGATTACTCCTTGCTTAAGAAGTGACTTGATTGTTTCTCTGAGAGAAGGCAAGGCCTCAGTTGGAAAAGGGTATTTCCTTTGCCTCTCATGTGCTGGGCCTGGCACTTCGATGACAGTGTGCATTCTGCCACAGTCATGTTTATTGATTGCAAACACTTCCAAATATCACTGCAAAATGGGGAGAAACTTTGGAAAAAGTTTGTGGTCTTTGAACAAATCTATGACGTCATACTCTTTGTTGTTAGCAGAAATTGTCGCCACAACATGTGAATCAGGGATCAAAATGGTGTGGTATTGACCCTGAATCTGTATCAATAGCATGTTAGCTAGATCTACCATACAGCCGTGTGGTGCAAGAAAATCAATTCCTATGATACTAGGATGATCATGCATTACCATCAATTGGAAAGTGTGTGAGGCCTTCAAATGGCCTAGCTCTACCCGCAGGGGTAGAGATCGGTATGCAGGTAACCTAGTACCATCTACTTCTGACATGTTGGTCCTCCATCCGGTGGACCAAGGAGATGTGTCTGGGTGTTCATCATGTAATACAGACACAGCCACACCTGTATCTAGCAAGACTACAAGTAGGCAGCCCTCGACCTTGGCCTCGGTGCAGGACGTTCCGTTTGTATCCAAGACCAGCTTGTTTACAATCCAGACTGGGGCCTGTAATTGTCAATCTGTATTACTGGAAGCATGGAGAGGTTAGGCCTGGCTTCTTTGAATCACTTCACCATGCTGCACCGATGCTGTATAGGGAGAAGCTTCCGGGGTTTAGGCCTGTGTGGGCCTGAAGGCCTGTACTTCCAGTGTCACCATGGCCCATTGGGGTCTGGGTCGCTGGTTGTACAGCAGCAAGGGACTGAGTGGGAACAGTGTCCACCACAGAGCGCACCTGCTCCAGGAGCTCTCAAAATTTCCAGTTTTCTTTGGCTATCTCCCTATGTGAAGGGCCCACTCTTTGTTGTTGTTGTTTACCCTTATTCTTGTGCTTTTTATTCTTATGCCAATTCCGGTTCCCACCCCATTGTTGCTGTTGCTGTTGTGGTTGTTGTTGTTGGTGTTGGACCTGTTGGGGATGTTGGTTATCAGCTGGGAGGGCCTGTTGGTGTTGGGCCTGCCCTTCCACAGTGTAGTGAATCATGGCCTCTGAAATAGGCACCACGGCAGCTACTTTCTTGGAACCGGAGCCCAGATCACAGATGTAGAGTTGGTAAACTCTCTCAGTTTTCCAAAGGATGTCGGCAAACCTGTCCATGTTGGGGTATGTGGTTGGCTCTACCTTTTCTTGTACTGCAGGAATCATGTTCCTAAGGAACAGGGTCTTATACTCAATAAAATCTACATCTACAGCTTCTTGTGCTAGGTGCTTTCCTGCTCGGTAGGCCATCCAAAGTCTTTGGTGGTAAGTTGCTGGACTTTCCTTTGCATTCTGTTTTACAGGGTATGCAAGCATCACTCCTACTACACCTGGGCTGTGAGCAGAAATGAGTTCAGCTGCAACCTCATCAAAGGTGGCTTTCCCATCCTAGCAGATGGCATCAGGGAGTTTGGCCCACAAACTAGGATCGATAGTTTGGCATAGGATCTGGACCTGATATTCTGCAGTGAGGCTGAGCATCTCGCATTTAGAATGCACCTTCTCTAAGTGACAGCTGAGACTGTCGGACGGGTTCATCCGACCGATACTGTCAGCTATTTGCTGAACAGAATAGGCCATTTGTAGAGGATTATTGGGTCGATCAGGCAGAGGTAGATTGTCTTAGGTGCCATCTAGGGCTGCCTGAGCTGCAGCCTCAGCCGCAGTACGAACAATACCATCCTGAGTGCCAGCCTCTTGTAGAAGCTGCCTAATTTGGGTTTTAATGGCCCGTTTACTTCTCTCAGGAAGAGGTACATTACCTATTGCAGTTTCAATCATCATTTCTATCTCTTGCCTGTCTTCCACATTAATAACGGCTATTGGTGGTGCCGTCGGGACCAGGCCTGAGCCTGCTCCCCCCATCATGGGGGCCGCCATGTTGGTGCCTTCCATGATGGTATGACATGGTGTGGGTGGAGTGGGGATTCGCCATGTTGTGGATGGCTGGGTGGGGTTTCTGGGCCATAGTAGGGGTGTGACTGGGAGTTGTACTGAGAGATGTTGTCATCTGATACCTCCCCCTCAGATGATGTGTGTAAGGCGAGGGCTACGCCTCCCATTGCCTTAACATGTCCAGCCAGGACTTCCTGCTGATAGTGCAGTTTCGCCATCTTACTTTTACATTCAACATGACTCACAGTTGCAACATCCATATCAACCTCATCCTGCATTTGCTTCCGCAACACTCTATACACAGCGTTTAATTTGCAATTGTCCCTAGTAGCCACTTCTAAGTCATTATGTACCTGGTTTATCTCATCCTGTAGCTCTCCCATCTCCTCACTCAACTGAGCATTCACAGTACTTAACAAGTTATTCATATTCTCCAGCTTGAGCTGAATGATGCAAAAGTGAATCCTTTTCATTCCACAGAGTTTGAAATTCAGACTCCAAATTCTGCTGCAGTCTAACACATTCCGTTTCCTGCAAATCCATCTGTTGTGTAAGAGATAAAATTTGCAGATCAAGGGTTCGAAACCTCACTTCGGAGGCTTCTAGAGCAGCGTACAGAGTCACAACCATCAGCCCTTTAGCTTGACGCTTATTGGTTGATTGTTTCGTCTATGTGTACTGGGTTGAAATCCCCAGTATAGGGTTGTCGGATTGACTTGCGTCCCATACGAAGTCAGCCCATCCTCCATGGGAGGCAAGAAAGTTCAAGACATCGAGTCTCAGTTCTGCGCAGATATTTGATATGGTGGCCATTGTGTGGGAGGGAATGAAAAATCAAGTTGTGAAAAAGGCCGTGCTATGTATCAATCCACAGCAGGAGCACTTTATACACAGTCGGGCTACTGTAAGATTTGTAGGCTTACAACTCAAAGCTGTAATGAAGTGAGTCGAGTTGGCATCGACCACACCCAAAGAGAAAACAGCCAGACTTTGTAAGTGACTACAAACTGGTTTTAAAATGGGAGAGGTGATACGGGAATGTACACCTACTGTCCCCGTGGGAAAGGAAAAGTTATAGCAACTAGTATAAACTTACAAACACCAAATATCGCCTGCACGCGGTCGCCAATTGTCAGGAGGTCTAAACCTCACTTTCAGGTTCTTGGCAGTATTGAGAATGCAAGTAATCACAGACACATTGCATAAGAGTAATAAACTTGTTTATTACTACCAAAAAGGATAAAATCACAGTTGCCCTAAGCAGTTCTTACCAATACGGAACGGGAGCCAGTGCTAAGCGTTCCCTATACCTCGAGGTTTCTTTGTGTCTCTTGGGATCTCCGAGGTACAAGACTAGTGTATCACATTATATACCTATGATAATTACTATGGTTACTGTAAGATAGAAACATTTCTAGTTACAGAGATGAGCCCTATTGGCTAAATTAGAGGAGGCTCCACGGTCCAAGATAACATTATACAATTTTGTAGTAGTCATCAGTTTGTGAAACAAAAGAGTTCTTATACAGAGTCTTACATAACTTAGTGTAGTAGTACAAATCACCAAAAGGTGGCAATTCCAACTTATATATCATAATTATTCCAAGGACACAGGTGTCCTAGCATCTTGTTAGTAAGAAATACACAGAAAATACATAGAAGAATATATGTGTATTAGCAAGCAAAGTGTATTACAACATGTGTACATATTCTGACATCTACTCTTATACAGTAGATGCCCTTAGCCTTATATGTTAGTATAATATATGCCTAAGCACTACCTGTCTACGGTGTACCTCTGAGGGTACCAATAAGGGTGCAGGGACCTCGGGTAACACAGCCAAGACTCAGGCTATGCTGTTTGGGTCAGCAAGAAGACTCTATACTGGGTACGCCATGTTTTGTGTGCGAAGCAGTGATGGCTCTAACATCCAGTCTACTGACTCTTTTAAATACTTGGGTGTGACACTTGATCCCTCTCTTGACTTCGCATCACATATAAACAAGATATGCAAATCTGTTAACATCAAGATAGGTGCCGCTTATCGAGTGCATCACTCCCTTACTCCTGCAGCCAGGATCTCAGTTGCCAGAGGTGTCCTGCTCCCTAGGCTACAATACGCCCTCCCTATTCTATCCCACACTAACGCTGAAATCCTTCATAAATGGGATACTACCTACAATAACATATGTAGATTTGCCCTATCTACACCCAGACTTACTCACCACTGTCTCCTGTATGAAAACCTCCAATGGCTGTCCCCATCTGCCCTGCACTCTTACACTCTGGGTTGCTTCATAGACTCCATGACAAGACCCCCCCCCCATCCCGAAAGCACTGGGGCAATGCTCACCCCAGTGCCTCACTCCCGCCTTTTGAGATCGTCAAACTCCACCCTGCTCTCAGTCCCACACTGCTCTATAAAAATGGGTGAACATGCCTTCACCCCTAAACTCTGGAACTCTCTCTCTTCCTGTCTAAAGGGCCCCCAGTCTCACTCCTCCTTCAAAACTGCACTCTTCTCCCACCTAAAAATACTTGATTCTTGTGAGTATAACTAGCCCTCTTGCCTCATTTCTTTATATCTAGTTTTGTTGATTCTCTGAAATGTTGAATGTCTGTAGTCTAATGTCATCACCTGTTCTTGTTATTTCCTGCAAGGATGGATAACACTATATGTAAGCTCTATTGTTTTTTTCCTCCAGACCATCCCTGCGTGGATATTAATCCTCTGTACCTGTACCATATACTGTATTGTACTGCATTTTATTTTTTTATTTCGCTGTATCTACTTGTCAACTGTGTACTGTACCCTCTCGGGTCGTGCTTGAAAATAGGCAGGGTTTTTGCCTAACACACCTATCCGATCAACAAAAGCTAAGTAAATAAATACATTTTAAATAATTATATTGTATTCCTTGTCTAATTGTCTGTTTGTATTTTTGTAAAATATGTTATGTATTGTATTTCCATATTAAGTAAATGTAAAAGTTACCTTGTTGTATATCATCTTGTGACTGTTTTACAGACTTGGGTCGCATATGAAAAAGGGCCTTGGCTCATGTGTTTACCCAGTTAACAAAAGAAATAAATAAATTAAAAAATTAAGCGTCCAGAGCTCTGCTCTCCTCTCCTGGGGAAGGAGGACTGGCACTCCCGCTGAATGACTGCTCCCAGGTGGAGGCCAATGGGTAGTACGGGTCCGATGGGTGCCAGAGCAGAGAGGGTGCTGTGGGACTTCTGTGGATGTGGGTGCTTCTCCACATATGTATGTCTGGCTTGTATGCCCCAGCAATGGGGATGGGAATTGGGAGAAAAACATGGTGAAAAAATACCCTCAGCTGCGGGTGACGACTGACCTTCTGCAGGCTCCACACTCAGCAACCGGGCAGATGGTGAGAAAAGTAAGTCCCGGTGATACCAGGTGATGGGACTGGGGGGGATCAGTCTGAAAGGGGCAGCTGGGGTGAGCAGGAGTATAAAATGTATATGGAAAAAAGAACAGAACAAAGCAAACTCTTTGCACTGTGCAACTGAAGTTGTTTTTTTCAGCTGCAGGCAGGTTGGATGAAGAAGCCTGTCTGCCATCTGAAAGAGCAGAGCTGGTCTGTTCCTTCCTGCAGCAATCTCCCTGGACAGGAACTCTGCCTTCTTACAGTTGATTACCCTTTGATAATCATCGTAGTAAACTTTCAAAGCCAGTTTGTAATCCATAGCCCTGGTCCTCCTCCACAATGCTCCAACTTCAATCTGATCCCTGGTCTTCATCTCTTTGAGAGCCCCATCAAACCAAGGGGGGGTCTCACGTGAGAAGACCTGGGTCGTATACGGATCAGTGCAACAGTGTCAAATGCCTTGGCAACAGAGGTATTATATGCTGCCACCACCTCATTCAACCCTGTTGCACATGAGCACTCCACCAGATAAGTCCACCACTGCCAGCAGTCCCTTTGGGGTCCACCCCCTTAAAGGGCAGTAACAGACCATCTCAATAGGGGAGGGACTAACAGGGGGCTCCAAACAAGAATTTCACTGTGCAATGATCTGTCTAAATGACCGGATCAATTCTGAGATCAGTGATCTCAAGACTCAGTGAAAATACTAAGTACAAGGCATGGCAGTGGGTCATAGAAGCAACTGCTTGTGCGAGGTCCAGAGATGTCATAATCTGGAGGAATTCTTTAACAAAATTCGAGAGTTCATCATCGATCCAGGCACTGAAATCTCCCAGAATTAAACATCTGAGGGACTCCAACACCCAGTCGGGGATGAAGTCCACAACTTCCTGCAGGAAATCCCACTTGTGCCCTCTAAACAAGAAGGATTCTGCAACCTGCACCCAGACCCCACGCACTGCCATGCATTCAAACAATGAAGTAGATTCTACTGGGTGCACAGAATATTTCAAGTCGGATCTAAAACAGATGGCCACTTCCCCACTCCTACATTCCCTCCTCGGGCACTGCACAACTGAATACCCTGGCTACGTAGATGCCTCCAGCACCGGCCCTGCATCATCCCCCAACCAGATCTCATTAATGCATGCCAGGTCAACAGAAGAAATCAAGTCAGCCATAATAGCTGTCTTGTTTCTCATTGACCTGGCATTACACAGCACTAACCAAAGGGGACCAGTGGAGGCTGCTGGTCCAATGGCTGCCGTCCCACTCAGTCCAATGGGAACCCTGGGAATGGGAACCAGACATGTCTGGCCTCTCTCTAGGTCCAATTTTACCCCAGGGTGCCTCATGCGCCAAATCACCTTAATGCCTGTCACCTCAGTCACATTCCCAGCAACCAGTTACACGCTTTTCCATCTCCTTCTGATACCAACCTCCCTGCTTTGTCCTGCTGTGGTCTCTGATACAGGTACATCAGTAAAGGGATGGAGATTGTGCAACTGGGATGCTGAGTACACTATGCAACCATTGCTTGTGCCCTTACACATCTTGCCTGGGTTCAATATCACACTAAAATCTCCTCAAAACCTCCCCATATCAAAACAATACCCTCTACAACCCACAAACACACCTAATTTCCCTAACTAACTATCCTCATTCACACTCTAACCCCACCTCCACACACACTCTCACTATCTAGAATCTGAAAATAAAGCCCAATCACTCAAAATGAAGTCTTACAAAAGGAGAATCATATATTGTACTCAGCAAGGAGCTGAATATAACAAATATTTTGGTTTATGAATGACAGCTTAGTCCACAAACTGTCCATAAATGTGTCCAATAGTCAGTGCTCACACCACTGAAGAGCTTGTCAACAAAGTTTGATCAGGGTGAGGTATCCATAGCAATTGCTCTCTCTCAGCAAGGTCCATGTAACAAAGTCACAGCAGGAGCCTTGGTGGCTCCCCTTTACACCAAACAACAGCTCATCAGCTCCTGACCGTGGTAAGCTGCCCCCACGACAGAAGCTCTAACCTTCTGCACTGTGGTTCAATCGATAACAATGTAATTCATTAATAGATTGCAGTGCAATAATGTACTGTGTAGCAATGTGAAAGACAGATATTATTCAATAACAATGTAATTGATTAGTAAATTACAGTGCAATAATGTACCATGAGGGTGCGTGTGGCAATGTAAAACATTTATTATTCAGTAACAATGTAATCCACTAGTAAATTGCATAGAGAATAATGGATGGGGAAGTGTGTGATATGAGAATTTAATGTACACCCTAGGTGTGGGATGCTACATAAACCCTGAGGGTGAAGCCCGAGGGGTTTATTAAAGCATCCCACACTGAGGGTGTACATTAAATTCGAGTTTGACATACTTTCTACTTCTTTCATTTTATATAATTGCTGGTTAGCAATTTATTTGCCAGCCAGACATCTGAGGTCACATGATTTATCCTAGTGCTTCTGAACTGTCATTGTTTGTCAAAGAGAGCGCACGCACACACACACACACACACACACACACACACTCACTCACTCCGTCTCTGCCTCCCTACTTCCCCTTTTGTTAGCCTTTTTTTATTTATTGCCGTTTCTGCGTTTGTTTATTTTTTTTACTGACAGTTTGCAGTCAGGATTCCCCCAAGTCACTCACGGAACCGTTGCAGCTTGCACTGGCTCTGTCCGACGTGGATGAAGTGCAGGATCAACCGGATATATCGTTATTTTAAATGCAGAGGTAGATACCAAGTAAAATAAAAAAAAAAAACACACAAATTACAAAGAAAGACACGTTTGGTGGGTGCTGGTGGCAGCTCCTCGGTACCTGGGAGATGGAACCGCCATGTTTTTGAAATTTTTAAGCCTGCTCACATAGAAAGCAGAGAGCCAATGAGGGAGTGCAAAGTTCTGACAGACACAGCATGTGCATGTCATAATAACCAGTGGGTTATTACAGAAAATATCAACTTGGTCATCCCATTAAAAAAATTGATAACCAGTAATTATATATATAGAATAATAGCTGGGTAGGGAATTATAATGAGAATGTTACACATCCCCGAGGTGTGGGATGCCACACAAACCCTTAAAGAAAGCTCAAGGGGTTTATAAAGGCATCCACGAGGGATGTGCTTAACATCAAGGACCTACCCAGCCTTTATTTTATATAATTGCTGGGGAGCATTTTCTCGCCACAGCAATTACATAAAATATTGGCACAAGGACGTAGTGCTGACCACAGCCAAACAGCTGCCGAAACCTTTCCGGTTTTTTTTTCCCACTGGTTTGTTCATGTCCCCACCACCTGCCCTCCTGCATCAGGAAAACACTGCTTCCCTAACTGAAAAAAAAAAAAACACTACCATCCTCAGTTTCCTTCATACTGGTCTCTTCCTGTCACCATATCCTCACTGTTCCAGCCTCACTAAAAGAAACAGAAGACAGACGAGTACTACTCACCTTCTGGCACTGAAGAACAATGGCTGGTGCATGCATGGTGTGATGGAAACCCGGCGCATGTTCACCATTATAACCCGCAGGTTATAACAGCGAAATATAACTGGCTTTCCCTATGGTTATATAGTTATTGTGTAGAGAATAATATATGGGGTGGTGTGTTTAACGAGATTTTACACACACCCGAGTTGTGGGATGCTACATACGCCCTGGCTGTTTATAAAAAGCATCCTGACGCGAGGTGTGTAAACGAGTTTTACACACACCACCCCATATTTTATTTTTTAGAATTGCAGGAGTGCGCTTTTTCACCTCAGCAATTATAAAAAATTAAATAAGCTAACAGATTAGTGTTCAGGAAGCTGCGGACCAGTCTTGATTTTGCGCGGTCCGCAGTCTTCCTAATTATACGGCTGCACTTGTTGGAGGAAAAAAGGAAGAGGATATTTTATTAAAAAAATGTGTAGAAACTTAGATTTTAGTTTTAATATAAACTTACCGCTGAGCAGCAGTTGCAGCATCCTTCCGGGCTTCGAGAGGCAGGGGCAGTCTGTGACATGGACTCGGCTGTGGTGTCAGGCTGACGGGAAAAGACTTATTTGCTTCCATTTTTAAGTGGTTTACTTGAGGAAAAGAGTTTTTTATTTTTTTTTAATAAAAAGTTCATTTCCCGAATACGAGGGACCAGGAAATGTGCTGCACCATGGGATTCCGTCACAGAACGTGAACGTCGGAGAACAGTGACTGAGGGATGGGTGTTCTAAGGGAAACCTGGTGCGTGTTTGCCGTTATAACCAGTCGAGCTGGTTATAATGGCAAATTATAACCGGGTTTCCATATGGGAAAAAGCACTACCTGGTAATTATAATGTAATAACGTAACCGTGATGGTGCATTTAGCAATGTGAAACAAAGATATTATTCAATAACAATTTTTGGTAGTAAAGGTGTTTATCGTCCTGGGCTGACTGGCCTGCTGTCCAGCCCTGTCCCCAGGTGCCATTGGCTGGCTTGACTGCCTTGCACCTTTTGGAGAGTTACATCTGCTGTGGATTTCCCCCTCCCCATAGCAAGGCTAAGAAGGATGAGAGTCCCCCCAAGAGACTCTCATCCAGATGTCCCCCTCACCCACTGGAGCAATAGGATGGGCCACAGCACCTCAGGAGGGACTTCATGAAACCCAGTCTCCCACCTCCATTTTTCTTCTTATTGTTCTCCCTCCTGAGGTCACAGCAAACATGGAGGATGCACGCACATGGAGGCATGCATCCAGTCCAGAACCACCCACCCATCTCTAGTCTGCCACTCAAGTGTCAGCACTATGACCAGGCCACCATCTGGTGGCAGCCAAGTGCCGGGACAGCTTACCACCCCAATCCAGAAGACGAGAGCTTCCAGGTGATTGCTCAGTCCTCTCCCAGCCCTCTCCATTGGCCAACCTCCAGCAACCAAAGGTTGTTCCTGAACTCAGGTCACTAGCATGGCAAGGAGTGAGATGCTGCCAGCATCTCAGCCTTCTATACCACTGGGCTGGCCCTATTCAATAAGAATTTAATATTTTAGTAAATGACCAGGAATAAAGTACCATAATGGTGTGCTTAACAATGTGAAACACACATATCATTCAATAACAGTGTAATCCATTAGTAAATTACAGAGCAATAAAGTACCATGATGGTGTGAGTAACAATGTGAAACACACATATCATTCAATAACAGTGTAATCTTTTAGTAAATTACAGAGCAATAAAGAACACTGATGGTGTGAGTAACAATGTGAATCACACAAATCATTCAATAACAATGTCATTTTTTAGTAAATTACAGAGCAATAAAGTACTGTGATGGTGTATGTAACAATGTGAAACACACATATTATTCAATAGCAATGTAATCTTTTAGTAAATTACAGAGCAGTAACGTACTGTGAGGGTGTGCGTAATAATGTGAAATGCACATAATATTCAATAACAATGTAATCGTTTAGTAAATTACAGTACAATAATGTACCATGATGGCATGCGTAACAATGTGAAGCAAACATATCATTCAATAACGATGTAATCTTTTAATAAATCACAGTGCAATAAAGTACCATGATGGTGTGCCTAACAATGTAAAACACACATATCATTCAATAACAATGTCATTTTTAGTAAATTACAGAGCAGTGGTGTATGTAACAATGTGAAACACACATATTATTCAATAATAATGTAATATTTTAATAAACTACAGAGCAGTAATGTACCATGATGGTGTGAGTAATAATGTGAAACGCACATATCATTCAATAACAATGTAATCTTTTAGTAAATTACAGAGCGGTGGTGTGCATAACAATGTGAAACACACATATTATTCAATAACAATGTAATCGTTTAGTAAATTACAGTACAATAACGTGCCATGATGGTGTGCATAAAAATGTAATCTTTTAGTAAATTACAAACAGAATAATAGACAGATGAGGGTGTATTACAAGGCAGTAAGACCATTGAGAGGTTTTGGAGACTGTTTGTTATTTTCTGTAATACATGGATCTTTTTAAAAATTCTGTGGCTTTTTGTGTGAGATGACCAGCTGTGCACTGTACTTACCGGTGTACTGAAGACTCCCTCACTCACTCACTTGTCTCCCCGTCCCCCTGTGTCTGTTAAGTTCTTGGCATTTTCTTTTTACAGGCAGTCAGTCCTACCTTTCCTTTTTCTCGTCCTTCAGCGAATGCAGGATGAAGCAGATAATTCAGTGAATTTAAAAAAAAAAAAAAGAAAAAAAAGAAAAGCGAAGAAATACAGGTGACCGTCTCACTAAGTGAGGGTAGACAGCCACCATGTTTTAAACGTTGTTCTGCCCGCCCTCAGAGGGAAGCTACCAATAAGAATGCATGCCGTCACTTCGGCTGTGCAGGAAGGGACATGGCACCTTGGCAAGTAGACTTGCACATGTGCTGTGTCATTTCTGTGATAATACTATCATTCAGAGCTGAAACGATAGTATTATCAGCTCTGAACGACAGTATTATCAACTACAAACTATAGTATTATCACTTTAGGGATATCACTATTATGGAAATGGCACTGATGTATTACAGGAAATTTTTTGTATAGGACAGGATAGTATTATTTTGGTTATCCATATATTACAGTGCAAAAACATACTGTGATGGTGTGTGTAACAATTTGAAACAGATATTATTTCTGAAGTAAATTTGTACATGCCATTTTTTTTTCTCTGCCTGCAACAACTCACCACAGCTTTGTAATCTACTTAAGGGGCTACAGGGAAAGCTCTGCACTATAAGCAATGGTAGAAAGAGCTCCATAGGTTAAACAATCACCAGGCTGATCTTATGTTAACTCCAACAATATTTTGATGGCATGGGGTTCCCAAACCACTACAAACTACATTAAGTAAACAACTGTTCCCAGCATTCTGTTTTAAAGTTTATTCACCAAATGTAGCTTAACTAAGATACAGCTTCTCGATTCCACTGGGGTCCCACTGCTATGGATATTTTACATCTGGGTGAGACTGAAGCTGGGGGGGGTCAAGTGACATGCACACGGTCATATAGTGAGTAATGGGCTCTGATGGGATTTACAGTATACCTTAGAGTCAGAGATGCACTGGTTCACAGTACTAAGCTTTATCCACTGGACCCTGCTGTTTTCCCTTTTAATGTTTTTTAACTTTGTTTTTATTGTATTATAAATGGAACATGCCAGTAATCCATACAATAATGAATGGAAATTCAGAAGTTTCAAAGAAACTGTCCATATTGGTTAGGAGACTTGGCCAAGTCATGACTGTGGAATACCTGAAATTAGGACAAGCTATGTGACAGGAGACTGAGGTACCTCCCTCATGCGCGCTATTGGCCTCTAAGGGAGAATGGTGGGTTGGCTTTGTGCAGTGCTGTCCACAGGTGGTCCAGCTGTGAGCAGCACCCATAGCACCTCAATGCAAGGTGTGTGGGGGCACTAGTAAACCCCTCATTTGGATGCCATTTTGTGTGCAGATTTGAGGACCCTCTGTGTTATTAATGCATCCCTTGGGGAGGCAAGGGGTAACATACAGAAAAAGTTGTTCAGTCCTTAGGATGCCAGTCAGCCTTATCAGGGCTGAAAGTCACATAGGCACCAGTGGATATTAGACTCTGGATTTGGCTTTTCCCAACCCTGAAGACCCTGCCTCAGTGGGAGATGGGGAAGCAAGCCACATACTTAGCATCCAATGGTATGGAGCCTGTTGAGGCTGGGATGTTGCCAGGTGCCCAGTGAGGAAGGCCCACAAACAGTACAAAGAAATATTAAAAGTGGACTGTCAAAACACCATGCATGCAGACTGAGTGGTTAACTGTACAGTTCTGGTTAACACGCTTCCACAGGACCTAAGCAACCTAATGAACCCAGTAGCTCTCTCAACTTATCAGCTCAGATCCTCCTGCTGCCCAAAACCCCAGACTCCTATTTGTTGGAATAAAGCAGATCTAGCTGCTCTCAGTTTTCTGTTCACCCATATTTGGAACAACATATCAATTGTTATTCAGGGTGAAAATAAACGTCGGTCTGAGATTCCCCCATCTTTGGAGCAGTGCAAAATACAAAGTACAATGTTCAACAAATATGGAAATAAATATAATCATAAATCGTGACATCATTCTTGGCCAATCAGGATTCTTTATTTTTAAACACTTCAGGTACTCTTAAAAAATATTAGTAGGTATCCCGTCAAGTGAGCGACTTTAAAATGGTGATGGCAAAACCGCAAAGGAAAACCATGAATGCCATGTCAGCAACTGGAGGTTCCTCCCTCCCCAAGTTGCATCCCACCTGAAATTGGTATATTTAGTAAGGGGGGGTGTGGGGGGCAACCCCTTCCCCACAAAAAGAATGATTGCCATATATGGTCACACTGTATTGTGTGTGCCATTTTCGGTAGTCATGTTTTAAAGTTGCTGTCTTGACATGGAACCTGTTAATATGTTCCCCAGAGCCACTCATTGATGTACAAGAGTGGTTTCACATGCATTTGTGTGGAGTGAGAACAGCGAAGTCAAGCTGAGGTGTTCTGGCTCAAGCTTAATGCAAGTGAAACTACTTATACAGCAACAAGTGGCGACAGGGGACATATTAATATATTATTGATTGAGCCTGATTAATAATATATTATTTTTTTAATACCATCCCAAAACGTGTTCATTTACAGGGCATCTGCATGTGAGATACTCTTCACAGAATAAGAGTGTCTCATGCGCAGAGGAGAGGAGAGCTCTGATTGGTTGGGAGCACTCCATCAATCTATAATAACAACAAGAGGGTGTCTCATGCAAATAGTTCTGAAATTATGAAGTTCCAAGTTCAGCTGACAAAGTTCATTTCACATACAGGGGTTTCATTTATTTTCTTCTAAGAAAAACATTTTGAAATTAAACTCAAATTCCAATTTATATATAGATAGTATAGCCCTACAACTTACCCCTTGGCTGTTCCACGGCCCTTGGGTCTCACCTGGACTCACCTCCTGAGGGGGACACCCTGGGTTCACTAGTTGACATGCTACACTGGAGTATAATGGCATGGTGCCTCCACCTGAGGTAGCAATGTGGGATACCTGTTGGATAAATTCCAGGTTACCATGCCGAAGAAAAATACAGTACTTGCTCCACAGTCCCTTCCCCACAGAGTAACAATACGCTTCAAGCAATGACCAAATGGTAACATAAATTAACTTCAGGTTTATTATAAGGATGGGGGGAAAGGAAGAAATTAGCACAACAGCAGTAATGGTTGTCAAACGCTTGTGCCTCACGCAGTCTCTGTACTTCCCCACAGGTGCACCCGGCTTTCCCCCAGTGGACATAATGGTGGCAACAGTCAGTATGTTGTGGTGGGTACCTCACTGAGTTGCTGGTGGCCAACCAGTGGATGCAGGGGAAGTGCACCGAAGACTTCGGGATACAGAGGAAACAACAGTTTAACTTCAGTGGTGAAACCTGGTAAGGGGGTCCCAAAAGTTTCAAACAACACAGCGGAAATCTGTCTGATTTTCTGCCTGGGCTTATCCTGCAGATTTCAAAGTCCTGCCCAGGACTTCATCCCCTTTGTGCTAACTATCTAGCTAACTAAATGCAGAAAGACTCCTCAGAGCTGCAGCCCAGAGGTACTTACAGCTCGGAGGACTTCATGGTCGGGGGTTTTAGAAAATGCAGGTTAGAAGTATAATTTGGGTCACAGCAAACAGTCGGGTGGTGCAGCACATTGGCTGGCTATGGATATGCAGCAAACATGGAACTTCACTTGGCAGGCCTTTCATCAGCTTCACCCCAAGGGCCTTTCGTCATCTTCACCTGTCAGACCTCTCATCGTCTTTGCCTCTTTTGGCCTTTCATCAGTCCAGGGTATCTGGTCAGGCTTGTAGTCACCCTGGACATCTGTTGGACACACTGCTGCCACTGGCACATTAAACACAGCTGGGCTCTTAGACAGCCCTGAGCCCTGCACAAATACCCTTTTCTAGTCACTGACTCAGCCAAAATACTTTATTCAGTCTCTGATTCAGCTCAGTTGTTCTCCTTTCTGACTGGGAGAACAAGTTTAAACAGTCCACTTATTTTTCCAGGCTGCAACACTACAAACAGCAAGTTCCATTCATCCCCTGGGAAACTGCTCAGTAGTCTAGCTTCTTCCCTGCTGAACAAATGGTCCATTAGGTATTCTGCCTAATTTGTCTTTGAGGCTCAGAGGGGTTCTTATGCACCCTGGCTGCCTTCAGGCTGGTGCAGCCCTCCTACAGTCTCCCTCCCTCCCTCTTGGATCTCCCTGGATCTCCCTTTTTGGTGGACTGCAGGTGCTCTTTATACTCATCCAAAAGCTCCCCACCTGGTGGCCAGTTCTCTCCTGGGCTCTAGATGATGTCCTTTGCACCCTTTCCAGTGGCTCCTGCTGCCCAGAACTAATGAGGGCTGCCATTACTGTTTATATTGTGCTGCCTTACTTTGGCAGCCTTTAACTTTTAATCAAAGCCCATTAAGAGGCTAAACACTATATGCTCTGGTCCCGCTTTCTGTACTGGGGCCAGGAAAACCCTCTTTTCACTCATAGGGAACCCCGTTTGACTATCGGGGCTCCGAGAACAAGATGTGCCATTTCCCAGTACATTTAATGGAGCTGCGGCTCCTCTAAGATGTGGGGCCACACATGCACAGCTGCAGCATATGCAGCCATATTTGTTTACATCTCGGTCTGTTCCTAAGGCTGCCCCCAGATCGGGAAAGTGTCCCAAAAGCACCGGAGTTGCAAATAGCGCAGCAGACCTCCAGCCCTGACTATTAACAATGGGAGCTGAGAAATGAACAAGTTGCTTGGCCATGAAGATCGGGAGGGTGCCAGGGTCTGAATCCCTTCTGGGGCTGTTAAAACTAAGCCCTCTGGTCCTGATTCATCAGTCCGGGGAGCGAAGGCAGAAGACAGCACTCACAGGGTTGTAGCCCCACTTAAGGTAAGTCCCAGATTTAGGGGGGGCTTACATATAGATTTTCAACACAATTTATAAAATGGAAATCATTGACTGAGAGATGTCACCTGACTGTGCTTTAAATCTCTATAAATGTACGATCAGGTACCAAATCTCATTTTCCTCCCAAGACAAACTACTTAGAGCTATTTTATAAGTGTAATAAGCCCAACCAAGATGTGCATCATAGGATTTTAATGCATTTCCCGGGGGCATAAGGACACTCGGCCTTTAGCCTCATGCCTCACTACACCGCTGAGCTGTGCATTAAAATCCTATAATGCATACCCAGTCGTGGCTTATTACTTACTTATAATATGTTTATATGTACAGTTACTGTGCCTCTTGTAGTTATAAGAGTGTAGGCTCAAGTCCTTTGTGTGCCAAAATTGATCAGTTGCACTTTGCAGTTCTCTAACCAATGGAACTCAAGATTGCACTCTTATAACCAAGAGCACAGGAATTTCATATAGAAACATATAAAAAATGAGCACTTACAGGCAACGTTACTCACAGAAATTATGCAATACAATAAAACTGCGGAACAGGAAAAATAAGAACAGTGTGCAGTGCGCAACACTGCAATAATAAGAGAAGTGGAGTAGTGGCTGAAAGTCCAGAGGAACAGGAGCTGTTTTAATGACTGAGTAGGATGGAGGGCAGCAGGCAAAAGTCCAGGACCTAAACCTTATAGGGTCTTGAACTAGCTGTGTAAGCAGTGCTTCTCGGCAGGCCTCCACAAGGAGCTCATTCCTTGCCCTTTCTGCCACTTGTACATTTCAGTTCAGGTCCGGTATATTAAAATCCCCTCAGCAGCAGCAGCTCCTCAAATTCTGCTGTCCTCTTGATAACCACTCCTAATTCCTTGCCTGCTTCCTCTGTACTTCCACTCTTACGTGCCCAGCACACTCAGCTCCCATGAGGGAGTGGAACAACGAAGTTGCGGAACATGTGACTGGTATTTTAGTATATCAGCAGGTGTCAGCAGAAGGAAGTGGAGAAACGGAGGACTTTACCAGTTGACTAAGGAAGGACACGTACTCACTACTGTGTACCAGTCACTGCTGAGAAGGGCAGAAGGTAAATGGAGGGCCAAAACTGGGAATAGAAGCAACACCCTATCTAGAATAGGAGTACAAAGAGATTTAAACAAGGCACAGGGGAACACAAATAGAAACAAACAAAAAAGGGGACAACTAGAAACACCCCATCAAGGGTAAGGATACAAAAGTATCCCAGGTAACACAGGGAGAATAGAAATTGAGAATGCTGGGAGTGGTGCAATGCAGAGGTTATGGGGTGGCAGTTTTCAGAGAGACCTTCTGGAGACTGCAGTGCTGCCCCATCTGCACTCACCTCTCTGGGTTGAGGGAGGAGGTTGCTAGATTCCAGGCCCAGTTGGGTAGGATTCAGGGGACTGCAGTGCTGCCTCATATGCATGCACCTTTCTAGGTTAAGGGAGGAGATCGCTAGGACCCCAAGTCAAGTTGGCTAGGATTTATGGGACCTCTTCCTCCACCCGGAGGCCACCAATCTGTCACTATTACCTCAGAGGATGCTAGGGAGGAGGAACGGCTGGACTATGGTGGGCTCTGGAAGGGTGGGGCTGGTGGGACAGAGGCACATTCCTCAAGTGGTATGATTACATAATTCCTACACAGCTCTGGTGGGGTGTGACTGCCAGAAGGAGGCACCTGTGGTAGTGACCAGGGAGCATGTGTGGGCCTTTCATAGTGGAGACCCCAAGGAGGGTAGTAGAGGACCCCAGAGGAGAAGTAAGCAACTTCTGGTGGGGGACTTGGTTGTGAGGGGGACAGATTTAGGAATAGGAAGGAGGGGGAGAGGCAGGTTAAGTACCTATGTGGTGCCATGGCCGAAGTTGCGTCAAAACAGCCCTGGAAAAACAGAGAAGACAATTTCAGCCCAGCAGTATGAGTGCCAGGAAAGACAGCAACTGAAAACTTCAGTGAGGCATTGGAACAGTAAAACCTTTATGTGGTGTATGTAGATTTAAGTAAGGGGGGGTGCAGGGGGGAAAATAACCCTGCATTGGAGGTGCAGGGGGGAAAGCACCCCTCTTGAAAACTTTTGTGTGGGTTTCATTTGCTTTTCGCTGTTCCTACCCCTCACTGAAGTTTTCAGTCACTGTCTTTCCGGCACTCATATTGTTGGGTTGAAATTGTCTTCACTGTTTTTCCTATGCTGTTTTTACATGAAACCACCATGGGCAGTAGGACAAGAGGAAGAACTGGATGTCATTGTCCACCTGGAGACTAATGACCTGGCTGGTGATGGAGCTGGGATAGTGCCGGGGGAGTTTAGGGAGCTGGTGAGGGGTCTTAGACAGGTAGCTCACTCAGTGGCTTTCACTGAAATGCTGCCTGTCTACAACAGGGGGAAGGAGAGAGATATAAGCACCAGGAGCTTCAACTCATGGCAGAAGAAATGGTGCAGAGAAGAGGGGTTCAACTACTTTGGGCACTGGGGACTGACCTGGGAGGATAGGGGCCTATACAGGGATGATGGCCTACATCCTTCTGGGAGGGGAACTGTGTTCCTCCGTGGATGGTTTAAATGTTACTTCAATGAATATTTAAACTAGCTGGAGGAGTGGCAGAAGGAATTGGGGTTAGAAACTGCCCTTCCCACAGACTGAAGTAGAGATTAAAGAGAACCTAAGGGGAGAGGAATTTCCCAAGGTGCAAATTAATAGAGCAAGCATGATGATAGAGACAAAGGGGGAAGGAAAGGGGAGCATTTAAAAGAAAGGAGAAAAGAAGGGAGGGCAAAAAGGAAAAAGGGGGCAACAAGCAGAGTGGAAACAAAATCCGGAAGGCCATGTGTGCGAATGCTAGAAGTCTAGGAAATAAGATTCCAGACCTAGAGGCCATCATGGCAGAGGCCGACCTGGATATTGTGGCCATTACTGAGTCATGGTGCACTGAAAACCATGACTGGGACATGTCCATACCAGGCTATACTCTGTTCAGAAGGGATAGGGTGGGAAAGAAAGGAGGTTGTGTGGTGATTTATGTGAGGGACAGCATGAAAGTGATGGAGATACATGGAATACAGGGGAGCTATAGGTACAATGGGTCACCCTGGAGATGGGGAAAGAAGCCACTATTCACACTGGAGTGATCTACAGACCTCTGGCACAGGGGGAGGAATTAGACATGATACTGGTGGAAGCCATTGTCAAGATGCAGAAAAAGGGGAGGTACTGCTGGTGGGGGACTTCAACTTTCTGGATATAGATTGGAGCCACTCACCAGCGGCTTCAGCTATAAGCAGGGATATCCTGGACTCTCTGTAGAAGGCATTCCTCGGGCATCTAGACAATGAAACCACTTGTTATGGGGCAATACTGGACCTAGTACTCACTAACAAGGACAGTGTTGAAAACGTCAAGGTGGGAGGCCACCTGGGAACCAGTGATCACTGTACGGTGTGATTCAATATAAGGACGGCTGCAGAATCAAAGCACACAAGGGTGAGGGGCCTGTCTTCAGAAGGGCAGATTTTATAAAGATGGGTGAACACCTTAGGGATGACCTGAAAGGTGGAGACGGCCTGGGTGGGGTGGAGGAACAGTGAGAAAAGCCAAAGGAGAGCATAGTAAAGGCAACAACCCTCTGTATCAAACAAGTGAGCAAAACCAAGAGGAAAAAGAGGCCACTGTGGTTCTCAACAGAGGTGGCTGAAAAGATAAAGGCTAAAAGGGTAGCATTCAGAAAGTATAAGGAGACACAGAGGGAGGAGGATAGACAGATGTATCAGAAGAAACAGAGGGAAGCAGGGAAAGCAGTAAGGAATGCAAAGCAGGGGAGGACTGACCAGCCAGGCTACCAGGCACAGACCAAAGGCCCAGAAGGCAAAGGAGCCCACCCGGCACAAACATTTTCCTCTCCTCTACCCACCAATTGATCAGCACAGAGCAACAGTAGGATTCCACTGCAGAGACCACTCAGCTTGTTATCATAGGGGTGCCAACTGGAGGAAAGTCTGCCGCACATATCAGTGCACAGTGACGATACCAAGCCCTGCCCCTCCCATACCCGAACAGAGAGCAAAGGGCATGGGGAGAACTGGAGAATGACCTAGCCAGTTAACGAGTATGAGTACTACTGACAGCCATGCAGTGGAATGTTTTAGTACTTCTTAATATTAGCAAGCTGCATTCATAGCATGACACTTGTCCAGCCCAGTAGCCCCTCCCGCGACTTCTACTGCTGGCACCAGATTCCCATCCTGGTCGATTCTCTACCTCCATGTAAGTGTATGTTTAAGAAATAATGTATTATTAAGCTTGGCTAGGTGGCAGCTGCTGTCAGCTCGTGCAGTCCCTGGAGGAAATGAACAGAAACTGGACTGGGGTGTGCCGTGGGTGAATGTGATTATTGCCAAATGTATTCTCTGCTGAACAGTACGACTGACTGTCTTTTGAATTATTATGGGGCCTAACTTGGAGCTGTAAATCAGGGCTCTGACTACATGCTCACCATTATTAGTTCAGCAAGTACACTGTTTTTGTAAATAAATGTTGGCATTTGAGTTTACAGAGCAATCGTTGCAATGTTGGATGGCCATTTATGAGTACTTTATTGTAAATGTATTTTAAATTTCTAAAGTATGATGAGCAGAAGCATTCCTGCAGCAGGACAGAGTACTGTGTTGTAATTAAATTTCTAAAGCAAAAAGCATTATAGTAATTGGGTTTTCTCAGCATGTGGTTCGTGTTAACTGAGTGGCTGCTATTTGTTTTGTACTGGAATCATCTTCTCTGGCTCTGGCAAGACCCACATGGTAGTAGCACTCAGAAGGTGCCACTCTGTTGCTCTGAGTCCCTTCTCTGTCCCCATGCTGGTAGAATCAGGGCTCTAGATGAAAACAGCATAAAGAGAGTGAGCTAACACATGGAGAGCTAAAGTTAGGGAAGGTAAACTTCAGAATAGGTGCTCCCTCATCATGGACCACGTGAGTTCAGTGTTTGGCAGTCTCCCAACTTCTGTTGTTTTTCTTCACTTACCTCCTGCACCAGTATTCATACTTTACAAATATGTGATGTCAATAGGAAACACACAATACCACTTGAAATACAACAGTGCTTAATAACAGTAAGTCACAGTGTACTGACTGCTACACGGCAATTGCTGTAAAACAGGTTATATTTGTTGTCATTTTATTGTGGGTAGGGGATTCCGGAAAAATAGCAAAAATAAAATTACAGTGAATATAACACATTCTGCAGCATACAGCATATACTGTCCCACAATTTCATATACAGTATTTTAAACTTAACCAAAAATGGACAGTTTCAGTATATTTAAACATGTTGTTGGCCAAGTATGAAAAATATATTTTTTTTTCTGTGTCGGCTTTACCTGACTTGAAGATAAGAAGAGGTCTCAACATTTTACTGATTAGGTCAGCCTCTCAACTTCACCCGCAAAAAATTCATTACACTGTGAGAAAGCTTGCACTGCCCCTATTCACACTGTGACTCTGTAAGTCAATAAACAGAGGGCTTCGGTCTCCAGTGCTGTCAGTCCCTCACCTGTCACCAGCACACGAGCAGGTGGGGTGGGGGGCTGTACCAAGGCTGCTTGAGGCAATCAGGCAGGCTACTCTAAAAGCAACCACTACTCATAGCTTTCAACTACCCCGATTACGACGGAGGTCCTCATTTACCTCTCAAAATTGTTCTATTTCGCCTCATCCGTGCCTCAAGGAAAAGGTACTGACCATGACTGGCCTCAGTGGGAAACCGGAGATGAGTCGAGCTGGCCCTCAGTAGTCTGGACTCAACAGAAGAGTCCTTATAAAAATCACTATGTCTGGTTAATGATGCCTCTTCTGGACCACCACAGTAATGCTAAGATCTATCCCTGCACTACTCCCATAGACTGCAATCAGTGCTGAGGGTAGAGTGCATCTACAGAACGAACCATCATGAAAACGTACAAAACAGATGACATAAGTCCCAGGGGTAAAGAAAGAATTGTAAAAACATGATATAATTCAATATACCAGATAACCCTGTCCTAACCACCTATTGGGCATGGGGAGGGAGTAACAGGATAGCAAATTCTGTTTGAAATTACCTCCAGAATGCATCAAATTTTAAAAAGTTTCTTGGGACCTAGGTGGCCCCTAGAGCCCCAGCCTATAGTTTACAATATTCATGCCAGCATCAGCACCCCCACCTATTTCATGAGGGGCCCAAAACAACATTGTTGCCCAGGGCCCAAATGGGTCTCAGTCTACCCCTGGTGCAAAGGCGCAAACTGAAGAGAGAATAGCCCAGGAGATAATGAAAGGGGACAAGAAGTTTTTAGGTATGTCAGTGAAAAGCGGAAGACCAGGGGTGGGATTGTAAGGGAAGGGGGGGACTGTGCAGAGGGGGACCAGCAAAAGGCAGACATTCTGAACTAATACTTTTGTTAGTGTTCACAAATGAAGGAGAAGGGGAAGGGCCACACAAAGTAACAGCAGCTTTGGAGGGAGAGAGGTGGACGCTAGTCCGTTTTCAGAGGTGAGAGCCCTGTAGGGACTCCCTAATCTGAAAGTAGAGAAAGCAATGGGGCCAGATGGGGTGCATCCAAGGGTACTGAGTGAGCTCAGGAAGTACTGGCTACACCTCTGACAGTCCTTTTTAACAGTTCACTGGAAATAGGAGTGGTTCCAGAGGACTGAAGGAGGGTGAATGTAGTCCCACTACAAACAAACTCTGGCCAGAGCCGATAGGGCTGAATGGGAGGAATTTGTGGTAAAAATATTAAAAATTATCAAAGTTATGAGTCTGCATTAGCAAAATGAAATGTAGGCTCATACGTTTGTTGATTTGTAATATTTGTGCTGCAAATTTTCAACATAGCCTTGTTAAGACACTGCCTCATGATGAAGGGCTGAGCAAATGTTCAATTCCTGCCTGAAAGGTGATTTCATGCAGGGACTGCAAAATCAACTTTCAGGACTCAAAAAAAAAAAAAACATTTTGGACCAGAGTTGAAAAACAACAGCTGTCACATTCATGAGCTGCTATAAATAAATGGTTATGTTGAAAATTTGGTGTAAAAATATTGAATATTACCTAATGTCGGAGTCTGCATTTGCAAAATTCAACATAGGCTCATAACTTTGTTTAGTTTTAATACTTTTACACCAAATTTCCAACATAGTCTTCTTATGACCCCGCCTCATGAACAAGGGCAGAGAAAATGTTCAACTCCTGCCCAAAAGGTGATTTTGTGCATTGACCATGAAATCACCTTTCAGGGTGTGAAAAAACACACATTTTGACCAGGTTTTGAAAAATGACAGCAGCCACATTCATGAGGTGCCGGAAAGATATGGCTATATTGTAAATTTGGGGTAAAAATGTTGAAAATTACCAAGTTACGAGGCTACTCCAACAAAATTCAATGTAGACTCATAACTTTGTTGTTTTTTAATATTTTTACACCAAATTTTCAACATAGCCTTCTTATGACCCCACCTCATGAACAAGGGCACAGAAAATGTTCAACTCATACCCGGATGGTGATTTCACGCAGGGACCACAAAATCACCTTTCTGGATGTGAAAAAACATTTTGGCCAGGGTTTGGAAAATGACAGTTGTCACATTCATGAGATGATATAAAGATATGGTTATGTTGTAAATTTGGGGTAAAAATATTGAAAATTACCAAAGTTACAAGCCTACATTCACAAAATTCAATGTAGACTCATAGCTTTGTTGTTTTTTAATATTTTTACACCAAATTTTCAACCCAACCTTTTTATGACCCCCACCTCATGAACAATGGCAGAGAAAATGTTTAACTCCTGCCCAAAAGGTGATTTTTCACAGGGAATGCAAAATCACCTTTTGAGACAGATTTGCTTAATGTGAGTGCAATTGTTCATGAGGTGGGATCCCAAAAAGACATGTTGAAAATCCAGGTCAAAAATATGCAAAACTGCCCAAGTTAGGCCACTAAGTTCAAAACACTATTAAAATACATTGAACCACATACCTGTTTCTTCAGTTCACAGTCTGGCTTTGAAGAGTGAAGACTTGTCTGTGGTCCAGAGAAGATTACGGCATTGAACTCCCAATTGGTGAGTAAAGGCTTGGGGATGCGGTGCTGAGTGGGAGGGAAGGGTGGCGGGAGTCTAGCGACTGCAAAAGACATCAGTGGACGGTTTTCTTTTTACAGGTTTAAAAATAAAAATGAGCAAGGATTCATATACTGGGGGATTGGGCACCTCCCAGTGTAACTATTATGTTTCTTGAGGGGGAATGGGGTGGTGGGTGCTGAGAGGAGGTATCACATTACCACAGTGATGAGAATACAGCAAAGACTGTTAGTGACAAAATCGGCAGTTTGCTGTAATGGTCCACAGTATTTCCGACACTGCCATCTCCAGGGACATTGCTCCCTCCATGATCCAACTCCGACTCGGAGTTGACAATCCATAATGCAGGGGGGCAGAGCCCCCTACATGGGGGTGCAAGAGGTAAAATCCCTCTCAAAATAACACTTGTGTTCCCTGACAGCACAATGCCAACTGTCAGCATTGTGCTGTCGCTGTGCTGACAATTGACACAATTCATGTTGCTGAGGCATGGTGGAACCCTAAGAGGGAGGGTCAGGTGAGGGGGGGATATCTTTAATAAACAACAAAAACAAAATGAGGATGCCTGATTTGGACACTGGGGGATTGGGCACCCCCAGTGTCACTCATATGTTTCTGTGGAGGAGGGGATTGCTGAGAGGGAATTTAAACTATTTTTACTTTCAGCGGTCATGGTGGAACATGGTACACTCTGCCATGACCAAGATGACCATTGAGTGCTATTGCACATGCGCTAGAAGTCACGCATGCAATTTGTGGTTTGGCAGCCATCTTGGACACGGCGGAGTGTGCCGTGTTCTGCCCTGACCACCAAAAATAGAAACAGTGCAGTGCAACTGCCTATAGAGAAAGTGAGCGAAATGCTTCACAGATGTGAAGGAAACTGTGTTGTTACTCCAACATGTTTGGTCAGAAGGAATGCGGGAGTCCTTTTCTCATAGCAAGAGGTCTGCAGGGCTATGCCCACTGCAGCCCTAAAAAGTGGTAGCAGGGAGAAGGTTGGCAATTATAGGCCAGTCAGCCTGACATCGGTGGTGGGAAAGTTAATGGAATCACTGCTGAAAGAAAGGATTGTGGAATACTTTAAATCCAGTGGGTTAGAACACCTGAGGCAGTATGGGCTCACAGAGGCAAGGTCATGTTAATTGAATCTGATAGATTTCTTTGACCGAGTAACAAAGGAATTAGATCAGGGTTGAGCCGTGGATTTGGCCCACCCAGATTTCAGTAAGGCTTTTGACACTGTTACACATAAGAGACTAGTAAGCAAGCTGGGTAACTTAGTAGTGGGTGCAAAGGTGGTAAACTGGTAAGAAATTGGTTAGGGGATAGGCAACTTGGGTGGTGGTAAACAGAGTTCACACTGAGGAATGGAGTATGACCAGTGGGGTACTTCAAGGATCAGGGCTGGACCGGTCCTCTTTAATGTCTTTATAAGTGACATTGCAGAGCAGCTGGAATGGAAGGTCTGCCTCTTTGTGGATGACACCAAACTCTGCAACAGGGTGGACACTCCAGTGGTGTATGGAAAGGATCAGCAGAGACCTGAGAAAACTAAAGAAGTGGTCAAGAGTATGGCAGCTGGGTTTCAATGTGAAAATGGTGTGGAGTGGTACTGACAACTACCAAGCAGGAAAGAGACCTGAGGTAATTATATCTAATGACCTAAAGGTGGCCAGACAGTGTGACAAGGCAATCGGAAGGGCTAGTGGGATGCTGGAGTGAATAGGGAGGGATATCACCAGCAGAAAGAGGGAGGTGGTGTTGCCTCTGTATAGATCACCGGCAAGACCCCACCTAGAGTAATGTGTTCAGTTCTAGAGAAAGCATCTCCAGAAGTACAGAGTGGAGGCAGTCCACAGGAGGGTAACTGAAATGGTGCAGCATCTGCATCAAAAGTTCTATGAGGAAAGATGAAAGGAACACAATATGTATACTCCGGAAGACAGGAGGGAGAGGGGGGATAGGATAGAGAACTTTAAATATCTCATGGAGGTAAGTAAGGTACAGGAGGGAAGTATTTTTCAGAAGAATAGGTGCTCAATGACAAGGGGACCTGCTACAAAGCTGGAGGGGGTAAACATAGTAACACAGAAATGACAGCAGAAGAAGACCACAGGTCCAACAAGTCTGCCCATGGGTTTCCCAGATCCTTTATGGGTCCTGGGACATAGCCCCAACCCACTTCCAGTACCCACTATACTTACAGTATGTGAGCCCTTGCCCAATCCCACCCACTCTTAAAAGCAGCCACAGTCCTTGATCCCACCACCTCAGCCAGTAGTCTGTTCCATGGCTCAATAACCCTTTCAGTGAAGCAGTGCTTCCTCAAATCCCTCCTAACGCTACCATGCCAAAGCTTCCATTCATGTCCTCCAGTGGTTAGGCCATTGGCCCTGATAAAAAGTTCAGAGTAGGGCACTATATTGATGGCTTTCAAGAACTTGAATGTCTCGATCATGTCCCCTCTCTCCCTCCTAGTCTCCAGAGAATACAAGTTTAGTGACTTTAGCCGCTCCTTGTACAGAAGCCCCATAGGCCCTGCACCATCTTAGTCACCCTCCTCTGCACTACCTCCAGCTTATCCCTATCCTTCTTCAGGTGAGGCCTCCAGAACTGGACATAGTACTTCAAGTGAGGCCTCACCAGTGACCTATACAGTGGGAGGATCACCTCCCTGTCCCTGCTGTCAAATCCTCTACCTATACACCCTAGTATTTTATTTGCCATACTGTACGCTTTTTTACATTGACTTGACGGCTTTAGGGTCTTGCTTATGATGACCCCTAGATCCCATTCTTCATAAAATACACTTAGTTGGACCTCTTTAAGCCGATATTCTGCCTTTCGGTTCCCTTTCCCTAAATGCATTATCTTGAATTTCTTCACATTAAACTTCAACTGCCAGATATTGGATCATCTTTTCAGCCTCTGGAGGTCTTTCTGCAGGTCCTGCACTGCCTCCACACTATCAACCCTTCCTCCTAGCTTAGAGTAATCTGCAAAGAGAGCAATCTTGTTCTGAATGCCTTCACCGGTGTCACTAATCAACATGTTAAAAAGGACCGGACCCAAGACTGAGCCCTGGGGCACCCCACTAATGACCTCACCCTCCAAAGACTTCACACTGTTTACTGCCACTCTCTGACATCTGTCCTGTAGCCAGTTGTCTACCCACCTAACTATACTTTTTGTAGTACCTACTGTACGTCCTCCAATTTCTTAAGCAGGCAACTCTGCAGTACTGAATCAAAGGCCTTACTAAAGTCAAAGTAGAGGAGATCCACTGGGTGGCCCCTGTCCACTTCCCTAGTCACCCAGTCGAAAAATGAAATGAGGTTTGTCTGGCATGACCTCCCTGCAACAAATCCATACTTTTTCATGTCCTGGAGACCGTTTCCTTCTAGATAGTCCACTGTCTCCTGCTTTATTAATGTTTCCATTACTTTCCCCACTATTGATGTGAGACTTATCAGTCTGTAGTTGCCAGCCTCCTCCCTACTTCCTCCTTTGTGGAGTGGTACCACATCTGCACTTCTCCAATTGCATGGCATGGTTTCCATTTGTAAAGAGCAGCTGAACAAATGTGCCAAGGGTTCTGCCAACTCCTGAGTATGTTCCTGCAGTACCCTGGGGTCCAGATCATCAGGCTCTGGTGCCTTGTCCATTTTTAGGTGCATCAGTGCCTCCCTGACCTTGTCCATGGTAAATGATGGCATGTCCATTAGTAGGATCTCCCTGTCAGCAGCCTTGATGCCACTATCCAGAATCGATCCACCAAGTTCCTTTGTGAATACTGAACAGAAGAAACTGTTTAGCACAGTGGCCTTCTGTTCGATGTCTTCAATGATCCTCTCACCATCTTGTAGCCGAACTATCCCCCCTTTCCTTCCAATTCTCCTGTATGTAATGAAAGAATTGTTTGTCTCCCTTTTAATCCCTGAGGCAATCTGTAGCTCAGCTGATGCTTTTGCCATTCTTGCTGCTGTCTTTGCTTTTCTGTGTGTAGCTCACCCATTCATTGTCCCACAGTCCATTTTGTATATGTGGAAGGCTTCCTTTTTGCTTCTAATTGCTTCCCTGACTTGGGTGGTGAACCAAATGGACCTCTTATATTTGTTCTGTTTTGTTCCTGACCTTATGCGCAGCTTTGTAGCTTCAAGGACAGCTCATTTAATCTGTCCCCAGATGTCCTCTACCCCCTGATTTTTGTGGATTCCTGACAGTTTTTCCTTGACTAGCAGCTTCATCTTTTTTTCTTTCCAATTATCTATTTATGCACCCCAGGTACACTGTGGGCAGGAATTCTGTCCCGCACCACCCTTCCGCAAGCCCGCCAACTCAGAGACCCCCAAGGATTACCCCCCATAGTGGGGACAGGAAGGAAGCTACCTCACTCCCCGGAGCACAATCCAAATCCACGGAGGCCACGATGGCAGACTGGTAAAATGGGTCGGGACCTCATAGTGCTCCCAGCCACCATTTCCTGCTTTTCAGTGCTCCTTCCAGCGCAAGGCCTGCCTTGCGCATGTAGGAGCACATACACCGCCACCATGGCTGCTGGTCTCCCTACCTGCATCACCCCCCCGGCCCCACTAGAGGGCGTTCGATAGACAGAACAACAACCCCTCCCTCCTTGAGAGAGGAGAGCAGTCCTCTGGATGCTCAAACATCTCTTGCCCCAGCCAAACCCCGACATTCGGGCTCATTCCCGAACCTGGGTCACCGGTGTAGTGTGAGGTAAGACGTCCAGCATCTCAACCTTTAGTGCCACCGGGCCAGCCTTCAGCTTCATCTTTTGAAGCTTGCTTCTCTGAAGTTCAAACCCCAGGAAATCTTACTGTATTCTGACAGATGCAGTATGGTCTCACCATAGGACTTCCCTGGAGCCGAAATAGTTAATAGAACCTATGCTAATAGTGGAATGTTAGGCTTGAGCTTGGTTTTCAAATCACTGTCCCTGGTTGCACTTTTCTTGCAACCGTCAGATTCTTTACTCCACTTGCCTCAGTAAGATGTCTCCGAAGAGCTCTCCTTCACTTTAACTGAAGAAATAATTTATCGGTTTATTTTAAAAGTCTGTTTTAATTTTTTGATTTTTGAAGCATTGTCATTGGTTCACAGGTAGAATTAGTCAGATTAGTTTAGTTTTGGGTAAGTCTTTCGGTTCCTCTTCAGTTTTTCCAACCAAGAAGAAACCGAGGTCATTCTGCATATTTGTTTAAATTTAAATAACTGTTATCATTCGGTAAATTGGTTTTTCTTAAGTTTAAAACCTACTGGGGTAATTCTCTGTTTACTTCAGTTTAAAAAAACTATCAGTGTCACAGACCAAGAAGCGAATGGGCCCCACAGGTTTCCAACAGTGCAGAGAGTGTGGGGAATCGTTCGCAAAGGCAGATCCTCAAATTATTTATGTGTTTTGCTTGGGGTTTGACCACCTCAAAGGGGACTGCCAGATCTGTAAAAACTTCCCTCAGTCAATGCCTGATAGGCACTTGAAATGACTGCAGGAAAGGATGTCTGAAAAGGCTGCTGAACCAGCTGCAGACAAACCGATTTCTGTTGGATCAGACCTCTGACAAGGGTGATGGTTCTTCCACCAAAAAGAAGCCTGCTGACTTTGCCACTAACCCATCAGCTGCAGGGAAGACAAAGAGAAAAGAAAAGCATTCAGTGGTTGAATCGCAGCCGAGTACCCCAGTTCTAACCGCTGAGGAAATAACTAACACTATCAAAATAATTCAGTCGCTTCAACTGGTAACACCGGTTCAGGTTCAAAAGTGACCTCATTTTGATGCCTCAAGTTCCACTCTGGTTCCCAGTTCATTGGAACCAGCAGTGGACACTTTTGATGAGGATTATTATAATGATGCTGACGATTTTGAGGATGAGGACTATGGTGAACCCATTGACCTGGACATTTCACTGGATCCTCATTGTCCTGTCTCCCATGACAAGGGAACTGAGGACTTTACCTCTCATTTTAAATTTGTGAAACAGGTGGCTTTGTCTCTGGACCTCCCCACACAGGAATCAACTGATGAGGATGCGGAACAGGACTATAGGGACATGATGGATGTTCAGGCTCCAGAAAGGGTTTTGCTCTTCATCCATAAGTCCCTGAAAAAGCAGGTGATGAAAATCCTGCATACCCCAACTTCCATTCAACCAGTTGATAGAAAGGAGGACAAGAAATATTGGGTGGCTAAGGGTGGGGCCGAATTTCTGTTTGGTCACCCTAGCCATGAGGGTGTGGTACAGGCAGCAGCCTGTGATAAAGCAGGTATTCCCCTGGCATCCCATTCTCCTGACAAGGATTCCAGAAAGCTGGGTTCTATTGCAAAAAAATATATATCTGGGTTCCTCCCTGGCAGTTAGGCAGGCTTCATACATGGCCTATGTTGCTAAGTTCCAAATGACACTCTGGGACACTGTCCTACAGATTACAAAGTCAGTGCCAACACAAATGGCAACAGACCTGGAGGAAGCTGCCAAGAGAGGGATAGAAGCTTCCAAAGTCCAGTTCAGAATGACTGTAGATAGCAATGATACTGCAGCCAGACAGATGGCCTCTTCAGTGTCATTAAAAAGATTTGCTTGGCTCAGGACTACCAATCTGACCCAAGACACTCAGTCCAAGGCCATGGTCTTCCCATGTGAGCCTTCGTCTCTGTTTGGACAGCAGACTGAGACTTACATGAGGAAAATGGTTGAATACAAAACAGCATATCAAGTGCTGCTACTAAGGAGAAGGCTCCTACCCCACAAAAGCAGCATGCTAGGGGTCATAGGGGCAGACCTTACAGGCCATTCTTCCAGCCTCAGGCATATCCACATTATCAGCAGCAAAGAGGTTATTTCAGAGGCAGGGGCAGGAGAGGTACTAACCGTACTAGCCCTAGCACCCAGTCAGCATGTCAGACTAAGCAGACACCCTGAGGGATCTGCTCGAGTCACCTCCCCAGGACCAGTAGGGGGCAGACTGACCCACTATCTCCAGGAATGTCAATCCATCGCTACAGATCGGTGGGTTCTGGAGGTAGTGGGTCAAGGCCTTGCACTTAGTTTCAAATTCAGACCAAGACTGAGGGCAAGGGTTTTTCAGCCTTCCTCCTCCCCAGAGACATTATTACTGGAAAAGGAGGTGTTAAATCTGCTTTCACTGGGACCAGTGGAACCAGTTACTCTTTTACAGAAAGGAAAGGGTCTTTACTCAAGATACTTCCTCACAACCAAGAAAATGGGGGAGTGTTGACCCATATTGGATCTCAGGTACCTAAACAGGCATTTACGGAAACCAAAATTCAAAATGGTCACCTTAAAAATGATTCTGCCAACTTTAAGGCAAGGGGATTGGATGGCATCTCTGGATCTAAAAGATGCTTACTTCCATATCCTCATAAGGCAATCTCACAGAACGTTCCTGAGGTTCAGGCTTCAATCAGGACACTATCAGTTCAGACCTATGCCTTTCGGCCTTACCTCTGCCCCAGGGGTGTTCACAAAATGCTTGGCAGTAGTTGTGGTACACTTACGGAGGCAGGGAGTGGCAGTCTTCCCATACCTGGATGACTGGCTCTTAGTGGTAGTCTTCCCAACAGGTCAAGCAATCTCTGGCCTTAACACAGGAACTGTTACAGTCCTTGGGTTTCTTGATAAAACAGCAGAAGTCAGTGCTGCAACCAGTACAGCTCCTGGAATTTATAGGAGTAGAATTGGATTCAGTCAGAGGAAGGGTTTTTCTTCCTCAGCCTAGAGCAGACACTCTCAGACAGCTGGTAGGTTCTTTCAAACCTCACAGCCTCAGGCCGACCAGACATTTTCTGCAGTTGTTGGGCCACATGGCAGCCTCAACTGCCAACTGTGTCAGGAGCAAGATTTCAGATGAGGGATATTCAATATCACCTCAGGCGTTACCAGCATCAAAGAAAGGACAAATTGTCAAAGTTGGTCCCAGTCACTCAAACATTCATGCAGGCACTCCAGTGGTGGCAGGATTTGGGAAACATCAGACAAGGGGTCCCTTTCCTACAAGAACAACCATCTCTGGTGCTCACTACAGATGCATCCCTGCCACATCTAGAGGAGCATACTGTCCCTGGTACATGTCTCAAACAGGAGTCATTAATGCACATCAACCTGTTGGAGCTCAGGGAGGTGTTACTGGCACTTCAGGCATTCGCCAACATGCTGCAGGGAAAAGTGGTCCAGATCAGGATAGACAACATGACCACTATGTACTACATCAACAAACAGAGAGGCACAAGGTCCACACCCCTGTGCACGGAAGCTATGAGAATATGGACACTGGCCTATTCCCTAAGCATTGTGCTGTCAGCAATCCACCTTCCAGGGAAGGACAATGTCCTGGCAGGTACACTGAGCAGAATAAATCAGAACCATCACGAATAGTCCCTAAACAAACAAGTACTGCAGCTGATGTTCAGAAGGTAGGGTACTCCAAAGGTAGAGCTCTTTGCTTCCCCAGACAACTACCAGCTACCTCTGTACTGCTGCAGACCTCCACTGAAGGGCACAGTACCACTGGACGCATTGATCCTGGATTGGACAGGGAAGTTCTTGTATGCCTTCCCTCCCTTCCCACTATTACTGAGAGTCCTGAACAAGCTCAGGTCCCAACTACCACAATGGTCCTCATTGCCCCAGATTGGGCCAGGCAACCATGGTATTCCCTAGTCCTGTCCCTATCAGTAGCCAAGCCAATCAGCCTACCCAGGAGGCACAATCTGCTGACCTTCTCCCAGGGCAGGATCCTTTATCCCAACCTTCGGTCCCTCAGACTCAAAGCATGGTTCTTGAGGACCTAGAATATGCAAACTTGAATCTCTCAGAGGGGGTAATGGAGGTCCTCATGGTATCCAGAAAACCTACTACCAGAAAAATTTATACTTCTAAGTGGAAGAGATTTTCTTTCTGGTGCAGAGACAAAAATTTAAACCATACCCAGGCTGGCTTATCAGTAGTTCTTGGCTATCTCACCCATCTTCATTCCCTAGGTTCATTTGGCTGCAGTATCTGCTTACCTGTCAGCAGGTAAACCATCATCTTTGGCCTCTAATGCAGTGTTCTGAAAGTTTTTTAAGGGATTACTGCATTTGCACCCTCCTCGTAGAACCCTACCCCTGTATGGGATCTAAACATTTGCATAGTACAGCTTATGCGGCCTCCTTTTGAACCCATGTCTTGAGCTGACCTTAAGTGTGTAACTTGGAAAGCTGTGTTTTTAGTGGCTATTACTTCTGCCAGAAGGATTAGTGAGATTCAGGCCTTGTCCATGGAGTCCAATTATGTGGCCTTCCACAGAGACAAGGTGGTACTCAGGATGAATAACACATTTTGGTCACTATTGGCTAGTGAGTCCCCAACTTTAACATCACCCACCACTTCTGAGTTTGTGAGGACCACATCTAGGATCACCTCGAGCCTACTTAGAGTGTTGACCAATTGGATGACTAGGCAGTCCTGTAAGGCTTCCACCACCTTCCAGCTCCTCGAGTATCTGGACATCGGGATACCCCAGTCAACGTTGGGTAAGTTGAGATTGCCGACCATCACTGTAGATTCAGGAGAGATGTGAGGAAGTATTACTTCACAGAAAGAGTGGTGTATTCCTGGAACAGTCTTCCAGTGAAGGTAGTGGGTGTGAAAACATTACTGGGGTTCAAGAATGCATGAGATAGGCACAAGAGCATCATATGTAAAGGAAAGGGGGAGGGAGAAAAAGATTTACATCAAGTACAATCTTGCTTGGGAAAAATTGGCAGACTGGGGTGGGCAAAGCAGTCCTTATCTACTGTCAGATTATATGTTTCCTGGCCTTAGGATGGTGATCTGTACACCACTCCAAGTATTACCCATTTTCTTCACCTATCATTGTCTGCACCCAAAGGGTTTTTAATCCTTTGGTTTCTCACATGTTATCCATCTACATTTGGTATAAATGACCTGTTTACCCTCCTTTACATGTTTGCATATGAAAGGGCAGAGCAAATACAATGCTGCAGCATTGACCCTGTCATGATATGAAGTTAATGCATATTAATGACACATGCGTCGCATGATGTCATTATAGTTTGAATCTAATACAAATAGAACTTGGCGGGCTGAGAACCCACCAGTTGCAGGATAGAAGCTGTTGTTTATATGGCATCTGTACTTATTCCCGCAGACTAATTTCCCGATGACCACAATCCCATGACCTAAATGCCGACAAATTAATATTCCGAATAATTAAAATCCCGAAAAATTAAAATCCCGAGTAATTAAAATCCTGAGACCAAGATGCTGAAAAATTAAAATCCCGAAAAGTTACAAAAGAATCCCGAGGGCTCCATTCAACAAGAGTTTCAGTATCAGTATTCAGTATTCAATGTCAACAAATTAAATGAGTTTTCTAAGCTCTAATTTACACAGGTACACAGGCTTAAATGAATGTGTTTCGCTTGGTTTTGGTTTGGTTTAAATGATTATAACGATTATAAATGCAAAGCAGCACAGTGATTGCGATACAGAATCCCGGATGCCGAAATTGCAAGTGTCAGCTCTAATTTAGACGTTGCACAAACTGCCCAAGGGCTGCATTCTATTGCAACAACAAGAGTTTCAGTGTCAGCTCTAATTTACACAGGTACACAGGCTTAAATGAATGTCCAACCTTATGTGGAATTTATTGTGTTTCGCTATATTTTGGTTTGGTTGTACGATTTGGCAAAATAAAAAACGATTATAAGAATTTTTTGGTACTATATAGAATCACAAGCAAACAACTAAATTTATTTATTTAATGCAAAGCAGCACAGTGCATTAACACAGTGATTGCGAGTTATAATACAATTTAAAAATAAATAACAAGTAGACAACTAATTTTTGCAACATAAATTCAGAAAACACAATGAATGCGTGCAGAGTGAGTGAATAAAAGCATAGTATACCTTTTTCTATGCACTACCTGAAAGAAACAGAGAAGAATCGATTTAGTTTTTGGAATATTTTGTGTATGTAAGCATAAAAACAAAACCATATCCTTACCATCTTGCCAGTAGCCAGATCATGATGTTGTGTAGTGCAGCATAGTTAAAAATGTTAAAAAATGGGATTAAAAAATCTCATATAATTAAATTGTGGGCTATACCCCTAATGTACTCCAAGGGAGGCATCTGCTCACGGTTCTTCACCACAATCCCGAGTTTCTCCTCACGAAATGCATAGCGCCTTTTGGGAGGAGATTTTGGTAGTCCACGCTTCATTTTTTCTATTGTGGTCTCTGTATTTATTTGTCCTTTACGAAGCTCTGAGATGAATCGGTGTAATCCTACATGCGATCCTCCTATAAGAGCCGCAAGTCTACGGTGCCATCCTTCAACACTATTCTGTGTTCTTGGCAGGCCTTGTCCCAGCTGTTCACTGACTGACCAGAATGAAGGAGGGAAAGCTGGAGGATAGCGAACTGCAGTTTTATTCCTCATCTGCCTTCTGACATGTCCCAGAATATAATTGTCCTCAAACCACTGAATTAGAGGAATGCTTATCTCAGGCATAATTTTCTTCAACTCCAAGAAAACAGTTTTTACTTCATCGGCTGGCAGAAAAGACAATGCGATCAAGTGTCTCATAAGCAGGCTGAACTCAGCATCCTGTCCATACAGTGTTGCAAGCCCGAAGTTCTGAATTTTTCTCCAGACTATTTGCCCAAAATGAAATAGGCAGCCCTTGTTTACTGAGTCAGGGAACTCAGACTTGCATGCATTCACTGCTGCCAGCTCAAAGTCAGTTATAATCAAAGGCGGTGCTAAGTTAATATTGTCCTCATCTGCAAGATCTTGCATGTCTTGAAAAAGACGAGTGTAGCATTCTTGTGACTTCGAGGACATTACTGCAAATAATAGTGGCAGAATTCGTGCATTAGGTGCAGTTCCAACCGGTGCATGAATGGAATACAGCTGCATAAACAAATGAGGAACAGTTCTAAAAGTTCCATCCATCAGCCAGTATGATGCTTGATGTAAATGCTGTATGTTTTCTTTGGTGGTAAATATTAAAATGTTATCCTCCCCACATGTGGAGTCCCTTGCAAACCAGTTATTGCCATTGACAGTTCGCAAATCTTCTGGGACTACAATGTCCTCTAGGGTTCAGGGTTTGGCAGGCAGGTCAAGAAGTCAGGCTCATTTCACTACCTACTGCATTGCCTTTTTTTTGGGAAGACTTTGCTGTACCTCCTCAGGTAGAGATGCTATCTCTGCCTGTATTATTTGTGCGGGGGTGTCGTGTGTGTCTACAGCTCTACGTTTCATCGCTGCCATGACACATGCAATTGGGGCATCAGTTGCTGCTGGAGCATGGTTATGCTCCCTCTGGCTCCTTAGGTGGTGTTGACCACCGACTAGATTAGTGGAAGCCCTTCCGAGACAATGCATAGACTTGCGGCTCTGACAGCACCAGTAGAACACATCACCATGATTTTGCTCTTTTACCAATAAATAGCCGCGAATGCAGATTTTATCGTTCCCCTTCTGAGAAGGCACCACAGCACAGACTTCTGCCATCGCTTGCTGTACCAGTAGCTGTAACAGCTCTAACAGAGTTTCCTAAATCAGGCATACAGCAGTGATTTACTACAATCACTGTTAATGACTGTAAGGCTACAAGTAATTTGCTACCATGATGAAATGATTAATGAAGAACTGGAATAAAGAATTAGACAACTAATTTGCTACCATGACAGCTGCCAAAAAAAAGGACAATAGGCTTCTCTGTTGCAGGCGATTGCATGGCGGAAGCTGATGCCAATCGCGATTAATTACAGTAATTTAGACCTAAATTAAGCCATTTTTCTGTTTAGAGATCTCAAGACTTTCAAATGTGCACATCATGTGATTGTTAAGCACATTTACATGAGAGGTGTGAATGCTTATTATTACAGTATGCCCTAAAGTGCTTTATCCCACTTGTAAAATAAGTGGTAACTTAATTTGAACCTGAATATACTGCATGTTCTGTAGTTTGGGTTAGGTCAGTGGTCGTATGAAAAAAATATATTAATGTAGAGTGCTGTGTGGTGTAGTTGTAAGGGCACAGGCTTTTGAAGCAGGAGACCCAGATTCTAACTCCTATAGTATAACTTACAGCATGTCCTTTGGCAAGTCTCAGTGCTTCAGTCCACCCACAAATAATAAAATAAGTAGAGGCAGGGCCCCAATATTAGAGGGACTTTGCAGGCTATCCAGAGTAAATAAATTTTAAGAAAGAAGTTGGTTTCCTGCCAAATGATTTGTGTGCATCGGGATTTACAGTGACGGGAATATCGGCGGTTGGGCAATTCTTTTTTCAGGAATTTGAAGGCGGGAATACAAACATCGGGAACATCGTCCGCGGGATTTAGTACCTAAATCGTTTATATACCTGTATGTTGCTGAACCTTTAGTAAAGCTGTTGAAACTCAGATCTGTGTCTTCTCATCTCTACATGGTGTCAGAAGATGGAGCACCTGTTACCACCACCACCGCTAGAGCTTACAGACAATTTTGCAGAGAATAGTCGCCATTTTAAGCAACAAGTAAAAATATTTTTTGTGGTCACGGGAACTGGGGAAAAGTCCCAAAAGATTCAAGCAATGACCTTCTTACATGTGGCCGGACCAGCTGCACTGGAAGGCTACAACACATTCGAGTGGGCCAGAGCAGAAGACAAAGAAAACCTGGCACAAGTGATAGACCAATTCAAGAGGTGCTGTAACCCATGAAAAAACCTTACTTTTAAAAGGCGTTTATTTAGCACCAGGAATCAGAACCCAGGAGAAACGACTGATGTTTATGTTACAGACCTGCACTTGAAAGCAAAATTCTGTGAGTTTGGTTCATTATGTGATTACCTTATTACAGATCAAATTTATTTATTTATTTATTTATTTTTTGTTGACCGAGTAAGTGCACTAGACAAATCTTGCCTATTTTCAGGCACTACCTTGGGAAGGGGGATACAGACGAATGCCAACTGACCTTGAACCAGATGAAGCTGTTAGTGGTATTTTTAGTGAATGAGGGAAATTTGCCAGGACACTGGGGAAATTCCCCCTACTCTTTTCGATAAGTGCCATGGGATCTTTAACATCCACCTGAACTACCACCAATCCAGGCAGATGGGACCTCGGTTTAACGTCTCATCCGAAAGATGGCACCTCAGAAGTGCAGCGCCCCTCTCATGCTGCACTACAGTGTCAGCACAGGGATATTAACCCAAGTGCCAGATGTGGGAACTGAACCCACAGCCCTCTGATCTCCCGGCCTCAGAGGCGAGTGTGCTACCTACTGAGCCACTGACACTATTATTTGTGGTATTCATAATGATAGTGTCAAAAGATGTCTATTAAGAGAAGTTGACTTAACTTTACAAAAAGCCATAGTCTAGACATTTGCAGAGCAGTTAAGTGAGATGCAGATTAAAATTATGAATGAGACAGTGCCTGAACCATTAGCAGTTTATATGGCCACTTTCAAGAAAGGGGGAGGACGAAAGCATTAGCATGCTGCTGGATAATCAGAATACAGCAAGACAGACTGTGCCAGTAATGGGCATCCAAGGTCACCGATGTGTGCAATGTGGCAGGTAGCATGGGAGTTACAAATACCCAGTGTATGGACAGAAAAGCAGGATTTGTTATAAGAAAAATAATTTTGCCCAAATATGTCTCATTGGAAGAGATGCAAAAGTTTGTGCACTCCAAGAGGAATCAGTGAGTGAGAATGAGAACAAGTATAGGGTTGAAACTGTGACTGAAAAGGTACAAGATAATGATTGGAAAGTGACCCTGAATATTCAAGGGAAAGAAGTGAATTTTAAATCAATACTGGTGCCCAGTGCAATGTGACACCCTTTAAGATGTACAAGATGGTAACCAGAGAACCTATTCAGAAATCTAAGGCAAGGCTGATATCATATTCTGGCCATCAGCTTAGCATGCGAGGGAAAGTCACTTTGGTGGCAAGTTTTAAAAAGAGATATCATGTGATCACCTTTCAGGTGATGGATGCAAGTGTGACCCCAGTACTGGGACTGTCTACATGCTTAGAGATGCAGCTTGTGACAAAAATGTTTTCAGTGAATGTGGAGGGGGACTCCACCAAGGAAATTCTGTCCAAGTATGCTGATGTATGCAAGGAACAGGGGTGCACTGACAGCGCATATCATATCAAGTCGGACAAAACGGTGAACCCAGTGATCCACCCACTGAGGAAAATATCATTTGCTTTATGGGATAAAGTCAGAGCTGAATTAGACAAGATAGAACAAATGGGAGTCGCTGAGAAGGTCAAGAGACCCACAAGTTGGGTGAACTTCATGGTGGTTACAAAAAAGCCTGACAAGGTAAGAATATGTATTGACCCCAGAGATTTAAACAAGGCAATAAAACGAGAACATTATCCAATGAAAACTGTAAAAGAAGTGGCAGCCTGGCTTTCTGGTGCCAAAACTTTTTCAGTCTTAGGTGTGGGGCATGCCTTTTGGCAAATTAAGCTTGATGAGCCCTGCTCTGAATTAATGACTTCCCATACCCCGTATAGAAGGTACAGTATAAGTCTAAAAAAATGCCATTTGGAATATGCTCAGCCCCAGAGGTGTGTCAGAGAAAACTAGCTCAAATATTTGAGGTGCTCGAAGGAGCAGAGACTTACATGGATTACATTTTGATTTGGGGATGCAAACTAGAGAAGGTGCTGCAGAGAGCTTGAGTGTACCACCTATCATTAAATCTGCAAAAATCCAAAATAGGCTTGAAGGAGGTTCCTTATGTTAGATACAAATTGACTATGGGAGGCCTATGGGCAGAACCAGAAAAAATCAAAGCAGTAGTGAACATGCCCCACCCAAAAATGTTAGGAGTTACAAAGCTTTATGGGGATGATAAACTTTTTAGCCAACTTCATACCCAAGATGGCGATAGTTAACAAGACACTGAGAGAACTGTTAGAAAAAGACACAGCGTGGCACTGGGAAGCCAGACATGAACATGTGTTCAAAGAGCTTAAGTGAATTATTGCAAACCCCCTGGTGCTGGCCTACTATGACCTGAGCAAGCCTGTAGTTCTGTCGGTGGATGCTTCATCTGAAGGCCTAGGAGCCTGCTTGTTACAAGAGACTAGACCAGTGGCCTATTCATTCAGATCCTTAACTGAACCTAAGAGGAACTATGCCCAAATAGACAAGCATTTGTCAATGCCGAATGTTCGCTTACAGGTATTTGCAGTGGTGTTTGGCACGTATGGTGCTTTACCCTAATGCCCTGTGCGATTGCTGGTATTTGCACAATAAATTTTCAGCATGACCTTTTTGTTACCCCCATTGTGCGCTACATAGGTGGAAACACGTTTTGGGCAGGATGTGAAAAATGACAGCTGTACTGCTCATAGGGAAGTGTGGTAAAATGACAATGTTGAAAATCTGGAGTGGAAATATTGAAAATTTAAACCATCTAGCCGTAAGCGGAGCTGCAGTAACGCACGCTCGTAAAACAGTCACTGTTAGGAATTTTTCAGCAAATTTCAACATTGGCATTTTAAAACCTCTGCTAATGAACAGTGTTACTGTGATTTTCTTACTGTGTCCCATACATTGATTTCTCAAGACGCCGATCAGCGCCATTGCAGTACTACATGGCGGAAACACGTTTTGGGCAGGATGTGAAAATGACAGCTGTACTGCTCATAAGGAGGTGTGGTAAAATGGCAATGTTGAAAATCTGAGTGAAAATATTGAAAATTCACAAACTTACGAAGGCAAGGAACTGCACACCACGCCGCAGAAACAGTTATTTTTAGGAATTTGTTCACCAAATTTTCAACATAGCCATTTTAAGATCTCTGCTCATGAATAGTGACACTGTGATTTTCTTAATGTGTCCCATGCACTGAGTTCGCACAGCAACTGTGCCATTGTGCGCTACATGGGCGGAAACACGTTTTGGGCAGGATGTGAAAAATGACAGCTATACTGCTCATGAGGAGATGTGGTAAAATGGCAATGTTGAAAATGTGGAGTGAAAATATTGAAAATTCGCAAACTTACGAGCGTGCATAGGAGCTGCACAATGAACACTCGTAAAACAGTCATTTTTAGGAATTTTTTCACCAAATTTTCAACACAGCCATTTTAAGACCTCTGCTCATGAACAGTGTCACTGTGATTTTCTTAATGTGTCCCATACATTGAGTTCGCACACCAACTGCGCCATTGTGTGCTACATGGGCGGAAACATGTTTTGGGCATGATGTCAAAAATGACAGCTGTACTGCTCATGAGGAGGTGTGGTAAAATGGCAATGTTGAAAATCTAGAGTGAAAATATTGAAAATTCGCAAACTTACGAGCATGCGTGGGAACTGTAGCGCATTCGTAAAACAGTCATTTTTAGGAATTTTTCAGCAAATTTTCAACACAGCCATTTTAAGACCTCTGCTCATCAACAGTGTCACTGTGATTTTCTTATTGTGTCCCATACATTGATTTTGCACACCGACTGCGCCATTGTGCGCTACATGGGCGGAAACACATTTTGGGTGAGATGTGAAAAATGACATCTGTACTGCTCAGAAGAAGGTGTGGTAAAATGCCAATGTTGAAAATCTGGAGTGGAAATATTGAAAAATCGTGAACTTACGAGCCTGCGTAGGAACTGCGCAACGCACGCTCGTAAAACAGTCATTTTTTGGAATTTTTGCACCAAATTTTCAACATGGGGTTTTTGGGACCCCTTCTCATGATTGATGTCACTGTCATGGCGTTATTCAGGCCCCAAGGGTGATTTCGTGCAGTGACTGTGCAGTGACTGCGAAATCACCCTTTGGGCCCGAATAACACCATGACAGTGAAATCATTCATGAGAAGGGGTCCCAAAAACCCCATGTTGAAAATTTGGTGCAAAAGTTCCAAAAATGCCTGAGATATGCAATAAAGTTGAAAACCCCTATCAGCCCATTATACGGCTTACCCACATTTCCCTCAGTTCATGGTCGGCTTTGAAGGTGCAGGCGTGTTCGATCCACCGAGGTCGTCGCTAGCTCAGAGGTAAGTATGGAAGGTGTCAGAAGGCTGGGTGCGCAGTGGGTGGGTGCGGGTTGTGGGAGGGACTGGGAGAAGCGCCGTGGGACCGTTTTGGTTTACAGGTTTTAAAAAAAAAAAAAGACTACGTGGGACATTTGCCATGCTGGGGTGGGCTCCCAGTGTGGCACAAGGATATTTCTGGGGCCGAGGAGCTGACAGGGATTGGGCACCCCGCCGGCAAACAACGCTGGGGACGCTTGCACGCTGGGGTGGGCTCCAGAGTGGCAGAAGATGGCTGGAGGGGCAGTGGAGCCGATGGGGGATTGGGCACCCCGTCGGCAAACAACACGGGACATTTGCCATGCTGGGGTGGGCTCCCAGCATGGCAGCAAAGATTTGGGGGGTGGCGTGGCGGGGCAGCGTGTGGCGGGGCAGCGTGATGCGGTGCTCTGTATGACAGCGGTGGTTTCTTTGAGGCGAAGACCACCACTGTCACACACAGCTCCCACAACCATTGGTGCAGGACTGCCACGCCTGCTGAACTGAGCAGCGGATTGAAAGGGAGAGGCACAGCTCCAAAGTATGCTACTCTCCCAAAACGTTCCTTGCGCATGCATGCAAGCGAACGTAAAAATGAGATGTTAGCCACTATTTATGGCTGCACCAAATTCCATCAATACATATACGACAGAAAGCAGGTAGAAGAAAAGATTGATCATAAACCTCTTGAAAGCTTGTTCAAAAAACCGCTGCACACTGCCCCACCTTGAATTCAGAGGGCAATGCTTAAATTGCAGAAATGTAACTTACATGTAAAGTACAGACCTGGAAAGGAACTGCATATTGCTGATACCCTGAGTAGAGCAGTATATAAGGGCCCCCCTGAGTAGAGCAGTATATAAGGGCCCCCCTGAGTAGAGCAGTATATAAGGGCCCAGTTGTGGAAGATGACACTGACCAGTTTGAAGTTTATGCTATTGTGAAAATATCAATAACTGACAAAAAAACTGCAACAGTTTCAAGGAGAAAACCTGAAAGACCCTGATTTAACTAAGTTGAAAGAGAACATGCTAAATGGATGACCGGCTACAAGATCCCAGGTAGACCCAATAATCAGGCAATATTGGCTGTTCCAGGAGGAAATCGCTGCAGAAAGTCGGTTGCTGCTTTAAGGGGAGAGACTCATAGTTCCAGTATCACTCAGGAAAGAAATGCTTACTAAACTACATGGATCCCATTTAGGGATTGAAAAATGTAAGAGAAGGGCTTGAGATGTGATATTCTGGCCTGGAATAAACAGTCAAATCATCAATCTAGTGTCCAACTGTGGCATTTGTATCAGCTACAGGAAAGCACAACCAAAAGAGCCCTTAAAGTCACATGAAATCCCAGATAAGCCCTGGCAGGAAAAAACAGCTGATCTGTTTGAATTTTGCAAAGTGAACTACTTGATCCTGATAGACTGTTACTCATAGTTCATTGAGACATCTAAGTTACAAGATACAACAAATGAGACTGTAATTAATCATGCCAAATCTCAATTTGCCAGACACAGGATACCGGAAACAGTGATAACGTATAATGGGCCATAGTTCACTAGTGTTAAATTTGCCAGTTTTGTAAGGGCGTATGAGTTAAAACATGTGACAATGTCACCAAGGTACCCCCAGAGTAATGGGATGGTGAAGAGGGCAGTACAGACAGTAAAAAACTTGCTCAAGAAAGCAAAACAGGACAACAAAGATCCCTATTGGCACTTTTGGACCTCAGAAATACCCCCATCAAAGGTACGGGATCCCCGGTGCAGTTGTTGATAGGCCACAGAATGAGAACTTGATTACTGACCAGGCCACAACTTTTAAATTCCAAGACAGTGACTACAGATGTCCACTCTGCTTTGGAAACTAACCAAAGAAAACAAAAGCACTGCTATAAAGGAGTGTGCATCACTTACTGGATCTAACCTCTGGACAGAGAGTCCACATGAGAACCATGACAAATGAATGGACTCCTGCAAGGGTGCTATCCCCAGCCACCACGCCTATATCCTACATTATGCAGGCACAAGGGAAGTACTACCACAGAAATCGCAGAGACATTCTCAGTGTTCCTGAGCCACAGTCCAAAGCTTCCCTGGTGAGGCAGAACTGTTTTTCCGATGTTCAGCTGAGGGAGGGAGCTGCTCATGTGGTGGGGAGAGAGAGAGAGAGGCTGCGAGAGGAGGACAATGACCCAGTGGAGCTGGAGCCAAAGCAATGGCCAAGTAATGGAGAGACCAACCCAGCGGCGGCGGAGCAAGACTTGCTGGAGGAGGGAGCTGCAGCCATGGCAGCACCTAAGCAGCAGGACTCTTGCAAGGATCCACCAACAGGGACATCAGTTGCAACACCAGCAGCCCCTGTGCACCTGCACACCCGGGACTTAAGCCCGATCAGAATAAGTCGGGTGAGTGGGTGGGTCATCCAGTGGCCCACCCGATATCAGGACTAGACTACAATCATGGACATAAACCATTAACTGTAAAGTATTAAACTTAATGTTTATTGTTTCTGTCTAAAGACAGGAGATGTGATGATGTGAAGTACATGCATATTAAAGGGATATAGTAAGAATCCCCACATACCTTTTTTTCATAGTATGCCATTGCTAGCCATGCTTCAGATGCTGAAGTTGCAATTCGTTTCATAAAAACATCTGTCGAAGTCATTTTTATAATGTTTCATCAGTACTTTTTCTGCCTGCCCCCAATTTTTTGTGTGTGTCCACACCCTCAGAATGATGTCATACAAGGGATGTTTTACATACAACAACAAGGAATTCTGGGTAAATTATAAAGGCGATGTAAATGTCCGTTACTCAGAAGTGCAGTCCCTTATTTTGGTAGTGGCCACTGCAGTACAGCTTCTAATATGCAGACGTATTTATTTATGTATTTTTTTTTAAAGTTTCACCTGGAAAGACATACTGAGCCGACAAGCTAGTTTCCAGATGCGTCCTGGTGGATAGGGAAAAGAGGCGCAAAGTAGGTACGTATGTAGCAAGGCACTGTGGGTGCAGTACAAAGCTGATTTTTCTGTCTCCCTACTCCTTTTTTGTTAAAATACCAAGACTGACCAACAGAGGTCTCTGGTCCAAACCAGTCGGTGTTTACTTCTAATAAAGACAATACAATTGTATTCATTGTATTTTGATGTGTTAGTAATTACTTTTTACTTTAATGATAAAATATATGTTAATGCAGTGACACAAGTGGATTTTGACCTTTGTTTTACACACTGCTAGTAAAAAAGAATTCAGCAGACTTCTGGTATTGCCATGTCAGAAACTGCCAGCTACTTAATTTGATTCTTTTCTCACTAGCAATTGGTGACATACAAATAAGATTTTGGAAAAGTTAAGTAAAGAAACAAATAAAAGAGAACTGAATGACTGTGGAGGCTTCTGAAAGCACTAAACCTTCATTCTCCCTTACTAAACATTAGCTCTTTAGAAGCTTTGTTTACCTGGCATGATGTCACAGTTGGGGGCTGTGGCACAGAGGGAAAAACAAGCATTTGTCAATGCCGAATGTTGATTGCGTTGGTCTGTTGAGCTCGCTCACTGCCCCTCTGTCACTCACTCAGTTTGTTTCTCCCAATGCTGCAGGCTGCTGTTTTGTACTGGGCTCCTGCCTGCGCTGGCACCTTTTTCTGCTCACTAAGAAATCCGCAACTGTTTCGACAGAGCTCCGTTGAGGTGGCTCACTCCCCCTCTCTCACTCGCTCATTCTGTTTCTCCTGGCGCTGCAGGCTGCCCTTTTGTACTGGGCTCCTGCCTCTGTTGGTGGCTTTTTCTGCCCACAAAGAAATCTGCAGCAGTCCCAACACAGGTCTGTTGAGCCTTCTCACTCCCTCTGTCTCACTCACTTGTTCCGTTTCTGCCGGCGCTGCAGGCTGGCCTTTTGTACTGGGCTTCTGCCTGCATTGCCGCCTTTTTCTGCCAATAAAGAAATCTGCAGCAGTCACAATAGAGCTCCATTGAGTTTGATCACTCTCCCTCTCTCACTCACTCACTCGTTGTGTTTCTCCTGGCGCTGCAGGTTGGCCTTCTGTACTGGGCTCCTGCCTGCATTGGCACCTTTTCCTGCCCACAAAGAAATCTGCAGCTGTCCCGACAGAGCTCCGTTGAGGTTGCTCACTCCCCCTGTCTCACTCACTCATTCTGTTTCTCCTGGCACTGTAGGCTGCCCTTTTGTACTGGGCTCCTGCCTCTGTTGGTGCCTTTTTCTGCCCACAAAGAAATCTGCACCAGTCCCGACAAAGCTCCGTTGAGCTCACTCACTCCTCTTCTCTCACTCGCTCATTCCGTTTCTGCCGGTGCTGCAGGCTACCCTTTTCTATTGGGCTCCTGCCTGCATTGCCACCTTCTTCTGGCCACAAAGAAATTTGCAGCAGTTACAATACAGCTCTGTTGAGTTAGCTCACTCCCCCTCTCTCACTCGCTCATTCTGGTTTTCCTGCCACTGCAGGCTGCCCTTTTGTATTGGGCCCCTGTGAGCACTGCTGCCTTTTTCTGCCCGCAAACAAATCTGCAGCAGTCCCAACAGAGTTCCGCTGAGCTCAGTCACTGCAGGCTGCCCTTTTGTACTGGACTCCTGCCTGCATTGGTGGCTTTTTCTGGCCACAAAGAAATCTGAGGCAGTCCCAACACAGCTCCATTGAGCTCACTCACTCCCCCTCTCTCACTCACTCATTCTGTTTCTGCCGGCGCTGCAAGCTGGCCTTTTGTACTGGGCTCCTGCCTGCATTGCTGCCTTTTTCTGCCCACAAAGAAATCCGCAGCAGTCACGATATAACTCTGTTGATCTCACTCACTACCGCTCTGTCACTTGCTCGTTCTGCTTCTCTTGGCACTGCAGGCTGTGCTTTTATATGGGGCATCTGGCTGTATTGGCACCTTTGTCTGTCCACAAAGAAATCCTCAGCTCTCCCGACAGAGCTGTGTTGAGGTCGCTCAGTCTCCCTCTCTCATTCTGTTTGTCCTGGTGCTGCAAACTGCCCTTTTGTACGGGGATCCTGTGTTTGTCCCTGTACCTTTCATCCAGGGGCTCCATGGTTTACCAGGGAGATCCATGGGTTGAAGAGACAGGGTCGAAGATAGAAGAGACGCTGGTGGAAAACTCACCTGGAGATGGACAGGCTTAGACTGCTGGATCATTATAAGATCTATCAGTTAGCAATTTCTCATAAGAAGGCAGAGTTCCTGTCCAGGGAAATTGCTACAGCGAGGAACAGACCGGCCCAGCTCTTCCAGACTGTGGACAGACTGTGCAATCCAGCCTGTCTTCAAGCCAGTCGAGCTTTGTCACAGTTACAGTGTGAGGAGTTTGCGATGTTCTTCACTGATAAGGTGTCCACCATCAGGGATGAGATCAGCCAGCACCTCCCCATTGGGTCTTGCACTGATCAACCGAGTGGCACTAATACCCAACTAACTTGGTTCACCTTTAGTCATCCGGTAGTCATGGATATAGTGAGGATCATCCAGAATTTGCAGCCAACCTACTGTAGTTTGGATCCAGGTCCTACTCACCTATTGGTCTGGTGTGTAGAGGTTATTGGCCCAATCCTTACTGGGATAGTGGTGGTATCATTGGAGAGAGGGAGGGATCTTTCCAGATCCCTTAAAGAAGGCAGTGGTGCGCCCCCTTTTGAAAAAGTCCTCCCTTGATCCCGACTGCCAAGAAAACTACAGACCAGTCTCAAACCTCCCCTTTTTGGGGAAGGTTATTGAGAAAGTGGTCTCTCTGCAGTTGGAGGATCATTTAACCAGCCACAGTATCTATGACCCTCTCCAGTCTGGCTTCAGGAAGTAGCATAGCACTGAGACGGCTCTTGTATGGGTACTGAATGATCTTCTGATGGTGAGAGATCAGAGAGCTCATTATATCTTGGTTCTCCTTGATCTCTCAGCAGCATCTGACACCGTAGATCATGGGGTATTGCTCAAACTCCTGTGGTTTCTCTGTAGACTAAGGGGGGTGGTCCATGTGACACAGACAGCCAGTTCTGAGTGCTGTATCATTTTTTTTTTGTAAATATAAAAAAATATTTGATGGACTGTGGCAGGAGAAAATGCTGGCTTGCTAAAACTGACACTTCAAACCCCCCAGGGATAAGTTCAAAGGACAGGACATAGCTTAAACTTCAGATATCTGGGGTGCAATTATCTTGTCAATTTGCTTTGATCCCAGGAAATAAAATTAGCCATTCATGACATCCTCAGGGAAATCCTTTGATGTGCATTAGGTGTCCTGAGAAAAGAGACACTGGCCAGTGTTATGAATAACCTCCCAGGAAGCCAGCTCATTTTATTAAAGAGACCTTTGATGTCTAGATACCAGGTCCCAGACAAAAGTAAGGAATCAAATATACATTTGCATGGACTATACAGTGACTTACATCAAAGAGACTTTTGATAGCCAGGAAAACAGATCACAGACTGGTTTGGTCTTGTTACATAGAGAGGTGATTTATTATGTAATCTCTTATTTTTTTAAATAACTTAGTAGGCCATCTTGGTGTTATAAAATATAGATTTTGTTACACCAAGGCAGAGTTTGGTGGCCTCAGAGTGAAGGCCGGCTCAGGACTGTTTTTAAACCTACTGAGCAAACCTTAGAAGATACACTTTTTCATATTATCTGATTGAGAGAAGAGAGACCATCACAGCACTGAACGATTAAGTAAGCATACATTAGATGAGACCAGTCTGAGTGTTATTATTTGTAGGAATCTTCACTTTTAAACCCATTTGCTTTAAGGCTGTATATATTGGGATATTTTGTTCTGAAATGTTACTGTTTTCCTACTTTATCTATTTTAAAGTAAAGATATACATTTTTTTAAACAGAATCTGCCTGGTGTGTCATGAAATTTATTTTCATAAGTGAAGCTTTGACGGTTATAGTTGACACTGTGTATGAGCTTATTGTAATACCAAACTGGGAAATTAATAGAGTTCTCTAAGGTCTTGCACAGAGTTCTAAGGGTTCATTTTGCATTACCTGGTAAGGTGCCCATAGGCAAAGATATCTGGCCCCCCAAAGACAGAATTATCTCAGCCTGATAATTGGGTACGCTAATAAAAGGTTATCAGTTTGAATCCCTCCAGAACTTGAGACTAAGGTGACTCGAACCCACAAAACAGACAAGAGGGTTACCTTGTACTGTTCACTGTCCACATCCTATGCTCAGAGGTTGGCACTTTGGAAGTAGAGGGCTGACCTGCTGAGCGAATTTGTGACAGTCCACAGTTGGTTTCAATCTTTCCTGCAGAGTAGGAGTCAGAGTAGTGTTGGATATTTATTCCTCTGACTCTCACTGCCTGCACTGTGGGGAGCCACAGGGTTCAGTGTTGTCCCCCATCTTATTTGCAGTGTATATGCTCCCATTGGGGGACATTATAAGATAGTATGGGTTGAGTTTTCATTGCTATGCTGATGACTCTCAGCTCTACATGTCTTTTGTGCCCGAGCAGGAGTTCGATTCAAGTGCAGTGTTTAACAATTGCTTGCTGGAGATACAGAACTGGATGAGTACCAACTGGCTGAAGTTGAACCTAGGAAAAACAGAGGTATTGGTAGCGGAGCCAGGGGTAAGGATGTCAACCTCATGGGTGGGAAAACCCTCAGGTTTATTTCTTGAGGGGGGAACCCGCTAATGGCATCCAACCAGGTGTGCAACCTTAGTGTTGTGTTTGACGAGGGCCTGACCCTGAGGGCACAGGTGACGGCCATAGTCAAATCATCCTTTTTCCATCTAAGGAACATAGCACAGGTGAAACACGTGGTTCAATCAGATGATCTTCCTACCCTGGTCCACGCCTTAGTTGCCAGTTGTCTTGATTACTGCAATGCTGTTTATCTAGGGCTGCCGGGAGTGGATATCCGCTGCTTGCAGCTGCTGCAAAATGCAGCAGCTAGGTTGTTGACTGGAAGCCTGAGATCCAACCATATAACACCTGCACTGCACAAATTGCACTGGCTGCCTGTACAGTGGCGGATCACTTTCAAGGTCGCATTGACGACCTATAAGGCCCTTCATGGGTTGGGACCCCACTACCTGAAAGAGCTCCTGATTCCTTACTGCCCCTTCCGCTCCTTCTGATCCTCTGGTGAGGGATTGCTAGAGATTCCCAGGGTAACCCTGAAAACATCTGGTGAAGGAACTTTTGCCTTTATGGCACCCACCCTGTGGAATTCTCTACCTTGCCAGATACGCAATAGCCTGACTGTAGAAGGGTTTAAAAAAGTTCTTAAGACCTTTTTATTCAAACAAGCATTTTCAGAAATTTAAATTGTGTTTTAAATTGCTGTGGCGTTTAATATTGTATGTGAAATTTTGTAAAGGCACCCTGAGCTTTGGAAGGGCGCCTCATATAAATACATTTTTACTTACTTACTTACTTACTAATACAAATAGAGCTTGGCGGGCTGAGAAACCATCAGTTACTGGATAGAAGCTGTTGTGCATGTACAGTACTGGTATGTTGCTGAAGCTTTAGTAAAGTTGTTCCAACTCAGATCTGCATCCTCTCATCTCTACAGGCCCATTCTGATCTCATCAGTAGTCTACACAAAGTGCAGGGACTATTATTATGTGGTTCTCTGGCTCAGCAGGGGACTAAGTACAGTATATTTAGTGTATTACATTGATTGGCTTGTTCTCCTGCATGCTGATGAAGTGTAATATGGTACTTGTGAAAATCTATGGCATGGCTTGCCGAAAGCTGTTGGTAGCTTGCCACTGTTAGTGGCATGATCGAACTGGAAGTCTCTTGTGGCCATTTATGCTCTCTGGTCCAAGGAACTACCACCCTTTCATGGTACTGAAGGCACAGGAACCCTCTTGAGGAGAGCTCTACCCCTAGGGGTGCTGCAGGATGGAATGTCCTGTGACTTAAGGTACCTTAGGGAATAAGACTAGAAGAAGAGCAGTGAGCCACTGGAGGAGGAGGGGAGGAGAATGTGAGCAAGGAAAGGGGTATCCAGATGACACTTGGGCATGTGCTTTAAATGGCACTCAGAGGAGGGTGAGGTGCATGTTGCCTGCTGCCTTACTGAACTCTGGGGTAATCTGCAGGCCAGCCTTTCAATTCAAGAGAATGTGTACCTTTAAGCTAAAAATATATGAAAATTCATCTGGCCGAAACTCCTCATTCATCCTATGAGGGTAGACAGGTCTGATTTTGTTTCATAATTAAGGGCTGTTTCATAGGTTGACCAGTGCCATTTGTAGGTAGTCTGGGGATGCTCTGTGATGTCAGTACCTTGCCCACTCCCCTTTACTACAATTGGACAGACAGTTCTGACTTCCACTGCCTAGCATGACTCTGACAACAGAACATTTCCAGGTGCACCCTGGGGAAAGGGAGAGGCTACACTATCAACAAGCACTTGGAAAGAAAAACAGTATGCTAGGAAGTGGACAAAATTGCATAACTTTAATAAAAATCAGGTATGAACTAGTTAAACTATGAGCAAAGGATGATCTATAGGGTCGGTGTAGGGTACAGGCGGCCCACCTGTAAAATCAATGGGAAGGGCCCAGAGTGATACACTCATACCAGTATTCCACTTAAATCTGATAGATTAGTTTTGCATCTGTATCTTACATTTACTTGCAATGGCCAGTATAGAGTAGTTTTTTTCTTACGTGTAACTGTTGTTGACGTTCCCAGCAATTTTTTCAGCTCAGAGTTTTTACAGTCCACCACTGCAAAAGAAAACTACAAATAAGGAATCTCCATTAGGTCAAAAGACCTAAAGCAAAGCCATAAAATCAGTCCAGTCCCAATAGGAGAAGGGACAACTTTAGCTAAACAAAAAACATATCCTTATAAGTTTTAAAATATAAAAAAAAAGTTTTCTAATAAAAGCACACATTTTGAAAACTAAAAATGCATTTTATAAGTGCAGTAAGACATGGCTGGATATCGCAGTACTGCCAACACCCAGCCATGTCTTATTGCTTCATATAGCACATCCCCGTAATTGAACGCTGGGAGGATCATTTTCTCAATAAATTTATGCTGTCCAGGGAGGGGGAGACACGATTTGCTCTGGTAAAGTACCCAAAGTTTTGGGACTAGTTTTCTGTGAATGATATCAATAATATAGGAAAACTGAAGGGGAAAAATTTTCAAAAGCCTGAGAATGCTGCAAGACCCTGGTGTACCAATCATATGGTGCATGAGGCTTGCGGATTTCTCCTGCTGCCGATTGAGATTTTCACTCAATACACCAAATATTGAAAGTTAGACCCACTCCCCCCGGTCTAACTTGTAGCATGCTACAGACTTTTTTTATGGGGCTTGCGCCAACTATTTGGCACAAGTCAACCTAAAGTGTGAAAAGTGTTGCATCGCAGCAGTACCCACTTTACTAAAATCAGGCAAAGTTGTGCCAAGGGAGTTTGGCACAGCTGCACCAAAGAATGAGGTTGATGCAAGCCCTGCATGAACCTTTGAAAATTGTGCCCAAGGTGTCTAACAAGTCATATTCCGAAGCAGAGTAGTGGCCACCAGGATACAATGCACTGTCTCAGTGTTTTTAAATGTGGAAACACCCTCCAGTAATGGACTTCTGGTAGGGTGATTACATTTATTTATTTACTTAGCTTTTGTTGATGAGGTAAGCACACTAGACAAAAATATGCCTATTTTCAGGTGCGATCCAGGAGGTTACATGGATCATGCTGACAAAAGACAAGGTTTACACAGGATTAAGCAAGATTTATTTCTATATAAATTTTTATTGGCTTTTTTCTCCATTTTCTCCTAGACCCCATGCCCCAGGCATGTGCGTGCATGTGGCGGCTCAAGCACATCACACACCAGGGCACCCTCTTGCTACACTGCTTCCCCCTCCCACTTACACTACCCACCAGACCTCCACCCGGTGGGCTAAGAACTACGAGGGGGGCAATGACCACCCTGGGAGAGGACAGTTGCCCTTTGGCTGCTGAATTCTGTTCCCTCCCTCCCTCTCCCCCATGCCAGCTCTCCAGTGACCTGAGGCCATTCCCAAACCTGGGTCACCAGCATGGTGCGGGGTAAGGCATCTAGCGCCTCAACCCTAAGCACCACCAAGCTGCCCAGAATTAAGCATGACAGTGTAAAGTAAATAGTATTACAGACTGTCTCAACATAATAAAGAAGCAGTCAAATTCAGAGTTTATGCTTTAACTTAAACTCGAACTAGCCTCAGCCAATGGCCATACAGGAACAGTAAAGTGCTATTCATAGATAAAATGAAGGACACATTTCTTAGGTGCAGTTACAGGCCACAGGGAGCCTTAGATGATTTCAAGGGGTGTTTTTAAAGCTATTGTGAGAGGTGGTGTTGCAAACATGTGCAGGAAGGGAGTACCCGATCTGAGGTGCACACACAGCAAAGGCCCAATCACCCATGAGTGTTCTGGTTTTTAGAACAAGGAAGAGAGATGAGTATTTTGACCTGAGAAGGTACGCTGAGTTTTCAGGCTTAAATAGCTCCACTAGGGCTGTGGGGGTTGGGGAGCAGTTCTGACAATTCTGCTTGTGAAACAGACCAGCACAAACATTCAATGATTCCTCAGAGAGAGCCACTCCAGTTTGTCATATAACTCACAATGATGAGTGAGTTGCAGCAGAAAGGGCAAAGGGGCAGATATGATTATAAGCAACATCCCATTTTGACAGTCTGGTTTTTGAGGCATAAGTGAAGGTTATGAGCACATAACATAGCATAGGGAGAAGTAGACCTTTAGCCAAGGCTTGACATGCCACAAGTGTGAGACAAATCTTTGCTCTGTAGGCCAGGCCCACTATAATATTAAATGCCTTACTCACATTTCTAATGTGCAGGGAGAAATCAAGTTGAGGATCGAGGGTGACAGCCAGATATTTTAGGGAGTCAACAACCCTCAAGGGGGACCCATCTTCACTACCAACTATCAGTGGTACAGAGTATGCTTTGATTTTTGCCTGGGACCCAAATAGCATATTGGCCAAGAGCCATTTTTGAATTTTTCCAAAGCTGGTCTGTGACAAACAGGGAGAAAAGTATAGGTCCCAGAATGGAGCCCTGAGGGACCCCAGATTTGACAGCAGTAGGTTTGGAGAAAACCTTATTAAACTTGACAAGTTGCTGCCTTCCTCTGAGGTAATTTGTATACCAAGCTAGGGCAGGGGCTGACAAGCCAAAAGTACAAAGTTTAGAGCACAGGAGGGTATGGTCAACCAGATCAAAGGCCTTCGAGAGGTGTATGAAAATAATTCCTGTCAGTTTACCCTGATCTGCAGCTTCCCTTATCTCAGATGTGACTTTGGCAAGGGTGGAGGAGATACTGTGACCCTTTCAAAAGCCACGTTGAGCCCAGGATAGAAGATCATGATTCTGAATATAGTCAGAGAGTTTGGATGCAACCACCTCTTCTAATAACTTGCTGATAGCCGATAAAAGGGCAATTGGCTGGTAATTTTCAAGGAGTTTTGGATCACCTTGTTTAAATACTGGCTAAACCCGAGCAACCTTCCAAAAGTCAGGGATAATTCCAGTGATAAGAAATGCATTGAAGATGTGGGAAATTGGTAGGGCAAGGAAAGGAACACCCAACTTAATGAGTTTGGGCTCCAGATTGTCATGTGCAGCACTGGCAAAGGGGGGAAGGCTAGTGAGGAGTCTGTATGTCTCATTTAAGGACACAGTTTTAAGGTATAATGGTGGCTGAGGGACAGGCCCATGCTGGGATTCTTCAGATGGGACATGTGGCTCCGAGGAGGAAAAAGGGATGTAAAGGCAGACAGATCAAGAGAACTGGGCATTAAAGGCATTTGCGATGGTTGAGGCATTTATGCAATTTACATCATCAGTCATCAGTAGTGTGGTCCATTTGGCTCCACAAACTATATTTTTAATATTTTGCCAGAAATCCTAGGGTCTCTAGCAGAGGTCAGCAAAACAGACTTACAAAATTCACTTTTATCAGTGTGTATGACTTTTTTAAAAGCATTTCTTAGACATCTATATTCATAGAAGGCAGGCATCTCATGGGAAGCCCTGAATATGGCCCAATATTTATCCTTACACTCCATAAGGGAAAACAGACTACCTTGCAGCCATTTTGTGGTGGTACCCCGACTCTCCTTTTTGTGATTGGAGCATGTTTATCTTCCAGTGTGGAGAAGATGCTAAGGAAGTTATCAACAGCAACAATAACATCATTAGCAGCAAGTACAGTGGACCAGTCTGAGAGAACCAGGTCCGCATAAAAGTACTCTAGGCTGGATTTAAAGAAATATCTCAAGTGAATAACCTTAGAGGGTATTTGGGGGGAGAGGACTATCCAGACACAATATGTGGGGACATGATCTGAGATCGAGTCCAGGAAGATTCCAACAGAGACAGTCCTCTCAGGCCTATTTGCCAGAACCCAGTAAAGGAGGGAATTTGTGCCCCCGGATAAAGACAGCCTAGTAGGTTCCTTAATAAGCTGGGAGAGATCACGACCAGCCAGCAAAGGTTTGTATTGTTTGACGTTAACTCCATTCCAATTTAGGTTAAAGTCCCCAAGCATCATAAGTTCATTAGCACTCACCTTGGGACTAATCGAGTCAAGTAGATAGGTTAACCCTTTCACACCACCTTTGGGAGGGTTATATACACAAACAAGATGGATCGTTTTTGTATTTCCCAATAGGATTAGTCCACGGAGGAATTCACAGACAGGAGAGGGGGTTGTGGGTGGGATACGAGAGACACATTTAGGCATTGTTTATTATAAAGCAGTAACCTACCACTACACGTGTTACCAGGACAATCAAGTCAGATATTATTAAAACCAGGAAGAGCACACGCAGTATCCGGAATGTTGGGTTTTAGCCAATATTCCGTATACTGGAGTATGAGAGACACATTTAGATGTTTTTTAAAATAAAGCAATAACCCACCACCATGCTTGTTACCAGGACAATCAAGCCTGATATGATTAAAACCAGGAAGGGCACACGCAGTATCTGGAATGTTGGGTTTTAGTCAGGTTTCTATAACACCAAGAATGTCCGGGTTGTAGTGAGTAACCCAGGCAATAAGCTCAGCGTGGTTAGGCAAAATACTACAGACATTCAGATGGGCAAGTTTTAGGCCTTTTGTAGATAACCAAGTAGATGTGCCAGTAAACTGCATGCCAGCAGGCCCAGAGTTTAGTTCAATATCCCCTGCCAGAATAATTAGCAAGTACAAAAGCACAACAATGCAGAGCAGGACTATAAGTTTCCTAGAGGTTTTAGGGTGGCAAAGGTACCTTTTGGCCAGATGGGTAATAAAAGATACAGACTTTAGTCTCAAGCACCGAATGGGACAATAATACAGCTGCTTGGCGGCAGTATGATTAGAGGAGGTATCATCAGCTGATGTGTAATTTGACTGCAGCCCCACAGGAACAACAAATAGGGGAAGACAGGCCAGAGTGAGGAGCAATACCATTAGAGTGAATGGAACACATGCTATATGATACCTAATAGCAGTCATTGCATATGGATCAGAACAGTCTTGTCCAGGGGAGGATACAGTATGTGAGCAACACCCAGTCAAGCAGGCTAACCATGAATAAATAACTGCAATAGAAAGAAGGTACCAGGGACCTTAGCTAGAATACAGCCTCCACAAAATCTAACATCAGCAACAGTACTCTGTTAGCAGGAACCAAAGACTAGTAGGACATATAGCACAGGTGTGCAGACACAGCAGAGGAGAGGTAGTTTTAAAAAAGATACAGTGTTATAAAGGCTGAGCTATAAGGTAACCAGGACTTAGCCTGAAAAATTAAAGCAGTTTTAGAGGAGACAAGATTGTGAGCCATAGGTCAGGCATATAAGCAAATTCATAAGACAAGAACAAGAGCCAGTAATCAAAAGAATCTAGCAGTTTTCACAACTCAACTAAGACCTTATGCACAGTTATAAAATGGGCTTCTAAATCCCAAAGCACTGATTGGCTACAACATCATCTGAGCCGTGTCCTTATCAGATGATATTGTAGCCAACCGACACTACCACCCAGCAACAAGCCTGATGACCTAAACAAATCAGTGAGCTCTGCCAAGAGAAAACAACAACGCTGACTGGCAGAGCTCACTGTACCACAGCGCGAAATTCATTCTAGTCAGACCGCGAAGCCAAAGCCGGTAAAAAGGACAGACTGCAACGACAGTACACTTGAAAACGGAATTCAAACCACGAATACCACAAGCCATCAGAACATGTCTGAAATCAATCCCGCTAATTTCGACATCAATATACAAGAAATACTTACCAGTTTCAAGAAACGAACAGCAGCAGCTTCTCAAATGACAACGCCTGACAGCTCCACCGGAAGCATCCACCGACGACTGGCACAGCTGGCGACTCCTTCACCCTCGCAGCCCAAAGTGCCACCACAGAATCTTCACAAGCAGCAGAGAACAAACGATTGGCACCCAAATGCTAAAAAAGAAAACGAAAAGAAAAAATATAAAACATTACAAAGAAATTACAGACGATGAACTACAACAACTAGAAAAAGAAAAGGATGAGCAGAACACACAAAAGCTACACAATGGGCACTGTCAGTTTTGAAAGCTGGGCTGACTCAAAAGCATTACCAATAGATCTTAAAACAATAACACCTACTGACCTCAATCAAATACTATAAAATTTATGCAGAACTAAACTGATGGCACAGAATACAGCCTATCAAGTTTATACAGCTACGAGCTGGCCTTAACAGACACCTGAACAATCCACCTCTAAGCAGAAATATAAACCTTCACAACCATCCTGACATAAACCCAGCAAACAACATTTTTTCAGCAGTACTAAAAAAGTACAGAAGAGAGGGCAAAGATTGAGCACAACACCACCCTGCCATATCAGAAAAAGACTTAGAAATCCTAAAAACGTCTCCTGCTCTATCTCCAGATACACCCAGAGGACTACTGAATAAAGTATGGCTGGACATACAACTTTGCATGGCTAGCAGAGGCAGAGAAGGCTTACGACAACTAAAGCCAGAGCACTTCGAAATAAAAACAGATGAACAAGGTACAGAATACATCACTCTAACATTCAACGAATACACATAGAACCACAAAAAAAATGAACCCTCTAAACAACAATATCGTGGCTACATATATACCTTGCCAAACAATCCTCTATGCCCTGTGAAATCCTTCAAAAAATACCTGCAAAAACTTCCTCCTAACCCTCCAGCTTTTTACTGCCCCCCAAGAAAAATATCTGACAGCATGGCAGAAACAGTAACCACTTGGCACACTAGAGAACCTCGTATAAAACTACCTGTCTAACTTAATGCCACAAATAAGTAAACAAGCCTCTGTCATGCAGGTACACCAATCATTCCGTAAGAGCCACAGCTGTCAACTGCTTTCACTAGCAGGCCTAGAAGTCCGACAGATCATGTCTGTTACAGGCACAAATCTGAATCAAGCTTCCGCTCTATTGGGCTGCCACCCCCGAAGACCATCAGCGATGGAGCCACATACTGTCCCAAAAAAGTAAACCACACACCAATAAAAGCAATACATCCAACGAAAATGAAAAGTTCTCCAACGAAAACGATCTACCTTCCTCCAGCTCTGAAATTGCTGCCATAACCGGAAAGAAAACAACTTCCGCTACCGACGGGAATCAAACCCCCGAAGAAAACTTCCCAGGAACAAGCGTAATACAGCAATTCAACGCAACAACGAAAACGTCAGCGTTCAACGTACAAAACTGCGTGATAGACAACGTAAAGTTCATCACCTTAGCCAAGTAAAACGCGCCACGACGTAACAGGAAGCAGCACGACATAAACGAGCAGATTCAACAAAATAAAAATAAAACCTATTTTATACACTTAAGTTTTAAACCTTCAAAAGTTCTTCATTTCAGTTTAAGAAGTTAATCGATCGCAAGAAAAAATCGAACTAAACCTCAAGAATGCACCCAAAACAACGGCAAGCAAACGGGCCAGTGAACGCCTCCAGTACAAATGTACCATAAAATGGACTACAATATGTACAGTAAGGCACTGTTTACTGTTTGATTACTTTTAAGACACTTTTTAGTCTTTGATTCCTAAACCAAACCAAAATGTTCCTCTTGCTTACCATAACTAACAATTGTTAATGACTTTAAAATACATGTTAAAAGGTTAAACATACAATCCTAATGGCAATGTAACTATCCTAAAGGTAATGATACAATAAGAAAAAGGACTATTTTTTCCCTAGAATATGTTGTTGTATTATGAATTGAAATATCAATAAAAAACTTTAAAAGTAAAAATGCTGATTCACTTACTGTTGCCCATTTTATAAAGCGCAATAACACACTCTGAGGTGTGGGTTACGTGCTGATAAGCGCACGCCTAGGGGCATAAGGCACTCGGCGCAAGCGCCTCGTGCCTTAGTACACCCCTAGGCGTGCTCTTATCAGCACGTAACCCACACCTCATCGTGTGTTATTGCTTACTTACATAGTACGACAGTTTTGTGCATGTTTAACAGCATATTGGCTCATAGAATAAGAAAAGATGTCACTTCTCCCATATATGCAATATGGGCCGAAATAACCACTAGGCGGGGCTTGTAGAGTGATTAGTGTATTTAATAGATGGTGAACGGTGGAAAAGGGGACGAGAAGGTGGGCAAAAACTCACTCCCAAAACCCAGCGATCTCCAAGTTCTTAGGAGTGGGTTTCCAATGATTTCAAAAGTTAATAAAAATGAATTAACACAAGTCTTTTGAATTATTGTAAGAAATCCTACATCACAGGGGAAGTTGCAGCTGGAAAGCAAAGTAGAGATGCCACACCACTGACCCCTGTTGAAGAATATTGCTCGGGTACTATGGAATGCCGTAATGGATTTTTATTTCAAGGTCCACATTTATTTTAACAAAAGTTAGGGGAGGCAGTATAGCCTATTGGCTAGAGCATAGAGCTATGAACCTGGATTTGGTGAATCACAGCCTATTGTTGACAACCCTTTTAAACCTTGGAATATCTAGAGACGTTGTTGGCTGGTGTGAGAGCTATTTAAATAATATAACACAGGTTACCAAAATCAGTCTATCTTACTGGTTGTCCCTCAGGGTTCTATTCTGTGTCCACTCTTGTTTAGTATTTTTTTGAACACTCATCCCTCTGTTTGCACTAAATCACAAATAATACTCTACACAGATGATGCAGTGATCCTCCCGAGTGGACCAGATCTTGATACTGTTCAAAGTGATATTGCCCATGATTTTTGATGGTCCAGAGTTGGTTCACAATCAATAAACTTGTGCTGAATGAAAAACCAAAAACAAAATCAATGATATTTTCAAATCCCAGAAAAAGGTCTGATAGGGATTTTGTTCTTTCACTGTGCACTGCCTCTGGTGTGGCCTTAGAACAGGTCAGGCAATTTAAATACAGAGGCCTTTTTTTATTTATTTATTTTGATTAGGATTAATACCTTTGAGTCAAAGACTCATTTTCAAAGGTTCCAAGTCAGGGACAAACAGAGCAATACAAATGCAATACAATACAATACAATAAAGATAGCAGTGAAAAAAACATGGTAGGCATCATGAAATCATAAAGTGTCACATGAGGTTCAAGACTTGCTAGTTACAGGTACATCTTAACAATAGAATAAATTACATTACATCAAATTGTTGCAGGAAAGGGATACACAGGGAGGAGTGAAACATGCCAGTCATATGGCCGTGTTAGGTTAGGGGATGATGGGGGAAGGGGTAAGCAGCCAGGCTGGCATTGTCAAAGTAACTAGAGGTGGTGTGGGTTGGGAATAAAAGTGAAAGGTGGTGCAGGAGGGTGGTAAGTTGCAAAAAAGATGGGCTAGTTCCTCCCGGTATGGAGTCTTAGGCACCCGTGGTTTAGTTTTACAACTTCAAGAGATGCAAAGCTGAGAACACACTGTACATAAATTACTGTTAAATTTGGGCTCTTGCCAAAGCTACAGTGGCAGCAGACCAGTCCTGTTCTATAGCCCTGCTACAACCTGTCCCCACATTCTCCCGCAGTGCTGCTCCTGCGAGTTTCGCCCAACCCCAACGGAGCATTTCATCAGTAGCTGCGGGCTACTTCTTGACCCACCTAGTTAGAAACCACTCACACACACACGTTTCTACATTTAAATTAACTACATAAAAAAAATAATAATATGTTGGGTCTAAGTTGCGCCAGTGCCAGGTTGCCGCTTACGGGGGAGTTGATTTGTGAAAGTTGGTCACGGAGTATCAATTTGCCTGAATCAGGCAAACAGGCAGAAAAGCGGGGAAATGAAAAGCAAGGTGGACCGTGGAGAACAAAATTTGGGGTGCTCATATAAACTTTGCCGATTGCTCAAGCACCCGAGCACCCGAGCTGTCGGCACCCCTGGCTTCATGTTAGTGGTTTTGACAACTTGATCAACGTGGTGAGAGAAATTGAGTGTGTCTTCAAGGTAAACACCTAGATATTTAAACGAGGAGACTTGTTCTAGTGTATCACCCTTTAGGTTCAGAATTAGAAGGGGTCAGAAATTCCTTTTGTTCTGTGGGACTGAGAACAGCATGCCTTTTTTTTTTTTTTATAGTTTAGTAGCAGTTTATGTTGCCAGAACCAGGTTTCAAGCTTGTGTAAACTATCGAGTAGGCCTTCCTCGATGGTCAAGTGGTCCCTACCTGGGACTGATAAAATGGCATCATCTGCATATAGTACAATACTAGCCAGGCAGGCTTCAGGGAGGCGGTTAATGAACAGGCTGAAGAGGACAGTCCAAGTATAGACCCTTGCAGTACTCCAAGGGCCACTACCTTTGGGTCAGAGAGTGAGTCTCTGATTCTAACACATTGAGTTCTTTGCATCAGATAGCTACAAAACCAGGAGACTATCAGGGGCCAGTCCCAAGGAGAGAAGTGTGTTTAGCAATAACTGGTGATTAACTGAGTCAAACGCTTTTGTAAGGTCAATGAAAACTAACCCCACCGCCATCCCTTGGTCAAGGCCATTGTAGATCTGAGTGGTGTATTCCACGAGTGCAGTGATGGTAGAGTGTTTTTTGCAGAAACCATGCTGATTGTTGCAGAGTAATTGGTGATTGTCGAGGAAGTCAGTAAGTTGTTCAGAGACTATTCTCTCCAAGAGCTTTGAAGAGTGGTGGGAGGATGGATATTGGCCTATAATTGGCGTTGAGTGTTTTATCCCCGAATTTGAAAACTGGTGTAACCAGGGTGGATTTCCAGGCATCTGGAAACACACCCAGTCTTAGGGAGGCATTAAAAACCTTAGAGATTGGGGCTGCTAGTACATCAAACGTTATGGCAACCAACTTCATATCTATCAGATCACTTCCCATTCTGGTCTTTCTGAGGACCCTCTTTACTTGCTTGAAGGTTTCAGAGATTGAGACTTGCCTAAAATCGAAGAGTGGCAGCCCTACCCTCTCTGATGAGGGTATGGAGTTACTGTGAGGTTGGTTATTCATTGGGTTAAGGAACTCACTGGGAAGCACCCCTGATAGATCAGTGAATGCTGTATTGAACTCGTTGGCAATCAGTAGGGGTTCCTGGAGAGACCCATAGCCAGTGGTGAGTAGGTCCAGTGATGCCCTGGAGGTTCTTCCAGAGAGGGATCTTAGTGTGGTCCAAAACCCTTTAGAGGACCCCCAGTTTTTGTTGAGGAGGTTCCTGAAATAGCTTGCTTTCGCTGAGCAAATGAGCCTAGTACAGCAGTTCCTAGCAGCTTTGTATGCAGATACATCTTGCAACTTTCCTGAGTCCTAAGCTTTATGCCACAGGTTGTCTCTATTACGCATGTGGTCTAGGAGTGAGGTATTAAGCAGGGTGTGTGGGTTCCTTTCACTTTTTGGTTTTTATGGGGGCCAAAATATTGCATGCCCGAGTAAACGAAATTCAGAAGAACTCAAAGGCGTTGTTGCCATCAGTTGCAAGGTCAAGTGGTGACCAGTCGATCAGGGATAAGTGAAGTTTGAAATCATCAGGTAATCCAGGTCTCAGCACCCGATTTGTAGTGACCTTCGGGGGAGCATTTTGTGAACTTGTTTGGACTGGCGAGTGGTCACTGAGGCTGTCAGGCAAAACCTTAACATCTGATATGTGATCCAGGTTGGAGCAGAGTAGCCAGTCAATGAGTGTACTGGTGCCTGTTTTGTAGTTGTGCCTAGTGGGAAGGGTAACCATCTGTGTAAGATATAAGCCATTTATTTGGTCCCTGGCTTCATTTTCTTTGTTAGAGTGCCAGTTAATATAGAAATCCCCAACAATTACCTGCTCCCACTCTTTTCCAAAATGCTGCAGATTCTCCTCAAAGAGCTTGAGCCCAGCAGTCTGTTTCCCTTGGGGTATGTAGACTGTTGTTAGCAGCAGTACTTTGTTTTGTTGACCAATGGTAAGTTTGAGGTGGAGGATTTGTGCCTCACTAGTGAGCAGGCTGCAGTCCATCATCTGCACTTTAATGTTGTTTCAGACATAGACAAGGCAACCGCCAACCCCGTTTGGTGAGCCTGTCTTGGCAGAAACAGTTGAAGCCTTCCAGTGTTAAGGATGCGTCTGTGATTTTGGGTGATAGCCAGGTCTCCGTGAAGGTGATGATGTCCGGTTTTACCTGTACCACCCATGCTTGGATCTGGGGAAACTTAGGTAGGAGGCTGTTAATATTGAGTGATAATATTCTCAGCTCTCCTTTTAACAGGGGCTGCAAGGGGGTGGTTCTGGCATTAGGATGTATACTTCCCTGCTATAGATTGCGAGTGGGTGGTCTCGGGTTAGGGTGGACATTCCCAGATAGCAGCAGGAGGAACAGTATGAGCTTGCAACTTTGGTGCGCCCATGGTTTACTACTAGCAGCAGGATGCCTGGACCCTAATTGAACTGGAGTAATAGAGCTAATGTATCCTGATTGGCCACACAGTATGGCTGCTAAGGGGTAGGAGTAGGTTTTTGCCTCTGGTAGCATTGATGGAGCTTGAGGGTGGTTAAGCTGTCCCGCACAACCTGTGGTCATTCCTAAAAATAGGGACAGTTTCTGCTCCTGTGTTGCTAATGCTGAGGGAGGTTCTTTTTCAGGTCCTAAAGTGGTGTAACTTATGCCCACTAATGGGACCAGTGACAGCAGGAGGGGCAAGAACCCTCTCATTATGTGCATTGGACCTGACATTCTGGAATAATTAGTGGCTAAAGGGGGAAATGTGTTATCCCTGTAAGGTATCCACCTGAGTTGCTACAGTTGGGGGTGTAGTTGGTCAAAGACAGAGAAAAGAAATAGACTTACTGTTAGGTTTGGTTTTGGTATGGCATAAGCAGCCAAGGCAATTGAAGGGATAGAGCAGTAGGGGGTAGTAGAGAGAAGATGAATACAGAATAGGGCAGAGAATCAAGCTTTTATGCTGAAATCCTGTCAGGAAGACAGGTTGTAGACAGGCCAATGACAAAGGAGATGAAATGAAAGGGGAGGGACAAGAGATGTATTTAAAGGAGGCCTGGGAGGGGGAGGGGGAAAAAAGAAGAGCTGCTTTTCGGCAAAGAGAAAGGCGCCAAAGCCGCTATCCAAAATACAGCCAAAAAGTGCTCCAATCGGATGGCTCTGGTTAGTCGGACCATCCAATCACAGTCCAATCAGCCAAACGCATCACCAATCAGTGGAGAGCCGGAGTGTGAGTCTCTAGCAGTGGTACCTACTCTGGCTGGCGTCCGGTTTTGAGATACAGGAGAGTGGGCAGGGAAAGCTGTCAGGTTGGGTGGCGGCCACAATGCTGGCCGTAGGTGCCACCTTGTTCCTGCAAGCACTGTTCGGGTACGGGAACCCCTGGGGGAGCAAGAGAGAGGGAGGTTAAGTCCAAGAGCAGGAGGGGGCAAGAGACTGGTGGCAGACCATCAGTGGAGGGATGTGTGGGCTAAAACAGAAGGTGTAAGGACAGAGAGATTAGATGGGAGGGGATATCAGGGAGGACAAAAGGTGAGGTCACAGTCCTGAGGCAGATAGAATAATTACAAGAGGTATGAGCTGGGGGGAAAGTTTGCTAGGTAGAGAGACTAAGAGGTAGGAAAACAAGGAGACAGCAGTTCTCAGAGGAGCAAGGGGTCTATTAGGGGAAGGCAGGCAGTGGTAGAGATTTAGCAAGTGAAGTGGTCGGGAGGAAAATTGAGTGAGGGAGAGTAGGAAAGGGAGAGAGCTCAAGCCATACAGTAACCAGTGCATAAAAACAGTTTCCCAAGCAAAACCCTAGCATCAATGTAGTGTAGTATGCAAAGTTAACGTTCAACAATTACATGCTGTTAATAATGCAGAAAAAACAGGCATTGACAGACTAAATTCGCCTTCACTTAAACAGTCAAGGAAACACAAATAGGTCCCAGTGAAAAAGAAGAGCTGCTTTTCAGCGAAGAGAAAGGCACCGAAACCACTATCCAAAATGCAGCCAAAAGGCGCTCCAATCAGATGGCTCTGGTTAGTCTAACCGTACAATCATGGTCCGATCAGCCAAATGCAGCACCAATCGGTGGAGAGCCGGAGCGCGAGTCTCTAGCAGTGGTCCCTACTCTGGCTGGTGTCTGGTCTTGAGATCCAGGAGGGAGGGCAGGGAAAGTTGTCAGGTCGGGCGGCAGCCGAGGTGCTGGCCATAGGTGCTGCCTTATTCCTGCAAGCGCTGTTTGGGAGCGGGAATCCCTGAGGGCATAAATGACAAATGAGGGTATGACCTATGAGCCTCAGATAAGCAGCATGATCAAAGTGGTCCATCAAAGAGTGGGTGCACTCTACAGATTGAACTCACTCCTAATTCTGTCCGCCAGGAAGTTACTAGCCCAAAGTTTGTTTTTTGTTTTTTTTGCTTGTCATTGATTATGGTTAATTTTTTTATTTTTCTACAGGGGAAGGGCTATTATCTAAGGTTAGAGTTCTTTTAAATCAGATAGCCAGGTTTATTATTCAGATGCCTCCAAGAACACATCATTGTATCCTGCTCAGACAGGCAGGTTGGCTTCCTCTTGAATACCGCTATAAATTTCATTTGGGACTTCTGGCAAAAAAAGTAACATCAAAACAGGTACCCACTATTGTAAGTTCTATTTTTAAAAAACATACCATTGCACTTTCCACTTGACAATCAACTCAACATTTTTTCACCATTCCTAGAATGAAAACTTCAGTAGGCCAGAAAGGACTGCCCTACTCACTCCCATCCTTTTTTTAACTCTCTGCAGTCTATCTTTAATTGTTTAGACATTTGTCTTCAGACTTTTCAAGTTCAAGAAGCTGAAAGGGTTTCTACTTGCTGAGAGTGAGTGTAAATGTTTTGTACAATATTTATTAGAAGGTAAGTGGCAAGATGTGTGTATTGTGTAGTTTGATATTTTCTGCGTATTGTATGTGTGCTAGTCGCCCTTGAAAATGGGTCTTTGGCTCACGGTCTTGCCAGTTTTAATAAATAAAACAAACAGACTCTTGGGTTTGAATCCGGTTTGAATCCCACAACTGTCGCTGCATACCGTGTGAACCTGATCAAATCATTAGGGCTCAGTACACAATGGGCTTTGTGAAAATTGCTTATAAGGCATTAATCCATTTAAAAAATATCAGACATGGATTGCATCCATATGTAACACAGTCAAAAACAGTGTTATAAAAACATTTTCAAACCCTGCTACAGAGGTCATCTTAATAATGTTTTTAAATGTAGTTTAAGCACCAACTTGGTTTTGCTGTAGTTTGAATGCTCCACAAACATGTGCTAGGTTAAGAATAAACACCTACTTACTATCCCAGCGTGCAGAGTATTTCCCATAGTTCCTAGCAGTAGCTGTGATATGTGCTGTAGTGACTGTTTGTGCATCATGAGATACAAGCCTTGGCTGCAATGCTCACACTTAACCAGCAGAGACATGTTTGTACACAGTACTGCACAGTGGCTGTAGTAAAACCGAGTTTGAACCCACCAACAGACAAGTCTGAGCGAGCAAGCATTGTAGGCTAAAAATGCTTTTAAAATATTTTCAACTGTGTGTATAATTTACACAGGATCTTCAGGCAGGGTTTGCCTTAGGAAGCTACTATTACAATATGTGGCTGAGTAATACTAATAAGGTTTTATTTTTTGCAGTTAGTGATGTTTCTCCACTGCTCTAAGCCACCCTCCAGACATCGGCCATCCCAACCCTGCTCCCCCGCTTTCTTCCAGGACTTACTTTCATGCTAATGCACTGTGGCCTGGGTGCTTGAGTTACTGGGTGCCTGGGGTCAGCGGCAGCTCAGACATCTATTTTCCAGTTTTAGAAACATAGAAACATAGAATTTGACAGCAGATAAGGACCGCTTGGCCCACCTAGTCTGCCCATTTCCCTAACTAATGGATAAGCTGCAGATCCTAGTTAACCAACAGCCTACTTCCTCCTATCCCCCACTAGCATTGCTTTTCTCCCTCAAGGGGAAGCATGCAGTGCTGCCCAAACATCCACACACACCTCCGTGCATGGAGTGTCGGCAACCACTCCCTCCCCGTATGCTGACAGCCCTAGCCTGCCTCACCCTCAGCCAACACTAGTGGCCAAGCAAATGCCAGGCACTGAAACCCTCCTTCTCTGGCAGAGGAGAGCAGTCCTCTGGATGCTCAATCCTCTCTCTTCCTGGCTGATCCCCGGCAACCCAAGTCTGCATCCAAATCTGGGTCGCAGGTGTGATGCAATGTGTGGTGTCCAAAGCCTCAACCCTCAGTGCCACTGGGCCGGCTCTAGTACCAATAAGATCTTACTAGCTCTTCACTGATATCTGTGTTACAACAGATGCTTTTTTACTGACCTACAAGGTTTATCTCACAATATATCTCATCTCTATGGAGGTTATGCACTGTTGAGGGGCCGGGATATGTGTGATTTATGTGTTCCCAGCCATTGTAGCTCCACACCTGCAGACAGGTGCATGGTGCATGGTATGCACTACTGCATGCCTCTGCAGGGCACCTGTCTATGGCCCCATACCCCCTAGTGCTCTGCTGCACAGGGGCCAGATAGAGGGGAAACATGCGGGAATCCAATTGGATGTCCGGCATGGGTCCCATAGTGGATACCCTGCTCTGTGTGAGCAGGGGATTCTGGGAAGGTGCAGGAGACTTCAGTGTTAAAATGACAGGTGAATATCCAATGGCTGCTCCCAGCCCTCCCTTGCTAACCAGAGGGCTGGGGCAGCTTGGTAGAGGGGATGTGTTGTCCTGAGGCCGGTGGGATTTCTCCGGGGGGGCACACACAAAAGATATGGCAGGGTCCCTGCTGCTGTATCCAGCACCACCCATGCCCAGCACACCCCCAGACATACCCCCGTACCATCCATGCATCGAGTTGGATGAGCTGTCAGGGGATCATACGTGTATGGGGTGCACATCCCTTTCATGAGTGCTGACAGCAGTCCACTGGACTCCTTGTTCATGACTTTCCATCTTAGGGTTGCCTACATGCTGCAGATGCGTAGCGCATAGGCAATCCGCATTTCGTGCATAGACACCTATATGTCTGTACTGTGTTTTTTCTTAACCTGTCTGTACTGTGTTATTTATTAACCTGTAAACTCAATAAACATACTTTAAAAAAAAAATTTCAAACACAATATAATAAGTCTGCACAGGGCCTTAACATCCATGTGATATAGTTTCTCCTGGTTCACACATGGAAACGAGTTTTGCTCAGAGTGCCCTTCCCAGCTGAAACATTCCAAATAAATAGACGAAATCCATTCCGTCCACATACTCAGCTGTCTATGTCCCATCCAGTCTCCAATTCATTATACATCATGAGCTATTGAATCAAGTATCCATTGGGAATGAGTGTCACTTCAAACAGAAGAGCTTAATCTTGCAGTATTTACCCCAAATTTAACATACTTTGATTCTCTAATTCTGCGTGCACTTTAAACCTTGCCAGCTGCTTGAACTTAATAAAATTAAAGACGAAAAGTACTAATTAAAGCCAGTAACATTTTCTAAAACCTTTTCAAAGTGAGTACAGTATAGCACACTGAATCATTTGAGCTTGTTCTTTACCGATGCCTGCATTTTAAAACATTTCTGATAGAAAACTCATGTCTCTGCTGGGTAGTCAGCCTTCTCCTGTCGCCATCCCTCCCTCTGGAACCTGCTCCCCTCCTCTGTCCATCTCTCCCCCTCCCACTCTGTCTACCTTAGGCTCCAGTGAAAACTCCATCCTGCCCCCACCTACTCCTGTTATCCTTCTCTGATTCCTCGCCTATTGGAGCTCCTGCCATCCCCATTGTAGGGCCTCCTCCTGGATGCTACCTCAGCCTGTATCAGGCTCCTTCCTTTTCTACATCTACTAGTGTTGCTCAGATAGTATGCTACAAACTAGCATACCAACAAGTTCAAGATCAAGTTTATTTAATCAGGAAAACTCTATTGAGCAAGGTAATTTACAAGGAGGTCCTACCACAGGCAAAACAAAAACAGCAAAACAGCAAATACATAATACAGTACTAATACAAGCTAAGTAGACAATATAAAAATCAAGATGTTTGGGAAAATAACAATTAGTCTGGGAGAGTATTAAAACAAATATAATAAAAGACAATCATTCACGGCTAACAGAACCAGGCATGAAAATAGTAAGTGCGCAGTAATGACAAAACCAGTAGATGCAACAACAGATACCTCCCATTTGGCCAGATAGTTGCTGTGGTAGGATAGCAGTGCTATCTGACCATGAATCTGACCCTCTAGGATCCAGTGCATAGATCCTACAAACAATGTGGATCCTATGGATCCTAGCAACAGATCCAACTTGGACCCTAACTATCTGACCTAGGATCCCTGGATCTGACCAAGGATCCATCGTTATCTGACCCCAGATCCTGACTATCTGACCAGGGATCCATCACAGTCTGACCCTGGATCCTAACCATCTGACATAGGATCCCTGGATCTGACCTAGGATCCTTGGATCCTAACTAGGATCCATCGCTATCTGACCCTGGATCCTACATGGTAGGATTTCTGGTAGGATCCTAGGTAGCACTATCTGACAGACAATGATAGGACCCACAAAAGCACTACTATCATTTATCCCATCTGCTTTTGTTTCTTTATTTGGACATCTGAGCCGTACATTGTGTCTTTGTTTGGCTCCATTTACTCTTTATGTGCTTTCATAATTTATTTAATTTTACTCTTTGTACTTTAGTTTGTACTAAGCATTAATATTGTACTATCACTGTGTATCCTTTTACCATTGCATTTCCCATTCCCTGGGTCTCACCTGGAGAAGGAAGGAAGGAAGGAGGGAGGGAGGGAGAGAGGGAAGGAAGGAAGGAAGGAAGGGAGGGCCATAGTCTTGCACCATGGACAAATGAAACTTTTCTCTCTCTCCTGCCCTTATGGCCTACCCTTCCTTTGCGTGTTTTCTTATCACCCACCACACCAGCACCCCAATGAGCCATGGTAATTACTAGAATGGCAGGATGCCAGAACCACAGGAATCACACAAATGGTAAAAAACTTAACTGCTTGAACCACCAGAATGCTGGACCCAGAGGAGCAAAGTCGTATGTGTTTCAGTGTTCCAGCTGTTCCAGCAGTTCAATTTTTTACTACTTTTGTTACATGGATAAAATCCAAAACAGAGCCAGAACAGCCATCCTGATTAAGGGGAAAAAAACCTTCACTCACCAAAACAGCTATCAGACTCCTGGAATCACCCCCACACAAAGGAATGTCCACTATGACATCCTGCAGTATCTCCCACCTGCTGGATTGCCCTCCTAAAGGACTACTACCCAAATGCCATAATTTCCACCTTAGGCTTCAATGGCCACTCTTTGTGCCAGGGCCATAATGCTCCCCTTACGTGTCATAATGTCCACCCTACAACTGCAATGCCAGCACTGGGAAACAATGTACATCATTAAGGACACAGTGCACGCCCAATGGCCAAATGTCTCTCACTGGGTGATGTGCACACCCAATGGCCAAAAGTCCCTCACTGGGTGCCAGGGCCATAATGCCCCCATCTGTCATAATGCCAACCTTAGGATCACAATGCCCACCATAGGTGCAGCAATGTACACCATGAGATGTATAGTGCTCAGTCTAGGGCCATAAATAACACACAGAGTGCCACAGCCACAATGCCCACCCTGGGGCTGCAGTGCACCACATGAGGGGCTCATTGCCCACCCTATGGCTGTATTGCCAACATTGTAAGACAGAATTCCTATTTTAGTATTACAGTACCTACCTTAGGGAATGCAGTGCACACACAACAAGGGGCACAGGGCCTGTCTATGACCAGAATTCACACCCTGTGTGCTAAGGCCTTAATGCCCACCACAAGTGCCAGAATTCCCACCGTACAGCCTCAATACCCACCCTAGGGGCTGTAACACATACCTTGAGGGGCTCAGTGTCCATTCTAGGGCAGGAATTTCCACACTGTGTGCAAGACTGCCCACCCTGAGGTAGGAATGCCTGCAATGAGGGGGCACAGGACCCACATTAAGGCTATCATTTCCATCTTATGTGCCACAATGCCCACCCAATGGCCAAAATCCACTTTGGGCCATAAAACACACCATGAGGGGCACAGAGCTCACCCTAGGCCAAGAATTGCCAACCTGTATAGCATGACCATAATACCCCTATGTGATGGAATGCCCACCCTAGTGCCACAATTCCAACTCTGGGTGCTGCAGTGCAAATCATAGGGGTAACAATACCCACCCATGAGCTAGTATTCCCATCCTGTGTGTGATGATGCCCACCTTTGTGGCAGGAATGTCCATATTTGGGCCTGAATGCCCACTCTGGGGGCCACAATGCACACCAGGGGCACAGAGCACACCCAAAGGCTAGAATACCCACCCTTTTTGCTGGATATTTTTCATTTAATTTCATTTTTAATTTTTATACTGGAAGGCATGTGAGCAGTACTGAACATTTTCACAAGCGTTCAGTTGGTGGAGCTACATCAATCAGGAGGATAACAGTGTACAGGTACAAAATAATGTTGAACTACTTTACATGAGCTTTTACAGAGAGATAGTTTATTGGGGAGGAAAGCAGGGTGATGGGGGAGAGTCAGAGATAGGAACAGTTGGAATTTCCAAGAAGGTATTGCTTGATGTTGTGTTTGAAGGCTCCAACTGAGATACAGTGGGTGAATGAGGGTGGGATGGAGTTGAAAAGTCTAGTCCTTCTGGAGGAGAGGGAGTGAAGTCCATGTGTGGTTTGGCAGAATGGAACAAGGAAGGACTGACGGGAAGAGGATCTGGTGGTACGGGTACTGGTTGGCTTCTGAAAGTAGGTGGTGATGCTATTAGGAAGTAGGCTGTGGAGAACTTTATAGAACAAGATCAAGATTTTGTAGTTCATTCTGTTTTCAAGGGAGAGCCAGTTAGTGGCCTAATAGAGGTGGCAGTGATGAGTGCTTCTGGGGAGTCCAGTGATGAATCTGATGATGCAATTGTAGATGGAGTTTAGCTTGCCAAACATCTTAAAGGATGAGGTATAGGAGTAGATGACAGAGCCATAGTCGAGGAGAGGAGGAGGAAACTGTTGGCTAAAAGTGCTTGAGTTTTGGGGCTGAGGAATTGTTTGATTCTGTAGAGCATGCCCAGTCTTTGGTGGATTTTATGAATAAGTTAGGTGTTATGATGTTTGTAAGAGAGGTTGGAGGGATGCCACAGCATTTAAATTCATTGACTCTCTAAATGGGGTTGCCATCATTGTCTCTGAGTGTAAAATCAAAATCAAAGGTTTTCCTAGAGGCAGAGAGGACCGTGGGCTTTGTCTTTTTGGCATTAAGGACTAGTCCATGAGTGGAGAACCATGAGTGCAGGTGGCTGAAGTTGTGCTGTAGTTCCTTGAAGACGGAGATGAGGCACTTATCTTTACAGTAGAGTGTCATCTGTTTAAAGTATTAGTTTGGTGTGAGCACAGATGGAGGGGAGGGAATTAATGGCTAGGGAGAACAGTAGCGGGCCGAGAATGGAGCCCTATGGAACACTATATTTGATATAATGGATGTTGGAATACTGACTATCGATAATGGTGGAACAGGACCTGTCACAGAGGTAGTTCTGGAACCAATGTATGGCTCCTCTGAAAAGTGGAGTTGGGACAGCGTTTGGAGGAATATGTGGTGATCAATGAGATCTAAGGCCTTGGTGAGGTCAACGAAAACAGTGTCGTGTATAGACCTTCATCGATTGCCTTGTCAATGTCATTGGTGAGTTTTACGAGGGCAGTCTCAGTGTTGTGGCTTGGTCTGAAACCATGTCATGAGTCAGTTAAAATATGATATTGTTGTAGGAATTCCATAGTTTGATCAAGCACGATTATTTCAAAGATTTTGGAGAGGGGCGCTAATAGGGAGACAGGTCTGAAGTTGCTTACTTCAGATTTGGAACCAGTTTTGTGGAGGAGTTTGATTGTGGATAATGATTAAAGATGTTTGTGAGGGGAATAGCCATGTGTTCACATACAATTTTGAGAATGAGGTAGTCGGTTGTGTTAGCACAAAGGATGGGTCTTGGATCATTCCTTGTGATGTATTTTGTTACTTGAGCGGGCTGAAGATGGCAAAAGTGAAAAGTGGGGGAGAGGTGTGGTTGGGTGAAGGGGAGGAGGCTGGGATGGGATGGGATGATTGTGTTGGGAGATGGGGTGTTGTATTAGTCTTGGTCCCCAAAGTGGGTGTTGAAGAGGTTGGCAATTTCTTTTGGATCCTTGATGAGACACCCTTCCCTGGAAAGGGTAATGTGCTCATCTTTTTTTGTTCTGACTATGAGTTCGTTAATAGTGTTCCAGGTTAGTTTAGGATTACCCCAGGTCTTGTGTTGTGTTTCCTGTAGGAATTTGATCTTGGCTGCACAGACAACTGATTTTCAGGTGTTGGGTAGGGTCTTATATTGTTGCTATAGATTTGGGAGTTTGAGTTTCCTGTAATTTGACCAGGCCTTGTCCCCCTTACACAAGAGGTGTAGGAAAGCTGGAGTGACCCACTCTGATCTTTTGTTTCTTACCCTGACTATTTTGAAGGGAACAAGAGAGTTTCAGATGGAGAGGAAAGTGGTGCTGAATGTGTCAAGTGCCTTGTCAATGCATTCCATGTTGTGGGTGAAGTGCCAATCGGTGTGGGAGATGGCGGTCTCAAAATCTGATTTGTTGAGCTTTTTGAGATGTCTGGTGAGGATGTATCTGATTTTGGTTTTTAGTCCTTTAGCAGACCAGGAGCAGTAAACTGCTCTGTGGTCGCTGATGGAGTCGTGGAGGGCACCTGAGGCAATAACACAGTTTGGATTGGAGACAATGATCGAATCAAGGGTGGATTCATATCCAGTTTTGTAGTTGGTGCAGGTGGAGGATGTGATGAGTTGGTGCAGTCCAAGTCCTGAGATGGTATTTTTGGCATCATCTGCTTGTCTGGAGAGACAGTTTTGATTGATGTCTCCTAGAATTATCCATTCCCTATTGGGGGGAGAATGAATTTGAATTCAAGGAGTGTGCCCATGTCATGGTTTGGGGTGCCAGGGGGTAGGTAGGCAATGGTTAGCATTATAGTTTTGCTGTTGCCTAGAATTATGTTTGTGCAGAGAGATTCAAGGGTGGTAGCTTTGGGGTGGGTGTTGAGTTCAACAGTGGTGAGGTGGTTGGAGATATAGAAGAGGCAGCCCCTCCCCTTTTACCTAATCTATCATTTTTGACTACAGTGTATCTATCAATGTTTATTTCTGAGGTAGGTATTTTGTTGGTAAGTCTCTGTTAAGGCTATGATGTCAAATTTGTTGTCAGTTACCCAGGACTGAAGTAGAGTTTGTTTTGCCATGAGGCTTTGGATATTTAAGTGTGTTATCTTGATGATATTATTGTTATGAAGTCCACAATCCTTTTTGTCACAGAAAACTTGAGATTTAAAGTTTTGTAAATGCTCTACTTGATGCAGGACAAGGGCATACACATTCTGGGTTTACAGTTCCTTGGTAAATGGTGGCACAACACACAGCAGCATGTGAACAGCAGGCACACAGCAGCACATACGGATGGCACTATACTAGGTAGATCCTTTTGCGCAAAGCTTCCAGTTTTGGGCTACCAACTGCCAGACAGACAAAATGTTAGCCATAGCCTAAGCAAACTATCTTTTGTTTTCTCCCAATTCAAAACACATTGTTGGATGAGCCCCCATTTTTGTAACTCCACCCCCACCGGCCCACCTTGTTTAACTAGCAGGGCTTTTCCTCTCACCACAACGTCTAGGGGAGTAAAGAGAGGGGTGGGGGGTTACATTGTAAAATCTATCCATCCATGCACTCTATGCAGCTACAATGGCCACCATGTACAAGGTGGACTAGTCTGTTATACAACACAGACAACCAAGTGTGACAATTACCTGGCACATACCTGGTAGGGACCAATGCATGGGCAACAACCCGGGTCCCTGGGAGAAAACGTTCGCTTAGGACTATGCTAGGTTTGCACTTCTAGACAGGGGCACCCAAGTAACTCCAGACATAATGAAACAATAACATTACTGTCCAAACTGGGTTGGGATTCTAGAGTGTGGCTTTTATTCATGTAACAGAGTAGGGATAATCAAAAAGCGAAGATGGACCTCCACAGGGCTAGACATACTGGTAATGCAGATTTCTGAGGCACAGACATTCCTGAATTTCCATTTAGCATAGGATGAAGAAAACACACACTGGTGAACACACTGGTGAACACACTGGTTCCTACTGGAAACTGACACATTCAGCCAGGTATTGGTACTGTTCCCCATATTTTACAGGAGTAGAGGTGGTACACACGACCACCAAGGAGCACATACAGGCTCAGAACTTTCAGAACCCTCTATTCTGGGGTAAACTGAAAGAAAGCAACCCACATACAGGGGTGAACACTCTTCTCAGGCATTGGCCAATTGCACTGAAGAAAATGTAAAAGGTGCCCTTCAGAACCCGTAGAGGTAAACTGGTTACTCCAGATGGGGGTCTCCCACCTTTTGCTTCCAGGCTTATACGTGGCCATTCATCTGGTTAATAACACCAAACAACTGTAGAAAACTGTAGCTGTTGTCTTAAATGTTTATCACACTTAACATACTACACACACCCTCGGGTGTCATAATTAAAAGTTCTGTACTTGGACAGTCACATACAGGATTCCAACGTAGGCAGAAAGCTTTTATACCACAGTCTGGGTGACAGGACCCCTTTGTCAGAGAAAATCACCTCACAGGCATTGCAGGTACTCCTGGGTTTTACTCAGAAAACAAACAAAGTACTCACAGAGCAGTTGTCACAAGGCAGCTTCAAGAGTCCAAAAAGGACCAGCGGGTTGCCCCTGCATCCTGAAGTTCACCCCATCCCTCCTGGGATGGGACACTGGGAAAACCATAGGACAAGGTCTCTACCACTTCCAGAACTGGTACAATTGTCAACCACTAGGGTGAGAACTTAAAAAATATAAACTGGTAGCTCTCTGACAGAGCTGAATAAGGAGCTGCCTAACATTGCAGCCTCCACCACTGAAGTCCAACTACAGACTCCCAAACATTCTAAAGCTAGCTCCCTAGCAGCTGGCCAGTGTGGCTCATTCTGCTACGACAGTTCTATACGACATCATCCCTCCAGAGCTCAGCAGAGACTGAGAACAGAGAGAGACAGAGTGAAAGACATTTAACTGCCATTTCACTAGCTGCCTTCCTTGCCTACCACTGATTCTAACTGGGATTCTAGCTACCCCTGGAAACGAGGGGTTACACCCCCACCCTCAGGCAGGAAAATGGCTGTCCCCAGTCATTACCGTACCTGACACCAGATCATCCTACCCTATGTGTTGACCACGGGGAGGAAGCACTACCTTCTCCCCTACCATGTGCCAGCACAGGCAGACAACACTAAGGACCTAGAGGCCTTTGGCTGATGCATCAGCCCCTACACTAAGATCTTACTAGTGAGACTCAGTGGCTGTGGGAGAACTGCCCAGAGTAAGCCCTAACAGACCAAAACTGTTACCCCTACTGCAGGTCAAGACCACAGCCTGTCTATCCCCCAACCCTCCAGGGGACACCTATCTATTCAAAATCTACCTAAAGGGGAATCTCCCCCCAACCCAGGGCACCTGTAAACCAAAAACACACAGAGCTAACACTATACCAATGCATTACACTCCTACAGTCCCCCACACATACACATGTGGAAGAACAATTGTTAACACATGTTAACCAATACACAATACAAAAACACTCTACAAAAACAGGAGAACTCAGATGAGTTCCCACATCCTCTTCTGGTCTTCTCTTCTTTCTTCACCAGGAACACCTGAAAGAGAAAAAGAGACAAACAAAACACCGCAAATCTGCAAGACACAGTACCATACTCCCTCCCATCAGAATACTGGAGAATCCCAAAAATATTTTACAGAAAAGTTAGAAAAGTAAAAAATAGTAGAAAATCTCTAACATTATATACAATACACCTTTTGGGGGATGGAATGCCCTAACTGTCCCAACTAGTGACAAAACAGATGTGTCTGAAGGCAAGGTCCATAAAAGAGTTTCTTCTGGGCTGGAGGCCTTTGAAGCACAGTTCTTGAAGTACTGTAGTCCCAAAGGGAAGAGTATTTGTAGACAGTTCAACAGTTTGTAGTCTGCCAGGTGTAGGATGTGTATTGCAATGTCAATAAAGTAAGAAAAGTCTGGACTTACCAGCCCCTTGAAGAACCAACAAATGGAATCACCTACTTCTCCAGCCAAAGACTCTCCCTCCCTGGCAGCATTGTTCAGATACAGCTGGGAGGATATCTTCTGGAAAACAGATGATGAAACAGGAAACTGCTGGGATGATATCATCTCGGAAATCAAACCATGGAACAGGAACCAACAGCTGGACTGTTGTAATCCGGCAACCCAGCCAATGAATCAGGAAAAACAGCTGGGTTGAGGTCATCTGAAAGTCCAGGCGAGGAAACTGGAAAGGCACACTGCAGGTTTAATGAATCTTGGATGCACCTTGAATCCTGGAACACCAGTCTGGCAGAACACTTAGGTACAGCAACTGCTAGATGGCAGACACTTCGAAGTCACTGTTCTGCTTCCGTCGGGGCAGGCATGGGCACATTCACAGGGAGTGGCACCATTAAGGGTAGTATCACTCTGGGTCAGGTGCATTCATAATTGATGTTCCAGAAAGTCTCATTTCCTGCATCGTCTACATATCGTAGTGTCCATGAACAATGTCCTGCCCAATTTTCAAAACGTTAGTCTATCATTTATGACTCTGTTTTCGACACAAGAGGTCGCACCTGGATGCACATTCTTGCTGGCTTCCTCCAGTAACCAGACTTTCTTGTTTTGCTCAATCTTCTCCCAGACTCTCCGAGGAAAGGTAGGAAAGGATATTCCATATATAGAATTTGCCCTCCTATGAACCAGTCTCTCCTCCTTACTACCCTTCTCTAGTACACAGCCACTGGCATGGCTTGGGGGTGGCCAGTCCTGGTTCAACCAGTGCCGCATACTTAAAGCAAGGTAAAACTTGTCCCTGACCATATCTGCAGGCAGGGCAGTGGACTCACCAACTTCTGTCTCTGGTTTCTCCAAGGCAAGAGCTTGAGGCCGCAGACTGGGACCCTCAACAGAAACATACACATCTTCCTCCTCCTCTTCATCACTTAAAACCTGGGCCCAAGAGTGAGCAGTAGTCCTCACTCCCAAGACAGTCCACTCTTCACTGGGCACAGAGGTAGACACCTCCCATTCTAAAGTTTCTTGAACTCTGTCCTCCCCAACTAGGCTAGGACTAGTACCCTCTCCATGGGTCCATGGATCCTTCCTCTGCACTGTCCATTTGTGACACAGGCATGGAAACATCACAAGGAATCTGCCCTTGCAGTAAATCTACACTCTCTTCCTTTGGGTCACACTCTGCTGGGCCTACCCCAACAGGTTCAACCTGGTGTTGTGTGTTGCTACATGCAGGTTTTTCTACTTTTGTCCAGGTGGGAGCCAAATGAATTCTAGGTGCTTTGGACAGACCATACTTCACTAAGCAACCCGAACAGTGAGGAATTAAGAAAACGTCCCTTCCAGCCTTGAGGCACATTAGTCATTCATACTCTCGCAGGGTAGTTGGGAATTGCAAAATGAAAAGGCAAACTGTCACCATAGAAACATTGCTCTATTTCTTTTAGCTTGGCAACCTCCTCAGCTATCATAGCTCGGGCATGATCCAGGTAGCGAGATGGTCCCGAAGCCATGTCTGTAAATAAAAACTTTGAAGTTCATTGTTACTACACAGTTCACAATACTTGGAACAGTCTCTTAAAATGGCTCCCTGCTGCTGTGTTTACATTTCTGCCCCACCCTGTAATGGTGGCGAGAGCACTCCTGATGCGTCAACAAATCTGCCTCTGACTCAAGCTACTGCGCATCCGACTTTCTGCTACTGATAATTTGCTCAAACTGTAACAATTGCACTGCTTTCACATTTCTCAGCACATTCATATGATTTCTGGACTTTACGATTAGCTTTCAATCAATTTTACTTACTCAAAGTCACTAAAAGCCACAGTATTTCTAGGAACAGGGTTGCCTGCTTGCTGCAGCCTCTCATACAACTCATAGTCTCTCACATTGCTCAGAAAATTATACTGTTGCTGAATCCATGATACATGCTCACAGTCTATTGCTCAGAATTCTTATTTGTTTGGATTTCACTTTACAGTCTTTCTTTGCAAAAACAATCACACTGTTTACACACAGATCCAGCTGGCTTTGTTAAAATCACAACACAGTTTGAGCTCAGTTTTGCTGAATGGTACTCACTGAATCAGTAGTTGGCCTGTTCCGGTGGAAAGTTTTGGCTTAAAGCCAATCCTGGAAGGCCTCTGGGTTGAAATGGACTGGCAATCCCTCCGATTGACACTGCGAACACCACGCTTGCTTCCCAGTTGGTCAGATACTGGTTGAGCCCAAACTTTAACAGAAAAGGTCGGTATTTATAGAATTAGAATGTTCACTGTCCCCTCAATGCTTTCTCCTGGCTAAACAGCTCGCACACCACTAGCTCTCTTCCTCTCGAACACTGGGCTGCACTCTGAAGATGGCTAGGGGGAGGGACTGACTGCAGTCGTATCAATCACTCTACGCCATGCAAATGAGCCTCTCTCTCTCACTCTCTCTCTCTCCTCGCACTCTTCCTCCATGGCGATCATCGAGCAGGGCAACATTTAAACTGCAAACAAACTTGTTTCCTCGGCTGAAATTTCACAGCAGGAGCACCGTTTTTGACCATTTCTTTACTCAGAACTTGGCTATTTCTTTAGCGACTGCTCCATTTCACACAAGCACATAGAACTTTAAGGGCACAATTGTCTCTTTGTTTCCTAAAGTCCACAATACTTTTTGTCACAGAAAACTTGAGATTTAAAGTTTTGTAAATGCTCTACTTGAAGCAGAACAAGGGCATACACATTCTGGCTTTACAGTCCCTTGGTAAACGGTGGCACGACACACAGCAGCACGTGAACAGCAGGCACACAGCAGCACATACGGATGGCACTATACTAGGTAGATCCTTTTGTGCAAAGCTTCCAGTACTGGGCTACCAACTGCCAGACAGACAAAACACTAGCCATAGCCTAAGCAAACTATCTTGTGTTTTCTCCCAAATTCAAAACACATTGTTGGATGAGCCCCCAATTTTGTAACACCCCCACTGCCCCCCCCCCTTGTTTAACTAGCAGGGCTTCTCCACTCACCACAACATCTAGGGGGTAAAGAGAGGGGTGGGGGTTTACATTGTAAAATCTATCTATCCATGCACTCTATGCAGCTACAATGGCCACCATATACAAGGTGGACTAGTCTGTTATACAACAGAGACAACCTATTGTGGCAACTACCTGGCACATACCTGGTAGGGACCAATTGCCATGGCCAACAACCCAGGTCCCTGGGAGAAAATGTTTGCTTAGGACTATGCTAGGTTTACACTTCTGGAAAGGGGTACCCAAGTAGCTCCAGACACAAGGAAGCAATAATATTACTGTCCAAACCGGGTTGAGATTCTAGAGCATGGCTTTTATTCATGTAACAGAGTAGGAATAATCACATAGCGAAGATGAACCCCCAGAGGGCTACACATACTGGTAATGCAGATTTCTGAGGTACAGACAGTCCTGAATTCCAATTTAGCATAGGATGAAGAAAACATACGCTGGCGAATACACTGGATCCTACTGGAAATGCAATGTCCTTGTATGAAATGCTGTTTTTTATTATCCCTTATGTTGAGTTCTCCCAGGACCACCTTGTAAATGAGCCTGCTCAATGGTGTCTTATCCTGGCAAAATAAAAATTTAATTGAATTGAATGTCTTCTCACTCACACAGGCCTTCCCTTACCCTTGAAGCAGCTGTCAGCTCCCAAGTGGCATCTCCGCTGATCTTCATAATGGGGAAGGGCTAGAAGTTTCTCAAAAGCAAGAAATAATGTTGAGCAAGTGGATTTAATGCATTGAAATAATCACTCACTACAGTCAAGATCACACGAACTATAAAACTCTTCGTTTTGGACATGAAATAATTTAATCCAAAAGGCAACACACCAAAATTAATTAAGTAGGAGCAGCTCCTTGAGGCTGAGATGACCACAGCAACCACAGATTTTTTCTCAAGGCCTAGAACGTAGACCACTCTGGCTCCACATTTACATTTCCCTTGGGCAGAGATTTTTCCTGAATTTAACCCAGATTTGTCTTCCATTACCCTTTCAGTTCTTTAACCTTCCAGCAGGGGAGTGCCTTACTCCTCCCATGCCAGCCGAGCCAAGACTTGACTTCGGGGCAATTGCAGCCTAGGCCTCCCACTGCTGCTCCCAGAAAATGTTCCTCCTAAATTTCCTGAGCCAAAACAGACAGTGCTGATTTCCTTTTCCTTTCTCCGAACCTGTTCCTGGCTGAACTCTAGGCCTTAGTGACGGCTCCTTCCTTCCCAAATACCTGTTTCCCAGGAGTCACGTCCCTTAACGAGTCTGACAGGCCTGCCCCAGACATGGGCATGGCAGATCCCATAGCGAATCCCAGACCGCACTCCCCTTACTGTGCTCTCCCTCCTGGCAGCATGCCACATGGGAAAAGCCCACCAGGAGCTGTCACCTCCAGAGACCCTGCTGCAGTCCTGCTACCACTGCATCAGCCCCACTACCAGGATGCCTCCCACCAACAGGGTACTGGGACCCTGCACTATAGAGGGATTCCAGCATCTTTCCTTTCCACCTTCCTGCTTCCAGCCTTTCCCTCCTACTTGCTGAACAATGAAACTCCTTCCTGAACCCCACAAAACTCCTGCCAGCCCTCCCTCGGAGACCATACCCTACATCGCACTGACGCTGCCATGCTGCCTCCTCTAGGCTGGGGGGGCACCCCCCAGGTACTTGACCTACTCAGAGCCGCCAACTCCCTATCTCTCTTCCCACCCCGAAGGACCAGGGCTTAAATAAAGGGCAAAACTACTTCTCCTGGTGGCAGAAAGGAGGACTTGCCTAAAAACGCTTCAGGGGAATAGGGGCCCCACCAGGAGGAGGAGGAGGAGGAGAACAAGAACTGCATCAGAGAGAGGGAGGTCCAAAATAAAGACTAGTAAGCCCAAACTGCAAGGGGGTCTTTCAAAATAAATACATACATACATAGAGGTCACAACATGCAACTAAATGGTAAAAACTACAATACCACCAAAAGAGGACATTGGTTTAATCAGCAAGTCGAAAATCTGTGAAACTCATTACCTCTTAGTGTTGTAAATAGTCCAACTGTGGAATCCTTTAAAACAGCACTTGACACACAGTTTGGGGACAACACCAACTAATGAGTTGGCGAGTCTAAATGGCTTAATTGCTTTTGACTCGTAATATTCTTACGATTCCTATGATACACATATACATTCATACATGCATACATACATATAGTACATACATACATAAAGAAGTAAGTAACAATGCACACTCCTGGACCAGAATGCCTACCCTTGTGCCTAGATGCACACCCTCGCGGTCATAATACCCAGAAAAACAAGCTGCACCTAGGGGCACTGGTGTAAAACCAGAGCCAGAACCTACAGAAAGCAAAGGTTCTGCACCCAGCAAAATCTGCATAGCCTACAAAAAGATACAAAGTGCGAAAAGAAAACACAGAAAAGGTACAATACCCCTCTCAAGCAAATACTCAAAACGTTTTGTGCCCCTAGACAAGTACTTTGTTAAGGGCCTAAGGGCCCCCTTTCCCAGCATTCCTTTTATGCATGTCCCTTAGAGGTATACTGATATATAGCCTCAGTTGGCGAGGGGGCGGTGCACACAAGCTGTAAATGGTCTGAGCCAAGTGCAAGTGTAATAGTACTCTGAAAATCAGTAAACAAATGCATGCTGTGTCCAAGTTGTTCATATTCTTCCCTGCAGCTCAAATTCAGGTCACAGCAAACAATCTGTAACAATAATGAAGAAAGGGCTAATTATCAAAACAGCAGTGCTTTACAATCTTAGATTTAAAGTTACATCAAAAAGGAGGCATATGCCAACTAGGACTGGGAATCAGATCAGAAAAAAGATGTGGGCTGTTCAGGTTTCGGGGAGGTTCAGTGAAACAGGCCAGATCAGGTTTCATTTGAAAAACCTGGAAAAGCAGTTTGTGATTATTATGTTGCTTGCATGCATGTGCAAGAAACATAGTGCCATCATCCGAGTTTTCGGAGGTGTGGCACCCCGTCTTCCAATTCAGTCAGTGAGTTTTGCAGCAGCCGCAGTTCTCCAATGACTGCTGCAGCTGTCTATGACAGCAGTCGAAAATGCAGTGGCATACAGTTGAAAGGGAGAGCTCCGCTTCAGTGAGCAGAGCTCTCCCCCACATACAAGCACGCAAGCATCGAAATTATGCATGGATGCGCCTCCTCCCTACCCCCACACACACACTGTATGGCTGACGGGGTGCCCAATCTCTGGCTCCATGCTGCACGCCTCAAAATTTTTTCAGGTGCCACGCTGGGAGCCCACCCCAGCGTGGCAAATCTTGTTATAGCCGACGGGTGCCCAATCCTCGTCAGCTCCAGCCCCCAAACAGTTTCCAGCTGCCACACTGGGAGCCCACCCAGCGTGGCAAACGTCCAACGCCATCTTAATTAAAAAACCTGTAAATAAAAACGGTCCCTCGTAGTCTCACTGCCCCCACCCGCACTCCACCCACTGTGCTCCCTGCCTCCCACACCCTCCTCACTCCATACTTACCCGGAGCTCGGGCAACAATCATCGGTGGACCGGAACATGTCTGCACTCTTCAAAACCGACCGCGACTGAGGAAATGCCGTAAGCTGTATAATGGAATAAATAGGGTTTTTCAACTTTGTTGCATATCTCAGGCATTTTGGGAATTTTGGACCAAATTTTCAACATGGGTTTTAGGTACCCCTCCTCATGAATTCTTGCACTGTCATGGCGTTAATCGGGGTCCAAGGGTGATTTCGCCGTCACTGCACGAAATCACCTTTTGGGGCCAATTAATGAAACTACACTGCCAGTGTTCATAAGGTGGGCTCTCAAAAAGCCTATGTTGGAAATTTGGTGAAAAAATTCCTAAAAATGACTGTTTTACGAGTGCACGTTGCACAGTTCCTACGCACGCTCATAAGTTTGCAAATTTTCAATATTTTCACTCCAGATTTTCCAACATTGCCATTTTACCTCACCTCCTTATGAGCAGTACAGCTGTCATTTTTCACATCTTGCCCAAAACGTGTTTCTGCCCATGTAGCATAATGGCTAGTCGGTGTGCTGAATCCATGTATGGGACACATTAAGAAAATCACAGTGATACTGTTCATGAGCAGAGGTCATAAAATGGCTATGTTGAAAATTTAAGAAAACATTCCTAAAAATGACTGTTTCATGAGCGTGCGATGCGCAGTTCCTACGCACGCTCGTAAGTTTGCGAATTTTCAATATTTGCACTCCAATGACTTCCAAATACCTAAACAGCACATACAAGCAAGCAACATTCGGCATTGACAAATGCTTGTTTTTGTATTGGTAAGCAGGATGCAGGGAAAGCGGTTAGGAGTGCAAAGGCACAGACAGAAGAGAGATTAGCACAGACAGTAAAGAAGGGGGACAAGACATTTTATTGGTACATTAGCAATAGAAGGAAAGCTGGGGGAGATAGTAAGGCTCAAAGGGGTGGGAGGGGTGTGTGTGTGTAGCGTGGGACATAGAAAAGGCATCGATACTAAATAAATACTTCTGTTCAGTATTCACGATAGAGGGGGAAGGACAGGGACCACAGCAAGGCAGCAGCAAAAACAAGGGGGGAGAGGTAAAAACCAGTCCCTTTACAGAAGAGAGAGTCCTGGAGGAACTTGCAAAACTGAGGGTGGACAAAGCAATGGGACCAGATGATATACACCCATATTAAAGGATTTACGGATGGTGCTAGCAGCACCGCTGGCGGCCCTGCTTAATGAGTCACTCGATACAAGGGTGGTTCCAGCGGACTGGAAGGGGGAAAATGTAGTCCCTCTCCACAACAGTGGTAGCAGGGAGGAGGCAGGAAACTACATGCTGGTCAGCTTCACCTCAGTAGTTGGTAAGATCATGTAGGTGCTGCTTAAGGGGAGGATTGTGGAACACTTGGAAACCATAGGTGCTCAGGATCCAAGGCAACATGGATTCAGAGCAGGAAGGTCATGTCAAAGAAATTTGATTGACATTTTTGACTGGGTGATGAAAGAGGTAGATTAGGGAGGAGCGGTGGATATTGCCTACCTCGATTTCAGCAAAGCCTTCAACACCGTACTCCACAGAAGACTAGTGAACAAGCTAGGTAGCCTGGGGGTGGGCCACAAGGTGGAAAACTGGGTTAGCAACTGGTTAAGGGACAGGAAGCAGAGGGTGGTAGTAAACTGGATCAAATCTGAGGAAAGGAGGGTGACCAGTGGGGTACCTCAGTGATCGGTACTGGGGCCAGTCCTTTTTAATGTCTTCACCAGTGACATTGCTGAAGAGGAAGGTTTGCCTATTTGCAGATGATACCAAGATCTGCAACAGAATAGATACACTGGACAGGGTTGCAAGAATGAGGGCGGATCTGAGAAGGCTTGAAGAGTGATCAGAGGTGTGGCAATTAAATTTTAATTCAAAGAAGTGCAGGATCATTCATCTGGGGTAAAGAAACCCAGCGGAAAGCTACAGGATGGGGGGGGATTGCTGACAGTCACCAGGGAAGAGAGGGATTTAGGAATAATCATCTCAGATGACCTAAAGGTGGCCAAACAGTGTAACAAGGCTGTGGGGAGGGCCAGTGGCATGTTGGGGTGCATATGGAGAGGTATCACTAGCAAAAGAAGGGAGGTGGTGATGCCATTGTACAAAACACTGGTGAGGCCTCATCTAGAATGTGATGTTCAGTTCTGGAGGCCGCATCTTCACAAAGACATTGACAGGGTGGAGGCAATCCAGAGAAGGGCAACCAAGATGGTGAAGGGCTTGCATCAGAAAGCATATGAGGACAGATTAAAAGACCTCAATATGTATACACTTGAGGAGAGGAGGGAACAGGGGGGATATGATAGAGACCTTCAAGTATCTTAGAGGCTTGAACAAAGTGCAGGTGGGTGACATCTTTCAGTACAAAAGTTGTACAAGGACAAGGCGACACGATAAGAGATTGGAAGGGGGGCAGGATAAGGAGAAATGTGAGAATGTTTTTCTTCATGGAGAGGGTGGTGGATGCTTGGAATAGCCTACCCCAGGAAGTGGTGAATGCTAACACAGTGGGGGGGATTCAAACATGCATGGGATAGAAATAAGGTAACCCTAGATGGGATGAAAAGAGGCAATTACCAATGACCAAGTAGGGTCAGCGGCCACTGATGCAGGCAAGGAATACGGGCAGACTAGGTAGGCCCACCAGTCCTTATCTGTCATCAACTACTATGTTACTATGTAAGGGCTTAAGAGCCCATGTTTCATGTTTTAAAGAGGCTGGTAAAGACGGTGGTGAATTTTGCATCCTTTCCCTAGCCTAGCCAGTCATGCAGTGAGGCTGTTGATGGTGCCAACGGGATGTCCTGCTAGAAGACACCTTGAAAAACAGCACCCTTAACCCTTCATTTAATTTTGGACTGAAGTGAGCCAATTCATGTTTGTCCCAACCTGGCTCAAAACTGGCCTGTAGGGCCAAATTTGCCAGCTTGCACGGCCCTGTCTCCAACTTGTCATTCAGCCCCAACCATTTTGTAGCAGCCAACTCAATTATCCAGCGGTTTTCCCTTCTCCTAAGCTTACCATCATAGGTGCCACCCCTTGGATAGCTGACCACCTTCTCGGTGTCAATGAACATGAATTTGTGCTGCCTAGGAACCCTGCTGCTTGCCACACAGACAGCAAAAGCATTCTCTTCATCTTCTTTTCCGACTGTCAGACAAATGAAGGTCAGGACTGGGAAACACGTAGGGTCGATCAGAAACAGAAATGCCCCCTTTTTGGTGTAGTATATCTAACACTGTAAAGGACTTCTGTTTTGATAATTAACCCTCTCATTATAGTTGCAGATTGTTTTCTGTGCCCTAAAGCTGGGCTACAGGGAAGACCATGGACAGTTTGGACACAGTCTGTATTTGTTTGCTTGGTTTTAATGTTTTTGATGCATACAATTTTATTTTCATTTGCACTTTGCACCTAAGGCTCAGAATATTTACAGCTAGTGTGTCTCCTTCTACCAAAGCTCTCTGTCACCGTACCTTTAAGGGACATGTATAAAAGAAATGCAGAAAGAGGGGCCCTTAAGCCCATAACAAAGTGCTTGTCTAGGAGCACAAAACATGTTGAGCAGTTTGCTTGAGATGGGTAGTGTACCTTTTCTGTATTCTCTTTTTGCACTTTGCCACAATAGCCTTTTAATAAACCCCTTGAACTCTTACTGAGGTTTTCGTGTCTTTTTGAAGCCTATGTAGTTTTGCTGGGTACAGAACCCTTTCTTTCTATAGGTCATAATGCCCTCCCTGGGACCAGAATACCCAGCTAGGTGCAGGAATACCCAGGCTTTGTGCCTGAATGTACATCCATATGGCTGGCGGTTGAGGTGAGCAGAGGATAAATGTTGGCTGCCATCTCAGCTGGGGTTCCAAAAGACCCAGGTGATACTGGTACAAGGAGAGAGGGAGGACCGCTATACTACTAGTGAATTACTTTTAGCAAATCAGAGTTCCTGCTGCTGTGGAGACCCTCCCCCCCCAAAAAAAAAAGCTGCATCAGGCAGTGGTGAGCAGATCGGGACTCTCAGTTCTCCAGTACAAGAACCACTGACTATCTGGGCAAGTTATTAGGGTTGGTCCTTACTTTTGTGGGACCAGGTGACAGAGGGGGGGATAAGTGGACTATGAGGGCAAGTTTTGGCTACTAACAAATGGGCAGATTTGGATCTGCAGGGTTTCAGTATTGTGTGTGTGTGTGTGTATGTGAGATGCACAGAAAAGCAGCAGTTTCAGTCACAGGCCATGAAGCAGGCAAAGTGAATTTAGAAGACCGGAAAAAGTGTATGGAGGATTTGTGAAAAATGTATTTGACAACTGTTGTTGTACTGAGTGTTGACTGTATAGGGCACAGAAATCCATATTTTATTTCTTTGCCCCCTACAGCAGGAGCAGGGCAGAGTAAATTTAGTAGATTGGGAAAGGCAGAGGGGAGTCTGAAGGATTTATTTCACAAATAATTTGATTGCTAGTGACATGGGGCACTGATGTCCAACTTTCTCGATTTTATTTTTTGCCTGTGAGTGAAAACCTAGTGAAGAAGGCTGCTGTAGTCTTTTACTGAGGATGAACAGGACACAAGAGGATGTCAGTGGGCAATGTGATGGGCGTGTGTGTGTGTGTGTGTGTGTGTGTGTGTGTGTGTGCCATCTGCCATTGTGTGTGTGTGTGTGTGTGTGTGTGTGTGTGTGTGTGTGTGCCATCTGCCATCGTGTGATGTTGTAGAAACCATGCAGAATTAAACTAGAAAAGAAAGGGATGCAGTGAGAAGCAATGGATTAGGGAAACATCCCACAATACCAGTTCCATCAAGTACCAGTTCTGTAAGTGGTAGTGGTTGGTTGTGATGGAGAAAGAGTTAGGACAGAGGCTGCGAGTCCTAGTTGTGGGGCAGGTGTATGCCTGAGAGGAAGGACTAGGGCTGGTTGTGTGTGATTGTCCTTCCAAAGAAACCTTGGTTCATTAGTCCCCAGAAGTCAACTGGTGCCACACCTACTGCAAGCAGTAACTTTCCAAGTCATTCCCAGTCATCCATTGCATCTGGTGATGAAAGCACCCTGAGCAAACCAGAAGCACACAAGTATCCCTCTGTTCTTCCCTTGAGTAATTTTAGGTCATCTACTCAAGGGGATATAAGACATCCATCCAAATCTGTGAAAGCAAGCCCTTCCCTCGTTTGCCTTATGCGAACAACACACTAGCTACCAGTGCCAGTATCTATGGCTTCATACTACTGGCAATACTACCAAGGAGAAACGCATCGGTCTTCTGTCAGTTGGGCTGTCACCCACTCACTGCCCCCAAGAGCGCAGTATGCTCACCTCCTATGACTTTGTACTGCAGGCAAACACACACCAACAACAACAGGCATCAGTTCTCCAGCGGTCAAGCCTCCCCTATGTGCTGGTCATCAAGGACACTACATTTTCACCTCCTTTGGCATCATACCATGGGCAACACCCATCTTCAATAGCAAGCATCGACCTTCCCTTGTTTGGGCAGTCGCACTTGCTCTGCAATCCAGGACTCATTACACTGCCGCCTCCTTGGCTTCATACTGCTGGCAACTCCCACCAACAACAACAGGCAGCACGGTCTCATGGCACCTTCACCCCTTCTGTCTTCCTCCTGCTACTAACCCATCAAGGGATCCGTTTTGGCTACAACAACTTGACACCCATAAACCTAGAGACACATGTATGGCCCACCGACTATGTCAGCCTTCTACCGTTCCAGAGACACCTTTACTATACCAGCTTCGATACCTGCTTCCTGCAGAATCTGGTGCTTCTCTGCTTCATCGACGATCTATGATTTGACATGCCATTACAAGATAGACACCTCAGGGTTTCTGTGTTTGTCAACCCACTGTTGGAGATACGCAATGGGCAGACTTCGAAAACACCTGACCTACCAGCAGTGCTTCGTATGGAGTAACCAACAAGAGACCATGACCTTTTCGCCACCCTTCTTCAAACAAGAACTAAACGTGTCACAACCTGGGTACATCACTTCTCTACTCCAGTGGCCAGAGTCTAACAAAACCCATCATTTGTTCAGCTGCTGCACTCCATCAAACCAGCTTAACTGCAATTGGAATGGGACCCAGCCTCTTCAGCTTGGGCTGTGCTTCTCTCCCATCTCAACTCCAGCATCTTAGCTCCTGCTGACACTGTCAGATAGGGTAGTTAGAGGTTCTTAACTCCCAGTGCCTGGAGGAAAGGCATACCCAAGGCCTTGGATCCTCAGAGGTTTCCCCTACAGACTGTTTTTCTTCTCTACTCTGTACCAAGGAATTCAAAATTTCTGTGAGCTAGAGAGGGTCCCACAGTTTATTTTTTCTGACCTTTTTGGCTCCTTAACAAGGAACTCCCATTCTCTTTAGCCTTAGGTTCAGATATGGCACCTTTAACTGAGTGGAAATTTGTAAAATAAGTCAACGGTATTGTAGTGCCTCAAAGTTGTGGCAATACAGAAATGAGGAAGTAATATAAATAGGGGTTTACAGGTGCCCAGGGTGCCTGCTGTTTGTATGGGTCAAGCAGCGTACAAGTAGCAAGTGGCTCCTCATCAGTTAATTCCCCTCACTGTAAGGGAAAACAGTGGTACAAAGATAGAAAAAGTGCCCTGTGCACTAAAAGCATGTCAAAAAGCAGATTTATATGCAGCACAAGTAACACTGGTCTGGATGAAATGTTGTGCTGAGCTGCTCATGCACAGCATTCAACTCCAGCCATTCTGTAACCAGAAGCTTGGTTTTAAAATTTAAACTGTTGAGTTGCAGTAGTTCCTGCTAGCAGTGGAGAGGAGAGGACGCAGAAAGTTAAGGGGAACCAGGAAAGGGCTTACCTGGTGGGTTGAAGCCGTTCCCCGAGGGCTGTTCTACGTGCTAGCTCTGGCTCCAGCTAGTGAAGCCGCCTGAAAGCTCCGGTGCAGTCTGCGGTGCCATCAGGCACCAGTAAAGTAAAAAACCCATCCCGCTGTGTGCCGCAGGGCTTGGCACCCCGTTTATTTATTTTATTTATTTTAAATTAGTTCTCCGGTCCCCCATCAGCGGCTTCTGAGGTGCCGTATCTTCAGAAAGAGTGAGAGTTAGTGTCGGGATGAACCGAAAGGCCCCCCGCCATCCTCCGTGCCACCTGAAAGCCCTCCCTCTGCAGAGAATCTTTCCACCTCCCGATCCAGCCTCCTCATATCCTGCTCTGGTGTGGTGAGTTGGTGGCAGCACATGGCAAAGTGCTGCCCACCCTAAACAAGGAGAGAAAAGTGTAATAAATATTCTAAAAGTGTGCACTTTGCTCAGAAACTCAGGACAGCTCAAAGTTGTGGGGAAATTCCCTCAGAGGCCCAAATTTAAATAATTATGTATTCGCTAAGCTAGTGACACCCACAGGCTGGGGCCCGAGAGCCAGGCCAAAGGAAAGGCCTTTTGAATATTCATTAGGGAGGCAGGACAGGGTGGAGAGACTAAGAGGAAAAGGGGCTCAGCTGCAAAAGTGGCCAGAGAATTTAAAGGGGAACATCAGACCCCATAATAAAGAGGGACTAAGTGGCAGTCTAGCCCAAGTTAGGCCCAGGACAGGCCAAGTAGTTCTTAAAGAGGTAAGCCAGCCCAGAGATTTAAAGGGGCCTGTCAAGCTTAATAGGGCAACCAGGCCCAGTACAGTTAGGGCAGCCAGGCCCAGTAGTAGTTAGGGTAACCCGACCCAGTACAGTTAGGGCATCCAGACCCAGTAGTAAATGGGGCAAGCAGGCCCAGTGTATTTAGGGCAGCAGGCCTAGTGGCAATTAGTGCATCCAGGCTCAGTATTAAATAGGGCAACTAAGCCCAGTACAGTTAGGGCAGCCAGGCCCAGCAGTATTTAGGGCAGCTGGCACATGGGTAATTAGGGCAACCAAGCTCAGTAACTGGGGCATTCACATTGAAGTGCTCAGAGGTAGCCAGATCCTAATAAAGAAAGACCCTAGGAGGAAAAAGAGTCCAACCAAGGGGTGCTTTGCACACAATGTACTATAAAGTGACTGTTAGCTACTGTACTGTTTCTACAAATGGTTTATTCCTCAAGCATCTAAAGTGTTGTGTTGATTGCATAAAGCAACAGATTGTATTCTGTTACATTAGGATTGTGGTTATTTGCCCCTGAAGTGAACAACTGCCCTGGATTGTTGCAATTTGTCCCTGTTCCAGGCAAGTTGTCCCTGACAGTGAACAATTGCCCTGGATTGTTGCAATTTGCTCCTGCTCCAGGCAGATTGCCCCTGCAAATGAACAATTGCCCCGGATTGTTGCAATTTGCTCCTGCTCCAGGCAGATTGCCACTGAAGTGAACAATTGCCCCATATTGTTGCAATTTGCCCCTGCTCCAGGCAAGTCATCCCTGCAAGTGAACAACTGCCCTGGATTGTTGCAATTTGCCCCTGCTCCAGGCAAACTGCCCCTGAAGTGAACATCTGCTCTGGATTGTTGCAATCTGCTCCTGCTCCAGGAAAATTACCCCTGCAAGTGAAATTCCAGCGTACAGTGCTAACAGAAGTGTCAGTGTGCAGGGCAAAGTCTGTGACTCAATCGTCAGCCTCCATCAACTCTTCACCTCAGCAGTCTTCAGCCAGCAGAGAACTTCAGCATCTTCTTGCCCTATCGTCCGCCATAAGCCAAACTTGTCATCCCTTGGAGAGTTGCAGCCACCGGTTCCTGATCAGCTTGGAAGTGAGATGACTGGAAAAGAGACTCATCCGTCATTTCCAGACACCCGCCGTCAGACGAGTCCATCGTAGCCAAGGTGTGTTCATGGTTTCCGGTTTCTTATTTTGTTCTTTAATCTTGTGGAATCCTGATCTTCATCTTCCAGCTTTTCTTTCTGCTTGTTTTGTCCTACATCACCTGTGCAATCTTCTGGGAAACAGCTCAAGTTTGGTGGTCCTCCAAGTGTATCCATCGCCAAAGCAGCTCAGCAGTGTCTTCTTCATCCTTGGCAGTCCTCCAAGTGGATTCTTCACCAAGTCTGGTGTTTCATCTTTGGCAGCACTGGTTGAGTGTCGGTGCCAGAAAAACCCGCAGCAGTTCTTCTTCATCCTTGGCAGCCCTGGTTGAGGGTTGGTGCCGAGGGAACAGCAGCAGATCCTTCTCTTGTGGCAGTCCTGCAGGTGGATTCCTCCCCACATTCTGTTTCTTCATCCTTGGCAGCCCTGGTCACAGGTTTGTGCCAGGGAAGAGCTTAGCCCAGTTCAGTCAGTTTGCGCTCTGATATTCCGGCAACTCTGGAGAGTGGATTGGCCGATGACAAAGGTCTGTTTACCAATCTCTCCATTTCCCTTGCAACCTCTCATAGGTTTTACTGGTAAGCTTGGTGCCAAGCAGGAGTTCCCTTTCTCTTTACTCCTACTCTTCAGCTGTTCTTGAAGACAATGGAACATCTGCATCTTATAGACTTTGAGAGTGTTATACTTCTTGGTGGTTGTACACTGTATGCTTGTTGTAGATTGTGATAAAGTAATGCGTAGGCCTTTTAGTAGGATATTTTAGATTCATAGAGTATCACAGAGTGGCCTTAAGCAGAGGTGCACCTAAAGAGTGGTAACAAAAGTAGAGCTGTTAGAGTGTTATTCACTGCTTATAAGAGTTGTTCCCCTTCCTTCCCTGTTATTGTGTCTACCTTCCCTGTTTATGAATAAAAGTCTGCCACGCATCAAACTTCCAGATTGTCTCCTGCTTCTCCTTAAAGGGTGTTTCCTTTCACCCAACCTTACTTGAACCACAGCATTGTCTCACCAGTCTACCTGCTTGAGGTGATGCTGGGTATGCAGCTGGGACAGGCAAACTTCATGGTCAGCACCCAGTTGATAGGATCACCACACCGTAAAAAAAACATTTTTTAGCGTTGCCGTCAGGATTTAAATTTAAGGAGTCTAAAGCCAGAGCTTCTGGAGTAAAGATGTAAGCAGTACCAGGTTGTGGTAGTGGATTGTCTGGAGAGGATCATGCATCTATCGGCAATGGAGATATAGAAATTGAGATGGAGGACTGAGAGAATATACCTCCCTCACCCCTCACAATGCCATATTATTTTGGGGTGCCTTGGCTTCCCCAGTTCACAGGAGAGAAGGACAGAGTTGGAACCAGTAGTTTAGGGGAATTCCATTCCAAAATGCAGGCCATGTTCCGATTGTATCAAGTTCCAGAAAGACAGAAGGTGGAGATACTTATCGGACAATTAAAAGGGGGCTGCTCACAGAGAGGTGCAATCATGGCCTGCAGGAGCCAAGACCACGGCTGATCAAATCCTGTAGAGGCTACTGCAAATATTTGACACTCACACTATATTCAGTCTAAAAACTAAATGTTTCTCTCGAACACAGAGGCCTCAGGAGACTCTCCGGGAGTACGCTTTGAGCCTCCAAGAGTTACTGAGAGCAATCGAAAGAGTGGACACCTGAGAGATCACTGACCCAGATCATGTTCTGGCAGAAAGATTTGTGGAGGGGGGACACAGTGAAGCTCTGAGAAGGGAACTGTGGATGTTACAGCTCCAAGACCCAGATGCAGACTTTCTGGATTTTAAGGAAAAAGCCATAAAGGTGCTAGGATCAGGTCAAGTGGGAGAGGATGTGGTAACCTATCCACAGATGGTGATGCCTCTGAGTGCAGCATGGCTGGGATATCTGATAGAGGGATTGACACGAGAAGACCCATGGCATAGGCAGCCACTAAGAGAGGAACTGTCAGGCAAAGAGTGGATATATGGTCAAGAATCCATGGGTGGCTACCCAGGTTATCTCTCAGACGCCTGACCCTTGTGTGGTCAGATGGCACAAGTGCTAATTTGCCCAATGGCAACCAGCTCCAGCCAAAACTCAGCCTTGATGGAACAGATTGCTACCTTGACGTGAGCTATGACAGAAGTTTGTAAGGAAGTGAAAGGGCTCAAGGAGGGCTGGAGAAGAGAAGCCGCCCAGATGCAAGACGAACAGAGAAGATGGTTTGATGAACTCCAGTCCAGTAGAAGAGGAGAAGGAAGGCACCCTACTGACCAATTTGATGGCCAAGGCAGACCGATATGCCATAAATGTGGAGTCAGTGGCCATATTGCAAGGTGATGCCAGCAACCTCCAGAACCTGTGATGGCTTTAAACAGGTAATCTTCTGGGATGGGGACCGATCCTCAGAGAATGATCAATCAGGTTCAAGCCCGTTAATGAACTGATCCAATTTTATTGGAAGAAGACCAACCGTTCCAGTTTTGGTGGATGGAACTGAGTCAATGGCTTTGTTAGACACCGGATCTCAGGTCATGACTATGCAGGGGTGATATTTTTGACAACATTGGAGGATAGAAGATCTTCAGCCACTGCCCAAGTCATGGATCACACTAATTGCGAGTAATTGAGCTGAGGTTCCGTATTTAGGATACTTAGAAGCGAGCATCCAGCTGGGTAAAAATGTGCAGGAAGGTCAAGGGATCATCATCAGTGAGGCAGAAGGTGATAGCTTGCTACCACTTAGCCTAGGGATGAACTTTCTACAAAATTGTCTGGAAGACTTGGCACAGATCTTATGAAACCAAGCAATAAGGTCTCCATGTATTGAGAAACGAGGTCTGCAGCAGACAATACATCTCCTCCAGTGCCACCAATGATTTGCGAGCAACACTGGTGAAATAGGGAAAGTTCAAGTTTCCGAAGCCCGACCTATCATCCTGAAGTCAGGGACTGAGACTACCCTGTGGTGTAAGGCCAAGGTAGGACCTCACAGTCAGGACTATGATGCCTTGGTTGAACCATGCCCGACAGAGAAAGAAGAGCCCATACTGTGTGCTAGGAGTGCGGCTAAGGTTACCAAAGGAAGAATTCCTGTGTGAGTCATTAACTATGGAAATCATGATGTGCGACTCCATAGAAATCAGCAGGTGACTCAGCTGCACACTGTGTCTTTGCAAAATATTGTAGAACCAGAGGATGAAGCTCATGAGAAAATCAAAACACCAGACATTGGAGAGGAGGAAGAAGAGACCTCTTGTAATTCCAGCATACCAGTGTGGATACGAGAGATTAACCTGAGGATGTTATCCAAGTTTTATTGAAGAACCAGGAAGCTTTCAGTCAGCATCCCCTTGACTTTGGTTTGGCACAAGAGGAACAGCATGATATCCATACTCTTCAACATCCACCCATCAGAGAGAGATTTTGACCAATTCCCCTGGTCATGTACCAGATTGTAAAAGAAATGATTTGGGAGATGAAGGAAGCCAAGGTGATAAAAGAAAACCATAATCCTTGGGTTGCTCCCATTGTTCTAGTTAAAAAGTAGGAGAGAAAGATACAGTTTTGTGTCGCTTATCGGAAATTGAATAGTATAATGCATAAAGATACCTACCTGTTACTGAGGATAGAAGACTCTCTCACCACCTTACAGTTTGATGTGATTTTCTCCACCCTTGATCTAATGACTGGGTATTGGCAGGTACCCATGGCTCCAGAAGACCAAAAGAAAACTGCCTGTATAACACCAATGAGTCTATTCGAATTCACCCGCATGCCCTTTGGGTTATGTAATGCCCCAAGAACGTTTCAGATGCTGGTGGAATGCTGCTTAGGAAGTCGGAACTTTGACATTTTGCTATTGTACTTTGATGACATCATCATCTATTTCTAGACCCACTGAGAGCATCTGCAGCATTTAGAAGAGTTCTTTACTCGACTAATCCGATATGGTTTAAAAGTGAATCCTTCCAAGTGTCATCTTCTACAGTCTCAGGTGAATTATTTAGGTCACATAGTGCCTGCCAATGGGGTGTCCCTGATCCTGAAAAACTGAAAGCGGTAAAAGAATGGCCAGTTCCCATAACAGTACAAGATATCAGGAGATTCTTGGGTTTCATTGGGTATTACCAGCAGTTTGTAAAGAACTTGTCCAAAACAGCTTTACCACTAAACAAACTTCTTAGAGGAATCAAGGCAGGACAAATACCCAAGAAGCGACCAGTCAAGTGGACCAAAGAGCAAAAAGAGGCTTTTGACCAACTGAGGCAAATTCTTACTCAAGCACCTATGCTAGCATACCCTGACTATTCCACACCCTTCCAGCTGTACACAGTTGCAAGTAATAAAGGGCTAGACACAGTGTTGGTGCAGGAACAAGAAGGCATCGAGCATGTCATAGCGTATGCAAGCCATGGATTAAGAGGGCCACAGTGAAACAATTCTCATTTCAGTTAATTTAAATTGGAATTTCTAGCCTTGGTCTGGGCATTTACCGAAAAGTTTAAGCACTACCTAGCAGTCACTCCTTTTACGATGTTTACTGATAATAACCCACTGCCATATTTGAACACAGCAAGACTGGAAACTCTAGAGCAGTGATGGGCTTCAAGATTAGCCAACTACCAGTTTTCCATAAAGTAACGCTCAAGTAGATCTAATGCTAATGTGGATGCACTATCCAGAATGCCTAATCAGACAGAGAGTGAGATGGATGAGACACATCTAGAGAATACAGAAATGCCACCTTTTCTTCAGGTACCCTCAGAAATCATTCAGGCCTGTTGTCAAGTCAATGTAATTGAAGACATAAAACCAGAACAGAAACCAGAATGTCTGGACCAGTTTGCAAAACAGAATAACCTGTGGGTGCAGTTGCAAAATCAAGACCCAGTACTTAAGCAAACTAAAACTTATGTTTCAGCAAAACAGAATATACCACTTCAAGAACAAGGGAAGATGGATCCAGAAGCAATAAAGTTATGGAGACACAGGACTCGTTTGACCATAAAAGACTCTAAGCTCATTCGAAAAACCTGAGACCCAACCACTGACTGTGAGATCTCCCAGACCATTGTTCCTAAAAAGAGCGCATCAGTAATACTGGATGCATATCACAATCACTCTGGACACTTCAGTAACAAGAAGACAGAAGCCATAATTAGAAAGTGATTCTATTGGATTAGGATGAGAAGTGACGTTATTAAATGGTGTGAAGAATGTCCAACCTGCAGTCTGAAACATCCCAATAAAAGCAAGCTCCTCTGCATCCTATAGTTAGTAAGGCACCTCTTGAATTAGTTGCTTTGGATCACCCCAAGCTAGAACTCAGTGCTACTGGTCAAACATACATTTTAACAATGGTGGATCATTACTCCAATTTATGGTTGTCAGTGCTGTTAAAGATTTGTCTGCCAGAACCACGGCTGAGACATTTTTAAAACTCTTTGTCCGTCCTTATGGGTATCCAACCAAGATCTTGACTGATCAGGGAACCGCTTTTGAAACACAGCTCTTTAAAGAACTCTGTACCTTGTATGGCAGGAAAAAAAATTAAAAACACCGCACATCACCCTCAATGCAATGGACTGTGTGAGCGAAAAAATCAAACTCCTGGGAATGTTAAGAGCTCTTCCTGAATATAGACGTCCGTATTGGTCAGCCTTACTTCCTGAATTCGCCTATTTGTACAATAATACAGTCCACTGTTCAACTGGATACGCACCTCACTACCTTCACCATGGTAGACTCCCCATGGATCTAGTACTTGAAGTCCAACCAAATGAATCACCTGTTACAGAGTGGGTACAAGAACATAGCAAAAGATTACAAGAAGCTGGTCAAATTACAAGTCAATGCATGGAACAGGTATGACTTAAGCAAAAAGTGACCTATGATGCTAAAGCCAATGTGACCCCATTGCAGATTGGAGAATGGGTATTGCTAAGAAGGACTCAGAAGTGTCACAAGTTAGCTACCAGATGGGAAACAGAACCTTTTCTAATTGTTGAAATCCCCTACCCTGACTTACCTGTGTACAAGATTCAAAAAGAGACTGGTAGTGGTACGAAAATAGTGCATAGAAATCTTCTTAAACCTTGTACCTTCAGAGACAGTGCTCTAACCGACACTACAAGGAAAGCTACATCAGAGGAGAGGCAGGAGAACCCTACCCACCAAGTAATAGAAATGGATTTACCGAGAAAACGGTGTGTAGATCCTTATGTTAGGTATGCAAATGTATGTTCAGGTAATCGTCCTTTAGCTGAACCAGTAGAAACTCCTGAACCTCCTGATTTACCAGAACCAGCAGTTAGTCCTCTAGAGCCAGAACATATTAATGTAGAACCAGTAGCTTTTCAGCCTTGTAGATCTCAGAGATCTAATTTTGGTATCCCTCCTAGGAGATACGGTACATATTAGAAGCTCTTCAAGTAGCACTGTCCTTTTATGGATAGACCTGTTCAGAGTAATTCCCCAGACACGGTCACTTAGCTAAGTAAATAAGAAAGTTTTCTGAAAGTTATAGATGTTTTAAAAATGTTTTAGTAAAGTACATAAAGATTCAAGTAAAATGTTAAAGTGTTAAGAAATGTTATAAACACCCATAGAAGTAATATTTAGGAAAAGTTTTATAGACTGTTTAAAGGGAATACATGAGGACATGTATTTTTAGGCATGCTCGAATCTATAATGCCCCAAAGTTGTGGCAATACAGAAATGAGGAAGTAATACTGTATAAATAGGGGTTTACAGGTGCCCAGGGTGCCTGCTGTTTGTATGGGGCTAGCAGGGTACAAGTAATAAGTGGCTCCTCATCAGTTAATTCCCCTCATTGTAAGGGAAAACACTGGTACAAAGATAGAAAAAGTGCCCTGTGCATTAAAGCATGTCAAAAAGCAGATTTATATGAAGCACAAGTAACAGTGGTCTGGATGGAATGTTGTGCTGAGCTGCCTATGCACAGCATTCCACTCCAGCCATTCTGGAACCAGAAGCTTGGTTTTAAAATTTAAACTGTTGAGTTGCAGTAGTTCCTGCTAGCTGTGGAGAGTAGAGGATGCAGAAAGTTAAGGGGAACCAGAAAAGGGCTTACCTGGTGGGTTGAGGCCGTTCCTCGAGGGCTGTTCTGCATACCTGCTCTGGCTCCAGCTAATGAAGCCGCCTGAAAGCTCCGGTGCGGTCCGCGGTGCCATCAGTCACCAATAAAGTAAAAAAAACCATCCCGCTGTGTACCACAGGGCTTGGCACCCCATTTATTTATTTTATTTGTTTTAAATTAGTTCTCCAGTCCCACGTTGGCGGCTTGTGAGGTGCCGCATCTTCAGAAAGAGCGAATGTTAGCATTGGGACGACCTGAAAGGCCCCCTGTCATCCTCTGTGCTGCCTGAAAGCACATCCACTGCAGAGAATCCTCCCACATCCTGATCCAGCCTCTTCGCATACTGCTGTGGTGTGGTGAGTTAGTGGCAGCACATGGCAAAGTGCTACACGCCCTAAACAAGGAGAGAAAAGTGTAATAAATATTTTAAAAGTGTGCGCTTTGTGCAGAAACCCAGGACAGCTCAAAGTTGTGGGGAAAGGCCTTCAGAGGCCCACATTTCAATAAATAAGTATTTGCTAAGCTAGCGACATCCACGGGGAAGGGCCTGAGAGCCAGGCCAAAGGAAAGGCCTTTTGAATAGTCATTAGGGAGGCAGGACAGGGCGGAGAGACTAAGAGGAAAAGGGGCGCAGCTACAAAAGTGGCCAGTGAATTTAAAGGGGGACGTCAGACCCCCCCAAAAAAAGAGGGACTTAGTGGCAGTCTAGCCCAAGTTAGGCCCAGAACAGGCCTAGTAGTTCTTAAAGGGGCAAGCCAGCCCACAGATTTAAAGGGGCCTGTCAGGCTTAATTAATAGGGCAACCAGACCCAGTACAGTTAGGGAAGCCAGGCCCAGTAGTTAGGGCAACCCGGCCCAGTACAGTTAGGGCATCCAGGCCCAGTAGTAAATAGGGCAGCCAGGCCCAGTGTATTTAGGACAGCAGGCCTAGTGGCAATTAGTGCATCCAGGCCCAGTGGTAAATAGGGCAACCAGGCCCAGTGTATTTAGGGCAGCAGGACTAGTGGCAATTAGTGCATCCAGGCCCAGTAGTAAATATGGCAACCAGGCCCAGTACAGTTAGGGCAACAAGGCCCAGCAGTATTTAGGGCAGCAGACTCATGGGTAATTAGGGCAACCTAGCTCAGTAACTGGGGCATTCACATTGAAGTACTCAGGGGAGTCTTTGATAAAGGGCTTTGCCCGAAACATGTCAGACGGGGTTTGGTGTCTTGTACGTATTTATACATTAAATGGAGTGTTTTTAAGTGAAATTGGATAAAGCGTCCTTCTTTACGGGCTTGCATGTGCTTGGAACTTGAATTTTGTGTGCTCAGGGGTAGCCAGATCCTAATAAAGAAAGACCCTAGGAGGAAAAAGGGTCCAACCAAGGGGTGCTTTGCATACAACGTACTATAAAGTTACTGTCAGCTACTGTACTGTTTCTACAAACTGTTTATTCCTCAAGCATCTGAAGTGTTGTGTTGATTGTATAAAGCACCGAGACTGTACTGTGATACATTAGGATTGTGTTTATTTGCTCCTGAAGTGAACAATTGCCCTGGATTGTTTCAATTTGCCCCTGTTCCAGGCAAGTTGCCCCTGCCAGTGAACAATTGCCCTGGATTGTTGCAATGTGCCGCTGTTCCAGGCAGATTGCCCCTGAAGTGAACAATTGCCCCACATTGTTGCAATTTGCCCCTGCTCCAGGCAGATTGCCCCTGAAGTGAACAATTGCCCTGGATTGTTGTAATTTGCCCCTGCTCTAGGCAAATTGCCCCTGAAGTGAACAATTGCCCCAGATTGTTGCAATTTGCCCCTGCTCCAGGCAGATTGCCTCTGCAAGTGAATACTTGCCCCAGATTGTTGCAATGTGCCCCATTCAACACAAATTGCCCCTGCAAGTGAACAATTGCCCCAGATTGTTGCAATCTACCCCTACTCCAGGCAAATTGCCCCTCAAAGTGAATGCCAGTGTACAGTGCTAACAGAAGTATCAGTGTGCAGTGCAAAGTCTGTGACTCACTCTTCAGCCTCCATCAACTCTTCACCTCAGCAATCTTCAGCCAGCAGAGAATTTCAGCATCTTCTTGCCCTATTGTCCACCATAAGCCATAATAGAGTCCCTTGGAGAGTCGCGGCCGCCAGTTCATGATCAGCTTGAAAGTGAGACGACTGAAAAAGAGCCTCATCCGTCACTCCCAGATGCCCGCCGAGAGACGAGTCTGTTGTAGCAAAGGTGTGTTCGCAGCCGCCGGTTTCTTATTTTGTTCTTTAACCTCGTGGAATCCTGATAGTCATCTTCCAGCTTTTCTTCCTGCTTGTTTTGTCCTACATCAACTGTGCAATCTTCTGGGCAACAGCTCAAGTCTAGTGGTCCTCCAAGTGGATCCATTGCCAAAGCAGCTCAGCAGTGTCTTCTTCATCCTTGGCAGTCCTCCGAGTGGATTCTTTGCTAAGTCTGGTGTTCCATCTTTGGCAGCCCTGGTCAAGGGTCGGTGCCAGGAAAACCCACAGCAGTTCTTCTTCGTCCTTGGCAGCCCTGGTTGAGAGTTGGTGCCAGGGAGACAGCAGCAGATCCTTCTCTTGTGGCAACCCTGCAGGTGGATTCCTTGCCACATTCCGTTTCTTCATCCTTGGTAGCCCTGGTCAAGGGTTTGTGCCAGGGAAGAGCTTTACCCAGTTCAGTCAGCCTGTGCTGTGATATTCTGGCAACTCTGGAGAGTGGGTTGGCCAATGACTAAGGTCTGTTTACCAATCTCTCAATTTCCCTTGCAACCTCTCATAGGTTTCACTGGTAAGCCTGGCGCCAAGCAGGAGTCCCCTTTCTCTTTACTCCTACTCTTCAGCTGTACACAAAGACAATGGAACATCTGTATCTTATAGACTTTGAGAGTGTTATACTTCTTGGTGGTTGTACACTGTATGCTTGTTGTAGATTGTGATAAAGTAATAAGTTATACCTCTTGATGCGTAGGCTCTTAGTAGGATATTTTAGAGTCATAAAGTATCATAGAGTGGCCTTAAGCCAAGGTGCACCTATAGAGTGGTAACAAAATTAGAGCTGTTAGAGTGGTATTCACTGCTTGTAAGAGTTGCTCCCCTTCCTTCCCTGTGACCGTGTCTACCTTCCCTGTGTATGAATAAAAGCCTGCTGGACATCAAACTTCAGATTGTCTCCTGCCTCTCCTTAAAGGGTGTTTCCTTTCACTCAACCTTATTCAGACCACAGCGTTTTCTCACCAGTCCACCTGCCTGAGGCGACGCTGGGTGTGCAGCTGGGACAGGCGATCTTCATGGTCAGCACCCAGTTGATAAGATCATCACAGTATGTTACATAACCACCACACCACTCCGGCATATCAGAGATCAGAAGCCCAGTGAAGTGAATTGGCAGCTTGCTGGGGTTCAGTCACTGCTTAAATTGGCTAGAGCCGCATCGCAGGACTTCAGACTAGTCGACTTCTTTTCTCCTTCCTCTCACCCCTCCTCCAACTCTGGCATTCTCCCGACACTCCTGAGACCTCATATTTCTTCAGCCATATGTCTTTGTCTATGGCACCTCTAACTGGGTGGAGATACAGATAAGCTGATGGTACATTACATAAGCACTGCACCACTCCAACACATCAGAGATCAGATACTCACTGAAATACAGACTGCCTCTAACAACTTTGGATCTCCTCCGGTGGAAACAGGGTCAATCTCGCATTACTGTGACAGTATGGATTTCCATATGTAACATTTGATATATTCACATTTTAATACCCTTGTTGAAAAAAACACAACAAAGAAAAATATTTGGAGGAATTTAAAACAATGTGGGTGTGTTGTGTTCTCTTCTGTTTTCTTGCAGATAGAACTGGGCTTTACCATCGTTTCCCTGTGAGTGACAAAAGAAGGAATGACATAAGAGGCTGAATACATCATGAATGTGAAGACTGTGTCAAGGTGCCAGTGTGCATCCTGGCCCCTTTGTGTTAATATTTGTGTAACCCACCTATGGCTGGGTTACTTAGGTCCTCCTCCCTCTTTGGGTTAAGTGTGTCTTTCTGCCCGGTTTGTTCATGCCTCCTGTGGGTGGAGCTTCTGTGGGTCTGAGCCCTACCCTGGTGAGGAGGGGTGGCTGGCTATTTAAGGGGGCTGTTTGGCACCTTTTGGGGGTCTTTTTCCCCGTGTAAGAAGTCAGTGGATGGGTCTGCATGAGTGGGGTGAATTGCCCACTGCTGTCTCCATTGCAAGGCCTGTAATATGGTCAGCGGCAGTTTGTGGCAGCAGTCTCCCAGTAATAAGAGACCTGGATGGCTGGATTTGAACCCGCAACTGTCTGGTGGTGGAGGGAGTTTGTTTGCATGCCACTAGTCAGAAGGATGGAGGGTTGGGAGTGCTGTTTAATCCTAGCGTTTAATGTAGTGTAATGCTTGATATGCCGTGAATAAAGTTTGCATCGAAAGATTTTTTTTTAGCCCAATGATTTGCATAAACATTACAATGACCACTTCATATAGTGGGCACAGTTAAATTACACAAATGTGCCCATTATAAGTGGGTTATACTCCATTGTGGGTTTCTCTAGCCCAGAGATCAAATTTGTAAACATGTTTCTGCCTGGCAAGCATGTTTAAATTAAATTTGGGATCACCCTATTCTGGCAAGTTTGGAGTGGATTTTAATTTATTTAACTGTAACTGGATGATATACTGCTAACCACCCTTTCAGCCCTAGCCTAGCACCCCTTGGTTCTGAAGTCATCTGCGACAAGGCCCTGTGTCAACGTAGCCAGCTGCCGGTAAGGATTGAACTGTCTTACTCTTGGGACTGGTCATGTTACTGCTGTTGTGAATTCCAACCCATCTAACATCAGGTACCCCAAGACATGGGAAGGGGGACTTACAAACATGGGGGCTCATCTGGAGACCTACAGCGCTGGCGCTACATCCCCCACAGCAACATCCTCAACAGTGTCAGAAACCTGTCGACACCCCCAACACCGATGCGTCCCTGTAATGACCAGCAACACCATGACGCCCAATGTGGGGGACTGTGCCCCACAACCCCCTACTATAGATGTCTAACTCTACATCGCACAGACAGTGGAGTTAGGTATATATCCCCCCGTCACAGGAAAGTCCATCGAAGTGAACTCCTCATCACTGTGATATAGGCGTGGTCGGGGTTTCGCTGTGAGGGGGATCGCTGTGCTGGTATTTGCCATAAAGGTGGCATACCCTCATCCAGGATGATCCCAATGTGGTGAAGACCAGCAATGGTGGACATGGAGTTTCCCAGACTTTGAAAAGTTTCAGCTGTTAGGAATAATATTTGGGCAACATGGCGAAGTGATTGTTTTCATGCCTTTGGAGTTTTCAGGTGCCTGTCTGTCTGTGAGGGCAGTTTACCATGTGTCCAGACATGTGAGGGGCATGCAAATTGCCCTGTAGGTGTCTCCTGATTGAACTGTGAACTATGGACTAGTGGAGAGAGGTGGCAGGAGTTTGGAAGGACTCGTAGGCTGAGATTTGTCCCCAGTGCAATCGCTGCTTTTAACAGTAGGCAAACATGGCCACTGCTCCTGGAGGGAATGAAGTTTCAGTTCCAGTGGCTCTGCAGAGATGGCTCTGGAGTGTGGTTGAGCACTCTGCTGAGAAGCACTGTATTTATTGTGAAGTGGAGGGAGCGAATGTAATTCTTCAGCCTGTACCTGAATGTTGCATTCAAAAGCATCTGCATCCCATGTTATCTGCCTGGTCTGCTGGGGCTGGGGAAGTCCAGTACTTCCTCAGATTTGGCCATGGATGAGTGGGACAAGTTAATTACCGCTTCAGAATCAATGGTTGTTGCCGATGCCCCGGTGCCAGTGGGGCCCCCACCAGTAAGTGAAGCCCCGGATTCTGTAACTCAGGAGCAGGACGATACTCCCCGTCCACCTGGTGATGAAGCATAGCCTGCCTCACCCATCTATTTGCTGGTCACCCAATCTAATGCCAGCCATGAAAGTTTGGAAGGACTGGCTGCTCCAGATATTTGTAAACTGTCTGAAGGCCCCTTGCCCCCCAGCTCTGGTAGTGGTCGAGGCCGAGGTGGCAGGCCAAAGGTGCTGCCCCTACAGTGTGTTGAACGTCTTGCCCGAAATGAACCCTCTCAACCAGCTAAGGTAGCCTCTGCTCTGACTGACTATCCTGAGGATCCCTCTGTCATGCTGCCTTCTTCCCAGTCAGCAAGGCCTGGTACAGTGGACACTCGCATGGTGTTGCTCGAAGGGTGTAGCCATGTTAGTGATGGAGACTTGAAATGTGACATCCCCTCAGAGAGGGAACTTTCACTGGCAACACCATAGAAAGATAGGCCCAGCCTGGTGGCTAAGTGCTGACAATGCAGGGAGCAGTATGAGAAATTGTCCATGGATGACCCTAATGTCCGGAGGCACTGGGAAGGCATGTGCTACGGGCTGGACAGGCTGCTCGTGGGCAGCTGCCTGAATGGAGCTCTGTGGAGTGGCTAATCCACAAGAAGATAAGAACTGACTATCCCCAGTATCCGTACCTTCCAGAGAAGCTTAGCGATATCCTTGAAGAGGACCAGCAGGATCGGGTTTACTGGGGCACTCTGGACAAGCTCCAGTTCGGTTCTCCAGCGGGTGCAGAATAAGGCAAATTCATTGTGTGCCAACAGCATGTGGGAATGACTGACCTTGTTTAAAACCTTTGCCTTGGTGCAAGATTTGATGGGACCATGGATCAAGATCTATGTGGCTGGCATGGACTCTTCTGGCCAGGCCACCACCAAGCCACCACCAGCTTATTACTTTTCCTGTCACTGAAAAGGAACTGCATCTTGTGTTCACCCCTCCACAGCCATGAAGATGTGACTTAAAGACTCTGTGGACTGTGAACTGTTCCTTTCGTTAGGTGAGATCAACCCTTTGTTTTCTTTTTCTTATTTGATTTTCTGTATGCTAGTAAAGTCTCTTTAGTGTTTCCGTTAATTCAAGAGGGGACTTAGTGTCACGATGCTACTGACATTAGAACTGGCTGATTCCTTGCCATCTGTGCATGTGACATGTCACCACAGACGGAGGACTATTCCATGTTTACATTTCAGGACTCTGCATTCTGGTTCTGTTCCCTCGTAACATAAATGTTATAGAGTATATTGTAATTGTTCCTGTTCAGTAATGTTTAAAGTAATGTCCTTCATACAATGTTGTATACCTCTGTAACAGTTGATCTGAATGTTTTGGGGGAATGTAACATGGGATATTGTATCTTTTTCTGCAGTAGCATGGCAGCACGGAATTAATAGTGGGGGTTTAGATGGTAGTTAAGGTCTGGGATGCTGCTACCTTGGGGTCAAGCAAGCAGCTTTGGTACCTCGGTTGGTGGGTCACCAGTATGATGGGTTGGGACATCTAGTTTTGTTAGGTCCCGGTGTTAGGTAGGGGGATGCCCCTAGGTTTGGGGGATTTAAGTGTGGCCAGTGCTTTGGGAATATTTGCACCATTGCAGCAGTATCCCAGTGGGCCAGAGCTTGGAGCTCCATGGTGAAGTGTGCATACCCTGCATAGCTGCTAGTTGCTAGGGCCTGGTAGATGTGGTAGGTGCTCACTGGGACTGTAAGCATTTAAGGTAGGGCAGTGTAACCCACCCATGGCTGTTACTCAGGTCTTCCACCCTCTTTGGATTAGGTGTATCATTCTGCCAGTTTTGGTCATGCCTCTGCTCGTGGGTGGAGCTTCTGTGAGTTGGAGCCCTGCCCTGGGGGGGTTGGCTGGCTATTTAAGGGGCTGTTTGGTGTCTTTTGGGGTTCTTTTTCCCCACACTGAAAATCAGCGGGCGGGTCTGCAAGAGCGGGGTGGATTGCCCACTCCTCCTCCCTCCATTAGGAGGCCTGTAATATGGTCAGCAACAGTTTGTGGCAGCGGTCTCCCAGTAATAAGAGACCAGGATGACTGGATTCAAACCTGCAACTGTGCAGTGGTGAAGGGAGTCTGTTTGCATGCCGCTAGTCAGAAGGATGGAGTGTTGGGGGTGCCATGTTACGAGAAGAGCTTGGAACATTGGGGTGCCATTTAAGATAAGAGCCTGGTCAGCTGGGACATCTTCCCTAATGGTCCATGGGGGACTCACCTGCTGTGCCAAGAGGTCTTGGGAAGGTATTGTGGGGCCTAACGTTTCAAGAGTCTCGCAGGTGGCTTCAAGTGTGGGAGATGATCTGTGAAGAAGAGGGACTGAGTGTAGATATGCTGCTGTAATTACAGGGGTTCTTACCTCTAGGAAGCTGCTGCCTTACCCTTGTGTGGTCACCTGGCCTTGGGAATGACTGATTGTTGGTGGGGGTCTCCATGACCACAGAAGCCGCCAACATGAAATGAAATTGAAATACTCCATTGTAGGTTTCTGTAGCCTGGAGATCAAATTTCTAAATATGTTTCTGCCTGGTAAACATGTTTAAATTAAATTTGTGATCCCTCTGTTCCAGTAAGTTTGGTGTTCACTTTAACTTATTTAACTGTAACTGGATGATATGCTGCTAACCACCTTTTCAGCCCTAGCCTGACACCCCTTGGTCCTGAAGCCATCTGCAAGAAGGCCCAGTGTCAACATAGCCAACTGCTGGTAAGAATTGAACTGTCTTACTCTTGGGACTGGTCATGTTACTGCTGTTGTGACCCCCATCCCATCTAACATCAGGCACTCCCAGACACGGGAAGGGGGGCTTACATTTGATTAAAGTGTAACTTAGGAATCTGTGCATTTATTAAACAGTGTTAGTTAGTGGGTATGTGCCCACCACTCCCATAAAGTTCAGAGGACTCGGACAGCCCACCAACACTGCAGTAGCACTACCACTTGCAAAACCAATGACCTGGGTTAGGGAATGCACCCAAGTCATTGCAAGGCCAGTCACAGGGAAGAGGACTGAGTTCCCAAAAGGGATACTGTCCTCCTCGGGAAGGAAGGTCATCAGTCTCTGCACTGCTACCACCACCAGGATGATCACAGGTGGAGGTGCATGCTGAGCTGTGGAATGTTAAGAGGGAGGACACGGACCAGCGCAGACGTGGGCGCCATCACATACTTGTATGCATGCGCACGTACCATGGGGCCTGCTCACACACTGGGGGAAGGGGAAAAAATGAAGGAAAAAAAATCCCTGACACTGCAGAGTGATGCTGGCCCCACATCACATGCCTCACACCATTGACCATGGTGGCTACTGCCAACACAGTTGTAACTTCATAAGGAATCAAGAGCCCCCCCACCATGGCCTCTCTCTCTCTCGGGAGAAAGCCAGTGAAGAACTGCAGTGAAGGTGAGTCTCAGGAAAGATGAGATATGGGGCTGGGTGAGGGGAACTGTCTGATGAGGGCTATCTAGGTTTAAGTGGTGTAAAGTACAGTAAATTATAAAAGGGATAGGAGGACCCATTTTACATCGGCCCTTCAAGCTACAGTGCAAGACCCTTCTGTGTGTTTTGGTCTGTGCTGGTCATAGGGAGAGGGAGATACAGTAGTGCAGGCTTGCCGTCCAAGGGATGCCAAGAAGGCTGTACCACAGTACAGTGGAGTTGGCTCCAGCACTTAGTTCCCTTGCTGGGGACCACAAGGTTTTGGGGGACTAGAGTATAACCAGTCTGTCTTTCTTCTCCCAAGCTTAAGGCAGGTTATGAGGAAGCACTCAAATGGTTAACATAGTCCCTGAGAGCTGTTTCCTGCTGTGCCTCAGCTGGAGACAGAGTGCCTGGGTGTTTGAGCTCTGTGCTTCCTGGCTTGGCCAGTGAGGCTTACACATGAATATTAATGGCTCTGCCCTTCCCTCTTTTTTGTGTTGGCTTGCGTGCATGTGCAAGCAACATGCGCACAAGCAACATCTTGTGGTAGTATCACATTTCAGAGGTGTGTCAGTGTTGGCCAATGCAGGGGATGCTTTAGTGGATGTGTCCCTTAGACACCAATCAGTGAGCATGCTGCCAATGACAGCAGTTTCAGAGAGTGCCAAACAGTTGAAACAAATCTGCCGCTGCAATCACAGACAGGCTTGTCATTGCAGAGGCAGATGACACACCTCTGTTACATGCCTTTCCTGGTGAAACATTTCAATAAATATGGTGGCTCCTGCAGTCCACCACACAATCCCAAGAAAGCCGACATCAGGGTGCCCAATCCCCATGTCAGCATGCTACCTCCCCACATTATGTGGCACACCATAACATGGCGGCTTCTGCCACCACCACACACTCCCAAAAAGCCGACATCGGGGTGCCCAATCCCCATGTCAGCATCCCCCCTCTTAGTGTGTCTTTTCTGGTTAAACAGATTTTCCTTTCCTTTCCAACACCGGGAAGCCCACTCCCAGTGTCGGATGCATGCCCCCAACCCATCTATATGCCTTGCCGACATCAGGGTGCCTAATCCCTGTGTCAGCAACCCCCCCTCAGAATTGTCGCACACTGGGAGCCCACCCCAGTGTGAATATTTTTTGTGTGTGTGTGTAACTTGTAAATGAAGAAAACCTTCCCTTGCAGTCTTTTTTTTCCCCCGTAAACAAGAAAATGGCCCACTGTTGTTTCCTTTGTCCCCCTTCCCCATTCCCACACTCCCTCTGCGCATCCACCTCCCCACACCCCCTCACCCATACTTACCCTCCGGAGGTCGGGAGCCGCGATCTTCTTTGAACTGGGACACGTCTGCACTCTTCAAAGCTGAACTGCAAACTTAAGAAATGACAGTAAACTTTATAATGGGAGGCAATGGGGGGGGGTTTCAACTTAGGTTGATATCTCACCCATTTTTGGGAATTTTGAACCCAAATTTTCAACATGGGGTTCCTGGGACCCCACCTCATAAACATGTCACTGTCATTTAGTTTCTTGGTCCCAAAAGGTGATTTTGCAGTTGCTGCATTGAATCACCTTTCAGGACTGATTAATGAAACAACAGAGTCACTGTTCATGAGGGGAGGTCCCAAAAAGCCCATGTTACAAATTTGGTGAAAAAATTCCCCAAAATGACTGCATTACAAGCGTACATTGCGCATTTTCTACACACACTCATAACTTGGCAAATTTTTTATATTTTCTCTCCAGATTTTCAACATTATCATTTTTTCACACCTCCTTGTGAACAGTATAGCTGTCATTTTTCACATCCTTCCTGAAACATGTTTTCACACCTGTGGCACAGAATGGTGTGGTCACTGTGAAAAATCAACTTTCGAGACAGATTAACAAAATCCCACCTCATGAACATGTCACAGTCATTTAGTTTCTCGGTCTCGAAAGGTGATTTCACGGTTGCTGCATTGAAAGACCTTTTAGGACCAATTAATAAAATGACATTGCCACTGTTCATGAGGGGAGGTTCAAAAATGCCCATGTTGAAAATCTGGTGAAAAAATTCCAAAAAATGATTGCGTTACAGGTGTGCATTGCACAGTTTCTAAACACGTTTGTGACTTTGCCAATTTTTCATATTTTCACTCCAAAGTTTCAACAGTGCCATTTTTTCACATCACCTCATGAACAGTACAGCCATCATTTTTCATATCCTGACAGAAATGTGTTTTTCACACCTGTGGCACCCAATGGTGCAGTTATTGTGCAAAACCACCTTTTGGGATTGAGTAACAAAATGATAGTGCCACTGTTCATGAGCTGGGGTCACAAAAAGCCCATTTTGAAAATTTGGAGCAAAAATACCAACAAACAGCTGGGGCATTAGGGTTTCCAACCATAACGCCCTATTCTGTAGAGACTGACAGGCGTTGAGGGTGTGACTTGGGATCATCAGCCATAATGCTCATGCCATTCCACCCCCACCCTGCAGCCAGTGACAGGCATCAAGGTGTGCCTTGAGGTCTTTGGCCCCAGCGTTCACCCCATTCTCCTATACTGCACCCATCTCAGCATATTTCCTTATGGAATGGGGTGAGCATAAGGCCCAAAGACCCAAGGCACACCACGACACCTGTCAGTGTCTGCAGGATAGGGTGAGGTGAAATGGCATGAGCGTTATGGCTGACGACCCAAAGGCACATCCCCAACGGCCATCAGTCTCTGCAGGGTGGGGGGTGGGGTTGGTGTCAGTTTAACACTTCACTGCCATTCCTATTATGTGTAACCCCAGGGGTTGGGTTGATGGTATTTTTTGTGTTATTAGCGCTGTGTGTGCCTCCATATGTAACCCCCTACCTGGGACCTGGGTTCGGGGAGAAAACTGTTGCTCGGTATTTTGGTTAGGTTTGACTTCTAGTCAGGGGCACCCAAGTAACTCAGGATACAGGAAGCAATAACTGTAATGTCCAAACCAGGAGTGAGATTCTAGAGTGTGGCTTTTATTCACAACACAACAGAACAATAAAGAATAGATGGACCCCCATGGGCCTACATTCCTTGTAATGCAGATATACGGAGACCAGAACACATCTTCTACACACCGTAACCCTGAGGTTTAGGAACACACTGGGCACTCAGCCCGAACTTGTACTCTTCTCTGGATTTCTCTGGCCTGGCACATCTGACCAGCCTTGGACTACTTCCCTGCATGGCACATCCAGCCAGCTTTGGACTACTTCCTTGTATGGCACATCCGGTCAGCAACTGTACCGCTTTCCATATGGCATGGAACATTTGGCAGTGGCTCCCTAAACCACCCATGAGCACTTACAGGATCCATAAGGGAGACTTCTTCCATCTAATCCCACGTCTGGGTACTTTCTTTGAGCACTGGCCAAGTACCCAAGAGAAAGGAACAGGTGTCCCAAAGCAAACCCATAGAGGTGAATAAGGTTACTACTGTTGGGGGTCTCCCACCTCTTGCTCCCATAATTCATACCCGGATATTTCTTTGGACTCTAACACCTCTTCTTCTGAAAACTCTGATTTGTAGATTAACACTTTAAATGTATTTCACATTCAATCTACAGTCTCTGAAACTCCAGTGTCCTGACTTGTGATATACTTTTTTTAATGGCATAGTTCATCCCTTTAGACCCCCACATATTAAAGGCATTCAAATCACACACTCCTTAAGCACTGTACTTGGCTGTCTTTTCCTGACCCACAGTAGCAGACACTTAAAAACAAGTCTCTGTTGAAACATAGGCTGTTTTTCACAGCAGACTCACCCCTGATTGCAAATGCCCCACAGGCTTCTTCCACAGGAAAACCAAACAAAATCTTCATGGTGCCACAGCACAAATCTTCAAGGCAGCTTCTGTCTCTGTCTCTCTCTGTGTCTCTCTCTGTGTCTCTCTCTCTCTCTCTCTCTCCAGGCCAGGGGATTGCCCCTGGAAGCTGGCTGTTGGCACTCCCCATCCCAGCAGGGAGGGGACAATGAACCAACTGGGGAGCGGTCTCTACCACTTCAACTGAAGTACTTCTGTGTTCTTCTTATGGTGAGAACACACACACCAAAACAAAACAGTATCTCTGGTCAGAGCTGAGGGCTCTGAGGGACTGTCTAACTGCAGTGCACCTCCTCCCTCTTCTGAGTCTCCCACTAGACTAACTCAAAACCTCCCAACATTCTATCTAACTTCCAGCTGCAGCATTCCAATGTGGCTTATGCTGCTGTGAAAATTCTAAATGATGTCATCCCTCAGTCTCAGCTGATACAGAACAGAGTGAGACAGTGTGAAATCCATTGAACTGGAGTTTCACAAGCTGTCACCCTGCCTGCCACTAGATCTAACTGGGATTCTTGTAACCCCAGGTATTAGGGGGGTTACATATGCATCTCTCTAACTGCTACACTACTAATGCCAATGCCAGCAAGACAACATTCAGCATTGACAAATGCTTGTCTTATAAAGGGAGGAGGCTGTCTGGGCCCAGTGTACTGAAGGGATTAGTCAGCTGGTGCACTTGGGAGGGAAAAGTCCCTGGCTTCTCCTCTCCACTCTAGGAGATTGTCAGTGTCAGTTACTGTAAACTTTGCCAGCAGGTGGTTGGCTCACAATACTGCAGAAGCCAGAGGCTACTTATATTCTGGATATGCTGCATGACAACACATGGGTTACAAGATGATGCCTGATCCTACCTCTACTGCTGTTCACTAGCTGTCATGCTAATTGGTTATCCTATTTCTTGTGTACCATTTTTCTCACACTTTAAAACTTATGGGACGGAGAAATATAGAAACATAGACAATGATGGCAGAAAAAGACCTCTGGTCCATCCAATCTACCCATAAACCCTAAAAATCCTGGGACCTATTGGCTGTACATAGTTGTGACCCACACTGTCCACCCCCGTGCTCCCCGCCCTACCGCTATCAATCTGAGCAAGCACTAAGCCCTTCACTCTCTCTCTCCCAGCCATGTTTGAAACCATTGATAGTTTTGGCACCCTCCACCTCAGCTGGTAGATTGTTCCATGGCTCCACCACCCTTTCTGTAAAATAACACTTTCTCACTTCCCTCTTGAGTCTCCCTCCTCTCGATTTCCACTCATGCCTCTGTGTTCTTGATCCAATACTTACACTAAATAGTTCCTTAATTAATTAATTACATAATTAATTAAACAGCTAGTGTACTACCTAGAACTAATATTATGTTTTAAAAGCAGTTAACCATTACCTTTATATCGGAGGTTATTTTTCTTTTCCACTTGGTTAGAAGATTGTTTACCTGATGATATTAGGTGTTATGTGCGGAACAACACTCTGCCTGGCAGCTGACAAATCTTGCTCTATTGCTCCCCCCCCCCACTACATAATCAGTAATCTGACCTCAATGACTGTGACGTCAATGCTGCTTAGGAACAGCCATTCAGCGACTACCTTGTCAGTTGTCTGTGATGTCACTGTCAGTGTGATCACAGTGCTGATGATGTAGTGGGGGGGATTAGAGAAAGACATGTTAGCTGCCAGGCTGAGAACTGTTCCACACATCCAGCACAATAGTATCACATAGAAGACTTTCTAATAAGCAAAAGGAAAAAGAATACTTCAGAAATAAAAAGTTCACACTGTCTACTTAAAATGTCTATCATTTTCCTGTCTGTTTTTGTTCCACTCGCTCTTTAATGATATATTAATATCATAATGGTTTCATGTTAGTCATGAATCCAAAACCAGAACCAAAACCAGGGGATATTTGCCAAATCCAAACCCAGAACCCGAACCTCTCCAGTTTTGCCTGCCACTGGTTGTGATATTGCAGTCTGCTGCCATGGAAATAACTGTATTGTCCCCAGCACAGTATTATGGCATAAGCTGTGGAATAACCAATGGAAGCAGACCAACTCTCAAGGGTCAAAGATCCTGTTTCATAAATATGACCTCTGTAATAAATAATGGGAATGAGAAATAACATGGCTTAATTCTTTCAAAATATTATGTTTTTCAACGTTTTCCTGAAGTCATGAACTGATCTTTAAGTTCCATCCTTGCAGCCACCAGAGGTGGGTAGAAAAGGCCTCAGTTTAATGTCTACACTTCAACAGTACAGCGCCCCCTAGTGCCACATTACAGTGTCAGTATTGGGTATTAACCCAAGTTCCTGGTGTGGGAATAGAGCCCACAACCTTCTAATCTTCCAGCCCCAGAGCAGAGCATGTAACCTCCTGAGCAGTGACACTGACTGCGTTACATACAGTTTATTCTTCACAGTGCTGTGTTTTACTCTAAGTGTATGATTACTTCCTGGGGGACAATAGTCTTGTACCATTGTGTGCAAGAAGGAGTCACCCCAGGAAGAAGCATTGTGCCAGCAGAGACAAACAAGAAAATCCAACATCAGAAAAGGGACATTTGGCCAAAGGTCCTGTAAATCTCCTAAGCCACTCATCATCTTTCACAGGCTGAGTTACACCCTATGGATAGAGATGCAGCGAAGTTTTACTTCCCCTGCAAATTTTTGGCAAAGTCCCCAAATTCACCTCCACAGATCAATACGTGAAGTTGTCTCATTAAATGACAATTCAGCATTTGTAACTTCGCCTTGCTTTTGTTTTTTTCTAAGTGTCAATTCCACTTAAAAAAAAAAAGCAAGGAGATGTTCAAAATTGCAAGTCCCCCAAATCCCTGGTGTCTGGTGCCCCCACCCTACTGATCGCTGGCCCCAGTGTAAAAAATGATGTAATCACCATTTAAATCCCTGATGTCTAGTGGACCCCCACCCCCGCTGATTGCCAGCCCAAATGTAAAAAAATATCAATGAAATCCCTGGTGTCTAGTGAACCCCCCTCCCACCCACCACTGGCGCTGGCCCCAATGTAAAAAATTATAAGAACATTTTCATCAATTAAATCCCTGGGTATCCTGGTAATTTTATAACCTACACCCGATCATACAGCCCAATGTAAAAAAATATATATAATCATTAATTTAATCTCTGCTGTCTAGTGGACCACCCCTGACCTGTCAGGTAGTGCCCTACCAATCTACTCCCCCCACCCCAACCCTGAGCAGGTGACCAGAACAGCCATCCACTCTCCACCACAGCTGGCCACTTGACTGACATAAAATGAATGAGTGCGGGCAGTGCTGGTCACCTGCTTGAGGGGGGAGATCAGGGGGGTCACTAGACACCAGGGATTAAACTGATTATTATATTTTCTTTTTTTACATTGGGGCAAGCAATCGGTGTGGGGGGGTGGACTATTAGACACCAGGGATTTAATATATTTTTTTTTACATTTGGGCCGGTGATCGGCAGCAGGGTCTACTAAACACCATGGATTTAATTGATGATTATATATTTTTTTTAAACTGAGGCTGGTGATCAGTGGGGGGGGGACCACTAGACAGCAGAGATTTCATATATATTTTTTACATTTGGGCCAGCAATCAGCGGGGTCCACTAGACACCAGGGATTTAATTGATAATTATATTTCTTTTTACATTGGGACCAGCGATTGGCAGGGGACCACTAGACACCAGGGATTTAATTGATGATTATATATTTTTTTTTTTTACATTGGGGCCAGCGATTGGTGGGGGGGTGGCATTAGACACCAGGGCTTTAACATATATTTTTTTACATTTAGGCCAGCGATCGGTGGGGGGGCACTAGACATCAGGGATTTAATTGATGATTATATATATTTTTTTATACTGGGGTCAGCAATCAGTGAGGATGACGCCCACTACTACTAGTATACACCATGTTTTTGCCATGAAACGTACAATTTCGCCTGAGAAATTCCACACTCCACAGTCAATCCACACTCTACAAATTGGCAAATTTCGTGAATTGCGCTTCATGAACTGAGCACCATTCACAAAATAGTTTGCAGAGCACATTTTGCCGACTTCGCACTTCTCTACTTGTGGATGGGGGTAGTATTTGTAATCCACAAAACACAACTTACTCCTCAGGAAATCTTCAAGTGAAAGGGTGTTGCAACATAGTACCATCAAGTGGTAGTAATGATTTAACCTTGTTAATTTATTAAGATACAAATTCTGTTCATGAGTTACCTAAAGAATTAGAATGACTGTTGGATTTGGCTCGATGATTCTTCCACTCTGCACTGGTGGGATCTAGAATATGTGACACACACAATGCAGACGTGCATGGTACAATTTATTCCCTTTCTACTCATCGTTGCAAGGCACAGGATATTGACTCTGCATTTATAAGCTGGGTAATACAAAGTTGGTGGGAGCTCATAAAATCCCCAGACCTCAAACACAATCAGCCCATTACCTTGAGATGGTGGCTCAGGATCCCCATTTCACCCCTTCTCTCCTGGACCCTCGCTTTCTTCGGTGGCAGTAAACAGGCCTTATCCATTATCAATAGTTTTACGGGGGGGGGGCGGATTTCAAATCCTTCCTCACTCTGGAGCAACAGCTTGTCCTGCGTGACTCTGACCATTTAGGTATCTCCAGGTGCAAGAGTGACACTACCTGGGAGCCAGATAGGCCTTCGATGGGAGACTACAGAGTTGCATCCACTTCTATAACTGATACTCAGAGCAGAAAGGAACGATCCCAGATCATATCATCGTGGTTTGTTATAAAGGGATGCATGGCTTAGAGGACTCAAACCTGGAAGTCACAAAACAGAAACAGAAATGTACTGCATTATTACAGAGGCCGCCTGAGGCTCTGTATGTTTTAGGCAACACAAGCTCAGCTCCTCATAAACCTGGAGAGAGTGTGGGTGAAAGAGCATAACATGTTTTTTCAGAACTCCCCAGTAACTAGGAAACACAGCACACAGAGAGGCAGAAAATGCTGGAGACAATGTGGGGAGCCATGCACTACCCACACTCATATATTCTGGGAATGCTCAGTCTTGCAACAATACTGGCCGGAGGTGGGCTGTGCAATGCTAGAGTCACTTCCCACTACAGGCCCACTCGCTCCCCAACTAGCTATTTTACTAATGCTGCCAGAACTCTTCAGGAACAAACTTTTTAAAACCTTGGTGTGTCCATTACTCACAGCAGTCAAAAAAAGCTATATTGAGGAGGTGGCTGCAGCCAGCCCCAACCATAGCAAAAGACTGGGAAGATACTGTGCAGGAGAGGTACTAAATGGAGAAACTAACAGGAAGTCTGAATCTAACAACAGGTACAATTAACAATGGCTGCTCTGGGTAATAGATCACTGCTCAGATATTGTACCTTGATAACCAATAAGAGAAATACATCAGCTGTCTCCTGCAGGCCCTATGTCATTATTTTGGTGGGATGAGATGTCATTCCTGAATAATATTTAGAACGTATGTGTAATCTCTCCCTCTAGGAGTTGTAGGAGTGTGGGATAACAGATGGACACCAACTTGTTCAATTCAGGTTAACAAACATTGGCTTGTGTGGTGTTTATTGCGTCACAAACCATTGATGCACAGAAATCAAAACAAATAAAATAAAGCAGAAAAATAATAATAATACAAATTGTGGCAAACTTTTCTTCAGTTTCCACTTCAAAGTACAGTAACAGACTCCCCTCAGTCCTTCACGTACACCTAGTCAGCAAGTACTGACTATCTCTTTTCAGAACTGAGGTAGGGCTTTTATAAGTTTACTAGAAGTTGGAAAATGTTCCACTGCCTTTTGATTGACAGCAGACATAACATAAAACTAGCTTCCAGGGGCCGCTGCTGCCCCACAGAGAACAGTTCAGTTGGCAGCCACCTGGAGTACAGAAGAGAACATGCAGTTCTCTGTACAGCATTGAAACAGACAAGCACACTCTGTGCACTCCTAAACTCTCCTGCAGGGACATATTACCCCATGCTGTCTGCTGCAAAATATATCTTAGAAGGGGGCTGCTAACATATAGAAAAACAGACACAAGTTTTTGTTATTCTTATATTAAAACTGCCCTCTCATTTTGTAACTGCACTCTTAGTTTTGTTTCATGGCCAAAGACCTGAGAAGAAAACAATATATAACTTCAATATAATTTGAGGGTTTTGGCTGGTATCTAGTTAGTTTTTAGGTTAATGTGCACAGAAAGCCACTGTACTTATACATAACCTGACAGCTGCATCTCTCCTCAGCTGGGGTTCAGCTTAATATCTCAGAAATTTTATACACAATACTATGGAGTGACAGGGAAACTACAGGGATACAGAAATATAAAAAGGGGGCCGCTCCATCAACCAAACATCAGTGTTGTTTGCTCTGACAAATAACAGGTTATACATTCCTGTTCTGAGCATACTGTTGTCAGGGCATTTCATTACTGGTACCAGTACTTTTCCTCATAATCCCCACATGGGGCACCTTTCATCAAAATGTGGCAGAGGTCACTTTCTTAACTTCCCTATAGCTGGGCCTTTAAAGAAGAAAAAAGGGAATGAAAGAGGGTGATAGCTGGGGGCACCCAAAGTCGGCCAACCTTCCAGACTAGAAAATACAGGGATTGAATAAAAGGAGAAATGAGAGAACTGTTGCAACAGAAGTTTCAGTAAATGAGGAAAGATGGTCCATTACCGTGACAGGGAGTTTCCCCTGCCACAGGAGTCTGCAGTATTTGTGCATTGTAGGGCTTGAGAGTAAATCCTCCCTAAGTGTTCAAGGGGTTAACCCCTCTGCCACACAGTGGGACCTGCTGCAGGCTGAGTGGTCACTATGAATGCATGGGGGTATATAGTGGGAGTTTTGGTGAAAGTGGAGAGTCCCTGCAGAGAGAAGCAAGAGATCAGACGGGAGAGAGAGCGAGAGAGAGAGAGAGACTGGGCTGGGTGGAGCATTTGCTCATGCCAACCTCGGGCCATGGCTATGGAGTTCAGAGGTAATGGGGAGAATCCAGGAGTTCCAGGGTCCCAAAGCATGCTTACAGCCAACCAGTGGATTAGAGAGAGAGTGAGAGAGAGCCATTGAAGGACAGTGAATTTGAGGAGGGAGCCTGCTGGCTGGTTTGGGTAGCAAGCAGGGCATCAGTAAAACAGCCTCAGTGTGCAGATAAGAGGATCAGCAGTGTCCAAGTTGTGACTCCTAGAATGTGTTGCCCACAGTGAGGGGATAGTCGCTGAGGGAGCCCAAGGGACAGAACCTTGCAATGGAGGTCAAAGGAAGCATGCAGCCCCAATCTGAGTAGCCTGTGGCTCTGGTGGGACCTTTAGGATTGAGTTGAAGGAAGCAATGGGAAGATCTGAGAGCTGCCAGAGGACAGCTGCCAGACAGGAGAAAGAAGAGTTGGGTTGCAATACCTTGTGAGACCTTATTCTGTCTGGGAAATGTTCTGCTAAACTGTGAGACCTTATTCGCAGGGATCCTGGTTTTCCATTTTTAACGGTAACACCGGTAGCAATCATGGAATCCTGCTTGGTTTGTGGATTTTGAATTCTTGTACCGGTGCCTCATGGAAATTGCATGCCACTGCACAGAATCTCTAAGATTTCAGCATCTTTTTAAATTTTTTTTATTTTCTCTTTCTATGCCCCCTTCTCACAGCATCAGTCTCCACTTTTCAGAGATCCCTAGGCTGGGTATCCTCTAGCTTCACCCCAGATAATGCTCAGGAGCTCCTGTGGGCCTGCCCCTATCCTGCCTGGGTTGTACCCTCCCAGGTGGGAAGGGAAGGCAGGGGACCTCAGGTCACCCCTCCACACTCCCTTAGTGTGTGTCGGGCAGTCCAGTGGGTCCCTCATGGAGTCTGGTTATGAAGTCTGGGGCACCTGGGTCCCTTCTGCCAGAGGCTGATGTGGGGTGATTGTTCCTGGTTTTCTGTTCTCTGTCCTTGAGGACACCGGCACTAGAGGAGATCCAAGGAGGTAGGTCACATAAAGACATGCCACTGCTCCAGATCCTGGCTAGCATCCTCCCCTCCTGATCATTCTGCAGCACCATTGCACCACCACCCATGGTCACACAGGTGGAGGTAATGCAGCAGGACCTGCAGCCCACCCTCCCCGGAGGAGGAAAGTAGTCCCTCAGGCGCTCAATCCTACTCCCCTGGCCAGGCCTCCAGCAACCCGAGTTTGCATCTGACCCTGGGTTGCTGGCATTGCAAGCAGTAGTGCTACCACAGCACCAGTGGGCCGACCCAGATTTCAACATCTTATAATGAATGCTGCTGTGCTTCACATTCTTTCTGCTTTGCTGTGTATAGAGTCAGTAAGGAAATCACCCACACAGCTTTGTTGTAACCAGCCATTCAGTTTAACCACCCATGCTTCCCACCAACATCTCCATCACCTGAGGACTGCTTTCCTTCCTGAAAAAACACAGTTTTCATGTAGTACGTGCCTAAGTGTCTTTTACTATTTATATTACACAATATGATACAATAAAAATACAAGTATCAGCACACATGGACAGAGCCACTGGAAAATTGCAGGAAAAGTAACCTGAAATTGCAGAGATTTTTTGCAAAACTTGCTGGAAAATTGCGGGAGTTCTTCTGTAGATCTGGAGTGCTTCACAATAAATCTTTTACTGTTTTCTACAGCATATATTAGTCAGCATAAACTACTAAATGAATACACTGACACTTGAATATGTTTTAAATATGAAGAAAAACTTCTGTTTCTAACATGAATCCTAAACAGATAAGATGTGTTGCCTCTTCCAAAATGTAAAAACATCTCCCTTATACAGTGCTAGATTCTATTTATTGAGCCACAGAAAATCAATATTAAATAAATCCAGAAGAAACAAATTGTATCTGTTTCTGGATGTAGAATAATGAAGCCTGATCAAAAGCTATTTACAATGCTCTATCAACTATTCACCGACTTTGGTGTAAGAAAAAATAAGCAGATGGAGTGGCAAATAGTTCAGTTTTAATAAAATGTACAGTGTTTCATGTTCATAATTTGCACTGTAGGTAGTGTGCACTATTATTAAAACCATATATTAAAACGTTATATATGGGTGTTATTATGGCTGGCAGTATAGCCTAGTGGTTAGAGTAACAAACAGTGATTGAACTGAGTACATCTAGCAGACTTGGGTTTGATTCCCACAACCTCCACTTGCATACTGTGTGACTCCAAACAAGTCTCTTAACCTCCCAAGTGCTTCTAGGTCACTCCTGAAAACAGGCAGTTCTGCCTAGTGAGCCTTACCTGATTTACAAAGAATATAAAAAAATACAAGTATATGTTTACTACATCATAGAATAGTAGTCAGGGTACCATGTAATTTACTTTAGTTTTACTTGGGCTGCAATGATTTTGTATAGGTAAAGATAAATGTTCAGATACATTTTATGTGTTTTATAAGCTTGCTTTTAGATTTTAGTCAGGTTTTTATTGTATTCTTTGCATATGAGCATCTAGGTTGTAGACTGCTAAATGCAGGATCACTGTTACCAACTAGCTTATTCCAGTTTATAATCAGTAGGGCCATCCAAAATCTTCAGTTTTTGAATGAAAACTAGTCTGAATGGAAGTATGTTCACAAGCAAAAAACTGCCTCACTACTTATGAAAAAACTTCACAGTTAGCACCCCATTTAGGTGAATTGGATCATTTGCACCTTTTCTCCCACCTGCTGTTTCAGACTCTATGATAACAAAAAGTTTTCTGATAGACTGCTTCAACAAAAAGCAAATGGTAAGTATTTAAGTATACTTAAGTTTGCCAGTGGATTTTGAAAGCACATTCAATGACATACAGAAGGTAAGACCCCAGGGGCTGTATGTTACTGGTGGGCGGAATGGTGCTCAATTCACATCTGAGCTCAGACATGAAAACTAGGAGACACCCTTCTCATAGGCACCAAGTAAAAGAAAAGCATCCACATGTCTAGAAGATGCATGAATCTATTTGAAGGTCCACGTGTGGATTTTTTAGGTGAAGACACTTCATTTCAAAGAAGCAAATTCAAGCATTTTTTTGTGCTCCTCCTACCCCCTGGCCATCCACTCCTTCAGGCCTGCCAAGGTCCCCTAGAACCACTGCTGAGTCCCAACCACCATCCACTGCCCCTTACTGCTGTGCTACCAGGTAACCCAAAGTAACCCTTCATTGAGTGGGCCCCTAACCCTGTGGGAGGCTACCAGGGGAGGAGAACTGTCCCAAAGAGCTTCCTGTGTATTCTGGGCATGGCAGGGGTTGGAATGGACACATGTCTGGGGCTTTTGGCTTATGGAGGGACCAGCAGCCATCCTTCGGTTGGCCAGCGGGTGTTTTCCCATTTTCTTGGGAGCATGACAGGCCACATGATGTCAAAGCACGAGCCAACATCTGTCATGCTACCTCCCACAGTGAGGGCCGATGTGTTGTCATGCCTCTGGCCTCCCCCGGGGCCAGCAAATGCTGAGCCATAAACCCACCCTCCCTCCCAGGAGGTGAGTGGTCATTGGACACTCAAGCCTTCACCTACTAGCTGGCTCTCCAACACCCAAGTCAAGTCTGTTCCCTAACCCTGGTCAGCGGTGTCACAAGCAGAAATCCAATTCAGGCAGTTAAATTATAGATAGGAAAAAACAAAGGTAGTCCACCTTAGCGGTGATGGTTCATATTAATTCACATCTCAGTTCTAAAAAGCAAAAAGAGCAAGTCATTTGTAACTTGTGCATGTGGGGTGTGGGTGTTGAAGAAAGGGGATCATAGTGCTGTCACTACTGCCATCACCCCAGAGGGATGTGGACTGCATTGTTGCTACTGCCATCACACCAAAGGGGTGGGGGCTGTAGTGCTTCTGCCATCACCACTGGTGGTTAGGGAATGTAGTACTGCTGCCATCACTCCTAAGAGATGGGGGCCACAGTGCTGCTGCTTCTGTCACACCTGAGGGAGGGAGGGAGGGAGGTCATAGTGCTGTTTCTGCTGCCATCACACCAGAGGGATGGGGGCCATAGTGCTGTTGGTGCTGCCATCGCATCTAAGGGATTAGGCTGTAGTGCTGCTTCCATCACACCTTGGGGATGGGGGCTGTAGTGCTGCTGCTGCCATCACATCTTGTACCTAAAATAACTTTAAATTGGTACAAGGATGGATGGTTGTGCAATAGTGGAGGTCAAAATTGCTAAAATGCATGTTAGCAGAGTTGAAAATTGTTAAGTAAAGTACACAGAACCAAATACCGGTAAAAGCGGATTTTGGCTTAGCAGACACCAGTGACAATACCGTTTTTTACAATGTGCAAAACTGAATATGCCCTTTCTCAATCCTGGTAAACCAGTGTCCCTGCTTATTCGGTCCCCAAGTAAGCTGGCAGAAGACTGTGAGGCCATAGCGGTCCAGCTGAAGCAATAAATCTTAATGATGATATCAGTCTGAGATCCACTGCTAAACCCCTTAATTTACTTTTGCTCCTTGGAGCGGGTTCCTGTTTAACATTAAACGGATTCTTTGTTTGTTCAACTGGTTGTGGACTGCAGTCATTTTGTGTGAATGCCAGTATGTTTTAACCAGTTTTGCCCCCTTGTCAGCTCTGAAGAGGGCTACAATGCCGCGGCTCATTCAGGATGTGTTTTTGGGGTGTGGAACCACCCGTTTAAGCTCTGCAGGGGGTGATGTTTAGCATTTTGGGTACTGTGGACAGATTTCTGGCCATTTTGAGACTGAAAAAAACTGTGGCACAGGACAGTGAAAATGTCATGCCTTGAGAGAGGAGATTGTGGCACCTGTGGATCTGGAAGTGGGTGCCTAAGGGCAGAACATGTGCCAGTTATGCAAATGCCCCAAGGCCAACTTGACTGATTGAGCTGAAGAGCCTCGGGGGGGGGAGTGTGACAGTCTCTGTGGAGTTTCGAATAGTGTTGTGGAGGAGATCAAAGGAAGCATGGAAAATGTGTATGGCTCCTGAGAGACTTGTTGAAAAGACATGAGTCAATAGGACAAAGCTAATAAAATGGCTCAAGCTTCTACAGCATCTGTCATGTTCCCGTGAATGTGGGAGGTTGTGGAGAAGTCAACTATTGCCAAGTGTGCCCTGTGTCAGTTTGAAGGGCCGGGAGTGATGATGGTGCCAGTCTGCGCCATCTGCCAGAGAAAATTCCATCGAATTTGGGTCCCAAGTTCAGCCCTAGACCCAGCAGGTCAATTACTTCAGTGGTATCAGATTTTGAGAGCTGGGATGAGATGAGTGCCCAGAAATGTCTACCTCAAGTGACCGCAAGCACCCAGTCTGATATTTGAGACCACTTTCACCCCTTGGTATGGCGCAGCTTTAGGTGCCAGTGGGACATGGCAGAGGCCAAGGAAAAGGAGTAGCTTCAGCAGCAAAATTTGGACTGTCAGCCCCTAGAGAAACAGAATTGTGTGGGGAAGCATCTGGCAAGGTGCCAGGTAGTAGCCAGCAAGGAGCCTCTGCCAATAAACTGAGTCCCCCTGATGATCACATTGGACTGGGAACAGCAGGCGCTTCTGATTTGGTCACGATGGCGGTAGACAAACTTAGTGTTGAGGGCCTGGAGAGAGAGAAATCCTGTCCCTTTTTGAGTCCGTTTATTTGATCCCCTGAAAGGACTGGCCCACCCTGCCCACTGAATGCAGTCAAAAGACAGAAATGCATGACCAGGTCTGTGATAATGATCCCAAGGTATGGTGCTATAGGGAAGGTGTGTGGCTGCCAGCTGGACAGTCCCCAAGGACCTCTGTACATTGCCTACCTGAATGGTCCCAGGCCAAACTCATTGTGGTACTTAAAGTCTGGCATGAAAACCAACAGCATGTGTATCTGTGTCTCCTTGAGAGAGTATGACACATTATTAAAGAAAACCAGCAGAACTGGGTTTTCCATGGCATCCGATGATAAATTGTATAAAAAGCACTGGCTAAGTGCCACCAGTTCTACCGTGGTTCTTCAAGAGGTGCAGCGAATTGCCAAAGGAATATGTTCCTGCCATGCCTATGAGGGACTGACCATCTTTAAGACTTTTCCCAGGTGCAAGATTTAGATGGAAAGCGAACAAAGCATTATGTAAATGGAATGGACTAATTTGACCAGGCTATGACCAAACCTGACCCAAAATACCATTTCTCTCATCGTGAGTTGAGCGTTTTGCCTGTGGGACCTCCTCTCGAACTGTTTCCTCTCCCAGAGGTGGCGAACAATGTTTGAACAGAGACTGCAGTACAGCTGCTAAAGCTCAGCCTGAACCAGATGAGATCAACCCTTTTCTTTATATAACCTGGAGTGCACTGATAAACGTTAGGCATAAAAGGGGTTTTGTTTACAGACTCTAAGTTGCACCACAGTACATGGGGGAGTGGGTTTCAACGTATCTGTCCACAGGCTACAGAGTTTTATGTTCTTATTTCTAATGTTGCAGCCTTTTCCAGTGACAGTTTGCTTAATGTTACACTTTTAGTACTGCTTTGGGACGAGAAAAAAAAAACAGAGTAGCAGATTGTTGCACTATTTCTCCTGTAGCTAGTCTACCAGGATCTGGGGTTTGACTCGGCGGTTGGCAGCAAAATGGTAGAGTAGGCAGCAGTTTGGACATTGTTTAGATTCTATTTGGGACTGGGACGTGGCCTCTGTGTTTAGCCAAGCAATCCATACAGGTCCAGGACAGTGCAGGTGGTTGGTTCACCAGGGTGTGGGAGTCATAGGCAGTAAAGTTGGGGTTTAGGCAATAGTTTGGATGGCAACAGTGTCACTGTTACAGCAGTGTGCCAGTTGTGCCAGACCATATCGAGCCGGGAGGGAGTGTGCATACTTCTCTGTTCATTTGCGTTGGGGTAGTTGGTGTCAATACTCACTGAGGACAGTGAGTGTTTAAGCAGGGGAGGAATATAATATCTCCCTCTGGGAGTGTACAGAATTTGTGCAACATAGGACATGAGAGTAAATTCTCCCCCAGTGTTCAAGGGGTTAACCAGTCTTCCACATGACAGGACCTGTTGCGGGTTGGGAAGTCACCACAAGTGCGCAGGGGTATATATTGGGAGATTTGGCAAAAGTGGGGAGTCCCTGCAGAGAGCAGAGAGAGAGAGCAGAGGGGCTGGGTGGGGCGTTTGCCTGCACTAGCCACAGGTGGGGCCATGGAGTTCAGAGTAATGGGGAGAATCCAAGAGTTCCAGTGTCCTGGAGCATGCTTATGGCCAGCCAATGTGTAGAGAGAGAGAGAGAGAGAGAGAGAGAGATAGAGAGAGCTGTTGAAGAAGAGTGAGCTTGAGGAGGGAGTCTGCTGGCTGGTTCAGGTGGCAAGCAGGGCCTTGGTAAAGCAGCCCCAGTACGCAGTTAATAGGATCAGCAGTATCCAAGTTGTGACTCCTAGGATGTGTTGCCCACGATGTGGGGACAGTCAGTGACGGGGCTCAAGGATCAGAGTCTTGTGATGGAGGTCAAAGAGAGCATGAAGTCCCAATCTGAGCATCTGGCAGATGTGGTGGGACCTTCAGGATTGAGCTGTAGGAAGCACTGGTTTCAGACCATGGGAAGATAGGAGAGCTGCCAGAGGGGAGAAAGAGGATCTGAGTTGCAATAGCTTGTGAGACCTTATTCAGTCTGGGAAACCCTCTGCCAGACTGTGAGACCTTGTTCAGTCCCCAAGTAAGCTGCCAGAAGACTGTGAGGCCATAGCAGTCCAGCTGAAGCATTAAATCTTAATGATGATACCAGTCTGAGATCCACTGTTAAACCCCTTGATTAACGTTTGCTCCTTGGAGCGGGTTCCTGTTTAACATTAAATGGATTCTTTGTTTGTTCAACTGGTTGTGGACTGCATTCATTTCATGTGAATACTAGTGTGCTTTGTCCCCCCCCAGTCAGCTCTGAAGGGCTGCCTACACCTCTGGACTGTGAACTGCAACCAATGCAGCTGTTTCAGTAAGGTTTCTGCTGTGCCCCGATGTTTACTTCATCACTCATACCCAGTGTCCATACCAGTGATTTGCACAGTAGTAGACATACTGCTCCTGAAAAATGTAATAAACTTTTAATTTAAAAAAAGAATGACTGTTGGATTCACCCCCAAACAAATAAAAATATACCTCCTCCTTTGTTAGTGCAGAACAAAACTTTTCTTTTTGGTGGCTGTCTTGATTGAAATCTAGAGGTAAGGATGGCAGCTTATTGTAGACTACTCACACATCTTAGAGTTCGGCTGTTGGTCTGTATCTCCTATTGTTTCCTTGGTGTGTCCTCACTAGCAGATGTGGAGCCATGGTCATCACTTAACAGATGGAATCTAGATTTAGTAGTTGCCATATTGGTCCTTGCAAGAATAGATCCAGAAGCAAATGATTTGATACCTTTTAATGGACCAACATAGATGTAACAACAAGAACAAAGTGCTCTAGCTTTCGGACCAACCAGTCCTTCTTCAGAAGCTCACGGCAGTTGTTTAGAAAATACAATACTTATAACAGCTAGATAATGCAGAGAAAAACAGAAAAAAATACCCATTGGTTTAAAATACTCATTTAAAAAAAAAAAAAAAAAAAAAACAGAAGATGATGTCAGAGAAGTTTAACAGTACCATACTGCCTTCAGCCAGAAGCAACCTGGGTCAAACGAGCTTGGTGGAACACACATACAAAGAATCCTACTGCATATAAATTTAATTGACATAAGATAACACTGCTGAAGCAGATAACTCCTAAATCAAGCTATGAGTGTCACAGTTAGTATAATGATGTGATTACTGAAAGGCAACCCCCACCCAGTTTAAAGACAAACTAAGATTGTTATAGGGCTCATGAAGTTTCAATGTCTGCATTATAGATAAGAATTTACCAGTAAAGTTGTTTTAAAAACATCAGGGCACACTGTGTGATGTGTAAAACCTAGCTGGACCTGTAACCCAGCTGTACTCTCCAGCTAGATATAAGGCCCAAGAAATTTCTAAAACCTCAGGACTATATAAATGATAATTTAAATATAAATTGATAATATTAGTGTCCACCAAGCACGTTTCACCCAGGGTTGCTTCTGGCTGAAGGCAGTATGGTACTGTTAAACTTATCTGACATCATCTTCTGTTTTTTTTGTTTTGTTTTGTTTTTTTAATGATGTTTTAAGCCAATGGGGGCCCCTGTTTTCTGCGTCTAGCAATATAGTATTGTATTTTCTAAACAACTACCATAGCTTCTGAAGAAGGACTGGTTAATCAAGCTAAACACTGTTATTCCTATGGCTATCATTGATCCATTAAATATACAAATCATTGCTGCTGAATGGAAAGATATCCTAAATGCCTCATTCTGAGGCGAGTCCTTGAACTGAGTGGGGTTCAGAACCTTCTATTTTTTCAGATCTGATCTGCATTATGCTTCCATGTTTGGCTTCTGTTTTTCCAACCACATCAGTTGGTGATCCTAGCTTCACAGTAAATTTTCCAAGCACCCACATTGGTTTACCACCAGTGTTTTTACCCAGACTGACTGTCCCAAATTAAATTCTCAGATACCCTTGGCAGACTCATGAGACAGTGTTTGATCTGGTTTGTTTTACTGCCTATTGCTCAGATGTCAGGATTCCCTGCATCAAGTCATGTGGGAGATTCTGTTTCTGAGCACTGGTTAATCTGGCCCAACCTTGCTGGATTACTACTGGGTGTTGTGATGTACAGTATCATTAGAAATAGCTTCATACCAAGTTTAGTAAATATTAAATCACCTATAGTACTTTGTAGTTTAAGAACAAGTGTCTTAAACAGCTGAAATAAATCCTCAGCTTCCCTGAATGGAGGACCTTTTCTGCCAACATTATGTATGCTTCTTTGTTCTATGTGACATGTTGAGATGAGTATTTGCTTTGTTACATTATATTTCAGGAAGATTTTAGTTTAGTGCCTTTTTCAGAGGGTGGGGGTGGAATACATACAAACCAAGTGAAATTGAATCATATAGAGCTGTTGGTGGCATTAAAGTGAATGGGGGAAGTCTGGCAGAACCCCAGAGAAATTCTCCTACTCTCACTCAAGGGAGATTTCATTGGTTACTACAGGTCAATGTGTCACTATTTCCTGATCACATGGCACTGTTGACCCAGAATGTAAGGATTTGGATCTGACTTCAGTAGAGGTGGGATCCTTATCTAGGAATTTTTATATACTAGGGTACCCTGCAATTATTTTTCTGCCACTGTTACTTTAGAACTGGTTTAAAAGGGGGGATCTGAACCTGTGTTGGATACCTACTGGTGATGTCACTGCTGAAGAAGCAGCATTAGACTTGAATTCTATATCCTGAACCTTGAAATCAGATTTAATCTACCCCAAACACCAATTTCTGTTGGAAGACAGCCATACTCAATCTCATAATGATGCCAGCAAGAAGTAGGCTTAAGGATTACACGCTGAAAGGCCTGAAACCTTCTAAGCACTGACTTAGACTTACAGCCAGTAGCTCTCTCAACAGTGTCTCCAGTGCGGAAGCCAAGGAAGACAGCATAATGATCACTTCCCACTCTATGGTCCATGAGCTTCTCAACATTAGCACTACACTGCAAAAGCTGGAGGATGTAGCACTGAGCACACACGCCAACATAAAGGAACTGCAGTCCAAGACAATGGATGTGGAAAGGGGACTCAGCAATGCCTCTGACCAGATTGATGGTCATAACAAAGCCTTGAGTACCTCTTTAAGTGGGGGAGAGAGAGAGATGGCAGCTAAGCTAGAGGACCTGCTGTCTCGCTCCAGGCACAACAACGCAAGATTGTACAGTTTGCCAGAGGGGACTGAATCTGAAGAGATGACATCTTGCAATTCCTCTTTACTGTGTGAACTGCTTACCCTGTCCTCCGACTTTCCTATTGCTCTGGAAGGTATGACCCCTATACAATGATACTTTTACAGCAACATACATCAATGCAAACAGCATCGACATGTAGCTGTAATAGCCTGTCTGGGAACCAGCAACACTTTCCCCCATCCTGCACCCGCTCCCCGAATCAACTCCAACTTGGAGTTGGAATTCTTTAGAATGGGGGGGGCAAAGTAGCCCGATTTAAACACAAACAGTGTTCCCGATGGCTTTATGGAAACCACAAAGTGCAGTCGACATAAAGCTGTTGCTGTCGGGTTCCGTCACAATGAAGCTGTCGATGGGACATCATAGAGCCACTCTGGAAAGATCCCACAGAGCACTGTCACCCATATCTTGGGCATCCAGTGCAAAAACATGATCTGTAGTCATGAAGTTTTTAGACTACCTACAAAGATAGACATTTTATGCAAAGTTTGGGACAAAAAGGGGCTGATCCTAGGTGACAAGCACCTCTGTATGGATCATGACCTTACCCTTGCACTATGCAGTAGCATCAGTGTGGCAGATCTTGGAGGTCATCCAGAAACTGAAAGAAAAAGGCACAAAGGCACAGCTCTTTGCCCCTGCCCAGCATAAGATCTGCTTGGACAAGGGACCGCAGTTTTTGAGATCTCTGGAAGAACACAGATAAATTGTGGCGGTTGGGGGTCAAGCTCAACAATGAGGAGGACTACGAGGGCAGGCCCTTTGAGAAAGTCTTGCAGCAGTTGGAGTGGACCATACAACCCCCAGCACCCGCAGGAGGAAATGTCAGGTGAAGATGACTTCCTAGGCTTGGAAGGAAATCTGGCAGATGAGAAAGAAGACATCCCCCTCCCTGGTTACAGAAGAGGCTGCAAACACAGATGTGCAGGGTGATAAGCAATCAAAGTTTTTTTTTCCTCATTTGCCTTTCTGAGTATCCCTGCCAGTACTGGTTAGATATAGTCTGGGGGGTTCTTGTTTCCTGCCCTTTGTCTTAACTGTCCAGTATTCACTGTGGGCCATGACAGGCCTCGCATGGACAATCACAAAGACATTAGTCCAGCAAGATCGGGTAGCTAAACTAGCTGAGCTGTTATCTGATCACTGCTAAGTGTGAATAATGTAATTTGGACTAGTATAACATCCTACCTGGCAGCGTTCATGGACTGGAGACTGTTCCATTATGTTGGTCTTCCTTATGTGTATTCAAAATTATTCAAAGCACTGTTTTTTATGATAGTATAAACAGTTTGGTGTTCAGGGGGAGGGGAGTAGAGACAACACCAGAAATTTACCCTACTCATCAGATAGTGTGTTTGTCTCTGCTCAGAGGGTGGCCTCCCACTAGTTGGAACCCAGAAGTGAGCCTTATATCCCAGGGACAAAGTTTTTTTCCTTCAGCGAACAGTGCTAAATAGGGCTGATGAGGCACCGGGGGGGCACTGGGGGATAAACTGGGAAGCAGGTTGAGTAACTTAACTGATTTGCTGGGGGAAGCCCCCCCCCCAAGCTCATCACACTACTAATTGCGAGGTCAGATGTTAGATGCTGACCAGGGTATGCTACGCACATGGAAAAGCAACTCTGAGGATAGGGAGGAGGGGGTTTCCTCCCATAAATGCCAGAGCCCTGAAAGCCTTTGGACGGGCCTCTTGTCAGCACATAGCCTTCATCAGTTACAACAGGATCACAAGCATAGTCCGTAGTTCTTGACACCTCCACATCCCAGCTCAGCACCTACCTAGCAATTATACAGTCAGCAGGGTGGACGAGGCTGCAGGAGACACCCTGGGGTCTTGTGCACATAAGCCCAGCCAGAAAAGGTAATTAATATTTTTTCCCCCTTCCTAGAGGGGTTTGTAGTCCTTCACTTGGAGGACAATACTGGGCTGGATGGGGTGGCACCTCTAGGCATGGTCGTTACATAACAGTGGTGTGTGTTGCCTTGATTCTGATGGGAGATTTTAATTTTACTACTTTGAAAATAAGAAGGGTTACCAGAAATGGTGCAAGAGTGTTTGGGGTTCCATCAGTAGGTGACCTGATGTATCACAAAGTGGAGCAGTCACAGAGAGGGCCAGCTGGTGACTGCTTCTGAGACTTCCTCATGCAGGAAGCATTGGGTGTTGCACCTAGACAGAGTTTCTTACATAACCTTGACTCTGCTAAATGCACCTCGAAGTAAGTTAATTGTTTGATGTTCAGTAATGTCCGATTGATACCAGAAAGTTGATTTTCTAATTCTGTCATGGCTGTGAAGGTTTTTCATATACAAACCCTTTTGATACAAAACAATATACCTCACCCTGGGGATGCACAGGGTCGGGGAGAGGGAGGTATATCTACCTCAAATTGGAGTAACTATAGTGACTGATGTGAAAATGTCATCATATAATGTCAAGGGGTTGGGGATCCCAATTGAAAGGAGTAGCACACTGTAGGAACTCAATAGGCACAAAGTCCACATTGCCATGCTCCAGGGAACCCACCTTAATCAGACTGAACACAATACATTGATTAGATCCTGGGTAGGGGAGTGTTAACCATCCTCCTTTGAGGCCCACCCACATCATCGGGGGTAGCTATACTTATCAGACAGAATACACCTATAAAGGTAACACAGGTGCAGGCAGACCCAGTTGGCAGGTATATCCTTGTCTCTGGGGTTTGCAAGGGTACACCAGTCTAACTCTTAAATCTCTACACCTTTAATGAGGAGAAAGACAGGGATCTCTTACTCGGCAATATACTACTCTCTATTCCAGTAGATCAAAACACATCATGCATTGTGGGAGGGGACTTCAATAATGCACCCAGAGGTAGACCAGAAATTGGCATGCCCCACAAGGGAGGAGAGGAAGAGAGAACAAAGTCTAGGCAGACTGATCACTGAACTGGGGTTCTATGATACTTGGTGCTATGTGAATCCCAGAGGATTTGACTTTACCTTCTACTCTCCCCTCCTATGGCACTTATTCCAGAGTAGACATACCTTTCATCCTGGGGAATTGGCTATATATTCTATAACACTCCTCTATAGGCCTGGCAGCTTTATCAAACCACTCCCCAGTATATCTAGAACTATTGATCACTCTGTTTGCAAAAGCTCCATGTGGTGCATGGATAACTCGTTACTGACCAAACCTGAGTTTGTTCAGCTAGTGGAACAGCAGATGTAGTCCCCTTATACAAAAGTGGAAACAAAGAGGAAGCGGGGAACTACAGACCAGTCAGCCTCACCTCGGTAGTGGGGAAGATCATGGAAGCACTACTGAAGGAGAGATTGGTGGAGCATCTGGTTGTCAATGGACTACAGGACTCAAGGCAGTATGGTTTCACCAGGGGAGGTCATGTCAGACCCAACCTCATTGAATTTTTTGACTGGGTGACTAGGGAGGTGGATCAGGGGAGGGCAGTGGACATGGCCTATCTGGACTTCAGCAATGCCTTTGACACTGTGCCACATAGAAGACTATTACACAAACTGGGGAATATGGGTGTGGGCAGGACAGTAGTGTGGTGGGTAGGTAACTGGCTGGGTGGCAGGACACAGAGGGTGGTGGTAAATGACTGTCACTCCACAGAAATAAGAGTGACCAGTGGGGTACCACAGGGATCAGTGCTGGGACCGGTCCCATTCAACATCTTCATCAGTGACATTACGCAGGACCTAGAAGGCAGAATTTCACTGTTCGCTGATGACACAAAGCTCTGTAACAGAGTAGACACACCAGAGGGTGTAGACGGAATGAGATGGGACCTGCAGAAACTTGAAGAATGGTCAGTGGTTTGGCAGTTGAAATTAATTGCAAAGAAGTGCAAGATAATGCATATGGGGCACAAAAACCCTGGCACAATATATCAGTTGGGGGGTGAGGATATAGCATGCACCAAGCAGGAAAGGGATTTTGGGGTTATCATCTCTAATGACCTCAAGGTAGGGAAACAGTGTGACAAGGCAGCAGGTAAAGCAAATAGGATGCTGGGATGCACAGGCAGGGGCATCACCAACAGGAAAAGGGAGGTCATAATTCCACTATACAAGACACTAGTGAGGCCCCATCTGGAGTACAGTGTACAGTTCTGGAGACCTTACCTACGTAAGGACATAGACAGGGTAGAGAAGGTTCAGAGGAGGGCAGCAAAGATGGTGCATGGATTGCATCACATGTTCTATGAAGACAGTTTGAAGGAACTGAACATGTACTCCCTGGAGGAGAGGAGGGAGAGAACGGATATGATAGAGACATACAAGTATCTTACAGGGAGGAACAGGGTGCAGGAATACACTATTTTTAAGCAAAAAAGATGTTCTAGGACTATAGGGCATGGGATGAAGTTGGAGGGAGGACGATTCAGAGGAAAGGTGAGGAAGAATTTCTTCACAGAACGGGTGGTGGACAAGTGGAACACCCTGCCAGAGGAAGTGGTGGGGACTGAAACAATCACAGGATTTAAGAATGCATGGGATAGACATAAAGGAATTCTGGAGGTCAGGGGTAAGGGGCAACAGACTTCTAGGAAAACATAAACTGAACTTACAAGCTCAAATGGGCAGACAAGGTGGGCCATAGACCCTTATCTGCCAACACTGTCTATGTATCTATGTATCTAAAAGGCACAGTAATACTTCAGAATTACTGGGGGAAGAGGGGCACATCCCTGGCAGTACACTGGAATGAGATTAAGGCAAAAATCACAGGGGTCGTTATGGAATACGTCTCCAAGAAAAAGAAGGATGTGGAACAACGGACTCTAGACAATAAACCCTTTGACCTGGATACTGCCCATAAAATTACATTAAATAAGTCCCTACTTCCAAAGATACAGTATTGTAGGTCAGAGCTGCAAAGATACATAGAACATAAGATTGAAGGACAACTATGTTTCGTTAGGCAGAAGAGCAGAGAAAGTTTTGGCCTGGCAAACCAGAAAGCAGGCAGAATGCAGGGTGATGCTTAAGATGCAAGAGAGAGGACCCAACACAAAAAAAAACCTACATCCAAAGGAAATTGCTAAGATCTTTGCATTGTACTACCAAGAATCATACATGGAAGAGAGGTTCCGCTCTCACAAGGAAAAAATAAAACAATATTTAGGTAAGATACACCTGCCTGCACTCACACCCCAGCAGAGAGAGAAGCTTGATACCCCTATAGGAATACGGAACTCACAGAGACAACTGCAGATTTAAAGAATGGCAAAGCACCTGACTTAGATGACCTAACTGCTGAATTTAACAAAACATTTAGTGAGCAGTTGACACCGAAGCTCCTGAATCTCTACAGGGCAGTGATGGGAGGAGAGGGGGCACCCGTATTGTGGGAGAGGGCACAGATCTCTGTCGTCCTCAAACCAGACAAGGACCTCACAGGATGTGAGTTGTACCAACTCATTTCACTTCTACCAGTGGACCTAAAAATCCTTACAGCTATACTAAAATACAAAGATATTCTATTTACTTTCCCCATGATTAGGGTGGTGGAGACATGGATAAAACTGTACAGCCTTCTTCAGTGCATCCCAGATGTATTGAGAAGAGTATTTGGTGAAATTCAACAAACAGTAAAGAACAGAATAAGAGGCATGTTTCATCAGAGAGCCGGACATTTGCTCTGTACACGGCTAGCAAGTGGATGGCTTAAAATAAACAAGAATTTAAGTTAGAGAGGTATCTACAGATTATTAAAAAAAACAACTTGCAGAAAAATATTTACCAAGTACAGGTTCGAGAACTATAAAAGTGAACGTTTTAAACTTTTGTTCAACAAAAATGAACTGAGCTCCAGTGGCAGATGTCACTGTAGGAAGTGTGAGGATGATATTGTTCACTTGTTGATTAGTTGTCCACCATACAATAAACACAGGGAAAGATTATTAAGCGACGTGTTGAATCTACCCAGCCAAGACCATGCATAATGGTGAAGAAACTTCTAAATTGCACAGCTCCCAAAATACTCAAAAAGATTGTGTCCTTCCTAAAAATCATAGCTATCCAAAGATTGCATTTGGAAGCTAGAGAGTTTCAACTCTGGATGTGGGAATTTGTGATATAAGGAATTCATTTTAAAGCACTTGTACGAAACAAAGTTATTGAGCTAGAAGGTATTAGGAATGAAAAAGAGAATATAACAAAATAAAGTGCTAATGCAGAGAGACAATGTCAAATGATAACAGTTCTACTGCATGTGTTAAACCACATTGTGCAACGATTTTAATGTTTATTGTATAATTACTTTTTATATTATAATGTATTTTTTTATAAATGTAATCACAACAACATAACTTGTTACACAATAAAGAACTACTACTACAACTACAGCAATACTAACTAACAGGGTGCAGTAGGTAGTGGGGCCCTAGTCAACTCAGATCAAACAGGGTTTATTAGGGACAAAATTTCAATGGCAGTTTTCAATACCTCCTCAGTATGCTGCAGGCACAGAAAGATTCATATGACTTCCAACTGGCCATTCGATGGGCACTGAAAAAGCCTTTGACTGGGTTGACTGGGCCTTCTAGCTTTATGTAATAAGGGCAAAATTACAAAAGCTAACCGGAACTCGCCTAACCAGTTGGGCGAAACCTGAAACAGTGACTCTTTTTTTCTTGTGGGGGGTTTTGTCCTCCACACCACCCAATGCGGGGGCTTTGACCCCCACAACACCTCCCCCCTTACTAATATAACAAACTCCGAGGTCGTAGCACCTTGGGGAAGGGGTTAAACCCTTGTCACCATTTTGGTTTCACCCTCTTTCCATTGTGATTCCGGGTGTCACCCTTTCAGGTTTCACTCACTTCACTGCCTTCCTCCTTAGCATCCTGGATGGTATGGGATTTGGTCCGCAGTTCCTGGCATTTCTGACTTCCCCCTATCACTCACCAGCAGCCCTAGTCAGGGTAAATGGGGTGATGTCCAACAGGTTCCCCCTAGAGAGAGGCACTAGGCAGGGGTGCCACTTCTCCTGCTCTTACTCGCATTGTGCATAGAACCACTTGTGATAGCAGACAGCTCAAATGTAGACATACGGGGAGTGAGAGCTGGAGCAAAACTGTTCATTATATGCCAATGACTGCATGTTTTTTGATAAGGGACCAAGAGGCCTCAGTCCCAGTCCTGATCACAGTATTAACCCAACTAGATTAGTCGCCAGGTATAAAATTAATTACACAAAGTTGGAGGCTATGGTGATAGCAGGAATCTGCCCAGCCAGATTCCAGGCAGAGTTTCCTTTCAAGTGGGCCCCCAAGAACAACTTTCATTATCTGGGAATTAGGATCACATGGCAGTTGGCAAAACTATGTCAACTAAATTACTAAAAACTGTTAGGAGAACTATTTAGAGATCTACAAACCTGGGGGTTACTCTTGTTGACATTGGGCAGATGGGTGGAAGTGCTCAAAATGAACACACTTCCCTGCCTAATGTTCTTATTTCAAGCTCTCTGAATTGCCTTGCCCTGCTCCTTCTGGAAAGCAACAAAATCCATGACTAAAAAATGAATCTGGCAGGGACATGGAGTGCAAGTTGGGAAATGCTACACTAACCCTCCCAAATGATAAGCGGGGGCTGGGACTCCCGGATTTCCAGCTTTATTACTCGGCAGCACAAACCTCACAAATTTTCTCTATCATAAGGCAAAACATTGATTCTAGCTGGTATGCCCTGGAAAACAGTTACTCTCCCCACCCCTTTATACATGCTGCCAGGGGTGAAGCTCACCACTGAGGTCTTTAGACAGGTTGAGAACCCTTGGACCAAGTAATCCTTGAACGTGATCCAAAAGATCAGATCCCTCATGAACACCTCAAATGAAACTGGTCCTCTAACAGTCATCACAGGGGACTCAAAGTTTGCTCCTCTCCACAGAGTCAGGCTTCACACAGTGGAACAGGCTTGCCCTGAACAGGTACAACCAACTGATGATAGGAAACCGCATGGTCTCTTTTGACCCCGCTAAAGACAGAATTTCATATCCCACACAGGGAACTTCATAAGTATTTCCAGATATGCCACTACTATACCCCAGGTAACAACCTAGCTCAAATAGATAGAGAGCTAACACCACGGAAGGACATGCTATTTTCTACCACACGGCTCTAAATGTAGAGATGCCTCCAATAGAATATAGGCTCTTCCAAAAATTCAAAAGGATATACCATTACCGATGTAAAGGACAAGTGGGAAAGTGAATCAGGGGTAAGGATTTGAACAGGAATGGGACAAGATAACTAGATATGGTTGTAGAATTACTTCCTCCCCCACGTGGCATGAATACAGATGGAAGGTGTTGCTGAGATTTTTCCACAACACCCCCATTACAGCAGATTTTGTGGAAAGAGGGCACACAGACCAATGTTGGTGTGGGTGTCAGGAAAGAGGCAACTACTATCACACCTTTTGGGGGTGCCCCAAACTTTCCACATACTGGTCCAAGGTCCAAGTGGAGCTGAAAAAGATCTGGGGACCAGATCTTGTTACAGCTTTTAAACCATGTAACCTGGTTCTACCACCAAAGAAGATGTGACATAAAAAATATTTTGCAGTGTTCGCTGTCAAGTGTGTGACAGCAGTGAAGGGCATTAGCTCCCATTGACTGTCACAACAGGTACCCACAATAGCAGAACGGACAGCTAGAGCTGAGTCAGCTGTGTAGATGGAGCACATTACTGCTGTTCTCAAAATAAACTTGGAAAAATACTTAGACAAAAGGGGCACGTGGATTGCTTATAATCCCCCAGCACCCTTATGGAAGTGGAAGGGACAAATTGATAGGAGAGGGGAGACAAGATCACACATTCCCCCACTCTGTAAGCTGTAGTCCAATCTAGCAATTGAAGGAGGGTTGACTAAACAGAGAAATACAGGAGTCAGAGAAAAACAGGATAGAATAAAAGGGGATAAAAAAACAACACAGACACTGTAACAGATTTCTGTTATTAATTTGGTTTGTTTATTAGTTTTACAGTTTTTCAGCAAAAATGTAATTAATTACTGTACTTCATTATAATCAGAGATGTGAAATGGATATTCTGTATTACATCTAAAGCAAACAGTGGCATGTACCAATGTTTTACCTCTTTGACTTTGATTGCAATAAGCTTGAAGCTAAACCTGTGTCAGATATGTTAATGGATAGCTGGATACTACCTTGTTTGTGGGCTGTTTTGTGGCTGAGTACTCATGGGAGGTTGGGGGTGTGTAACCCCAGGAAACAGAAGGGATTGGAGAAGCAGTACTGTCCCCAGTTAGGGTGTGCGCTATGGTTTTGGAAACACAGGAGCATTTAGTTTTGGACTGTCCTTTTATCAGACAGTTTTGGACACACGTGGCTAGGGTGTGAAATGAACCTTTGTTTTCCACACTGAAGTATGAAGAGCTGGTACATGGGGTCATGAGAATGGCATGGGGGGTGTATAATAACCATATGGTAATTTTATGGTTTGTCACAATTAAGTTCTTTATCTGGCAAATTCAATACCAGTTGGTCCTGCAGCAACAGGTCACTTCCATGGTGAAAGTAGAATATATAATCAGGGTTCAATGCTAGGAGTCATACTGTACAGCAGAGAATGGAACTCCTTGACAAGGTCAGCTCATGACCATTTTGGAAAAATATGTATTGGGTGGCCCCAAAGGGATAAAGATGTGACTAAGCCAGTGGGTCAATCAGTGTGTTTTGGATAAACAGGGGGTCTCACTTTTCCAGCTACTATGTCAGGCATAGTATTCTGGTGCTAATTTGATTTAGCACAGAAATTCTTTATTTCTATATATTTCCCTTTTTGAATGGTCCATTCCTTTTTCTTTTTCACTGTACATATAATGTAAATAGTGTTTGGAGCATTTTATTGTATTTTTGTTTGTTTGTTTGTTTATTCTGAGCCTGTTTGTATTATGGTTTCTGTTTTGTTTTGTTTTTTGTTTATGTTCATTAATAAAAATTCCCCTACTCTCACTTCCTGTGCAAGGTAGGGGGGGGATCATATGCTAGTATGGCTGTGCTTGGAGTCATAACTGGTTTTAGCCACTGCAAACCCTGCCTTCACTTGTGGACGCCAGCCAGAATCAGTTTACCTCATTTGTTTTTAAATGTTTTTTTTTCATTATTTTCTTGGCATCATGTCATGAAATTCCTAGCCCAGGAACAATCCAGGCAACTGAAGGCAGACAGACAGAAATAAATGGTGTAGGTAGAACAGCCCAAAATACTAACACTCTGCCTTCCCTTAAAAATCATTAACATATAACTGGTTGCACTGAAAATAAAATGGGGTGTGTATGAGCTACAATAACACATGGAGGTAGAAGACTTGGTTTGCTGGCCAAGGCACCTAGCTTCACCTGAGCTCTTTCCTTCTAAGACTGCTTGAAAGGCAGAGTAGAGAAACTTACCAGAGCAAGGGAGAAGGATTAAGACTTAGTTTGACTAAGCAGATTTACTGTGTGGTGGTGTTTTTATTTTTTACTCACAGGGATTGCTACTGTTTGTTGCTAACATTTCATTGCTTTATTTTTTCTCTGATTCAAATTGTTGTTGCTGGTATACCTTCTTCTGCATTATTACAAGGTGTGCCTACAGGTAAAGCTAACAGATTACTGCTGTAATCTTCTGATTCAAATTGTCTTTTGCAAGGTATATCTTCTGTTACTGCTTTATTTTTCTCTGGAGCAAAGTGTTTCTTACAGGGTATATCTTCTCTGAAATTATTACAGGTGGTGCTTTACAGGTTTTACAGTTTTATCTAACATTAGGATAAGCTTTCAGGGTTACTGCATTTGTTGTTGACTGATTGTTTCTGCTCTTACCTCCTTGTTCTTTAGTCCGTGGTTCTTCTTTTTAGGCAGGGGAAGGGCCCAGCCACCCACCCCCATCCCCAACCACCCCACGCTACACTCCTTTTATAGGGTACCACAGTTGTGACATTTCCTGTGGCAGAGCAGGAAGGGGCAGATCAGTGAGGCCTCCACAAGGTGATCTCATTTACAGGGGCACTAGTAATTTAACTTGTTATAACAAGTTAAACAAAGCACAATTAAACCATTACTTGCATTTTTTTCCTTCTAATTACTCTGACTAGGTTACAAACCCAGCAACTTATTTGGAATGGATTTCATTAACTGCAGGTACTGTGGAACAATTTTCAGAAGGACAGTCTTACAGGATTTAGGACACTGTCCTACATGCTGGGCCTTTGAGATCTTAGGTCTCAGCTCCGGCAGCATGGGCAGAGATTGCGCCTCAAATTTCATATTGAAGAGGAAATACATTATAAGAACCACCCGCCATTTCCCCAGCATCCAACAGAAAACCTCGACCACAGAGGGTAGTTGGTCCAGGAGGTTGGCAGGTGGTTAGGAGGAGCAAATCAGGTGCCCCATCACTCTCTGCTCTCCAACACATTACCTCCAAAACCATATAAACACTACAAACAGGTATCTGCCTCTATCTCTGAAATCAAATAAAGAGGCAGAAGACACTGCAGAGCAGGACACTGCGCACAGGAGCTAGCACAACAATACTCACCCAAATCAGGAACCAAAACTAAACAAGCACAAAGGAAATCCAAAAACTTCTGATCATAGGAGACTCCATGATTGGGAGTTGATACCCATCTCCAGCCAGGTGATGGTCAGATGTCTCCAGGTACATCAGCATGGAGAGACACTGACCACATTGCTAAAATTGTTCACAAAGCAGGAGAAAACATTGATGTCCTAGTACACATAGGGACTAATGATCTCGCCAGCCGGTCAGTTGTGGAGACCAAGGAACACCTGACTAGGCTGGGTGACAAACATCATCTATTTCGTCTGCATCTCTTCTCTGAGATCCTGCCAGTCTGGGAGAAGGGAGCAGATGGACGGAAGGTCAGAGAAGGGGAGATAGGGAGCTAAACACATGGCTCAAGGACTGGTGCCAGGAAAAGGCATGAGATTTGTAGGGGAACTGGCAAGAGTTCTGGGAGCGAAAGTTCTTAAATTTGATGGACTGCATCTGACTAAAGAGGAGTCAGTGCATTGGGCAGAAGTTTGACGTCTTTGCAGAATATTTAAACTAGCAAATGGGGAGGGGGTGCAGCACCCCATACGTCGAATGGGAAGAACACCCCTCCCCCCTCAGCTAGTGGTCAAACAGGAATTCAGCATGTTTGCCGCTCATTTGCATCACCAGGTAAGAAAAAGGTTTGTCTCCCACACGATGCACAGGGTAATGCCAAACTTCACCCAACAACTAACACACCAAAATCTGGCCAATGGAAAATCATGTACACAAATGCTCACAGCCTGGGAAATAAGATCCCAGACCTGCAGGCAATAATGTCAGAGGCTAAGCTGGACATAGTAGCAATTAGTAGGCGTGGTTTACCAGTAACCACACTTGGGAGACTTCCAGTTGGACTATGTATTGTTCAGAAGAGACCGAGGTGCAAAGGAGGAGGGTCCTGTGCATGTTAATGAAAAATATCAAAGCTACAGAAATTCAGAATACACATAAGGAGCCAGAAGAACTGTGGGTCACCCTGGAAACAGGAAATGGGACAGCCATAAGAACTGGGGTTGTCTACAGGCCCCAGACCAGGGGAGGACATAGACACATTACTGTTAGAAGATATACAAAACATGACAGCTAAAGGGAGGTTCTGATAATGGGAGACTTCAACATGCCAGATACAGATTGGTCAATACCAGCAGGAACATCTGCCAGAACTAGACTCATAGTGGATTCCCTGCAGGGGGAGGGCCTCAAACAACTGGTACAGCAACCCACAAGAGACAGGGCTATCCTAGATCTAGTACTGACTAACAAAGAAGGGATCACAGATCTCCAGGTAGAAGGTCACCTGGGGGCCAGTGACCATCACATGGTATGGTTCAATTTGGCTACTACATCTTAATCATCCCATTCCAAGGCAAAAATATGGGACTTCAGAGGAGCTGACTTTGATAAGATGGCCAACAGAGTTAAGCTAGCCCTGGCAAAAAGAAACACAGGTGAGGGGGTACAGGCAAAGTGGGCAAGCATTAAGGATGCAATACTTGAAGCAACATCCCATTGTGTTAGACAGAAAAGGAAGTGCAAAAGAAGAAGGAAACCACTTTGGTTCTCAAATACAGTAGCAGAAAAGGTCAGAGCCAAAAGGCTGGCCTTCAGAAAATATAAGGGAACACAGCGGATGAAGATAGGAGGCATACCAAACTGCCCCAAGGGAAGCAGGTAAGGCAGTAAGGCAGGCAAAGTCCCAAACTGAGGAAACACTAGCACGAACAGTAAAGAAGGTGACAAGACTTTCTATAGATACATTAGTGAAAGGAGAAAGTCCAGAGGGGTATGCTAAGCTTAATGGAGAAAAGGGAGCATGTGAGGAGGAGGACCCTGTAAAGGCATCTATCCTAAATAGATACTTTGCTCAGTATTTAGTGAAGAGAAGGTAGGGCAGGGCCTACAGCTCAGCATCATGGACACAGGGGGAGGGAGGTGAGCACTACTCCTTCACAAAAGAAAGGGTCCTACAAGAGCTTGCTAAGCTCAGGGTGGATAAGGCAATGGGACCTGATGGCATACATCCCAGGGTACTTAAGGAGCTAAAGGAGGAACTAGCAGAGCCATTAGCAGAATTGTTTAGTGAGTCTCTGAGCACAGGAGAGGTCCCAGAAGACTGGAGAAGGGCTCATGTGATCCCACCCACACGAGTGGTAGCAGGGAGGAGGCGGGGAACTACAGACCGGTCAGTCTTACCTCAGTAGTGGGCAAGATTATGGAGGCACTCCTTAAGGAAAGGATAGTGCAACACCTGGAATCCATAGGGCACAGGATCCAAGACAGCATGGGTTTACAAAGGAAGGTCCTGTCAAACTAATCTCATAGATTTCTTTGACTGGGTAACCAGAGTGGTGGACCAAGAGGGAGCAGTTGATGTCGCCTACCTTGACTTCAGCAAAGCTTTGACACTGTTCCACATAGAAGATTGATAAATAAGCTAGGTAGGCTCGGGTGGGTGAAGTTGGTCAACTGGGTGGCAAACTGGTTGACTGGCAGAAAACAGAGAGTGGTGGTAAATGGTATACAGTCAGAAGAGATGCAAGTCACAAGTGGGTACCTCAGGGATCAGTCCTGGGGCCAGTCCTATTCAACATCTTCATTAGTGACCCCGCAGAGATGGACTAGAGGGTAAGGCTTGTCTGTTTGCAGATGACACCAAGATCTGCAACAGAGTAGATGATCCAGATGGGGTGGGCAGAATGAGAAGAGATCTGGATAAACTAGCAGAATGGTCAGAAGAGGCAACTGGATTTACTGCAAAGAAGTGCAAAATCATGCACATAGGGAAGAGAAACCCTGAAGCCACTTATAGGCTGGGAGGAGTTGCTAGCAGTCACAAAGGAAGAAAGAGACTTGGGCATCATCATCACTGATGACCTAAAATCATCAAGCAGACCTCCAAAGCAGTAGGTAAGGCTAGGGGGTGTTAGGTGTATTAGTAGGGGTATCACAAGTCGTAGAGGGAGGTAATAACCCTCTGTACAAGACATTGGTTAGGCCCCATCTGGAGTACTGTGCAGTATTGGAGGCCACACCTTCACAAGGACATTAACCAAATTGAGGCAGTCCAGAGAAGGGCAACCAAAATGGTGCAGGGACTGCATCAGAAGACATATGAGGACAGATTAACGGAGCTCAATATGTATACCCTTGAGCAAAGGAGGGAGAGAGGTGATATGATCGAGACATTTAAACACCTTAAGGGCATAAACAAGGTGAAAGAGCACATGTTTAAATATAAGAAAATAGCAGGACAAGAGGACACAGCATGAGATTAGAGGAGGCCGATTAAGGGGGAATGTGAGGAAATTCTTTTTCACAGAAAGGGTGGTAGATGCATGGAATGGCTTACCACAAGAAGTGGTGGCTATGAATACAGTGCAGGGCTTCAAACAGGCATGGGATAGGCATAAGGGAGCAATGTATTTTTTTACATAGAGGGTTGTGGATGCATGGAACGGCCTTCCGAAGGAGGTTGTGGAGTCAAAATCAGTGGTGGAATTCAAGCATGCATGGGATAGTCATAAGGCAGTTCTGGGGGATGGGGGTAGGAAGAAGTAGGCTGCTGGTTAACTAGGATCTGCAGCTTATCCAGTAGGTAGGGAAATCGGCAGGCTGGGTGGGCCAAGCGGTCCTTATCTGCCGTCAAATTCTATGTTTCTATGTTTCTATAATACAAATGACTATGAATAGATAGGTCACTGACAGAGCAAAGGCCGATGGCACATTTATAAGGTAGAAAAAGAAATGGGCAGACTGGATGGGCCTTGTGGTCCTTATCTGCCGTCAACTTCTATGTTTCTATGTTTCTATGTAGCCAAGGTGGATCAGGTAATGGGGCCTTATGACATGGTTAATCATGCTGGAGCCCACAAAACCCTAAAACTGACCCTGCCTGGAGTGAGTGGAGGAAAGTTGTGGGGACTGTGCAGTTGACCTCCCTCCTTGTCCTGCAGTTGCAGGAGGTCATTGAAGAAATGATATAGTAAGTTCATTTGATCAAGCTGTACAATCAGAAGATGTGGATGAAACTTCCAAATAGCACTTGAACATAAAAAGAAACATCTCCTGGTGAGGACGGAAGAGGAGGAACCCAAATATTTGAAGGAGGAGGAGTACTGTTTAGGGAAGGAAAGTTTTGGAGATGGCTGTCAGGCAGGCCACACACAATAAATGTAACTAGGATACTGCAGCAGCAACTGAAGGCCATGTCACAATTATCCTCCTCATAGAAGTCAGCCAGTAACTTGGTCTCTGGTAGAGCAAAAGACATGATTTATTTATTTATTTATTGAATTTTGTTGACCGGGTAGGCCCACTGGGCCCCGGAGGTCCCTTTTTCAGGGGCGACCCGGGGGTAAAAATAACATACAATAACAAAAATAACATACAAGTAACAGAACAGTACAAGTTGAAAGATGACTTATTGTGTTACAGAGCTGGATTACATAGGGTTACAATCAGAGTAGGAAGATTTGGAACGTACAGTCAGAGAGACCTCCAGAGTAGGAAATATAACAACATGTTGCATGCACATAAACATGAAGATCTAGGGAGAGCACGGGATAACAGCTACGTTGCTAGGAGTCAGGTCACCTTCCTAAGAGGGATCAGGGGGGTGACGTGAGGTCAGGTCCTAAGGCATTGGCAAGTACTCCTGTTGAGCAGGTGGGCTTTGAGTTTGGACCGGAAGCAGGGGGCCCGACCCTGCCTCCCTTACCTCCTGTGGGAGGTTGTTCCAGCTGGAAGGGGCTGTGAACGCGAAGGATCTGGACCCAGCTTTGGTCCTTGTTTTAGGAACCACGAGGAGAGTTTGTCCTGAGGTGCGGAGGCTCCTATGAATGGACTTGACCGTGATTAGCCCTTTGAGGCTAGGGGAGGAAAGGGGCCAGTAACTTTGAAGCCAGGCAGAGTTGGGTAGATGAGGCGGGCTTCCAGTGACGGCCACCTGAGCCTGGCCTGGGCCTCACCGTGGTGTGTTCTAGGGTGGACATTGTGGCAAACCGAGCGATCTTGTTGTATAAGGTCTGGAGCCGGCTTAGTTCCGTAGAGGCCACACCGCATAGAATGGAGGCTGCATAGGTGAGCTTAGGGAGTAGGACGCTGGTTGCAATGGCAACCCTGGCTACGGGGATAATCTGGTCCTTTAATCTATAGAGGATGCCGAGTTTCACATGGATGGCTTTGGTGAGTTGGTCCACGTGATTTTTTAGGGAGAAACCCTGGTCAATGGTTAGACCGAGGTACGTCGTGTGGGTAACCACCTCGAGTTTGTCTCCCCCTCTGGACTGCAGTTGAAGGAGCATCAATGCTCAGATGCTAGGATCTGGGCCCAAACAGCATCGCCTTGGTTTTGCTGGTGTTTAATACCATTTTGTTCAATGTGAGCCAGTCCTCCATCTGAAGGATGTCCTCTTGGAGGGCAATCTTCAATTCCTTAACATCAGGGAGGCTCGGTAAATGACAGCATCAGTCCGCATATTGGATGCGCTGCTGCTCCACAGTGTAAGTGCAGGTCATTAATGAACAGGGTGAAGAGAAGGGGCCAGTATTGACCCCTGTGGTACACCCTCTTTGAGCGAGTGCGGTCTGTGAAACATTGTCCTCCACCTAACCCTCTGGGTTCTGGCCAGTGAGGTAATTCTCAAACCAACCTAGTGCATGGGTGTCCAGGCCTATAGCGCTCATTTTATGCAAGAGAGACTATGATTTACCAAGTCAAAAGCTTTGGAGAGGTCAATAAATACCGCCTGTACTGGCCCCTGAATCAGTATTGCTCAGGACATCCGCTGAGAATTTGGTTAGGGCAGTATCTGTCCCATGCTTGGCTCTGAAGCTGCATGAGATGAGGAGATTACCGGTGTGTTTCCAAGTATTCAGGGTTGGGAGTAGACTAGCTTCTCTTGTATTTCGCCATTGCAGACAGCAAGGAAATAGGCCTGTAGTTCCCTATAGATTCAGTAGGCCTCCCTTGTGAATGGGAATCACTATGGCCTGTTTCCATGGTTCGGGACCAACCCTCCAAGAAGGACCGGTTTATCAGCCAGGTTAGTGGCTTCGCTAGAGCTGGGGCCCTTCCTTAAGGATTCTTGGCTGGATCCCATCAGGGCCTCCAGTGCCTCTCGCCTGTAGGGATTTAAGGATAAGCAGAACTTTCTTTACCTTAACCATCCACAGATGAAACTGTGGGTGGTCAAGTTCACGGGCAGAGGCTCATATGGCTTATGCCGTTGTCTATATGCCCCACCTTGTATGTCATCCAGATTCTGTAAAGTAGCCGCTAGGGCCTCTGCATGCAAGGGCCCCTATCAAGTACTTGCCCGCTCACCAGGATAGGGCCGGTTGTGGATTTTTGTGACCCTTTAGGAGTTCATTAATATGTGACCAGAAGAACTTAGGGTTTCCTAGGTTAGTTTTTGAGATTAGAGATATAATCTTTCTTAGCTTTTTTTATGTTCTGTTTGCATTGGTTTCTCAGGGCTCTGTATCTGACTAAGTCCTCAGGAAGATTAGTTCTCCTGCACTTTTCCAAGCTTTGTCTCGGGTCATCTGGGCTTTTGGGTGGGGAGAGATCCACTTATAGCAGTTCCCTTAACCCTGTGGGTTTCACTTAGGAGCTACGAGGTCGGTGATACCAGTTAGGGTGGTTTGGAAAAATTGGACCGCTCCTCCAGGTTGGGTAGAAGTCTATGGGGTTCCAGTCAATGCCATTTAGGTAGCCAATGAACTGGTCGGATGGAAGTTAGAGTAGTCCTGGCAGTGATAATTGAAAAGGACTTTAATCCCATTATTCTTCCATATGGCAAATATCGTGAGTGGTCACTTAATGCATCTGCCAGAGTCCCAGCCAACTTTACGTTACTTGGGGATGAGGTCAGGACCCAGTCTATTGTGGAATGTCTCCCTGATTTGTAGTTCAATCTGGTTGGAGGGAGATAATTTGAGCAAGGTGGGAGTCGTTTAAGACTCGTTTATTAGGACTTAGCCTCTTGTGCCCAGTTTAGGTTGAAGTCACCCAATAGGATAATCTCCAAGCTGAGTCCACCACAGGGCTCTTCAGGAGCAAATCAAGGAGCCGAGGGCATTGGTTGGGGGCTGTATATACAGCCAATAGTGAGTGTTTAGCCCCACCTAATGTGACCTTCAGAAAAACTGCTTCTGAGTCCAGGGACAAGTCAAGGAGCTGCCTAACTAATGAGGCTGAGATAGTGTCTTTAACGTAAATTAGTACTCCACCTCCTCTTTCGAGGTCTGTCCTTTCTAAAAGGGTGTAGCATGGGACTGCAATCTCGTGATCCAGAATGTGGGTTTTAGCCAGGTCTCCGAGACTGCGAGTAAGTCCGTTTGTACACAGCCAGCCATGCTTGTACCTCCTGGATCTTTGGCCTCAGGCTGCGGATTTCATGCAGACCAGCCGCAGACCCTTAGCTCCATCCCAGGCCTTATCCATTGGGGAGGAGATAGATGCATTCAATGTCCCTGGTCCAGGGTTAGGTTGGATGTCCCCGGCCAGTAGGAGTAAGGCAGCAAGACAGCTAAGGAGAGAGAGGGTAGGGGGAGGTAGCGCTGTCAATATGTAAAAAGAGGTTGCACCTGTGTTAGAGAAAGAGAATGACCCTCTGAGCATGCACCTGCTGCTGCTGATAGAATAAAAATCAGAGTATCCATGGACACCAAGGTGATAAGAAGACATCTTTTGCTACAGATGTGGTGAGAAAGGACATTTTCAAAGAAAGTGTCACAATCCCAAAGATCTGAGAAGGGTGAACGAACTGCTGATCAAAAATGACAAGAGTAGGGAAGCTCCAACAGAGATTGGTAAGGGAGCACACTGGAGCCCCAAATACAAGGAAAAGAGGATGAGATGTGAAGGGTGAAAGGGAATGGACAGTGGAACAAAAGAAATTTAAAAAAGGTAGAAGAAGGGCGATGAGGTTTAGTCTGGAAGCACAAAATAGCTTTGAACCATTGCTAATGTTGGATGAAAACAGTGAGTACTAAAATTTGGGAAAGATAGTCAATACTATGACAACAGAAAATGCAGCAGGAGAAAGAATGTCTTCGGCACCTGAATGTAGCCACCAGACACAAAATGGGATACAGATTGCTACTACTTCAAAGGCACATAAGGGTCATACTCAGGCTGTGCCAGTTAATCTTGAATGTATTCAGAAGGTGCCCACAACTCACATGGGGAGAATATACAAGCATCTCACGATAATAAGAACATGGTACAGAATGAGATGGATACATCACCACCAAACACACAAATACTGAGACTCCAATAAGATATCAGATAGATAAAAAAGTGTACGTACTAGGTGATTTCTTCATAAAGTACACTAGGTATACCTCTAAGGGCATTAAAGAGAATGTGACCACTAGCTACTTCTCAGGGGCCAAGATAAATGAAGTGTAGAAAATACTAGAAGACAGTGAAAGAGAGGGATGGAAATGCCACAGTAATCCTTCACATGGGAGTAAATAACATTAGAACACAAGGGCAAACAGAAATAAAGAAATAATATAAAAGAATCTGGGGAGAAGCAAATCGGCTTAAATGTAAGGTGCATTTTTTGAAATTCTACTGGTACCTAGAGAAAGTGAATTTAACATGAGTAAAATGAAAGATATAAACAACTGGTTGAGACAATGGACACTACAGGAGGGAATTGGTTGTATCAAGTACTAGGAGGAGTTCATAAATGACCAGACATATTTTTGTCATGACGGATTACACCTTAGCAAAAGGGGAAGTAGAAAACTGGGATAACACTAAAAAAATTTGTGGATATGGCTATAAACTAAAAAGTTGGGGATCTGCTGGGTAGAAGTGATGGAGTGGCTTTAATTAACAACACAAAAAACAATAATATAGCTTCAAGGAAAAAAACATCTGGAATGAAGATATGGGGCAGGATTCATGAAGCGTTAAATTTCTAAGTCCCGCTCCGCAACTGCTGATGCGGACTGTAATTGCCCGAGCTGCGGCGGTTGCAATTCACAGCCACAGCAGTTGCAGAGGGTGTCACGGCTGCTTCCACCAGACATAGCCCATTCCCGCGGCTGCAGCCATCACCCTGGTGACACCACCCGCAAGTGGCCGTAACCCGTGGAGCCGGGTCAAATCCGGCTCCACCTTTGTGAATACCCGCCGCTGCAGGTAACCTGTGGCTCCACAAGTAGCAACCCACCTGTGCAGCGGTTTACCCACAGCTGTGGGTCTTTCAAAAGCTTCATGAATCCTGTTCATGGTCACTAAATGCAAGAAAAACCCAGGGGAAGAGTACACAGTGGGGAGTGAGACACTGACAACAGTAAAAATGGAAGGAGACCTGGGGGTAATTATATCAGATGACTTAAAGATGGGCAAGCAATGTGAGAATGCTGTAAGGAAGGCTGGGAGGATAGTGGGATGCATAGGGAGAGATATCAATAGTAGAAAACAGGTTGTTATCCCTCTGTACAGACAGTTGGTGAGACCCCATCTGGAGTACTGTGTGCAGTACTGGAGACCCCATTTCTGCAAAGACATAGGCAGAGTGGAGGCTGTCCAGAGGAGGACAACCAAAATGGTGCAGGGTCTGCACCAGAAGACATACAAAGAAAGACTAAAGGAGCTTAATATGTATACCCTTGAGGAAAGAAGGGAGAGAGGGGACATGATAGAAATTTTCAAGTGCCTCAAGGGAATCAACAAAGTCCAAGAGGGTAGCATCTTTCAGGAAAAGAGATGTGCAAGAACAAGGGGGCACAATTTGAAGATAGAGGGGGGACGGCTCAGAGGTAATGTGAGGAAGTATTTTTTCACAGAGAGGGTTGTGGATGCATGGAACAGCCTCCCTGAGGAGGTCATGGAGTCAAGAACAGTGGGGGAATTGAAGAATGCATGGGACAGACATAAGGCAGTCCTAGTGGGGGGTAGGAGGAAGTAAGCTGTTGGTTAACTAGGAACTGCAGCTTATCTGCTGGTAGGAAAATGGGCAGACTAGGTGGGCCAAGCGGTCCTTATCTGCCATCAAATTCTATGTTTCTATGTTTCTAAGCCAAAACATTAATAAGAAATCCGAAATGGAAGTATTGTTAGTAGAAGAGAATGTGGATATTTGTATGATATCCGAAACATGGTGGGAAGGAGGTTTGGAATGGAACAGGGAAATTGATGGCTATAAGTTGTTTACGAAAGACAGACTACTTAAGAAGGGCGGTTGTGTGGCAGTTTATATTAGTAATGCAATAAATGGTGCAGTTTATAACCACACAAAGGATTCAGGCACAGAATCACTATGGTTGATAGTGCAGGGTACAACGGACAAGAAACTGTACCTGTACCTATAGGGTACCAAATACAAATAGGGAAATGGACAGGAATATTGAAAGTGAAATTGGAATATATGGCAGAAAAAGGAGATGTAATAGTAACAGGTGACTTTAACCATCTAGAGCTCAATTGGAAAGATCGAACTGCACATAGTGTGAGTGCAAATCATTTTGTAGAAATGCTGCATATGGCTAACATATCCCAATTAGTTTATAAAGTAACTCATGGTGATAATGTCTTGAACCTTATTATAACAGAGAAAAGATGGTTAGTAAAATTAAAATAATGGAAAATTTAAGTAACAGCAATCACAACATTACTGAGTTTATGGTAAAAAAACATTTGATATATACAAAAGGATCTAATGTTGCAAAAAACTACAAAAAAGCTAACTTTGTAAAAATGAAACAGAAACTGATAGAATGGGCCTAGGAAAAAGACAGATGGAAAGAGTGTAGGAGAGACATGGACCTTATTACAGAACAAATTAAGGCAGTTAGAGGATGAAAGTGTACCTAATAAAAAGATGTACACCAACAGGGGGAAGAGACCTGGATGTGCACCAATAGAGTGCTCAAGTTGATAGCAAACAAAAAAAAGGCATACACAAAGATGAAAAAAATAGGACAGTAGAGGAGACATATAAATGTAAAAATGTGTTAAAAAAACTCAAAAGTACAGTAAGATCTGAAAGAAGTTAGCTGGAATTTAACCTTTCACACATAAATGATAATGGGAAAGGTTTGCATGCCTATATTAACAAACAAAGCTGAAGTAATAATCAAATAGGCACAATAATAGTCAACAGAGGAGAAATAACTGATCCCAGAGAAATGGCAGAGAATTTTCATAGCTACTTTAGCTCAGTGCATGAAGGTAAAACTCTAGACACTAATGCGGCAGGATCTAAAACGTCCCTGGGACTCACTTTGACTATTAATACTAGGGAAGTATTGGACAAGCTGAACAAGTTGAAACCTCGCAAGTCAGTAGGACCAGATGCCCTATGCCCTAGACTATTAAAAGAAATTAAAGACTACATATCCAAATCCTTGGAAAATCTTTTTAATTAATCTTTTTGTACAGGTGAAACACCTGAAGATTGGAAGTCAGCAACAGTTATCCCTATATAAAAAGGGCAATAGGGCGGAGACCTCAAACTACAGACCAGTTAGCCTGATGGCCAAACCCATACATGTGATAATGCAAATCTGGGTGGGAGGGAGGTTTGGCCACGTTAGGAGGGAGATTGGACTTTTAGGAGGGAGATAGCGTAGCGCACCGGTTTTGCATGTAAATAAATATAAAAACAAGAGAAATGTTAATTTTTATGCATTTTAATAATGAATATGCTCAAAAGTAGTTCATACAAAATTCAAAAAGGACTAAATAGGTATAAATGTAGAAAATTCAAAGTTAAAAAATCAGTTACAAAATATTTACTTTTCTTGGTGTGGTACTGTCACTATGTGCATAAGTGCTGCATGCGGATTTAGCTGCCTTAAGTATCTTGTCATCTGGTGTGTAGTGGTGACAGTCAGTGTCAATGTTCATTCTTGCACACATTATTGATGAGATGGTCTTGTTTGATAATCTCCTCCTATTGTCTTCTTGGATCTTTCTAACAATACTGAAAGATCTCTCAGCTGCAGCCTTACTGTGTGAAAGTCTCAACGCTGCCAAAGCCAGTGAAGAAAGATTTTTAAATCTTCTGGTGTTTGTTCCGGGTGCTGTTAACTCTTCCATGGAAAGCCATTTGGCATTAAGAGGCATATTAGAAGTGTAGGGAGGTAGCTCTTCCTCAGATGTTAGTGTAAAGTCCAAGATTTCTTCATGTAATGCAGGCTCATCTTTTCAGGTATTGAATTTCTTGGCCAGCTGCAGAAAAGATTGTGGCTCAATGTTTTCTTTTAGCTGTGGATTTACAAAACCCAGAGTTTGCAGTGTTTCGTCATGAAATGGAAACTTCTTTATGAGGCTTGTAGTCACTCACTTCACTGTAGAAGAGGCATATATGACTGAAAAATTATCTGAGTTGCTGTGGTGTGATCTCATTTTCTGCTAGATACGTTCTGGCTTGCATCCCAGCTGCTAGCATGTCATCAGGAAGTTGGTTTGCTGCGGTGTTGAATGGAACTTGAGTGATGTCAGAAGCTGATGTAATCACCCTGGCCTGCATATATTTTCCCATGAACTTTCTGAGCAGGCAAGACATCTCAATATAAAGGTATCCAATCATGGATTCATCCTTTTGGAACAGGGTGTTGAATTCATTGAGCCGTGTCAGAATAAATGAAAGGAACAAGTAGCAAAGATACATCTCTTGGTTGTCTAGCAATTTGGCACATCTTTGTGCACGACCTGGCTTTTCAACCTCATCATGGCTGGCAAAGTAGCTTTTTAGTGCCTGCCAGTGATGATGGAATCTGTTCACACAGTTTTGAAGCAACAACCATCTGGCGCTGCAGTGTTTAAGAATTTTTAGTGGCTCAGTGTCTGTGAACTCAAGGTACTCAGTGTACTGTTCTTTTCTCTTGGCACTGTTGTGAAAATGAAAATACACATCTATCAGGAGTTCCTCTACTGGCAGTCCAAGTGCTTTTACTCCTTTCTGGCAACATAGGTTTGCTAGATGGCATATGCAGCCTAAAGTAAACACATTAGGTTGTTGCTGTCTGGTTGTGGATAGCACAGAGTTGCTCCTTCCTATCATCACACTGGCATTATCACTGCCATAACCAACCAGGTTGGACCAAGGAATATTCCGATTAACAAATGCTTCTTTTAGTATGTTACAAATATTTTCTCCTGTCCCAATATTACATACAGTCATAGCCAAAAATGTGCTGATTTGCTTCACATTTCTGTCCAACACTTTGACATGCTGCTGGAGAGAAAGAGATAAACACAGAAACACAAACCAGAGCAAGTAATAAAATCTTACCTCAGACCCTGTCTTCTTTGTACTTGCTGCCCTAGCAAGGCAATTTACAACTAATGAAGTGATAATTGCATTCGGGCTATGCTGCTAGCACTGGTGATTAAATACATTTGCTTAACAATACACGCTGACAAGTACTTGACTGCTTGAGTGATTAGCTTGCTGAGAGAAGCTCCAAGGAGAATCTGTAAGGGAATATTGATCTTGTGACTCTTAGAAAGTTGGGAGAATGTGATTCCCATGTGGGGGGCAGGAGAACAGTAAAAAAAAAAACGTGACTCTCACAGCCAAATCGGGAAACATCACATATATGTATGTTGGATGAAAACAATCAAGTGGAGAGAATTCAGAGGAGGTTTACGAAAATGATAGGTTCACTGACACAATATAAATATGAGGAGAGATTACAAAGACTAGGACTGTTTTCATTACAACAAAGAAGAATGACAGGTGATCTCTTAACTATGTACAAAATAATGGAAGAACCTAAATTAATGGCGGGAATGGGTATAATCACGCAGGATAACCCTTCAAGTTTGAGAGGGCATAAGAAGCAAATAAAAACAGAGACTGACAGAAATAACAGCAGGCACTATATGTTTATAAATAGAACTGGTAGAATATAGAATGCACTACCGAGCGACTTAGTGAGTAGCACATCTTTAATAAGCTTTAAGAAAGTGGTCGATACCTGGTTGATGCAGAATAGGCACAAATGGACCCACTAATGTGGGGGATGGTAACAATGGGCTATTGGAGCCTCCTTCCATTCTAAACCCAGTATAAGCACCCAGTATATAAGCACATTCCTATGTGAGGACAACCATACCTCAAGCAAGTCAGAGTGCAAAGAAAGCAACTGACTGAAAGAAAACTGTTGTACCCTCATCTGAAGAGGAAGTCAAAACTGATGGGAAGCCTACCCAAGCATTGCAGGATAGTGGTTCACAAGTAATAACTGTGTGAAAAAATTACTATGACGAATTCTTAAGTCATATACCATTGGAGCATCTCGGAGGATTAGATGTTTTGAGCCTGAGCGGTGAAACCTATGCCTACCTGGGAATCATCCAAGTCTAGATCACCTATCCTGAACACATGATTGGGGTCAAGGGACCAGTTGAGACCTGTGCTCTGGTTTGTCCTCAAGCCAAACTGTATGACGTCATACCATTCATCATTGGTACCAATGTAAGTTTGTTTGGGCACCTAAAACAGTTCTGTGGAGAGAGAGAGAGAGCGAGAGAGAGAGGGAAACAAAATTTTAGAAGGAGTGTGAATTTGCATGAGTTGGTCTGCAGAGCATATGTCAGACATACAGTTCAAGTTCAAGTTTATTGCAGGAAGACTCAATTGAGCAAGCTCATACACACAGCGGTCCTGAAGGTAATACACATACAATGACCCATTATACAGTACAACACTTTGATAACCAATTAAACAGAGTGTACACAATGCTCTAATCAAGTAATTCATAGCGAGATACAAGGTTACAGATATATGTACAGATTTGGGACAAACAATATCAGGTGAGGTTAAACACTTTGTCGCTGTAAGATGCAATAGATAATCAAAAGTGGTGAAGTACTAGAAGAAGAAGCAATAATAATGGTGAGCAGGGTAAGGGGGGAAGGAAAGTTACCAAAGGGTAAAGTAGGTTGAGGGATAAAGGTCTCAGTATGGCAAGGGCCAATAGAGACAATAGACAAGAAGCACACATAGGGATAAAAGGGTGCTTAGTTGCAGTTACAAATATCTTTTGTTTTAGATGCAGTTAGCACTCTGAAGAAGTTGACTGAGACAATGCTAGTTAGTTTTAGTAAAGACTGGAGCTGGTTCCACATAGAAGGGAGGGCATACGAAATAGAATGTTTGCCAAAGGAGGTGCGGGTCCTAAGTACATCGAGCAAGACAAAGTCAATTTTCCTGAGGGAATATGCACTGTGGGAGATGTGGATTAATGATATTAGGTACATGGTAATTTCTGTAAGAGCAATTTAAGGGTCCAAATACCAGCGTGGAGCCAGCGTCTAGTGGTGAGAGATGTCCAACCAACAGCTGCATACAAATCACAATGGTGAGTATGGCAGGGGCAGTTGGTAATGAATCGTAATGCACGGTGATAAAGGACGTCAAGCCAAAGTAACCAAGGTGACAACCCTGTTGGTATTGTGTGGCTTCAGGACAGAGAAGAATTGGCCCTACCACTGAATTCTAAGTGTGCCATTTGAGGTATGGTCCGACAGAGAAAGAATGCAGAGAAACACCTCCTAATGATTGATGCCCCAGAGGAACATGGTTTGCTTGAGGGATTGCTTGTGAGACCCAGAATTCTGCCTGTGAATGCCTATGCTTCTGTCCAGAGAATAACTGTATAAGTCAAAAATGTTACATAGATACATAAAAATTGTCGGCAGGTATGGACCGCTAGGCCCATCTAGTCTGCCCGTAATCCCTATACTTGTATGCAGTCACTGACCTTAAGAGATCAATGGCTTTTCATCACTCCCTCCCCACCCAGTGTTCCCTTGTGCCTGTCCTAGGCATGTTTAAACCCCTCCACTGTGCTTGCCCCCACCACCTCTTGTGACAGACTGTCCCAAGTGTCCACCTCCCTCTCTGTATAGAAAAACATCCTCACATTACTTCTTAATCTACCCCCTCCATTTTCATATGGTGACCCCTAGTTCTGATATCTTTTTTACATTTGGAGAAATCCTCCCCTGCACCCTGTTTATGCCCCTGAGGTACTTGAAAGTTTCTGTCATGTCCCCCCTTTCTCTCCTCTCCTCAAGTGAGTACATATTGAGGTATCTTAGTCTCTCCTCATATGTTTTGTGATGCAAGTGTAACCCCCGGACCCCTGCCTTTTTGCAAAACGACAGGTGGCATGCTGTTGAAGCTGACAGCAGCACCTGGTGGGGACTGGGTTCGGGGAGGACTAGGTTACTCGGCACAGGGGGCCTAGGTTTGGTTACTCTGCACAGGGGCACCCAAGTAAATCCAAACACAGGAAGCAATAACTGTAATGTCCAAAACCAGGAATGGGATTCTACAGTGTGGCTTTTATTCACATCCAACTGAACAAACAAACAAAGCATAGACGGACCCCCACAGTGCTACATTCCTGGTAATGCAGATTAGAGACAACAGAACACTTCTTCACTATTTCCAGCCCTCAGGCTCTGAACCCACCAGGCACACAGCCCGGACTTGCACGCAGCTTTGGGTATACAACCCGACTTGTACACTACTTGGGTTTTCCCCACTAGCCCGGCTCACCTGCCGGCCACTTGATCTGTGGTCCATTATGGGAATGAACCAGTTTTCCTGTTGGTGGCTCCCCAAACCACCTTAGAGCCTTCGACTCCTAGAGGGAATTTTCCTTCCATCCCACATCTGGGTACTTCCCTCATCACTGGCCAAGTGCATGAGGCAAAGTAGAAATCCACAGAGCAAATCCATAGAGGTGGACCTGGTTACTAAGGATGGGGGGCTCCCACCTCCAGCTCCCACAATCCATACCCAGCCATTTCTTTGGAAACTAAACAACTCTTTTCTGAAAGCTTGGCAATGTAGATTACTGGGTAGATGTATGTCACATCTCCTCTACATGTCTTGACTTCCCCTATGTGCTGGACTTGAACATACTTTTACTTTTGGCTAAGCCTATTACTCTAGGCCTCCCACTACTTCAGTAGTCCAATCCCCACTGTCACACAAGTCCCAGGGTGAAAACATGGGCCATTTAGAAAGAGCAGAAACTCACCCTCCGGTTGCAGGTGCCCCACAGGCAAATCACAAAATCTTCTTGTTTCCCAAACTCTTGGACAAAATAAGGCAGCTTCTCCACTAGCAGTAGCCAGAGGGTTGCCTCTGGAAATGCAGGCAAAACCTTCCTGCCCCATCCCCTGAGGGATGGGGCACAGAGATATGAATCAGCAGTCTCCACCACTTTAAAAATAACTCACTGTGTCTCTCTTTAGGTGGAAACACACACCTTTTCCTACTTGTAGCCCTATGTCAGGGCTGAGGCTCCAAGAGCCTAACACAGAGCTGCTGTGCTCCTCTCACAACAAGCTCAAACTCCAACTGACCTACACAGACTAATGTTCAAACCTCCCAACATTCTATTCCAACTCCCTGCTGCAGATTCCATTGTGGCTCATGCAGCTGCGACAGTTCTATGGTGATGTCATCCCTCAGTCTCAGCTGAGACTGAGAACAGAGTGAGACAGTGTGAAATCCATTTAACTGGAGTTTCACAAGATGCCTTCCCTGCCTACCACTAGGTCTTACTGAGATTCTAGTAACCCCGGGTAACAAGGGGGTCACACAAGCCATGCACCATCTTTGTCGCCCTTCTCTGGATAGCCTCCATGTTGTCTATGTCCTTACATATGTGTGGTCTCCAGTACTGCATGCAATACACCAGGTGAGGCATTACCAGTGTTTTATACAATGGCATCACCACTTTCCATCTCCTTCTAGTAATGCCTCTGCCTATGAACCCCAGCATGCCACTGGCCCTCCCTGCAGCCTTTGCGCACTGCTTTGATACCTTAAAGTCATCAGATATGATAACCCCTAGGTTCCTTTCCTCTTTGGTGACAGTCAGCACCCTTCCCCATTCTGTAGCTCTCCCCAGGGTTCCCCCTACCCAGTTGCATTATCTTGCACTTTTTTGCACTGAACCTCAGTTTCCACACCTCTGACCATCTTTCAAGCTTCTCCAGGTCCCTCTTTATTTTCTGCAACCCTTTTGGAGTATCCACCCTGTTGCAGATCTTGGTATTATCTGCAAATAGGCAGATCCTTCCTTCCAGTCCTTCTGCAATGTCATTAATGAAGACATTGAACAGGACTGGTCCCAGTACTGATCCCTGTGGTACTCCGCTGGTCACCTCTCTCTCTCCGTGGACCGGATCCCATTTACCACTACCCTCTGTCTTCTGTCCATCAGCCAGTTTGTAAACCAATGTATCACCTTATGCCTCATGCCCAGACTACTCATCTTGTTAATCAGCCTTCTGTGTGGGATGGTACAGAAGGCTTTGTTGAAATCTAGGTAGACAATGTCTACCGCTCCTCTCTGATTTACTTCCCTAGTCACCCAATCAAAAAAATCTATCAGATTTGTTTGACAAGACCTTCCTGCTGTGAATCCGTGCTGCCTCAGATCCTGAGCACCATGGGATTCCAGGTGTGCCACTGTCCTTTCTTTCAGCAGTCTCAATGATCTTCCCCACCACTAAGGTGAGGCTGACTGGCCTGTAGTTCCACGCTTCCTCCCTACTGCCACTTTTCTGCAATGGGACTACATGTGTCCTCCTCCAGTTCTCTGGAACCATGCCTGTGTTGAGTGACTCTGTGAACAGGGCAGCCAGAGAAGCTGCTAGTTCCCTTCTCAGCTCCCTTATTATCCTCAAGTGTATGTCATCTGGCCCTTTGGCTCTATCCACCTTCAGCTTTGTGAGTTCCTCCAGAGCTCTCTCCACTGTGAATGGACTAGTGTCCACTTCTTCCCCCCCCATTGCCTCTGCTTCCCAACTGTGGTCCTTGACTCTCTCCCTCCTTAGTGAACACTAAACAGAAGTATTTGGTCAGTATTTCTGCTTTGTCTAGATCCCCCTCCTTACACTCTCCCTTCTCCCCTTTGAGCCTCAAAATCTACCCCCCCGGTTTTTCTTCTATCGTTGATGTACAGTACCTATAGAATGTTTTGTCCCCTTTTTTCCCAGTCCATGCTAAACCCTCCTCTGTCTGTACCTTGGCTTTCCTAACAGCTTTCCCTGCTTCCCTTAGACATTCTAGGTACACCTCCCTGTCCTCGTCCTTTTGGGTCCCCTTATACTTCCTGAAACTTGCTTTTTTAGCCCTTAATTTCACTGCTAACTCTTTAGAGAACCATAGTTGTTTCCTTCTTCTTTTCCCTTTGGCCACTGTCCTAAAGTTATGGTTAGTTACCTCCACTATGGCTCCTTTTAGTTTCCCCAACTGTTCCTCCACTCCTTCCATTACTTGGTATTACTTGGTTTTTGAAGACAAAGTAGGCAAAAGCCCATTGAATTGTCACCCACTCTTAGTGGGTCTACTGTCTGGATACATTCTGGATCAGGAACATACCAATGTATTTTTAAAGGTTTCGAGGGTTGGGGCATAGACTAAATAGCATGGTAGGGAGTTCCACATTCTAACTGCTCTTACTGTAAAAAAGTTGTTACATCTCACTGTATTTACCCTTGGGACCCTTAACTGTTTGTTATGAGACCTGAGGTTATTGGTGCTACTATTAAATTGTATGCCACATTGGGCCATTAAACTTGGATTTTTAAGGATTTTATAAAGAAGTAATACATCCCCGCTTTTTCCACTGGTCTCTAAGGCAGTAGTGGATCCAAGATTTTACAGTGGGGGGTGCTGTGGTGGTGTGCGGACTTGATATGCAACTTTTTCAACATTTTTTAATCCTTCATATTATCTTTTCCATTCAATTTTTGACTAAAAATAATAATGTAATCTATTGTTTTGAATGTACACTATATTTTCTTACAATCAATATATTAGACTTCTCTGGTAAAGTAAAATGTAGCTGTAGCAAGCAAGTAAGTTACAATGGGGGGGGTGCACCTGCACCCTCTAAACCCCCCTAGATCCACTACTGCTCTTAGGTAAATAATTTTAGTTTATTAATCCTATCCTGGTATTCAAAGGATTTTAACCCTTTGATTGACCTTGTAACCTTTGTGTTTTCTAAAAGGTTAATGTCATGACTTAAGTACAGATTCCATATAGGTGATCCATAATCCAGATGGGGATCACATAAGTTTTGGATAATTTGATTATACACTTACTGTCCCTTGTTACAAAGGTTTTGTGTATTGAAAGCAGTAGTCTATTAGTTACTTGTGAGATGGTTCTACAATGACTAGTTGATGAGAGATCTGTATTAACCCATATTCCAAGGTCCTTCTCTTTGCTAGATGTTTTCAATACTTTACCATTTACTGTACCTCTGAACACAACATCACTGTGCACAAGAGGAGGATCTTGGCACAAATATATGGTACTGACACAGTAGTGCAACCCAAGTCGATCTCAACAACCCAAGGGAATGTAACTGACCAGAACTTATTTGACTTTAAAGACTCACCACTGCCTACAGAGTGAGAAGATCATGTGAGACAAAAGCTGGCCTGGGGAAACTGAAGTATTTTTCATGAATGAATGGGATGTTGGATGTGTGAAGGGAGAGCAGCACAAAACCTGTTTGCATGACGTGCAGCCTTTCAGAGAAAGAGCCAGATGCCCGACTCCTGCTGACATTGGCGGCAGCAGAAGACATCTACAATGAGCATGCACACAGCACTGATTGGAGATGAATGGCTGAGTGAGAACTCTTGATTTCACGCATTTATTTTAATAATTGTTATGCTCAGTCCTGTTTTTGTCAGCGTAACCAGTTTAATTCGAAAAACAAAAATCACCACTAACTACATCTGTCAAGAACTGTAAGTTTTCTACACCGTTTCATTTTTTTTCTGTCAATAATGCTGTGCCTCTTATCTTAGTATATTGATTGTGAGTGAAAAACTGATAGAACCACAGAAGCAGGGAGCTGGGAACAGCCTGTCAGCTGATAACAGGAGTGCAAGTAAGAATGACATAAAACAACTAAAAGACATTTCAGCTGACATCAGGCTAGACATTACAGGAGTTAAACTATCCTCTGCCAAACTTCAAAAATAGAGCGATGTCATAGCTAACAGGATAGACAAATCTGACTCCAAGATTACTGACCTTATATCCACAGCTGAGTGTTTAGAGAACCTGGCAGAGCATCAAACCAAACAAATCTCATATCTCTTGGAAAGAACAGACAATTCTGAAAACAGGAGGAAAGGGAATAACTTAAGAATCATAGGGGTGCCTGAGGAAGCAGAAGGAAATAATATGACAGTGTTCCCGCAAAATGTTCTTTCTGAAATATTAGACTACCAGTGATTCTAATCATTGGAAATTGAAAGGGCACACAGGTCAGCTGGCTGTAAACCACAGCAGAATTCTAAACCTTGGCCCATCATTGCTTATTTTTTATGTTACTCTATTAAGAAGGAGATTTTACAGATTACCCAGGGAGAGGAGATAGCAAACATGGCAAGAAGAGTACATATTACTTGTCCAAGACTTTTCTGGGGAAGTTGTAGAAAAAAAGAAGCCTTTTTTGAAGTGAAACAGCATTTGCAAAGAATGGGGATCCAGTATCACTTTAAATACCCGGCAGCTCTGGTTATACAAGAAGCAAGGAATAGGTCTGTTACTTGTGAATCTGTGAATGATGTCTGGGACTACTTGCAATATATTCAAGATAATCACTCTACAGTTAATGTTACAGCTCATATAACAGTCACTCTCATTCAAGCAGTGCACAAGGTTCACCAAGAACAGGCCCCTCCACTTCAAAATCTCATGCCACCCTTCCCTCGAGCCAGCCACATGCCTCTGATGCAACAACTTGCCACAATTCTTCTCTGCACCAATGCACTCTAACTGTCTCCATGCCTCTCCTCTACTCTGCAATAGTCAAACACCAAGGCAAGCAATTCTGGTCAGCGGGGATTTCCCAGAAATCCAAACCTCCAGCCAGATCTTCTTATGATGTTTGGAATCCTCCCCCACGTGAATAATCCAATGAAAAGAAGCAGAAGTAAAGACATCCAGTGCCCCTCACCTGACTCTTCTTCTCGAACCTCCCCCAAAATGGATGTGGATCAGATGTGCACAGAATCTTCTACCATCCCAGTGCAACCAGAAGTTCTTCAATATGTCGAATCAGAAGTTCGAGAAATATGGATGCACTTATACCACTTTCTGTTAGAGCACAAGTGACTTGCTCTGCATGATATCTGGTCTGACAACCTCGGCAGTAATCATGCTGACTTTCTCCAGCTTACAAAACTTTTACAACAATGTCGTTACATTTACAAGGTTCATCGGCTCATTATTTATGCTATCTTAAAGAACTGCTGATGCCTCAAAGAAAACTTTGAAAAACATGGTATTTAGGTACAATTCTATAGATTTATCCTCAACATTATTTATTACTGAGGAAATTTGCATGAATGCATGATGTTTATACCTTAGAGCTTACTGTGTTGTGGCATCACAATTTGTTGCCATGGGAGTAACTGTGATGCCACAAGCAGTACATTATGACCTCAGGTAGGGAGAAAGCAACAGAAATATATAAACTCTTCAGGAGCAAAGATCCTGTTTTCATGAAAATAACACCAGTAATAAATAATGGGGGGTGGAGGGGTTAGAACTAATGTGAAATACAAGCTGAACTATGTCTAAATATTATGTTTTGAAAAAGTTCTCCTGAAGGCGCTGGCTGCTCTTTAAAGAGCTACTGACGCCTCAAAGAAAACTTTGAAAAACATAATAATTAGGCAAAATTCTGCTTGTTGTCCATATGTATTCTAGATTTCACCTTCCCATTATTTATTACTGAGAAAATGTGCATAAATATATGATTTTTATCCCTTGCAGTTACTAAAAACTTAATCTGCTTCTATAGCTTACTCCCTACTTCAAGTCATAATGCTCTGTTGAGACATCACAATATGTTACCATGGGAGTAACTGTGATGTCACAAGCAATGCATTATGACCTCAGGTAGGGACAGCAACAGGAATAGATGAACTCTTCAGGAGCAAAAAGCCTGTTTTCATGCAAATGACCTCAGCAATAAATAATGGGGAGGAGGAATAAAGAACTAATGTGAAATACAAGCTGAACTTTATCTAAATATTATGTTTTGTTAAACACAAAATGTAAAAACAAAAACAAGGTACTGTGTCAGCATGTGGTCTGAAAACAAAACAAAATGGTTATATTAAATGCACGCCGAAAATAGAAAATAGAGTTAAAAATTGACGTTTCGATCATAGGTCTTCTTCAGGAAATAGTTAAAAGAGGAAAAGCAAAATTAGTGTAGAGGAGAGGTAAAAATAAGGAATATATAAAGAAAAAAGGGAGAGGCTCTGGGAAAAGAAGTGATAAATGGCAAGATAAAGGCAGAATCTGGAAAACAAAAATTGTGATGATGGGAGTGACAAGGCATAATAGCAGTGAATGAGCTAGAGAAGTCCCCAGGTGGGGCCTAATTAGCAGGGCCTAGTAAGAAGGCTAAAAGGTGATGCATGTGGGGGAAGGAGACATATATGGTGACATCAGTGGAAAAAGAAAATAGATGTGTACATATACAAACAGACTTTAGGGAAAGAAGGGGTGGCTGAAATATATTAATAGAAAATAAGTCTATCATTTAAACCAGAGGGCTGCTGGGAGCCAAGGCAGATGATCAGCTTGGTTTCCATGTTTTTTTTATGATCAGAATCCCAGAAGCCCTGCTGAAGGACACAAACAAAAAGGTTATTGACACTGTGGTCCCTGGAGATAAAGTGGGATAAAATGGGTTTAACAGTGTCTCCATTCCTGACTGCCGTGTAGTGTTCCCTGAAATGGTCAGCAAGGGTTCTGCTAAAGTTCTCTTGAAAGTGTCAGCTGCTCTTTATTATTTGCAATCCACTTGGCTCCTGACACTACTAAACCAGTTGACTTACTGATAGCTGAAACCTTCAATCTGCTCTGACTGCTGGGCCGCTTTTTCTGTGCTGAAGCACCACTGTTGCCAAAGCTGTATATAAAAAATACTCTCTAACTTGCTGGCATGTTCCATATGTGCTTCTACTCACAGGTGCAGCATTAATAACCCTTATTGTGCTCTGCACATATTTGCCAATGTGTTTAAATTCAAATTACTCTGAAGGGGCTTGCTAATGCCATTAACCTTAAGCTATGTGCGGGGGTGTGGGGGGGAGATTTGATTGGTCATTTATCTGATACAGGTATGGACCATTTGTTCCATATGAAATTCCAAATGTTATGACTAGCCTGGGGGGTTCTTAAAGTAATCGTTGCGAAACACTACAAACAGTTTCTAGCCAATAGCAGCCTGTTGCCTTAGCTATACTTACTTTGCTCTAAGAAGTGCTGGATTCATCAGTAAGTATCCATTCTGTCACGATGCCCGGGAGGGAATCTCAAGAAGCTCAGATGGCTCTCCTAACCATCGGACTTAAGTTATCTTTAGACTTCAGCATTATGTAACTTGGCTTACCTTATGAAACAGGCAGCAAATGGTAGATAATTTATATAAAGCTCAGTTTACTGGACTAATTTATAAAATATACTTTGGGTCCTCTTACTCTCTGTCCCCTACACTTACCTACGTATTAATTCCAGACCCTTCTCCTGGATTGATTTTGACACGTTTGTATGGATGGCACATGGTTTTATATATACAAGCCTTTTTATGTATCCGCAGTCAATAGTGAAATCAGTTACATTGCTACCCAGCTACTATTGTATCCTAGGAGTAACACCAACTGCCACCTTGGACCTGTTGTTTAATGGACTAGTAGTGCTGCAGTATACTTCAACCTACTGGATTTTTGTTTCTGTGATTTTCCTTGAATTTTTCATTTCAGTTTTGTTGCTGATTTTTATTACACAGGTGGTTATGACCACTCAAAATCCTCAGTTTAACTGTTTGTTGCCAGTGTGATAATTCTTGTAAAGTAATAACTTTACTACATTCTGATTAGCTTGTGTTTTTATCTATATTATCTAGAAGGTATTTGCTAACTTAGCTAGTTTATTTGGATAGTTTAGTGTCTGCTACCAACTGGTGTGATTACTTACTAGGAAGTATTTTCCTTTAACTTCAGGGGCATAGGTGGGGGGTGTTTAGGGTGTTCAAACACCCCCCAAAATTACCTTTGAAAGTTTTATTTGGGGACAACAACATTGGGCCGATTGGCTGCTGTATTTATTTTACTAGTCTGGAATTGGATGACTGCCTGGAGTGAGTGTAACTGGGAGCAGGCTCAGCAAGCAGCATGTGTGACCAGTGACTCTGAAAGGTTAGTGACCGTTGATGGTCTGAGTTTGCTCCTCCTCCTCCTCTCTGAGCAGCAGCCAATGAAGGGCAAGGCTTGAAATTGGCACCTTGGTGCTTTGAAGCGCACTGGCACACACACTGCCACATTGACCACACAAAGAGGAGTGAGAAGAGTTGAGGACGAAGCTGAGGATTGTTGTGTGTACCCCTGGAAGGATTTTCTTGTGGAGGAGATGTCATGACTTGTGCCCATGAGGAGAGCGAAGGAGCTGAATTGGAGCATGGAGGAGGAGTCATTCGATGGCACTCAGAAGAGAAGAGGACTTGTTGTTAATTTTATTTCTGACCTCCATCCTCACCCTGTTGGTTCAGTCGGTCGGAACATTCGGGAGTCAAAACTAAATGCCGCCGGCTCAGTGGAGCTGCCAGCCTGACCCTAGACCCCAGGCTAGTTGTGTGTGCAGTGTGTGCTGCATGCACAGTTTTGCGGTTCTGGGTGTGAGGAGCATGTGTGGGCCCGAATGAGCTAGGTGCTGCATTGCCAAGTTACCTCAGACAGCAGGAGCTGTGTCCTGTGTGGAAGGAATCTGCAGGAAAGGAACCGTCATCCAGCCAGACCAGTTGACTAGTGCCACACTCCAGTTTGTGAGGTAGGCTAGTCAGAGAGAATCAGACCTGCCAGCCTGCCTGGCTGGTCACAGTGGTCAGTGGTGTGTAGTATGTCGTGACTGTCTGTAGTGTACTTGTTTTGCACTTTATTTCTGGTTTTCTGGTCTGCGGAGAGGTCTCATGCTCCAGGGCACATTATTTATGTCTCAGTGGCAGGAATCACTTTCAGCAAAATGGGACCAGGATCTAATAGTCAGGCTATGCACTGGAGTTCATCCCTCAGCCTCAACAGATTCCCCCAGGTTATTGTCATCACAATCCATAGAGGAACTTGTCCATCCTTCAGGAGGACATTAAGCCATTCATAACTGTAAGAAAGGGTCATCAGCTTGTGCTCGTGTTTTATTTAATACTAGAAATTATCTGCAATAGAAACTCAGATTAAATCTGGGTTTCTACTGCAGATACTTCCTAGTACTGAAAAAAACAACAGGGATCCATCCTATCCAGGATCTTTAAGCAGCAGGTAAACAGTATATTGCACACAAAAGTTTTCACATGGCCTTCCAGTGATGTCACCAAGCAATATGGTGGCCTGAACGAGAGCTCTCTCCTCTGAGTGCTTGAATTTCATACAATCGGTTGCCATCAGTGTGCAAAAATTGTATTTATCAGCGGAAAGCATTGTGTTTACACAAAAAGACATGAACCGATCAAAAAAAATGAAGTGGTTGGGTTCACAAGGACATCCTTCAGCCTCACAAATGAGCAACCTAAGCCCTATGCCCTTGCAGTCTTCATTATTTACTGCATCAGGAGAGGAGGATGAGGAGTCAGGCTCTGAAGTGAGACCACCAATGACACAAGGGGACAGCCGCAAGATTATCCAAATGCTGCACAAAATAGATGCCAAGGTTTCGGAGATACGAAAGGACTTCAAAAATTGGAATCTAGAATTGGTGCCCTGGGAACCCAAACAGAGGTATTATAGAATGAGCATATGGCCTTTGGGTGCTCACTGGCCTATTCACATAAAAGAGAAAGAGATCTTACCCTAAGAGCCGGGGTCACGGAAGCAAGGGCCCGCAGAAATAACATTAGGATTTTTGGAGTACCGGAAGGGGCAGAACAGGATAACACTGCACAGTTTATGGACTGCTGGTTGCATCAGGAGCTGACCTTGGGAGAGGAATTCCCATTAGAAATGGAACATGCTTATCATGGGACTGCTCCCAAACCCAAACTGGATGCACCCCAAGATCCAGTCTAATTAAGTTTCTGAAATATCCAACTAAAAAGAACATTCTCAGAATGGCCTTGGAAAAAAAAGACTTAAATTTAGATGGCAGAAAAGTATATATAGATCAAGATTATCCCCCGATGATGATGGCTAAATGAAAAAAAGTTCTTGCCATGGTTAAACAACTGAGACAGAGGCATCAAAGCACAAATTCGATACACAGCAAGATTATGGGTAAACGACATGGAAGGGGTAAAACTTTTTGAAGCATTGCTGTCTGCTGTTCCATACCTGGAAGCAAGTGGGATCCCTTTACCAGATTTAAAAGAGGATAAGGTTGAGCAGGAGAGCAAAGATCTTTTATGGTCCATAACACTGTGAGGGAAAATATTGAGCAAAAATGAGTAGACCACTTGCTACCTCTCTATTCAGAGTTATCAAGAGGGATAAGACTGAAGAAATAGTTGAGAGTAATATGAGGTACTGATTCCTATTACATTTCCATGTGGGTAACCACATACGCCAAGTCGGGACTTTGAATTTGCTTTAACATTCAATGTTGTTGCTGATCTGAAACTGAAAAAGATAGAATATACTTATTGGGAAATTTAAGACATGGAAACCAATCAGCAAGTTTTTCTTTGTCTCTGTTGCGAAATTCAACAGTGGAGTGTATTTCGTTAGGTTGGCAGGGGGTGGGAACCACTTGTGTAAACAGTGCTGCTTGGTCCAACTTTCAGCTGTGACAGACATAGCACTGGTGCATCTCTTATTTTCATCCCCCTACGATCCTCAGACCCAGAACCGGATTTCCACAACAAAAATGACACTGTAAGGATTACTTTTGATTAATGAAGAAGAAAATATAGATATGTGAGGTTCAATTTTACAAGGTTTAAGATGTTCCCTGCAGCAGATAATAAGAACAAACTGTTATTGAAATTTATTAATATGTTGAAGTTAAATTTTAAGGTTTGAAATGGTAAGCTAGTTCAAAGGGGGGGGCCTTGAGAACCTCACGTTGGTACAGTAGGCTCGTGTTTATACCACAATAACAGCCGATATATTTTAGTGGTCAGTTAAATGTCAAAATGCATCGATGTAACTGACTCAGTAATGACTTTTTTAAACCGGTTTTCACCTGTTTTATACGCAGTTATTAGAAGTGGGGATATTAATATCAAGAGTTAACCAAAATGGTTGTTAAGGTCTCCCTCAAATAACAGGTAACATGAGTGTGATGATATGATCTCTTTTTTTTTTTTTTACTGAGTTAGCAAATAATATTCAACTCTGATGAAGCACTCAGAGGTTTGCGCCTACAGACCGCTTCACTCCTGGAAGTTCAATACTATAGGGAAATGACCAGACAAATCCGAGCATAGGTGAGGATAACTGGCTGTCATCAACACTGGAGTTGATGACTCCCCTAGAGACCTTTGGCCTAAGGACGTAGATTAACGTCCTATACAAGAACCTGAGCTGTACACTGAACTTAACCTTTCAGCGGCCAGTCACTTGTGTTACACTACAACATTAGCTATTCTAGACCAGTTGGCTGTCTAGCTTTAGTTCCTATAATACTATGTTATTTCTGTCTAGTTTCAATGTTTGTCTTATTTTTTGTAAGTTTGTTATGTTCCAAACACATTCTTTGAGGAATCTTGGTAAAAAAGGGAGGAAAATGGGTGGTGGCGGTGGGCTAAGTTGTGCTGAATTTCCATTTTGTCTTCCACATTTGCAACAATGGCTTCCTTAAAGATCTGTACCATTAATGTGAAAGGAATTAATAACATGGTAAAACATACAAGAATTCTTGCTGAAATCAATAAATTACAATGTGATATTGCATGTCTACAGGAGACAAAGTTATCTCAAACAGAACATTTGAAGTTAAGGAGATCTTGGGTTGGGATAGTCTATTCAGACTCTCATCAAAAGGCTAAAAGGGCAGATGTAGCCATATTGGTACATAAAGGTCTCCCGCTACAAGTTATTAAAGTCACAACGGCTAATAGTGGGAGATTAGTGATGGTTTGGGTATATTAACTGGTAGGCCAATAGACATTGCAGCAATATATGCTTCAATACTTCCCACCACCCCACCAGAGACTTTTTTTAGATATTTGTTCAGAGTTATCAGTGACCTTCCACAGGGGCAAATCATTTTAGCTGGAAATTGGAACTGTGTAGAAAACTTAACATCAGATAAAAATCCCCCTGGTACTCGACCACAGAGGGCATATACCCGTTTGCTCAGGACCCTTTGTGTGGAATCAGGTACGGTTGACCTTTGGCGGATACAAAACCCCAGAAAGAAAGACTTCACCTTTTATGCAGCAGCCACAGAGTCATACTCTCAGTTAGACAGGTTCTACACACAAAAAGGGTGGGCACATACCTTTTGAGACATTATTATTCATCCAGTTACTTTTTGCAATCATGCTGTAGTCTCAGCAGATATTTGTTGGGGCCCCCCCAAAAAGAAAAGCCTTATGGAGATTCGACCCAGGTCTCCTAAATGACAAACAATATGTAGAATCTATTTATTTATTTATTTATTTATTTATTCATTTATTTATTTATTTAAGAGATTTACCAGGAAGGCATACTGAGTGGAGTGCCGCTCGATTCCAGATGCGCCCTGGGGGAAGGGGTTACAAGGGTGAAGTAATGAGAAGAAAACAGTTCAAATCCATATGTGACAAGGTTATGACAGACAGTAGTACAGTAGTACATAAAAATACAACAAAATAGTGAGAAAGATAATGATGACAAGGTGGGTAAGGCATACAGCTTAAATATTAATAGGATCATCATATACAATTTACAATAGCACTATGTGTCACTATCAGGAACACAGGCCCAGACTGGAGCATAAAGTGGGTAGTAAGGGTAGGAGTTGTGCAGAAGCCTGAGTAGAAAGGCTAGGTCTTATCCAAGGAGTTTAGGAGGTGATTAAGAACCACATTAAAGAAAACCCAGAGGACAGGTCAGCCCTAAAATATATCTGGGATGGGTTAAAGGCGGTAGTTCGTGGCCACACAATTGCTTATGTTTCATATAGATGCAAGCAATACCAAAGTACACTTAAGGCCACGCTAGACCAGGTGAAGGAATTAGAGGAGGAACATAAGCTGACAAGGAATAAGGCACTCCTACCTGAATTGAAACAAGCTAGAGATGCATATAATAAATTAATGTTAAGGCAGACAGAAAATGCTTTGCAGTACACTCAGTGAACATATTATGAATGGGGGAGAGAGCGGGCAGGCTTCTGGCCCTGCGCCTTAGAAAACAAGCAGCAGATAGATATATACCACAAATTCGAGCATCAGTAGATCACCAAACTCTTTGATCGCAACCTTCGCAAGTGGCTCAGGAATTTGTTTATTTTTATCAGCAGCTTTATACTGAAGAAAGGGTGCCAGATTATGAAGTGAAAATCAATGAATTTTTATACAAAGTGCAACTTCCACACCTATCAGAAGGGCAGCGGGAGGCACTTGACTCATCATTCACTACAGCTGATGTTCTTTTGCTATTAAGTCTTTTAAGGCGGGTAAAGCCCCAGGTCCTGACAGTTTTACTGTGAATTTTATAAAACCTTCGCAGGAATATTGACCCCTCTTTTTATTAAAGTATGTAATATGGTACATGAAAAAGGAGCCACTCCTGATACTTGGAACACAGCCCAGATTTCAGTACTCCCCACACCAGGAAAAGATCCCTCTTTTTGTTCCAGCTTTAGACCAATCTCCCTCCTGAACCAGGATGCAAAACATTTTGCAAAGATTAACTGTTTGGTACATCCGGATCAGACTGGGTTTATCCCAGGTAGGCATATACAGGGCAATATTAGATTACTACTAAACACCATGTTGGCAGTTGAGTCCTTTCCCAGAGGAATCTTGAATGCAGTCATTGCATTAGATGCAGAGAAGGCATTTAATCACCTGGATTGGTCAAATTTATACGCTGTACTGCAGAGATTTGGTTTCGGAGGGAAATTTCAATCTTGGATTGCAAATTTATATAGAAATCCCAGGGCACAGGTGAGGGTGAAAGGAGTTGTGTCTTCTGTGTTCCCAATTAAAAGGGGTACTAGACAGGACTGCCCGCTTTCTCCCCTCCTTTTCACCTTGAGCATGGAATCACTTGCTGCAATGATTCAACAATCACCGGAATATAAGGGCATTGGGGTGGGGGGCCGAGGAAGTATGTATTTCATTATATGCAGATGATACATTACTGTAAGTAGCTGACCCAGTCAAAAACTACCCACATTTAAGTAACACACTAGAAGAATTTGGAAAAATATCTTGTTTTAAAGTTAATGAAACTAAATCAGAATGCTCCCTCTGGGCTATGGTCTCACAGCCTCACTTCCTGTGGTAGGTCCCTTTAAATGGGTGAGTAAGGGCTTTAGATACTTAGTGATTTGGATCCCTCAAGAGCTTAAAAATTTATACGCCACAACCCACCAAAAGCTCCACCACATAATACAAGCTGACTGCAATAGATGGACAGAACTACCACTCTCATTATCAGGTCGTATTGAATGCATCCGCATGAATATATTGCCAAGATTCTTCTTCTTGTTCTCATCTCTTCTGGTGAGACCCCCAAAGGTTTTTCGGGCATCCCTAAAAAAAAACAATAATTAAATTTATTCAGATGGCAAACCACCTAGGGTGAAAAGTAAGGTAGTCTCCTTGCCTAAGCCTCGTGATGGGCTAGGATTACCAGAATTGCAGCATTATTACTGGTCTGCCCAACTACAGGCTTTAGCCACTTTTTACCTGAGGAAGGAATCCCCACTTTGGGTGAAAATAGAAAAAAGATCCTTCATTAATGGGAAAGTGAGGGACATGATCTGGATGGACTCTACGAGTTTTCAGAAAATGAGTACTAATAACCCCTGGGCATCAATGTTAAAATTTACTTGGAAGGAAGGAAGGAAGTATGTACCAGATTTAAGTTAAAAAGAACAAAGACAAAAGATACACCACTGAGGGCCTGTCTTGATTTTATACCATATAAATGGGATGTGGGTTTTCAGAATTGGGCCAGAAGAGGTATGGTAAGGGTGTGTCAGTTTTATAAGGAAGGGGTAGTTAAGACCTTCCTGCAGTTACAGACAGAATTTGGTCTACCCAGAGGAGATATGTTCCATTATCTGCAAATGAGACATTATTTGATTGAAGACAATAAAAGAAATGAAATAGATGGGCCAGCCAGTCCTTTACAGGAATTAATGACTAGGCTCACTGTGATGAAAATCACTAGGGTTAAGGTGTCACAAATAACTGAGTTATTAGCATCTTTGGAACCAGACCATTTGAGCTGATGTAAAACCATGTGGTCCATGGAGGCAGGTGTACATCTAGAGGAGGTGGACTGGGGATGCATATGGAAGGGGATACATGAAACCACAGCAGCAGCCAGATGGCGTGAATTTTGATGGCGGGTGATGTTAAGATATTTCCACACCCCAGTAGTATCTATACATTTTGGATAACACAGATCAGATTTATGCTGGAGATGCTCCAAGGGCAAGGGCACACACACTCACATAGTGGGATCTTATTGGTAACACAACTGGTAAGATATTAGAAATACCAGGGCTTTTTACTATTAGTAATTAATTATTCGGGTTGCCATCGACAGGTGACACTACCAAGGGACAAATATATTTATAATACATATAAGTTGCAGCTGCTTTAAAGGCCATTACACAGTGTTGGTTATTAACAACACCTCCTACATTGGAGCAATGGTATGGTAATTGTTTACAAATTTTAGAAATGGAAAGCCTTACTGCCAAAGTAAGATTACAAAGGGAAACATCTGTGGGATGGTGGCTGGCGTTTTTTCATTATAAAGCAGAGAAACAGCAAACATCCATTTTGGAGATTTTAGCTGAGTAGAATTAACTAATTAAGTGCTACAAATACAGATGCTACAGGATCAAGTATGTGTGGAAGGGTTCATACCATAACTATGAAAAGTGGGGGAGCCGTCAATAGTTTTTAGCCCTCTGGACCAATCACTTCTGTATGCATCACCAATGTTCTGTCCTACCTATAACCCTGAAATTATATTACACTCCACTTTAATCAATTTAAACTACTTTATAGATTTGTGATGAATGTGTTTTTGTCTTTATTTCTCTTCCTTTTTCACAAATGTATTAATTGCAGTTTTATTTGTTTAATGTTTTTTTCTGTTAAATTGTCTGTTGTATTTATTTTTGTGTAACCAACAAATACGAGGTAGACAAGGATGCTGTAAGACCAGAGTATAAAATTCCAATGTGCTGTCTGTTCAGTCATGTGATGGTCAATGGATCGGTTGTATTTTACATTATGCATGTAGTAAAATAGTAAAAACCTTGCAATAAAATGATTAAAAAAAAAAGGTTTTCACATGCTCTCTTTCTGGTCACTTCTTCCACTGCTGTATCAAGTAAACTGGATATGTACACTGGATATCTGCAGTGGATCTATATGATGCTTATCTGCACATAAAATCTGGAAACAACAGACAACGCATATGGTTTGCCTAGACCAAATCAAGAGAGGAACCACACTTGAATGATTCCCCTGACAAGGGTAATTCTATCGCCAGGGCAAAATTGTGGCAAACAGTTTTCTGGACCTCACACCAAGCATGCCATGGAGCTCAAATGCAATGAAAGCTGTTATTTTTAACACAGCTTCACTTCTTGGGAGTCTCATTTCGGTGCGGTTTCTCTCATTTTGAAGTGCTCTGCACTTACAGGTTTGCAGCCTGTGATAACCTGCAGCTACCCCTGCACTGCAGCTCGCAGGTGATACCCCTTCCTGGATTATTTGGTTTGTCTAGAGGGCAATTATTTTCAATTTCAAGTTTTTCCCTCTGGCTTTCCTATTCAAAGCAAGTATTTACCAAATGCTTTATAGTAGTAGTAGTAGTAGTCATAGCCCTTCTTAAGAAGAAGCTGCAAGTGTATCCTTATTTAGACTATAAGCTCCTGAAGAGATCCTCTGTAGATGTGAGGGCTCACAAAGTGAACAGGACCTGTTCACTGTGTGGGCCCTCACATCACAGGATAAAGCAGCTGCTGAACCAGGTAGGTCTCCTGGTCTACGTGTTGAACGTATGTGACTGTGTAGGGTACTTGCACTTTATTTCTGGTGTCATTGATCCCATTTCTGGTCTGCTGAGGAGCTCTATATAAACAAAAAGCTGCACATGTCATGGGGGGGCACAGTGTGACACTGGTGTAAATTAAATACCTGGTCCAAACAGCTGTTGACTGTAACTGGTATTTACACCCACTGTTGTGAGCATGCAGCCTGGTCACAAGGCACTGTACCAGCCAGGTACCTGGATGATGGTGAAATGCCATGCCACCGGCACCAGGTCATATCACTGGGCACACAAATATCCTGCCTGGAGATGTCACCCTCCATAACTCACTCATGTTTTTTTTGTCCTGGTTTCCTAATTGCCCCCCCCCCCACATGAACTGCTGTGAGTTCACTCTTGTGTTCCTGTTCCAGTGTGCTCCCATCCAGTTCCACTGATCCGTGTCCAGTCTTGTTGTCAAGGGTTGCCCCTCCCTAGCCCCAGTATTGTCTTTCACTAGGTGGTATAACGTACAGTAGTGGTTCCTAGGGTGGTGCAAGTACTGTACCTACTTGTGAATATTCAGTGTGCATTCGTACTTGGGACCAGAAAATGCTTGGTCTCTCTTCAGCCATTAAAAGTGATTTTGAGAAACAATCCTCTAACCCATCCCCTTGGACCTAGTATAGTGTATACAGCACTTCTACACCTCCAGCACCTGTCACTAGCCCAACAGATGGTCCTGGTCCTCCTGTCATTGCTGATCCATTGCAGTTATCACATATCTGCACATTCTACTAAAATCTGTCCATAATCAGTGTTATAGGACCTGGACTGCAGTATGGCCTTAGAGTGACGCCATGAATTTTATTTTATTTATTTTATTACAGGATTTAGGGAGTACCTTTGAGTCACAGACTCATTTACAAAGGTTCCACGTCACATAGGTTATAAACAGACAGACATTACAGTGATTACAGTGCATATATCACAGGGAAGATACAGCTTGGTTACAGGGTGTCAGCTAGTCTAACATTCAAGATACTAGGATTACTTAATGGGATAATTTGTACAGAACACATTATAATGAAGGAGTGCCTCAGGATGGACACTTTGGAGAAGAGGCAGGCCAGGGCCATTGTCATAGAACAAGGAAGAGATAGGGGTCTGGGGTCAGTTGCAGTCACAGTGATTTAAAGATGGGAGGTGGGCCCTAAGGAGGGTTTTAAATTGCCCAATGCTTTGCTCATTTTCCGGGGTGAAGGGAAGGTTGTTCATCCACATAGGGGCCCTATAGCTGAAAGACCTTTGGAATTGTGAGGTGTGGCTAGAGGGAATCGAGAAGAGATGGTGAGCTGAGCTACGAGTAGACGTGATCTTTATGTTTGGATGAATTAGAGGGGCGAATCCAGATGGGGAGAGGCCTAAGGCAATTTTCTTAGCCAGCAGACAGGTATGGAACTTAATTCTGTTGTCAAGATTAAACCAGTTGGTAGCGCTATAAAGGGAGCAGGTATGCATGAGATGGTCACATCCTAATACGAGGTGACAGGCTTTGTTTAGAGCGATACGGAGTATGTCTAGGGATGAGAAGCAAGCTGCCCCATATATCAATAGGCCATAGTCAAGCAGCAAGAGAACCGAGGAGGAGATAGCAAGCCTAATGGCGCCAGGGGTAAGGCAGTGTTTGAAGCAGTGTAGAAGCCCGGGCCAGAGGTTTGTGGCCTTGGATAGGTTGTGGATGTGCTCATGGAAGTTAAGACCAGGGTTCAAGGAAATGCCCAAGTATTTAAAGGAGTCCACCTGCTTCAAAGGGGTCAGATTTAAGGTTAGGATGAGCAGGCATAGGGCCTTTCTGGGGTTCTGTGGGTGTGAGAATATCATAACTTTGTTTTTTTTTTATAGTTAAGAATAAAGCAATGTGCAGAGAACCAGTTTTCAGCATGGCTGAAGGAAGACTGGAGGGATCTGTCCAGGGGCATTGGGTCAGGGCTGGAGGAGAAAATGATGGCATCATCAGCATAGAGTAATAGATTGCCAGGGCAGGACTCGGGGAAGGCGTTGAGAAAAAGGCTGAAAAGTAGCAGACCCAGAATGGACCCCTGGGGGACACCAGAGAGGACAGGTGATCTGTTAGAGACTGTGTTTCCAATTTTGACCTGTTGATGTCGGTTTGAAAGATAGTCAGCGAACCACCCGACGGCATTCCAAGATAGACTCAAGTTGGCCAATGCTGTTAAAAGGAGGGAGTGATTGACAGTGTCGAACATCTTAAGGAGATCAATGAAGACGGCACCAGAGACGTGTCCCTTATCTAGAGCAGAGTGTATGTGTGTGGTAAATTCGAGAAGGGCGGTGGTGATGCTGTGTCCTTTGCGGAAACCATGTTGCTGCTTACAGAGGAGGTTGTATTTGTTAACATGCTCAGTGAGCTGATCAGATACAATCCGTTGTAATGCCTTGGGGGGAGGGTGGAGTAAGGAGATGGGGCGGTAGTTATTTGTATTGGAACGATCACCGCCTTTGACTGTTGGGGTGATGGAGGTAGATTTCCATTTGGAGGGAAATTTGCCAAGGCAAAGGGAGCAGTTTAAGATGCGGGTCAGGGGACAGAGGACCTCAGTTAAGGTGAGATGAAGAATCTTTGGGTCCAGAGAGTCGGTGCTGTGTGAGAAGTGGTTGAGGGCAGCTTTAAGATACAGCTTCACAGCCCTAGTAGTGATACAGTGCAGGTAAAAAGGGGGAGCTACAGGAGGGGAGGTGAGGGCATCGACTATTGGAGGGTCAAAGAAGTTAAGGGAGAGAACACTACTAAGGTTAGTGAAAGTATTATTGAAGGCTGCAGCGATATGGGACGGGTTAGTGGTCAATGAGCCATCAACTATGACCTGCGTTGGAACAGGGTTTGTGTCCTTACCACAGATTTCCTTAATGTTGTTCCAGAGCTTGAGTCCAGAGCCCCAGGAGGAATTTAGGGAGGATTTGTAATACTCTGTTTTGCCTTTGTGAACAGCCCAAGTGCACTTGTTCCAAGCCTCTCTATACTTATTTCTGTCAAGCGGGAGGCCAGATTCGATGGAACATTGCCAAGAAGAATCTCTTGCATGCAACAAGGCAATGAGTCGATCAGAGATCCAGGGCACATGATTGCCTTTGACCATTCTTTTAGTAAATGGTGCAAATTTGTCACATAAGTTATTGAAGGACTGGACTGGATGAAGAGGTCAAGGGCTATTTCTGGGTCTGGGGTGTTAGTTATGAAAGACCAGTCCGTGAACCTGAGGTATGCTTTAAGAGAAGCCAGTTTACCAGGGCCTAGTTTGCATTGGGTTATTAGTTTAGGAGGGAGTCTAGTGGCTTTGCAGGACCAGGAGAAGAGAACTGGTGAGTGGTCACTAAGAGCATTTGGGAGGACAGAGACACTAGTGATTTTATGTGGACGGTTGGAGAAGACAAGGTCGAGCAGGGATGAGGAACCAGTGCGCTGGTCGAGGCGGGTTGGGGAGGTAACCATTTGGGAGAGATCTTGGGCTGTGGCAACATTGATGAGCAGGGAGGTGTCCTTACTTAACCAATTAATGTTAAAATCACCTAGCACCATCATTTCAGTGTGAGATGGCAGGGTATCCAGGTAGGACATTACCGAGCGGAAGGCCACTTTTTGGTCCCTAGGTGGACTGTAGACCACTGTGAGTGCAGGTGCGTCCCAAGTTAAGTCTAATGGTGAGGGCTTGTGGACCTCCCAACTATGAATGCACTGAGAGTGACCGAAATGAGGTGTAAACCTTGTCTGAAGTGTGCACACTAAGTACACCTCAGATGCACATTACAAAAACTGGACTATAATTATCTGACTCCTCAAAAGCAGACTTATACTAATTATGTACCTTATCTGCAGCTTGCAAACTGACTTGTTTAATTTATCAATTTTCATACTGCAGAAAGTGGCAAGATGTTACTAAGCATGCAAGTGTGTGCCCCTTCTGTATATTTGCATGTGAGTATGTGGAGTAGGATTGGTGTTCCTGTAACATAATGGTACAGTTCTTGTGCTTTTTATAGGTAAATGTATAAAAACAATGTCAGATGAATGCTGTTCCTGTGGACACTGTTCCATTCATCTATTAAATGCTAGCATTCGGGGGCTGGCCCAGTGCTGCGGAAGACTGAAGGGTTTACGTCTCACCTGCTGTCACACCAGTGATCTGGGTTCGGTAATGACCCCAGGTTGTTAGGGGGCATGTGGAGGAGAGGATTGAGGGTTCCAGGGACTGCTGTCCTCTCTTGGGGAGGGTTGCGCAAGTGGTCTTGGCCTTTGACTGCCACCAGGTGGAGGCCTGTGGGAAGTGCAGGCTGCAAAAAGGTTTTGAAGGTAGGAAGCTGCAGTTCTACAGTGTGTGCATGCCACCACATGTATGCATTTCTGTGCCACTACAGCCACGGAGGTACTTGGGAAAATGGAAGGCAGACAGGCTTAATGGAGCCGCACTCAAGCTCCCTTGGCTGCACTGCCAATTGGTCCCTGGGGAAACTCTGGACTGTGGTCTGGGGCAGCCAGATGTCCACAATCATTGAAGCTGCAGACTCTAATGCCAGCCAGACTCTTCCATACCCCGTTTACATGTGAAAAAAAATTTCCCCTGAAATCAGGGGTGGGGAACATGTAACAAAAGTGTGTTTTATTTTCAAGAAAAGTCCCAAAACTCACCACAGAGCAAGTAAACCCCCAGACCCCCAGCTTTAATTTGTCCTAATTCACAAATGTCATATCTAAATACCACCCCAAAAAAAATCCTGCCCACGCCTTTGTTTAACTTCCCTTCTTTCAGTCTTCCTCTTTTGTGCTTCTGATCACTTCACATTTGCAGGCTCTACTTAGTGTCTCTCTCTCTCTCTCTCTCTCTCTCTCTCTCTCTCTGCCTTTTCCTTTTCCCTTTTGCTAGATAAATAAGTGCTAAATGGCAATCATACAGGTTTGTTTCTTAGAACGTTAAGGGAATTGGCTCTCCAATTAAATGTAAAAAAATTGTTTATGTATTTAAATAGGAAAAGAACTGATGTTGCCCTCATCCAAAAAATACATTTAGACCCAAATGAGTCAGCTAAGCACTGCAGGTCCTGGGTCTCACATGTAGAATTCAGCAGCTTCAACAGCAAAGAAAAAGAGGTACCGCCATCCTGATTAAGAAAGATGTCAACTTTGTCAAATCTGTCCATTTTTCAAACCCAGAGGGCAGACTCAAAATCCTCTCTGACACATTGAATGGCCAGAATTTTGTCATCTGTAATGTTTATGCCACCATTTCTGGTCCGAAAGAATGTTTTGATTTGCTAGCAGCCCAACTTAGTAAATTCTCAGACTATGAAAAAGTTGTGGAAGGACATTTTATTGAAGTACTTGATCCGCTTCTAGACAAGAACCCCCCCAACCCATCTCTTACAGTTACCAAGTCAAGACTCTCCCTCCAAAACCTATTAAAAACACTGGATCTTTCAGACATCTGGAGGTTGGTACACCCCCAAGGGAAAGACTTCACTTTTTTCCTCACAGACACTCCATTTTCAGAGGACTCGACTATTTATTTGTCTGTGTGGGTTTGATTAACTCAGTCATAGATGAGGGCATCGATAATATTATAATCTCTGACTATGGTCTGACTGATCTGCAAATCAACATAGGGAACAGCCACCCTAAGGAATTTAGATGGAGACTTAATACTTCCTTACTTAAGGGAAACAAACTTTTATTTTCTGGATTTCTAAAGAGACAGAGGAATACTTTATCATCAGTAATAATAGTGCTGTGTCACAAAGTTTTTTGTGGGATTCTTATAAATCCTTCATAAAGGGGTCACATTAAAAGCTTCTCTGCATCCAGGAAAAGAGAAAGACAAAAATGCCTTCTTTTTTTTTTCTTCTTTTGCTATCAACATTTTCTACTCCTTGTACTGCCTCTGACTGCCCCCATCTTTCCAACCCCCCCAGCCCTGTCACCCCAGAGTCACCGGGTCTTACCTTCTGCCCAGTCCAGGTGCAGAGCCTGCGGAGGGTCGGGCAACATCCTGTTGGAGGTTTTTTCCCTCCATTTTCTCCCCATTCCTGTTCCCTGCTGGGGAGCACACAGCCAGATGTGCACACGTGGAGGCGCACGCACGTCAGTGGAAGTCCCACAGCACCCTCCCTTTCACTGGTGTCCCCAGTCCCATACTGTCTGCAGGCCCACCTGGGGCAGTCATTCAGCAGGGCGCTAGTCCTCCCTCACTCCCTCCTCCCTAGGAGAGGAGTGCAGTCCTCTGGATGCTCGATCCTCTCCCTCCCAAGTCAACCCCTCCAATGGCCCTCGCACTGCAAACATGGGTCATCGGTGTGGCTGGAGGTAAGGCATGCATGCCTCAGCCCTCCACATTACTGGGCTGGCTGACAAAAATGCCTTCTAAAGAAACAAGCCCAGCTAGCCAAACTTGAACAGCAACTCACATCTACTAAAATCCCAGTTTGTTCCCTTATCCATAAAGTAGCAATAGCTAAATCTGAAGTAAACAAACTACTTTCAGAGCAAGCAGAATACATCCTGTTCTGAACTAAGCTGAGATACTGGGAACCTGGGGAAAGGACAGGGCAGTTACTAGCCTACAGGCTTAAGAAAATGCAGGACCAAAACATCATTCCAGGAATCAAAGACATCACCGATACATTTAGAGAATTAAAAAAAATAAATAAATACTTCCAAACTTAAATCATGGTGGGGATAAAATACTGTTATTTTTCAATTCATTACACATTCCTGGCATCCCTGAGGAACAGCAAGAAAATTAAATAAGGACATCTCTTTAGAAGAAATTACTACTGTTATTAATTCGTTACCACCAGAGAAATCTCCTGGCCTAGATGGCTTACCCTGGGAATTTTATAAACAGCTGGGCCCTAAGTTAGTCGCTTATTTACTCGCCATGTATAAAGAAACCTGCTACAATAAAACCTTGCCACAAACACTAACTCATGCATTAGTTCCGTAGTTCATAAAAAAAAAAAAAAAACAGCCAACCCGGTGACACTGAGGGCTAAGGCACTGGATGCCTAACCTCACAGCACACCGTCGACCTGGGTTCGGGAACGAGCCCGGGCCATCAGTGGTTGGCAATGGGGGAGTGAGCTGTATGGAGCTGCCGACAGGCAAGCTTTCCTCTCCTGGGAGGTATAGTGGCAACCCTCGGCTAATGGCTGCCTCCTTGTGGAGGCCAGGGACAGCACAGACCTAAGGGGAGCCAGGTGCTAGGCCAATGTGGTAGGAGGAAAGGGGCCGTCACCGGGGCCATGGGACAAATGCATGCCTCCACACACATGTACTCCTACTCCTGGGGCCTTTGGGAGAAAAAAACGGAGGAGAAAAATCACTGGTGGCAGGATGGCGACCAACTCCCCACAGGCACCACTCCCGGGCCGGGCATAAGGTAAGCCCCAGTAATTCTTGGTGATGGGGCTGGGGGGGGTCGATCAGATTGAGGCTGTCCGGGAAAGGCACAGAAAATATGATATGTTAAAAAAAAACAAAAAAAAACGAAGACCCTTAAAGAGCAGCTGACCTGATCAGGACAGGCAACTTGTACTGTTTAGTTGCCTGAACTAGGAGCCTTTTCCCTCTATAAATGACTATTTTCTACTCCATGGTTTTAAAAATATTTGCCTTGTAAAACCCAGCTAGTAATTTCCATGTACAAGCCAGGCGATCCCCAAGCACTGTAGCCCCGCCCCTGAAAACAGCATAATTATGATGCAAAGTTGGGAACAGAGTGGCAGCACTGTCTATGGAAAATGCAGTGGGATTGGGAGGGCTGCCTGATTGCACTAAGATTACCTGTGCTGGCATATTTATATGTATGGGGCTAATATATACAGTATAACCCCGATTATCCGAACACAACAGGAGACGTCAAAAATGTTCAGATAATCAGGGTTTTGGGTAAATCAGAGATTTTTTATTTTTTTAAACATCCAGTAAGTTATATGAAGTGCAGATACTCTGTTTTGATAGGAATACACAGAGAACGTGTTTTGATATAAAAATTTGTTTACTTTACAGTTACAGTATTGGACATTTTATTTTGTCAGAAGTTATAGTATGTTTAAAAGAAAACATTCATCTCGGCTACAGTAAAGTGAAAAACTACGTGATCGGACTCTGCTTCTTAGAATTACTGGCTTTTTCAAGCATCTGTAGTCTCAGTTTTCTAAGAAGCAGGGTGTGGAGGTAATCAGTATTTTCTTGCCCTTCTAGCCATAGAAGACATTTTTCGAAGGCTCCCACGGCTTCAGTCACTGTGGGCACCTGTACAGTCCCTGCAGCTCTGTCTCCCGTCTCCTCATCTTCTTCCTTCATTGCATCCATCACCTCAGGATTATTCTGTGCAATAGCTATGATCTCGTCATTATTCAGTTCCCCAAATCCATCATCGTGAGCATCACAGTCAAGCCATTCTTGCATTGCCTCTGCCGAGCACTCGGTCTGCTGAGCTATGCGGTGCAGTGCATCATTAGCCTCCTGTTCCTGTGGTACAAACACTGGCTCTTCTGATTCACCTTCTGGCTCAGTAAGAACAGCCAAATTTTCCCAGCATCTACTGATTGTTTCAGGTCTCAGCTCAGACCATGCCTCCCCCAGTAGATAACACACATCCTTTACTGTTAATTTCTTGATGGCATCAGTAAGCGTGAGCTGGTCGTTTTCGTCTGCGAGCACAGTGGCTAGCAATCTGCCACGGTACAATTTCTTTAAAGTAGCTAAGATGCCCTGATCCATTGGCTGCAGTTTGGATGTTGTGTTTGCTGGCAGAAAAAGATAACGTACACCACCGTCAGCAGATGTTAGTTGTTCAAGTTCGGGGTGAGCACCAGCGTTGTCGATCAAAAGAGTAGTCTTAGGAGGCAAGTTAATTGACCGCAAATGTGATCTTACTGCGTGAACAAAGTCAGTTTGGAACCATTGTTTGAATATGTTACAGTTCATCCAGGCATTGCTTTGTGCCGTATAGGTGACGGGCACAGTGAGCATATTAGTGTGCTTAAAGCACCGGGGCCTCATTGATTTGCCAATTACAAACAGTTTCAGACAGTGGAACCCTGTGTCATTTGTGCACCCCAGCACAGTTAGTCTTTCTTTGTTCTTTTTGAACCCCGGTGCGCACTTCTCTGACCATGATGCTAGTGTTTTCTCTGGCAGCATCTTCCAATACTCACCCGTCTCATCCGCATTATAAATCTGCATTGGACTAAGCTGCCCGGCTTTCATAAGGTCTGCCAATTTTTTTCTGAATGGTGCAATGCTATCAGTAGCAGCAGACAGCAACTCCCCTGCCACAGATAGCTGTCTAATCCCCTTTTTAAAGCGTTTTAACCAGCCTTCGCTTGTGGTGAACACTTCATCATGCCCATTCATGTTGTTGTGGTAGGAGACTGCTTTTTGCTTCATGATAGGACCAGAAATAGGGATTCCTTTAACACGATTTTGTGGGAACCAAAGATAAAGTGCTTTGTCTAGTGCCTCATCCTTACTCCCCTTCATGCTTTTCCTTTTGCTGTGGCTATCAGGGCAATCCAAAGTAGCTGCGTATTCCCTGATTTTTTTCATGAGCTGTGCAGATATCACAAACTGTATCGTTGCCTATGTTGAATTTTCTTGCTATCGAGACAATCTTCTCACCATTATCTAGGCATTGTAGAATGCGTAACTTTGCTTCAATGTCGAGGGCACACCGTACAATCAAGTTTTTGTGTGAGCTCGAGAAAAGCCTACATCTTAATTTTCGTTTATTCTCGTTTAGGCAATCGGGGGAGGGGGGTTTACACAAGAAAAGCCTGCATCTTAGTTTCGTTTCATTGCACTTCTGTTAAACGAAATAATGTGGTAAAGTATACAACAGCACAGTAAGTGTTTAGTTGTCAGCATATTAATTTCGTTTATGTTTACCGCAAAATCGCGGTTATTACTGTTTAGTCGGGGGATACATGACAATTTTGGTTAATCCGGAGTTTCAGATAATCGGGTTTCGGATAATCGGGGTTATACTGTACTGTATATATTATGTATGGGCAGACTAGGTGGGCCAAGCGGTCCTTATCTGCCATCAAAGTCTGTGTTTCTATGTTTCTAGTGCATTTAGGCAGCCCCTCTCCCCAATACCATTACATTCTCCATAGACAGTGCTGCAGCCCCGTTGCCGACCTCGCATCATAATTATGCGGTTTTCATGGATGGGGCTGCAGTGGTCGGCAATTGGCCAGTTTGTACACGGAAGGTACGAACCGGGTTTTAAGAGGCAAATATTTTATAACCATGAAGCAGAAAATAGTCATTTATAGCTGAAAAAGCTCCTAGGGCAGGCAACTACATGTATGAGTTGCCTACCTGGAGCACTCAAGATGTGACAGTTGGTCTTTAAATTGCTCTAGCTATCATCCCATCTCATTGATGAATTATGACTGCAAAATATTGGCAAAAGCTTTAACTCTGAGAATTCAGACAGTTATCAGAGACTTAATGGGGAAGGAACAAGTAGGGTTCGTACAGGGGACAGTGCTCAGTGTGGCAACTACAGGCCCATCTCCATTCTTCCTCCATGATCCAAAGCTCTAGAGAAATTATCACTGACCAGCTGGGGGAGTACCTGGAGAAGTACGATCTCCAATGTCTGCACCAACATGGATTTAGGAAAGGTCACAGCACCACCACTGCTCTCCTTGAATTCACAAGCTATATGCAGCAGGCCTTGGACAATGGTCATCTGGTTGGCACCACCTTTATTGACCTCTCCAAGGCATTTGACACAGGCAACCACCCCTATTACTCAAACAGCTAGCCATACTAGGTCTGTCTGCTAATACCCTGCAATGGTTCAACAGCTACCTCTCCAGCCACTTGCAGCAAGTGAAAATAGGAAGATGCCCTCTCTTCCAAGCTCCCTGTCTACTCTGGTGCTCCACAAGGGTCAATCCTGGGGCCACTGCTTTTCAGCATTTTTCTTAACAAGCCCCCCAACTGCTGCATAGAACAGATCCTGCTATATGCAGATGATGCTGTAATTTTCACAAAGAACTCAGACCATTCAAGGCTGGAGAGCCAATTACAGGAATGCTTCACAGCAGCTGAGGATTGGTTCACTGGGATAAAGCTGGTGCTTAATTACAAAAAGACAAAATCAATGCTCTTCCATGTCTCACACAGTAAGCATAAAGCCAAACTGCTGACAGTCATGAACTGCGCTGGTTTTGCCTTGGAACAGACAGACTCTTTTAACTATCTCAGGGTCACGCTGGACTTGACCCTCTCCTATACTAACCATATTGATCTTATCATCAAATCAGTGATTACCCGCTTAGGCCTCCTCCACAAATGCAAGCACTGCTTAACTAAACAAGTCCTTAAGCTTGCAATTCAAAGTTCAATCGTCTCGTTAATTGACTATGGTCTAGTGACTTATGGATCCACCTCTGACTCAGCACTAACGCGTATAGCTAAAGCTTTGAATAAACCCTGTAGACTTCTTCTGGGAGTTGCACCATGGACACACACTTGCCATCTCATTGAGCAGTCTGGTTGGTTAAACCTGCAGGGTCAGATTCTCTATCACACTTGCCTCACTGTAAAGAAGGCCTCCTTTGGTCTGCTCCCAGCTGGAGTGTGGAATCTCCTCGGTCCATCCAATAATATCCATCATACCAGAAGCTCAGATACATACACCTTACAAGTTCCTTGTTTGTCACACATCCCAAGGACAGCGGTGTTTTGCCTTTAGGGCTCTGAAAGGGTTTAATTCCCTACCTAGTGAGGTTGCAAACTACCCCACTATTGGCCCTTTTACAAAGAGGCTCCATGAACACCTTGTTGCCCTTGCCTCCTGCGATTGTTTCACCTAACCCCCCCTCACTACCTATATTTCACTTGGACCATCTTTCCTCCACCCACTAGCCAAACTGCCCTCTCTTGCTCTCTAATCTCCCCTGCCACCCTGCCAACCTTAACTTGGAACTTATACCGCTACCCCTTTAAGCCATCCTGGCCAGGCAATTTCCCCTGCTGGCCTGCACCACAGTTGTTGCCTCTCACCCCATCCCCCCTTTTGTTATAGACAGAGCCTCTGGCTGCACCACTCCATACTAATATCTTCCCCCTCTCTGACCTGTACCCCTCGGTGTGCACTCTCGCACCCTCTCCTCTCTCTTCCTTGATACTCACCTGTTAAGTTACCCTGATTCCACTACTTCCATTGGATAGATAAACACTTGGTGTTGATTACCGTAGCTCATATTCCTTCTTTGTTTTTACATGTACTGCTTGCCTTGCATGTACATTTATTGAGGCTTTACTAAATATCCCACCAGTGCTGTTCATAATTACCTCACTGTATACCTGCACTGTACTTGCCTGTGTTTGCCTTTTTGTACTGGTTTTGCCCAATGCTATCTGTATTTGATCATTGTGTGTTCTTGTCTCTCGATGTGGACCCTATGTAAAAGAGCTACTGGCTCATAGGTGTTAGTCAGAAAGTGAAGTAAATAAATAAATAAATAATAGTGTTAAAAGGCTTCTAAATGTCTTGTGTCAGGCTGCGAAATTGAGAATATCAGACGTGCATGAACAAAAAGATTTGTAATGTTTAATATCTGCAAATAATTTTAAAATGTACACTAGTATTAAAACTATACATGGAAGGGAAGTTTATATTAATAACTGTGAATGTAGTTTGCACATTAAAGCAATTGCAAGGTTAAGATTCAATGTGAATTATGGAATTAATACTCTTTAAATTGGAATAAATTTCAAAAAGGGGCAGATTGTAAGAGTGGGTGCTCAGAAAAATGTGCAACTAAACATATCCTATTGGAATGTGTACATTTACAGCAAATTTGAAATAAATGGTTAGGGAATATTATGAATCACTACCATAATTGTACAGATGCAGAATAAAATTGATACTTTTGAATTCGGATAATGTAATGGTGCTGTATTGTATATTACGATTTACGATGGCTGCATATAATATTTTAAGAATGTACTGATGTCATGAAGATCAACCTATGTGATCATGGTTTTTAATCATTTTAAATATTGTGTGGAACATATATGTTATACACATAGATATCAATAAATTTGAATGTCTTGTTGGCTGCAAACAAGAATAAAGAACCATCTATTGTTTTATCCCTGGACCTTTTCAAAGCTTTTGACACCCTTGCATGTTTATTAAACTCTTGCATACATTATTGAATGAGCCCTGGCTGAAACCATCTTTTCCATATAATATCTGTAATTTAACTAATAATATTATGGTCTCAGCAGACTGGAAAGGAAGGAAAAAATGGTGGTGGGGTAGCAGTTTATTTTAAAGAAGAATTGCAATTAGCAGTTTTAAAATCAAGCACTGAGACCAGCTCTGAGACTGATTGGTTAATACTTTGCCTTTGGTGGGAGGAAATACGTTGAGTTAGGTTGTTTATATAACCCCCCTTGCTGTGGACTTGATGGGCTGAAAGACTATCTGAAGAAAATATCGCCCTTTATTGAAAGTCATGATTTCCTGTTGGTCGGTGATATGAATTTGATTTGGTTACAGAAAGATAATTTACATCTAGAATTTTTGTTATATTCCTATGGTTTAACTCAGATTATTAATGAACCAACATGTTTAAATATAAAAATGTCAAACCATTCAATTTTAGATTGGATTATTATTAACAGGGAAGGAATGCTAGGCCCCTAAGGGTATTATCCGAATCTGTGAGTGACCATATGGCAGCATTTTGTGTGCTAAATTTCAAGTGTATTAAAATACTTCCTCGAATTATACAGGTCCATAGCTTCAAAAGAGTTAATCCTGAAGCATTATTTGCTCATTAATCATTATTAGACTGGTCATATCTGGAATGCATTCTAGACATAAACTTAGCATTAGAATTCTTTTGTGATTTATTGTTACCTTTGCAGAATTTGTTTTGTCCCCTGTGAAATTTAAGACTTAGAGGTGTCCTTAATAAGTGGTTTTCCACTGAAGTGAAACAATTGATAAAGCAAAGGAATTTAGTGTGGGAAGTTTATAAGGAGTGCTTAACAACTTCATCTCTGAATACCTATTGCCACTTAAGAAATGTAGGGCCAGATATTCAAAACTGTGCCCCGGGGCTAAATTAGCTTTGCTCAGCGTGCTATATTCAAAAGGGATAGCCCCGGTGCTAAACCTGCTGAATATAGCAAGCTAAGGAAGCTGGGCTAACTAGGCTGGGAGTGCAGTGCAAAAATAGCCCTGGAATAAGACAGCTCTGATTATAGCAACCGGGAAGTGCACAACATAACAGCATCCAAGTTCATAGCGACGTGAAGGAACGTAGAGGTGAACTATGTGGCCAATGTGTGTGCTAGGAAAGGCATGGAATCAGTAAAGCAGCAAGCAGCAGTGCATGTGAAATTATATTCTGTAAAAATGTACAATATTTCTGAAATGTTTGCATGGTGCAAACACTTTTGCGCAGGTTTAGCGTGGAGTTAAGCTGTTTGCCCAGGGCAAAACTTTGCTATATTCAAAAGAGACATGCAAATGAGCCTACTTAGGTAGTCTGAGAGCAAACATCCAGATTAGCATCCAGTTTGCCCAGCACTATTGCAGGATCCCACAGCTCCACCTGTAGGTCAGTCTGGAAGTACAGGCGCTGGTTGGGTCTGCCACAGCTCCACCTGCAGGTCAGTCTGGGGGTACATGGTGTTAGCTGCAGGTAACATTTGTACAGTTCAACATAGCATATTGTGCCCCAGGGGACTACACAGCACAGGCACAGGTGGTGGTGGTGCTGCTGCATGCAACTGTCAAACTGTAGTTCATGCTACAGTACACAGAAGACACTACAGTAGCAAGGGGGCCAGTAGTGTGATGGACACAGCAATGCCTATGGTGTGTAGGGCAGTGATGACCACTGCACTGTACACAGTGACAGGCCCAACTTGCAGGTGTTTACTGACAGTGGACATTACTGTTATGCTGTTGTGCGACCCACAGATGCTGCATCACTGACATGGGATGCTGACAGTGACATATACATGGCTGGCTGTGTGTGCTGTGATGTCTGTACAGATGTGCGGTATGCAGCTGGGGGGGCACATATGATTAGACAGGCACACTGGTGTTGGGGTATTCCCAACACTGGCCCCATGTGCACTGTGTGACTTGTCCCAGCCTTGTGGCCACACCCAGTCTGTGGTGCAGCCTGGCAACTAGAACACGCTCCCCTCAACGGCCTACATGCCCACAGTGCTCCATGTGTGTGCTGGCATCTGTTGGTGTCCACAGAAGGGTGATCTGCAGGTGTGTGCTGTATGGCCGCACTGCCATGGTGTCCACTGGGAGCTGGGTCACCACTTACTGCCTGGCATGGCTGGGACTGATGGCAGATGATGGCGTCATAGTGAGCAGCATGTTTCCTCTATGTATGGCTTATTTCTATGTGTTATACTTATTGGTTAGGGTCGCGCAAAGCCATGCAAAAGTCATGCAAAGACACAAGGTCACACAAAGCTGGTTTGCCCAGAGTTAAGACTACCTTTTCCTGGGCAGTAATTTGCACTTCTCAAAGTGTTGCACTAAGTCACGCAAAACCACTTTGCACAGCACTATTCGCTGAATATAGAATTATGCTGATACGCCCCCTCAGTTTGCCCCTTGCATACATTATAATTTTGCCCAATGCTAATGCAGTTTGCTTGCGCTATTTGATCTTTTGAATATCATGGACCGCTGCTAACCCAGCACTAAACCTGCCCAAATGGTTTGCACCCAGCGCAAAGTAGCTGGCCCGTAGTTATTAAAATGTTTAGAACTGCAAAAAAGAAATATTTTCAAGATCATTTTGAGTCTAATTTATCTAATCTTAGAAAATTCTGGGATAATGTTAATTCCTTATTGTCACCTAAATCAAAAAATGCAATACAGAAATTGAAAATAGGTGATCAGGAAATTACAGATACAACTGAAATTGTTAATCATTTAAATGAAAAACTTTTAAAATTTGTCTGATTATAGAAGGCCAGTGTCCCAAGATCATGTTGGTAAATTGGCTTCTGACTGTTCTCCATTAGCTAGACCTAAGTTTCATTTTAGATCCGTTTAAAGAGGAGAAGTTTATAAACTCTTGCATATATTACCGAATAAATTTAGTGAATGTGGGGGTGGATTAGAGGGTCATTTTCTTAAACTAGCTTTGCCCCATATTATTGACCCTTCTATTATATTTTTAATCTTTCTTTAATTTCCCAGCAATTCCCTACAAATCAGAAGCATGCAAGGGTTACACCGATTCCCCAAAAAACTCATGCTGAACAACTAGAAGACTTTTGTCCTATTTCAATTCTTAGCCCTTTAAGTAAAGTGCTGGAAAAAATTGTTGCCATTCAGATAAATGACTATCTGGAGGATCATGGTTTGCTCTGTACCCAGCAACATGGGTTTCATAAGAATTATGGTATGGGTATGGCCTTGGTCAGATTCACAGACACCATCCTGCGAGGGTTTGAAAGAGGTTTAATGACAGGTGCAGTGTTTGTGGATCTGACCAAGGTGTTTGATCTTGTTGAGCATGAATTGGCTTGTGTTCAGTTGCAGGAGTTAGGTTTTTCGGACTCCTCTGTGGCCTGTGTCAGGGACTATTTGTTTGAAAGGTCTCAGGTGGTTTATAATGGTGCTAATGAGATTCATGAGTCTTTTGTTAGTTGTGGGGTTCTGCAGGGGTCCGTATTGGGCCCCTTGTTGTTTATATTGTTTGTAAATCAATTACCTTCTTAATGTTCAGTTCGTGAGACTATTCTCTATGCAAATTATCTTATTTTGCTTTCTCACGCTAATCCAGTGTCTACCATTGCTTCTTCAGTTCAACAAGATTTTAATATTATTTGTAAATGGTTTAACAGTTCTATGGTACTTAACTCAAAGAAAACAAAATTGATATTGTTTGGAACAAATTCAGTGTTAAACTATAGTTCTCGTTTATTAGTTTATGATTTGGCTGGGGTTATCATAGAACACATACAACAGTGTAAGTATTTAGGTGTTTTGTTGGATACAGTATTAAATTTTTCTCTTCAAGTTAGTTCAGTTTGCAGAAAAGTAAATCAAAAACTGGGTCTTCTGTATAAATTTAAGTCATATTTTACTACTAAAACGAGACAATTGATAGTTGTTGGTTCTCTTCTTCCCCACATGGATTATGTTGCCAGTTTTTATGTTACGTTAGTTGTTAAGGAGTTAAATACACTGTCAGTAACATACAAAAAATTTGTCATTTTGTTTTATTAGTTTCTTACCACACACATCATTGTGATTTATACTCTCAGGCTGGATGTCTTTTAGTTCTAGAATTGATTATTTTTGTGGGTGTCTGATTTTTTAAATCTATTTCTCTGAGTCTATTGTTTTCATTGTCTAACCTAATTTCAGTTTGAATTGTTTTCCTTGTCTGACCTAATTTCAGTTTGAAGGATATCATCAATGCTTAAGTCTGCAAATGGTTTGCAGTAGGAAATTTCAATATGTAGAAAAAAACTTGGGTCTTGTGCTTTTTCTAATTCAGCCCCCTAATTTTGGAATTCATTGCCTGTATCTATTTTAATTGCTAATTCTGCTGTGAATTTTAAATCTATGTTTAAACAATTTCCACTTACAAACTCAATTTGTAAATGTATTAGGTACTTGTGTGATTTGTTGTTGTCTCTGTTTTATATTGTACTTTTGTACCTGGGTTGGAAAAAGGGCCTATGGTCCAGTGTCATTACCCAGTTAACAAATAATTAAATAAAATAAATAAAAATTACATGCTCAGCTCTTTAGAACACTTTGGCTGTGGTGGTGATTTTGGTGATTGGGTCTCCCTTCCCTAGAAAAACTCAATAGCTCAGATTCTCGCAAATGGAATACTTTCCTAGCCCCTTACTTTATTAAAAAGCACCAGACAAGGATGCCCGTTGTCCCATTATCTGTTTATTCTATCCATTGAACCCTTAAATAGATCTATAACTAATAATTATGGCATTCTGAAGATCAAAGTCAATGCTCACAATCAGAAAATGTTTGCTTTTGAGGATGATCTTCTTCTAACTCTCATGAGACCTGTCAAATCCTATAATGGCCTAAAATCTGTCCTCTCCCACTTCAAATCTGTTTCCAGTCTCCAGGTGAACTGGGATAAGACACAGTCACTATGTTCTAACCTAACATATTTTGTACAAGAACACCTAAAATAATCGTTTACCAGTGACTGGGTTAAAGACCAAATACCTTCTTTGGGTCTACAGATAAACGTCAGTCTGGAGAAGCTGATGGAAGTGAATTTCCTGCCACTGTTAAGAGACTTAGAATTGGACTTAGCAAAGTGGGCCCACCTAAATCTATTGTAGCAGCTGAAATCTCAGCCACATCGGGTGTTCCACCAGATGTTAAGGTGGGCACCCTGTCAGCAGCTCTGGTGCTGGCTGCTGATTTTACTGTGTTTTTTTTTTATATTGTTTAACATGAATGCGTGTGGATATGTAAGGGGGTCAGGAAGAACAGTCATGCTTTCCCCAAACTTCTGATCTTGGGAGAATCTCTTAATTTGAAAGTGAAAGTGCTGCCCGCAAGAGTCCTGATCTAGCAGTTCCTGTGGTGGCACACCAAAGGCTCCTGTTTTTCTGTTTAAAATTTAAATGGCAGCTAAAGCTATTAGGGGATTGTGTGTTGAGGATGCAGCTCAAGGGCTGAGTAGCAGCTCTCGATGCTGATTGGTTATGCAGTCAAGCCTTTGATTTGCATGTCCAATCAGCACTGCCTCCTTTCCCAGCCAGTAAGGGGGTCTCCCAGGGTAGCCACGCCCCCATCTGCATAAAAGGAGACTGCCAGGAGGGTTCAGGCCAGTCTAGAGGAGTAGTTGAGGAAATCAGTTGGTGGGAGGAGCCCCGGGGGAGCCCCAGGAGGGGAGATCTTGAAGGAGAACTCCTGGAGAAGGGCTCCTCGAGATGAGGCATTTGAAGGAGAAGAGTACCTGGAGAAGAGCTCCTGAAGGAGGAGTTCGAAGGAGAGGAACTCCTGGAGGAGCAGCTCAAAAGAGAAGAGCCCCCAGAAGGAGAACTCGAAGGAAGAGAGCTCCTGAGTAGGGATCTGAAGGAGAATTCCAGGAGGAGAGCTCCTGGAGGAGGAGGAGTTCAGAAAGAGAGTTTGAGAGAGGGTTTCAGGAGAGACCCTGAAGAAAAATCCCAGGGAGGAGCCTTGTGGGACCTGCAGGGACAGCTGAGAAAGCCCTGCCAGCCTGGTAGCCTTTCTTAAGGGGCTTAAGAGCTGTGTCACCCAGGCTTGGCAGTCGATTCTAGTGTCCAGCAGAAGTAGAGGCTGATGATGCCAGACAGCCTTACCCAAACTCTCACAGGTATCCTTGGAACACTTGGCTAGCAGGTCGGCTAGCGACGGAGCACCTTGGGACACTCAGTTAGCAGGTCGGCTAGTGGCAGAGCATATTGGGATACTCGGCCAGCAAGTCAGCTAGTGATGGAGCACCTTGGGACACTCAACTAGCAGGATGGCTAGTGGCAGAACACCTTGGGACACTTGACTAGTAGGGTGGCTAGCAGCAGAGCATGTTGGAACATGCAACTAGCAGGTTGGCTAGCGGCAGATGTCACCAGGTGTGGGATTTCACAATAACTTAAACAGGAAGTGAAAGATTCAGGTGTATAAAAAACACATGAAAGCATTTATCAGTTTATTTTCTTTTTCAGAAAATCAAAAATAACAAAATAAGTATTTACAGAAAGGAAAATAAAAGGTGTTAATGCAGCACACCAAATAAACAGGTTTCTTCAGCTACTTCCTCAGACACCTTTCTGTGTCCTTTTGCAGCACAGAATTCAGCACAGTGTGTAAACCTGTACACCTTCTTCCTTCATAACCAGCAGCACACTGACCCACCTATTTTTGATCCTAGCATTCAGGTAGGGCTTCTTATACCCGCTATAATGTCATGTGATCTTAATATCCTTAAAAAATATAACTTCTTCAGTGGGCAACAGGCGTATGCTTATTTTATAGGGCCATCCCTGTCCCTTTTTCACAGTTAAGGAACTCAGGCAACAATATGAAGAATGGAGCGGCTTTTTGGCAAAAGTGAAAGTATTGCCATCCCGACTTGAACTGCACCACAATGTGAAAGTGAGAGAGAGAGAGGAGCGAGTGCTCTCCTTGTCTTTCTTCATTTTATTCTTTATCTCTCCTTGGTTATATATCTTTTCTTGATCCCAGAGGGTCATTTCCCTTAAAGGCACCAGGGGAGGAATGCAGAAACACGCCGCCATGGCAATGAAAAGTAAAAGTTTTGCCGCTCCACGTCATAATCCTAAATCACTTCAGGACTCATCTTTTTAAATCAGAGCAGCTTTTCGGCTGCATGCATACTCCTGGGCTGGCTGGCAGAATCCTCTTTTATTTCTACCAGACCAGCAGCTGAGAGCCTTCCCTGCCACTTTATTTCCTTTTTATCTGGTGTTGGGGGGGGGCTGGAAGAAATCACAGAGCAGCAGCAAAGAAAATCAGAGTAGTGCCGCTCGGTGACTGCTACTCCTGCTCTACTAAAAAAAAAATTCATATTTTATAACCATGTATTGGTGGCAAAGAAATAAAATAATGAATTGCTACTCCATGATATAACTTGCACCTTTTTATTTTAATATAGCCCATAATTACTAAGGGCTTCAGAGCTGCTTCCTTAGAGGGAAAAACTAAACACATAAGGTAGCTCATATATCTTAACTGGGCATTTCCTCTGTTCATTGTACCTTTTCCAAAAGGTCATCAAGGTCACCAGTTAAAATAACCCTTTACCATGTTATTTCAGTCCATACGGTTTACTGTATTAGTTCCTTCTACAGCTGATACAACAATTAAGTATAAACACTGCAGCATTTTTGCACATTTCTCTGCACTCAGGCACTTCATATATTTCTAACATACTTGCACTTTTAACAACAATGTTTATAAGCACTTCAGCACCTTGCCTGCCATAAAAATATAGGCAGCCAGCATGCTGGTCATTATCTAAAACATTTATTTATTTATTTGTTTATTTATTTATTTAAAAGTTGATAACCGGGATACGCACAATGAGCCGAGGCTCGCTCCAGGTACAACCCGGGGAAGGGGAACAAGGACACAAAAGATAAATCACAATATCAATACATCTATATAAAAATATGAATATAAAAGAATACATGAAAATAAACAGTGAAATAAGGTTGTACAGAAATATACAAGAATACGTGAACATAAGCAGTGAATTACAGCTTGTAAAGGAAGTTGGGCCTTGCAGCGTATGTAACAATGTACAATAATTAAGAGGACACAGCAATACAAGAGCTAACATAACAAGGCTGGGAGCTTTGAGGCAGATGAGAGTGCACAAGTATGTGCTGCCAGAAATATATACAGCGAGCTGGAGCTGGCCATAGATTAAGAGGTGAGCCAGGATAACCAAAGGTATCTAGTGGTCAAGGAGGGTGAAAACAATGGCAAGAAGGGAGTGGGAGGTGCTTGAAGTGCTTTTTGATGGATAGTGCAGTAGGCAAGCTACGCATAGTAAGGGGAACAGCGTTCCAGAGGATAGGGAGCCAATGGGCAAAGGCTGTTTTACCGGCAAGTGAGCGGGGTGTGGCCAGGGCAAAAGAGCGATGGCCCCGATAGCGCAGGGAGTAACCTGTACTAGCAGCAGGGGCTAATAAGGAGGAGAGGTAGGAGGGAAGGGTATTACACCAGAACTTGGCTATAAAGGTTGCACAATGCACCTAGCGATAATCAGAGAGAGAAGGTAAGGAGATGGATTGGTAGAGGAGGCAATGATCAGTGCGGTGTGGGAGATCAGAGGCAAATCTGCAGAAGGCGTGAAATAACAGGTCTAATTTAGCAAGGGAGGATTGCGGCACTGAACTATAGACCACATCCGCATAGTCAAATGAAGGAAGGATAAGCTTAGAAATTAGTTCCCTCCTGATGGGGAGGGCGAGACTATCCTTATGCCTTTAAAGCATTCCCACTGTGGTTTTGGTCGCAGTTTGCTGTAAGTAGAGTACAGGTGTAGGCAGAAGTCCAGTTTGGGATCAGCCAAACTCCCAGGTATTTGAAAGAATCAACTGCTGTAATTTTGGAGCCATCGAGGGCGTAAACGGTGGGAGAAGCTGCCATTTTGGCTAGTTTCTGGATGGTGCCAAAAGCCATGGTGGACATTTTCTTTGTGTTTCATTTGATAGTGATATCATCATTTGATATATATTGAAAAGTGCATGCTCCATAACGGAAAATCAGAGTCACTCGCTTTAACTAATAACATGTATTAACAGCCACATGACTATGTCCTTATAAATCAGGGGCATTTAAAGCCTTTTTCACAACCCCTTAGCTTTATTCATGTTTTACCCGAAGTATACCCAAACAATTATATTCTGGTGTCAATTTCCATTCAGACTCGGAGGTCACCTAAGTTAACCTCTCTAATTACTGGACCTTGGAGTGGAAAATAAGCAAACTAAAGTGGGACATAGTGAAGAGAACGGGGGAGGGACGCCCAAAGGTGGCCAACCTTCCAGACTAGAAACACAGGGACAGCATATGCAGAAAGATAGGAGAACTGTTGCAACAGAAGTTTTCAGAAAAAGGATGGTCCAAAACAGTGGCAGGATAGTCCCTGTCACACATCACCCCGCACAAGAGAACAACCATCCTAGGGTTGTCCAGCTCTCAACTAGCACCCTGGAAGGGTGTGGAGCTTTGGCCCACCCTCACCTCTAGCTCTGCCCCAGGGTCCCTTTAAGTAGTATCACCAATAAGACAGCTATTCTACAATAGCAATACATACAACTGTACCCTGGGGCTTTCACAGTACAAGAAATAAGTAAATCTTGCACTGTGCCTTTAAATCTTCACATGTAGTGAGAAAGTAAACAGCAGTTTTATGCAGTCTTCTAGCTTTCCCTATGCAAATACACCTGGACGGCTGTTAACGCAGCAAATTAAATATATCTTGGGTGAGTAAAAGCCTGCTCCAAGACCCTTGGAGTGTCATCCCTCATAAACGACTATATACTTTATTCAAAGGTGTACTAAGGTTACACGTAAGCTACCACCTTGAGCCTAATGCCCTACGTTGGAGTTTCCCTCACTTCCAAGGGTGCTATTTTTTCGTCTCTCTACCCTTTGGGTTACTTCTCCCACTCTTCTTTCAGGTACCTCAACCTGATGCCACTCGGCACCAGCCTTCAGATAGTCAGTCACCTGCAGGTACATCCCTGGCCAGTAGTAAAATGGCTCGTTTGGTCAGCCCCCACCCTGGTAGCTGACCTTGCTGCCTCCTCACCTTCTCTGGCTTCTCCCTTCCCAGTTCAGGATATTCTCGCTGCACTGGATTATGCTTCCAGAACCCTTCCTCTGTACCTGTCCCACCCCCTCTTGAACTCCTCCACCGTCTCTGCCTCCACCAGCCCCCTGGGCAGCACATTACATGGCTCCACCACCCTCTCAGTGAAGTAGCACCTCCTCCTTTCTCACCTGAATCTTCCCCCTCCAGCTTCCACCCATGCCCACTAGTTGCCCCCTCCTCCTTCCTTTGAAGCACCCTGACTGCTCCTCCCCTATTTACCCCCTTCATGTACCTGAAGACCTCTATCATGTGCCCCCGGTCCCTTCTCTCTTCCAATGTGTACATATTTAGCTCTTCAAGCCTCTCCCCATAGGTCCTGTCCCCCAGGCCCCAAAATCATTTTGGTTGCCCTCCTCTGGACCCTCTCCAGGAGTTTAATGTCCCTCTTTAAGTGTGGCCTCCAAAACTGCACGCAGTACTCGAGGTGTGGCCTCACCAAGCATTTATACAGAGGGAGTATCACTTCCCTCCTTCTGGAAGGGATACCCCTAGCGAGGCATCCCAGCATCCTGTTGGCCTTGGCTGCTGCCCTCTTACAAGTCTCCGAGTTGTTCATCTTGACATCCACCAGCACCCCCAGGTCCCTCTCAGCCATCGAGACTTCTAGCATTTCCCCCTCTGGGTTTCTGGCCCCCAGGTGCAGTACTTTGCATTTCTCTGCATTGAACCTCAGCTTCCACTTTCTAGACCATCTTTCCAGAGCCTCCAGGTCCCCCTGTAGGGCCACCCTCCCCATCCACCACCGCCCCCAGTTTTGAGTCATCCACAAAGAGACTCATCTCACTCCTCATACCTGTCCTTATGTCAGAGATGTAGGCGTTGAACAGGAGAGGCCCAAGGACTGATCCCTGTGAGACCCCACTAATGATCCTCCTTGGGGATGAGACTATCCCACCAATTACAACCCTCTGGGTCCAGTCCTGGAGCCAATTGCCTATCCATCTGATCATCTAGTTCCCCAACCCCATTTCTCCCAGGTTATCCAACAGGCCCTCGTGAGGAACAGAGTCAAATGTCTTGCTGAAGTCTAGAAAGAGGACGTCCACTGGTCTACCCAGGTCCAAGGCACTCGTCACCCAGTCATAGAACTCCACAAGGTTTGTCTGACATGATTTCCCCAGGACAAATCCCCCTATGCCAATGCATTTTTTAAATAATATTGCTACCCATTCTCTCCTTCCCTTCCCCCGTCCTTCCTGAACATAGTGTAACCCTCCAGGTTCAGGTCCCAGTCGTGTCCTGTGGTAGCCCAGGTCTCAGTGACCGCTGCCACATCCACCACTCCCTCAGTTAGCATCACCTGGAGCTCAGGCATTTTATTGCCCAAGCTCCTGGCATTTAGCAGGACTACCTTCCACCCTTTCCCTATACTTCCATTTCCCCTGCTCGTGTTCCCATGGGGATTCAGTTTCCCCTGGTCTGCACTTTACCAGTCGGCCTTTTCCCGCATTCCTCCAGCTCCCAGGGGGGTGAAGACAGAGTCCCTCCTTTATCAGACCCCCCTCGACAGCCTTTTCTCCCATCCCTCCCCCTTTCACAAGTTTAAACCCCACTTTTCGCCAATGAACCCCTCTAATTTCAACTTAAGGATTTCCCTCCCCTTCAAATTGAGATGGAGTCTATCTCTAGCATACAGCTCCTTATCCTCCCAGATCTCCCCCCAGTCCCCCATCAACCCATACCCTCTGCCCTCACACCACTCCCTGAGCCACTGGTTTGTCTCCCTAATCTTCCTTTTGTGTTCCTCACTAGAGCTTGGCACCGCAGGATTTCTGAGAAGGAAACTGGGCATCCTATGTCATGACAGACCCTGGCAAGCTCCCTGAACCTTGCCTGTATCTCTAGCTCGCTATTTCCCTCCATGTCATTTGTACCCAGGTGGACCAGTATGTCCGGGGGAACCCCACAATCCTTTGCCAGCTGATATACCTCGTGCTTGGCCCTGTGCACCATTAGTCCAGGGAAGCATTTTGTTTTAACTGGACAGGCTTCTCCCTCCCTATCCCATTTGATACCCCTGATCATAGAATCCCCCAACAGGAGCACTCTGACCGCTACTTTTCCTCCATTCCCCCCCTTCCATGTCCCTCATCCTTTCTACTAGTCTCTCCACCCAGCCGGCTCCTTGTTCCTCCACCTATCAGGGTGCCACATGCCGCCACCTCCTTATTTACCCTGGCCACCCCCTCCCCTCCGATCCTATGCTTCTTCTCCTCCCGAGTATCCTTCTGTACCTCACTAACTCCCCCCTCACTGCTCGCGACTGGTCCTTCTCCCCCATCCGCTAAACTAGCCTGGCTTGTCCTCCCTTCCTTCCTGTCTTACTTGTGTCTCCTCCAGGTGCCTCCCCCCAAAAAAATTGTCTTTCTTGTTTGGGGGAAATTTCAAAGCTCCCAAGAGAAGTTCCCCCATGCCTCCCAGATTGTGTGGCCCGGAACCCTCCTCTGAGGGGGTGTCTCCTTTCCTCCTTGCTCCTGCTCGTTCCTCCAATGGTTCCTATCAGTTGCTTCCTTGCCCTGTCAGTGTGATGAGGGGTGCATAACTGTTTTGCTGCTGGACACCCAGGCTTGTCCTTCCCATGTTTGTTGTGCCCACATCTGAATGTAGGCCTACAATATGCAGCTTCTTCCTTCTTTTTCCTGAACCTACTGTCTTATACTCCTCCTGAGCCGTACTTGCCTCAATGCCTCCCAATTTCCTTGATGTGTCCCTCTGCTGTGTTATTTCGCCCTGCCTGTTTTGTACCTGCACAGCTGTAATAGTTCCCTGTCTTAACATCAATGATGTCTCATCATCATTTGCATCCTCCCATCCACCGCTTACCTCTTATACTGACAGGTGTAGTGGGTTTACACAACTGGAGAGACTTAGCACGCCAACCAATGACCACCCCCTCCCCACCACCCCTCGAGGCTCCCCCTGGACACCTCTGGTCATTTTCCTAGTGCTGTGGAAATGTCCACGAGCCCTAGTTGCTCTCCTCCAGTTGGATGAAAGTTGTCCCGGTCTCGCACCAACAATTCCAACTTGTACATCATTTCACCTCCCACTGTCTCTCATCACCCACCCCAACAGCCACGATTGCATGCTAAGCCAGTTTCTCCCCTCACTACTGTCTAATTGTGTGTCCACCATTGAAATTGATGCTATTGTGATACTCAGCAAGAGGGGGTATCAGTAGTATAACAGTGTGAACAAAACCATTGCTGATTGACTGGGAACATACAATATTGTGTTTATACTTATGTTATTACTTTGAGGTTTTGCAAAAATGAGTCACAGCTATCACCTTAGTCATTACTTGCCCATTTGTCAACTTCTTGCAGTCACCCACTCCAAGCAACCACCCCCCCAAAAAAAATATTAACCAGGCATGGCCAAGATGCTTCAAACTGCAGCTGATCCACAACTATCAGTGCTTATGTAACCCCCAAGTGGCGCTATCCCAAGACATCTTAGAGCCAGCAGGCTCAGTTCAGGTGGCCAGTGGAGCAGCCAGACCAATCTTGCCCTCAATAGAACTGCTGACAGGGAGCTACCCTGATTTAGTATTCACGACTCCTGTAGAAAGATCCCTCTCACACCACTTGCAGGGCATAGGCCTGTGATCCAAACACTTCTCCACACATTTATATGTAGGACAGAGGGGTACCATACCAGGCAGCTGCTTAAAACTACCGAACGTTTTCACTGCACGAACCAGGTAACGCAATGCAGCTTCACTTTTCGTGACAGACCGAGCGCGATTGAAGCAGATTCTCCAGTCCTCTACAGGGTGAGCCTGGTAGGTAGCTGTCACATATACAGCCTCCTCTGCCTGCACGCCACAGCGGATCTTGTCTGGCTTCTTCTGGCGATACTGTCTCCCGACTTCTTGGCCTTCCACACGTGCTACCCATGCAAAGACTCTACAGCGCAGGAGCCCAGAACTTCTTCTCTCCTCACGGCCACAACGACTCTGCTCCCTCAGCCATTAAGTGGGGGTCCTCATTCTATTGGAGGGCTCCCGCTGCCAATCCCCTCTACCTCCTTCTATTGGTGCAAAAAAGGCGCCACCTTCTGGACTTCAGTTCCCAGATCATGGGCCATACCTCCCATTGGCAGCCGGCTCCCAAAAGAGTCCCAGCCCTAATTGGCTGCTCAATGCTCCCTTTTAAGTGCCCCATGATCCTCAATGGACCCCATAGACAGTCCGGGTCCAAAATGGAGGGGCAAATGCACACACAAAGTCCCAGTTGCAAGAGAAAACAGGTTAGACAAACTACATTCCTTAATACTCAGTCAACATATAATACATAAATACCACAGCCCAATAAGGGGCCCGCTTTGCCTACTTAGCAATGGCAAAAATAGAGCACCTACCCCGCGGCTCAGGCGGGACTCGAGCAAGAGAACCCACAGTCCCCTCCCTTCCTAGTAAACTGACTGGATCAGCAAGCTGGCAGCTCTTAAAGGGGAAAATTTAACAGGTATTTTGAAGCAATTTTCTTTCCTTACCTCCAACTGGGAGCTAAAGAGGGCAACTCCTGTGGGCTGCTGAATTAATTTTTGTTTCCGTACCTCGGAACATTGCTCGGTAGGATCCTTAGCATGAGGGCTGCTCTGACTCTGCTTAAGGACTGCTTGGAAATAGGTACAGTGGAATTGATTTGGCTAGGTCATTTTCCATGAATTTATTAACCCAGGGGGCACTGCGCAGTTACTTTAATGAGGGCTAAGATATTCTGCGCTGGGCTCTTACAGCAATTTGAAAGCATTCTAGGTCCAGAACTTACAAGGGGGTCTTACGCCCAAACTGTTGCTTGGTGCTCAGTATTACATTTACTTCTCAACAGGTTTTTTACTGTCTGCTTCACAGTTCGACTTGCTGAAACTATAAAGTATGAAGTATTGTGACTTGTTGTGCTTATAAATCACTGTGTAACTGCTGTACTTTTTGAAATATTTCCAACCTGCTGTAATTTAAATAACTGCTGTGCTTTTTGAAATATTTTCAACCTGCCTCCTCCTCTATACGACCCTTTCTGTCTGCTTGTTCCCTCCTCCTATCCCTGAATCCTACCTGTGCTTTCTTGCCTCCCAGTCTCACTATAATTAGACCTACTTCTGCCTGTTCCTCCCCTGAAACCTCCCTCTCACCTCCCTATTTATTTCTCTACACAGCAACCCCAGATCCTCAGGGGATTTCTGCCCACAGAGCTGCTGTGGACCTCCCACCCAGCAAACCACCAAGTACTGCGAACAGACGGTGTCTGGCTCTGATTTCAAATTTGGCGCCTTTTTTGTCCTCGGCTTTGTTCAACTTTTTACCTACACAGCTTCTGTGCAGTTCTTATGTTTCCTGAGCTAGCTTGCACAACTATCTCTTAATTCTGACCTGAACCTGCAACAGCGAAAATACCTTGCTTTTTGCCCTGGGACAGATAACTTTGGATTTTCTTTCTGTGAGGCTGCATCAAGTGCAGCAGCTCAGTCTCCCGAAGGCTTAATTTTAGCTAATTTCCCTCATGGCTGTAGAATTCCTGTGGGCTGTAGAATTAAGGGGAACATTTAACAGGTATTTGGAGCCATTTTCTCTCCTTACCTGCAACCAGGAGCTAAAGAGGGCAATTCCTGTGGGCTGCTGAATTAATTTTTGTTTACGTACCTCAGAACATTGCTCGGTAGGATCCTCAGCCTGAGGGCTGCTCCGACTCTGCTTAAGGTCTGCATGTTCACTGCAGCCACTATGCAGCTGCTCCCGTGAGACCTGTGTGATTTTCTGTCTAGAATCCCATATGCAGGCTATCACTTGTCACCACCAGGTGTCGTCTTTACTTGAATCTGACTAACCTCACATTTCTTCTTGTCTGAGCTGCAGTCTCTTGAGGCACACCCATTTTCTCTCTTAAAGTTCTCCCTTTTCTGAGTGTTCCTAATCTTCTGTCAACATCTCCTGCACTCACTCTATGCCATGTTGTCTAAATCAGCTTTCTATCTCCTTGGGCCCTCATTTATTGCCCTACTGGCCCTCAGCTCCTTATCCCCTTTTGTTGGCACCCCGCCTTTTGCTGAGGGGTCTACCTGTAATTTCATCTTTTCCAACATGGTAGCCAATGGTTCTTCCACTCCTCTTCCTCTAGTTTACCTTAGCTACAAACTCTCCGGGCCCTTACTAAGGCATATGGTATGTAAGAGGCTTACCTCCTCTATTATAGTCTCTTGTGCTATAGCCCTCGCTTTTCTATGGGTCACTACATTAGCTCTCACACTAGCTGGGGATACCAAATCCAACCCTGGCCCCTCGTTCTGCCTTAACCAATCTCACACCCTCACCACTCATCACCTTCCTCTGGCTATGGGACTATCCTTTGCTCACCTAAACATTCGTAGTCTACTAGCAAATCTCCCCGACCTGGAAGTGTGGGTTCAAGTAAATAACCCAGATATCCTTGTTCTATCTGAAACATGGTTAAAACCAACTGTCTTGGACCACAGCTGTGCCCTACCTGGCTATAACATGTATCACGCCGACCAGGCCTCATCCAAAGGAGAGGGTGGCCTGGCACTGTATTACAAGTCCCACCTTAATGTCACTCTGTTGCCAACACCCAGCCTTAACAACAGTGAGGTACTGCACTCTCTCCTGCTTCTTGGAGGTGCCAAGAAGTTGCACATATTCGGGGTGTATTCACTCCCAGAAACAGTAAACTTGGTCTTGAGGAGATTATTGACCTGCTTCCTGTTCTAACGAAGAACAACAAAGTGATCTGTCTGGGAGATTTTAACCGGGACTGGCTGGGTCCAAACTCCTTCTCACTTGCATCCATAATCAGCAAGGCCAATCACGACCAACTCATCTCTTCCCACACTCGGATAACTCTAAATAACCGCAGTCATTCTATGATTGACTGGATCCTTACATATCGCAAGGACAGCTATTCCCCTTCCGGGGTTCTGCCTGACACTATTAGTGACCACTGCTCTGTCTACTGCATAAGGGGTGTCTCCACTGCCACTACTCCACCCAAAGTTCTGTCCTTTGCTAACTTTTCTGATCTGGATACCACTGAGTTTCTACATGATTTAAAACAGGGTGGCTAGTGGCATGCCACATCTTCAAAGGCCTGTATCCTTTGCAATTCTTTCAGCAGCCCTTCAGGGGAGGTGTGCTGCCTGGGGTGGGAGCCCTGGGGAGGTGGTGTGGTGTGGTGGGCACCAGTACTTAAGGTGCCCTTTTTCTAGTTCTGGGGTGGACTAGTGATTCACCCCAGTCCTAGTCAGTTGGCTATTGGGGCTAGAGATCCAGGGCAGGTCTGATCCCTTGCAAGAGCCCTTTTCAGGGCTGGTAATTGCTCATGGCCTCTAGCTGTGGCGTTGTTTTCCAGACTGGTACAGGTAGGACCTTGCCCTTTTGTTCCCTCCCTTTGGACTTTGGGGAGTAGCCTCTTGCCGTTTATGATAGAGTAATAAGCCTTTGCTGTTTGCAATAGGTTGATAAGCTTTGCCATTTATGATACAGTAGTACGCTTGATTGTACTGAAAGTTTTGTATTGCATTGCTATTTTTTTATTCTAAGTAAAGGTCATTTATTCTATTAAATTATGTCTCTGGATGGTTATTTTTAGTAGATCTTGGTGCCCCTTTTTAGTCTGTTTCTCTGGGTGGTGGAAGTGTATATTTTCTGGAGGAACAGTGCCTCCCCCTCATTAAGGCACATTTTCTCTACTGCCAGTGGCTGGCTTCGCACCATGTTTGGGCGTCCAGCTGTCAGGCCGAACAACCCAACACTATCACCTCAGCCAGCTTAAGCCAGCTAAGGCTGGCATTGCCAAGAAAGCCCTCTTGGTGATCTCAGCGGACAGGTAAAAATAGTTTGTCACACTGGTAGAAGCAGTAGGATTTTCAAGCCCATGTGGGGGGATTTTCTCTCCAGAGGTTTTTCCCCTTTTAAAGTTTTGATTCCCAGAGAACAGACTAACCAAGAATCTAAAAGTAGCTGTTTTTCTATTTGATCAGTATGGATGACCTGGGGCTCGGAAATTATATTTTGTACATTATTAACTCTACTAATGGGGTTAATTCCTTAACTGTGCACTATAACCAGCTGAAACTGTACAAAAGGCCACCTCCAGTGGCCCAGATGGAGCAGTCAGAGGACAGAAAGAACTGTTTTGGACTGTCCAGTAGACTCTGAACAAAGAGGGGACAATGCGTATAATGACCCAGTCGGGGTTGTGAATCCCTTTTGCTTTCAAAGACTTCCAGAAGGACAGTGATGTCACCTGTGTGGCACAAAGTCTTTGTGATGGGCATTTAAAGTTGTGCCAGGACATGGGGCGTGTCCTCAGAAGAAGGAGGGTAGTGTAGTAATTGAAATCTTAGCTGCATCGGGCGCTCCACCCGAAGTTAAGGTGGGTGTCCTGTCACCAGCTCTGGTGCTGACTGCTAATTTTAATGTGTGTTTTTTTTATATTGTTTAAAATTAATGTGTGTGGCTATGTAAGGAGGTCACGAAGAACAGTCATGTCTTCCCCAACCTCCCAATCTTGAGAGAATCTCTTAATTTGAAAGTGAAAGTGCTGCCCACAGGAGTCCTGATCTAGTGGCTCCTACGGTGGCACATCAAAGGCTCCTGTTTTCTGTTTAGAAGTTAAATGGCAGCTAAAGCCATTGGGGGTAGTGCGTGCTCAGGAGGCAGCTTGAGGGCTGAGTAGCAGCTCTCAATGCTGATTGGCTATGCAGTCAATCCTTTGATTTGCATGACTAATCAGTGCTGCCCCCTTAGCCAGTCAGTCAGTGGTCCCCCAGGGTAGCCATGCCCCTTCCCATCTGCATAAAAGGAGACTGCCAGGAGGGTTCAGGCCACTATGCAGGGGGAGTTCAGAGGACCAGTCAGGAGGAGGATCCCGGGGAGCCCTAGGAAGGGAGCTCCTGAAGGAGAGCTCCTGGAGAAGTGCTCCTGAAGTAGAGGAGATCAAAGAAGGAGAGCACCTGGAGAAGGGCTCCTGTAGGAGGAGTTCGAAGGAGAGCTCAAAGGAGAAGCACTCCTGGAGGAGAGCTCCTGAGGAAGAGTTCAAAGGAGAGTTCCCGAAGGAGAGCTCCTGGAGGAGGAGTTTGGAAGAAGAGTTTGAGAGAGGGGTTCAGGAGAGACCATGAAAAAGAATCACAGGGAGGAGCCTTATGGGACCTGCAGGGGCAGCTGGGAGAAGCCCTGCCAGCCTGGTAGCCTTTCTTAAGGGGCTTAAGAGCTGTGTCACCCAGGCTCGGCAGTTGACTTTGGTATCCAGCAGAAGGGGAGGCTGGTGATGCCAGATAGCCTTACCCAAACCCTCACAGGTATCCTTGGAACACTCAGCTAGCAGGTCGGCTAGCATTGGAGTACCTTGGGACACTCAGCTAGCAGGTTGGCTAGCGGTGGAGCACCTTGGAACACTCAGCTAGCAGGCTGGCTACCAGTGTAGCACCTTGGGACACTCAGCTAACAAGTCAGCTAGTGGCAGAGCATCTTGGGACACTTGGCTACCAGGTCGGCTAGCAGCAGAGCACCTTGGGACACTTAGCTTGCAAGGTGGCTAGTGGCACAGCACCTTGGGACACTCGGCTAGCAGGGTGGCTAGCAGCGGAGCACCTTGGGACACTCGGCTAGCAGGGCAGCTAATGGCATACCGTATCTTTAAAGGCCTGTGTCTTTTGCAGTTCTTTCAGCAGCCCTTCAGGGGAGGTGTGGCACCCAGGGAGGGAGCCCTGGGGAGGTGGTGTGGTGTGCTGGGCACCAGTACTTAAGGTGCCCTTTTGCTAGTGCTGGGCTGGGCTGGGCTGGGCTGGGCTAGGATTCAGTCCTAGCCAGTTGGCTATTGGGGCTAGAGTTCCAGGGCAGGTCTGATCCCCTTGCAAGAGCCCTTTTCAGGGCTGGTAATTACCCATCACCTCTAGCTGTGGCGTTGAATTTTCTGAACTGGTAGAGGTAGGACCTTGCCCTTTTGTTCCCTTCCTTTGGACTTTGGGGAATAGCCTCTTGCCATTTACGATAGAGTGATAAGCCTCAATAGAGTGATAAGCCTTGCCATTTATAATGGAGTGATGAGCCTTGCCAGTTATGATAGAGTGATAAGCCTTGCCATTTATGATGGAGTGATAAGCCTTGCCATTTATGATGGAGTGATAAGCCTTGCCATTTATGATGGAGTGATTAGCCTTGCCAGTTATGATAGAGGGATAAGTCTCGATAGAGTCATGAGCCTTGCCACTTATGATAAAGTGATAAGCCTTTGCGTTCATAATAGAGTACTAAGCTTTTGCCATTTATGATACAGTAATAAGCTTGATTATACTGAAAGTTTTGTATTGCACTGCTACTGTTTTATTCTAAGTAAAGGTCATTTATTCTAGTCAGTTCTGTCCTGTGGATGGTTACTTTTAGTAGATCTTGGAGACCCTTTTTAGCCTGTTTCTCTGGGGGATGGTAGTGTATCTTTTCTGGGGGAACACTGCCTCCCCCTTATTAAGGCACTTTTTCACTCCTGCCAGTGGCTGGCTCTGCATCACTTTTGGGTGTCCAACTGTTGGGCCGAACAACTTGAAATTGTCACCTCAGCCAGTTTAAGCCCGCTACCTTTGGCTGAGGGTGGCGCCACTAAGAAAGCCCTCTTGGTGACGTCAGCGGACAGGTAAAAATTGTTTGTCACACTGTCATTATGGGGAAGGTAAACTCCATTAAAATGATCATTGCTCTGAACCTTTTTTATATCTTTCAAAATATACCCCTCCTACTACTGTAAGTAACAAACTGCTCAAACAATTAGACACACTTCATAAGGAAATTTTTTTGGGACTCCAAACCACCTAGACTAAGTGTTAAAAATTAAGAGTGCCACAAGAAACAAGCAGTATTTATTCTTTATTTATTCATTACAAATCGGGTTTACAACCTTTGAGTCAGAGACTCATTTACAAAGGCACCTCGTCACAGGGGGCAGACATCAAGACAGTTATTACAGTGCAGATTAAAACAGGATAACATTACAGGTGCAGTAAAAGGAACATTTAACATAGATACACTTAGATTACATAATGTAGTAGTTTTTATGTTACTTAGGTTACATAGTGTTACAAAATTGTGAGTTACACTCATGGATATAGTAGGTCCTCAGCGAAGACAGCGGGTTACATCCCTGTTTGCACCTAGTAGGGAAGGAGTGAGTCTGGGGGAGGGAGAGGCTGTCCAGTTGACGTTGTCGAACCAGGGGGCAAGGCGGGCTGGTACCACAGGTTACAACAAAGGGTTAGATGCACCTACAACAGCGGGTATTAAAGATATGGTTCTGAAGGGCTGTTTTGAAGGAGCCAATTTTTGGCAAGCTAGGGAGGGAGTTGAACCAGGTGGGAGCTCGGTAGAGGAAGGATCTCTGGGCAAGAGAGGTCTTGGTTCTGGGCACCTTGAAAGTGGCCTTAACAGAGCTATAGGTGGTGATGGACAATAATGACTGCTGTAGGAAGGTGGAAACCCCCAGAGGGAGAGTCCTAGCAGTGATTTCTTATTGAGAAGACAGGTCTGGTAGAGCAGTCGCTCCTCAAAGTTGAGCAGATTGGTGGTAGTATAGAGAAGGCAGGTGTGAGTGCGGCTGGGGGCACCGGTCAGGAGCCTACAGGCCTTATTGATGTAGAGTTGGATTTTGGAGAGGGCAGTGTTGTCAGCTGTGGCATAGATGGGCAAACCATAGTCTACAAGGGACAAGACGGAGGAGGTGATGGCCAGCCTAAGGGCAATCTGAGGCAGGCAGTCCCTGTGCCGGTATAACAGGCCAATCTGAGAGTTAATGGTGGCTGACAGGGCATTAATGTGGGTGTGGAAGGAGAGTGCAGTATCGAACATGATGCCTAGGTACTTGTATGTGGTCACTTGTTCTAGTGGGTGCAGAGTGCTGGGATAATCAAGAGGGGGGTATTTTTAGCTTTATTTTGGTGGTGGGAGAACAGCATTGATTTGATTTTCTTTAGGTTAATGACCAGTCTGCGGTCGCCGAACCACCTTTCAGCTTGGTTGTAAGCTTGCTGAAGGGATAATTGGAGGGAGGTGGGATTGGGATGTGAGGCAACGAGGACTGCATTGTTGGCATAGAGGGAGGTTTTACTGGTACATGAGCTGGGGAGGGTGTTGAGGTAGAGACTAAAAAGTATTGGACCCAGGATGGAGTCCTGAGGGACCCCGGAGTGAACAGGAAGAGTGCTGGAGAGGGAGTCGCTGATCTTGACACACTGGGATCTAGCAGAGAGGTAGCTAGAGAACCAGGAAATGGGACCGCCAGAGAAGCCAAGTTGGTGGAGAGAATTGAGTAGAAGGGGATGACAGACAGTGTCAAAGGCCTTGGAGAGGTCAATGAACACTGCTCCTGCAAGGCTGCCAGAGTTGAGAGTAGCAAGCAGGTGTTGGGAGAATTCCAGGAGAACCATGGTTGTACTGTGTCCTGGGCAGAAACTGTGCTGCTCTGGGCACATAATGTCATACTTGGTTAGGTATTCAGAGAGCTGGATCAACACCACTTTTTCAAGGGCTTTAGAGAGTTGGGGGAGGATGGAGATCGGCTGGTAATTGTTTGGGGTGGACCAGTCCCCACTCTTATGTATGGGTATGATTTCAGCAGTTTTCCAAGCACTTGGGAACTGACCCAGGCATAGAGACCAGTTTAGAAGGTCAGTCAGGGGAACTAGGACTTCGTCCAAGACCATACGGAGGATCCCGGGGTCGAGGGGGTCACTGCTGGGGTTACTGCTGCTTAAGGGTTTTAGCAGGTGCGGCCTGGCTTCTTGGGGGGATAGGGTGTGCAGGTAGAATGGTGGGTGATGCAGGACCAGAGGGAGAGTGGTGGGGATTGGGTCAAAGAAGCTGCGGAGGAGGACTGAGCTAGGTCAGAGAAGGCAGTGTTAAGGCAATTGGCTATAAGGAGTGGATCTGTGGTGGGGGTGCCATTGATGGGGAGCTGAAATGGTGGGGGGGAGCGTGACTTTCCATTTAGCTCTTTCATATTATCCCAGAAGGTCTGGGCTGAACCCCAAGTGGAAGCAAGGGTGGTCTGGTAGTGCTCTGCCTTGGCCCGCCTAATGGCCAAAGTGCACTTATTGTGTTCTGCGTTGTAGGCCTGTCTATCAGACGCCTTTCCAGATTCTACAGCAATGTGCCAGAGATTATCTCTGTTTTTGAGTCTCTGGAGGAGGGGTGGGGTGATTCATGGGGCATTGCATTTTTTGGAGCAGATCCTGGTGAGGGGGCGAAAAGGTCACAAGCCTTACAAAAGGCATTTGTGAAGTGGTCAAGAGCTGAGTCAATGTCAGGGGTGCACTGGATGGGGGACCAATCTAGCTGGGCTAGGTATTGTTTTAATTTTCTGAGGCCACCGGGGCATAAATGGTGGCGTGGAGTGGCCTGGGACACTGGCTTCAGAGTGGAGGATGACCAGAGACAGAGGACTGGGGAGTGATCGCTAAGAGAGTTGGGGAGGACAGTGACATCTCAGATTTTGTAGGGGCGGTTAGATATAACAACATCTAGGAGAGTGCTGATGCCAGTAGAGTGGTTGAATCTGGTGGGCTGGGTGACTAACTGGGACATATCCAGGGCAGCAAAGGAGTCCCTTATATGGGAGGCAGTGGAGGCAAGCCAGTTAACATTCAGATCACCTAGGATGACTTGCTCCACTTTGTGAGGGAGAGATGTGAGGTAGTCAATGAGGGACTGGACCGCTTGGTTTTGATTCCTCGAGGGTACGTAGGAGACCATGAAGAAGGGCCTCAGGGCAGGGTCAGGTGTGATTTTTAAAGTGAGGGCTTGGGCTCCATAATCAAGTTTAGGAGCTGGGAGTGCCTGACCTATAAGGGAGTCCCGTACGAGTAGTGCGCAACCACCACCGTGTTTGCCTACTCGGTCTTCCCTGTAGATGGTACACCCAGGGAGGGTGACAGCAGAGTCAGGGGTGGCTTTGGAGAGCCAAGTCTCTACCAGTGCAATTATGTCAGGTTGATGTTGAACAACCCAGGACTGGAGGGCACCAGATTTCTTTAGGAGACTGCAAATGTTTAAGGATGCAAAGCGGAGGCCAGTTGCAGTACAGGGTTTAGAAGGGCTGGAAGCCATAGGTCCTGGGTTTGGGTGTACATTACCAGATAATAATAATAATTGCAGTGTAATTATTCTGGTTAGTGGCTGGCGGCGATGGAGACCCTTGGGTCAACACCCAGCTGAGGACTTTACAATCAGGGTGCATGGGATAGATAAAGTGCTAAGGGTGGGAATGGCAGGGGAGAGCTGGGTACAGGTCAGGCTTTGGAGGGTGGAGGGAGTGGGGGTGTTGACAGGGTGGGGGTGTTGGGGGTCACGGGTGTGTCGAGGGTGGGGGAGGGCCAAGTCACTGTGGGGTAGTCTGGGGATGAGCTGCCTAGTGTGGAGGAAAGGTGCTCCGGTCGGTGTGAGGTCTGTACCAAGAGGGTGAAGGAGAGCAGACTTAGTAATGCAGTGTAGGTACCCATAGCAGCTGAGCAGTAAAGGAAGAGAGCCAGGAGTAGTAGAGAGTAAAAAGATGTAGAGCAGCTTTGGAATGGTTGTGGGAAAAACCCTCTAGTGGGCAAAGAGTATAAGCAGCAAATGGGAAAAATCAGTATCAATCAGTAGAAGAGGGAGGGGCAAAGACTGATGAATAGTGATAGACTGACCACACAATAAGTGAAATGAGACAGGAACTGTATTGTGTTGGATTGGGTAAGTGTGCTTATAACTGGGCCCTCTAGTGGCTAAAAGATATGATCTGCTAATGGAAAAGTCAAAAAAAAAAAAACAGGCCCTTGCTTGCTTGGAGAAATACCAATGGGTGTTTATTTTTAACCAAATATCACTACATCTACAAAATGATACAAGGAATTCTGAAAATAATTATTTATGGCTCACACTGGAAGAAAATATCTTGGCTCCTCACTCCTTACCTGATTTCCTATTTAACCCTATATCCAAAAACATTAAAGGTAACTAACCCCTGTTGAGTTGAATCTATCAGAATACTCAAAAAGATCAACCTGACAATTAACCCTGACCACCTTCCCTTTCAGTTTGCTCCTATTTGGTCTAGCCATCTGATATCTAGAGGCCATACCACTCTGATGAAGGCTGAATGGTTGAAAGCAGGAATTAAGCATTTGTCAATGCCGAATGTTGTCTTGCTGGCATTAGTATTGGTAATGCAGGAGTTTGAGAGATGCATAATAGGAATGGCAGTGAAGTAGTGAACTTACGCCAACCCCACCCCCACCCTGCAGAGACTGACAGGTGTTGGGGTGTGTCTTTGAGTCGTCGGCCATTACGCCCATGCCATTTCACCTCACCCTACTCTGCAGACACCGATAAGTGTCACGGTGTGCCTTGGGATCTTCGGGCCTTATACTCATCCCACTCCATAAGGAAATACACTGAGATGGGTGCAGTATAGGAGAATGGGGTGAACTTTGGGGCCAAAGACTCCAAGGCACACTTCAGTGCCTGTCACTGGCTGCAGGGTGGGGGGGGTGGAGGAGAAATGGCATGAGCATTATAGCCAACGATCCCAAGTCACACCCCTGACGCCTGTCAATCTCTACACGGTGGGGTGTTACAGTTGGAAACCTAACCCCCTGGGCGTTTGTTGGTATTTTCACTCCAAATTTTCAACATGGACTTTTTGTGACCCCATCTCATGAACAGTGGCACTATTAGTACATTAGCCAAAAGGTGATTTTGCACAGCGACTGTGCCATTTGGTGCCACAGGTGTGAAAACACATTTTGGGCAGGATGTGAAAAATGACAGTTCACACTCCACCTCCCCGCACCCCCCCTCACCCCATACTTACCTACAGGGGTCCCAAAAAGCCCATGTTGCAAATCTGGATTGAAAATATTAAAATTGTCATAGTTACAGCGCATGCTGGAAACTGCACAACGACACGCAGTCATTTTTGGAATTTTTTCACTAGATTTGCAACATGGGCTTTTGGGACTCCCCACCTCATGAACAGTAGAACTGTCATTTCATTAATCTGTCCAAAAGGTGATTTCAAGACAATGACCACAAAATCACCTTCAGGACCGGTAGTAGAGATGACACAGTGTTTGTGTTCAGAGGTGGGGTCCCAAGAACCCCATGTTGAAAATTTGGAGCCAAACTTCCCCAAATGGCTGAGCTATCAACCTAAGTTGAACCCCATCCCATTGATGCCATTATAAAGCTTACCGTGATTTTCTTCATTTTGCGGTCAGCTTTTGAAGAGTTCAGACATGTTCCCAGTCCACAGAAGATCACAGCACTGGACCTCCAGAGGTCAGTATGGGGTGAGGGGGTGGGAGGGGTGCACAGAGGTGGGTGCAGGTAGGGGAGGGGCGTCAGGGACGATGAGGACTGTTTTCTTTTACAGGGTCATTGTTTCTTTCTCTCTCCTGTCTCTCTTTCTCTCACCCAGACATCAAGGACAGTTTTCTTTATCTACTGGTAAAATAAAAAATGTTGTGCACACTGGGGTGGGCTCCCAGTGCCCTCAGTGAGTTTGGGGACGGACTGGATGCCGATAGGGATTGGGCCTCTGTCGGGCAAAGAAAGTGGATGGGGAACATGATGCTGATGGGGATTGGGCCCCTGTCAGCAAAGAAAATGTTAGGGGGGACTGATGCCGATGGGGATTGGCCCCATTGGCAAAAAGTGTGTGGGGGACATGATGCCGATGTGGATTGGGCCCCCATTGGCAAAGAAACTGTGTGTGGGGGGGGGCATGCCAACACGGGGACGGGCCTCTCCCGATGTCGGCTTTGTGGGGATTGTGTGTGGTGGGCAGCAGGAGCTGCCATATTTACTGAAATGTTTCACCAGGAAAGGCACGTAATGGAGCCTTGTCATCTGACGCTCCAATGAGGTAACTGCACCTCACTGGAGTGGCAGATTTCTTTCAACGTTTTGGTACTCTTTGAAGTTTCATGTCAGCGCTAGCATTCTCACTAATTGGGGGCTAAGGGAACTCCCACTAAAGCATTCCGTGCATTGGCCAACACTGAAACACCTCTAAAATGTGCTACTACCGCAATATGTTGCTTGTGCCTGTGCAGGACAATGCAACAAAGTGTGTGATATCCTATCTGGTAGGTCTAATACTCTAATGTCCTTTACAGAAATCAGGAAAAGTTCAAAATACATAAATTCCAATTTCTCTATTTTCTGCAGTTAAAGAGCTACTGATGCCTCAAAGAAAACTTTGAAAAACATAATAATTAGGTCAAATTCTGCTTGTATTCCATATATATTCTAGATTTCTCCTCTCCATTATTTATTACTGAGAAAATGTGCATGAATACATGATTTTTATCCCTTGCGGTTACCTTAAAGTTAATCTGCCTCTATAGCTTACTCCCATCTTCAAGTCATGATGTTGTGCTGTGTCATCACAATATGTTGCCATGAGAATAACTGTGATGTCACAAGCTGTGCATTATGACCTCAGGTAGGGAGACAGAAGTTCGAGTGTGATTTGTTCCTATAGCATGGTTCTCAGGGCAGCACCCTTTAGATCCTCCTCTAGCTTACTCCTATTGGTGGATTTCACCCACTGGCAGTGCTGCCCCCAAGGCAGCACCCTCGTGCTCCGCCTCCCACCTATTCCTATTGGTGGATTTTGTCCCCTGCCCCCAGGGCAGCAAACTGTAGCTCTTACTTCCCACAAATCTGACTGTTGCAAGTCGGAGGAATTGAGGGTCTTAAGTGTAGATGAGAATGTTATGGAAATGCTACCCCCAGCAATGTGCACTGCTTGTATTTGAATTTTGGTGGCTCAGGGTGTATGTCTGTCTGCATCCAAAAGAGCCAGACTTCAAGGGTTCAGTCTTAACCAGGGACATTTTTTGCGCTTTGTGTCAAACTCACTCGTGAGCATTTAATCATATGTGTCACAAATCATTACCTTTTTTTTTTAATGTTGCTAAATTAAGACAGACATAAGTGAGAGAATATATTTTATTTATAAATTGTAATAAATGGGGCAGTGCCATAATGATTGGTTTCTGGCACTGTCCTGGGGCAGTGCCATGATGGTTAGTTTCTGTTGGCTGCTCCTGGGGCAGTGCTTTTGCTGTCCCTGGGGCAGTGCCTGTGTAACTGGTTCCCATGTCCTCGCTGCCCCTGGGGCAATGCCTGTGTGACTGGTTCCCGAGGGCTGCCATTGACAATTGATAAGAATGCCTGTGTTTTTTTTTTTTATTTATTTATTATTTTTTGTGTGCCCCCGAGCTGTCAGTGTCCGTCCTGGCCATGGACCCTAGCCACCACCTCTTGCCTGCACTCCCCAGTCACCACTGGCTTGCCCCCCAGAGGGCAGGGGGCTCGGCGCTGAGGCCCTTTCAGTGCCGAGATGCTAGCAACTAGTCAGGGAGCTGGCTGCGGAGGTTAATCAAGGCCCGGGGCAGGCCTTCATGGAGACAGCCGGGGACACAGTGTTTTTTTCCCCCTGTAGGCAGGGGTGGGGGCGTGCAATGACGCCAGCATCCGCCCCACCCCTGGTGGTCCTATTTGGTGTCGGTGCATAGTGGAACACCCAGCCTCCACCAGGTGTCACCACTGCACTGAACACTCAGTTCCCCCCTCCCCAGGAGAAGGAGAGCAGTCCAGGGATGCTCGATCCTTCTCCCCCAGCCGGCCCTCCGACATCCAGATCTGTTCCCAAACCTGGGTCACCAGCGTCACAAGTGGAATCCCTACTGCTGTGCCGACAGGCCAGCAAGAATGCTCGTGTTAGCGTATGCAGACCCAACCAAATCATACACTCTGCATACGGATACAAGTTTTCAAGGACTTGGAGCAGTGTTGTGTCAGTCGTATCCCGAGGGCCTGAGACCTGTGGCCTTTGCAAGTCAAAGCTTGACACCTTCTGAAGGCAACTATCCAGTTTACAAGTTAGAATTCCTGACACTGAAATGGGCAATTGCGGACCAGTTTAATGAGTACCTGTATGACACCCACATCACAGTAAGAACTGATAATAATCAGGTAACCTATGTCAAATCAACAGACAAACTTGATACTGCTGGTTATCAGTGACTTTTAGCATTGTCCACATATGAATACTGAGTATTATAGAAAGGCTCTGAGAAATGGAGCTTTCTGACTGGTTGTAAACATTTAAACAGCCTTATGTTAATCTTTTATTAACATACATGTGGAGCTTAACCATATTCTAAACAAGGTTTAACACTGTTTAAAAAACATTATATTAGCAATAAGGCACTCCCAGAGGTTATGTTAATGGTCAGTTAATCACCCTCTAGTGGCATGTGGCACTCAGCTATGCCTCGTGCCACATTACACCCCTAGAGGGTGATTAACTGACCATTAACATAACCCCCGGTTGTGCCTTATTGCTTAAGAATATCGCCCAGGACTGAAACACATTGATGCTGATCCTCTTTTGAGACACCCACATGGTGATGCCCCAAATGAGGACTGGATCAGAATTCCTGAAACAACTGTGGAAGCCCTGCATAAAAAGAAGGATGCTGATGAGTAACCATCACCTGCAAATCCAAGTCACTTTGTCGAGAGTTAGGGTGCCACTTCTAAATTTTTTCTTTTTGCAGCCTGTTGTAGTTTCACAGTTCTTGACAAATCTTTGCCATACATGAACCAAAAAGACTTACAGAGAAAACAGTGTTGAGACCCCTGCTTTAGAAACATTCTACCTGTGATCCAGAGAGGGGAACTAGCTGATCAAGTAACCTTCATACATAGAGATACTCCTTTGCTGCTCCGAGAATGGTACAAATTGAAAATATGAGATGGACTGATGTAGAGAGAGTTTCAAGGTACTGATGGGCACAAGAAATGTCAGTTGTTACTTCCAGTTAAATTCCATAAACACGTACTGAGAGCATTGCATGATGAAATGGGACATTTGGTCTACACCCCACACTAGATCTGATTTGACACAGATTCTACTGGCCCATGATGGGGATAGAAGTTGAAAAGTATTGTCAACAATGTATTTTCTGCATTCAAAGAAAGACATTACCTAAGTGTGCAGCACCACATGTCAATATCAGAACTAGTAAAAGCGGGAGGTACCTAAAACAAACAATAGAAACACTCTGGATACAGAAGTTGATACCAGCCCATTTACAGAAGAAAGGGTTCTGAAAGAACTTTTAAAACTGAAGGTGGACAAAGCAATGGGGCCCGATGGGATTCATCCCAGAATTCTAAAAGAACTAAGGGTAGAACTAGTGACACCACTGACTACCCTCTTTAACAAATCATGGGAGGATGGGGTGGTACCTGAGGACTGGAGAAGGGCAGATGTGATTCCCCTTCACAAAAGTGGGAGCAGGGCAGAAGCAGGAAACTACAGACCTGTTAGTTTAACCTCAGTGATACGGAAAATGATGGAATCACTTCTGAAGGAAAGAACTGTTGAGTACCTAGAGGCCAGAGGGGCACAGGACCCAAAGCAGCATGGATTCACAGCAGGAAGATCATGCCAGATGAATCTAATAGATTTCTTTGACTGGGTGACCAAAGTAGTAGATCAGGGAGGGGCTGTGGACATGGCCTACCTAGACTTTAGCAAGGCATTTGACTCAGTCCCACACAAAAGATTAATATACAAGTTAGCCAGCCTGGGAGTGGGTCCCAAGATGATAGCCTGGGTAAAGAATTGGCTGGAGAATAGGACACAGAGGCTAACAGTAAATGGAGTTCACTCTGAAGAAAGGGGGGTTTCTAGTGGGGTGCCGCAGGGTTCAGTATTAGGACCGGTCCTCTTCAACGTCTTTATAAGTGACATTGCAGAGGGACTGGAAGGAAAACTACGACTCTTTGCAGATGACACAAAGATCTGCAACAGAGTTGATGCACAAGGTGGGGTGGAAAGGATGAGAAGGGACTTGGCAAGGTTAGAGGAATGGTCAAATGTATGGCAGCTTAGATTTAATGTTAAGAAGTACAAGGTAATGCACCAGGAAAACAAAAACCCAGGGGAAGAGTACACAATGGGGGGTGAGATACTAACAACAAAAATGGAAAGGGACCTGGGGGTAGTCATATCAGATGACTTACAGGTGGGCAAGCAATGTCAGAGGGCAGTAGATACTGGGATGCATAAAGGAGAGGCATCAACAGTAGAAAACAGGAAGTTGTTATCCCTCTGTACAGACAGCTGGTGAGACCCCATCTGGAATACTGTGTGCAGTTCTGGAGACCCAATCTCCGCAAGGACATAGACAAGATGGAGGCTGTCCAGAGGAGGGCAACTAAAATGGTGCAGGGTCTGCACCAGAAGACATATGAAGAGAGACTAAAGGAGCTTAATATGTATAGCCTTGAGGAAAGGAGGGAGAGGGGGTACATGATAGGAACTTTCAAGTACCTCAAGGGAATCAACAAAGTCCAAGAGGGTAGCATATTTCAAAAAAAGAGGTGTGCAAGAACAAGGGAGCACAATTTGAAGATAGAGGGGGATCGGCTCAGAGGTAATGTAAGGAAGTATTTTTTCACAGACAGGGTTGTGGATGCATGGAACGGCCTTCCGGAGGAGGTTGTGGAATCAAAAACAGTGGTTGAATTCAAGCATGTATGGGACAGCCATAAGGCAATTCTAGGGAGTGGGGGTAGAAAGAAGTAGGCTGCTGGTTAACTAGAATCTGTAGCTTATCCATTACTTAGGAAAATGGGCAAACTGGGTGGGCCAAGCGGTCCTTATCTGCCATCAGATTCTATGTTTCTATGTTTAGTATAGTGCTCCTTTAGAACTTGAGTGTATTGATTTTCTCAGTCTTGAACCTGACAGTCAAAATGAGGCCAGTGTGTTAGTTGTGACAGATCATTTCTGATCATTTTTCTGCCGTCATTATCTAAGTTTCTATACCAGGCACCCTGCTTGGAAAAAATCTGTAACATAATTCTTAGTTCAATATTGGACACTACACTTGTTGCCCCCAGTCCATTTTCCAGTGTGGTAGGCATGACAAAGGGAGTGAGGGGAAAGGTAACTTGACTGTGGTGGGGATTCCCAGTGCAGAGTTACCATCTCCTAAATTCCTACCCCACCCCCACCCCCCCACCATGCTTCCAAAAGTATAGTGGGTATGTTCATAACACTGAACTGTAGCAACAAATGTCATTCCATTGACACATGTGGTCATCTGGAGAAAACACTTATCAAAACTTATTTGTGTTAATGGCGTATGGCACAGATGACACAAACAAAAGTGGAACTGAATGTCAGTGAAAATGGGACCACAGTGGAGACCTCTCTGAACAGCACAATTAGTGAGGTGGCAGTGTAGATCTCAGCCAGACCCTTTCAAACATGTGGCATTGCCTTTCCACTGTGGTACCTCTTTTGCTTAACTTATGAAAAGTTAAAACAGGCATATGAAACATGACAACTTTGCATTTTGTATAGAGGAGGATTTAAGTAATGTATTTCTCAATCTTCAGCCCACCCACCCCGACAGCTCCCTTGCCCAACTGCACAGCCTATCCCTTGATATGCAGTTATTAAGGGACATATCTTCAGCAACAGTGGCTAGCAAAATTTACCTGCCGGTGACCGATAATATTATAAGTTGAGGTCCTCTACTTTGTTTTTGCTCTCCTAGTGACGTCGTCTCTGAGCCTGCTGCCATGCTCCATCTTCCTTGATTGCTAGCTGACAGTGTGAATTGTGGGCAGCAGCCGTGCTGTATTCCAGTCACATTCACGATGCTGACGTGAGCTCCATTCATAGGGTGAGGGTGTGGAGAAAGACTCACAAAGCAGCTCCAGTAATCTTACTGGCACTGAGAGAGCTGATTGGCAGCAGATGGAGGGCATGCATGCAGAGAGAAAGTGCTAGGGTTCATCATGTGTGCATAAGCACTCATTGACAGTCACAAAATAAACAGAAATGATGAAAAAATATTACAAATGATGGAAAAAAAAGGGGAGTTTCAGAAGGGGGGTTCTTTTGAACCAGATGAACTCCCCTGGCAACGGCTATGAGAACCTAATCACCTCAGACAAGAACTACACTTCTGGACATGTATTGTGCAGGACTCATGTAGTCCAGTTCTAATTTCTAGTGTACCATTTTTATTTATTTATTTAGTTTTTGTTGACCGGGTAAGTGCACTAGTCAAATCCTGCCTATTTTCAGGCACGACCTGGGGGAGGGGGATACAGATGAATGTCAACTGACCTTGAACCAGATTAAGCAGTTGTTGGTATTTTTAGTGAATGAGGGAAATCTAGCCAGGACACTGGGGAAATTCTCCTACTCTTTTTGATAAGTGCCATGGGATCTTTAAAATCCACCGGTCCTAAACTACCACCAATCCAGACAGATGGGACCTCGGTTTAACGTCTCATCTGAAAGATGGCACCTCAGAAGTGCAACACCCCTCTCATGCTGCACTACAGTGTCAGTACTGGGATATTAACTCAAGTCCCAGATGTGGCAACTGAATCCACAGCCCTCTGATCTCCCAGCCTCAGAGGCGAGTGTGCTACCTACTGAGCCACTGACACTAAATATGTTGCAGCATAGCGGGTCTGCACGTTCCCTCGTGGTACTTTTTTTCTCACACTTTGCAGCCCCTCAGACTTTTGAATGATTGCAACTATCTTGCTCTCTAAGTGCGGGGCTGTACATTTAAACTGTCTTTTGGGTTTTAAATCCATACTAACCTACCTAGCCACTGACTTGCCCCTGACCATAGAGGATTACACTCTGTGAGGACCATGGATATTGGTGGATGCTAGTCATGCTCAGCACGAGGGGCCTGTAGCATCATGGCTGCAGCTCCTCCTGAAACTGCTGCAGCCCAGATTTCCAGGGGTTGCAGATCAGGTCAAAGTAGATGCAGGAGGGAAGTACTGACTAGTAATATTGTTATCCATGATGGTACTTCATTTTCCATAGACTCCATCTATGGCCCCAACCTGAATGACTCCGGGTTTTACCAAAGCCTTGTGCTAGAAATGGCGAACCTGTGGGGTCCTTGGGTATTGCTAAGAAATTTCAATTGTGTAATACACACAAAGCTGGATAGGTCTAGTCCTACCCCTGTTCCGCTGTAGAAGAGTTCTGAAGTATTGCATGACTTAATGGGGGCATATGGCTTCATAAACAGCTGGAGATACAAAAACCCTGCTGGGAGAGTTTATAGCTTCTGTTCTCAAGTCCACTGTTCCTACACCTATATAGACAGGCTTCTTTTCTCTACAGATATACTTGGATCAGTAGCCAACACATCCTATGAACCCATTTTGTTCACTGGCCACACCCCAGTGCTCACCGCCACCACCACCTTGCAGAGCAAAAACTTGCTGAGATGCTTAAGGATTGCACATACACAATATAGGAACAATAGGTCTCCAGAGACCTTTGAATCAATATAGGGTCCTCTGGCACAAGCTCTACAATCTGGGAGCTTCCCAACATGAGACTAGATTCTATGTTCCTTATAAGGTCCAAAATGTAGCTCAGCACATTGGGCACATACCAACCTATGGTCAGCTGGGCTCTCTGTTGTGGGCTACTGAAATGGGGCAACAAGAGAAGTTCCACCTGTAACTAATCCACCTTATTGGCCTAAGTTATTCCTGTTGTCTACTGATTACAAGTCACTGATTAATCTAACCAGACACTGTCATGTCTATATTTAATCACTGCATGTTTGCAAACACATGAACCAGTAATTGTACTGTGTATAAGTTTTCTTGTGTTATCCATCATCTATTCAATTAAATAAATTTAACAAAAACAATAACAGAGAGCAGTAGCAGTGGAGGAAACAAGGATTCATGATAGCTACAAATGTAATACAGTATTAAAATATTAATTTAATGAAAAAAGTCTATTGGAGAGGTTGTAAAGGCAAAAAAGCAGGGCATCATAAGGTACAGTATAAAACTGTTTTCTATCACCTGTTAGCCAGCAATCTGGTATATCCCCTATACAGAATAATTAAAGGACAAGTACACAGTGTTATTGGCCGTGTCACTGATTCACTAATGCTCCCCTACAGTTTTAGAGTAAAGGGATCTCTTTTCAAAGAAGTCATCATTCACTTCGAGAAACATATTTAACTGGCTTTTGTCAGGTTTAAACATAGCTCTGCATGCATGTAAACAATTATTCAAATGTCCCACACTTACCCAATCCTAAGATGGTGCAGACGTCTCATGTAATGACATCATTGGAGAAAGACAGTTCTGCATAAATAAAAAACCTATGGAGCCCTTTTTAAATTGATATTGAGTTGCCTTCTACAGTACATTTAATCAAGTATACTTATTAGTGCTCAGCTTGTGAATTAGTGCATAATACACAAGTTAAGTGTCAATGACTACACTTTATTATACAATGGCAAGAAAGAATCTTGGACTGTGATTGGTCAGTTTGGGGCTGGACCCATGGCGTTATCCCAGCACGATGCCACAGGTCTAGTCTCAGCACTGTGAACCTGTAGATGAGCATTTGATGGAGCTTTTGATTGATTGTTTCAGCTTCTCTTAAAACAAAAAAGATTTTTCCACACAAAAACATCTTTAAAATTGTTTTTTTTTTATTCTATGTAACAACGAGCCATTGTATAATAGGAATAATGCACTCCAGGGTGTGTGTCATTTGGGATAATGCCACGCCTGTGGCATTGGACGCATTCGACCTGCGGCTTCGTGCCCAACCCCTCTAGGCGCAGGGTTATCCCAGCACGACACACACCCCTGTCATACATTATTCCTTTATTAAACCACCGGCTAAATGGGCTAATCATCTATTATATATTCATATACTACAACTTGATATAACATTGTCCTTTAAGTCACTGGTGACTGTTTTTTAAAAAGCAATTGTTGGTCCGGTCCAGTGGCACTGAGGGTTGAGGCACTGGACACCACACCTCACACCACACCAGCAACCCAGGTTCAGGAATGGACTCAGGTCAGTTAGGGGTCAGCAGGGGGAAGAAGGATTGAGCATCCATGGACAACTCTCCTTCCTTGGGGAAGGCGGACAGTGCCGTGCACTATAGACTGACACCAGCAGTGGCTGGGTGTCAGCACAGGCACGTTGCCCAAAAGAGGGGAGGGCACCCGTCCAGGGTGTATGGGTGCCCAGGGGAGAAAAGAGGAAAAAGGCCAGGAACCGACAGGGTCCATGATGATCTGACACATTTGGGTTGGAGAACGAGTCCATCCAAGGGAGGGCTGGAGCTACCCATCTTCTCTGTGGAGGAGCGATAAAAGTATAAAAAAAAAAAAGCAATAGTTACACTGTGGCAAAAGCATTTGCTGTATCTGTAGGCTCAAATAACTTCCTCTTACTCTTACTCCATGCAGTTTAGCCACTGCCACGCAATTTTGAAAATCCAATTGTAGAAATGAAAATGTAAGTGTGCTCCTACAGGGATTTGAACCCAGGACCTTGGTGTACTATGCCATGTATCTATAGGGTCACTGAGGAGCACTTATATGGTTGTATGGTTATGGTTGTTCATTCTCAGGGGGTGAGAACTGTGAACCAAAAAGGGAATATGCCAGGGTGGTGCTGCCACACCTTTCTGATGACCACCAGCACACAGCACGCCCCCTCCGTCCTGCTGCGACTGATCACATAGGGCACCACAAAGGTGTAGGAGCTCGTGATAACTTCAGAAAGATTTAATTTGCCTCAGGGATGATGACATAAGAGCGGGGCCGCTGATGGCCTAGTGGAAGTATGTCCTGCTTCCATGCTGGTGACTGGAATTTGGGAGCAAGCTTGGGGACCTGGGATCATGGTACACAGTGCTGGGGACTGCTGCTGAGTATAGCATGTGCTAGCTTAGGGAGGGAGTGGGCCAGATTGTGTCATCGCAGCAGCCATTTGCTGCAGGCTGGGAAGTCTACAGCCTCATGAGGGGTGGAACTTGTACCCTTGCATGGTGACATGTGAGATCAATGTGAGGCATTGTCCCTTGTCTGGAGAAGTTTGTGGGAAAGAAGAAAAAGATGAGGTCATAAAACCCACACCACCATTATGGTGCCCACCAGCAACAGTCTTGGGCCCTGTGCAGGGCATCCCTTGCCATAACAGGGTTTTAAATAATTGATTAGCAGTTTTTTTCTTGGGACAATACCAACTATACAGAAATTATTTATATAGGTTTTCTAAAAGTGTTACGTTTGTTAAGCAAAGTGAGGCAAGTGCTATGCATTTTCACAATATTTTAGCACTTTTATGAGCAAAACGCTAATCAATTTTTAGAGTTAAATAAAACCCTGCATAAGCTTGGTAGGTGGGAAGTAACAGAGGCTGGGGCTGGGATGGTCACCATGGGGTACATCCCAGACCTGAGGACTGGTGGGAAGTGGTGAAAGGGCAAAAACTATATGCTCTCCACCATGTGGTGTTTGCACAATTACTAGAACCTTATTCATTGTATATATTTTATATTGCTGTTAGCTATATAGAGTATACATGTTCCTCCTCCTCTCCCCCAAGTTGCACCTGGAGATAGGCTTCAGCTAAGTGTGCCTATCCTGGTAACCAGTTTTCAAATAAACAAGTGAATACAGGGAACTGTCAGAGGTTGTGGGGTAACAGATGGACACATACACCGATGGTAGAATTAAAGCTTCAGCAATTTCTTTTATTCAGCATTCTACAGAACAAAATAAAAGCGGACTTGTTTCATCAAAACAAATAACACAAAACAAAGGTTAGCTTAACTTCAGCAAGTTCCATACATCTCCCAAAAGCATCAGTACTAGCAGTAACTAGTCTGTATAGGTGTTTCCTCTTCAACACCCTATTTGAATCTGATAAGTCTCTCTTTATTAGCAGAATAAAAAGAGGACTGGACTAAGAGATTGGCCTTCCCCATTTGTCAATCAAACAAAGATTTTATATTTTATTTATATACATTTGCAAACACCTTTTGTCATGCTATATACATCAGGACTTTATCAGTAATCTGTGCATACTTATATAACTTAAAATAACTGTCTGTATCCAGAACTTTAATGTTTAATCCTTCGGGAAGTCCTTCCTCCAGCAGATCTCAGAATAAATGTAGTTTGGAAGTGGCCGGGCGGCTCTTAGAGACAAGCTGTAGAGGAGGTGCACCGAAGGATTCTGTGTGACTGAGGACTGTTTATGGGGTAAGCCTTCAGTTTCCCTTACATTCACGTATAAAAAATAACAGGAATACCTTCTAAACTAAACTCTTTAGTTTACGCTAAGCCAGTTTCCTGTTCAAGCCAGTTTCCTGTACAAGCCGCTATAGCTGCGGTGCTTGCAGACTGTGCGATGATGTGCACAGTTGCAAAGCTTTCTTATAACAAAACACAGTCGCCCAGCTTAAAAGAAGAAGCCGCACCATTGAGGAGCGTTAATTAATAGCATATGCAACCTCGGGTGGCGGCTTCTTGAATTGCTAGGTTCTTCTCTTATTCGGCAGCTATGCCAGGTACTGATACAGCCGGAGCAACGCTCCATACTCATTATTGCCTGGATACTACGTCTATTTCTTTTTAAGCTGTAGTAATATGCAGTGTGCATTAGAGAAAAACCAAACACTCTTTCTCAGATGCGTTCAATTACTACAGCTGTACAATGCAGGGGCCATCTAATTATAGCTTAGCTCATTGTTTTGTAATGGCTGACCTAAGATGATTAAATTCTTACTTTGGTCACAGAGTGCTGTGCTAAACAGCGCATAGCACTCCCAAAGGCAGGGCTTAACTGGGTATCAATCAATCAATCACTCACTCACTCAAACTTTATTTAACCAGGCAATTACATCATTGAGCAAGCTCATTTTCAAGATGGTCCTGGACACAGAGGACACTTTTGGTTACAGTAGACAACACTTCATACAAAAATAGACATCGGTACAGGCAGTTACAATATACAAAGTCAGTACTTGGATGAATTGGACATGTAAAGCAAATGCAAATATAGGCATTTAAAGTGCAGCGTATACAGGTTGTAGCTTATAGAGTACAAGTGAGGAGAGGAAGGAGGAACATAGAGCAGGGCAATGGGAAGAAAGGGTGTCAGACACATAGTAGACAGGGAAAATAGGGCAGCCTTATAAAATGAGGGCCCCTGCAAAGCAGATTGATGAGACGGGGTGAGGTGGGGGGTGGTTGCCCTAAAGGGGTGCTGGCGGACAAGGGAAATAGGTAGCCCAGGATTACAGAGGTTAAGGGACTCAGCTGAGTGGGGTAAGGCTTTACCTGAAACCATCACATGCCGTTTTCAGGCCTCTGTAGAGCAGCCCCCTAAATATAAAATGACTGGGCAGCAGGGAGATTTTGAGTAACTTTTGCATGTTATTCCAAAGCGCTGGTAAAAAGGAGCTAATGGCAGTTGAGCCAAGACATGTCCTTGTTCGTGGTAGCTTAAGAAGGACAAAGGAGGAGTTCCTTAGTCCACAGGCACCCTTTGAATGTTCAAAAAGGTCACAGATATAGGGTGGTAGTTTGTTGGACAAAGCCTAGAATAGCCACATGAGGGTGTTTATTTGCCTCCTCGTGGAGAGGAACTGCCAATCTAAGGCTCGGTACAACGAGAAGTGATGAGTCTGCAAGGGCAAGTCAAGAACAAATCTCAATGCATGATAAATAAGCGGTATAAGCGGGACTACATTATACAGTATTGTAATATAAAAAAAGGGAGGGTCTCACAAGACAACAAAACTGCATAAAAAGCACATGGGTGGCTAGCCTATGCAAATGCACACCCACTGACAGTACAATACAAGGGACATAAAACAGAAGGGTGCCTCCTTTTTTGTGCAGACGTGCCAGGTTACCGAATAGGGCCCTTTCACATTCTCCTCCCCACCTAAGATAAAACCAGCATGGTTTTTATTTTTGTATTTCTGACATTACTGTTCATCCCTTCCTACACCTGTGCATCAGATCTCTCCCAGGGAGAGATGGAGCCAAAGCCCACCCATCTTCTAAGGCTCCACCTCGGGATCCCTTTTAAACAACTTCCTCAATAAACAGAATTGTGAAACTGGGTTCTTTTCACAATGCATTTCTATCTTACCCTGAGGTCTGATGTTAGGTCTGTCTTTTTCTTTTTCTATCCCATACCTAGATAGAAAATCGGCATTACTATGTGCGCTACCCCTACGGTGTTTAATCGTGAACCTATAGGGCTGTAACGCCAAATACCAACACATAATATGAGTGTTGCGATCCTTCATTACATGAAGTCAGCATAATGGGTTGTGATCGATCCACAACTCAAATTCAGCTCCCCAGAGATAAAAATGGAGTGCCTTAATAGCCCACCATACTGCTAGGCACTTCTTTTCTATCGTAGAGTAAAGGGTTTCCCTCTCATGTAGCTTCCTACTTACATAAATGATTGGGTGTTCTTCACCATCAATGATTTGGGTTAACACTGCCCCTATACAGCAATTTGATGCGTCAGTTTGCAGTGTAAAAGGTCGGGTAAAATCTGGAGTAGGTAAGATACGTGAGGAACACAGCTTTGCTTTAATTGAACAGAAAGCTTCATCATATTCAGGGGACCAGACCACTTTCTCTGGTCTGTTTTTCTTTGTTCAGTCAGTGAGGGGACTAGCTAATGTAGAAAATGTGGGGATAAAATGGCGGTTATAGCTCACTAATCCCAAGAAAGAGCTCACATCTTTCTTTGTTAATGGTCGAGGGCTGTTAGCCACTGCTTCTATTTTGTTTATCTCAGGCTTTATGTGACCCCCTGCAATTTGGAACCCCAAATATTTGGTTTCCTGCAAGACCAATGAACATTTGGATGGAGTAATAGTTAGGTCGGCTTCGGTGATGACAGATAACACCAGGGAAAGATGTCATTTATGTTCAGTCCATGACAGGCTGAAAATCACCACATCATATGCTGCACTATAGGCAGCATGTGGTGTTAAGATCCTGTCCATAACCCTTTGAAAGGTGGCCGGTGCACCATGTAAACCAAAAAGCATTACGGTGAATTCAAATAGGCCTATAGGGGTGCTGAATGCCATTTTCTCTTTGGCAGCAGTGTCTAGTGATACCTGCCAGTAGCCTTTAGTTAAATCTAAAGTGCTAATATACTGGACATTACCTAAGTGATCCAAAATATCGTCGATGCGGGGCATTGGGTAGCTGTCAAACTTTGATACGGCATTCAGACACCTGAAGTCTAGACAGAGTCATACCCCTCCTTCCTTCTTCCCAACCACGACCTTGGGAAAACTCCTATCACTATGAGATGGTTCTATAATGTCTAATTGCTGCATTGTGTTTAGTTTCTTTATCACGTCTTCCCCGACTCTTTCTGGCAACCAGTATGTTTTTTGTCTAATGGACATACTTTGGGTTAGTGTTATGTGGTGAACCGCATTCTTAGCTCTTCCCAGGGTTCCTGTAAAAGTGTTCTTGTAAGTCTGGAACAAGGTCTGCAACTCTGCTGTCTGTTGTGGGGTTAACTGTGGATTAATGGTGACATCAGACAGTTCTAAAGATTTTAACCGTTGGAAAACAATATCTAATTCACTGTTTGTGGAGTCAGGATGCATAGTCAAGCCCGCCAGGATGAAGCGCAGTGTCACAGGTTTACTGCATGACAAAAGGGATTGACTCCCACTGAAACTGCATTGTTTGCTGCAGTAACTCTACTGCAGAATTCTGCAGTGCTATGCTTTATCCTGCTGGGCACCATGCTGCAGTAACTCTACTGCAGAATTCTGCACTGCTGCGCTTCACCCTGCTGGGCACCATGCTGCAGTAACTCTACTGCAGAATTCTGCAGTGCTGCGCTTCATCCTGCTGGGCACCATGCTGCAGAAACTGTACTGCAGAATTCTGCAGTGCTGTGCTTCACCCTGCTGGGCACCATGCTGCAGTAACTCTACTGCAGAATTCTGCAGTGCTGCGCTTCACCCTGCTGGGCACCATGCTGCAGAAACTCTACTGCAGAATTCTGCAGTACTGCACTTCATCCTGCTGGGCACCACTGTATGTACCCACAAAACTGAGGGCCTCTGTCAACCCATTGTTTAAGGAGATTAGCATGATACATGTTTTTCTTTTTCTTATCATGTAATTCCACTTCATAAGTTACAGATCCCGTCCGTCTAGTCACTGTATACGGACCTTGCCATTTCATGTATAGTTTATTGTCCGAAGATGGTAGTAGTAAGAGAACTTTATCTCTTTCTGAAAACTCTTTGTGCCCTATTCCCTTATCATAATGAAACTTTTGTACCTCCTGCTGTTTCGTATTAATGTAGTGTGCCTTTTTCTACATAGCTTACTATTCTTTGCTGAAGTTGATACATATTCTCATTTGGCATCAAACCATTTGGGGTTTTTCCCTCTTCCCATGCTTCCTTGATAAGATCTAAGGGGCCTCAGGGATTACGCCCAAACAGTAACTCGAAATGGGAAAATCCTGTGGAGGCTTGGGGTACCTCTCTGTAAGCAAACATTAAATAAGGCAAAATCTGATCCCATTTATTCCCTTTCTCCTGTATGTATTTTTGTAGCATTTTTTTAGAGTTTGGTTGAAACACTCAATCAGGCCATCTGTTTGTGGATGATAAGGTTTAGTATGGATGGTTGTATTGCCTAATGCCTGGTAGAGCTGTTGTAACATAACAGAACAGAAATTGCCACCCCTATCAGTCAAAATTTCCCGGGGTATGCCCACCAGGCTAAAGATTTTGCAAAGCTCATCTGCAATCTTTTGGGCAGTAACACAGCGGAGGAGAATAGCTTCAGGGTACTTTGTAGCATAGTCACAGACCACGAGAATATACCTATTACCCTTTGAACTTTCGGGCAGGGGTCCCACAACATCCATAGCTATACGGTCAAATGGTGTTGTAACCAATGGCATAGGAAGTAAGGGTACCTTGTCCTTATTACCGATTCTGGCCACCATCTGGCATTCACTGCAACTTTTGCATTACTCTGCAACATGCTCATGAATACCAGGCCATAAAAAATGGTATAACAAGCAACTAAGGGTACAATCTCTTCCTAGATGACCCGCCAGGGTTATATCATGGGCTATCTCTAGCAACTGCTGCCTGTATGCCTGGGGTACTAAGAGCTACTTGACTTCTTCCCCCATCCGGGAATTAATACATATGCGATACAGTAAACCATTATGTACCCTATATTTGTCTGGCTGATGGCCAGTAGCATCCGTAGCCTGTGGAAAAAACATTGTAATGTGACATCCTGTTTTTGTGCGTTTTTGAATTCATGCCCCTTTACCGTGGCTGATACATTTTTATCATAAACAACATCAGTCTTATCACAGTTATTCTGAGTCCATAGATATTTTTCTTTTCTTTTCTTCTGTCATGATTTTCAAATAGGGTGTTGAAGAGGAAACACCTATACAGGCTAGTCACTGCAAGTACTGATGCTTTTGGGAGATGTATGGAACTTGCTGAAGTTAAGCTAACCTTTGTTTTGTTTATTTTTATTTGTTTTGATGAAACAAGTCTGCTTTTATTTTGTTCTATGGAATGCTGAATAAAAGATATTGCTGAAGCTTTAATTCTATAATCACTGTATGTGTCCATCTGTTACCCCACAGCCTCTGACACATGGTGGCAGTGGTAGGATTATTTGGTGCATTTCTCCGACTGGAGGGTCTGGTATAAGGCTCTGGTGGAAAACTGATGTAACAGGACAAAGTGGAGTGAATCTGATATGTCTCTCTTTCTAAGCAAAATATAAAGTGGGTGGGACTTAGAGATTGGCCCTTCCCATTTGTCAATCAAAGATTTTATATTTTATTTATATACATTTGCAAACACCTTTTGTCATGCTATACACATCAGGACTTTAGCAGTAATCTGTGCATATTTATAAAACTTAAAATAACTGTCTGGATTCAGAACTTTAATGTTTAATCCTTCGGGGAGCCCCTCCTCCAGCAGATCTCAGAACAAATGTAGTTTGGAAGTGGCCAGTCAGCTCTTAGAGACAAGCTGAATGGGAGGTGCACCAAAGGTTTATGTGTGACTGAGGACTGTTTATGGGGTAAGCCTTCAGTTTCCCCTACATGCACATACAAAAAAGTAACAGGAATACCTTCTAAACTAAACTCTTTAGTTTACGCTAAGTCAGTTTTCTGTACAAGCCACTACAGCCGTGGTGCTTGCAGACTGTGCAATGATGCGCACAGTCGTGAGGCTTTCTCATAACAAAACACAGTCGCCCAGCTTAAAAGAAGAAGCCACACCATTGAGGAGCATTAATTAATAGCATATGCAACCTCAGGTGGTGGCTTCTTGAATTGCTAGGTTCTTCTTTTATTCAGTGGCTATGCCAGGTACTGATCTAGCTGGAGCCTGGATACCAGATCTATTTATTTTTAAGCTGTAGTAGTGTGCAGTGTGCATTAGAGAAAAACAAAACACTCTGTCTCTGATTCGTTCAGTTACTACAGCTGTACAATGCAGGGGCCATCAAATTATAGCCTAGACCATCAATGCAATGTTTTTGTAATGACTCACCTAAGATGATCAAATTCTTACTTTGGTCACAGAGTGTTGTACTAAACAACGCATAGCACTCCCAAAGGCAGGGCTCAACTTGGTATAAGCGAGACTGCATTATACAGTATTGTAATATAAAAAGAGCATTTGTCAATGCCGAATGTTGTCTCGCTGGCATTGGCATTGGTAGTGCAGGAGTTAGAGATGTATAATAGGAATGGCACTGATGTATTGAACTGACACCAACCCCAGCCCCACCCTACAGAGACTGATAGTCATCGGGGTGTGCCTTTGGGGCATCAGCTATAACGCTCATGACATTTTACCTCACCCTACCCTGTAGACACTGACAAGTGTTGTGGTGTGCTTTGGGATCTTTGGGCCTTATGTTTACCCCATTCCATCAGGTTTAAATGCTTCATTGGCAAGTTTTTAAACTAGTCAAACGGGGAGGCACTGATAAGCAGCAGGAAAATCCCAGCCTCTCCCTACAAAACAGGGTACTAAATGAGAAAAAGACCGAGGTAGAAAGGTCAGTGGAGGATGCTGCAACAGAAGGTAAAGCCATCAAAATGGAGAGCAATGAGTACCAATGCCCGTAGTCTGGGTAACAAGCTTCCTGAATTAATGGCCTTGATGGAGGAGGACATCTGGATATTGTGGCAGTCACAGAAACATGGTACACACAAAACCATGACTGGGACGTAAACATACCAGGATACACTATCTACAGGAGGGACAGGGAGGGTAAAGAGGAGAAGGAGTAGCTCTTACATAAGGGAAGGAATAAAAGCAACAGAACAGAAGGGTAAACAGGGAGGAGAAGAAGCACTGTGGGTAAATTTGGAGACAGGCAATGGCACCACAATCTGCACAGGGGTTGTATACAGGCCCCCTTCTCAGGGGGAGGAAATGGACAAGGAAATGATAGAAAGTACACTTAGAATGGCAGAAAAGGGGGAGATATTGTTGATGGGTGATCTGAATATGCCAGATGTTAACTGGAGTGCAGTTGCAGCAGCCACTTTGAAGAGTGGGGTTATTCTAGATGCCCTACAGGGGGCATGCCTTAGACAACTAGTATTGGAGCCCACTCGAGGGAGCAATCTTAGACCTGGTTCTCTCAAATGGAGATGGAGAGGATCACAGATGTAGAAGTGGGTAGCCATCTGGGAACTAGCAACCACGAACAGTATGGTTCACAATAAACACAGCAATACAGTCAAGCCATACAAAGGCAAAAGTACTGGACTTTAGGAGGGCTGACTTTGCCAAAATGGGTGAGTGCCTAAGGAATGCACTAGCAAACGGGCAGGAAGGAGGGGTGGAAGAACAATGGGGAATAATAAAAACTGCCATCACAGAGGTAACAAGCCTTTGTGTGAAGCAAATAAACAAAACAAAACGATGTAAGAAACCACTATGGTTCTCAAGGAAGTGGCAGTGAAGGTTCAAGAGAAAGAAAGCATTCAGGAAGACAAGGGAGATCGCATAGAGCAGGACAGAGAACTGTATCAGTTAAAGCAAAGGAGGCTGGGAAGGCAGTCAGAACAGCAAAGGCCCAAACCGAGGAAAAGATAGCCAACTCCAGTTAAGAAGGGATAAAACCTTTTATAGGTACATCAGGGAGTGAAGGAAGACCAAGGGAGGGATAGTGAGGCTTAATAAAGGCGAGGGAGGGAGGAGAGGAGGGTGGGCAGAGGGAGACTGTGAAAAGGCAGAGATACTAAACAAATATTTTTGCTCAGTATTTACAAATGAAGAGGGGAGGTACCTAAAACAAACAGTAGAAACAGTCTGGATACAGAAGTTGATACCAGCCATTTACAGAAGAAAGGGTTCTGAAAGAACTCTTAAAAGTGAAGGTGGACAAAGCAATGGGCGATGGGATTCATCCCAGAATTCTAAAAGAACTAAGGGTAGAACTAGTGACACCACTGACTACCCTCTTTAACAAATCATGGGAGGATGGGGTGGTACCCGAGGACTGGAGGAGGGCAGATGTGATTCCCCTTCACAAAAGTGGGAGCAAGGCAGAAGCAGGAAACTACAGACCTGTTAGTTTAACCTCAGTGATAGGGAAAATGATGGAATCACTTCCGAAGGAAAGAATTGTCGAGTATCTAGAGGCCAGAGGGGCACAGGACCCTAGGCAGCATGGATTCACAGTGGGAAGGTCATGCCAGATGAATCTGATAGATTTCTTTGACTGGGTGACCAAAGTAGTAGATCAGGGAGGGGCTGTGGACATGGCCTACCTAGACTTTAGCAAGGCATTTGACACAGTCCGCACAAAGACTGATATACAAGTTAGCCAGCCTGGGAGTGGGTCCCAAGATGACAGCCTGGGTAAAGAATTGGCTGGAGAATAGGACACAGAGGTAATAGATAAATGGGTCACTCAGAAGAAAGGGGTTACTAGTGGGAATGCATGAGGTTCAGTATTAGAACCGGTCCTCTTCAATGTCTTTCTAACAACATTGCAGAGGGACTAGAAGGAAAGTATGTCTCTTTGCAGGTGACACAAAGATCTGCAAAGAGTTGATGCACAGGGTGGGGTGGAAAGGATGAGAAGGACTTGGCAAGGTTAGAGGAATGGTCAAATGTATGGCAGCTTAGATTTAATGCTAAGAAGTGCAAGGTAATGCACCTGGGAAACAAAACCCAGGGAAGAGTACACAATGGGGGTGAGATACTAACAAAACAAAATGGAAAGGACCTGGGGGAGTCATATCAGATGACCTAAAGGTGAGCAAGCAATGTGAGAGGGCAGCAAGGAGGGTTGGGGGATACTGGGATGCATAGGGAGAGGCATCACCAGTAGAAAACAGGAAGTTATTATCCTCTATACAGACAGCTGGTGAGACCCCATCTGGAGTACTGTGTGCAGTTCTGGAGACCCAATCTCCATAAAGACATAGACAGGATGGAAGCTGTCCAGAGGAGGGCATAAAATGGTGCAGGGGCTGCACCAGGACAGAAGGCATATGAAGAGAGATGAAAGGAGCTTAATATGTATAGCCTCGAGGAAAGGAGGGAGAGGGGGGACATGATAGAAACGTTCAAGTACCTCAAGGAAATCAACAAAGTCTAAGAGGGTAGCATCTTTCAAAAAAAGAGGTGTGCAAGAACAAGAGGGCACAATTTGAAGATAGACGGGGGCGGCTCAGAGGTAATTTAAGGAAGTATTTTTTCACAGAGAGGGTTGTGGATGCATGGAACAGCCTTCCAGAGGAGGTTGTGGAGTCAAAAACAGGAATTCAAGCATGCATGGGACAGTCATAAGGCCATTCTAGGGGGTTGGGGTAGGAAGAAGTAGGCTGCTGGTTAACTAGGATCTGCAGCTTATCCAGTAGGTAGGGAAATGGGCAGACTGGGTGGGCCAAGCGGTCCTTATCTGCCATCAAATTCTATGTTGCTATGTTTCTATGAAATACACTGAGCCAGGTGCAGGAGAATGGGCCTCACCCTACCCTGTAGACACTGACAAGTGTTGTGGTGTGCTTTGAGGTCTTTGTGCCTTATACATACCCCATTCCATAAGGAAATGCACTGAGACAGGTGCAGTATATCAGAATGGGGTGACCTTTAGGGCCAAACACTCCAAGGCACACCTCAATGCCTGTCACTGGCTGCAGGGTGGGGGTGGGGTGGAATGGCGTAAGCATTACAGCCAATGATCCCAAGTCACACCCCTGATGCCTGGTAATCTCTACAGGATGGGGTGCTACAGTTGGAAACCCTAACACGGTGGCATTTGTTGGCATTTTCACTCCAAATTTTCAACATAGGCTTTTTGTGACCCCCCCCCCATGAAGAGTGGCACAATCAGTTTGTTAGCTGAAAGGTAGTTTTGCACAGTGTCTATGCCATTTGGTGATGCAGGGATGAAAACACGTTTTTGACAAGATGTGAAAAATGACAACTGTATTGTTCATGAGGAGGTGTGAAAAAATGGCAACGTTGAAAATCTGGAGTGAAAATATGGAAAATTGGTGAAGTCATAAGCATGCATAGAAACTGTACAACACATGTCCATAACCCAATTATTTTTGGGATTTTTTTAGGCACATTTTCAACATAGGCATTCTGGGACCTCCACTCATGAACAGTGGTGCTGCGATTTTGTTAATCTGTCCCAAAAGTTGATTTCCCACAGTGACCACGCCATTGTGTGCCACAGGTGCGGAAACACATTTTGAGCAGGCTGTGAAAAATGACAGCTGTACTGTTCATAAAAAGGTGTGAAAAATTGCCAGTGTTGAAAGTCTGGAATGAAAACATTGCAAATTTGTGAAGTTACAAGGGTACGTGGAAACTGCGCAACACACGCTTGTAACACAGTCATTTTATGGACGTTCATCACCAAATTTTTAACATAGGCATTTTAGGACCTCTGTTCATGAACAGTGTCACCGTAATTTTCTCAAACTGTCCTGAAAACTGATTTTGCACAGCAACTGCGCCGGACGTGCAAAAACACATTTCGGCCAGGATATGTAAAATGACAGCTGTACTGTTCATAAGGAGGTGTGGGAAAATGCCAATTTTGAAAATCTGGAGTGAAAATATTAAAAAATTCACGAAGTAAAGAGCGTGCGTGGAAACTGTGCAATGCACCCTCATAAAACAGCCATTTTTTGGATTTTTTTTTCACCAAATTTGCAACATAGACTTTTTGAGAGCCCCCCTCATGAACAGTGGCACTGTTGTTTCATTAATCTGTCCCAAAAGGTGATTCCGCGCCATGACACTGACTGAATTCATGAGGGTCCCAATAAGCCCATGTTGAAATTTTGGTGCCAAAATTCCAAAAAATGCTCAAGATATGCACCAAAGTTGAAAAAAACATATTTATGCCATTATACAGATTACTAGCATTTCTTCAGTTCACAGTTGGCTTTGGAGAGTGCAGACGTGTTCCTGGTCCACTGAAGATCGTCACACCATGCTCAGGAGTAAGTATGGGGTGAGAGGGTGTGTGGGGAGACAGGGTGCACAGAGGGTGGGTGCGGTTTGGGGGGAGAGCCACTGGAGTCGACAAGGGACTGTTTTCTGCTTTGCAGATTAAAAAAAAAAAAAACATGGGATGGTTTTTCTTTTACAGGGGCATTTGGCACACTAGGGTGGGATCCCAGTGTGCCACCTGAGTGTTTTTTGGGGGGGTTCTGTAGCCGACGGAGGATTGGGCACCCCCATTGGCACACAACAAATAGGGGGACATTATGCTGATGGGAGTGGGCTCCCCATCGAGAAAATTAAACTGGGAAGGGGACATGATGCCGAGGGATTGGGCACCCTCACACGAACATGAAATGGGGGGTGCATTATGCTGATGGGAGGCGGGCTCCCCATTGGCAAATAAGCTGGGTTGGGGCATGCTGACGGGGGGATTGGGCACCTCTGAAGTCAGCTCTCTGTGCAGCGGCAGTCAGCACCGCCATGTTAACTGAAGGGCTTCACCAGGAAAGGCACATAGGGAGGGCATGTTTTGGTGCCGCTGCATGACCAGCTTGGCTGTCATTGCAGAGGACCTTTTCTTAGATGTGCTCACCACATTATGTATTCCTGGTGTGGTGCCTGCATGCTGTCTTACTGGGGAATGAGGGGCGCACCTACTGATGCATGCCCTGCATTTGCCCAACAGTGACCATGCCTCCAAGTCTGCTACTAATGCAATATGTTGGCCAGGCAAGCACCAGCCAACATAAAAAGGGGGGTGTCTCACAAGACAACAAAACTACATAAAAAGTAAATGGGTGGCCAGCCCATGCAAATGCACACCAGTTGACAGTACAACACAAGCGACATAAAACAGAAGGGTGCGTCCTTTATTTGTGCAGACCTGCTAGGTTACCGAATAGAGCCCTTTCACAGGAACACATGAATGAAATATAGGAAATAAATGAATGGACTGTAATGTAAAAAAACACATATGGTACAAAGTTGTTGGCACAAAAAAATATGACTGCTTTAAAATGTCTCATTACACAGTTCACAGCTCTCTTTAAAGAACACCAAAAACTAGCCGGGAAAAACTAGATAGCAGAGTAGAACAGGTTGTACAGGATTTTCTGAGCTGATTAGTGTCAATGTGAGAAGCTCTGTAGAAACAGGCAATAGCAATGAATGTTTTACATATTTATATTAAAGCATAAACTAATTTTCAACTGATCAAAGATTGCTGAGGGTCTGGATATGATTACTGGGAGTGTTTTTCTAACTGAGGTCACCCTAAACATTTCATGGGCTGGTGAGATCTGCGAAGCATATGTTAGTGTTAGCAGGGTCGTCATGATTCTGAACTAAATTACAAGCCAAGGCTTCCAGAAACACTAACTAGCTAATAGAATCTAAAAAAATTTAAGATATTTGTGGTAACAATAACATCTTTAAGAGTTATATATGCAGCTGTATGAAATTAAAATTGCTAACCCTTTAGTGTTCATATTGTATATTACAGAATATTGTGGCCATAGTTTGGTTCTGATGTAATTTTACTAGGGGTAGTAACACTGATTACAAAATACTATGGCCATTGTTTGTTTCTAAGTTTACTAGGGGTAGTAACACTAGTTACAAAATACTGTGGCCATAGTTTGGTTCTGATGTAATTTTACTAGGGGTAGTAACACTGATTACAAAATATTGTGGCCATTGTTTGGTTCTTTTTGTAGTTAATCTTTTTATTAGAAAATAAAACAGCATTTTCTATATTATCACACAATAATACCATGAAGACATGAATATAATACACAATGTAGTACGACATTTTACACAATCCACATTTTGATTATACAGAATTGGGTTGAAATTGGTATAATGGTTGTATATATATATATATTTATAAAATGGGTGAGAAAAAAGTGATGGATGGGATCAATCACTTGGACAAACACCATCAGGCGACGATGCATTATATCAGGCGAGCACACCTACTTGTATCCCCTCAAAACAATTTTGACATTTTATAAGATAGATATACCACTCTGAGGGTGTGCGGTCGCTTGATATATGTACACCAAGGCGTGTGTATATCAGAGCACTAACCACACCTCAGAGTGGTATATATCTATATATATATATATATATATATATATATATATATACACTACAAATCATAATATGTAGTGGCATTCATTGCCATTAATTCTTATTTCTGCACAGTATATAAAATAAACACAATACTATACTAAATAACAATATATCCTATCTATATTATAGGGAGATACACTCTATCTAGTCTATAAAATATTTTTAGGATCCATCTAAAGGAAAAATCTACAGGTATTTCCTATCATCCAGATTCCAGAAAATTAAAATAGTCCTGCCAACACAATTTATATTCATTTAGTCGGTCTAAAGTCAAATAAGATATATGTTCCAGGGATGCAATTTGGGTTAAACTATTAAGAATATCTGTAAGTGTAGGTATTATCTGTGACTTCCAGTTAATTAAAATCAGAAGTTTGACCTGCATAAATAATATTTGTAGCCATCTATGCTGCTATCTAGACAGTTTAATATTTTTGTCAATAATCCCTAGAATAAAGTACTTGGGGTCAAAAGGTAAGGAGCATTTTACAATATTAGAAGCCAAATGATGGACTGAATGCCATACTATAGATATAGAAACAAATGATTTGATACCTTTTATTGGACCAACATGGATGTTACAGAAAAGAACAAAGTGCTTTAGCTTTCGAACCAACCAGGTCCTTCTTCAGAAGCTTTGTGGCAGTTTTTTCAAATATCCCATATTATTAACACCAGATTATATAGAAAAAGCAGAAATAATTCTCATTGGTTTAACATATACATTTAAAACATAATAGAAGATTACGTCAGAGAAGCTAATTAACACCAGTATGCCTTAAACTGAGGAGCCTCAGAAGGTCAAAGGTTATCAAGAATTCTCTACAGCCAGAGAGTTCTTGTCACATAAATTTCAAAATGTCTCAGTATGCCAAGAAAGCATTCTAGTGATAAAAACCTTGGAGTGGCATTCTCTCTAATACATGTAAGATGAGCTTACAACTTACATTCCAATTGTCCTGGTATATTAAAGGACAGATAATGAGAGACAAAATCCTGAAATTAGGTATAACTGCAAGTTGAAAGCAAGCCTCAAATTAACCTACACATATAAACATGATGCATGAAAGTATCACTTGTAAGTGTAAGTGCAAAAAAAAAAAAATACTTGTCAAGGACCCCCAAGAAAACGAGACCATGAGCCTGATAAATGCAGATTTCAACACAGAGTCTGTGTATAACAAACATGCACAGAATCAGTCTAAACAATCTAAATGAAAACCCAAAGGAATTACACCTTTAATGAACCCCCAAGTAAATGAGATATGCGTCTTAATATGAGCAGTTAAAAATGTGACAGTGTGAAATCCATCCACTGACAACTAATAGAAGGAAATAAATGCACACTATATGTGAAAACTAAGTGTTCTAGCCACATAACAACTGCCCCATGCCACGCTCCACCCACACACATATGTGTGTACATACACCATACCACAACCCCCCACACACACACACCTGCACACCCCACACAACCACAACACACAACAAATATAGCAAACACATTCCACACACACCACACCACGCACAACAAACAAAACACACATACACACCATACCCACAACACACAAAAACACAACACACACAAAACACACACATACATACATACATACATACATCAGTATACACACACACACACACTTAAACGCACTCACCACAGTGTTAAGGTGAAAAGTCAACAATGTAGATAACCATAAACTTACAAAATCAAAGGCCCAAGAACTAAACTGTTTATGTCCATCTTTTAAAGTAAAGGTCTGTGTAAGTTTAAGTAGAATAATGTGTCATGTACCCAACATCAATGTTCAATCCATCCGCCACCATATTGAGAAGTAAATAAGTCTAATTTCAGAAGCCCGTCTCTGTTGTGTACTGTTGAAATGTCCTTTTAAGACCATCACAGACATATCTGAGATTGAGTGGTCATCCTGGGAGAAGTGCTGGGCTACTGGTTTCTCAATCATCTTGTGATTAATAGAATGTCTGTGTGAATTCATTCCAGTGCGGAGTTGTTGGCTTGTCTCCCCCACATAACCTGTGCGAGGACATTTCTTGCATTGGATAAAATAGACCACATTACTTGATGTACATGTATAATTCCCCTGTATCCTGAATAGTCTGTTTGTGATGTAACCACACAGTCTGAAGTGGAAATGAGGTTACATGTCTTACATATGCGTTGATGACAGGGTCGTGTACCATATGATGTCATGGTATTCTGTTCTGGTTCAAGTTGACTCCTAATAATCAGGTTGGCTAAATTAGGTGGTTGTTTAAAAGATAGTAGTGGTAGTTCTTGAAAATACAGTTAAGGGTTTCATCCTCACTAATTATTGGATGGAGATCTTAGTAATCTTATGAGGAGTTCAAGGTCAGGATGGTATGTGACTACTAAGGGTATTCTGTTGGTAGTCATCCGTTCCTTATATTGCAGCAGCTGTTCTCTTGGGATCTGTGTTGCACGTTCCACTGCTCTGTCAATTTCCCTGGATGAGTGTCCCTGCTCAATAAAGGTGTTTTTCAACATCGCCAGATGTGTCCTGTCTTCCTCATTTGAACAGAGCGGTGATACGAAGTGCTTGACTATATATAACAGATTTCTTTGTGTGGCTCGGGTGATTACTTTTCTTGTGTAAGTATCTCTGTCTGTCTGTTGGTTTCCTGTAAAGACAGGTATGTAGGGTACCATCCTTAATAGTGACAGTGGTATCCAGAAAATGTACACTTGTGGCAGAATATTCTAGGGAAAGCTTTATAGTTGGGTGGAGGTTATTAAGTTCTTGGTGAAAATCTTTAAGTGTGTCAGTGCCCTCTGTCCAAATTATAAACAAATCATCAATGTAACAGAAATAAGCGAGTGGTTTATGTGTACAGTGCCTTAGAAAATCCTCCTCCAAATTCGCCATAAAAAGATTAGCATACTGAGGAGCCATCCTGGTTCCCATTAAGTGTTCCATAGTTTGAACATAATGTTTACCATTAAAGCTGAAGTTGTTATGTGTCAGAATGAATTCAGTGAGTTTACCCACAACTCCAGGGTCGATGTTGGGGTCCAAGTCTTTGTCATGCAGGTATTTGAGGCAGGCTGAAATGCCATCTGTGTGTGGAATATTAGTGTAGAGGAGGTTACATCCATCGTGGCTAAAAGGGTATCAGGTGGTAAGTCCTTAAAACCAGAAAGTTTAGGTAGGAAGTGAGTAGTGTCCTTGATGTAACTATCCCTTTGTATAACCAGCGGTTTGAAAATAGCTTCTACAAACCCTGATATCCCCTCTGTCAGGGTGCCATTACCAGAGACTATGGGTCTACCAGGATTACCAGGCTTATGTATTTTAGGAAGCATGTAGAATGTCTTTACAGGAAACCAACAGACAGACAAGATACTTACACAAGAAAAGTAATCACCCGAGCCACACAAAGAAATCTGTTATATATAGTCAAGCACTTCGGTATCACCGCCTCTGTTCAAATGAGGAAGACAGAGACACACATCTGGCGATGTTGAAAAACACCTTTATTGAGCAGGGACACTCATCCAGGAAATTGACAGAGCAGTGGAACGTGCAACACAGGTCCCAAGAGAACAGCTGCTGCAATATAAGGAACGGATGACTACCAACAGAATACCCTTAGTAGTCACATACCATCCTGACCTTGAACTCCTACGTAAGATTACTAGGATCTCCATCCAATAATTAGTGAGGATGAAACCCTTAACTGTATTTTCAAGAACTACCACTACTATCTTTTAAACAACCACCTAATTTAGCCAACCTGATTATTAGAGTCAACTTGAACCAGAACAGAAATACCATGACATCATATGGTACGACCACTGCCATCAACGCACATGTAAGACATGTAACCTCATTTCCACTTCAGACTGTGTGGTTACATCACAAAACAGACTATTCAGGATACAGGGAATTATACATGTACATCAAGTAATGTGGTCTATTTTATCCAATGCAAAATGTCCTCAAGACAGGTTATGTGGGGAGACAAGCCAACAACTCCGCACTGGAATGAATTCACACAGACATTCTATTAATCACAAGATGATTGAGAAACCAGTAGCCCAGCACTTCTCCCAGGATGACCACTCAATCTCAGATATGTCTGTGATGGTCTTAAAAGGACATTTCAACAGTACACAACAGAGACGTGTTTCTGAAATTAGACTTATTTTACTTCTCAATATGGTGGCGGATGGATTGAACATTGATGTTGGGTACATGACACATTATTCTACTTAAACTTACACAGACCTTTACTTTAAAAGATGGACATAAACAGTTTAGTTCTTCAGCGGGCCTTTGATTTTGTAAGTTTATGGTTATATACATTGTTGACTTTCTCCTTAACACTGTGGTGAGTGCGTTATGTGTGTGTGTGTGTATACTGATGTATGTATGTATGTATGTATGTGTGTGTTTGTGTGTGTTGTGTTTTGTGTTGTGGGTATGGTGTGTATGTGTGTTTTGTTTATTGTGCTGTGTGGTGTGTGTGGAATGTGTTTGCTATATTTGTTGTGTGTTGTGGTTGTGTGGGGTGTGCAGGTGTGTGTGTGGGGGTTGTGGTGTGGTGTATGTACACACATATGTGTGGGTGGAGCGTGGCATGGGGCAGTTGTTATGTGGCTAGAACACTTAGTTTTCACATATAGTGTGCATTTATTTCCTTCTATTAGTTGTCAGTGGATGGATTTCACACTGTCACATTTTAACTGCTCATATTAGCGCATATCTCATTTACTTGAGGGTTCATTAAAGGTGTAATTCCTTTGGGTTTCATTTAGATTGTTTAGACTGATTCTGTGCATGTTTATTATACACAGACTCTGTGTTGAAATCTGCATTTATCAGGCTCATGGTCTCGTTTTCTTGGGGTCCTTGACAAGTATTTTTTTTTTTGCACTTACAAGTGATACTTTCATGCATCATGTTTATATGTGTAGGTTAATTTGAGGCTTGCTTTCAACTTGCAGTTATACCTAATTTCAGGATTTTGTCTCTCATTATCTGTCCTTTAATATACCAGGACAATTGGAATGTAAGTTGTAGCTCATCTTACATGTATTAGAGAATGCCACTCCAAGGTTTTTTTATCACTAGAATGCTTTCTTGGCATACTGAGACATTTTAAAATGTATGTGACAAGAACCTCTGGCTGTAGAGAATTCTTGATAACCTTTGCCCTTCTGAGGCTCCTCAGTTAAAGGCATACTGGTGTTAATTAGCTTCTCTGACGTAATCTTCTATTATGTTTTAAATGTATATGTTAACCAATGAAAATTATTTCTGCTTTTTCTATATAATCTGGTGTTAATAATATGGGATATTTGAAAAACTGCCACAAAGCTTCTGAAGAAGGACCTGGTTGGTTCGAAAGCTAAAGCACTTTGTTCTTTTCTGTAACATCCATGTTGGTCCAATAAAAGGTATCAAATCATTTGTTTCTGGATCTGTTTTTAAAAGGACCAATACGGCACCTACAACTTTTTTTTGCATAATATAGATATGGAATTGCAAGCCACAAAATGTGGAATAAATTACCATTAGATGAGTAACATCTCCAACATATATCATTTGGTGTAACTCCCATTTTGTAAAGTAAGGCTGGTGTTCTGTACCACAAGTGAAGAATTTTATATTGAGTAAGTGCACTACGAACATCTCTAAATGTGTTATGGCACATGGTCCAGCACTGGCTCCATTGAGATTCAGTTACATTTTCTTGCAATGCTAAGCTCCATTTAGTTTTGGCTGAAATTGATTGATTTGGTAAATTATCCCTGATCATTTTATAAATATTACTAACTAGCCCAGATGAGGTATTCACCCATGAGGTGATATTTAGGTTTGAACAAGTTATTCTATGTTTAAGCTGTAACATAGGAGCTAATGCAGCTCGAATGTGTAGATATTTCCAGAAATCCTGTTAATTTATATCCCAAATGATTTGTAAATTTGTGAAAGAATTCAAAATACTACTATTTTTGATTAAGATATCACCCAAAAATAATACATTTTTATGTTTCCATGAGTTGCAGAACAATGGTTGGCCATCTAAGGTTATATGTCAGTTTCCCCATATAGGAGAGTAAAATGTAAGAACTGGATCTGTTTTTAACCATCTGTGTAATTTAAGCCAATAGTAAATTGATGGAGCAATTGTAGGATTTTTTTTTAATTTTTGTGCCAAAGAACTGAAAATAAAATTGGTGGGAATGTTTCCATATTGAGCCATAAAGGAGATTAATTATTAGGTTTAGTAAACCATTTTGTGGTTTGTGAGGCCTTTCTTTGGTTCTGATATAAGTTTACTAGGAGTAGTAACACTGATTACAAAATACTGTGGCCATCGTTTGGTTCTGATGTAATTTTACTAGGGGTAGTAACACTGATTACAAAATACTGCGGCCATCGTTTGGTTCTGATGTAATTTTACTAGGGGTAGTAACACTGATTACAAAATACTGCGGCCATCATTTGGTTCTGATGTAATTTTACTAGGGGTAGTAACACTGATTACAAAATACTGCGGCCATCGTTTGGTTCTGATGTAATTTTACTAGGGGTAACACTGATCTAGATCATTACATCTTTTGCAACAATGTGCAAAATATTTTCTGCATTTGTAGGTTTGTAAACCCAGTTTGGCCTCAATATTAGGCTCTTTTAGTTGCCTAATTAGTTTAACAATATTTTTAACTATTTACCATGTGACTCCCTAATGACCCAGCCATAGCACATTCTTGTTCCACTGCTGGGCAATCAGCCTTTTTCTATAATCTCCCATCACTTTGGAACCAGTTCTCCTCTTCCCTCCACTTCACTGCCTCCCCTGGCTCCCTCAGGTAGGTATCAGCTAAAACTCATTCCTGTTTTCCATCTATCTGACTGTTCCCCTTGGATTTGCCTCCTACCCCAGTGTAGGTGTAGCTGAAATGCTTAATTTTATTACTTCTACCTGGATTGCTCATTTCACACTTACTTCTATATTAACTTGTGTTCTCTGATTGCACTTTATCGTAACTATGAACTAGGGCTGTGCCATGTATTTTGTGTCCCTTATTCCCTTCCCTGGGTTGCACCTGGAAACAAGCCTCAGCTCAGTGTGCCTTTCCCAATCACCAGTTTTCAAATACAGTCCAACCCGCTTATAACAGATTAATTGGTGCTATGCCTGTTAGTCTATTGTAAGCAGGTATTACTCCGTTTGATATTACTCAGTTTGCAAAGGTAGAAGCAGGCTGAAAGCCTGTTGAGACTATCTTCCCCTGTGTCCGTATTATTGCAAAGTACTGTAATTTTTTTTTTGGGGGGGGTTAAATTTGCTGTCCCTGTTTACCATGCTTTTTGCATTCTTTTGTGCTCAAAACTTCTGCTTAACAGTGCAGAGGGCAGTGAGGGTTTTTGTATGTGGTTTTGTGCTTTTTGTGCTTTTGTGTACACTTTGGCCCAGATATTCAAAAGAGTTGAGCCATGCACAATAGGGTTGTGCCTGCGCAAGTCCGAAATTGTGCCATTCTGCGATATTCAGTAGGAGGCAGTTGCGCCCCCGAAATCATGCTGAGCAACAGCGCAATGATAATGAAGGCATGCGCAACCGAAGGGGGAGGAACCATGCATAAATGGCGCAGTGTGATATTCAAAGACTTGCGCAATGTGCAACAGTGGAGCAAGCAGAAGTTGCGCCATAGCAGAAATGAGCCAAAATAAAAAGGAGCAAGGAAGAGGCACAAGAACGCTACAGGGAAGCCACTTGAGGCAGAGGCAGACAGACAGGGCAGGTGGCACGAACAGGGCAGGCCAGGGAAAGGCCACAGTGAACAGCCAGGCACAGGGAAGGTGTGGGGAGCCACATAGCACAGAGGCCAGCACAGGCAGGTGTACCCAGTGCAGGGAAGGTAGCAGCCAGGACAGCGGGGGGAATACAGTAACAGCTGCTGGTGGGTGAACGCAAGCCAGGGGCATGGCCAGTGCCACCTTCCACATGGAGGCCATAATGAGGGGTTGAGAAGGCGGGCAGCAGGGGGGCATGGCCGTGGAAGGGCCCATTGGTGGTATGACCCCAGCAGGCAGTACCGAGCCCGCACCAGCTTTGAGCTGTACACAGATACTGAGATTGTGGGCCGGTACTGCCTGAACAGGGCAATTCTGAGGCGGCTCTGTGAGCTGTGCAGTGATGTGATGCAGGCACCCACATGACGGAGCCATGCCCTGTCAATTGAGACCAAGGTAACAGCCTGCATGTGCTTGCTTGCCACGGGTACCTTCCAGAGACCAACTGGGGACATCACAGGCATAACCCAGTCAGCCACATCATGCCACCTCACCCAATTCCTCAGCGCACTGCTGCCATATACTGAGGAGTACATCCATTTCCCCAGCACAGCGTCGGAGAGCACAGCAAACATACAGGAGTTCCACAGGGTAGCACATATGCCTGGCATGCTAGGAGCAATAGACTGCACCCATGTGACCATACGCACACCACCTGGCCCTGAGGAGGCTGCATACATATATTGAAAGGGTTATGCCAGCATCAACTGCCAGGTGGTGTGCGATATCAGGGGGCACATCATCAATGTCTGTGCCACGCACCCTGGGGGACCACATGATTCTTTCATCTGGCACCAGTCGGCACTGTGCCACAGATTTGAGAGTGGGGACATCCCCACTGGCCACCTAGTGGGTGAGTATGCAAACCACATGGACAAATATAGGGCCTGGGGGGGCATGGCCAGAGGTGGCATGGGTAGTGGTCTACATGGCCTGGGGCAGGGTGATGCTGATCACCAAACTAACCTCCACCTTCTACACACAGGTGACAGTGGATACCCACTCTGTCAGTGGCTGCTCACACCCTACCGGTGGCCCATGACCCCATCGCAGCAATGCTACAATGAGGCACACGCCACCACACGTAATGTCATCGGCGGGTGTTCGGGATGCTGAAGGCACGTTTCTATTGCCTGGACACCTCTGACGGTGCCCTACAGTACAGCCCCTCAAAGGCCTGTGGGATATTCCCGGCCTGTTGCATCCTGCACAACATAGCCAACAAATGTGAGATAGCCATACAGGTTGAAGAGGGGGACTGCGATGGGGACAATGGGGACGCCGGTGACAATGATGATGGTCAGCCCCCCCTTGGCCGACGGGACTCCCGACTGCTCCGACTGGCATATCTGCACTGGGACACCATCACGGAGGAGCACTTCAGCCAACCCAGGTAAGTCATGGGGACATGCACAACCACCAGTGGCCAAGGCACAACCCACAAACATGCAGGAACCCACACTGGGAGTTCATGCCGTCAAGGGACGTGGCAGGGCACAGAGACACACACACAGCCAGGGATGGGTAAGGATTAACATGCCACGCCGAAGGACAATACACACGTGCACACACAAAACCCAACAAACGTGCACAGAGGGCAGAAGGCACACCAACCCAGAATGCACACCCTAGCAACACACATGTCCACAGGCCACCACGCCCACTGCCTGTCCAGGTGCGTGTGTCAGATGCTGAGCACCATTGCACATTGGTGCACAGTGCAATGCAGGCATCATCATGCACATGCAACTGCGGACAGAAGCCAGGAGAGTGTGCAGGTGGACTGTGTGTCCTCATGCAGGGCCAGGTACCCACCCGTGCACTGCCCACTGACACACACAATGCACACAGGGCAGCACCAGACAGTAGCTGCACTGGGAGACAGGTCAGTCCCGCGACACAGTGCCACGGCTGCCACGGATGTGTGGATGGCCCCGCCGAGACCTGCCAGCACTGGCAGGCTGACCACTGGCCTCATGGGGTTGCACTGATGGTCCCCCAAGGGTTCCACTGCATGAACGTGACTGTGCCCGCACAGGGGTCTGCAGCACACCGAACATGCCTGCACCAGGAGTGCTCGGGATGCCCACAGCTGAACCCGGCATTGACAGGGTGGGAGTCACACGACGCTGGGAACGGGGGTGGATAGTGCACTGCCTGGTGTCCACGATGCATGTGCACCTGACTGTGTGCCCATTGTGGCCATGACAGCAATGAATGCCTGTGCATGCCTGTCAATGGCAGCGGTCACATCCTCCCGCAAACAGTCCATCCGTGCCATGATCATTTCGGCGTCCCTGCTGCGATGCTCCTCTGTCCATTCCAGAGACCACACAGTGCATCCATGGATGTCACAAGCCGCATCTGCTGCTGGACCGATGCTCACAGTAGGCGGGTGTGCTCGTCCAAGAGGTCATCAGCCTCCTCGGCATCCCATCCCTCAGAGTGTGCAAGGGCCTGATGTTCAGCACCCCTTGAGGGTGGGTGCTGCACACCAGGACCAGGTCTGGACATGTCCACAGGTGGTGCACAGATGCCACTGATGAACCCTGTACCCCCAAGCCCAGTGGGCGACTGCTGATGCTGCCCCTCTGGCTGCCGCACCCCAAGGCTCAATGGTTCCGCCGCAGTGGCCGCAACAGTCCCACTGTCCTGAACAGACACCAGTGCTGCCCCACTGGTGCTGACAGGCACAGCCTGGAGCTGTGCTGACACGCAGGCCTCCACGGCGGCACCACCCACAGCCATGGGCACGAATTGCCCTGCTGTGTGTCCATCCTGTGGCACACAAGAGTCACTGCCCAAGACGGTCGTGTCATCATCACTGGTGCCAGACTCTGCCCCAGCCACAGCCACAGTGTTATGCCAGCACACTGGGACACAGGCAGGGCTTCCTCCACACCTGTCTCAATGACATCAGTGTGGACAGCCAGGCGGCCCCACTGTCATACTGATCCACAAATACCTGTGGAGGTGGATGGTCCCACCTCCGACTCCATCCAACTGTCTGCAGTGGACAGGCCCACCACCGCTGACCCATGCAGATGCTCAGGATCTGTAAGGGAAAGCAAAGTCTCGTTACTGCGTGTGACCTACCCTGCCCCCCGCAGACAGACCATGACTTACCATGCAGTGATGGGCCACCACCCATCTGGAAGCCACCACCCAGAACACCCTCAATGGCACTTCGGTGCATGCTTCCAGTAAGCCTGTCCTCCACTGGGCTGAGCTGTACCACCTCCGGCTGTCCCCCACCTGTTGGAGCATGTGCTGTCCTGATGGCAGCCACCTTCTCCTTTACCCTTCTCCTGTCTGTGCCCATCTTCTTCTTACATTCCTGCACAGAGTGCTGGTGGCTGCCATGCAGGTTCATGGCATGTGCCACCTCATGCAGCAGCACGGGCCTGAGAGGTGCCCCGCTGTCCACTGAGCAGTGGCTCCTGATCCAGGTAGGCCTCAAAAAGGGCCTCAGTTTCGGCCTTAGTAAAATTCGGCCTCCTCCTCCTCCTCCTCCTCCCACCATTGTTGTCCTCCTCTCCAACAACATGCTCGGTCATTATGTAGCCTGTAAGAACAGCAGTTGTTACCTGTGACTGTGCAGTTCCATGCATGTCCCTGAATCCACAGTCCACACTCCCAAACAGCATGCAACTCACCAATAAACTGCAGTAACCGACTATGGCCACTGCAGCACATTGTCGCACCTTTATAGCGTGATCCATGCACATGAGGGGAGGAGCAACTTTAATTAGATGCAAATTGCAGTGCTGCACCATTGAATGGCTGATCAGATGATTTGCATATGATGGCTGAATATTGTGCTGATGCACTTCGCGCAATTGTGCTAAACATGCTGAGCCAATGGTGCAGTTCTGTGGCATGCGTAGTACACCTCACTGCACATGCCCGGGTTGCTGACGTAGGTGTCTGCTGCGCTGATGATGTGCTGTAGGCAGTGCAAAGCATGGCCACCATTGTGCCAGTGGCGCTATAGTGATGGTCACTACATGGCGCTGTGGCACTGCGCCTTCATAGGCACAATGGCCCAACTGCCAGATAGTCTGCTGTGGCACTGGCACACAGGCAGCCAATCGTGCTACATGCATTGTCATCTGATGGTGCTGTGCGTGGCCTTGTGCCAGAGACCCTTGACCCTGTGCCCGACCTTTGCTCCCTTGGCGCCATGCATCAGGCATAGGTGCACCTCTATCGCGCGATAGGGAATGGCAGCGCTGTACCGTGCAGCATCTGCATGTGGGGAGCCACACTGCAGAGCACCATATTGCCTACTATAGCTATTGGAATGGCGTGTAGATGAGCTGCTCCATGGATGGCCATTGAGCTGGCCAATCTGGTGACCATAGTTGAGCCACACCATGGGCCTCTCTTTGGGGAGGCCCCCCTGGATAGGGCAAGGACCCAGGTGTGGCAGGAGGTGGCCACTGCCCTGGATGAGGCAACAGGCCGGGGGCGTTTGGCTGAGCAGTGCAGGCACCGCTATGGTGACCTGCGCAGGAGGGAGCTGGAGCTACTGGCCTGACTGCGGTCACATGCCAAGAGGGGCATGGTGCCACATCCAGGTAGGGGTTCCATCAACACACTTTTATCATCCATATGAGTCACAGTGTTGTATGTGTCCAGCACATAAGGGAGGGACCATATGGGGCTGGCCGTGGCGGTGTTCACAGGGTGTGGGGTGGCTGGGTCTGGCTGGGTGGGAGGGCACACACCTTGGGGCAGGGGGACTTTGTTTTCAGGAGTGTACTGATGTTCTTCTCTCTTTTTTTTCCCCACAGGCCCTGAAGAACTACACAGGGTGCAGGCAGAGCAGTGGAGGGATGTTGAAATCATTGCCAGGTGGGCCGAGGACCAGCAACACCCACCTGACCAGCCCGATGAGGGTGAGTGCCAGACCTCCATGATTAGTATTGCATACTGTGTGACAAGGTGGGCAGCGGGGCATGGCCACCATTCATTGACATCACTGCCATGCACGCCACTTGTTACAGTCAACACTGTCCAGTGGCAATGCATATCTGGGTGTGCATCACTGGTGGTCCATGCGTACACCAGGTGTATGACTGTGCCACTGCCTTTGCACCACATAGCCATGTCACTAAACGACCACGGTGGTGCTGCACGTGACTTGGCTGGTGTGTGTGTGTGCAGCGTTCCGCATGGCTGTATGCACCTGGGTGGGCAGATCCTGTGGATGTGATCATTGCAGGTGGTCACACACCATCACAGTGGAATGTCCCATGGCCTTATGCCATGCACAGTGGGCGGGCTGTATGGGGTTGTGCATTCACACTTATTGACTGTGCTCCCTTGTCCTAGGTATGAGACATCTCAGGGAGATATGGGACACCATGAGGAAGCTCCTCAATCTGGCCCGGGAGTCAGTGGCAATCCTTAGGAGGCTGGATGCGACGGGGCTGCTGCGGCGCCACAGAGCCAGGCAGACCCAGAGCCAGGAATGGCAGTCATGTTGGCATTCCCTTGGTCCCTGACTTCCCCTACCCCCCTGGACCCACCCTCACACCCCGCCTATCCCATCCCATTTGTCCACCCCTTCCCCCTGCCCACCCCCACCTTGTTTGTGTCCCCCACCCCAAGTTTGTAAATAGTTATTATTATTGTACATAGTTAGCTTTACATTTTTACAATACATTTGAATTTTATATGAATACCGTGGTGGTCTCTGATTTGCAGCGGGCTATAGGTGCTCAGCTGCAGTGGTGTGCATGGCATCAGGGGTGGTGTAGTCATGGGTATGTGTGTGTGTCCTTGTGGAGGTGACTATGGTGTAGGGGAAGATATGAGTCAGTGTCTGTGTTGTGTGTGGTGTTCCCTGTGCACTGGATGACTGTGTGCAGTGGTCCATGGTGCGTGCTCTGTGTCCATGGCGCACCCATCGGCCCGTCCATGGCCTGTGCAGCCGACATACATGCCTGTCTGTGACCTGCACGGTCCACTGGCATGTCGGTGGTGGCATTCCCTGCAGGGTGGACACTGTAACTGTCACTTTGCTGGGTTGCCCATGTCACTGGTGTGGTGCATGCCTGGCTCAGGTGGCACTGTGGGTGACACGGTCATTGTCCCATCTCCATGCTGTGGCTTGTGTGTGTTGCAGGGGATGTGCCCCACTGTCTGTGGCTTGTGCTCCAGGTGACTACTGGTGGTGTATGGGTCCACGGTGCCTGCGCAGGGTGGCTGGCATGGTGGACTGCAGGTTGTGTGTACACGGCTTACATGGGCCCACAATGGGGGCTTGGTTGCCCCACCACTGCGTCTCTGTGTTGTTGTGCCCTTGGGTATGGGTGGGTGTCTGTCCATACCCTGTGTGGCATCCGGTGTGGTGCATGCTTCCATGCACCACTGTGGGTGTCTGTGATGGCTGTTGTGGCCAGTGGGGGGCCGGGGTGTGTGACTGGAATACTGTGCAGGGTGCTTTGCCACTGGTGGTGGTGTCAAGGAATTGACCGTCCCATATGGGGTACCTCTTGTGCCAATACATGGTCGGTCTCTCAGCAGTACCTTGGGGGACTGTGCATAGTGGCACTGTGTCTGCCGTTGTTGCATTGCCGTGTGCTGCAGCCTACTGATGGGTGCTCATGGTGGGGCTGGCTTGCATGGTTCTGTGGTGCACAAGGTTGCATTGACACAGTGGGGGTGGTGGCATGCATGGGGTGTCCTGCAGTGGTGGTCACTGCTCATGGGGGGGTGTCTGGGGGTCACGGTGCAGGGTGTGATGTGCACTGGGGGATGGTGTGGCACAGAGTGGTCTGTTCTCCTTGTGTGCCAGTCACAGCTTGCTGGTAGGTGTGATGGGGCACCATGGCCAGGCTGTGGGTTGGTTGCTTGTCTCCATGGACCAGTGGTTATTCCAGCCCTTCCCCAGTTGTGCTGTGCTTGGGGTGTGGGGGACAATGTCTGTTCTGCTGTGTGTTCCTGTGCCCATCTGTGGCATGGGTGGTGGGCCCCTACCTCCCTGATTGTGCAGTTACATTGATCTGCAGCTGAGGGGCTCCCTGGTTGCGCTATGGTGCCTCTGGACTGCTCAGCTGAACATCCCTTGTTGTGCTATGGTGCATCAGATCTGCTCAGCTTCCCTTCCCTAGTTGCACTATGGCACAGGTGGTGCGATATTCAGTCATCGGCTGTAGGCGCAATTTGGCCTGCTCCTTTTTTGAATATCGCGTCTCTTGCGCATGGGCACAATAGACTTGCACTTGCTCCTGCTATTGCGCACTTTTTGGGCGCAGTTTGAATATCCGGGCCTTTATTTACTTTGCATTATTGTGACTGCGATGACAGAGCTTTGGTTCATAAGTAGCTGAGCACTGTTAGCTGCTTTGATGACTTTTGTGAGTATCTGTGCCACATTTTTTTCAGTCTGACTGATCATCACCCAGTCAGAAATCATATCCTCTCATTGCTCCATTGCTCTGTGGAGCATGAGTAGGGCACTGCAGATGTCAGCTGTCATTACTGGGGTCTCTTATTCCGTATTTTTGTGATCCTCTTCTGGGTCAGACTCTGGATTCCGGCTGCCGCTAATGGGTGCCATGACGTCTCCCACATCATCGACTTTGGGCTCCTCTGTGATTCTGTCCCCAAGGTGGTACAAGTGTTCAAATGCCTCTACAGTGATTCCACTTGGTGGTTCAACTTCCGCCTCCTCCTACTCCACACTCTGCACTTTATCCAAGGCATTGGGGTCATTCCAGAAACATGCTTTGTTGAAGCAGCGGATAATTGTTTCTGCTGGCAATGCATCCCAGACTTGCTTCATGAGTCTGATGACCAAGAGTGAGTGCTTTCCTTTTGGACATGATGGCAGGTAAGCTTGCTCTGGGAAGAGACAGGAAGAGCAACATTAAATACTGCACCCGCTAACCACAGGTAAGTAACACCTAGCATGGATTTACCACCACACCTTAGTTGGGTTACCAGGGTCTGATCACCTGCCCTGGCATCCACTATATATGGCAGAAAATGAGATGCTGTAACTCAAAGGATTACAATTAAAGTCTGTGGGGCAGGTTTCGGATTACTGGAAATGTCTATTAAATCCAAATGACCACTATACTGGTAACTGTAATAAGTAGGGTGGACTGTAATAATTAAATAGCACATCACACTCCCATGTCAACAACCCAGGTTTGGAGTGGAGCCATGCAGCTGGATCAGGCTGACCAGGGCTGGGGCCACACTGCCACTGGTAATGCATCCTAGCCCAAGGATGGGCCACAGTTACCTCTGCTGTGGGTGGATGGGGTTGCTCCACCACAGGGGTTCCCTGTGCATGTGCACTGCCATTAGAGGCATGTCTCAATGTGGTTCAGGTCATGGGGCAACCATGGGAAGAAACCCAGGAATAAAATTTACAGCTGCCACCATGAAGACACTGGAAACCTCAAGCTTTGGGCTGCCACTGGATCCCCATGATACTGGATGAATGTAGGTTAGTAGTGAAGCTGGGATGTCACTGGGGACAAATGGGGGGGCATTCTGGCTGGAGGATAAAATTCTGAAGCTGAAGTCCCTGCCCTGGTATATATCTGGATCGGGCTCTGTCACCTTGGAGACTGGAAAGGGCACCACAATCCGCACAGGGGTTGTGTACAGACCCCCATGTCAGGGGGAAGGAATGGACAAGGATATGATGGAAGGTATTCTTAGAATGGCAGAGAAAGGGGAGATACTGTTGGTGGGAGACCTGAATATGCCAGATGTTAACTGGAGCACATTTGCTGCAGCAACATCCAAGAGCAGGGCCATTCTTAACGCCCTACAGGTGGTAGGCATTAGACAGCTAGTTTTGGAACCCACTCGTGAGGGAGCAATCTTAGACCTCGTACTTCAAACGGGGCAGTGAGAGGATCTCAGATCTAGAAGTGGGTTGCCATCTGGGGACAAGTGACCATCAAACAGTGTGGTTCACGTTAAACTCAGCTACAGAGTCAAGCTTGCTAAAAAGTGAGGGTACTGGACTTTAGGAGGGCTGACTTTGGCAAGATGGGAGAGTGCCTCAGAAAAGCACTAGCAAACAGGCTAGAAGGAGGTGTGGAGAAACAATGGGAATTATCAAAACTGCCATCACAGAGGCAACAAGCCTTTGTGTGAAGCAACAAACAAATCAAACGAAAGAAAAGCCACTATGGTTCTCAAGAGAGGTGGCTGTGAAAGTCAGGAAGAAAAAAGATAGCATTCCAGAAGTATAAGGAAACACAGAAGGAGCAGGACAGAGAGCTGTACCAGTTAAGGCAGAAAGAAGCAGGAGGGAAGTCAGAATAGCAAAGGCCCAAACTGAGGAGAAGATAGCTAACTCAGTTAAGAAGGGGATAAAACCTTTTATGGGTACATCAGAGTGAGAAAGACAAAGGGAGGGATAGTGAGGTTGAATAGAAATGAACGGTGGGTGGGCAGAGGGGGACAGTGAAAAGCAGGAATACTGGAACGAATATTTCTGCTCAGTATTCACAAAAGAGGAGGGAAAGTGCCTAATCCAATTAACAGAAACACTTTTGATAGGGGGTCGATCCCAGTCCTTTCACAGAAGAAAGGGTTCTGCAAGAACTCTAAACGGAAGGTGGACAAAGCAATGGGTCCTGATGGAATTCACCCCAGAATTCTAAAAAGAATTAAGGAAGGAACTAGTGAAACCACTGGCTACTCTTTTAATAAATCATGGAGGATGGTGTGGTACCTGAGGACTGAGGAAGGCGGATGTGATTCCTCTTCACAAAGTGGGACCAAGACAGAGGCAGGAAACTACAGACCTGTCAGTCTGACCTCTGTGGTAGGGAAAGTGATGGAGTCACTTCGAAGGAAAGAATAGTTGAGTACCTAGAGGTCAGTGGAGCACAGGATCCAAGGCAGCATGGGTTCACAGCGGAAGGTCATGTCAGACAGATCTAATAGATTTCTTTGACTGGGTGACCAAAGTAGTAGACCAGGGAGGGGCTGTGGACATGGCCTACCTAGACTTTAGCAAGGCATTTGACAGTCCCACAACAAAGATTATTAGTCAAATTAACCAGCCTGGGAGTGGGTCCCAGGGTGGTAGCCTGGCAAAACATTGGCTGGACAACAGGACACAGAAGGTAATTGTAAATGGAGTCCACTTGAAGAAAGGGGCGCGTTACTAGTGGGTACCGTGAGGGTTCAGGTATTGGGTCCAGTCCTTTTAATGTCTTCATCAGCGGCATTGCAGAGGGACTGAAGGAAAAGTATGCCTTTTGCAGATGACACAAAGATCTGCAACAGGGTTGATACACAAGGAGGCGGAAAGGATGAAAAGGGACTTGGCAAGGTTGGAGGAATGGTCTGACGTATGGCAGCTAGGATTCAATGCAAAAAAGTGCAAATAATGCACCTGGGAAACAAGAACCCAGGGAAGAATACACAATGGGTGGGAGGTAGTAACAACAACAAAACAGGAAAGGGACCTGGGGTAATCATATCAGATGACCTTAAGGTTAGTAAGCAATGTGAGAAGGCAGAGGAGGGCCGGGGGTATACTGGGATGTAGTAGGGAGAGGCATCAGCAGCAGAAAACAGGAAGTTGTTATCCCTCTGTACAGACAGTTGGTGAGACCCCATCTGGAATACTGTGTCCAGTTCTGGAGACCCCATCTCCAAGGACATAGACAGGATAGAGGCAGTCCAGAGGAGGGCAACTAAAATGGTGCAGGGTCTGCAAGAGAAGCCGTATGAGGAGAGACTAAAGGAGCTTAATATGTATACCCTTGAGGAAAGAAGGGAGAGGGGGAGATAGAAACTTTCAAGTACCTCAAGGGAATCAACAAAGTCCAAGAGGGTAGCATCTTTCAGAAAAGAGACTTGCAAGAACAAGGGACACAATTTAAAGATAGAAGGAGGGCGGTTCAGGGGCAATGTGAGAAGTATTATTTCACAGAGAGGTAGTGGATGCATGGAACAGTCTTCCTGAGGAAGTTGTGGAGTCTAAAACTGTGGGAGAATTCAAGAATGCATGGGACAGACATAAGGCAATTCTTGTGGGGTGCAGGAAGATATAGGCTGTTGGTTAAATAGGATCTGTGGCCTATCCTGTAGGTAGGGAAATGGGCAGACTAGATGGGCCTAGCGGTCCTTATCTGCCGGCAAAGTCTATGTTTCTATGTTTCTATATTCTTAAAGGTTAGAACTATCAGCAGTTTCAGTCTGCTTTATTAATTAATTAATGCTTTGGGGGGCTTACCTTCATTGCCATATGTTTCTCCCATTGATCCTGATTCCTGTGCCAGCTGGTTCCTGTCCATTTTCTTCCCACTTGCTGGCTGGTTTCCCCATCACTCCCCCAGTCCCCAGAACAGCCCTGCATTTAATTTTAGCACCGTTTGGGCTTAAAAACAAATAGCAAGCCACCAGCATTTCCCCAGTGCTGCCAGTGCTCCCACATGCGCATAATGAATGCCTTTTGATGTTTCTGACCGCTGCCTTGTAGTCTAATGGAGTAGTGTGTCTCAGTCCCGGTGCCCCTCCATAGCTAAATGGGGTCCGGAGACCCAAAGGAATTGGGCCAAAGCCCCGTCAATATTTTTAAAAATAAAGTTTAGAATCGGGGCATGAACGAGGGCTCAATGAGGTTGCTGCCTGTCGCCTAGGGGGACAAAGTTTCAGCAGCAGTGACAGCAGATGTACTGAGGTTCACTGAGCAAGTGTGGGCTCAGTTGAAAGGGGACAGTGGCAGCTACAGTCCAGTGGGGTTTTTGCTGAAATAAAGTATTGTGTTGGACTACCCCAGACCTCAGAAGGCTAGGAGCTGTATTGCCCTGCACTAAACAGACTGAGGCTGACATCTTGTTAACACTTTGACCCCAGTGCAACAGCCAATCAGTGAGCTAGATGCCTAAAACTATAATAAAGGGACTCCTGGGAAAAGGAGGGGACTAATTCAGGTGCCCAAACCATGCCCCAATAAACGAGCAGGAAATATTGATCTCTGTGGTTATCAGTTATTGATAGGCTCCATCAGCCAATCAGAATGTTGGATTTTCGACAGAACTAGTGTTGACTTTCTGAGATTTCTTCAGTCTGTTCCTGGGCTCTGTATGAGTCAGAAGTACCCTGTGAAAGTAGACTTTGGACATCAGGGGCTTACCCAGGCCCTATGTGGAGATTGCTGTGCTGCAGAATTGGAGATTGCTGGAATTGGAGGTTGTTATGTTGCAGAAACAGAGTGAAAAGGCGGAAAGAGACTGAACTGTGATGCTGAGTCCCCAGGTATGGAATAGTTGCTTGCTATTAAGAGGAGAGACTGAATGCTGCAGAAATCCTGCACTGGAAAGTCGAAATTGCTGCGAAGACTGTGTGGACTGTCAGAGTGCTACAGTCAGGGCTGAGGAGCCATTTACTTCTGTGGGACTGTAAAAGAAATTCTGAAGAGGCAGAGTGTCTCTGGTTGTCGGGGTGCTAGCTGAGAGCTGTGTGTGTCCTGTGTGAACTAGTTAAAGTGGCTGAGAGCTGTGGCCTAGCTGCAGCCAAAGAAAAGGTTGGAGACACTGTTAACTGGCAAGTGTGGACTGGTGTGCATGGGGTTGTTGTGGCTGAGTTTCCCCTGCTGAATTGCACTTTAACTTATTGAAATAGAGGCTAGCACCCACACAGATTGGCACTGGACTTTATTGGAGCGACTGCCTGAAAATGTTTCTTTGCTGAGAACTCAGTGCAAGGACTGTGGGGGGGGGGCCCCACCACTAGGGAGTCCTCATCTAGAGCCAGGGAGGGAACTTGCTAACCCTTCCCAAGTGGGACTCACTGTCTCAGGAGGTCACCGGTGCTTGCCGGGGTGCTAGGACACCTGTGACCCATCAGGGGAGCTGGGCTGTGGAGCCACTACCAGGTCTGGGCCTTTTGGGGCTGGTGTTGTCCTGCCACAGTGCTCTGCAATGGGCCAGAAGCAGCTGAAGGTGACAAGCGGCCAGAACTACAACTAAGGTGACCAACTGCAAGATCCTCGAGCAAGTTCCATCCAGTCGGAGGGATCCTTGCCAGCCTGTGTCTGTTATGCTACACTAAAACAGGAGCTCTATCTCCCCAGTGCTGAGTACGAGAAACTGTGAGTACCCAGAACCTGGTTCCTGGGAGGGAAAAGGGAAATTGTCTTGTTTTCATTCATCAAGTTCTTCCAAACTATTTACAGGGCCCCAACAGATGGCCAACCCATGGCACCGATCAAGTCTGCACCTAGTGGGTACCCCTAGAGACCATTTTGGGGACACTGGCATCAATGGGGGAGGACTTGACCTACGGGCCCACAAGTTTTCATTGTTGCCTATTTTCACTAACCAATTTTTTTATTCCACATCATCCTTTGTCCCAGTACCCCTTCCCTACTCCTTCCCCCCAAATAAAGTTGTGGTTTACTGTTTGGAATTGTGTGTGCAGGAATTCTCTGAGTCTGTCCAAGCATTACTGATAATGGTTTATGGTGGTACAGAATCGTTGGGTGTCCAGTGTGTGGGGTGGTTGGCAGGGGAGGTGGGGAGGTGCAGCATCCTGGGGGCTGTGCCAGCCAGTCACCTGACCCACTTCAAATTCTCTCTTGGTGGAGGCACCGTGCTATTTTTTATTATCTTTGGGACAGGACCCAGGCCCCTTAACCTGTTAAACGGTCAACAGGCAGGGGTAGTAGCCCACTGGCAAATGGCGCCTGGGCTACATTTATTTGAAATGTGTTGACAGGGAAAGGTGCACTGAGCCAAAACTGGTTCCCAGGTACAGTCCAGTGGCAGAGCTAGAGTGGGGCTGGGGTAGCGGTCGCTCCTCCTGGCTGTCCCAGTGTGAGTAGCGGTGCCCCACCACCATCTTTATTCACTGCTTAATGCCCATTGTGGAGCCCATGATTGACTGAATGGCCCCCCCAGCTCCCAAATGCTCCCAAACCTGGCTCCGCCACTGGTGCAGTCCATAGGCAGTGGTTACAAGGGAGAAGATTACAATAAACAATAAAGTTACAAATGAGATGTACAATACAACATGTGACATAACAGACAGAGCAAGATATAAAGTTTACAGAAATTACAAACATTTACAATAGAAATAAGTAATAAATCATTAAAATAGTAAGACACTTGGGGACAGAGCTAGCAGCCTGACATGGAAATCACCTTTACCTGGAGCTCCTAAATGTGTGGTCACATTAATGTGAAATAGCATTAGTTTTTTTGTTTATCATGACCCCTCATACCATCTAGTTTGCAGTTTATAGGATATAGGGATGATGCCAAACAACATCAGCTTTTTGGAACACGAGTAAACCAAAAAAGTTTGCTAAAATTGATTTGTCTTCGCCAGGGTCTTCCATTATCTACCACTCCTCAACAGCCATCGCCATCAATGGGGGACTCTCCCCCATACTTGAATCTTTGAAAGGGGCTACTCCAGATTTGGCTCAGTCTGTGCAGTGGTAGACAATAATTTTAACTCATACTCTGAAATAGTCAAGCAAAAAATGGATGGTAGAACAGCTGGAAATGTCCTGGCGACTGCCTCCCTGACTATGAAAAAACAAAGCACACTAAAAATCAGGACCTAAAACACCATTCAGGTTTCAGTGTTCATGTTCTGGCAGTCCTGGAGGGCACTGAAGTATATGACCTCACTACTTTTCTGGAGAGATGGCTCTCAAAATTTCTGGAACAAGGGTACACCATTTTAATTGTTACGGTGTATAGGATAACTCCTAGATAAGCATGTTCAACGAAGGAGGACCCCAGGACCATTTTGAGGGTCACTGTCTCAATGGGAGTGTGAGACAAAATCCTCAAGGCAGCCAGAGATCATCTCATCTTCCTCCGAAACTATTCTTCTGCCACTCAGATGTAGCACAAACCTTTTGAAGGAGTGCAGCAACGTTGCAGGAGGCAGCAATCCCTTAACCCCTCAGCTTCCCAGTGTTGCTACAATTGACAATGGATGGACAATTGCATGCTTATAAAGACTCAAAGGATGCAGCAAGTTTTGTTGCAAAACTGGAACAACACCAAAGAGTGGCAGAAGAGGAAGAGTGATCTTTGCAAGGAGGAGAGGACTGAGCTAGTGCTGGTTCTATTAACTTTAGAACATGGAGTCCATACAGTATGTGCTGATCCTCCCTGATCAAGATGGTGCCAGTGTCATTCCGATTTATTCAGAGTGGTGGGAGACTTTCTCTCCTGCTGAGTTTCCAGCTTAAATCATAGGCATTTCTGTTTGTTAATCTCTCTGACATCATGGACCTGGCTTGGGATCTTCAGATGTTTCAATCTAATGACATCAGCATGTTAAAGAGGAGGGATTCCTGGCTGTAGCTGATCTATCTAGTATAGACACTGCATGTGCGAATGGTATGAGTGCGGCAGCTGCTACCTACTGTATAATAAGGTGATGTCCGCGTCACTCGATGCACTCACGCCAGTCCATGTATGACCCAAATCTTCTCACTTGAGGACTCCCTGGTTTGATGGAGAGCTCAAGGTAATGAAGATTAGGGGTCAGAAGTTAGAGCTTTGCTAGCAGAGGACTGGGCTGGAGGAGAACAAGCTGGCTCTGTGTACCCACTAAGGTGGAGAGAAGCTGGTTGAGAGACAGATGTGCTGCCACTTGCTCTCTGACCCTGTGGAGCAGGACTGAGAAGCAGGAAGATAATGCTTAAACAAAGTTTTACAAAAGGTATGCCACCTTTGCCTCTGTGAAGTTTATCTCCTTTTCAGCTAATCTTTTGGTGCACCTCTGTTTGGCCGTGGTTGGCCGTGCTGTGTTCTCTCCCCCCCGCAGGAGGGAGGGAGGCCCCGGTGGTGGTACTGGAGTGTTCCAGTAGGGAGTGCAGGATTGAGGTGTGAAGATGAAGGCCACTTGAAATGGTTGGAAGCTCAGAGGTTCCATGGCCACTGTGAGAAAAAACATTTACCAGTTTTTGGTGAATGGAATTTCTGGAACTTAAATGGAATCCCATCATTGTAGGGATATACTAATGTATTAAAATGTGTTTATATATCTTGAACTGCACATATTTACAATTTTATGTTTATACAGCCTTACTGTTTACTTACTTGTTTGCTGATATAGCTCGTAAAACTGGGTTTTAAGTTCTGGGCTGTTTTTATATTTATACTAAGCAAGTTAATGTGGTTATTTGGAAGGGATATATTTTTGAGAGCATTTTTATATATATGCCATAAAAACTCTGGGTTGATTTGTTCTTTGCTCCATATGTAAATTAGAGCATGTGAACCCTCTCATAAGACAGCTGTCTGATTTGTTAGCTTGTAGCATTGATATCCTGCTAAGCGAGGAGAGCGGTCACGTTACAACACTGCAAGGTTCACTAATGCAGAGCTGAGTTTGGCGAGGCGTGGAACCCATGTTCGTTTTTTGTAGCAAAAAAGGTTTTTTCCTTCCCATTTCATGGCAAGACAGCTTAACTGTTAATACATCTGGCCTGTTTGGCCCCATGACGACCTTGGCATTTTGTACCGCTTCGTTATCGCTATTGTGGAGGAAAAGTTAGCCGCTCTGCCTGAGAAGATCCTGAGTGGAGTCTCAGCTATCCTTCTACATTTTGGTTCAGATTTCAACACTAAGTGAGGAAGTTTTTTTAATTTTTACTTTACTTGATATATTCTCTTGTTTGTTTTGACTTGTTTTGTTTTATATTTTTAAATATTTCAAAGCAAGCCAGCTCTTAGCAAAGTTTTTGCCATTTAGGTCTCATTTTGTAACATGGGGCCTGGTTGTAGTTTTAGTAGCTTTGGCAGTATTTGTTTTGCAATTCTCTTCTATGAAATTGAAGGCTATCTCTCGCCTTGGTTTTAGTGGAGCCTTGAGATGAACCTGGGGTAAGCCGGAAACAGGAAAGGAGTAGGAAAAGCAGTAGAGCGTCTAGCACTCAGCTAAAACACCTATTTGGACTGGGTGAAAGCTCTACATTAAACTATATCTTGCATTATCTAACATCCTTTTCAAGAGGAAAATCACATTTTAAAACATTGAAAAAGATTCTGGGGATCGCTTGCCTTATGAACTTTCCATTTACGGACTATGAGAGGTGAACTGTGTTCAGTGATGCTAAAATGAGGTCAGGAAGTAATTGGGAAACTATCGGGAGACCTTGAACGGTGAATTACTACCAAGCATCTGGAAAAAAAGGACTCTTTGCAATCAATTAACCATCTTTATTTCGTGGGATTGGGAAAAGTATATTTGAGAGACTATAATTATAAAAATTACCATCTTAATTATAATTACAATTAGTAACACTGCAGTTGCAGAACAACAGGTTGCAGGTGTTAAGTTGTGCTAAGCGGTGCTTAGTTGTGAACAGCTGTGAAGAGTGTAGAGCTGCTGCATAGCTGTTGCAAGCTGCTATAATTTTCACTGCACTATTACTGCACTTTTTGCACTTCTGTGTAAATTAGATAAAAGCCCAGTTCTGACATTTTTTTACCTAAACTTGAGTACTGAAAGTAAAAAATTAGTGGGAATGGTTAATACCAGAAGTGGGAGAGGTAATTCACCATCAGACACTATGTCTGGAGTGACAGTGTCACAAGCAATTATAATTTCAGATACACAGGAACTCAGTCGGGATTTTGTCATTCAAAGTAAGAAGACAAAAGTTAGAGGAATCCAAGATAAGAAAGGTAATAACAAGAAACAAAAATATATACAAAAGAAAAGAATTGACAAGGCAGAGGGAAAGTGTGGCACTGCTAGGAAAGGGGCTGAAGGAAACAGACTGCTCAAACTAACTGATCTGTGGACAGAAAGGGACGGCGTCCCAAGGTATCTCTCTGAGCCTGTGCAGGTTTCTCCTGAGTGGATAGATCAGCCAGGAGAGGAACCGAAATGTTCACAGAACTCACAAAATTATTTTGGTAAAGAGTATACCAGCCACTCTGAAGATAGGACGTCTTATGAGCAGTATGAATGGGAGACACTTACACAGGGTTCAACTAACTATGAGTACCTTGAGTCCCTAGAGCTACTTTTTACCTCAGCCTCTCTTTCTGACCAACCTAGTGTGAAGGGTTTAACATCCCCTAGGGTTACCCACAAACGAACTTTACAGGCCCAAGCCCAGGAGAAGGGAAAAGTTAAACCCCCAGGCAATCTTTCTCTATTGAACATCAAGAGACTAAGTGGTATACTTTAGCACTGGGAACGATAATTCAAGAAATGAGTGCAACAATAGAAGCAGTAAAATGATTAGATAAATCATATAGGGAAACAAGAGAACGAGAAACTTATGATGAGACAGAAGAATTTTCTGGCAGAGATGGTGTGAGGACCCCTGAGGGGGATAATATAATTGCAGATGAATCTAATGGCCCCAAAAGGATAAATTTAGGGGTAGCCTCAACTACCTCCAAACAGACTCTACAGCCAGCCTCTGATCGCAGATCCTATTTGTGTGCTTTTGTCTTCCCTTTAGCTTCCTTTCATCTTTACTGACCTGTTCCTACTTAGCCCCTTACCCATTTCTTCTCATGTTTTTATTTTGCATCTTAGACTTTCATCTCTAGTCCCCTTTATCACCTTCCTACTTCACTTCCTGATTTTTAATTGCTCCACAGTGGATATAAATACTGCTTATGTTGCTCAGTTTTGCTATTCACCTGAAGAAGGGACCAGTGTGGCCCCGAAAGCTTGTGTATAATCCTATCTTTGTACAAGGCACTTGTTGGTCCAATAAAAGGTATCAAACCTTCCATCTTCACCAAACAGACTCTAGAAATTTAAAAAAAAAAGGAACTCAGCTGATATTATCCTGTTGGAAAACATAATTGTTTTAAAGGATGAAATTGCTAGCTTAAGAGTGGATGTTTTCCATAATAGAGTCCTTCTGGATAGAGTTTTGGATAATAGTAGGCCCCACCATTCTAGCCAGACTGCGGAAGAGCCCCCCCCCTTAACTCTGGGCTTAGTACCCCAAAACACTAAAGGAATTCAGGTTAATCTTCCTCTGTCATTTGACAAAGACAAGAGTTGTCCCTGTTACTTAAGGAATATAGTTATAGGCCTTACTAATAAGATTGCTCCACCTGAATGGAAGACCTGTAAGTCACGTAGAACTTAAGAAATTAAAAACTAAAAATCCAAAAGGGGAATTGGAGAAGAATGGGCTGAAGGCACACAGTATTCAAATATCTGATACCAATCAACAACTTCCTGTTGCTAGCCTTGCTTGTAGAGCAGAAAGCAGCTAACTAAAAGAAGCTACATTTTCTTATTCATTTAAAACTCATATCTCAGCAGGAGTCAGTGTCTGTTGAGATTAAGTAGAAAGATATTTTATTAGAAGTAGAAGGGGTCATATTTAGGGTTAAAAAAAGAAAGAAAGTTGGTGTGTGTTCTGTGCTGGGAAGGGTACTGTGTCAGCTGACTTTGCTAAACCAGTAGGAGGAAAGAGAGCTTAATTGGGGGTGTGGCTTAGACATTATAAAAGCAGGTGTCTCAAATTACAACTTCCTGTTGCTAGCCTTGCTGATAGAACAGAAAGCAGCTAACTAAAAGAAGCTACATTTTCTTATTCATTTAAAACTTATATCTCAGCAGGAGTCAGTGTCTGTTGAGATTAAGTAGACAGATACTTTATTAGAAGTAGAAAGGGTCTTATTTAGGGTTAAAAAAGAAAGAAAAGAAAGAAAGTTACTGTGTGTTCTGTGCTGGGAAGGGTACTGTATCAGCTGACTTTGGTAAACCAGTAGGAGGAAAGAGAGCTTAATTGGGGGTGTAGCTTAGACACTATAAAAGCAGGTGACTCAAATTAACAACTTCCTGTTGCTAGCCTTTTTTCTTACTAATTGCCCTCCATCCCACCCCATCACCAACCCACCCACCCTAAGCCAGTTCTACTTTTATAGCCACTGCATTTGACTGTCAACAGGAACTTCCTGTTTGGCAGTAGGAAGGGAAGGATCATAGAGAAACATTGGTTTTGACAACCCTAAAGGAAAAAAGTAGCTCACTCTCCCCTCCCCCCAGCTGCTGGTAGTCTCACATTGAGCAAGGAAGAAGGAGGCTACTGAAGAAGATAGGAAGTTGCTGTCCCAGAACAGGAAGGGTGAGTGTTGTAAGGAGAGGAGAGAGTAAGAATACAGAGAAACAGTAAAGGGGGCACAAAATAAGACATGATAGGAGTGGTGCAGTGCAATGGCTGTGGGGCAGCAGTGTTCTGGGAGACATTCTGGAGGCTGCGATGCTGCCCTGTTTGCAGACACCTCTCTGGTCTGAGAGAGGAGGTTGCCCGTCTCCAGGCTGACCTGGCTAGGATTCGTGAAACCTCCCCCACCCAGGGACCACCAGGGCCAATGCCACTACCTCAGAGGTTGCCAAGAAAGAGGAGAGGCTGGACAAGGGTGGGCTTAGGAGGAGAGGGTGGTGGAACAGAGTTGCATCCCTCCAGCTGTACCTCTCCACAATTCATTCGCTCTTCTGGTGTATAGTGGTTCCTCTATGGAGGCACCTGCAGTGGAGACCAAGGAGGATGCTGGGAACCTTCACAAAGGAGACCCACAGGAGGGTGGCATGGGACCCCACAGGGAAGGAAACAACTCCTGGTGGGGACTTAATCATTAGGGGGTAGAAATGGGGAGGAAGGGAGGTAGGGCGCCTTCCTGGTGCCATGGCTGGAGGGACAGGAAGCGAATCCTCAGGATCGTGGGAGGAGCTGCATGAGGGAGGGAGCTGGATGTCATTGTCCACCTAGGGACAAATGACCTGGCTAGGAATGGGATCAGAGCAGTACAAGAGGAGTTTGTAGAGTTAGGAAGGGGTCTTAGACAAGTAGCGCATACGGTAACCTTCTCAGAGGTGCTGCCTGTCTATGGCAAGGTTGATGCTAGGGCACTCCTCACCAGGGAATTCAATGAGTGGTTGAAAAACTGGTGTGGAGCTCAGGGTTTTGGCTTCACTGGGGACTGGGGAGCCACCTGGAGGGATGCAGACCTATACTGGTGCGATGGTCTGCATCTGTCCGGGGTGGAACTAGGATCCTAGGTGAGAGGTTTAAATGCTTCATTGGCAAGCATTTAAACTAGCCAAGGGGGGAGGCACTGAAAAGGAGCAGGTAAATTCCAGCCTCCCCCCAACAAAACATGGTAATTAATTAGGTAAACACTAAGGTAGAGAAGTTATTAGGAAGCAGAACAGAGATAAATGTAAAAAAAGGCAAAGGCAGTAAGGACAGGAATGAGGCTAAAAGGGGTAAGGCTATCAAAAGGTGGAGGGTGATGAGTACCAATGCCTGTAGTCTGTGTAACAAGCTCCCTGAACTAGTGGCCTTGATGGAAGAGGGTTGCCTGGATATTGTGGCAGTCACAGAAACATGGTACACAGAGAACCATGACTGGGATGTCAACATACCAGGATACACAATCTACAGGAGGGACAGGGAGGGTAAAAGAGGAGGAGGAGTAGCTCTCTATGTAAAGGAAGGGATCAAAGCAACAGAACTGAAGAGTAAACAGGGAGCAGATGAGGCACTCTGGGTCACCCTGGAGACAGGAAATGGCACTACAATCCACATGGGGGTTGTATACAGACCCCATCTCAGGGGGAAGGAATGGACAAGGAAATGATAGAAGGCTTCCTTAGAATGGCAGAAAAAGGGGAGATATTGTTGATGGGGGACCTGAATATGCCAGATGTTAACTGGAGCACCTTTGCTCCAGGTACATCCAAGAGCAGAGTCATTCTTGATGCCCTACAGGGGGCATGCCTCAGACAGCTAGTATTGGAACCCACTCGGAGGAGCAATCTTAGACCTGGTACTCTCAAATGGGGACGGAGAAAGAATCTCAGATTTAGAAGTGGGTAGCCATCTGGGAACAAGCGACCACCAAATAGTGTGGTTCACGATAAACACAGCCATACAATCAGGCCATACAAAAGCAAGAGTATTGGATTTTAGGAGGGCTGACTTTGGTAAAATGAGAGAATGTCTCAGAAAAACACTAGCAAACAGGCAAGAAGGAGGAATGGAGGAACAATGGGGAGTAATTAAAACAGCCATCACAGAGCCAACAAGCCTTTGTGTAAAGCAAATCAATAAAACTCAACGAAGGAAAAAAACGCTATGGTTCTCAAAAGAGGTGGAAGGGAAGGTTACGGAGAAAAGGATAGCATTCAGGAAATATAAGGAAACACAGAAGGAGCAGGACAGAGAACTTTATCAGTTAAAGCAGAAAGAGGGTGGGAAGGCAGTCAGAATAGCAAAGGCCCAAACCAAGGAAAGGATAGCCAATACTGTTAAGAAGGGGGATAAGACCTTTTATAGGTACATTAGGGAGTGAAGAAAGCCCAAAGGAGGGATACTGAGGCTTAATAAATGGAGGAATGTGAGTAGAGGGTGACAGTGAAAAAGCAGGGATACTGAATGAATATTTCTGCTCAGTATTCACAAAGGAAGAGGAGGGGGAGGTACCTAAACCAAACAAGAGAAACACTCTGAAGATGGGGGTCGATACCAGTCCATTTACAGAAGAAAGGGTTCTGAAAGAACTAATAAAATTGAAAGTGGACAAAGCAATGGGGCCTGATGGGATTCACCCAAGAATTCTAAAAGAACTAAGGGTAGTGACACCGCTGACTACTATCTTTAACAAATCATGGGAGGATGGGGTGGTACCGAGGACTGGAGGAGGGCAGATGTGATTCCTCTTCACAAGTGGGAGCAGGACAGAGGCAGGAAACTAAGACCAGTTAGTTTGACCTCAGTGGTAGGGAAAATAATGGAATCACTTCTGAAGGAAAGAATTGTTGAGTACCTAGAGGCCAGTGGGGCACAGGACCCAAGGCAGCATGGATTCATGATGGGAAGGTCGTGTCAGACGAATCTAATAGATTTCTTTGACTGGGTGACCAAAGTAGTAGACCAGGGAGGCGCTGTGGACATGGCCTACCTAGATTTTAGCAAGGCATTTGATACAGTCCCACACAAAAGATTAATATAGAGGTTAGCCAGCCTTGGAGTGGGTCCCAAGGTGGTAGCCTGGATAAAAAATTGTCTCGACAACAGGCCGTAAAGGGTAGTAGTAAAGGAGTACACAGTGAAGAAAGGAGGGTTACTAGAGGGGTACCGCAGGGTTCAGTACTGGGACCGGCCCTTTTTAGTGTCTTTATAAGTGACATTGCAGATGAACTGGAAGGAAAAGCATGTCTCTTTGCAGACGACACAAAGATCTGCAACAGGGTTGATACACAAGATGGAGTGGAAAGGATGAGAAGGGACTTGGCAAGGTTGGAGGAATGGTCAAATGTATGGCAGCTCAGATTCAATGCAAAGAAGTGCAAGGTAATGCACATGGGAAACAAAACCAGGGGAAGCATACACAATGGGGGGGGTGAGATACTGACAACAGTAAAAATGGAAAGGGACCTGGGGCTAATTATATCAGATGACCTAAAGGTGGGCAAGCAATGTGATAAAGCAGTAAGGAAGGCTGGGGAGATACTGGGATGCATAGGAAGAGGCATCAATAGTAGAAAACAGGAAGTTGTTATCCCTCTGTACAGACAGTTGGTGAGACCCCATCTGGAGTACTGTGTGCAGTTCTGGAGACCCCATCTCCGCAAAGACATAGACAGAGTGGAGGCTGTCCAGAGGAGGGCAACCAAAATGGTGCAGAGTCTGCACCGGAAGACATATGACGAAAGACTAAAGGAACTTAATATGTATACCTTTGAGGAAAGAAGGGAGAGAGGGGACATGATAGAAACTGTCAAGTACCCCAAGTGAATCAACAAAATCCAAGAGGGTAGCATCTTTCAGAAAAACAGATGTGCAAGAACAAGGGGGCACAATTTGAAGATAGAGGGGGACAGCTCAGAGGTAATGTGAGGAAGTATTTTTTCACAGAGAGGGTTGTGGATGCATGGAACAGCCTCCCTGAGGAGGTCGTGGAGTCAAGAACAGTGGAGGAATTCAAGAATGCATGGGACAGACATAAGGCAGTCCCAGTAGTGGGTAGGAGGAAGTAAGCTGTTGGTTAACTAGGATCTGGAGCTTATCTGTTAGGTAGGAAAATGGGCAGACTAGGTGGGCCAAGCGTTCCTTATCTGCTGTGGAATTCTATGTTTCTAGGTTTCTATGTTAATCAAGAATTCACTGGAGTATAAGAGGCTCAGCAGGATAATAGTAACTAACCACAGGGAACTGTGCAAGAGGGATTGCCTAGCTTTAATTCTGTTAAACAAGCTGAGAAATTGTATGAGAAAATTCTAAATGGAGAATCACAAACAATATTTCCGGGGGACGCTGAGATCACTAAAGATCCACCCACCGGTCCGATAGGCAGGGGTGAGTAAAGAACCCTCACAGAAAAGAGGGGATTTGAAAGTGCCAAGTTCATGCATCCCCAGTTTAGAGAATGAAACTAATCAGATGCTCCTTGAGAGGATGCTTAATTGTTTTGGATTACAGAATGCTAGTGTAAAAGATGAGATGGAGGCACTCAGGCCTCCAAACCCTGAATATGAAGATACTGTTTTATTTTACTGTGTATCCACAGAAATAGCTAATCTTGTTTTAGAGAGGATTCCTACTATGGTAAGAAGAGGCTTGGAAGTTTCTTTACCAATAATGGTCCCAAGATATGCAAATAAGAAGTCATTGTGTAAAGAGGGACCATTACAATCTTGTTCTGACCCTGAAGAGGCTCCTCATAGGGAGGCACAAAATAAAAAGGACATGGAAGCACAGAGTAAAATTCTAGGTGTAATAGAGGGACACGTCTCGAAGCAGAGAGAAGCTTGGCTGAGAAGGACTATAACTATTTTTGGTTGGAAGGCTTCACCTAAGGATTCCCACAGGAAATTTAGAGAAGAATTGTTGCTCCTTTTGGAAAGAGCTTTAGGATTTCACATCTCGATGAATATGGTGGAGTCAATAAAGTTATACAGAAAATTTGAGTTTACAACACAGATTGATGTTACTTTCAAAAATCCCCATACCGCTAGCAGCTCACTCTCGTTGGCCAATGAGTTGGATGGTCTGGGAATACATTTAGTGAATTCTTCAGACTTGGGGGAAGCTCCCTTTGGGCTAACACAATGTGAGGATAGACCAGAATCAAGCATAGAGGCAAACTACCCTCTGATTGATTTTGGAAATTTAATTGACCCTAATACTTTTTGACCATTGCTAGTTATAGACTCAGCCTGACAAATGCAGCTGGCAGATAACATAGGTCAGCTAGATTGGGAAGAGGGTGCCGGGGACCGAGAAGTGGTTATCCTTTCCATACTCTCATGGAATATTGAGGGCATCCAACTTAAAATTACGGATCCTGAAGCAGTGAGATTTCGACGGATTTGATATTATTGGACTGCAAGAAACATGGTGTTCAGAAAATGTAACCCCAAACTGGCTGGATACTCTGTCTTTACTTTACCAGCAACTAAAGATAACAAGTATGGAATATTTAAAGGTGGCATTTCCTTCTTTATTAAAACATTGCTAAATTTTCAGATCACTAATATTTCTGTTAAGTCAGAGGGTATTTTGGCTATTGTGATCAGCAAGGGACAAGAGAAGATTATTCTTTGTAACATATATCCCCCTCCCCCGCAGTGGAGCTACAGACCTGCCTGACGTATTTGTACAGGATCTGAAAATAGTACTTGATGAATTATTAGATCAGAACACAGCCTGTCCTATAATTATTCTGGGAGAGTTTAATGCTAGAATTCCCACTTGTTTTTTGGAGGATGTATATTCAGACATGATCCTTATGATACCTAAAATCAATCCAGAAATCTCATGTACTAGGATTACTCAGGATCTAAAACTTAATCCCAGAGGAAGGGGACTACTAGTAGGGTTGGCTAGCAGAAACTTCTGTATTCTAAATGGGAAAACTCAGGGAGATTTAGGTGGATGCCTAACGTATAGAGGACCCACTAGCTCCTCAACTCCAGATCAGGTTTGGGCTAATCTGGAAGCTATAAAACTGATGCAAAAACTAGAGATTATGGATAGATGAGAATCAGCACATTGTGCTATCATAAGTCATATAAAGTGCCCTCTCAGGATTCAAAGGAGCAAGATATCACAGGAAGAGAATCTGGAAGTTTTTAATTTGAGAAGGATCAAATGGGGGCCGATTCATCAAGCCAGTTTTGAAGAAATTCTCAGTACAGGAACTCTGGGGGACATTCATGAGCTAGTTCTGGATAAAAGTGAGACTTTTATTATTTTGGAGAGATGGGAAACTAACCATTCATTACTTGGACCTAGATGTAAAACAACGCATAGTACTAGGCCTCTTTATAAGAAATCTTGGTTTTAACTCGGTATGTGCACAGGAAAAGAAAGAGTTTGGAGGAAAACTAAGCATAAGAAGGAAAAAAATAAGTCTGCAACAGACTTGAAAATATTAAAGATAGAGAAAAATACAGGAAAATACTTGAACAAGAGAGACATAAACATATTCAGAAACTCTGGGAAAAGCTGAGACAGGCAGTTTTGGATAGGGATTGGAGACGTTTCTGGAATATTGTGGTGCAGGGATATAACAGATATGCCAATAGGATTGAGGCCTGTATTACTCCTGAAACTTGGGTTGATCATTTTTCCAAGCTTTACTACTCTCCTGAAGAGCAGGAGATGCCTGATGTTTCCAAAATACAGGAGAATGAAATCTTTCCAAGGCCTATTCTGATCACAGAGGATGAAATCCGGATGGTGCTGAGTGGGCTAAAGGCAAACAAAGCACCAGGGCCAGATGGGGTCCTTGGTGACCTTTACAAGGCTTTCCCAACCAGTGGATTATTATTTAACAGCCTGCTCCAGGGAGATTCTTGCCCCGCAAGTTGGGCAGGTAGTGATATCTTCCCAATATTCAAAAAAGAGAATCCAAATGACCCCAGGATGTACATGCCCATTAGCTTGATAGATGTCTCCCAGAAGATCTTTACTAGGATAATTCTAACTAGACTGTTGTCATGGGCAGAGGAGAACTCAGTATTAAATGAGGCCCAGAATGGTTTCCAGAAGGACCGTTCTACAGTACAACATTATGTGCTTCAGCACTTGATATGGAACTACATTAAAGTAAGAAGAAACAGATTATACTGTTGTTTTGTGGACTTCTCCTCTGCCTTCAATAGCATCAGTAGAAAAATTATTTGGGCTACATTAAGGGACTTGAAATTGGAGGCCTCTCTTCTAGATGTAATCATTAGACTCTATGAAAATACATGGGCAAGGGTTCGATATAATCAGTATGGCCACCTAACTGATAAATATGAGACAAACGTGGGGGTCAGACAGGGGTGTATTTTGGCTCCCACTCTTTTCAACATTTATATAAATACAGTACTGGAGCAGCTCGGTAACCCAGATTTCCATGCACCAAAAATGAATGAGCAGAGGGTAGAATGTTTAGCATATACAGACAATTTAGTTCTGCTCTCTACCTCGGCTCTGGGTCTCAAAAGAAAACTGGCCCATTTTGAATCCTTTTGTTCTCAAAGGAAACAAAGTCAATCTGGCTAAGACTAACATTCTAGTCTTTGGTTCTCAAACCAAGAAAGCAGTAGGTTTCAGGTTACATGGTAACCATATAGATACTGCTGAGACCTACGATTACTTAGGGGTCTGTTTCCATTATAGCCTGTCTTGGACTAAATATCTGGAGGCTATTTGTTACAAAATGGGATCTTCGGTAAATGCCCTAAAAATATTTAATTGCAGGATGGGGAAGACATCAGTTAGAGGGCTTTTAAGAGTTGTTAATGCTAAAATAACAAGCATTTGTCAATGCCAAATGTTGCTTGCTTGTATGTGCTGTTTAGGTATTTGGAAGTGATAGTTCCATGCCTTCCTCCCAAGACACGCACTGTGTCTTTCTGTTCAGTATTCACAGAAGAGTGGGAGGGGCAAGGGCCACAACAGTACAGCAGTACAGCAATTGCCAAGAGGGTGAAGAGGGGGACAATAGTCCATTCAAAGGCAAAAAAGTCCTGCAGGAGCTCACTAAATTGAAGGTGGACAAAGCGATGGAACCAGATGGCATACACCCAAGGATATTACGAGAACTGCAAAGGGAGAAAGCAGTACCTCTGGCAGCCATGTTCACTGAGTCATTTGACATGAGTGAATTGGAGGAGGGCACATGTGGTCCCTCTACACAAGTCCGGCAGCAGGGAGGAGGTGGGGAACAATAGGCCGTTCAGGCTCACCTCAGTAGTGGGGAAGATCATGGAGACATTGCTTAAAGAAAGGATAGTGAGGTATCTAGAAGCCATTGGAGCCCAGGACCATAGACAACATGGATTTACAGTGGGGACACCATGTCAGACAAATCTGGTTGATTTCTTTGACTGGGTGACAAAGGAAGTGAATCAGGGTGGGGCAGTGGACAACGCCTACCTTGATTTCAGCAAAGCCTTTGACACCATCTAGCTGGGTAGGCTGGGCATGGGGGAAATGGTGGTAAACTGGGTTAGAAACTGGCTAACAGACAGGAGGCAGAGAGCGGTGGTAAATGGGGTGCAGTCTAGGGAAAGGGGGTGACCAGTGGGGTGCTGGGGCCAGTCCTGTTCAATGTCTTCATTAGTAACATTGCAGAATGGCTGAAGGGAATCTTTTCACCAAATTTTCAACATAGCCATTTTAAGACCTCTGCACATGAACAGTGTCATTGTGATTTTCTTAATCTGTCCCAAACATTGATTAGCACACTGACTTCGTCATTGTGCGCTACATCTGAAATACATTTTAGGTGACGTGAAAAATGACAGCTGTACTGCTCATAAGGAGGTGTGGTAAAATGGCAATGTTGAAAACCTGAGTCAAATATTAAAAGTTCAATGAATTACGAGCATGCGAGGAACTGCGTAACGCATGCTACATGTAAACAGTCAGTTTTGGAATCTTCATTAAATTTTCAACATAGGGTTTTTAGGTCACCTCATGAACTGTGACACTGTTATTTCATAAATCGGTCCTGAAAGGTGGTTCTGCGAGACCGCAAAATCACCTTTTGGGGCCGATTAACGCCATGACAGTGACAGAATTCATGAGGTGGAGTCCCAAAAACCCCATGTTGCAAATTTGGTGACAAAATTTCCCAAAATGCCTGAGATATGCAGTATAGTTGAAAAAACCCTATTACATTATATAGCTTACCGGCATTTCCTCAGTTCGCGGTCGGCTTTGAAGAGTGCAGATGTGTTCCCGGTCCACCGAAGATCATCACGCCAGACTCTGGAGGTAAGTATGGGGTGAGGTGGGGGTGTGGGGAGGTAGATGCACAGAGGGTGGGTGCAGGTGGGGGGAAGGGGTCAGGACAATCTGTAAGGGAAGGTTTTTTTCTTTTAGGTGTTTTTTTTTTTACTTGGACGACGCTGGACTTGTGCCACGCTGGAGTGGGCTCCCAGTGTGGCAGCTGGAAGGCTGTTTGGGGGTGGGGCAGTGGAGCCGACGGGGGATTGGGTACCCCCATTGGCCATAGGACCTGTTGCCACGCTGGGGTGGGCTCCCAGCATGGCACCCAATAGTCTTGGGGGGGGACAGTAGAGCCGATGGGGGATTGGGCACCTCCATTGGCCATACAGACTGCTGCCATGCTGGGGTGGGCTCCCAGTGTGGCACCTGGAATTCTGTTGTGGGGAGCGCAGCACAGCCGACGGGGGATTGGGCACCCCCGGCGGCTATACAGTGTGTGCATGGGGGGTAGCACGAGCATGCAGTATGCAAGCGTGTGTGTTGGGGGGGAGAGCGCAGGAGCATGGGATCTTATCACTGCTCACTGAAGTGTAGCTCTCCCTTTCAACTGTACGGCACTGCATTTTCAACTGCTGTCATAGACAGCTGCAACGTTGATTGAAGAACTGCGGCTGCGCCTGCAAACACACTGACTGAATTGGAAGAGGGCTGCCACACCTCCGCAAACTCAGAAGATGGCACTATGTTTCTTGCACATGCGTGCAAGCAACACAAAAATGACACAGCATAACACTTTCACTTTGATCTTTCCCACCCACTCACACACCCCTTTTAGTTCAAGGGACTCTAGATTAACTGACAAGGGAGTATCTGGCACAGAGTCCCATGCCTTTTTGTTCATTCTATAAATATCTTTCATTCTCACAACTTGTTATTTTTGGCTGACAGCAGTGTGAACGCCCTCGGGGTAGTAAAAGAGAAATGATGATTAGGTCTAGAGCTGATAGCATTCAATCTAAACTATGCTATCCCCGTCTTGGCAAAATATACTGCATAATATGACCTGAAAAAAATCGGTTTGATATTGAAACCAGATTTTTGCCTTAAAAAACAACAACAAAACAAACAAAAAAGAACCACTGAAAAAGAAAATTATACTTCGACATACAGCCCATTTAAAAAAAATGAAAGCAAACTTCAGTTCTAAACTTCTACCAACATGAATCAGCAGTTAAATGAGTCAATGTTTGTTGTTATCGGTGATGCAGTGAGAGGGAAGGACAAGAAGAAACAGAGCAGCGGCACTCTGTGCCATTGAAGATATTGAAAACTGAATTGCGAGTGACTTACCGAGCCACATAAAGATAAAGGGAACTTTTCTCTTCTTTAATAGCCACAAATGCATGATTCACCGATTTTATGTCCAGCACACCTAAAAGATGCAAATGGACCAATCAGTATTTTAAGCGTATCTCTGTCAGTCTTTTGTTTATTGTGGGGCAGTTATTTATTTGAGGATTATACATAGCTGTATAGTATATATACTGCCCTGGTAGCTACTGTGTTTGACCAGTGTTGTGACAGAGTAAGCCCCATTGATCGTACAGACAGGTAAGTATGTTTAACTAACACACCATATACAGTACATTGTACAGGTCAAAGTTCTGAAGTCCATTTGTTAATGTTATTATGCATGGGCATAATGTAGCATTATACTTAAAAAAAGCATATTTTTCTAGCATAACTGTTTAATTCTGACTAGTTTTCCACAAGACAAACGAAAGGCATAATTAGAAAAAACTTGTTCCTAAAGCTCCTTATAAACGTTTGTGTTACATCACTTTATTACAGTCAGAAGTGACCACATATTACATAATTTGAGGACTTTCTGCTCTATTAGTAGAAATATTTTTTTAACACTATGCACTGTAGGCTTCACTTGTAACAAATCTGGATTCCTCCTTCTCTGACTTACTGTAAGGACTCTGCCAGGTGCTCCCGTCCACTTTGCCGTCCTCGCGGGTCTGCAGGTAGCTGCTGATCTCTCCAGCCTCACTAATAGCAACCAGATGTCTGCGTCTAGTAGTTCTGTGCTTCTGTCCCAGCCATGGCTGACATGATGTGGTTCTGCTCCAGGCAATGGCAAGCGGTAAGCAAGCATGGCAGAAGGCACCTGCACCAAAAGGAGCGGGATGCGAACCTTAAACAGCAGTCCCCGCAGCAGCATGGCTTCCAACTTTTGATTAGTGGTAGTGGTTGTAGCAGTGGACGATGCAGCCACAGTCAATCCTGTATGCAGAAACCAATACAGGCAAACAGCAGCTTTATTTCCCCAGTTCTCCTTCAGTGTAGTAGTAAACAAGAGGCAAGCCACATGCCCTTTTAAATGCCCCATATCAGTCCCATTGATCCACCTAATCCAGTTATATGGATCATAATTGGTTCTGGATTAATGCCAGCCCAAGCAGTGTGTTATTGACAAAAGGGAGGTCACAGCCTTCCTTAGTTTCTTAAATATAAAATGTTACTTGAACTTGTCAGATTGCCCCAGAGGCCGTATCTGATTGACTCAGTATGTTACAGTAAAATATATAGACTTTCATTATATGTGCATATAAAACACACACACACACACACGCGCGTAGCCTGATTGCTGTCCAGACACACTCACCACATTGACTTGAGATCGTAAGATGAATTAAAAGCTTAAACCCAGAATGTAACCTGAGTTACAGAGGTTTACAACTAACACAGATAAACTAATTTTGGAGCAACCACCGTGTGTGTGTTTGTGTTTGTGTGTGTGTGTGTGTGTGTGTGTGTGTGTGTTACCAAGTTCACAGCATCCTATTGCAGGGATTTGACGAAACAGTGGAAAGTCCAGAAACTTTCACCTACTGCATTGGCAAACATTGTCAGTGTTCCGGAGTAATATTTGGCGCTTGTCCTTCAGATACAAGGCAGCCATTCAGTGGCCACCCCCCAGAAACGCATTAGGTCAGATTAAAAGTGACAGACCACTGGGACATTACAACAATAACTTTAAATGGAATTACTAAAACCTAACATTTACCATATATCCAAGTTTATATTCCAAATTCGAAAACAAAGTATGTTGGGAAAGCCGAACTACAAGTAGGTTAATTACAACAATATTACGTGTGTGCGTGCACCCGCACAAAACAGTACATTAAAAAAAAGAAACTGTACCATCCATTCAGTTGGAGCAACCACCCGTGTGTGTGTGGGGGGGGCGGGGGAGCGCGCATGAGCACGCAATCTTATCGCTGCTCACTGAAGCGTAGCTCTCCCTTTCAACTGTACAGCACTGCATTTTCAGCTGCTGTCATAGACAGCTGCAGGGTTGATTGGACAACTGCGGCCACGCCTGTAAACACACTGACTGAATTGGAAGAGGGCTGCCACACCTTTGAAAACTCAGATGATGGCACTATGTTTCTTGCACATGCGTGCAAGCAACATAAAAATGAGTATGTTGTATGTGTCTGAAATATGGGGCTTTACCAAGGTAGAGAATTAGAAATTATCCTGAATAAACTCTACAGATACATCCTAATGCTGCCAAATGGAACTCCAAGCTGCATTCTTGCATTGGAACTTGGACAACGTTCCTTGATTTCCCATATCAGTGAACAACAGATTCTCTTCCTGTTGATACTCTTCCTTTTGCCCCAACAAAGATATCCCAGAATGTGTATAGAGGAGGCTATCAAACTGGCCAGTATGGGATATATCCTCTAACCGAACTTATTAAGGAAACACTGATGCCAGCCGGCTTGGGCCATCTTTTATATAACATTTACGTGAGACCTTTCAAGATCAGGAAGGTTGTAAATTTTAAGGCTCATTGACTTGAATATAAACAGTTGATATGTCCAACTCTCTAAGCTTAAGTTATATGGGTTCTATAAAAAAGTAAAGACTTCATGGGGGTATGATCCCTACCTTTCCTTTCTAACTTGTCCTAGATTAAGGAGAATCTACACAAGACTCAGAACAGAAAATTATAATGCTCACTGTATTCACTTCAGACAGAGAACAGAGGGGGTACTCTCCATATTGTAAATGTGGAACAGGGACCATAGATGATCTTAAACATGTAGTACTTTTGTGCCCCAGGTTTAAAACAACTAGAAAAAGATTGATGGGTGGATTGTTAGGAGATCTCAGCTTCCCCCGGAGGATTTGCTTCAACATCTGTTTACTATGAAAGAGAAGAATATAGTAGAGACCATTGCAAAGTTTTTAATCTCAACTCACCTGTAAAATTTTGCTAGAAAGATATGAAGGCTTGTGGTGGTTCTACTATGTGTAAAGACATTTAAGGAATTTTGCACTGTACAGATGTACATGTTTAGTATTGTTTTACTTATTTGCTTATTTATTGCATCTTTTGTACTGATTTTAATATATTGTAACTGCTTTATGCTGAACAATAAATTGTACCTACCTACCTACCACTAAGGTGAGTACCTGGGGCAATCAACCGTAAGAAGACAGAGTTCCTGTCCAGGGAGTACTTTTTCGGACTGTAGACAGTCTATTACCCCCCGGTCTGTCTGCAGCCGAAAACGTTTTTTTTCTGTCACTTCGTGTGATGAGTTTGCTCAGTTCTTCACTGACACAGTATCCTCTATCTGGCAGGGAATCCTGCCAGTGAGTCATTCTATGACTCACAGTGATCACCTTGGAAGCAGTTGAGGCACTCCGCCTGTCTGGGAGGAGTTTAAACCAGTGGAGGTGGCTGAAGCCATTAAGGTTGCTTCGAAATTGAAGCACACATATTGTGACCTGGACCCGGTGCCAACGTGTTTCTTAATGGAATGCATTGATTCCATTGGCCCAGTATTCACCCTGATTGTCCAGTGCTCGCTATCAGAGGGGGTCTTCCCAGATTCATTGAAAGAGATTTTGGTGAGGCATCTTCTGAAGAAACCATCTCTCAACCCAGACATCTTAGTGAATTACTGACCTATCTCCAACCTTCCATTTGTAGGGAAGGTTGTCAAGAAGATTGTGGAGCAACAGCTTGAGGAGCACCTCATGACCTTTGACATCTATGAGCCATTCCAGTCTGGTTTCTGAGCTAGGCACAGCACAGAAAGAACATTAGTTTGGATGCACAATGACCTCCTTAGGGCAAGAGATAGAGGAGATGGGTCAGTTCTCATTCTCCTCGATCTCTCCTCAGCTTTCGACACTGTTGACCACTTTGTGTTACTCGATCATCTCAGAGAGTACTGTGGGCTTGCCAGCACTGTCATCCACTTGTTTGAGTCCTATCTCACTTATAGGAGGCAATGGGTAGTGATGGGAAATTTCTCCTCCTCCCCAAAGCTCCTGTCATGCAGAGTACCTCAGGGTTCGCTCTTGTCGCCAGTGTTGTTTGCAGTGTGTATACTTCCCCGGGTGACCTCATTAAGAAATACAATGTGGGTTTTCACTACTCTGCAGATGATACCCAATTGTATTTGTCCCTTGCCCCTGCAATATCAAATGCTGTGGATGTGCTCAACATCTGCCTGACAGACATAAATGACTGGATGTCCTCCGGCTGGTTGCGACTGAACCCCGACAAGATGGAGGTTCTGGTAGTGGGAGCGGGTCAAAGATGTGATAGGAATGCTTCCAGTGTGGCAACTGGACTTTTTCTGGGGCCAACATCATTGATGGCTTCCTCTAGGGTGCGAAATCTTGGTGTGTTCCTGGATGACGAATTGCCATTTGAATCTCAGGTGTCATCGGTTGTTCAAAGTGGTTTTTACCACTCGAGGAATATTGCCAGGATCAAACCCTAGTTCTGCCTGAGGACCTGCCCACTCTAGTCCATGCCTTTGTAACTTCCAGGGTTGATTACCATAACACCCTTTACTTCAGGGTCTCAGGAGGTACCCTTCGTCAGCTGCAGCTGGTGCAGAACACAGTTGCCAGGTTGCTGACAGACTTTTCGAGATTTTGTTATGTAACTCTGATGCTGCATGAACTGCACTGGCTGCCAGTCAGGTGCAGGGTTATCTTCAAGGTGGGGTTATTCACCTTTAAGGCCCTACATGGAAAAGTCCCTGGCTATCTGTCTGCTTTCGTAACACCTGCTGCCCCAGTCCGCTCTCCCCTTTCCTCCTCTAGGGGCCGCCTGGATATTCCCAGGATGAGATTTAAAACTGCCAGTGACAGCTCTTTTAGCATCGCCAGCCCCATCCTGTGGAATTCACTTTCTCCAGTCATCAGGGAAGCCCCTTCAGTTGAGGTGTTTAAGGGCCACCTTAAGACCCATCTCTTTTTCTTGGCATTTCCAGACATAGTTATTTAAATAATAACAGAGTGACTGCTAATTTTAATTATGTACTGCTCTTGTAGCTGTTTAGTGTTTTATTGTGTTTTATGTGTATTTGTTGTATGTTTTACTCCCTTTTATGGTCTTATGTAAGATGCCCAGAGCCTCCAGGAAAGGCGCAGAAGAAATAAACTTTGCCTTGCCTTAAAGGAGAACTGTGCTTAACCTACCATTTTAGAACTGTAGGAAGTAGTTTATATCCCTCACAGTTACTGAGTTCTATAGTAGAACATGGATACATCATACAGTTCTAAAATGGCACTTGCTACCTGTGTGTAAATCAGAGGCACCCAATAGGATAGTTAAAAAGCTTGTAGAGATGGAATTGTAACAGAACTGAGATTATTATTCAAAATCAGTTTCTACCAAGGAAAATGACTTGCAGGTTCAGAACAGTTCTCCTTTAAACATCTGGCACGCCTATGACTTTTTGAGGTGAATGAAAGACAGACTCAGTATTACTGGCCAACTTTTTTCACATTAATATATTGTATATGTTTGGCTCAGAGTTTACCCTTTAAAATGGAGAGTGAATTTTGATGTGTGTGGTGCACTACAGTTGAAGAAAGCTGGTCATTTGAGGGCTTGTATGGCTTCAGTGAGGTATAGGATCCATGTGCTATGTTAACAGCTGCACAAGTGCTCCCTTCCCCTTGAGTCTGAGGGAGCCAGGGTGGCTGGGGACGTGCGGAAGGTGGTAAGTGTCTGGCTCTCCCATTTCTAGTCACTGCCAGTGTACCATATTACCTGACTCTGGAATATCACCACCATTGCACCCTCTAAATTCCATTACTAAGGTATGTCCTTAACAGTTCACTAAAGTTTCCCAATTTAGTCTGGATGTAGATTTACCTATGTGTCATACTTATGTCTATCCTTTTACTGAAGGCAGGGGGCAAAAGTAGTCCAATGTCAACCTATGTGAAAGTCCCAATTGGAGGTCTATCTTTTTTTTTTAATATTATTGGGGAACTGGATGGCTCAGTGGATTGGTAGTGGGTTAAGGAGCCTTTCACCTCTAGGTCACGGGTTCAAATCTGGCACAGGCCAGTAGTGGTCAAGTGCCGTTATCACCTGAGGGCTGTTCAGTGGCCTATGTGAAATGAGTTGTGGTGGTTTTAGTCCAGTTCCCAGTAGGCAGGTGTCCACATCACAAAACCTCCAACATAACTGGCACTAATTGGCACCCTTGTTAGGAGTCTCACATGAGAGGCCAAGGATTTAATGAACAAGGAGTCTGAACTACCCTCTCACTAATGTGGTGGTCCTGTCATGGTGGGCTTGAGGCACGTTGGCAAGGCAGTGTGGGGAAGCTTGCACTGACTGCCCATACTCTACCAGTCATGTGGATAAACACAGGACTTCAGGTTCTTGTGCTGTCAATCCAGCACCTTTTACAAGCACTAAATTCACACACAGAAGAAAATGTAAGTAGAGCTGAGTAAACTGGTTATTTTAATCTGGGGAGATTATGATGATGAAGAACTAATTTGAAGGGTTGGCTGCAACGTAGCTTGAGGAGAGCAGAGAAGTCCTTGGTAAAGTAAGACCAGCCAAAACTGGTGTGAATCATAACCTACAGGAGCAGTGTGGGGAGAGATGAGCTAACAAGAGCAGTATAAAGATCAGCTGATGCCTTTTGGAACACTTTAAAAAACATAATATTTAGAAACAATTCAGCTGTTATTTTATATATATTCTATAGGTTTCTGTAGATTTTTCCTTTCCATTATTTATTACAAAAGAAATTCCCACAAAAACAAGATCTATATCCCGTAAGCATTCATCTGCATCTATAGCTTATTCCCTACTTGAAATTATAATGCTCTGTTGTGACATCACAGTCTGCTGTCATGGTAAAACTGTGATGTCAGATTGAGAAGAACCAATAGGAGCTGAAGAACCCTCAAGGAACAACTATTCTATTTTGATGCATATGATCTCAGTAATAAATATTGGGGATAAGAAATACAGAGCTAATGAGAAATATAAAGCTGCTTTGTGTCCAGATATTGGGCCCTACACATGAAAGGGCAGGAATTACATGCCAGAGGTGCATATTCCACCTGCATAGCTCCACGACCCCAGACAGGTGCAGGGTGCATGGCATTCACAAGTGCTAACACCCGCAAGGCACCTGTCTGCGGCCCCACCCCCTGGCATGCAGCACCGTGCAGGGTGACCGGGGGGCAGAGTAGCGAACCCAGGCAGGCAGCCAATTGGATGCCCATCCTGGGACCACAGTGGATCACATAGGTGCAATGGAGCAGGTCTGGGTGCATGAATACCAAAAGCTTGCACCCAGACCTGCGTGGCCAGTCTGTGACCTCCAGTCATCCCGCCATACATGACCACAGCAACAAGCACCAACCCAAAGAACTGGTGGACCCCTAGTGATAGGACCTCCGCTCTCTATGTTGCCCCAACCCACTCTGCAGCATTCAGTAGTAGCGATGCCAATGCACCTGGGTTACGTGGCGCATTGGTATTGTGCATAGGACCCATTGTGTTTTTCAGTTATTCTTGAGGTGTTGGTGGCTCTTTTAGAGAGTAAAGTGAGGATGAGAGATGATTAGGAAGAGGAAGATTATTCCAGGGAGTTGTAAGGTAAACAGAGAAGGTGGATTCATCGGTAGAGGTTTTATAGCGAGTCATGTGGAAAGAGCTAGCATCAGAGAAGTGAAGGTACTATATAATAAGCTCCACTACCTCATACTCACTCTCCTCTTGCTCTCCGCTGGGGATATCCACCCCAACCCTGGCCCGATTGGCCCATGCTCCTCTGGTGCTTCCTCCTCCATTACCACCCCCTGCTCTCCTCTCTCATTCCTCCCAAAGGGTTTAAAGAGCCTACATCTAAACATCCATAGCTTGTTGCAAAAAATGGACTACCTTCAGACAATGGCAAGCACACTAAATCCAGACATTCTAATCTTCTCAGAAACTTGGCTAAAAAGCACTATCCCTGACCACTCGGTCTCCTTTCCTGGCTACACACTGCTAAGGCAAGACCATGCTGGCAGGGGAGGCGGTGTGGCCATTTAGGCCCTAGTCTCCATCCAATATTCGATCATCTACTCATCCTCCAATTCTGAGATCCATGATGCCCTAGCTATTCATATGACCCTGCCCTTCACTCTCCCTATCTTTGTAGCCGGCATTTACTGCTGCCCAAATATCCAGCCTTCGATCACACTTGACCTCCTAACCTCCATCACCACTCTTTCTCGCTCTGAAGAACTATTCATTCTACGTGACTTCAATTTAAATTGGTTTTCACCTAAAACTACCAAAACTAAAAATTAAATCAGAGCCCTAAACCTCTCTCAACTGATCTCAGAACCCATCTGTCCAAACCACAAGACACAACAACATTCCCTTCTCGACTGGGCCCTTACCTCCCACCCCCACCAAGTCATCACCTCTGGCATCCTACCTGACGCTCTCAGTGATCACAACCCAATATTCATAGTTAGGAAAGTCCACAGACCTAAATCACCACACAAAATCATACAACTACGCTCTTTTAACTCTCTCGACCTTGAACCTCTCCTGAGTAACCCTGCCCTTTCTGACTGGTCCCCCCTAACCTCCTTCCCTTCGGTTGATAAGGCTCTTGCCTACTTTAAAGAAATCTTTTTTGTGAATTGGAATACCTTTGCCCCACTCATGATGATGATGATGATGATGAAAACTTTATTTTTATACAGGAAATTCTAATCATTAGGATTATACAATCCTGTTCTCAAGATAGTCCTGTTTATATTTCACTTAGTTACATCTAAACATATAACATTAATCAAATAAATACAAAATGTACACAATACACAGCATTTCAATATCCAACAATACATTAAGACACAAATACAAAACAAAAAATACAAGGTTTCACAATAAGGATTTCCCATACATAATCATATACAACTACATTCTATTTTATGAAGTTTCAGAATTTCATTTTTAAAAATCGTGTGGTCTTCTAGAGATCTTATTGGAGGGGGTAGAATATTCCATACTTTAGCTGCCTGACATGAAATGGAACCATTACCATATTTATTATGAATTTTTATGGGACAAACTCTATGTCTATGCACAGATCTTAGAAACTCATGCCTACCTTTACTAACTTTAGGAAAAAGTATTTGTGTGATATAATGTTAGGGTAAGATATCTTATATTTATGTATCAGTATTAACCAGTTTTTTTGAAAAATCATTTCTAAAGACTGCCAGTTCAACTTTATGAACATATTACAATGATGAGTTCGATAGGAACACTGCAAAACATATCTAGCTATTCTATGTTGCACCCTATCCAATCTAATCAACTGATGTTTACTTGCTGTTCTATAAATTAAATCCCCATACATCAGGGTTGGCATAATCAGCTGTTCGGCCACTTTTATCCTATCCTTAATTTGTAAACATTTAGTAGTTCGTCTCAAGGCTCCTAATTTCTTGGTCACCTTTTTTATATTATTATTTATGTGGGTATCAAAGGTCAACAAATAATCAAAAGTCACTCCCAAATAACAATAACTATCCACCTGTTCTATAAGTTTATTTGTGTGTTACAATATGAATCTGTGGTTTAGGCTTCTTATTTGAAAATAAACTAATTTTGTTTTTAACATTCATCAAAAGCCTCGACCTGGTGAGCCACTCCCCTACCCCGGCAAAATCTGTTTGAAGCTTTAGTTGAAGATCCAAAACAGAACTTCCGGTGGTGACGATTGCTATGTCATCAGCATAAAACCTCATGGCTGAATGCCTCACCACTTGGGGTAGATCATTATCAAACAAACCAGAGTCAGAGGTAACCATTTATCTTGGATTACCCCTGAACTTGTGGCCTGCCTCAGGACTAGAGATTGAGCCTGGAAGTGTCATAAAGCTACCCAACTTCCTAGTGACCTCATGAACTACCGCATGCTCTGAAACACTTGCACCAGGGCTACAAGGTTAGCCAAGTTCGAATAATTCAAATCTGTCTTCATCACTAACATAAATTCCCCTTCAAAGTTCTGGAAGGTGGTCCACACCCTATTAACCCCCTCATCTTGACCCCCCCCAACCGGTGCTTAATGTAAATGGCTCCCTAGTGGCCGACTCACCTACTGTAGCTGTGGAATTTAACTCCTATTATACCTCCTATGCCACTGAGTTACTGAAGTCCCTCCCATCCTAACCCCTCCCCACCCTCTAATGGAGTGTCCCTCCTGCCACTGTCCCACCTCCTCTTCTTCTTCACTTCAGTAACCCCAAAGGATGCCCTAAGTGCCCTCCTCACCATCAACCCCTCTAAAGGTGACTCCCCTGATGGCCTCTACCTAAACCTCCTCTCCCTCGCCACCCCTGCCATTGCCTATCCCCTCTCAATAATCCTAAATATCTCATTCTCTACTGCCTCTGTCCACTTTCCATGGAAACATGCAGTGGCCCTCCCTCTACCCAAAGAGGCTGACCCCTCACCCCCTGGCAACTGTTGCCCCATTTCTCTTCTCCCTACCCTTGCCAAGCTACAAGAACATTTAGTCCTCTTCCCAGCTCACCACTTTTCTATCTGACACCTCCTTTTTCACCCCTTTCAATCTGGATTTAGGAAAAAACACTCAACCACCACCTCTCTCCTAAGGCTCACTGACTCCATCCTAACTGGGATGGACAATGGCCAAATCACCTCTGCCATTTTTGTTGACCTGACCAAGGCCTTCAACATCATCTCCCGTTCCCTTCTCCTTGACTCCCTTCCGGCAGCTGGTCTATCTCCCTCTGCCACTAACTGGTTCAAGACCTACCTTACTGGCCAAATCCAATCAGTTAAGATCATGGACATCATTTCCCCTTCCCTCCCGATTACCACTGGCATCCCCCAGGGTTCTGTACTAGGGCTCCTCCTATTCTCCATCTTCTTAAATGACCTTCCCTCCATTTGCTCCCTCTCCTCCACTGTACACATGTATGCCAATGTTACGGTCCTGTATGCATCTGGCTCCTGTCCTGCTAAGGCTACAACCAGCTTGCAACAAGACTTTGACAGGGTTTAGCTCTGGTTTGCTAACCATCAACTTTTCCTCAACACCAAGAAGACTGTCTCCGTGACCTTTGGCACAAGGCAGAGACTCTCTAGCAGGAGTTCAGTTAACTCCATTTTGGGAGTATTTGACTTCCAAAAATAAGGCAAAAACTTCCAAAATAAAGGGGAAGGAAGTCACTGACTTTCAAAAGTAAAACAAAAAATCAGATGGCTGCCAAAACCACAGTCATGGAAGTCAAAGAATGATGGATGTTTCTGAAAGAAATAGTATTTTACAACTAATATTTATATTAATATCCCTAATTGATCCTTCCTAGAATACTGACTTCCAAAATGTGGGTTGCAGGAAATAATTTGACTTCCAAGGAATTGGAATGACTTCCAGATTTTAACTCACTGAAGTTTTAGACTTCCACTAAAAATAAATTAACTGAACTCTTGCTCTCTAGGCTTCCCTCCCTGCCCACTTGCCATACCCTAGATGGGACTTTACTTGAGGACACATCCTCCTTCTGGTACCTAAGTGTTTGGTCGGTCCAACACCTAAACTTCTCTGAACATATTGATGCCATCCAGAAAAAACTGTGCCCCAAGCTTGGAGCCCTGTTCAGGAACCGTAGTTGCATCCCTCCTACAGCTAGGTGTGAACTTGTTCAAAAGATAATACTGCCCATTTTTGACTACTGTGATGTAGTCTACGGTGCTGCTCCCAAGTCTTCCCTGGCCAGATTGGCTACCCTTTTCAATTACTTCTGCCACTTTGCCCTGGATGCTCCCTCTCGCACCCACCTCTGCGATCTTTATCATTCCCTATCCTTCTCCTCTCTTACAAATAGGCAACTCTCCCACTGCATTAAATTCACCTCCAAGCACTGGCTGGGTGAGCTCCCCCCCTACCTCTTCTCCTCATTTATAACCTCCCCACCCTCCCACTCCCTTAGATCAACTGACTCCCTAACCTGGTGGTCCCCGTAGATCCACCCTTATCGGCCAATCTGGCTACTCTCACCGCCCCCCAAACATTTGGAATTCCCTCCTCCCTCAAATCTGTCACTCATCCTCCTCCTACTCCATCAGTTCTGCCCTCAATAACTACCTTGCAGCACCTAGCTGTTCTGCCATGACTTTCCCTAATTCCCCCCTCTAAGCCAAAGACAAACCCTACCCCCTGTCAGTACCCTCACTCTGTCCCTGATGCACCCCCACCCCTGCAATTTATGTATTTATTTATTTATTTGGATTTTGGTAACCAGGTAAGCCCATTGAGACCAGAGGTCCCTTTTTCAGGAGCGACCCAGAATTAGTTACATAAAGAGATATTTAAAGGCAATATTTACAGTAATTACATAAATACACAAATATACATTGCGACAGCATACAGGGATAGGACAATCAGGCTCACAATTAGACTTCAGTCATGATTTACAGCTATTACATTAGTTTCATAGATAAACATTAGTAAACAGCATCCAGTAGTAGACATCGGGTTCACATTCAGACACCTGGTTACCCACCAGTAAGAAGGGTAGTTAGCCAGCACAAAGGATTAACGTTGTAGGCTAGGCAGAATAAAGACAGGATGGAGGGAGGTTCAGAGCAGTTCAGCAGGCATAAGACCAAGGCTTGGGAGCTAACGGTTGCAGCCACAGAGACTGAGATTGAGAAGATAAAGTTTGAGTCCAGACTTGAACTGGTTAAGGGTGGGAGAGTCAGTCAAACTAGCTGGAAGGGAGTTCCATAGGTGGGAAGCAGCAAATCTGAAAGAGCGTTTGCCTTGGTTGGAGCGTATCCGAGGGATGTCCAGTAGGTGTTTCGTGGATGATCGCAAGGTTCTGGTTTGTTCTTTAGGGGAGAGTAGTCCTCTAAGATGGGGAAGGGGACCTAGGGTAGAGAACTTTATCCAATTCCAAATTCCAGAAATTCCAGCTCTCCTTCCCTTCCCCCAACTCCCTCCCCTACTGGCCACCCTTGCACACTTACTGTGTTTCTCTGCACCAAAAGTTGTACCAAGAGTTTGTCCCCACTCAACCCTCCACCCCTTCCTCCCCCCAAAGTCTCCTCCCATCACTGTCCCCTTGCAGGGTGTTTCTGCATCCTGAAAGGGCTCCTTCTGTGACTTGGCCCCTCTTCTGTCTCACTAAACCTTTCTTCTGGCCTTCCTTAAACCTTATCAGACTCCCAGCATCCTGAAGCATACTCATCCTTACTGCCTAACAGCCTGCTTCCCTCCTATCGTGCTCCACCTCTGCCTTGTGCAGGCAGGGTTCTCAGCATACTGAAGTGGTCAGGCCCCGGCAGTTCTCTCTTCCTCCCCCCCCTCTACCTTTCCCCCTCTTCCTCCACTGCCTGTCCCCTGAAGGGGTTCTCAGCTCCCCTGGGGTCTTAGCTCTTGATAAGCCCTTACCTCTCTCTCCCCTTTCTCTATTTACCCTCTCCACCGCTCTCCTACTTCCTCCACAACTTCACCCTAATGCTTGCCTTGCACCATCCCCTAGCAGGGTTATCAACATCTGGAACTGGTCAGAAAGTCATCTGTCTCTCCTCTCCTCCTTCCCTTCCACCCCCCTCTGCTTAGCACCCATCACCTCCCCTACCCTTGCCCTAAATCGACCTCTGGCTGGTTTCTTACTATCCTGTAAGACATGAATCTTAAATGCCTCTCACCTCCCTTTCCTCCCACTCCCCGCTTCTTGGCCTTGGTTCTGGCTAACCCCAACCTATTGCACTTCTAGACAAATTTACACTTCTGTCTTACCTTAGCTAACTTGCACTGTCTGTGTTACTCCCTGTTAGCTTCTCCTAGATCAACTACTTGAACTCCATTCAGCCATAATCAAGCTACTCATTTATGTGTCACTTAGAGTTTACCGTTAAATGTAATTTTGTGCTATTGTATTCACCAAGTTCTAACTGTTATCATTGTGCCTGTCTAGTTCAAAACTGTTAGCACCCTGCTATTTCATTGCGTCATTACAGTTTACTCACTGTTATTTGAATGCAATCATATGTAAATCTTTGTTAGTGCTCCAAATCTATGTATACTATCCTCATGTTTCCCTTCCCCCCAGGTTGCACCAGGAGACGAGCAACCTATTGCCCAGTGTGCCTTCCTGGTGAAACATTTCAATAAATAAATAAATAAATAAATAATAAAATAATTTTTGGGGGACATATTCAGAGCTGACCGGATGCGCGCACAAAATGATGTGCCAGACAAGTAAAATGGGCCGTCTGGCTCTGGCGCTATATTCAAACAAATTGCACAATCTGTTTGAATATTGGACCCTGGATGTGTGGAACACAGAAAGTGGGCACCAGACATGGCGTGGTGCATCCAAGGTGTGGAGCTGAAGACTGCCCACAGGGGAATGCATGGCACATACCTGTATGCGCCGCAGCCCCCAAGGGTGACATTCAGCCCAGACATGCAAATGAGCCCATTGGGCATGCAAGGCGCAAAGAGGCTAGTTGCATGCTCATTATGGGCTCATTTGCATGGTTGTGCCTGGCAGAATGTGCCGGGCCAGTCCCCCCAAGCCCCGAGCACTGTAACAATAAAAAAACACAACCCTGATTCCAGTTCCATACTGTAGGGACCCCCTCCCCAGCCCCAAGCTGTGTTAAAACACATAATAAAGCCCCTATCCCATTTCCATAGTGTAGGGACCCTCCCCAGCCCCAAGCAGTGTTAAAATAAATAATAAACCCCCGATCCCCATTCTCTGGTGTCTAGTGGTCCCCTCACCCCCACCTTGGTAGGCAATACGCTACCACCCCGCTACCCCTGTCCCAACCCGTGCCGGCGACTGGCACACCCCTCCTCACCCTGCAGTGCCCAGATGCCAACTTGATCGGTCACAAAGAGCGTACAGTAAATAGTATGCACTAATTGGTTGTTCAAATAACATGAAGTCTTGCTGTGTTCTGACTATATACAGTTAGCCCCAGCACTTGAACTGCTCAAGAGAGGAAAGAGTTAACTTTATGCAGAAGCATAGAACATTGAGCTCAATCTCAGTTTTCAAACCTCTGTCTCTGGTACTCTGTAGTGTAACTGTCAGATTTCTTACTCTGCCTAACTGTGAAGTCGCTCCGGAGATCCCTCCTGCGCTTCGATTCGGTAAAAGTTTGAATCGGTCATTTTTTTCAATCGCAACTCCTGATTTTTCTTCGGTATGCTTACCTCTGTCTTGGTACAGTAAATGGTAGTAGTAGATAGTGTTTATTTTGGTGATTTGTTGGAAATTGTTTTGCCTTCGGTTCTTTTCCGGTCGGTCCAGTTCAGAACCGAAACTTATTGTGATTTGTTTGTTTTTGTCTGTTAATTCTGTGATTTTCCAGTACTTATCGGTTCCTAAAAAAAAATCCGGTATTTCTGGGATTTTTTTAACCAATTCGCGGACACAGTTGGAACTGATAAGTTTTTAGTTGCCTGGCTTAAACACTGACAATGATGACTTTTTTTGAATTTTCGGCATGTCTGAGAAACCCAAAAAGAAAATCGGGTCCACTGGGTTTCAGCACTGTACCGAGTGTAAGGAGGCCTTTGTTCAGGCTGATCCTCACCTCATCTGTGTGTATTGTTTGTGGTTTGACCACCTCAAAGAAGACTGCCAACTCTGTAAGAACTTCCCCAAAGCCACTCTGGAAAAACATTTGAGTAGGCTGAGGGAGAGGGAGGCCAAGAAGTACGCTGACCCGGATGGCCAGCCCGGTTCAGTTGTGGCCGAACCTGAAAAGATGCCCACTGACCTGTGGGATACCTCTTTGGGCAAAATGAGAGCTGACTCTGCGGAGTCAGTTTCATCAAAAAGGAAATGAAAGTCAGCCGGTTAGGATCCTACACCCCATGTTCTGACCGCTGAGGAAATAGCGAAAGCGATTACTATAGTGCAATCGCTTTGCCCGGTTCCAACCGAACCGACACTGGTTCAGAGTCGATCAGTTCGGTCAGAAGTAGCTGCTTCAGCTATAGATTCTGAAGCATACTATGATGGTGATTGGGAGGAGGATGAAGATTATGAAGAAGAGCAATATGAAGGACTAGATGAGCCAGTAGAGCCTGACATTTCCCCAGCCAGGCCTTCTCAGGCTTCTCCTCCCAGGCTTTCTGAGTCCCCTTCCCATTTCTTATATTACAAGAAAATGGCTGAGAATCTTCAGCTTCCTATGGAAGAGGCTGAACAGGATCAGGAAGAACCTGACTATCTGGAAATGATGGATGTCCCAGACTCAAAAAGAGTGTCAATCACCTTACACAAATCCTTGGGAAAGCAGACACAAAACATTTTACAGTTTCCTACTTCCATTCCTCCTGTAGAAAAAAAGAATGGACAGGAGGTATGCTTTGTCAGGTCCTGGGATGGAATTCCTTTCAAATCATAGCAGTAATGTTGGGGTGGTGCAAGCTGCAGCCTGTGACAAGGCTAATATTCCCCTGGCATCTCACCCCCAAGATAAGGAGTCCAGGAAAGTGGATGCAATGGCAAAAAAAACAGTACTTGGCATCCTCGTTGGGATTCAGGTAATCAAATTACACGGTATATACAGCCAGGTACCAGAAATCTATGTGGGATATGGTTCTGGAGCTGGCTAGGAATGCCCCTCTCCAGCTAGCCAAGGAGCTGGAGCAGGTGGTTGCACATGGTATTGAGGCATCCAAGGTGCAATTCCACACTGCTGTAGACTCAAATGATGTTCATTCCAGGGTCATGGCTACATCTATCTCCATGAGGAGATTTGCTTGGCTTAGGTGTACCAGCCTCTAACAGGATACCCATACTAAGGCCATGGATTTTTCTGTAACTGGTAATTCTCTCTTTGGAGACCAAACAGAGAATTACAGGAAGAAGATGGATGAATACAGGACCACCTATAGGAGTGCTACAGCCAAAGAAAAGCAGACCACTCCCCAGAGGCAGCAGTTTAGGGACCTGGTCAGGCCTTTTCACAGGCCTTTTTACCAAGCTCAGGCCTTCTCCTCTTCTTTCCAGCAGAGGGGGTTCTTTAGGGGAAGAGGCAGATGAGAGATGACTAGGACCCCATCATCCACTAAGTCTAAGCCCCCTGCCAAGCAGACACCCTGAGGTGTCGGTCAGGGTCACCTCCCCAGTTCCAGTAGGGGGCAGGCTGGTTCACTACTCCCAGGCCTGGGAGTCTATTACTTCAGACAGATGGGTCCTGGAAGTAGTTAACCAGGGACTTGCTCTCAGTTTCAAAATGTTTCCAAAAATGAGAGCAAGGTCCTTCAGTCCTCCCTCTCCCTTGGAGACAAAGGCCTTAGAGGCAGAAGTCTCCTCTCTTCTGCTTCTGCAAGCAGTAGAGAAGGTACCTCTTTGTCACAATGGAAAAGGACTGTATTCCAGATACTTCCTTACCCCAAAAAAGACAGGGGAGTGGTGACCCATCCTAGACTTAAGGTACCTGAACAAACATTTAACAAAACCAAAATTCAAGATGGTGACTCTGGGAGTAATTCTTCCCTCTCTGAGACCAGGAGACTGGCTAGCTTCTCTGGATCTCAAGGGTGCCTACTTCCACATACCTATCAGACATTCCCACAGAAAGTACCTCAGCTTCGAGTTGCCCTCAGGCCATTACCAATTCAAAGCTATGCCTTTCGGTCTAACATCTGCTCCAAGGGTGTTCACCAAGTGGCATTCCTCAGGAGACAGGGTATCCTTCTGTTCCCATACCTGGACGACTGGTTCCTAGTGGGCCAGTCCTCAGATCAAGTCAAGTCAGCCTTAGAGGTCACTCAAAGACTCCTGGAATCCCTGGGTTTCATTCTGAATCTAGAAAAGTCTGTTCTGGAACCAGCCCAGCTTCTCACCTTCTTAGGGGTGGAAACAGACATTATTCAGGCAAGAGCATTTCTCCCTCTCTCAAGGGTTCAGTCCCTGGTCACTCTGGCTTCCTCTTTTCATCCTCTAGTTTCTCATTCAGCCAGACACTTTCTGCAGTTGTTTGGCCACATGGCAGCATCTACAGCTGTGGTCCAAGGAGCAAGGTTTCAGATGAGAGATATTCAGTTTCATCTCAGATCTTATTGGTCTCAGAAAAAGAGACCCTCTCTCCAAATTGGTTCCAGTGTCTCAAACTCTAGTTCAGGTCCTCCAGTGGTGGCTGGAGGAGGACATTCTTCGACAAGGTGTCCCATTTATCAGTCAGGCTCCTTCCATGATTCTCACCACAGATGCCTCCCTACTCGGTTGGGGGACTCACCTAGATCACCTTACAGCTCAGGGTACCTGGTCACACCAGGAGTCCCTTCTACACATAAACCTTCTCGAACTGAGAGCTGTCTTTCTAGCACTTCAGACATTCTCAACGGTTGTTCAAGACAAAGTGGTGCAGATCAGGACAGACAATACCACAACCATGTGGTATATCAACAAGCAGGGGGGCAGTCGGTCCTCGGCCTTGTTCACAGAGGCCATGAAAGTATGGTCTCTAGCTTATTCCCTTCAGGCTTCCCTGATGGCTGTGCATCCCCCAGGGAAGGACAACATTCTAGCAGATGCTCTCAGCAGGATTTCCCAGGGCCATCATGAATGGACCCTGAACCCTCTAGTTCTTCAAGTCATTTTCAAGAGATGGGGCACTCTAGAGATAGATCTGTTTGCAGCCCCAGACAATCATCAGCTTCCTCTTTATTGTTGCAGACCACCTCTTCTGGGTCCTGTCCCTCAGGATGCTCCTTTACTGAATTGGACAACCAGATTTCTGTATGCATTTCCTCCCTTTCCTCTGATATTCAGGATCATAATCAAGATCAGGTCTCAACCTTGCAAAGTGATTCCGGTGGTTCCAGATTGGGCCAGACAGCCTTGGTATCCTTTGCTGTTGTCTCTGTCAGTAACAATGCCTTGGTGTCTTCCCAGACAGTACAATCTCCTCACCTCCTCCCAGGGGAGGATTCTGTATCCCAACCTTCAGACTCTCAGGCTCAAAGGCTGGCTCTTGAAGAGTTAGAATATGCAAGCTTGCATTTTTCCCAATTAGTCTTGGATATTTTAAAGGTTAGCAAGAAACCTGCTACTAGAAAGACTTTCAACTCCAAATGGAAAAGATATGGGTTTTGGTGTTCCCAAAAGCATGTCAAGCCAGAGCTGGCTGATATTGCCACTGTTTGGATTATTTGGTGCATCTTAACAGTTTAGGCCTCCTGCCTACTACTCTCAAGGTACATTTGGCAACTGCATCTGCCTTCCTTTCTGTTGGTAAGGGATCTTCCCTAGCTTCTCATCCAGTTTTTTTTTAACTTGTAATTTATTTATTTAGCAATGATAACATAGTTTTACAGGCTTTTTTCGGTTTTCAAGTTGTACAATTGGGATTCATCAGGACAAAGAAGTATGCTACTCCAGCATGGTTTCTTATGATAACATTTCTTCTTATAATTTTGTTAGTTCTATAGAAAACTCCTTTCCTTAACAATCATGTAAGTTACGTTCTGAACTTATCTTCAAGCTAAATTCTACCTTGTCTTATATATGGAGATCATAAATTATTATTAATAGTGAAGTTGCTTACCTCGGACTTAACTATTCCGTACAAGTATTGCTGTTGTGTATAAAAGGTATCTATCCTAGAATATGATTTATGGACTGGGTAGTAAAAGTGAAGTCTCTCTCCTTCCCATGTTGACTTCTCCATATATCTGTCAGCCCTCGTTCTTTAGTTAAACTGTTTAAGGTCTTTGTTGCCTGGGCATTTGTTACTGTAATTCCTACAGATCTATCTAGATAGGGGTTCTTAACTGTATTTAAGTTCCCTCCCATTATTATTTGTCCTTCTTGAAACCCTGCCATCTTATGTAGAACTTTAGTCAAGAACTCTTCTGGATTCTGGCTAGGAGCATATATGCTTACTAAATGTATCAATGAGCCCTTTAAATTTCCTGTGATCCTTACAAAACAGCCCTTCAGTCCTGTTTCCACTGATTTTATTTGGAATGGTAAGTCTTTCTTAATTAATATCACTACCCCCGCTTTACTAGGATTCGTAGAAGCTGCTGATTCCACCTTTCCTACCCAACCCTGCTTTAATTTTTCACATTCGGTCCCTGTCAAATGTGTTTCTTGTAAAAAGACTATGTCCCCTCTCATTCATTTCAGTTCTCCCAACAATCTTGTTCTTTTTACTGGAGAATGTATTCCTTTTACGTTATATGAAATTATGTTAATTTCCCCTTTATTCTGTTCCAGTTGCTTTGTTTCTTCCCCCCTTTCCCACCATATCCAACTCCCACTTTGTTTTCTGGCACACTCTTTTATTTGGTATCTTCTCTCCTAACCCATCCCTCTCTAATCCCCTAAAGCTTCTATTTTTTTCCCTTCCTGCAAAGCTGTGGTTCTTTCTTTAGTTCTATCCTTCTTTTTATGACCCTTTGTGCAACCTTTTTAAACCCATTGTAAAAGAAACTACGTCTTCCAAATTTAACATAACAATAAACCAACATATTAACTTTCTTCTTTTAACACCACGGGAAGTTAACAGGTCTCCAACTGGAGAAACTCTAGATAGTGCTTTGTTCTTCCTAGGTTAAGTTTAAACCTCGGAAGGGTAACGAGTCAGCCTAGTAGCTCCTCTCCCTCCATGTAGTGGCCTAAGTAGGCCTGTTATCCCTCTCTCAGGATGTAATCTGCACAGAGAATGTCTCCCCTGGCAGGTTCAAATCCTAGTCAACTTATACAGGAAGCTGTTGTTCAGACAATAAAACCCTTTTCGTACCTCCCCCTCTCCTTTGGCTTTCCATTTCTTTATGTCTTTTTCCTCCCCCCACCCCCATCTTTACAGGACCTTAGTATTGTTAATTCTAATATCTTTCAAGCTATGTAACTCCATTCCCCCCTTTCTTTGAGTCTTTACTATTTTTAAACTCTTCTCATTAATTACTCCTCATGTATTTTAATCTCTTTAGTGTCCATCTGTTTCTTTTTCCTCCACCTGATTTCAATATTCTGCCTTCATATTTAATAGTTCCCAGTTACAGCTTATCATTCAGCCATTGTATATAGTGTCATTAGTCAGTCTTACTACTTCATTCATTCCTTAAGTCACCTCCATTGATCTCTCCTCAGTTTCTCCAGTGTTCTTCTCCATTTCAATTCTCTGGTTTCTGGTATCTGTCCCTCACATCTCCATGTGGTGCAGCAAACTATTTAAGTCTCTAGCCAGTCCCTTTGGGAGTGCTCCCAGCATGTCCCTTCCGGTTTTGCCTCCTACCCTATTCCAGGCTTCACCTTGTAACCTTAGTTTCAATTCCTCCATCTCCAAGTCTGGCATTTGTATTTTCCAACTTCTCAACAAAGGTGCTGCCTCAACCAGAGCGAGGAGAATACTTTAACTCCTTCTGAAGTATGGATCTTCAATTTCGCTTCAAAATTTTACTGTGCCTTGATTCCTATTCTCTTCTTGATTTCTTTAACTATTCTCCTAATCCTTTGCCTCTCCCCTTGTAATGAGGGAGAAAAGTCATGATCAAAAAATATCTGTGTGCCTTCATATTTAATCTCTTTCTGTCTCCATGCTTCTTGAAGGATATAGTCCTTGGTCTGATAGTATACCATGCGCACTATAATTGATCATGGTCAGGCCTGAGAATTAGTTGGTCTTGGGCCTAGTGATCTATGGGCTGTGTCCATTTCATAATGGAAGTCAGTAGGAAGGGAGAGCGTGGATCGAAGAACCTGCTGCACAAAATCTGTTAGCGATGGGAATCCTTCCTCTGATCTTTCTGGTAAACCATGCAATCTAAAGTTGTTTCTCCTCGCTCTGTTGTCTATATCCTCCATTTTGGACCATGATACTCGGTCCTGTTTCATTAGGTACAACAAGAGTCGGCTCGAAGTATCTTGAGTCTCCCCTATCTCTGATATCTTGGTTGTGTTCTCTGTCACTTTTTGATTTACAATCTTTAAATCTTGTCTATGATCCACCACTGTAGATTCAATCTTTTGAACTGAATGAAGCATTTGTTTTAGGGTGCGACTAGTTTTCTGGATCTGAACATCTGCATAGCACAGCTTATGCAGCCCCCTTTTGAGCCTTTATCCTCAGCTGAGTTGAAATACTTGACTTGGAAAACTGTATTCCTGGTAGCCATTACCTCTGCCAGGAGAATCAGTGAATTACAGGCTTTATCAGTGGAACCTAATTTCATCTCATTTCACAGGGATAAGGTGGTCCTTCGTATCAACAGAAAGGGACCTGCAGAAACTTGAAGAATGGTCAGGGATTTGGCAGTTGAAATTCAATGCAAAGAAGTGCAAGATAATGCATATGTGGCACAAAACCAGCACAATATATCAGTTGGAGGGTGAGGATATAGCATGCACCAAGTAGGAAAAGCATCTTGGGGTTATCATCTCTGATGACCTCAAGGTAGGGAAACAGTGTGACAAGGCAGCAGGTAAAGCAAATAGGATGCTGGGATGCATAGGCAGGGGCATCACCAGCAGGAAAAGGGAGGTCATAATTCTAGTATACAAGACACTAGTGAGGCCCCACCTGGAGTACAGTGTACAGTTCTGGAGACCTTACCTACATAAGGACATAGACAGGGTAGAGAAGGTTCAGAGGAGGGCAACAAAGATGGTTCATGGATTGCATCACAGGTCCTATGAGGACAGGTTGAAGGAACTGAACATGTACTCCCTGGAGGAGAGGAGGGAGAGAGGGGATATGATAGAGACATACAAGTATCTTACAGGGAGGAACAGGGTGCATGAATACACTATTTTTAAGTGAAAAAGATGTTCCAGGACTAGAGGGCATGGGATGAAGTTGGAGGGAGGACGATTCAGAGGAAACGTGAGGAAGAATTTCTTCACAGAACGGGTGGTGGACAAGTGGAACACCTTGCCAGAGAAAGTGGTGGGGGCTGAAACAATCACGGGATTTAAGAATGCATGGGATAGACATAAAGGAATTCTGGAGGTCAGGGGTAAGGGGGCAACAGACTTCTAGGAAAACATAAACTGAACTAACAAGCGCAAATGGGCAGACTGAGTGGGCCATAGGCCCTTATCTGCCGACACTGTCTATGTATCTATGTATAAAGTTTCTTCCTAAGGTGGTATCAGACTTTCATTTGAATCAGTCTATGTCATTGTCTGTATTTTTCACTGATCATTCTTCCTCTGGGGAGAGAAGATTACACAGTCTAGATGTAAAGAGGGCTCTTAGTTACTACGTGGATCATACTAAGGCCCACAGGAATGAGTGTTCAAACAACATGAAGTCTTGCTGTATTCTGACAATCTGCAGTTAGCTCCAGCCTTTGAACTGCCCCAGAGTGTAGAGGGTTAATTTTCTATGTAGTGCATAGAACGTTGAGCTCGAGCTTGGTTGAGGTCTCTGTCTGCAGCACTTTGAAACCTAACCGTCGGATTCTTTACTCCACCTCACTGAACAGTCACTCCAGAGAGTTCTCCTTCTGCTCAGTTCAAAGTCTGTTAAAGTGTTGGTTTTTCTGCTTAACTCCTGTAGTATTACAGTTCAGGGCTCTGTCTGCAGTACAGCAAGTACTTTCGGTAGTTGTTCTGGGTTACCTGTGGAAATTGTAAACAACTTTTCTCAATCCCACATATTTGAATTCTGTGTGTTTTCCTTTAGTGTGTGGTTACCGGTCCTTATCAGTTTTAAAAAAAAATGTGTTTTAACGTTTTTTTCCAATACCCGTAACAAGGTTAGAAACTGATAAGGGAGTCTTGCCTGGTGGTTGCCAAAAAAAAAGGGTAAGTTTGGTTAGGTTGGCCATGTCTGAGAAACCCAAGAAAAAAAACAGGCCCACTGGGTTTCAACACTGCAGTGAGTGTGGGGAGGTCTTTGCTAAGGCCGATCCCCACGCCACCTGTGTTTACTGTCTGGGGTTTGACCACCTCGACACAGACTGCCAAATATGTAAAAACTTCACAAAGTCTACCCTGGAAAAAAGATTACGTAGACTTAAGGAAAAGGAGGCCGAGAAGTCTGCTGACCCGGATGGTCAGCCCGGTTCGGTGCCGACCGAACCAGAAGGAGTGCCCTCTGACCAGGGTGATACTTCTTCGGGCAGGAGGAGAGCCAATCCTGAGGGATCGGTTCCTACAAACAGGAACTGTAAAGAAAAATCAGCCAGTTCCTATCCGGAGTTTCATGTTCCAACTGCTGATGAGATTGCCCGAGCGATTCGGATTGTTGAATCGCTTCGCCCAGTTCCGTACGATCTGGCTCCATTAGCTAGGGGTTCGGTTTGGTTGGTTCCTCCGGTTCAGGATTATGCCCCTGAAGATTTTTATGAACCGGAATTTGAGGAGGAGGGGGATTACGAGCAAGATGATGAGTATGATGGAGCAGAAAGTCTGGATGTGCCCATTGAACCGGACATCTCCCCAGACAAACCTTCTGGTGTTTCCCCTTCTAGGCTCTCTGAGTCCCCTCCCCACTATCTGTTCTACAGAAAAGTGGCTGAAACCCTCCAGCTCCCTATGGAGAAGGCTACAGAGGATCAAGAGGAGCCTGATTTGGTTGAAATGATGGACATCCCAGAGTCCAGGAGGCTGTCTATTCCCCTACACAAATCTTTTGGGAAACAGACACCAAAAAATGTTAAAGTCTCCAAATTCTGTACCTCCTGTTGATAAAAGAATGGACAAGAGGTATACCTTATCAGGCTCAGACACAGAGTTTTTCTAACAACAATGCAGCCATGTTGGGGTCGTGCAGACTGCAGCCTGTTATAGGGCTAATGTTCCCTTGGCTTCACACCCCCCAGATAAAGACTCCAGGAGGATGGATGCCTTGGCAAAGAAACAGTACATGGCATCCTCTTTGGGACTCAGACAGGCTAATTATATGGCCTATACAGCCAGGTACCAGAAGTCCAGGTGAGACACTGTGCTGACACTGGCTACACAGGCCCCCCCCAGGTGGCCAAGGAGCTGGAGAAGGTGGCTCCTGATGGGCTTGAGGTATCTAAGGTACAATTTCATGCTGCTGTGGACTCCAATGATGTGTAATCAAGAGTCATGGCTACATCTGTGGCTCTTCGGAGAATGGCTTGGCTCAGATGTACTAGCTTCTCACAGGACACCCAGGCTAAGGCCATGGATTTCCCTGTGGAAAGTAATTCTCTGTTTGGGGAGCAGACAGAGAATCACATGAAAAAGATGGAGGAATATAGGACCACTTATAGGAGTGCACAGACCAAGGAGAGGCAGGCAGCTCCTCAAAGGCAGTAATCTAGGGGCAGACCTTTTCATAAGCCTTTCTACCAAGCACAGGCCTCTTCTCCATTTTCTCAGAGGGGGGGTTCTTCAGAGGGAGAGGCAGAAGGGGGATGAGCAGGGCTGTATCCACTCCTCAGCCTAAGGCCCCTGCCAAGCAGACACCCTGATGATCTGCCCAGGTCGACTCTCCTATCCCTGTCGGGGGCAGACTGGCTTACTTCATCCAGAACTGGATGTCTGCTACTTCAGACAAGTGGGTCCTGGAAGTAGTAAGCCAGAGACTGGTTCTCAGCTTCAAAAAATTTCCAAAGATGAGAGCCAGATCTTTTCCACCTGCAAGTCTCTCCGACACCCTTGCCCTAGAGGCAGAGGTATCATCTCTTCTGGCCTTAAGAGCCATAGAGAGAGTTCCTACACTACACCGGGGCAAAGGCCTGTACTTCAGGTACTTCCTTACCCCAAAAAAGACAGGGGGAATGGCGTCCCATCCTAGATCTAAGATACCTGAACAAACATCTTTTAAAACCAAGGTTCAAGATGGTGACTCTGGGAATAATTCTTCCTTCCCTAAGGCCAGGGAACTGGCTAGCCTCCCTGGACCTCAAAGATGCCTACTTTCACATCCCCATCAGGTGCTCCCACAGAAAGTACCTCAGGTTCAAGTTGTTCTTAGGCCATTATCAGTTCAAAGCAATGCCCTTCGGTCTAACATCAGCTCCAAGGGTTTTCACAAAGTGCCTGGTAGTAGTAGTTGCCTTTCTAAGAAGGCAAAAGATTTCCAATTTTCCATATTTGGACGACTGGCTCATAATGGGTCAGTCTCCAGACCAGCTCAAGTCAGACCTGCAAGTGACTCAGCAAGTGCTCACTTCCCTGGGATTTCTTTTCAGCCTCCCCAAGTCAGTTCTTGAACTGGCGCAGCTTCTTACCTTTATAAAGGCAGAGCTAGATACTGTCAAAGCAAGAGCCTTTCTTCCCCTGGAAAGGGCAAGAGTTCTTATAGAACTGGCTTCTTCTTTCAGCCTTCAGGTGTCCCGACCAGCAAGGCACTTTCTTCAGCTCTTGGGCCACATGGCAGCTTCTACAGCGGTGGTTCAAGGAGCAAGATTCCAGATGAGGGACATTCAGGTCCATCTGAGGGCCTTTTGGTCCCAAAGGAAGGATCCTCTTACCAAACTGATTCCAGTGACTCGGTCACTGATCCAAGCTCTTCAATGGTGGCAGGCTCAGGACAATTTAAGGCAAGGGGTCTCATTTGTTGCTCAGCCTCATTCAGTGGTCCTTACCATGGATGCTTCCCTCTTGGGGTGGGAAGCCCATCTGGGGGCTCTCACAGCCCAGGGACTGTGGTCCCCTCAGGAATCCCTACTTCATATCAATCTCCTGGAACTCAGGGCAGTTTCTCTGGCCCTGTAGGATTTCTCTCAGTCAGTGCAGAACAAGGTGGTTCAGTTCAGAACAGACAACACCACCACCATGTGGTACATCAACAAGCAGGGAGGCACTTGGTCCATGGCGTTGTGCATGGAAGCCATGAAATTGTGGTCCATGGCTTATTATCTGCAGACTTCTCTGATAGCAGTCCACCTTCCAGGGAAGGACAATGTGCTAGCAGATGCACTGAGCAGGATCTCCCAGGGCCATCACGAATGGTCCCTGGACCCTCTGGTGTTGAAAGTGATTTTTTCAAGATGGGGCACTCCAGAGATACATCTCTTTGCAGCCCCAGACAATCACCAGCTTCATCAGTTTTGTTGCAGACCCCCCAGTCTTGGGCTCAGTCCCTCTGGATGCTCTGGCGTTGAAATGGGAAGGGAAATTTCTCTATGCCTTCCCTCACTTTCCTCTACTGTTCAAGGTTCTTGTCAAGGTAAGGTCACAATCCTGCAAAGTGATTCTGATTGCTCCAGATTGGGCCAGGCAGCCCTGGTACCCCCTCTTACTATCCCTAGCAGTCCATCTTCCCCTGCCTCTTCCCAGGAATTACAATCTATTAACCTCCTCTTAGGGGAGGATCTGGTACCCCAGTCTTCGGTCTCTCAATCTCAAGGCATGGCTCTTGAAGAGTTAGAGTATGCAGATTTGCATCTGTCCCAAGGGGTCTGGATATTCTCAAAGCCTCTCAAAAGCCTGCCACCAGAAAGACTTATAACTCCAAATGGAAAAGATTCAGCATTTGGTGTTCCAAGAAGCATATATTTCCAGACACTGCTGAATTGCCTACAGTTCTGGACTATATGGTCCATCTTATTGGCCTAGGCCTCAGACCAGCTACTCTCAGGGTGCACTTGTCAGCTGTCTCTGCTTTCATGTCAGTGGGAAAGCCTTCCTCACTGTCATCTCACCCTGTATTCTGTAAATTTTACAAGGGATTGCTTCATACCAGTCCTCCCTTTAGGGATCCTGCCCCTGCCTGGGACTTAAATGTTTGCATTGCTCAACTTATGCAACCCCCTTTTGAGCCTATGTCCTCAGCAGAGCTTAAGTACTTGACTTGGGAAAACTGTGTTTTTGGTAGCTATTACCTCTGCCAGACATATCAGTGAATTGCAAGCCCTGTCAGTGGGACCTGCTTTTATCTCCTTTCATAGAGATAAAGTGGTCCTTAGAACCAATAGGAGGTTCTTGCCCAAAGTGGTTTCAGACTTCCATTTGAATCAGTCTATGTCTCTCCCTGTTTTCTTCACTGATCATTCTTCCTCAGGGGAGAGAAGGCTACACAGTTTAGATGTAAAAAGAGCCCTTAGCTACTACATAGAGCATACCAAGGGTCACAGGTTTGATTCCCTCCAGTTGTTTCTCACATATGGGGAAGTGGGAAAGAGCAAACCTGCCACCAAGAGAACTATTGCCAGGTGGACTGTTTCCTGTATTCAATTCTGCTATGAGAAACTGGGAAAAATTCCACCCTCAGGCCTGAGGGCTCATTCCACAAGAGGTACAGCTGCTTCCCTGGCTACTGCCAGGGATATCCCTCTGTTAGAAATTTGTCAAGCAGCCACCTGGAAAACAGTCCATTCCTTTACCAAGCATTACTCTCTGGATATCCAGGCTAGGAGTGATGCTCGGTTTGGCACAGCAGTACTTCAGAGCCTATTCCCAAAGTAGGTTCTGTCCCTCCTCCATGTAGGTATTGCTTGGCAGTCTGCAGACTGTCAGAATACAGCAATACTTATTTATTTATTTTATTTATATTTCGTTTTTGTTGACTGGGTAAGTGCACTAGACAAATCCTGCCTATTTTCAGGTACGACACAGGGGAGGGGGATACAGATGAATGCCAACTGACCTTGAACCAGATTAAGCTGTTGGTGGTATTTTTTTTTTTTTTTAGTGAATGAGGGAAATTTGGCCAGGACACCGGGGAAATTCCCCTAATCTTTTCGATAAGTGCCATGGGATCTTTAACATCCACCTGAACTACCACCAATCCAGGCAGATGGGACCTCGGTTTAACGTCTCATCTGAAAGACGGCACCTCAGAAGTGCAGCACCCCTCTCATGCTGCATTACAGTGTCAGTACTGGGATATTAACTCAAGTGCCAGATGTGGGAACTGAACCCACAGCCCTCTGATCTCCCAGCCTCAGAGGTGAGTGTGCTACCTACTGAGCCACTGACACTGCAAACTTCATGTTGTTTGAAGAAAGAATTACTCACCTTAGTAATTATATTTCTTCTAATTGAGTCTTGCTGTATTCTGACCACCCTCCCTGCCTCCCCTCTCAGAACCTGTTTTTGGGAAGTGGGTGGGCAGGCGCAGTGTTGCACCCCAGGGGTGCTTCAAGCACACCCTCCGCTTTATCTGGGTGCTTTGTATTATAAGCTTTTATTTTGGATATGTTTTAGTTTTGGGTTACCTGACTTGAGTCTTCCTTGGGAATCCAAAACTTTCTGTTGCCATTAGGCTAGTTAGATCCAGAAGCAAATGAGTTGATACCTTTTAATGGACCAACATAGATGTAACAACAAGAACAGGGGCTCTAGCTTTCGGATCAACCAGTCCTTCTTCAGAAGCTAATGGCAGTTGTTTAGAAAATACAATACTTATAACAGCTAGATCATGCAGAAAAAAACAGAAAAAAATTCCCACTGGTTTAAAATACTAATTTAAAAAATACAGAAGATGATGTCAGAGAACTTTAACAGTACCATACTGCCTTCAACCAGGAGGGTCCACAGGTCAAAGGTGCTTGGTGGAACACACATACAAAGAATCCTACTGCATATAAATTTAACTGACATAAGACAACACTGCTGAAGCAGATGACTCTTAAATCAAGCTATGAGTGGCACAGTTTATATAAGGATGTGATTACTGAAAGGCAACCCCACCCAGATTAAAAACAAACTAAAATTGTCTTAGGGCTCCAAGAAGTTTCAATGCCTGCATTATAGTCAATAATTTACCAGTAAAGTTGTCTTAAAAACATCAATGCACACTGTATGATGGTAAAATCTAGCTGGACCTGTCACCCAGCTGTACTCTCAAGCTAGATATAAGGCCCAATAAATTTCAAAAACCTGTAGTGTAGTGACAGGACTCTATAAATGATAATTTAAATATAAATTGACAGTATTAGTGTCAAACAAAATACTCTAGTCAAGGAACCTCAAAGAATTAAGACCATGTAGCCTGATATGTACTGATGTCAATATACACTGAGAATATAACAACTTGATGTACCACAAGTGTCTAAGGAATCTGAAAAAGAGATAAAAATGTAATTTCTCTCCTCCTCTTCATACAAACAATACAACCTAACCCACCCACATCAAAATAATGTGGGGGAGGGGAATACCTAGCTTTAAGGAGATGTTCTTTCTCTCTCCCTCTCCCACAGACACACACACACACTCTCTCCTAGTGAACCTTAATTCACATCTGTCACTGCAATTGTTCCCCAAAAGAATTCAACTTGTCAAGAAATCCTAAGTAAAAGGGCTCATGTCTCCTAATACCTACTGAGCAAAAACGTGACACTATTTAACCCTACTACTCTCTGCATAGTAACATTTCCAAGCATTCTGGATAGAACTACCATAAAATAAACCTGCCACCCTTCCCAGGATAAGGTAACTAGAAGTAAATATAAAGTATGTGTGTAAGACCAGAGGTCTAACATACCTACATATTCACAAATTACTACAATATTGGCCTAATGTAAAAAGATCTGCCCAGGACCCCCATGCAAATGAGATCATGCACCCCAATATGTACAGAGTTAAAAAAAACATATGTGACAGTATATGATAACACTCCTGTATGTACAGTAGCAGGCTAGGTAATCTGAATATGGTGCAGTGGACTCAATCCCACCCCCGGGCAAAGATAAAAAGTAAGGAGGAATTAATATTCATTATGTGTGTGAAGTAAGAATAGTAACACACTATAACTCCATATATCTAAATCGAGGCCTACCTCAATTTGACAGCAAGGCCCACACCTGTTATATCACATACCTCATAACACATACCCACACACACATACACACACACACACACACACACACACACACACACGCACCCACATCCCACACATGCTGAAGTCCTATCATATGCCAGTCTGAAGAAGAAGAGGTCTGTGGGTGTCAGTTTCTGTAGTGTCCCATAAAACCAAGATCGACGTTCATCCCATCTGCTACCATATTGAGATGTAAAATAAGTTTAATCTCAAAAGCTTGTCTCTGTTGTGTGTTTTTGAGATTTCCTTTAAGACCATTACTGACATATCTGAGATTGAGTGGTCAGGCTAGGAGAAGTGGTGGCCCACTGGTTTTTCAGTCTTCTTTGCTGTAATAGTATGTCTATGCGAGTTCATCCTAGTGCGGAGCTGTTGGTGTGTCTCTACAACATAACCTGTTTGTGGACATCTCTTGCACTGAATGAAATAAACCCCACATCGTGATGTGCATGTATAACTCCCCTGCACCTGGAATTGTCTGTTTTGTGATGTAACCACACAGTCTGAGGTAGAAATGAGCTCACAAGTCTTACAGGGGTGTTGATTGCAGGGTTGTGTGCCATTGTGTGACATGGTATTCTGTTCTGGGGAAAGTTTGCTCCTAATAATTAGGCTGGTTAAATTTGGTGGTTGTTTAAAAGACAGTAGTGGGAGTTCCTTAAAAATAAAATTAAGGGTTTCATCCTCACTAAATATTGAGTGGAGGTCTTTAATAATCTTACGCAAATGTTCAAGGTCTGGATGATATGTGACTACTAAGGGTATTCTGTCTGTAGCTGTTTTTTCTTTATATTGAAGTAGTTGTTGTCTTGGTACTTGCTTTGCACGTTCTGTTATCCTGTCAATTCCCCTGGAAGAGTGACCCTGCTCAATAAAGGTGTTTTTCAACATAGCCAAATGTGTATCTATGTCATCCTCATTTGAACAAATACGGCGACATTGGTGTGCTTGACTGTACATGACAGATTTTTTGTATGGTTTGGGTGATTACTTTTCTTGTGCAGGTATCTCTGTCTGTCTGTTGGCTTCCTGTAAAGACATGTATGTAAGGTTCCATCCTTAATGGTGACTGTGGTGTCCAGAAAGTTAACCTTGGTGGTAGAATACTCCAGGGTAAGCTTTATGGTAGGGTGGAGATTATTAAGTTTGTGATGAAAATCTTTGAGTGCATCTGTGCCCTCCATCCAGATGATAAACAAATTATCAATGTAACAGAAATAAGCTAGTGGTTTGTGGGGATACTGCCTTAAAAAATCCTCCTCCAAGTCAGCCATAAAGAGGTTAGCATACTGTGGAGCCATGTTGGTACCCATTGCTGTTCCCATAGTTTGAACATAATGTTTACCATTGAAGTTGAAGTTGTTATGTGTCAAAATGAATTCCATAAGTTCCCCCACCACTTCAGGGTTGATATTTTGTTCTGGTCCTTTCTCCTGTATGTATTTAAGGTATGCTGCAATGCCATTTGTGTGTGGAATATTAGTGTAGAGGATGTTACATCCATTGTCACTAAAATGGTATCAATGTGGTAAATCCTTATAACCAGAAAGTACACGCAAAAAAAGACAGCTACAGACAGAATACCCTTAGTAGTCACATGTCATCCAGACCTTGAACGTCTTCGTAAGATTATTAAAGACCTCCACTCAATATTTAGTGAGGATGAAACCCTTAATTGTATTTTTAAGGAACTCCCACTACTATCTTTTAAACAACCACCAGATTTAGCCAGCCCAATTATTAGGAGCAAACTTTCCCCAGAACAGAATACCATGTCACACAATGGCACACAACCCTGCAATCAACGCCCCTGTAAGACTTGTGAGCTCATTTCTACCTCAGACTGTGTGGTTACATCACAAAACAGACAATTCCAGGTGCATGGGAGTTATACATGCACATCACGATGTGTGGTTTATTTCATTCAGTGCAAGAGATGTCCACAAACAGGTTATGTTGGAGAGACATGCCAACAGCTCCGCACTAGGATGAACTCGCACAGACATACTATTACAGCAAAGAAGACTGAAAAACCAGTGGGGTACCACTTCTCCCAGCCTGACCACTCAATCTCAGATATGTCAGTAATGATTTTAAAAGGAAATCTCAAAAACACACAACAGAGACAAGCTTTTGAGATTAAACTTATTTTACATCTCAATATGGTAGCAGATGGGATGAATGTCGATCTTGGTTTTATGAGACACTACAGAAACTGACACCCACAGACCTCTTCTTCTTCAGACTGGCATATTATAGGACTTCAGCATGTGTGGGATGTGGTGCGTGTGTGTGTGTGTGTGTGTGTATGTATGTGTGGGGTCGTGCTGTGAGGTATGTGGTATGACAGGTGTGGGGCTTGCTGTCAAATTGAGGTAGGCCTCGATTTAGATATATGGAGTTATAGTGTGTTACTATTCGTACTTCACACACATAATGAATATTAATTCCTCCTTACTTTTTATCTTTGCCCGGGGGTGGGATTGAGTCCATTGCACCATATTCAGATTACCTAGCCTGTTACTGTACATACAAGAGTGTTATCATATACTGTCACATACATTTTTTTTTAACTCTGTACATATTGGGGTGCGTGATTTCATTTGCATGGGGGTCCTGGACAGATCTTTTTACATTAGGTTAATATTGTAGTAATTTGTGGATATGTAGGTATGTTGGACCTCTGTCTTACACACATACTTTATATTTACGTCTAGTTACCTTATCCTGGGGAGGGTGGCAGGTTTATTTCATGGTAGTTCTATTCAGAATCCTTGGAAATGTTACTATGCAGAGAGTAGTAGGGTTAAATAGTGTCACATTTTTGCTCTGTAGGTATTAGGAGACATGAGCCCTTTTACTTAGGATTTCTTGACAAGTTGAATTCCCCAGATGTGAATTAAGGTTCACTAGGGGAGAGAGTGTGTGTGTGTGTGTCTGTGGGAGAGGGAGAGAGAGAGACAGAGAGAGCATATCCTTAAAGCTAGATATTCCCCTTCCCCACATTATGGTGATGTGGGGTGGGGTAGGGTGTATTGTTTGTATGAAGAGGAGGAGAAAAATTACATTTTTGTCTCTTTTTCAGATTCCTTAGCCACTTGTGGTACATCAAGTTGTTACACCCTCAGTATATATTGACATCAGTACATATCAGGCTACATGGTCTTAATTCCTTGAGGTTCCTTGACTAGAGTTTTTTGTTTGACTCTAATACTGTCAATTTATATTTAAATTCTCATTTATACAGTCCTGTCACTACACTACAGGTTTTTGAAATTTATTGGGCCTTATACAGTATCTAGCTTGAGAGTACAGCTGGGCGACAGGTCCAGCTAGGTTTTACACATCATACAGTGTGCATTGATGTTTTTAAGACAACTTTACTGGTAAATTCTTGTCTATAATGCAGGCATTGAAACTTCATGGAGCCTTAAGACAACCTTAGTTTGTCTTTAATCTGGGTGGGGGTTGCCTTTCAGTAATCACATCCTTATACAAACTGTGCCACTCATAGCTTGATTTAAGAGTCATCTACTTCAGCACGCAGTGTTATCTTATGTCAATCAAATTTATATGCAGTAGGATTCTTTGTATGTGTGTTCCACCAAGCACCTTTGACCTGGGGACCCTCCTGGCTGAAGGCAGTGTGGTACTGCTAAACTTCTCTGACATCATCTTCTGTATTTTTTAAATGAGTATTTTAAACCAATGGGGATTTTTTCTGTTTTTTTCTGCATGATCTACTATAGCTGTTACAAGTATTTTATTTTCTAAACAACTGCCATTAGCTTCTGAAGAAGGACTGGTTGATTCAAAAGCTAGAGCACTTTGTTCTTGTTGTTACATCTATGTTGATCCATTAAAAGGCATCAAATCATTTGCTGCTGGATCTATTCTTGCAAGGACCAATACGGCTACTACCAAATCTAGATTTCATTTGGCTAGTTAAAAATTTTACAATTTCCACATAGTCAGTGAGTGGTTGCTCGTAAGAATCTGGAGGTTAGGTTTCAAAGTGCTGCAGACAGAGACCTCAACCAAGCTCGAGCTCAACGTTCTATGCACTACATAGAAAATTAACCCCCTACACTCCAGGGCAGTTCAAAGGCTGGAGCTAACTGCAGATTGTCAGAATACAGCAAGACTCCATTAGAAGAAATATAATTACAAAGGTGAGTAATTTTTTCTTCTCAGTTGTTTCTCACTTATGGAGAAGTGGGAAATAGCAAACTGCTACCAAGAGAACAATTGCCAGGTGAATTGTCTCCTGTATCCAGTTCTGCTATTCAAAGCTTGGGAAAAAGCCTCCCGCAGGCCTGAGGGTTCATTCTACCAGAGGTACAGCTGCTTCGGTCGCAGCAGCTAGAGATACACCTTTAGTGTACATCTGTAAAGCAGCCACCTGGAAGTCTGTTCACACATTTACCAAGCATTACTCTCTGGACATTCAGTCATGAAGTGATGCTAGGTTCAGCACGGCTGTGCTGCAGATCCTGTTCCCAAAATAGGTTCTGTGACTCCCTCCTCCAAGGGGGTACTGCTTAGTAGTCTGCATATAGTCAGAATACAGCAAAACTTCATGTTATTTGAAGAAAAAATTACTCACCATAGTAATGCTGTTTCTTCTAATGGAGTCTTGCTGTATTCTGACCTCCCTCCCTGCCTCCCCTCCTGGAACCTAGTCGTTTTGGGAAGTGGGTTGGTAGACACAGTGCTGCACCTCAAAGGTGTACTTGGCATGTCCTTATTTTATTAAGGGGTTTTCTGTTTTTTATTATGAATGTTTTTGGTTGTTTCACTACCTGCTTATATTCTCTTTGGGGTTCTCAACTTGAGTCTTTTGACCCTAAAAATATGTTACTGCCATTTGGCACAAAACTTTAGAAACACTTTCTACCTATTGGATTAGTTAGTTTAGTGCTTGTAAGAATCTGATGGTTACACTACAGAGTATCAGAGACAGAGGTCTGAAAACTGAGCTCAAGCTCAACGTTCTATGCTTCTGCATAGAGTTAACTCTTTCCTGTCCGGAGCAGTTCAAGTGCTGGGGCTAACTGCATATAGTCAGAATACAGCAAGACTCCATTAGAAGAAACAACATTACTATGGTGAGAAACTTTTCTTTTGACCTTTCTAAGCCAAGAGTTGCCCCATCTCTGCACCCTAACCTGAGAAGCTAATATTCGTGCAGATGGCTATACAATACCCTACAAAAAGAGCTTACTCCAAGAGGACACTGAAGACTTGATTTTATGAAAGTGTAAAAAACACAACATTGCATGGAAGGCACATGTTATTCTGCTATTTGTCTCTTACCTTTTGGCTGGAGAATTGATTGATGAGTCAATGAGAATCAATTATAAAGATCCTTTATGTTCTACTACATCGGATTTGATATTTACAAATTATCTGAATCATTATAGTCACTATGGTGTTCTATTGGCATCCTTTAGTGACCACCAAATAATATTCTGCATTATGAAACAATTTGTTCATGCACCAAAATCTAAGTTAATCTATAACAGCTCTTTAAAGGGATTTAATTATTTTCCATTTATACTTGCACATGAAAATGTTTCCTGAGTAAAAATTGATTTGATACCCTCCGTGGATGATTTTATTTGCTGGTATTTCATTTTTGGTAACCACGTAAGTACACTAGGCAATAAACTGCCTTATCATAGAAAACATTACATTTTTAAGATCCAGATACACATACAAGATCAAAATAGATCAGTAACAAGTATAGGTAAATCAGTTGCGGTACTGCCTAACGAGAGCCAGTTTAAAATAACCATGGAAACCAAAACACCTGATTGGGGGGAAAGCAATTCCAGAACCTGGGGCAGATACATTAAATGTCACTAGTTGCATCAAAGGAGTGGAGGTTATAGAATAAATCAGGAGTTTGTAAAAATGGAGGATAAACAATGATGGGTCCTGGATCTAATATGTTTATCAGTAAAGTAGCCTATAGTGGGGCTGTACTTAGTGAATGGGACAAAACCAACCGCGGCGTAGAGTGTGCAGCAGGGAGTGAGGCAATGATGGATGGACCTTCTTTCTACAGGAATTTTCCTCCATCTGTGATGGCCATGCTCTTCATCAGAGAAAACATGTACGAACAAATAGTTCACCGTGGTATACTATAAAACTAATCATATTTTGTTTGCTTTGAGACAAAGCATGGCTTGCCACTACATACTCATGATGATGACTGGTATGTCTACAAATTGTTAAGGAATTCATATTTAAAGGAGATAAGACAAGCTAAATCAGATGTTTCTTGGGTCTATGCTTTCTCACAGCCACCTTCTTAATCCTAGCATTTTTTGAAAAACCTTAAACTACATTAGATGGTCCTTCCAAATATGATTACCTCTCCTGTTTTGTTTTAGATGATAAACTTTTAAATCATCCTACTGCTATTGTGAAGGCATTTTATCAATTCAAGTAACTTATTTGAAGCTTATGAGTTCTCCCCTTAATAATTTGTGGTCTCAAAAACTGCTACCCTGCTTCGTTCTGGGAATTATCTTGTTTGTCCATCATATTCAAGCTGTTCATGTCCTTAGGAAACTGCTTTTATTAAACCCAAGAAAGGCAGTAGGCCCAGACAGAACAAAGTGCAGGTTGCTTTGATATGCTGTCCCTCTTGTGTGCTATCCTTTCTTATCTCTGTTTAACCTTTCAGTTCAAACTTGAACATTCCTGAGTAGTTGGAAAATAGCCCCAAGTCTTCCAGTTTTTATATCAGGTCTGAGAGATCACTGTGCTAATTATCATGCCAGTTCAGTGATATCTCACTGCACAAACTAATGGAAACATTGATTGTGTCTCAGTTTTCTTGTTATTTAACTTATTTAATATACTGTACTTACCCCTTTGTATTCTGGATTTTGGCCACATCACATATACAGTAATATATGGGGGGAGTGCATAATGAGAATTTAGTGCACACCCAAGGTGTGGGATGCTAACATAAACCCAGAGAGTGGCCAAAGGGTTCATCAAAGCATCCCACACTGAGGGTGTGCATTAAATCTGAGTTTTGTACCCTCCCCCCCATGTATTGTTTTATGTAATTGCTGGGTGTCGTTTTTTTCTCCAACTAGATAAAAAAACAGTAACTGTGCCACCGGGTATTGTTAATTTTAATGCATGTATTTGAACTGTTTGGAACATGAAACAGCTTTACGCACATACACATTTAGTGTAGAATATATTTTTGTTTTTATAAGCAACATCAACAGCAGTTTTTGGAAAGATGTGAATCTGCTGCTTTTAAATCTGCCCAGGAGATCTATGTTGTGTGTTCTATGTGAGAACAGCAATTCCTAAAATCTGCAAGTAAGAAAAAATGGTGTCAGTTAAGAACAAATAAACAGAAATGTGTGTAAAATTAAGATGAGGTAAGATTTAGTCTGGGTTTTAAATGTTTTTTCTTTTTCGGTTACACCGTGGCAATATTTTAATGAGGTGCAGAAGTCGTAGGTCATTCTCGTTTCTGTGCACAGCGTGTAAACGTGATAGCAAGAACTACAGTATGGACAGTCTGAAATGTGGAGTAAAGGTACAATTTAATGTTTTGGGGTTGTTTGGATGGATTAGGAATGGTTTTCTGTATGGAGGAGTACTTCTGTGAGGATATTGTTTTGGCGATTGCGGAATGTGTTTTCTGCGCTGTAAGTGAGCACGAGCTGGACTGAGGAGAAGCTGACACATGTTCGCTGTTGTAACCCATGGGTTATAATGGCAAATTATAAATGGCTTCTCCTATGATAAAAAATGGTGCCCAGTTATGACAGTCCTATAATAGCTAACACGAAGATCGCAAATGATCTCTTATTAATCCAAACTGAATTTTGGCCTCTGCAGCCATCTTCATAAACCTGTCAAAGGTCTTTGACACTACTGATCACGATATTCTGATCTCTAAATTGAAGTGTCTGGGCCTTGGCAGTGGGTCCCTGAGATGACTCCAGAGTTACCTCTCTGGTCATTTGCAATGTGTCTGTTTTCAGGGTATTGTTTCCACTTATCTCCCAGTAAATACAAGTGTACTGCAGGGGTTTGTTCTCCGCCCTCTACATTTTCATGTTATGTGAATGATCTGGCTAAGCACTCAGACACTGGGTGACATTTGCATGCCAATGATACCATCTTATATGCTAATGAATGGTTCCTGAATGCTGTTCAGATTTCTCTCCAACAGGATTTTGATAGAGTTCAGTATTATTTAATTCAAAATAAATGTATTCTTAATGTTATAATAACATAGATAATGATTTTTGGTTCAGAACGTAGATTGAAACCACGGTCAGATGAGTTTCTGATTATTGTGACCCTTGATAGCAGGAACATTGAAACTGCTCAGAGTTAGACAAATCTGGGTTTATGGTTTAACTCATGTTTATCCTGGAATGTTCATATTACATATTTCATTTTAAAGCTTGGGTCATGTATTGGTTTCTTATTTTGACACAATGATTGTTTTTCTGAAATGGTCCTTAGAGATTGTCACTTCAGTGCTTATACCATTGTTAGACTCGAGTGATTTCATTTATGGATCGGCCTCTGCCAGCCACTTACCTAAACTGGATATCTTTTCTTCCAAACTTGGCCATTTTATCCTTCGCTGCCCTAGAGACAGCCAGTACTGCGACTTGTATCACAGCCTGGTTTGGCTGTCCCTGCTGGAACACAGACAGTTTCACTTTCTCCATTTTTCACATTGGACCATGTTTTCAAATGCCCTTTGATGCTGCACACCCCCTGTGTGCCGGACATATGATGCATGAGGCTTGTGACATTCAATGGCAATCATTCAGTATTTTACATCCCTTGAGCCTGGCACTGCTCCATAGACCACAATTTCTTGGTCTAACGTGCACCACTCCTGAGGGACAAAGTACAGGTACTTGCACCAGATATGTGGCAGAAGCTGCCAGAAAGCAGGGAAACTGTCGTAACTGCACCCAATAATGGAAAACCAGATACAGTTGCGGCAAAGGGGATCAGTGTACAGCCAAATTCAGAGTCCCGTGGTGCAGGGCTGGGTGCACGCCCTGCACCACCTTTCGCAAATCCTGCTTATAGTTGTTTTTTATTGAAATTCCAAAAAACCGTCCAGATCCTTCCTAGGTATAAATGATAAGTAAATCAGGGAGTAGTCTGTAGACTAAACAGAATCTAGGAACATGGGACCACTCTCCAAGGTGATTTAATATTTAATCACCTTGATGAGTGGTGCCATGTTCCTATATTTCTCCTTTGTTTTATTGAAATCCCCAAATCATATTACCAACATGTTGTTACATACAGCCATAAAAGCTGGTTTGCATCCTTCTGCTAGACTTGAGTTAGTACATTATTCTACCTCCAGCTCCTTTGGCAGATGAGCTGTTATACATTCTGGTCCAACTATGCGGAACGTGCTTTCTATATATCTTCATCCCATTTCTAGTCCTCTCCCTCATTTTTCAGTTATAACTGATTGGCTTATTGATGTAGCTTCACTCTCATGTTCTCATTCTGTCTCTGTATGTTAGCTGATCCATAGCTATCTTCCTGTGTAAACGAGTAATTGATTCTCTTCTGATGCTTTTGCAGGGAAAGAGTACATATTGCTAGAGGGGAGAGCTAAATGTTCACAACTGGATTAAGGGCATAAGATGAATGAGAATTAAGTTGTAAACTGTTGGAGTTTCTAACTACAAAATGAATAGTGGCATCACAATTCAGAAAAAGTAAAACAAATACTTTTATTATAAAAAGAAGTTTTGTACTGATACAAAGAAATAATCTTGACAAATTCCATCAATACAAACAAATACAGTAGTATCAACAGTTTCAACACTCTGTATATGCTGCTATTTTTTGGCTGTGTCACAACTAAACAACATGTATCAATACTCCTCTTAAATGTAGAAAGACACAAGCCATGCTATTTGGCTCCACCCCGAAACGTAAAAACTGCCCAACACACAGATCACGTGTCACGATGGTGTCTTGTTGCAACATGTTCATTCTTTCAATTACCATGGCATCACATTTGATCCCTCTCTTGACTTTCTCTGCCATATAACTAAAACCTGTAAAGAAGTGAACTCTCGACTCAGCCTAGCCTATACAATTAGGCATAATCTCACTCACTATGCCTGCCTATCCATCACGCGAGGTATCCTACTCCCTAAGCTCATGTATGATGTCACAGTTTACACATCCTCAGCATCTAAAACAGCATTGAGAAAGTGGGACAATACTTACAACAACATCTGCCACTTTGCACTTTCCTCTAACAGGCTTGTTCACCGCTGTAATCTATATTCAGATTTACATCGGCTCCCTTCAAATGCCATACGTGATCTATCACTAGGGGGTATCACCTACAAAGTCCTTAACTATCAACAGACCCAGCAACTTGCAGAGTGGCTTAAACCACACTCTAATCCATATCCCCAAAGATCCTCTGACCTAGAGCTACTTGCTATACCTAATATAAGGACTAATTTAGGGTTGGCAGATTTTCAAAACTTTGCCTCTAGGCAATGGACTAACATTCCACCTAAAATTCGTGCTGTCACTACATACGGGGGTTTTAAAAACACCTACCATAAGCGCCTCTTAGTGACCACAACTTGTAATTGCTTCTCCACAACATAACTGATTACACTGCTATATAATACTGTAAAACTGGTAAATGAAACACAAAGCAAATTTCACGGTTACCGGCTTTCAAACTGAAACACACAAAGTTGAGTTTCCACACTGCGTCATCCCTGAATTTTTGTAACCCCGCTCCTATCACCTGTAAGTCACCTGTCAATCTTCACCCACTCATTGGAGTTAACTCACCTTAAACCGAGTGTCTGTTCTGCTCCGTTTTAACAGAGTTAAAGTTCTGTTCATTTCAGTTCTGTGCTGCAGTTTGCATTTTTTTCTAGTTGTGTTTCTGGTTTGTTTCTGCTCTGTGGATTATACTGTGCCCTTTCCCTAGTTACATTCTCTCTCTGGTACCCGCCCTTCTACGTGACCCCTTTCCTGCTCCCCTTCTCCACCGGTACAAGACATCTTCCTCCTTCCACCAAGTGACAGTGGCCCATTGGCCTGCCTACTTCCTCTCCCCCACCCCATCTCATGCCTAAATTCTTATTTGCTTCTGAAGTGCTCTCTCTCTCTTACTGTTACCTCAGCCGGCTGCCTACTCAAGTTGCTCACTGTATGCATATTACCTCAAAGTGTGTTGTACCTGTATAATTTTGGTATATTGTGCATTCTTTGACAACCTTTGTGTGTATGTTGCCCCTCATCCTTTAACATGGAACCTTTGTAAATGAGCAGTTTCTGCTCAGAGGTATTTGTAATCCTAGAATGTAATAAATAAATGAAACAAAAATTTAGAATGTCTCTTGTTCAGTGGTTGCAACGCAACAGACCTGTAAAGCGTGACTACTCAGTAAGAAGTTAACTGCCAATTCATTGAGTGAATGTGGCAGGGTACCATTAAAAACAGCAGACAGTTTGGTAAGAGAAATTTGAACTGCACCCCCCCCCCATTAAAAGCTGGCAAACTGAGAATGTAACGTATTCGCCTGAGGTTTGTTTTGAGATGGGGAAATATGTTGCCACTAATGGGGTAATAAACGCTATCAGACATTACCATGTAAAATACAATAGTACTATCAATGAGAATACTATTGGAAAATTCAAAACCGGCTATCTGAGTAAAGTAAAATCTGTTTGTGACCCATCCCTATTGCCCAATGTGCTCCCAACCAAACCCAGTATATGTCCCACACTTTTGTTGGAAGACACTGAAAATGAACTGAAAACAATTATAAAAAGTTAGACAGTGCTAACTTTATACATATGCGTTGGAAAACTTGCTGTTGTATTTGATGTAGCTGTGTCAGTCTGTATTGCTGTATTTACCATCTGTTCAAATACTGTACTCATTCATGTACACACTGGCCCAGATATTTAAACTGCGCCCAAAAAGTGCACAATAGCAGGAGTGAGCGCAAGTCTATTGCGCCCATGCACAAGAGACGCAATATTCAAAAACGGAGCAGGCCAAATTGCGCCTACAGCCGACAACTGAATATCGCACCACCTGCACCATAGCGCAACTAGGGAGGGGAAGCTGAGCAGATCTGATGCGCCATAGCGCAACAAGGGATGTTCAGCTGAGCAGTCCAGAGGTGCCATAGCGAAACCAGGGATGTCCCCCAGCAGCAGAGCAATGTAACTGCACAACAAGGGAGGTAGGGGCCCACCACCCATGCCACAGATGGGCACAGGAATACACAGCAGAACAGACATCGTTCCCCCACACCCTAAGCACTGCACAACCGGGGGAGGGCTGGAATAACCACTGGCCCATGGAGACAAGCAAACAACCCACAGCAGGGCCATGGTGCCCCATCACACCTACCGGCAAGCTGTGACTGGTACACAAGGAGGGCTGACCACCCCGTGCCACACAATCCCCCACAATGCAGAGCACACCCTGCACCATAACCCCCAGACACCCCCCCATGAGCAGTGACCACCACTGCAGAAAACCCCGTGCATGCCACCACCCCCACTGTGACACTGCAACTCTGTGTACCTCAGAACCATGCTAGCCAGCCCCACCATGAGCATCCATCAGCGGGTGGCAGCACACAGCAATGCAACAACGGCAGACACAGTGCCACCATGCACAGTCCCCCCAAGGTACTGCTGAGAGACCAACCATGCGTCGGCACAAGAGGTACCTCACACGGGACAGGGCGTGCCCTTGACACCACCACCAGTGGTACAGCACCCTGCACAGTAGTCCAGTGACACACCCCGACCCACCACTGGCCACAACAGCCAGCACAGTCACCCACAGAGGTGCGTGAAAGCATGCACCACACCAGATGCCACACAGTGTATGGACAGACACCCATCCACACCCAAGGGCACAACAACACAGGGACTCAGTGGTGGGGCAACCAAGCCCCCATTGTGAGCCCATGCAAACTGTGTACACACAACCCGCAGTCCTCCATGGCACTGAAGTGCCAGCCACCCTGTGCAGGCACTGTGGACCCGTACACCACCAGCAGTTGCATGGAGCACAAGTCATACACAGTGGGGCACATCCCCTGCAACACACACAAGGCACAACATGGAGGTGGGACAATGACTGTGGTGCCCACAGTGCCACCCGAGCCAGGCATGCACCACACCAGTGACAGGAGGCAACCCAGCAAAGTGACAGGTACAGTGGCCACCCTGCAGGGACTGCCACCACTGACATGCCAGCAGACCGTGCAGGCCACAGACATGCATGTGTGTCAGCTGCGCAGGCCATGGACAGGCCGAGGGTTGCGCCATGGACACAGAACATGCACCATGGACCACTGCACACAGTCAGCCAGTGCACAGGGAACAACACACACACCACAGACACTGACTGATAGCTACCACCACACCATAGTCACTTCCACACTGACACACACACACACCCATGACCACACCACCCCTGACGCCATGCACACCACTGCAGCTGAGCACCTATAGCCCGCTGCAGATCAGAGACCACAACAGTATTCATATCAAAATTAAATCTATTGAAAAAACATATAACCATCAACTACATACAATAACACAAACTTTATACAATAAAACAGTGGAACTATATACAAGGTTGGGGGGGCCACAAACAAGATGGGGGTGGGTAGAGGGCAGAGGTGGACAAATGGGACGGGGAAGGAGGGGCGTGAGGGTGGGTCCAGGGTGGTAGGGGAAAACTGCCAGCCATTCACACTAGCAGGAGCACCTCTCCCCACTTTGGCTCCTCTGGGCCCTGTGCCTCCTCAGAACCTCTGTCTCGTCTAATCGATGCAGGATGTCGAGTGATGCATGTGCGACCACCAGAATCTCCCGCACTGCCTTCCGTATCTCTCAAAGATGGCAGGTACCTAGGACAAGGGAGTACAGTCAATAGGTGTGAATGCACAACCCCATACAGCCCGCCCACTGTGCATGGCATACGGCCATGGGACATACCACTGTGATGGTGTGTGACCACCCGCAGTGATCACGTCCACAGGACCTGCCCACCCAGATGTATACAGCCATGCGGAATGCTGAACAAACCTCTGGCCAAGTCACACACAGTACCACCATGGCTGTTTAGTGACATGGCTATGTGGTGCAAAGGCAGTGGCACAGCCATGTACCTGGTGCATGTATGGACCACCATTGATGCACTCCCAGACATGCATTGCCACTGGACAGTGTTGCGTGCATGGCAGTGGTGTCGATGTATGGTGGCCATGCCCCGCTGCCCACCCTGTCACACAGCATGCAGTAGTAATCATGGATGTATGGCACGCACCCTCATCGGGCCGGTCAGGTGGGCGGTGATGGCCCTCGCCCCGCCTGGCTGCACTGTTCTCCCTCCCTCCGCTGCTCCTCTTTCGCATGGTGGCATTCTTCTGGGCCTGTGGGGAAAACAAGGAGAGAAGAACATCAGTACAATCCCGAAGCAAAGTGCCCCTGCCCCAAGGTGTGTGCCTTCCCACCCAGCCAGACCACCCACCCCACACCCTGTGAACACCACCACAGCCAACCCCAGATGGTCCCTCCCCTATGTGCTGGACACATACAACACTGTTACCCATATGGATGATAAAGTGTATTGACGGAACCCCTACCTGGCTGTGGCACCGTGCCCCTCATGGCACGTGCCCGCAGTCCTGCCAGTAGCTCTGGCTCCCTCCTCCGCAGGTCCCCAATGTGGTGCCTGCACTGCTCTGCACTTCTCCCCCATCCGGTGGTCTCCTCCAGGGCAGTGGCCACCTCCTGCCACACCTGGGTCCTGGCCCTGTCCAGGGGCACCTTCCCGAAGAGAGGCTCATGGTGTTGCTCCACAATTGCCAGCAGATTGGCCAACTCTATCACAGACCACTGCGCTGCCCATCTGCGTGCCATTCTTCCAGTAATAGTAGGCAATATGGCACTCTGCAGCACGGCTCCCCACGTGCAGATGCTGCATGGTACAGTGCTGCCAATTCCCTATCACGCTGTTACTAAATAGCACAATAGAGGTGCACCCATGCCTGATGCATGGCGCCTAGGGGGCAAAGGTCGGGCACAGGATCAAGGGTCTCTGGCACATGGCCACGCACAGCGCCATTGGTAGAAAATGCATGTAGTGCGATTGGCTGGCTATGTACCAGTGCCATAGCGGCCTACCGTGCAGTTGGCCCACTGCACCTATGATGGCCCAGTGCCACAGTGCCATGTAGTGACCATTGCTATAGTGCCACTGGCACAATGGTGGCCATGCCCTGCATTGCCTACCGTGCACAGCATGTCATCAGCGTGGCAGACGCCTGCATCAGCAACCCGGGCATGCGCGGTGAGGTGTGTACTACGCATGTCACAGAACTGCGCCATTGGCAAAGCGCAACAGTGTGATATTCAGCCGTCATATGCCAATCATCTTATCAGCCATTCAATGGCGCAGCACTGCAATTTGCATCTACTTAAAGTTGCTCCTCGCCTCATTTGCATGGGTTGCACTATAAAAGTGCGACATTGTGCTGCAGTGGCCATAGTCAGTTACTGCAGTCTATTGGTGAGTTGCATGCTGTTTGGGAGTGTGGACTGTGGATTCAGGGACATGCATGGGACTGCACAGTCACAGGTAACAACTGCCATCCTTACAGGCTACATAATGACCGAGCAGGTTGTTGGAGAGGAGGAACACAGTGGTGGGAGGAGGAGGAGACCTAACTTTACAAAGGCCGAAACCGAGGCCCTGTTCGAGGCCTGTCTGGATCAGAAGCCACTTCTCAGTGGACGGCAGGGAACACCTCAAGCCCGTGCTGCTGCATGGGAGGAGGTGGCACGTGCTGTGAACCTGCATGACAACCACCAGCACTCCGTGCAGGAGTGTAAGAAAAAGATGGGCACGGACAGGAGGAGGATAAAGCAGAAGGTGGCTGCCATCAGGGCAGCACGTGCTGCTACAGGTGGGGGACAGCTGGAGGTGGTACAACTGACCCCACAGGAGGAGAGGCTTGTTGGAAGCATGCAGTGCAGTGCAGTGCCATTGAGGGTGTTCCGGGTGGTGGCTTCCAGACGGGTGGTGGCCCATCACTGCATGGTAAGTCAAGGTCTGTCTATGGGGGGGGCAGGGTAGGTCACATGCACTAACGTGACTTTGCTTTCCCTTACAGATCCTGAGCGTCTGCATGGGTCAGCGGTGGTGGGCCTGTCCACTGCAGACAGTCAGCTGGAGTTGGAGGAGGGACCATCCACCTCCACAGGTATACGTGGATCATTGCAACAGTGGGGCCACCTGGCTGTCACACTGATGTCGTTGTAACAGGTGTGGAGAAGCCCTGCCTGTGTCCCAGCATGCTGGTGTCCATGGATGCCAGCATGCTGTGACTGGGCAACCAGTGCAGAGTCCGTCACGGTGATGATGACCACGACCATCATGGGCAGTGACACGTGTGTGCCACGGGATGGCCACACGGAGGAGGAATTCGGCGCCCATGGCTGTAGCTGGTGCCGCTTGGAGAGCCTGCATGTCAGCACAGTCCCGGGCTGTGCCTGTCCTTTCAGTGGGGCAGCACTGGTGTCTGTTCAGGACAGTGGGACTGTTGTGGCCACTGCGCGGCACCACTGAGCCCTGAGGAGTGGCAGCCGGAGGGGCAGCATCAGCAGTGGCCCAATGGGCTTGGGGTACAGGGTTCAGCAGCAGCATCTGTGCACCACCTGTGGACATGCCCAGACCTGGTCCTTGTGCGCAGCACCCACCCACATGGGGTGCTGATCATCAGGGCCGTGCACACCCTGAGGGACAGGATGTCAAAGAGGCTGATGACCTCTTGGACGAGCACACCCACCTACTGCAAGCATCGGTCCAGCAGCAGATGCGGCTTGTGACATCCGTGGTTGCACTGCGTGTGGCTCTGGAGCGGGCAGAGGAGCGTCGCTGCAGGGACACTGCACTGATCCTGGCAGGGATGGACCATTTGCGGGAGGATGTGACCACTGCCATTGACAGGCATGCACAGGCATTCATTGCTGTCATGGCCACAATGGGCACACAGTCAGGTGCCCATGCATCACGGGCACCACGCAGTGCACTGTCCACCCCCCGTTCCTGGCGTCATGCGACTCCCACCCTGTCAACACCTGGTTCAGCTGTGGGCATCCCGAGCACTACTGGTGCAGGTATGTTCGGTGTGCTGCAGACCCCTGCGCAAGCACAGTCGCGTTCACGCAGTGGAACCCCTGGGGGACCATTGGTGCCACCCCATGAGGCCAGTGGTCAGCCTGTCAGTGCTGGTGGGTCTCGGTGGGGCCACCCACACATCCGTGGTGGCCAGGGCACTGTGTCACATGACTGACCTGTCTCTCAGTGTGGCTACTCTCTGGTGCTGCCCTGTGTGCATTGTGTGTTTCAGTGGGCAGTGCACGGGTGGGTACCCGGCCCTGCACGCAGACACACAGTCCACCTGCACACCCTCCCGGCTGCTGTCCGCAGTTGCATGTGCATGATGATGCCTGCATTGTGCTGTACATCAATGTGCAATCGTGCTCAGCATCTGACACACACACATGGACAGGCAATGGGCATGGTGGCCTGTGGAGATGTGTGTTGCTAGGGTTTGCATTTTGGGTCGGTGTGCCTCCTGCTCTCTGTGCATGTTTGTTGCGTTGTGTGTGTGCGTGTGTGTCCATCTGCATGGCATATTAATCCTCACCCATCCCTGGCTGTGTGTGTGCTTCTGTGCCCTGCCACTTCCCTTGACGGCATGCACTCCTGGGGTGTGTCCATGCGTGTTTGTGGGTTGTGCCTTAGCCACTGGTGGTTGCACATGGCCCCATGACTTACCTGGGTTGGCTGAAGTGCTCCTCTGTGATGGTGTCCTGGTGCAACTGTGCCAGCTGGAGTAGTCAGGGGTCTCGTTGGCCAAGGGGGGGCTGCCTATCACCATCGTCACCGGTGTTCCCATCGTCCCCATTGCTGTCCCCCTCTTCAACCTGTACGGCTATCCCACATTCATTGGCCATGTTGTGCAGGATGCAACAGGCCAGGAATAGCCCACAGGCCTTTGAGGAGCTGTACTGTAGGGCACTGCCAGAGGTGTCCAGGCAACGGAAATGTGCCTTCAGCATCCTGAACACCCGCTCGATGACATTACATGTGGTGGCGTGTGCCTCATTGTAGCGTTGCAGAGATGGGGTCGCGGGCCACCGGTAGGGTGTGAGCAGCCAGGGACAGAGTGGGTATCCACTGTCACCTGTGTGTAGAGGGCAGAGGTTAGTTTTGTGATCAGCATTGCCCTGCCCCAGGCCAAGTAGGCCACTACCCATGTCACCTCTGGCCATGCCCCCCCAGGCCCTATGATTGTCCATGTGGTTTGCATACTCACCCAGTAGGTGTCCAGTGGGATGTTCCCACTCTCAAATCTGTGGCACAGTGCTGACTGGTGCCAGATGAAAGAATCGTGTGCTCCCCCAGGGTGCATGGCACAGACATTGATTATGCGCCCCCTGGCATCGTACACCACCTGGCAGTTGATGCTGGCATAGCCCTTGCGATTTATGTATGCAGCCCCCTCGGGGCCAGGTGGTGTGCGTATGGCCACATGGGTGCAGTCTATTGCCCCTAGCACGCCAGGCATACATGCTACCCCGTGGAATTCCTGTATGTTTGCTGTGCGCTCTGCCGCTGTGCTGAAGAAATGGATGTACTCCGCAGCATGTGGCAGCAGTGCGCTGAGGAATTGGGTGAGGTGGCGTGACGTGGCCGACTGGATTATGCCTGTGGTGCCCCCAGTAGGTCTCTGGAAGGTACCCATGGCGAGCAAGCACATGCAGGCTGTTACCTTAATCTCCACTGACAGGGCATGACTCCGTCATGTGGGTGCCTGCATCACATCACTGCACAGCTCACAGAGATGACTCAGAATTGCCCTATTCAGGCGGTACTGGCCCACAATCTCAGTATCAGTGTACAGCTCAAAGCTGGTGCAGGCTCGGTACTGCCTGTTGGGGGCATACCGCCGACGGGCCCTTCCACGGCCACGCCCCCCTGCCGCCTGCCTTCTCACCCCCGTCATAACGGCCTCCATTGGGAAGGTGGCACTGGCCGTGTCCCTGGCTTGTGTTCACCCCCCCCGGCAGCTGTTGCTGTATTCCCCCCGCTGTTCTGGCTGCTACTTCCCCTGCACCGGGTACACCTGCCTGTGCTGGCCTCTGTGCTGTGTGGCTCCCCACACCTTCCCTGTGCCTGGCTGTTCAGAGTGCCCTTTTCCTGGCCTGCCCTGTTTGTGCCTCCTGCCTTGTCTGTCTGCCTATGCTTCTGCCTCATGTGGCTTCCCTGTAGCGTTCTTGCACCTCTCCCTTGCTCCTTTTTATTTTGGCTCATTTCCGCTATGGTGCAACTTCCACTTGCTCCCCTATTGCTCATGGCACAAGTCGTTGAATATCGCACTGTGCCATTTATGCATGGTTCCTCCCCCTTTGGTTGTGCATGTCTTCATTATCATTGCGCTGTTGCTCAGCATGATTTCGGGGGCGCAACTGCCTGCTGCTGAATATTGCAGAATGGCGCAACTTCGGACTTGCACAGGTGCAACCCTATTGCACATGGCTCAACTCTTTTGAATATCTGGGCCACTATGTATATGTGCTTAACTTACTCTAGATATACCTCTATACTTGTTATTTCTCTATTCTTACATTGTAATATATTATGTGTTGCAACTGTTGTACTCTCCCGGATCATAACTGAAAGCAGACAGTTTCTGTCTAGTGTACCTGCCCGGTTAATAAAAATTAAATAAAAATAAAATAAATAGTAATATTTACTCAAAAAGCAGTTGCAAATAGTATTAACACATACAGAACAGTATCAACACATAAAAAACATATCGATAGAGCAACTTCTTTTTGGCTGGACTCCAAGCTTTCATTTGGAAAAAATATTACGTTTCTAGCCCCAATGTTTCCAAAGTTAGACCTTTCAGAAGATACTGCCTTTAAAATAAGATAACATTGGAACTATTAGGGCTAGAAATGCAATTTGTTTTTTAACGAAAGCTTGGAGTCAGCTAAGTTGTTATATTGATATTTTGCAACAGCTACCATATATCGATATATAGAAACATAAAATGATTCACTAAATTTTTTAAAGTTCTGTTATTTTCAACAACATACTGTGCCAGATTTTCAAAGGCCAGGGAATGACACAGGGTGCTTGTGGCAAAAACAACTAATGCAAGGAGCAAGATGCGTCAAACCTTGCATCAGTTCTGCTTTTCAATCGGTGCTTGCATCAAAAACAGGTCTGCATGTGCCAGACTGGCTTGTGCCATGCTTGCACCAAAAATGCCTGTGCCATGTCAGAAGGGATGCCTGCATCACCAATATGATGCACCATCCCCTTATTTGGTATGTTCAAAGAATGTGAGTCCTGTCCTTGTGCCTAAGATGCATGTGGCTGTTAGACCAGCCAGAGCTGGTCTAAGGGACACCAAAGCATATAAAGAGCTTCACAACAGGTGGTCAGACCTCACTATACTACTTTTAAGGGACAATATTCTCCTGCAGGACTAGTTTGGAACATTTTGGGGATTAGTCTTGGCCATTTCATGTGCTGCATTTTTTGACTTAGCTTGTGTCATTCTCATCCTTTGCAGTATTTTTGACTCAACTTGCACAATTTTTTTGACTCTGTTTGCGTCATTTTTGTTCCTCGAGTCATTTTTTGACTCAGCTTGCACCATTTTCGACTCAACTTGCACCATTTATTTTGGTGCAGCTTGTGTCATTCTCATCCCTTGCATCATTTGTTTAATGCAGTGGACCTCTTGCATCAGTTTGGGGGACTTTGTCACAGTGAATTCTTGTCTTGCAAAATATGGCACATGATCTGTTATCTACTGTCCCAGGAACTCTGTTAATGCTGATTCCAGCTCCTAGATAACAAGCCGTAAAACAGGGCACCAGAATATGGACCCTCATCCTCTGATGTATCTCTGCTGAATGGTAGGGGCCAGATATTTAATTTGCCCTGTGGGTAAAGTGACTGCACCCTGTTTGTCTGGGGTTTGCACTCATGCGCAATATTTAAAGGGGGAATCCCCTGTACTGTAAAGGGAGCATGCATACAGTATGCACACTTCCTTTACATTACAGGGAAAGGCACACTGAGCTACAATAGCTCATTTCCACATGTGTCCAGGGGAAAGGGGCAGAGGGGGTACAATATTGATTTGAATACAGAAAGAGATAAAAACAGATAAAATAAACATAGAACTAGGTCTGTACAAAACATTAACATTAAGGCAACATAACATTTTGTGGCAGTACTTGCACACATAAATAAATATGCACATATAGCCATGTTACATATATACAACACATGTTAATATTGGTATTATTTCTACATTAGGATTTACACATGCTTGCATTTATGCTCAGTTACACAATCATGGACATATGCACAGATATTAAAACAGGAAAATGTAACTTTTAACATGTGAGAGAAGTGAGGAATTGTGTCAGAAAAGTGCAAGGTGGGAGGGGGTCAGGTGCAACTGCAGGAGGTGAAGATGAAGTGTTGCAGTAGATGGCATAATGAACAAGAGAATGAGGCAGAGCGGATCTCTAAGAGGAGGGAATTCCAGATGCTTGGAAAGCGATAGGAGAAGGCTGCTCTCCCTATGGTGGAAGACCACAAAGGGAGGGCAATGGTCCTAATGGGGGAGCTGCAGAGTGAGTAGGAAGGGGTAGGAGGGATGGAGAGGAAGGAGTGAAGGTAAGGAGACAAGGAGCCAAGCCAGAACTTGCCAGTTTGAGAGGCACTATGGGCAAGGCATCTGTCCCTAAGAGAGTAGAAGGACAGAGAGGAGCAGAGGTCACAGTGGTGAGTATGTGGTGGACAGGCAAGAGTAAAGCAACAGTACGAGTTGAAAAGAGTGTTTTGCCTGGTGAGGTGGATTTGGGGGCAATACCATAGACTATGTCACTAAAGTCAAAAATAGGGAGGATCATCTTCAGGATGATCTCTCGGTGGGCAGGTGGGGGAAGGTAGCTGTGGTGTCCATACAGAGCGCCCAGTTTGGAAAGCAGCTTTTTGTGGTTAACATCCATATGACCAGCAAAGTCAAGGCTCCTGTCAAGCCAGAGACTGAGGTTTTTAAAGGAAGCAACATCTTCTAATGTGGATCTATCGACAGTATGGGAGGTATAAGTGGCAGTTAGCCTAGCCAGCTTTTGCTTGGTGTCAAAAGTCATCGAGTGCAGTAGGAAAGCCAGATTAGGGCAGCAAGCAGGTGCAGGAGTAGGTGAAGGAGAAATGTCTCCTGATATTTTGTTTGAAGGCATTTGTGGAGGGACAAAGTTTTAGTTCTGGAAGGAGAGAGTTGAAGAGCTTGGAACCCATAAAGGAAAGTGTTGGTCCAGAAGAAAGGAACAGTGAAAGAGAGAGTGGGGGACAGTCTAGTGGTCCTGGTGGTGGCAATTGTCTGGAAGAGACAGGTAAGGCAATCAAGGAGCAGCCCACAGGAGAGTTTAAAGAAGAAGGTGGCCATCTTGTAGTTAAGGTGGGCCTCAAGCAAGGGCCGACCTGTGAGCTGATAAAGGTCACAGTGGTGTGTGAGTTTAGGGAGGCCAGAGGCAAAACAGATAGCATTGTGGTAGGAGCTTTGAAATCTGGAGTAATTTTTGATGGAGAGGCGGGGGAGGGAGACAAGAGAATCATAGTCAAAGACAGGAAGGAGGAAGTTGGAAACTAGGAGGGATTTGGATTCCCTGTTGAGGTAATGCTTAGTTATGTGGAGGATACCAAGGCACTGGTGAGCTTTTTTGATTATAAGCCTAGTGTGAGCATTGAAATTGAGGTGGCAATCCAGGAGTAAGCCAAGGTACTGGAATTCACTGACTTTTTCAATGGTGTTACCCAAGGTTGTCAGGGAAGGAGACACATGTCATGTCATGGAGTTACTGTGGCAAATCCCCTTACACATGACCTTTCAGACCCTGTGTAAAGCAGGAGGTGGCTCCTAACATACTTTTCATAGTACCCTTTCTAGCCTGTGAAAAGCCAGAGGGCACAGCAGTGCTTCCGTGAACTGTCGTATACCCTGATGGCCTGCTCCTTGCTTCCAATAGACAGTCCATAGTCCAGCTGAAGTCACCCCACCATCACACCTTGCATAGAACTACATAACATCACACCAGTCCAGCCAGACATACTGAATCCCAGACTTGCACGTCCGGACTCAAACTCAGATGTTCGATGGTCCCACTGTTCTCTAGGGACTAAGTACAGACCCCTATGACTGTACTTGGCCCAGACAGGACAGTGGGACCAGTAAACAAAAGAATAGAGTCTCCAATGCTGCAGCCCTGCTCTGATGTCAGCTGCAGGGTATTTTGAGATTTGTAGTTACAGAAAATGTCAGCTTGGACGTCAGCAGAATCTGTCTGATTCAATCTACTGTACTGCAGTAAACAGTAAGTAAGAAAAATGCTTTTGCACAGAAAGTGTAAATTGAGACCAGCCCCACACTTAGGTGTGGGGCTCTTAGTGTTGACTGTTCCCCTTTAAAACAAATGAAAATAAATAGAAACATAGAAACATAGAAGTTGATGGCAGATAAGAACTACAAGGCCCATCCAGTCTGCCCATAAATAAAGGTGTTCTCCAGTACATACCTCTCAAGTGTTATGAATTGCGCATAGTGCTATGATTTTCACACTCAAATTTGCCCTTGCTCCACGTGGGTTTACTGATGTTCTTTATTTTTTTTTTTTAATTTCGTTTTTGTTGACCGGGTAAGTGCACTAGACAAATCTTGCCTATTTTCAGGCACGACCTGGGGGAGTGGGATACAGATGAATGCCAACTGACTTTGAACCAGATTAAGCTGTTGGTGGTATTTTTAGTGAATGAGGGAAATTTGGCCAGGACACCGGGGAAATTCCCCTACTCTTTTCGATAAGTGCCATGGGATCTTTAACATCCACCTGAACTACCAGCAATCCAGGCAGATGGGACCTCAGTTTAACGTCTCATCTGAAAGATGGCACCTCAGAAGTGCAGCACCCCTCTCACGCTGCACTACAGTGTCAGTACTGGGATATTAACCCAAGTGCCAGATGTGGGAACTGAACCCACAGCCCTCTGATCTCCCGGCCTCAGAGGCGAGTATAATGTTAAAGTTATTTCTAGACACACACACTATTAAATCATTGAACTAAGTTGATAGAAACATTTCTTATCACTAATTATATGGGGCCTACTGTTTGTAGACATATTATTGCTTAAAAAAAGAAAGTGCTACTAATTCTGACCCTTTGCTATGATTTTTGAAGGCCAGTGCTAGGATTTTTAATGCTGAGAGGTTGAGAGGCATGCTCCAGTATACTGTACGCTGACTAGCGTATGCACAGAAAATGATGTACCGAAATAGCTCATTGCTTGATAACCTCCATTTATCTTATTTAATCTCTCAGTGTATGCCAACTGACTGCTGCTAGCTGTTGGCAGGTTGTAAAGCACTTTGGCATGCAGGTATATGTGAAAGGCACTTTATAATGTGAGAGCTGAGAATCTTGTAATCTGATTGACTGAGAAAGGTTGTTTAATTCAGTGCAATCTTACTCATGTGTTGGGCTTCTGTGAAAGCTTCAAAGAACACCAACTCAAGTACAGGGTTTCTTGAAAGTTTCAAGAAACCCCAAGGTAAAGGGCATGTCACCTGTGCCACAGCTCGTTAATCCTTCAAGAAAATCAGACTAAAGTGACCTTAAAGCACTTCCCAGGTGCCACTATTTCAAGACTCCCCAACCCTAGCAACAGAAAAAAAGGCTTTCATTTGCAAGTTTCAAACAGTAGTCTGTAAGGTTGTTTCCCTTTTGAGTAACTTTTTCTTTGGGGAACTCAGATTGAACTGTGATGGTATGCATCAGAGGGATTTAAAGAACAAAGGAAATTGCAAGGGGGGACTGCACGTATGGTGGATCAAAGAGAAGTCTTAAAATAAGATTGATGCATGTGCTACAGGAGTCTCTTGGCTCTTTAAAGTCAGCTAGACATGCCAGAGGCAGCTCAATATGCAGGATTCTTATCAGAGACTACTTAGTCTAGGGTCAAATACACAGTACGTAGGCCACCTTCAGGGGTGCCTTGGGCATCTGTGGCACTTCCTGCTTCATCATGTTGTTTTGGTAGCTATCCCTGCCTCATGGGCTCAAACAGGGTAAACGGGCCTGGGGCCTTTAAAGCAGCAGTATTTGTTAGTCGGACAAGAATTGCATCATGCAGTTCTTTTAGCAAAAATGTATTTCTGACATCCTTAGATTCATCCTTGGTGTATTTTTAGTTTTCTCAGATATTTTGATAACAGCTTTTGTAGCTTATTTTGCAATTAATGACTCGCATCATTAAAGATGGCTGCCACTCGCAATTTTTAAATATCTCTCGTGTTGAAGTTATCTGTTGGGCAAGCACAGAAGATCTTGCTGTGGATGTATTAGGATGGTGCTAGCGTGTGTTTCTGATGGTAAGTGGCACAGCACTGTGACAAGATATTCAATTTTGTCATGGCGGGCATGGCGCAAGAACAGGACATTTTTGAAAACTTCAAAATCACATATCTTAGTTCAGGAATGAAAGAAAACAAAAAGAAACAAGCATTTGTCAATGCTGAATGTTGCTTGCTTCTATGTGCTGTTTAGGAATTTGGAAGTAATTGGAGTGCAAATATTGAAAATTCGCGAACTTACGAGCGTGCGTAGGAACTGCGCAATGCACACTCGTAAAACAGTCATTTTAGAATTTTTCACCAAATTCCAACATAGCCATTTTAAGACCTCTACTCATGAACAGTATCACTTTGATTTTCTTAATGTGTCCCATACATTGATTTCATGAACCGACTGCGCCATTGTGCTTCTGTATAGTGAAGCTCGTTTCCGTGAGATGTGAAAATGACAGCTGTACTGCTCATAAGGAGGTGTGGTAAAATGGCAATGTTGAAAATCTGGAATGAAAATATTGAAATTTACAACTTACGAAAGCATGGAGAACTGCGCAACGACGCATTAAAAAGTCATTTTTAGGAATTTCTTCAACAAAGTTTCAACATAGCCATTTTAAGATCTCTGCTCATGAACAGTGTCACTGTGATTTTCTTAATGTGTCCCGTACATTGATTTCGCACACCGACTGCACCATTGTGCGCTACATGGGCGGAAACACATTTTGGGTGAGATGTGAAAAGTGACAGGTGTACTGCTCATAAGAAGGTGTGGTAAAATGGCAATGTTGAAAATCTGGAGTGAAAATATTGAAACTTCGCGAACTTACAAGCATGCGTAGGAACTGCGTAACGCACACTCATAAAACAGTCATTTTTAGGAATTTTCCACCAAATTTTCAAAATAGGCTTTTGAGAGCCACCTATGGACACTGGCAGTGTTGTTTCATTAATTGTTCTGAAAGGTGATGTCACACAGTGGCTGCAAAATCACCCTTCGGGCCCGAGTAACGCCATGACAGTGCAAGAATTCATGAGGAGGGGTCCCAAAAACCCCATGTTGAAAATTTGGTGCAAAAATTCCAAGAAATGCCTGAGATGTGCAACAAAGTTGAAAAAACCCTATCTATCCCATTATACAGCTTACCTGCATTTCCTCAGTTCGCGGTCAGCTTTGAAGAGTGCAGACGTGTTCCCGGTCCACCGAAGATTGTCGCCGGACTCTGGAGGTAAGTATGGGGTGAGGGGTGTGGGGAGGCAGGTGCACAGTGGGTGGGCGTGGTGGGTGCAGACACTGCAAGGGACCGTTTTTGTTTTATAGTTTTGTTTTTTTTTAAATGACGAGCGGGACGTTTGCCACACTGGGGTGGGCTCCCAGCGTGGCAGAAGGATGGCTGGGGGGGTGTGAAGCCAATGGGGGATTGGGCACCCCTGTAGGCCATGGCATCTGTTGCCACGCTGGGGTGGGCTCCCAGCATGGCATCCTGTACTGGGAGGGGGGAGACAGTGGAGCCTATGGGGGATTGGGCATCCCCGTCGGCCATAACATGATTTTGCCACGCTGGGGTGGGCTCCCAGCGTGGCACCTGGATACTTTGGGGGCAGCGTGGAGCTTGACGGGGATTGGGCACTCGGTCCGCCCGTGCAGTGAGGGGAAGGCGCATGAGCACGAGGTGTGCTTGGTCGTGGCGTGTGTGTGTGGGGAGAGCTCTGCTCACTCAAGCGAGTCTCTCTTTCAACTGTATGCCACTGCATTTTCAGCTTGTCATAGACAGCTGCAGCAGTGATTGGGGAACTGGGGCCGCGCCTGCAAACACACTGATTGCATTGGAAGACGGGCTGACACACCGCCGAAAACTCGGATGATGGCACTATGTTTCTTGCACATGCGTGCAAGCAACATAAAAATGGGTAGATTTATATTTTTGCCAGGAAAAAAAAAACATTATTGTTGGAAAAAAAACTATAAGTTGACTAACAGCTTTAAACTGCTAATTGTGGGTTCATATCCAAGGTTTAGGAAGAAACAGCGTGGTGACCCAACCCAGAGAAAGGTTAAAGTGTTCCTGATGTAAATATGATACAACCCCCTGGAATGCAGGACCTCTCCCCCCTCCCCACAGGATCACCCCACCTGTGAGCCAGTTCAGTGCAATGACAGTCCCCACAAAGCACACAACATGAGGGGCTTTTACATTACACTCACCAGGAGCATTGCCATCTTGAATTGGCTTGCTCTGCTCCATTTGCACTGCCACACTTTTCTTTTACACTCCTCAGCTGTGCAAATTTCCTGATGGTCTTCTGGTCTTCCCATGTTTTATGGGTCTTTCCAGTGGAGGGGTTAGTGAATAGGAGTGCACCACTGCGGGTGAAGTAGCATTTTTACACACTTGCAAAAAACGCCTGCACAGATGCACTCTGCTCCGCATTCCCAAAAAAAAGAGAATGCGTTTTGACACAATGGAGCAGCTTGCAATGCTCCAGCAGCTCTTTACACTGCCGGATCTGCACCAGTGCAATTGATCTGGTCCACTGGCACTGGTGCAGCTCTGGTCATGTAAAAGCCCCTTTGAACTCTAAACCACATAACATGCACACAGTCAGTAATTACAAAGAGCAGAAACTGTATTTAGGGTCTGAGCTTCAGGGAACGAAGGAGGCTAGCAACATGAGGCAATTTCCATAGACAGGCTGGTTCTTCTGTGCCCTCCTAGGCCCTGCCTGTATACACAGGGACTGCTCTTCTTTGCCCATCTAAGCACAACCAAATAAATGATTCACCTGGGCTGGGCTTCAAGTGCCCATCCCAAATAGCAGTGCTCACCTCTACACCAATACAGTTACTTTTTAACTGCCCACCTGTACTGGGGTCAATATTCTCTTCCCCACTGATACCAGTGTTCAAACCCTGTTATCTAATAGTGAGTTCCCAGTGCTTCACTGGGTATCAATCCATGGAAACAGGGTAGACTTCATGTTGTTGCATATGGGTTGCCAGCAGTGGTGCGAAAAAAAAAATAATTAGCAGTGCTTTACAAAATAAATCCCCAAAACCAAAATGCTCATAAAGCCCATTAAGGGAACTTGTAAAGTCTGGCTAGATGGCCATTTAACACTCTCAAAAAGGACACAAGCTGCATGAGCAGGGCATGCCCCAAATTTAACCACAATTCACAGACCAGGGGATCTCCCTCGATAAACAACTGCTTTGGCTCAGTTGCAGTAAGCCCCTCTCTGAATGCTTTCACTCTTTTTCTCCCTCCCCCCACATCTGTGATGGTTTCTGGTGTTGGGTGAATCACTGCCTGTTCTCCAGTCCAGGTCAGGCCCAGACAACTTCAGCATTCAGCAGAACGATTTTCTGATACACTGGCCAGCTTTTCCTGTGAAACTCAAATCCTTCTACCCCACCCAGCACATCCTAGCATCCAGTATTTAGAAGTGGCAAAACCACTACTGGGCATGTGTACTGGCTAGGCTATTTCAGTCATGGTCTCTGGCTACCATACAGCACAAATCTCTCTAAATTGCTAAAGCCTTTAGCTTTGCTTTTTTTTGCAGCACTTTGCATGTCACTTCTTCCTTTTATGCAACATCAGGAGTTCTGCTCTCATTCTGTTTCTTTGTCTCCGACAGATGCACAATCTGTCTGATGAAGCAGCACAAGCAGCTCTCTCTCTCTCAACAGGCACCAGCCTTCAGCAGCTAAACTCAGACACAGACAGACTGAACTGGGGCTGGGACTGCCCCTGCTGTTCGCTGGGGAATGGCAATCCCTGACTGGCTTGTCTGTGCTGTCAATCAATGTGAACAGGTTTGAAGGTCTGTTGCTTAACAGGCAATTGGTTGCTGCAAAGGTGCCTGAGTTTATTAAGTCCTTCACAACATCATGAGCCCTTGGGGCTCTTCCACAGGCATTCTGACCCTGACTGATTGCCAAGTCACCCTCTGACCCGTTCGCCAAGCCAGTTCAGGTCAAAGGTGACAAAGATGGCTGCCAGTTGGTATGCCAAAGGCAGTCTTCCCACAAAGTGACTATCTTGGTGGTAGGACTCAATCAGTTACAATTTGTGATTTCTTATCCCCAACACTCTCCATCTCCACTGGTGTCTCCCAAGGCTCTGTCCTTGGTCCATTACTCTTTTCAGTTTTCCTGAATGACCTCTCCGCTGTATGCATCTCTGCATCCATCCATATGTATGCAGATGATACAGTTCTTTACTCCTCCGGCTCCTCCTCCCTGCTCTGATGGTCAAACTCCAGCAGGATTTCAACAATGCCCAGCACTGGTTTCATTCAAATCAGTTATCCCTTAATGCCAAAAAAAGGTCTCCATGATCTTTCATACTAGGTAGAATCTCTCAAGGCTTACTGACTTCCCCTCCTTCCCAACCCCCTGGATGGGACCTTGATCAAGGATGTTCCTATCTTTAAGTATCTTGGTGTTTGGCTTCATCGTCACCTCGATTTTTCTGGGCACATGGATGCCATCCACAAAAAATTGCACAGTAAACTTGGTGCATTATGCAGGAACCAAGGTTGAATCCCCTTGCTGGATCATACAGCCATTATTCACCAAATGATTCTCCCCATTTTTGACTGTGGAGACATTGTCTATAGCATTGCTCCTAAGTCAACCCTGTCCAGACTGGATTCTCTCTTCCACTCCATCTGTTGCTTTGCTTTGGACTGCCCATCTCACACTCACCATTGCTCCCTTTATTCCTCCATTTCCCTTCCCTCCCTGATGCAAGGCACCTCTCTCATTGTTCCTCCTTTATCACTAATTTCTGACTGGGCTCTTTCCCCCCTTATCTCACCTCACTTCTCTCCCCACCCTTCCTTTTCACTACACCCTTCATAAATCTGGTTTCTGCTGTCTTGTACCCCCTACTAAGACATCCAACTGGTCAGGCTGCCTTCTTCCACTGCTTCCCTAAACTTTGGAACTCTTTCCCCCTCTCCATCTGCTCTGCCTCTTCCTTATGCTCACTCACATCTCTTCTCCTCGAATTCTCTTCTCTTCTCTCCCCTGTAACTGCTCCTGGCCCCCTTCTGTATCTCTTTTCTCCTCATTCCAACCCTTCCTCCTCCTCTCTCTCGCCTTGTCTTTTACCCTATCTACTCTTATGTCCTCACCCTATATTCTGCTTCCAACCCCCATTTCTCAGCTTCAGATAGACTGCTTCAATTTCTACTGGTTTGCTTATCTTCTATCTGCCTGCATCTTTGTACAGTGAACCTAACTGCAGCCACTTAATTTATTCAATATACATTCTATCTATTTATCCAATGTACATAACTTGTTTTGTACCTTGATGTTCTTTGTTAAGAAGGTGATGGTTAGTATGTTTTTATTTGCTATGTACTCAATTTTATTTGCCTTTCTGTAATCTCCCCTTCCCCTTTCCCCCATGGCACATCTGGAAACAAGTTATTATCAGCTCAGTATGTCTTTCCTGGTGAAACTTTTAAAATAAAATAAATATAGTCCTCATTTGCACAAAGTTCTGTAGTTTAAAAGGTAGTTTAGGCCCCAAACGAGTCCAGCACAGGTAGTCACATGTCCAGTCAGGAGTCCTGATGCATTGGCAATATCGGTGGTGTCTGGCGCCGTTGATGTGTGAGTACAAGGAAGCCTTAGAGGTGAAGCCCCATGGGGGTTACATATAATGTAACACTTAGTTCAGGTTTCTTGAGGTACTGTTGTGGATACCCAAGAAATAGGAATGCAGGAAATCATGTCCACCCTTAGACACGAGATTCTTCTGAAGGAATAACTTTATTAGCTATGGATGCACTGTGAGGACAACAGATTATGTTCTGTCTGCCAGACTATACTGCCCTTCTCCTAGACTGGTTTCTAACTACCACCACCACACACACACACACAAAGTTACCTCCTGTCCTACTGATACAGTGAAGTACAGATACAAACTCCCCCAGTGAATCAGCTAAGTTACTTCACCCTAATGATAGTAGTCCACTTTAGTGGCTATGCAGTGTCTGTTAAATGTATTGATGTGTTTATTGATTGATTTTAAAATTGGTGACCGTGAAAAGCACACTGCACCAAGGCTCTTTCCAGGTGTGACCGGGGAAGGGAGCAGGGAGGGCAAATACATAGCAAAGAAACATTATACAATGGCAAGAAAATTTCCTGGACTCTGATTGGTCAGTTTGTGCCTGAGACAGTGATGTTATTACACAATAACATCACTGTATGGATTTGGCAGATGACCATGATGCCCACTCAAAGATATATTGCCACACTAAAAATCTACTTGTGTTTTTAAAACATTTTGTTATTTTGTATGACATCGAGCCATTGTATAATTGCAATAAGGCACTCCAAGGTGTGTGTCATTGTGTAATAATGTCACTTCTGGGGTGGTGGAAGCACTCGGCTTCACCTCATGCTTCAATCCACCCCAAGAGTGACGTTATTACATAATCATACACACCTTGTTGTGCCTTATTGCTTAATTACCAGTTAATGCAATTACATATCATTGACACAGTTCACAGTTGCAATAAAGTGGAATAGAGTACATGATTAAAACATGCTGTCTAACAGCAAAAATCAGGCATTTCAATCACACCTACACTGGGTTAGGAGGCAAATTTAAGGGGGTAGTCAGGTAGTGGGAAAACAGGAGCAGGAAGAAAGTGAGGGAAGGAGATTCAGCTGGTACCTGAGGGAAACAATGGTTTTAGTGAAACAGAGGGAGGATGGGAGTAGGTTTTAGAGTGAAGTGAGATGATAGCAAAAGGCTGATGTCCAAGCAAAGGGACAGGAATGAGCAATGGCAAAAAAGTGTGAAGATCTCTGGAGCAGAGGGAGCGGGATGCAGGGGGGATGGAGGAGAGGAGTGAGGAGAAGTAAGAAGGAAGGGACCCAAACTAGTATTTGGATATGAATGAGGCAAAGTGGTTCTGGTGACATGAAGGGAGAGGAAGAATGGCTAAGGAGGAGTAGAGTGAGCAATGGTGAGTAGAGAGGGGGAATTGGTAGCAAAATGACAGAAGGCATTGCAGAGGATGTCCATTCTGGCCAGGGAGGTGGAAGGAGTGGTGCCATAGACCACATCTGCACAGTCAAAGACTGGGAGCACCATTTTGGTGACAAGATCATGGTGGACCTGTTGAAACAGACAGCTTAATTGTAATGCAAGGTACCAAGTTTAGGGCGGGAGCTTGGTATGGATAGTGTCAATGTGGGCAGAGAAATAAAGCTTACTGTCTAGCCACGCACCTAGGTATTTGAATGAAGGAACCACTTCAAGAGGGGTGCCATCCAAGGTGAAGAAGATAGGAAAAGTTGGGGTCTGACCAATTTTTGAATGGTGTCACAGAGCTTTTTTTGTGTGTTGACCCAGAGTAGGTTAAGCTACTCTGTGAGTGATTTATTTGATTGAGACTGATTGATTTGATTCATTCATTCATTGAGACAGGTTGATATTGATTGATAGATTGATTGATTGACTGATGTAAGAGTTGACCAGGAAGGCACACACAGTCAGATGGCTCAGTTTCAGGTGTGTTCTGCAGGAAGGGGGATGGGATACAATACATAATAGAGCACAAAAAATAACTGCAATTCAATATGGTTGGAAATAAAGACAACATTATATAGCACCACATGGAGATGGACCATTTGGAAAGCATAAGGGTGACTTTTCTACAATACAAAATGGAAAGCTAGAATATGACTTCCCTGCAACACAAAATGGAAAGAGTTCTACAAAATGCATCATGGATACAGAGGACTTAGCCTGGCAATGTCAGCAGTCAAGGACACGATGGCGAGAGTGCAGAGAGAAAAAAGTGTGGCAGGAGAAAAACAGGTACAAGAGGAAACACGAGTGAAATGATCACAGATAAGGAACTTAAAGGAAGTGGGAGAGGATACAGAGTAGCGGGATGGGGGTGTTGGGCCAAAGGCAGGGAGGTCTGTAGGAGAATGCTGACTGCCTGGCAGAGGCTGGAGAAGGGGTGAGAAAGGGCAAGAGTCAGAAATTCTAAGGGAGTACGAACAGCAGAGGGTCAAGCAAGGAGAGAGCTAAGGTAGCAGGGGTTACAATAATAATAAAATACAGTACATATGGAAGGCAGGGACAGTAGTACACCAGGGAGCATGCAGGAATGTTAAACTCCAGAATGTCTACACATTACACCTACACCTCCTTACACTTCTTCTCCTCTCTGGAGACATAGAACGTAATCCCTAGCCCGGGGAACATACACATTGACCACACTGATGTAAACTGGTTAAAGCACCTTGGGCTGAAAATCTCCCACATAAATATCTGCAGCCTCCTGTCTAAGCTCCCCAAGCTTGAGGCATGGGTAGTGCTATACAAGCCATAAGTCATGGGCCTCTCTGAAACCTGGTTAAAGCCCACCCAGCCAGACTTCCATTTACAACTACAAGGGTACTCACAGGAAGGTCTTAAGTTCCTGCTTAAAGATCCCCACAGTCGTACATTCCCGAAGCTGACGGGGCAGAGAATTCCATAGGGTTGGGGCCGCAAACATAAAAGCGCATGCCCCAGAAGATTTCAAAGTAACCCTCGGAACCTCCAGCAACCCCCTCGCCAGCCAAACGGAGCGGTCGCACATAGTTGTAAGGAATCAGACACTCTTTCAAGTAGTCAGGACCAAGTCCATGTAGGGCTTTGTAGGTCAATAAACCTACCTTAAAGGTGATCTGCCACTGAATCGGCAGCCAGTGCAGATCGCGCAACACAGGGGTGATATGTGACCTTCTAGACACCCCTGTCAGCAATCGAGCTGCAGCATTCTGCACTAGCTGCAAGAGGCGGATATCAACCCCAGGAAGCCCTAAGTAAAGGGAGTTGCAGTAGTCGAGGTGGGAGGTCACGAAGGCATGGACCAACACATGCAGATCGCTAGATGGAACAAGGTGTTTGACCCTGGCGATGTTCCTAAGATGGTAAAAGGCTGACCTAACGATTGCCGACACCTGATAACGAAGGGTCAGCCCATCGTCAAGCACCACTCTCAGGTCACGCACCCATTCTGAGGTAAGGATCTGAACGCCACCCAGAAATAATCCAGAGGGCTGATTGGTCCTCAACCCCTCTATCCTGCAGCCCGGGGCCACAACCATAACCTCAGTCTTTCCCGCGTTCAACTTTAACCAGCTCGAATTCATCCAGTCTTGGATTTCGGCAAGGCAGTTATTAAATACTGAGAGAGCACTAACCTGGTCAGGAGCAAAAGACAGGTAGAGCTGGGTATCATCAGCATAGCAGTGAAACCTCAGCCCATACTGTACTGCAATGTCTCCGAGAGGTAGCATATACACTGCAAACAACATGGGGGTCAGCACCAAGCCCTGAGAACCCCACAGGACAGACAGAAAGGGTCAGAAGAAAAAATTCCTGACACAACTCTGTGTTCTGCCAGACAGGAAAGATGTAAACCATCTGAGCACTGTACTTGACAGGCCACAGATGGACCTCAGGCACTCGAGCAGGACCCCATGGTCTACAGTGTCAAAAGCTGAAGAGAGATCAAGTAGTACCAGAATGGAACGGTTTCTCCGATCTCTCGCCATCAGGAGATCATTGAGCACCCTCACCAGAGCAGTCTCAGTACTATGCCTCTTACAAAAACCCAATTGGAGAGGTTCATAGACATTATGGATGGTCAAATGGTTCTTCAGCTGGATTGCCACTACTTTCTCAATAACCTTTCCTATAAAGGGAAGGTTTGAGATAGGTCTGTAGTTAGCAAAAATGTCTGGGTCCAATGAAGCTTTCCTCAGAAGGGGTGTCACCACCGCCTCCTTCAGAGAGCTTGGAAACTCACCCGATTGCAAGGAGCATCAGACAATCTGAGCCAGAAATGGGACGATGGTCTCATAACAACCCAAGATCAGGGAAGTTGGGCCCAGATCTAAACTACAGCACATAGGGTGCATCCCCTGGACAATCCGCATAATATCCTCGAACTCCGGCAGGTCAAAGGTACTCCAGGAAGCATGAGGTATCATGACCAAGCGTCGATCAACCGCTTCCCACATAGAGTGAGTCAAGTGGATCTCTGACCTGATGTTGGCCACCTTATTCACAAATAATTGAGCAAGCTCATCACACTCTTTTTGTGAAAAAGCCCAACAGAGCTGCAGACAGGCTGGGTTGCACAACCTGTCCACAGTTCGGAAGAGTTGGGCTGGTCGATTCTGAGCGACAACGATCTCCCTGGACAGGAACTCTGCCTTCTTACGGGAGATCACTGATTGGTAGAACTGATAATGCTCCACCAAACTAAGGCAGTCGGCCTCCAGCGCAGATTTCTGCCAGCGACATTCTAACCTTCGTCCCACCCGCCACAACTCCCTCAAGGACCCATCAAACCAAGAGGCCCGAGGGAGGAGTAGGAGAGGACGAATGCAGACAGGAGCTATCAGGTCTAAAGCTGAGAAAATGGCCTGATTGTGGGCCAGAACCATTGACTCCGGACAACAGGAAACTCCGAGAGGTCAGTCACCGCCGCCAGGTCTTCAGGGCACTCATCACATAAAGGGCGGTAACTGACCATTCCACAGAGGCAGACCTACGAAGAGGGGCACAAAAGTTGAACCTCCCGGTGTAGTGATGGGACCAACTGACCGGTTCCACCCCCAAATCAGAGGCCTCAATCCCCAGGAGGAAAACCACATCCAGAGAGTGACCATGATTATGGGTAGCTGATAAAACAATCTGTGTGAAGCCCAGCGATGCCATCAGCGGGAGAAAGTGCTGACCAAAAGGCAAGAGTTCATCATTGACCCAGGCATTGAAGTCGCCCAGAACTATCAGTCTGGGCTACTCCAATGCCATGTCGGCGGTGAAATCTGCCACTTCCTGCAGGAATTGCTTTTCGTCCCCAGGTGGACGGTAGACGAGAGCTATCCTGCAGCCCACACCAGCTACCACAGCACATTCAAAGGATTCAGCTTCCTCTATTAGTCCACCAGTGAGACCCAACTCGGTCTTGAAACAGACCGCTACCTCCCCCCCCCGCGGTCCAATCTCAGATGGTGTATAACCGAGTACCCGACTGGAATTGCTGCCTCCAAAACGGGGCCAGCATTTTCATCCAGCCAGGTCTCGGTGATGCAAGCCAGATCATCTGTTCCAACAAAGTCTGCAATAACAGTAGACTCGTTCTTGATAGATCTGGCCTTGTATAGCTTCACCCAGGTTGGACGGAGTTTGTGAGCCATCCTGGCTACTTGCCCATCAAAGGAGATGGTGCCCGTGGGTATGGGGACTAGACATGGTTACCACGTTCCAGGCTCCATTTCGCCCCAGGGCTTCTTCTGGACCTAACCAACCCTATGCGAGAAGACCGCTCCTTCAACCTCCAATGTCTGCGCCCCCCACCATGCCCACCCCATCCCTCCTATGCACAATACCAAGTGCCTGACAGTACTGGTAGATAGAAAAAGGCAAGGTGGGGAGAGCAGGCGGAGGGCACGGAGAGAGGAGGACGAATAACGCAAGACGGGGGGGCTAACAGGCACATACCACATGCTAATAACTACAACTAGAGCCAAACACCACAACAAAGTCCTAATTTTCTTATAGATAACTACCCTAAATTACAATATACCCAACAGGACTTCTAACTAAAAACCCACCCAAGTCGCACCCTTCTTACTTACACAAATAATTCAAAAATCATAACCCTACAACACATCAAAAATCATAACTCTACAACACATCAAATAAAAACATCAAACACAAATAACAAAACTTCCCCACCCCAAAACCCTCTCACAGCTCAGAAGAGGAAAAAATTATACTAAACAAACATAAACATAGCATCAATAAAAATAAAATAAAAATAATAAAGTTATAATCAAACAATATAATAAATACCTTCAATCTCCCACCCCCATAACATAAAATTTACAAAATGAATTCAAAATACTGTATGAGTAACTCAGTCTCAGAGTCCAGGACAGCAGGTGGGTCAGCTTAAAGAAAACCAGTCATAAAGTAAATAATAAAGTTCATTGAAGCTGTAACTGTAACTTAAATCCAAAGGAGCAGAATAAATCAGACAAAAAAGATAGAGATCTTCAGCGCCCTAAGGCCCTCTCACAACCTGGGGAGGCCAATGAAGCACAGGTACTCTCGCTACCTGAACTGAATTAATGTCAGTATCCAAAATAATTTTTCAGCCACCAGGCACTCTCACTACATGGGGATTCAACACAGGCACTCTCACTGTCTTCCAAGATAAATGTCTGCAAAGCAAATAATAAAATTAAAAGTCTGACTGTAAACAGGCAGGGTAGATTTAAAGCAGGAGTCCTCTTCTCAGAGTCCGATTAGTGCAGGAGCGGGGGCCCAAAAATTCCCTTTCTTTCTCAGAGCATGTCTACCATATGTTGTGCCGGATCCACTAGAAGTTAGGTGCCGCGTACCACTACAAACGTTACCTATCTGCCGAAGCGTGCCTGGCCATTGCACATGGCAACCTACGTCCCCTCCTTGAATACTGCTCCCCAGTTTACTCGCACCTATCCACCACCCTGCACAAGTGGTTAAACTTGATATATAACTCTATCTGTCGATTTGTCCTTCAAGCCCCTTACCACTCCCACCACTGCTTATTCTACCAGTCACTTGGGTGGCTCACCCTACAAGGTCGCTTTGACTATGCAATGGGCTGTCTGGTGGACAAGTCCCTCAGGAACCAACATATGTCCCCTTACTCACCCTTCTTGACAGGTAGAGAGGTCTGTAGGAGTCTCCGTGCCTCCATCACCACGAGAACCCAAGCTTTCTCAGTCACAGCACCCTCCCTATGGAACAAACTCCCCCTGTCTGTTCACACGTCCCCGTCCCACCTAGCTTTTAAACATAACCTGTTCCATACAGCAATGCTAGGGTCTACAACTCTACTATGCTCCAATAGTACTCAGACTTTCACCGGATACCCTACAGCACTTGTACCCCATTCCTGCCCCCACTAGCCTGGCTCTTTTCCCACTGCTCTCCTTCCTGCCCCCACCCCTAAGCCTACCCCGCCCCCCTTTCCTCCTGTCTTGCCCCTTTGATGTTATGAACTGTGATTGTTTTTCTATTTGAATTTTTATTACAGCAACTGTTTTTTCTCACTTGTACTTGCATTGGACCATGTGCTTGTATACCATTACTGCTTGTGTCTTGCACCACCTGTATTTTGGCTATGCTTGTGTACATACTGATATAGCATTACCTGTCTACCCTGTCTGCACATTGTAATTGCATCACCACTGTTTCTCTCTCTCCACCCTCGCTGCCAGCTGTTGGGTGTGCATGTATTGTATCTAGTAATCGACTGTATGTACCTGTACCTATTTTTTGCAACCTTGTGGCCAGACCATGACTGAAAACAGTCCCCTGGATCAGTGCACCTACCCGGCCACCAAAGACATAAATAAATAAATGAATTGTAGCTTCTTATCTTGGTTTTAACAAGCATTCTTGGGCACCATAGGCAATGCTTGCACATTCTGATGCATGAATCCCTTCCTCAGAGCAAGACTCATGCTTGGAGGAGTCCAAACCTGGCTTATACAGTGAGGGGGGCTTTAATCACCAGCAAAAATAATGACTGGGACTTGACAGTCCCAAGCGACACCATGCTTAGACAGGATAGAGGAAAAGGTAAAGGAGAAGGCATAGCCCTATATGTCAAGGAAGGTATATAGGCAGTGGAGGATGGAAATATCAGGGGAGATAACGGGGAAATAGAATCGCTATGGGTTTGGCTTGCAGCAGCCTTAGGAAAGAAACTACAGATGCGGGTGATCTATAGACCTCCAGGACAGGGGAAAGAGAAAGATAGGGAGTTAGGGGAAGAACTAGAAAGGGGGTGGCAAAGGAGGAGGTGGTAGAGGTGGGAGATCTAAACCTGCCAGATATTAATTGGGACATTCTAGCAGCGAGGTGCTCCATAAGTCAGACCCCACTGGACACATTGCAGGACTGGGGTTACCCATGCACGGGCAATGTAATCTAGCATGATTGAAAATCACACTAGATTAAATAAACTGACCTCGTGCACGCCATTTTGACTGTGTGGTTTTTGACCGCGCATCTCTCCCTACATGATCTTGACGAGATACCGCAGGACCGCCAGCTGATGCAGATGGTTAAGAAACCCACTAGGCAGGCTTCCATTTTTGATGTGGTGCTCGTCAACTCAGAAGTAATAAGAGGAGTGACGGTAGGGGAGCCACTAGGTTTCAGCAACCATAACTCCATATGGTTCGTCCTAGACCTTGGGACCAGTAAGCCCTTATCAAAGGCTAAAATCCTGGATTTCAGAAGAGCAGACTTCAACCTGATGAGGGAGCTGGTCTGAGACAAGTTAATGGGAGTGGACAGCATGAGGGATGTGGAGGAAAAATAGAGGGGCACTCAAGGGAGCCATTCTTAAGGCAACAAAGTCTTGCAAGAGAACAGTAATCAAAAGAAACTGGTACAAGAGACCAATATGGTTCCTTGGAAAGGTCAGGGAAGCAGTGAGAGCCAAAGAAGAAGGCTTTCACCATGTACACAGGAAAACAAGGGGAGGAAGAATTGGGGGGGGAGTACTAAATGAGAACAAGGCAAACCAAGAGGGCAGAGAAGCAAAGGCAAACACTAAGCTGTGTATTGTGGGGGATGTCAAAGGAGGGGAAAACAAGGGAGGAAGAATTGTTAAGTTAACTGAAGGAGGTGGCAAAATTGAGGAGGATGGCAGAAAGCTATTCTTATTGATTACATCTGTTCTGTATTCACAAGGAAAGATGGAAAGCTTCTGCCAGAGAATGGCAGTATGGCGACAGTTAGGGGAATTTCGAAGATGGGGCAGCAAGTATTTACCACTGAAAGGGTTCAAAAAGGGCTAGCAGCCCTAAAGATAAATACGGCCTTGGGGTCAGAGGGGATGCATCCAAGGGTGCTCAAGGAATTGGCAATAGGAACTAACTGACCCCCTGGTATGGCTATTTTATAGCTCAATTCAGACAGGTGTAGTTTCAAAAGGCTGGAAGGTAGTGCATGTAATCCTGCTCCATAAGGGGGAAAGAAGGAGCAACTGGGTAACAATAGACCTCTCAGTCTTACCTCTATTGTGGATAAACTGTTAGAGGCACCAGTCAAAGAGGACCTTGTGGACTACCTGGAGAACAATGTACTCCAAGATAGTAAACAGCATGGGTCCATGGCAGGAAGGTCTTGCCAAGCCAATCTGATAGTATTCTTCGACTGGGTAACAAGGGTAGGGGATAAGGGCCATGATGTGGATTTACTCTACTTCAATTTCAGCCCAGCTTATGACTCAGTACCTCACAGAAAGCTGAAGAAAAAGCTAGAGGACCTGGTTGCAGTGAAGGTCATAGTTAGATGGGCGAGAAACTGGATGGAATGGAGACAGCAGAGGGCTGTGATTACAAACATACGAACATACAAAATTTGCCAGCAGATAAAGGCCTAGAGGTCTATCAAGTCTGCTCAAATGTGCAGCTAGCACCCCTTAACAAAGTTAATCAGAAGACAGAGAAGTCACAAAGATCAGTTCTGGGTCCAGTCCTTTTCAACATGTTCACCAGCAACATGGGAGAAGCAATCCAGGGTAATATGTGCCTATGTGCATCACCTTGTACATTTTGGTACTGAATTTCAACTGCCGAACCTTTGATCACATCTATAGCCTTTGCAAATCTCCCTGCATCTCCCTAATCCCCTCCTCACTGTCTACCCTGCCACAGAGCTTAGTGTCATCTCTGAAGAACATAAAAACATGACAGCAGATGGGGATCGCGTGATCTATCTAGTCTGCCTGTTATTTGACCTACTCCCCTCCCCCCAAGTATATTCCCTTAATTCAATACTCTTCTATGTCTGTCCCAAGATATTTTGAACTCCTTAACTGACACCAAAACAGTTAAGGAGTTCAAAATATCTTGGGATAGACATAGCAAAATATTGAAATAAGGAAATATACTTGGGGGGGAATAGGTCAAATAATGGGAGACTAGATGGATCACGCGGTCCCCATCTGCTGTCATGTTCTATTGTTTTTCAGAGATGACACTAAGCTCTGTGGCAGGGTAGACAGTGAGGAGGGGATTAGGGAGATGCAGAGAGATTTGCAAAGGCTATAGATGTGATCAAAGGTTTAGCAGTTGAAATTCAGTGCCAAAATGTACAAGGTGATGCATACAGGGAGCAAGAACCCCAGAACAGAGTACTGGATGGGGTGGTAAAGCTGGCCATGACCTCTGAGGAACGAGACCTAGAAGTCATCATCAGCAACTCCCTGAAACAATCAAGCCAGTGTAACAAGGCCTACAGTAATGCAAAAAAGGATGCTGGGGTGTATAGGAAGGGGTACTGACAGCATAAGGAAGGAGGTATTACTACCTCTCTATAGAGCACTAATGAGGCCCCACCTGGAGCACTGTGCCAGTGCAGGAAGATAAGTACAGGCTGGAGACAGTGCAATGTAGGGGTAACCAACATGATTCAGGGGCAGCAGGGCAGATCTTACAAGGATCGTCTCAAGGCACTGAACATGTACTAACTGGAGGCCAAATGAGAGGGGGGAGCTATGACAGAGGCCTTCAGTTTCCTGAAAGGAATGACTACGCTAAACTGCAAGGAACTATTTAACATGGGAAGTGGCTCAAGAGCATGGGGGCATGAGTGGAAACTGGGGGGAGTTCAAGAGGGACATGTGAACGTTTTTTTATTTTATAAAAAAAAGAGTGGTGGAGCCATGGAACAATCTGCCATCAGTGGTTTTAAACATGGCTGGGACAGAGTGAGGGGCTAAGTGGTAGCTCAGGGTGGTATTGCTAGGGTGGGGATCATGAGAGTGGATAGTGCGGGTTAGAACCCTGTATGGATAATACATTCCAGGTTCGTTAGGGTTTTATGGGCAGACTGGATGGACCATTGGTCTTTTTCTGCCATCATTGCCTATGTTTATGTTTCTAAAATAAGTACGGTGGGCATTAGCAGAACTCAGTTACACATGGCAGTGCGTGTAGCTGGGGTTCTATAGGGTAGCCACCTCCTTGTCACATAATGGGGTTGCTGTATAAGAAGAGAGGAGGGATAAAGAGGGATATGACGAGAGCAGTGGAAGACCAAGGTTGGGGGGGTACCATAACAGGGTAATTACAATAATTAGTAATCTGAGGCCTGTTAACATGGGATGCTGAATTAAAACTGGGAGTGAAAATTTGGATATAGTTTCACTGAACTTGGGGAGTCTTCTGGCTAAATATGACCAGTCTGTTGCTTGGGTAAGTATCAGACAACCAGACATAATATCAGTTATGGAATCATGGTTAACATCTAGGGTTACTGATACTGAAATTGCCCTACCTGGTTTTAATATATTTCAAGAAGATAGGGAGACTAAAAGAGGAGGTGAAAGTTTATGACAGTATATGTGAGGACTCACCTACAGAGGAGAGAAGACAGGAGCTCAAGGAGGATCTGGCTGGGCTTGAGAACTGATCTGGCATCTGGCAGTTGGGGTTCAATGCCAAGAAGTGCAAGGTCATCCACCTGGGAGCTAGGAGCCCTGGTGACAGCTACTGGCCGGGTGGTGTACAGGTGTCTAGTTCAGAGAAGGGGAAAGTATCTAGGGGTGATGGTCAAGGAGACATGAGACACTCTGTGCAGTGCCATAAAGCGGCAGCCAAAGCAAAGAAAATGCTGGGATGCATCACCAGAGGAATCACCTCAAGGAAAGAGGAAGTCATTCTGCCATTGTACAAGTCATTAGTGAGACCATATTTAAGAGCACAGTGTGCAGTTCTGATGCCCTTATTTGAAGAAAGACATCAAACTACTGGAGGGGGTGCAGTGTAGGGTGACCAAGATGATCCAGCGCCTGGGGACAAACCATATGAGGAGAGATTACACAAGCTCAATATGTACTGCCTGGAGGACAGAAGGGAGAGGGGGGTTATGTTGGAAACCTTCAAGTACCTAAAAGGTATAAACAAGGTTGGAACGGAGAGCATTTTCAATTTAAAAAGGGTGGGGACCACAAGGGGGCATAGTCTGAAAGTAGTTGGGGGTAGATTAAGGAAGAAAATGAGGTACTTTTTCATGGAAATGGTGGTGTCAAAGAGGAATGAACTGCCAAAGGAGGTGGTCTCATTGAAAACAGTGGGCAGTTTTAAAAGGGGGTGGGACAGGGTAAAAAGGAGAGTCATAACTGGAGGGAGGATGGGGGGGAAGAGGGTGGGGGAGGATAACTCCAGGGAGAAATGGGAGGCAGGGCTGCTCCAGTAAAATAGACTGAGCTGCACACTTGAGCAGACTTGATAGACCATTACGGCCTGTTTCTGCTGGCATTTTCGTATATTCTCATATGTTCGTATGTACAAGCAAAAAAGATCAAATTCAGAAATACTGCAGAACTGAGGAATGTGAATGCCTAGCTGTTAAGTTAATTTTGGGCATTGTATACAATAACCTTTTTATTAGGTCTACGTACATTCCACCTGGGAACCAGATGATTGTCCTTGAGACATTTTGTCAATATTTTCAACAAATTAATCTGAACACAGAAAAATTATTTGGGGAAATTTTAATATGAATTGATATTCAAATGATGACAGAATTTCATAGGTTTCATAGGTTTTTACAAGTCAGGCAGTGTTAGCCATGACTCACCATTTCTCTTTTCCATATTGCTTTTTTCCATTATTTTCCATTTTTCTCCCCGTACATCCCCCTCCTCAGGGCTGCAGCTATCAATATTGGGGCCCAGGACAAGTCAATCGAAATGGGCCCCTGTTTCTCAAACCAGCTAATACCAAGGGTAATGCCAGCTCCTTAGGTAGGCCCCTCCTGAGCTCGTGGTCCCAGACAACTTCCCCACTTCCCCCCATTACTGCGGCCCTGCCCCTCCTCCTCACAGCGTGAACGTGCATGTGTGGAGGCAAGCGCCCATCACGTCTCTGCACTTTTGTGTCTCCCAGCCTCTGGTGCTGCCCTCCAGCCTCCACTAGGGGGCAGCCAAGCAGCAGAATGACAACCCTCCCCTCCCCAAGAGAGGAGAGCAGTCTATCAAACACTCAATCCTCACCCTCCCCTGCTGATCCCCGGCAACCTGATGTCTCTTCCAACCCCAGGTTGCCAGCGTGGCGTGAGGTGTGGCATCCAGTGCCTCAACCCTCAGTGCCACCAGGCCGGCTTATGGCTCACCATTTCTCAAAGGCAATATCCTGTTATTCCATTTTTATTGAGGAAACTATATAATGCTTTTTTTAAAGATATTCACTGTAATATTATTTACTACATTGACTGGGAGTTCATTTCAGATGGATGCCACTCTTTGGTTAAGCCATGCACCTCTTTTATCTGTTCTATAAATTTCTCCTTTTAATTGTAATTTATGCTGCCTAGTGCCTTTAATATTTTCCCTTTTTTCCCAACCAGCACACTTGCAAAGTTCAATATCCTTGTGTGCTTTATGCACCAGATACTGATCACCTCTTATGACCATACAAACATATGAAGAAGCCAGCAGAAGAAGGCCATTTGTTCTATCAAGTCTGCTCATATTGCAGGGTCCACAGCTTGAGCTAATGTCCCTGTCCTCCCTCTCCACTCATCCCATCCTCCCTACCCATGATCCTTACCTTCCCCCTATGCCTATCCCAGCCTGTCTTAAAGCTGCTCTTTGTCTTCAACAAGATCACCTCTTCTGGCAGCGCATTCCAAGTGTCCACCACCCTCTCTATGAAGAAGTGCTTCCTGACCTCCATCCTAAACCTCTCACCCCCCAGCTTAAGACTGTGCCCCCTTATGTTATGGTTGCCACTCAGCTTAGAGATTCTCCTTATCAACCTTATTTATCCCTTTCAAGTACTTGAAAGTCCCAACCATGTCCCCTCTCTCTCTCCTGTCTTCCAGGGAGTACATGTTCAGTGCCCTCAAGCTCTCCTCATATGCCTTACCCAGATGACCCACCATCATCTTTGTAGCCCTCCTCTGGACCTTCTCCAGCAGGTTAATGTCCTTTTTGAGGTGTGGGCACTAGTACTGAACTCCATATTCTAGATGCGGCTTTACCAGTGACCTGTACAAGGGCAGTATAACCTCCTCTCTCCTACTACTGATCCTTCTAGATATGCATCCCAGTATTTTGTTTGCCTTTGCTGCTTCTTTCTTGCACTGTGTGAAGTGCTTCAGGTCACTAGTGATCATCACTCCCAGGTCCTTCTCCTCCTCTGATGCACATACTCGGACTCCACCCAGATAGTACTCTGTCCTGGGATTCTTGGCTCCAATATGCATAACTTTGCATTTCTTGGTATTGAAGCCAAGCTGCCAGATCCTGGACCACCTCCCCAGCTTTTCCAGATCTTCCTGTAGGTCCTGTATCCCTTCAGCTGTGTCCACTGTCTGGCAGAGCTTGGTGTCATACATGACTAGGCACATTTTGCCCTTAATGCCATCCTCGATGTCATTGATGAAGACATTGAACAACATCGGCCCAAGCACCGAGCCCTGCAGGACCCCACTGGTTACCTCGCTGGTGCCAGATAACTCTCCCCCCCCCAACCACCCTCTGAGTTCTGTCCCTCATCCAGTTTTGCACCCATTTGGCCATCTTTTCCCCAACCCCGAGATACACAATTTCCTAATCAACCTTTTGTGGGGCACAGAGTCAAAGGTCTTGATGAAATCAAGATAGAGGATGTCTACCGCTTGGCCCCTGTCTAGTGTTTTAGTGACACAGTCAAAGAAGTCAATCAGATTCATTTGACACGCTCTCTCACCCATGAACCCATGCTGCCTCACATCCTGGAGACCATGGTCCTCTAGATATTCCACCAACCTTTCCTTTAGTATGGTCTCCATGAGCTTGCCCACAATGGAGGTCAGACTGACTGGTCTGTAATTCCCTGGGTCATCCTTGGGACCGCTTTTGTGGAGGGGCACTACATGTGTTGTTCTCCAGTCCTGCGGTACCACGCCTGACTCTAGTGAGCTATTAAGTAGGTCTGCCAGTGGCCCTGCCAGCTCCTCAGCCACTTCCTTTGGTACCCTTGGATGTACTCTGTCCAGACCTGGTGATTTGTCCACCTTCAATGTCAGCAGCCCCTCCCTCACTCTATCCTCCTCTATCACTACATCTGTGTCCCCCCCCCCGCTCCTCTTTTCCCTCCTGAAGGCACTGGTCCATCCTTCTCCCTGGTGAAGAGGGAACAGAAGTATTCATTTAGTATCTCTACTTTTCCCCCATTATCCTCCACCCAATCCATCCCTTTCTTATGCCTAACAATACCTTCCTTCTTGTTCCTTTTCTCACTTATATAGCAAAAGAAAGCCTTCTCCCCCTTCTTAATTCCTTCAGCTATGCTTTTGCTCGCTGGACTTCCATATTTCCCTCACTAGCCAACCTTAGGTAATTTTCCCTATCCATCTCTCGCTCTTGGTCTTCCTGAATTGTCTATAGACCAACCTCTATTCCCTTATTGCCTGGGAAACCCGTAACTAAACCAGCTGGGCGCTTTGGCCCTTGTGTTCTTCCCCCTGAGCCTAACACATTCATCTGCGGCAACCAGTATTCCTTCCTTAATAATGGGCCACCTTTGGTCCACCCCCATATCTGCTCTGATGCCCGCCAAATGACTCCTTAGCACTTTGCCCATTTTCCTGAAGTCCACCCTCCTGAAATACAAGATTTTGGTCTTAGTCGAGATGCTTTCCCTGCCCATATCCAAATGGAACCACACTGTGCAATGGTCACTTCCACCCAGTGGCTCCCTGATCATTATTTCCTGTACATGCTCCCCATCTTTGAGCAACAGATCAAGTGTTACCTCAGCTCTTGTTGGTTCAGTGATGCCCTGAGTCAGGAACCCACTCTGCAGTCCTTCCAGGATCACCTGACTCCTAGCACATGTTGTGGAGGGTATGCTCCAGTCCACCTTGGGCAGGTTGACATCCCCCCACAATTACCACCTCTTCTTTCCCCGCAGCTTCCAATATTTGTGAGCTCAGGTCCCTGTCCCTCTCCTCATCCTGATTGGGTGGTCTGTAAACCACCCCCAACCTCACCTTTCTCCCTCTATTGGATCTTAGCTGAACCCATAATGCCTCCACCTTCCCCTTCCTCCAACTCCTCCCTCATACAAGTTATTCCCTCCCTGATATAAACTACCACCCTTCCCCCTTCCCAACTACCCTGTCCCTCCTGTATAGTTTATATCCAGGGATCGCAAGGTCCCAATCATGGTGTAATGTTGCCCAAGTCCCGGTTACTGCAGCTCTGTCCACCCTCCTGTCTGCTAATAGTGCCTGCAGGTCATCCATCTTGTTTCCAAGACTCTGGCGCATTCAGAGACACCACCCTTCACCTAGAATCTGACCTTCCTTCTCTTCCCTCTATTCTTCTGTTCACATTTATTCCCTCTGTGTGCACCCCTTCACGTACCTTGTTATGTGTTCCTCACCCACTCCATCCTTTGCTGTGTTCTCACCCCTTCCACCTCCTCCCTCCAGACCTCATCCATCACTGTGGGGGGGAGGTTCACTGACCTCCTCCTCTTGGAGTCTGTGGGCCTGCACACCTGCTGCCCCCCAGTAGTTTAAATTAAGAGCAGTGGTTATGTATTCCCCCAGTTTGTCCCTGAGTACCCTCAAACCCTCCCTACTCAGGAGCAGCCTCTCTTGTGAAAAGAGTGCTTTGTTTGACCAGATCTCCTCCCAGTCCCCAATACAGATAAACATCTCCTCCCTACACCATTTCCTCAGCCAGTCATTAAAATCCTCTATTCTTCTTTTCCCGGCTGTGCTGGCCCTTGGTACTGGTACCACCTCTGAGAAAGCCAGCGAACTTCCTTCCTCCCTGCAGAGCTTCCCTAACTCCTTGAACCTACTTTGCACTACCTCAACCTCCTCCCCAGCTAGGTCGTTGGTTCCCAAATGTATAACTAAATTAGTACAAAATCACACATGCCTCCACAATGCAAAGCATCATGGGCTGCATATGCAAATCACCACAGAATATTATACTGGTTCAACTTTAAGCAGAAATGCATGGGGCTGAAAGGCCTCTCACACAGTTTGCAAAGGGTACCAACAGAAGACATAGACACGTGTTTTTTCCTACCAGGACTCATCAGTATGCCTCGTCTGTCTGACTTAGGTTTTCCTCCAACCTCCCTTACTATTTCCCTTATTCTTGGGCCCACCTTCCCCATTGTCATCCCTGGCATACAAACCACCCTATTGCTTGAATTTGGGTCCCCTTTCCTTCCCCTAGTGAATACCCCTAATTATGGAGTCCCCTATGATTGCCACCTTCCATCCCCTGCACCCGTGCTTCCCATCCTTCCTTTCTTGCCTTCGGTACTAGCTGCTTCCCCACCTAACTGCTCCCTCTTCACCGTGGTGAACTTATCTCCACATCCACAATTTATCCCCTTAACTGTTTTTCCATCTCCCACTCTGTCCCTCCCCTTCTGACTATCTGTATCTGCTTTCAGTTTTCCCTCCCCTCTTCCTTTCCTTTTCTTTTTTTTTTACTTTTTATTTATAAAAATGTTATGATCTTACAGTAGCAACTGTGATACACGTAAAAGAAGCGATGAGGCACGCAGACCTCCACAGTGAATGTACAGGTACAAAAGTGTAGCTGATTGACTTTATAGAAATGAAAATCCATACATCATGAAAGGCTACCAAATATTTGGCATCAGGAGTAAAGATTAAACCAATTACCCTGTAGAGCAATGACACGCTCACCCAGAATTAAAGCTTAAACATAGATGTAACCAGGATATCAGTTCTCTCGTAGAACTAAAGGTTTGTGGAGGGCTAAGTGAGAGTGACACTAACAGGCAGACTAGTTACACGATAGCCTGAGCTCAGTTAAGTTGACTGAATAACCCATATTCCAGGCAGAGCAAGGCATCCCTATGAGTACAGGAGAAAAAATCAGGGACTAGTTACTGTCCATAAACTGAGTGGTGAACTTATTCACCATTATAGTAACACCTACTGTGCTAGTCTAACAGATTTTAATAATAACAGAACAATCAAATGGAGCAGCATTCTGGCTAATCTAGTTGAAAACAGGATCTAAATAGGTATTAGCAGATGCTTGTAGGAATGCTTTTAAAACAATTGTTAAACCTACAACCTAGGAACAGCTCAACAGTAGAGAGCAATCTGAAAATTATAAAAAAACATAAACAGGCAACCATTAAGGTCCAGAAATGTCCAGGTATAGGGCCCCAGTCTCTAAACGGGCATGAATTAAGATCCAGTAGAGAAAATTATTACAGTACTTCACCCATCTTTGTCAGAAGTAGAGTCCAGAGGATTAAATTTTTTCATGAGCTTCTCAGCAAACTGAGCTGCTGCATTAGGATCCAAAAAGACATGCGACTTCGATCTGTGCCTATTCTGCAGTCGTACTGGAAAGTTTAGCCTGGTGTCAATTCCCTGTCTCAAAAGGTCCTTCTTAACCACTTGCAATTCCTTCTTTCTAGCTTGTGTTTGAGCCGATAAATCAGGGAAGAACCCCAAGCGACTACCTTCCCATACAATCTCTCCTCTCGATCTGGCTCCTGTATGAGCGAGATCCTTGCTTCCACCGACGACAGTGTGGCAATCACTGTAAGCGGTTTTTGTTGTTGGTCTCCTCGCTGTCTAAGGCATTGTGGAATCACAAAGGCCTTTATGATTTTAATACCAGCATCTTTAGGAAGGAGCTACAGGTCCTCAAAAATTAGCCTGGTGGTAGCCGACAAAATCTCTGTGGCTCCAGCATATGGGGGAAGGAAGCCCACTATCTGGACATTCGCCTGTCTGTGTGCATTTTCCAAATTTTCCACCTTGGCTTAAAAAAAGGATAGGTCCCGGACATAGGCTGCATTAATTTCCTCCTGCCTGCTTCGTGATTCTTGTAGGGTTTTAATGGTATTAGCATTGTCCTGTATTAAACGGTCGTTAGTTGAGAGTTTGGCTTCCACTGTGGCTAGTCTTTTGTTGGTTTCTTCACCATTTGCCTGGATTTGGTCAGCATGACCATGATTTGCATTGTCAGGAGCTCAGGCTCCACTGTTCCGGTTATTATAGCAGGCCCAGATCCTGGGTTGGAACTCGCTGGCGACAGGAACGGTTAGAGACTGTGCTATGCTCTCTTACTGTCTTTCTTTGGCCCCATCTTATGTCTTAGGACTTCTGACGGATCCCTGTAAACCTTTAAAGGTTCTTTACTGTCAGATTCTCGGGTTTTTAGCACTTTGTTATAATGGGCTATTACAGCTGCTCTAAAGTGCTGCCGCCATCTTGCTGCTCCGCAGTGCCCCTGCTTTCCTTTTCTCTCCCTCCCCCCCATCCTCCACTCCATTTTGCCTGCCTCCTCTTCCCTGCCCAGTGCCACCCTCATTGGTTCCTTCTCCCATCCCCTGTACTCCTACTCAGAGTCCTGGCTCAACCTGACCTCCTACCTCACCTCCTGCTGCCCACTCCCTCCTTCCAAACAGTGATGCAAATCTATTCAATAAAGGCACCTCTTTAGAATTTCTCACCCTTAATGCTACTCTCACATTCCCACCCCTTCCCCTTACCACTTGCCATTCCTCCACACTGGCCTCCTAGTCATCTGAGGAAGAGATACTCCTGTATACTGGGTGCTCCTCCCCACTCACATCCCCTGCCTGATGCCCTCACTTCCCTGGGCATCACCCCTCTGCCTTTCCCTCCACTGCTCTGCTCCTCTGACTTCCCACACCATCTTAACCTCCTATACTCCAGGGTAAACATGTCAAGCTCCAGCAATCTCTCCTGATAGGTTAGACTCTTTATACTAGACACCTGTTTTGTCGCCCTCCACTGCACACCCTCTAGTCTTCTAATACTTCTTTTTTGACAGGGGCCCCAAACTGTCCACAGTACTCAAGGTGCGGTCTGACCAGTGCTCCATACAAAGGCACTATAACTTCTCTCATTCTCAGGGCCAGCCTTAACAATTCTGGGCCCATGTGCAGCTTTCTGCCGGGCTCTACTACTCCATTCCCTGTGGAGCCCCCTCCCCCACATCCAACATTTACACTTAACTAACCCTCCAGTCCTGAATTAATAAAGCAGTACCAGGTCTACTAGTTTAACCAGCATCTTTTAATTGGTGCCATTGACAGCATTGTATTATTTGACTTCACCATTGGAAATGAATCTGACTGAGCCTAGAGCAAGAGCTTAAGTACAGTACTACTACCGTATTCATTTCTGTAAGGACAGGGACCTTATCACTGGCCACTCACTCCTCTGATACTCTGATTTGCAAACAGGTTAAACAACTTAACTTTTCTGGAGGTGTGAAAGAGAATAGAGAGGATTATCATAGGACACCAGTAAGGTTGCCACCTGTCAGTTTTTATGTTGCTTGCACGCATGTGCAAGAAACATAGTGCCATCATCCGAGTTTTCGGAGGTGTGGCAGCCCTCTTCCAATTCAGTCAGTGTGTTTGCAGGCGCGGCCACAGTTCTCCAATCGTTGCTGGAGCTGTCCATGACAGCAGTCGAAAATGCAGTGGAGTACAGTTGAAAGGGGGAGCTACGCTTCAGGGAGCAGCGATAAGCTATCGCCTGCTCATGCACGCTCCCCCCACACACACACACACACACACACACATGCATGCATACTGCGTGCTCACCCCCCCCAACACACACTGTATAGCTGATGGGGTGCTCAATCCCCCATCGGCTGTGCCGCTCCCCAAACAGAGTTGCACATGCCTGCGCTGGATGCACCCCAGCATGGCAACAGATCCATAGCCGACGGGGTGCCCAACCCCGTCGGCTCCACGCCCCCAAACAGCGTCCTTGTGCCACGCTGGGAGCCCACCCCAGCGTGGCAAATGTCCAGTCATCCTCCTTGTTTTTTACAAAAACCAACCTGCAACACAAAAACGGTCCCTCGCTGTCTGGGCCCCCACCCGCGCCCACCCACTGCGCACCCTGCCTGCCCATACCCCATACTTACCTCCGGCGCGACGATCTTCGGTGGACCAGGAACACATCTGTACTCTTCAAAGCCGACCGTGAACTGAGGAAATGCTGGTAAGCTGTATAATGTAATAAGTAGGGTTTTTTCAACTTTGCTGCATATCTCAGGCATTTTTTGGAATTTTTGCACCACATTTTCAACATGGGGTTTTTGGGACCCCTTCTCATGAATGCTCTCACTGTCATTGCGTTAGTCGGGCCCAAAGGGTGATTTCGCAGTCACTGCACGAAATCACATTTCAGCACTGATTAATGAAACAACACTGCCAGTGTTCATAAGGTGGGCTCTCAAAAAGCTTATGTTGAAAATTTGGTGGAAAATTCGTAAAATGACTGTTTTATTTAGCGTTGCTTGCGCAGTTCCTCGCAAGCTCGTAAGTTCAGCAATTTTCAATATTTTCTCTCCAGATTTTCAACATTGTCATTTTACCACACCTCCTTATGAGCAGTACAGCTGTCATTTTTCACATCTCGCCCAAAACGTGTTTCCGCCCATGTAGCGCACAATGGCGCAGTCGGTGTGTGAAATCACTGTATGGGACACATTAAGAAAATCACAGTGACACTGTTCATGAGCAGAGGTCTTAAAATGGCTATGTTGAAAATTTGGTGAAAAAATTCCTAAAAATGACTGTTTTACGAGCCTGCGTTGCGCACTTCCTACGCACGCTCGTAAGTTTGCAAATTTTCAATATTTTCACTCCAGATTTTCAACATTGTCATTTTACCACACCTCCTTATGAGCAGTACAGCTGTCATTTTTCACATCTCACCCAAAACGTGTTTCCGCCCATGTAGCGCACAATGGCGCAGTCGGTGTGGGAAATCACTGTATGGGACACATTAAGAAAATCACAGTGACACTGTTCATGAGCAGAGGTCTTAAAATGGCTATGTTGAAAATTTGGTGACAAAATTCCTAAAAATTACTGTTTTACGAGCCTGCGTTGCGAACTTCCTACACACGCTCGTAAGTTTGCAAATTTTCAATATTTGCACTCCACTGACTTCCAAATACCTACACAGCACATACAAGCAAGCAACATTCGGCACTGACAAATGCTTGTTTACCTGGTGATCATGTTTGCAGGGTCCCTATCAGGAAATCCCGGTTTTGCTCTGTGCTGGTAAGGCTTTTGAGCCATTTTGAGTGCTCACATGCTTTTGAGGCAGATTTTGTCATATCATTCATTGTTTCAACTACATGTCCAGGTAACAAACAAGTTTTCTCAATATAGCCCTTTGTTTGTGAAAGTAGGCAACATGGGAGGTGTAAAGTATGGCCATTAACACCATTAGCACTTACTTAACCTAATGTTTTCCACTGCAGCAAAGCTGCCCCCACCTTTTGTAAGAGTAACCGAGCCAGTTGTCTTCTACTTTCATTTGCTGGTAAACATTATCATCTCTAACAAAATGTAGGCACTTTGAAATGTGTTTTTCCTCAAGAAAAAGTATGGGCCCCCCAAGGTGCAGAAGCACAGTTTGCAGCTAGCTAAGGCCAGCACCTGCTTATTCTGCTATTTATGTGGCAGCTTATACACCCCAGTATCGTATTACATCTTTTTGTTGTTTCTCTGCAATGTAAGTCAAAGGTCAAATTATTAGTTATTATAAAAAGGGTCTGAGAAATGGAGCTTTCTGATTGGCTGTAAACATTCTAACAGCCTTATGTTAATCTTTTATTAACATACATGTAGAGCGTAATCATATGCTGAAGAAGGTTTAACACTATTTAAAAATGTTTTTATTATAAAAGCAATAAGGCACTCCCAGGGGCTTTGTTAATGGTCAGTTAATCACCTTTTAGGGACATGTAGCACTCGGCTACGCCTCGTGCCACATTACACCCCTAGAAGGTGATTGATACACCATTAACATAACCCCTGGGAGTGCCTTATTACTTAATTAATATTCCCATGTAACCCCCTACAAATAGGGATTCCTATAATGTCTTCCTGGGCTGCCTAATGCCCACTGTCAGGATGGTGCCCTGTGTCCAGTAGTTCTAATCGTCTGCATGACAGTGCTCCAGTAAGCCTCTGTGCCTGTCACTTTAACAATGTTTAGCCTGTGTTAGAAAATTAATCTGGGCTGGGTCCAAGTGATTTAAGGCTCACGACCAGCCAGACAGTCCATTATTCTGCTCCATTCTGCAGTAGCTACTTGCGCAGAGGGAGTTCTGTTAGGGAAAGTGATTATTTACTGTTTATCTGTCATAATAATAATAATAGAAGAGTTTGTCTAACCTGTTTTCAATCGCAGCTTGAACTTTTAAATAGAGCCACCATTTTGGTTCTGGACTGGCAGTGTTGGACCAGTCAAACCTCAAGGAACCTAAAATGGAAACTGTCCCCGGAGGTCTTGTGGGATTGAAATTCAGTAGGAATTGTAGTTTTAACGGTTTGGCACCTAAATGGACCTGGAGGGGGAGCTCTTTCTGCGACAGACAGTTCCCTCAGCCAACCGAACCTTTTGGATTACTGGGAAATCCCCAGAACTGCTGAAGCAGAGCGTCAGTCATGAGTTGGAGTTTGGAGAGTAAATAGCTTGAGTCATCAAGCAGCTGCTCCTGTTAGTAGCATGGGAGAATTATTGGGAAGGCTCTGCTGGCCTGCCTGTCACATCTCCAGTTTGGAGTATCACCTTGTATATGAAATTCAGACTTTCTCCGATTGCTGGCTGAGACCTGCCTTGGGAGAAAGAAAGTGTGTTATTACTATCTGCAAGTGGACCAAAGACTTGCTCCAGAAGTGATCGGTCCACCTGATGACCGAAGTGAGCCTCAGATCGAAAGGTTTGCGCAGAGAAGCTGTGATTAGCAAATGGACTTTATCCGACCTATGGCTAAATAAGCTTAGTGTTATAGATGTGCTGAATGTGTCTCGTGGGTCATGATTTGGTGCCCCACATGAAGTTCTGTTACGCCAGCTGGAGGCTTTCCCAACGCTTCATCACGGACTTTATCTGAGCTGTTCTTCCTACCTGGACCCTGCCATCTCAGCCTAGGCCGCTGCTCCCAATCACGAACATACGAAAATTGCCAACAGCAAAAGGCCATCACGGTCTATCTAGGCTGCTTGTGAATGCAGCTAGCTCCCTATTCAGCAGCTGCCTCACCCCCTCCCTTTACCCTCCCCTTTGCCCTGTCCCACCCCTTCTTGAAGCATTCCACTGTGGTACATGCCACCACTTCAGCTGGTAGTGTGTTCCACTTTGCCACCACCCTCTCTGTAAAGAAATGCCTCCTCACCTGCCTCCTGAATCTACCCCCTCCAATTTCATGTCATGGCCCCTAGTGTCTCTCCCCACCCTCCTCCTGAATAGACCCTCTGTGTCCGTTCTGATTATCCCTTTCATGTATTTGAAGGTCTCAATCATATCCCCCCCTGCCCCTCCTCTCCTCCAGTGTGTACATATTTAACTCTCTTAGTCTGACCTCATATGGCAATTCCCCCAGGCCCTGAACCCTTTGTAGGAATAGGCACCAGTACTGCATGCAGTATTCCAGGTGGGGTCTAACCAACAATCTGTACAATGGTAGAATAACCTCCCTTCTTCTCAAGGTAATTCCCCTTACAATGCACCCCAGCATTTTGTTGGTCATTGTTGCTTCCTTTCTGCATTGTGCAAAATTGTTCATTGTTTTCATGATAAGCACCCCCAGATCCTTCTCCTCTTCTGTTGCCTCCAGCTGCACTCCCCCCAGATGGTAACTTCGCCTCAGAATTTTTGTTCCGAAGATTCCGAGACATTCTCAGTGAAAGACCCGCTCGGGGAATCGGAACCCTGCTCAACACCACCGAACAGGCAGCGACCTCCAGGAGGTGAGTCATGTAGGCCCTGCTTCCCCCGGCAATCTAGTACAACACCACGAGGTCTTTATCTCACCTGTCCTGCATCCAGGTCTGGGTAATGTGAGTACAAAACAAGGCAGCTCCCTACAACATAAGCTACAATCATTGTGTGTCATCTGATTTTCTTGTTTGGGTTTATTGCAATGGACTGAGCCATCTGGCTCCGGATTACAAATATTTGAGTTGAGTGCATGTTAATTGTTTTCCTTCCTAAGGGTCCCAACAGCTGCAACGCCGGCCTACCCTAGGCAACATTTCAGGCTAGCCTGTTTAACATACTAGATACCCAGGGTTGTGTGACTGTGTTGAAGGGACTCACTGTGCATGCTGAATCAATCTGAATCAAATCAGAAATACCGATCACTTGCTAGATTTATGCCCCACCCTTGTTCACTTCCCCTGAATAAACCAGATTGTGGGTTTTCATGTTTAACCTGGCTAGTGTATACCTTATTGGTTGGGTTACTGCTGTATTACTGTATTGTTGCATTGCTGATCTTATTTTTCAGGGGGTCTCCAGGGCAGTTGCAGAAGATCCAGCCTTGGTGGTAAGTGCAAGGAGTGTGAGCATATTGTTACGATCATATGGTAAATGTGAATGTTCTGTTGCTGAACTGTTTAGGCCACTAGAAGGGTTGGTGGGTGGTTATAGGATCCTGGAGGGCTATACCAACAGCAGCTATGCTAACCCAAAGCCATTCCTCTGGGTGGAGGCACCCATTCACTGAGCTCAGGCTCCTCAACCTGTGCCTAGTCACACAGGCAGGGGCAGTAGCCCATAGAATAGCACCACCTAGAGGTTACACCTAGGCCTTTTTCTATTTCAATTTCTTGCAGTACTTTTCCATTTAAACATAGAAACATAGACTTTGACAGCAGATAAGGACTGCTTGGTCCACCTAGTCTTCCCATTTCCTTACCTATTGGATAAGCTGCAGATCCTAGGTAACCAACAGCCTACTTCTTCCTATCCCCCCCACCAAAAATGCCTTATGTCTGTACCATACATTCTTGAATTCCGCCAACTGTTTTTGAACTCATGACCTCATCAGGAAGGCCGTTCCATGCGTCCATCACTCTCTCTGTGAAAAAATACTTCCTCACATTGCCCTGAGCTGTCCCCCCTCTATCTTCAAGTTGTGTTCCCTTGTTCTTGCACCTCTTTTTCTGAAAGATGCTACCCTCTTGGACTTTGCTGATTCCCTTGAGGTACTTGAAGGTTTCTATCATGACCTCCTCTCCCTTCTTTCCTCAAGGGTATACATATTAAGTTCCTTTAGTCTCTCTCTTTGTATGGCTTCTGTTGCAGACCCTGTATTATTTTAGTTGCCCTCCTCTGGAATGCCTCCATCCTGTCTATGTCCTTGCAGAGATGGGGTCTCCAGAACTGCACCAGTACTCCAGATGGGGTCTCACCAACTGTCTGTACAGAGGGATAACAACTTCCTGTTTTCTACTGGTGATGCCTCTCCCTGTACATCCCATTATCCCCCTCAGCCATCCTTACTGCCTTCTCACACTGTTTGCTTACCTTTAGGTCATCTGATATGACTACCCCGGTCCCTTTCCATTTTTGTTGTTGTTAATACCCCCCCAATTGTGTACTCTTCCACTGGGTTTTTGTTTCCCAGGTGCATTGCTTTGCACTTCCTTGCATTGAATCTAAACTGCCATAATTTTAACCATTCCTCCAACCTTGCCAAGTCCCGTCTCGTCCTTTCCACCCCTCTTGTGTATCAACTCTGTTGCAGATCTTTGTGTCGTCTGCAAAGAGGCATACTTTTCCTTCTAGTCTCTCTGCGATGTCACTTATAAAGACATTAAAAAGGACTGGACCCAGTACTGAACCCCGCAGTACCCCACTAGTAACCCCCTTTCTTCATACCCTCTGTGTCCTGTTCCTCAGCCCATTTTTTACCCAGACTGCCAACCTGGGACCCACTCCCAAGCTGGTTAATTTGGTTATTAATCTTTTGTGTGGGACTGTTTCAAATGCCTTGCTAAAGTCTAGGTAGGATATGTCCACAGCTCCTCCCTGGTCTACTACTTTGGTCACCCAGTCAAAGAAATCTATTAGATTCGTCTGACATGACCTTCCCGCTGTGAATCCATGCTGCCTTGGGTCCTGTGCCCCACTGGCCTCTAGGTACTCAACAGTTCTTTCTTTCAGAAGTGATTCCATCATTTTCCTTACCACTGAGGTCAAGCTAACAGGTCTGTAGTTTCCTGCCTCTTCTTTGCTCCTACTTTGTGAAGGGGAATCACATTCACCCTCCTCCAGTCCTTACGTACTACACCATCCTCCCATGATTTATTAAAAAGGGTAGTCAGTGGTGTCACTAGTTTTCCCATTAGTCCTTTTAGAATTCTGGGGTGAATCCCATCAGGCCACATTGCTTTGTCCACCTTCAGTTTTTTAGGAGTTCTTTCAGACCCCTTTCTTCTGTGAAAGGACTGGTATGGACCCCCCATCCAGAGTGCTTCTATTAATTGAATTAGGTACCTCCCCCTCCTCTTCTTTTGTGAATACTGAGCAGAAGTATTCATTCAGTATCCCTGTGTTTTCACTGTCCCTCTCTGCCCACCCACCCTCCTCTTTATGAAGCCTCACTATCCCTCCCTTGGTCTTTCTTCGCTCCTAATGTACCTGCAGTATAAAAGGTTTTATCCCCTTTCTTAACCAAGTTGGCTATCATTTCCTCAGTTTGGGCCTTTGCTATTCTGACTGCCTTCCCCGCTTCCTTCTGCTTTAACTGGTACAGTTCTCTGTCCTGCTTCTTCTGTGTTTCCTTATATTTCCTGAATGCTATCTTTTTCTCCCTAACTTTCCTCGCTACCTCTTGTGAGAACCATAATGTTTTTTCTTTCATTTTGATTTATTTGCTTCACACAAAGGCTTGTTGCCTCTGTGATGGCAGTTTTGATGTTTCCCCATTGTTTCTCCACCCATACTTCTTGCCTGTTTGCTAGTGCTTTTCTGAGGCACTCTCCCATTTTGACAAAGTCAACCCTCCTAAAGCCCAGTACCCTCACTTTTGTATGGCTTGACTCTGCAGCTGTGTTTATCGTGAACCACACTGTTTGGTGGTCACTTGTTTCCAGATGGCTATCCACTTCAAGATCTGAGATCCTCTCTCTGTCACCGTTTGAGAGTACTAGGTCTAAGATTGCTCCCTCCCGAGCAGGTTCCAACACTAGCTGTCTAAGGCATGTCCCCAGTAGAGCATTGAGAATGACCCTGCTCTTGGATGTGGCTACAACAAAGGTGCTCCAGTTAACATCTGGCATATTCAGGTCCCCCATCAACAATATCTACCCTTTTTCTGCCATCCTAAGGACACCTTCTATCATTTCCTTGTCCATTTCCTCCCCCTGAGATGGGGGTCTGTATACAACCTCTGCGTGGATTGTAGTGCCATTTCCGGTCTCTAGGGTGACCCACAGTGCCTCCTCTCCTCCCCTCCCTGTTTACCCTTTAGTACCTCTGCTTTGATCCCTTCCCTTATGTAGAGAGCTACTCCTCCTCCTCCTTTTCTACCCTCCCTGTCCCTCCTGTAGATTGTGTGCCCTGGTATGTTGACATCCCGGTCATGGTTCTTTGTGTACCATGTTTCTGTGACTGCCATGATATCCAGGCGTCCCTCTTCCATCAAGGCCACCAGCTCAGGAAGCTTGTTACCTAGACTATGGGCACTGGTACTCATTACCCTCCATTTTTTGATGGCCTTACCCACTTTTGTCCCATCCCTGTCCTTACTGCCATTGCCTTTTTCTCCATTTACCCCTGCCCTTCTCCCTATCGACTTCTCTATCTTGGTGTTTACCTCATTAACTACCTTGACTTTTTTGGGGGAGCTAGTATTTCCCTGCTCCTTTTCAGTGCCTCCCCCCCCCTTGGTTAGTTTAAATGCTTGCCAATGAAACATTTAAACCTATCATCTAGGATCCTGGTTCCCCTCCTGGACAGATGCAGACAATAGCGCCAATATACGCCTGCATCCCTCCAGGTGGACCCCCAGTCTCCAATGAAGCCAAAACGCTCAGTTTTGCACTAGTTTTTCAACCACTGATTGAAGCCCATGGTGCAGAGCACCCTAGCCTTACCCATGCCATGGACAGGGAGCACCTCTGAGAAGGTTACCGTGCATGCTGCTTGTCTAAGGCCCCTCCCCAACTCCACAAACTCTTCCTGCACTGTTCTGATCCCTTTCCCAGCCAGGTCATGTGTCCCTAGGTGGACAGTGACATCCAGCTCCCTCCCCTGTGCAGCTGCTCCCATGATCCTGAGAATTAGCTCCCTGACCCTCCAAACCATGGCACCAGGCAGGCACCTTACCCCCCCCACTTCTACCCTCCTAACAATGGACTCCCCCACCAGGAGTTGTTTCCTTCCCCTGTGGCGTCCTGTGCCACCCTCCTGTGGGTCTCCTTTGTGGAGGTTCCCAGCATCCTCCTTAGTCTCCACTGCAGGTGCCTCCATAGAAGAGCCACACTCTGCCAGAATGGCATAAAAATTGTGGAGAGGTACAACTGGAGGGATGCACCTCTGTTCCACCACCTTCACCCTCCCTGAGCCCACTGTGGTTCAACCGCTCCTCTTTCTTTTATTTATTTAAATGTTTTACCAGAAAGGCACACTGAGAGTCCAGGTGTGTCCTGGGGGAGGGTGACAGTGGGGATAAAAGATATAATCATATATACAGTCATGATGAGGTACAAGGAACAGAAACAATTAGGCAACCTGTGAGGCAGCGGTGGTGGCCCTGGTGGTCCCTGGGTGGGAGAGGAGGTCCCCCGAATCCTGGCCAACTCAGCCTGGAGATGAGCAACCTCCTCCCTAAGCCCAGAGAGGTGCCTGCAGATGGGACAACACCACATCCTCCAGAACATCTCCCAGAAGACTGCCACTCCACAGCCACTGCACTGCACTATACCACTCCCATCATGTCTTATTTATGGCCCCTCAACTGTTGTTGTGTATGCTTACTCTTTCCTCTCTCTGTTTATTGATTGTTTTTCTCCCTACTTTCCTACTGCCTCCATGCCCTTAAAGCTCCTGCTCTTCCTGTTCTGGGACAGGAAGTTCCTGTATTCTTCAGTAGTCTCCTTCTTATTTACTCAGAGTCAGACCTCCAGCAGCTGGGGGGTGGAGAGCTATTTTTGTCCTTCTAGGATGGTGAGTCTTTTGTGCTTCTGTGATCACTCCCTTCCTGCTCCCATATAGGAAGTTCCTGTTGTCAGTTAAATCCTGTGTCTAGAAAAGTGGAACTGGCTAAGTATGGGGTGGAGGAGGGCTATACAGTCCCAGAAGAGTAGTAAAATTCTGACAACATCTCTGTCCTCTAGCTGTTCTCTTCCAAAAGCTATCTAGGGCAGATATTCTGCCCTTGTATCCCTTGACCCAAAATACATCACTTTGCATTTGTTGACATTAAAGGAAAGCCTGTTTTGAATTGCCCCATTTTCTAGCTGTGTTAATTCATGCTGGAATCTTCCTGTTGCTGTCTAATTTTCCACTACTGCCCCTTTGTTTGTGTCATACACAAACTCACATAGACGCACATTATTAGAACATTGCATGAGTGACACAAAATGTGGAACAGTGAAGGTCCCAGCCCTGAACCCTACCGCACTCCACTAGTGACAGCACCGCACTTAGAATATTGTCCCCTGATGCCTACTCAATTGTTTCTCCAACCAAGATGATATCTGACTCCCTTATTGTTACAAAAGACAGGAGAGGGTCACTCCTAAGGGGAAGGTGCTGTGAGGTTCAAACGATGACAATATTAATACAAAAGGACCCAGCACTCACTTTACCAAATAAACAGACTGCAATACGATGCCAGTCCAAAAATATATATATATATTTATTGCAACATAAGCACTGCTCGAAGAAACAAATAGATAGAGGGGGACCCCCCCCTTGGCAAAGCACCCATAAGGAGTGCGAAATGTTAGTTTAGTGGGGGTTCCCTTGTATCTACTCATTTCTCCAAGCACTGCTTATGTCGCGATAAATATATATATTTGGACTGGCATTGTATTGTAGTCTGTTTATTTGGTAAAGTGAGTGTTGGGTCCTTTTGTGTTAATAATATCCCCATATTATTGTTGATATTCATTTCTATCAGTTTGTTACTTAATTCCAAGTGTGGGACTGTGTTGAAAGCCTTAGAATAGTCCAAAAATACATCTATTGGCATTCCATAATCTAAAGCTCTACTTGTAGGTTCAAAAAACTGTAATAGGTTTGTGTGGCAATATCTTTTCCCTTTAAAACCATGCTGAGTTGGATCCACCTTCCCTTCTGTTTCTATACACCTATCTATCTCTTCCTTTATTGGGCTTTCTAAGATGTTACCCCCGAAGTAAGGCTCTCTGGTCTGTAGTTCATGTAGTGAGTCATATCCTTCCTCATATATGGGGACAACATTTGCAGCCCTCCAGGCAGACACAGCTATTCCCTTACCAAGAGATGTTTGAAAATTCTTTGTGCTTGGGCCTGCTATTACTTCTGCTAATTCTTTAGGGAGCATTGGATGTAGTATCCGGGCCTGGGGATTTATTTGGTTCTAGGTCTCCTAATTTCTTGTGTACCTCTGCCTCCATGATTATCACTGTGTTTGTTTGCTTAGTAAGACAACTACATTCTCTGTGATTTTTCTTAGTTTGATATACACTTGGTGACCAGACAAATGGTTTAAACTGCAGGCCTACCTCCATCCTGTCTCCACTGTCCTAGGCCCCTGAAACAATTATTGGAGATCAATTGGGAATATACTTGGAAAATTATATGTTCACTGTGTTTAGCAGTATAGATTTAGGAAATCACATAGTACAGTTACAGAGCTGGTTGAGCTGACTAAATATACTCATGGAGCCTGGGACAGCACAGACATGGTTGGAGCGGACTGGCGGTATTTATAGACCTAACAAAGGCCTTTGATCTTGTCAGTTGTAAATTACTATTAAAGAAATTGGCTGAACACTTGTCTTGGGATACAGTCTCTTGGTTTAATGATTATTTATCTTCTCATTTTCAAAAAGTGAAAGCTGAAGGTTCAGTTTCTTAACGGAAGGCTGATACTGTTAGAGTGCCTCAATGTTTACTTTGCAGGCCATTATTGTTTAGCTTACTTAGAAGAAGAAGAAGAATCAGCATTTATATAGCGTTTTTCATACATCCAAAGTGCTTTACAAGCAATGCTAGACTGGTAGTGAAGTGACTGAATGTGTGGTGGCGGCCATATCGCACATCATCACCCACACACAGCCTGGATAATTGCATGAACCGGTTTATGGGAAGGGGAATGTTGGCCAGGGCACCGGAATGTTCCCTACTCTTTGCGACGAGTGCCCTGGGTTCTTTTACTTCCACCTGGACACCCAGCAGGACAACACCAGGATGGGTAGAAGGAACTTCGGTTTAACGTCTCATACGAAGGACGGCACACCGCAGCAGTACAGCACCCCCCAATACTGCACTCGGATGCCAGCGATTTTTAGGTGCAAGTCCAATCCTAGAGTGGGACGAGAACCCACAACCTTCTGGTCCAGAGGTGGATGTGCTACCAACTGAGCCATGCTGACAATGTTTTCGAATATATGTGTTTCCATATGGATCACTTGTGGATGAACATGTAGCACAGGTGGATAATATTATAAAGGAGATTGACTGAAGGTTAGGTGTTTTATACAGTAATCAAAATAACTTTACTGATAAAGCTAGTCATTTGATTGTATCCAGTCATACTCCTATTATTGACTACGGACTTATTATTTACTCAACAGCATGTGATAGTGTTCTTGATAGAGTTAAAATAACATTTAATAAGGCTTGCAAGTTTGTTTTGGAGTGGGCAAATATACACATAGTTGTGGTTTGTATCAGTTAACCAGCTGGTTTCCTCTGCGTTTGAGAAATTAACGCTATTTGTCTTCTGAGTAAAAAGGCTCTGTTGGGAAGGTTGGGAATGCCTCCAACTGACATTACAGATTATTTTCTACAGGGTGTTAATCAATATAATACAAGAATGATGGATAATACAAGAAAGATTGTGTTTCCTAATCAATAAATACAAATATAAACAGACTCCACATTATTCTGTGTATGCTAAGTATTATTTTTTTTTCTCTCCCCTCTTTTTGTCTGAAACTCTGAAATTAATGTACTGTATTATACTGGTTTATTGCCTCTACATAACTTGTTGACCATTCTATGTAACTTGTCTTGTTTGTACATAATCAACGCGGAACCTTTATAAAACAGCCATGGTTCAAATTTAATAATTCCTAGAACAATAAATTAAACTAAACTAGACAACTTCCAAGGCAAGTCAATAAAGGAGGTTTGCCTTTAACAAGCAGAAGCAGACCCCAGGGCCATCATGACTGTCCAGTCTATCTTCGACAATAATACAATGGGAAACCAGACAAAATGAGTTTAGCAATATTAATTTTTAAATAGTTTTTTGTCTGTAACAGTCAATTACTTTTTGAGAAAGGTTGTTCCACATGTTTACTATTTGAAGAAATACTGTCTTGCAATAGTCTTACATCTTTGGGTATTCCTCACTTGCTTGGTATGCTTACAGGAGACATGCTTGTTTATTTTAATGTCAAGTTCCAAACTATTTCCAAGTACTTTCCCATGTATGATATAAAACGTGAGTAGCAAATCACCCTTTTCCCTGAGGTTTTCAAGTGAAATGAGACCACGATTGTCATGTTGTTTATCATATGGTAAATTCTTTATGTTCCAAGTTAGTTTAGTCACCGTTCTGAATTCCATGCAGTGTAATCTTATCCTTACTGATATACATGATCCAAACTGGAGAACAGTAATGGATATGTGGTCTAATAAAATTTCTGTTTAGTGGGAATATAACAGAGTCTTTCCTGGAAACAAAATGGTGACTAACATTCTCAGAATCCTGTTAGTTTTGACCACAATATTTAACAATATTGCAATGGTCTTAGAGTATTTATGAATACATTTCCAAGATCACTTTACTTGTCCATTTTGTTGATTTCTGAACCATTCATAAAATATTTATGCTGGACTTTATTTCTGCCTAAATGCATAACTTTACTTTTTTTTTTCATATTGCTCCCCCCTTCCCCAGGATGATGCTGGCAGGCTCACAATACTGTCCCTGCCCTCTTGCCCAGCAGCCATCTCCCCTGGTACTCACCGGACCCAGCAACCCCCACAAATTTCCCACCCCGTGGCAGGGCCAGGAAGAGGAGGACCATTCTCCCCCCACCTGAATACACATATCTAGAGACAGGTCCGGGGGTCTGGGCAGTGGTGCAAGATGGAGGGCTGGTGGGCAGCACTTCATGTAGCCTGCACTGAGCTATTTCCATTTTCTACCTAGAGCTCCCCTGCCATGGCAGCATGTTGAGCATGTGTGTATGTGGAGGTGTGCACACATCACGGAACCAACACCCCTCCTGTCATGTCGCTCGCATGTCGGTGCTACCACCAGGCCTCCAGCCAGTGGCATCCAAGAGCTGAGTCAGCAGACCTCCCCACCCTGGGAGAGAGGAACAGTCAGAAAGACACTCAGTCTTCTCCCTCCAGCCAACCCCAGCAACCCATGCTTGTTCCTGAACACGGATCACCAGTGTGGCATGAGGTTAGGGGCTCAAAACCTTGGCCTTGCACACCACCAGGCCGACTAGCTTTACAATTTTTAATATTTCATTCCATGCCCCACCTCTCAGTCCAGTTGGTGATAATATTAAAATCAGTACCTTCAGTTTACCTTCTGACCTCTAAACCCATTGTTGTGTCACTGGCAAATTTTTTTATAGCATGAGTTTAATCTCGTGCCCATATCCATAATAAAAATGTTTAATAATATGGGTCCCAAGACTGAGCCATGAAGTAAACCACTCAGTGCTGTACTTCCAGATGAAAGATGGCAAAATAATGCAGTCTGATCCTCCAAATCCTTTTTATCTGGCATTACCAATAAGGTGTTTGGGTCCCAGGTATGCCTGTGTCTTAGGGTCCAAGAAGTCTGAAGAAAGACCATCTGTTTGTAAGGGCTGGAACAAGTGGTGTGCCCATTGTCCAAGCATCAGCTGGTAAAGGCAGGAGGAGGAGGAGGAGTGGTAGAAGACATGGTGGTAGTCTGCCTCCAGGAGGGTAGAGGCAGAGGCAAAAGCTAAACTCATAGATATTGGCTCCCAGTCTGTGATCTGGGAGAAATAAGTAAGCAATAATACCCGACAGGGTGGGTGGTATTGGGCAATACCGGACCACCCAAGGGCGTAATGAGGCCCGACGCCGCAGGCGGAGGGCCTTATAGCCCCTGGAAGGTCTGGTATTGCCCATACCGCCCACCCTGGAGGGTATTATTGCACTTAGAAAATGGGCTCCATTATAAAAAAAAGTTGAATAAAAATTGTTAATAAACTATTCATTTAAAGTAAGTTTTGTAATAAAATAGTTCCTCCACCTGCATTATAATGAGTTTTTTTGGAGACGAGGTTTGTCCTATTGGAGACCCTGTAGTTAAAAAAATAAAAAAAAAGCTAGTTGTGTGCACTTACACCTAATGTCTGCCACCCCACATGGTGCACCTTATTTACAGCATGATGTCCATTTTGAATTAATTTTCTTTTGTCCCCCGCTCTACCACACACGTTTACTTATTTAAACTGACAGATACCACAGACAGCGAGCAGGACGGCGTGTGCAGAACAGTTCAGAAGCTGGCGAGTGGGCTACCGTGTTATTGAGGAGGACAGTCTCTGGGGAAGCAGGTATTTTGTTTCTGTGCTCCTCTCATTACTGATTAGGACTAAAAAGTGGAGAGTGGAGTGAACAGAAATGGTGGTAGCGTGACTTTGGCCAGTTCGTCTCCCAGGAGATGGAGACAGGATGCTGGGTTATAGTAAGCAATTTAGTGGCCGGTGTTTCGGGAGTTTGGGAGCATAAATAGTAGTAGGGACTGCAGTAGCATGATCTGTGTGCTGCTTTTCCTGTGCAGTTTTCAGCAGGGGCAGTCTCTATCCCTTCCCCAGACAGTGGCACTATGGTTTAGCTGGCACTAGGGACAGAGGCTTTTTTTTTAAGTTTAACGTCGCTGGCATGGCGTGGGCAGGCAGCCGAAAACCGAGCAGAGAAGTGATACACCGATCAAGTCGACGGAGAGAGAGAGAGAGCAGTGGGAAAATTTAATCTGAATTTCTGGTTTGCGAGAGACGGTCTTTTATTACTGTGAGTTGTGACATTTCTACTAAATAGAGTCAGAGAGTGCAACGTTGAGAATTCAGATCATGGGATGTCAGTTAGTGGTTGGGAGTGGCGTGACAGGGCTGTTTTCTTTTTAAAATGTTGTCTTTGTGCACTGTATTTGGTAACGGGTACAGGATGACAAAAAAAATATATGTTGCAGTCATTTACTCGGTTGTGACTGAGGGAAGTTAAGTTAAATGGCAGGCGCGACAGGAGGAGATCACCTAACTGCTTTGTTTGTATGTGAGAAGAAACATGGCTGCACTTGCCATTTGCAACGTTCTACTGGCCCAATATTATTAGAACTATATGAGGCAGCAGAGACTGGGACTAGATATTTCCCGGTCTCTGTTGTCTCATACTGGACTGGCTGATTGCCAGTTTTATCCAATCAAAATGTAGCTTGCATATTCCCATTTTTCTAATAGCACACTTTACAGGTGGTGTGGTATTAGACATCAGACCTCCCAGGCATAATGAGGCCCACGCCACAGGCGGAGGGCCTTATAGCCCCTGGAAGGTCCGGTATTGCCCATACCGCCCACCCTGGAGGGTATTATTGCGCTTAGAAAATGGATCATCTGTGGCATTTTTAGGTGATATTTTTAAAAATCTCAAGAAATAAAAAGAAATAGAGTAATAATAAAGTTTAAGTATTTTCCTTATAAAGTAGTCCGTCTGTGTTTCTGTGGTGTTCTGTCTGCTGTTGCCCCTCCCCTGAGTCATTCTCTTCTACTCCCCCTCACACCACCACATGTATAAGAAGATACACAGTTTCTTGTTGAGTTTGACCCCTCCCCCTCCTAGGCATCTATGGTGCGTTAAAAAAAAAGAAAAAGACAACAGCCTGCTGCTCCTGCAATACTGGCCAACAGAACGTCTGTGAGCAGTAAAATACCGCATACTGAACAGCTGGAGTCAGGAGTGAGACAAGGAGGTCCATAATATTCAGTATGTAAATCGAATATATTTGCCATGTTTGTTTTTACTTTAAAAAAAAATGAAACACATTTTTTCAGAACTGACTGCACAGCAGAAGGGCTTACCTCTGTACAAAGATAACGTGGGAATGATCATAAAAAAATGGAGCAGTCAGAGGAGTGTAAGCTGTATTTAAATACAAAGCCGATTGAGTAAGTGACATGCCTTTGTTTTAATTTTATGGATCAGATCATTAGCAGGCAAGCAGTAAGGATGTATGACAGCAGGCGCGCTATCACAACTCAGAGGATTTTTTTTAAATTATTAAACTGCTGTCAGAGGTGAGAGGGGAGGTGGCTGACTCGCTGCAATGATGGAATGTGGATCGCCTCCCTCACTTTTAAAGAAAAGAAAGTGAAAACCTAACTCGTGCTGCATGTCCTTTCCCGGTACATTTTTCTTTTAAAATGATGCTTTTTCTGTTGTTTTGTTTGGTTGTTTTCGGCTTGGGATCTGTTTCGGTTGGGAAGGCTCACACGAGCGTGAACGGCATCAGCTGATGGATTTCAGTTTGCTGTGGTGTGCTGTGCATGACAGTGAGCGGGACTGGCGCCAGCAACGTTCCAGTGAGAAGTTGTTTTTTTTCACTTCTCGGTGGTTTGGCAACATTTCTGACTCTGGAGCTATATGAGGTACTAGGTTAAACTTTGCAGGCAGGTAGCTGGGGGTAAGGGGATGTAACGCAGTGGCTGGGAGAGTGGCACTCTTCTTGCAAATGAGCGCAGTTTCGAGGAGATGCTCAATTGCTCTCTTCCTCGTCTTACACTTGAACCGCATACTATTTATTTACTGTTAGAAAATAAATCAAACAGAGAGGATTTGCCATTTTGTCTGCCACTTGGTACTCAGTGCATTGGAAGGGCTGTATTTCTCGCTAAGCGAGAGGGAAAAAAATGGTGGCATTTTAACAATGAAAGTTCTATGGGCACAATGATATTTGTGATCAGGTGGGTTGGGACTTGTACTTTTTTTTACCCAGGCTCTGTTGTCAGATAGATGCCCACCTGCCCAGGGGTATCAGCCAATCAGAGTCCAGGAATTTCTTTGCCCATTTTCTAAAGTTCCAATAATGCACCTGTGACTACAATTGTTGTTTGGCTTTTGCTACTCTGTCATTAAACTCAGCCATCATCTTGAAAGCATGGTGTGGACAATGAACTGTTCAGTTGAAGTGTAGCTTTCTTTCTGATGACCCACACAATACTACCTTCCTCACCAGCTCTACAATCCTGGGACTGGTTCCTCAGTTCTTAGTCACGTGTCTCCCTGGGAACCAGTGTCCTACATAGAACTTTCCCCACAAAAATGCCCCCCCAGACTATTCTTTATTATTTGTTAATATATATATTTTTTTAGTATATTCTTTTTTCGCCCTCCTCATGCTCGCAGGCCCCCACTCCTTCAGGCTCTACACGTCTCCCGATAGCCCCTCCTGTCCTAACCCGGCCCTCCTCTTACTCCTCGTATCACAGCCGATCCCCAGGATATCCCAGCAGATTCCTTTGCCGGGTGGCCCCCCCACCTCCTCCAAGAAGGAGGGCACTGGGAGGAGAGGGGTAACCCCAGCACACACTTCTTAGGGCTCGGGGATGCTGCCGTGGAGAAAGAGGCCCCGGGAAGGCACTGGAGGCAACCGGGGATAGAGAGCCGTCATCCGGCAGCCAGCGAGCTGTATTTCTGTTTTCTGGTGTTCCCCTTCGTGCGATCCCTCTGTTGTGCCCTTGGTCTCCACCGGGAGCCACTGCAGAGCGATCATGCATCCCTAACCCTCCCCAGGGGAGGAGAGCAGTCCTATGGACGCTCAATCCAACCCCTTCCCCTGCTGACCCCCGGTGCCTGAGTCTGTTCCTGAACCCGGGTCACTGGCGTGGTTCTAGGTGTGTCATCCAGTGCCTCAGCCCTCTGCGTCGTTAATATAGTTTATCTAAAATTAAGTACCAACCAAATGGCATATATGCAATGGAAAATTAACAAATGACAAACAGAAATCTAAGGCCATGGGTTCTGAATGCTCAACTGAGGGAACTGTGAGCAGGCTTTGGCTTGTTTCAATGTTCTTCCTGTACCAGCATATTCTTCCACAGTCCATACATTAGTCAGCATATTCTATTTCAGTATTTATATTGTACCGTACAAAAAGCAAATGAATAAAAACACATAACACAGAATGGAAACAAACATTTGTCAATGCCGGAGTTCATCGTTGGGATTGCTGTTGGTATGCATTGATTGGCAGGACTACAGTTCCCAACAAAAAGAACAAGTTATGCCACCAAGTTCACATTCCTGTTGAAATACAGCGAAGTGCATACCTGTTTCCTCAATTCGTGATCAGGCTTTGAAGAGTGACGATGTGTCTGCAGTTCAGAGAAAATGAGGGCACTGAAGCCCCGCCATGGGTTGGGGGGGACGTCATGGTTAGAAACCCTAACGCCCCGGCCGTTTGTTGGTATTTGCACTACAAATTTCAACATGGCTTTTTGTGACACCCACCTCATGAAAGCATTTGGGACCTCTGCTCATGAACAATGACACTGATTTTGTTAATCTGTCCTGAACGTTGATTTCACACAGCAACTGTACCATTCTGCACCAAATGTGCGAAAACACAGTTCGGGCAGGATATGAAAAATTACAGCTGTACCACTCATAGGGAAGTGTGAAGAGATGGTAGTGTTGAACATCTGGAGTGAAAATATAGAAAATGCTCAAACACGTAGGTGTAAACTGCACAACGCATGCTCGTAACAGTCATTTAGTGGAAAAAGTTCACCAAAATTTCAACATAGGCCCGGTAGCGCTGAGGGTTGAGGCACTGGACGCCACACCTCGTGCCATGCCAGTGACCCGGGTTTGGAAACGAGCCCAGGCCATCGGGGGTTGGCAGGGGAGGGAGAGGATTGAGCATCTGGAGGACAGCTCTCCTCTCCCGGTGGGGGGTGTAGACTCGGCACTTGTCTGGCCTCTGGAGCACCGAGGGGAAGGAGCGCTGGGGTATAGGCCCTAATGACTGCTGCCTGCCTGACCGCCGGAGGGCACCTGACAAAAGCCGATTGATCGGGGTGTACCTGCCCCACCTCGTACCCACCTGGGGACATATCCACGGCTCCATGGGGTCTAGTGGGGTTCCAGGTAAGGCAGCAGCGGGGTAATACCTCATGACTTCGACAGAGCAGTGCTCCGATTTCGAGAGGAGAGATAAACTAAAATTTAAAAAAAAAAAAATTTCAACATAGGCATTTTGTGACCTCTGCCACTATGATTTTCTTACTCTGTCCCGAACGTTGATTTCCCACAGTGACTGCGCCATTGTGTGCCAGATGTGCGAAAACACATTTCGGGCAGGATGTGAACAATGACAGCTGTACTGTTCATAAGAAGGCCTGCAAAACTAACAATGTTGAAACTCTTGAGTGAAAATAATACACATCCTCGAGATTACAAGTGTGCGTCGAAACTGCACAATGCACGCTCATAAAATAGTCATTTGATGGACTTTTGTCACCAAATTTTCAACATAGGTATTTTGAGACCTCTGCTCATAAACAGTGTCACTGTGATTTTTGCACTCTGTCCCTAACACTGATTTCCCACAGCAACCGCGCTATTCTACACCGGAAGTGCGAAAACACATTTTGGCCAGAATGTGAAAAATGACAGCTGTACTGTTCATGAGGAAGTGTAAAAAATACCAATGTTGAAACTCTGGAGTAAAAATATTACATATTCGTGATGTTACAAGTGTGCATTGAAACTGAGCAATGCACGCTCGTAACAGTCATTTTTTGAAATTTTTTCACCAAATTTTCAACATAGGCTTTTTGGGAGCCCACCTCATGAACAGTGACACTGTTGTTTCATTAGTTGGTCCCAAAAGGTGATTCTGCACAGTGACCGTGAAATCACCTTTGTTGCGCCTGGGTTATGCCTCTATCGTCCCACATACATCCCACATACACCTCACACTGTATTCCTGGTCTATTATACTGTGATACTGCTATTTTGCACTAACACATAGATTTTAGGCACCCACCATATAAGCATGAGAGCCAGCAATGTGCTTTGCTGCTCATATATGCCAATGTTTGCATCCTTCATAGGATTAGATCATGCATGACTATTATACCTCAATATGATGCATTATGTTTGTCTTTTACATATATTCCATATATAATCTACCTAATTACTAATATGATGACTCTGAGGGATCATCAGTGATTACTTTATATACTACATATATATTGTCATATAATCATATGTAGTTGTGGCCCGACAGCACTTCTCGTTGTCTAAGCAAGCTGACACAGAGAGAAATCCTTTGTTATGTCTTCTACTATACATAAGCAAGAAATGTCACGTGTAATAGAGCCCAGTCAACGTTTGTTTTGTCCAAGCTATAATGCAAATGGAAGCATATTATTTGTTTCATATGATACTCATTAGTAATTCTGTCTCCTAAGTCATTATCCAATACAAAATGTTTCTCATATCTGTAACTATGAGGTAATCTCTGTTGCTATGCTGTTATCTGTAGTATTTAGCCTTCTGTAACCCAGTTCCATGGAGAGCAGGGACAGAGAACGAGATCTTGGAGAACCTGAGATCCTACAATCCTGGAGATTATGTACATTCTTCAGGAGAGTGATGAGAAACCCATCTCCCTTGTGATTATCTTTGTCACATGCTTGGCATAAGTAGTATAATAAACATTTATTAGAACTCTTGCTTGTTTAGGAATGTTTCTTGGCAGACTCGGAAGACATAAGAATCTGTATTATTAGTATTATTTTCCCTACACACAAAGAGTGTTTAGGCAACACCTTTTGGGATCAAATAACCAGATGACAGTGACTGAATTCATGAGGTGGGGTCCCAAGAACCCCAAGTTGAAAATCTGGTGCCAAAATCTCAAAAATGGCCAAGATATGCACCAAAGTTGAAAAAAAAAATCAATGCCATTATACAGCTTACCAGCATTTCTTCAGTTCGTGGTTGGCTATGCAGAGTGCAGACATGTTCCCAGTCCACCAAAGATCATCATGCCAGGCTCTGGAGGTAAGTATGGGGTGTGGGGAGGTGGGGTGCACAGTGGGTGGCTGTGGGTTGGGAGAGGTGCCACCGGACTCAACGAGGGACTGTTTTCTAGTTTATAGTCTTAAAAAAATGTTAGAACATTGCAAGGTTTTTTCTTTATTACAGGGTCTTTTGGCATGCTGGGGTGGTCTCCCAGTGTGCCACTTGAGTGATTGGGGAGGCTGTAGCCAACGGGGATTGGGCACCCCTGTTGGCACATATAAGTGTTGGAGGGCAAGAGCTGAAGGGGATTGGGCACCCTCCTCAGTGCACAAGAAACTGGGGGGGGCATTATGCCGATGGGGAGTGGGCTCCCCTGTTGGCAAAATGAACTGGGAGGGGGCATGCCAAAAGGGGGATTGGGCACCCCGTCAGTTTGTTTTTTTGTTTTTAACTTCAAGGAGGCATGCAGAAGTCCTGGGCTCAGTGCATTCACACTGCTGTAAGCTACAGCAGTGTGAACACACAACCAGGAATGCAACTTCAAGGGACCAAGGCTTGCCACTATTGGTGTGGCTCCATCCTTTGAAAAGTTGTCCAACTCAGCCCAAACAGCTGAAAGTGAGTCATCACCAACCTGCTGCCTGGTTCACTTGCCACTGGCCTGCCCCAAGAAATGGAGCTCTCCACTGGGCACACCCCTGTAGAGCACCTTATAGCAATGACAGTGTTGATGCACAACCTGCAACAGAGTTGATGCACAAGGTGGGGTGGAAAGGATGAGAAGGGACTTGGCAAGGTTAGAGGAATGGTCAAATGTATGGCAGCTTAGATTCAATGCTAAGAAGTGCAAGGTAATGCACCTGGGAAACAAAAACCCAGGGCAAGAGTACACAATGGGGGGTGAGATACTAACAAAAACCAAAATGGAAAGGGACCTGGGGGTAGTCATATCAGATGACCTAAAGGTGGGCAAGCAATGTGAGAGAGCAGCAAGGAGGGCTGGGGGATATTGGGATACATAGGGAGAGGCATCACCAGTAGAAAACAGGAAGTTATTATCCCTCTGTACAGACAGCTGGTCAGACCCCATCTGGAGTACTGCGTGCAGTTCTGGAGACCCAGTCTTCACAAAGACATAGACAGGATGGAAGCTGTCCAGAGGAGGGCAACTAAAATGGTGCAGGGTCTGCAACGGAAGACATATGAAGAGAGACTTAAGGAGCTTAATATGTATAGCCTCGAGGAAAGGAGGGAGAGGGGGGACATGATAGAAACTTTCAAGTACCTCAAGGGAATCAACAAAGTCCAAGAGGGTAGCATCTTTCAAAAAAAGAGGTGTGCAAGAACAAGAGGGCACAATTTGAAGATGGGGGTGGCTCAGAGGTAATTTAAGGAAGTATTTTTTCACAGAGAGGGTTGTGGATGCATGGAACGGCCTTCCGGAGGAGGTCGTGGAGTCAAAAACAGTGGTGGAATTCAAGCATGCATGGGACAGTCATAAGGCAATTCTAGGGGGTGGGGGTAGGAAGAAGTAGGCTGCTGGTTAACTAGGATCTGCAGCTTATCCAGTAGGCAGGGAAATGGGCAGACTGGGTGGGCCAAGCGGTCCTTATCTGCCGTCAAATTCTATGTTTCTATGTAATGAGTTTGTCTGCGCCTGTGCGCCAAGACAAACTCAAAAATCATTAACAACAAAAACAAATAACTGAGAAAGAGTGTATAGCAAGAAATACAGGTTTTTGATGAGCAGAGGAGCAACTGTAACCTCCACCGGTAATGTGGATAAAGATGGGAGATCATCCCTCACCCCCACAAACTGCAAGATGCCCCCCTCCACCCCATTCATTACCATCATTATATTTCAGAGCTGGATGACACCCATCTGTAGATTATGGAACATCTCCATTGGCAATGAGGAAAGACAGGCCACCTACATCTTGCTGAATTTCTGAGATGTGTCCTTGATGCTTATCACTAAGGACAACAAAGTGAAAACTAGGAACGTTGGCCCTTACATATATGTTTCAGCTGTGGCTTATTCAATAACTGAAGTCAAAATCCTCTGCTTTTGCCATCAGAGTTTGTTGCTGTGAAAAAGATCCTTCTGCAGCTAACAGGACATTTTAATGTCAGAAACTGAATCATCTCTAAAGGTAGAAGAAGCGAAAGGGGTGTTGTTCCTGTTTTTTATGTAAATAACCTTGGAAATGACAACTGGGAAGGACTTCAAATTCAGTGTGGGGCTGCAAAGTATTGCAGCTGAGATCTGCTGATGTCAAATATGTTTTCTCTGTCTTCTTGGAATCCAAGTCACCAGCATTCCTTCAGTATCAGGCTGAGCCTTGGCTCTGTCATTGCCTTGCTTCCCCTTGATGATTCCTACTAGTCTGCCTCTGTGACTGTTCAGTCTCATCCCCCTGTCACTTTAGTTGGGCTATGCACTGCTGCTTTCAGGAGTGGAACTCTCACTAATTTGATGGTTCCTTTAGTCATACTGACCAACTCTGTGGCAAACTACATAGGTTAGGCTTCCTAGTGGACCAGAGACTAGGGTCTCAATTTTCAAACCCCCAGGGACTAAGTCCCACTCTGTAGCTGATGCTGCGGGACAAAATGTCCGCACCTGTGGAGTTTGGTATTTTCAGCCAGAGTAGGTATAGGGAATATTATGCCTGGCCCCACCAGGCATAGCTATTCCTCACAGCTGTGCCAAAAAATATCAGCTGCAAGCTGCCGTATATCATGGAGCCAGTCGTAAACCAGCTCCACCTTTGAAAATACTGCAGCTGCGGGAGAAACTGTGGCTTCACAAGTGGAAAGCCACCTGCACCAGTTTTTTTCAGCAACCGCGGAAATTTCAGGGGCTTTGAAAATCTAGCCCTAGAAGTGCAAGTTTTGGTACCTATTTGCATCTCCTCAATTGACTCAGTGCTCTTGCTGTGCCATTATCCATCATCAGCAGGGCTGTTTGGCACCTCCAGGGTGGGACCCTCACTGAGCTTCGGGTCCTTTCATTCATACTGACCAGCTCAGTGACACCTTCCAGGCTGGCAGTCTTGTTAGCAAGAATGAGTATGAGTCTAGTAGTTTCCAACCAAACTGCTGGAGAATGGTAAATTTTACCAACTTATTAACGTACTGTTTCATTGTACCTTTGTTTCCTTCTCTGTATCTCCTCAGGATTGTGTGTTGTTTTTGTTTTCATTCAAGCTTCACAACACCTTTGGCACAGTAATTTTGGTGATACCCTCATTTCTGTTTCTTATTTGATCTTTGTAGAGCCTTTGGTATGCATGTTTGGGGGTCTTAATAATAATAATAACAACCCCAGTGGGATGGTAACCAAAGGCCTTGGATCCCAAGAGGCTTCCTCTGCTGGGGAGTTTATTTTCTTCAGTACCAAAGGTTAAACCATTCTACTGTAATATGGGCCTCAATTCTAGGGAGGATAGTGGAGAGGGAGGGGGAGCTGAGGGTACTGTACACCTGGGTATGAATGATATAGTGAACCAGCTTGTGAAGCAAGTGAAGCAGAACTTTCAGAGGTTGGGGAACAGATTGCAAGTAACACAGCCTCTCTGGTCTTTTCTGAGGTCCTCCCTATGTGGAGTAGTGGGGAGGAAAAGACAGAGTATAGAGGGAAATGACAGAGGAATTAAATGGGTGATTAAAGAGATGTCAGGAAACAGGGTACAACTTTGTGGGGGACTGGGGGACTTCTGGGACACGAAGCTCTTCAAAGGTGATGGCTTTCACCTCACAAGAGGGGACCAACATGCTGGGGCAGAAGTTTGACGTCTACATTACACAGCTAGACTTACCATCAGGGACACTGATTCTAGGGGAACCATGATAAAGGGAGTGAGGGAGGGGAACCTAGCTAGTGCTCCCCCTATACTGGGGACAGGTAGCAGTAAGGTGGGTAAAAATAAGGTTGAGATTCAAAAAGGAGTATTGGAAGAGGCAACAACAGGTGGAAGGCTCCCAGAATCTCAAAACAATAGGAAAAATAAGAAGGTAAGGACAGTGGGAAGGAATGCAGGTGTAAACATAGAAACACAGAAACTGCCAGCACATAAGGACTGCTTGGCCCACCTAGTCTGCCCAATTTTTCTCTGCTTACAGTAACACCACAGATCCTACTTGATCTCTGGCCTGTTCTCACACACCCGGATCCTTTCCCCTAAGAGTCCCTTATGCCTATCCCATGCCTTTTTGAACCGCACCACTGTTTTTGGCCCCACCACCTCCGCTAGCAGGCTGTTCTGGCAATCCACCACTCTTTCTGTGATTAAGTATTTCCTTCCATCTCTCCTGAATCTACCCCACTATAACTTCATATCACGTCACCTTGTTCTCGAGCATCTTTTTTTTAAATACTTCCTTACTGTATCGTATTTACCCCAGTGAGGTAGTTAAAGATCCCTATCATATGCCCCCTCTCCCTCCTCTCTTTCAGGGTGTACATATTTAGGTCCTTATGTTTCTCCTCATAGGGCTTCTGATGCAGACCATACATCATTTTAGTTGCCCTCTTTTGGACCGTCTCCACTCTGTCTAAAGTCCTTCTGGAGATGTGGTCTCCAGAACTGCTCACAGTACCGTAGGTGGGGTCTTACCAGTTATCTATACAGAGGCAACACCACCTCCCTCTTCCTGCTGGTGATACCGCTCCCTATGCACTCCAGTATCCTACTTGCCCTCCCCACTGCCTTGTTGCACTGCCTTGCCACCTTTAGGTCATCAGATATGATTAACCCCAGGTCTCTTCTCTGTTGTTTTTGTTTTTTCAGTTTATTTAAAAACACAAGTACAACTCACCAAAAGGTGAGTTGAAGTCTGATACAAGGAAAAAACATGCATATTAATTATCAAACATATAATGTTAAAACCAAGTTAAAATAATCTAATACAAAATTTGTTTAAAAACTATCTACACATATTTGCCTAAATTGAAAGCAAGGATTTACCTTTAGAAATATTTACCTTTATTTCTCTCAGGAAAAATACACTTACTGTACACAAACTGTCTGATTTTCCAGTATTGCCAGCACTTATTTTACAAGAGCCAAGCATGGATCTATAAAGAAGAAGGGGAAGAAAAGAGGGGAAGGGATATTACAACAATGTATTGAACAGCTGGTGGTCGCCAATACCACCCTAGGTATTCTGTATTCCACCCCTTGCCTTGGTTTCTGTGCCCTAAGTGCATTATTTTATACTTTTTGCATTGAAACTCAGCTACCATACCCTTGACCACTCCTCTGGTTTTCACAGGTCACTGCTCCTTTTCACACACACACACACACACACACACACACACACACACACACACACGCAGAGTGTCTACATCACTGCAGAGTTTGGTATCATCCACAAAGAGGCAGACCTTCCCTTCCAGGTCCTCTGCAGAATCACTTATAAAGACATTAAAGAGACCCAGTCCCAGCACTGAGCACTGTGGCACTCTAGTGGTCACTCTCTCTTCCTTGGAGTGAACTCTATTTACCACCACCCTCTGCTGCCTGTCCCCTAACCAATTTCTTGCTCAGTTTACCATCTTTGGACCCTCTCCTAAACTACCCAACTTGCTTACTAGTCTCCTAAATGGAATGGTGTCCAAAGCCTTACTGAAATCTAGGTAGGCTATGTCTACCATGCCACTCTTATCTAGTTCCTTGCTCATCCAGTCAAAATAATTGATTAATTTGACATGACCTCCCCCATGAATCCACAGTGCCTCAGGTCTTGTAACCCACTGGAATCCAGATATTTTACAATCCTTTCCATCAGCAGTGATTCCATTAACTTTCCAACCACCGATGTCAGGCTGACTGGTCTATAGTTGCCAGCATCTTCCCCACTACCACTTTTGTGAAGTGGGACTACATCTGCTCTCCTCCAGTCCTCCAGAACCACTCCTGTTTCTAATGAGTTGTTAAATAGATCTGTAAGAGGTGCAGCCAGCATCTCCCTGAACTTCCTTAACACCCTTGGTTGCACCCCCACTGGACCCATTACTTTGTCCATTTTCAGATTAGTGAGTCCCTTCAGAACTCTGTCCTCCAGAAACGGACTAATGTCCACCTACCTCCCTCCAATGCTCAAGTTACTTTTTTGTGCCCCTTCCCCTTCTCCCTCTTCTGTGAACACTGAATGAAAGTATTTTTTCAGAATGTCTACCTTTACCTGGCCCCCCCTCTGCACAGTCCCTCCCATCCCTTTTTAACCTTACAATCCCACCCCTGGTTTTCCTCTTTTCACTTACATACTTAAACAAGCATTTGTCAATGCCGAACGTTTGCTTGCTGGCATTGGCATTGTGTAGAAGTTACAGAGCTGCGTAATAGGAATGGCAGTGAAGTACTGAACTGAAGCCAACCCCACCACCACCCTGCAGAGAGTGACAGGCATTGGGGTGTGCGTTTGGGTCATCAGGCATAACGGCCACGCCATTTTACAACACCCCACCCTGCAGACACTGACAAGTGACACGGTGTTCCTTGGGGTCTTTGGCTCTTATGCACACCCCATTTCATTAGGAAATATGGTGAGATGGAACGATATAGGAGAATGGGGTGAAGTTTGGGGTCAAGAGTCCAAGGCATACCTCGATGCCTCTCACTGACTGCAGGGTGTGGAATGGTATGAGCATCACAGGCAAGAATCCCAAGTCACACCCCTGATGCCTGTCATTCTCTACAGGGTTGGGCATTATGGTTGGAAACCCTAATACCTCAGGCATTCGTTGGTATTTTCACTCCAAATTTTCAACATGTTTTTTTTGTGACCCCACCTCATGAACAGGGGGAATATCAGTTTGTTAGCCGAAAGCTGCTTATGCACAGTGACTACGGCATTTAGCACCACAGGTGCAAAAACATTCCAAACAGGATGTAAAAAATGACAGCTGTACTGTTCATGGGGAGGTGTAAAAAATGGCAATGTTGCAAATCTGTAGTAAAAATATTTAAAAAAATGGTGAAGTCACGAGCGTACATAGAAACTGTGCAACGCACACCCGTAATATAATTAGGTTGGGGATTTTTTACAGCAGATTGTCAACTCAGGCATTTTGGTGCCTCCGATCATGAACTGTGTCACTGTGATTTTCTTTATCTGTGCTAACAATGATTTCCCACAGCTTACCACGATCTCTGCGCTTGAAAGTGTGAAACACACTTCAGCTATGTTGTGAAAATGACAGCTGTACTGTTCATAAGGAAGTGTGGAAAATGCCACTGGTGAAAATCTGGACTGAAAATATTACAAAGTCATGAACTAACGAGGGTGCTTGGAAACTGCGCAAATGCTCACTCGTTACACAGTCATTTATGGACTTTTGTCACCAAATTTTCAACATAGCCATTTTAAGACCTCTGCTCATGAACAGTGTAACTGTGATTTTTCTTAATCTGTCCTAAACATTGCTTTCGCACACCAACAGCACCATTGTGCGCTACATGTGTGACAACACATTTTAAGCGATATATGAAAATTGCAGCTGTACTGTTCATAAGGAAGTGTAATAAAATGGCAATGTTGAAAATCTGGAGTGAAAATATTAAATTCGCAAACTTACGAGCATGCATAGGAACTGCGCAACGCACGCTCGTAAAACAGTCATTTTTAGGAATTTTTTTCACCAAATTTTCAACATAGCCATTTTAAGACCTCTGCTCATGAACAGTGTCACTGTGATTTTCTTAATTTGTCCCATACATTGATTTCGTAGATACCAACTGCGCCATTGTGCTGCTACATGGCGGAAAGATGTTTAGGTGAGATGAAATGACAGCTGTACTACTCATAAGAAGTGTGTGGCAAATGGCAATGTTGGAAATCTGGAGTGAAAATGTCTTGAAAGTCGCGAACTTCACGAGGCGTGCATAGGAACTGTACAACTGCACGCCATAAAACAGTAACTTTTTGGAATTTTTTCACCAAATTTTCAACATAGCCATTTTAACACCTCACCTCATGAACAGTGTCACTGTGATTTTCTTAATTTGTCCAGTACATTGATCTCGCACACCGACTGCGCCATTGTGCACTACATGGGCAGAAACACATTCTGGGTGAGATGTGACAAATGACAGCTATACTACTCATAAGAAGGTGTGGTAAAATGGCAATGTTGAAAATCTGGAGTGAAAATATTGAAAATTAGCGAACTTACGAGCCTGCATAGGAACCACGCAACGCACGCCAGAAACTATACATTTTGACTTTGTATCACTCAACATGAAAGAGTGAAACTCTTCATGAAAGACACAACATGGCAGACCAGGCCCGGCGGTGATTTCACGCAGTGACTGCAAAATCACCTTCGGGCCCGAATAACGCCATGACAGTGACATCACTCATGAGAAGGGGTCCCAAAAACCCCATGTTGAAAATTTGGTGCAAAAATTCCAAAAAATGCCTGAGATATGCAACAAAGTTGAAAACCCCCTATCTAGCCCATTATACAGCTTACCGCCATTTCCTCAGTTCGCGGTCGACTTTGAAGAGTGCAGACGTGTTCCCGGTCCACCGAAGATCGTCGCACCGAGGTCTGGAAGTAAGTATGGGGTGAGGGGGGGTGGGGAGGCAGGGTGCACAGTGGGTGGAGTGCGGGTTGTGGGACGGGGCCAGGGAGACTATGGGACCGTTTTCTTTCCAGGTTAAAAAAAAAAAAGGACGACGGGACATTTTCCACTTGGGGTGGGCTCCAGCGTGGCACAAGGACAGTTGGGGAATGTTCAGCCGACGGGGATTGGGCACCCTGTCGGTCTAAGCATCAATTGCCATGCTGGGGTGGGCTCCCAGCATGGCACTTACTACTCGGGTGGGGTGAGGACAGTGGAGCCGACGGGATTGGGCACCCCGTCGGGTATCTTATATTCACGCTGGGGTGGGCACCCAGCGCAGCATTTTGGAAGGCTTTGGGAGGCTGGGAACGAGCACAGCCGACGGGGATTGGGCACCCCGCCGGCCATACAGTGTGTGTGTGCGAGGGCGCGCGAGCCTGCGCAGCATGTGTGTGTGTGTGTGTGTGTGTGTGGTGGGGGGGGAGCCGCGATGAGCAGGTGATATCTTATCGCTGCTCACTCAAGCGTAGCTCCCCCTTTGAACTGTATGCCACTGCATTTTGGAGCTTGTCATAGTCAGCTCCAGCATGCATTGGCTTACAGGAGCCGCGCCTGCCAGCACACTGACTGACTTGGAGGAGGAGGTGACACACCTCCGAAATCTCCGATGATGGCACTATGTTTTTTGCACATGCGTGCAAGCAAACATAAAAATGTCTTGTCCCTTTTCATTACCACATGAGCTATTCTCTCTTCAGTTTGTGCCTTTGCACTTCTTACTGTTCTCCCAGCTTCCCTCTGTTTCCCCAATACACCTCCCTATCATCCTCCCTCTACCTCTCCTTGTACCTTCTGAATGCCACACTTTTAGCTTTTACCTTTTCTGCCACCTCTTTCAAGAACCATAATGGCCTCTTCCTCTTGCTTTTGCTCACTTGTCAGATGCAGAGGTGTGTTGCCTTCACTATGGCACTTTTTAGCTTCTCGCACTGTTCCTCCACCCCACCCAGTTCATTTTTCCCATGTAATCCCTGAGGCATCCATCCATCTTTACAAAATCTACCCTTCTGAAATCCAGGGTCCTCCTTTGTGTGGTCTGATTCTGCAGCAGACCTTATATTGAACCACAGTGTATGGTGATCACTGGTCCTTAGATGGCCTCCCACCTTGACGTCTTCAACACTGTCCCTGTTAGTGAGTACTGGGTCCAGTATTGTCCCATCATGAGTGGGTTCACTGATTAGTTGCCTGAGGAACGCCTCCTGAAGAGAGTCCAGGATGTTCCTGCTTCTGGCTGAAGCCACAGCTGCGAAGATCCAATCTAAATCCAGCAGATTGAAATCCCCTACCAACAGCACCTCCCCCTTTTCTGCCATCCTGCTAATGGCTTCAACCAGTACCTTATCTTGCTCCTCTCCTGTGCTGGAAGTCTGTAGATCACACCAGTGCAAATACAGGCACCATTTTCTGTCTCTAGGATGACCTACACTACCTCTGCCCCCTCCCATTTCTCTGTATCTCTGTCAATGTAATGCCTTCCCTCACATAAAGTACTACACACCTCCTTTCTTCCCACCCTGTCCTTCCTGAACAGAGTACAGCCTGGTATGGCCATATCCCAGTCATTGTTTTCAGTGCACCATGACTTGGTAATGGCCATAATATCCAGGTCAGCCTCTGCTATAATAGTCTCTAGGTTCAGAAACTTTTTCGTCTTTTTAGTATGCTTTTTGGTGCCTGTGCCCCAGTGGCTCAGCCCCCAGCTTCCCCAATCCCCACCCTACTCCCCAGGACTTACCTCCAGCTCACAATCCTCCCGGGCTTGTCCCCCAGGGTGGGGCCACCGAGTAGGTGCTCCCCCAATGGATACTGGCATCAAGGTGTCTGGCAGGCACACTACTGCCAGTGTTCCTCCCTGGCGTAACCCCCCTAGGTGGGGCCACAGGGTCAGACCATTCCCAACAGAGGACTGGACTCGGTTGCCAACCAAGGGTCATGGTGTGTGCAGTGGGACCAGGAAGCAGGGTGTCATTGGTGAGACCATCATTTTCCTTTTACTGTTTGTTCCCCAGGAGGTCTGGCATACAATGACATAGTTTGCCGAAGTGCTGATGTCCAGCACTCTTTAGAAACTGCTCCGCTTTAGTTACCACTCCCCTGGCCTCCATCAAGGGCGATCAAGCACCACATGCTAACCCACCCTCCCCCTGGAGGAGAAGAACAGTGCATAGGATGCACAATCCTCCTCCCCCCCAGCTAGCTCTCTGACATCTCGGGTCCATTCCCGAACTCAGGGCTTCAGCGTTGCAGATGGAAGCCTTACGGCTGTGCCGGTGGGCCAGCTTATTTATTTTTATTTATTTCAATTCTGTTAACCAGGTAGGCCCACTGGATCCCAAAGGCTCATTTCTCAGGGACAATCCAGAATTAGTTACATATATAACAGTTTGTACTAGATAAACTATGCATGTACAAGTTACAGAGTGGAAAAAAACAGTGCCAATGGTACAGAGGAATCACACAATACAATATGTTAGTAAAAATACGTAGTGTAGCATGAACAATAAGAGGAGAACAATGAAGATAAGAAGAACAGGTCAGATTCTAGCTTGATAGGGGAGAGAAATAACAAGACCATGACTAGGGTCTGGTCAGGCAACCCATTGCTAGTGAAGCTTTTGGTAGCGAAGTACCACCAGTCAAATGTAAAACTAAGTGCAGGTATGGATGGTTTGGGCACAATGCTTACATACAGGAACAAGTGCTGCTTTCTAACAGGTGCTCCCATAGCCCTTTTCAAAAGGACTCCAGGGAGCTGGCGAGCGGAAGAGAGAGAGGAAGTTTGTTCCATAACACTGGAGCTAAGTAGGTAAATGATTTACTGTAAGTCACTGTTCTTATTCTAGGCACCTCCAGCAAATGCAAGCCAGAAGTGTGCAACAGTCTGCTGGAGTTTTTGTGCTTAAGCAGGCCAGCAAGTCCCTCAGGTGGAGGGTCCTGCGTTAGCTTGCAGGTAAGGCACAGTAGCAGGTACTAAAGTTGATGGCTAAGGGAAGACCAACTTAGGGATGCCAGGACATCACAGTGGTGCCGCCAGGGGTGCACATTAGTGGTAAACCTGGCTATTCTGTTATACAGTTTGGAACCTACTGAGCTCCTCTTTCTGGAGCGAGGCTTCAGGTCCACAATCTTATTTCCTAGACTTCTATCATTTGCACAGATGATCTTCCAGATTTTGCCACTCTGTTTGTTACCCCCTATTTTTCCTTTTGCCCTCCCTCTCCCCCCAATGCTCCCATTCACTTCCCCTTTGTCTCTACCACGCTTATTAATTTACACCTGGAGATTCATCTCCTCGGTCTCCTACTCTACTTCAGCTTTTCAGCTTGTGGGGGGGGGTAGTTCCTGCTTCCCAAATTTCTTCCTCCACCACCCCCTCAGCTACTTCAAAAGTTCATCAAATTAACATTTAAACCACTCACTGAAGACTGTGGTTCCCCTTCTGGATGGATGCAGGCCATCACCCCACCCCTGTAAAGGCCCTTATTCCTGCAGGTGGATCCCCAGTCCTCAGTGTAGTTGAACCCTTCCTCTCTGCACCATTCCTTCAACCATGAGTTGAAGGTCATGTTGCAGGGATCCCTCTCCTCCCCCGGTCGTAGACAGGCAGCACCTAAGTGAAAGCCGCAGAGCATGCTGCCTGTCTAGGTCCACTCCTCAGTTCCCTAAACTCCCCCTGCACTATTCTAGCCCCATCCCTAGCCAGGTCATTAGTCCCCCAGGTGGACAATGACATCCTTCTCTGCCTCCTGTCCTGCTGCCCTAGCAATCCTCTGGATACACTTTCCATCCTTCTAGGCTGTGGTGCCGCTTAGGCACCTAATCTCCCTCTCCGGCCCCTTTCTATTCTCAAATCTATCCCCTTCACAATTGAGTCCCTCACCAGAAGTTGCTTTCTCTTTCTCTGGGGTCCTCTTCCGCCCTCCTTGGGGTCTCTGCTATGGAGGACCTCCTCATCCTCCCTGACCACTACTATGGGTGCTTCCTCCTGGTGGTCCCACATCACCATGGTGCTGTAGGAAATATGTAGTGGTACCAGCTGAGGAATGACTCTGACCCACCACCCCACCCTCCCAGAGCCCACTATAATCCAGCTGTTCCTTCTCCCTGTCATCCTCTGAGGTAATGGTGGCAGAGTTGGTGGCCCCTAGCTGGGGAAGATGTCAAGGGAAGATGTCAGCCAAATCCTAGACAACTTGGCCTGGAGTCCAGCGACCTCCTCCCTCAACCCAGAGAGGTGGGTGAAGATGGGGCAGCACCACAGTCTCCAGAAGGTCTTGCCGACAACTGCTACCCCACAACCACTGCACTGCACCACTCCCAGCATTCCCAGCAACTATTCTCCCTGTGTTACTTGGAAATACCCATGTACCCTTACCCATGATAGGGTATTTTTAGCTTTTCCTTTTTTGATTTGTCACTACTTGTGTTCCCTGTACCTGATTTAAATGCTCTTATACTGTTCCTTAGATAGGGTGTTGCCCCTACCCTTACGAAAATGGAATATATTGCAACATATTAAAAAATATGCGTTAATGTATGTCAATACCCTGATAAATACATTGTCCCAATGTAATATATTACATATTATAAAATATACGTTTAAATATACTGGCATAATATATTTCTAACTCATAGTATGCAAAAATATATGTCACTATATTGAGAAATACAATGACTCAATTATATATTAAACTCAGTGTATTTCAGCATATATTGAAAAAATATATTTCTAATTAAAGAATTTGTAAATGATCTAATGTAAGTTAAATGCATTGAAAGATTGTATTATATTACAAAATGAAATATATTTCAATATACTGGAAATTATGTTAAGTATGTCAATACATTGAATTGAAATACATTAAAAATTATATTTTAGAAATATATAATCAAATTGTATTTCTGCCTCATGCACTGCTTAAAGGCATGTCAGCCTATTTAGTAATACATTGAAATATAATAGTATATTTCAAAATACATACTGTATTCTTTGTATATGTTGCATATATTTTTAAACTGTTACATGTATTTTATATATGTTATATATATTTTTAAACATGTTACATATATTTTTATATATGTTACATATATTTGATAAATGCTTATTTTGGTCCCATGTGTACAGTTGCATAACTAATTTGCATATTTTAAAAACATAGTTTATCAGCCAGTATTATGATAATGGCTAGTTTTACAATAATTTCAAATTTACAGCATTAGCTTACAGACTGAAAGGAAAGGTAGAAGTTATAAAGCAAGTACATGCAGGATCTCACCCTGACCTAAAAGTGAAACAAATGGGTGGTATAAATACCCATCTGTCCCTTTAATAAGGATGGGCTTGTAAGGTAAATCCTATGTGTAAGTATAAATATATAAAAAGGTCTGTCTGAGTTAAAGCTGCACTGTAAAACAATAATTCCAGTATAAATATCTCCATGGTTACTAACAAGATGAACTCCAGTTGTATAAATAAAGATACATTAAATCATAAATAATTCCCTTTGTTTTTGTCTGGTTAATAGTTATATTAATATATATTACACATGTATATTACCCATATTTGTAAATACAGGAAACAACATTTGAAAGTAATATATATATATATATATATATATATATATATATATATATGCATATATTGGCAATATACTAGTAACATATATTTACCATCCTTATTTCAATATATCTGGAATTCAATCAGTATATTTGGCAATATATATAGTATACTAAAGTGGAAATAACACGTATATTTACAGTACATTGCAATATATTTGCAAATTTTAAAATATATAGAAATATATTGATTTTTCCAGTACATTACAATAGATTATAAAATAAGTAGATTGGAATATATTTTACTATATATACATATATTGTTAATAATATATTTTAAAATATATTTCATTTTCATAAGGGTATTCCCAGTTTAGGCCTACCTTTTACCTTCCACCCGTCCCAACATTGAATGCAACAAAATGAGCAGACAGGTGCTTTACCTTAGCTGACATCAGAGTTCCCCACTTCTCCGCTTCCTCCTGCAGATGCCTGTTGATGCCTATGACATAAGTCATACTCCTGTTCCACTCCTTCACTGTTCCACTCTCTCACTGGGATACAAACATGCTGGGACATGTTGGATGGATGGGGATTTATACAGGACATTAACCTGCTGGAGGGTCCAGAGGAGGGCTACAAAGAAGATAGCAGGTCAGCAGGGTAAGGCATACAAGGAGAGGTTGAAGACACTGAACGTGCACACCCTGGAGAAAAGGAGAGGGGGAGGGGATATGACCGAGACCTTCAAGTACCTAAAAGGGATAAATAAGGTAAATAAGGAGGGTCTCTTTAAGCTGAGTGGGAACCATGACATGAGGGGGCACAGTCTTAACTGGAGGGAGGGAGGTTTATGAGGGAGGTCAGGAACCACTTCTTCACAGAGAAGGTGGTGGACATTTGGAATGCATTGCCAGAAGAGGTGGTCTTGTTGAAGACAGTGGGCAGCTTCGAGAGAGGCTGGGATAGGCATGATGGAAGATAAGGATCATTGGTAGCGAGGATGGGAGGAGTGGGGAGGGGGGCAGGGACAACAGCTCAATCTGTGGACCCTGCAGTACAAACAGACTAGACAGACCAAACTGCCTTCTTCGGCTAGCTTCTTCGTATGTTCATATACAGGTATCTGAACTGCCTGGTTCCTTCCAATTAGTTCAGGTTGTAGGATCACAAAATAGCAAAAGAGGATCTGGGGCTAGTTGGAAAGGGGTCTACATTAATGCCAGGAGTCTGGCTAATAAAATCAGTGAGCTTCAGGCATTGGCGGCAGACACTGATGTGGACTTTAAACATCACAGAAACTTGGGCCACAAAGAATAATGACTGGGACATGTCAGTCCTCAGGTTACACAGTGTTTAGACAGGGCAGAGGAAAGGCAAATGAGGGGCATAGCCCTATACACCAGGGAGGGTATAGAGGCTGTGAAGGATGGACACATCAGGGAAAGCAAAGGGGAAACAGAGTCACTGTCAGTTCACTTCATGGCAGCCTTAGGCAAGAAACTATGGGTGGTAGTGATCTAGAGACCACTGGGATAAGGTGAAGAAAGAGAGAGAGATGGGAGTTCAGGAAAGAGCTAGCAAGGGGAGTAAAAAAGGAGGAAGTGGTGGTGGTGGGTGATCTAAACCTGACATATATCAACTGGGACATTCTAGCAGCCAGGTGCACCAGACATCAGGCACTACTGGATACACTGTAGGACTGCTTGCTGGTGCAGCTGGGTAAGGAACCCCCTAGACAGGAGGTCATTCTCAATTTGGTGCTCAGCAACTCAGAGGTGGTGAGTGGAGAGAGGATAGGGGAGTCACTGGGGTCCAGTGACCATAAATCCGTTTGGTTCAGGCTGGTCCTCAGGATCAGAATGCCTCTATAAAAAACTGAAGTCCTAGATTTCAGAAGAGCAGACTTCAACGGAGTAAGGGAGTTGGTCCAAGACAAATTGACCGGGGTAGACGGCATCAGAGGTGTAAGGAAAAGATGGGGACAATTAAGGGGATTATTCTTGAGGCAACAAAGTCATGTACAAGAATTGTTATAAAATGAAACAGGTACAAGAGACCGATATGGTTCACAGAAAGGGTCAGAGAAGCAGTAAGGGCCACAATAAAGGCTTTCACCAGGTACAAGAAAAAGCAGGTAGAGCAGGAATGGGGAAACTACCAGATAACGTGGGAAGCAAAAAGGATGATTAGGGAGGCAAAGGCAGTCACAGAGCTGCATATTGCGGAGGGTGTCAGCATGGGGAAAAAATGTTCAGATATATTAAAGGGCAGTGTTGGGTAAGTTACTTTTTCTATTACTTTCTATTACTTTTTAAAACTTGTTTCAGAAAGCTCTGTGCAGTCACTAGCAAGGTAGCAAGGTTGGAGAAGTACTGGAAAATGTAATACGCCTTACAGTTACAATTACTTGTGTCTTTTTATACAAAAGAAATGCTTAACTGTAACTGATTACATTTATTTGAAAGTAACTAGTAACTAACCTATTACTTTCAAAAAATGTAATCTGTTATAGTTATTTATTATTTTAGTATTGTTTTTGTACAAAAAGAAATAAGTAACTATAATTGTAAGGTGTATTACTTTTTCTAGTACATTTCCATCCTTGCTAAAGAGTGCACAGAGCTTCCTGGAGCAAGTTTCCAAACATAATAGAAAGTAATAGAAAAAGTAACTTACCCAACACTGTTAAAGGGAAACATCCATTGTTAAAAGCCTCACACCTCAATGTGACGAAGCCCCCAATTAGCAGTTTTGCATGTAGTTTATTTTTTTTTACTTTACAGGCTTACTTGTGTTTTATATTTTATCTGGTTGATCCTGCCGTCCCTCCCACTGGCATTGTAAGTGAAGCATCTTGTCCCCCCCCCCCCATAAAGCGGGACTACATCTACTATTACCCTTCAGTCTTTTGGAACTACCCCTGTCTCAACTGAGCTACTGAATAGCCTTACCGGGGGTTCAACCAGTTCAGCAGCCAATTCCTTCAGCACCCTTGGGTGCATCTCATCTGGCCCTGGGGCTTTATCTACCTTTAGGGCTCCAAGCCCTTTCTGGACTCTTTCTCGGGTAACTACTGGCTGCCTCATTTCATGCACACCCCTGACAGCTGCCTTGATGCTGGTTTCAGGCAGGAGCCACTGTTTTCCCTTGTGAAGACAGTGCAGAATTAATTATTAAGAATGGCTGCTTTTTTCATCTTCCTCTAGTACCCTCCCCCTCCTTGAAGCTTAACAATACCCCCTCCCGGCTTTCTTTTTCCTTAAAAGGAAAAGCCCATTTGTAAAAGCCCCACACCTCAGTGCGGAGGATCACCCCATTAACAGCTTTGCATGTAGTTTACATTTTCCTCCTTCCGGCATTGTACATGAAGCACCTCTAACGACACGTCTCACAACCTCATATGGCTGAGATCAGAGCCAGGAAGCAGCCACAGGAGTGTGTATAGTATCTTCTTAAAGCCAGAGCTATTAATAGCTCCATTTTGTGGCTTATAGGTCCCGTACTATACCAAGACCAAGTATAGACTAGCAGTGGTACCTCAGGGTAGAACCCTCCTCAAGAGAGTTCCTTTGCTAACATGAACACGCTCTGTGGTATCTCGAAAGGATGGTAGTCCCTGCCTTGGGGGGAGAGAAATTGAGACAGAAAGAGAGAGAGAGAGAACGGCCAAATATACATAAGTATTCAAATCTGCATTTGAAGCATTCTAAGTTCCACATGCATTTTTCAGACATATTCAGATGTCTGCTGAACTGATTCACTCCAGATTTTCAAAATTAGCATTTTTCCACACCTCTTTATGAACAGTACAGCTGTCATTTTACATATCCTGGCCAAAATGTGTTTTCGCACGTCTGGCACAGAATAGCACGGTTGCTGTGCAAAATCAGTTTTCAGGACAGTTTGAGAAAATGATGGTGACACTGTTCATGAGCAGAGGCCCTAAAATGCCTATGTTGAAAATTTGGTGCCGAAAGTCCATAAAATGACTGTGTCACAAGCGTGAGTTGCGCAGTTTCCACTCACTCTTGTAACTTGCAAATTTGCAATATTTTCATGCCAGATTTTCAACACTGGCATTTTTTCATACCTCCTTATCAACAGTACAGCTGTCGTTCTTCACAGCCTGCCCAAAATGTGTTTCCACACCTGTGGCGCGCAATGGCATGGTCGCTATGGGAAATCAACTTTTGGGACAGATTAACAAAACCACAGCACCACTGTTCATGAGGGGAGGTCCCAAAATGCCTATGTTGAAAATGTGGCTAAAAAACCCCCAAAAATAATTGGGTTACGGACGTGTGTTGTGCAGTTTCTATGCATGCTCATGACTTCACCCATTTTTCATATTTTCACTCCAGATTTTCAAAGATGCCATTTTTTTACGCCTCCTCATGAACAATAAAGTTGTCATTTTCCACATCCTGCCCAAAGTGTGTTTTCATTCCTGTGTCGCAAAATGGCATAATCACTGTGCAAAACCACATTTCAGCTAACAAACTGATTTTGCCGCTTTTCATGAGTGGGGTCACAAAAAGCCTGTGTTGAAAGTTTGGAGTAAAAATACCAACAAACGCCTAATACATTCGGGTTTACAACTGTAACACCCCACGCTGTAGAGACTGCAAAGCATCAGGGGCGTGACTTGGGATCATTGGCTGTAATGCTCATGCCATTCCACCCCCAACCCCACCCTGCAGCCAGTGACAGGCATCGAGGTGTGCCTTGGAGTGTTTGACTCTAATGTTCACCCTATTCTCCTATACTGCACCAGTCTCAGCTTATTTCCTTATGGAATGGGGTAAGTATAAGGTCCAAAGACCCCATAGCATACCACGACACTTGTCAGTGTCTACAGGGTAGGGTGAGGCCCGTCCTCCTATACTGCACCCGTCTCAGCGTATGTCCTTATGGCATGGGGTAAGTATAAGGCCCAAAGACCCCAAAGCATACCACGACACTTGTCAGAGTCTACAGGGTAGGGTGAGGCCCGTTCTCCTATACTGCACCCGTCTCAGCGTATGTCCTTATGGCATGGGGTAAGTATAAGGCCCAAAGACCCCAAAGCATACCACGACACTTGTCAGTGTCTACAGGGTAGGGTGAGGCCCGTTCTCCTATACTGCACCCGTCTCAGCGTATGTCCTTATGGCATGGGGTAAGTATAAGGCCCAAAGACCCCAGAGCACACCACGACACTTGTCAGTGTCTACAGGGTAGGGTGAGGTAAAATGGCATGAGCGTTATAGCTGACGCCCCAAAGGCACACCCCGACGCCTGTCAGTCTCTGCATGGTGGGGGTGGGGTTGGCATCAGTTCCATACTTCACTGCCATTCCTTTTATGCATATCTAACTCCTGCACTACCAATGCCAATGCCAGTGAGACAACATTCGGCATTGACAGATGTTTGTTTTGTAGTTCAGTAGTAGCATGTTTTGTTGGAACCAGTGTTCCAGCTTACTGAAGTTGTTTTGGAGCTCTTTTGTGAGTTGGGTTAGTTGCTGATCACTGGAGAATATAACAGCATCATCTGCATAGAGCAACATTTTTGCTAGGCAAACTTGGGGCAATGTATTAATAAACAAATTAAAGAGAAGTGGTCCAAGGATGGAATCTTGGCGGACTCTGAGAGAGATTGCTCTTAGATCAGAGTGGATCCCATTTATTTTTACGCTTTCACCTCTATTGGAGAGGTAGCTCCGGAACCAGGTTACTGTTTTCGTGGACAGGCCCAACTCCATTAATTTGGCCAGCAGGCTTTTGTGGTTTACTGTGTCAAATGCCTTAGTGAGGTCAATGAAGACTGACCCAACTAGCTTTCTCTTGTCAAGCTCCTCGTAAATGTAACTCGTAAACTCTGTGAGGGCTGTTGTAGTACTATGGGCTCTACAGAACCCATGCTGCTCCTGGCTTTAACATATTTGTTGAGGTGGTCTATTAATTGGCCAGTTCAAGGGCCTCTGACAATGGGAGTAGTATTGAGATAGGGTGATAGTTTGAGTGATTCATGCAGTCACCATTCTTGTGGACTGGGGTGACATGTGAAACTTTCCATTTGGAGGGGAATGCTGATGTCCTGAGTGACAGACTGAATATTTTGGTGAGGGGCTGGGCAATTTCATCTAATGAGAGTGTAATGATCTTCATATCTAGTGCGTCCCCTCCAACCCTGGTTTTGCCCAATACCCATTTTATGTATTTTTTTGCTTTTGTGGCTGAGACCTGCTTGAAGTAGAAAAGTGTTTGACTAGTATTTGATAGTGGAGGGTAGGTTTGAGAGAGTGGAGTTTCAGTATCCCGTGTTGATAGGTAGTCTGGGGGCAGGACGGAGCTAAGGTCAGTGAAAGCTACATTGAAAATGTCAGCAATCTCTTTAGGATTCTGGGTGATGGTGTTACCAATGATAATCAGGTCAGGTGCTGTTTTGACTTCCTTCCTGAGAAGGTTCTTTAGGGTATCCCAAAAGTGTTTCCCATTACCCCGTGACTTTTCAAGATGCTCTTTAAAGTAGTTGGCCTTCACTGCTCTTATTGCTTTGGTGCAGCTATTTCTGACAGCTTTGTAATTTTTGACATCCTGAAGTAGGCCTGTTGCTTTTGCTCTGTACTGGAAGCTATCTTTGGCTTTCAAGTGCTCAAGAAGTGGGCCTGTGAGCCGGGGATTGTTTTTCCCCTTTTGCTTACGGCGTCTGAATGGTGCATAATAAATACATGTATTTGTGAATGTGGAGATGAAATACTCTTAAGGCCACATTAATATCTGCTGTATTATCAAGGGGGGACCAGTTGATCATACGGAGATACTGCCTGAGGGTTTATAGGTGGCCTTTCCTGATTGTCCTATTCTTTACTAGGCAAAGGGTCCATTTTAAGCTTTCATTGGTCCAGGTACAAACTACAGGAGAGTGGTTGCTGAGTGTATCTGGTACGATCGATACATCTGAGATCCTCTCCAGGTGGTTGGAGAGTACCCAGTCGATTAGGGTACTCTTGTGTATAGTTTGTCCTGGTAGCCTGGGTCGCCATTTGTGACAGATACAGACCAGAGATCAGATCAGATCTTCCTGGGGAGTGGAGTTATGTTTATTAGCGGGAGGGGGGAAATTGGGAGAATAACAACAACATGCCAATAACTGGCAACAACAAATGTGCCCCACACAATATCCCACACCTCCCAACTAATGTGCCCGACACAGTATCCCACACCTCCCACCTAATGTACTGCACACAATATCCCACACATTCCACCTAATTTGCCCCACATGGTATCCCACACCTCCCACTTACTGTAATGTGCCCCACACAATATCCCACACCTCCCAACTAATGTGCCCTACACAATATCCCACACCTCCCACCTAATGTGCCCCACACAATATCCCACACCTCCCACCTAACGTGCCCCACACAATATCCCACACCTCCCACCTAATGTGCCCCACACGATATCCCACACACCCCACCTAATGTGCCCCACACAATATCCCACACCTTCCACCTGTGGGTGCACCTGGCTTTCCCCCCAAACGACTGTAGAACATAGTTTGTTGCGGTGGGTACCACACCGGGGGTGCTGAGATGCTGGGAAACTGTGAGGATATCAATCTTTAAACGTGACAAAAAATACTTTAGTTGGGGCCCAAGTATCTTTTAAACACAGCAACGTTTGACTTCACTGCCTGGGCTGAGCTTGAAATCCAGCGAAGTCCAGCCCAGGACTTAATCCCCTTTTTCTGACTAGCTAACTAGCTAAGATTAGAACTGTTCTAAGCAGCAGCCCAGAGGTACTTACAGTTTTGAAGCCAGGGATTTCAAAAGGTTTGGTACAATTTCAAACAGTACCGTTCTGGTGTCAGGAGTTGGTGGTGCACCATGATAGCAGGTTGCAGAAGAACAGCAGCTGGTCTTCACCTGTCAGGCCTTTCAGATCTTCACCTCTGAGGCTTTTGTATGTGGTGTTCACCTGACAGGCCTCTTGACGTCTTCCTCTCTGTGGTCTCCTCGTTGGTCTGGGGGACTGGGCAGACTAAGTGTCCCCTAGACTTTTCTGCTTGGCTTGCAGCCTCGGAAAGCAACCTTGCAGTGAGGCTCTGGCTCAGTCTCTAGCCCCAGCACACACAACGTCTCTGGCTAGAGCAGTCAAGAAGGTTCAAACACTAGTCCCTCTGAGGGGCACAGTGAGCAGAGGCACAGTGAGCACAGTCCCCTCCTTCCTTGGTCTGCAAATCTCTTTACTCTCTGCTGCAAACTCTCTTGATGCTCAGCTGCAGAATCTCTTTACTCTCCACTGCAAATTCACACTCTCTGCAATTTTCTAACTCCACAGGCTGCTATGCACAAGTCCAGCTCACCAGCAGCAGGTTCAAATCTTGCTCAGGAAATGTCTTAGCAGTTCAATTTTCTTCCCAGTCAGCCTTTGTCCTCTCAGGCATTCTGTTTCTCTCTTCAGCTCTGGTCAGGCCGTTGGACAACAGAACAGGCCTGTTGTCTGGGTAGCACACACCAGTCCCTCCTGCCTGTTTTCTGGGGAATCTCAAAAACAAATCTCCTTTAGTGGGTTTGCAGCCCTTTTTATAGATTTTACCACCTCCCACTCTGATTGGCTGCACAGTTTCCAGGCATTTCTGGTGCACGCTAACATTTTCCAGCAGCCCCCCCTTGCTGCCAGCAGGGCCGGTTCTAGGACATACTGGACCCTGGTGCAAGACTTTATAGTGGGCCCCTCATCCACGGGCCCCCCCCCGAAGTGCCCCCCACCTCGTTCACCTGAGTCCCCTGGGGCAGGTAGCCACCGACCGGCATGACCACCACCTGCTGGCCTGGGGCCCTGCCTAGGCAGCCACAGCAGTACTCACTCCTTCCTGCTTGCTGCTGCCCTAGCCCTAACGCTAGCTAGCTATGTTCAATTCAAGTTCGGCACAGGCCCCCACAAGTGTGTATTTAAAATTTGTTTTTAATTTGTGTGTCTTCTAGTAGTTTACAGACAAGTTCTGTTTTGTTTGTTCAACTGAAGCACTCACAATCCGACATTCGCTCCGCCAGTTCATCTGCCGCCAGTGTAGAATTTCTCACGAGTCTCAAGATGCATGCTTGACTTGACTGACAGAAGCGTAGGCTCACCCCCACCCACAACACACAATATATTAATATTAATTAATGATGCACGGCCTTTGAGCTGAGTGACAGCAGCACCCAGCAAATCAGAACAGCCGAGCTGCCCACGGCATCAGGAGGGCGGGAGCAGAGGAGGAGCTGCAGAGCACTGAGTAGCAGTGCCAGCCAGTGTTGGGGGGCACCAATGGAGCGGAGCCTGTCACAGCAGGCCAGGGCAACATGGAGGAGGAGCCGACTCAGCCAGCTGAGGAGGAGCTGCTGAAGGAATACACCATCAGAAGCGAGGACTTGGAGGATCATGACGCACGGTCGCATGGATGGGATGATGCTTGGAATGTCGGGGAGGAGGCAAAGGGAGTTTGGGTTCTCTTTCTCAGAAAATGATTTTGTTACGTATGTGTGCACCTTAGATTCTCACCCTTTACAAATACATAGACAGCTGAGAACAGATAAGGATTTTTATCCATCTATTTTGTCCTGTACTAAATTTCTACCTAGTCTGTCTAGCAAGCTCTCTGACTGCGTTTCAGCACACTGGGGATAGCATCTGTTCCTAACAACCCCTCTGTACCTATCTCATTTGTTATTGAAACTCGAGTAGAGTCTGTGTCCACTACCTCCTCTGATAGTCTATTCCATCAATCCAGCACTTTCTCAGTAACGAAGAACTCCTTTCCATCATTTTTGAACCCACCTCCCACAAATCTCAAGTTATGACCCCTAGTTTTTGTCTGACTCCATAATTTGAATAACTTCCTTGCATCCACCCTGACCACTTCTTTGCTGACCGCTGCCTTCACTTTGTGCCTGTATATAATCCTGTTAGCATCTGACTGCTCTCTCTTTTATTTACTAAATGCCCTGTGCTTATCTTTCTTTTTTTACTTGATATTTAAGTTTTCAGTAAATAAATGTAGCACTGAGAAAATACATCAACAGATGCAAGGACCTTGTTAGTCGAGCGGTGGCCTTGATTTGTCATAAATGGAACTCTAAAGTATACTAAAAAGCACTTGAAAAAATATTCTTATTTTACTCTATGGAGCGCACCTCCATGCTGTCCCTGTATTGACATCATAAAATGTGCTAGCGCAGAGGGGTGACTCTGAATAGGAAAATGGAAGGGATCAGGCTCTCAGCTCCACAGAGCCAAAATATGATCCCTTCCCTCCCTAAATACTGGCAGAAATAAATTAAAATTTATTCTGCATTACATTTGGGGCCAGGTAAGCTTCCTCATATGTTCTGGGGGCAAAATATCAAAAGAGTAGAAACCTGCTCTTTAACGAAGGACAGCTTTACATATGGGAAGTGGGCTTGCAGCAACTAGGCCAGTCTGTGCCCTGCCCTTACATGAGGTAATCCTCCTGAAAAATATGGTAGAGCAAAGGACCCGGGGGGGGGTGTCAGGGCAATGCTGATCCAATCCATGTCACTGCTCTGAAACAGTGGTCAGTGAGCGTCACTGGAGGGAAAATGAAAGTGGCCCCCTATCAAACATACCTGAGAGAGGCAGAGGGGTGAGAGCGACCTGGGGGACAGACAGAGAACCCAGTCACTGCTGTCCCTTGCATGAACCACTCCCCAAAATCCATAGCAGGGTTACGATTATCCATGGCAGAGCTGTAGGGGTGAGAGGTATACTGGGAGTCTGCCGTAGTGTAAAAGGAAGAATGGATGGGGAGGTCTTGCAGAGCAGCCCTCCCTGAAAGACAGCCTGAGTAGACAGGTTCACAATGGCAGAGAAACAGGGTGCAGCTGCCCTTACACTTAATAATTAAGGGAGGGGGACAGACTAGAGGAAGAAAGTTGCCATGAGGTGGGCAGAAGGAAGGCCCCCACAGTTGCCTGCCCTGAAGAAACATGTCAACCTAGATCAAACTGGTCTCCAAGGGGAAGGTTGATAAGAGGAATGAAGTTCTCCTTAATATATCTCCAACAATCTGGATTGGAGAGCGGACAGTGTGGAGTCACATGTGCATCTTGCCAGGATACTTATTGGCACCACCCGACCAGACTGTTACCAACTGATCTTGGTGCAAGTAAAACTCCAAGCATGGGAAGGAGCTCATGATGTTTAGAACCCATGCTGGCCCCTCAGATGTATTTTGTTTCTGTGTTATGTAGTTGATGTTTTTGACCAGCAATCCTATATGAGATTACGTAACTCCCAACAAGGAGAGGGGTCCCCCACACTAAAGAAGGATGATGGTGGAGATAGGATAGTTACATATAATGTCTGGGGCCTTAATAATCCCATTTAACGGGCATGGGTGCTGCAGGAACTCTGCAAGCAACAAGTACAGACAGTCGTGTTGCAAGAAACACACCTCTGTGATGCAGAACATAAAAAACTAAAATGACAGTATGGGAGGGTATACTCCACTTTGTATGATGCACACCCCCACAGGAGAGGGATGGCAGTTTTAATGCACAAGTCCTGCCCGCTGGTGGTGACAGAGACAGTGCAGGGTATGGAGGGCAGATTTGTTGGCATAATGAGTATCTGGCACCCTACCAGTACCCCCTGCATGATCCTACCTGAGAATGTGAGTTTCCTTAAAAAGGTGTTAGTGGACTTCACTCCTGTTCCAAGAAACCTGTTCACAGTGGGAGGGGACTTCAATGGGGTCATGCTCCCTGAGTTGGACAGATCAGGACCAGTAAGACCTGGCCCAAATTGGGTGCAAAAGTGCCTACAGAAGCAAAATAGGGAACTGGGCCTCACGGAAGTGTGGCGGTTTGTCTACCCAAAGACATGGGATTACACGTACTGGTCATAGTCTCATAGGGCATGCTCCTGGATAGACCTCTTTCTAGTGTCCAGTGACTGGGTCCACACAGTGGATAGGTGCAACATAAAGGCAAGTACCATCTCTGATCATTCGCCAGTGTCAATGGATCTCCACCTGGTTCCAGTGGCAAAATCCCCAGCTTGGCAACTAAATGCCTCTCTCCTGCAGAATGAACAGTACTAGGAAGAGATAGAAAGGGGCATAGCGGAATACCAGATAACAAAGCCCAAGGCAGATATTTCAGGAGCAGCCTGGTGGGGCGGGTTAAAGCCAGTGGTGACACTCTAAACTTAAAAAAGAAAGAGCCAGAGAACAGCTGGAGTGACAGCTGTTCAACTTGGAAGATGAACACAAAATCTTGCTGAACAAGGAGGTTAAAAAGAGGTTGAACAGCAGTTGTTCCAAACTCAATAAACTCCTGGATGCTAAGGTAACGAGAACGCTGTGATACTCAAAGCAGAGTTTCTTTGAGTCAGGCAACAGAGCAGGCAATCTGTAGGCATGGCAGCTCCACAAATAGGCTACAGTCTGGACAGTCCTCCGCCTTAAATGCTCTGGTGGTCAAGCAGGCCATGTTTCAGAGCTAGTCCGCAATGCCCAACAATTCATAGAAACATAGAATTCGATGGCAGATAAGGACTGCTTGGCCCACCCAGTCTGACCATTTTTACCCTGCCTATCCTATTCTGTCACCACGGACCCTACCTGATTTCTGGCTTCCTCCCCCTTGCTTCCCAACTAAGATTCCCTTGTGCTTATCCCATGCATGCTTGAAGCCCACCATTGTTTTCACCCCCACCACCTCCACTGGAAGATGGTTCCAGGCATCCACCACTTTTTCAGTGAAGAGGTGCTTCCTCACATCTCACATTTTCCCCCTTCTAGGTTCATTGCATGTCCCGTTGTTTTTGTGCATCTTTTTCTCTGAAAAATACTCCCCTCCCACACCTTATTAACCCTGTAAGGTAATTAAAGGTCTCTATCATGTTCCCCCTCTCCCTTCTCTCTTCCAGGCTGTACATATTCAGGTCCTTAAGTCTCTTCTGATGCAGCCCCAGCACCATTTTAGTTGCCCTCTTTTGGATAGTCTCCACAATGTCTATATCCTTCCCTATTAGATGCTGACATGAAAATATTCATTGTATACTAGTGTCCAGATTACAGAATTGTGTGAGGTCCCTGGTTCACCTGGATCAAACAGACTTTACTGAAGGGCACTTAATTCGTGATAAATATCAGAAGACTGCTTAACCTCCTATCAGTGCAGAAATCATCAAAGGCCTTTTCGTTAGCAGTACTTATGGACATCGAGAAGGTATTTCATTGGGTGAACTGGGGTTTCCTATGCAGGATCGCCCCTCGATTCTATAGTACCTGTCTATGTACAACCCAGGTCTTCTTGCTTGAGATTCCCGTGGTCTGAGGGGGAGCTCAGATAACTGAAGACTAGGGGGCAGAGGTTGGAGTGATGCTGGCAGTGATCCAGAACCGATGGGGATTAATTGGCTTTGAGAACTCACTGTAGTGAGTATCAAAGGGTAATCTCCAGTAAGAAGGCAAAGTTCCTGTCCAGAGGGATTTCTGCAGGGAAGAGAAGACTGGCCCAGCTCTTTCAGACTGTAGACAGGTAGGTTACTCCATCTTTCCTGTCTCTAGCCGGTCAGAGCTCTGTCAGTTGATAGATGTGAAGAGTTTGTTCTGCTCTTCACTGAAAGTGTTCTCCATCATCCAAACAAAAAAAAAAAATCAGATCAGGTATCTCTCCCGTGGGGCTACAGTGGCTGCACAGTGCTGGGTTGGAAGTTAACAAAAGTAATCCTCATGTCTGGAGAGAGTTTAGGTCAGTTGGGGTGAAAGAGGTCAGTGAGATAATTCTGAAGCTGCGGCCCACATGCTGTGAACTGGACCTGGGCCCAGCATGTCTCTTGGTGGGCTGTGTGGAGGTCGTAGGTCCAGTGTTTGCTGAGATAGTCCAGTGCTCCCTCTCGAAAGGGGTATTCTTTGGCACCCTGAAAGCAGCACTTGTGCAGCTCCTTTTGAAGAAACCATCTCTGGACCAAACTGCTTAGCAAAATATAGACCGGTCTCAAATCTTCCTTTTTTTGGGTAAGGTTATTGAGAAAGTAGTGGTCCTGCAGCTCAAGGCTCATCTCATGGCCTTCTACATTTATGAGCCCCTCCAGTCTGGCTTCATGTCCAGGCACACTATGGAAACTGCACTAGTCAAGGTGCATAATGGACCATAGTGTGCTGTTGGATCACCATAGAGAACTCTGTGGACTCACCGGTACTGTCATCAGATGGCTTTAGTTCTTTCTTATTGGCAAGACACAGAGGGTGGTTATGGGGAGTTATTCCTCCTGCCTGAAGCCCCTGTCATATGGACTTCCACAGAGCTTAGTTCTCTCACTCATGCTGTTTGAGGTGTACGTGCTACCACTGGGTGGCATCACTAGATGTTACAGAGTGGGTTTTCACTGAAATGCAGAAGGTACCCAACTGTATACAAGTACAAAAGTTTTTTATTGTTCGACTGGAAGTCTTTAGAATTAAAAAGAAGCAAAACATAAATTTTAAAATTCCAATCACACATTAAAATGTACAAAAGTAATTGAAAATTTAGTAAACCACACAAAGGAATGAGGTTTACGTTTTAACATTAGTTTCTACTGGACATAGTTGTGACTTCATTATATCTGGAAGTCCATCCATTATTTAGATCAGGTTTTCCAGGCTTCCTTTACGTAGGAGTTCATGTAAATTGAAAGGCTCCATTTATGTTCAGGAGTTTAAAATTATAAAAAGGGCCTTATAAAACCATCCAAGTGGCCTCCCTTGAACCAACATTCCCACACTCTTCATCAGGAGAAAGTGGCTCCATTAACAACACCTCATATAACCAGAATGTTAATTCGGAATGTACAAAAACACATATATCCTACAGTATGTCCAGACTTAATTTGCCACATTTATATAATTTTGTTCAGCATTCTCCAAAATTATATGGTTTAATTGTTTTAAAAAGGAGGTTAACCCCAGACCAATTCATGGCCTGGGGCTCTCTTTAAACGTTACAAGCCATCTTTTTAATTTGCATCCCAACTTCACAAGAACAGCATCCAAAAACAGCAGTGGTAGTGTAAGGAAATAGCAATATCAAGAAAGGAATTCCCATACAAACATCATTACCAGATAGCAGTAAGTTTCTGATTCAACTTAAAGGGGTCCCTTGCATAACAACTCATCCCTCACACTACTTAAGGACTCCATCACTCTGGACCTTCAGACTTTCGGATTGCTGAAACATCAAAATATATATTTCCAGTTCCTCACTATTAGCACATTTCAGACCCATATACTAGCTGCCTTACAAGAGGGAAAGCCTTTCTCTTCTGCTACCAGGTCAGTTAGGTCTCATCATGCCTAAAGGTTAACTGGAGACCCAATCTAGCTGTACAGCTATCAACCAAATACCAGTTTCCCCATGATCATGTCCTAGTTTGTGTAGACATGAGTAAATCATGCTATTTCTCCCAAGTTCTATCATACTCGATATTGCTTTACCAGTATCATGAATATTAAAACCGAAAATCCAACCTTAATTAACCATTTTAGCAAACAGCTCACTATTGTATATCTGTCTATTCTCTTAATCTGGGATATCAATTAAGATGGACAGACCCTTCGTTCATACAACAAAAAATTCCCAATAAGGCTTCCATCTCTAATTCGCCTCCAAAGGGCCTCAGATGCCTACTTTACTTTCAAATGTAACATTTATTATAAATTTTCCTAACAGGCTGCTTAAAACTTGACCAAGCTAGTAGTATTAGAACAGTACCTTTAGTGATGCTGCTTCCAAGCTAATTTCTCCAATTACCGGGAGCTTTACTGGAGACTTCAAGACTCAAATCAATAAAAGAAAACCTCCATAGGCATCCATGCACCAAATAGCGAAAATACTGCTCATCCATTTAAGTCAGGTTATGAAATGGGTGGTAAAAAAGCAGCATTCTGATTGGCTGCTAGGAGTGTGCTAATATGTCTAACACCATGGGAGAAGGATCAGGCTGTGCCAAGCTATGGCAAGCGGGCATTGATATGGGTGACGCTGCCCACTCAGAACCTTGAGAAATGAAAACGTAGCCATCTTGTTTCTCGCATAAGTGGTGCCAGCCTAACTGTATAAAAATAAAATAAATACACCTGACCTCCTGTTTAGTTGGGCTCGGTCTTTTAATGTTTCTGTTTTTAAATCCATGCAGAACGTAGCAAAGGGGAAAAAAAAACCACAAAGTGCTGCGATCTGTCTCCCAGCCCGCACTCGCTCTCCATCCCAATCAAAACATGATCTCTCTCTCTCTCTCTCTCTCTCCCAGCCCCCTCGCTCTCCATTTTAATCAGAAGCGACTGCTGATTATTACAGGCGATGATTCATTTAACAAAGTACTGCCACAATCTCTGTCCCGGGAAAAAAAAACGCAAAGTGTTGCAATCTGTCTCCCAGCCCGCTCGCTCGCTCTCTATTTTAATCAGAAGTGACTGCCGATTATTGCAGCCGATTATTCATTTTAACAAAGTACAGCCAGTATCTCTCTCATGGACCACCGGCTGAGTGGCTGTTCAGATCGATTGCTAACTTGGGGGGGGGGGGAGGGGGTGAATACTGCCATGACAACCACATGTAAACTACAGAAGCCTTTATAGGACAAAATTCCTCAAGTCAAAAAGAAACAGTAGGCGGAGGAATTATTTTATTAAAAATGAAGACCAGCATTAAACTTTTCACTTTTAAATACTATACATTTTAGCCATCACATACATCTGTATTTTTGATAGCCATTTCATAAGTGCAATAAGCCACTCCAGGGTCTGTGTGTTAGACACTTTAACACAGGGCTAGGAGGCTGGACGCACTCGGCCGGTGGCCTCGTGCCCCACTACGCCTCCTAGCCGTGTGTTAAAGTGTCTAACACACACCCTGGAGTGTCTTATTGCTTACATATGACAGATTTTTTACTTCATTATCCATCGTTTACCAAGGGTTTCCCCCAGGTCGGCAAATCGGGATCCCTGGCCGCCACAAGCCCTCTCTGAATTTTTCTCTCCCACCAACAGCACATGCCTCTTTTAAAATAAATTCAGACATTTCAGCTCTCACTGTGCTTCTGAAACTCATCGTCCTTCCTCCGACTCGTAGCCTTGCCTGTGGGACCACCAGTTAGCGTTCTTTTTCAGCTCCACAGGCTCTCTGTTCAGCCAAAGAGTTATTTTCAGATGGCTTACTGGAAGTCCCGGAGGCAGTAAAATGATAAACTTCAATATAATAAGTCGAACACAGCTTCAACCCCATTTCATTCATCAGGATCAATCTAAATGATTTGGCTGCTGTTTTTAATATGAAAAACTTAACAAACACCACATCGAGGAAAAAGCAGCAGGGAGCGAAGCAGCACTGTGGCCCAACCAAATCACAACAATTCAGAACGCATCGAAAATGCAGGTCACTCTAGTCATCGGCAACAAGCTCCAAATTAAAATATAGATAAAGTAGGGCACACATAGAGCACAAAATCACGAGGGAGCCAGCAATTACAACTTGTAGAGTTCAATGTGCAACCTTGCACACAGGGTCGGACTCCCATCGATGGACAGTTTTTACCAAAAGTAAATAATCCCAGTTTCGTTCATCAACAAGTTGGGGGTTGGAAAAGAAAAAGTCGTCAGATGCCCCAACGGGCAACAAACTGTGAGAAGCAGAGCAGCGCAGCCTCCCAACTGTATATGTCATTTGTACCCCAGACACAGGATGCAGTCTCTGTACTGAATTCCTGCCTGGCTGAAGTATAGGACTGGATGTGCTCAGGCTGGGTATGGCTTAACCCGGACAAGATGGAGGTACTGGTGGTTCAGACTTGCCATGGCGGGGAGCTGAGATGGCAGGAGACTGGACTAGACTAATGCTTGGTTCTACCTCCCTGGCTGCCTCCACTAAGGTAAAGAATCTAGGTATTGTCCTGGATAGGGGATAGGCATTAGAGCTTCAGGTGTCATCCCTTGTCCAAAGTGGTTTCTACCATTTTAGAAATATCACCTGGATCAAAAGTTTTATCATGCCCGATAACTTGCCCTCACTGGTACAGGCTTTTGTAACATCCAGACTGGATTACTGCAATGCCCTATACCCTGGGCTAAGTGGAGGGGTCCCATGTCGCCTGCAGCTAGTGCAGAATGCTGCAGCTAGATTATTAACAGGACTTCTGAGGTGTCCTGTCATGTGACCGCAGTCCTCTGAAACCTGCACTGACTGTCAGTGAGGTGGTGATTCTCCTTCAAAGTTGACTTGCTGACAAGTAAGGCCCTAAACAGGCTGGACCTTAACTACCTGTATGATTCTTGACTCCTTATCAGACCTCCTGACTGCTCCACTCCTCTGAGGTGGGCTTTCAGGGCTTGGCTTAAGTCATCAGGTGATAGGGCCTTTGAAGAAGTTGGCCCGACCCGGTGGATCTCGCTTCCAAGGTCCTTGAGGGAGGGCCCCTTACTGTACGCCTTTAAGAGTGGTCTGAAATCCCACATTTTCAAATGGGCATTCAACCTCCTTTAATTTGCCAGCTGTTTACTGACAACATTATTGTATACAGTTCTGACTGTCATTATTATGTTTGCTTGCACGCATGTGCAAGAAACATGCCATCATCGGAGATTTCGGAGGTGTGTCACCTCCTCCTCCAATTCAGTCAGTGTGTTGGCAGGCGTGGCCCCTGTAAGCCAATGCATGCTGGAGCTGTCTATGACAAGCTCCAAAATGCAGTGGCATACAGTTCAAAGGGGGAGCTACACTTGAGTGAGCAGCGATAAGATATCGCCTGCTCATGCGCAGCTCCACACACACACACACGCCCACGCAGGCATGCGCGCTCCGACGAGACGCACACACTGTATATAGCCGACGGGGTGCCCAATCCCCATCGGCTGTGCTGGCGCTCCCGCCTCCCCCAAAGTTTGAAAATGCCACGCTGGGTGCCCACCCCAGCGCGGCAACTATCGATATAGCCAACGGGGTGCCCAATCCCCGCCGGGCTACACTGTCCCGCCCCCGAGTAGTAAGTGTCCCCGCCCGAGTAAGTGCCACGCTGGGAACCCACCCCAGCGTGGCAATCCGATCCTAGGCCGACGGGGTGCCCAACTCCGCCAGCTGAACGCCCCAACTGTTCCTTGTGCCACGCTGGGAGCCCACCCAGCGTGGCAAACATCCCACGCCGTCCTTTTGGTTTTTTTACCTGTAAAGAAAAAACGGTCCCACGTAGTCTCCCTGGCCCTCCCACAACCCGCACCCACCCACTGCGCACCCTGCCTCCCCACACCCCCCTTCACCCCATACTTACCTCCGACCTCAGGGCGACAATCTTCGGTGGACTGGGAACACGTCTGCACTCTTCAAAGCCGACCGCGAACTGAGGAAATGCCGGTAAGCTGTATAATGGGCTAGATAGAGGGTTTTCAACTTTGTTGCATATCTCAGGCATTTTTTGGAATTTTTGCACCAAATTTTCAACATGGGGTTTTTGGGACCCTTCTCTCATGAATGATGTCACTGTCATGGCGTTATTCGGGCCCAAAGGGTGATTTCACAGTCACTACGCAGTCACTGCGCGAAATCACCCTTCCGGCCTGAATAATGCCGTGACAGTGACATCATTCATGAGAAGGGGTCCCAATAACCCCATGTTGAAAATTTGGTGCCAAAATTCCTAAAAGTGACTGTTTTACGAGCGTGCATTGCTCAGTTCCTACATACGCTCGTAAGTTCGTGAATTTTCAATATTTTCACTCCAGATTTTCAACATTGCCATTTTACCACACCTTCTTATGAGTAGTACAGCTGTCATTTTTCACATCTCACCCAAAATGTGTTTCCGCCCATGTAGCGCACAATGGTGCAGTTGGTGTGCGAAATCAATGTACGGGACAAATTAAGAAAATCACAGTGACACTGTTCATGAGGTGAGGTGTTAAATTGGCTATGTTGAAAATTTAGTGAAAAAATTCCTAAAAATGACTTTTACGAGCGTGCGTTGCACAGTTCCTATGCATGCTCGTAAGTTTGCAAATTTAATATTTTCACTCCAGATTTTCAACATTGCCATTTTATTACACTTCCTTATGAACAGTACAGCTGCAATTTTTCATATGTCGCCCAAAATGTGTTTTCGCACATGTAGCGCACAATGGTGCTGTTGGTGTGCGAAAGCAATGTTTAGGACAGATTAAGAAAATCACAGTTATACTGTTCATGAGCAGAGGTCTTAAAATGGCTATGTTGAAAATTTGGTGACAAAAGTCCATAAAATGACTGTGTTACGAGTGAGCATTGCGCAGTTTCCACGCACCCTCGTTAGTTCATGACTTTGTAATATTTTCAGTCCTGATTTTCACCAGTGACATTTTTCCACACTTCCTTATGAACAGTACAGCTGTCATTTTTCACAACATGGCTGAAGTGTGTTTTCACACTTTCAGCGCAGAGATGCGTGGTCGCTGTGGGAAATCATTATTCGGCACAGATAAAGAAAATCACAGTGACACAGTTCATGATCGGAGGCACCAAAATGCCTGAGTTGACAATCTGCTGTAAAAATCCCAACCTAATTATATTACGGTGTCGCTGCACAGTTTCTATGTACGCCGTGACTTCACCATTTTTTTTATTATTTTTACTACAGATTTGCAACATTGCCATTTTTTACACCTCCCCATGAACAGTACAGCTGTCATTTTTACATCCTGTTCGAATGTTTTGCACCTGTGGTGCTAAATGCGTAGTCACTGTGCATAAGCAGCTCGCTAACAAACTGATATTCCCCTGTTCATGAGGTGGGGTCACAAAACAAACATGTTGAAAATTTGGAGGAAAATACCAACGAACGCTTGAGGTATTAGGGTTTCCAACTATAACGCCAACCCTGTAGAGAATGACAGGCATCGGGGGTGTGACTTGGGATTCTTGCCTGTGATGCTCATACCATTCCACACCCTGCAGTCAGTGAGAGGCATCGAGGTATGCCTTGTACTCTTCGGCCCCAAACTTCACCCCATTCTCCTATATCGCACCCATCTCACCATATTTCCTAATGAAATGGGGTGCGCATAAGAGCCAAAGACCCCAAGGAACACCGGGACACTTGTCAGTGTCTGCAGGGTGGGGTGTGGTGAAATGGCGTGGCCGTTATGCCTGACGACCCAAACGCACACCCCAATGCCTGTCACTCTCTGCAGGGTGGTGGTGGGGTTGGCTTCAGTTCAATACTTCACTGCCATTCCTATTACGCAGCTCTGTAACTTCTACACTACCACTGCCAATGCCAGCAAGCAAACATTCGGCATTGACAAATGCTTGTTAGCCTATTTATTATTTAGTATTTTATTCTGAAGTTGTTTCATGACAATGTCATATTGTTTTGCTTGTTATTTTATTTATTGATGTATTTTACTGTACAGCTTATTGTTTTAATCTATTGATGTATTTTATTGTATAGCACCCAGAGCCTCTGGGATTGGGTATTACTGAAATAAAGCTTTACTTACTTACTTACTAACTAAGGGAGATGGGGAAATGGGAGCTGTTTGTTAAGTGATGGGTGGGGGGAGTATACAGCATGCATCAAGCAGGAAAGAGACCTTGGGGTTATCATCTCAGATGACCTCAAGGTAGGGGAAACAGTGCGACAAGGCAGCAGGTAAAGCAAATAAGATGTTGGGATGCATAGGCAGGGGCATCGCCAGCAGGAAAAGGGAGGTCATAATTCTACTACACAAGACACTGGTGAGGCCCCACCTGGAGTACAGTGTACAGTTCTGTAGACCTTACCTACAGTACATAAAGACATAGACAGGGTAAAGAAAGTTCGGAGGAGGGCAATAAAGATGGTACAGGGATTGCATCACAAGTCCTATGAGGACAGGCTGAATGACTTGAATACTCCCTGGAGGAGTGGAGGAAGAGAGGGGAGGATATGATAAAGACATACAAGTACCTTACAGGGAGGAACATGGTGCAGGAATACACTATTTTCCAGTGAAAAAGATGTTCAAGGACTAGGGGGCATGGGATGAAGTTGGAGGGAGGCCGATTCAGAGGAAACGTGATGAAAAATGTCTTCACAGAAAGGGTGGTGGACAAGTGGAACACCCTGCCAGAGGAAGTGGTGGAGGCTGAAACAATAACAGGATTTAAGCATGCATGGGATACATATAAGGGAATTCTGGAGGTCAGGGATAAGGGGCAACAAACTTCTAGAAAACATAAAGGGAACTTACAAGCTCAAATGGGCAGACTGGGCGGGCCATAGGCCCTTATCTGCTGACAGTGTCTATGCATCTAATATACACCTTCCCAGCAGTCAGAGTAAACTGAGTACTCTTGGACAGAGTTCTTCTGATGAAGGGAACTAGGCGAGGGGCCCCCTCTGCCCCCCAATTATTTGCCCTTTACATAGCACCCCTGGCAGTGGTGCTGAGGCAGAATCTTGAGATAAAAGGAATCCATGCAAGCCATACAGAACACAAAACTGCATTATACGCAGATGAGTCCCTTTTTTCTCTTACATCCCCAGAAACCTCTGTACAGGCACTGCTCCGGGAATTAAAAGACTATGGAGCTCTAGCTGGATATAAGATTAACTTGGACAAATCAGAGGTCATCTGACTTAGTGGTTTCTGCCTGACTCATTTTTGGGAGAGCTTCCCATTTAAATGGGCCCCCAACAACACAGTGAGGTACTTGGGAGTGAGAATTCTGCCAAACCTGTCGTCCTTATTCCATACTACTAAGCGTCATCGTAAGGAAGGATAGGAACTAAATGGTTTGTGCCCTTAATGCTCCCATTTAATTGTAATAATTATACCTCCATTCATCAGGAAATGATCTAGTTTCTTTTTGAATTTAGATTTTGTGTTGTTATTATATTCAGTGATAATGAGTTGCATGGATTAATGACACACTGCATGAAAAAAAATCATTGTTTTAACATTTTGTGTAGATAATTGAAGGGGATGTCCTCTTATATTTTGATTTATTTGTTTAATCTTTAGGTTACATTATGTCATAAGGTAGAGATCTTGCATATTTAGTATAGTGTAAGTAGGTCACCCACTCAACCATTTTTGTTTGAGTGTCATTAAATTTATGAGGGCAAGTCCATTTTCATATGGCAAATCTCTAATAGTCCCTTACTGTTTTTGTTGCCTTTCGTTGAACCCTCTCTACATTTAATACATCCTTTCACTTATACAGGCACCATACTGGGGTTGCATAGTCCAGATGGCGGTGTAAGTACACCCTGTGCAGCGGAAAGATTACATCCTTTTCCCTTGACCTTATATTTCTTTTGATAGCCAACAGCATCCTGCTTGCACGGCTGATGGCCCCTGAGGTCTGGCTTTCGGGTTCAAATTTTATAGTGATAACAATGCCAAGGTCCTTCTCATTAGCAGTGTGTGTTAATATTGTGCCACATAGGCAGGGCCCCTAGTGTTCTGCAGCAGAATTTTCTGATTTCTGCGGCAGGGCTCCTTGGTTTCTGTGGCAGCATTTTTTGATTTCTGAGGCATGATTTATTCACTTCTCTGGCAGAACACAGTCCTACCATTGGTTAACTATGATGTGATGACATCAAAGACATCATATGCCAAGCATAGAGAAGGGGCTTCAGGATAAACAAAATGGGAAAGAAAGCCTGACACTATGGAAAAACAGTATACTTGAATAACAGTTCACCAAAAACAATGAATTCTACGGCACAATATACATTCTGCGGCATGATGCAAATTCTGAGGAAATTCTGCAACTGCTGAATTGTAGAATTCCAGGGGCCTTGCATATAGGATATAAGGTTGCATTTTGTTCTTTTTCCCTCAAGTGCATGACTTTGCATTTCTCAGTGCTAAAATGCATCTCCCATGTGATAGCCCACACCGACATTTTATCCAGATCTTCCTGTATTTGCTTATGATCATTTATGGAGCAGCATTTATCACTCAGCTTGGTGTCGTCAGCACATTTAGTTGACCATAATGTAGAGTCCTTGGTTAGGTCTGAGATAAAGATGTTAAAAAGTAGAGGGCCAAGCTGGCCCAGTGGTGCTGGAGGTTGAGGCGCTGGTCGCTGCACCTTGCGCCATCTTGGTGACCTGAGTTCAGGGGTTGGCAGAGGGGAGAGAGGATTGAGTATCCAGATGACCGCTCTCCTCTCTTGGGGGGAGAGAGACTTGTCATCCTGCTCATTGACTGCCCTCTGGCAGTGACTGGAGGGCAATATGGGTCAGGAGGCACGGTCCAGTGTCCTTACTTTGGTAGGGGAGAGGGATGGGAGAAAATGGTGGAAAAGAGCCTGGCAGGCTCTGTGATGGTCCACCACTCCTGAGGGTCATCCCCGCCTTCTGGATTGGGTCTCCAGGGGTGGAGGAGAAGCCGGCAACCTCCCTCATGGCCCCGCCGTGGGAGGATACCTGCGTGGGGAATTACCGGGGAACGGTGAGTGTGGAAGTGATGAGACCGAAGAGAGAGTCCCTCCATCAGGAGGGCCGCAGCCACCTGCCAGGGCTCTGGAGAGGTAAAAAAAAACTATATGGAGAAAGCAGAGTCCCCAGCACTGATCCCCATGGAACTCCACTAGATATGCTACCTTCAAATGATTTATGGCCTCTGACTATCACACATTGTGATCTGTTTTTTAACCAGTTTGAAGTCCAGTTTATTAGTCTTCTGTTTATATTTTCCATCACCATCTTATGTATTAGTGCCCAAGGTGGCACAAGGTCAAAAGCCTCGGAGAAATAGAGATAGGTATCACTTATTTTTTTCATAGAAACAGTAACATGTTATTTACACAGGACTTACCTGCCATAAAACCATGTTGATCTAAATCCATATTTATGTAATTGCTGATTATATTTGTAACTATGTCTTCTAGGATTTCAGCCAAGATAAATGTTAGGATAATAGGTCTGTAATTGGTGGGGTCTGATTTATTTCCTTTCTAGAATATTGGTATAACATTTTCTCTTTTCCAGTCCACTGGAATCTGTCCAGAGTTAATTGAAGCTTCATAAACAATTTTTAAAGGGGTAATAATACTTGGAGATGTAATTTTGAGTATTTTCCCCATGATGTTATCAAGACCTGGTGCTTTTTCTAAGCATTCCCTTATTATTTCTTCTGGAATTGATGTCTGGGGGATATCAGAAGTATTAACCAGAGGTATGATTTTTGTTTGTGCTGTGTATACCTTACAGAAATACTTATTAAAAATAACGATCATTTCCAAGGGGTCTGTGAATGCTTGATTTCCATCTAAAATGGGTCCAATTGTATGTCTATGATTTTCTGGTGAGTTAATATAGCTGTAAAAGGCTTTGCTATTGGATTTATTTGCATTTCTTGCCAGGTTCAACTCCATGGTTTTTGTTGTTGTGTTGTTGGGTTTTTTTTCACCTTTGTATTGCATTTTTAGATAATTTTCTTACAAAACCTTATATTGTGTCTATAGAGCAGTTTATTTTTTAAGTATTTTTGTAGGCACTCTTCTTTTTATTGATTAATTTTTTCATGTTACTTGTTAACCATTTTGGTCGCTCTATTGCTATACTTTCTGACTTCTGGGCTCTATTTATTATAGATTTCCAATAATGTATTTTTGAATGCCTCTCACATTTCATTAGTTCCTTTGTTCCATAACAACTCATTCCAGTTAGTTTTGTTTAGTTATTTCTTTCTTTATTTGCTTTTGGTAACTGGGTAAGTGCACTAGGCAAGGACCTGCCTATTTTCAGGCACGACCCAGGACAGTACAGATAATAACAATAAAAGTACAGATAACAACAGTGAAAAATACAAATGCACATTAGAAGGCAGTACATTACAGACCAGAGACTGTTAACATCTGCGCAGGGATGCGTGATTTACACATGGATAAGTCACAGGATGCTAAACATTATACTTCTTATGTCTGCCTTCAGATACAGGAACATTTCAGTGATGCCCTCAGTTTTCTGTTTGAGTGTGTTTATGTTAAACAGAATGGTTTGGTGATCACTATTTCATAAAGGAGATCCAGGGTGACACATGATTATTCTGAGGTTGTCTAATGTAATAACTAGATTTTAGGATATTCCCTCTTCTTGTGGGTTCATCTACATGCTGTTTTGATCCGAAATGTTCAGTTGTAATGAGATTTTTCCCAACACTAGATCTAGCAGTATTTTTTTCCCGGTCAATATCACCAAGATTAAAGTCCCCCATTAATAGAATATCACTTAGCTCATTGGCTTTCTCCAAATCTGCCAGTATTTCTGATGCTATTTCCAAATTTGAATCGGGGGTCTATAGCAGATTTGTACTAATATTGGAGAGGTTGTTAGTGTGGTAAGCTTAACCTATATATTGGAGAGATTGTTAGTGTGGTAAACTTAACCCACAGGGTTTCAGTGCAGGTGGAGCTGTTTTTTTTATTTTAGATGAGATATCAGACGTTTTTAGGGTGTCTCAAATGAATAGTGCCATCCCCTTCCCCTCACGTATCATCAGGGTAGCTGCCCTAACAATTTACCAACGTTCCTTTTCTTATTTCAGGCCCTCCTGATCCATGTTCCAGAGACCTACTGGCAAACCCTACAGAAATTGACCCTGCAGTTTGTCTGGGCTGCAAGCAGGCACCAGATAAAACAAATGAACCCTCTCCCTTCCAAGGAAACTAGGGGGACTGGTTATGCCAGACTTCAAACTGTATTAAAACACAGCACAGCTGGTGTAGGTCATCTTGTGGGTGAAACAGTGGGAGAACATAGGCTGGTACAAAGTAGAGGTAGCAGCACCATTGTCCGTCCCCATATATGCCTTACCAGCGAGTAAACTGACCCCGAGGTTATGGTCCAGGATAGGCAGTCCCCAGATGAAACACATGCTGCATGTACTAACCAAAGCCGGAAAAATCAAAGACACCCAATGGCATTTGTTCCCTGACTGTCATAATAGGAGACCCAGAGATCCTGCCCCCGAGTATTGACCCAGGCTTCAAGACATGGAACAGTCAATCACTGGTACAGTTTGCACAGCTAATGCGGGGGGGGGGGCATGCTTATCCTTCATGGACCTGCAACAGCCATTTGCTCTCCTGACACAAGATTTCTACAGGTATTTACAAATACAAGACTACCTGATTGACGACAGGAGAAGGACCAAGGTTACCAGAGACTGGATGCCCTAGAAAATTTCCTTTACTGGGCAGCCATGCTCCGAAGTAAAGGAGGGGTGGGGTCTAGTGCCTACTGAGCACTACAGGGGGAGACTCATTTGGATTTCCTCTGGCACAAGGTAACATGGGAGGAGGAAGCCCAGATAACCATTATGGATGAGGAACAGAAGAATACATAGGAGAAGGGATGGAAGGTCACCTCATCCCCAGGATGGCATAAATTCCTAGTGGAAGTGCCGCATATGCTTATTCCACACCCTGTCTGACACTTTGGGCAGGGCACCAGTGGTCTGTGTTGTGGAGGGTGTGAGCAGAGGGGAACTCACTTCCACATATTCTCAGACTGCCCCAGATTAGAGGTTAGTAGACAGAGGTTCATGGCACACACTCCCACTTGTGGAAAGAACCCATACCATTCTTTTTGAAACACTTAGCACTAGTAGTTCATGTGGCCAAAATAGAAGGCAGCAAAGTGCAGGGACTTCCATGGACTCTATGTGCAGCAATGCTTAAGGGGATAACTATCTCACAGCTGCAACAGACCCCACCCACCCATGCAATGTGGGTAAGAAGGGTGGATGAAATTTTTCATATGGAGCAAATCACAGCCATGCTGAGGCTCACAGTTGAGAAACATGAGTTACTGTGAGTAAATTGGCAACATAGTCAGGAGGTGGTGGACCCTGGAAGACAGAGCCAGAATAAACTGCATGGATACCCTGGAAGAGGGGACCTAGCCAGGAATGCACACAGGAATGAAGAGAGGAGTGGAGCCTCTGCATACTACATGGGGATGAAGGGAGGCTTCTGGGGGAGGGACGAGACCCCCAACAGATGACAGACAACAGAGTGACATAGAATACATGCAGGATTGCATAGTCAATAAAGTCTGGTTCTTTTAGATGGTTTATAAATATTAATTTGGGTTAATCTACCTATGAGGTAACATATAGTGGAATAGCTTGTGAGGTTGTACATCATATAGCTCAAGTAAATCTGCAGCAACATGCAGAACCTGATATGAGAAGATATAATTGGGGCACATGTAACCATGGCCCGCTGATGTGAGCTGTACACTGCAGTAGTTGTCATAAAGTTAACTATGTCAGTGGAAAGTGAATTGAATAAAGCTAAGTTTAAAAAACAAGCATTTGTCAATGCCGAATGTTTGCTTGCTGGCATTGGCAGTGGTAGTGTAGAAGTTACAGAGCTGCATAATAGGAATGGCAGTAAAGTATTGAACTGAAGCCAACTCCATCACCACCCTGCAGAGAGTGACAGGCATTGGGGTGTGCCTTTGGGTCGTCAGGCATAATGGCCATGCCATTTCACCACACCCCACCCTGCAGACACTGACAAGTGTCATGGTGTTCCTTGGGGTCTTTGGCCCTTATGCGCACCCCATTCCATTAGGAAATACGGTGAGATGGAAGTATATAGGAGAATGGGTGAATTTTGGGGTCAAGAGTCCAAGGCATACCCTCGATGCTCTCACTGGCTGCAGGGTGTGGAATGGTATGAGCATTACAGGCAAGAATCCCAAGTCACACCCCTGATGCCTGTCATTCTCTACAGGGTTGGGCGTCGTGGTTGGAAACTCTAATACCTCAGGCATTCATTGGTATTTTCACTCCAAATTTTCAACATGTTTTTTTTGTAACCCCACCTCATGAACAGTGGCAATATCAGTTTGTTAGCCAAAAGCTGCTTATGCACAGTGACTACGGCATTTAGCACCACTGGTGCAAAAACATTCCGAACAGGATGTAAAAAATGACAGCTGTATTGTTCATGGGGAGGTGTAAAAAATGGCAATGTTGCAAATCTGCAGTAAAAATATTTAAAAAACTGGTGAAGTCACGAGCGTACATAGAAAATGTGCAACGCACACCCGTTATATAGTTAGGTTGGGGATTTTTTACAGCAGATTGTCAACTCAGGCATTTTGGTACCTCCGATCAGGAACAGTGTCACTGTGATTTTCTTTATCTGTCCCAAACAATGATTTCCCACAGCAACCACACATCTCTGCGCTGAAAGTGTGAAAACATACTTCCGCCATGTTGTGAAAAATGACAGCTGTACTGTTCATTAGGAAGTGTGGCAAAATGCCACTGGTGAAAATCTGGACTGAAAATATTACAAAGTCATGAACTTACGAGGGTGCGTGGAAACTGCGCAATGCTCACTCGTAACACAGTCATTTTATGGATTTTTGTCACTAATTTCAACATAGCCATTTTAAGACCTCTGCTCATGAACAGTGTCACTGTGATTTTCCCTAATTTGTCCTACATTGATTTCAAGACAATCGACTGCGCATTGTGCGCCATATGGGCGGAAACACGCTTTGGGTGAGATGTGAAAATGACAGCTGTACTACTCATAAGAAGGTGTGGTAAAATGGCAGTGTTGAAAATCTGGAGTGAAAATATTGAAAATTTGTGAACTTACTGGTGCATAGGAACTGCAGCAATGCACGCTCATAAAACAGTCATTTTTTGGAATTTTTCCACCAAATTTTCAAAATAGGGTTCTTGAGAGCCCATCTTATGAACACTGGCAGTGTCGTTTCATTAATCAGTCCCGAAAGGTGATTTTGTGCAGTGACTGCGAAATCACCCTTCGGGCCCGAATAACGCCATGACAGTGACAGCATTCATGAGAAGGGGTCCCAAAAACCCCATGTTGAAAATTTGGTGCAAAAATTCCAAAAAATGCCTGAGATATGCAACAAAGTTGAAAAAACCCTATCTATCCCATTATACAGCTTACCGGCATTTCCTCAGTTCGCGGTCGGCTTTGAAGAGTGCAGACGTGTTCCCGGTCCACCGAAGATCGTCGTGCCGGACTCCGGAGGTAAGTATGGGGTGAGGGGGTGTGGGGAGGCAGGGTGCGCAGTGGGTGGGTGCGGGTTGTGGGGGGCAGGGAGACTGTGTGGGACGCTTTTATTTGCAGGTTTTTTTTTTTTTTTTTACAATGACGCTGGACGTTTGCCATGCTGGGGTGGGCTCTCGCATGGCACACGGATACCTGGATGTGGAGACCGACGGGGATTGGGCACCCCGCCGGCTATACATGATTGCCACGCTGGGGTGGGCACCCAGCGTGGCATGTGGAAAGGCTTTTGGGGAGCGCAGCACAGCCGACGGGATTGGCACCCCATCAGCTATACAGTGTGTGCGTGGGGGGGCAGCACGCAGTATGCATGTGTGTGTGTGTGTGTGTGTGTGTGTAGGGGGAGCTGCGCATGAGCAGGCGATATCTGATCGCTGCTCACTGAAGCATAGCTCCCCCTTTCAACTGTACGCCACTGCATTTTGGAATTGTCATAGACAGCTCCAGCATGCATTGGAGGACTGGGGCCGTGCCTGCCAACACACTGGCTGAATTGGAAGAGGGGATGACACACCTCTGAAAACTCGGATGATGGCACTATGTTTCTTGCACATGCGTGCAAGCAAACATAAAAATAGTCACTACTGACCATGTACAGTAGATTAAGCAATCAAAAGGCACAGTGAATGCAAAAATTAATATACTGTTGCCATTTTATGAATTTGGTTACAGATATTAAAAGCTAAAGCTCCAGCTAATTGGAATCAGGTAGTGTTATGGGGTATTTAGAAATGGGCATGTTAAATACTATATTCTATGAACAAACATATGATGAAGCCAGCAGAATAAGGACATTAGGTCTATCGAGTTTGCTCATGTTGCAGGGCCCTCAGCATCAGCTACTGACCCTGTCCACCCTCCCCACTCCCCCCTTCCCCTCTATCCACCACTCTCTTGGCCCTTCTTTTTCTCTTAACCATATCCCAGCCTCTCTTGAAGCTGCCTGCCATTTTCAATGAAGTCACCTCTTTGGGAAGCTCATTCCAACCTGCCACCACCTTCTCTGTGAAAAAGTACCTCCTAGCTTCCCTCCTAAGCCTCTCCCCCTCCTACTTAAGACTGTGTCCCCTCTTGTTTCAGTTCCCACTAAGCTTGAAAAGACCCTTCTTGTCCACCATATTTATTCCTTTCAAATACTTGAAGGTCTCAGGCATGTCCCTTCTCTCTGTCTTCTCCTCCAAAGAGCACATGTTCAACTCCTCCAACCTCTCCTCATACGTTCTACCCTGCTGGCCCATGATCGTCTTAGCTTCCCTCCTTTGGACCATCTCCAGCAGGTTTATGTCCTTTTTAAGGAACAGGCATCAGTACTGTACACTGTATTCCAGATGCAGCCTTACTAATGACTTGTACAAGGGCATTATTACCTCCTCCTCCTCCTGCCTGCTGCTGATTTCCCTGGCAATGGAGCCCAACATTTTCCCAGGTCACCTCTGAAAAAGGGACTGCATGGTCTCAGCGGGCTTACTTGGTTACCAAAATTCTAATAAATAAATACATTTTATTTGCCTTTGCTGCTGCTTTCCTACATCATGTGGAGTGTTTTTGGTCACTAGTTATCATCCCTCCCAGGTCCTACTCCTCCTCTGATGCAGATACCCAGACCCCTCCCAGGCTGTGCTCAGTCCTTGGGTTCTTGGCTCCAATGTGTGTAACCTTGCATTTCTTTGCATTAAAGCCAAGTTGCCAAATACCAGACCAGCTCTCTAGCTTTTCCAGATCTTCCCTTAGGTCTCGTATCCCTTCTGCTGTGTCAGCCCTCCCACATAGCTTGATGTTGTCCAGAAATAGGCATATTTTGCCCTTAATGCCATCCTCAATATCACTGATGAAGACACTGAACAGCACTGGTCTGAGCACCAAGCCTTGTGGGACCCCACTGGTGACCTCCCTGGTGCTTGATAACTCACCTCTCTCCAACACTCTTTGGGACCTGCCCCTCAACCAGTTTTCCATCCACCTGGTCAACTTCCCACCAACCCCATGATCCCCAACTTCCTGAGCAACCTCTTTTTTTCTATATATATATATATTTTTTTTTATCTGTTTTCCCCCAATTTCTCCCAGTAGATCAAGGAGCCCTAGCAGACACAGCAGTGTGTGCATGTGGAGGCACACACGCACTCCGGGCACCAGCTCAGCCCTTTCTGCCCCACACCAGGCTATCACTGGGCTCCCCTGTAGCCCAAACTGCCATCTGTCCTCTGGGTGGCAGCCAAGGGCCAGGGAAACCCCTCTTACCTAATTGGGAGAGGAGAACCACCTCAAAGCAGCTCAATCCTGTTCCTCACTCTCCCCCCCTTGCCAATGCCCAACAACCGGGCTCGTCCCCGAACCTGGGTCACCGGTGTAGCACGAGGTGTGGCATCCAGCGCCTCAACCCTCAATGCCACAGGGCCAGTTCCTGAGCAACCTCTTGTGGGGTACAAAGTCAAAGGCCTTACTGAAGTCCACATCACTTAGCCTATTGTCAACTGTTTTAGTGATCCAGTCAAAGAAGTCAATCAGATTTGACTGACACAACCTTCCTACAATAAACTCATGCTACCTTGCATCCTGGAGACCATACTCCTGTAGATACTCTGCCAACCTTTCCTTAAGTATGGTCTCCACAAGCCTGCACACGATTAAGGTCAGACTGACTGGTCTGTAGTTCCCTGGGTTGTCCTTGGGACCACTGTCATGAAGCGGCACTACATGGGCTGTTCTCCAGTCCTGTGGTACCATGCCTGACTCCTGTGAACTACTGAACAGGTCAGCCAAGAGAACCGAAAGCTCTTCCACCAGCACCTTCAGTGCCCTTGGGTCTATGCTGTCTTGGCCTGGGGATAAATCTATCCTCAATGTTAGCAACCCTGTCCTCACCCTATCCACCTCTATCAAGACATCCATGTGCCCTGCCCCCTTCAACTCTTCTTCCACCTAGTAGAATTGGTCCATCCCTCTCCCTTGTGAAGACTGAACTTAAGTACTCATTCAGTACCTCCACTTTATCCCAATTCTCCTCCACCCACCCCTTCCCTTTCCCGAGCCTAACAGTCCCATCTTTCTTGTCCCTTTTGTTACTAATATAATGAAAAAAGAACTTTTACCCCTTTTTAATTCCCTCAACTAACTACAGTTCCTTCTGAGCTTTAGCCTACTGGACTACCTTACCTGCTACGCTAGCCATCTTCAGGTAGTCCTCCCTGTCTTCCTCCCTCTGGGTCCTTCTGATTGACTGTTGCCATTACACTGGCATATGTTTATATGCCAATACCCCCAGGTCCAACATGTGATCTGGAATTTGGATGCATTTCACATACAGAAGTCATGAGCCTCTTTCCACATTAATTTCCATCAAAAACATGGCTGCCACCTTTACTCTTATATAAAAACATTCAACTATACCCTAAAAATAAAGCTCCCTTAAAAATACATACTGTAAATAATTGAATGTTGTTTCTACTCATGATCCCTTTTTTATGCACAAAAATTAGTAAAAAAAAAAATCAAGCACTATTCAAATTGTTTTATTCCTGATGTTTCTTTGATGACCATGAAAAATCCCATTCATAGCCTAACCAACTTAACAGAGCAATCTCTGCTGCTAACCCTAACTCAAATAAAATTCAGCCTCCGGCTCTACGTGAGGCCTCTGTGTGTCTGTGTGAGTTTATGCTAGTGGAATTTTGCAAAGTTTTGAATTCATTCATTCCATGTTAACATTCCATGCTTGTGGGGGACACTATATTAGAGGAATAGTGCAGAGTACTGAATTCTTCTGTACCATAGTAAACATAGAGGACTGTGTATGAGCAATCATACACAACAAGGTTATGTGTCAATCAAGAGGTTTCCATGGAAATAGGTGACCTCGAGAACACTGCTCGACGATCGGTTTCATCACCACAGAAACCTCGAGACTGAAACATAGCCTTGTATACGTATGGTTGCTCATACACAATCTTATACAGTGTATGGGCAACTATTAAATCAAGCCGCCTTTATTTTTGTGTCCTTACTGGAGCGTTTTTTCCCTGCATCGCTCACTTCTGGTCAGTTCTCAGTGCAGTGGCTGCTTCCTGATGTATGGCACTTTCAACAATGAGCATGCACGAAAGCATTCTATCGTGTTACGCGGTAGCAGTGACGTAGCTAGTGCAGCACACAACATCCTGATGTCACTACTGCAGCACAACAATGCTGTTCCAGGCTTGGATTTCCATGCAGAACAGCATTCCACCATATACTATAAACAATTATACAATGGGGTCTGAAAATGGGGCACTCTCATTGGCTGACCGGCAGCTTTCAGCCATGCTAAAGCCTAGCATAACCACCACAAAAGGTACCTGTCAGCCTCTTTGCCAATCAAATCTAAAAGTAAATCAATACTCCTCACCAGAAATCAAAACAAAGAGCTGGCATAGCAATTTCTCACTAAACGCCAACAGAAAAACGGTAATGACAGAAATGGACTGCTTCAATTTAACTACCAAAGAGGAATTAATAGGTCTCTTTCTCCTCCCTCCAGCCAAATACCATGCCAGTCCACTATGCCCCAATCATGGAAATGAACATAAAACACCAAACAGGACCCCAGAGCTGGACTCAGCATTGCAGCAGACATCATCTACTCCACAGATATTTATTTTTTAATTTCAGGAGATCTGGAGCAAAGGTTGGCGTCAGAGTGTATTTTTTTTAATCGGGTACATCGGGCTTCACATACCTATAGCACCAGACAGCCCAGTTAGTTTTTGCTTTGGTCAAGGAGAGGAGACAGACACAAGAGCTATCATCAGTTGCAACTCCCACCTGAAAAATGGGGTACATTAGCTCCCAGTCAAGCTGCATAACCACCAATGGCACACCCTTTCTCCTTTGCTCACCTCACAGTTGTGCTAAGGTTTCCTCTCTCTTTTTTATGCCTCACTCTCCAGTACCATCCGCTCCTTCACACTCACCCTCTGTAAGGTATTACTACTAAAAATAAATAAGAGATAAGGATTCTAAGATAAAAATGAGAAACTACAAAACAAAACTCACAGTGTGTGTGTGTGCGCTGGGGCTCCTGTCAAATTCTACCTAGCAACACAGCACTATTTGAAAAGGGAGAAAAGACACTACTTTAAAAATCAATAAAACAACACTTTTTCAAAAAAAGCTTTTTATTGTTTATTTTTTTTTAAACCTTTACTTCCTACCGATTCTATAATCGCAATAATCCTCTTCAGGATGTTGTTATGCTGGGATTTACCCACTTTTTGATGTGGTTTAGTGACTCGGTCTGCAGCCTCTTGACTAAACCACACCATGTGTAGGTAAATCCTACCACATCCCACACCGTGTTGTGCAGTATTGCTTAAACCTTCTACTACTGCACATGTAGAAAGACAAATGACTGACACATAGAAACCATCTATGGAGGGACTAGTTGCATTTTCTATGCAACACTTTGTTGTAATTTTTGTGTCTTTTTATCTTTTAGAGACTGATTTTTGTTAAATTTGCCCAATCTATTTTCAAAGTGCAATAAGTCCTTCTGGGTTTGGGGGATTGGTGGATACCAGCCCTTCCAGGGACTGTATGGCCCTCCACCTGCAATGTCGGGCCACATCATGCCCCGGGGCGTGTGGGTATTCACTAATACCCCAAATCCTCTCAGGTTTCATTTGCTTACATATTATGGGATTGTGACAGACTGGTAGAGGGAATTTATGTCAGCAAAAGAATGGATAAAGCTTGGTTCCCTTTTTATGTTGCTTGCACGCATGTGCAAGAAACATAGTGCCATCATCGGAGATTTCGGAGGTGTGTCACCTCCTCCTCCAATTCAGTCAGTGAGCTGGCAGGCGCGGTCCCTGTAAGCTAATGCATTTTGGAGCTGTCTATGACACGCTCCAAAATGCAATGGCATACAGATGAAAGGGGAGCTAGGGCTTCAGTGAGCAGAGATAAGAAGCATAGCTCCCCCAGATGCAGGCGTGCGCCGCTCACGTGACTGTGTAGCTGACGGGTGCCCAATCCACGCCGGCTGAGCTCGGCCCTCCCCGCCAGGTGCCACGCTGAGCCCACCCAGCATGGCAATCAGTCCATAGGCCACGGGGTGCCTAATCCCCATCGGCTGAACGCCTCAACGTTTCTGCTATGCTGGGAGCCCACCCAGCATGGGCAACGATCCCACGACGCCTTTTTTAATTTCACCCTGAAAACGAAAACGGTCTCATGGAGCGCCTCCAGACCCTCCCACAACCCACACCCACCCAACCTGCACTCCAGCCTCCCCACGCCCCTCACCCCATACTTACCTCCAGACCGCGCAACGATCTTCGGTGGACCAGGAACACGCCTGCACTCTTCAAAGCCGACTGCGAACTGAGGAAATGCCGTAAGCTGTATAATGGCCAAGATAGGGGTTTCAACTTTGTTGCATATCTCAGGTATTTTGGGATTTTAGACCAATTAACATGGGGTTTTGGGACTCTTTCATGAATGATTCACTGTTATAGCATAGTGTCGAGTCCCGGTGATTTTGTCCAGTGACTGTGAAACTCACCCTTCAGGCCCGAATACCACCATGACAGTGACATCATTCATGAGAAGGGGTCCCAAAAACCCCATGTTGAAAATTTGGTGCCAAAATTCCAACTAATGACTGTTTTACGAGCGTGCGATGCGCAGTTCCTACGCAGGCTCGTAAGTTCATGAAATTTCAATATTTTCATTCCAGATTTTCAACATTGCCATTTTACCACACCTTCTTATGAGTAGTACAGCTGTCATTTTTCACATCTCACCCAAAATGTGTTTCCGCCCATGCAGTGCAGAATGGCGCAGTCGGTGTGCAAAATCAATGTACAGGACAAATTAAGAAAATCACAGTGACACTGTTCATGAGCAGAGGTCTTAAAAATGGCTATGTTGAAAATTTGGTGAAAAAATTCCTAAAAATGACTGTTTTACGAGCGTGCATTGCGCAGTTCCTACGCAGGCTCGTAAGTTCGCAAATTTTCAATATTTTCACTCCAGATTTTCAACATTGCCATTTTACCACACCTCCTTATGAGCAGTACAGCTGTCATTTTTCACATCCTGCCCAAAATGTGTTTCTGCCCATGTAGCCCACAATGGCGCAGTCGGTGTGCAAACTCAATGTCTGGGACACATTAACAAAATCACAGTGACACTGTTCATGAGCAGAGGTCTTAAAATGGCTATGTTGAAAATTTGGTGAAAAAATTCCTAAAAATGACTGTTTTACGAGCGTGCGTTGCACAGTTCCTACGCACACTCGTAAGTTTGCAAATTTTCAATATTTGCACTCCAATGACTTCCAAATACCTAAACAGCACATAGAAGCAAGCAACATTCAGCATTGACAAATGCTTGTTAGAACTGCTAAAAGGGTTACACAAAATTCTGAAAGCATCCAGATAGGGAGTTAATCAAACACAGAGCTAATCAAATGGTAGGGAACTAATCAAACATAGAAAACTCTGAAAGCATCCAGGTAGGGAAAACTCTGGAAACATCCAGGTAGGGAGCTAATCAGACATAGCTGAAGTCAATGTTAATTAGGGGCAGTGTAGGCAACACAGGACAGAGAGAGCAAGAGAGAGAGAAGTTGTGCTGCAAAGGGCAAGTTCAAGCTACAGAGACCTTTGGAAAGGACTGTGAAGTTTGTAAGTGGACTTTGTTGTACTACCTGGAGGCTGGGAAACAGAGTAGCTGGTAACCAGAACTAGTGCGGGAATTACTTTGTTTAGTTAGAACTCCAGACAGGAGTTGGATTTTTTTTATATTTGTTAAAGGAGGTGCGATGCAGGTTAGTTGGAAACAAAGCTGCCTTAAATAATGTACACTGTTGTACTTGATCTCGGACTGTGTATGTCTCCTCGGACACACCTACACCAGCCCACCCCAGGGAAATAACAGAGGTCACTCTACCACATATGGTTTCAGCAGTGGGATTTATCAGCCCTCTGGCATGTCAGAGAAACAGAAGAGGTCGTAAAAGCCCTGTTACAATCAACAGTTGCACAGCAGGAAACAAACCAAGTGCAGCAGGAGGTGAACCGAGTGCAGGAAGACACTAACTGTTTGCAAATGTCCCAGATTGCAGAGATCTCCCCTGCCCTTAGAAAAGTAGTACAATGCACGAGTCAACCAGCCTCTACAGAGGCACATAATGAAGGACCACAACCAATGCGGGCAAGCCACAGCCTACAGAAAATGATACCGAATGATGACATGAAGGTGTACTAGATGGCTTTTGAATGAACTGCAGTTTGGAAGGCCTGGCCCCACTGTCAATGTGCCGGCATCCTAGAGCCATTCCTGCTGGGCAAAGCCCAAAAAGCCTATTACAACTTAGAGGGAGAAGCAGTGACAGACTATGACCATCTGAAAGTGGAAATCCTGGCAAGAACTGGAGTAACTTCAATGTTGAGGGCTCAGAGGTTCTACAGCTGGTGTTTCCTGGTGGGGAGGTCCCCCAGATCACAAATGTTTGACTTGATCCACCTGGCCAAGAAGTGGTTAAGACTGGACATCATCAACCCTGTCCAGATCATAGAGATGTTGGTACTCGATCGTTTTCTTCGTGGACTTCCACCTGGTCTATGTGAGTGCATGGGACAGACCAACCCCACCACATATGACAGCATGGTAGCCTTAGTGGAGCAATACCTGGCTACCAAAGAACTTTGCCGAACTACAATTACAGAGATGTCTCGGACCCATTGGTGACCAAGCCCAAGGACCTGGCACTATGGTAGAACTGGTAGAAATGAAACTAGGAGTGGGGGCTATGAAGAGCAGCCAGAAGCTGAGAAAGGACTTGGAGGTCCTAGCAAACAAGACAACAAGGGAGGAACTAAGCCCCAAACCCCTTATCAATGTTTTGAGTGTGGAGGACTAGGGCACATTGTGGCTAACTGTTCTAATAGCTCAGAACCCATGCAGTGCAAGATGGGGGAAACAGACAATGATCATAGTGGGTTAGTGAGTGTGGTTGGGGTGGCTGATGGTATTACTATCTTTCAGACACTGGTTACTGTGAAAGGGGAAACCAACAGTGGCCCTGGTAGATTCAGGGAGTGCAATTACCTTAGTTTCAGGGAATCTAATAGAACCTTCCAATTTGACAAGGTTAAGACAGCAGGTCTCACCTGTGTACACGGATCAGTAACATATTATCCAACGGCCGCCATGCAAGTACTGTAGCTATAATTTTTTATTTTTCTTATTTAATTTTTGTTGACCGGGTAAGTGCACTAGACAAATCCTGCCTATTTTCAGGCACAACCAAGGGGAAGGGGATACAGATGGATGCCAACTGACCTTGAACCAGATTAAGCTGTTGGTGGTATTTTTAGTGAATGAGGGAAATTTGGCCAGGACACCAGGGAAATTCCCCTGCTCTTTTCGATAAGTGCCATGGGATCTTTAACATCCACCTAAACTACCACCAATCCAGGCAGATGGGACCTCAGTTTAACGTCTCATCTGAAAGACAGCACCTCAGAATTGCAGCACCCCTCTCATGCTACACTACAGTGTCAGTACTGGGATATTAACCCAAGTGCCAGATGTGGGAACTGAACCCACGGCCCTCTGATCTCCCGGCCTCAGAGGCAAGTGTGCTACCTACTGAGCCACTGACACTAATATGTAGCCAAACCAGCTCTGTCATGGCTGGGTTGGTACCAAAACTACCACATCCACTAATATGGGGAAGGGACTTCCCTGACTTCCAAACCCTGCTACAGTTACAGCTAGGGGACATCCCCTAACCTGAGCCAGAACTAAGTTTCCAAAATGAGAGTCTACTAAGAATTTTCCCATTCATCCACCTGGATTTGTACCTGGAAAACTGTAAGCATGGTAAGATGAAACGAGAACATAGGCAGGATAAGCTCTGGGGTACTAAAACTTTAGGGAAAACCCATATGGAGATTCTGCTTAATGAACCTTTGAAACGTGTTAGAAAAAAGAGTAGTAGCCCAAGGTAGTGAATCTGAGATCACCCAAGAGACAGGAGAGCAGGTCCCTGATGCAACCCAAGAACTAGAGAAAGGTGACTTAGACGACTTGGGAATTTCTGGGGCTAACTTTGACCAGGAGGAGGCTAATGGCCCCCTACTGCAGAAAGTTCACAGGGAAGTAGTTGAAATTAATAGGGTTCCCATAGAGGGGAGGACAAGAGATACCAGACCTTACTTTATTCTTAAAAATGACTTACTGCACAGGGTGGCCCAGACTAAGGGTCAAGAAGTTGAACAGTTGTTCATAACCCCAACCCTACAGATGAAAAGTATTAGACTTAGCCCATTGTCACCTATTCGCGGGACATTTATGGATGGAAAAGACTCAAGAGAGAATTTTGAGAAGATTCTTCTGGTTAGTGTTGCATGAGGAGATTAAACGGTACTGTCTCCTGTCCTGACTGCCAGGTGATGGCACCTAGTCTGCACTGGAAAGCCCCCTTAGTACCATTACCTATCACTGGCATTCCATTTGAACAAATTGCAATGGATCTGGTAGGACTCCTTGAGAAGTCAGCCAGGGGTCACCAATATATACTGGTTATAACTGACTATGCAACGCAGTACCCTGAGGCTGTTCTGTTACGCAATATGGCCTCCAAGACTATAGCCAAAGAGTTAGTTCAGGTCTTCTCCCAAGTCGGCATCCCGAATGAAATCTTGACTGATCAGAGCACACTGTTTGTATCTAGACTGATACATGAGTGCTGCGGTCCTCTTCAAATACAGGCTATGAAAACCTTGGTATACCACCCCCAGACAAATGGGTCAGTTGAGAGATTTAACAGAACTCTCAAAAGTATGCTACATAAGGTAGTTAGCAAGAATGGGATGAACTGGGACACTCTGTTGCTGTATCTACTCTTTGCAGATAGATAGGTTCCCCACGCTTCTACTTGGTTTGCCCAATTCAAACTCTTGTATGGGCGACATCCACCAGGTATCCTAGACATAGCCAAAGAATTATGGGAGGAGCAAACACTCACAGGGAAAAATATAATCGACCACACAGAGGAGATGTGAGACTGTATCAATCAGGTCACTTCCATAGTGCGACAGCATATGGAGAAAGCTCAGGACTCCCAACAAACCTACTATAATTGTCAGGCTATGTTACAATATGGAAATTCCAACCAGGGGACCATGTCATGGTCCCAGAACCGACAGCAGAAAACAAGCTGCTAAGCCAGGCCCACCGGTACAGCGGCAAGGCTTCCACTTGCAATGCCGAAATCCTGACTCAGGGAATGGACTCGGGAGTCGGAGGGCCAGCCTGGGGGGAGAAGGTTTGAGCATCCAAGAACATCTCTCCTTTTCCAGGGGAAGGGGGGTTTGAGTGTCCAGCACAATATGAACCCCTGGCTAAGACCGATGGATCCACTGTGACTGGTGCCTAGATTAATGGAAGATGGGAGAGACATTGGGTTCGTCCCATGGACGTCATTGCACATTCCACCTCCAGGGTAACACAGCATCATCAAAAAGCCGGTCCCCCTGAGATGACACCCCGTTCTGCTGCCATTCCCTGCTGCCTTTTATCATACACCAGTGGGGTCCAGCTCCCGTGGCCCCACCCTGAGGGGTAAGCCAGGACTTGCCATTTCTCATCCATTGGGAGAGGGGCACTGCCTGGTGGCCCAGCCCAGGGGGAGCAAGCCTGGGCATGGTGGGACAGCATGGAATGGGGGATGAGCTCTTGGGCAAGTGGTTTCAGGCCAAAAAAAAGAAAGAAAGCTGCTAGCCCGATGGCAGGGGCCCCATGAGGTGATAGAGACAGTGGGTCAGGTGAACTATAAGATTAGACAGCCTGACCGTAGGAAGCCTGAACAAATCTATCACATTAATCTTCTCAAACCCTGGAAAGATAGAGAGGACTATATGGTGGTATCAGAGGTGTTTTACAAAAGTAACCACTCACCTGAGCTGAAGGTGAGGATCTCAGAAGAATTAACACCCGACCAGTATGAGGAGGCTAGACAGACGATTAATTAGAATAGAGATGTGTTCTCTGATAAACCAGGCAGAACGCAGGAAATATTCCATGACAAAGTCACTGAGACGGGTGTGAAAAGTCAAGTTAAAGCCCTATTGTATCCCAGAAACCAGAAGGGAGGAGTTGAGGGCTGAGATAAAGAAAGTGTTAGAGCTAGAGATTATTGAAGAATCCCATAGTGAGTAGTCTAGCCCGATTATCCTAGTTCCCAAACCGAATGGGTCCATCCATTTTTGTAACGACTTAGGAAAGTCAGTGAAATGTCGAAATTCAGTGCCTATCCAGTGCCTTGAGTGGATGAATTGATCGAAAAAACGGGTAAAGCCAGCTACATTCCAGAGGCTCATGAATAAATTGTTAAGACCCCCACGCCCAGTATGCATCCACATATCTGGATGATGTAATTATTTATAGCCAGAATTGGGACTCCAATTTGGAGAAAGTGGAGGCTGTACTGTACACACTTAGGGCAGGACTTACAGCTGATCCAAAAAAATGTGCGGTAGGCTTGGCAGAGGCCAGATATCTAGGGTATACTGTGCGGAGGGGGCTATTCAAACCCCAAGTGAACAAAGTAGAAGCAATACAGAATTGGCCTCAGTCTGTGGGAAGAAAGAAGTTAGGGCATTCCTGGAGATTGTTGGTTACTACGAGCACTTTATTCCTCTTTTGCTACATGGGCTACTCCGTTGATAGAACTGATTAAGGCTAAAGCCCCAGACACAGTAAAATGGAATAGTGAGGCAGGACAAGCCTTTTTAGACCTGCATACCGCAGTATGTAGAGAGCCAGTACTTGCAACACCTAATTTTGAGAAGAAATCTTTCCTATAGACTGATGCATGCATCAGAAGTCGGACTTGGGGCTGTTCTCTCCCAAATGGTAGGAGATAAGGAACACCTAGTCCTGTATCTCAGTTGTAAACTACTGCCCAGAGAACAGAAATATGCTACAGTAGAAAAAGAATGTCTAGCAATCAAATGAGCAGCTGAGATACTGAAATACTATTTACTCAGTAAACAGTTTATGTTGATTATGAACCATGCTCCCCAAAAATGGATGTACAGGAATAAGGAGAAAAATGCTATGATTACTAGATGGTTTCTGTCCATACAACCATTTCATTTTAATGTGAGACATACAGCAGGTTTGTTGCATGGCAATGCTGACACCATGCCCAGAGTCCACTGCCTCCTGGCGCTGGCCGCTCATCCCCATGGTGCCAATTGGGGGGTGGGGGGTGTATGTGTGACAGAGTGATAGAGGGAATTTATGTCAGCAGAAGAATGAATAAAGCTCTGTTCCCTTTCTAGAACTACTAAAAGGGCTATACAAAGTTCTAGAAGCAATCAGGTAGGGAGTTAATCAATCACAGAGCTAATTGAACAGTAGGGAGATAATCAAACACAGAACTAATCAAATGTAGAAAACTCTGGAAGCATCCAGTTAGGGAGCTAATCAAACACAGCTGCAGTCAATGTTAATTAGGGGCAGTGTATAAAACTCACCTAGGCAACACAGGGGAGAGAGAGAGAGAGAGAGAGACCGACCGACCGACCGACTGACCGAGACTGACCTATCTGAGGAATGCTGGAAGCTGTGCTGCAAAGGGCAAGTTCAAGCTACAGAGACCTTTGGAAAGGAATGTGAAGTTTGTAAGTGGACTTTGTTATACTACCTGGGGGCTGGAAACCAGAGTAACTGGTAACCAGAGATAGTGAGGGAATTATTTTGTTTGGTTAGAACTCCAGACAGGAGTGGGGATTTTTTTATGTTTAAGAGGCTGTGCCCTCCCAGTTAGTTGAAAACAATGCTGCCTTAAACAAATGGCATTGTTGTACTTGACCTCGGACTATATATGTCTCCTTGGACGCACCTACACCAGCCTACACCAGGGAAATAACGGCAGTCACTCTACCACAGGGATCTATAAAGTAACTGATTTCAGTTATCCAAAAGTTAAACATTAGGTCCCCATTATCATGTGAGTATTAATAATTATTTATCTGTGGATAGCCCAAGATATATGTTTTAGTGCATCAGAACAGTAGCAAGGAGCCAAAGCTGATTTGGCCTGGTGAGCACAGAAATAGGTGTACATTCTCCTAGGAAGTAGTCCTGTGTCTAAAGGGGTTTTGTGAGTTAGGATTATGGAGCACAGTGCAATTCCTTTGTCTCAAATTGGTATACTTTTTGGGCAGTGCCATACTAGATGGTTGAAACTCTGGGTTTTCTGAACATCTCTTGCAGATATCATTGTTTGTAAGGTTCGTTTTAACCAGTGCAGTTGAGGTACGATCCCAATAGTGTAATATCTTGTGCTGGACTTATTTGCCCTGAACATTTCTGCACTGCATTGTTTCAGATAGGATACCATATACTGGGTGTCAAATGGTAGTTAACATTTTTCCACCTTATACATGCATTTGCAAAGGAGTTTAATGAGGTCTATGAAAGATATTGAATGCCCTTCCAGCTCTTCCTTTCACTTTTGCAAGTTCAATCAGCTGAGCCAGTTTTGGTGTCTCTGTTATTGTTTGATACTGAGGTAAAATGTAATCACCTCATGCAGCACCAAGTATTTCCAAAAAGATATATATATTTTTATGTTCATCCTTGCGCTTGAGCAAGAGCAAACATGTTGGTATGATAGTGGATTTTCAGAGATGTGTCACTGTTGGCCAATGCAGGACAGTCTGCAAAGGGCTTGACATTGTCAGATCAGTGATGATCAGCCAGGTTGATCATGACGTGCTTCTGGATTTGCTGGGTGAAAACTTCATGTAAATCAAAGAAAAGAGTCCCCCAAATCATAGGGCAGCTCCTTCCTATGATTAGCATAACACCGCCCAGCAAGCAGAGCTAATCAGCATCATGATCAGCCTGCTGTGGTCCTCCCCACCCCAATGTTAAAACAATCCTTTCCACCCTCTGCAAAGTATCAGTCCCACTGCTTCCCTCTTCCTTCTTAATTTTCCAACACCAGGGTGCCTATACCCCCAACTCTACCCATTTTCACTGTGCAACACCAGGGAAACCATCTCCCCAGTGCTACCAAACATAACACCAAATTGGGGTGCCCAGTCCCCAGTGTCAGCACCTGAAATAAAGAAAAATGTCCCTTGTAGTTTTTTTCATTTTTTTCATCCCTGTAGTCCCTCCTCTGCCAAATATCTTCCCACCTCCACATCACGTTCTGTGCCCCTAGAGGTTAAACTGACACTGGGGTGCCCAGTCTCCAATGTCGGTACCTGAAATAAAGAAAACCGTCCCTCACAGTCTTTTTTTTTTTTTTTTTATAAAACCTGTAAAAAAAAAAAAAATCCACTGACGTCTCTTGCCACTGCCGGCCCACTGCTGCCATTACCCTCACCCTACCCAACTCTCCCAATCAGCATTCCCCCTTACTTACTTACCAGGGGTCCAGTGCCATAATGGACTAGGGGTCCATCTGGAACGTCTAAAGAAAGACCTCAACTACACTGACTGGTCCCCACTCGATGCCTTCGATGGCGTCAACTTGGCACTGGATTATTTCATAAAACAATTCAACGATGCCTGTGATACCCGTGCTCCCATTAAGAAAATGAAAGTTTGTGGCACTGTAAACCCCTGGATTACACCAGAACTCATTGCTATGATGAAGCACAGAGATCACCTCTGGCACTGTGCCAGGGCATCAGGCAAACAAGCAGATGTTCAGGAATACAAGAAGGTGAGAAATGCCTGTACCCGTGAAATCCGTGTCATGAAATCCAAACATCAAAGGGAAATGCTCTCCAATACTTGGGGAAACAGCAAAAACTTCTGGAGCAACATAAAGGATGTCATTAGGAAAGACTCTAAGGTCTCACCCTCAATGCTCAATATCGATGGAATTCCAACCCTGGACCCACTAACTACCACTAACTACAGCAAACACATTTATGGACCTATCCAGTGTCCTTCCTCCAGACTTCTTCATGGATGACTCGCCCAGTACTTACTATCTTGCTAATAACCCCCCTTGAACCACCTCCTTTTTACTTCAAAATGGTCTCAGAATGAATGGCCAGGAAATACCTTACCAAAGTGTTAGGTAAATCACGGCATAGCAGTGACTTGCTGGATCTTAAGCTCATAGCTCTCACTCTTGAGGAAGTGCTGATACCCCTCACTAAGATCATCAATCTATTGCTACAACTCTCGCAATTTTCTCAAGTTTGGAAATCATCACTAGTCACCCCGGTGCACAAGAGTGGAGAGAGGGCCCATCATACAAATTACAGACCCATATCTATCCTCCCGCCAATATCCAAGGCACTTGAGCGCATTGTTGCTGACCAACTGGTGGACTACCTCAAAAATTACTCAATCCAATGCCCGCAGCAACACTGGTTCCGGAAGGGACACAGCATCACCTCAGCCCCTAATGGAATTCACTGGCTTTATTCATCAATCTCTGGATGATGGCACCTTAGTGGAAGCTTCTTTCATAGACCTCACTAAGACATTCGATACTGTCCATCACTCACTAATCCTCCAACAGCTTACCACTACTGGTCTCTCCTCTGACACAACACTTTGGTTCAAAAGCTATCTTGAAGACCGCTCTCAATGGGTGAAAATAGCCAATGTCGTATCTGACCGACAGCCCATCTGCTCTGGCGTGCCACAAGACTCAATCCTGGGGCCACTCCTATTCATCATCTTCCTTAATAACCTACCTCATTTCTACCATCAAAGGATCCTCCTCTATGCAGATGATGCAGTCATCTACTCCTGCAGCCATGACCCCAAGCAACTGGAACGTCACCGTCAGAGTAGGTTTGAGGAAGTGGAGGACTGGTTCTCTAAACAAAAACTGACCCTCAACTACAAGAAAACCGAAGTAATGATGTTCAACAGCACCCAAAACAAGCACAAATCCCATACACCTACCATTGGAAACTGTCTTGGAGTTCCTTTTGAACAAATATCACTTTTCAGATACCTGAGGGTCATCTTAGACAGTCGTCTATCCTATGCTAAACATATAGATAACGTAGCCGTGGCTGTCAATGTCAAGAGTGGTCTCCTACATAGACATAAACACTGCCTTACTCCAGAAGCCCTCTGACTTTCTATATATAGTTCCATCATATCCATTGTAGACTATGGTCTTGTAATCTAAGGAGCAGCCCCCATGTCTTCGTTGAGCAGGATATCCATTGCTCTGAACAAGGCATGCAGACTACTCACGGGGTCCACACGTTTCACCCACACCTGTGATCTTTATACTGAGTCTGGTTGGCTACAGCTGTCTGGGAGGATCAAATACTAAACATGTTTTTTAGCCAAAAAGCACTTCTCTGCCTCCTGCCACCAGGCACTGCAAACCTGCTAAGCCCCCATTGTAGTTCACAGCATACGCAATGCTTGAACAGACATTATCTCCATGTTCCTAGATGTCGGACATCCCAGGGGCAACGCTCATTTGCCTACAGAGCACCTCACTGGTTTAATACTCTTTATAGTGATATAACTACCCTACCTAAATTGGGACCATTCAAACTGAAGTTGTGCCAACATCTCACAGCCAACAGTTCTTGTGACTGCTTCATCTGATACTCATATCTACTAGCATTCAGTCTTCTCCTTACAACTGGATAACCCTGTATCTCTGCTGTTACCTCAATAATTCTGAGGTTACCCCCCTTTTTGCACTTTGACAAGACCCCTAGCTACCCCCCATCCGCGTCAACCCCCTGTCCCTACCCCTCCCACACCAGCTTGGCAGGGCCTATGGCTGCCACTTCCTACTTTTCTTATCCCCATCCACCTCACCCCTCCTCTACCCTCACATACTAGCTTGGCAAGGCCTATGGCTGCCACCTCTACCTTTCTTACCCCTGCCCCACCCCCGCACACTAGCTTGACAAGGCCTATGGCTGCCACTTCCTAACTTTCTTTCTCCCATCTTTATTCTTTCCTCTCATCTACGCTTTTCTCCTATTAGAACGATAAAACTGTATGTGTGTATATATATATATATATATATATATAAAATTTGCTCACTTTATTTTACTGTTTTGGAAACATTGTACTTTGTATGTTTTGTCTCCCCTTCCCACTGACGTGGAACCTTTGTAAATGAGCTGTCTGTGCTCAGAGGTATTGTAATCCAAGAATGAATAAATAAAATAAAACAAATAAAATCCTCTTTGGACCAGAAACACGTCTTCACTCTTCAACGCTGGACTGAAAACTGAGGAAATCAAGTATGCAGTTTGATGTATTTCAAAGGGTTTTGAATTTGTCCTCATAACTTGGTCGTTTTTAAATATTTTTCCCCAAAATTTTCAACATGAGTGTGGGATCTTCATTCTCAAGAACAAGGGCAGTGAAAGTATTCAAATCCATCCCGAAAGGTGATTTCAAAGTCACTGCAAGAAATCGCCTTTCAGGCAAGATTAGAAAATGTTCTCCACCCTTGTTCATCAGGTGGGGTCATAAGAAGAATATGTTAAAAATCTGGGATAAAAATACTAAAAAACAATAAAGTTATGAGAGTACACTGACATTTTTCAACACACACTCATAACTTTGGTAATTTTCAATATTTTCCCCCCAAATTTTCAACATATCCATTTTATCACACCACTTCACGAATGTAAGAGTTGTCATTTTTCAAATCCTAGCCAAAATGTGTTTTCGCACTTGTGGCGCGAAATGGCATTTCAGACAAACTTTTATAAATGACGCCTGTTAGTGTTCAGAAGCAGGGGTCATAAAAAGACTATGTTGAAAATTTGGGGTCAAAATGTGAAAAAAAAACCAACTAAGTTATGAAAAAACATTGAATTGTTCCAACATTTAGGCGTTTAGACACCACGGCAGAAGGATGGGAGCATGAGCTGGATGTCATTGTCCACCTAGGGACTAATGACCTGGCTAGGTACAGGGCTGGGATAGTGCAGGGGGAGTTCACGGAGCTGGGGAGGGGTCTCAGACAGGTAGCTCGATTAGTAGCTTTTACTGAGGTGCTGCCTATGACAGGGGACAGGAGAGGGAACTCCGCACTTGGAGCTTCAACTCATGGCTGAAGAAATGGTGAAGAGAGGAAGGGTTCAGCTATATTGGGGACTGGGGACTCACTTGGGAAGATAAAAGCCTATATAATGGTGATGGCCTGCATCCATCTATCTGGGAGGGGAAACACAGTCCTCAGTGGGTGGTTTAAATGTTACTTTGATGAGCATTTAAACTAGCAAAGGGGGGTGGCAAAAGGAATCAGTGAATCAGAAACTGCCTCCCCCACAGACTGAAGTACAGAGTAAAGAACTCAAAGGGAGATGAATCCCCCAGGATACAAATTAATAAAGGGAGCAGGCTGGTAGAGATAAAGGGGGAAAGGAACAAGGGCATTAAAATGAGAGGTGGAAAGGAGGGAGGGCAAAAAGAAAAAAAGGGGGGCAACAAGCACAGTGTAAAAAAATCTGGAAGGCCCTGTGTGTGAATGCTAGAAGTCTAGGAAATAAGATTCCAGACCTAGAGGCCATCATGGCAGAGGCCAACCTGGATAGTGTGGCCATTACTGAGTCATGGTGCACAGAAAACCATGCCTGGGACATGGCCATACCAAGGCTATACTCTGCTCAGGAAGGACTGGGTGGGAAGGAAAGAAGGAGGTATGGTGCTTTATGTGAGGGAAAGCATAAAAGCCACGGAGATGTAGGGAATACAGGGAGAGGCAGAGGTACTGTGGGTCTCACTGAGGACTGGGAATGCAGCCACTATTCACACTGGAGTGATCTACAGACCTCCACTGCAGAGGGAGGAATTGGATAAGGTACTAGTGGAAGCCATTGATGGCACAAAAGAGAGAGGTGCTACTGATGGGGGACTTCAACCTGCCAGATGTGGATTGCAGCCTCCCAGCAGTGGCTTCAGCTAGAAGCAGGGAATCCTGGATTCTCTGCAGGGGGCATTCCTTAGGAAACTGGTCAGTGAACCCACTCATGATGGGCAATACTGGACCTGGTACTCACTAACAGGGACAGTGTTGCAGATGTCAAGGTGGGGGGCCACTTGGGGACCAGTGATCATCATACAGTGTGGTTCAATATAAGGATGGCTGCAGAATTGAACCACACGAGGGTGAGGGTCCTGGACTTTAGGAGGCAGATGGGTGAAAGATGGGTGAATGCCTCAGGGATGACCTAGCAGGGATGGGTGACCTGGGTGAGGAGGAGGAACAGTGGGCGAAGATAAAAGGGAGCATAGTAAAGGCAACAAACCTTTGCAAGTCTGCATCAAACAAGTGAGCAAAAGCAAGAGGAAAAAGAGACTGCTATGGTTCTCGAAAGAGGTGGCTGAAAAGGTTGAAGCTAAACTGGTAGCAGTCAGAAGGTATAAGGAGACTCAGAGGGAAGAGGATAGGGAGGTGTATCAGGGGAAACAGAGGGAAGTAGGGAAAGTGGCAAAGAGTGCAAACAGAAGAGAGACTAGCCCAGAAGGTAATGAAAGGAGACAAGACATTTTTTAGATATGTAAGTGAAAAGAGGAAGACCAGGAGTGGGTTTGTAAGGTTAAAAAGAGAAGGGGTTGGACTGTGCAGAGGGAGACCAGGAAAAGGCAGACATCCTGAACAAATACTTTTGTTCGGTGTTCACAGAGGAAGGAGAAGGGGAGGGACCGCAAAAAAGTAACAAATGCTTTGGAGGGAGGGAGGGAGCTGGACACTAGTTCTTTTTTGGAGGAGAGAGTCCTGAAGCAACTTGCCAATCTGAAGGTGGACACAATGATGGGGCAAGATGGGGTGCATCAAAGGTACTGAGGGAACTCGCGGAAATACTGGCTGCACCTCCAATAGTTCTATTTAACAGCTTACTGGAAACAGGAGTAGTTCTGGAGGACTGGAGGAGGGCGGATGTAGTCCACTACACAAAAGTGGTAGCAGGAAGGAGGCTGGCAATTATAGGCCAGTCAGCCTGACATCAGTGGTGGTAAAGTTAATGGAATCACTGCTGAAGGAAAGGATTGTGGAATATCTTGAATCCAGTGGGTTACAAGACCCAAGGCAGCATGGTTTCAAAAGGGTGAGGTCATGTCAAATGAATCTGATAGATTTCTTTGACTGAGTGACCAAGGAAATAGATCACGGTGGAGTGGTGGACTTGGCCTACCTAGATTTTAGTAAGGCATTCCACATAGCACACTAGTAAGCAAGCTGGGTAACTCAGGAGTGTATCCAAGGGAAGTAAAGTGAATAAGAAATTGGTTAGGGGATAGGCAACAGAGGATGGTGGTAAACAGAGTTCACTCCAAGGAAGGGAGGGTGACCAGTGGAGTACCTCGGGGGATCAGTTCTGGGACTGATCCTCTTTACTGTCTTTCTAAGTGACATTGTAGAGGAGCTAGAAGGGAAGGTCTGCCTCTTTGTGGATGACATCAACATCTGCAATAGGGTGGACACTCCCGGGAGGGTGGAAAGGATGAACAGAGACCTGAGAGAACTAGATGAGTGGTCAAGGGTATGGCAGCTGGGTTTCAATGCAAAAAAGGTGCAGAATAATGCACTTAGGGCACAGAAACCCAGGGGGCAGAGTACAAAATCAGTGCAGTGGTACTGATGACTACCAAGCAGGAAAGAGACCTTGTGGTAATCATATCGGATAGTGTTGCTCAGATAGTATCCTAGAAACTAGGATACCAATAGATACCTCCCATTTGGCCAGATAGTTGCTGTGGTAGGATAGCAGTGCTATCTGACCATGGATTCTACCCTCTAGGATCCAGTGCATAGATCCTACAAACGTTGTGGATCCTAGCAACAGATCCAACTTGGATCCTAACTATCTGATCTAGGATCCCTGGACCTGACCTAAGATCCCTGTATCCTGACTAGGATCCATTGTTATATGACCCCGGATCCTAACTATCTGATCTAGGATCCCTGGCTCTGACCTAGGATCCATCACTACCTGATCCCAGATCCTAACTATCTGACCTAGGATCCCTGGGTCTGACCTAGGATCCATCACTATCTGACCCTGGATCCTACATCTGTCTTTGGTAGGATTTCTGGTAGGCTCCTAGGTAGAATACTAGCACTATCTAACAGATAGTAGTAGGATCCACAAAAGTACTATCTGAGCAACACTAATATCAGATGACCTAAAGTTGGCCAGGCAGTGCGACAAGGCAGCAGAGAGGGCAAATGAGATGCTGGGGTGCATAGAGAGGGGTATTACCAGCAGAAAGAGGGAAGTGGTGTTACCTCTGTATAGCTTGCTGGTAAGACCCCACCTAGAGTACTGTGTCCAGTTCTGAAGATCACATCTCCAGAAGGACATAGATAGAGTGGAGGCGGTCCAGAGGAGGTCAACTAAAATGGTGCAGGGTCTGCATCAAAAGCCCTATGAGAGGAGACTAAAGGATCTTAGTATGTACATACTTAAACAGTGGCGTGAGAGGGGAGATATGATAGAGACCTTTAAATACCTCACGTAGATAAATAAGATACAGGAGGGAAGTGTTTTTCAGAAGAAAAGGGGCAAAAGAACAAGGGGACTTGATATGAAGCTGAAAGGGGGTAGATTCAGGAGAGATGTGAGGAAGTACTTCTTCACAGAAAGAGTGGTGGATTCCTAGAACAACCTTCCAGTGGAGGTGGTGGGGTTCAAGAATGCATGGGATAAGCACAAAGGAACTGTAGTGGAAAGGAAGAGGGGGGAGAAAGAGGTGTCGATCGGGCAAGGTCTGATGTAATAGTGTAGGTAGGGAGACATGGGCAGACTGGATGGGCCAAGTGGTCTTTATCTGCCATCAAATTCTATATTTCTGTTTACTCATAACTTTATTTTTGCAAAGTTTGGTCCCTCGTGTTCAACATATCCCTTGCATTACCCCACATCCTGAACATGACAGGTGTCATTTTTCAAAACCTCTCCGAAACACGTTTTCACAGTTGCACTGCAAAATCACCTTTCGGATGGGATTTAAAAACGGTCACCTGTCTTGATCATAACATCAGGTCATAAAAAGACTATTGGATATTTGGAGTCAAAATATGGGAGCCCACTGAAAATTAGATACTGCCTTTCAGCCGGCCTGTCTTGGGTAAATGCATCTAAAAATGTACAAAAGCAGGACATCACTGAAAATGAGATATTGCATCTCATCTGGTCTGTCCTGGGCAAATATTTAGTAAAAATGTGTAAAAGCAGAGCCCCAGTACAGCAGAGCCCCTGCTGAACTATGCTTCTATGCTGCTCTGTCCTGGGAAAAATACAGTGTAAAATCTGGACTCCACTGAAATGTAGCTTGTCTTTCAGCTGGGCTATCCTGGGTAAATATGTTATAAAAATGGGTAAAAGAAGGGCCCCATTGAAAATGAGATATTGCGACTCAGCTGTGCTATCCTACTGTAGGTAAATACAGAGTAAACCCTGAGAAAAGCAGAATCCCACTTAAAACAAGATAGCATCTGAGTTTTGCTATCCTGGGTGAATGCAGTACAAAGATGTGTTAAAGCAGGACCCCACTGAAAATGAGATATTGCATTTCACCTGGGTTATCCTGGGTAAATATATTGCAAAACTGTGTAAAACAGGACCCTACAGTGGAACTCCACTAAAAAGGAGATGTTGCATCTAAAAATGATCTCTCCTAGAAAAATGCATTATAAAAGTAGGACCACACTAAAAATGAGATATTGCATCTCACCTGTACCATCCTGGATAAATGCAGGATAAAACTGTGTAAAATCAGGACCCCACAGCAAATGACATATTATGTCTCATCTGGTCTATCTTGGGTAATCATATAGTAAAAATGTGTACAAGCAGGGTCTGGTACAGCAGCAAAGCAAGCAGCGAACATTTGGCATTGACAAATGATTGTATTTAATCTCTATGCTGTCTTGTCACCAACCATGCCCCCTTCATGCTGTCCTCCCCAGCCCTGTCAACCAGCTTCCCCCAGACTTACTCTTCTATTCCAGTCTTCCAGGGCTTACCCACATGGTAGGAACAGGGGGGCTCAACTGCAAAAGCGGACTGTATTTAGTTGGAGGTACAAAGGTTACCGCTGCAGGTCACATGTGAGGTTGGAATTCAGACTGTCTAGTTTGGATGTTTCCTGCTTTTTGGGTCCCAAGCCCCTTGTACACTGGCAGTGAGGGGGTGCCTGTACATACACATAAGCTTGTGTAGTACAGCACCAGGTGGCATCCCCTCCTTACCCTCAACATAGCTGCTCCTGACTGCCACCTGTGGTCCCTTGTCACAGTATCACAGTGATGCCAGCAGCTCTCCCTCCCCCTTCCCAGAGAAGGAAAGCATCCTCTGGGATGCTCAATCTCTCCTCCCCCCAGTTGACCCCTGATGATCCTGGCTCATTCCTGAGCCCCAGTTAGCAGCAGAACAGCAGTAGCTCCATCACTGTAAACTTAAACAATAAAGTCTGTCTAATGATTGTTTTCCTCTGGCGTCGGAATGCTTTCTTTATTACTAAGATTGTATAAATTAAATGTGGTTGCCCCTAAAGGACAACCTAAATTGTCAGAGATTCCTTAGGAAAAAGGCACAGGGGACAGGACTGGCTGGGGGGGTGGTTAGATTAGGTAGGCTCAGGGTGAGGTGGAGGATGGTAGGTAGAAGGAAGGCCCAGGCAAGGAGGGGGGTCATGATGTCATCCCTCTGACAAATATGACAGGACAGGTAAGCAGGAAAGGATTGGATGCAGGGAAGGGGGGTTCCTAGGGGGTATTTAGGAGCCAGCAGAGGAGGGGGTCTCCCTCTTTTTGCTGGGATCTACATTTAGCACCCACCCACCCGCCGAGTAGGTTGGGCACTAGGGGGTAAGGACCCATGGGTAAGTGGAAGGAAAAGAGATACCGGGTCACCAAAAGAGGGTGACAGGAGAAGGGGAGCAAGCCCCTGGTTGACATGGGTTGGCAGAATGGGCCAACAGAGAAGGGGAGGAAGCCCCTGGTTGACATGGGTTGGTAGAATGGGCCAACAGAGAAGGGGAGGAAGCCCCTGGTTGACATGGATTGGCAGAATGGGCTAACAAGAAAAAGGGAAAGAGACGCCTCTCAAGGGGAGGCAGGATTTGCAAGGAATGGGTTGCTGAAAGAGGGCAACAGGTCTGAAAAAAAGGAATGGGTTGCCGAAAAAGGGCAAAACGTCTGAGAAAAAGAAAGGGCAGGATTTGCAAGGAATGGGTTGCCAAAAGAGGGCAACAGGTCGGAGAAAAAGAAAGGGCAGGATTTGCAAGGAATGGGTTGCCAAAGGAGGGCAACAGGCTGGAGAAGAAAGTTCTCCAGAGGGGTTTTTGTGTAAGAGGGGAAAATTTTGGGGAAAAATAAAATTGGGGTGGAAAGGGGGGGGCAGGTAAGATCCACGGGCCAGGTGCAGAAGCCCGGACATGGAGGCAGATGAAAAAGGAGGCATGCGATTAAGGAAGTAACAATATGGGGGCAACCGGACCCAAAGAGAGGGCAGCAATGGGAATAGGAGAATGGGTATTGGGCTTTTCAAGCATCCGGACCCTGAGAAAACAACAGACTGTTCAAGGGAAAGTGGATGAAGGGGTATCAGGCTTTACAAATGCCCGGACCCCGAAAAGACGAGACAGGAGAACCAGAGACATTTACAAAAGACAATTGAACTATGTGATTGAACAGAATATTAACTGTTGGACTTTATGATGGATAATGTGGGGAAAGAAAAAGGAATGTTTGTAAATATGTAAATTTTAAAGTGGTAAAGATGATGTGATGCAAAAAAAATAAATTGCCAGTCGAGCACCCACTAAGAAGTTGTCTGTGCGTTATTTTCTGGGGAATCTCACTCTGACAACCATGCTTGTCTCTGTCAGGAGTTGCTCTAATACCGAAATACCTTCTGTTTCTTCTATGTATACAAAGAAGGGATACCACCTAGAGTTGTATCCATCAATCTGGAACCTTAACTTGGCTGTAATAGCCTCTATGTCCCTAATTTGTTTAACAGTAGTTAACCAGTGTTTTAAAGATATCTGCTTTTGGGTTAACCAATTTTGGGTTAACTCTTTGGCTGTGGCTACTGTTAATATAAGAAATAGATATTCTTGCCCCTTTGTCTTGAGTTCCCGAGGTGTTAATACAAAAATGAGATGTTCAAAATCTATGATCTGTGAAATTTCTAGGATCTTTTTGATTACCCCTTATATCTGAGGTCAATATGACCTGATCCTTGGGCACTCCCACAAAATATGGTAATGATTACCAATGGCACCACAGCCTCTCCAACACCTATCAGAGGGGCACCTAGCATAGTGCTGAGTGTTGGAGTGATAAAAAAATTAGACCAAAACTTTCCATTTGAATTCTCGCCAATTTACTGAGTTTATTATTTTGTGGGAGTTAGCCCAAATTTTAGTCCACTCCATTTCAGAAATATCCAAACCAGACTCATCACTCCAACTTTGTTGGCTTTTCTGAATTGTCAAGACTCATAGGCCATCATCCAGTCTTTTGTAGAATTGGGAAACCAAGTGTTTCAGATCAAGGGAGTTTGCTTTATTTTTTAACAGTCACTACTCCTTCCTCTAAATCTCTACTCAGGGTGGTGATTCCCACGACAGCATTTATATAGTGTCTATATTGGAGATACTTATAAAAATCAGCATGTGGGAGGCCAAACTCCTGTTGTAGTGTTTGAAAATCTTTAATAAGATCTCCCTCAAGAAACAGACAAAGAGCACAGACCCTGCCTGGTCCATCTATCTCTGTTAGTGTCTCACCTCATGACTGATAAATCTGGGAGCCATTGCAAGGGGATATAGGGCCACACACACGTCATTTTTTTCCCATATTGTTCTGATTTTCAACCAGCTTGCCATAGTATGCTTTGTCCACTGGTTGCAAATGGTGTGCAACATATGTGGCAGAATTGTCCAGGGCAGTACCCACAAAGGAGTCTCCCCATGAGCAGTTGCCTCAAGGGTACACCACTGTATTTGTTGTGTTTTACTTGGCACCTTTATCAGTGGGACCAATTCAGCTGTCCAATAGTATCTCTGTATGTCTGGGAGGCCCATACCTCCTTTAAGTTTAGGTGTCTGTAAAAGAACTTTGCGGATTCTGGGCTTTCACCCTGCCCAAATAAAATGTGTTATTTTCTGTTGCAATTTTTGTAAGTCTAACCTAGGAATATGCACTGGAAAGGTTGAGAAGAGGAAAAGGACCCTCGGTAAAACATTCATTTTAGTTGTTTCTAGTCTATTAGATAAGGATAGTGGTATCTTTTGACATCTTTTCATGTCTCGGAAAAGTTTTTTTTGAACAGGGGACCATAATTAACTGAATATAGCCTGGAAATATTCCTTGTGATCCATATACCCAGGTATTTTATTTTGTCCTGCACCCATTTAAAGGGTATCCCCGCTTTCATAATTGGGTCCATAGTCCCTTTTACATGTAACGCCTCTGATTTTTTTACATTAATTTAGAACCCCGAAATGGTCCCATAATTTCTATGCAAGGTCATCAGGTTTGGGATTGAGAGGTGTGGCTTATCCACATACAACAAAGTGTCATCAGCATGCATAGATACCTTACGACAACAGCTGCCCACTTGGATCCGCTGAATATCTTTAGATTCCCAGATTGCAATTGCTAACAGCTCTAAACTTAACACAAACAATAGGGGTGGGGAGAGAGGGCACCCCTGCCTCATTCCTCTTTCTATCTGAGTATTTGGCAATAAGGTTCCCTTTACCCAAACCCTACCTGTGGGTTGATTGTAGCATAAAGAGACCCATTGAATGAATGTATCGCCTAACCCCATTTTTCCCATCACTACTTGTAAATAGTCCCAATTTAAGCTGTCAAATGCTTTCTCAGCGTCTAGACACAGGACTAGTTGGGCTGAAGTTGTAGGGCAGCTGTACACCAGTACATTTGGCTATTTCCTTATATTATCCACCAGATGTCTGTTTGGGATGAATCCCATTTGGTCAGGGTGTACCAAATATTCCATGTGTTTTTGTAATCTGGTTGATAATACTTTGAAAAGAATTTTCCGGTCCTGGTTTAATAATGATATTGGTCTATATACCCCACAACTATCCAATGGTTTACCTGGTTTAGGTAGAACACTGATAATAGCTTCTCTCCAGGAATTTGGGGTGCGACTTTCCCCCAGACACTCATTAAATACAGTGGGCTAGATATTCAGACTGTGCCAGGCAGGTGCGCAAGCCTGGGCGCAGTGCAACTGGGTTGAGCCAGGGCATAGTCCAGGTGATATTCAACGGTGCTGCGCCATGGCTCAGCACCGTTGAATATGGCACTGGGGGCACACGCACAGCACATGGCACAGTGGCACTGCGCCAGTGCAAGTTGCAGGTGGGGAGCAGGGGAATGCGCCAGCGCAAATGTGGGTGCACTAGGCGCATCAACCGCGATATTCGGCGCTGGGCATGCAAATGAGGCCATTATGCATGCAAGGCACAAATGAGGCCATTTGCATCTCATTATGGCCCCATTTGCATGTGGTGCGCCAATCCCCGATGACTTGCACCTGTCACCCTGCCACGCTGCAGCTGTTGGGGACCGACGCCCCCCTGCCCCTTGGCAGGGAAACGTGCCTCGTCGCACGATCATGGGCATATGTATAAAATAACCTTGGTGGTCCAGTGGACCCTATCCCCTGCCCAATTGCAGGCATATGTATAAAATAGCCCTGGTGGTCCAATGGACCCTATCCCCTGCCTAATCACGGGCATGTATTTAACTGATCCCTGGTGGTCCAATGGACTGATCCTCATCAGCCGCTTGTGGGTGTTAGTCAAACACCCTGGTGGTCCAGCGGTACCCCCTCTCTCTCCACCCGCCCACTGAGCCCGCCACACTGCACCTCCCGGTCAGTGGCAGGCGGCGGCTCCCCGCACACGACGGCCCTGGCCACCGCCAACTGACAGCTTACAAAGATGGCTGTATGCCTATTGTCCACTGTATGGGCCATTAGGCGTGCAGACCATACTGTACTACACAGTCTCAAAATGTGAATGAACTGCGAGTGGGCAATGGGGATCGGTCCACTGGACCACCAGGGATCAGTTAAATATATGCCTGTGATCGGGCAGGGGATAGGGTCCACTGGACCATCAGGGCATATTTTATTAATATGCCCGTGATCAGGCATGGGATAGGGTCCACTGAACCACCAGGGCTATTTTATACATATGCCCATGATTGAGCAGGGGATAGGGTCCACTGGACCACCAGGGTGTTTATTTACATATGCCCTTGATCGGGCGAGGGGGGGCATGATGCCCAGACTGTGTCCTGGGAGGTCGGATGGTCATCCACAGCAGGCGGCTGCTGTGTTGCACCCAGCAATACAGCTGCCCACCTGTGGGTGTCCCCCCAACTTGTTCCTGGTTTTGACAGGTTCATCTTTGCACTCCCCCCCCCCCCATGCAGTGCAAGGCCGGTTTGTGTCTGCATATGTGCCACACATCCCAGGCTGAATATCAGGATGTGCCGCGATATGCATGGGCACGCCCGAACTTGCACTGCATACATTACTGGTGCACTGGCGCTTGGGGGTGCGTGAAAACCCGCCTGTTTGAATATCATGCTGGGGCACAGAGTGCCGGTATGGCGCACCCTGTTGCGCCATGTGCAACCCCTTTGAATATCCCACCCAGTGGCTAAAATAGGAGCCAGGACATGTTTAAACTGTTTATAAAATTCTGATGGGAAGCCATCGGGGCCCGGGGCTTTTCCCGAGGGGAAGGATTGTATTATCCTCTTGACCTCTTGTGATGTTATTGGGCTGTTAATTCTTTCCCCGCTGCTTCTGATAATCTGGGTATTGGGAGGTCTTGCATAAATTGTGCCATCCGCGTTTTAATATCTCTTTTCTCTTCCTGGTATAAGGCTTGACAGAACTGCCTAAACTGTTCTGCAATGCCTGACGGGATAATCCAAGGCTTTGTGGGGTCAGATTTATTGCGTAGTTTAGCTACTGTTCTATCCGCTTGAGCTCTGTGTAACCGCATTGCCAACAGTTTTGTAGCTCTGCTACCTGTCTCATGGTATCGCTGGTTTAGGAATCTTAGCTGACCCTCCGCCCTGCAATTATCTAGGATCCGTAATTTTTCTCTTTCCCCCTTCAAGGCCTTTAAAATTGAACTGTTGGTAGGGAATTTCTTGTACTCTCCCTCCAGTTTATTAATCTGGGTTGATATCCTATCTCAGGAGATCTGAGCTAGTTCTTCTTTGCTGAGGCTAGGCTAATCAACTCACCTCTAACCATTGCTTTTAAGGCCTCCCAGGTGGAAATTGGGGAACATTTCTTTCCTATATTAATCTCATAGATCTTTTATTAATCCTGCTACTTTCTTGGTAAAACCCTTGCCAGTTAAAAGCGAGACATTCAAACGCCATGTTGTCTATCTTCCCCCATTGTCCACCATTGTATCAGAACCAGCTCATGGTCTGAGATAGTAATATTAAGTATTTTAGAAGTTATGACCAGATGGGCTTGAATTTTGAGTATTAGAAAAAAGTCTTCTAGAATAAGACTGCCTGGCTGGTGAAAAGAAGGAAAAATCTCTTTCCCCCTCTGTGCTGCTGTCTCCAGATATCCACCAGTCCTATTTCTTCCATCATTGCCGACAACACTTGTGTAGCTGGTTTGCCATATGCCCCTGTATGTGAGGTTCTGTCTATACTTAGTGAAAGGACCGTATTGAGGTCTCCTCCCATTATCAACTGACCTTCTGGTAAAGTGGCTATCTTGGGCATTACATTTTGTAAAAAAACAATGAGTTTGGCTATTGGGTGCCTATACATTCACCAGGTGTAAAGGTTTCCCATGTATGGTCCCTGTAACCTTCAGGAAGCGTCCCTCCCAGCCCTCCTCCATTGATTGAATTTGGAATGGGCAGCCCTTCCTTATTAATATGGCCATCCCAGTTTTCCTCCCATCTGAGGAGGAGGCCGCTTCCACTCTGTCCACCCATATTCGTCTCAATTTGAGGTGTTCTTGTGGTCCTAGGTGGGTTTCTTGCAGGAAAGCAATTGAATAGTGTAGCTTGTTTAATTCCCCTAATAATCTGGTTCTTTTTACTGGCTAATGTATCCCTTTGACATTATAAGAAATAATTGTTAGATCATCCATGTCTTGTTATCAAAAATAATGGGGTATGGCCTATATTTAGTTCCAAAGCTATGTTGCTCCTCTGAGCCCCCTTATTCTTATATGTTCGCACCAGATATTGAATTAGCACTTTTATAAATAGAGACAGACTGTGTATCCAATTCGTATCCCTCTGACTAATGAACACAGAGGTACTCAGAAACATATAAACAACTTTAAACATGAAACCAAACTTTTTTAAGTAACCTGTTAAGTATTTTAACTAGTTTGTTTCGCTGCAAAGAAATGCAATACTATCCTGCTTGTATAATATCCATGTGATGACTTCCTAGGTAAATATAGTCCAGTCATGGAAACACCACCGGTGTTAGGAAGGAGGAGTTCTCTATCTCCTTGTGGTGTTGCATGTAATACCTGTAACTGGTGAGGAACAACAGTATCTGCATTAACATGCCATCAATTAACATCGTTAATGGTGTCTAAGCCCTTGCCCCCCCCCCCCTCAATTTGTAGTTAGGCTGCAGTACTTTAATAAATTCCTACTACATATCCTCCCAGTGTTTTGGGCTTACTCATTTAAAAAAGAGAAGAGAAAAAAAAAAACAATTGGTTAGCAAGTAATCCCCCCATCCCCTTCCAAACGCTCAGGATAAATATGAGCTCCTTTCTTCCTGAAATTAAATAATATCCCTCTCATTCCTCCTAGCTTTACAAAGGTACCTTGCTATGCTAGTCTAAGCATGGTGAATAATATCAGAATGCTGGAGAGGAAGGGACACAGTAGACTATAATCAGGGGGACTTCTGCAATTTCTACTTGAGTTATTTCCGTTTTATAGCAAGCCAAAAGAATTTCTTATCCTGTCCCAGTCCAGTTTTCAACAACAGCACACACTTAACCTTCAAAGGGGTAGCAGCTCCATAACAGAAAAAAGCTGCAGATATCACCACGATGTTCAGCGGGCCTCAAACAGACAACCCATCCCTCTCCCCCGCTGAAATAACTATAAGAACCCTCTCAATATTCAAGGGAGAGTCACTTGAGGGCAGAATTGTCCTCTCGATGCAAGGGTGAAGATCCTGGATCCATTTTTCTTCAGCAGCTTCGCCACATCGGGAGCTGTTGATTGTGGAAGAAACCATGGAAGAAACCTCTTGCATCCCCTGTTCTGTCTTCCCCGTGCTCCTGCCAGTAACTTGTGCTCCAGTGTCTCTCTAGTTCCAGGTTGGGGATTGCTAGCTTATGTTTCACCAGAAACGGGGTTGCATCAGCAAGTTAGTTGAATACTTTGGTCCCATTATCCAGAAAAACTTTAAATTTTGCAGGAAAGTTCAGCTGAGCTCTGATATTAGATTCTTCTCTAAGCTCCTTTACTATTTGCCTTATCTGGACTCTCTTCACCTGTAACTCGGTGGAAAAATCATGATCAAAATATACATTTTGACCTGCAAATTGCAGGTCCGTGTGTCACCATGCCTCCTTTAATATATATTCCTTGGTCTGAAAATGCAGCATTCGGACAATCTAAGAACGGGGGCCGGCTTTAGGATCTGTTGGTCGTGGCCCGAGTGAACGGTGGTCTCTCTCTATTTCCATGGGCAAATTGGAAGGAATCGAAAGTTGAGACTTCAAAATGTGTTGTATGAAGTCTGCCAGGGTGGGGAAGCCTTCCTCGGCCCCTTCCTGCACTCCATGTATTCTTAAATTGTTTCTCCGCACCCGGTTTTCAGCACCTTCTAGTCTGGCATGAGTGCAGCAATCACACTGCAGCAAGTAAAAGAGGATACTGTCACTGCTCTCTTGGGCTTCAGCAACTTCTGTGATTTTTCTTTTTGTTTTGTTGTGCCTTGCAGCTCATGCGCATGTCAGCAGTTGAGGATTCAATCTTATTGACTGAGCAGAGAATTTTTTGTAATGCTCTCTCGGTCTGATTTTGTGGTTCCTCGTCCTCAAGTTCAGGTCCCCAGGATAATTCGGAGAGAGAGCGGGCCCTAGCTGAGGCCACAAATCCCTCGATGTTGGCGTCTATTGGTAACTGCTTCATCTTACCCCTTTAAGCTGATTTTCTGTTTCCTTTCGGACGCGCTGATTTCCCCGACATGAATGGTTTGCAGTCGAGGTAATGTACTCTTTAAAAAAAGTAATTCACTGGGCGGATTACAGTAGATAGCTGGGGTGAAGCTGGAGCATTTGGGTTCAGGCTGCCACCATCTCAACGACATCACCGGAAGTCCAGGAAATATATCTTTTTAATGTTATATTTTAGTTATAGCTCTTTAAAAGGGCACTGTCGACCCTTTTTTTGCATCATATTATTTCTAGCCAAAAACTCGCATTTTATGACTGCTTTCCTTCTCTAAAATTCATTGATTTTGCAGTTTGTTTTAACCATAGAAACATAGACTTTGACAGCAGATAAGGACCACTTGGCCCACCTAGTCTGCCCATTTCCCTACCTATTGGATAAACTGCAGATCCTAGTTAACCAACAGCCTACATAGATACATAGATAGTGTCGGCAGATAAGGGCCTATGGCCCACCCAGTCTGCCCATTTGAGCTTGTAAGTTCAGTTTATGTTTTCTTAGAAGTCTGTTGCCCCTTACCCCTGACCTCCAGAATTCCTTTATGTCTATCCCATGCATTCTTAAATCCCGTGATTGTTTCAGCCCCCACCACTTCCTCTGGCAGGGTGTTCCACTTGTCCACCACCCATTCTGTGAAGAAATTCTTCCTCATGTTTCTCTGAATCGCCCTCCTCCAACTTCATCCCATGCCCTAGTCCTGGAACATCTTTTTCGCTTAAAAATAGTGTATTCTGCACCTGTTCCTACCTGTGAGATACTTGTATGTCTCTATCATATCCCCTCTCTCCCTCCTCTCCTCCAGGGAGTACATGTTCAGTTCCTTCAACCTATCTTCATAGGACTTGTGATGCAATCCATGCACCATCTTTGTTGCCCTTCTCTGAACCTTCTCTACCCTGTCTATGTCCTTACGTAGGTATGGTCTCCAGAACTGTACACTGTACTCCAGGTGGGGCCTCACTAGTGTCTTGTATAGCGGAATTATGACCTCCCTTTTCCTGCTGCTGATGCCCCTGCCTATACATCCCAGCATCCTATTTGCTTTACCTGCTGCCTTGTCACACTGTTTCCCCTACCTTGAGGTCATCAGAGATGATAACCCCAAGATCCCTTTCCTGCTTGGTGCATGCTATATCCTCACCCCCAACTGATATATTGTGCCAGGGTTTTGTGCCCCATATGCATTATCTTGCACTTTTTGCATTGAATTTCAACTGCCAAACCCCTGACCATTCTTCAAGTTTCTGCAGGTCCTTCTCATTCTGTCTACACCCTCTGGTGTGTCTACTCTGTTACAGAGCTTTGTGTCATCAGCTAACAGTGAAATTCTGCCTTCTAGATCCAGTGCAATGTCACTGATGAAGATGTTGAATAGGACCGGTCCCAGCACTGATCCCTGTGGTACCCACTGGTCACTCTTCCTCTGTGGAGTGACAGCCATTTACCACCACCCTCTGTGTCCTGCCACCCAGCCAGTTACCTACCCACCACACTACTGTCCTGCCCATACCCATATTCCCAGTTTGTGTAATAGTCTTCTATGTGGCACAGTGTCAAAGGCCTTGCTGAAGTCCAGATAGGCCATGTCCACTGCCCTCCCTGATCCACCTCTCTAGTCACCCAGTCAAAAATTAAACGAGGTTGGTCTGACTATGACTTCCCCTGAAACCATGCTGCCTTGGGTCCTGTAGTCCATTGACAACCAGATGTTCCACCAATCTCTCCTTCAGTAGTGCTTCCATGATCTTCCCCACTACCGAGGTGAGGCTGACTGGTCTGTAGTTCCCTGCTTCCTCTTTGTTCCCGCTTTTGTATAAGGGGACTACATCTGCTGTCCTCCAGTCTTTGGGTACCTCCCCTGTTTCCAGTGATCAGCTAAACAGGATAGCCAGAGGTTCAGCCACCACCTCTCTTAGTTCTTTAAGGACCCTGGGGGCCTACTTCTTCCTACTCCCCACCAGAATTGCCTTATGTCTGTCCCATGCATTCTTGAATTCCCCCACTGTTTTTGACCCCACAACCTCCTCAGGAAGGCCGTTCCATGTGTCCACCACCCTATCTGTGAAAAAATACTTCCTCACATTGCCCCTGAGCCATCCCCCTCTATCTTTAAATTGTGCCCCCTTGTTCTTGCACATCTCTTTCTGAAAGATGCTACCCTCTTGGACTTTGTTGATTCCCTTGAGGTACTTGCAAGTTTCTATCATGTACCCCCCCCTTCCTCAAGGGTATACATATTAAGCTCTTTTAGTCTGTCTTCGTATGGCTTCTGTTGCAGACCCTGCACCATTTTACTTGCCCTCCTCTGGACTGCCTACATCCTTTCTAAGACCTTGCTGAGATGGGGTCTCCAGAACTGCACGCAGTACTCCAGATGGGGTCTCACCAACTGTCTCTACAGAGGAATAACAACTTCCTGTTTTCTACTGGTGATGCCTCCCCCTATACATCTGAATATTTTTATTTTTTTTATTTAGTTTTTGTTTATGGGGTAGGTGCACTAGCCATAGGGATGACTATTTTCAGGCACGACCTGGGAGGTTACAGAGCAATAACAGGCATACAGAAGGCAAGAATAGTAACATTCTGAAATAGGGAATTAAACAAATTACAGGAATACATACAGAAGGCAAAAACAGTAATATTCTGAGTAGGGAATTAAACATTGAGGTAAGGAGGAACATGAACATGTACTAAACAAAATAAAGGGTATTTTGTATCACAGGGCATATACAGTACATAGGGTCAGAGCAATACTCGAAGAGGTAATCTGCAAAAAGGGGTATTATGCATGATCAATGTGAGTAAAGTACAGAGTTTGGTACGAGGTACAAACTAAATATTGTACTTTTGTCACCAAAGTAGGGGCCAAGCAGGAAACAGGTAGAATAGCACAGAATATATTGTGAGGAGATTGTATTAATCAGTGAAAGCAAGGGGAGGTAGTATAAGGACAGAAAAACCTTATGGCAATGACCAGAGGGGCTGTGGTGCCTTTCTCTGCCATCACATTTCTGTGTATCTGTGTGTAACCCCTAGGTGACGCTATCCCAAGGGCTACTACCCCTGCCTGTTTGACTATGGACAGGTTGAGGGGCTTAGGTCCTATGGCAGGTGCCTCCACCCAGAGGTCAGGGTTTGTAGTGGTTAGACTAGCTTGGTCACAGCCCTCTGGGACACTGAGACACCCTTTTATTCCCTCTAGTGGCTCACACAATACATCGGAGTTACAGCCCCAATACCCCACGTATACACACTGTTCACTCATATAGATACCACTTACCCTCGAGACTGATTCTGCAGCACGTCTCTGAGGACCCCGTGCAACGTAAGGTTAAACAACATACACAGCAAAACACAAGACTGTTTCCAGAAGTAAAAACACCACAGACAGTATATAGTAATAACAACAACAAATCTGATTTATTTAGGGGACAGTAACAAGGAGGGGGGCAATCAGGTTGATTTGGTTTGGAAATATTCAAATCACAGTACTGTGCACACATACAGGGTCTGAAAAGTCACACTATGGGTACCCAGGTTGGGGTTGGGGCTAGCCAGGTCCATTGCCCAGGGTTGGTCGGCAGGTGCAGATGGATACAGCCCTGTAGCAGAAAATATATGCACAACACCCAAATGTAATCCGGAGCCAGAGGGCTCAGTCCATAAAACAGTGAAACAACAAGAATTAGGTGACACACTTGTGATTGAAAACAAGCTGCAGGGGAATACTCTGATTTGTACAGAATGTCCCTCCGGATTGCCAGAAGAGCAGGGTATGAGGACAAGGTCCTTGTGACTGGACCCCACTGCAGTTGATAGTAAATGGACGTAATCCGAATTAAGCTGGGGGTTTACATCCAGCTTCAGCAGACAATTCACTGTACAGGGGATTTGAAATGGCGATTCCCCACAAGCACTATGCACATTTATATGTAAAAGGAAAGTACTATACCAGGCAGGCTGCTCCTCGATCCCAATCGCAATTATTGCAAAATACCCGGGAGCACACACAGCAGCTTCAGTTCCTGACAGACCAAGCGCGATTCAGCAATTTCTCCAGTCTTCTACAGGCTGAGCCTGGTTTCCACACTTCTAGTGCTTCTTTCTCCTCACAACTCGGATTCAGTCCAAACTGGCACTCACAAAAGCTGCAGACCGAAACTCAGGGCCTCACACATGCTTCCCACACAACTATACACCACAGAAGCACACAGCTCCTTCTCTCTTCACTGCCACAACTGATCTGATCTTTCCAGTCACAGAGCATGGCATTTCCTTTAGCTCCACACTATTCTGTTGGCTGATTCAGCTGTCACTCACAATAGGACTCCCTCTGTTGGTATAAAAAGGCGCCAAGGTCAAAACTACATTTCCCAGAGTCACTGTCCATACTAGCCCTTGTGGCTGGCTCAAAATTAAGAGTCCAAGTTCTGATTCATCCACAGGCTCCATTTTAGGGAACCCTTAACCCAACTGGCCCAGCACAGCAGTTTAGGTCCAAAATGGAGGGGTAATACACACAGAGTCCCAGCTGCAATAAAGGCAGGTTAGACAAACTGCATTTTACTTAACACTCTAACTGGTTTCAGGCAAACAGTTACGTCTTTCATTTTGGCTCCCTCTGCGCTCTTAGAGTGCAGAAATGGAGCGATTTCTCCACAGCTCAGGTGGGATTCAAGCATTAAATACACAGTCCCCCCAAACAAACTAATTAAGTCTGCAAGCAGATAGCTGTTAAAGAGACAGTATGTGGAGGCTCAAATAGCACTCACTTGGAACCACATTTAAACAGCTCAGAGGCCGAACACCACCCAGACTTGGAGCATTCAGGCAAGCTCCTGGAAGACTTTTGGGAACCCCCATTTGCAGGGGAGGGTTACACGTGTAAGGCAGGTCAAAGAGACAGGGACAGTTAGCAAAATAGGCCCTTGTGGGAGAGCATCCAGGGAGTAGTAGGTCAGTGTGACTAGGGGAAGGTAACGTAGAAGTGCTAGAGAGGGCAGATGAGAGTGGCAGTTTTGTCAAAGGAGAGAGCTATATATTAAGGGGGCTTGAAACAGGTGTATGGACTAGATGAGATAACAGCAGAGCAACTTTTTAAAGGCATAGTGCGAGTGTGCTAGGCTAACATCGAGTGGTAGGGAGTTCCACTGCTGGGGGCATGGAGGGCAAATGCACTGGCACCCTTTGTCATTTTGCATTTACGCACACTAAGAAGAGATTTGTCAGAAAAGCGCAGGCCATAGCTGGAGGATAGAGGAGTGAGCATCTCAACCAGTGCCATAGTGATCTGAGTCCTCATGATGTCCACAGTAGAGCACAGAGTGGGATCTGGTGGCACTGGGAGACAGCCAATTTAACTCAGAGTAGAGAAGGCAATGGTGTTTCAGTCTTGGAGAAGAAGATGCATACCTGCATGTATTCTTGTAGGTTACATCCCATTTATGGAGGTGCAATTTAGAGGAGGCAGCATAAGTAGCAGACCCACAGGTCAAAGCAGGCAGGAGATTACCCCTGGTGATAGCCAGCCTAGCTGATGGTGTTAGGGCATAGCTGGTCCTGTATGCAATGCCGAGTTTGGAGTTAACAGATTTACAGGTTAACTGCATGTGTTGGTCAAAGTTTAGGGATGGGTCCAGAGTTACTCCTAGGTATTTGAATGATGTGACAATGCCAATGAGTGAGCCATTGATGCAGGATACTTGGAAATTGTGTTGGCTGGATTTGAGCCTGTGGGTGGATCCAAATAGCATAGATTTGGTTTTGACTTCATTTAGAACAAGTTTATTGCACAATAGCCAGGTTTGTGTACGTTGGAAATCCATGGACAGACGTAGACTGACGTCAGTAATGTCCTTAGCACTGGTGTACAAGAATCTGTCATCAGCATAGAGCAAGGCAGAGGTGGAGGAGATGCCGGAGGAAATATTATTTATAAATATCAAGAATAGTAGAGGCCCTAGAATGGAACCTTGTGGTACCCCAATGTTCACAGTGGCTTGATCTGAGTAGGTCGAGTTGAATTTAACCACTTGGATTCTGTTAGATAGGTAGCTACAGAACCAGCTGGCTACATTCGTGGTGAATCCCATGGCTTTTAAGGTGTGAAGGAGAAGAGAGTGGTCCACCAGGTCAAAAGCATTGGTCGTATCAATGAAGACAGCCCCTGTTAGTAGGCTCAAGTCCATGGCATAGGTGGTGTTAGTTGTAAGTTTGAGTAAGGCTGTGGTTGTACTATGCCCTTTGCCAAAGGCATGCTGGGCACTTGATAAGAGGTTGTTTCTAAGGAGGAGTTCAATGGTTTGGTTGGCAACAATCTTTTCAAGAATTTTGCTTAGCACAGACAGGATGGCTGTAGGCCTGTAGTGTGATGGGTCCTTTTTGTCACCTTTCTTGAAAACAGGTGTGACTCTAGTGATCTTCCATATATCAGAGATGCAGCTTTGGCACAGGGAGAGGGTACAGATTTTGGCCAGAGGGACGACAATGAGTGCATCTGCTAGTTTCAGAACTTTGGGTTTGAGACTGTCAGAGCCTGTGGCAGTGCTATCCGAGATGGATCTAAGAAGATTAGTTACCTCCTTTTTTGTGACAGCCTTGAAATGGAAGGAGGAGGTAGCAGAGTCCTTGTGAGAAAAATCCAGGGGGTCCACACTATGTGTGGTAGAGAAGGAGGAGGTATACCCAGTTAGGTCTGTGAATTGCTTGTTGAAAAAGTTAGCAAATTGTCTGTGGGTTGTTCCAATGGATACCCTTCAATACCATGTCATTCCGAGTAGAGGAGTGAGAGGATCCCAAGAATGTTTTAATATGTGACCAGAATTTTTGGGGGTCTCCTGAAGAGTTATTCAACAGGGTTTTGCAGTAGGAGCTCTGCAATACTTATTTCCTTTTTGCAGTCAGTTCTTAGTCTCTTATAGGTGTTGTAGTCTTCTTGCCATTCAGAGGACTTAAAAAAGAACCAGCTCCTGTCTCTTATTTTGAGTTTGGCAAGGAGATCCTTTTTAGCCATCTAGTGTGTTTCCCTGTTATTCGGTGAGTAATGAGTGGGGAGTGGTGATTCTGTAAGGCAAGAAATTTGGTGATAAATATGTCAAGGGCAGACTGCACATCACGGGCATTGTAGAGATCATACCAGTTTGTGCTGGCCACATCATCTAGGAACTTTTGGGGATCGAGGTTGGCATAATTTCTGAAAGTGACAAAGCATGGTTTAGCATAGGGTGTGGCAGAAGATCCCCAGATGCAGTAGATAGGGGAGTGGTCAGTGACTGCATCAGCAAGAGTGTCAGCAGCATGGATATGATCAGTCCTGTTTGTTAGGATCCAGTCAATGGGCAAGCTTGTATTTGTGAGAGAGGCAGTCCTGATTGGCTGGCCAATTTGCTGGTGAAGGTTATGACTCTGAATTTTTGATAGTGAAGTGGCGTGGTTGTTTTCTAGTCAGTTAATGTTTACATCACCTATGATGATTACTTAGTTTTTGTCCGACAGTGTAGATGTCTGGTTAAGTAGCTCATCCAAGCCATGGTGGGCATTGTTAGGGGGGGTTGTAGGTACATACAATGTGTCATTTCTTGACCCCCAGAGTGAGGAGGGCATGTAACAATTCACAGTGTATTATGGGGTCAGCATCCAGTTCCGTAAGGTGAAGCTGAGCTTTAAAATATATACTGTAACCACACCACCACCTCTTTTGGAGTGTGGTCTATCATTCCTGAGGAAGTTGTAAGGGGGATGGAGCATCAAGTGTGGTGGGTAGGTAACTGGCTGGGTGGCAGGACACAGAGGGTGGTGGTAAATGGCTGTCACTCCACAGAGGGAAGAGTGACCAGTGGGTATCACAGGGATCAGTGCTGGGACCGGTCCTGTTCAACATCTTCATCAGTGACATTGCGCAGGACCTAGAAGGCAGAATTTCACTGTTCGCTGATGACACAAAGCTCTGTAACAGAGTAGACACACCAGAGGGTGTAGACAGAATGAGAAGGGACCTGCAGAAACTTGAAGAATGGTCAGGGTTTGGCAGTTGAAATTCAATGCAAAGAAGTGCAAGATAATGCATATGGGGCACAAAAACCTGGCACAAATATATCAGTTGGGGGGGAGGATATAGCATGCACCAAGCAGGAAAGAGATCTTGGGGTTATCATCTCTGATGACCTCAAGGTAGGGAAACAGTGTGACAAGGCAGCAGGTAAAGCAAATAGGATGCTGGGATGTATAGGCAGGGGCATCACCAGCAGGAAAAGGGAGGTCATAATTCCGCTATACAAGACACTAGTGAGGCCCCACCTGGAGTACAGTGTACAGTTCTGGAGACCATACCTACGTAAGGACATAGACAGGGTAGAGAAGGTTCAGAGGAGGGCAACAAAGATGGTGCATGGATTGCATCACAAGTCCTATGAAGACAGGTTGAAGGAACTGAACATGTACTCCCTGGAGGAGAGGAGGGAGAGAGGGGATATGATAGAGACATACAAGTATCTTACAGGGAGGAACAGGGTGCAGGAAAACACTATTTTTAAGCGAAAAAGATGTTCCAGGACTAGAGGGCATGGGATGAAGTTGGAGGGAGGACGATTCGGAGGAAACATGAGAAAGAATTTCTTCACAGAACGGGTGGTGGACAAGTGGAACACCCTGCCAGAGGAAGTGGTGGGGGCTGAAACAATCACAGGATTTAAGAATGCATGGGATAGACATAAAGGAATTCTGGAGGTCAGGGGTAAGGGGTAACAGACTTCTAGGAAAACAAACTGAACTTACAAGCTCAAATGGGCAGACTGGGTGGGCCATAGGCCCTTATCTGCCGACACTGTCTATGTATCTATGTATCGAGTCTGGGACTGCAGGTTTGAGCCATGTTTCGGATAGGCACAATAAGTCAGGCTTGTACAGGAATGTCCAGGCCTCAGGGTCAGCTAGGTTGTGTTCTAGGCTTCTAGTATTATGGTGGACGATGAGGAGACCTTTTGAGCCCCTGAGTAGTGGATCCGAATGTGAGAGATTATGAAGTGGCCCAGGATTTAATTCTACATCGCCAGATAAGAGGATGGTCAGGAGCAGCAGGTACCATAGCTTGCGGTGGAAATAAGGGGTGAGGAATAACTGATTTCCAAGGCACTTTTTTTGTATAATCATCAGTTAGGTAGAAAAGGCCATTTTTATGTTTGCTTGCACGCATGTGCAAGAAACATAGTGCCTTCATCGGAGATTTCGGAGGTGTGTCACCTCCTCCTCCAATTCAGGCACTATGCTGGCAGGCGCGGCCCCTGTAAGCCAATGCATTTTGGAGCTGTCTATGACACGCTCCAAAATGCAGTGGCATACAGTTGAAAGGGGGAGCTACGCTTGAGTGAGCAGCGATAAGAAGCTGCTCACGCAGCCCCCAGCCGCAGGCGCAGGTATTCCCCAAGACGCATATATATAGCCGAGGGGTGCCCAACCCATCGGCTGAACTGCGCTTGTTCTCCCCATCCCTCCCATTGTTGATGCCATGCTGGGAGCCCACCCAGCATGGCACTCCATTATGTTGCCGGCGGGGTGCCCAACTTCTGTCGGCTGAACGCCGCCTCCCTCTAAAACTTGTGCTACGCTGGGGAGCCCACCCAGCGTGGGCAAACAGTCCCGCCTTTTTTTATTTTTGTCGACAGGGTGTCCCCGTCAGCTGAACGCCCCCAAAGTCCTGGTGCCACGCTGGGAGCCCACCCCAGTGTGGCAAGCGGTCCCACAACGCCTTTTTTTGTTTTAACCTGTAAACAAAACGGCCTCCCGCGCCGCTCCTAACCCCTCCCACAACCTGCACCCACCCACTGCGCACTCCAGCCTCCCCACACCCCCTCACCCCATACTTACCTCCAGACTCCGCGCGACAATCTTCGGTGGACCGGGAACACGTCTGCACTCTTCAAAGCCGACCGCGAACTGAGGAAATGCCGGTAAGCTGTATAATGGGCTAGATAAGAGGGGTTCAACTTTATTGCATATCTCAGGCATTTTGGGAATTTTGTGCATTTCAACATGGGGTTTTGGATCCTTCATGAATGATAACACTGTCATGGTGTTATTCGGCCTCGGCGGGTGATTTCGCCGCAGTGACCGCGCAGTGATCTGTGAAATCACCCTTGCGACTGAATACCACCATGACAGTGACATCATTCATGAGAAGGGGCCCAAAACCCCATGTTGAAAATTTGGTGCCAGAATTCCAAAATGACTGTTTAACGACTGCGGCGCTATGCAGTTCCTACGCAGGTCGTAAGTTCGCAAAATTTCAATATTTTCACTCCAGAATTTCAACATTGCCATTTCACCACACTGTCTTATGAGCAGTACAGCTGTCATTTTCACATCTCACCCAAAATGTGTTTCCACCCTTGTAGCGCAGAATGGCGCAGTCGGTGTGCGAAATCAATGTACAGGACAAATTAAGAAAATCACAGTGACACTGTTCATGAGCAGAGGTCTTGAAATGGCTATGTTGAAAATTTGGTGAAAAAATTCCTAAAAATGACTGTTTTACGAGCTGCATTGCGCAGTTCCTACGCACGCCATAGGTTTTGCGATTTTGAATATTTCACCCAGATTTTCAATATTGCCATTTTTCCACACCTTCTTATGAGTAGTACAGCTGTCATTTTCATCTCACCCAAAACGTATCACTTTCATGAAGCATAATGGCGCAGTCGCGCAGCGAACTCAGTGTATGGGACACATTAAGAAAATCACAGTGTCACTGTTCATGAGCAGAGATCTTAAAATGGCAATGTTGAAAATTTGGTGACAGAATTCCTAAAAATGACTGTTTCACGAGTGTCGTTGCACAGTTCCCACTTCGCTAGTGGGTTTGCGAATTTTCAATATTTCCACTCCAGATTTCCAACATTGCCATTTTTCCACACCTCCTTATGAGCAGTACAGCTGTCATTTTTCACATCCTGCCCAAACGCAGTCTCGCACATGTAGCGACAATGGCGCAGTCGTGAAAACTCAATGTATGGGACACATTAACAAAACCACAGTGACACTGTTCATGAGCAGAGGTCTTAAATGGCTATGTTGAAAACTTGGTGAAAAATGCTCTAAAATGACTTTTACGAAGGCAGTGCTGTACAGTTCCTATGCATGCTCGTAAGTTTGCAGATTTAATATTTTATTTAGATTTTCAACATGTCCATTTTATTAACTTCCTTATGAACAGTCCAGCTGCAATTTTTCATATGTCACCAAAATGTGTTATCGCACATGTAGCGCATAATGGTGCTGTTGGTGTGCGAAAGCAATGTTTAGGACAGATTAAGAAAATCACAGTTACACTGTTCATGAGCAGAGGTCTTAAAATGGCTATGTTGAAAATTTGGTGACAAAAGTCCATAAATGACTGTGTTACGAGTGAGCATTGTGCAGTTTCCACGCATCCTCATTAGTTCATGACTTAGTAATATTTTCAGTCCAGATTTTCACTAGTGGCATTTTTCAACACTTCCTTATGAACAGTACAGCTGCCATTTTTCACAACATGGCCGAAGTGTGTTTTCACACTTTCAGTGCAGAGATGCGTGGTCGCTGTGGGAAATCATTGTTCAGCACAGATAAAGAAAATCACAGTGACACTGTTCATGATCGGAGGCACCAAAATGCCTGAGTTGACAATCTGCTATAAAATATCCCCAACCTACTTATATAACGGTAAGTAAAATAGTTTTTATGTACGCCGTGATTTCACCATTTTTTAAATATTTTACTACACATTTGCAACATAGCCATTTTTACACCTCCCATGAAAGAGTACAGCTGTCATTTTTACAGCCTGTTTGAATATTTTGCACCTGTGGTAGCTAAATCCTGTAGTCACTGTGCATAAGCAGCTGCTACTAAACTGATATTCCCTGTTCATGAGGTGGGGTCACAAACAAACATGTTGAAAATTTGGAGTTAAAATACCAACGAATGCCTGAGGTATTAGGCTTTTCAACTAATCGCCCAACCCTCTAGAGAATGACAGGAATCAGGGGTGTGACTTGGGATTCTTGCCTGTGATCTCATACCATTCCACACCCTGCAGTCACTGAGAGGCATCGGGTATGCCTTGGACTCTTCGGCCCCAACTTCCACCCCTATTCTTCTATATCGCACCTATCTCACCGTATTTCTCAATGAAATGGGAAACGATAAGGGCCAAAGACCCCAAGGAACAAGTCACACTTGTCAGTCTCTGCAGAGTGGGGTGTGGTGAAATGGCGTGGCCGTTATGCCTGACGACCCAAATGCACACCCCGATGCCTGTCACTCTCTGCAGGGTGGTGGTGGGGTTGGCTTCAGTTCAATACTTCACTGCCATTCCTATTACGCAGCTCTGTAACTTCTACACTACCACTGCCAATGCCAGCAAGCAAACATTCGGCATTGACAAATGCTTGTTTTATTAGCAATGGAATCAGGTCTGTTTGTATAACTTTTAGTTGTGGAGATTGGAGAACTGGTAATTCTCTGTACAGGGGAATGATGCGAGTGGACCAAAGTTCGCACAATCAGATCTGTTTACAGTGAGGCATAGCAGCAGAACCACTGAGTATAAGAGGACCAGGTGTGATAGGCTGCCCATGATGACAGAGCTCATTTAGCACAGCATTTGTGTTCACCAGGAAGGGGTTTACTGGTTAGGTCGATGTCAAATCACCGAAGGAAAACTACAGAACTTTTCTTAGGTGTCAGTTTGTTAGTGGAGCACAGGGTAGAAACTGCCATATTTTTGTCAGCTTGAGAGCAAATGGGGGCCCCTAGTGGTCGTGGATAGTAAGGGACCAATGGGAAATCAGATACTTAGTCGTCTGACCATGACAGTCTCTATGTAAGAAAAGGTCCACCCAGGGTGGGTGAGGTAGGGGAGGCGGACCTACAGCTTAGTCTGGATGAACCAGCAGGTGGCTCAAGGCAGCAGTCCAGGGAGGATCCCCCCCCCCAGTCATACTTACTGCCTTCTCACATTGCTTGCTTACCTTTAGGTCATCTGATATAACTACCCCCAGGTCCATTTCCATTTTCGTTGTTGTTAATATCTCCCTCCCCCCCATTGTGTACTCTTCCCCTGGGTTTTTGTTTCCCAGGTGCATTACTTTGCACTTCTTTGCATTGAATCTAAGCTGCCATACTTTTGATCATTCTTCCAACCTTGCCAAGTCCCTTCTCATCCCTTCCACCCCCCTTGTGTATCAACCCTGTTGCAGATCTTTGTGTCGTCTGCAAAGAGGCAGACGTTTCCTTCCAGTCCCTATGCAGTGTCACTTATAAAGACATTAAAAAGGACCAGACCCAGTACTGAACCCTGCGGTACCCTACTTGTAACCCCCCTTTCTTTGGAGTGGACTCAGTTTACTATTACCCACTGTGTCCTGTTGTCCAGCCATTTTTTAACCCAGCCTACCACCCTGGGACCCACTCCCAGGCTGGCTAATTTGTTTATTAATCTTTTGTGCGGGACTATGTCAAATGCCTTGCTAAAGTCTAGGTAGGCCATGTCCACAGCCCCTCCCTGGTCTACTGCTTTGGTCACCCAGTCAAAGAAATCAATTAGATTCATCTGACATGACCTTCCCGCTGTGAATCCATGCAGCCTTGGGTTCTGTGCCCCACTGGCCTCTAGGTATTCAACAATTCTTTTTTTCAGAAGTGATTCCATAATTTTCCCTACCACTGAGGTCAAGCTAACAGGTCTGTAGTTTACTGCCTCTGCTTTGCTCCCACTTTTGTGAAGGGGAATCACATCCGCCCTCCTCCAGTCCTTACGTGCCACACCATCCTCCCACGGTTTGTTAAAAAGGATAGTCAGTGGTGTCACTAGTCTCCCCTTTAGTTCTTTTAGAATTCATTGATGAATCCCATCAGGACCCATTGCTTTGTCCACCTTCAGTTTTAGGATTTCTTTCAGAACACTTTCTTCTGTGAAAGGACTGGTGTCGACCCCACTATCCAGAGTGCTTCTATTGATTGGATTAGGTACCTCCCCCTCCTCTTCTTTTGTGAGTACTGAGCAGAAGTATTCATTCAGTATCCCTGCTTTTTCACTGTCCCTCTCTGCCCACCCACCCTCCTCTTTATTAAGCCTCACTATCCCTCCCTTGGTCTTTCTTCACTCCCTAATGTACCTATAAAAGGTTTTATCCCCCTTCTTAACTGAGTTGGCTATCTTTTCCTCAGTTTGGGCCTTTGCTATTCTGACTGCCTTCCCCGCTACCTTCTGCTTTAACTGGTAAAGTTCTCTGTCCTGCTCCTTCGGTGTTTCCCTATACTTCCTGAATGCTATCTTTTTCTCCCTACCTTCTCCACCTCTTTTGAGAACCATAGTGTTTTTTCTTTCATTTTGATTTGTTTATTTGCTTGATAAATCCTTGATCTCCTCTTACTTCATACTTCCTTAACATTAGGAACACCCCCAAACAGTGCAACCACTCATGATTCAATAGTCTCTTCTCCTCCAACTGCATCATGAGTGGCTAGACTGTGTCAGGGCTGTTCACAATATGAACATACATACGAACTTACAAAGAAGCCAGCAGAAGAAGGCCATTTGGTCTATCAAGTCTGCTCATATTGCAGGGTCCACAGCTTGAGCTATGTCCCTGTCCTCCCTTCCCACTCCTTCCATCCTCCCTACTCATGAGCCTTACCTTCCCCCAATGCCTATCTCAATCTCTCTTAAAGCTGACCACTGTCTTCAACAAGATGACCTCTTCTGGCAGAGCATTCCAAGTGTCTATTACCCTCTCTGAGAAGAAGTGCTTCCTGACATCCCTCCTAAATCTCCCACCCCCCAGCTTAATACTGTGCCCCCTCATGCTATGGTTGCCAGTTAGCTTAAAGAGATTCTCCTTATCAACCTTATTTATCCCTTTCAAGTACTTGAAGGTCCCAATCATTTATTTATTTACTGAATTTTGTTGACCCAGTAGGCCTACTGGGACTAGAAGTCCCTTTTTCAGGGGCGACTGGGGAGAGGGGAAGATACAGATGGTAAGAAAATGAGACTGAACCAGATTAAGCTGTTGGTGGTATTTTTAGTGAATGGGGGAAATTTGGCCAGGACACCGGGGAAATCCCCTAATCTTTTCAATAAGTGCCATGGGATCTTTAATATCTACCTGAACTACCACCAATCCAGGCAGATGGGACCTCGGTTTAACATCTCATCTGAAAGATGACACTCAGAAGTGCAGCACCCCCTCGTGCTGCCCTACAGTGTCAGCACTAGGATATTAACCCAAGTGTCAGATGTGGGAATGGGAACCCACAGCCCTCTAATCTCCCGGCCTCAGAGGCGAGTGTGCCACCTACTGAGCCACTGACACTGCATGAAATGAGAGGATGCTGTGTGGATTCAAACCCACAACTTCTTGCTTATGAGGCTGTAGACCTTCCCACTATGCCACAAAGCTGGCACAAGTCATGTGTTTTCTCACTCCCCCCCCACCGGGAGTACATGTTCAGTGCCCTCAACCTCTCCTCGTATGTCTTACCCTACAAGTCCAGGAAAGATGCAGTGGGAGTTGATCAAGGACTGTAAACAAATATGTTTTTTTTGTGGCAACATCAGTATTGTGGGCAGTCTGTTTTTCACTTTTAAAAAATGTAAAATGAAACACAATCAAACTGTCAACTTCATCAGCAAATTCTACAGAATGTGAACAATCATAAAATGGGGGATTTAAAATGGAACACGTTGAGCCTAAGGGGAGTTGACAGTGTCTCTTTAAGTGTGAGTATTTAATTGGTTGTTGGGTTGATGAAATCCATTCAGGTTTCAATTCCCACTTTATTCCAACCATCACTATTTATTTGCCTTTCTTCAAATTTCATCAGAGGATTTTTCCAGTGCAGGATATATTTTTGAGAGAATGTTTTTCATTTTGTGGTTTTAGTGATACGCTTACAAGTCTAAAAGGGCTCCGCTGCTCCTAACAGTACTAAGACGTGGCTGGACAGGATTTACACTTTGTGAGCAAAAGAAAACATTTTTACATGCTGTTTATTGTGTTAAAATAGATTGTATCTGGTTGTTCCTGCCTGCTTTTGCCCTGACAAATAACCAGACCTGGCATCTCAGAATCCACCACAGCTCATGTCAGAGCTGGCTGTTCAGAGTCCAGAGATTCAGTAACCTGCAATTCAAGTTAGGTCTTTTAAAAGCTCTGAACAGCTATTTGGTGGTCATATTGTCCTTTCAGGGCTATGTACAGTTACAGATTAAAACCAGTGACAATAAGTACACCAACTAGTTGTGCTGGAGGACATTGTGACAGTAGTGTCAGGATTTCTTTAGGACTCATTCCACAAAGACAACGCAGATAAGTGTGAACCATACATATCTGGGGTGCATTGACCATCACCATCAGGAGCCAGCATGCTTGCTGGCATTTCACATTCCTCAACCCCCCAGTAGCCATGCACAGAGTGCTGTATGGAGGGACTGGGTGGATTCTGGGGAGGAGTCATTCATAGAGTGCTGTGCAGAGGGGCCAGGATGGGTTCTGAGGTGGTGCCATCCACAGAGTGCTGTGAGGTGGGGCCAGGGTGGGTTTCCAGTTGTTGCCATGCACAGAGTGCTGTGTGGAGGGGTCAGGTGGGTTTCAAGGAGGTGCTATGCACTGAGTGCTGTACACAGGGCCCGGGGTGGGTTCTGAGGTGGTGCCATGCACAGAGAGCTGTATGATGGGGTCAGGTTCGGTTTGGAGGTGGTACTATACACAGAGTGCTATGCAGAGGGGCCAGGATGGAGTCCAAGGTGGTGCCATGCACAGAGTGCTGTGTGGTTGGGCCAGAGTGGGTTCAAAGGTGGGGCCATACACAGACTTCTATGCAGAGGAGCTGGGGTTGGTTCCAAGGTAGTGCCATACACAGAGTACTGTGTTGTGGGGCTGGAGTGAGTTCCAAGGTGGTGCCATGCACAGAGTGCTGTGTGCAGGAGCTGGGTTGGGTTCCGAGGTGGGGCCATGCACACAGAACTGTACAGAAGGGCCAAAGTGGGTTCTGAGGTGATGCCATGCACAGAGTGCTGTGCTAAGGGGCCGGGGTGGGTTCTGAGATGGTGCCACGCACAGAGTGCTGTGTGATGGGGCCAGAGTAGGTTCAAGGTGGTGCCATGCACAGAGTGCTATACAGAAGGGCTGGAGTGGGTTCTGAGGTGGTGCCATGCACAGAGTGCTGTGTCAAGGGATCAGGTTGAGTTCCATGGTGGTGCCATGCACAGAGTGCTGTGTAAAGGGGCCGGGGTGGGTTCTGAGGTGGTGCCATACACAGAGTGCTGTGTGGGGGGCCAAGCTAGGTCCTGAGGTGACTTCTGAGGTGTTGCCATGCACAGAGGGCTGTACAGAGAGGCCAAAGTGGGTTCTGAGATAGTGCCATGCACAGAGTGTTGTGCAGAGGGAGAATGGTGGATTCCAAGGTGGTGCCATGCACAGAGTGCTGTGTGGTAGGGTCAGAGTGGGTTCAAAGGTGGAGCCATGTACAGACTTCTATGCAGAGGGGACAGGGTGAGTTCCAAGGTGGTGCCATACACAGAGTGCTGTGTGGTGGGGCAGGAGTGAGTTCAAGGTGGTGCCATGCACATAGTGCTGTACCGTAGGACTGGGGTTGGGTCTGAGGTGATACCATGCACAGATTGCTGTGCAGAGGGACTGGGGTGGGTTTTGAGGTGGTGCTATGCACAGAGTGCTGTGCTGAGGGGCCAGAGCAGGTTTTGAGATGGTGCCATGCACAGAATGCTGTGCAGAGGGGCTGGGGTGGGTTTATGCACAGAGTGCTGTGTAGAGGGGCCAAGTTGGGTTCCACAGTGGAGCTATGCACATAGTGCTATACAGAGGAGCTGAACTGGGTTTTGAGATGATGCCATGCACAGAGTGCTGTGCAGAGGGGCTGGGGTGGGTTTTGAGGTGATGAGGTGGTGTTCAGTTCTGGAGGCCACATCTCCATAAGGACATAGACAGGGTGGAGGAAGTTCAAAGAAGGGCAACAAAGATGGTGCAGGGCCTGCACCAAAAATCCTATAAGGAGAGGCTGGGACACCTCAATATGTTTACTCTGGAGGAGGGGGAAATATGATAGAAACCTACAGATATCTAAAGGGCATAAATAGGGTACCAGAGGGTAGCATCTTTCAGAAAAGATGTTCAAGAACAAAGAGGCATGACACGATGTTTGAAGGGGATAGACTAAGGGATAACGTGAGGAAAATCTTCATGGAAAAGATGGTGGATGCATGGAACAGACTCCCAGTGGAGGCGGTGGGGGCAAACACAGTGGAGGAATGAAAAAATGCATGGGGCAGGCATAGGGGAACCCTAGTGATATGAATGAGAAGGAAAAACCGGAGATCAAGTAGGGTCTGTGGCTTCTGCAGTAGATAGGGAACATGGGCAGACTGGATGAGCCTAGCAGTCCTTATCGGCCGTCAATTTCTATGTTTCTATGTTTCAATGCACAGAGTGCTGTGCGGAGGGGCCGGGATGGTTTCCGAGATTGGGCCATGTACAGAGTGCTATGTAGAGGGGCTGGGTTCCAAGGTGGTGTTAAGGGAGCAAAGGGAGGCAAGGAAAGTGGTCAGGCGTGCCAAGGCAAGGACAGAAGAGGAGAAGACAGCAAAGGAGGTTAAGAAAGGAGACAAGACCTTTTATAGATACATAAGTGAAAGAAGGAAGACCCAAGGGGAGGGATATTGTTAGGCTAAAAGGGGAGGAAGGCAAGGGGGTGGAAGGTGACCTGGAAAAAGCATCAATCCTGAACAAATATTTCTGTTCAGTTTTCACAGTGGAAGTGGAAGGAAAGGGACCACAGCTAAGACTCAGGACTGATGTGGAGGTGAACAGCAGTCCATTTACAGAGGAGACAGTCCTAAAGGAACTCACCAGACTAAAAGTGGACAAGGCAATGGGACCAGACTGGATACATCCTAGGGTATTAAAGGAGTTAAGGGAGATACTGGCTGCACCACTGACATCACTATTCAATGAGTCACTGGAAATGGGGGAGGTTCCAGAGGACTGGAGGAGGGCCAGTATAGTCCCTTTCCACAAGAGTGGGAGCAGAGAAGTGACGGGTAACTATAGACCTGTCAGTCTAACCTCAGTGGTGGGGAAAATAATGGAATCCCTGCTAAAAGAAAGGATAGTGGAACACTTTTAAAGCCAGTGGAGCACAGGATCTGAGGCAGCACAGATTCACATCAGGAAAGTCATGTCAGACAAATCTGATAGATTTCTTTGACTGGGTGACCAGGGAAGTGGATCAGGGAGGAGCAGTGGATGTAGTCTACCTTGACTTCAGCAAGGTGTTCAACACTATTCTACATAGGAGACTGGTGAACAAGTTGGGTAGCCTGGGACTGGGTCACAAGATGGTGAACTGGGTTAGAAATTGGTTGAGGGATAGGACACAGAGGGTGGTGGTAAACTGAGCTAAATCCGGGGTAGGGATGACAACTGGGGTGCCACAGGGATCAGTTCTCGGGCCAGTACTGTTCAATATCTTCATCAGTGACATTGCTGAGGGGTTGAAGGTAGGTAAGGTAGGTAAAATTTTTATTTTTATAAAGGATATCACATGTCGTTAGGGATGAAATCCCTGTTTGTAAGACAAGTCACGTTTGGCTACATGAAAGTAAGAATCATACAGTGTGTTACGAATACTAGGATTTTTAGAACATTCCCTATGCACTATACAAAATATATGATATCAAACTATCAAATACAATAAGCAACAAATACAAAATGTACAAAAGTACTAACAGGCCTAAATACATTAAGTTATAAAAATTTCTATAAAGGCAGAAAAATTGGTTGAGGGATAGGACACAGAGGGTGGTGGTGAAGGGGAAGTTATGCCTCTTTGCAGATGACACAAAGATCTGTAATAGGATAGACAGCCCGGGAAGGGTGGAGAAAATGAAAAGCAATCTAGCTAAGCTGGAGGAATGGTCCAGAGTGTGGCAGCTGAGATTCAATGCAAAAAAGTACAAAGCCATTCACTTGGGACACAGAAACCCAGGGGAAGATTACATGATGGGGGGTGTTGTTAGAGACCACACAACAGGAAAGAGATCTAGGGGGTGATCATATCTGGTGACCTAAAGTTAGCCAAGCAATGTGCCAAGGCGGTGGGGAGAGCCAATGGGATGCTGGGGTGCATAGGGAGAGGTATCACCAGCAGAAGGAAGGAGGTGGTAATGCCACTGTACATGTCATTGGTGAGGCCTCATTCGTAGTACTGCATCCAGTTCTGGAAGACATGGATAAGGTGGAGGCAGTTCAAAGAAGGGCAACAAAAATGGTGCAGAGCCTTCACCAGAGATCATACGAGGAAAGACTGGAGAAACTCAACATGTATACCATGGAGGAGAAAGAGGGGCGACATGATTGAGACTGTCAAGTACCTAAATGGAATTAATAAGGTACAGGAGGGCAGCATCTTTCAGATGAAAAGATGCTCTAGAAATTATTTTATTGATTTATTTATTGAAAAGTTTGATCAGGAAGGAACACTGAACAATCAAATTTGCTCATCTCCCAGTGCATCCTGGGGGAGAGGGGATGGGAGCGACAACATACAGTGCAATACAAACACCAAGGGCAAGAAACATCAGTACATTATAATACATACAACACAAATTGGAGAATACAGATGAAGTTCTTAACTATTCATTATACAGCAAATGAATAACAGTAGCAGTCAGGTAAGGGAGACAGAGAACAATAACTATTTTGACATTTGTTGACTATATGTACATGTTCATTACATACACAATATCTTGTACAATCTTATAGAAGTGCTTAAGCAGGGTTATCATTTAATTCACTTAGGAAAGGCCGTGAAGTCTAACTCAATTGGAAGGAGAGGACCAGTAATGTCTTCATAGGCAAAAGAAGATAAATAGAGGACTGGTAGTGAGCTGAAGGTGGGAGAACTTAAAGCATTTAGAAGCAGGATCAGTTGGGAGAAGTTGTGCAGGAATGAAGAGAGGGGGGGACAAGGAGTGTCCAATCTGAAGAGGCAGTTGGTTCCATAGTTTAGGGAAGCAGTACAAGAACGTTGACTGCCCAGCTGAGGTGGATCGGTGAGGGACTGCCATAGTGAGTATCGTAGGATCTAAGGGAGTGGGGGGTGGTAAGAGAGGAGGAGAGGTAGGGTGGGAGGGACCTGAACCAACATTTAGAAATAAATTTGGTGCTGTGGGAGAGGTGTCTGTTTTCAAGTGAAGGAAAAGCAAGAGAATGGTAGAGGTCATAGTGGTGAAAGTGTGTGTGGAGGGGCTGGGGGAATCCAGAGCAAAGCGGCACAAGGAGTTGAAGAGAGTATCCAATCTAGTTAGGGAGGTCTTGGGAGCAGCACTGTAGACTACATCACAGTAGTCAAAAATGGGGAGAATCATTTTCTGGACAAGTTCATGCTAGCTGGTAGAGGTAAACAACTGCGGTTCCTGTACAAGGTGTCTAACTTGGGGCACAGTTTTTTGAGGATGGCATCCACATGTCCAGAAAAGTTAAGGTGTTGGTCGCACAAACCCCAAAGTATCTGAAAGAGGTGGTGTCCTCTAGAGTAGTCCCATCAATGGTGTGGAAGAAGTGCATGGAGGGTAACCTAGAGAGTCTCCTCCTAGTACCAAAGGTCATGGAGATGGTCTTCTTGGCATTTAGAAAGAGGTGATGTGAGTAAACCCAGTGCTGAACCTTATCAAAGTCATACTGGAGTCTGGTTGCTACATCAGTGGGAGACTGGCCTGAGGTAAACAGGACAGTGTCATCAGCATACATAGGGATGGAGGATAAGGTGCATACTGAGGGAAGGTAATTTAGAAAAATGGAGAATAGTATGGGTCCTAACACTGATCCCTGTGGGACACCAGTGTTAATTGGGAGAGGAGGGGATATAGTCAGCAATTCTGATTGTGTCCTTCTTATAAGATAGGCTCTGAACCAGTTTGTGGCAGTTAGATAGGCCAGCTGAAGTGAAATTAATTAGCAGAAGGGGGTGGAAGACCGTGTCGAAAGCTTTAGTGAGGTCAACAAAAATAGCGGATGTGATATGGCCACTGTCCATCCCTGAGAGAATGGAATCCGTGAGCCTAAGTAAGGAGGTAATGGTGGAATTATACTTCTGGAAACCAGATTCAAAAGGTGTGAAGAAGCACGATTCAGAGAGAAAAGAGGAGAGTTGGGAGAGGATCATATGCTCCTGTAGCCTGGCAAGGATAGGGAGAAGAGATACATGACAACAGTTCCCAGGTGAGGAGGGGTCGCCTCCCTTAGGTAGCGGCAGGACAATAGCATACTTCCAGGTGGTTGGGACAGAAGCAGAAGAGAAAGAGATTTAGTAGGTCAGATAGCGGTGAGGAGATTGCAGGGGTAGATAGGTATAGGAGCTTAAGATCGAGCCCATCTGGTGAGCTGCCTTTTGAGGGGTTGAGTGCAAGGAGAGCTGCAAAGTGTCAGCAGGAAAGACATTGGAGAAGGAGAAAGAGTCAGGTATGGAAGAAATATTTGATTTAGTGCAAGAGGAGGATGAGAGAGGCGATGCGAGAAGGGAGGGAGGGCAGAGGCACAGGAGGTAAAACAGGCATTAAATTCAGAGGCAACAGTAGGGGGTCAGATATTAAAGAGTTATTTAATTTGAGGAGTGGGGTAGGTGGATTTGAAGGGGGGGGGACAGAGCAATTCCTACTTTCCAGAATTTAGAAGGATTGTTTGTTTGTTTGGAATGTAGATCTGAAATAGTCAGCCTTGGCCAACCTGATAACCTTGGTACATGAGTTTCGAAGTGTACCGTACAGTTGCAAATCGCTAGATGCATCTTAGAGGCTTTGTGAGCCTTCCAAGCCTGGTCACAAGCACGTTGGCAGGCCAGCAATTCTGGCCTGAGCATGGGAAGGTGATTTCCATGAACTCTGGAGTGCCTGACTAGGGTATGTTGGTTCCAGGTGTGGAGGAATTTATCTTAGAAATAGTCCAGGGTTTCATCAAATGAGTTTGCTGTGCAGACAGGAGACCAATCAGTGTGCACTAGGTCATGAAGGAGGTGGGTAAGGTCCAGGGATTTATATGATCTAGTTAGTAAGATTTTGTGAGGAGCCTTGGGTCTGTGTATTTTGCGAATCAGATAGATTATGTGGTGATCACTTAAAGCATCTGTAAGTACGCCAGATTGAATGACCCTATGTGGATGGGAAGTGAGGGCCTAGTCAATAAGTGAATGATTTTGAGTTTTGGGACTCAAACCGGGTTGGTTTCTGTATCAGTTATGATAAGTTCAGAGCAGCTATGTCATTTCAGGCTTTACTTATGGCAGAGGACAACCAGCTTTGATTGAAGTCCCCCATAACATAGATAACATTCTCCTGATGAGGTGTGGGAGATGATGGTTGTTATGAGATCAGTGGCAATAGAAGTAGGAAGGCCAGGGCAGCAGTAAACCCCAGCCACAAAGATGAGGACAGAGAAAGGGAGGGATAGCCTTATGAGTGCCTCATAAGCTGATGGAAGGGATGTCAATAGGATAGTCATATAATGGATTGTAGAGGAGATGTACATCGCCACTCCTCCACACCCCTTCCTGCATGGTCTTGTCATGAGAGGGCAAAGCTGGGGATAGAGATGGATGTGTCAGATATTTTAGTATTGAGCCAGGACTCAGTAAAGATTAGTATGTCCGGGGCGAGAGATACAGTGAGTGGTAGTAGCAGGTCAATTTTCGGTAGGAGACTTCTTATATTAAGATGGAGAAATTTAAGTCCACGAGGGAGGTCAGAAAAGTTGGAGGGAGAAGGGCCAGGATTAGGATTCATATATCCAGAACTTATAGGTAGTAAAGTAATGATGAGATAGTGAAGCTTTGAACTCTTATACCAAGGATGAGCTGAGAGTGGGTGTAATTTTGAGGGGGGGGGATGAGAGGGGGTTAAGAAAAAGTTACTTACCATAGTAACTTTGTTTCTCCCAGGGGATACATCAATATTCCTAACTCTTCTGCAGTGTGCCTTTAAGGTAGATCTGCCCAGAGATAGGAACGTTATGCAAATGATAGAATCATTGGCATGAGCCACTTTTCAAATGCTGCCATCTATCAACTGCCTACATTCTAACCCTTCAGATTTCTTGGATGCCTGGAAGGCCAGGGCCCAATATTACAGTAATAGAAACAATTAAAATAAATTCCCACAACCAGCCTCCAACTGGAGAGACAAATATAACAATATCAATATATATATGTAATTTAAACAACACACAATCCCAATGTCAGAATCACCTGAAAAGGAGAAGAAACCAAAGAACAAAGTTCTAGCATAAAACAATGTGTCATACATACCCAGGGTACAGTATGGAATGCAGAGGCCACTGGTTCTTATAGGGGAGGCAGGGTAGGAGAGTTATGAATATTGGAGTATCCCCTGGGAGAAACAAGGTTACTATGGTCAGTAACTTTTTCTTCTTACCCCAGGAATACTCCAATATTCCTAACACTTCTGCAGACTAAGAAGCAGTACCCTTCAGAGACGGGATGAACCTATTTTGGAAACCGGCTCTGCAGGACAGCTGTACCAAGCCTGGCACCAGCCCTAGCCTGCATGTCCAAGCTGTAATGCTTGAAAAATGTGTGCACTGTTCGCCAGGTAGCTGCTTTCCAGATATCCACCAGGGGGACATCCCTAGTAGCTGCCAAAGTGGCAGCTGTCCCTCTTGTGGAATGGGCTGTGAGCCCTGCTGGAGCCTCTTTGCCCACCTTTAAGTAACAAAACTGGATACACTGAACAATCCAGCGAGAAATTTACCTTTTAGATGCAGGATTACCCTTTCCCACATCCCCATAAGTGAGGAAGAGCTGTGTCCTGTCTTGTCTATGGGGCTTGGTAACTGTCATGTAATAGCTTAAAGCTCTCTTGACATCCAGGTTATGTAGCCTACATTCACCAGAAGAATGCTCAGTGAAAAACACTGGCAGAGTGATAGACTGGTTCAAATGAAAGTCTGAAACCACCTTGGAGAGGAATTTCCTATTGGTCTGTAGAACTCCCTTGTCTTTGTGAAAGGAAATGTAGTCCTTTTCAGTGCATATTGCCTGCAATTCACTGATTCGTCTAGCTGAAGTGATGGCCACTAAAAACATTGTTTTCCATGTGACATACTTCAGAGGTGCTGAGAACATGGGCTCAAAGGGAAGGGCCATGAATTGAGCAATGCAAATGTTAAGATCCCACGCTGAAACTGGTTCCCTAACTGGTGGGTACATATGGGAAAGGCCTTTGAAGAACCTTTTAAACATGGGGTTCAATGCCAGAGAGACAGCCTTACCTGCTGAGGTATAAGCAGAGACTGAAGCCAAATCAACCTTTAATGTAGAAGGCTGCAAGCCCAATGCATGCAGATAAACTAAATAGTCGAACACCAGTGGCACTCCTGCCTGTGCTGGCACTATATCCCTGCTGGAGCACCAGATAGAAAACCTTTTCCACTTTGCAGCATAGTTTTTCTTAGTAGAGGGTTTCCTATACCCTCTCAAAACATCCATGATCCCTTCAGAGAGGTGCAAACCTGCGTATTCTAAGTCTTCAAGAACCAAGCCTTGAGCCTGAGAGAGAGACTTGATATTCGGATATAGGATCCTCCCTTGGTTGGAGGTCAAAAGATTGTGGCTCCTGGTGAGGTGTATTGGTTTGTCCACTAACATGGACAACAGCAGGGGGTACCATGGCTGTGTGGGCCAGTCTGGGGCTATCAAAATCATTGTGGCTGGTTGAAGCCTGATTTTTAACGATACCCTATACACTAGAGGAGATGAAGGGAATGCATACAGGAATTTCCCTGACAACTCCAGAATGATAGCATCCAGAGGGACTGATCCCACTGCTGGAGGTCTGCAACAGAACTGAGGTAGGTGGTGACTTTGATGTGAAGCAAAAACATTTATCTCTGGAGTATCCCAACTCCTGAATAGGGTCTGCACCACCTGCCTGTTCAGTGACCATTCATGGTGGGCTTGACTGATTCAACTTAGAGCATCTGCCAGGAGGACATTGTACTTGCCTGGCAGGTGAATAGCCTGTAGAGAGGATCCCAGAGAATATGCCAGGGTCCAAATTCACATTGCTTCTGTGCAGAGAATGCTTGACCTTGTTCCTCCTTGCTTGTTTATGTAGCATACGATGGTAGTGTTGTCTGTTCTGACTTGCACTACCTTTCCCTGTAACAATAGTGTGAAAGCTTGTATTGCCAGAAATACTGCCCTGAGCTCTAATAGAGTGATGTGAAGAAGAGTCTCTGCACTTGACCAAGTGCCCTGCGCAGTGTGCTCTGTTAGATGATCCCCCCCCCCACCATCCTAAAAGGGATGCATCTGTTGTGAGAATCACTGATGGAAGCTCTCTTTGAAAGGGAATCTCTTCTCTGAGGTTGGCTTCCTCCTTCCACCACTGGAGGGCCTGGATAAAAGTTTTTGTTACAGGAACGAGTTTTGAAAGAGAATCTGTCCTTTGACACCAATGAGCCCATAAGTAAAACTGGATGTCCCTCATCTGAAACCTGGAGCCCAGGACTGTGCCTGTGGCAGCTGCCATGTGCCCCAGAAGTTGAAGAAATTGCCTTGCAGGTCTTGGAACATTTAACTTGAAAGAACCTGCCAGCTGCAGGATGCTTTTTACTCTGTCCCTGGGTAGAAACGCTCTGCCTACTTTGGCATTCAATTTTGCTCCTATGAACTGCAGAATTTGAGAGGGAATTAGAACTGATTTCTCTAGGTTTAAAAGAAACCCCAGAGACTCCAGAAGTTGCTGAGTGAGTTGGAGATGCTCTGTTTACTGTTGTGGTGACTTTCCCACCACCAACCAGTCGTCTAGATAAGGGGGAATACTGAAACATCTTGCCTTTGCAAGTGTGCCACTACCACAGCCAGACACTTTGTGAACACCCTTGGGGGTGAAATGAGACTGAAGGGAAGAGCTGAGAACTGATAATGACCTGAAGGGAGTTTGAACCTGAAGTACTTTCTGTGAGACTCCCTTATGGGGATGTGAAAATAAGCATCCTTTAGGTCCAATGATGCCAGCAAATCTCCCTTTTGGAGTCCTGGCAGAATTAGAGATAATGTTACCATTCTGAATTTTGGTTTTGTCAGGAACCTGTTGGGGACCCTTAGGTGCAAGATAGGCCACAACTCTCCATTTTTCTTTGGTGTAAGGAAATATCTTGAATATAGCCCTTTTCCCTTTTGCTGTGGAGGCACTAGTTCCACTGCCTTTAATGACAGTAAGTGCCTGGCCTCTTTTTCCAGTAGTTGTCTCTCCACGAGAGAAGCTGGTCTGAAAACCCGGTTTTTTGGGGAAGGGAAGGACTTGAAACTTAAGGACAGTCCCTGACCCACTATTTCCAGAACCCACTTGTCTGTGATGATGTTTTTCCAATTCTGGAAATAATGGGTCAGTCTGCCCCATACTGGCCAAGGAGAGGCAGCCTGATCTATGAAGTCAGGAGTCCTGCTTGGATTGGGGCTGAGGCTGGGTACCACACCTGGCACCTCTCCTGCCCCTACCCCTAAAGTACCCTTGCTGCAGATACTGGGGTGCCTGAGGGACTACCAAGGTCTGATAAAAAGGTCTGGTATGAAACTGCCTGCCCCTGCCTCCCCTATTAAAAGGTCTAGAAGAGGTGGAGGGTTTCTCTTTCGTAGAGTTACTCCTGAAGGTGGCTTTATATTCGTCCACCTTCTTCATATAGGCCTTTGTGTGGCTGCCAAACAAGGAGGTACCTTCCATAGGAAAATCCAGAGCTTTATTCTGGGTATCCTGTGTAAGGTTTGTAGCTCTTAACCAGGCAAACCTTTGCTGTGCAATGGTATTAGCCATCCACCTAGCAGCAGTGTCATTACTATCTGTTGCCATTTGAAATTGGTATTTGGCAGCCTCCAAGCCAAATCTAGCAGTTTCAGCTAGGTCTGCAGAGAGAGGCTAAGGTGCTTTTTCAGCCATAGCCAGAAAAGACTGCCAGAGCGTCTTCTGGTGCTGGGCTACATAGGCTTGATAATTAGCCTGTCTGATGGCCAGAGAGGCTGACCAGTAACCTTTCTTGGCCATACTGTCTATCTTGAGAGAGTCCTTCTCTGGAGGGTGGGAAGCCAGAGGGACTTTTGCCTTGTCACAAGCTGTAGCTCGCACCACCCCCTGGTGGTCAGGGTGTGAAAACAGAAATTCAGCCCCTGTCCTGTCAAGCTGATACTTTTTGTCCAACCTTTTTTTTAAAGGAGGGACAGATCCAGGAGGAGTTTTAAAGCATCTGTTTTAAAGAATTTATTTATGGGGAGTAACAGCGTATTAGTAGGAGTTAACCATATCATCTCCAGATACTCAGCCTCCACCTCATCCTCTAAAATTTCAGAGGTAGGGATGTCCAAGACATCAGCAATTTTCCTGACAAAGGAAAAGTGAGAAGAATAATCTTCTGAAGTCCTGGGAGGAGAGCCAAACTCCTGTTCAGGGGAGACCTCGGGCTCTATAGGCTCACCTTCTTCTTCCTCCTCCTCTCCACGCTGCTCAGGAAGAGAGGGTGGATTGAGGGTACAGTAGTCTGGACTGGGGACTGTGGAACTACAGGCAGCAGACCCTGTAATGTTTGCATTATTTTAATAGCCTGTGCAATCTCCAACGGAGAAGGCACAGCTGCAGGCACAGCAGAAGTCCCCTTATCAGCAGGGGGTTCAGTGTGCTTAATTTTTTTTCAGCTTTTGCTGGAACCGGAGAGCTAGCCGGTTCATTTTTTCTTACCCATATCGGGGTAGTAGAAACTGAGACTGTGGTATCACCCACAGACCTTGAGGGTTTCGGTTGGTCAGAGCCAGAGGGACCCTTAAATCTTTTGTTCAGTCTCTCCAGACATTTTTCATGCGTCTTCTCAGGGAAAGACTGTCAAATAACACAGTCCGTCTTGAGGTGATCAAAACCAAGATAGAAAACACAACCAGAGTGTTTGTCTGCCTTAGCAAACGCCTCACCACACTCTGTAAAGTTCTTAAAACCGGATTCTCCAGTTCTTTTCTTAGGTTTTTCTGACATAGTGCTAGAAAACGGCAACCACACAAGAACTGACAGAAAAGAGTATTTAAATTTGAAATCTAACAGCTGTTTTGTTAGTTGTGGTCAGTTCAGAAACCGATCGGGAGAACTGATCAGAACCAGGAACAGATAAATGTGAACCGAGGATGTTGGTTCTGAAACCTAAGTTATCGGTTACAACAAATAAAATTTAAACTAAATTAAACTAACAAAACTAGTGATTATTAAGGGAAAAATCCCCAAAAACTAGCTAAAGAAACCTCGGTTCCTCAGCGGTTATCCCGAACCGTGAGAAACTAAGTAAAACTTAGAAAAATTACCAAACTAAGCTAACGGTTAATAAAATTAATAAAGATAAATGTCAGCAAATGAAAATAATCAAAGAATACATAAGTAAAAGTGGGTGTTTTGATCTTCTCTGACGAGATGAGTAGGAGCAAGTCTCCGAGTATCTGGTCCTGACAGGCGGAGAGAGAAATCTGAAGGGTTAGAATGTAGGCAGTTAATAGGTGGCAGCATTTGAAAAGTGGCTCATGCCAATGATTCTGTCATTTGCATAACATTCTATCTCTGAGCAGATCTACCTTAAAGGCACACTACAGAAGAGGTAGGAATATTGGAGTATTCCTAGGGTAAGAAATGTATTTTTAGTAGTCGTAGTATTGCACAGGAGCTAGGCACCGAGAGGAGAGATGCACAAGGTAGGAGAGGAAAATAGGACCAGGTTTAATGGTAAGGTGTAGAAGTTACCGCATATGTGAACACTGGAGTGGGTAAAGTAGGTGCACAGGAAGGGGGTATTGAGGTGGAGGTATGTATTGAGGGGTAGATGGAAGGGGGAAGGTTACAATAGGTAAGATTAATAGGAGAAGGCAGGATGTGGTTATTAACATGATGGGATAGTGTAGTTTAAGGAATGTACATGTAGATTACAGTTTAAGGGGGGCTTGGGAAAATAAGAGAAGATTAGATTTGATTAAGTAAGCACAAGTTAATATATAGTAATTTTTTTTCTTAATAAAAACAAATGAGATTGAGAGCGTGATGGTTAAGCTAGTTTGCAGGCTGGTGGTTATGATTAGATGAGAGGATTAGTAGGTTAGCATATCGCTTTGACACCCCTAGTGGATGAATAATATAAGAAGCAAATGGGAAAGTCCACACTTGGCTAATCAAACAAGTGGCAGCTGTCATGTGATGAAAAGTAGCTGTCCAGATAGGGCGGGGCGGGTGGGGAGCCGGTGTGAAGCACCGATGGGGCTTTCCGTGGGTGAGTGGGTGGACAGCGGCTGCAGGATCTGCCGCAGTAGAGGAGCACCCAGTCAAGGGCTTCTCCTAGAGGGAAGAGGAAAGGGGGTTTGTTTTAATTTATTCTCAGTTAATCAGGGGAGGGATTGGGGGGGTAGTGAGGCAGAGAGGGAGCAAGGAAAAAAAGGCAGTTCAGATTCGGGTTGGAAAGCACAATTCAGACTAAAAAGCAGAATCGAACTAAAAAAGCCAAATCAGAGCAAAAGTAAAGTACAGCAGTCTACGAAAAATGCAGCGTTTACAAGACCTCATACATATTTAACTTCCTTAACAGTACAAATGCAGGCATTTGATTGCTTGGGAGCCAATTGAGATCTGGCAAAGAAAAAAGGCACCAGAATTCAAATGGTGGAATTGGGCTTCAACCACTGCATATCTCTCCGTTCCATGGGTTGGTGGGCAGGCAGCAGCTGCAGGATCCACTGCAGTAGAGGAGCTCCCAGTCAAGGGCTTATCCTCTCCATTCTGTGGGTGGGCGGGCAGGCAGCAGCTGCAGGATCTGCCACAGTAGAGGAGCACCCAGTCAAGGGCTTATCCTAGAGGGATAGAACAAGATGACATGACAGGAGACTGGAAGGGGTAGACTAAGGGGCAACTTGGGAAAGTACTTCACGGAAAGGGTGGTGGAGGCATGGAACAGCCTCCCAGCAGAGGTGGTGGGAGCAGATTCTGTGGGGGGGGGGGTTCAAAACTGTATGGGATAGACATAGGAGAACCCTGGTGGTTCAAGGGAGGAGAGGAGGCCAGTGGTCAGGTAGGATCTGAGGATATTTTAGTTAGGTAGGGAAAAAAGGGGTACTGGATGGGCCTGGTGGTCCTTATCTGCCATCAAATTCTATGTTTCTATGCCAGACACTGGACATCCAATTGAATTCCTAGGCTGGCTCACTGTGGATCCCTGACTCTGCACAGATCAGGGGTTATTGGGATATGGCAGTGCTCTACGGACTGCTGTATCCCTGTCAGCAAGCTCGTGAAGTTATAATCAGCATCAGCCAGTGCTGGCATAGCTCCTAGCCATTCGTGGGGGCTCTAAAGACTGGGGACAGGTGGTCCTGCCCCTGATCAGGTGGCAACAGGCTTCTTGTGGTCATATAGAGAAGTGTATACCTGTTACTGCAGCGCTTAGGGTAGTGTAGCATCTACCCCTTTTGTCAGCCCTCCACAATGCAGATTTTCCTTCCTGAATGGGGCGCAAGCTTGTCCCCACCCCGTGCCTGTCCACAACCTGGCTGCACATGTAGGATCACTGGTGGCATGGGACTGGGTGTGGAAGAAGCATGCATCCTGGGGCTGTGGATGCACCTATGTCACTATGTGTGTGGAGCAGGCCTCCTGTGTTTTATAATCCTGCACAGACACCCCTTCTTGGGTGCAGATCAAGTTAAGGATCAGACCATCGTAATGATGGAACCTGATGCTGGGGACTACTGGAACTTCGTGGATCCCAGGCTAAGTAAAACAGGCTTTGCATGCAAACACTGGAATGCCACACTGAAGACAGCTGGGGCTGAATGCAACAAGTATTGTAGGTGAGGCACTCAGCTTCTGGAGAACGAAGGCATGCCCTCCCCCCAGTGCATTCCTAAAACCCCTACTGGCCAACTAAGGAGCACCATTGGTGTTGACAGTGAAGGCAGTCACTTGCCTTCCCTCTCAGCCAGAGGAAGGGGGCACTCATGTTGACCCCAAACTTTGGGGGGGGGACATTGGAAAATAAATGAGAATGGGGGAAAAAAAATAAAATGTTTACAATTGTGTCCTACTACCACCTGATGGCCCATTGAAAGTGTGTTGTGCTACTACACAAACACCTGTGTTTGGGCATTAACTTGGGTTGTTGAGGTCAAACAGCCTGACTGGGTTAAAGTGCTGCCCAGGACAGTTCATCCCAATTCAGTTGGGGAGATGCCATGCTCTCAGCTGCAGCAACCCATGTGGTGGGATGGGGAAGCCTGCTTCCTCATGAAGGGGAGGACATGGCACCATGTTACTGTACTGTGCATGGCCAACAGAGATGTTGCCTTCTGTTGTGGAGGTAGGAGGGTCAAGAGTCAACACTTATTAGAACGTGCAAGTACTGAGACCATGCAGGGAGAAACACACTCCTTCCAGCTGTCAGCATAACGGCAGAGTCTTGTGCACTAAGACAGCATCCAGTAAACCCCCTCCAACCTGATGTGTGATTAGCGGGGGGGGGGGTGCCTCAGACTAATAGCCCCACTGCAGGGGTCAAACCGGGAAGATGTGCAGTTTAGCTGGCTGGGCCTACACTGGAAAATCACCAGATGTAGCCTGAGAGCTGGATCAGAAAGAATATCAGAAAGACAAGGTTTCAGTTAGGATATAGTCCCTCCTTGACCTCGAAGTCCCAATACGCTACTTCCCTTGCACACAACTATCTGGATGTTAGGCAGGCACATGCCTTGGAAAAGTCACAGCTCTTTCCATGTTCTCACAGCAGCGCTTTTCCAAAGCACATTAATATTATTAATGATTTTGGAAACTATGTGAAAAGGTAAATCCATATGCTAACAGTTGTTTTCACTTAACAAGTAATTTATTAAAACAATTGTTTGGTCTTGTTGCAGATCAGCCAGTCATTTCTCTTCTGAGGGTGGAGGAGGAAATAATCTTTTCAAGTAAACACATTCATTATTTTTTTCTGGGAATGAAGCTCGCTTGTGTGCGTTGCAAGTTCAGCCTAAAGAGTAAGCATTTAGGATGATATTCCTATTATCCAGGGGAGGTGGTGGGACTGTGTGATTTAAAAAAAAAAAATGTTCCTGCTCACCCAGTGGTGCTGAGGGTTGAGGTGCTGGATGCCACGCCTCACTCCATGTGGATGATCTGGGTTTGGAAACAAACTCAGGTTGCTGGGGGTCAGCTGGGGGGAAGGAGGATTCAGCAACCGAGGGACTGTTCTCTCTTGGGAAAGGAGGACTGCTGTTTCACCAAATGACTGCCACCAGGAGGAGGCCTAGTGGCAGCACGGGACAAGAACAGGGAGAGAAGGGTGGGTGCTGCGGGACTTGGTGGCATGCACATGCCTCCACATATGTACGCTGACATACATGCCACAGCAAGGGTTCCAGGGAGAAAAAGCAGTAGAAAATGGTGATGAGGCAGGCATTCATGATGCTCTGTGTGCTGATCTCCCACCTGCCTCACCACTAGGAACTTGGCCAGTCAAAACTGGACCAAAAGGCAGGGAGCAGCACTACACAACTCAAAATGGCTCACACTGTATACCTCGTGCAGGCTGTCATGGAGCATGACAAGCAGGCAAATGACATCCCGGGCCCCTGTGCAGGGCCTGGAGATGCTATGCTGTAAACAGTACCGTTTGTGAGTTACGTTCGAAATCCTCAGTGCTAAACAAATTGTGGATCAGTACAGGTTCAACAGGGTCATGCTCATGCAGCTATGTGAGATACTGCATGACCAGCTCCAGACAGACACCTACCGCAGCCATGCAATGCACACAGAGCTGGAGGTCACAGCAACACTGCTTCCTGTTCACCAGAACCTTCCAAATAATGGTGCATGACACCACTGGTATCACACAGTCTGCCATCTCACACCTGTTGGGCCAGTTCCTAGGTGCACTGCTGGCCCATGCTATAGAGTTCATTGTATTCCCCACCACACCAGCAGAGCAAACAGCAACCTTGCAGCAATTCTATTGGGTTGCACACCTAGCTGCCATACTGGGTGCCATTTGGCTGCACCCATGTTGCCATCCATGCACCCCCCAGAGGCTGGGGTGGAGACCTATATGAACAGAAAGGGCTTCCACTCCATCAACTGTCCGATGGTGTGTGATGCAACAAGGTGCATCATCAGTGTCCTGGCATGGTACCCAGGCAGTGCCCATGATGCCTTTATCTGGCACAACTCCAGTCTGTGCCAGAGGTTTGAAGGCAGGGATATACCTAGTGAGCACCTCGTTGGTGACTATATGCCCAAGGTCCCACCATAGCTGCCATCCATGTGACTACACCTATTCCCTTTTTCTATACAGGGGACAGTGCATATCCCCTGTGTCACTAGCTGTTAACACCTGTCCAATGACCCACATCCGATGCAGAGAACAGGTACCATGCAGCACACATCGCTATACACAGTGTCACTGATTGAGTCTTGCTCATGATGTGGTTCAGATGCCTTGACTGTTCCAGTGGTGTCCTTTTCTATACAACACAAGCTGGCACTCAGCCATGGAATGTGCCTGCCAGCTCCAGAGGGAAACCCTGCAGTGGATGCTGAGCCAGCGGATCATGGAATGCAGAAGCAGATCAACAGGTGCAACCCCAAGCTGGCCTGGACATCCAGGAGTATAGAGACCATCTCGCTGCAGATCTCTGCAAACCCAGACGTTGAGTACAATCACACAGGAGACCACAGTGGTGTGAAAAAATGTATTATTAAGTAAGCAGAACCATGTTGGGGGGAAACGAGTGAAACAAAATCAACCAATTCGGGGACAAAATAAGAACCATCCTAGTGGGGGCTCCAAACAAAATAAAGAGTTGTCCTGGTGTCGGGGATGGGGAAGGCCTAGAATTTTTCAGCAGAAAAGGACAGGTCAGCCCATTTAGTCCACCATATTGTTCCCTGTCTAGTCTGCCACCTTGGATCCTCCTGCTTCCCTTTCCTCTACTTTTTACACCTGTCTGCCTATCCCATGCATGCCTGAAGCTCCCCGCTGTTTTTGCCCCCACTACCTATTCTGGCAGGCTGTTCCAGGCATCCATTGAGAAACTATTTCCTCACATTCCTCTTAAACCTCCCCCAACTTCATTGCATGCCCTTGTGTTCTGGTACTTTTCCTCCTCTGAAAGAGACTTCCCACCTGCACTTTGTTCATTCTTGTTAGGTACTTATAGGTCTCAATCATGTCCCCTCTCGCTCTCCTCTCCTCCAAAGAGTATATGTTGAGATCCCATAGCCTTTCTTTGTATGGCTTCCTGTGTAACCCCTGCACCATTTTGGTAACCCTCCTCTGGACTGTTTCCACCTTACCAATGTCCTTGCGGAGGTGCGACCTCTAGAACTGGACAGAGTACTCTAGATGGGGTCTAATTAATGAGTGATACAGTGGCAACACCGCCTCCCTTCTGCTAGGAATCTCCCTTCCTATGTACCCCAGAAACCCACCAGCCTTGCCCACTGCTTTGTCACACTGCCCTGCCACCTTATGATAATCAGATATGATTACCCCAACGCCCCTTTCTTGCTTGGTGGCTGGCAGTACCCCACCCTCATCTTATACACAGCTCTTGGGTTTCTCCACCCCAGGTGCAAGAATGCCCTTTTTGGCATTGAAATCCAGCTGCCACGCCCTAGACCACTCCACTTAGTTTCCTCAGGTCCCACAGGATTCTCTCCACCTCTTCCTGAGGGTCCAGCCTGTTGCAGATTTTTGCATCATCCACAAAGAGACACACCTTCCCCTCCAGTTCCTCAGCGATGTTACTTATGAAGACATTGAAGAGGACAAGGGTCCAGTACTGATCCCTGTGGCACCGTTAGTCACTCTTCCAGCCACCAGGAGTCTGCCATTTGCCACCACCCACTGCCTCCTGTCCTTCAACCAATTTGATACCCAGTTTACCACTTTCTTCCCAACCCCCAGCCTGCTTAGTTTCTTAACTAGCCTCCTGTGCAGCACAGTGTTGAAGGCTTTACTTAAATCCAGATAGGCCACATCCACTGCCCTCCCTGGATCCACCTCCGTAGTTACCCAGTCAATGAAATCTATGAGATTTGTTTGGCATGATCTCCCCCCTGTGAAACCATGCTACCAGTGGTCCAGCCTCTCCTTCAACAGGGTTACATTAATTTCTCCACCAATGATGTGAGACTGACTGGCCTGTAGTTGCTAGCCTCATCCTTGCCGCTGCTCTTATGCAGAGGGACCACAATTGCCCTACTCCAGTCCTCTAGAACGACTTCTGCCTCCAATGAGGTGTTGAATAATGTTGCCACAAAGGAGGCTAGTACCGTACACAGTTCATTTTTTTATTTTATTTAGTTTTTGTTGACCGGGTAAGTGCACTAGACAAATCCTGCCTATTTTCAGGCACAACCCCGGGGAAGGGGATACAGATGAATGCCAACTGACCCTGAACCAGATTAAGCTGTTGGTGGTATTTTTTTTTTTTAGTGAATGAGGGAAATTTGGCCAGGACACCGGGGAAATTCCTCTACTCTTTTCGATAAGTGTCATGGGATCTTTAACATCCACCTGAACTACCACCAATCCAGGCAGATGGGACCTCGGTTTAACGTCTCATCCGAAAGACGTCCTTTAGAACTCTCTGGTGAAACCTGTCCAGTCCCATAACCGTGCTCTCCTTTAGGGCTTCCAATCCATTTCAGACTCTGTCCTCCAAAAATAGACTTGTTCTCACTCCCCTCTCCCCATTGTGCCTCCTGATACATTCTGGTCCGCCCCCAAATTGTGAGGACAGAGTAGAAGTACTGCTACCATTTTCATGATCTCCTTCTGCACAGTCCCCCTCCCACCTTCCTGAGTCTCTCTCTATCCCATCCCTTGCTTTCCACTTTTCACTCACGTAATCAAAGAAAGTCTTGAATTCTTTTTTGACCTTCTTGGCAATCCACTTCTCTGGCTGTGACTTAGCTGCCCTCACCCTCCTTCCTCCCACCCTTTGTTTTTCCAGATATACCTCCCATCCATGTCCATCTTGGTCTCCTTGTACTTCCTAAATGCTGTTTTTTTTTCCTCCTTTACTGCCTTAGCCACCCCCTTTAAGAACCATAGTGGCCTCTTCCTCTTCCTTTCTTTGCTTACTCCCTTCAAACAACATGCTGTTGTCTTAGCTATTCCCTCCTTGATCTTTTTCCGTTGGGCCTCCACTCCCCTCCCCGATCCTCCCCTTGAGATATTTACTAAGGCAGTCACCCATTTCTTTAAAATCTACCTCCTTGGGCCGGCCCGGTGGTGCTGAGGTTGGCGCTGGACACCACCTCGCACAATGCGGTGACTTGGTTCGAATGGACTCGGCCACGGGGCTGGCAGGGGAGAGGAAGTGATGAGTGTCCTATGACTGCTCTCCTTTCTCTGGGGTGGGTATGGGTCATGCACCGCACTGCAGCAGCGACTGGTGGAGGCCAGCCGCACTACAGTTGCATGCAGAGCTCCGGCGGGGGGGAGCACGACGGGCATCAGCACGGATGTGCCTAGAACGCCATTGCACGTCCAGCTCCCCAAGGGAAAAGAACATTGGAAAATGGCAGGGTGATCTTGTGGCTGATGGCTGTGCCCTGCACCCCCGAGCATGAGAGGCACCTTGTCTGGGGGGTGACTGACCCCTGTGGCATGGGGCGATTATCCATGTGCCAGACCTGGCTCGGGGACATGGGTGCTGGTGGCCGGAAGTTGTGGGCCCACTCCGCAGAGAGGGAGAAAATATGTAATGATAAAAAAAAAATCTATCCTCCTGAAGTCCAGGACAATCGTCCTAGTGTGTTTTTTCTGTTGCCTAATCTGTATGCCAAACCAAACAGTACTGGTCATAAATTCCAGGTCCAGCACTTCTCTATTCCTAGTGGTTCTGTAACCAGCTGTCTAAGAAATGCCCTCTGCAGGGAATCAAGGATGGCCCTGCTTCCTCTTGTAGCTGTGACCAGAATGCTCCAGCCTACATCTGGCAGATTAAAGTCTCCCATAATCAATACTTCCACTTTGCTTGCCATTCTGCCAGTGGTTTGTCCCAAAACACTCACTAGCTTCTTCTGCTGAGTTATGATCTGTAAATCACCACCATGTAGATAAAGACCCCAGATTCTGTCTCTAAGCTGACCCATAGTACCTCCAGCCCTTCCCTATTTTTCTATTTATTGAAATGTTTCACCAGGAGGGCACACTGAACAACAAGTTGCTCATCTCACGGATTGACCTGGGGGGAAGGGGTTACATAGGGTTGTGAAGGATGATCAGTTACAATAGTATGTGGGTAGTACAAACAATACAGCCTCGCAGGATTATGCAACAGTTGGAACACAAGGTATTGTACAATAAACAGTAGTAGATCATTGGGTAAATTACATTACCTATCTCCCTGGTGTCCATGTATCTCTGTGGCCTTTTTTCTATTTACTTTTTATGTTTGCTTGCACGCATGTGCAAGAAACATAGTGCCATCATCTGAGTTTTTGTAGGTGTGGCACCCTGTCTTCCAATTCAGTCAGTGTGTTTACAGGCATGGCCACAGTTCACCAATGAATGCTGCAGCTGTCTATGACAGCAGTTGAAAATGCAGTGGCGTACAGTTGAAAGGGAGAGTGAGCAGTGATAAGATAGTGTTGATTAGCATATTGCCAGCAATCCTGCTTGTATACGTCTCTGCTTTCTCTTCCTGGAACATAAATTCAGTTTGAAGTGAATTATGGCCTACGAGGGTGCTGAATCCACCGTCGGCTCTGTGCCCCCCCAACACACTTCCAGGTGGCACACTGGGAGCCCATCCCAGCATGGCAAACGTCCATCTGCTGCCCCTAAACACACTTCCAGTTCATGAGGTAAGCCCCCAAAAACCCTATGTTGAAAATTTGGTGAAAAAATTCCCCAAAATGACTAATTTACGAGTGTGCATTGCGCAATTCCTATGCAAGCTCATACATTCGCAAATTTTTGATATTTTCACTCCAGATTCTCAACATTGCCATTTTACCACACCTCCTTATGAGCAGTACAGTTGTCATTTTTCACATCTTGCCCAAAATGTGTTTCTACACATGTAGCGCACAATGGCGCAGTTGGTGTGCAAAATCAATGTTCAGGACAGATTAAGAAAATCACAGTGACACTGTTCATGAGCAGAGGTCTTAAAATGGCTATGTTAAAAATTTGGTGACAAACATCCATAAAATGACTGTGTTACGAGCGAGCATTGTGCAGTTTCCACGCACCCTCGTAAGTTCATGAATTCGTAATATTTCAGTCCAGATTTTCACCACTGCCATTTTTCCACACTTCCTTATGAACAGTACAGCAGTCATTTTTTACACCATGGCCGAAATGTGTTTTCGCACTTCCAGTGCAGAAATGCGTAGTCGCTGTGGGAAATCACTGTTCGGGACAGATTCAGAAAATCACAGTGACACTGTTCATGAGCGGAGGTTCCAAAATGCCTGTGTTGACAATCTGCTGTAAAAAATCCCCAAACTAATTGCATTACGGGTGTGCGTTGCACAGTTTCTACGCATGCTCGTGACTTCACCAGTTTTTTTAATATTTTCTCTGGAGATTTTAAACAATGCCATTTTTTACACCTCCCCATGAACAGTACAGCTGTCATTTTTCACATCCTGTTTGAAACGTGTTTTTGCACCTGTGGTGCCAAATGGTTTAGTCATTGTGCAAAATCAGCTTTCAGCTAACAAACTGATATTGCCACTGTTCATGAGGTGGGGGTCACAAAAAAAACTTGTTGAAAATTTGGAGTGAAAATACCAACGTCTGAGGCATTAGGTTTTCCGACCACAATGCCCCACCCTGTACAGACTGACATGCATCAAGGTTGTGACTTGGGATTGTCGCCTGTAATGCTCATACCATTCCACTCCCACCCACACCCTGCAGCCAGTGAGAGGCATCGAGGTGTGCCTTGGACTCTTCGGCCCCAAAGTTCACCTCATTCTCCTATACCGCACCCATCTCACTGTATTTCCTGATGCAATGGGGTGCACATAAGGGCCAAAGACCCCAAGGCACACCGTGACACTTGTCAGTGTCTGCAGGGTAGGGTGTGGTGAAATGGCGTTGCCGTTATGCCTGCTGACCCAAAGGCACATGCCAATGCCTGTTAGTATCTGCAGGTTGGTGGTGGGGTTGGCTTCAGTTCAATACTTCACTGCCATTCCTATTATGCTGCTCTGTAACTCCTACACTATCAATGCTAATGCCAGCAACCAAACATTCGGCATTGATAAATGCTTGTTTATTTAGCTGTTTGGTCCCCGTCACCTCCTCCCACCAACTGGCGATGGGGACACACAGCATTTTTTACAGATTTTCTCCCCTGACCCCCCCGAGGCTCCAGCATGTGGCCGTGCAAGCGTGTGGAGGCACACTTCACACTCTGTGGCACCAGCTCAGCCTCTTCCACCTCCCAATTCTCTGCCGTCCCTCTCCGACTACGCTACCCACTGGACCTCCACCTGGTGGGAGCGGAACTACGAAGGGGGGCACCAACCCACCCTCACGAGAGGAGAGCTGCTCAATTGTATGCTCAATCCTGCTCCACCCCATGCTGGCACCCCGACAACCCAAGGTTGTTCCTGAACCCAGGTCACCAGCATAGCGAGAGGTAAGGCGCCCAGCACCTCAACCCTCTGTGCCACCGGGCCGACTATCTCTGTGGCCTATATACCTTCCCTCACATATAAACAACACACACACACACACACACACACACAACCTTTCCTCCCAGTCCTCTCCTTCTGGAAAATGGTATAGCCTGGTATGGCCACTTGCCAGCTGTGGTTATCGGTGTACCATTGCACTGTTATGGCAATCAGATCCAGGTCTGTCCCTCTCTCCGCCATTCTGCCTTCCCTTCCTGTTTCAATCTTTTGCCCCTTCATTTTCTGTGGTCCTGTCCTCCCTCTTTTCACTATCCTTACCCTCCTTAACATCTCTCTCAACTTTAGTTACTCTTCCTGACCTTCCTGCCCTGCCCTGCCCTCCCCCTTGTCCTTGCACTCCTCTTCCCCTGGGGAATCCATTTCCCCTTGGCTTCTCCTCTCTGCTGCTCTATACTTCGGAGGTGGGCAATCTCTATCTCCCTCAGTTTGTCAGCCTCCACCCTTCACTAGTTTAAATGCCCATTATAGTAGCAACTAAACCTTCCACCCAGGACTGCTGTTCCCCGACAAGATGGATGGAGACCATCTCCTTTATACAGACCTCTATCCCCCCCAGGTAGGACCCCAGTCCCAGATGTAGCCAAGACCTTCCTCCCTGCACCATGCCTTCAACCACTCTCCACAGTCCCTGGTGTTGTATTATCCAGCCTTCCCTTGGCTGTATACTGGTAGCACCTCAGTGAAGGCCACTGTGCAAGCAATCTGCTTCAGGTCACTTCACAGCTCCCTAGACCTATCCTGCACTACCACTTCCAGATCATTAGTCCCCAGATGGATGATGACATCTAGCTAACCCTCCTGCCCTGCTGCCCTAGCAATATTTAGGATCCGCTGTCCATCCTTCCATACCAAGGTACCAGGTAGGCACCTCACCATCCTCTCTCCTTCCATTCCTGCTCCCAAAACTGCCTTCCTAATGACTGAGTCCCCCTTTAAGTAGCTTCCTCCTCTGCTGTGGTCCTCTACCTCCCACCTTGGGACCTCCCCTATAGAGAATCTCCACATCCTCCCTGGCCACTACCACAGATGCCTCCTCCTGGCAGTCCCATCCCACCAAAGTGGAAAATGAGTTGCGTAGTAGTACCAGCTGAGAAATGTGCTCCCAACCCACCACCCCCGCCCTACCAGAATCCCCCACAGTGCTGCCAGCCTTCCTCCTTGGCACCCTCTGAGGCAACAGTGGTAGATTTGTTGGCCCCAGGGTGGGTAAAGAGGTCCCCCCAATCTTAACCAACATAGCCTGGAGTCTTGTTACCTCCTTTCTCAGCCTAGAGGTGAATGCAGATAGCGCAGCACCTCAGTCTCCAAAAGGTCTCTGAAAACTGCTGCTCCACAGTCACTGCATTGAACCACTTCCAACATTCCAGTTTCTACACTCATTATGATGCTGGAAAGAACTTTGTGCCCTGACCCCAGAGAGGGTGTTTCCAGATTTTCCCTTTTTTGTTTCCTTTACCCCTTTATTGCTTGACCCTAGATAGTATGTAACGGAAGGGATAAAAGCAACAGAACTAAAGGGTAAACAGGAAGGAGAGGAGGCACTGTGGGTCACCCTGGAGACTGGAAATGGCTCAACAATCCACACAGGGGTTGTATACAGACCCCCGTCTCACAGGAAGGAAATGGACAAGGAAATGATAGAAGGCATCCTTGGGATGGCAGAGAAAGGGGAGATATTGCTGATGGGGGACCTGAATATGCCAGATGTTGACTAGAGCACCTTTGCTGCAGCCATATTCAAGAGCAGGGCCATTCTTGATGCCCTACAGGAGGCATGCCTCGGACAGCTAGTTATGGAACCCACTCGGGAGAGAGCAATCTTGGACCTGGTGCTCTCAAATGGGGATGGAGAGAGGATCTCTGATCTTGAAGTCGGTAGCCATCTAGGAACAAGCGACCACCAAACAGTGTGGTTCACGATAAACTTAGCTGTAGAGTCAAGCCACACAAAAGTGATGGTACTGGACCTCAGGAGGGCTGATTTTGTCAAAATGGGAGAGTGCCTCAGAAAAGCACTAGCAAACAGGCAAGAAGGCGGGGTGGAGCAACAATGGGGAAACATCAAAACTGCCATCACAGAGGCAACAAGTCTTTGTGTGAAGCAAATAAACAAATCAAAATGAAAGAAAAAAACACTATGGTTCTCAAAAGAAGTGGCGGGGAAGGTAAGGGAAAAAAAGATAGCATTCAGGAAGTATAAGGAAACACAGAAGGAGCAGGACAGAGAACTGTACCAGTTAAAGCAGAAGGGAGAACAGTCAGAATAGCAAAGGCCCAAACCGAGGAAAAGATAGCCAACTCGGTTAAGAAGGGGGATAAAACCTTTTATAGGTACATTAGGGAGCAAAGAAAGACTAAGGCAGGGATACTGAGGCTGAACAAAGAGGAAGGTGGTTCGTCAGACAGCGACAGTGAAAAAGCAGGGATACGGAACGAATACTTCTGCTCAGTATTCACAATGGAAAAGCAGGGAGAAATACCTAATCTGGTCAATAGAAGCACTCTGGATGGGGGGGTTGATATTAGTCCTTTCACAGAAGAAAGGGTTCTGAAAGAACTCTTAAACTGAAGGTGGATAAAGCAATGGGGTCTGATGGGATTCACCCCAGAATTTTAAAAGAACTAAGGGAAGAACTAGTAACACCACTGACTATCCTTTTTTAATAAATCATGGAAGGATGGGGTGGTATCTGAGGACTGGAGGAGGGTGGATGTGATTCCCCTTCACAAAAGTGGGAGCAAGACAGAGGCAGAAAACTACAGACCTGTCAGTTTGACCTCAGTGGTAGGGAAAATGATGGAATCACTTCTGAAGGAAAGAATTGTTGAGTACCTAGAGGTCAGTGGGGCACAGGACCCAAGGCTGCATGGATTCACAGCGGGAAGGTCATGTCAGACAAATCTAACTGATTTCTTTGACTGGGTGATCAAAGCAGTAGACCAGGGAGGGGCTGTGGACATGGCCTACCTAGACTTTAGCTAGGCATTTGACACAGTCCCGCACAAAAGATTAATAAACAAATTAGCCAGCCTGGGAGTAGGTCCTAGGGTGGTAGCCTGGGGTAAAACACTGGTTGGACAACAGGACACAGCAGGTAATAGTAAATAGAGCCCACAGTGAAGAAAGGAGGGTTACTAGTGGGGTACCGCAGGGTTCAGTACTGGGGCCAGTCCTTTTTAATGTCTTTATAAGTGACATTGCAGAGGGACTGGATGGGAAAGTATGTCTCTTTGCAGATGACACAAAGATCTGCAACAGGGTTGATACACAAGGTGGGGTGGAAAGGATGAAAAGGGACTTGACAAGGTTGGAGGAATGGTCAAATGTATGGCAGCTTAGATTCAATGCAAAGAAGTGCAAAATAATGCACCTGGGAAACAAAACCCAGGGAAGTGTACAATGGGGGTGAGATACTGACAACAACAAAAATGGAAAGGGACCTGGGGGTGGTCATATCAGATGACCTAAAGGTGGGCCAGCAATGTGAGAAGGCAGTAAGGAGGGCTGGGGGCATACTGGGATGCATAGGGAGAGGCATCACCAGTAGAAAACAGGAAGTTGTTGGCCCTCTGTACAGACAGTTGGTAAGATCACATCTGGAGTACTGTGTACCGTTCTGGAGACCCCATCTCCGCAAAGACATAGACAGGGTGGAGGCTGTCCAGAGGAGGGCAACCAAAATGATGCAGGGTCTGCATCAGAAGTCATATGAAGAAAGACTAAACGAACTAAAGATGTATAGCCTCGAGGAAAGGAGAGAGAGGGGGACATGATAGAAACTTCCAAATACCTCAAGGGAATCAACAAAGTCCAAGAGGGTAGCATCTTTCAGAAAAAGAGATGTGCAAAAACAAGGGGACACAATTTGAAGATAATGGGGAGATGGCTCAGAGGTAATGTGATGAAGTATTTCTTCACAGAGAGGGTTGTAGATACATGGAGCAGCCTTCCTGAGGAGGTCATAGAGTCAAAAACAGTGGAGGAATTCAAGAATGCATGGGACAGACATACGTCAATTCTAGTTGGGGGTAGGAGGAAGTAGGCTGTTGGTTAACTAGGATCTGCAGCTTATCCGTTAGGTAGGGAAATGGGCAGACTAGGTGGGCCAAGCAGTCCTTATCTGCCGTCAGATTCTATGTTTCTATGTAGTGTGTTTCAAGTTTTCCTGTTTGTTTCTTCTATCCTCTTTTTTGCCCTTTCCCTACACAGGGTGTTATCTCTATTCCAACTTTACAGTTGCCCAGGGTGGGATAAATCAGTGTGGAGGAGGTGGTGAATTTGGCCTCTAGCTTTCAAAGTCTGACAGCAAAATCAACATTCTTGGTGGCTATCCTTTTCTGAGGGCTCAAAAATCACTTCGTGAACAGGTAATTAGTTGGCCAGTAACTTTTAAAATCTAATAGCCAGACCAATTTTTTTAGTGGCTATTGGTGACCTGGCTATCCAATTTGCCTCACACTGCAGTTGCTTTAGTTACAATAATCCCTTTCACGGACAACAGCAAGTAAACAGGTGCTTTACCTTACTGGACAGCAGAGGCCCTTGCATGCCTGCCAACACCTAAGACTCTAGTCCCTTCAGCTGTTCCACTCCTGCTTTGTTCCACTTGTGAACATGAATGGGACACGTTAGGAGAGATCGAATTCATACTACAGGTAGGATCTCCCCCCAGGTGGGACTTCCTGTTGCACTCCTGTTGGTCCATCTGCATCACGTGACTCTCTGGTGCTCTGACCTCAACCTGGAGATCCTGTTTCTGCTTACACAACAAAAAGAATGGACTTCCCATAGGTCAGTGTCTTTACTTTGTACAGCCATCACCCCCGCTCAACAAGTCCTTCCTGTTTGTTTTGTCTGAGCATTTGTATTTTGCCACAAGTTACAGCCCAAGTTTTTCAAAAAGGAGACAAAAGCAGCCTTTAATCAACTTATAAAAGGAAAGCGTGCAAACAAAATTAGAGCCATCTCTGGCAGGGGGGGCAGGGACACACAAACAAAATAACAGCCATCCTGGTGGTGGGGAACAAACAAAATAAGAGCCATCCTGGTTTGGGGGCAAAAAAATAAGAGCCGTCCTGAAGGGGGGCAAACAAAATAAGAGCCATCCTGGTGGGGGGCACAAACAAAATAAAAGCCATCTAGTTGGAGTGGGGCATACAAAATAAAAGCCATCCTGGCAAGGGACAAGAGCCAGACAAAAGAAAAGTAATCCTGGGGAGGGTAAGCAAATAAGAGCCATTCCAGTGTGGGGAGGGGGATGCAAAGTTAAATATAGGTCATTCAGATGGGGGAAGGGGGATGCAAAGTAAAACCATCTAGGGGATGGGGGTGGAAAAAAATGGTTTGTGGGAAGGGGGGCATGAGGTGGCAAAGCTGGGGTAGGGCACAAGAGTCACAAGCACCCTAGGTGCAACCAGTATCCCCACCATGGGCAGCAAGGAGGACATAGGCAGGCAATGGGGGATTTGTGTGAGTAGAGCATGAGCCAGCCATGGCCCCAAGGGGTACTGACCCCTCCGAGGAGCTGGCCAAGCCAGGGGTGCATGGCATCTGGCTGCCATGTGCCAGCATGTGAGGTGTGCTGGGTGTCCCTGTGCCTACACTGCAGGGGGTGACCGGATGCTAAGGTTTCTGCCATGTGTTGACATTTCCCCCACTGGAACAGTCAGTGCTGTGGCCTGCATTGCCAGAGACCACAGCTGTGGCCTCCAGCATGGCCACCCCACCCAAGCAGGCCGCAACTGACTGTTCCAGTCTTCTGATGCTAGCATCAAAGCTGGCTGACAGAGATTGCTCCAGTGTATCCAAGGACACCATGTGCTTTGCATGGTGAACCTTCACATGCTACTTGTGATCCTGCATCATGTATGTTTATAGTGCTAGTGGGGGTTGTTTCTTACCAGATAAGAATGTTATCTCGTGCTGGCCAAACCAGTATGAGATAACATTCTTATCTCATAAGAAACAACCCCCACTAGCACTATAAACATAATTTATAGCAGTGGAACTACCTCTACCCCAAGAATACAATTTTTGTTTTTAATGTCAGAAACAGGGCTAATTGGGAGCATCAGTTCTGTGGTGACGGTGGGGATCTTTGAGGCGGGGAGGAAGCTTTTCAGCATCAGCGGGAAGGAAGTGCTGATTACAGGTTTTCATTTTTTTAAAGTTTTGTCAATTTCTGCTTCACTGCCTGTATTTTTTAACAGCAAGATTCTCCCTGGTAGCTGATTCCACCGTGGCGACTCCAACAATAACAGTCTGACAAGCAAGAGTCACCACAGTGGGAATCAGTTGTGTGGAGTAGTGCGAGGCAGCAACTGTACCCTCAGTAAGAAGTACAGTAATGCTGCACTCTGACTGGTGGAGGCAGTTCCACTGCTATATAATTGTGTATGCAACCCATCTCAGCCTACTGGCCCTCCTGAGCCTCCACAGTAGACTGCAGCAGCTGCCTGTTGTCTGCCACTTACTGCCTGCAGGGACCATCCCAGGGGAGAGATCAGCTGCACTCTGGCCCATTGTGTGGGCTGGGGTTGCACTGTGGTCAGTGCTGTGCCTGGAACATGGGTCCTGGGTGGCACGATGGTGGCTGGGCCAGAGGGGTTGGCCTGGGGTGACAAGGCAGTGGCCTGTCTGGTGGCCTGGGCCTGGGGCAGCACAGCAGTGGGCATTGGCCTGGGGTGGCACAGCGGTGGCTGGGTCAGGGGCACTGGCCAGGGTGTTACAGCAGTGGCTGGTCTGGGGAGTGGGGATGGCTGGGCCTCATCGGCAGGGGTGACCAGAAGGGATCACCAACTCTTCAGGGTCTGAGCAGGACCCAGAGAGCTCCTGTCACCACACTCCTCCATGCAGGTTTTGATGTTGCTGTCTGACTCTAGGTGAGCCCCAGCAGGGGCCTGACCATGGCAGCCTGCAGGCGCAGTGTACTGTGTATTGACACACATGCCTCCCATACAGTGCATTGCCCATATGCCCCCAGTGCTGTACACATCACACAGCTCCCATCACCAGTGATCACACAGTATTGCCCTGCAGACGTCCACACCACCAGGATACCTGGATAATACCACACAGCCTATAACGACTGTGTAACCCAACCAACAGATACATCATTACTGACAGTGCATGCAGCAGTGATGGCCCACTTAGGACCATGCAGGATAAATTCATAGGAGTGTGGTAGAATGTGTCCACAGAACACAGATTTGTGTAAAACATCCTGTGCTTTCCCTCTGTGCTTGGCCAGTTGTGACTCACTTCACCATGGCAGGTACCCCCCCCCCACAGGCCTGCAACCCCCAACACCACCAGTCACTCATATGGCTGTGTTGGTCCAACCTGACTTTCATAACTACCTCCCAGGATGCCCGTTATCCCCACAGGCTGCATAGTACCAGCTATGACCTGCTCTGCAGAGGCTAGAGGTTCTGCATTCCTGGGGCAACTGCCTGTGGCCTAGAGGTCAGACGGAACCCTGACTATTACCTCCATTGTCCTCCTCTTGAGGTCAGTAGCCCTTTTCTTTACCTCTTCCCATGTCTAGCCCCTTCTTCCAATCTTCCAATGGCATTCACTGCCTCTGTGATGTCATCCCAGGCCTTTCTGATCTTAAACCTTGTCCCCTTGCGTCTGCCAACTGGATCCTCCCTAGCCACGTAAATGTAGGTCAGGGCCAACACCGCCTCCAAAAAATGCCTCTTCCTTATCCTCTCTTCCTTCATCATGATACCTTCTGGAAAGTGGAGGGCATACAGCACTGAGCACTGTATACGCACAGCACAGAGCACAGTTACAGTGTCGTGAAGATCCCAATGTCCCTGCAGAGCAGGATCAAACATGCAGCGAGCTGTCTGCCTATCACTGACCCAAGGGCATGTGCAGAAACAACAAAACTACAATCCTGCTACAGCATTAACACATTGCTATGATTACTCCTGTCCTTATTGTGGGCCATTTCACAATAGATTTACCCCTAGCCGCCTGCAGTACCTCTATAGAAGCTGTGTGGTGTTCTTTGCTGCTTTTATATGCTCTGGGGGCAGTTAAGCATGCAAATGACTGAATACATTCCAGTAATGACATGCAAATGTGGATGTTAGGGCACAGACTGCACAATTAGCTCATTTGCATACAGGGTTTGAATATTGCAAGTTTGCACATAGTGCTATTGTCTTTGTACTGCACTAGGGCAAGGTCCAACATGGCGCAGACATGATGTCTCATTTCATTTGTTGACATCATACTGTTGCGCGGGTGTGTGTGCTATGATGGTGTGATATGGCGTTGTGCATGTGGTGGTGCTGCGCATGTATCTTGCCATTGCCGCGGGAGCCACACTGCCATCTGCATGCTACCGCACCCCCCCAAAACACGCATAGAACTGTGCAATTTGACATTAGCACAGCACAAACACCAAAACATACCGTGCCAATGGCTGACCCACTCAATAGAGCCAAAGCAGTTCTGACAGCGCTGGAGGAGCGCCAGAGACAACACTGGAAAGACAGCACAATGGCAGACAGGCACTCGAAGGGTAAGGGGGGTACTACAGAGGGACACAAGGTGGTCGGATATAAAGCTGGCTAATCTGGTCGATCTGGTGATCGACAGGGAGGAGCTTCTGGTGGATGAGGGGGGTGAAGCAGCAGACAGGCCCATATGTGAGGTGTGAGATGTGGGAATCTGTGGGGCAGCACCTGCCTGCAGGACAGGCATTGGCCATTCAGGCAAACAGTGTCACCACAGATTTAATGATCTGTCCCAGAGGAAGCCGCAATGCCTGCAGCAGCTGAGAATGATGGTGAATAGTGGCACTTTGCCATGCCCAGGTGAGTACATCCAAGACACCTAGCTCCAAGAATTACAGAACATAAAAGCAAGTCTTAGAGAGAATTTTTGCAGAAACTGGTGTTCACAATAGTAGTTAACCAATGTACACTACTAACTATTCAAACTAACTGAACCTGGTCTACTTACATGCATAACAGTTGACAAAGTAGAAAATTGAGCCTCGCCATAGACAATTTCATTGTATTCCCTCTCCCAATCTAGAAAAGATGTGGGCATAAACTTGTAAACAAACCATGAGCTCTGTGCTGGATGCAGTGACCTCGCACATGTAGCGCATAGAGGGAGCAGACTGCCATGAGGCAGCGGCCATCTTAGAAGGGAGACTACCCCCCCTCCCTGAAAAAATAAACTCTCCATCCTGCCACATTTCTTCAGATATTCACTTCATTTATTTTTTTTACTTTCTGTTAATGCTGCATCTCTCGGCTGGCATCTGGCCCCACCTTCAGACTCCTGCATCTCCCTATTCCCATCACCCCACATTCTCCTGGGAATTTACTTCTCCCATGCTTCCTCCAGTGCTCATCTCTCATGATGGGGTCCTGGTTGGACCAGGTCCTTCAGAATCTTCATTTAGCGTTGCCACGAGAGAGCTAGGTCAGTGGGTGCGGGGGCTATGGGAGAGCAGGGCCGTCATTCTGCTCTGCTGATGGTTCTTTTTCCATTTTCTCACCTCCCTATGGGAGCACCAGCTGAGAGCTGGTGTGCGCACGTAGTACGTGAAGCCCCTCCCAGCCAATCAGGGCTCTCCCACCCTGTAGTGCACATATGCGTGCACTATCACCCAGCTTGTGGTTGCGCAGCAGCAGTGATCTCCCTCCCTCCCTCCCCAGAGGAGGAGAGTGTCCTCTGGAATGCTTGATCCTCATCCCCCCCCCAGCCCCCCAATGACTTGAGCTCGCTACGATGTCGCGAACAGTAGCGCTACTGCTGCACCGATGGGCTGGCCCAAATATTCATTTTAAAACCAAGGTGCTGAGCCTGCATCTCACCCCACTTCGGGGATATAAACTGAAAATGGTCTACATGCCGTTCCAGAACTGAGTAGAGGCAAGGAGAGAAAACAGCAAGCTAAACCCATTTTGAAATAGTTATAGGGCAACTGATTCTGAAACTTTAGTAAAGTACAATCATAATGGCACTTAACAGTAACTTAGTCCTCGTCATCAATCTCAGAATGACCCTCAGTAGAGCTTGCTGAGAAATCTGCTTTCATTTTCTCTAGGTGCTTTTGGGCTTCGACCAGATCAGTGAATAAGGTTTTACCTGATTATGCTACTTTTAGAAAATGGGTAAAAGTATTTAATGCTTCTGATTGGCTGAGGGACTTCGCTAGCTGAGCATCTATCAGACAACAGATGCCCAGTTATTAAAAGTACCAGCCTAGCCAACTCCATCATCAGAATCCTGCTGCCCAGCCTGGTCTCTAATTGGCTAAAACACCCTCATTTTGTTTTCAAATGTCCACCATTTTTTTGGTCTCGCTAAGCGAGACATACTGGCCCCCAATGCTCCGTAATTAACTGCCACAGAACCACACATCATACTTGTGTATAAAACATTTTTTCTTTCTTTCATCACAATGCCCTGTTCTCCCATGGCCCATCATTGTTTCTATGCACGAGCGAATGGCGCTCTTGCTCCTCCCTCCTGCATGTACCCGCTCACTCACTCCCCTAAACTGAAACAGCAGCTTGTCTTTCAAAAATAATAACTTTTGTAGCTGAACTGCACCACACCGCAGTGATCAACAGCACTGCTTCTGATATGGAGCGTATTTAAAAAAACAAACATCCATTTTCAATGTCCCCTGATACTGTGTACTACAACCCACCTCCACTGCTCAGTCGTCTGTAGTGCACGGTGCCAAATGTAAATTCAAACCAGATGCCTGCCCCCTCCAGACAAGAACCGTCTCTCACATACCCTGTATTATCATACGAACAAACCTACAAACATTTCTGTCTGCCCCTTTCCAAGCAAAACCATTTCTCTGTGCTGATCAACATCACTTATTGTGCCTACCTTACAGTGGACTGTGACCACTTTGACTGAGCGGTTCCTTTAGATCCCCCGACCTGCTCATTATCAGTTTCCCCGACTGCACTACAAGAAACAGCCACTACGAGTGAATAACTCCACCACCTGCACCAGTCACGTAACAGGCGATACAAAAAGTTTTAGGTACTGCAACCATAGCCGTGGTGGGTGTCACAGACAGCACTAGCCTTGCGCTACTCCCGCATTTGCCCTCATTCTCCTGCTGACAAACAATTTAAAATGTTAACAAAAATAGCGTCCATGTTTAAAAAGGAAAGGATATCCCTTCTCTACTAGAGTTGTCTGACTGCACGCTTTGCTGCCCTTCATAATCCTTTGAGGCATCACAAACAATTCCATGCAAACAATGTTGAGGGGGTTAAGAGAGCCAAGTCAATAAAATTAAAAATAAAAAGAACAAACGGGGTGTGTGTGTGTGTTGGTGATATCAGTAAAATCATGGGGTGAAAGAGGTTACCTGAAAACTTCAGAATGAAGAGAGACACTAGACAGGTGAAAGAAAAAAAAAAAAAGTGTCTTATAAGCAAAGGCTCCCTCTAGTGGCAGTTCAACCTTACTAAACTTAAGGGACTATTTTACAGAAATTGCTTTTTCTGATCATTTGTATTAATATTTCATTATCTTTTTTCCTAATGAAATATTTATTTTAAAAAAATAAATAAAGCCCATTTTCTAAGTGCATTAATATCCTCCAGGGTGGGCAATATTGGGCAATACCGCCCACTCTGTTGGGTATTATTGCTTGCTTAGTCTATGGGGTAGCTGTAGGGAATGATAAACTCCCAACTCCTGAACTCTGTCTTACCTGGCCAAAGCCTATAAGCATAAGTCTTGTAACAAAGCTGAGATCAGGGAACAGATTAATACTAGTCCCATCCTACAAAGTAAGTGATCCCTTTCCCCGAGCCCTTGCTAAAATCTCATCCGGAATGTGCATTCCTGACTTCACAATAAGAAAAGTCCTGGGTAGTTCTGAATTAGCAGGCCACCTTCTGGGGCTGATCTGGTAGGCCTTTAGAATTGTGTCCCCAAGTTCTAATTGCAGTGTCGAATGCAAAGTAAGACCTCTCCTTCGGCTCCTTCCATAACATCCAGCAAATACATATTGCAAGCCATTCTCAAGATGTTCTAGTTGCATCCGAAGCAATTTATTTTATTTTCTAGTCCAGAAGTAACTGCAGTCGTCTTCCCTGCTGAGTCAGTAAGGGATCTCATATCTGACTGTAACTTGTCCGTTTCAGTTTCAACAGTTACAGCTTTAGTAGTAAAGGTGTCTCATTTATACTGGCCTGGTGGTGCAGAGGGCTGAGGTGCCATGCCCCTTACTTTGCACCATGCTGGTGACCTGAGTAATGCTGACTCATGAGTGGCAGACAGTAGTCAGAGGAGGAGGAACCATGGTTCCGGGAGGTATGCGGGCCTCCACATGCATGTGCAGCCCTGCCACCATGGCTAGATGAGGAATAAAATGCGGTGGAAAATACAGTAAGGTGGGCAGGCGTCAGTGACACACTCTGCACACTGAGCCACCACACACCCCACCACCAGGAAGCAGCTGCCGGTCAAACTGGATTTGGACTTCAGGGAAGACAGTCTTGCCACTCCTAACCCCACCATGGGGGTACCTAGACCAGTCAGGTAACCCTGGGGAGGTGGTTGGGCAGTGCGGCAGGGCAGAAGGGAGTCAAAGCCTGCCTTGGCCAGGGTGGAAAAACAGATTATGGAAAAAAGACATCTAGCTTACTGTTAAAGTCGACTGCAACCTGCTTTAGTTCTGATTTTGATTCTTGCAAGGCTGCCAGGAGGGCTTCATTTGAAGATTGCAGATCCACTCCCTGTAGTAAAACTGAACTGCCTTTATCAGCACCTCCTTGCTTCTTCTCTGGTTTACTCGGTCCAGGCTCCTGTGGGGAAGCATTGCAGGGCTTCCCCATGGCTTAGAAAATATAAAACACTGCCTGCAGTTCAGAACAACTTGCTCTACTGAACTATGAAAGAAGGATCTCAGTAAGAGTTTTGCAGGTTTTAAAGTAAAATTTGTAGCGTGCAAGGTGCAGCTGTTGAAAACGCATCTTTTCCAGTCAGCCACTGACTCCACCCCCCTCATTAATTCCTTCTGTCTAAGCTCCCTGGAGATATTTGTAATTGAGCAATAACATCCCAAGGATAGCCAAACTGAGATGCAGCATCTGCACTATCGGAAAGGCCCAGCTCCTACCCAAATTTACAGCTAGGGTGCGAGACTGAAGCAGAAACTTACATATGCTACTCCAGTTCAGTTCAGCAACCATAGTGTCAGGCTATGGGGACAATCAAGCCAGTGATTTCAGTTCACAATATTGTCCTCTATCCAGCAGAACACACTGCCTTTAGGATGCAGACATGATGGTTTATTTTCCCGAACCATCAGGCATCTAATTAGAAATTGCATCACCAGTATCTACAGTGGTTATATCACCAGTATCTAATGAGATTATATCACCAGCATCTACAGAGATTACTATATACAGTATCACCAGTATCTACAGAGACTATGTCGCCAGCATCTACAGAGACTATATCACCAGTATCTACAGAGATTATATAACTAACATCTACAGAGATTATGTCACCAATATTTACAGAGAATATATCCCATGTCCGTCTCAGCTTTTGCTTTTAATTCCAACAGACTGAAGTTGATGATTCAAAAAGACATTTCTTTAATTTTCTAAATGGCTCATCCCACTTCATGGATGATATCCATTCAAAATAATTTGTCATGCGTGCTTACAAGGAAGTTAAAGGGTGGCTATATTTGCCCTAGTGACACAGTATGCTCAGAAGTGATCTCAACTCTTATAATCCCCTCAAGCATCCCTCCCCACCACCGCAACTCCTCCTCCTCCTCCTCCTCTCCTATCCCCATGCCTGTGTATAGGGTGAATTTGCCTCCTTTTCCCTTTCATCCCCCCCATCCTACCTCATGCTATTTCCCATCTACAACATACCCAGCTCAACCCCCTCCCTATTTCTCTCCACCTCCCTCTTATTCCCATATCCCCCTCTCCGTTTCTTTCTTTCTCTTTCCTTCCTTCCTTCCTTCCTTCCTTCCTTCCTTCCTTCCTTCCTTCCTCCTGAGAAAACTTCACTGAGCCACCTATGGCTTGTGCTGTATAAATAACTCGCTGTAGAATTCCTTGACAATGCCTTTGGCTGCTATTATTGTACCCTTACTTGCCTTTTTGTAAGGTCCATTGTGATGATCCTGTTAAGTTATACCTTATTGTCCTTATTTCCTTGACGTGGAACCTTTGTAAAAGAGCCCTTGGCTCAAAGGTGTCATCCGAAATATAAATAAATAAAAAATAAATAAATAAAACAACTCAGGAATGAAAGTTGGCTTGGAGACTTTCAAAATTGCCTCCCTTAACCTCCTTCAGAGCTGTATGCACCCTTTGTGTACCCAGGACATATCCCAAGTATTCTAACAGTTTGTTTGTACATTTGAACTCCCAGACCAGTCATCCACTCATTGTAGTATCTGACTCATGTTTTCCAAGTCCTCAGTTACATTTCCACCTATTACTAAAATAATTGTTACTGTATGCATGACAAATTCAGTTTTGTAAACGCTTAACCTCTAATCATTCTGTAGCATTGACTTGGCTAGAAATAAGATTTTATTCTAGGCTGTCATTACAATTGTTTGCAGAAGTAGTCCCCCACAAATCTTAACTGAGCTGTGTTGGTTTTAGTATTGGAAATAGTTGAATTTTCTTGATCAGTTTCATCGCCTATGGTAGCTTTTGGAGAATATAGTACAGATGGTGATTTTATGAAATCTAGGTTACATTTCTGGATCTACAACAACTTTGGCTTTTACCATCTTGTTGGCATTCAGACCCTCTAGAAAGACTTCAGAAAATGTCTTCCACTGTTCTGCATTTCTTCCCAAAACTTGATTATCTAAACATTGCAAGTTCATTCATCACTGCTTAAAACTTCTTCCCAAGGGGGCAGACAAGGAGAGTTATAAAGGGTAAGGCAGAGACCTGGAACAATAAGCAAATATAATAGGCACCAGAGAAGCAAAAGGAAGGCTAGGCAGCACTCTGAAATGCACGGGCTATCAAATGAACTGAGGGTACTGTAATCTAGTTTGTATTAATAATGATGAGTTATGGCAAAGCAAGACAAAACAGAACTGAAGCCAAATTACATACGTAACCAGGTTTAAAGGAAAATTACACCCTCGTATTTTGTGAATTCTAATTGTTTCTATGTCAGACAACTCTTTTCGTGTAACAGTTAGGGATATATGTGATCGCTTTAGTTTATTTTCACTGTTGATACAACTTCCTGTAAGTATTCTGGGGGTTTCCATTTTCTAGGTGTTGAAATCTCTTTATGCCTGAGAGCTGCATTAGCATATGAAAACATGATGTGTCAGCACCCTTTAGACTCCACAGTATACCTGACTACTTACTTACAATTCAACAAAACAAGTTACAGCAAGGTGAGAAGTACCACATTTACCTTCAGTTACCTTTGCAAACTGAGTTGTTAGGCAGAGTTTTTCCTTTAAACTGCATTCAGTTTTTTGTGTTTTTCAGAGTTTTTTTTTCAGGATATTTGTACTTTCAGCATATAGATACATGGTATAAATGGGTGCTGAGACATCATGTTCTCATATGCTAAGGCAGCTATCATGGACAAAAATTTCAACAACCAGAAAATGGAGATCACCACCCCTCCCCAGGATAGTTACGGGGGACTAGTATGGACAGTGAAAACAAACCATGTATATCCCTAACAGTTACAGGCAGAGCTGTCTGTCGACATGGAAACAAATGAAATTTACAAGATGTGAGAGTGTAATTTTTCTTTAGCTGTTCTTTTTTATTGTGTTGCATTTACTTTCAAGTTGAAGTTATGTGCCTTATTACTTTTTATAAAATGGCAAGAAAAAAATCTAGAAATGTCATTGGCTGAGAGATGTCACCTGACCATGCATTAAATCTCTGTAATGCACACCTTGGCATGGCTTATTACTTACTTAATTCAGTCAGATTATTAAACAGAATGACAAGTACAGGTGAATAACCATATCAACATTCAGAACTCCATAAGGTATGAAATGTACGCTGTAAATATTTTTTGCACTTTTCTTTCTCTTTCTCAGACTTGAATAGTAAGGTGCATAGCTATGAGATAGTATAAAGGCAAATGCTAAAACCAACAAGAATGTCAAGCAGACACAAGTATGATATAACTGTACTTAGGCAAAAGTGTAAACACAGTTAATCTGCTGGATGTATAAAATTAAACTGAATGTGGAATTATACAATTATAAGATAAGTGGAGTTAAACAAACCTTTGGTTCCTAACACAGAGATCGAACCCTTCCCACTCAAAATTATTGTTACATTTACACTTGAAACTCTTGTAATTTCTTGTCTACATGTATGATTAACTGTTTCTGAATGTACTGTGTATTGTATTAATTTAATACAAAATGTGAATGAGAAAACAAATAGTTACTGTTGATGCTGATGGCCATTTCCAGTGATGAGGCATGAGGGAGGGTTACTATTTGTTAATCACACCCCCACACATGTATGGCTCACCATGGGGGTGGGATTGCTGCTCTGTAACCCACCGAAAGTTGCCTTAGCACTATTTTGAAATACAGTAAGGCAACTCTGTGGCATTTTTTATTTTTAAAAGAAAAAAGTACTTCACCTCCTGTGCACACACCCTTGTTTCAAGGAATGACCCATATGAATATTTATTTGAAATTACTCCAACCAGGATAACCTAATGAGAAGCAGCATCTTATTTTCTTGCAGGTCCCGGGGAGGATAGCAGTGGTCAACATGCTAACATAACCTAACAGGAAGAGTTACAGACAAGCTAAAATATAGGACATAGGAATCCTCAGACATAAACAGGCTTATTTAGACCTGCAAACCTTTTTTAAAAAATAAAACTTTTTATCCTCCTCCGTCCAGTAGGTAGCTCTTCAGCCCTGTCCCTACTTCCCTAAACCAGTTCCCTGCTTCCCCAGGACTCACCATCGGTCTGGTCACTACTAAGAATGTGCCCCTCAAGGCAGGGCAGGAGGGAGGAGGGACGTCCTTCCCCCAATGCCTGAATCCAGTGCAGACCAAGGTGGTGTCCCATGCATCGGTGTGAGTTTGGGGCAAGTAGGCAGGACTTCAAGAAGGCCCCTGACATCCCTTCTCTGGTTTTCTCCACAACCCTTGCCATAGGATGTCTGACAAGCACAATGAGGTGCACATGTCTGATTTACTCCTGGCACCTTCTTTTTCTTGCTGCCTGCACTGCACTGCCACCAGGCATGCACCTGGTGGCAGTTGAAGGCCGGCCTAGCATGCCTCCCCACCCCGGGAGAGGAGAGCAGTCCCTCCGATGTGTGATCGTTTCCTACCCCAGCTGACCCCTAGCGACACGAGTCCATTTCCAAACCCAGGTCACCAGTGTAATAGGAGGTAAGGTGCTAGCATCTCAGTCCTCCATGCCACTGGGCCAGCTAGCCCTTCAAGCCTGCCTGCCACTTAACTGTGGGCGTATCCTTTAATACCTATTTTTTTCCAGGTATCTGTCATGCCTATTTTTGAGCACTCCTAAAGCTGGGCCATTTATCACCTCTTTTGGCAATCTATTCCTGTTTACCACTCTCTGATTGAAAAAGTACATTTTAAGTTTTTTTTTTCACATTTTCTCCCATTAATCAGAAATTATGACTCCTAGTATTCAAGTGTGTTTTCTTTCTCTTTAAATGCAAGCAATCTAATAGGTCTGTTGATTTAAAACTTAGGAACATAGGACTGTGATGGCAGAAAAGGCCCACCAGGCCCACCCAGTCTGCCCAGAGAGCCCAGAATTCTACTAGGCTTTTGCTGTAGTCCACTCCCCCGTCCCAACAACCCCTTGTGTTTATCCCAGGCCCTTTTGACCCCCCCCCAGTCTTCTCCCCCACCACCTCCTTTGGCAACCCATTCCAGTTGTCCATCACCCTCTCAATGAAGAAATACTTCCTGAGGTTACCCTAAATCCCCCTTGATCTGATATTCATGACCCTCACCCTTGGTCTCCTTCAATTGGAAAAGGCTCTTCACAGGCACCTTATTTATACTTTTGAAGTATTTAAAAGCCTCGATCATGTCTCCCCTCTCCCTCCTCTGCTCCAGAGAGTACATGCCCAGGTCACTTAGTCTCCCTTCATATGGTAAGTGCTCTAACCCCCTCACCATCATTGTTACCTTCCTCTGAACTCTTTCCACCCTCTCCACATCCTTCCTGAGCTAGGGCCTTCAGAACTGGATCCCATACTCCAGGTGTGGCCTGACCAGCTGTGTGTATAGAGGTACTATGACTATCTCTTCCTACTGGAGAACCCCCCCTATGTAACCCAATATTCTGCTTGCTCTTGCCACTGCCCTTCCACACTGTTTTCCCACCTTCTGGTCTTGTGAAATGATGCCTAAGTCCCTCTCTTCTTCAGTGACCTGGAGGGGTCTACCTCCCAGCGAATACTCCTTTCTCCCATTCTTTTTGCCCAAATGCACGATCTTACATTTAGCTATATTGAACAATTGCCACTTTGTGGACCATTCCTCCAACCTTTCCAGATCCCTGCACATCATCTCCACCCCATCTGGCATGTCCACTCTGTTACAGACCTTTGCATCGTCCGCAAAGAGACTCATCCTCCCTTCCAGACTCACTGCTATATCGCCTATAAAGATATTGAACAGAAGAGGTCCTACCCTTGGGGAACCCCACTGATGACCTCTGATTCCCCTGGTGCCCTATTGACCAATACCCTCTGCGTTTGTCCCTCCAACCAGTTACCAGCCCACTTTACCACCTCCCCCAGCCCAAAGCAAGCCATTTTGTGTAAAAGTCTTTTATGTGGCACCGAGTCAAAAGTCTTTCTGAAATCAAGGTAGGCCACGTCCACCAAACCTCCCCGATCCATCACCCTAGTGACCCAGTCAAAGAACACTGTCAAGTTTGTTTGACAGGATCTGCCCTCTGTGAAACCATGTTGCTCCGGGTCCCAAAGTCAATTTGCCTCGAAGTAGTTGTTAATTCTGTGCTTGAGCAGTTTCTCCATGAGCTTTCCAGCCACAGATGTCAAGCTCACTGGCCTGTAGTTACCCACCTCTTTTCTTCCCCCCTCCCTTGTGCAGAGGTATTACATCGGCACACTTCCAATCATTAGGTACTACCCCTGAACTTAAGGAGTTGTTGAATAGAGTGGTCGAGGGAGTAGCAAGTACCTCTCTCAGTGCCTTCAAAACCCTTGGATGCACCCCATCTGGTCCCATGGCTTTGTCAACTTTCAAGTCCCTAAGTTCCCTTAGCATCTCCTCTTCCTGAAACAGACTCACATCTACTCCCTCCCTTGTGGTCTTTGCCACCATAGAGTTGCCCCTTTCCATTCTGTCTCCTTCATGAATGCTGAACAGAAGTAGCTATTTAGCAGTGCAGCCTTCTCCTGGTCCCTCACCACCCTCTCCCCTTCCCCGTTTTTTAGTCTAGGAATCCCCTTTTCTGTTTTCTTCCTTTCACCAATATACCTAAAAAAAAAAAAGTTTTGTCCCCCTTCTTGACTGCCTTGGCAATGCTCTCTTCCGTCCTTGCCTTTGCTTGCCTGACCACCCTGCTCGCCTCCTTCTGTCTAACCTGATATTCCTCCCAATCCTCCTCCCTCTGCATTGTTTTAAACCTCTGAAATGCTCTCCGCTTCACCCTGATGCTGTCCTCCACTTCTTTGCCTAACCACGGTGGCTTTCTCTTCCTCCTATTTTTGCTCACCCTCCTTGCGCAGAGGTCTGTGGCTGTCATTATGGCCCCCTTTATTGAGTCCCACATGTCTTGCACCCCACAATGCTGTCCCACTCCTTCTAGAGCTTGTTTAACATTCCCCCATCTTCCTAAAATCTGCCTGTCTAAAGTTGAGAACCTTCACTTTGGTCTTGTTTAGGGTGGCTGACATGCTTACCGTGAATCACACTCGCTAGTCGCTAGTACCAAGGTTTTTTCCACCGATAATTCCCCTACTCTGTCCCCATTTGTTAGTACCACATCTAACATCGCCCCATTCCTGGTTGGTTCCCGGACCATCTGCCTGAGTAAGGCAACTTTAAGGGAGTCCAGTATTGTCCTGCTTCTGAGGGATGCTGTTGACAAGTGTCCCATGCCACGTCTGGCAGGTGCAGTCCCCCATTAGCAGCACTTCCCCCTTAGCTGACATCCGCAGAATTTCCTCCATCTGGTTGTCCACTCCTTCTTGCTGCCCCAGTGGTCTGTAGACCACCCCTGTGCAGACCACCTCTCCCATTCCCATGGTCAACGAGACCCATAATGCCTCTGCTTCCCCCCACCTTCCCTGTACCTCCGTCACCTGAATCCCCTTCCTTACATAAAGTGCTACTTCCCCCCTCCTTCTGACCCTGTCTTTGATAAACAGGTGATACCCTGGTATGTTCATGTCCCAGTCCTGCCCTCCATGGCACCATGACTCCGTGATTCCTACCAAGTCTACTTCTGCTTCTGCCATGATTACTGCCAGGTCCATGACCTTATTGCTCAGGCTCCTAGCATTCATGCACATGGCCTTCCACCTTCCAGCCACCTCTATGCCCCTCCCTGTCCTAATGCTTTTTCCTGTCCTGACCCTATTGTCTGTAGCCCCCACTGAGTGCATCATATTGTGGGACAGTGCCCCTGCCTTTCATGTCTGCTGTCCTGTTCTTAGATTTTGCAGGCAGCACCCCCTCCCCCTAATTTTAATTTAAATTGTAGTATCAATCAACAAACTCTTCCATTTTCCACTTCAGCACGTCTTTACCCTCCCTGTTTAAGTGTAACCTATCTGGGATGAACAGGCTTTCATCCTGCCAGGAGATCCCCCATTCTCCCACCAGCCCAAAACCTTTCCTAGCACACCATCCAGAGAGCCAGCTACTAAATTCAGTTATCCTCTGTTTCCTCTCTGAGCTAGCTCTTGGAATAGGCAGTACCTCAGAGAATGCCACAGATCTAAAGTCCAGGTTATGGCAGAACCTTGCTAAAGCTTCAGACCTTGCCTGCACCTCTATCAAGCTATGCCCTGCAAGGTCATTTGTTCCCAAGTGGAACACTAGGTGCATTCTCTCATCCTGCAGTTGCCTCCTGGAGGGAATGTGATGGATCACCTCAGCTGCTGTCGTGCCTGGCAAACAACTAACCCAGACCTTGCCCCCTATCCCTCCCCAGCCAATACCACTTAGAATGGAGTCTCTGACAATTAGAACATTGTCCTCCACCTTTTGGAGCTCGATGCATAACGTGCCAACTCACCTGCCACCTTCCCCTTGTCCTCCTTGCTTTCGTTTTCCTCACCCCTGTGCCTCCCACCCCATGCTTGATCGCCTTCTTTCTTGCTCCCATATTCCGTCCTCTCCATGGGCTGGAGCCTGGACCCATCTCTGTATCCTCACTGCCCCCAAGCCCTGTGATTCCCTCCTCTCTCCCAATCCCACTTTCTGTGGCCAACCCTTTTGTCTGCTCCCCCTTCTGCTGCTTTGATGCAAGTTCCCTTGCCCATCTCTGTAGTGCCATCTCCTGTCTCGAGGTTGGGTTTCTCAATTCCTCCTCCCTCACCCCCTTTTCTTCTGAGACCCTAGTATTACTGGTGAGGTCTGCCACCGGGGACCCACCACCTTACCCTCTTGCGCCTGCCCTGCCTCTGTATCCCTGCTCATCTTACCCACCCCACTTGTGGCATTATTCTGACCACCATTGCTCCTCATGGTTCTAGATAACCCTGCCACTGGATTACCACTCTCCCTTCCTTTCTGGATTTGCTCCCTTAGGTTATCCCCGGACCCTAAAGCCCTCTCCTTGCCACCATCACTCCCTGGTGGTTCCCCCACCTTGTGCTTCCATTTACTTGATCCTTGTTTCTCAATGCCCCCTTCTGATTGCTGCTGCTGTCTTAAGTGGACTTCCCCCTTATGCTATCTTTTTTACTGCCTGTCAACTCCCCCTTCCTGTTCCATGGGAAGGGCCTCTGCATTCCCCCTCCTTGGGCAACCTGTTTGCCCTACCCTTCCCACATGCTTCCTCCCTTCCTCCCATCCTCATCTCGCAACTGTAGCTCCACAAACCTATTTTTGTGCACTGTGCCCCCCAGCTTCCCTTCTTCCACAGGGGCACCCCCCTCCAGTTGCTCTGCATTATGTCTCCATCTCCTCTTGCCCCCACAAACTTCCATTCCTCTTTAAAGTCTTGTATTCTTGTATTATGCCCCCCACCTTAGCCTCTCAGTTTTCAGCTTTCAGTTTTCTTAATCTAGCAATGTACATTTAATCACACAATGTTCCTGTCATCTTTGTTACGCTTCTTTGAACCCTCTCCACTCTGACTACATCCCCCCCTTAGACTGGGGGACCAAAATACAATGCTGTATTCAAGATGCGGCCTAACCACTGAGCTATACAGTGGTATTATCACATCACACCTTAAGCTGGCACTATTTCTTTTCATAGTACCAATTACCACATCTGGTTTGTCACTTTGTTGCATTACTCAGACACTTTAAGGTTATTGCTTACTGTTACACGCTGGTCTCTCTCAGCCTCTGTTTTTTACTATCCTATTTTCAATGCTATAATTTGCTAATCTGTTTCTACATTCCATGTATCTCATGGCACATTTGCCTATGTTAAACGGCATGTTTAGATGGTCTGCTGGTGCAGCGGTAGTATTACCACATGCAACGTTGGTGACCCAGGCTTGGGAATGAGCACGGACCATGAGATGGCCAGCCGGGGGGGGGTTGAATGACCGTCCTATGGACAGCTCTCCTCTTTAGGGGTGGGATGGCCAAGTTCCTGGGGCATGAATAAAACCCAGTGGAGACTGGGTGGAAATCAGCCAGGCCCACGTACAGTAGAGGTGGAGGTGAGATGGATGTCTGGGGGATGTGCTTGGGGGCATAAACGTCTGCGCGCTGTCATTGCATGTCCGCACCACCAGGGGAAACCGCAAGTGAAAAACTCTCAGGGACAGCAACAGGATGATGCTCCCTGGGCATCCTCTCAAATGACACCCCAGGTGTAAGCTTCAGCTGGGGCCTCTGGTTGATTTTGGTCCCCCCCCCCACCGTAGGGGCAAGCTGTGGGCCACCCAGGCTGGGAGGTCTGGGGAGAATACTAGGTGGGTGAGCCCAAGGGCTAACCAGGGACTATATCACCCACCTGAACTGGAGTGATAAATAGAGTTAGGAAAAGTCATTTTTGTATTTTAAGCCCAATTTATAATTTTATCCAGATCCCTTTGCAGTCTTTTGATCTGTTCTTGTGTCTCGGTTATTGCCCTGATTTTCATGTCATCTACAAATCTAGAAACCCATAATTTTTTGTCTTTATGCATGTCTGTGATGTGTATGTTGAACACTGAACCCTAGGGGACTCCACTAGGAACCTCATTCCATAATTAATACACCACATTTATCCTTACTCTCTGTTTCCTTTCTCCAATCCAGTTTGCTGTCTGTCTTACAATATTATTATCCAAGCCTATATTCCCTAGCTTGTTGATCAGTTCCCTTTGTGGCACCCTGTCAGATGCTTTTCATAAATCTAGGTATATCACATGCATCCAGGGCCTGACTGATTGGCTCAAAGAAACTGTGTTTTTGACGTGATCTTTCCTTGTAAATCCATGTTGGGTTTTGTCCCCCATATTGTTTGTGGTTATATAATGTTCCAAGTAATCCCCTAATTATTGATTCCATAATTTTCCCAAATATGCTAGCTATACTGATTGATCTGTGGTTGCTTAAGTTTATCTTTGACCCTTTTTTGAAAATCAGGGTGACTGACCCTTCCCTCCCTTCCTTAGGTACTTCACCAGTTTCTTTTTTTTTGAAATTGCAATTTTTTTATTATATCTTTTCATAAACATAGAAACATAGATAAAACATACAGGTTCTACATAGTGTGATAGAGAACAATCACTCCGGTACATTAGTTAGTATAGTATTACAGGTGAACTTAATTGAGTCAGTGTAAATATTGCAATGGAGTTATATAAATTTATAAAAATAGGACTGCATAACCTGACACAAACTTCCTAGACAGTGCAATAATGGACTATTCAAGAACATTAATAAAATCAAAAGTAATAATATAAGGTTAACATTTAACATAAAATTACCCCCAATGCAGCATGTTTGTAGAGACGAGTATATACTGGGCAGTGGTTAGAAAGCAGATATGTGTGTGTCCGTGAGAGTATCTACCTCTATTATAATCAGGAGGCCACGGGTCAAGCCACTCTGCTTCCCTGAGCAGCCTACATGACCCAGTAGCTGAGGCTATAGCCATCTTTGGATACTCCAGCTTTCTATGGAGAAGGATGGAGCAAGTCCGTCCCACTCACTGACCCAGACCCTCTCTTGCTAGTATCTCTAGGACCAGTACTCCCTCCCTGCCACTCAGAAACTCAAAAAATGGTAGCCAGCAGGTCTTATGCACTTCAGCTTTTAAACATAAATTAGCAGTCAGCCTTTCCATGTTTTTAATTTGTTGGCAACATGTCAGCCATTGATCTTCCGGGGTGGTATCTGATAGCCACAGCCTCGTAATTGCTTTCTGGCCGCTGCTATTAAAATTGTGAATAGATATCTAGCTTTAGGTCCCCCAACCCTGGAGGTGGTTCCCTCAGTAGCAAATGGCAGGGTTTGTCAGGAATCTGCACTTGCAAGATGGTACTCATATGTTCTATGACTTTACCCCAGAAGCCCCTGAGTTTGGGACAACTCCAAAAGACATGTTCATCTGTCCCTGTAAGCCCACACCCCCTCCAACATTTCTCTGATGGGCTTTTCCCATAATGTTTGGTTACTACAGGAGTTCTAAAATATCTTGTAAGAACTTGCCAACGAAATTCCCTCCAGGAGGGCAAGGCTGTAGTCTTGTGTGCCAGCCTCCAAATTAAATCCCATTTTCAGTGTCCCTCTTCCTCATTAATATCCCTTTCCCAAAGCTTGTGGATTCTAAATCTGCTACTAATTAAGTCTTCCCTACTTGCCGTGTAGATTTTAGAAATCAAATGGGTTTTTTGCATTGTACCTGTTGATACCTCCAGAAGGAGATCTATCAAGGGTTGTGCTTCATAGGGTTTCTCATACCCTTTCCAGTTCTCTGCCTGAAGGTAGTGCCTGATTTGTAAGTAGCCATAAAAATCTTTTGGTTAGATATTAAACTCCTGCTGGATTTGGATAAAACTTTTTAATGTTTCCCCAGTGAATAACTGAGAAAACTGACTCAATCCCAGGCCCTCCCTTCAGGAGAACACCTGACTCTCCCTCCCAGGAAGGAAGTCAACCCTATCTGTGATCTTCCCATACAATGAAATTATGTGCTGTAGCTTCCATTCCTTTATTACCTGTGCCCAGGATTTCACCATATTCTTGAGCCAAGGGGTGGGCAAAGCTTGCCATAAACTGGGGTCTCTTTTATTAAACAATACGGATCTTAGTGTACCTGGTCTCATAAGGTCAAGTTCCATTTTGACCCAACTTTGTACCTCCTCTGTGGCACTATATGCTGCCAAGTATTGTAACTGAGCCACTGTGTAGTAGCCCTTTAAATCGGGGACCCCCAACCCTCCTTTCCCTTTAGCCATCTTGAGCAAGGACCAACAACGTCTCGGTCTTCTCCCTGCCCATATCAATTTCTTTAATATTTTATGTGCGTCAATCCAAAAACTCCGTGGTGGGCATAGAGGTATTGAGTCAAACGGGAACAGCAGTCTTGAGAGAATGTTCATTCTCACCGATTCTACCCGACCTGTAATCAATGGTGAAAGAGCTGCCCATCTGTCACAGACCTTTCTTATTTCTTCTATCAGTCTCAGGTAGTTAATTTGGTAGAGTTTACTTAAATCTGTGGGAATATGGCTCCCCAAGTATCTAAAACTGAAAGTGGACCATTTTAGATTAGTTAGAGTCTTTATGGCTGGGGGAATTTCCGCACTGATAGAAACTATCTCAGATTTAGCTCCATTAATTTTAAAACCTGAAATACTCCCGAACTCAGCGAGTAGGGCCATTGCCTTGGGCAGTGAAGTCTCTGGATTCTGTAGGTAAAGAAGGGTATTGTCCGTATAAAGTGAAATGCGGTTATCTACTGAACCTACTTTAATGCCTGTGCTTTGAGGATGGGACCGAAATGCTTCTGCCAGGAGGGCAAATAGTAGAGGTGAGAGGGGGCAACTCTGTCTGGTGCCCCTCCTAATTGGGAATGTTTGAGAAATGACCCGTTTCAATCTGACTCGAGCCACTGGATTGGTATATAAAGTAGAAACCCAAGCTTGAAATTTGGAACCAAAATTTAATTTTTTAAGCACCACCCCCAGGTAATTCCACTTCAGGGGGTCAAATGCCTTTTCAGCATCTAATGTGACTACCACAGCTGGGGCTCCCTTTGGGCCTTTTTGGGTGTTAGCCATAATGGTCAGCAAACTTCTGACATTATCATGAAGGTGTCTCACGGGCATGAACCCTGCTTGGTCCGAGTGGACCAGTTGAGTTACCACCCCCTGGAGGTGGTTGGCCATCATTCTGGCAAAGATCTTGACATCAAGATTTAGGAGAGAAATAGGGTGGTAGCTACTGCAGGAGGTGGCGTCCTTACCTTGTTTGGGGATCACAGATATTAAGGCCTTCGCCCAAGTATCTGGAGCTTCTGAAGGTTCATGTGATGCATTGCATACCTGCAGCAACGAGGGGATAAATCAGCCTGAAATTTCTGGTAATATTCAATAATATTAATTAATAATAATATTGGTAATAGTGTCAGTGGCTCAGCAGGTAGCACACTCGCCTCTGATGCTGGGAGATTAGAGGGCTGTGGGTTCAGTTTCCACATCTGGCACTTGGTTTACAATCCCAATACTGACACTGTAGTGCATCATGAGGGGGATGCTGCACTTCTGAGGTGCCATCTTTCGGATGAGATTTTAAACCAAGGTCCCATCTGCCTGGATTGGTGGTAGTTCAGGTGGATGGTAAAGATCTCATGGCACTTATCGAAAAGAGTAGGGGAATTTTATTAAGCAAAAGAAACATAATATCAAGTGTATACATAAAGGAACAACTGTAACAATTTAATAACATAAGAAAAACAAAACATTGCAATTATAAAACAAATGACAAAATAACATAGAGAAATAGCAAGTGTCAATGGTGCAATAACAATTAATGCAAAAAATGAATATTCTTCCAAAAGGAAGTAAAACAAGTAACTGAAAGGTGGTTATGCTCCAATTCCATAAGAGTCAACAAAGCATTTTCTATTTGCTTTATTATATTAGGAGGAGAAGTCTGAACTTGTAATACATATTGACAACAAGCTTGCCACAAATAATATTTACAAACTGAAAAAATTACTCTGAGGGTACTGGGATGAAATTGCATCCAAGGATTGGAGAAATCTCTCAATATCAGAATTTGATGAGTAATTCTGCTAAGAAATGGCCATTTCCATTTATTGGCCAATGTTTTCCAGAATAAAATAGCATCAGGGCAGTCAAAGAAAAAATGAGACATGGTTTCCTCAATATGTGTACAAGACGTTTTTGGGCAGTACCGATCCTGGGAAGATTTATGCTTCAAATTCCCCCAAACAGGTAATTCTCCGTGACAACACAGCCAAGTAACATCCCACATATGTAAAGGGATTCGTGTATCTCTAAGCATGGACAAAGCACAGTCTAGTCAAGAAGGGGGCACAATGGAAATTGTAATACTGGTCTGGAGATATTAACGAAAGTATTATATAATTGTTTTCTAGAGAGTGTCATAATGGATGTTTTTGAAAGTTTCCAACTGCGTAATTTTCTAAAACTATCTACAGCATAAGTTGGAAAACAAGGGATGCGGGTAATTATAGGAGGAAGTATGACCCAATTATCCAGTACATTTCGCATGTTATAACTTATCCAGATGTCACAAACATGAGCTATGAATCGAACTCTAAAGAAAAGCTGAAAAAGGAAAAAGGAAAGAAAAAAAGCAATAGGGTGAACCATAGCAAGTCCTCCCTGTCGAATAGGTAAATATGTGATGTCACGTTTAACAGGATTGAGACGACTACCCCATACCATTTGAAAGAACACACTAAAGATTCTGGTTTCTAGAGTGCAGAGGGGGAGCATATACATAACTAAGGTATAAAAAAATGGGAATTATGAATTTCTTAATAACTAAGACCCTCTTTTTTTACCCAATTTCCATGACTTCCAAATATTGACCTTAGACTCTACAATACTCAAGTGTTTTTCCCAGTTATAGAGGGCTGTATCCTGGACATTAAACCAAATTCCCAAAATACGCTGAGGAGACAAACATATCTTAATTCCATCTACATCCGACACTATGGCAGAGTCAGGATCTAAGGTGGATAGAGACACTTTTCTGAAGGTTAAGAGTGCCTCCAGAGAGTATCGAAAAAGTTTGAAAGACATCCACAGCACGGTCTCCCGAAACTTTATCCCGAACAAATAACACATCATCATCTGCATATGCAGAAATCTTAACTTGGGGTAATATTGGGTGAGGTGCAAGACCTATGATAGAAGAGTCCCATGTAATTTGGCGAATAACAGGGTCTAATGCAAAGGTGTATAATAACGGGCTTAATGGACAGCCTTGACGAATACCAACCGTCTGGAGAAATGTATTCCCCAAATGACCATTAAGTATGAGTGCAAAATAGGCCACAGAAAATAGACGGGTAAGCCAGTGAAGAAAAGTAGCTGGAATACCACAGTATGCCATAACCTGTAACAAGTATGCGTGTTGTACTGAATCAAAAGCCTTTGCTTGATCTAGAGAAAGTACAAATCCTGAAAGAGCATTATGGCTTTTGGCCTCAAAAATCTCATGGAGAAGAAATAGATTGGTTTGTATAGAGCGTCCTGGAACAGCACATGATTGGGCAGGGTCAATTAGGTCAGGAGCAACATGTAATAACCGTGTACTCAGAATTCTGGCTAAAAGTTTATAATCCGTATTGAGGAGATGCAGAGGTCTCCAATTTTGTAGGGAGCAGGTATCTCCTTTCTTGTATATAAATTTAAGGAAGGACATACCAAAATCAGGGATGACCTCTGTAGAGAGTAATATATAATTGAAAACTTGAGTCAGAATTTCTAGGAGATCTTCCTTAAAAGTTTTATAAAACTCATGTGTTAAGCCATCAGGGCCCGGGGTGACCTGTAACGCCAGGTGGGAGATGGCAGATGCCACTTCCTCCTGTGTAATAAGTGCAATGAGGTCTGGGATATGGTGTACAGGAAACTGTGGGAATGGGGTCGAAAAGACTGAGGATGAGTCCGGGCAACGTAGGTGATGGCGTACAAAATTGATGATGTAAATGAGAATTTACAATAGACATCATGCTAGAAATGTCAGAAACAATGGTACCTTGCTGATTTAATAAACCATGCATAACTGTGTTCTGAATCCTATCTTTATGTGTGGAAAAAGGATTCGCAGAGGGGGAAGTCAAAGTTCCCACTCTCATGAAAAGGTCTAGCGTACGAGCACTGTTATATTGATATGCAAACATATGACGCTTTACCATAGAAATTTGGGAAGAATAATCAATAGGGGAATTAGCCGATAGAGAGAGTAGTTTGTACAATTGATTTCTATAGGTTAAATATGTTATATATTTATCATGGACTACCAGTTTTCCCATAGTCTGAAAAAATTGACGTAGTTCTAATTTAGTATCTGTCCACCATGTTAAGATAGAATCATAAAAACATAGAACCGAGATCCGGGCACGAAAGAGGAGACGAACACGAGCTTGCATAGCTAGGGAAAAATTAGAGAGTTATTCAATTTCCACTGAGTAGAAGAAGAAAGGAATGAAAACTGGGAGGTAGTGATAAGAAACATGCAAGATAGTGAAAGATGATCCGAGATTTCCGTGGGTCGGAGTGTAGCCGTGGGTGCTACACAATGGGGAGAGGAAAAAAAATAATCAATTCAGGTGTGGAAGAGGGATCTATAATATGTATGACCAGCAGTAGTATGCAATGAACGGTATGCATCAATACGACCCGTATCTTTCACAAGGTCAGATAAAGCAATGGAGTCACAATAAATTTTCTTCCCCTCTGCTGTCCTACGGGCAACATCTATCGAACAATTGAAATCCCCACCCCAAATAACATGTTTTGTTGTACATAAATAAGGTTTTACTAGGTCCATTAAAGAAATACGGGTAGCCTTAGTTTGTGGGCCGTAGATATTAATAAGACGAAAATGATGAAAATGAAAGGTACAATCCAGGATCAATGCCCGACCAGGACAAACATCAACAATGCGTGTAATAGAAAATGCCGTGGAAAAAAACAAAATAGCAACCCCATCTGCAACATCCTCCCCAAAGGTCCAATATGAGAGACCTTTAATCCATCCTCGTTTAAGGTGCTGAACCTCAAACAGTGTGAAGATACGGGTTTCCTGCAAAAAAAGAATGTCAATGGGAAGGGAAGCAGCAAGATGAAAAAAGACCACCCTCTTCTTGTAGCTTTTTATGCTACAGACATTTAAAGAAGCTATTTTGATGGAAGCCAGGACAAAACAGTCATTCACCCGCTCCCATCTGTGAAGGCCATATTCTACCTCTTCTTTTGGGATTTGTTTTTTACGGGAAACATTGGGAGGTTTAGTAGTAGTCAAATCCATATCTGAGGGTAAAATAGAATTATCAGAATCACCATCTGACTCCTCCCTGCCACCTTTGAGACAATCAAAAGGGTTGGAGAGGGAATGTCAGATGTTTTCACAGTTTTTCTAGTAGTAGCTCTGGTGACCCTTCTACTGGGTTGAAAACCCTCCAGATCCATAGGGGATACCACAAGAGGTGTAGCAGGACAGGATGAGGGAGCAGTAGGAGGTACAGGATCAATAGGGCAAGCCAATAGAACAGGTGGTTCAACTCTCTCCAGGGGAAGGGGTAAGGGGGGGTGCAATATCCATGGAATTGGACACAGCAACCTCAGCAAGGGGTCTGTCTTGTATTTTATCCTGTGCTTTTTGTACCAGTACAGCAGGATCCCACCCCTCCTGATGGTTTTTACTTGCCCAGGGACATTGGTGGTATGCATGTCCTTTTTCATCACACAAATTACATTGGAAAACATTCTCACATGAAACACTAGGGTGTCCATACCCCCCACATAGACTACATTTTAACAGATCACACGTACTGCTTAAGTGTGTGTGAGCACCACATTTGTAACAAGCCCTGGGTTGTCCTCCACAGAAACAAACACCCCGATCCTTGCCCAAGAAAAATCTATTAGGTAAGTGAATTATTTCAGAGTTAACTAGAAATAGTTTCACCCTGAATTTCCACCCTCCCGTCCAGAGGCCTTCCTCATCTAAAAGGGCCTCAGGAGGGGAAAAGACCGTACAACGATTCTGTAGCCAATGATTGATGTCACTAACACTCACACCCTCATTTCTAAACATTATGGTCACAGTGCGAACAGGAGGTTTAGTGAGAGGAACCACATAAAAGGGAGTCCAAGGGGAGGTATTTTTCAAAGAAGCATATTTATGCCAGAATCTATCTAGACCACTAGCAGTTTTAAAACTGACATCAAAAGTCTCTTCCCCAGAGACACGAATCAAGGCATAGATGTCAGAAGCCTGGAAATGCACAGTACCTTTTAATAGGGTTCGAGCCACATAGTATCTGTCAGGGAATTCTGGAAGGCCACCTCTATAATGCAAATGAACAGCATTGCATCTGGGAGTTTGTTCCAGTTTGTTTTTAAATAAATCAGAAAGGACAGGACCTCTGCCGGAAGCAGGAGGGGGTTCCACTGGGGAAGGTTGTAAGGTAGGGGCCATGGTTGAGGAGCCTTCCCCGGGATCATCTAGGAGGGATGGTGGAGCAGCTGCTACAGAAACAGACCCTTAAAGAGGTAGGGATACCCTATCAGCCAAATTAGCAGGAGTAGCAACAGACTGAACAGTATTAGAAGCCCCTGAGTCCTGATGTAAGGCAATAAGGGGAGGTTCAATAGGGAGAGGTTTCTCTGCAGAGTGAATAGAGAAATTAGATAAAACAGTATCCTGTAAATCCATAATCTCCCCCCAAGCTGTCCCAGTAACAGTAGACTGCAAAGGAATAACACGTTCAACTACTGAAATGTCTGAGGTAGTAGAAACACCTCTAGGCATTGGTACCTCGTTGGAGCTCTTTACAGTTGCAGACCTGGAAGGTGAAAATAAAACTCCGTGGCATTCAGCGTCCCAAGAAGGGTCTGGGGTCCAGGAACCAGATGCAGTTCTAGTCCATCCTGCATTTTGAAGTGCTCCCATAGTCGTCCAGGGTTTGTCCGTAACATCTACAGTAGGTCTGGTGGTAATCCGAATCAAGAACGCAGAAGATCTGTTGTGGAGGACTTAGGTTGTGGGGCTAACTGGGCGGTTAGTTGAGAGAGGGAAGGCGTAGACAGGTCTCCCGTAGGCGACTCCAAAGTTGCAACATCTCCAGAAGCGGAAACACAAGGGGGAGCATCCGGTGGGGTATACAGTGTCGACTGAACTATGTGTTCCGCGTTGGAAACTGAAGCAGAGTTCATCGTTTCATGCAAAGGCTTCAAAAGAACATGTCCCGAAGGTAAATGGTCAGTCTTGTTGTTGATTAGGCCAGATTCAGAACGTAGATCATGAGTATGCATTGTCAGATCAGGCGAGTCAACCGGTGAATGTTGCTGGGTCGAAGCTACTTTAGACAGCGTCATAGTCTCCTGAGAAGGTGCAGCACCATTGTGATGCTGACACCGAGTGAAAACTTCCATGTCTGTGCACCGGAAGTCCCCCTACCGAAAAGAGTAGGGGAATTTCCCCGGTGTCCTGGCCAAATTTCACCCATTCACTAAAAAAAAAATACCACCAACAGCTTAATCTGGTTCAATTTCAGTTGATTACCATCTGTATCCCCCCCCCCGGTTGCCCCTGAAAAAGGGACTTCTAGGTCCAGTGGGCCTACCAGGTCAACAAAATTAAATAAATAAACATTCTGCAATAAAACCATCCAGTCCTGGTGCCTTATTATGTTTAAGAGTCTTAATAATAATTAATTAATTAATAAAGGGAGGCAGTATAGCGCAGTGGTCTAAGGCTCTGAGCTGCAAATCTGGTGACATCCAGCAGACCAGACCTGGGTTTGAATCCCACAGCTTCCACTTGCATACTGTGTGACCCTGAGCAAGTCACTTAACCTCCTTGTGCTCCCAGGTTGCTCCTGTAAAAAAGCTTTCAACTTAGTGTGCTATACCTGGTTAAAAAAAATAAAATAAAAAATAACTTCTGCAAGTTCTGCTTGAGAGAAAGGATAATCCAACCTCTCCCCTAATTCTGAAGATAGTTTGGAAAGCCTTAGTTTATCTAAGAAATTCTTGATTCTTTCTGCCTGATTTGTTTGCGCCTCCGAGGCATAGAGGTCCATGTAAAACTGCCTAAAACAGCCTGCAATGTGACTAGGCTTTGTTTCCAGTCTGTCAGGGTGTAGGGGGTTTTTAACCCCTGAGATGTATCTATCAGCTGCCTGTCTCCTAAGCCTGAACGCTAGTAGCCTACTGGCTCTATTACCACCTTCATAGTATTTTTGTGCAGTGAATCTTAATGAGTTTTTTGTTTTGGCCGTAATGAGGAGTTGTAGTTGCTCTCTTGCCAGTCAGAGGTCAAGCAACAAACTGTCTGGACCCTCCCCCTCCCTTATGTAAAACCTCTAAATCTTTAATTTTCTGTTCCAAACTATCTTGTTTCTGTTGCTGAGCCCTCTTTGTTTGAGCCATGTAGGAGATGGCTTCCACCTAACCACAGCTTTCAGCCCATCCCACAAAAATTTTACTTTAGATGCTGTCTCCGTATTCTCTTTAAAGTAATTAGCTATGACCTCTTTAATTTTTGATGTGAATGTTTCCTCTTTGAGGAGCCTGGCATGAAGGCGCCACATGGATTGTTTGTTCAAAGGTCCCAAGCTCAGGGTTAGACTGACTTTTGCATGGTCTGATAGACAAATGAGGTAAATATGTTGGTCAATAATCGTGTCTGCCCAGGATGTTTGAGTATAAAACCTGTCAATACGGGAATAAGAATTTGGGGCATGGGAGAAAAATGTGCAGTCTTTACTAGAAGGATACTTCTCTCTCCACGTGTCTATCAGTCTCGCCTCAGTTCGTAAAGTGGATAGGAGTCTTGGGCTAATACCTTTATCATGTCTCGCCCCCTGGGATCTATCTAACAGGGTATTCTCTACACAGTTCCAGTCACCTCCAAGAATGATTTGACTATCAGGTAGCGAAGCTACCAATCCAAACACATACTCAAAAATTGCGAGTTGCTAGGTGTGGGGGCGTAAATGTTCACAATATGTATCAGCCTGTCTGCCACTCTGCCTGAAATGGCCACTAGCCTACCTTCCTTGTCAGAGTATGAGTTCACCATGGCAAAACCCAGACCTTTTCGAATTAAGATGGCTTCACCAGCCTTTTTCGCATTTGGGTGTGAAGACACAAGGACTTCCCCCACCCATAGACGGTGCAGCGTATCATGCTTGGCTGGTGTAAGGTGGGTTTCTTGCAGGAGGTCTATATCACACCTGGCTGTAGCCAGATCCCTTGGGATATTATGCCTTTTTACCGGTGAACCTAATCCCTTGACATTAAGGGAAATCACTTTCAGCAACCCCATACTATAGCAAGCAAAGTTCCCACTCATTCTCCTCCAGACTCATCAAAATCCAGAAAATCTTGCCAAATTGTTTCTGACTCACCTGCACATTCTTTACCATATAGGTTAACACTTTGTCTTACAAACCTTAGGCCCCTTGTCCCATGCTGCATGGTTGATCCACTCCCCCCTCCTTACAATGTGGAACTCCCAACCCCCCTTCCCCACCCTTCCCTTCGGCCCATGCAACTTTGTAAACCCGAATACCCAAAGTCTGTTATCTACCCCCCAACAAAGAACTATATACAAGAAGGTCTTGCCAGGCCAATTGCAGAAGGAGGCTCCTTCTGCCCTGGAGCTTGGGCTGTCTTGGTTGGCCCCACTCCTTGCACCCCTCGTCCAGAGATGAACAAGAAAGAGCGGTCTCCAGGGATGAAATCACAGAGGAAAGGCTGTGACTCCCTCGCTGTGGATACCAAGAAAAAATGACTGTACACTGATGGGTGTCCTCCCCTCTGATCCGGCTTCCAGTGACCTTTGGCTATTATTTTAAACTGAAAGGTGAAGGAGGCAATAGGTGCCCCTACACCAATTTATTCACCTTAATCCGGTGCCTGCTTAGCATACTACCACATATCATCTCCTAGTACAGTGAATTTCCCATCAACTTTTGTTTGTCAACATTCCTGTAACCAGAATGGGAGGAGGGGGGCACCCCTCTCCTCTCCTCTCCTCACTCAACTAAGTGGAATTCAAAGCAATGTATAACTGACACAGTCCGACCCTGAGTAAATTAGATAAAAGGAGAAAAAACAATAGCTTTATTTGTTTTCCCACTACCCCTGTCTCAACATATAGCATTTACCCCTCGATCATTTAAGGCCTTGCATATATTTATGGCCCAAAGGGTCAGTCCAAACGCCATGTGTTTTCTTTTATTTAGTTATTTGAAATATCAGATTTACAACCTTTGAGCCAACGGCTCATTTACAAAGGTACCTCGTCACAGGGAGGACAGAAAACAGTGAGAATACAGGTTACAAGGAAATGCCATCATGTAGTGATTGCAGACATTGTATACATACTTTTTTTACAATTGTTAATACAGACATTTACATAATTAAGCATGAGACACATTGTTACCATATGAGAGCATCCGTTACTGTATTTTCCATATTACTCATGAATCAAGGTGGAACCCCAGCATACAGGGTTGTGCAGAGTTGAGGGGCCGGTGGGGGTGAGGGGGGTGGAAGGCAGTCCAAGTTAGACATTGTCACATTAGACATTGTCAGAAGTTGTGAGAGGCGGAAGTCCAATTGGACATTGTCAGAAGTTTGGGCCCTAGAGGGCATGACAGCGTTGGCTAGTTGCAATTACAGGAGCGGGTATTGAGGAGGTGGCCCCAGAGAGTGATTTTGAAAGGGGCAATCTTGGGTGTGCTGGTGACAGTGGCTGGGAGTGCCTTAAACCAGGCTGGGGCCCTGTGGCAGAAGGATCTCTGAATAAGGGAGGTTTTTGCCCTGGGTATCGCAAGGATAGCTTTGTCCAAATTGTGGGTGATGATAGAGGGGGCGGTAAGTTGGAGGGAGGTGGAGACCCCAGGGGGGAGAGACCGAGCAGAATTTTCTTGGTCAGTAGGCAGGTCTGGTAGTGGAGTCTTTCCTCGAAGTTGAGGAGATTGGCAGTGGAACAGAGAAAGCAGGTGTGGGTGAGCCTAGGGGCACCAGTAGGAGCTTGCAGGCCTTGTTGAGGGAGAGTTAAATTTTATGGAGCATAGTATTGTCAGCAGCACCATACACAGGGAGCCCATAGTCCACTAGGGACAGCATAGAGGAAGTGATGGCAAGCCGAAGGTCATCAGGAGGGAGGCAGTCCTTGTGCCAGTAAAGGAGCCCTATCTGGGTGTTTGCGGCGGCCACAAGGGTGTTTATGTGAGCGTGGAAGGTCAGGGCAAGGTCGAAGGTAAGCCCTAGGTATTTGTAGGTGGATACCTGTTCAAGGGGGTGCTGAGTGCTGGGAAGGATGAGGAGTGGTGCACTCTTTGCTTTGTTTTGGTGATTGGAGAAAATCATCGATTTTGTTTTGTTTAGGTTTATGACCAGTTTATGGTCCTTGAACCATGTTTCTGCCTGATTGAAGGCATGTTGGACGGAGTCCTGGAGGGAAGTAGGTTTATGGTGTGAGGCATAGAGCACTGCATCATCTGCGTACAATAGAATTATTTCAGAGCAGATCTTGGGTAGGGTGTTTAGGCAGAGGCTGAAGAGTAGTGGACCCAGAATGGAGCCCTGAGGAACCCCGGAGTGGACAGGTAGGGTGTCGGACTGGGTCCCGTTTATTTTGACACATTGGGACCGGGTAGAGAGGTAACTGGCACACCATGCCAGGTGGCCAGTGGAGAAACTGATTTGGTAGAGGGAGTTAAGTAGGAGTGGATGGCAGACAATGTCAAAGGCCTTGGAAAGGTCTATAAATACAGCTCCAGCAATGTTACCCGAGTCTAGGGAGGAGTGTAGGAAGTTGGTGAATTCTAGGAGGGCTGTGGTTGTACTATGGCCAGTGCAGAAGCAATGCTGCTCAGGGCATAGTATGGCATATTTGGTTAGATATTCAGTGAGCTGTGTGGCAACCACTTTTTCTATAGCTTTGGAGAGTGGGAGAAGAATGGAGATGGGTCGATAATTACTGGGGGAGGACTTGTCACCACTTTTATGAATGGGAGTGATGACGGCTGTCTTCCAGGCACTGGGGAATTGCCCCAGGCAAAGGGATCTGTTTAATAGGTCCATTAGAAGGACTAAGACATCATCGAGGACTAGCCAAAGGATCCTAGCGTCTAGGGGGTCATTGCTTGGGCTATTGCTGTTTAGTGCATTTAGCAGGTATGGATGGGCTTCATGGGTGGATATTTTGCACAGGAGGAAATGGGGGCACTGCAGGGTAGGGAGTTGAAATTCGGGCACGGGGTCAAAGAAGCAACTGGGGAGTACAGTACTGAGATCAGTGAAGGTGGTGTTGGGACAGTTTGCTATGGTAAGTGGGTCAGTTGAAATGGTGCCATCTATGGAGAGCCGGGAAGGAGGTGGGGAGCGTGATTTCCCATTGAGTTCCTTGATATTACCCCAGAAGGTCTGGGCAGACCCTCATATGGAGGTGAGGATGACTTGATAATAGTCCTTTGACCTTCTTGGATGGCCGATGATAATCTATTAGTCTTGATATTATAGGTTTGTCTGTCAGCCGACTTGCCAGACTCCATGGCTTTGTACCAGAGATTGTCCCTTTCCCTCAGTTTTTGGAGTAGGGAGGGGGTAATCCATGGCGCATTTTGTTTTTTTGTGCGGTGCTTGGTGAATGGTGCATAGTGATCGCAGGCATTGGTGAAGGCCTGTGTGAACAGATCAAACACAGTGTCAATACTGGGGGCTATTTTAATGGGGGACCAGTTCATGTGGGCAAGAAACTGTTTGAGTTTACTTAATCCCCCGGGCGGAGACGCCTTCAGAAGGTGGTTTGAGCTACAGGTTTGGGAGTGGAGGAGGTTCATAGGAATAGGATGGGAGAGTGGTCACTTAGGGAGTTGGGGAGAACTTTTATGTTCTGGATTTTGTGGGGGTGGTTTGAGACTATGATGTCCAGGAGGGTGCTGGTACCAGTAGAAGGGTGGAGTCTAGTAGGTTGGGAGACTAACTGGACCATGTCGAGGGCGGTGAAGAAGTCCTTAGCTTGAGCAACTGAGGGACCAAGCCAATTGACATTTAGGTCCCCTACTAGTGTCTATTCAGTTTTGTGTGGGAAGGTGGAGAGATAATCAGTGAGGGATGAGATGGCTGGCTTCTGGTTCCTCGGGTGAACATAGGAGACTGTGAGGTATAGTAGGCCCCTGGAGGGGTCCAGGGTTATTTTTATGGTGAGGGCTTGGGCTCCATTTTTGAGCTGGGGGGCAGGGAGCATATGGCCAATAATGTTATCTCTGAAGATCGCACAGCCACCCCCGCGTTTTCCCACCCAGTCTTCCCAGTATAGGGTGTACCTGGGAAGTGAGACAAAGGAGTCGGGGAGGATTTAGAGAGACAGGTCTCCACTAGTGTAATGACGTCTGGTTGGCGTAGAGTGGCCCAACACTGGAGTGCTGCAGATTTTTTAGGCAGGCTGCATATGTTCAAGGTGGCGATGCGGAGTCCTGTGGGCGATGTCCTGGGTGTGCAGGTGGGGATGGGACCTGGGTTGGGGTGGACATTGCCCGAGAGTAGCAATAATAGTGTAAGAATTCTTTATTAGTGGAGGGTAGTTGTTGGCAACCCTGGCTCGATGTTGAGTATTGGTCTTAGCCGTCGGGGTACAGGGGATGGGTAGGGCACAGAGGGTTGGAATGGTGGTGAGGAGGTGAGTCCAGGGATGGCCTGGGGGGCAGAGGAGTTTAGAGGGTTGGCAGGAGGTGGGTGCTGGGGTCCAAGATCTATGGTGAGAGTGGAGGAGTTGGGATGGCACAGGGAGGTCATCGGGTGCCGATCTTGGTGGACTATGTGTGTGGTCCGATTGGAGGGAGGCAAGCACTAAGAAGGCTGAGATAGTAATGTGCAGTGGTAATGGATAAGTAGACATGTTGCCTGTAGTGATGGTCATGACTGAAGGGATAAGGGTCAGGGCTGTGCTTCAGTGAGGGTGACTGCCACTTTGGAGTAATGGTAGGGTTGCAGACTTTGGTGCGGAGGGTACCAGGTTCAAGACCCCTGTGGGACAGGAGTCTTTGGGCTGTGGTAGAGTAGAGATCTAGGCATCCAAGGTGGCTGGGCTGGCAAGGTCAGGAGCTGGAAACAGGGTGCGCAGTAGCAACTCCTAGTGGTCACAGGGGGAGCGGATGGTTGGCTAGGAAGTGGGTAGGATGTGGGGGTAGGTGTGAAAGTGGTAAAGGTGGTGGTAGCAGAGAAGAAAAAAACAGGCTATGAGAAGAGTGTATAGCTTAGTGCTAGAAGACTGTGCTGGGATATGAGGTTGGGCAGTGGAGTGGTAGTGGTGAAATAGAAGGGCTCTGGACTTGAGAGAGTGGCTACAGGTGAGCAAGGAGACAAGGAGGACTAAACCCTCTAGTGGCCGTTAGGTATAACCTGCAAATAGAGAAATGGAGACTTAGAAAAAAAAGAGTGCCAGGAAGTGATGTCATAGGATAGGGACAATAAATGGAGGGTCAGGCTGGGGTGGACGGGGCAGTCGATGCATAGCATTGATGAGCTAATACCCTCCACAAGTGCGGCCTGCAGGGAAGGAGATCTCTTTACCTTCTGTGGTGCTCATGTGTTTCCCCTGTTCCTAAAGTGAGCTTCTGAATGTGGGCAGGCGTCCGACTGGGGAAGGGGATGGGGGGGGTCTGGCTGAGGACTATATGTGGACAGAGTTAAGTTTTCTTAACAGTATGCTGGTAGTCCAAACTGAGGGTCTGTAGTGAACAAAATAAATATAAGAACTGACCAGGGTATAAATGTTGAATAATTAGAACAAATGCCCTGCGGCATTCCCCTACACCCCGAGCCTGGAGCGACCCGAGCCCAGAATCAAGCACCACAGTATAGGGTGCAGTGGTATGTTTTCAAGCTAACCCCATTACCACAAAATTCCTACGAGTAGCTCAGCTAATTACTGCCAAGACTTTTTTTTCCTGTTTTTGCACTGTTGCAGGCGGGAAGTCATGATCCACGTACACTCTCTTACTATCTAAATTAAAGTCTTTCCTGGCCCATGCTTTCCTCAGAACCATGTCTTTCATAGGGTATATGTTGAATTGAACTAGGATTGATCTTGGGGGGGGGGGGATCACTTTTTGGCTTTGGGCCCAGAGCCTGGTGCACCCTCTCCAACTCGAGCGGCTCTGAGCTCGGAATGTTCAGCTCTTGCCGTAGCCAAGTTTTTAACAAATTCAGGCAGATCATCTTGCTCAGCTCCCTCTGGGAACCCAGAGATGTGGATCATTTTTCTTCTACCTCTTGATTCTGCATCCGCTGCCCTCATCATTAGTTCACTCTCTCTTTTCGCCAAGTAAATTACCACTCAGCTAAGCCGCATGGAGTCGTCTCGAATCTCATCAAGGCCTGTCTCCAAATCAGCAGTCCTCCACTCGAGATGTTTAAGGTCTTGTTTAATGTCTGTGATGTTTGAATCAATTCACTGCAGCAGTTTTAGTATGTGGGCCATTGCCCTCCCATCTAGAGAGCTGTTCCGGGAGGGATTCTCATCCTCTTCCCCACCCGAGCCCGCAGCTGACTCTGAGGCCCTGGAGAGAGAGAAACACTCGGGCTGTGATCTAGTCATGATCTTCTTTGGGCAGATGGTTTAGCGGTACTTCTGCCTCTCATTTTTGCTACCTGACTCATTTCTGCTTCAAACTGTATATATCTGAGTCAAGCTGAGGGTTATAAGGCACCGTATTAGTTTGGATTTATCACTGCGGCCACGGAGCTTGGCACTAAGCTTTCATTCGGCTTGGTGATGTCACCAGAAGTCATTTCACCAGTTACTACTGGGACTTCCATAATGGTCCTCCCAAGGAACCCACAAACTCCTTTATGATTCTTATTGGTATACCATCCCGTCCCATGGTTTTATTTGTAATGCTACTAGTGTAGACATTGTTACTTTCTGTAATGCAGGGTCAAACTGGGGTACAAGGGGCCACCAGGAAAATTAATGCAGGGGCCCTGTGATAGGGTTGAATAAGGCCCTGCCCCATTTGTTATGCAGAAAGAGTGTAAATGCAAGGATCTGTTCTTTCTGCTCCTTTTCTGTCTCTTGTCTGTTTGGTTGTGCAACCAAATTTTCTTGTGAGACCTAGGAACTGATCACTCTGACGGTTTCACAGTTCTCCGCCTCTTGCTATCTCTCTGCCTTCCCTTGCTATTTCTGTCTTTTCCCCCTTGCATATCTGTAGTTAAAAAAATATATGTGAATCTCTGTGTAAAACTGGGATCTCTTTGTTTAAAACTGTACATAGGTATATTGTTGAAAAGATTGCAAAACGCTATTTGGAACTCAAGGGTTAACCTGGGATGCCGGTTTTAAGCCCTTTGCAGAATTGTCAAAAAGCGATCAGTTCTGGGACACCATGTTCTTTTTGCTGCACCTGCATCAAAACCTATAAGAACATTCTGTGAGAAGCAGGATCTCTTAATGAGTTTCCAAAGACTTATAAAAAGAGCAGCAATGTTTTTGCTAGAGAGACTAAAACTTGGAATTAAGAGATATCCTCAGAAGAAGGACTTACTTTTCTCTGTTTGTACTGCTTTGTAAATAGTTATTGAGAAAAATAAATGCCATTTGCGAATTTTGAAACTGCTCCTGGTTTTCCTATGCTTTCTGATCTGTGCCTCGACGATAGGCCCACCTGGAAAATCAATAAGGGAGGGCCCAGGGTCACACATTCTTATCAGTATTCCACTTACATTTCATACACCGGCTCTATGTTTGCATTTTATATTTACTTGCAGTGCCCAATGTTCCCAACTTAATAATGAAATAGATGACATGCAAACATTGTCCGAGTTCATTAGGTGACCAACAGAGAGGGACCTACTTGGAAATTTCCAGGTATCGGGGGTGCCGACAGTCTGACTCTGCTGAAATACTAACAGCTGCTGGATTTATTTTGTCATTTGCTAAGCTCCTGGGCAGGGCTTCCACCGCTTCCTTTTCTCCTTCAGTTTTGGTTATATTTTGTTCTAGCAGCACCATCGTTCTTTCACCTTGTCTCTAACTACTTACATACTTGTAGAAACTCTTACTGCTGTCTTTTGATATCTCTGCAACTCTGTTTTCCAGTTCTCTTTTGGCCCTCGTGTTTGTTTTTGTTTTTTTTGCAGATACTCTGCATTTCTTTAAAAGCTGCAAGTTTATCTACTGAGTTACTCTTTTTAATTTCGCTGTATATTTTTGCCTTTTTTTAAATAATAATAATTAATAATAATAAACTTTATTTGTTGAGCGCCTTTCAAATGCCAAGGCGCTTTACAATGTTAAAAACAAATTCAGTAAAAATATTACAATTAAAGAATAGACCACTAATAAAAATCATGACAATTCATAAAAGGCTTGACTCCACAAGAAAGTCTCAAGTGCCTGTTTAAAGCTCCGCACGGTCGTACATTCCTGGAGCTGACGGGCAAAGAATTCCAAAGTACTGTACAAAATCAGTTTCTTTACTTTGTTGTTCATCCAGATTCTTTGTTTTTGCCCTTTTTATCGTACTTTTTAGTTACTGGGAAATCATCCTTAATCAGTTTGTGAATAGTATCTTTCATTTTATTCCATTTATCATTAGCTGTACCGTCGTTCCATTTTTTATGTCAATCCACCAGCCTATTGGCACACTGGTAGTGCTACCACTCATGACGCTGGTGACCCCACTTCAGAAATTAGTTCAGGTTGTCACGGCACAGCTGGGGGGGAATGAGTGTCCCAGAAGTCACTCTCCACCTCGAGGAAGGGAGGGCAGTAAGTTCTGCTGCTATACTGCCACCTGGGTGACCACAGGTGGTAGTGCAGTGGGGAGCGGCACATGGTAGGAAGATGTCACCTGGTACCACACCACACATGCACACTTGAGTGCTTGCGCACCCTCCCCACCAATGTCCTAGGGGTCATGGAGGAAAAGTGGAAAATACCCTGGCTGGCAGGATAATGCTGACTGCCTGCCAGCCCCACACCTGGCCATTCAGGCACCACCTTAAAGTGGACTGGATCCATTCTGCAAGGAGATTCACGGAGTGCTCACCGCCCCGTCAGAGGGATTTAAGCTCTGGAGAATAAACAGGAGGTGAAGGTAAGATCTGGGGGAAACGTCAGTGTGATGGGGCTGGGGGCAGACCAAGTAGCAGGGGGACAACTGAAGACTAGGTGGTCATAAACAGCAGTAGCCACACACACAAACAAATTCTTTATACCAATCCCACTTTTTAAATTCCAATCAGAGGCAGTATAGCGCAGTGGTCTAAGGCTCTGAGCTGCAAATCTGGTGACATCCAGCAGACCAGACCTGGGTTTGAATCCCACAGCTTCCACTTGCATACTGTATGACCCTGAGCAAGTCACTTAACCTCCTTGTGCTCCCAGGTCGCTCCTGTAAAAAAGCTTTCAGCTTAGTGTGCTATACCTGGTTAAACAACTAAATAAAAAAAAAATCCCCATAGCTTTAAAATTTGCCCTTCTATTATTGTAGCACTCAGTTATCCGTTTTTCTTCATGAATTACTGATCTGCTCTCATATGATTTTATGTTGAGATCAATGTTTCCAAGGGGGTTCCCTAACCTTACAGTCTAATATTGTTCCATCCATGTTACTCAGAACTATAGCAAATAAAGCCTTATCTCTTGTCGGTTCTTTTATAAACTGTGTTATATTGTAGTCACTGAAGGTGTCGAAGTACTCTCACTTTTATTTATATACAAGGCAAAAATGAAACTGTAGGTATTGTGGGTGATGATAGAGGGGGCGGCAAGTTGGAGGGACCACCCAAACTCATGCCCACTGGAGTTACCCTCCTTCCTATAGGGCCCACTCCAACACTTTCCTCCCTAGTAGCATGGTTCCATGTGCTCCTACCGTCCTTCTCCTGACAGCTCCTGCCCATTTCGATTGCCGCTCCTGGACCCACTGCAAACCCACATACCCCTTCTGCCCTCCCCCCAACTTACCCCCACAGCAGAGTCTCCTTCTTTCCCACACACCCTCACCCCTGCCACACCCAACGACCATCTTAACCACTTGACCACATCCTTAAGTTGTGCCAACTGTCGGCACACCATGCATCCCCCATCCTTCAAGCCAGGGCTAGCACCATGGCCAACCCACACCCTATACACCCCACCACCCTTCCAAAGATGCCTGTCTTAGTGATCTGGGGACCTTGTCTTATTGCTGTCCCCATCCCATATCAATTTTCCCTCCAAGCCAGTTGCCCTATCCTTTATCTTTATTGTCCTAGCCATGCTGGAACACTTAGGACCCCCCCCCAATGTTTGCTGGGTCAACTACCTGATAAAGAATACCCCTGCAGAGTGTGCTAATATCTCACCATACAAACACCAGCAAAGCAAAAGAAAATAGTCCAAAATAACATTCCACAACACAGACTGTACCAGAGCTTGTAACCCCACCCCCAGAGTTCTTCCCCCCCCCCCGAGCCCTGCCCCTGGCCACAACCCCTTAGCTAGTTCCTCCCTCTAAGACCATTTAATAGAGGTCAGGGCTGGGGTGGGCAGATCGCGGATGGGACAGAAACACAGTCACTACAGCTCCTCCGTGCAATGGAACATCTTTGTTATGTGTAATGCCTTTCGATATACAGTATTTATGTTTGCTATAATTTTTTGGAAAAATTAAGCTTTCAATGAAAAACAAAAAAGAAATGCCTTGCTGAAAATCCATAGTTGAGACAGCGTCTGTTGCTATTGGATATCGGCACTGATGGTAAAATCACTCCTCTTTGCATGTTTATGTAAGTAATGGCCACTGCACTGTCGGGACAGATCTTTACTCATGTCTATAGAACTCTGTCCTTGAAGTGCCTCAGTGCCAGAAAGACAGCTCTGGCCTCCAGGATGTTGATTTGGAAATTCATTTCTTCCAACCAGCAGAGCAGACCCCAGGGCTGGAATCTGGTCTAGCCCTGCACTCTAGCCCATCAGGCTGGCATCAGTCATCAGAATAAATTGCTTCAGTGGACCCAATAGAGACCACCTCAGTAGGTTCTGAGGGTTCTCTCAGCACTGAAATGACTGGTAAACTGACATCAAGAGTCAGATTGAAACTTGGTACTGTTCTGAAGTTGGTGACCAGTAAGATAGGAGGAAGACCTGAAGAAGACTCAGGTGAAGTCTGGCCCGAGGAACCATCTCTGTGTTAGCAGTGAGCAGACCTAAAATCTCCAGCTAAAAACCTGTGGTCTGACATCCAGAAGCTCGGGAGAAGGAATTTCCATGGGATAGAGGGGAGTATGGATAAAAGGGAGGGAAGGGCAGGTGGGTCAGAAAGAGGAACTAATGTTGGGAGAGAAGATAAAGATGATAAGCAGAGAGATAGATAGCAAAAAAGTGGAGGACAGGACTGAGGAAGCCGAAGAGGCAAGGTATGGAAACAGGAAGGGGGGCAGGACATATAGAGAAAGAGACAAAAGGAGTGGAGAGCCAAGTGTGCCAAGGTAAGGAGCCTAGGAAAGAAAATTCCTGACCTAGAAGAGATCATTGCTGTGGCAGGCCTAGATCTGGTCAATCAATCAAAATCTTTATTTAACCAGTTGAAACACCTAGACCTGGTGCTCGTAATGGAGTCATAGTGAACCAACAGCCACAGCTGGAAAGTGGCCATCCCAGGCTACACCATGTTCTAGAACGACAGGACAGGAAGCAAAGGTGGAGGTGGTGTTTACATCTGAGGGAGGTATAAATTCCACTAAGATACAGGGGGATTAGGAAGGGCTGGAGGTACTATGGGTCAGCCTAGGGACAGGGACCTTTATTTGCATGTGGGTGGTGTACAGACCACGGATATAGGTGGAGAAATTAGAGCTTTAAGGGAGACCATTAGCAAAATGGCAAGCAAGGGGGATGTATTGATTTTGAGGAGACTTTAATCTGCCATATGTAGACTGGGGCATTCTGGCCACAGCTACAACAAGAAGCAGGGCCATTCTTGACTCCTTACAAGGGGCATTTCTCAGGCAACTGGTTATGGAAACCACTAGAGACAGGGCAGTGCTGGACCTGATGGTTACAAACAAGGACAGCATTGCAGACCTCACAGTGGGTAGTCCCTTGGATACAAGTGATCACTGTACTATGTGGTTTGGCACACAGCTTGGGCAAGAGAAAAAACACACTAAGACAAGCGTCCTAAACTTCAGGAGGGCATATTTTGAAAAAAACAGGAATCTGCCTCAGTAAGTACCTTGAAGGAGGGTATAGCCGGGGTGAGGGGAGAAGGTGAGATCCAGTGGAAAAGGATCAAGGAGGATATAGCCAAAGCAATGGCATGCTGTTTGAAGAAAGTGAGCAATAGAAGGAGGAGGAAGAGGCCACTGTGATTCTTTAAGGAGGTGGCAAAGGCAGTGAAGAAGAAGAAAACATTATTTAGGAAGTACAAGAAGATCCAATTGGAAATAGACAGGGAGGTATGTCTGGGAAAGCAAAAGGAGGCAGGAAGGAGGGTGAGGGCAGATAAAGCACAAACAGAGAAGAGAATAGCTAAGCAGGTCAAAAAATGGGACAAGACCTTCAGGTACATGACATGGAGCCTTTGTAAATGAGCCTCTGGCTCAAAGGTGTTCCAAGAATTAAATAAATAAATAAATAAAAATGAGTGAAAAGAAGAAGACAAGGGGAGGGATAGTGAGAATCAGGAGGGCATGGGAGGACTGTGCAAAGGAACCAGGTGTCGAACTAGGTGCCACCGCAAGACCATTCTGCTGAGACTTGAAGTTTGGTAAAGCAGCTCTACTATGCTGGTATCTGTATCCTTGAAAGGAACAAAACTTTTCATGGAAGTTGCAGCCATATCCAAAATCCTAGCCTCTAAAGCCTCTATTGCAAACTTGTATCTTGGAACATGGCAAGGGACCTTCTTCTCCTTAAGCATGTCAGCTAACTGTGGGGCAAACAATGTGCCACCAATGATGGGCTCCATAAGCAAATGTGACCTGGAGGTGTGATCTGCCAAAGAATGCTGTAGCCAAGAAACAGAATTTGTCAGCAGAAAAGGATTGCTTGACCCACCCAGTCTGCCCAGATGTTCCCTGCCTAGTCTGTTTTTGCAGACCCTAATTGGTCTTTGACTACCCTCCCTCCTGCCTATTTACTAATATTCTCCTATGTCTATCCCACACATGCTTGAAGACCCACCATTTTCACTTCCACCACTTCTACTGGCAGTCTGTGCCAGGCATCTACCACCTTTTTAGTGCAGTAATACCTCCTCACATCCCTCTTAAAGTCCTCCCTCCAGCCTGATCGCAAACCTCCTGCTGCTGTTTTTCATTTGCAGGAGATGCCTTCCTATACCATGTTCACCCCTGTGAGGTACTTGTAGGTCTCCATCATGTCCCCTCTTGCTCACATCCATTCCAGGGTGTACACTGTGAAATTCTTCAGTCTCTCCTTGTAGGACTTTTTGTGCATCCACTACACCATTTTAGTTGCCCTCCTCTGAACTGCCTCCATTCTGACTATATCCCTTCTGAGGTGTGGCCTCCAGAACTGTACACAATACTCCAGGTGGACCAATGAGAGTGATACAGTGGCAGCACCACCTCCCTCCTCCTGCTGGAGATACCCCTCCCTATGCAACCCAGCATCTCACCAGCCCTACCCACTGCTTTGTCACACTGCCCTCCTACTTTGAAGTTCATTACTTATGATAACCCCAATGTCCCTTTCCTGTTTGGTGACTGTCAGAACATCTCCCACATCCTATATTCAGCTTATGGGTTCCTATGCCCTTGGTGCATGATTTTGCACTTTTTGGCATTGTACCCCAATTGCCATGCTCTTGACCCCTCCTTGAGTTTCCTAAGATCCCTGTGCATTCTCTCCAACTCCTCCTTAATGCCCACCCTTTTACAGGCTTTGCTATCATCTGCAAAAAGACATAGCTTCCCATCCAGTTCTTCTGCAATGTCACTTGTGAAGACACTGAAGAGGACCGATCCCAGTAATGAGCTGTGCAGCATCCTGCTGGTCACTGTTCCATCGTTAGAGCGAGTGCCGTTAACCACCACCCTCAGATGCCTATCATGGATGAATGGAATACGATTGCCAAACTGATCGAAGGCTGCAGCATAACCCCTTGCTGAGGCATGGAGATTCACCATGGAGTCTCATAAAAAGGATGCTGCCATATGTACTAAAGGAAGGAGGTCGCTGACTGAAAATCCCTCGGGGACATTACCTGCTATTGCAGTTGACCAGTCATAGAACACTTGTTCTACCAGTGCTGAAGCTGATGCTAGTCACAACCCAAAATCTGATATACAGTACATGTGCCTATTTTCAAGCTGCTTCCAAATGCTTATCATAGAAACATAGACTGTCAGCAGAAAAAGACAGACTTATGTTCCAAATGGGTACCCCTCTGTTTGTATACCCCAGAGTTCATTATTGGGGTGGGTGGGCAACAATGCAGTCAAAAAGCAAGTCCTCAAGGGCAAACCAGCCACACACAATATCAGTTCCAAATAATCTTCAATTTATTCTTGTCACCAAACAGCACCCTTAAGACCTAGCCCAACATTTCGTCTCATGTGGGCTTCTTCAGGGAAGAGGGTCTACACTGCTCTGTGTGTCACCATTGCACTCACAGCAGAAAAGTTCTGACTAATCAGATTATATACAGGGTGTATGTGTGGCATTAATTTCTGTATTTATCAAATAACATTGATAAATGAGTTCCACAAAAAGTTCAAATGTCAAAGCATGTTTAAAGCTGGTGTTCATATACTGAAGTGCTTAAAGAATTTATTTTTACTTTCAAATCATATTGTTAAAGTAACATAGAAGGAGTGAGCAAGACGGAAGCTGACCTCAAGAAACTAGAAGAATGGTCTAGAGTGTGGCAGCTGAGATTTAATGCCAAAAAGTGCAAGGTCATGCACATAGGAAAGAAAAATCCAGGAAAGGAGTATTACCTAGGAGGCGAAAGACTGGCGGCCTCAAACCAGGAACGAGATCTGGGAATTATAATCTCAGATGACTTGAAGGTTAGTAAGCAGAATGAGAAGGCAACATTGAAAGCCAACAGAGTGATGGGCTGCATTGGGTGGGGGGAAGGGATCACGAGCAGGAGAAGAGAGGTGGTACTACCACTGTATAGATCGCTGACCAGGCCTCACCTGGAATACAGAGTCCAGTTCTGAAGGCCTCACCTCAGGAAGGACATTGACCAGGAGTAAACAATACAGAGAAAGGTAACAAAAGTGATTCAGGGTCTGTAGTACATGTCCTATGAGGAAAGACTTGGAGAACTGAATATGTACTTCCTGGAGCAGAGAAGAGCGAGAGAGAGGGGACATGATTGAAACATTCAAGTACATCAAAGGCATTAACAAGGTACAGGCACAGGAATTTTTTCACTTCAAGAAGGGCTCCAGGACCAGGGGAGATGAACTCAGGCTGCAAGGAGGGAGGTTCTCTACCAACACCAGGAAGCTTTTCTTCACAGAAAGAGTGGTGGACACCTGGAACAGCCTGCCCCAAGAGGTTGTGGGGAGATTCAAGAATGCATGGGATAGACACAAGGTAGCCCTGACTACAAAGGGCAACTAGAGTGTCAAAATAGGTCTAAAAGAAATGGGCAGACTAGATGGACCTAGTGGTCTCCTCCTGCCGTCAACTTCTATGTTTCTATGTCTATGAAGATATCATAAATATGTCAGTGCCTCGATTATTATCATACCTAATTTTGAAAAAAAATCTTCTTGTATTTTTTGCAGTGGTGCAGTGGGGACACACAGAGCAATATGAGAATCATATTGATTAATGTACTGTATATAATGCTGTAAATAAAGAATCTCATAGTATTACACAGTTTAAAAAATTTGGTAATGGTAAAATAGATTTGAAGACTACAGAATATGTCACAGAGTGGTGTTAAGAAGAGTAGACCTTTGTGGCTTGCATTGGGGAAGGCACTATAATGGTGGCTTGGTGAGGTACCGAACTGTATGTATAATGGCAGAAAGTGTTATATTCAGGTTTTTACTGAACAAACTCTTGTTTTAAATGTAGACCCTCTTCCCTGAAGAAGTCCAAATTGGGCGAAAAGTCAGGCTATATCTGGTGACAAGAATAAACTGAGGATTATTTGGAATTGATATTGTGTGCTGCTGGTTTGCCCTTGGGCAACTTGCTATTTGTCAGCAGAAAAATATCCAGAGGTGCATCCAGTGTGTCCATTTCTCTGCCTAGCTTGATGTGTGGCATAACGCCTGACTGAATTTAGAGACCTTGTAGCCTTAGTGGCTAATCATCACCCCCTTCCCCAGGTATCCCTTCCCCTCTTCTGCTGGTGGGTTCACACTACCTGTATTTTCTTATATATTTTTCCACAAACTTAAATCCTGACACAGTCTTGGCTTCACCCAGCTACCTGAGCAGTCGATTCCATTTGTCCACTATCTGCTCCATGTAAAACTTCCTCAGATCCCTCCTGAATCACCCCCCCCCCGTCTCCATCCACGTCCTCTGGTTATTGTGCCCTCATTCCTTCTGAACAAGTCCTTACAATCCACCCATTTGTTTCCTTGCAAGAACTTACACATCTCAGTCATATATACAGGTTACTCACCTGTAACAGGAGTTCTAGGAATGGTATATGTTGTTCATCCACACTGTCTGGCAGGTTCCTTGCCGCTTTAAATCTTGCCGGAAGGTCTTCAAGCTGGCTCCTCCCACCCACCCGGGTGGTAAAACTCTCGGCTCTGCCTCATGACGCCAGATCTAGCTCACTGGAAGCCAGGTTGTGTGTCGAAGCTGGGGAGGTCGGGTGGGTCGTGTGGATGAACATATACCATTCCTAGAACTCCTGTTACAGGTGAGGAAACCAGTATTTCTAGGGACATGGATATGTTGTTCATCCACACTGTCTGGCAGACTCCTAGCAGTTCTCCAGGAGGAGGGAGGCAAGGCGCACACCCCCTACTTAGGGAATAAGGACTGGAGAACCGAGGCCCCAAAACCAGCATTCCGGCGTGACTCAAGGTCGATGTGGTAGTGGGTGATGAAGGTGTGTGCTGACTTCCAGGTAGCAGCCCTGCAGATTTCCTGGATAGGGACGTCCCTGGAAGCAGCCACCGATGCAGCGGTATGGCGGGTAGAATGAGCTCTTATCCCTCTGGGAGGCTCCATGCCCGCCAACCTATAGCAGAGATCTATGCAGGAGGTGACCCACCTGCCTATCGTCTGCTTGGCTGCAGGTCTGCCAGGTGCAGCTTCAGCGTAGGTGACAAACAGCTGGTGAACCTCTCCCCGAACTTCAGCCATCCACTCCTTATAATAAGCGAGCGCTCTTCTACAGTCCAAAGTATGGAGCCTATATTCGGCCTTCGAGGTGTGATTGGGGTAGAACACCAGCAGAGTCAACACCTGGTTAAGGTGAAACTCTGACACCACCTTCGGAAGGAATTTCGGGTGGGGGGCGCAGGACAACCTTGTCCCTGTGGAAGACCAGATAAGGAGACTCGATGGAAAGCACCTGGAGCTCTCCCATCCTTCTGGCTGACATGATAGCCACCAAGAAGGTCGTCTTCCACGATAGATGAGAGATGTCACACCTGTGCATCGGTTTGAATGGCCTGCCCATGAGCTTAGCCAATACCAGCAATAGATCCCACGGAGGTGGAGGTTCTCGCATCGGAGGGGATATGTGATCAAGGCCTTTGAAAAAGCGCCCGACCACCTTCTCCAGCGCCACCGACTGCTTCCCGGCCCGTGCCCAGTAAGCAGAGATGGCTGCCAGGTGCACCTTAAGGGTCGTCGACCGAAGCCCTTGCTGAGAAAGGAACCCGGTAGTCCAGAATGCTTGCCAGGAACAGGAGGAAGGGTCAGGCCCTTGCCCTGACACCAAAATGAAGTCTCTTCCATTTGAAGGGCGTAGCATTTTCTGGTCGACTCCTTGCGGGAGACGCCTCATGATGTTGAGGACCTCGTTGGAAAGACCCAAGGCCTGGAACTCTAGCCGCTCAGGAACCAGGCCGTCAGGTGCAGGGATTGAAGGTCCGGATGGAATACCTTCCCCTGATTGACTTGAGATCAGGTCCGGGCGGGCTGGAAGCCGCCTCGGGAACCTGGAGCTGAGACTGAGGAGATCTGGATACCAGAACTGGCGGGGCCAGTCTGGGGCTACCAGAATCACCTGCGCCTTGTCCCTCCTCGCCTTGAGAAGCACCTTGTGGATCAAGGGAAATGGGGGAAAGGCGTAGAAGAGGCCCGGGGTCCACAGCCTCGAGAAGGCATCCCCTGCAGCGAGCCCTGCTGAGGGGGGCGGGCATGAAACTGACTCAGCTTCGCATTCTACCTGGAGGCAAACAGGTCCACCTGAGGCATGCCCCAGTGGGAGAACAGACCTTGTACTACCTCCGGCAGGAGAGACCACTCGTGGGACGCAGCCCCTATCCAGCTTAGGGCATCGGCCAGGGTGTTGGAGGCTCCTGCCACATGAATGGCAAGGAGATCCGCCTCCAGGGTGCGCACGAGTGACCAAATGCGGAGAGCTTCCCTGCACAGAGGCATGGAGAGCATCCTGCCCTGGCGGTTTAGGTAGTACATAGTCGTGGTATTGTCCGTCTGGACCTGAACCACTTGACCCCGTAGAAATGGAGCAAAGGCAGTGAGGGCTAGACGAACCACTCAAAGCTCCAGCAGGTTGATGTGGCATCGGGACTCCCGAGGGGACCAGAAGCCATGCGCTCTGTGCTCCCCCAGATGGGCACCCCAACCCATCAGAGAGGCATCGGTCGATAGAGAGACCGTCAGCTCAGGGCGGACAAATGGGATGCCCTCCTGCAGATGTGCTGGAATGGTCCATCACTGGAGAGTGTTCCACATCCCCTGGGTCACTGTCACTAGCTGATCCAGCAGATCGAAGTGCTGTGACCATTGGCTGGCCAGTCCCCATTGAAGGGGACACATGTACCAGCGGGCCCAACAGACCACGCTGGTGCAGGCCAGCCATGAGGCCCAGGAGGCACAGGAAGTCCCGGGCAGGGCGCAATTGCCCAACCTGAAATGACTGGGCAAAGGAGGAAAGAACCTCGGCCCTGTCTGCCGGGAGCTGTGCTCTGGCTCGTAGAGAGTCGAGCTCTGCCCTAATGAATTGTATCACCTGCTTTGGCACGAGTTCCGACTTGGCCTCGTTGATGAGGAGGCCAACCTGAGAGCAAACCCGGAGGGCCAGATCTCTGGACCACTCCACCTCCACTCTGGAGGGGGCTGCAATCAGCCAGTCGTCCAGGTAGGGGTACACCCGGACCCTTCGGCACCCCAGGAATGCTGTCAACATTGCCATGCATTTGGTGAAGACCCTGGGAGCTAGGGAAAGGCCCGGAACTCGTAAAGGGATCCCTCCGCTCTGAAGCGGAGGAATCTCTGGTGGGACGGAAGGATTGGGACATGAAAGAACGTGTCCTGAAGGTCCAGGGAACAGAACCACACACCTTGTTCCAAGGATGGGATTATCTGAGCCACAGTGACCATCCTGAAGGTCCAAGACCTTAGGAACCTGTTCAGGTCGTGCAGGTTGAGAATGGGGCACCAGCCCCCTGTCCGTTTTGGGACCAGGAAGTACCTGGACACAAACCCCGGGTCTGGAGGAGGATCTGCCACCTTCCTGATCACCTCTTTTTCGAGGAGCAGGGCAATATTGGCTTGGCGGGCCAACAGAGAGGCTGCGGACCCCGTGGCCCCCCGAAGGGCGACAGCTCGGAAGGGTGGGACCTGCTCGAACTCCAGAGGCAGGCCCTTTCCTGCCACCTCCAATACCCAACAGTCCGTGGTGATAGCGGACCAGGCAGAAAGGAAGTGGCGGAGCTGTCCCCCCACGGGGGGGACCCAGGGGGGAGTGACGAGGCTGGGGACGACACCCCTCAACCCGTCACTGAGCAGGCTTGGAGGAGGGACCTCCTGGGCCTTTACTTCCCTGCTTCCTATTGGAGGAAGCCGCAGGCTTGGGTTTGGGATGCCAAGCGCGAGCCTGCTGGCCCTGATGCTGGTACTGTTTGGCCAGACGTGCCGCAGGTGCAGAAGGACGAAAGGACTTGTGCTGCTGCTGTCAGCGGCCTTTGTCCTTCTGGGCAGAAGTGACAGAGTCCAGGTGGCATTGGACTTTTCGATCCGCTCGAGGTGACCTTCCACTCCAGGGCCGGAGAGGTCGGTCCCCAAGAAGGGGACATCTGCCAGTTTGTGCTGGGTATCTGCCGTGAAGGTGGATATCCTCAGCCATGCTCTGCGGCGCATGGCCACCGCGGCCGCAACTGATCTGGCACAGGAGTCACTGATGTCCAGAGCCATTTGGAGCTGCTGCTTAGCCACTGCCCTACCCTGGTCCCGCACCTGCCGGACCGTGGTCTGCAGGTCAGCCGGGAGATGAGGGATCACCTCATCCAGGGAGCCTATGAGGGCGTGGGAGAAGTGTGCCATCAGCACGGCCGAGCTGGCCTGGCGGAGGTCAAGGGAGGATGCAGCATACACCTTGCGCCCGGCATAGTCCAGCTTTTTGGACTCCTTGTCGGGGGGCTTGTCCACGTCCCTAGCGTTCTCGGAACGCCGGAAAACGCTGTCAGTGACCAACCCCTCGGCAGAGGGGTGTTCCGAAAAACCGGGCAAAGAGCCGTTAGGGACCGCATACTTCCTGGCCATCCTGGCTGAAGGCGCAGGGCAGGAAGCAGGCCGCTGCCAGAGCTCGAAGGCTGGGCCAACAATGGCTTCAGCCACCGGAAAGGCCTCTGTGGGTGAATCCCCTTGGTCCAGTATCTCTGTCAGGGGATACTTGGCCCACTTGGAAACGGGCTCAAGCTGCATCCCAGTGGACTCCGAGATGAGCCGAAGCAAACCCATGAAGGACGATGGGCTTTTGTCCAACGACTGGCCCCCGGAGGACTCCAGGTCAACGAGCCTGGAGAACAGGGAGGAGTCGTCGTCGGACTCGGAAGAGTCCGTGAAGAGCTTCCTGGGGACTGAGCCACCCTCCACCTGCCAAGGACGGTCGGGAGTGAGGGTGACCGACAACCTGTGGGGCAGGTCTTGACCCGACCGAGAGTCCTTGGTCGGCACCCCCATTTTGGTTGTGGAGGCGGAGGTTCCACCACAATCGGTGGGGCAGCTGGTTTCGGCCGAACAACCGGCCCAGGCTAGAGCACCTCGACTAAAGCGAGGGGTTGTTTCTGCCGCTCAGGTGACAGCCACTTGATGGCCGGGGAAGGCGACAGCGTCGACTTGTTCCCAGACAGAAGTAACTGCTGCCACATCAGGTCCTCGTAGCATCAACACAATTTGCACCGAAGCCTCTCCTCTCCTCTCCTCTCCTTCTGAGGAGGAAGACGAGGATGAGCGGCAGCGCCACTTACCTCGGTGCCGAGACCAAGACCACTGATGTTGGAGGGATCGGCTGGACCGAGACGAAGTCCGAGACCGACACTGAGATCCTCAGTGTTTCCGAGGATGGGTCTGGGAAGGAGCGGGGGACACCCGCTCTTCCCTCGGCTCGGAAGCCTTAACTGGGGACTGCTGCACTGAGGGCACAGGCAGATCCTCGGTCTCCACCAGGGGAACCGGTGAAGAAGGGTTGTCAGCCTCACCAGTCGACAGCCCGTCCGATGGGTCGAAAAAAATCTCAACCGCGTCGACAGGTGTCTTGGCCAGCTGGCCTGACGGGGATGCCGTGAAGCCAGCGGCCTTAGCCGTAACCTCGACCGAAGTTGACAGTCGGCTGTCCGGGGAAGGAGACCTCTCCTGCTCCCATGAACGCCGACGATGGGACTTATCCTTTGAGTCCTTCTTTTTGGACTGAGAGGAATGTTCCGATGGCCCCTCTCCCTTCGTGGAAAGGGATTGGCAAAGCTCCTTGAACGAAGCTGAATACGAGGTACCCAGAGAGAGGGGGATAAATGCCGTGACCAAGGAAGAGGATGATGCGGCCTGGGCTGCCTTCTCCTCGAGGGCGATCATCTGCTCGAGTTGCTCAGCCGAGCCAGCCGCCACGGTAACCGCCCAATGGGCCTCTTTCGATTTAACCAGCGGGTAGCGCTTCTCAGGGCGCCCAAGCTGTAACCGGGCAGTGCGGTCCTCAGGACGTTGGCCAAAAATTAACGGCATGACTCGCAGGCCTGCGGGTCATGTTCTGGGCGAGGGCAGTAGACGACGTGGAGGCGGGTCCATCCTGGACATCTTCTGCCCACAAGGGCACCGCCGAAAACTGGGAGTCGATTTGTCCATCGTGAGCCATGTAGGGAGAAAGATGACAAGTCTAGAAATTTTAAATGAGTTTGGCGAACGAAGAATTAGGATCCAGTCTATCACACAGAGCGTTAAGGAGGGAACCTGAGCTTCCAAGCGGTAAGGAAGATCTGGCGTTATGGGGCGGAGCCGAGAGTTTTACCACCCGGGTGGGTGGGAGGAGCCAGCTTGAAAACCTTCTGGCAAGATTTAAAGCGGCAAGGAACCTGCCAGACAGTGTGGATGAACAACATATCCATGTCCCTAGAACTGCCATTTCCCTCCTGGTCTTCAGTCTATTCTTGTTAGGTCTGCTAACCTTTCCTCATGTGCCCCCAACCCCCACTGCCTCTCAATCATGTTTGTCACACTCCTTTGTATGGTCTTGATGCAGCTTTTCTTTATTTTCAACTTTGTTTGCTGCCCTCGAGCCTGGAACTCTCTCAGACCACTGCACTCACCAACTTGGTCTACCGTCCACTGTGTTCCCTAACCATCTTTAAGTTCGTTACGGTTCCCCAGGTCGGGGGACCTACAACGCAGGGAGACCGCGGGGGGCAGTGGCGGGGAACCAGCATTGGGCGTGTGGCAGTGGCTCTGGCAGGGCCGTCGCCTATCCAGGGCTGCAGAGGTATTTCTTGTGGTGGAGTGAGTCCGAGACCCCCCCTCCCCTTCGTGGTGCACATCTGACACTGTGGCGCAAGGCAACCCTACCTGTGTCAGCCACGCTCCTTACGTGTGCCCAGGCAGCTCGAGGTGTACCTCCGGTCTCCACTGAGGGTCACCAGAGCACCAGACAACCCATGCCCTCCCACCCAGACAGGAGAGCAGTCCAGCGGGCGCTCGATCCGTCTCCCTCCCCTGCCGACTCTCGAGCTCGCTCCTGAACTTGGGTCGTCGGCATGACGCGAGGTGTGGCATACAGCGCCTCAACCCTCAGAGCCACTGGACTGGCTCTAGCCTGTCTTTCTTGAGGTGAACTCTAGAACTGGGTACACTACTCCAGGTGTGCTATTACCCAAATCTAATACAGAGGCAGTATCACCTCCTTCCTCCTGTTACTGTGGCTCAGGTGGCAGCACATCTACCTCTGGGTCAGAAGGTCGTGGGTTCTAGTCCCACACTGGGATTGGGCTCCTAACTAAACGCTGGCACCCTAGTGCAGTATGAGGAGTGTGCCGTCCTTCATATGAGATGTTAAAATGAATTCCCTTGTACCCATCGCTGGTGCTGTCCTGGTGGGTGTCCAGGTGTGATAGGGTTGAATAGGGCCCTGTCCCATTTGTTATGCAGAAAGAGTTAAATGCAAGGATCTGTTCTATCCTCTGCTTTTCTGTCTCTTGTCTGTCTGGTTGCGTAACGGAATGTTCTCTTGAGACCTAGGAACTGATGACTCTGACGATCTCATGATTCTCTGCCTCTCGCTATCTCGCTGCCTTCACTTGCTGTTTCTGTCTTTTCTTTCCCCTTGCATATCTGTGGTTATAAAAATACATGTGAATCCGTGTGTGCAACTGTAAGTGATACTGGGATTCCTTTGTTTAAAACTGCATATAGTTATGCTGTTGAAATGATTGTAACTTGCCATGCAGCACAAACTTTTGCAGGGCTATCAGCACGGGGCCAGCTTGGGACACTGTTCTATTTGTTGCACATGCAAGGAAACGGACAAGAACATTTTGTGAAAAAACAGGATGTCTCTTAATAAGTTCCCAGGCAGACTTATGAAAAGAGCAGCAATGCTTTTGCTAGTGAGAGACAGACTGAAACTTGGAATTAGAGATACTCTCAGACGAAGGACTTTGTTTTCTTTGTTTGTACTGCCTTTGTAAATGGTTATACTAAACAGTTTCTATTGTTTTATTTTACTGTTATTGGTAATAATAAAAGGTTCCCTGTGAATATTACAACTGCTCCTGGTCTTCCTATGCTTCCTGACCTGTGCCTCAATGACACCAGGTGGAAGTTAAAGAAGCCAAGGCACTTTTTGCAAGAGTAGAGGACTTCCCTGCTGTCCTGGCCAACGTTCCCGTCCCAGAAAACTGGTTCATGCAATTGTCCTGGGCTGTGAGTGGGTGGTGATGTGAAAAATGGCTGCCACTACATGTTCAGTCACTTCACTACTAGTCTAGCACTGCTTGTAAAGTGCCTTGGGATACAATGTGTATGAAAAGTGCTATATAAGTGCTGATTAATCTTCTTCCTACACATCCCAACATCCTGTTTGCCATCCCATACACTTTGTTGCACTGTACAGTGAACTTGAGACTATCATAAGATGGCGACTGTAGGGGAAGTGCTGCTGGTAGGGGACTTCAATCTGGTAAATGTTGAGTGGAGCATCCCAGCTACAGCCTCAGCCAGAAGCACGGACATACTTGACTCCCTGCAAAGGGCATGCATCAGAGAGCTAGTGCTAGAGCCCACCTGTGAGGGTGTGATTTTGGACCTGGTACTCACCAACGGGGACAGATTTGCAGATGTCACAGTGGGTGGACACTTGGGGTCCAGTGATCATCACACGGTGTGGTTCAATATGAATACAGTGGCAGAGTCAAGCCACGTGAAAGTGAGGATCCTGGATTTCAGGAGTACAGACTTTGCAAAGTTGGGGGTATGTCTCAGAAAAGCCCTAGCAGGGAGGAGGGAGGACCGGGGGGGAAGGGGTTGAGGAACAGTGGGCCAATCTAAAAGGAGCCATAGTGGTGGTAACAAACCTTTGTGTTAGGCAAATAAACAAAGGCAAGAGAAAAAGAAAACCACTATGGTTCTCAAAGAAAGTGGCGAGGAAGGTAAGAGTAAAAAAGTTGGCTTCCAGAAAGTTCAAGGAAACACAGAAGGAGGAGGACAGGGTAGTGTATCAGGATAACCAGAAGGAGGCAGGGAAGGCAGTCAGGAGCACAAAGGGGCATATGGAGTAAAAAATAGCCCAGGCTGGCCCATCGGTGCAGCGGTTGGATTTCCGCCTGCGACGCCGGTGACCTGAGTTCGGGAATGGACTCAGGTCGCTGGAGGGCCAGCCGGGGGGAGAAGGATGAAGCATCCGGGGACAGCTCTCCTTCTCCAGGGGGATGGTGGGGATGTGCACCGGCACTTGCTGACCCCTGGAGGAGGCTGAGGACACAGCAGAATGTCTGGCTCAGTGCACAAGGGGAGTGGGAGACGTCAGCATCAGCCTTGACATCAGGATGTCACTCCCCCAAGAAAACCAGGGAAAATGCTTCCTGGCTGGCCGAATGATGGTCTCCAGCCCTCTGCTGCCACCGAACCCACGTCCGGCACCTCAGCGACACCCTGGGCCAAGTATAGAGTATGCTGGCCGGACCCACCGGTGCCTTCCCCCTCGGAGGAGGGGGACCCATCCGGCGAAGGAATACACCGGGTTACCCAGCGAGCCACAATATGAGGTAAGTGGCTGGCGTGGTGACGGGCAGGCAGTCGGGAAGGGCCTAGAGGGCCTGAAGGAGTGGGCAGCCAGGGAGGTAGGGAGGCGCATAAAAAAAAAATAGCTCAGGCAGTAAAGAAAGGGGACGAGATGTTTCATAGGTACGTTAGTGAAAGGAGAAAGACAAGGGGTGGGATTGTAAGGCTTATGGGGGAAGAAGGGAAGTGTGTGGACAGGGACTTGGAAAAAGCAACAATCCTGAAGAAATACTTTTCTTCAGTATTCATAGAGGAGGGGGAAGGTGAGGGACCACAATTTAGTGGCAAGAACGATAAGAGGAGGGAGGTGGACACCTGTCCATTTACAGAGGTGAAAGTTCTAATGGAACTCACAAAGCTGAAAATGGACAAGGTAATGGGACCAGATGGGATAAATCCTAGAATATTAAAGGAGCTTAGAGAGGTGCTGGCAGCACCACTGGCAGCCCTGTTCAATGAATTTCTGGAAACAGGAGTGGTCCCAGAGGATTGCAGGAGAGCAGATGTAGTCCCTCTACATAAAAGTGGGAGCAAGGAGGAGGCTTGAAACTATAGACCAGTCAGCCTGACCTCAGTGGTGGGGAAAATAATGGAATCATTGCTAAAAGAAATTATTGTGGAACATCTTGAATCCAGCAGAGCAAATGATCCGAGACAGCATGGATTCACAGCAGGAAGGTCATGCCAAACAAATCTGATAGACTTCTTTGACTACGTGACCAGGGAAGTGGATCGGGGGGAGCAGTGGATGTGGCCTACCTGGATTTCAGCAAGGCCTTTGACACTGTTCCACATAAGAGGCTTGTAAACAAACTAGGTAGCCTGGGAATGAGTCCCAAGTTGGTAAACTAGGTTAGGAAAAAACAGTTACGTAAGAACTTACCATAACAGTAGATCTTCGAGAGTGGCTCTTGCAGTAGGTAATTACATATAGGACTGAAGCTGGCAGGACCCCATGAAAAAATTTTTAACTAGCAGTCTCTGGCGGGGGACAGCCCCCACATCTGGTGACCAGCATCAGACGACATCGGTATAAAGTGGCGGTCCTCCATGCCCACCTTCTAGTTCTTTCCCGCCAAAGGCCAAAAAAGGCAAGGCGAGAGAGAAGCGGATGTTTCCCCTCCTGGAAAAGGAGCTGAAAAAAGCTAAGGGGGATGGAGGGCGGGAAGGTATTACCTACTGCAAGAGCCTCTCTCGAAGATCTACTATTATGGTAAGTTCTTACGTAACTGTACTATCTTACTTCGAGAGGGCTCTTGCAGTAGGTAATTACATGCAGGACTGAAGCTGGCAGGCGCCAGGACCCCATGGAAAAATTTCTAGCTAGCAGTCTCTGGCGGGGGACCGCCCCCATGTCAGGTGACCGGCATCAGATGACATTGGTATAAAGGGGCGGTCCCCCACACCCCGCCTTCCAGTTCTTTCCCGCCGTTAGCTTGTGAAGCTCCTCGCAGTTAAATTCACTGCTTTGTCAGTCAGTTCATTGGTTTGTTACCGTTTTTTCTCTAATTTCTTTCCAAAAAATCATCCATCTGCCATGTACGTTGTCCCCTACTCCATCCGATTCACATAAAAATAAGTGAGATTCCTGCGGCGCCCAGCTCCCGCACAAGGACGGACACTCCCAGTGCCTCTTCTACCTAGGCCCGGATCACCTGATGGAGAAGTGCCAGCACTGCCAGCAGTTTAATGCCGCCACCTGCAAATGGAGGAAGCAGTCCCTGGAGGCCCACATCCTGAAGAAGAAGATGTCCTCCATGGAGAAGGAGCTGAAGAAGCTCCAGCAGGCTTTAACTTCCCCTGAGGGTCACCATAAGAAGAGGGAGAAGCACTGGGACCGGGACTCTGCTTCCATGGACACCGTGACTTCGGCTGGAGTCATCATGCTCCAGGTAACATCCCCCCCAGGGGACTGTCCTTTGTTGGCCGCCTTGGAGGTTTCTGAGGTGGCGGCGTCTTCCCTCCCATCGGGCTCACGCTCGAGCCCATCGGGAGCCTCCAGGACAAAGGAGGCAGCTGCTCCCGAGAAGTCCACCACTGTGCAGCCTTCTGGGTCAAGCAGCTCCGGTAAGTCGGACGTCGGAGCCTCAGACGTCTGAGTGGTTAAGGCCACTAAGATGTCTGACCCTTCAGGGCAGTGCACAGCCTTAAACTCCTGCCAAGACCGCTCCTCCCTCACAGCCTTCGTCAGGAGTTGGGTCCGATAAGTCAGACGCAGCTCCTCCGACACCCGCCTGGATCCCACTGGTAAGGCAGACATCGGCTCCTCCGACAGACGAACAGCGTTAGAGCTGATGCTGGACCCTATCATCAAGTCCGTCATCCCCGGCTTGCCATTATTGTCTAAGGCTCCAGCGTCTCCTTTGTTAGACCCCAGGGACTTTAGCCCCCCTTCCCCAGGTGACAACGAGGACTCAGGTACACTACCGACAGGTCTTCCTCCCGACGGGCCGGATGATCTGACGTCAGTCCCTCGGACGCCGGCTCCGACGCCGGCCTATCCAACGCTGAGTGACATCCCCTTACCGGACACCATCCCAACGTCGGACCCGACGCTCGCCAGGCCTCCTTTATCTGGCCCACCGGCGGGGCCTTTCCCAGTGCCTTCTGCCCAGTCAGAACTCCTTGTGCCCGGGTATCCGACCTCGTCTTATCCGACACCGTCTTACCTGGGACCACAGTATCCCGTGCCGCAGTACCTGACGCCGGCCTATCTGATGCTGCAGTACCCAGTGCCTCAGAACCCAACGCTGGGCTTCCCGCCATTGGGATACGGATACTCACCTTACGGATATCCGCAATATTCGTATCCCCCTCCTTCACCACCGCCCCCACAGCTGCCGGTGGACCTGAAGGAGACTCTGGCTTCCTGGTGGGCTGTGGCCAAGGCTCAGCTCACCAGGGAGGTGGAGAACTGCCTGCCAATGCTGGACCTGGTTCCGGAGCCCCGTCGTCGGAGATGAGAGACTCCCTCCCCCTTTCCCGATGCCAGATGCGAACCCTCTAGCTCAGGGGCAGGGGAGGACACGCTTCCCTGAGGGGTTCCCAAGGGGTCCGTTCCTCCCCCGTGTCGGGAGGGGTCTTCTTCTTCCTCTTCGGAGACCTCGGACTCTGATTCCGATGGGTACTCTGATCCAGACGAGCCACGCACTCCAGACCGTCCCAGGCCAAGGACTCCTCCGAAGTCTCCTCTGGAAGATCCTTCTTTTCTGGAGTTGCTAAAAAAGATCCAGGTGGTCCACCAGTGGGAGTCGGATCCACAGCGGAAGAAACCCGCTGTTCACCTGGATCTGCCCGAAACTGCTCCGACATTAATTCCACCCTGGATCGAGCCTCATGTGGATCTTTTTTCCACTATTTGGAAACAACCGTCAGCATTAGTCCCCCTTCTGAGGAAGGTGGATAGCCTATATCAGATTCCGGAGGGTGTGGATTCCTTGAATACACACCCCAAAGCTGACTCGGTCGTGATTAGTGCTGCTCACGGCCGGTTGGCGAACTCAAAACATCTGAGCTCATTTCCACCCGACAAGGAATCCCATCTTCTGGACCAGTATGGGAAGAAGGTGCACGCTTCTTCCACTCTGGGGATAAGGGCCTGAATTATGTCACACATATGGGGGATTACCAGAAGATGATCCTGAGTGAGGTGGAAGCCAAGTTAGACTCCCTTCCTGAGTCTCAGACTAAGCAGGAAGTGGCTGATCTAGTCCATTCTGCTCTTTTGGCCAGTCGGCACATGCTTTGTGCCACGTACGATGCAGTGGATGCTACCAGTCGGAGCTCGGCTTTTGCCATCGGCTTGCGGCGTCATGCCTGGCTCTGGGTGTCAGGTTTGGTCCCAAAAGTGCAGTCCGCTATTCAGGACGTGCCCATCAGGGGTTCAGTGCTGTTCGGTGAGGATGTCAAGGACATCATCACTGACCTGCAAGAGAAGGGCACTGCACTTAAGTCTGACCCTCTGTACAGGCCCCGTCAGGGACAGCGTCACCCCTTTCGCAGATGTCCTCGTCCCAAAGTGAAACCTCAGGGCAAGTGGGCCAAATAACGTCGGGCCCCTCTGGCTGCCAGGCCCCCCCAAAAAAGCGGCAGAAGCTTCAGCCGCGGCACTGCCCCACACCTCCTGACTCGTCTCCTCTCCCACAGCCTCTGGGGCTTCCAGGGGAACCAGTAGGAGGGAGGTTCTCCTTCCACCTACTGGGTTGGGAGAGGATCACATCAGATGCTTAGGTGCTCCAACTGATAGCAGCAGGGCACTAAATCGAGTTTCTGCAGAAACCACCCAGGACCCCACTCCCCAGTCATAATACTCCCAGGAACATCTTCCTCTGGTTCGGGAAGAAACATCCGCCCTTCTTTTGAAGGCGGCGATAGATCCTGTCCCTTCCCACCTTTGAGGGACAGGCTACTACTCCCATTTCTTCCTGGTTCCAAAGAAATCGGGAGATGTGAGGCCCATTTTAGACCTCATCTCCTTGAACATGTTTGTGGAGTACAAAAGGTTCAGGATGCTCTCCCTGCAAAGCCTTCTGCCCTTACTTTGGCAGGGACAATGACTGTGTGCCCTGGATATGCAGGATGCCTACCTGCATATCCCTATCCGCCCTTCCCACCGCAAATTCCTTCAGTTTTCATTCCAGGGGGACCACTACCAGTTCAAGGCCCTCCCATCTGGTCTTTTCTCGGTGCCCCAAGTGTTCACCAAATGCCCTTCTGTGGTAGCAGCTCACCTGCATACCCAGGGAGTGCAGGTTTTCCCGTACCTGGACAACTGGCTTTTGGCGGCCCCTTCCAGGGAGGATCTCCTGCATTCTCTCTCCCTTACCCTGCAGGTTTTTACCAGGCCAAGTCCCACCTGGTCCTTTGTCAGAGGCTCCAGTTCATCGGGACGATCCTAGACATGACCACCGGCATGGCTTTTCTGCCGCAGGACAGGGTGGATACCCTTTGGGCTCAGGCGAGCCTGCTGTCCAGCTGCAGGCAGGTCAGTGCCTAGTCAGTCCTTCACCTCCTCTGGCTCATGGCGGCTGCGATTCCGACAGTCCCTCGCACTCGGCTTCAAATTAGGATCTCTCAGTGGATGCTTTGGTCTCAGTGAGATCAGCTGGTGGATGACCTAGACCAAGGAGTCCTGGTCTCCGACCCCATGGTTCAGGACTTGCAATGGTGGATGGTTCAGAAGAACCTTTGCCGGGGAGTTCCCGTCTGTGTCAGGCCTCCCTCCCAAACACTGACAACAGATTCCTTGGGAGAGGGTTGGGGAGCCCACCTGGGGTCTCACAGGACTCAGGGCTCCTGGTCCAGGCTCGAGAGGTCACTTCATATAATCATCCTTGAGCTCAGGGCTGTACTGTATGCTCTTCAAGCTCTGACTCTGAATGTGCTTCCCTGTCATCTGGCTGTCCAGCCGGACATGTGTGTAGTCTAGTACATCAACAAACAGGGAGGAACGCGTTCCTACCCCCTTTGCACTGAAGCAATGAGAGTTTGGGATTGGGCAGTGCAACACAACCTTCACCTCACGGCAGTTCACGTTCCGGGAGTCGAAAACACACTGGCAGACCACCTCAGTCAGTCATCGGTGCAGGCTTACGAGTGGGAACTGGACCAGGGGGTGGTAGACGATATCTTCCTGCGTTGGGGGACACCTCAGGGAGACCTGTTTGCATCTCCTTACAACGCAAAACTTCCTGCCTTCTGCTCGCTTGCTCAAGGGCGAGGCATTTTTTGGAGAGACGCTCTGTCTCTAGATTGGAAGGACAGATTCGTCTATGCCCCCCCCCCCCGATTCCTTTAATTCTGAGGGTCTTACACAAACTCTGCTCAAAAGGAGATCGCATGATCCTGAGCGCTCCTTTCTGGCCCAGGCAAGTTTGGTTCTCTCTTCTGCAACAGTACTCAGAGGAACCTCCTCTTCCTCTGTCGCAACTTTTGCTGACCCCAGATCAGGAGACCCTGGTTCATCCAGGTCTCAAATCCCTTCAGTTGCATGCATGGCTCCTGCAGACATAGCTCAAGCCCGATTCAGGGTCTCCCCGCTTGTGGCTGAGATTCTGGTGGAGGCTAGAAAGCCTTCCACGAGATCGATCTACGCCATGAAATGGAAGCGGTTCTCTATTTGGGCCTCTTCTAGGAATTTTGAGCCTTTTTCATGCCCTGTCGGGAGAGTTCTGGACTATCTTCACTGTGTCTTTGACCTGGGTCTCAGTCATTCATCTCTGAAGGTTCACATGGCGGCTATCTCCGCTTATCATGTTCCCTTTGGGGACAGAACTTTTGCACAGTTGGAAGTCTGTAAGACTTTTCTTAGAGGGGTCCTTCACTTCAGACCCCCTATTCACGTTCCTGCCCCCCCTTGGGATTTGAATTTCATTCTCAAGAAGCTTACTCTGCCTCCTTTTGAACCAGCAGCTTCTGCAGACTTGAAATTCCTCTTTTAGAAGACTCTCTTCATAGTGGCCATTACCTCAGCTCATCGTATTTCTGAGCTTCAGGCCTTGATGTGTAAAATTCCTTATTTTCATAAGGAACATGTGGCTCTGCGTACCAACCCTAAGTTTCTCCATAAGGTGGTGGCAGAATCTACACTGAATCAATCCATTGAGCTACCAGCTTTTTTTATGCAACACTCCAATCAAGGGGAGTACCTCTTGCATACTTTGGATGTTCATTGAATTCTGAGATACTACACCAACAGGACGAAGGATCTCAGAAAGTCTGATCAGCTTTTTGTCTTTTTTGCTTACAAAAGAGAAGGCAATGCTGTCACTAAGCAATGCCTTTCTAAGTGGTTGGCTCATTGTATCACTTTCTGTTATGACAAGTACCACAAGACCCTGCCGGGTCAAGTCAGAGGTCACTCCACCAGGGGTGTTGCTGCCTCTGTGGCTTGTTTCAAGAATGTGTCAGCGGCTGACATCTGAGCAGCTGCAACTTGGACTTCTGTCCATACCTTTACGAAACACTACAGTTTGGACATTGTCTCTCACTGTAGAGCAGGCTTCCGGTTGGCTGTTCTGCAAGGTATCCTTTCTTGAGACCCTTACAGCCGGAGGTTCCATGGATGTGTTGGTTTCCTCCTCCCATGTGCTTCTCCTTCTTCCAGAGTCCTATATGTAATTACCTACTGCAAGAGTCCTCTCGAAGTAAGATAGTATAGTTATGTAAAAACTTACCATAACAGTAGATCTCCGAGAGAGGCTCTTGCAGTAGGTAATATCTTCCCGCCCTCCATCCCCTTTAGCTTTTTTCAGCTCCTTTTCCAGGAGGGGAAACATTCACTTTTCTCTCTCTCGTCTTGCCTTTTTTGACCTTTGGCAGGAAAGAACTGGAAGATGGGAGTGGGGGACTGCCCCTTTATACTGACGTCATCTGATGCCGGTCACCTGACGTGGGGGCGGTCCCCCGCCAGAGACTGCTAGCTAGAAATTTTTCTGTGGGGTCCTGGCGCCTGCCGGCTTCAGTTCTATATGTAACTACCTACTGCAAGAACCCTCTAGAAGTAAGATCTGGTTTAGGGATAGAACACAGAGGGTGGCGGTAAATGGAGCTCTATCCGAGGAAAGGAGGGTGACCAGTGGGGTGCCAAAGGGATCAGGTCTAGGGCCAGTCTGTGACAGGGTTCATCCCTGCCACTGTTTGGGGAACCCATGTTTGTTTCTTCTTCTAAGGTTGCAACCTGCTATATTCCTCTCTAATAAGGCTATCCTTTTCTTTCCTGTTTGGAGGCAGGCCACCTCCAAGGATTCCCCCTCTCCTTATTGCTCTCAACCCTCCTTTTATTTTCTCTTGCTTCCATGGGTCCAAATATATACATAAGAAGGTCAATGTCAAGTGACCTCAAGCTCACAGACGTCTTGGAAGAATGTCTGTAAAAGTGTAGCCATCAAAGTTTGTATGGATGGCTAATATATCCAGTAATGTTTTATGGTTGTATGAAACAAAGTACTATATGCAAAGGCATGAAAAGTAAACATATCTGAATTGTGGTATTGTGGCATAGGTTACGAAAGCAGCAACCCCCTTTCCCTTTTTCTTTTATGTATCCTGTTGCTGTTTTGCTATCATTACTGTATTTGTAAGACAATTGCCACTAGGGGTACTCAAGTAGGAATGTATAGCCCACCCCCTTCTTTTGATTCAGAGCTGAACCTGTTGTTTGGTTCCAGTAAAGGGGGTCCCCGGAAAGAAAAGATTAAAAGGATACTTCTGGTCCTGTGATGCTTCTCTGTCTTGTTTGGAGAGGCAGCGGCCATGGAAATGCTAGTTTTCTGCAAGTGCGATTGTGCGCACATTTGAGAAGCGCTAGCGAACATTTACGTGTTCATGATGTATTAGCACTATCTCGGACACCTGTGTGAGTGGCTTGCTTCTTTCCCCTAGTGTGTCCTGCCTTAAATGGGGACATTAAAAATGAACTGTAATCAAGAGAATCCACAGTAAGGAGAGCTGAGTCTCTGCTTCCAAACGGCTGCAGGGTGAAAGTGAAAGTGTCAGCCATCGGCTTGATATTTCAGCGGTCAGTTTCTTTGCCGACATTCTCTGCCACCTTACAAATAGTTGGACTAAGCCCCAAAGCACCTCAGGAGCCAGTATACAAAAATGTAAAAATAAGGACATTGTGTGTAGTAATATTCTAGTGTATGAAAAAAAGCATTGTTACCTTCTCATGTGCCCCAAAACATGAATTAAGAAACTTGGAAAGTTACCCGCATTAAAAATTGCCTATTACCTCATACTGGCTCCTTGTTAAAAAGGGTCCTTTTCCGCCTAGCTCCTGTTGGGCAGCCCTGTAAGGGGGTTTTCTTGACCTTTAGCTTGTACTGCAGGACAAGGGTGGATCTGGTCTCTCTTAGCTCTACAGTTTGACTTAGCAGCAACTATAGGGGAACAGCGGCCCCTTGTGACCCTTTTTATAGGGCACCATCTGTCAATCAGACCTTGCATCATTCTTAGCTCAGTAAAATTGCTAAAGGCTGATTCATTTTGATATAGACAGGTATCTCCCTCTGTTTATAATGTTGTTAAGTACTACTAGCACATTATATACTAGAAAGTGGGGCTGAATAGAATGTTTTAAAATTCTGATGATGCTTCATCACCTGACTCAGGAAGGCATGTATTTAAAGCACTACCTGAGCATGTCCTATGCTGCAGTAGGAAGGATAAGAAGTGATTCTTCTGTACTTTATTCTTTTGTTTTAATTGTTATGATTGTTTAATTTTCTCATGTTATGGTGCAAGACTGTTATTGTTTATAATGTTACAATAAACATCTCACTAAGACAAAAGTGGGTTGCACCTGAAGTTGGTGTCAGTGTCCCTCTATATTTCCCACACCTTAACACAGTCCTAGTCAATGTCTTCATAAGTGACATTGTGGAGGGGTTGGAAGGAAAGGTATGCTTCTTGGAAGATGACACTAAGATCTGCAACAGGTTAAACACTCAGGGAAGGGTGGAAAAAAATGAGGAATGGTCAAGAGTGTGGCAGCCAAGATTTAATGCAAAAAAGTGCAAAATCATGCATTTGGGGCCCAGAAGCCCAGAGGAGGCTTACAAGATTGGGGGGGAGACACCAAACAGGAAAGGGATCTGGGGGTAATCATATCAGATGACCTAAAGGTGGCCGAACAATGTGCCAAGGCTGTGGGGAGAGCCAGTGGGGTACTGGGGTGCATAGGGACAGGTATCACCAATAGAGGGAAGGAGGTGGTGCTGCCTCTTTAGAAATCACTAGTGAGACCACATCTGGAGGACTGTGTCCAGTTCTGGAGGCCACACCTCGAAAGGGACATGGGGTAGAGGCAGTTCAGAGAAGGGCAACAAAAATGGTGCAGTGCCTGCACCATAAGTCATATGACGAGAGACTACAGGACCTCAATATGTATACCCTGGAGTAGAGGAGGAAAAGTGGGGATATGATAGAGACCTTCAAATATCTCAGGGGCATAAATAAGGTACAGAAGGGTAGCATCTTTTAGAAAAGAGATATTCTAGAACAAAGGGTCATGACATGAAGCTGGAAGGGGTAACATGAGGAAGTAGTTCTTCACAGAAAGGGCAGTGAATGCATGAAACAGCCTCCCAGCAGACATGGTGGGGGCAAATTCGGTAGGGGAATTCAAAAATGCATGAGATAAGCACAGGGGAACCCTACTGATAGGAAAAAGATCAAAGCCGGAGATCAAGTCGGGTCTGTGGTTTCTGCAGCAGGTAGAAAAATGGGCACACTGGGTGGGCCTAGTGGGCCTTATCTGCCATCAGTATCTGTGTTTCTATGACTAATGATGACTCTTTCCAGTCTCTGTCCTCAGCTGTTTAAACCACACTTACATCCCCCATCCAATAGTCCACTTAGGGTTCTTTTTACCAACCTGAATCGCTTTGTACTTTCTGTGCTGAACTTTCAAACAACATGAAGTCTTGCTGTATTCTGACAATTGCAGTTAGCTCCAGCACTTGAACTGCCCAGGGCAGTTCAAGTGCTGCTAACTGCAATTATCAGAATACAGCAAGACTCCATTAGAAGAAACACAATTACTGGGTGAGTAATTTTTTCTTAGTTGCCATAACCTGGACAAGTTTTCCAATTTTTCCATGTCTCTTGTCGTTTTTCTTGCTTCCTCCTCAGTGTCCTCTTTGGACCAGGCACTTCGTCCACCTTCAGAGTTTTGAGACCTGATCACTCTTTCTTCCAATACTGGTCCTAACGCCTGTCCTCTCAATCCCTTTCTTTAGTCAGCACTTCACACTCTAGTAGTGGCCCCCCACAGTAAATACTGAACAAAAGTAGTTATACAGTAAATCAGCCTTTGTCCCATCTCCCTCCTCATCCTCCACTCACATCCTTTTCTTCCTCAACCCGATAATTCCCTCCTTAGTATTACCTTCTCCCTTAAAGTACCTAAAATATCCAAAGGTGATCTCCCCCTTCACCCCATCTGCTAATCTAATTCCCATCTCTGCTTTACTTTTCCTTACCATTGCTATTGTAAAGCTACACTGATGGATTCCTGGGGTTAGAAAGGCTTTTTATTTTACCAGCTCAGTCTCACGCATGATGCCGTCACCTCAGTCATACCCCTCTTTATGACATATTACTTGGCTTCTACCCCTACCAGTTCATCTTTCAGCATTTCTTCCATGTTGCCAAAGCTCACCCTTTTGAAGTGCAGGACCACAGTTGTAGAACTGGGGTGATGTGTTCCTTAGCTACATTGATTCACACTGCACTGTGGTCGCTGGACTCCAGTGGTTCCCTCACCTCTACTTCTCTATCTTAGCTTGATAGACCCAGCTCAAGGGTGGCACCTTCTCTTGTAGGTTCCCTAACCCACTGCACTAGAAAGCAGTTTGCATCATATTCACCAATTCCTAACTTCTTACACTGCTGGTTCTGGGATTTTCTGGTCCACATCCAGCATATGTAGCTCCCCCACCATCACAACCCCTCCTTTGGCTGATGCCTTCTTGGTCTCCTCCCCTATTCCCTGTCCCCACCCTCATCCTCCTGGTTCAAAGGCAAAGCCTGGATATCACTCTGAACCTAATCTTTTTACCTCCTGCCATTGTCATTTACTCACAAATTGCTTCTATTCTGTGCCCACCCCCTGTAGTAGTATCTTCTGTGGCCTCTATATCTTCCCTATCATGCAGTGTCACCCCCTTAGAAGTGACAAGGAGAAAGAAGCGTACATTGAAAGTCGGACCATCAATGCCTCATAGGTGGCTAACCTATGAGGGACAATGTAAAAAAAAACAGCCCTGGAAAACGCTGACTGGCAGCCCCAGCATTTTGAACTGGAAAACCTCCTGATGACGACCTTTTGGTTGAAGTGCTGGGGTTGCCAGTTGGCATTTCCTTTTTAGACTCCCAATAAACATGCTGTTATACTTAGTATCCCTCTCTCTTGCTCCCCCAGTGACTTTTGTGCCCGAACAGCGCCCACAGCAACAAGGCAGCACCTACGGCCACCACCGTGGACGCCGCCCAACTCTACTGCCATCCCTGGTTCTCCAGCCCGGATTCACAGCGTAGGTACAGCCACTAGAGCCCTCTCATTCCAGCTCCCTTCCAATCGGTGCAGTGCTTGGCTAAACAGACTGTGATTGGTCTGTACTCCAACCCCGAGCCATCCAATTGGAGTGCTTTTGACTGTGTTAAGAATAGCTGTTTTGCACCTTTTAACGGTGAAAACTCACTCCTTTGTCACCCCCACCCCGCCCTCGGCCTCCTTTAAGTACACTTCTTGCCCTCCCTTCTCATACATCTGCAATATCATTGGCTTACTTTACCCTGCCTATCACCTGTCTTCCTGTTAGGGCTTAAGTGTAAAGTAAGCTTGATCTATGTTAACTGCTCTACTCCTCATCGTTACAGTCTGCTCCTCTACTCCTTATTGCTCTGTCCCTCTCAAACCTGAACTGTATCTGAACAGTCAGCCTGATTTCTCTCGCTTCCCACCCACAAGAAAAGCAATTTACAAGGGACAATCCTAAGGTGAATGATTACTACTTCTATTGTCTGTGCTGCAGGGCTAGACTGACTTCCGACAGCATAGCATGTGTCTCCTCACCGTTAGGTCAAACTCATTTGTTTCTGCCCACTCGCCCCAAGCTCGACTGCTATTAATTATACCTTGGCCCTCTGCACATTTATACCACTGATTTAATCAGGTGGAAAAGCTAGAGGGATTACCAAATCGTCCTATAGCCACCGAATACCCCAGAATGTCAGATTCAAGGCACACAATGAGAGGTCTCTTGCCTCTCCTGCTGCCCCTGGTCCCACTGGTGGGCATAAGCTTTACCACTCTAGGACCTGACCAGGAATTTCCCACAGCATTAGCAACCCAGGAGCAGAACTGGTCCCTAATAATAGGGATGACCACAGGTAGTGGGGGACTGCTTAACCTCCCTCAAGCACTATCTACTGTACGCTCCCGGAGGCTAAAATCTATTCCTACCCCATAGCAGCACTCCTGTGTGGCTGACCAGGCCACATTAGCTCAAATACTCTAGCACAACAAGGGCCTAGGCATCCAGATGCTAGAAGAATACCCTGGACGCGCCAAAGCCACAAACTCATGCTCTTCCTCTTGCTGCTATCTGGGAATGTCCACCCTAACCATGGGCCACCCCTCCACAATCTACAGCAGGGAAGCACACATCCCACTGCTGGGACCACCCCCATTCAGTCCATATTAAAAGGAGTGCTGAGAATCATCTCACTTAATATAAACAGCCTCCTCCCTAAGCTCCCTCAGATCCATGCATGGGTGGTACAGCTAAAACCGGACACTGTTGCCTTCAATGAGACCTGGCTATCCCCTAAGATCACAGACGTATCTGTATCACTGGAAGGTTACAACTCTTTCCACCAAGACAGGCTCTCCAAACGGGGTGGCGGCTGCCTAGTCTGTGTCTGAAATGACATTAAAGTGCAGATGCTGGACTGCAGCCTGCACACCAGTGAGGCACAAATCCTCCACCTCAAACTCATCATTGGACAGCAAAACAAAGTACTGTTGCTAACAATGGTCTACATACCCCCAGTGAAGCAGGCTGCTGGGCTCAAACTCTTTGAGGAGAATCTACAACAACTGGGGAAAAAATTGGAGCATGTAATTGTTGGAGATTTCAATGTCAACTGGCACTCAAATAAGGAAACTGTAGCCAGAGACCTAATAGCTGGCCTCTACCTTACGCAGATGGTTACCCTTCCCACAAGGCAAAACTACAAAACAGGCACCAGTACACTCATTGACTGACTACTCTGCTCCAATCCTGATCACATATCAGATGTTATGGTTTTGCCTGATAGCCTCAGCTACCACTCGCCAGTCATGTGCACCTGGACAAACAAGTTCACAAAGTGCCCGCTGAAGGTCACAACTAGTCGTGTGCTGAGACCGGGGCTACTAAATGCCTTCAAACACCACTTATCCCTGATCGACTGGTCACTGCTGGACCATGCAACTGATGGCAACCTCACCCTAGAGTTCTTCTGAAGCTCTTTTAACTGGGCTTGTGACATCTTCGCCCCCCCCCTAAAAAACCAAAAGTCAAAGGAACCCACAACCCTTGGCTCAATACCACACTCCTAGATCAAATGCATGATAGAGACAACCTGTGGCACAAAGCTAAGGCCTCAGGAAAGTTACATGATGTATCTGCATACAGAGCTGCAAGGAACTCTTGTACTAGGCCCATTCGCTCGGCGAAAGCAAGCTATTTCAAGGCTCTCCTTAACAAAAACTGGGGGTCCTCCAAAGGGTTTTGGAACATATTAAAATCACTAACTGGAAGGACTTCCAGGGCACCACCCGACCTGATTACCACTGGTGAAGGGTCTATCCAGGAACCCTTATTGATTGCCAACGAGTTCAATGCCGCATTCTCTGATCTCTTAAGGGTGCTTCCCAGGGAGTTCCTAAACCCACAGAATAACCAGCTGCACAGCAACACCGTACCCTCCTCAGTGAGGGATGGGCTGCCATCTTTCTATTTCAGGCAAGTTGCAATTTCCGAGAACATCAAGCATGTAAAGAGAGTCCTTGGAAAGTCCAGAATGGGGAGTGATCTAATTGATATGAAGCTGGTTGCTCTAATGCTTGAGGAGCTAGCAGCACCAATTACCAATTTTTAATGCTTCTCTAAGATTGGGCATGCTCCCAGACGCATGGAAATCCATGCTGGTTACACCAGTTTTCAAATTTGGGGATAAAACACTGCCAAATATAGGCCAATCTCTATCCTCCCACCCCTCTCCAAAGCACTTGAGAGACTAGTCTCTGAAAAGCTCACTGACTTCCTTGACAGACACAAATTACACTGCAGCTATCAGCATGGTTTTTGCAAAATAAACTCTACCATCATCGCACTGGTGGATTACACCACCCAGCTCTTCATCGCTCTTGACCAAGGGGTGATGGTGGGGTCAGTTTTCATTGACCTCACAAAAGTGTTAACCACCAGCAGTTACTAAATGCACTGCTCTCTACAGCATTGGCCCCAGATACAGTCACCTGGTTTCGCAGCTATCTGTCGCAAAGAACTCAATGAGTTAGAATCAGTGATTTCTCTCTCAGACCCAAAGGTAGTGGCCTTTGGAGTACCTCAAGGGTCCATACTTGTACCACTCCTTTTCAGCCTGTTCATTAAGTGCCTCCCTGAAGTCTGCACGGCAAGCATCGTATATGCTGATGATGCCGTTATATCAGTCCTAGGTGGGACCACTCGGCCATCAAGGAAGGCTTACTTTATAGCGTCTACAAACTCAAAACCTGGTTCTGCCAACACAAACTGCTGCTAAACCAAAAAAAGACCAAAAGCATGCTGTTCACGGTCCCTAAGAATAAAAGAAATTTCTGCCTACTTCGGATTCAGAACCTTAAAGGTGACACACTAGAACAAGTCTCCTTGTTTAAATATCTGGGTGTTTATCTTGACGATGCTCTTAATTTCTCCCACCACACTGATCAAGTTGTCAAAACTGCCAACATGAAACTGGGCGTCTTTCATAGAAACAAGCACTCGACACCTGCGGCCCTCAAATTAGCCACAGGCATCACTGTATTGTCATCCATTGACTATGGGTTACCAATATACACAGCAGGGTCAGACACTGCCCTATACAGGATAAAACACTTGTTAACAGGGCTTGTCATCTGGCACTTGGGGAAAATCACTGGACTCACACCTGTGTCCTACTCCGAGACTGGCTGGCTCCTTCTGCATTTAAGAGCCCAATACCAAACCTGCCTGATCGTAAAAAAAGTGCAACTAGGCCTCATGCCGGAATCCCTAAGTCGTCTGTTCAAGCACACGTCTTTGGCCCAGAAATTCATTACCTTTAAGGGCCCCAAATGGTTTAATGAGCTACCTAACATGCTGACAGGAGGCACAAAGCTGAGCCAGTTCAAAAGAGGGCTACAGTCCCATCTAAAGAGTGTATCTACCTGTAACTGCGCAAACAAATGATCTACCGATCCTCTTGATTTTGCTCACCTTTCTCTACTACCCCTTCCCCCCAATCCTCCCATAAATCGACTTACCACCCTCCACCACCACCTTACCCCTCCTCATTTTTCCCTACCCACACCACCTCCAATTTTACAATGCCACTCTTGTTGCTTACCCCCCGACCATATCATCCCCCTGCCATAACATTGCCATATTGCTGACATGTTATTTTGTACCTGGCTAACCCTACCCTGCAACAAATGATGCAATGCACTTTATCTATTGTTAAGTTGTACCTAAAACTAACAAGTCTTGAACCTCATGTGACACAATATTGATTTCATGATGCTTACACTGTGATCTCTGCTATCTGTATTGTATGTTATTGTATTGTACTGTTTTTTCCTTGACTTGGAACCTTTGAAAATGAGTCTCTGACTCAAAGGTATTAATCCTAATCGAAATAAATAAAACAAATAAAAAATGCACCAGCAAAGTTATTCTGCCTGAGGATTTATTCTTCGAGTGCCAGTTTTTTTTTTTTTGTTTTTTTTTTGTTAACCAGAGCATCAATAAACATATAGCATTTTATCCATGCCTTGGAAAACTGCTTTACTTGTGAAAAATCTCCATTCATCTTTTACTATCTACACAAAATGTTCAAATTCAGGGAAGCTCTGGGCAGCACTCCCTGTAGAAGACATGATGGAATTAACATTCAGCATTGCAGTAGATGGCATCTATGGAAGCTATTGACTCCCACAGGTCTCCTCAACCAGGAGAAAATATGCTTTGGGTCATGTTTGTTTGTTTATTATTTTGTTAACCAGGTACAGACACTGGGACAAGCCCTTTTTCAGGTCCGACCCAAAACAACAAATAACATGAAACATTAACAATAAATACATACATACAAGAACAGTGAATAACAAACACAAAAACTAAAAACATTTACATTCATTCAATGATTGTAACCAAATCTTCAACTTGATTTTAAAGCAATTCAAAGAAGTACTTCTCAAGACTTCTTGCAAACTATTCAGGGAAGGGGGGGGGGCGATGAAGCTGAAAAAAACAGAGAGATGGCTTTGGTTGAAGAAGGTGTAACTAAGACCATGTTGTTTGAAACTCCTTCTCAGTTGAGAGACAACTACTCCTTAATTGTACATGAAAAGGGGAGTTGCCTGGAAGACGTTTCTGAGTTTAAATACCAAGGGCTCTTGCTTGACCCTAGTTTAACTTTTAAATCTCAAGTTAAAATTGTTTGGCGGAAGGTAAACCAGAAACCGGGTGTTTTATACAAAATGAAAACAATTTTCCCAGAGGATACCTGTAGGGCCATTGCCATTGGAACGCTTCTAAGAAAGAGGAAATGAACCAGATATCAAACATAAATTAAAAATAGAGCATAGAGGAGCAGAAATAAAAGGTGCAATCAGGCTAATGAAACGACCATCCAACCCTTCTCCACAAGCACTGTGTCTCTTAGGAATGGACTGAAGTAATTTCAACACCTGTTTGTAAGATATTTTACGAAAATAAAAAGGGGGTCTCACAGGGGAAAAGGATATGGAACTACCAGCAGGAGATTTTTGTCCTCAAGTACCATAATTAGACAAATCAAAGAATTTGAAGTCAAATAGATTTGAAATCTCATTTCAGCTAGTTACAACCCCGTTAGAGGTAATCAATTTTTGGTTGACACATTTTTCTTTGGGTGACAGGAGTTGGTTCACCAAATTCCAAAAGGATTTTGGATTGGACACATTTTTTTTTAATTCTGTTTTAAAAAAAAAAAAAAACGTTTTTAGCATCCCTGACCAGGCTGGAAACTTTATTACAAAGGAATCTGTACTAATCCATTAACAATCTGGAAGAAGACTGTTTAAAAATTATTCCAAGCAATATCCCTGGCCTTTATCCAATCCTTAATGTCAGAAGTGACCCAATGATTGAACACAGCAGGGAAAAAAGAGTTTTGAAAAGGAACAAACTGTTTACAAAAAAAATCAAGAGCATTATCCAGATCTGGAATACAATCAATGAACGACCAGTCAGTACCATAAGTTTTGACCAAAGAGCAGAAAAATCATATTTCTTAAAATTCCTAAAATAAAGAAAACGTGTAGGAAATTTTGGACACTTAAAGTTCAAAACACAAAAAATGTCTTAGTGATCACTAGTAGAATCCAGGAGTGTCCCAGCTAGAGACACCCTTTGAGAACTACCAGTGAGCACCCAATCCAAAACAGTATGATTTCCTGTAAGTGAATCCAACCTAGTAGGTACATCAATCAATTGGGTCAAATTAAATTAATATAATAGACTTTCTAAACCTGAATTATCTGTTACAGACCAGTTCAAATTTACATCCCCTAACATAACAAAATCAGAGCCAGTCGTATATTGAGAGATCATATCCAAGATATCTTTCAACTCTATTATACCACAAGAAGGTGGATTATATATACCCCCAACAAGTAGATGTTTGCAACCTCCCACTATTATATGACTTAGGAGCCAATCATTAAAACACTCATAATCAGTACTGCTTATAACAGAATTAATATGAAAATTATCCTTGAACTATATAGCCGCCACCCCCTTTTTATTTCCCTTCCTATCGGCCCTTAGCATACTATACTCTGGTATTTTACACATATGATCACCAATTACAGGTTTCAACAAAGTTTCAGACAAAATTAATAAAATTGGGGCCATATAACTGAGACAAATTTTCAATTTCAGCCAATTTGGGGAACAAACTCCTTACATTCAGATTAATAATTTTCAAACCATGACTAATGCTATCGTGCCCCACACTAGCTTAACAGCCTTCCTTTCACCATCTCCTTGGAACCCAGGCTTAGCTGCTTTAAAACTGGCCTAAGGATCCTCCTCCTGTGACTGTTCCTAGCCTCACCATCCCTAAAGTACTTGCCTGGCCCCCAAACTCCTAATTATCCTCTTTACCTGGCTAGCCTAACAACCCTCACCTGCAGGTAGCCTTACCATACCCACTTGCACATTAGTTCTCCCAGAAGCTATCTTTCTGATGTCTTAATTATGAACCTGCTTCCTACTGCTTTAATCTACAATTTTGTACTCTGACGCAGGGTCACAGGCCCTAAACTGCATGTACTTTCTGAGTATTGTTACTGATTATATTCTCACATTGTTTGTATTCTTTGTATCCCTGACGTGTATCCTTTACAAAAGACTCCTTGACTCAAAGGATTGTTATTCCAATTGCCTAATAAATAAATAAAACTTACCACGGTACAGTAGAGATGAGATTGCGGAAGGCTGATCCTTCTCTACCCATTGATCTTCCTCTTCATTTCCTCGGAAATTCTGAGGATCTGCTTGTACCTGAAGTTCAGTAGTATCCATATTGCCTTGGGAGCTGCCTTCCAGGCAATTTAGCAGAGGGATGGTACAAGGCTCAGACAGGTCTGGGATGCATTCAAATCTGGAAAAACACAACCGATCCATCAGCGCAGTGGTATGACTGCCACTCATGATGCCTGTGACCCGGGTTTGGGCATGCACCTCAGTCACTGGGGTGTTAGCTGGGGGAAGGAGGATTAAATATCTCAGGGGATGCTTTCCTCCTCTGGGAAGGCAGGGTAACATTCCTCACTGCTGTACTGCTGCCCGAGTGACCACAGATGGCAGTGCAGCTGAGAAGGCTAAGGTGGGAGGGGCAGACATCCACCAGGGGGGTCCACACTGCATGTTCATTATGCACACACACACACACACTGCTCCCTCCTTTCATGCCGATTTCTTCAGGGGAAGGCACAACAGGGGAATAAAACTCACTGTGGTGCCAACTTCACAGGGGGACCTCAGTACATCCAGGATGGTCCCTGCCACCTGCTTTGTTGCCCAGTGCATTGCTCGTTCAGGGGGTATATTGTCTCCACCAGGATAATGCACGTCTCTGTGGGGGCTGACAATGTCAGGTAGGCAGGTACTGGGTTGAAGGTGCTGTGGGATTTTCTGGAGGAGCTGGGCCAGAGTTGAGCAGTCACAAAAATACAAACTGCAAACTGGAAAAACATCCTTTCCACCCAAGTTCTTTGACAGGTGCCCCAATACATCTGGATGTGCCAGTCCTGGTGTCCCCCAAGGGCAGGGTCTGCTCTGAATCTGCTCTAAATTGGCTGCATCTTGAGTACAATGTGCAATACTGGTGCCCTTACCTAAAGATATACATTAACCTGTTGAAAACTGTCCAGAGGAAGGCAACAAAGATGATCCTGGGACAGTAAGGCAGAACATACAAAGAGACTCTCAACATGTACTCCCTGAAGGATAGAAGGGATAGGAATGACATGATTAAAACCTTCAGGTGCCTTATAGGTTTTAACAGGGTGAACTCTGAAGGTCTCTTCAGCATTAGTGGGAACAGGACCACTATGGGGCATTGCCTCAAGCTTATGGGGTGGAAGATTCAGGAGAGAAATGAGGAGGCACTTTTTCATGGAGAGAGTGGTTGTTAAGCAGAATGAGTTGCTGAAGGAAGTAGTCTCCCTGAAGACAGTGGACAGATTCAACAGAGGCTGGAACAGAGTAAAGGGGGAAAAATGCGTGTATGGGAGGAGGAATGGGGAGAGGTAGGACATAAGTGGGGAGGGAGGAGTAGATAATGGGGTGGGGTTGCAACCCTCAGTAGATACTGGGGGGTCTGCAAACTCAAGCAGACACGATAGACCGCAAGGCCTCTTTCTTCTGGCTCAATTGTATGTTTGTATGTTAGAGATAGAGCACTCTTCTTCATCTTTGTCGCTTGATGTAACAATCTGCTATAGTATGTATATCTGTGAATTTTTTTTATTCTAATTCTTTCTGCATGGGTATCAATTAGAATTTGGCAGCTGAAGGGGAATTTTTAATTAGTATCGCTGATAAGACAGACCAGCTGTCTCTGGAGAATGATGTCAATCTCTTTGACACTTTACAGGAGAGCTTCAAAAGGGGAAGATGTCTTTTCATGGTTAATGGAGAAGTCACTCCTGCTGGGCTATACAGGAATTGAGACAAAAAAACAGATGTATTTGTATATACAAATTCTGAAGTCCAGATCAGGCTGGTCTTCCAACCCAGGTCTCAACAAAACAAAGAATGCTGAATCTATGATGTCACAGTGACACACTGGATGACGTGTCATGGGGGGAGCAGCTGGAGGGTCTTAAGGTCTGTCAGAGCCTGAAAGAGACAGTCAGGTTTGGGATTAGAATAGCTTCCATCTAAGGTGCAAGTCTGCCCTGATTCATCAAAGTGTCTTGTGGGGTAAGCTATTCTACCATGTCAAATAAAGAGATGGGGTGGGGGGATAGACGGGGGGGTGGAGAGAAAGAAAGGTTTTTCTGTGTGTAACCTACTGTTTAAACATTTTCTTTTTAGTTTCTGTAGAATTACTGTTTCCATAGTCTTTGTGGGGTAAAATACAATCAATTACTTTGATGATTGCCCCCAAAATGTATTATCTCTTACGTCAATTTCACATGCACATTCTTTCCCTCTGGTTAAAAAAAAAAAAAATTCATCAGGCTTTAAGAAAATTTATTTGGGATGGTAAACCTGCCCAGATTTCCTGGGTCAAATTACAAAAACCAAAGACTAAAAGGGGGGGGGCATTAATTTGTTTAATTTTGCTCTTCATCATGACACATTTATGGTGGCCCAAAACCAAGTGTTATGGGATTACAAAATAAAAGAGAAGAGACAGGCTGGGTCAAAACAGAAAAGTCTATGCACAAGGGTAATGGCCCAAAAGTGATCTTATTTGATGGCCTCTCTAATGCTCTGAAGTCAAATCCAACCCTCAGTACCTCAGTCAATCCTGAAATAGTGTCTCAAAGACTCTGGATTGGGATCCATACACTTTTCCTGACCGTCCAATATGGGAAACAGACTAATTCAATATGAACGGAAACACCTTAACTGGGATTCCTGGAAGAAGAAAGGCATATTCTGCCTGGGAGACAAAATTGACTCTTCTAATGGGACCATTGCCCATTTCTCCAATCTAAACAAAAAAAAAAAATTTTCTCCTTCCAGGAATGAATTTCATAGATATTTACAATTAGTTTAGTTTAGTTTATTGTTCTAGGAATTATTATGTTTGAGCCAATGGCTCTTTTACAAAGGTTCCACGTCATCAATGTACAAACAAACAAGACATGTTACATAGAATGGTCAGCAAATTATAAAGGTTTCAATAAGCCAGTATAATACAGTACATCACAGGAAAAAAACAAAACATTGGAGGAATGGTCAAGGTGGGAAGGGTAGGAGGAGATATGGGGAGGGGAGCAGACTTAGAGTAGTTAGAGGTACTCAGATGCCTTTGTCAAGAAAGGAGCAGAGGAGGAGGAGGAGGAGGATTAAAAACAGTAAAAATAGCCATGAGGGAAGAATCATTAGTCAAGGCAGTCACAGGAGCTAGAGGCTGAGAGGTGAAAGTAAAGCATAGATTTGAAAGCTCCTAGTGACGTGGAGGATGTAATAAGCGAGCTCAGGGTATTATACCAGCTGGGGGCACGATAGGCAAAAGATCTTTGGCCCTGTGTGGTCTGGCATCTGGGAACCTGGAGAGGCTGGTGTTCCGATCTTCTGGTGGGATGGATGCTGGTATTCGGGCAAAGTAGGTCTTGGATACACGGCGGAGTGCGGCCCAAGATGGATTATTTTGCCATCAAGCATGTGAGGTACCTTATGCGATTTGAGAGTTGCAACCATCCTGTTTCAGTGTAGAGCTCATGTGTATGAGTATGTCTTTGCACTCCAGTGAGCAGCCGACAGGCCTTGTTTAGGGTGGTTGTGATGCGCCATAGTGCGGTGGTAGTGGCAGAGCCATAGATAATTAAGCCATAGTCTATGATTGAGATGACAGAGCTTTGGATAGCAATACTCAGCACAACTTGGCTAAGGAATTGCCGGCTTCGGAACAGGATACCAACGTTTTCGCTGTGTTATCAATGTGGGTCGCAAAGGTAAGACCTTGATCAAAGGTGATTCCAAGGTATTTAAATGTTGACACTTGTTCAAGGGTATTTCCTGGGTATGTTTTGATAGTAAGTGGAATTTGTCTTTTTCTGTTTTGTGGACTGGAGAAAAGCATGGATTTTTTTTGTGATTTAGGACCAGCTTGTGATCTAGGAACTACTTTTCAACATTGGAGAAAGCAAGTTGCAGGCTCTGGAGTAAGGGTTTCGGGTCCTTATGAGAGGAGAGAATCACGGCATCATCAGCATAAAGGATTATTTGTTCTGGGCAGGATTTGGGGAGAGAGTTTAGGAAAAGGCTGAAAAGGAGGGCCTAGGATTGATCCGTGGAACACCTGAGAGGACCGAGTTTGAGTCTGAGAGAACTTCTGAGATTTTTACTGATTGAGAGCATTGGCCAGGTAACTTTAACCCAGGCACCTGGTCCTTCTGAGAGCCCAAGACTGTGTAGTTGTGTGATAAGTAAGCCATGGTGAACAGTATCAAATGCCTTTGTTAGGTCAATGAAAACAGCTCGGTTTGATATCCTTTGTCCAAGGCAGTGTGAATTTCTCCTGAGAATTCCAGTAGGGCGGTCGACGTACTGTGTCCTTTCCTAAATCCATGTTGCTGCAAGCAGAGTATGTTATACTTATGCAGGTAGTCTGAGAGTTGGTCAGCCACAATGCATTCAAAGGCCTTGGAGAGGGGTGGAAGTATAGATATAGGCCGATAGTTTCCTGGTAGGGACTTGTCGCCACTTTTGAACACTGGTGTATTCCATTTGCTGGGAAATTGACTAAGGCAGAGGGAGAGATTGAAAATTTTGGTGAGTGGGTGCACCACCTCTTCCAGGGTAAGGGACAGAATTTTAAGATCAATAGTATCACTGCATGCTCTGGATTTAGAGATAGCCTTTTTTATATATTTGTAGACTTCATGTGCCTTAACTATTTTGAAGTGGAAAATCGGTTGGTCAGGTGAGGCAGTAGGAGATGTTGGTTTTCCCGAGTCCATGTCAGAGAAGAAGTCCGGTGGGAGGACCCCACTGAGGTCAGTGAAAGTTTTATTTAAGGCCTTTGCCATGACCATTGAGTCTAGGGTAGTGGTTCCATCGACAGTCATTATAGTGGGAAAGGATTTGGACTGCTTACCCGTAATATTTCTGATGTTATCCCAGAATGATCTCTCGTCACCCCAGGAGTTTGTGAGGGCATTTTTGAAATAGGAGCTCTTCATTAGTCGGATTTGTTTGGTACATTGGTTTCATGCCTGTTTATACTTCTGGATATCCATCAAGGAGTCTGTGGCTCTGGCTATGGCCCAGAGGTGGTCCCGAGCTTTGAGTTGGGCCAGTAGTTTGGCTGTGAGCCAGGGATTTGAGAGCACTTTGATTTTACGCTTTTTTACTGGTGTGTAGGTGTCACAGGCAGTGTTGAAAGTTGTGATAAAATAATCTAGGGCTGCGTCAGCATCTAGAGTATTGTATATTGGGGACCAGTCTTGCTGTAAAAGACAGGTCTTGAGCTTAGTAAGGTTTCCATGGGGTAGCACTCTGCTTGAGGTGGTTTTTGGAACTTATTTGTCCAGGTACAGATCACAGGGGAGTGGTCACTGAGAGAGTCCGGGAGAACAATTGTGTTTTTTATGCGGGCTGGGTGGCTAACAAGGATCCAGTCAATGAGAGTGCAAGTTCCAGTTTTGTAGTTTTTTCTAGTGGGGGAGCTCACCGTCTGCGTTAGGTTAGCTGCTAGGATAGCATCCTTGAAGGACCCAATGTCTGATGCAAGCCAATTTATATTAAAGTCACTAAGGAGAAGGAGCTCAGTGTCTGGTGGTTGCGATCTTACAAATTCAAGAACAGTCTGGAGGCTGGACTCTGGATCTTTAGGAGGGATATAGACGGCGGCCACAGTAAGCACTTTATTTTGGGCACCAAGTAGTAGCTTGACAGGGAGAAATTGCACAGAGGAGTTAGTGGAGGAAAAGCAGACAGGGTGGCTAGAGAGGTTGTCCTTAATGTAAATAGCACAACACCCCCCCCCCTTTTATTAGTCCTGTCCAGTCTGAAAATATATTAGCCTTGTAGTGAGATGGCATGGTCCGGAGTGCTTGGTGTCAGCCAGGTTTCAACAATGGCTAGTATGTCAGGATTGTGTTGACTGGCAAAGACTTGAAGGGATGCCAGTTTTGGAAGGAGGCTACAGATATTTAAGGTGGTGATGGTGAGACCCCTCCTCCGTTTTTGCTAGATTTGTTACCCTGGTAGAAACAGGGCCAGGGTTTGGATGGAAACTTCCTGACATCAGAAGGAGGAGGAGCAGGAGTTTAAGGGACATCTGCCGCAGCTCATAGTATAACACGTAACGCCTCTGTTTCTTGTTAGTTTGAGTACAGTGTAGTTGTTTAGGGTCCCAGCGTAAGGTAATGGATAGGAACAGGTGTCGATTTGTCAACTTTCCAGCGGTGTGAGCTGTCATTTGCACCCAGTTCTTTGTAGGAGGGTGCCACAAGTGAGGGTAGGGAGGGTTTGCCATGGTGCCAGGTTGCTGGTATCGAGCTTGAATGGTTAGTGTGAGAAGTAGAGGAGACTGCAAATGTTTACTGTAGCAAGGGTGAGTGTTCCTGAGTGACTTGTGGTGAGCTACTGAAGACCAGAAAACTGATTGTTACTGTAGATCAAAGACCCAGAAAGTGTTAAATTCCTGAAGGTGATGAACATTAGCCTAGGGCATATGCAGGATGTAAAAATTATTTGTTAGAATCTTCCCTTTGTTCTCCAAAACAGTTGTGAATAGACCTCAAAGACAAGCACACATCCTTTAAGAAAGTCAGATGGAAATGTGGATTCAATGCAGCACTCCACAACCCAGAAACTTGTATAAAAGATTTACTGACCTCACTTTTGCTTTTTGATGTCTTCCAAAAAAGTTGATTTATGATGAGAATGCCTGTACCTGGTGGTGATGTTTTATAGTTTCTTAGTCCAGAAAATGTTCATAGATGTTATGTCCAAGAATGGTCCAGTTCCTCCAAGTAGAAACACATGAAAAACCACAAAAACTAAACTACTGCCAGGGACAAACACAAACAGCCAGCTACTGTATGACTCTGAGAGTCACTATCAACCAAGACCTGTTATTGCTGCCAGCAAATAATTTAGATGAGATCCTAACATCCACAAACAGTCAAAAAATGATATGATCCAGTGATAGATTCCTTCACCAGTTCAGTGGAGAAACTTATCGGGAAGTGGGAAACTGAGCTAATGGTAAACATTTAACTATAAGAATGGGAGGCAAGTTGGATCAATACTCTTACAGCCTGTAAAGAAAGAAAAGGTAAGCTTAACCAATACAAGACTAATGACAGATGGCACTACTCTCCACACAAGCTTGCTACACTGGGAATTGTTAACAATGATAAATGCTGAAGATGCCTGGCATGTCAAGGTACCATAATGCATATTCTGTGGTCATGCTCTAAAATATCAGAATTCTGGGAGGAAGAGCGGTTGGCTCATTGTACAATTTTACCCTGCAACATTGAGTGCTCTTCTAAATTGGTGATGTTGGGAATATTTCCTGGTTCAACCGATTTAACTACTAACATTGTTCTTGTAACAGCAAACCACTATTTTGAGGTACTGGAAGCAACAATCTTCTCGTCCTTTAATGAATGGGTTACAGAAGATGATAAGAGCAAATTATGAATGCATTGCTCACACTGGTCTCAACAAAATTGGGAAATTTTGTTATGGAACCCTTTTTTGAACTCCAAGTTCAGTAAAATCCACAATCATATAACTTAGGATTGTTTTCTTCTTAGGAGCATACTCAATTTTACATGTGTGATTTTTAAAATTCTAGTACAAGGAAAGCGTTTTAGCTGTGTATATATTAGAACCAGTCTGCTTATGTTCACAATGTACTTTATTCAGAAGTGTTGAATTATTAACTAACTTTGTTATTGTTCTTTGTATAATAATATGTGTTTTCTGTTCCATTTTTAATTTGCAGTAAAATATTACTTATGTTTTGTGGAGGAGTCACTCCTGATGGGCAAGACAGGACTTGGGGCTACCTTTACCATATTCTGTTTCTAAAGTAAATAGTTCTCGGCTGTGACGGAGAGGGGTGGATTGACTGCCCTTGAGCAAGGAGCACTGTGCTGTGTGAACAGTGATTCTGGAGGGATTCAGACCTATAAATATCCCAGAGAGAGTGCCTATGCAGAGTGGTGGCAGTTACTCAGTACACTTGCAGGCATCTGAAGGGTTAAAAAAGCTGGTAACACTGGCAGATTGAGTCTGGGAGACTAGTTTGCCACACTTGGTCTTCCTGCTAGAAGAGTTTGTTGAGATAACAGAGGAGGAGATTTGGGTAACTGTCCAATGACAAATATGAGACCTGACGTATCATAATCTGGGCCACAATCAGTTTGGGAACTAGGTACTAGAAAATTAGTGTTGCTCTTTCTAGTACAGAACAGACAAAAAATCCCATACAGAGATTGTCTAAAGGTCTTACAACATTCTCTATACTTCTTAGTAGCTGACAAGGACCTGTGGAATGCAATGGCACCTTCTTAAACCAAAATAGGGTAACCAAAATAATCCAGGGCCAGCAGGGCAAATCCTACAAGTACTGACTGAGGGCACTAATCAAGTACTCCCTGAAGACCAGAAAGGAGATATGATACAGACTTTCAAACTCCTGAAAGGAATGAACAAGGTAAATTGCGGGGAAATATTCAGCAGGAATGGTGAACCGAGAAGACACAGGCATGTGTAAAAGCTGGCAGGGGGTGGATTTAGAAGGGATGACAGAAAATCTTAATTTACAGAGAGAGTGGTAGAAACATGGAACAGCCTACCAGCAATGGTAGTGGTGGGTGCAAGAACCATTAATGGGTTCAAGCATGGCTTGGACTGAGTAAAAGGCTTAGTAGTTACACACAGCGGTAGCAGTAAGGCAGGGAGCAAGAGGGAGGACATAACGGCAATAAACCCAACTAGACATTAGGTCCTGGGGTAGGATAGAGTAAATCAGAGCAGACTGGAAGGACCAAGGGTCTTTTCTGCCAACATTTTCTTTGTTGCTATGTTTAAAATGGTTTCACCGGAATGGGAGGGAACCCAAGTTAAGCAAGCCAATGCTGAAGGAAAAATCCAAGCTGATGACACCAAGGAGGGAATGAAAAGTGTTGTGAAGAAAAGAATTGTAAAAAATGGATTATTTAGGCACCAAACTAAATACAGACCACAACAGGAAGAACTTTATCACTTATCTTACACCCTTAAAAAAGAGTTCTGAGTAGAACTCAGGCTGAATGGCAAAACAATCCTGAACAAATATTTTTGTTCAGTATTCAATGAAGAGGGGGATGGTGAGGGACCGCAATTAAGTGGCAGGAACACTAAGGGGAAGGAGGTGGACATCAGTCCATTTACAGAGGAGAGAGTTCTAAAGGAACCCGCAAAGCTGAAAATGGACAAGGCAATGGCGCCAGACGGGATACATCCTAGACTATTAAAGGAGCTTAGGGAGGTGCTGGCAGCCCTGTTCAATGAATCACTGGAAAAGGGAGTGGTTCTAGAGGACTGGAGGAGAGCAGATGTAGTCCCTCTACACAAAAGTGGGAGCAGGGAAGAAACTGGAAACTATAGACCAGTCAGCCTGACCTCAGTGGTGTGGAAAATGATGGAATCACTGCTAAAAAAAGGATTATGGAACATCTTGAATCCAACAGAGCACAGGATCAGAGGCAGCATGGATTCACAGCAGGAAGGTCATGTCAAACAAATCTGATAGATTTCCTTGACTGGGTGACTAGGGAAGTGGTGGATGTGACCTACCTGGACTTCAGCAAGGCCTTTGACACCTTTCCACATAAGAGGCTTGTAAACAAGTTAGGCAGCCTTGAAATGGGTCCCACAGTGGTACACTAGGTTAGTAACTGGTTGAGGGATAGAACACAGAGGGTGGTGGTAAATGGAGCTCAATTTGAGGAAAGGAGGTTGACTAGCGGGGTGCCACAGGGATCAATTCTGAGGCCAGTCCAATTCAGTGTCTTCATAAGTGACATTATGGAGGGGCTGGAAGGAAAGGTATGCCTCTTTGCAGATGGCACCAAGATCTGCAACAGGGTTGACACTCTGGGAGGGGTGAAAAAAATGAGGAGGGGCATAGGTAAACTAGAGGAATGGTCAAGAGCGTGGCAGCTAAGCTTCAATGCAAAAAAGTGCAAAATCATGCATTTGGGGCACAGGAACTGAAGGGAGGCTTACATGATGGGGAGATATACTGATGGCCACCAAACAGGAAAGGGATTTGGGTATAATCATATCAGATTACCTAAAAGTGGCCAAACAATGTGCCAAGGCTGTGGGGAGAGCCAGTGGAGTACTGGGGTGCACAGTGAGAGGTATCACCAGCAGAAGGAAGGAAGCGGTGATGCCTCTGTACAAATCATTAGTAAGACCTCATCTGGAGTACTGTGTCCAGTTCTGGAGGCCATACCTCACCTCTGTAAGGACATAGACAGGGTAGAGGCAGGTCAGAGAAGGGCAACCAACAATGGTGCAGGGCCTGCACCAAAGGACATATGAGGAGAGACTGGAGGACCTCAATATGTATAACCTGGAGGACAGGAGGGAAAGTTGTCCCTGTACCTCTCTATGTATGGCGTGGAACCTTTGTAAATGAGTCTCTGACTCAAAGGTCTTTCTGAATATCTCAATAAATAAATAAGGGGGATATGATAGAAACTTTCAAATATCTCAAGGACATAAATAAGGTACAGGAGGGTAGCATCTTTCAGAAAAAGAGATATTCTGGAGACAAGGGGCCATGACATGAGGCTGGAAGGGGGTAGACTAAGCGATGATGTGAGGAAGCATTTCTTCACAGAAAGGCTGGTGGATGCATGGAACAGCAGAGGTGGTGGGGGCAAATTTGATAGGGGAATTCAAAAATGTATGGGACAGCCATAAGGGAACTCTGGTGATAGGAAAGAGATCAAAGCCGAAGATCAAGTAGGGTCTGTGGTTTCTGTAGCAGGTAGAAAAAAATGGGCAGACTGGGTGGGCCTTGCGGTCCTTATCTACTGTCAGTTTCTATGTAAAACAGTCAGCCTCCTACAGGAATTTGAGGTTAGAAACGTTGGCCAATTAAACAAATAAAAAGGCACAGTTTACATTTAGAAATGCAAAAAACAAACTGGATACTGTGCTGCGAGTTACTACAGTTCTGAGTAAACAAAAAAGGCTTCTAAGAAAATCTGCAAACAGGAGGGCTATGGCAATACTGCCACCCTTAAAGCCAAGGCACTTCATGAACAGTGGCAGTAATAGTTTGAAAGACCATGAAATGCTCTTTTAAAAAGGTACTGGGCTCACCTGTAGCTAGTAGCAGTTCAGAGATATTGATGACTACTGTAAGTCTGTTATTTATACTACATTACCACCATTTTTATGGAACACTGTGATGCCATAGAGGGACAAGCTGTGCTTGAATACATGTAGTTAGGCACTACTTGTTCCTCCATGACATCACAAGGTTTTTGAAATGATGGCAATGTTTAAACAAGGTTGAACGGACCTTGTAATTAATACCTCTGGACTGCTGGCAGCAACAGGTGACCTTGTTCAAAAGAGTGTTACAAGGACATATCACTAGAAACGGGAGGTTCTGAGGGAATGGAGGAGGGCTGATGTGGTCCCACTACACAAAAGTGGAAATAAGGAGGAGGCAGAAAATTGCAGACCTGTCCGCCTGACTTCAGTAGTAGGTAAAGTAATGAAATTGCTACTGACGGAAAGGATTGGGAAATATCTTGTAACCAGTGAATTATAGGATCCGAGGCAATATGGTTTCTCAGGGGGAAGGTCTTGCCAGAAAAACCTGATTGAGTTATTTGACTCTATGACCAGGGAACTGGATCAGGAAGGAGTGGTAGATGTGGCCTACCTGGATTTCAGTAAGACCTTCGACACTGTTCCACATAGAAGACTGGTGATCAAGCTGGGAAACCTAGGAGTGGGTCCAAAAGTAGCAAAATGGGTAAGAAGTTAGCTAAGCAATAAGAGTCAGAGGGTGGTGGTAAATAGTGTCCACTCTGGAGAAGGCAAGGTGACCAGCGCGGCACCACAGGGACAGTATGTCATGCTGGAATAACGTCATGCCTGGGGTGATTGGGCACGAGTGCGACCAATCACCCCAGAAGTGACATTATCCCAGCATGACACACACCATGGAGTGCAATATTCCTATTATACAGTGGCTCCTGTGTGTAAAAAAAAATGAAAAGATAAAAAAAAGTAGATTTATTTTTTGGTGTTTGTTTAATGCGTAGGTTTACTTTTTAAAAAAATAGTTCTGATTTACTGTTTTGACCAGCAGGTGGAGCTGCTGTTACTGTGGCTGTGCACTCCATCACACTAACTTCTGTTGGAGCTGCTGGTTCTGTGGTTCTTCATTCCCCCACACTAACGTTTCTCTTTGTTTTTGCTTCCCATTTTTTCCCCTAGTTTAAATGTCCAGCTTATGTTTACTTCCATCTCTTTCCTGTACTTTGCTGTTTCTGTCACCATGAGTGGAAGTGAGCTGTCATGTCCCCCGCTGTCAGAATGCCGCCACCTGTTTGTCATCTGTAGTGTAGAAGTTGAATAAACGGCTCCACCATGACGCTTCACTGTTGCAGCTGTGTTCTCCCGGCACAGCTTTTATCGTTACTGGACAAAGGACTAAAGGATGAAAATGGCAAAAGGGTCAGGATGTGATGCACAGGGTTTCACATGTGCTTAGCTCGCACACTCAGTTACTGTGCGAACATGTGACAGCTTTACGTTTAAGAGCAGGGACTATCTTTAGAGTATAAGTGTTTTCACTTCGCTCCTGTGTTTTTATTTATTTTTTTAAGAAAACTGAAGTGGTAAATAATGGGTGGATTTTGTATGTGTGCGTGTGTGTGGGAGCACAGATTCTGAGTGGGGTGGGAAGCATGGATTCTGTGCAGAGCGGGGACCACCGAAGCTGCTTGTAGGCGGCAGAGTGATTTTTTTAAACATTGAATGCGGTCATAAGTGTGCTGGGACTACAGCCATGATGTTATGCTAGGATAACATCATGTGTCCAGCCCCAGATAGACCAGTGACAACCCAGGATTCTTTCCTGCCATTGTATAATGTCTTATTAGCGACTATCCGGAAGTGCTGGAGGGGAAAGTATGCCTGTTTGTGGAAGACACAAAAATCTGCAACAGAGTGGACACACCAAGGGGGGTTGAAAAAATGAGGAATGATCTGAAAAAAGCTGGAAGAATGGTCAAGGAAATGGCAGCTGGGCTTCAATGCAAAAAAGTGCAGAATCACACACTTGGGGCACAGGAACCCAGGGGCAATGTACCAATTGAGCAGGGAGGTATTAGCAATCACAACACAGGAAAGGGACCTAGGAGTAATCATTTCTGATGACTTGAAGGTAGCCAAGCAGTGTTATAAGGCAGTGGGGAAGGCTAGCAGGATACTCGGGTGCACAGGGAGGGGCATCACCAGCAGAAAGAGGGAGGTAGTATTACCTCTGTATAGATCACTGGTAAGACCCCACTTTGAGTACTGTGTTCAGTTCTGGAGGCCCCACCTCAGGAAGGACATAGATAGGGTGGAGGCAGTATAAAGGAGGGCTACCAAAATGGTGAAGGGCCTGCATCAACAGCCCTATGAGGAAAGACTCAAGGAACTAAATATGTACTCTCTAGAGGAAAGGAGGGAAAGCGGAGAATATGACAGAAATGTTCAGATACTTCACAGGTAGAAAAAGATGCTCCAGGACACGGGGTCATGCTATGAAGCTGGAGGGGAGAGGGCTCAGAGGAGATGTGAGGAAATTCTTCTTCACAGAGAGGGTGGTGGATGCCTGGAATAGCCTCCCAGTGGAGGTGGTGGATGCTAAAACAGTTATAGGATTCAAGTATGCATGGGATAGAAACAAAGGGACCTTAGAAACAAGTCAAAAGGGTGAGAAGACCGAAGATCGAGTAGGGTGGCACAGTAGGTAGAGAATATACAGCAGATTAGGTGTGCTAAGAGTCCTTATCTGCTGACAACTTCTATGTTTCTATGTTTCTTTCTGTCTACAGTGGCCACTGCTCATAAATGTTCCCCTAAAGACAGATACTCTAAAACTAGAAATTTTTACTGCCAATTTTTTTTGTATTCGCTGAAGCGCTAATTAGTGCTAAAATAAATTAATGCTAATTAGCACTATTAACACTTTCTCCATCATAGTGAATGTGGTGCCAATGATTTGGCACTAAATTAAATTTACACAGTTATGGCTGAATTTTTCTTTGCGCTAAAATTACTTTGCACGGAAAAAACTAGTTTACAGTAATTCAAACCTAACAGCCTCAGAATGGGGTGGAGCTAAGGGTTCTGTGATGATATCACAGGTTTGGAGTGCGTTCGCCCCTAGGAGGTGAAAGAACAGTTACGTAACAACTTACCATAACAGTAGGACTTCAAGGGGATCTCTGTCATTAGGTAACACAGTAGGAACCTTCACCATTGGAGACGGGGAATCCACACGGAAGATTTTCAGCAGTACAACTGGGGCCACCCACACCGTCACCAACCTGACATACAGCAGGCGTGGGTGGCCCCACTCTCTCTTCAGTTCTTTTCCTCTGGAGATGAAGGGAGCAAGTCTGACGCCCTGGGGAACCGAAGAGAGACCTAGGGACCCAGCTCTAGTTAGAAATTATGGACTACAGCAGACAGCCAGGTCCTGAATAGGAACCCCAAGAAGGGGGACAGTGGGAGGGAAATCATACCCGATGACCGAGATCCTCTCGAAGATCTACTGTTATGATAAGTTCTTACGTAACTGTTCTAACTTCTTCGGGGGTATCTCATTCATCAGGTAACACCGTAGGAATGAATATTAAGCAGTGATAAGTGAAAAAGACAGTTTGGGAGGTTGGATCTCCATAAACTTAAGACAGGAGTCCTTGTAGCACAGCCCTGCCAAATCCTGCATGGGCTCTTGAGACAGTGTCCAGACTGTAAAGCTTGGTAAAAGTGTGGACTGTACTCCAGGTGGCAGCAGCGCACGTATCAGTGGCTGAGACCCCCTTGAAACAAGCTACAGAGGTAGCCATACCTCTGGTGGAATAAGCTTTGACAGCACCAGGCAATTCTTTGCTGTACTTGTTGTAGCAGAATACAATGCAGTTAGTCAACCATTTGGATAAACATTGCTTTGAAACAGAAGTGCCCTCTCTATCTGGGGTGAAAGAAACAAATGACTGCTTAGACTTTCTGGACTCCTTAGTCCTGAGCAGATAATATTTCAAAGTTCTGCACACATCTAGTGTATGGAGCAGTGCTTCCCCTGGATTGGCACGCTCAGGAAAATAAACGGGAAGGTGGATAGCCTGGTTGAGTGTAAACTCTGAAACCACCTTAGGCAAAAACTTAGGATCTGTGCGCAAAGATACCCTGTCTTTGTGAAAAATCAAATAAGGATCCTCGCACCAGAGGGCCTGAAGCTCTGAAATTCTTCGAGCAGAAGTAATGGCAACTAAAAACAATGCTTTCCAAGACAAAAAGCACAAATCGTGATTGGCTCTAAAGGAGACAGGGTCAACTTCTCCAAAATAAAATTCAAGTCCCAAGCTGGGACAGGGGAGCGGATTGGGGGTTTCAGATGCAGAATGCACCTAAGGAAGGTACGGGAAACATCAGAACCGTGTGGTCACTCACGGGCTCATGAAAGGCAGAAATAGCCAAAAGGTGGGCCTTCAGGGAGGAATACTGGAGGCTTGAGTTGGAAAAAGAAATCAGGTATTCCAGGACATGCTTCACAGGACAGGTGAAAATGTCCAGGGAATGCTTGGCATCCCAGATGGCAAACTGCTTCCACTTCACGGCATAAGTGGCATGGGTGGAGGGGCTTGCAGGTGGCCACCAGGATGTTCATCACCTGTTAGAGACCCTGAACCTGGCAATGGCTATGTCCTCTGGAGCCACGCATGCAGATGGAAGGACCTGAGGTTGGTATGGACCAGGGTTCCCCGATCTTGGGTCAGCAGATTCCTGCAAAGGGGCAAAGGGACTGGAGGTTCCTCCACCAGCTGCTGAAGCAGGGGGAACCATATCTGACGAGGCCAGAATGGAGCTACCAGAATCATGCTGGTCCCCTCTATTTGTAGCTTGATCAGCACCCTCTGTATTACTGGAAATGGAGGCAATGCATAAAGAAATCTCCCGCTCTGACAGAGGGACAACATGTCTTACCAGAAAACTCCAGGCCCTAGATCTAGCGAGCAGAAATTGGGCAGTTGTGCATTGAGTGGGGACACAAAAAAGGTCCAACCCTGGAAGACCCCATTTGTGGAACACATCTTCTGCTACAGAAGAGAAAAGCTCCCATTCGTGCACACTGGACAGAGTCCTGCTAAGACTGTCTGCCAGGGTGTTTCGGATGCCTGGCACGTGGACCGCCAAGAGTGTCAGATTGTGCTCTAGTGCCCAATACCACACTGTCATGGCCTCCCTGCAAAGGGGGTATAAGCGATTCCCACCCTGCTTGTTGATGTAGTAGATAACACTGAGGTTGTCCAACTGTACCAACAGCTGGCCTGGAGCCAGATGCTCCTGAAAAGCCTGCAAAGCAAACAGCACCACTCTCATCTCTAGGACACTGATATGCAGGGCTGCTTCCCACTGAAACCAGGAGCTCTGGATTTGAAAGGGACCCAGGCGTGCTTCCCAACCTAGTCCTGAAGATTCTGTGGTTAGAATCTGATGTGGGGAGATCTGAAAGGGGACCCCTTGAAGGAGGTTTGAGGGGTCAGTTCATCGCTGCAGTACCTTGCAAACTGGGGAAGAGACCAGGACTTGATGGTCTAACTCATCCATAGGCTGGTCCCATTGCACTCTTAGGGTCCACTGAATGGTACACATATGAAGCCTGGCCAGTGGAACACTGGGAATGGTTGCAGCCAAGAGCCCCAATAGCCTAAGGTATAGTCTGGCAGGAATGTACTGACCCTGGGTGACTTCTTGAGCCTGGGCCATAAGGCATTCCGCTCTGTTTTGGGGCAGAAATGCCTTCCCCTGCTCGGAGTCCAGAACTGCTCCAATGTACTGCAGTCTTTGAGATGGAACTAGCACCAACTTAGGCAGGTTGACCGTGATGCCCCGAGATTGAAGGAGCTGTAGCATGCCCTCCAGAGTCAGCAAGAGCTGCTCCCTGGACAGGGCATTGAGAAGCCAGTTGTCCAGGTAAGGGAAGACATACAGCCCCCGTCTCCTGACAGCTATGGTGACCACTGCTACGCATTTGGTAAAGACATGCAGCGCAGAGGATAAGCCAAAGGGCAGCACTTTGAACTGGTAATGCTCGCCCCGAAAGTCAAAGCAAAGAAACCTCCTGTGAGGAGGAAAGACCGAGATATGCAGGTATGCATCCTGCATGTCCAGTGAACAGAGCCAATCCCCGGTCTTGAAGGGGCACAAGGCCTGGCAAAGTTACCTTCTGGAACTTTTTGTACTGGATGAAGAGATTGAAGTCTTTCAGATCTAAAATGTGCCTCAGATCTCTGGTCTTTATGGGGACCAGGAAGAACCTGGAATAAAACTTCTGGTTCCTCTGCCGCCTTGGTACCAATTTGATTGCCTGCTTGAGCAAAAGAGATTGTACTTCCTCCCAGAGAATAGACAAGTGAGCCAAGGGATAGTTGGAGGGAGGGGGGAGGGGTATCTGGAGGCTGTTGGATAAGCTCTAGGGTATGACCTGATTAAATGATCAGCAGAATCCATGCGTCTGAAGTTACGGTTCTCCATTGATTCAAATGGAAGGAGAACCAACCTTCGACCACCACCTCCTGGGTCTGGACCAGAGGAGGGGGTTCCGGCAAGGAGTCAAGCTGAGGAGAGACCAGCAGGGGATGTTGGCCCATCATTTCTGGGACACTTTGCCGCTGCTTCAGCATTGGCAGGGGCAGGCTGGGAAGCCTGGGCTCTGCGCTTACCCTGGGTGTGGGGCCCAAGCCTGGCTTATTGGCCTGTCTACAAAAAGCAGGCCGCCCTCTACCATGGGGCTGAGTGTGGTAGAGAGAATGCACAAACTTGATGGCTGTGTCAGAGGCCTGCAGATCGTTGATGAGGTCCTGGACATCAGGGCCGAAGAGCTTGGTGCCATTAAAAAGGGGCATTAAGCACCTTATGTTGCACATCGGCTACAAATCCAGAGACCCTGAGCCATAAGTGCCTATGAAGACATAGGTTCATGGCAGCTGCCCTGGCCACTGTGTCAGCCATGTCACACAGGGCCCTGAGAAGATGTTTACTGACATCTTCCGCAGTCTGCAAACATTGACGCAATTGCTGCTTCTTGGAACCATCTGGAAGGGCCTGAGTGGCAGCTCTTCCCTTTTTCCAGTTGGCATTCTGAAATTTAACTATATGTGACAGGTAATTTACAGTCCTTGGACCTAAGGTAGAAGAGGTGCAAACTCTTTTACCCCAGAGGTCAATCCTGCAGGATTCCTTATCTGGGGGAAGGGAACTAAGGTGCTTAGGCACCCAAGTTCTGTCATGGGCTGCCTTGATGATGACCGAATCAGTTTCAGCCTGGGCAGCAAAATAAGGAAGGCCCTGAGGGGCATTATAAAGCTTGTCCACCCTGCAAGGCATAGCTGGCACCATGTCTGGTCTGTGCCAGGCTGCCATGGTAGCATTTCGTCAAGGCTGGCTGCATAGGAGGGATAATCTTGGGGGGAGATTCAGGAACCTCCAGGAAGTCCATCAGGTCTTTCTTGGTGACATTCTCCTATTCAGTCTGGAAGCCCATGGTGGCAGACAACTGCTTCATAACATTAAAAAAGGTAGCATCCTCAAGGGGAGGCCTTAGAGTATGCTTGACAGAGTCCTCACCAACTGAAGAGGCAGTGGACCTATCAGAAATGAGGATATCCTCCTCTTCCTCAATATCATCAGGGAGGATGAGCTCAGGATGGTACTCCTCCTCAGTGTTGACCTCCTTGTCCAGGTCTGGCGTTGGAGTGGTCATCGGTGGTCCATGGGGGGAACCTCCTGGGAGTGACAAACAGGTGTTGACAACGGCCTATTGAAGGCACTAAACTGCTGAATGAGTACATTAGTGAACTTAACAAGTACTTCATTCAAATCCAGAGTCGTTGTTGACTGGGGGTTCAACGGCTCAGAAGTCGACAGCCATCTGCCTTGAGAGCCCGATGAGTTTGTATCCCTCGGAGAGGAAGGGGCAGGCCTCGACGGGATAGTGGACGACGAGCCCATCATCATCGATGGAGATGAGGCCGATGACCCAAGTGTCCTGGGAATCGGGCGACGAAGCTGTCAGTATGGGTCTGGAAGGAATAGAGACCTGGACAGCTGGTCTCTTCATCAGGGTAGCTGTTGTTGATGAAGAGCCCCCCGAAGGAGAGGCCAACGGGGAATGGGAAGGCCGCCGGGGGAGCGGTTGTGATCCGGTCTTTTATTTATTTTTTTTATTTGTTATGCATTTTCTACCAGCAGCCACCCGGTACCTCAGCCTGGTCACAGACTATTCGCCTTCTACTCACTCATACTGGCCGCAACTCCCTGATACCCTCTGGCTTACACCCCAGGGTGGGGTTGCGGCACTGGCCCAAAGTGCCGCATCTGACGGGTCAGGGAGCTGGCCTGAGAGAGCTAATTGCAGCCAAGGGTAGGCTTCATCAAGGGTGGCTGGCAGTGATTTTTCTAGGTTGGCCTCCCAGGGCAGGGAGGCATGCAATGACATGCAGAGTCCGCCTGCCTCCTCTTGTGTGTTGGCACCGGTCGCCTGTGGCTCCCCTAGCCTCCGCCAGGGGTCCCTCAAGCACCAGATACTCTACCCCTCCTTCCCCGGAGAAGAAGGGCAGTCCATGGGACTCTCAATCCTTCTCCCCCAGCAGGCCCTCCGACTTCCTGGGTCCATTCCTGAACCCGGGTCGCCAGCATTGCAAGTGGAAATCCAACCGCTGCGTTGGTGGGCCAGCTTGTTATCTGGTCTTTCTTGTGACCCCCGTGGACTTGTCTCTAGCCTTGGAGACCTGGGAGTTCATATATCCAGAGGGCCCAGGAGGACCCCTGTCTGGAGTTGGCTACCTGCTGCTCCATCAGGCATTTTTTGAGAGCCTTCTTGCGTCACCTAAGGGTTGTCTGGTTAAACATCTGGCAGAGTTCACAGTCGGAGAACTCGTGGTCAGGCCCAAGACAGCAAACACAAATGAAGTGTTCATTTGTAGAGGCAATTTTGTTCCCACAGACGCAGCACAGGAAATGAGAAGAAGACGGATTAACTCTCGACATAAACAGAAAAAGGAAAAAGTCTTCAAAAGAGATTTTTGCAAAAGGTAGAAGAAAAATGTCTGTAGGCCGAAAAAGGTGCAAAACACTGCAATGGCTCTTCCATGGAGGCTGTGCTTACAAGTTGACAGCGGGGAAAGAACTGAGGAGGGTGAGGGCCACCATGCCTATATAGGGTTAGTGATGTTAGTGGATGTTGGGCGTATAAAGCGGCCCCAGTTATACTGCTGAAAATCTTGTGGACTCTGCCTCTGATGGCGGTTGTCTCGCACGGTGTTACCAGATGACCGAGATACCCCCGAAGAAGATCATGTATTACCCAGCAGTAAATGACTGGTCTAGTGAAATGGAATGACACAGAAGAATGTTTTGTAACCCTTTTTTATTCCCTCAGCTATCTTCAACTTGGTGTCAGACATGGCCCTCCTCACTGCCTAGCTGGCCTCCTCCACCCTTCTTAGAAACATTACCCTACCACCCTCTGCTGGTAGGTGTTGTATTTTCTGAAGGCATCTCACCACTGCTGCCCAGGTTTGATTCCCAGTCAGAGAAGGTGCTATGCTTTTTGACAGCAATCTTGCTATCGGAGCAAGGAGGCAGCTGACTAAGGCAGCTAGAACTTTTCTGCTAGAACATTTCTGACTAGGAGGTAAGTTGACAGATACTTTATTAGAAGTGTAGGGTCTGCAAGGTAAATTGGGAAGAGTGGAGCTTGGAAGTTCTGTGAGGCACCTCTCTCCTCGATCGGCAGCCATTCTTGGGTGCTGCCTAGGAACCAGGAAGTGGGCAGGGACTTCCTTAAGGACTAGGCCATCAAGTGGCACACACACAAAGGACATTGGAGTCTGCCCACTGGAGTCAGCCCAATGATGCAGCCAGCCACTCTGCTCCCCTATCAACCCAACTGGACCCCTACCCATTGAAACCCAGGTAAGTCTCTTGGGGTTTGCACTGTAGGGTGGCTGCACTACGGAGGCTAGCTTGGCATTTGCAGGTAAGTGTGTTAGTGGGTTTAGGGGCTTGCTTTTTTGCTACTGGGTATTAGTGTGTTTCTGGGTTTTAGGGATTGCCGGTAAAGTGTTGACAGGTACTAGTGTGTTTCGGGGATCAGGGATTTACTGTCAAACAGTTGCTAGGTATTTTAGCATACAGGAACTTGCTGTATATTAGTGGGCTTCAGGGTTTAGGGGCTTGTGGTTACTGGGTGGTAGCAAGATAGCCCTACTGGGGTCTGGGACAGGAGTACAGGAAGCACAAAAATAGGAAAAAAAGAAATGTGGGGAGTGGTGCAATGCAGTGGCTGTGGAATGGCAGTCTACAGGGAGACCTTCTAGAGACTGTGGTGCGGATCCATCTGTGTGCGCCTCTCTGGGTGGAGGGAACACGGGTCTCAAGGCTCTGAGCTGTGGGCTGAGAGTCAGAAGAATGTCGCTAGATTCAGTGTCGTGTTGGCAAGGAGTCAGGGGGCCATTTCTTCCACCCATGGACCACCTAGCCAGACACTGCTACCTCAAAGGATGCCAGATGGGAGGAGCGGTTAGACTACAGTGCACTCAAGGAGGGCAGGGGTGGTAGGATCTGGAAGGCTGGGAGCAGCGGGTAGCATGCACAGTCCTCATCAGTGCCACTAACAAATTCCTATGCCATTCTGGTAGAGCAGGACTACCAAGAAAGGGCACCTGAGGTGGTGGACAGTGAGGATGCGGAGGTCCACCCAAATGGAGTTTCCTGGGGAGACCTCAGAGAAGGAGGAAGCAACTTCTGGTGGAGGACTCTATTGTCAGGGGGACAGAGTTGGGGGGAGGAAAGGGGTAGAGAGGGAGGTTAAGTGCCTACCTGGCACAATGGCATGGAGGGATGGAAAGCTTATCCAATGGATCGCGAGAGCAATAGGGAGGAAGAGGAAGCTGGACATTATTGTCCACCTGGGGATTAATGACCTAGCTTTGGATGGGATGAGGACAGTGCAGGAGCAGTTTAGGGAGCTGGGGAAGGGTTTTAGGCAGGTAGCACGCACTGCTGCCTTTACAGAAGTTCAGCCAGTCTACAACAGGGAGAAGGAGAGGGAGCCCTGCACTAAGGCCTTCAACTCATGGTTGAAGGATTGGTGCATAGAGGAGGGGTATGGCTACACTGGGGACTGGGGCTCCACCAGGACAGATCAATGCTTGTACCGGAGGGATGGCCTGCATCCATCCAGGAAAGGAATGGCAGTCCTCAGTGGATGGTTTAACTGTTACTTTGATGGACATTGAAATTAGTCGAGGGGGGGTGGCAGAAGGCAAAGGGGAGGCAAAAACTGCCCCCAACACAGGCTGTGATAGAGGGTAGAGACATCCCGAGAGAAAATATTCCTACTGGAATGCAAGACAATCAAGGTAGCAAGGGATTAGCAAGGGAGGAAGAGAAGCAGGTAATATAAAAAGGTAAGGAAGGGGCAACAGAAAAAGGGGGAAGGGACAAGAATAGGACTAACAAACTCTGGACAGCCATGTGTGCCAGTGCTAGAAGTCTGGGAAATAAGATACCAGACCTGGAGGCCACCATGGCTGAGGCAGATCTGGATATTGTGGCCATCACCAAAACATGGTGCACAAACAACCATGACTGGGAAATGGTCACACCTGGCCTACCACGAGTGTAGAAGAGAGAGAGGATAGGAAGGAAAGGTGGGGGTGGGGTGGTGCTTTATGTTCGGAACACATAAAGTGATGGAGCTCCAGGAAATCGGGGGGTCAAGGTGTTGTGGGTCATCCTCAAGTCAGGAAACGGAGATGCCATTCAGATAGGAGTGTGTATACTGGCCCCCAACACTGGGGGAGGACTTAGACAAAGAAATGTTGGAAGACATAGGCAAAATGACTAAGAAGGGGGAGGTGATACTAATGTGGGACTTTAACCTGCCAGATGTAGAGTGGAGCCTCCCTGCTGCAGCATCAGCTAGAAGAAGAGTCATCCTGGACTCCCTGCAAGAGGCATTCCTGAGGCAGCTAGTCAGTGAAAGCACTCGGGGCAGGGCAATATTGGACCATGCGCATACTAATGGGGACAGCGTTGCGGACATCAGGGTGGGAAGTCATCTGGGGACCTGTGACCATCACAGTGTGGTTTAATATAAGAACAGCAGCAGACTCCAAGCACACAAGGACAAAGGTCCTGGATTTCAGAAGGGCTAACTTTACCAAGATGGGGAGTGCATCTGAGAGGACCTGGTGGAGGGAGATGTCCTGCATGGGGTGGAGGGCAAATGGGCCAAACTAAAAGAGGACATAGTAAAGGTAACAAACCTGTGCATCAAGCAAGTAAGCAGAAGGAAGAGGTGACCATTATGGTTCTCTAAAGAGGTAGCAGAAAAGGTAAGGGAAAAAAGTGGCATTCAGAAGGTATAAGGGGACCAAGAGAAAAGAGGTCAGGGAAGTGTACTTGGGGAAACAAAGGGAGGCAGGAAAAGCAGTAAGGAGCACAAAGGCACAAGCAGAGGAAAGAATAGCAGACAATATCGAAGGGGGACAAGACATTTCTCAGGTATATAAGCAGGAAAAGGAAGACAAAGGGAAGGACTGTATGGTTCAAAAAGGAGGGAGAGGGCTGTATTGAGGAGGACCATAAAAAGGCAAATATCTTTAACAGATACTTCTTCTCAGTGTTCACACTACAAGAAGAGGATGGACCACAAATAAGCACCAAGAGCTGTGAGGGGAGGGACGTGGACATCAGTCCCTTTTCTGAGGAGAGGGTCAGAAAGCGCTTGCTAATCTGAAGGTGGACAAAGCTATGGGGCCAGATGGGTGCATCCAAGAGTGCTGAAGGAAAGTACAGTTACGTAAGAACTTACCGTAACAGTAGATCTTCGAGAGAGGCTCTTGCAGTAGGTAATTACGCATATGGACTGGCCCTGACGGCAACAGGACCGAAAAATTTCTAGCCAGCAGTCCCTGCGAGGGACCGCCCATGTCAGGTGACCGGCGTCAGGAGACGTCAGTATAAAGGGGCGGTCCCTGACGCCCGCCTTCCAGTTCTTTCCCGCCACAGGCCAAAAGAGACCGGACGAGAGAGGAGCGGATATTTCCTTCAATGGAAAAGGAGGTGAAAAAGCCTAGGGGATGGAGGGCGGGAAGGTATTACCTACTGCAAGAGCCTCTCTCGAAGATCTACTGTTAATGGTAAGTTCTTATGTAACTGTACTATCTTACTTCGAGAGGGCTCTTGCAGTAGGTAATTACATATAGGACTGAATCCCAAGCAGTCTGGAACAAAGAGAGGCGCCGGGAGGAGGAAAACTATCCCAAAAGCAGTTCTGGTTGTGCAAGTCTCAAGATAGGAGGCCTTGCAAAACAGCCAGCCTGAAGCCTGCTCTACGGCGAGAGGCAACATCCAAACTGTAGTGTTTAGTTAAGGTATGGACGGAAGTCCATGTGGCAGCAGTGCGGATGTCTGCCGCATACACATTCTTGAAACAAGCAGCTGAAGCAGCTACTCCTCTTGTGGAGTGGCCTCTGACTTGACCCGGGAGGGTCTTGTTGTATTTGTCATAACAGAAAGTGATACAATGAGCCAACCACTTAGAGAGGCATTGCTTGGAAACAGCATTGCCTTCCCTTTTGTGAGCAAAAGAGACGAACAATCGATCAGTCTTTCTGAGATCCTTAGTCCTGTTGGTGTATCTCAGAATCCAGTGAACATCCATAGTATGGAGTAAATACTCCCCTTGATTAGAGTACTGCATAAAAAAGGCAGGTAACTCTATGGACTGATTTAGAGTAGACTCAGCTACTTTAGGGAGAAACTTAGGATTTGCAGGAACAGCTACCCGTTCCTTGTGAAAAATCAAGTATGGGATTTTACACATCAGGGCCTGGAGCTCGGAAATTCTCTGAGCGGAAGTAATGGCCACCAAGAAGAGAGTCTTCCACGAAAGGAACTTCAAATCCGAAGAAGCTGCAGGTTTGAAGGGAAGGATAGTAAGTTTCTCGAGAACAAAATTCAAGTCCCAAGGGGGAGCAGGAGTACAGATGGGGGGGGGCCTCAGATGGAGGACCCCTCTGAGAAAGGTCTTAGAGACCTCCAGTTGAGTGAAAGCTTTGTCTGCGGAGGGAACATGATAGGCCGAGATGGCCGCCATATGTACCTTCAGAGAAGAATGGCTGAGACCCAGGTCTAACAGAAAACGTAGATACTCCAGCAGAAGCCCCGCTGAACAGGAGAAGGGTTCCACGTTCTTGGAAGCAGCCCAGATAGTGAATCTTTTCCACTTCATGGCATAAGTGGATCTGGTGGAGGTTTTTCTGGCCTCCACCAAAATCTCCGCCACTTTGAGAGACACTCCAAAACGGGATTGGGCTAAGTCTGCAGGAGCCATGCATGCAGTTGAAGGGATTTGAGGCCTGGATGGACCAGGGTCCCCTGATCCTGGGTCAGTAAACCTCGAGATAGAGGAAGAGAAGGATCCTCTGAGTATTGTTGTAGAAGAGAGAACCAAACTTGCCTGGGCCAGAAAGGAGCGATCAGAATTATTTGCGCTCCTTCTGAAGCTAGTTTCTGCAAGACTCGTGGGATAAGTGGAATTGGGGAAAGGCATAGACGAATCTGTCCTTCCAGTCTAAAGACAGAGCGACATCTAAAGCGCCTCGCCTGGAACAGCGAGCAGAAGACGGAAGTTTTGCATTTAGGGGGACACGAACAGGTTGACCTGTGGTGTTCCCCAAAGTTGGAAGATATTGTCTAGGACCTTGGTCCAGTTCCCTCATGAGTCAGAGCAGAAGGCGACTTAGCTTGTCTACTAGGTGTTGTTGACTCCGGAGCGTGAATTGCCGTGAGGTGAAGGTCGTGTTGTATTGCCCAATCCCAAACCCTCATTGCCTCCCTGCAAAGAGGGTAGGACTGAGACCCTCCCTGTTTGTTGATGTACCACACCACGCACATGTTGTCCGTCTGGACGGCTAGGTGGCCGGGAAGGATGTATTGGTGAAGGGCTTGGAGAGCATACAACACTGCCCGAAGCTCGAGCACACTGATGTGGAGAGCTTGTTCTGGCTTGGACCAGGAGTCCTGGGTCCGATGAGGGCCTAGATGGGCTCCCCAACCTTCGCCTGAGGCGTCTGTGGTTAGAGTCTGGGAGGGGGGGAGGATGAAAGAAAGGAACTCCCCAAAACACGTTCTCTCGAACCATCGGCGAGGAGATCAGAACTGGGTGATCTAGGTCGTCCACTAGCTGGTCCCATTGAGAGCATAGAGTCCACTGAGAAATCCTCATGTGGAGTCGAGCACGAGGAACCATCGGGATAGCAGCCGCCATGAGCCCGAGAAGGCGAAGGACCGACCTCGCAAAGACCGTCCTGTGGTCGGACAACAGACTTATTTGGGTCTGAAGGGTGGACGCCCTGTCCGGAGGCAGGAAGGCCTTGCCCGTGGTCGTATTGAGAATTGCCCCAATGAATTGTAGCCTCTGGGATGGGTCCAGATGAGACTTGGAATGGTTGATGGTAATACCCAGGCAGGCAAAAACCTGCTGGGTAAGGGAGAAGTAACGAAGGAGTTCCTCCCTGGATGAGGCTGCCAGGAGCCAATAGTCCAGGTACGGAAAACCTGCACTCCACTGGTACGCAGGTGGGCCGCCACCACTGCCAGGCATTTGGTAAACACTCGGGGGGGCCGAGGATAGACCAAACGGGAGCACCTTGAACTGGTAGTGGTCCCCCCGGAACATAAAGCAGAAGGTATCTGCGATGAGATGGGCGAATGGGAATGTGCAGATAAGCATCCTGCATATCCAGAGCACAAAGCCATTGACCCGGCCATAGGAGGGGCAGAAGGCTCTGCAAAGAGAGCATCCTGAACCTTCTGTATTCTATGAAAAGATTCAGGGAACTGAGATCCAAAATTGGTCTGAGATCTCCTGTCTTCTTTGGGACCAGGAAGAAATGGGAATAGTAACCTGTCCCTCGCAGATGAAGGGGGACAGGCTCTGTTGCTTGTTTCAGCAGGAGGCGAAATTTCCTCCTGGACCAAGAGAAGATGTTCCCAGGAATATGGCGACTTCAGAGGGGGGCAGGGTGGTTTCTGAAGAAACTCTATCAGTGTCCTTCTGCTATGAGTTGGAGCACCCAGAATCTGTGGTTATCCTCTCCCATCCCGGAAGGTGGAGGAAAACCTCCCTCACCAGTTCCTCTGGGAGTCCGGAGGCAGTGGGAGAGAGGAGTCAGGTGGTGTGGGGCAGCGCGCAGCTGAGCACCCGCTGCTTTTTTGGGCGGGGGGCGGCTTAGCAGCAGTGGGGGCTCGGCGTTTTGTGGCCCGCCTTCCCTGGGGTTTCACCTTTGGCCAATTCCGTCTGCGAAAGGGATGGCGCTGCTGCTGATGGGGACGGTACATGGACTCAACTGACTTCAGTGCTGTCATCTTCTCTTGCAAATCGGTGATGATGTCCTTGACATCACCCCCAAAAAGCACTGACCCCCGGAAGGGTGCTTCCTGGATAGCAGATTGCACTTCCGGGACCAACCCTGACACACGGAGCCAAGCATGACGCCGTAGGCCTACGGCGAAAGCTGAGCTCCGCCCAGCAGTGTCCACTGCATCGTATGTCGCACGTAGCATGTGTCGACTGGCCGAACGAGCAGAGCAGACAAGGTCAGTCAACTCCTGCTTGACTTGGGAGTCAGGCAAGGAGTCCAGTTTGGCTTCCGCCTGAGTCAGAAAAGCCTTCTTGTAGTCCTCCATGTGGCCGACATAGTTCAGGGCCCTAATCCCCAGCGTGGAGGAAGCGTAAATCTTTCTCCCATACTGGTCCAGAAGGCGTGATTCCTTATCAGGTGGTGACGAGCTAAGATATTTGGGGTTGGCCGACTGGCCGTGAGCGGCGCTAATCACAACCGAGTCGGCACGAGGGTGAGAATCCAGAAAATCAACATCCTTTGGAGCCTGATATAGCCTGTTCGACTTCCTAGGAAGTGGGGCTAAGGCCAACGGCTGTTTCCATGTTGTGGTAATGAGGTCGGCATGAGGCTCTATCCAGGATGGCACCAAGGTAGGAGCTGTCACGGGCAGATCCAGATGTTCAGCGAGTTTCAGATGCTGAGGATCTGGTTCCAGGGAGTGCCACTGATGAACCTCCTGGATTTTCCTGAGCAACTCCGTAAAAGGAGGATCCTCCGGAGGAGACTTTGGAGGAGTCCTTGGCCTGGGCCTCGACGGAGAGCGTGGCTCGTCGTCTCTCTCGGAGCAACCGTCGGAAGAATCCGAGGAGTCCGAGGGTGAAGAGGAGGATGAAGAGGAAAAAGACTCCCTTTCCCGACCCGGGGGAGGAACGGACCCCTTGGGAAGTCCCCAGGGAAGCGTGTCCTGCCCTTCTCTGGATCCAGACGGAAGAACCCTGGAATCCGGAGGTGGTGAGGGAGTGTGCCGCTTTGGACGTACGGGAACCTGGGATGGCATCGTCATCAGAAGGCGGCTCTCGAATTCTTTGGTGAGCTAAGCCTTGGCCTCAGCCCACCAGAAGGCCAGAGTCTCCTGCAGGTCCACCGGTGGCCGTGAGGGCAGTGGAGGAGGCGGGGATAAGGATATGGGTTGTAACCGTATGGAGCGTATCCAAACCCGGCTGTGGGTAGCCCGGCGTCGGGTATTGTGGCGCTGGATACTGCGGTCCCGGGTACACTGGTGTCAGATAGGGCGGAGGGTACCCAGGAGCCGGGGGTCTGCCGGAGCAGACGGCCCGGCCGATGGCCTCACGGTTGGGTCCATAGTGGAGGGCCCGGAGCGTGAAGGGTCCGATGGGAGCGGGATGTCTCCCAGAGTCGGTAAGGCCGGTGTCAGGGCCGATGGCAGAGGCCCTGGCGTCGGAGGTACCAACGTCGGCTGGGTCAGCATCAGAGCCAGCGTCCGGGGAGCCGACGTCAGGTCCGGTGCACCAGGTAGCGGAAGGACTGACGGAGGCGGAAGATCCCCAACCGCCGGGATGGAGGAAAAATCCCAGGGTCGAGGTTGAGGAGACTCTGGTTCCCCAGACGGCAGTGAAGGCTGCGGAGAACTGGGTACGATGGACATAGGGAGGTCTGTCATCAGTTCCTTCGCCAGCTGGACATCGGACGAGCCGACGTGAGGCTTAGGGGCGAGCTCCTGGCGGGCGCCGGAGGAGCCGGCGTCTGACTTATGAGCACCATCACTGGAGGTGGGCCGAGTAGAGTGATCGGCCTGGTCCAGAGGAGTGGAGGCCGCGCGCCGCCCCGAAGGGTCAGACGTCTTACCGGCCCTCTCTGGGTGGACGTCGGAGGACCCGACGCCTGGCTTACCGGAGTTGCCCACAGTGGTAGGCTGTGAGCCTGCGGCCGAACCAGGGGCGGAGGCCTCCAACTGCCCGGAGGCGCCCGCAAGGCCCGAGTGTGAGCCAGACAGGCGGGCCGACACCCCCTCGGAAACCTCCAAGGTGGCCGTCGAGGAGCGATCCCCCGGAGGGGATGTTACCTGCGTCCCTGCGACTCCCGAAGGAGATGCGGTGGAGGAGCCTTTGTCCCTGTGCCTCTCCTTCTCCTTCTCCTTTTTCTTCCGATGGTCTTCGGGGGAAGTGGACGCCTGCCTCAGTTTTTTGAGCTCCTTCTCCATTGAACTCATTTTCTTCTTCAGAATATGGGCTTCCAGGGATTGCTGCCGCCTTTTCCGGGTAGCCGCGTTGAAACTGAGGCAGTGCTGGCACTTCTCGACCGGGTGATCGCAGTTAGGCAGAACAGGCATAGGAAGTGGCCGTCTTGTGCAGGCTACGCTTGCACAAATCGCACTTATTCTTGTGTCTGGAGGGTGTAGGGATGACATACACCGATGACTGTACTGACGTTAGTCGAAAAGCAATTATTTTCGCAAAAACCACGGAAGGTAGGGCTGATGAAGGCTCAAACTTTCCACGAGGAACTGCATGAGCCAACGGCGGAAAGAATTGGAAGCCGCGCCAGGGACCGCCTTTATACCGACGCCTCCTGCCGCTGGTCACCTGACATGGGGTGGTCCTCGCCAGAACTGCTGGCTAGAATATTTCCGGAGGGTCCTGCCACCTGCCAGCGTCAGTCCTATATGTAATTACCTATTGCAAGAGCCCTCTCGAAGTAAGATAGTACAGTTATGTAAGAACTCACCGTAACAGTAGATCTTAGAGAGAGGCTCCTGCAGTAGGTATTCACATATAGGGCTAAGCCGCCAGATGTCAGGGCCCCACGAAAAAATTTCTTACTAGCAGTCTCTGGTGGGGGACCGCCCCCACGTCAGGTGACCAGTGTCATATGACACTGGTGTAATGGGGCAGTCCCCCACGCCCGCCTTCCAGTTGTTTCCCACCTAAGGCCAAAAGAGGCAAGATGAGAGAGAAGAGGCTATTTCCCTCATTAAATGGGCAGACTAGGTGGGCTAAGCGGTCTTTATCTGCTGTCAAATTCTATGTTTCTATGTTAAGTAAAGAAACTTTGGGGGGCGGAGGGCGGGAACGCAATACCTACTGTAAGAGCCTCTCTTGAAGATCTACTGTTACAGTAAATTCTTATGTAACTGTACTATCTTACTTCGAGAGGGCTCTTGCAGTAGGTATTCACATATAGGACTGAGTCCCAAGCAGTCTGGAACAAGGAAAAGCACTCGGGAGGAGGACTGTGATCCATAGCATTGAACCTCAGGGCTGAACAGGTCTCAAGAAAGGAGACCTTGTAGGACAGCCAACCCGAAGCCTACTCTATGGCGAGACGCAATGTCCAAACTGTAGTGTTTTATGAAGGTATGGACAGAAGTCCAAGTTGCGGTTGCACAGATGTCTGCTGCTGACACATTCTTAAAACAAGCCACAGAGGCAGCGACTCCTCTGGTGGCGTGACCTCTGACTTGACCCAGAATGGTCTTGTTGTACTTGTCGTAACAGAAAATGATGCGATGTGCCAACCATTTGGATAGGCATTGCTTGGAAACAGTATTGCCTTCTCTTTTGTGAGCAAAAGAGACAAAAAGCTGATCAGTTTTCCTGAGATCCTTAGTCTGATTGGTGTAATATATCAGGATCCTGTGAACATCCAAAGTATGTAAGAGGTACTCCCCTCAATTGGAATGTCGTGAAAAGAAAGCAGGTAGCTCAATAGATTGATTCAGCGTAGATTCAGCCACCAACTTGGGGACAAATGTAGGCTTGATGCGTAGAGTCACATGTGTCCTTGTGGAAAATTTAGTACAGATTTTGCACATCGAGGCCTGAAGCTCGGACATGCACAGAGCAGAAGTAATGGCCACTAGGAAGTGTCTTCCAAGAAAGGAACTTCAAATCAGCTGTAGCTGCCGGCTCAAAGGGAGGCAGAGTAAGCTTCTCCAGGATAAAATTCAAGTCCCAAGGAGGGGCAGGAATGCGGATGGGGGCTCTCAAATGGAGAACCCCTCTGAGGAAGGTCTTGGAGACTTCCAACTGAGCAAAAGTCCTGTCTCCAAAGGGAATATGGTAGGCTGAGATAGTTGCCATGTGGACTTTCAACTAGGAATGGCTGAGACCCAGATCGAAGAGATGACGCATGTAGTCCAGGACTTTGCTGACTGGGAAAGAGAAAGGTTTGAAGTCTTTCGAGTTTGCCCAAATAGAAAATCGCTTCCACTTCATGGCGTAGGTGGACCTCATGGAAGGCTTTCTGGCCTCCACTAAAATGTCCGCCGCTAGAGGAGAGACTCCAAAGCGGGCTTTAGCTACTTCTGCAGAAGCCACACATGGAGATGAAGGGATTTGAAACCTGGATGAACAAGTGTTCACTGATCCTGGGTCAACAACTGTTGCGACAGAGGAAGTTCCTCTGAAAACTGTTGCAGAAGAGAGAACCAAACTTGCCTGGGCCAGAAGGGAGCAATGAGTATCATTCGAGCTCCCTCCGATTTGAGTTTGTTCAGGACCCTGGGAATTAAAGGAATGGGAGGGAAGGCATAAACGAATCTGTCCCTCCAAGCAAGAGACAGAGCATCCTGCCAAAAAATGTCTCACCCTGGAGCGAGCGAGCAGAAGATGGGAAGTTTTGCATTTTGCGGAGAGGCGAAGAGGTCTATCTGAGGTGTTCCCCATTGCTGAAAGATGTAATTTACAACTTCTTGATCCAAGTCCCATTCGTGGGACCTGGCTGAAGACCAAATGAGTTGGTCTACCAGGGTGTTTTCCACTCCTAGAATGTGAGGTCAGGTGGCGGTGGTTTTGGGCTGCCCAGTGCCAGACTCTCATCGCTTCCCGGCACAGAGGGTGGGAACGCGTTCCTCCCTGCTTGCTGAGGTAGCAGACTACACACATGTTGTCTGATTGTATGAGGAGATGACAGGGAGGATGAAGGAGAGTAGAGCCTGAAGGGCACAAAGAACTGCTCTCAGTTCAAGCACATTTATGTGCAGGTTTTGTTCGAACTTGGACTAGCTGCCCTGAGTCCTGTGAGGCCCCAGATGGACACCCCAACCTTTTCCTGACACATCTGTCGTCAACGTCTGGGAGGGCGGGTCGATGCAGAATTGAACTCCTAGGCACAGGTTCTCTTGAACCATCCACCATTGCAAATCCTTGATCATGGGATCTGATACTAGTACATCTTGGTCCAGATTGTCTCTGGTTTGGTCCCACTGAGACCAAAGCATCCATTGAGAGATTCTCATATGGAGCCGAGTGAACGGAACTGTTGGAATGGCATCCACCATTAGCCCAAGGAGGTGGAGGACTTACCGGGCTCCGACCCTCCTGCGACCGGACAGAAGACGAGCCTGGTTTTGAAGGGGTGTCTGCCCTGTTCGGAGGCAAGAAGGCTTTGCCGGTGGTCATGTCCAGAATCGACCCTATAAATTGGAGGCATTGACATGGGACCAGATGGAACTTGGCATGGCTGATGGTAATAACCAGGCTGGTAAAAACCTGCAGGGTAAGGGAAAGGGAGTGCAGGAGTTCCTCCCTGAATGGGGCCGCCAGGAACCAATCGTCCAGGTACGGGAATACCTGTACTCCCTGGGTATGCAGGTGGGCCGATACCACCGACAGGCATTTGGTAAACACTTGGGGGGCAGAGAAAAGACCAAATGGGAAGGCCTTGAACTGGTAGTGGTCCAACTGAAAGCAAAACCGGAGGAATTTACAGTGGGAAGGGCATATGGGGATATGCAGGTCGGCATCCTGCATGTCCAGGGTGTATAGCCACTGTCCCTGCCGAAGTAATGGTAGAAGGCTCTGCAAAGAAAGGATTCTGAGGCGTTTGTACTCCACGAACATGTTCAGGGAGCCGAGGTCTAGGATAGGCCACAGATCTGTTTTCTTTGGAACTAGGAAGAAATGGGAATAGTAATCTGTTTCCCAAAGATGGGTGTGAACTGGTTCTATCGCTGCCTTCGAGAGAAGGGAGATGATTTCCTCTAGGACCAGAGGAAGATGTTGCAGGGAGTAAGGCAGACGGGGGTTCGGGTGGTTTCTGCAGAAACTCTACTGAGTGTCCTGATGATATTAACTAGAGCACCCAAGCGTCTCACGTTATCCTCTCCCAACCCGGCAGATGGGAGGAGAATCTCCCCCCTACCAGCTCCTCTGGAACCTGCAGAGGCAGTGGGAGAGGCAGGGAGTCAGGAGGTGTGTGGCAGCGCAGCAGCCGGGGCTCCCGCGGCTTTTTTGCTGGGGAGAATCTTGGTTGCTGGAGGGCCCGACGTTTCTTGATGTGTTTGCCCTATGTTTTTTGTCTTGTCGGTTTTGGTGATGAAAAGGATGCCGCTGCACTTGAGGGGGCCTGTACATAGTCTGGACAGACCTGAGTGCAGTACCCTTCTCCTGCAGTTTGGTAATGATGTCCTTAACATCACCCCCGGACAGCACCGAACCCCTGAAGGGAGCATCCTGTATAGTGGATTGTACCTCAGGGACCAAACCTGACACTCGGAGCCAGGCATGACGCGGTAGACCTACGGTGAAGGCTGAGCTCCTTCCAGCTGTGTCCACCGCATCGTAAGTGGCATGGAGCATGTGCCAACAGGCTGAGCGAGTGGAACGGACAAGGTCACCTACTTTCTGTTTAGTCTGAGACTCAGGAAGGGAGTCCAATTTAGATTCCACCTGACTAAGGATGGTCTTCTGGAAATTCCCCATATGTGCCACATAGTTAAGGGCCCTGATGCCTAGGGTAGAAGAGGAATATATCTTCTTCCCGTACTGGTCCAGCAGCTGGGATTCCTTATCAGATGGAGATGAGCTGAGGTGCTAGGATTGGCGGAGTGGCTGTGAGCAGCGCTGATGACGACCGAATCCACCTTGGGGTGAAGGCTAAGAAAGTCTACACCCTCCGGAGCCTGGCAAAGCCTGTCTGCCTTCCTTGGAAGGGGGACCAATGCAGACAGTTGTTTCCAAATAGTGGAGACAAGATCTGCATGAGGCTCAATCCAGGGTGGAATCAGTGTAGGAGCGGTCTCGGGCAGATCCAGATGAGCAGCGAGTGTTTTACACTGTGGGCCTGGCTCCACTGATTGCCACTGATGACCTTCCTGGATTTTCTTCAGTAACTCCAGAAAAGAGGGGTCCTCCGGAGAAGACTTCGGAGGAGACCTTGGCCTGGCGTGTTCTAGAGTATGGGGCTCGTCTTCGGGGTCAGAGTGGCTGGACTCTGAGTCTATGACCGAGGATGCCGAAGAGGAAGAAGACTCCTCCCTAGGAGGGGGAGGGACGGCCCCTCTGGGGAGTTCCCTGTGGCATATATCCTTCCCGCCTCGGTCGCCAGAGGGCTCTCCTCTGGTGTTGGGTAGGGGGGAAGGAGTCTCTCGTCTCCTACGAAGGGGATCCTGTATAGGGTCTGGCATCGAGAGACGACTCTCAACCTCCCTGGTGAGCTGAGCCTTGGCCTCAGTGCACCAGGAGGCCAAGGTCTCCTTCAGACTTACCAGACCCACTCTGACTGGAAGGCCATGAGGAAGAAGTGGCCTTGACAGGAGCAGAGGCCTCCTTTGCGCCAGAGGCTCCCGAAGGGCCCAAGCACAAGCCGGATGGGAGGGGCGACGCCTTCTTGGTAACCACCAAGACGGCCATCGTGAAGCGATCCCCCGGAGGGGATGTTACCTTGAGTGCCGTGACTCCAGCTGAAGTGGCGGCTGCTGTGGAAGCGGATTCCCACTCCCGGTGCTTCTCCTTGTCATGCTTTTCCTTATGACCTTCGAGGAAAGTAGATGCCTGCCTGAGCTTTTATAACTCTTTTTCCCTGGAGGCCATTTTCTTCTTAAGGATATGGGCTTCCGGGGACTGCTGCCTTCTCTTACGGGTAGCGGAGCTGAACTTCTGGCAGTGCTGGCCCTTCTCCACGGGGTGGTCTGGGCCCAGACAGAAGAGGCACAAAGAATGGCCATCCTTGTGTGGAAGTTGGGAACCACACGAGTCACACTTGTTCTTATGTGATTCGGAGGGTGTCGTGGATGACATACACAGCAAATTGTTTGAAAAAATCGAGAGATAGAGAAAATGGGTCACAAAATTCAAAAACTTAGAGACCCGACGAATGACTGACGAGCGTTGTTCTACTGCGAGGAACTTTCACAAAGCCAACGGTGGGAAAGAACTGGAAGGTGGGCGTTGGGGACCGCCCCTTTATACCGACGTATGATGACGCCAGTCATCTGACATGGGGGTGGTCCCCCGCCAGAGACTGCTAGCTAGAAATTTTTCCATGGGGTCCTGATGCCTTAGTCCTATATGTGAATACCTACTGCAAGAGCCCTCTCAAAGTAAGATCTCAGGTGCTGGCGGCACCCCTGGCAGACTTGTGTAATGGTTCACTGGAGACCAGTGTGGTCCTGGAGGACTGGAGAAGAATGGACGTAGTTCCACTTCATATAAGTGGTAGCAAGAAGGAGGAAGGAAATTATAGGCCTGTCAGCTTGATGTCTGTAGTAGGAAAATAAATGGAGTTCCCTCAAAGAACGGGAGCATGACCAGCAGGGTACTCGGGGTCAGTACTCGGGGTCAGTAATGCGGCCAGTCCTCTTTAATGTCTTCATTAACGACATAGCTGAGGAACTGGAAGGGAAGGTCTGCCTCTTTGCAGATGACACCAAGATATGTAAACAGAATGGACACTCCGGGGAAGGGTGTGTGTGTGTGTGCAAAAAAGTGCAAAATAATGCACTTGGGTTACAGAAACCTGGGGGTGGAGTACAAAATGGGGGGAGAGGTACTTGCAATGACCAAGCAGGAAAGGGACCTGGGGGTAATCATATTGGATGACCTGAAGGTGGCCAGTCAATATGACAAAGCAACTGGGAGAGCTAGTGGTATGCTGGGATGTACAGATAGGGGTATCACCAACAGGAAGAGGGAAGTGGTGTTGCCCCTATATAGGTCATTGGCAAGACCCACCCTGGAGTACTGTGTCCAGTTCTGGAAACCCCATCTCAGGAATGACATAGACAGAGTAGAGGTGGTCCAGAGGAGGGCTACCAAGATGTTACAGGGTCTGCATCAAAAGCCCTAAGAGGAGAGGCTAAAGGAACTAAACATGTAGTCCCTCTATGAGAGGAGGGAGAGGGAAGATATGACTGAGACCTTTAAATACCTCATGAGAGTGAACAAGGTACAGGTGGGAGATGATTTTTAAGGAAAGGGTGCTCTACAACAAGGGGTCACAATATGAAGCTGGAGGGGGGTTACAGTTCAGGAAAGATGTGAGGAAATACTTCTTCACAGAAAGAGTGGTGGATGCCTGGAACAGCCTTTCTGTGGAGGTAGTGGGGGGCCAAAACAGTGATGGGATTCAAAAAAGCCTGGGATAGGCACAAGAGAATTATAAGGGATAGGAAAGGGGTGGAAGTGAAAGTGCCGTTGACTTACAAGGGTCTTCAGTGAAAGCAATCACAATGAAAAAGGACAGACTAGATGGGCCAAGCGGCCCTTATCTACTGTCAGTTTCTATGTTATTCCTCGTAGCCTCCCCCATCTCCATTGTGAACCACAGTGGCGTGCTACTCCTCCTTTTTTCCCCTACCATCCTAACACAGACACTCGTGGTTTCCAATATCCCGATTTTTGTTTCTATAGAGCTGTTTGTCCCCGACCGCCACCTACTCGTGCCATCAGGCCCACCTGCCAGTCTCCAGCCCCGTCACTGCTCCCCCCGTCGTCAAGCTAGTGGGGATCTGCATGGTGCGGGATCTGAGGACTGTGGGGCCGTCACTCACAGCAGCCATGAACATAGGTTTTTGCTCTGTTTTCTCCACTGGTACGCCCTCCACTCCAAGACAGCCCGTGTAGCCTCTAAGCGGCCCTGGGCCTTGTGCTGCAACCGGCAGCACCACCTTACAGAGGAGCAAGCTCCCCAGATCACCGCAAGGGGCCGCTACTGCAACAGATCTGGGCTGTCTCCCTCTCTGGCTGGTTCGCACTCCCATCGGGAGCACTCTCCAGCCTGGCTGCCTGACCCGTGCAGACCCGGGCTTGCTCCTGAACCTGGGTTGCTGGTGTGGAAGCACATAGCACTACCACTGAGCCATCGGGCGGCCCTTCAGTATCCCATTCTTGATCAACTTCCACCTCCTCTACTACCTGTATCCCTTCAACTTTCTTCTGCAGTATCTCCCACATCTTGTCAAAGTCTGCCCTGCTAAAATCCAGGATTTTTGGCTGTGATGGTTTCCTCACTGCCTTTATTTAGTTATTAAACCTAAACCACAAGGTCTGGTAATCACTGGTTCCCAGTTGGTCCTGCACTGTGATCTTCCCTACACTATCCCTGTTCATGAGGAGCAAGGCCAGGATGGCTCCCTTCCTTGTAGGTTCCACAACCCTCTTTAGAGAAATGCCTCCAGGAATGTCTCTACAAGCACCTGATTCATTGCACTTAATGGTATTAGGATCCTCCAGTCCATACCACGCATGTTGAAGTTGCCCATCAGCAGCACCTTCCCCTGTTTTGCTGCCCTGTTACTCTCATCCACAACTTCTATATCAGCCACCTCTCTTCTTTTGTTCCCTTTTTTTTTAATACTTTATAATCTCGTCTCAGTCTGCCCTCATTGGCTATCATCACACCCTCCATCTCTGGGGCTTACAGCCTGCCACCATCAGTGCCTCACAGTTTACCCCTCCCCCTGAGGCAGTGCCTCCCAGGTTCCCCAAGCCCAGGAGAAGTTTTGCTTGGTTCCTGTAGCAGGTGACCCAGTGGGCAGTGCAGGGCCTGTGAGGGAGCGCAACATCATACTGCTGAGGCCAAGGTGCTTTCCCTGCCTCATGGGCTGAGGACTAAGCAGGCATATGCTGATGCGTAAGTCCCAGTCAGAAGGTGCTTGCCTTCCCATTGTGGCTCCAGCCTCTGGCTACCCAGGAAGCCGTAGGGCGGCAGAGCACTCGGACCTCCCTCTCCAGAGGAGAGCACCCTCTAGGATATGCAAACATCCCCCGTCAGCCCCTGATGACCCGTGCTCATTTGTGCTGGCATCGTGAGCAGTATCACTACCGCTGTGCCGACTGGCGCATGTCAGCCACCTCTTGATGTCTGAGATGGTGGTCTACATACTACTCCAATCCAAATGCTCCTCCCTCCATCCATGACTACCTGCACCCACACAGTCTCTGTACACTTGCCCTCCCCATTTATCTTGACCTCTATGGCTCTGATAACCTCCCGAACAAATAACCCCATTCCCAGCTCCCTTCCCCTTTAACACTGCATACTTGGAATGGTCGGATCCCAGTCGTGGGATTGTGCTGTCCACATCTCTGTGATCGCCACCAAGTTCAACTGAGCTTTTGCAAGGTCACTGGTTTTGCTCCTCAGGCTCCTGGGGTGTTCGGACACATACTCCTTCATCTCACTTGCATCCACACCCACACACAACCCCATGATGCCTTTGTAACCATCTTACCCCATCCTCATTTCTATCCCTGCTACCACTGAACCCCATTCCCCTGGACTGCCTGCAGACCTTTCCCTGTATCTTTTTCTCCCTTGTCTCCACACTTTTTATGCACAATTATTCCCACTATATCTGCTAGTGAAGGGAGGAACCATCTAGGCCTCCTTCATTTGAGTAGGTGCACCTATCAGCAACTGATCTGCCTCCCCACTCGGCTTGTTCAAAAGCACCTAGAAGTGCTCTATAAATTTGCGACCCAACACCGTTGCCCTCCTCAGAGGGGTGTAGACCATACCACTTAATTAAACTTTTGTCTCTCCAGAAGTGCCCTCAATCACCAACATGCCCCAAAGCTCTCTTCCGTGCACCACATTTACAACCATGAGTTGAAGCGAGTGATCAGACGAAGCCTCCCTTCACCCCTCAACCAAACTGGCAAGACCTCAGAATAAGTTACTGAGGTCGCTGGTAGTCTGAGCCTCCCTCCCAGCTTCCTCAAGTGATCTTTCACCTCCTCTAAAGGTCTTCTAGGAAGATCCTTATCCTTAGGTGGGCTATAGGTACATTTACACTAACCTCATGTATACTGCTGCAGTATGCCACCATATTTCCGTCAGCTTTCAGTGGTTGGGGAAAGTTAATGTATGGAAAACTGTACATCCTTTCACTCACAGGACATGGCAGCAGCACTCGGGCTCAGTTCCTTGACAAGTGTCAGAAGAGCTCAGAGGGCAAGTGCCAGAAAGCTCAGAGGGCAAGTGTTAGATGAGCTCAGGTTAGGCACTGTAGTGTAGGAGGCTGTGTATGGCATGGCACTGAGTGTCACGGGGCAGCACCCTTGCAGGCGAAGTGGCACGTTTACATGCCAGCAAAAAAGAGCCTGCAACAGTACATGAACCCAGGAAAACAGGAAACGTTCTGTACCACAGTGGAGCCATCTGCAATTTACACAGCCTGACCTGTACTGCTGCAACTCATCTGTACTTCTCACAGCGCTGCAGACCAGGTAGTATAAATGGGCCTTAAGATATTGAGCCCTGCCCCTCTCCCTCGCCCCTGATAATGCCCTTCAACCTGAGTGCCTCCCTCACGGCCAAAGTCCCTGGAAGGCACCTATCCTGTTTCCCAAAGAGACAGCGGTGACATCAGAAGAGGACTATTTGTTTATAAACCATTAAAGAATATATGGTAAAAAAACAGATCTCTCTAAAAAGTACAAGAAACCAGAATAAAAATGAAAAACAAAGTTTCTGTACATAAGGCATAAATTAGTTTTGAAACTTGACTAGCTGTCTTTGCTAATTAACATTATTTAAATTAGCAACAACCCAGGTTTGAGGAGCAATTTCACTAAATGGTTATTTTGTATCTATAAGATATAGTCCAGAAGAGTGCAACTGCATGGAAAAGTGTCAAATTACAAGAACAGTTTCTGCAGTTCTGTACTTTTTACCACAATTGCAGGACATTATTACTGTAATTTGGAAATGTTTACTCAGTGCGGCAAATCAGTTGATTTTACTAACTCCTGCTAATCAAGGCTGCACTTGATCAGCAAATAGTGTTTTTTGGGCAGCAAATTACTATGTGAACCCACTTATTGTATGCCTTGGTACATATGCACATCTTTATAGTATTGTTACGATGCAACTGGGGATGGTTTACCTGTAATTAATCAGCCCCCAGATGCATGAGGTGCCAAGCTATGCTTTGAGGCCTCATTATTCACCTGGAGGTTAGACGAACTACTGGTAAACCAAGCCTGGTCATACCTTAATACTTACAGTATGTATAGGTATAATTTACAGATAAATTAAGAAAGCACAGGAAGATGTGTATGCTAAAGCAGCACATACAGTCAGAGCAGTGGATGGAATGTTTCACCGTGCTATACACATTTTTATTAGTCCATTAGAAATGTGTAATTACAGCTTTTAAGTCACTTTTTTTTCTAGAAAACAGAGATTCAAGCAGCAATACACACACAATGTCACAGTTGTCATCTGCAAAAAACGCAAATGATCATTTTGACTCACTGAACAGAAAAACCCGCACAATGCTGTCCACAGGCTTCATGGATACAGAATACAGCAGACTTGCTCATAGCTTCACTGATAAACCTCAACTCTACTACTGCAAAATATTGACCTCACGTAAGAATGCAAAGTTCTTGTTTTTTCCACTGATAATAAAGCAAGATGCAACTAATCAAATTGGCTTAAACTAAAAATGTATATAGCTTTCAGGAGATAGAGTCCACAAATCCTTCTTTGGAGACTGTTGTTGAAGCTGAACGCAGGATCTTATTCACTCTTGTATGATTAAATAAGTTTTCTGTCTCCAGTTTTTGCTATTCCTGTGCTCCTGCACGCAGACATAGAAATATGTTAAATACTTAACAGTTCCAAAGTTTTTACCTCAATCACTATTGATCGTACATTTTCAGTGATGATGAACAATCTTCTTTCTAGTGAAGAATCTCCCTCATTTGTTGGTGAACTCTAAGTGGATATGTTAAAAAAATGATAATTTACTGCAACATTCTATCCTGAAAATGATGATGGTCATTTCCCTCATGTTGTGACACAAAAGAAAACAAACAAAAAAAATTCAGGTTGTGCTCAGTTTCAGTTTGTAGTAAGGGTAGCTAGAAGTTTCTTCAAGTTTTCGGTGTAGTTGCTGATGGCTGTTTCTGCACTGACGCTAGGTGCCAATACGTAGTAGCGTGTCCTTAATAATGACCCAAGATTTGCAATGTTTTAGGTTGTTTTCTAACTGTTGACAGAATTAACTGGCATCTGGATCTGCACCACCTCTCCATTCTCACCCTGCTGGATCTGAATCGCTCCGTGTTCAATCTGCATCTCTGGTTGGAGGGTGGACTGAAGGGACTCAGCAGCCTAAAAAGAGAATAAGAAAAGGCAAAATGATTCTTTCTCATAGAGATTTTTATGCTCCTTGTAACTGGACAGGCTGGGTTCCCTTCAGCCTTGCCCCATGGATCCCCACTATCTCCCACCACCCTGGACTTACCAAGCAGCCAGATATCCCCACAGATTTCCCCATGATAGGGTTAGGAGGGGGATGGCTCCACCAAAGCACACACATCCAGTTTGGCTCCTGGTCCTGCTGGTGAAACAGGTGAGGGCATTATGTAAGCCTGCCTGCCACAATTTTTCCACCAGTTTCTGCCCTTTCCCACACTGGGGCATACTCGTCAGCATGCAAATGTGAAGGCATGCACACACTCTGGAGTCCCAGAGTATCGCACAGATTCTGCTGCTCCTTGACCCGCACTGCTGCCAGGCATCCACCTGTTGGCAGTGATTTGGCTGAGCCAGTAGTCTTTCCTCCCTGGGAGAGGAGAGCATTTCCTTGGATGCTCAATCCTCTCCCCCCTCAGCTGACCCCTGTAACCCATGTTTGTTTCTAAACAAGGGTCACCGGCATGAAGTGAAGTATGGCGTCCAGTGCCTCAGCTCTCAATGCCACCAGATAAGCAACAGGCAAAATGATTTTTTGCTATTTAAATAGGCACTCTTCATTCCAAAAAGGTCATGGTCATATATTACTCCGTTTACATGCAGGGTTTGAATTGCTTACAGAGTAATCAGTTACTTTGTAATCGATTCTAACCCTGCATGTAAATGATGTTGTCGATGATGTTGGAATTGATCTGAGGATTGAGCCAAGTGCACCGAACGAGCTTACCGATTACAAGGGCATTGGTTTTCAATATGCATGTAGACGTGATTGGAGCTGGAACAGATCCCACATGCATGCTCAGTTATCATGTACCCTGTTTACATGCTGGGTAAAATCGATTTCACCATAATCAGTTACATTGTAATCAAATATTACCCTACATGTAAATCAGTTCTTGATGCATCGATTGATGCCCTTCGTGCAAACACGAATGGAGAAATGATCGATTACCTGGAATTAAAGACAAGGTACTCTATCACCAACTCATGTAAACTTAGTATATGACTACAGCGAAGAACTCATCATCCGTCTGTTCTGGAGCTGTGACGAAAGTGGACGTTCAGCTGAGTCATTCAGGCACAATTGAAATTCTGTTTCCAAAATGCTCATCAGAATTGTTCTATTTTACCTGAAACAGTGGATTGGTTTCCGCAGATTATGTGAACCGCAGATTAGTGTTCTGCGGTTTGCAGAACCCTAATCCACCGTTTATGTAAACCATGAATTACTACTGATCTGTGGATCAGAATCCTGCTTTTGGAATTTTGGAATGCCATCACAGATGGAATTCCACAGAATTTTCCAAAATTTAGCAGAATCCCATTCGGTCGGAATCTAAATATTCAGCATTGCACTAGCATCTTCATTACCAGCCAGTCTAGGGGCACAACTATCAGATCAGAAAGGTCACTAATAGTAATTTGGACAACTGGAAGGTGAAATCTGCAATAAATCCATTCTGAGAGGCTAAAGCATTAGTTTAAGTTAGCTCTGCTATTGTACCAGTACAGTATCATCAATGTAACATGCACCTCAGATTTAGCTTGTTGTTCCTCTACCCTACTTTGACTATAAAATGGGTAGGGAAAGTTGTGGCTCCTGATTGACTGAGGTTACCCTCAACATAAATATCAGTAATAACCCTCCCCCCCCCCAAAATAAAGTACCAGTGCTAACTTAGATGCATGCCAGGCATAGCAGAGTATCAGCAATCTGTTCAGTTTTAAAATATCTACCATTTTTCTCCTCACTTAGCAACCCCCCACACACACCACTACCCCCACATCATTATTAAATATTCCACCCTCAGTCTAAATGTTTGTCTGTAGCTTACTGTATACTGTGTTTTTTTTTTTTGCTGCACACAATTTTTCTTTTATAAGCCATCACTCTTTTATTTATAGCACTCTCATTTTCCAATCCACTTCTTCTCACATGATGGAGAACCACACCTCCCTTGCTGACCACTCAGCAGCCTGTGGCTTTCTTGTTCACTCACCGCTTAGCCATCCACTCCATCACACAGAAACAATCCATATTCTGTCATGCTCCAACATTAAAAAGCAAAAAAATGAACAACTCACTTTAAACATGCAATGCAACCATGACACGGGGGTGGGGAGCTACCAACCAATATGACCAGGACCAGAGGACAATAATGAAGCTGGGGGTAGGGGCATTAAAGAGGGATGTGAGGAAGTACTACTTCACCAAAAGAGTGGTAGACGCCTGGAATAGATAGCCACCTAAAGTGATGCAGATGAAAACAGCAGGGTGCTTCACGCATGTGTGGGACAGACATGGGGAATATTAGTGAATAGGCATGGAGGAGGGAGGGTTAGATCAGTTAGGGTCTCTGGAGGCAGACTAGGCAGAAGCCATCTGGGCAGACTGGGTGGGCTTAGTGGTTCTTTTCTGCTGACAAATCATATGTTTCTATGTTACTATAATAATTAGACAAGTGTCACCTTATGTGTAAATAAAACTATATCTACCCTAGCAGTCCTTGGTGTTAGCACACCAGAGGAAGGACTATTTTTGTACATATTTACTTAAACACAGAATTTGACGACAGAAGGAGACTGAAGGTCCATTGAGTCTACCACAAATATTTTAAGTGTTTATTTTTACGTTTTATCAACTTTTCACACAAAACCCATTTTACCAGTGCGACATACTATAATTACTGAAGACCAGCTTTAATGCGCAGTTTGACATGCTGTTTTAAATGCCACGTAATGACCAAGTTACTCATGGATCATCAATTTAATATGCTTCTAAAGCATACAAAAAATTTGCAGTAATACTATCACTCCCGAAGTGATAATACTACACTTCTAGAGTGATAATACTATCGTTCAGGTCCCGTAATAGTATTGTTCAGGACCTGAATGACAGTATTATCAGAGAAGGTCAACAGCACACGTGCCAATCTCTCTGCCCACGTCTCCAAGCGTGCCCTCCGACTGGCCCCTTTTCCTGTGTCGGCAGGCAGAAAAAATGTAAAAAAAACATGGCGGACAGTTTCTCGCTAAGTGAGACCATTTCTACCGAGGATTATTTAAGTTGTTTTTTTTACCTTTACATCGTAAAAAGGGACATATGGTCACGATCCTACCTTCCTGAACACAGAACAGGTAGGATCTGTGGTAAAAAAAAAAAAGCAGTCTCCAGCCACGGCCTGTGTATGTGTGATGGAGAGAGCAGGGGAGGGTGCACTAAAACTCTGTGGTGCTTGGCCAGCACGTAGAAAGTCCTTGCTGCACAAAAAACAGTCACAGACAAGAAGAAAAAATTACTCACCTTAGTAATGTTGTTTCTTCTAATGGAGTCTTGCTATATTATGACAGTAGCAGTTTGTCCCACCATTAGAACTGCTCCGGAGGTGAAATGGTTAATACCATTCCAAAATAGAACTTTGAGCACGAGCTCTAAGAAGCAGCTCTATCTGTGTAATTTCAAACCTGAACTGTCAGATCTTTACGAGCAAAAACTCACTAAGGTCTGTGTGGAAGCTGTAACCTACACTAGCCAAATGGCTACCTAAATATTAACAACCATTGCTGGTCCCAACACCCAAGACTCAAGTCAGGGGACCAGAACTACTAACACAATTCTAACAACATGAGAATAAAACAACAGTATAATAAAACACACACCCCAAACTCCCAAAGGGAGAAACACTAAAAGGGCATAAAATAGTACCCACACTAAGTTGCCCGCACCCCACCCAAGTAGAAGTTCTGAGAGGGGCAGGCTGGGGGGGAGGTCATAATATAGCAAGACTCCATTAGAAGAAACAACATTACTAAGGTGAGTAATTTTTTCTTCAAACAACATGAAGTCTTGCTATATTATGACAGTAGCAGACTACACAGCAGTACCTCCATGGAGGAGGGACAGAACCTACTTAGGAATAGGCTCTGAAGAACAGCTGTGCCAAACCGAGCATCTCTCCTGGCCTGGACATCCAGGGAGTAATGCTTGCAAAAGTTGTACCGTTTTCCAAGTAGCAGCCTGGCATATCTCTAATATAGGGATGTCTCTGGCAGCAGCTAGAGACGCAGCTGTACCCTGGTAGAATGAGCCCTCAAGCCAGAGGGGATCTCTGCCCAGTTTCTGATAACAAAATTGGATACAAGAGACAATCCACCTGGCAACTGATCTCTTAGTGGCAGGTTTGCCTTTCCCAACTTCACCATAGGTAAGGAAAAGTTGGAGGGATTCGAACCTGTGACCTTTGGTACGCTCTATATAGTAACTAAGAGCTCTCTTAACATCCAGGCTGTGCAACCTCCTCTCACCAGAAGAGGAGTGATCAGTGAAAAATACTGGAAGGGAGATAGATTGGTTAAGATGGAAATCTGAAACCACCTTAGGTAAAAACCTCCTATTAGTCCTAAGGACTACCTTATCCCTGTGGAAAGAAATAAAGTCAGTTTCCACTGACAAGGCTTGCAACTCACTTATCGCCTAGCAGAAGTGATAGCCACTGAAAACGAAGTCTTCAGTTAGATACTTAAGCTCTACAGAAAACAGAGGTTCAAAAGGGGTTGCATTAACTGGGCAATACAAACATTAAGGTCCCAGGCAGGGCCGGTTCCCAAAAGGTGGATTAGTATGGAGTAATCCTTAAAAACTTGGAAACACAGGGTGAGTGGAAAGAGGGGATGACTTTCCTGCTGACACAAAGCAGATGCAGCTGCCAAATGGACTCTCAGGGTAGCTGGTCTGAGACCCAAGGAATTAAGATGGACCATGTAATCTAATACAATGGGCAAATCAGTAGATTCTGGGGAAATATTTTTCCCAGCACACCAAATGGAAAACCTTTCCATTTAGGAACTATAAGTAGCCCTAGTGGAAGGCTTTCTGGAAGCCTTTAGGATTTCAAGAACACCTTGAGAGAGGTGTAAATCAGCAACTCTAACTCCTCAAGAGCCAGGCCTTGAGGTTGAGGATTTGAGGTCCGGATACCAAACCCTTCCCTGGGCACAAGTTAACAGGTTGTGAATCCTGGGAGGCAAAGGGAAGATGGATTGTCAGTGACAGAAGGAGGGTACCAGGGCTGCCTGGCCCAATCCGGGGCAATCAGAATCACCTGCAAGGCTGAGATCTGATTTTGACTAATACTTTGAATAGGAGAGAGGAAGGGAGGAAAGCAAAAAACTTCCTCCCAATCCAGGAGAAGGGCATCCAGGGGACTGAGCCCAACACTGGAGGCCTGCAACAGAACAGAGGAAGTTTGTGATTGTCTGGGGCTGCAAAAGATCTATCTGAGGGGTGCCCCATCTGGCAAAGACTATCCTCAGCACTTGAGGATCCAGGGACCATTCGTGATGGCCCTGGGAAATCCTCTGAGAGCATCCGCTAGGACATTGTCCTTCCTGGAAGATGAACTGCTATGAGGGAAGTGTTCAGGAATAGGCCAGAGACCACAACTTCATTGCCTCGGTGCAAGGCCGAAGACCGAGTGCCCCCCTGTTTGTTGATGTACCACATTGTTGTGGTGTTGTCTGTTCTGACTTGTATCACCTTGTCGTGGACAGATGCAGAAAATGCTTGAAGAGCTAAAAAGACAGCTCTGAGTTCCAGCAAATTGATGTGGAGCAGAGATTCCTGGGGGGACCACACTCCCTGAGTGGAAAGGTCGCCCATGTGGGCTCCCCAACCCAGAAGGAAGCATCTGTAGTGAGAGTCAAATTGTGAGCAGGGGAATGAAGGGACCCAATCTTAATGTGCTCTGATCCTGCCACCACTGGATGGCCTGGATCAAGGTCTGAATCACTGGGACCAACTGGAAGGGGTCTCTTCTCTGAGACCAATAGGTTCTCAAGTGAAACTGAATGTCTCTCATCTGAAATCTTGCTCCTGCACAACAGCTGTGGATGCAGCCATGTGTCCCAGGAGCTGCAGAAAGTGTCTTGCTGGTGAGAGACCTGCAGGGTGAAGGAGGAGGCCAGAGTCACTAAATTGGTCACCCTTTCTAAGGAAGAAAAAGCTCTGGCTAGCTTTGTGTCCAACTCTGCCCTATAAAGGTGAGTACCTGGACTGGTTCCAGAACCGACTTGGTAGATTTAGCAGAAAGCCCAGGGAGGTGAGAAGCTGCTGGGTAACTTGAGGTGAGATTTTACCTGTTCTGGGGACTGGCCTACAATGAGCCAATCGTCTAGATAGGGAAAAACAGCAATCCTTTGCTCCTTAAGTGAGCCACTGCCACTGCTAGACACTTTGTGAATACCCTTGGGGCAGAGGTAAGGCCAAGAGCATTGCTCTGAACTGGTAATGACCTGAGGGTAGTTCGAATCTGAGGTACTTTCGATGGGAGCTTCTGATTAGGACGTGGAAATAGGCATCCTTGAGGTCCAGGAAGGCTAACCAGTCCCCTGGCCTTAGGGAGGGTAAAATCATTGCCAGAGTTACCATTTTGAACTTTGGTTTCAAAAGATGCTTGTTCAAATATCTGAGGTCTAATATGGGCCGCCATTCTCCTGTCTTTTTTGGGGTAAGGAAGTATCTGGAATACAGACCCCTGCCCTGGTGCAGGGGAGGAACCCTTTCCACTGCTCTGAGAGCCAACAGGGTTGAGACCTCTGCTTCCAGAGCAAGGGTCTCTGAAGCACTGCAGGTAGAAAAGTCTGGTTCTCAACTTGGGAAACTTTTGAAGCTGAGAACCAGACCCTGGCTTACTACTTCCAGAACCCACTTGTCTGAGGTTAAAGAAGCCCAGTTCTGACTGAAGTAAGCCAGCCTGCCCCTCCACAGGTGAAGGAGAATCGGCCCTGGGCACCCCATCAGGGTGCCTGCTTGAAGTAGGAGCTTTAGGCTGAGGGGTGGGAGCAGGCCTGCCCACCCTTGTCTGCCTCTGCCTCTGAAGAAGCCCCTCTGAGCATAGGCAGAGGAGGCCTGAGTCTGGTAAAAGGCCTGTGAAAGGCCTACCCCTACCCCTGGGGTATGCCTCTGAGGAGGCTTCAGCTCCTTAGCTTGGGCACTTTGTAAGTAGTCCTATATTCATCCATCTTTTCATGTAATTCTCTGTCTGCTCCCCAAACAGAGAATTTCCCACCACAGGAAAATCCATAGCCTTAGTCTGGGTATCCTGTGACAGACTAGTACACCTGAGCCAGGCCAACCTAATAAAAGCTACAGATGTGGCCATGACCCTAGAGGAAACATCATTAACATCCACAGCAGCATGAAACTGTACTTAGAAGCCTCAATGCCATCAGCAGCCACCTGTTCTAGTTCGCTAGCCAGCTGGGCCATGGGCTTGCTTGGCTAATTCCATAACAGTATCCCATCTAGATTTCTGATACCTAGCTACATAAGCCATATAATTTGCTTGCTTGAGTCCCAGAGAGGCTGCCATATACTGTTTCAGCCATGGCATCAATCTTCCTGGAATCCTTGTCAGGAGGATGTGAAGCCAGGGGATATTAGCTTTATCACAGGCTGCAGCCTGAACTACCCCAACATGACTGCATTGCTGAGAAAGGAATTATGTATCAGGACCTGACAATGTGTACCTTCTGTCCATCTTTTTATCTACAGGAGGCACAGAATTAGGAGCTTTTAAAATTTTTATTGTTTGCTTCCTAAAAGACTTATGTAAAGGAATAGACAATCTCCTAGACTCTGGAATATCCATCATTTCTACAAAATCAGGCTCCTCTTGCTCATCCACAGCTTCTTCCAAGGGAAGCTGGAGGGTTTCAGCAACTTTTTGTAAAACATAAATGAGATGGGGACTCAGATAGCATGAGGGGAGATTCTAGAGGTCTGTCTGGGAAATGTCGGTTCAATGGGCACTCCATTCCTTCCCAGCCACATTCATACTGTTCATAATCATCCTCCCCTCCTCTGGTTCATAAAATTCCTCAACATCATATTCCTGAACCACTGGAACCGGATGAACCGACCTTTGCCAGATGGTGCGGTTCGGACGGAACCTGAGACAGTGACTGGACAATTTGTATGGCTTTTGCTATCTCTGCAGCAGTTGGAGAAGGGGTTTTGGACTCCAAACCTGCTGACTTTCTTGTTTTCTTTACTGGAATTGGTTCCTCAGAACCAGCTTTTCTCTTGCCCGAGGAAGTCTCGCCCTGGTCAGAGGGCACTCCCTCTGGTTCGGCTGGCACCGAACTGGGCTGGCCATCCGGGTCAGCGGACTTTTTGGCCTCTCGTTCCCTGAGCCTGCCCAATCTCTTTTCCAGGGTGGCTGCAGGGAAATTCTTACATATCTGGCAGTCTGACTGGAGGTGGTCAAACCCCAGACAATAGACACATGGGTGTGTAGGTCAGCCTTGGCAAAGACTTCCCACAGACATCACAGTGTTGAAACCCAGTGGCCCGGTTTTTCTTTTGGGTTTCTCAGACATAATGCCAGCCTAACCAGAAAAACTTGCCCTTTAAGCGACAGTGCCAGGCAGACACCCATATCGGTTCCTAACCGTGTCACGGGTATTGGAAAAAACCGTAATAAAATCCGTCTTTTTTAGAACCGATAAGAACCGGGAACCGCACTCTAAAATGTTAAACTTTAAAGTTAATAAGTTTTAAACCCAGCTGATCGGTTCAAAACCGAACCGATAAACTTACAAGTTCCACACAGACAAAACCTTTACTTTACTTACGATTACCACAGACAGAGCTTGAACCGAACGGTTTTGCGGTTAAAATAAAACTATTCTTGGTTGAATCGAACCGAGAAAACACTGTTTAAACCGAGAAATGAACTGAGCAGTAGGAGAAATCTCCGGAGCGACTGTTCACTGAGGCGGAGTAAAGAATCTGACAGTTCAGGTTTGAAATTACACAGATAGAGCTGCTTCTTAGAGCTTGTGCTCAAAGTTCTATTTTGGAATGGTATTAACCATTTCACCTCCGGAGCAGTTCTAGTGGTGGGACAAACTGCTACTGTCATAATATAGCAAGACTTCATGTTGTTTGAAAACAAACGTTGCATCCATATGGTAAAAAAAAATAAAGGATAACTCACTAGTTATTACCAGTGAGTCATACCATCTCGAGGTTCTGGACACTGTAACCTCTTGAGGTTCCTACGTGTCCAGAACCTCTCGATGGTATTACTCACTGGTAATACCCAGTGAGCTATCCATTATTCACTATATTATGGTGTTTTGTTTCACTCTCGCTTCAATTCCATAGAGCGCTCCCTTTGAAATCACGATCGGAAAAGACAGCTCTTGAGACACACGGTGGCAGCATGAGTCCGGTGGTAGGTAGTTGAGGACATAGCAGGGAACCAACTGACAGTAAAATTAAAACTTACTTGAGTCACTGACTGGTTCCTGTACTTGTTATCTTGCTTCCTCCTGGTGGTTTGGATCATGGGTTGAGGGGGGAAGAGCGGAGGAGAGATACAGAGCATGAGACAGTGATGAAGCCCTGTTATGCTACAGGCTCCAGTGGCAGTGGTAAGGGACTGTGTGTGTGTGTGGGGAGACTGAGCATGGGGTAGAAAGAATCACAGCCACTCAAAAATCACAGAACAAAACCAAACTAAAAGCATTACTATCTTCAGTGACTTTCTTTGGCATTGACTCCTTGCACCAGTAATTATAAAAAATAAAACAGACGATGGTGAGTTATGAAGTTTTACACACCCTCAGTGTGTAATGATCTAATAAACCTCTCGAGGATTATGGGTCACCACACACAGAGTGTGTGTAAAAAAACTTCATAACACACAGTCACCTGTGCATTATTCTTTGTATAATTGCTGGTGACCCTATTTATCAACCTGATTACAAGTACTGTCAAATGCTGTAATAACCCGAAATCCGGTTATTACGTGTTTTGCTTTAAGTGTCCTCTCAGTTCCAGGACACTTTCTGTCACTCAATGCCAACATGCCCCCTCATTGGCTCTCAATCTGTGCATGGGCAGGTCGATCATCCCAACCGACATGGCAGTTCCGTTTCTTGCTATTGAAGACTCACGCTGATCAGCTGCCTTGTCTCCTCACAAGTAAAGTATTCAATTTTGTTAATATTTATCTGGTTGATCTTGCCTTCACAACAACAGAAAAAAAAATATCTCATTGATCCTCTTGTAGTCATGCTTTGGCAGTCAGTCAGTCAGATCGGGAACCGACTGTGGCTGACTGCTCTTGTGGTGCCACAGTAAAACATACCAGTAATTATAAAAAATAAAGTCTAGGCATGTGTGCGTTCATGATGTTTTTTACATACCTAAGGGGAGTGATGAGCCATAAACCTCGAGACCCCCATTAATGCACGGAGCCGATCTGTGTTTCAAACACAGTCAGAACCAGTGTTTTGCGTCACTCATTGGTACTGCGCCACCTGATTGGCTTTTAGTCTGTGTGTGGACGGGCTAAACACCGCAAAAAATATGGCAGCTCCATTTCCGAGGACCCGCACTTACAGTTTGCCTCTCACCCTCCTCACAGGTAAGTTATTCATTTTTTTGACTATTTATCTGGTTGATCCTGCCTTTACAACAATAATGTCTATCTGGTTGATCCTGCTGTTGTTATGCTTCGGCCACAGCTTCGGGGAAACAGCACTCTGATCGGGAACGGACCGTGATGACTGACTACTCTCACAGTCACTTACTGCGGTCCCCGGGGCGCTTCCACAGTGCAACTTAAAAAAAACAAAAGAAAAGGAAAAAAGAAAATAATGTCTGTACTGGAGAGAGACAGACCGACAGAGCTGGCTGGTGTGTGTGTGAGCATGCATGTGTCTGTGTGTGCATCTGTGTCTCTGACAGCAGTACTCCACTAACTTTGGCATCACTCAAGTGTTCAAGGTAAAAAACTACCCTGCACCAGTAATTATAAAAAATAAAGGCTATTCAACTGTGTTGTTCCGAATTTTTTTTTTTTTTTTTAACACACCCTCAGTGTGTGATGACCTCATGAACCTCTCGAGCTTTGCTCTGGAGGTTTATGGGTCATCACACACCTCAGATGTAGAAAAAATCTCTCACACACACACACTTGCATATCCATTATTCTCTATTTATAAAATGGCAAGAAAAAAATCTAGAAATTTCATTGGCCAAGAGACATCACCTGACCGTATATTAAATCTCTACAAATGCAAGGTCAAGTGCAGAATCTCATCTTCCTCCCCCAAAAACAACTTACTTAAAGGACAACGGCACTGAATCTGCAAATTACTTTTCCCAGTAGAAGCTTTTTTAAATACTGGTTCTAACACTGTTATTGCTGTAGCTATCCTGGCTTTTTAGCCATCCTAGTGGGTGTTTCTGATTTACAGGCTACTGCTCTTCTATTGTTGGCACAATGCATTCATGTTCTATTACAGAACTATGTGGTTGAGAGGGACATAAATTACATCATACAGTTCTAAAATGGCACTTAACACCAGAGTGTAAAGCAGAAACACCCACTGAGGTTATTAAAAGGCCTGTATTGATGGAACAATAACAGAAATGCAACCGGCACTTAAAACACAACTTCTGTCAGCAAAAAATGACTTACAGGTTCAGCACAGTTCTCCTTTAAACATATCTCTCCATTCAAATAAAAAAACATCTACCAGCTGCAATGCTGAAATTCGTATACTTTACTGTGCTGTTATTAAAACTGCTTACACTCTATATAAATTAAATAAAAATTACTGTCACACTCATATCAGATTATACAGTATATCCCACAACTTAATTAAAAAACATGCCCTCTCTACTGCTCAAACTAAATTCTGTGGGCTCTGCACGGAAAGAAGAGGTTACTCAGCTGTAACCATAGTTCTAGGAGTGGTATATGATTCTCATCCACACTCTGCCAGTTCCATCAGAACAATGTTATAGGCCGGACATCTTTAAGCTAAGCTCCTCGTACCACCTGGGTGGCATATTCCCCAACTCCGCCCCATGATGTCAAATATTACACATTGGAAGCAGGATCCATGTGCCACTTGCTAGGGGAGATCAGGTGGGTTGTGTGTATGTGAATCGTATACCACTCCTAGAAAGTACAGTTATGTAAAATCTTACCATAACAGTAGATCTTCGAGGAGTGTCTCTTGCAGTAGGTAATACACTTGGGTCATCGCCAGAGGTCACTGTGGCGCATGGCAACTCTTCTAGCAGTCTTTTCCCGTGGCCGCCCACACATGACATCAGCTTCCTGTTTCCTATACAAGTGTGGGCAGTCCCTGGTATCCTCAGTTTCTCCCACCGGATTTAGCTTGCTAAGCGAGGACTGAAGGGAAGCCAAGGTACCATTGGTATCCCAACCCATAAGTCACTGGACCAGAATTTGTTCTCTTATAGAAGGAGAGGGATGGAGGGTGGGAATGCACCTACTGCAAGAAACACTCCTCAAAGATCAACTGCTACAGTAAGATTTTACATAACTGTACTACCTTCCACGGAGTGGTCTCTTGCAGTAGGTAATACACTTGGGATGAATCCCAAGCAGTAAACCCAGAAAGGGTGGTCATTATGACAGGAGACCTTGTAAGACAGCTCGGCCAAAGGCCATCCTATGGCGTGAAGCAATATGTAAGTTGTAATGCTTCGTGAAAGTGTGAATTGTGGACTCTGTAGCTGCATTGCAGATATCCATGATCAAGGCCCCTTTAAAGCAGGCCACAGGAGTGGCCATAGCTTCGGTAGAATGGGCTTGGATAGGTCCATGTAATGGCTTGTTGTATTTTAAATAACAAAATGTTATACAATGTGCTAGCCAATTGGAGAGAGTCCGTTTAGTGACTGGGAGACCTTCCCTGCCTGAGGAGAAGGTGACAAAGAGTTGAGAAGTTTTTCTAATCATTTTAGTTCGAGCAGTGTAGTATTGTAATATACAGTGGACATCTAATGTATGTAGGAGGTGTTCACCTCGATTGGAGTGTTCAGGATAATAAACTGGTAACTCCAAGGACTGGTTTAAGGTGTGTTCAGACACTACCTTAGGTAAGAAGGAAGGGTTGGTATGAAGTGCCACCCTATCTTTGTGAAAAATCAAGTAAGGTTCTCTACACATGAGGGCATGGAGCTCGGAAATGCGTCGAGATGAAGTGACAGCCACTAAGAATAGTGCTTTTCATGAAAGAAAACAGAGGTCACAAGTGACTGCCGGTTCAAAGGGCTCAAGAGTTAATTTCTCTATTAGGAAATTGAAATCCCACGGAGGAGTGGGTCTTCTGATAAGTGGCTTAATATGTAACATTCCTCTTAGAAACATTTTGGCTAGATGATGTTGATACAGTAATCTACCATCCAGAGGTTCATGGAAGGCCAAAATGGAGGCCAAATGGACTTTGATGGAGGAATAGCTTAATCCTGTCTCGGCAATCTTAGCTAGGTAATCCAAGACTTTCGTCAATGGACAGGAGTAGGGATCCAGTGATCGGGAAGCAGCCCATATGGAAAAATGTTTCCATTTGGCATTATATGTTTCCCTGGTTGCTGGTTTACATGATGCCAGCAATATACTGGCAACAGAAGAGGACACTTGTAGACGTGCTATGAAAGCGTCCACAGGAGCCAAGCATGAAGGTGTAGCGCCTTCAGGTTGGGATGTAGAAGGGTCCCCTGATTCTGAGTCAAGAGATCTGGTCTGATTAGCAATGGAACAGGTTCCTCTACCGAGAGCTGCTGGAGTAGGGGAAACCACACCTGCCAAGGCCACAGAGGAGCTATGAGAATCATGGTGGCAGGTTCAAGTTGCAGTTTCAGTAGAGTCCGTTGCAGGAGTGGGATGGGGGGGAAGCATAAAAGAAGAGCCCTGTCCACGTTTGGGACAGGGCATCTACAGACGATCCATTTTTACTCAGGGTAATGGAATAGTATCTGGGGAGACAGTGGTTGACCGGGGAGGCAAATCGGTCCAGTTGTGGGGTTCCCCACAGATGAAAGATTTTCTGGAGCACTTCATAATGAAGTGTCCATTCATGTGTGGATGACTGGAGACTAAGAAAGTCATCCAGAAGGTTGTAACATCCTGTTAGATGGACGTCTGTTAGTGTGAGGTATTGCCGAATGGCTTCCTGCCAGACTGCAATTGTCTCCCTGCATAGAGTACAGGATTTCGTACCTCCTTGTTTGTTGAGGTAGAATACTACTGCGGTGTTGTCTGACTGAATCAGCAACTGTCCTGGAGACAGGTGAGGTTGAAAAGCCTGGAGGGCTAAGCGAACCTCCCTCAGTTCTAGGAGACTGATGTGAGAATGAGGGATGGAAGTGGTCCACTTGCCTTGTGTCTTGTAAGGACCCAGGTGCGCACCCCACCCTTCCAGGGATGCATCAGTGGTCAACGTCTGCAAGGGCAGGGGGGACTGGAAGGGCACGCCTTGACACAGGTTGGTTCGGAGTGTCCACCAGACCAGGGCAGACCGCAACGAAGGAGTGACTCTGATTTTGTCTTCAAAATTTCCTGTCCTTTGAGACCACTGGTTCTGGAGACCCCAATGGAATGGTCTCATCCGAAGATGGGCAAAAGCCACCACAGAGATGGCAGCAGCCATGTGATCTAGGAGGCACAGCATGCGTCTGGCTGTGACAACTTTCGGGGCTTGTATCTGCAACACCAGAGGTAGAAGCTTGTATTGTCTGTCGGCCGAGAGGTAAGCTCTGGCGGACACAGTATTGAGGACTGCTCCTATATATTGTAGCGATTGTGTAGGGGTCGGATTGGACTTCAGCCAATTGACTGTAATCCCTAGAGCTTGGAACAGAGTTAAGGTTGCCTCTAGGGAAGACAGCAGGGCCATTTTGGACTCTGCTTTTATGAGCCAATCGTCCAGGTAGGGGAAGACAAGGTGCCCGTCTCTTCGTAGGGCTGCTGCTACTACCACTAGGCATTTGGTGAACACTCGTGGAGCCGAGGAGAGGCCAAATGGGAGTGCCTGAAATTGGTAGTGCTGATCCAACAGGTGAAAACGAAGGAACCTGTGGTGGACAGGATGGATAGCGATATGAAGGTAGGCATTCTTCATATCCAGGGCACGTAGCCAATCTCATTGTTTTAGTATTGGCATGACAGAGTTTAGGGTGATCATGCAGAACCTTTTGTACTGAATGTACAGATTCAGTTGTCTGAGGTCCAGTATTGGTCTAAGATCTCCAGTTCGTTTAGGTACCAGGAAGAAGTGGGAGTAGAACCCCTTCTGGTGTACTGTAGGGGTGACTGGGTATACAGTACGGCCTTCTTTGTTAGAAGAGCCTATAATTCCTCCTGGAGAATAAGAATATGGTCGGGTGAGTAATGGACTGAGCAAGGCAGATGAAAAGGAGGTATGGACAGGAATTCCAGAGTGTGACCTGTCTGAATTATTTGGAGCACCCACTTGTCCGTAGTGATTGTTTTCCAGGCCTCCAAATGGAGGGCAAAATGACCGCCCACAGCTTCCGAGGTTTGGTCGAGGAAGTGTGGACAGAGCTCCAGTAGGTCACTGGGAGGCAGGCTGACCCGCCCCACCTGGAGGATGTGAGTGGGAGCCCTTGGCAACAGAGGCGGATGCTCTGGTAGGTTAGGAACAACCTCTAAAACCGCCTCTATTAGAGCCTCTGTATTTTGAACCTTTTTTGGTATAAAAAGAGGATTGGGAACAATATCATGGCTGTGAAGTACGGTACATGCCATGGACTGTGTGTAGAGTTCTACCCGAAGCTTGGAGATCATCAATCAATGTTTGGGTATCTGGCCTGAATAGTTTGGACCCATTAAAGGGGACATTAACTACTCTCTGTTGTACATCAAGTTTGAACCCAGAGACGCGAGGCCAAGCATGGTGACGCAAGGTAATGCCTGTTGCTGATATACGGACCAAAGTATCAACTGCATCACAGCCCGACTGGAGTAGGTGATGGGAAATGGAGTTGCCAGTGGTTATTGTAGCCAGTAACTGTTCCCTTTCTTGTGAAGGAGGGAGTTTATTGACTAATTCAATGGCAGATGACTACAGTGTACGCTGGCATTTGATCATGTGTCCCACATAATTTAGGATTCTGAGATTCATGGTACTGGATTGAAATACCTTTTTTCCCATAAAAACTATCCTATGGGATTCTTTATCCGGAGGTAAGGAACTCATGTGCTTTTGTCGTTTAGTACTATCATGAATGGCAGCAATCACCACTGAATCCGCTTCCAGAATAGTGGATAGAAAAGGGTGATCCAGAGGAGCCTGGTATATGCGATCCGCCTTACGGGGAACAGCTGTGACAGAAGAACGCTGCTGCCAGGCTGTAAGCATAGCATTTTGGTAGGTCTGGATTAGTGGAGGTACCACTAAGACCGGCTCCTCGGGTAACTCCAAGTAGTCTGCCATATCCTTATGTTGCTTGTCACGTTTGGTAGTGGAGAATCCCATGACTTTTTGAATTTGGACCATCATTTCATGGAAAGAAGGGTCACTGGAGGAGAGGCAGCCATACATCTGGGCAAGTCCTCTTCTAATGAGGAGAGGTCCGATAAAGGAGTGTGGGGCTGGAAATCCAGCTCCTGGAATTCCTCGTCCTCTAGATGTCTGGCAAAATCTGATGGGCAGTCAGGTTTGTCTGACAAGTAATCCTCCATATAAGGGGGAGGTGACCAGGGTGGGAGAGGGTCCCTGTCACCATGAAATTGTTTAGGCGGAGGTGTGGATGAACGGGATGGATGGATGGCTCGGCTCTCCTGGATTGGAGGACTGAGTATGCTGCATAGCATGCAAGACCTGCCGTACTACAGTGGAAACATCCAGTTCTTTTTGAATGTTGGGGGGGGCTTCTGGGAAACCATAGGGAGGATGGAACAATTGGACACGTAGCCTGAGCAGGTCTTGCCCCTGGGTGATAAAGATCAGGGTCCCGATCCCCATCCACCTGGCTCTTATAGGTACCCAACTGTGAGGATGGAGGGGCAGTAAACATAGCAAAAGCAGTAGGTTTTCCCTGTGGAACGCGGCCCTTAGTCAACGGAGTCACTGAGGAAAGAGTGCTATGCTGTGAAAATGATGGTCCCATCGATGGGAGAGGAGCCCCCGCCACGAAGCGTCGACGGAACCCATAAAGGACTCATTGTAAACTGCCGTCAACACGCTAGAAAGCGCTGTTGATGAGAGGGTATTAACCCTCCGTCGATGAAGAGGCAGGCTGAGAAAGCGCCGTCAACAGTGGCTGTCGGCGAGCGCTTAGGCACGGAGTGTGAGGAAGGCTTCTCCTTCTCCTTTTTGTTTTGTCGATGATAATCAGTGGGGGTGGGACTCTCGGGATGAGCCCCCTGATTCTCCATGAGGGACAATTTCTGCTCCATTAAATGTTGTTTGATTTCAAGCAACCGTCGATGACGGGTTGCGTGGTTGAAGTCCTGACGACAAATGCAGGAACTGGTGTTGTGTGTGGGTCCCAGACACCTTACTCAAATAGTGTGGTTGTCGACGCGGTAGATTTTTCTACCGCGACGGCAGGAACGAAATAGCGCCGTTATGCTTGAAGATTCTTTGGACATTCATTTGGTTGCTCACATTTTCATCAATGACTGCTGTCTGAAGTCGCTCTAGCTGCTGCATGCGAGCTGAAGACAGTGGGAAAATGAACTGAGGATACCAGGGACAACCCACACTTATATAGGAAACAGGAAGCTGATGTCATGCGTGAGTGGCCCTGGAAAAGACTCTGACGATGACCCAAGTGTATTACCTACTGCAAGAGACCATTCTGTGGAAGATCTATGGTTACAGGTGAGTAACCTACTCTGGCAGACTCCTAGCAGTTCTTCAGGAGAAGGGGCAAGGCATGCACCCCCTACTTGATGAACAGAAATTGGAGGACTGAGGTCCCAAAACCTGCATCTCGGCATGACTCCTGGTCGATGCAGTAATGGGAAATAAAGATGAGTGCTGACTTACAGGTAGCAGCTCTACAGCTCTCATGTATGGGGATGGGAGAACAAGAGGGCATGACATGAGGCTGAAGGGAGGGAGTTTCAGGAGTAATACAAGAATGTTCTTCTTTACAGAGAGGGTGGTGGACTCGTGGAATATCCTACCCAAGGAGGTAGTGGGGGCCAAAATGGTAAGTGAGCTCAAGAATGCTTGGGACAGACATAAAAGCAGCATATGGAAAGGCAAAGGATTGGGGGGGGTAATAGCACCAGGGAGGTTCTTGAGCAGACTAGGACCTTGCAGTCCCCTTCTGCCATCACTGCCTATGTTTCTATCCCTGGAAACAGCCACTGAGCTCTACGGAAGGTTCCTTACCAGCCAACCTATAGCAGAGGTTGATGCAAGAAGTGATCCACCTTGCAACTGTCCAGTTTCTGCTGGTATGACAGACACGGATTCAGTGTAAGTGACAAATGGCTGGTAAGCCTGTCCCCGAACTCCAGTTGTGCACTCTACATAATAGGAGAGTGCCATCAGTAGGTCCGGGAACTGAGCCAGTGGTCGACCTCTGAAGATGGACTGGTGAAATTCACCAGCAAATTAACCACCTAGGCAACCCACCGGCGCAGTGGTGGCGCTACTGCTTGCAGCGCTGACGACTCGTGTTCGAGAGCCAGCATGGGACGTTAGAAGGTTGGCCGGGGGGGAGGGAGGTAGGATGAGCATCCCACAGACAGCTCTCCTCCTCTGGGGGGGGGTTGGTGGGTCATGCTCCTGGCATCTAGCGATACCCAGTGGAGGCTAGGTGTAGGGGGGGAAACCTCTCTGGCCATACTCAATGACACCCCCGGGCCTCTGCCTGAATGATGCCCCAGGCTGGGGTTTCTGCATGGCTCTCTGGCTCTCCCCTCTGTTCCACCCTAGGGGGGAGCTCTGCTGCAGGGGGCAAGCTGTGGACCTCCCCAGACCGGAGCTGGACTGATGGGGGATACTAGGTGCGAGGTCCAGGTGCAGAAATAGAGTGTTCTTCCCCACAGACTCAGGAGAGATAAACAGTATTGAAAAAAAAAAGTTAATCATCTGGTTAAGGTGAAACTCTGAAACCAGCTTTAAGAGGAACTTTGGGTTAGGACGAAGAACAACTCTGTCCCTGTGGAAGACCAGATAGGGAAGACACCACTGAGAGCACCTGGAGCTCTGCAATCCTTCTAGATAAGATAATGGCCTCCAGGAAGGCCATCTTCCACTACGAGTGTGACATCTCACACCTGTGAATTGGTTCAAAAAGTTTGCCCGTAAGCACTGCCAATACCAGCAGTAAGTCCCACGGTGGAGGTGGTTCATGCACCGGAGGGGACAAGTGGTCCAGGTATTTGAAAAGGGCCCGACCACCTTCTCCTGGGCCACTGTCAGCTTACCAGCCCATGCCCAGTAAGCAGAGATGGCTGCCAGCTCCACCTTGAGGGTTGTCGCCTGCAGTCCCACCTGGGAAAGGGACCAGAGGTACTCCAGGATGCTAGCCACAGGACAAGCAAGGGGATCCAGACCCTTGCTCTGACACCAAATGGAGAATTGCTTCCATTTGAAAGACTAGCATCTGCGAGTTGACTTTTTCCTGGAGGCCTCCACAATGTGAAGGGTATCCTCCAAAAGACCCAAGGCATGGAACTCTAGCTGCCCTGGAACCAGGCCATGAGGTTCAGGACTATCCCTTGAAGTCTGGGCAGAGAGGCACTAGGCAGTCTTCGCAGAGGCCCACTGCTGAGGCTAGGGAAATCCGGGTACCGGAACTGCAGTGGCCAGTCTGGCGCTACCAGGATCAACTGTGCCTTATCCCTCCGGACCATGACCACCACCCTGTGGATCAATGGGAAAGAAGGGAAGGTGTACAGAGCTTCACAAAGGCAGGCAAAAACAGCCTCAGTTTGGCGTTTTCCCAGGAGGCAAGCAGCTCCACCAAGGGTATACCGCACAGAAAGAACAGTTGGTTCACCACCTCCTGATGCAGGGACCAGTTGAGTGACGCCTCTACTACCAAGCTGAGAGCACGTGCCAGCTGACTGGACTCTCCCATGACATGGACTGCCCAAGCTGTGCATGAGGGACCAGGTGCGGAGGGCCTCCAAACAGAAGGGAAGGGAGTGAGTTCCTCTGCATGTTCAGGTATAACATGGCCGTGGTGTTGTCCATCTGGATCGGCACAACCTGACTCCTGACCAGTACAGTGAATGCCGTCAGAGCCAAGAGCTCTGCATGGAGCTCCAAAGAAAGTTTCAGAAATCTGTGTTTTAAAATCAGGTTCCCTATTAACTAGAGGGGTATGTCACAGGGTTGAATTCATGATTCTCCCTCTCCTGCTATTTCCCTGCCTTCACTTGCTGTTTCTTGCTTTTCTATCTTTTCTTCCTCCTTGCTTATCTACAGTTATAAAAATATATGTGAATCTGTATGTGAAACTGGGATCCCTTGGGTTGAAAATGTATACAGTTGTATTGTTAAAATGATTGTAGAAAGCTATTTGGAACTCAGGGGGTTAACCTTGAGACACAACATAAGCTCACTGGCAGAGTTGTCAACAGGAGGTTAGTTCTGAAGCACCATGTTCTATTTTGTTGCACCTGCAAAGAAACTGAAAAAATGCTGATACATTTTGTGAGAAACAGGATATTCATGAATGAGGTCGGAGTTCAAACATTAATTGCCATGCAATTTACTTATTATAACAAACTCTGGCCAGAGCCGATAGGGCTGCAGCTCAGGAATTTGTGGTAAAATATTGTAAATTAACAAAGTTACAAGCATGCATTTTCAAAATGTAACATAGGCTAATAAACGTGTTGGTTTATAATATTCTTACACCAAATTTTCAACATAGCCTTGATATGACCATGCCTCATCAAGATGGGCAGACAAAATGTTCAACTCCTGGCTTAAAGGTGTTTTTGCACAGGGACTGCGAAATCAACTTTCGGGACACAAAAACACATTTCGGGCAGGAGTTGAAAAATGACAGCTGTCACATTCACGAGGTGCTGTAAAGAAATGGCTATGTTGAAAATTTGGGGTAAACATATAGAATATTACTGAACTTACGAGCCTTCATTCGCAAAAATCAATGTAAACTCATCATTTTTTTTGGTTTTTAATGTTTGTACACCAAATTTCCAACATAGCCTTCTTATGACCCACACCTCATTAACAAGGGCAGAGAAAATGTTCAATTCCTGGCCAAAAGGTGATTTCATGCAGGGGCCGCAAAGCTACCTTTCAGGATGTAAAAAAAAAAAAAAAGACATTTTGGCCAGGATTTGAAAAATGACAGCTACCACAGTCATGAGGTGCTGTAAAGATATGGCTATGTTGTAAGTTTGGGGTAAAAATATTGAAAATTACCAAAGTTACAAGCCTGTGTACGCAAAATTCTATGTGGGCTCATAACTTGGTTGTTTTTTTAATATTTTTACACCAAACTTTCAATATAGCTTTCTTATAACCCCACCTAATGAACAAAGGCAGAGAAAATTTTCAACTGGTGCCCAAAAGGTGATTTCACGCAGGGATACTGTAAATCACCTTTCAGGATGTACAAAAACCTTTGGACAGGATTTGAAAAATGACAGCTACCACAGTCATGAGGTGCTGTAAAGATATGGCTATGTTGTAAATCTGGGGTAAAAATATTAAAAAGTACCAAAGTTATGAGCCTGTGTTTGCAAAATTCAACACAGGCGCATAACTTTGTTTTTCAATATTTTTACACTACATTTTCAACATCGCCTTTTTATGACCCCACCGCATAAACAGGGGCATAGAAAATTTTCAACTCCTGCCCAAAAGGTGATTTCACACCGGGACCGCAAAATCACCTTTCAGGACAGATCTGCCTAATGACAATGCCATTGTTCATAAGGTGGGGTCCCAAAGAAGGCATGTTGAAAATGTGGGCCAAAAATATGTAAAAATGCCCAAGTTATGGCACTAAGTTCAAAACCCCATTGAAATACACTGAACTGCATACCTGTGTCTTCAGTTCGTGGTCTGGCTTTGAAGAATGAAGTGTCTGTGGTCCAGAGAGGATTACGGCGGGGTGGATGCTCAATGGGAGGGTCGGAACGGCGGTAAGGAATGGTTGCAAAGACATCATAGTCTGCTTTTTTTTACAGGTGAAAAAAAAAAAAAAAAGACTGACTTATCCCCGATCGTGATACTGGGGAATTGGGCACCCCAGTGTCACAGTTATGTGGGGAAGACATTGCTGAACCATTGTTTTTAACAGGTGAAAAACAACAACAAAAGACTAATGATCCCGATCGTGACACTAGGACTGGGCACCCCATCAGAAAAAGACATATGATCCCCTGATCGCGACACTGGGGCATCAGGCACCCCAGTGCCATTTGTATGTTTCTGGAGGGGGTGATGAGGGAGGGTTGGGTGGGGGCATTTCAGTGCCAGCAGTCACGGGCGAACATGGCCCACTCTGCCGTGACCAAGATGCTACTGAGCATGCGCGACTGCCAGCACATGCGCAGTACAATGCAGCAGCCAGCTTGGACATGACAGCATGTGCCGTGTTCCACTGCGACCGCCGGCACTGTGAAATAGTGCAGTGCTGCGGTCGGTAGGGACAACATGGGCAGACTGCTTCACAGATGCGGAGGAGACTGTGACGTAATCCAACATGTTGTTTGTTTGGAAGGAATGCGGAGTCCTTTTTCTAAATGACTGTAAAAGGTCTGCAGGGCTCTGCCCACTGCAGCCCTAAAAAGAGAGTAGCAATCTTTTGTTAGAGGGAGGGATCGAGATACCCTCAGATGAAGGACTTTGTTTTCTCTGTTTGCATTGCCTTTATAAATAGTTACGCTGAACAATTTTTTTATTTTACTGTTATTGATAATAATAAAATGCTACTTATGAATTTTATAACTGTTCCTAGTTTCCCTATGCGTCCTGGCCTGTACCTCAACGACAGGTCAAATCTTCGACCTCGTCTGACACCTGGTTGACAGGCTTGAGAAAAATCTCGGCAGGCTGCTCAACTGGAGTCAAAGTCAATTGGCATGACAGGGGAAACAAACAGCCCTCAACTTGCCCCCCAGCTGAGGGGCGCTTGACAGCTGCTTGAGCGGTTGGGGGAGCCAAGGGACCGGGAGGACCTCGATCAGTCCCGATCCCATGACTGGAGCTGGCAGCACTTGCTTTTCATGCCATGGTGGCAGGCCTCTCCCCGAGGTCTGGAGGATCAAACACATCTCACAAAACTCCCCCGTGGAAGACCCTCCAATGTTGGCTGCAGGGAACAGCACCAAGACCAAGGATATGCCCACTGCGACTGCCGATGCTTCCACCTCAAGGGCTTCAAGCTGTTCAGCTGACCCAGCTGCATCCCAGGCATTTTTGCAGCCCTTAGGGTGATCCTTCTGATCCCTCTCTGAAGGTCATGCCCAGTAAGAGTCGAAGTTCCTGTCCTCAAGGGACTCAGGAAGCATAGATATGCAAAGGTGCTCACCCGGCCGGGTCGTGTTGCCCACCCAAGCAGTACATGCATGTGTCATGCGGATGGGTAACCAACATCCTCTGCCAGTATTAAACACAAAATTTAAATCCTGGTTTCTTGTGTTCCATTTTTGGTCCATAGATGGAGTCAAGAGAACTGCAAAACAAATCAAGAGAGAAATCAAAAACTTTGACAATAAAGTTTGTCAATGGTGTAGATAACCTAAGCGGGGGATGCAAAGGAGGTGACTTCCAGCAGAAAGAAAGATCTGACATCATGGGGCAAAGTCTGAGGCTATCCCGCCTGGGTGGTGGAAGCAGCTTAGCCTAAAGATCTCTGGCTAACAGCATCAATGGAGCTGCAGAGTGTGGATAAATGAACAACATCCACACCCCAAGAAGAACTGTTTTTACTTGCTCCCCCACCAAACAGCATACAGAAAAGCTGCTGTCAGAGCCATACTGCCTTCTCATTAAACCTCACCTTGACGTGTCCAGGTTTGTACCTGTTGAGCTCTCCGGTCGCAGTTGTTTTTTTTTGGTGGGGGTGGAATCACTGAAGACTGACCAGTGCCAATGAAAAACTACCCCCACCAAAAAAAGTCTCAGATTATTTTGCCCCACTAGCCTGATTCGCATGTGAGTAGGCAATTACTTGTATTCAAATCTAAACAACCTTTGCGGGGGGGAGGGGGACTTCACTTGTAAAGCTGTGACACAGTCATGAACCACTTGCTCTTTCTCTACAGGTTTCACTTCTGCACTCTGTGGAGAATCAGGTAGTTCAAGGCGGAGTGTAGAGGGAGACTTCTTCATTCACTGAGAGACTTCCTCACTCTCCAGTGGATCAGGGCAAGGTGGAGAGGGGAAGTCGTTACTGTTTAGAGGCTTGAGGCAGAACAAGGCGGAAAGGTAAATGGAAGTCTTCAGCCTCCAGAGGATCTGGGTGGGCTTGGGCTGAATCAGAATGGGAAGGTTTTCACTCTGCAGCAGGGCTGTCCAGCACAACAGAAACAGTTCAGCAACATGAATGCTGGCATCCTAATTAAATAAAAGCAGCCCACAGCACAAAAAAAATGTTCCTGATCACGATCACTATCCAGCAGAAAGAAAAAGCTCTCCCTAGTCACTGTCTACCTACTTAAATAGTGCCATCTGCTGGACAATTAAAACTGTGCCATTTGCTGGACAATTAAAAAAGGACTATTTTATTACTTTAGCCAAGTGTCAAATAAAAAAAAAACTAAACCGTACTATACAACTCCCATAAATTTTATTTTACGAACATAATTTCTAAGCAATTCTTCCATATATTTTTATAAAGAGCCATTTTGTAAGTGTGATGAGCCACTCCAGGGTGTGCATTAAAGAGTTATAATAACTGGTTAGTGACAATTATAACTGTGGGCAGAAGCTGTCAAACTCCATTATACATGGGTGATTATGCACAGCTGTGTATAACGAGTTTGATTATACACATACATGTGTATAATCACCCGTGTATAACAGAGTCTGATTAAGTACCTTTTGCAAAACATTTTAAAATCATTCTCATGCTAGTGCTACTGGCTTCTCGTGCTGTCAACTTGATTGTGTTAACCTCACTGAAACCGCTTAACGGGAATCTAACTTACATGCGGCTGATGAGAGACACATTTCTCACAGAAACAAACAAGCATTTGTCAATGCTGAATGTTTGCTTGCTGGTATTAGCATTGGAAGTGCAAGAGTTAGACAGATGCAGAATAGGAATGGCAGTCAAGTATTGAACTTCATGTGAACCCCACCTCCATCCTGCAGAGACGGACAGGCATTGGGGTATGCCTTTGGTCGTCGCGCATAACGATCACGCCATTTCACCTCACCCTATTCTGCAGACACCGACAAGTGTTGAGGTGTGCCTTGGACTGTTCGGCTTTACAGTCACCCCATTCTATAAGGACATACGCTGAAATGAGTGCAGCATAGGAGAATGGGGTGAACTCTGGGGCCGAAGAGTCCAAGGCACACCTCGATGCCTGTCACTGGCTGCAGGATGGGGATGGAATGGCATTAGCATCACAGCCAGCAATCCAAAGGCACACCCCTGACGCCTGTCAGTCTGTACAGGGTGGGATGTTATGGTTAGAAACCATAACACCCCCGGCATTTGTTGATATTTACACTAACAAATTTCAACATGGCCTTTTTGTGCCCCCCACCTTATGAAAGCATTTGGTACATCTGCTCATGAACAGTGGTACTGCGATTTTGTTAATCTGTCTCGAATGTTGATTTGCTACAGCGACCGCGCCATTCTGCGCCATGTGTGTGAAAACACACTTTGGGCAGGATGTCAAAAATGACAGCTATCCTGTTCATAAGGAGGTGTGAGAAAATGCCAGTGCTGAAAATCTGGCGTGAAAATATTAAAAAGTCTCGAAGTGGAAACTGCACAACGCAAGCTCGTAATACAGTCATTTGGTGAAATGTTCTCAGCAAATTTTTAACATAGGCATTTTGGGACCTCTACTCACGAACAGTGTCCCTGTGATTTTGTTAATCTGCCCCAAATGCTGATTTCCCACAGCGACCGCATCATTGTGCACCACATGTGTGAAACCACATTTCGGGCAGGATGTGAAAAATTACAGCTGTACTGTTCATAAGGAGGTGTGAAAAAAGGGCAATGCTGGAAATCTGGAGTGAAAATATTACAAATTATCGGAGTTACGAGTGTGTGTGGAAACTGCACAACGCACGCTCGTAATACAGTCATTTTGTGAAATGTTCTCACCAAATTTTTAACATAGGCATTTTGGGACCTCTGCTCATTGTGACAGTGACAGTGGCAGTGTCTCAGTAGGAAGCACACTCACCTCTGAGGCTGGGAGATCAGAGGGCTGTGGGTTCAGTTCCCACATCTGGCACATGGGTTAATATCCCAGTACTGACACTGTAGTGCAGCATGAGAGGGGTGCTGTCTTTCGGATGAGATGTTAAACTGAGGTCCCATCTGCCTGGATTGGTGCTAGTTCAGGTGGATGTTAAACATCCCATGGCACTTATCGAAAAGAGTAGGCTTAAATTCCCTGGTGTCCTGGCCAAATTTCCCTCATTTACTAAAAATACCATCAACAACTTAATCTGGTTCAAGGTCAGTTGGCATTCATCTGTATCCCCCTCCTCCAGGTCATGCCGGAAAATAGGGAGGATTTGTCTAGTGCACTTACCTGGTCAACAAAAACTAAATAAATAAATAAAAATAAATGAACACTGTCACTATGATTTTTGTAATCTGTTCCAAACACTGATTTCCCACAGCGACCGTGACATTGTGCACCAGATGTGCAAACCCACATTTCTGGGCAGGATGTGAAAAATGACAGCTGTACTGTTCATAAGGAGGTGTGAAAAAATGCCAATGTTGAAAATCTGGAGTGAAAATATTACAGATTTGTGAAGTTACGAGGGTGCGTGGAAACTGCGCAACGCATACTCATAACACAGTCATTTTATGGACTTTTGTCACCAAATTTTCAACATAGGCATTTAGGACCTCTGCTCATTAACAGTGTCACTGTGATTTTCTTAATGTGTCCCGAACACTGATTTCCCACAGCAACTGTGCTATTCTGTGCCGGCAATGCGAAAACACATTTCAGCCAGGATGTGAAAAAGGGCAGCTGTACTGTTCATAAGGAGGTGTCAAAAAATGCCAATATTGAAAATGTGGAGTGAAAATATTACAAATTCGCAAAGTTACGAGTGTGCATTGAAACTATGCAATGCACGCTCGTAACACAGTCATTTTTAGGAATTTTTCCACCAAATTTGCAAGCTAGGCTTTGGGAGCCCACCTCATGAACACTGACACTGTCATTTTGTTAATCAGTCCCAAAAGGTGATTCCGCACAGTGACCGCGAAATCACCTTTTGGGACCAAATAACGAAATGACAGTGACCGAATTCACGAGGTGGGGTCCCAAGAACCCCATGTTGAAAATTTGGAGCAAAAAGTCACAAAAATGACCGAGATATCCACCTAAGTTGAAAACCCCCCATATATGCCGTTATACAGTTTACCGGCATTTCTTCAGTTCGCGGTCGGCTTTGAAGAGTGCAGACGTGTTCTCAGTCCACCGAAGATCGTCATGCCGGGCTCCGGAGGTACGTATTGGGTGAAGGGGGGTGGGCGTGGGGATGCAGGGTGAACAGAGGGTGGGTGCGGGCTGGGGGAGGGGACACGATGGCGAGGGACCGTTTCCTTTGTTCCAGGTAAAAAATTAAAAAAATTCACCGCAGACTGTTTTCCGTTCTTTTTTTTACAGGTTTTGGCCACACTGGGGTGGGCTCCATTGTGGCACATTTGTTTTGGGAATAGAGTTAGCCACACTGGGGTGGGCTCCCAGTGTGGCACACAATCTGGTGGGGCAAATGCCAGGAAATTTGGGGTTTAATATGCTGACAGGGATTGGGCACCCCCGTCGGCAAGCATGTCTGTGTTTGGGGGCATGATGCCGAGCAGGATTGGGCACCCCCTTGGCAGACCACAGCAATAAAGGGGGCACATATGCCAACAGAGGGATTGGGCACCCCCAAAGTCGGCTTCCTAGGGACTGTGAGCGAGTGGCAGGCAGCGAACTGCCACCCACCATGTTTACTGAAATGTTACACCAGGCAAGGCACGCCCTGCAATGGCGGGTTGCTCCCTCATTGCAGCGGCCAATTCGTTTCAACTTGGTGGCACGCTTGCTGAACTAGTGTCAGCAGCAGCATGCCACCGCATTGGGGAAACACGGCCAAGCCTCAGAATACAGTGGGGACTTTGGCCGCCACAGTGCCCACTTCCAAAACCCCTCTTCTCTCCTAAGCTGTCACATAATGTTTCTTGAGCATGTGCGCAAGCAAACATAAAAATAACCAGTAGTCTACTAAAGTCTGTCTACCTGCCTAAAAAATGGTACATTCATCAATCACCATTTCAGCAACTTGGTGACCTAGAAAGAAAAAAATCCATACAGCAGCAAGAAAAAAGAAACACTCTAAGAAAAACCAAGACCGATGTTAGGCTGTTCAAGAAGCACCTGTCCAACAAAAAAATTAAAGGAACCAGACCAGTTATTATAAAAAATAAAACATGGGGAAGTGTATGTCAACTTGAATTTTATGCACACCCTTGGTGTGCGATGCCTTGATAAACATGAGGCATTGCATACATCAGGTGTGCATAAAATCCTCATCATACAGACTTCCCCATGCATTATTCTATATTTAATGCATTTCCCAGAGGTGTAAGGACACTTGGCCTTCAGCCCCATGCCTTAGCTCACCCCTGGGACGTGCATTAAAATCCTTTAATGCACACCCTGTTGTGGCTAATTACTTACTTATGGTGCAGGTTTCAGCCTGTGTGGCAGAGAGAAGAATGTTGATGATGGGTTGTATTAGGTTCTTAGATCTGTCCCAGTAACAGCAACATATGACCTATCTGTTAATACGGACACAAAAGTATCGCTTGATACTAGAAGAGAGCTGCCTTGCTCATCCTTTGGCTGGGAGGGTTTGGTCTCCTACGGATGCAAGAGGCAATGCTTTAAGTGTCAAGAAATGAATTTACATCCCTGTTAGTTGAACTAATTTATTTTAATTTTACAAAAATTACAACTAAATATATTTTTTTTTTGCTATCACTTTATATGCCAGTTGCTCCGGCCCTATCTCTGGAAGGAGCCCCCAGTCCTGTCCCCCAACACCCACCAGCCAACACCGACCAGTACCCACAGGGCTTCCCCACCCTGGCGGGACACGAGGGACACCCCAAACCCCGCCGAAGACCAGATCCAGTGTGGCCAGCACTGTGGCTATTTGGGGGTTGGACATGCGAGGTGCCCTCCGTCAACCGCCAGAGCAATCTTTTTCTTCCTCCAGTGTAATCCACTAAGAGGCAGAGCATGCAAGGATGCCAGCGGCGGCAGCGCACTCACTCCCATGTGTGCTCCGCCAGGCATCTGCCCCGTCTCTGCCCCACGTCAGCGTACTGCCCCCAGCCTCTGCTAGGGGCCAGGTGTTTGCCAACAACTGAAATCCCCCCTCCCCGGAGAAGGAGAGTAGTCCCTGGGACACTTGATCCTTCTCCTCCCCTGCCGACCCCCGACAGCCCGCACTTGTTCCCGAACACGGGTCACCGTCATGGCGTGAGGTGTGGCATCCAGCACCTCAAACCTCAGCACCACCAGGATGAAAAATGAAAAAATTACTCACCGTAGTAATCTTCATTCTTCCAAGGGGTCCTTTAGCTTTAGTAACAATTAGCTGGCTAGGTGCAACTGCCCTAGAGGTGTGGCTTTAAGATAATGAGCTTTGGGAAATAGTCAATCAGAAAAGAGTAGGGGAGTGTGCTGAGGGGGAGCAGCCTGAAGGGCTTCAGAATTTTTTCAAAGGTAAATGGGCACATGCCCCAAAAAGTGAACCAACAGGATTCAAAAAACATGCAAATGCCAGCCCGGTGGTGCCGAGGGTTGAGACGCTGGATGCCACACCTCACGCTATGCCAGTGACCTGGGTTCGGGAACGCGCCCGGGTCACTGAGGGTCGAGAGATGGGATTGAGCATCCAGAGGACTGCTCTTCTATCCCTGGGGAGGGATTGGGGCTTCCACTGCTCTACAGTGGCCTCCGATGGAGACTGGGGGCACTGCGAGGAGTGGTGTACTTGGGGCCGGAGTGAGGCAGACATTGTCACATTGTGCCTCCAACGTCACTGCACATCCACACTTCAGGGAGCGCAAAATAGGAGGAAAAATGGAGTGGGTGACCGAGTAGCTTGATAGCTACACTTAACTCCACTTTGAGGGACTTGTCGTGGAATCGCACTGCGGGCTTGGTCCCGGACCGCCGTGGGGGTATGGGGGGATCCCCTCCGTGGGTACAGTGGTAGCACCAGTCCGGTATGTAAGTGAGCCTGTGGGCTGCCCAGGGCACTGGAAGGCGGTGGCTGGATATTAGCAGGTCATGCTGCACAGGAGGATTAATAAATTAGTGATAAAGAACAAAAAAGCATGCAAATGTCCAAAACTACAAAAACAGATATCAACAACCTCAGTAAAAAAACATTTAAATGCAGAGACAAATTCAGTAATAAAACTGAGAACACAGCCCTTTTCCTAAAAGGTGAACTGGGGAGGAAGGGTGGGAACTTACTGATGCTACAGGACCGCTTGGAAGAAAGAAGGTTACTACGGAGAGTATTTTTTTCTTCTCACCCCAGAAGTCCTTTAGCATCAGTAACAATAGCAGATTACAAAGCAGTACAAAACTGGGAGGTGAGCGGAGAACCTACTTAGGAAAGAGGCTCTGCAAAACTGCCCTACCAAAGTTGACATCAGTTCTGGACTGCACATACAAACTGTAATGTTTGATGAAAGTGTGTAGAGATTTCCAGGTAGCTGCCTTGCAGACGTCCAGAAGGGGTATGTCTCTTGTGGCTACCACAGAGGCTGCAGTGCCCTTGGTAGAATGGGCTCTGAGCCCTTCAGGAGGTTGTTGAACAGCTTTTTAGTAGCAGAATCTAATGCAAGAGACTAACCAGCGGGAAATAGTTCTCTTGGTAGCTGGTTATCCTCTGCTTACTTCCCCATAGGTGAGGAACAACTGAATGGAAGAGCCTCTGTACTGCATAGTATTCTCTAGGTAGTAAAAGAAAGCTTTTTTGACATCCAGACTGTGGAGCTTTTGCTCACCAGGAGTGGATTTCTCAGTAAAGACAACTGGTAGAGTAATAGACTGGTTAAAGTGAAACTCAGAAACCACCTGAGGCAGGAACTGTGATGCTTGGCCAGCTGGTTATGATTGTTCTATGATATCTGTAATATAGAATGCGGTATGTGATTGTCTCACATGAGACATCCTGTGCTCCTGGGTGTCTCCCTCCCCCCCCCAGGTTTCAGTTACAGTCAAGTGACCTAAAACGAGGAGGTAATTAAAAGACTAGAGAAACTTAATTAAGGGTCTCCTGTTTTTCTATCTTAATTAGAACTGACCCAGCTGCCAGGATATAGGGCTCGTAAACTTTTATGACGTCTTAGAGGAAAAAACCATGTTATAACACCATGGTGTGAAAAGTTGTAAAATCTTTGACCTGCATTGGGAACAAGAAACCACACAAGAGCAAAGGAAAGGCTTGATTAAAGATTGTCATAATTTGGGAAATTAGTTTTTGCTGAAGTCACAGTATTTAAAATATCTTCTGACAGGAAGATCATTGTTTGTATATTTTTATATTCTGAAAGGAGGAGCTAGATGACATCATAGAAGGGGTGCGTGAGAGAGACACAGTTTAACCTCGGACTTGTGTCTGATCTTAGTGACATATCTTTTTGGGCTTTTAAGAAACAAGATCTAACTCTAAGCACTATAGAGGTAATACATTAGATAGAAAAAGTCTAATTGTATTGTGGTAGGAGTTTATGTTTTGTACTTTAACCTTGTTCTTTTAAGTGATTGTATGCTCTTTGATATATTGTTCTGTGTTTACATTTTTCATATTTTTATCTTTAGTAAAATCTTTATTTTGAAAGACTACCTGGGTCTGCCAGTTCTCTTTTTGCATGTGACGTACTGTATAGAGGGTTAAGACTGACAAAAACTGTTCAGGAGCTTGATGGTGTTACTAAACTGGGAAAAAGTAAGAATATACCTAAGGTCTTTTATAGAGTTTTAAAGGGTTCATTTTGGATACCTGGTCAGGTGCCCTAAAGTGAAAGATATCCTGCATCCCCCCTGAAGAGATGATTATCTGAGCCTGTACATTTGGGTACGCTAGCATAAGGTTCACAGTTTGAATCCCCCCAGAACTTTAGACTAAAGGTGATTCGGACCCACAAGCAGACAGGAGGGTTACCCTGTCTGTTACCTGTTCACATTACTGCGCTTGGTGGTTGGCACTGTGGGAGCAGAGGGCCTGACCTGCTGAGTGCGTTTGTGACAGATTTGGTTGGCAGCGTGCAGATAAATTTGGTAACACACGCTTTAACTGTTTAATGTGTCAGCTTAATACTGTACAGCTCACTTGCAAAATAAGGCAGTGATTTATTTTTAAAAAGGAAACAGAACTATATAATTTTGCTTACAGTAAAGTTCCTACCTGTTTTATTTTTTTTCTAAAGTGCAAGCTAGAGTAGCCATAGTTAGGGAAGAAGATGGCTTCCAACTACAGTGGGCACACTGTAGACTACTTGAAGCAGTTGTGCCAGGACAGAGGAGTTCTGAATGAGGGGAGAGCCACCAAGCAAAATCTCATGGATGCCCTGATGGCAGCAGATGCCCAGAGCATCGAGTCACAGACTGTGACTGTAAAGGAACAAACCTTGGGCGTGAAGGGGCCAGTGGCCAGTGCAGTGTCCAGATAAGCTGAGGATGACAGCAGCGCCAGCGCCAGTGCCAGCGAAGGGCCACAGCAGCAGAGGAAGGTCACCAGCATTCTGGAGTCAGAGGCAATCAGGCTACAGATTCAGTTGTGCAGAATGGAGCTGGAGTTCCAGAGGGAGGCTGAACGAGAACGGCGAGAGGCAGAGCGAGAACAGCGAGAGGCAGAGCGAGAACAGCGAGAGGCGGAGCAAGAAGCGGACCGTGAACAGTGAGAGGCAGACCGTGAGGAGCATGAGTGCCAGAGGCAACATGAACTGGAGAAGTTACGACTCCAACCACCTGCACCAGAGCAGGTAAGTAGATTGGGTTTAACTGGAACTACAGGATTGGGTTACAAATTGAATTCCAAATTGATAGCTGAATTTAAAGACGGGGGAGGATATGGATGCCTTTTTAAATTCCTCTGAAAAAGTTTGCATTCAGGCTACAATTCCTAGAGGGTCCTGGAGCTTCCAGCTATCCCCGCTACTTACCGGGAAAGCTTGGGACACATTGGGTCAAATGGACAACGAGGACAGTAATGATTACAGCAAACTTAAAGCTGCACTTTTAAAAAAGCTTGATTTAACTGCAGAAACATACAGAGCTAAATTCCGTAAGCTCAGGAGAAGCCCTGACATGAGCTACGAGGAGCTAGCCACGAAACAACGTCAATGTTTAAAATGTTGGTGGGAGGGAATTGAAGCAAACTCTGTAGATTAAACTGAAAATGCTATTTTGTTGGAACAGTTTTTTTGGGCATGCCCAGCACAGCTGAAAACCTGGTTGAAGGACCGAGATCCCAAAACAGTGCAAGAGGCTGCTGAACTCTCGGACCGCTATGCCAAGGACAGACCTGCTCTGAGAGCAAATGGGGCAGGCGTGGCAGCGTGGAAAGGGAAAAGCGCACCGTCAGAGCAGCTAAAACCCTCCCTGCTTCCACCGAAACCAGTTAGCCGCAGGTTTCAAAGAAAAGATTTCTCTGAGAAAAGAAACGAATGTTGCGTCTGTAAAGAAACTGGGCATATTGCCAGACAGTATCCCAAAAGAAAGGGCAATACGCAGAATGAGTCTAGGAAAGAAGTGGGTTGTTTGTGTGTCCCTGGAAGCATGCCTGTGAACATGAGGGAACACATGCACCCAGTCACGGTGAATGATGTAGACACAAGGGTTAAGGGACACAGGGGCATCCCTGACATTGGTAAAAGGGGATCTGGTAGAGCCTGGTCAGCTTATACCCAATGAATTTGTAACTGTACAAAGGTTCACTGGTGAGGAGACCACATTGCCACTCACTTGTGTTCTCCTAGACTGGGGTGAAACAGTGGGAACTGTGCAACAGGTGGCTGTAGCCAAAACTTTAGCAGCTGACGTCATCCTTGGCAACAATCTCAAACAGGGGATGGTGTGTGCAGTTACCAGTAGCCAAGCAGTAAGGGGAAATTGTAGTTCCCTGGATCCCACAGAAACCATTGTGGAAACCACTTGGAGCTGCTTCCCCAGCCTGTGTCTCCTGATAGGGAGACTAATGAAAAGGGGGTAGAATTTCCCCAGCAGCAGTTAACCACAGCTACGGAGTGTTACTCCGAAGAGGGAGGGGTGACCCATTGTGAGAGGGTTAGGGAGGACAGTGATCCTGACAGCCCTGACACTAGTGTTAGGGACCCTAGTTTAGAGACTGAAGAGGACATGTCCCATGCCTTGGGAATGTGTAGGGAGTTTGCAGCTGCTCAGAAAAGTGACCCTAGTCTAGAGAACCTGAGGGGTTTGGGCAGGCTCTGACGGAGCACAGGGAGGTGACGGTAAACATAAGGTTTATTGGGAGAATGGACTGATGTATACTCAGGCTGTGAAGACAGAGGGAGGGGCGATAGGCAGGCAGCTTGTCGTTCCCCAGGGGTATCGTGAGCAGTAGCTAAAGATTGTACATGATATGCCCTTGTCTGCTCATCTGGGAATCGTGCGCACTATGCAGCTGTTGGCCCAGAATTTCTACTGGCCCAACTTCACCCAGCAGGTGAAGGAGTATTGCAGGTCTTGTCACCGGTGCCAAGAAATAAGGAAGGCAGGTAAGAAAACACAAGCCACCCTAATTCCATTGCCCATAGTGGAGAAGCCATTCCAGAGGGCGGGAATGGATATTGTGGGGCCTTTAAATACCTCCAGCTCCTCTGGGAAGAGGTTCATCCTGACTGTGGTGGATTATGCCACCTGGTACCCAGAGACAGTCGTCCTATCCTCACTGAGGACAGACAAAGTGGCAGATGCCTTACTTGGGATTTTCTCCCGTGTTGGGTTTCTGCAGGAGGTTATAACCGATCAAGGAGGTTCCTTCATGTCAGACCTGATGAAATGTTTGTGGGAGAAGTGTGGGGGGTGCAGAGGCACACAACACCTTATCACCTGCAAGCCAATGGGCTTGTAGAAAGATTTAACAGTACCCTGAAGTCAATGCTCCAAGCGTTTGCTGAACAGCACGGGCGGGACTGGGAGAAATACCTTTCCCACCTGTTGTTTGCATACAGGGAGGTGCCCCAAGAGTTGACAGGATTTTCACCCTTCGAGCTCTTATATGGATGCCGGGTACATAGGCCCCTTAGACTTGATCCGGGAGGACTGGAAAGGCAAGAACGCCACCCAGGGAACTTCCATAGTGGATTACGTCCTTAGGTTTAGGGAAAGGCTGAAGAAGCTTATGGCGACAGCCCAGAGCAACCTGGCAGCTGCCCAACAGAAACAAAAAGTGTGGTACGACCACAGAGTCACAGCTTGCTTGTACACGGTGGGTCAGGAAGTCATGGTCCTTATTCCGGTCCGGAAAGACAAGCCGCAGGCTGAGTGGGCAGGACCATACAAAGTAGTTAGGAAGGTAAATGACGTGAACTATATCACAGAATTACCTGACAGAAGACAGACAGAGAGAATGTACCATGTCAACACGATGAAGCCATATGCTAATAGGGCTGACATGGTGTTTGCAGTATGTAGTCCTGGGGAGGGGACGGACGAAGGAGAACCCTTCTGCACTTGCGGGAAGAAAGCAAGCGGGAGTCCTTCGGTGGAGGCAGTTAAATTGTCTCCCCAGCTGGCCCCGGACAAGATCCAAGAAGTAAGGGAGGTTTTAGCAGACTTTGGCCCCCTGTTTAGTGCCAAGCCTGGACTAACCCCCTTAGTGACGCATGATGTAGAGACAGGGACACAGATGCCCATACGGTGGACAGCGTATTGGGTGTTAGAAACTGTTCAAAAGGACATTAGGAGGGAGGTGGAGGAAATGCTGGATTTAGGGGTAATCCAGAGATCCCACAGCCCCTGGGTCTCACCTGTAGTCCTTGTGCCCAAGCCAGATGGCTCTACTCATTTCTGTGTGGATTATCATGGACTGAATGCAGTCACAAAGTCAGACACCCACCCGATGCCCCGGACGGATGAACTCCTGGACAAGTTGGGAGGGACGACCTACCTTATGACTATCGACCTGACAAAGGGGTATTAGCAGGTAGAGTTAATAGACAGAGCCTAGGGAGAGGTCGGCCTTCATCACTCCGATAGGCATATTTGAACTTAAAGTAATGCTTTTCGGAATGAAGAACGCCCCGGCCACTTTCCAAAGGTTGGTGAACCAGGTGTTAAATGATGCTGAGGAGTATGCCACGGCATACCTGGATGACACTGCCATCTTTAGCACCAGCCGGGAGGAACACCTGTCCCACCTTAGGGAAGTGCTGGGCAGGATACAGAGAGTTGGGCTCACTGTCAAAGCTGAGAAGTACCAGGTGGCCATGGCTGAAGTGGCATACCTCGGGCATGTTGTAGGCCGGGTACAGCTCCGTCCTAACCAAGTAACAATAGAGGTGATCAAGGCATGGCCCAGACCAGAAACGCAGAAGTAGGTCAGGAGTTTTCTAGGGATGGTAGCGTACTATAGGAAATCTGTACTCCATTACAGTGCCCTGGCTGCTCCCCTATCTGACCTGGTAAAGAAAAGGATGCCTAAGAAAATTACCTGGGAACCAGCCTGTGAAAAAGCCTTTACCAGACTGAAGGAGACACTGTGCAGTGCTCCTGTATTGACAAGTCCTGACTATAGCAGACCCTTTTATAGTCCAGACCGACGCCTCAGACATGAGTATTGGGGCAGTACTGAGTCAGATATCCAACCAAGGGAAAGATCACCCTGTAGTGTACCTGAGTAAAAAGTTACTTCTCAGGGAGCAGGCTTACTCTACTGTGGAAAAAGAGTGTCTTGGCATACTGTGGGCCCTAAAGAAGTTAAGAGCCATACTTATATGGGCAGCATTTTGAAGTACAAATGGACCACAACCCCCTGGTTTGGCTGACCCAAATGGGAAAAATTAATGGTAGACTATTAAGATGGAGTCTTGCCTTGCAAGGGTATGACATGACGATTTTACATAGGGCTGGAGTGACCAGTCAGAACACTGATGGTCTTTCGCGTCTGTATGAAGAGTGAACTGACTTGGGAAGCTCATCCCATACAGGGGATAGAGCCCTCAAATTCAGTCTAGGTGGGAAGGATTGTGACGCTTGGCCAGCTGGTTATGATTGTTCTATGATATTTGTAATACAGAATGTGGTACGTGATTGTCTCACATGAGACATCCTGTGCTCCTGGATGCCCCCTCCCCCCAGGTTTCAGTTACAGTCAAGTGGCCTGAAACCAGGAGGTAATTAAAAGACTAGAGAGACTTAATTAAGGGTCTCCTGTTTTTCTATCATAATTAGAACTGACCCAGCTGCCAGGATATAGGGCTCGTAAACTTTTATGACGTCTTAGAGGAAAAAGCATGTTATAACACCATGGTGTGAAAAGTTGTAAAATATTTGACCTGCATTGGGAACAGGAAACCACACAAGATCAAAGGAAAGGATTGATTAAAGACTGTCATAATTTGGGAAATTAGTTTTTGCTGAAGTCACAGTATTTAAAATATCTCCTGACAGGAAGATAATTGTTTGTATATTTTTTATATTCTAAAAGGAGGAGCTAGATGACCTCACAGAAGGGGTGTGTGAGAGAGACACAGTTTAATCTAGGACTTGTGTCTGATCTTAGCGGCATATCTTTTGGGTTCTCAAGAAACAAGATCTAACTCTAAGCACTATAGTCTGTCTGTTACCTGTTCACATTACTGCACTCGGAGGTTGGCACTGTGGGAGCAGAGGGCCTGACCTACTGAGTGCATTTGTGACAGGAACTTCCTATTTGTCGTGAGCTCAATTTTGTCTCTGTGAGGAATGATGGAATTGGGCTCGTGCACAGGGCCTGTAACTCTGAGATCCTTCTGGCAGAGGTAATGGCCACTAGGAAAACAGCTTTCCAAGTTACAAACTTGAGATGGGCAGTGGCCATAGGCTCAAAGGGTGGTTCCATGAGCCTGGCAATGCAGATTCAGGCTCCAAGGAGGAACTGACTCTCTGACTAGAGGCTGAAGGTGCAAAAGGCCTTTGAAAAACTATTTAAACACATAGTTGGAAAAAATAGCCTTTTTCTTTCCCACCGAAAGGTAGGCTGAAATTGCAGCCAGGTGCAGCTTGAGAGAGGAGGGCTTCAAGCCTGAGGCCTACAGATGCACCAAGTAATCCAGCAGCTGAGAGTCTGAAACTGTAAGAGGACTGACCTTTTTTGCCTTGCACCAGAGGGAAAACCTCTTCCATTTGGCTGCACAAGTCTTTTTTGTATTAGGTTTTTTAGCCATTCTCAGGATCTTAAGGACCTGTTCAGAGTACTGTGAAGCTAGGAACTCCAGCTCCTCAAGAGCCAGACTTTGAGGTGAAGAGAGTGTAGATCTGGATAAGTTACTCCTGTCTGGGGAAAGGTCAGCAGAGAATGAGTTGGTGGCAGGCGAATGGGCCTGCTGCAGGACAGGGAGAGAAGGAGAGGATACCAGGCTTGTCTGGGCCAATCTGGAGCTACCAAAATCATAGATGCAGGCTGTCGTCTGAGTTTCAGCAACACCCTGAATATCAGAGGAAAGGGAGGGAATGCGTATAGGAAACTCCCTGACCAGTCCAGAATCAGTGCATCTAGTGGAAGTATTCCCAGGACTGGAGGCCTGCAGCAGTACTGAGGAAGCTGGAAATTGAGGGGAGGGGGGAAGCAAATTGATCCACTTCTGGTATGCCCCACCTCCTAAAGACTGTGGCTAGCACTTGCTTGTTCAGAGTCCACTCACTTTGGCTCTGACTGATGTGGCTGAGAGCATCTACCAGGGTCTTGTTCTTGCCTGGGAGGTGGATAGCTGACAGGGTGACCTCCATGGAGTAGGCGAGAGACCAAATCTTTAGAGCCTCTGAACTTAGCATCCCTGATCTGGTACCACCCTGCCTGTTTATATAAAACATTGCAGTGGTGTTGTCTGTCCTTATCTGTACAGTCTGCCCTATTACGATAGGAGCAAAGGCCTTGAGTGCCAGGAAAATGGCTCTGAGCTCCAGAAGGTTTATGTGCAACTGTGACTCCTGAGGAGTCCAGGTACCACTTACTGAGGCACTGTCCAGATGAGTCCCCCAGCCTAGGAGGGAGGCATCTGTGGTAATCAACTTTGTGGGAAGAGGAGCCTGGAAGGGGACCCCCATTGTCAAATTTGCAGGGACCTTCCACCAAAGCAGAGCCTGAAGAAACTGTTCTGTCACAGGTATCAGTTTTGATAAGGCATTGCTCTTTTGAGATCAGCGAGCTCTGAGATAGAACTCCAGGTTTCGCATCCTGTACCTAACCACTGGGACCACTGCAGTCACTGATGCCATGTGTCCCAAAAGTCTGAGAAAATGTCTGGCTGGTCTTGGCTGTCCCAGGACGAAAGAATCAGCCACTGACAGGAAATTTTTAAGTCTCTCTGGAGGGAGGAATGCAGATCATTTCAGGGTGTCCAGCTGAGCTCCTATGAAAGTGAACAACTGAGTGGACTCCAGGTGAGATTTCTTTAGATTCACCAGGAAGCCCAGAGATTTCAGAGTGTGCTCTGTGAGGGAAAGAGACTCCTTGACCTGATGAGGAGAGTTTGCCACTATGAGCCAGTCATCCAGATGGGGGTAGACTGAAACACCCAGCTTTCTGAGGTGTGCTGCTACCACTGCTAGGCACTTAGTAAAAACTCTTGGAGCCAAAGGGCATGGCAGCAAACTGGTAATGACCTGAAGGAAGCTTAAATCTGAGATACTTTCTGTGAGACTTCCTTATGGATATGTGAAAATAGGCGTCCTTTAAGTCTAGGGAGGCTAGCCAGTCTCCCTACTGCAAGGACTGAATGACCATTGACAGAGTAACCATTCTGAATGATTGTTTTAGCAGATGTTTGTTCAGATATCTGAGATCCAAAATAGGCCACCACTCCCCAGTTTTCTTTTGTGTCGGGAAGTACCTGGAGTAGAGGCCCTTGCCCCTCTCCTGGGCAGGAACCCTCTCCACTGCTCTTAGAGCCAAAATGTTTTTTACTTCTAACTCCAACAGGATGATTTGTGTTAGGGTTAAAGGCTTTGACACCTGGGTATGCCTGAGGTCTGGCATCTTTTTGAAGTGAAGTGGCAGGCCCTTTTCCACTATCTCCAGGACCCACTTGTCCGAAGTAATAAGGCTCCAATTTTAGAGGAAGTGGGAGAGCCTGCCCCCCCCCACAGGCAGAGGGGAGGCGGCCTGGACACTCACATCAGGGCTTTGACTAAGAGGCTGCTGGCTGGGCAGAGGTGGCTCTTCTTTGACCCTTTCTGCCCCTCCCCCTGTAATATCCTCTGTACTGAGAGAAATCAAACTGAGGATAGGGAGGATAAGGCCTAGGAAAGTAGCCCCTGTCCATTACCCCTGGGCTGGGTTTTTTGAGGGGCAGGAGGCTTTTGTTTAGTGGAATGTCTGCTAAGAAAGCTTGTATTCATCCACTTTCTTCATGTAATCCACAGTTCTGGAATCGAACAGCATATTTTGGTCACAAGGGAAATCCACAGCTTTTGACTGGGTGTGCTATGACAGGTTAGTAGCCCTGAGCCAAGCAAAATGCCTCAAAGAGATAGCATGAGCCATGGCCCTAGAGGCTGTATCATTGTTGTCATCTGCCATGTGGAATTGGCACTCGGTAGCTTCCAACAAGGTCCTGAACCATTGTGTCCGAGCACTCTAGGCAATGGCCAGGACAGAATTCCATAATGCCTTTTGATACTTGGCTGTAAAGGTCATGTACGAGGAAAGGCAAAGAAGCTGTAGTATACATCTTTTTAGCAATAAAATTCTTTTTTCTGGAATCTTTGTCAGGAGGCAGAGAAGACAAAGAGACCCTAGCTGTTTCACATGCAGCCTACTGCACAATACTCTCATAGCTAGGGTGTACAGTCAGGAATTCTGTGTCATGGCTTGACAACTGGTACTTTTTGTCACAGCGCTTGTCAACCCCCGCTAGGGATGTGAAGATCTGAAGCAGCTTCATAGTATTTTTTCTAAAAGCACTATAAATAGGGAGGACCAGCTTTTTAGTTGGTTGAAGACCTTTCATTTCAATATAATCTCAGTCCTCATCATCAACATCCTGGTTGGTCTCCTGGGAAGGGAGGTCCAGGGTGCCTACCATATTTTTAATGAAAGTCAGCAAAGAAGGGGCATCCTCCTGTTCAGAAGGAAGTGCACCAAAATGAGGATCAGAAGACACATCTGGCTCTAGGCCCTCTGAATCCATGTCATGAGCATTAAAATATTCTTCTTCTTCTTCTTCCTCCCCCTCGTGAGCTCCTGCCAGGGAGGGGGCATCAGAGGGAGGTTTACTAGAAAATGCAGAAACGACAGATCCCATGCTTTGCAGGGTCTGAAATACATGCCATGCTTTTGCCATTTCTTCCAGAGAAGGCAGCTCTGTACTGAAATCTGGTGGGCTGACAGTCTGTGGCTGTATATGTTTTGTTTTTTCTTTGTGTTTTTTGCCACTTGTTGTCTCGCTATTGGCTTTCCGAGGAGGAACAGGAGCATTTCTCTCTTTACACAATTTCTTTGAAGCCACTTCATCAGCAGCTTTATCTTGCTTCCTTTTCAGTGAAGACACTACATCAGTGCATTTTTTATTATTTTTAGATTTTGAAGGAACTTCACCAGCCCCTTTGGAAGCTTTATTCTTTGGCACCTCATCGGCACCAGATTTGTTATTTCTTTTTTTTCTAGGCACTTCTTCAGCGCCTAGCTGGTATTTTAAGGAAACTTCATCAGCACCCTTATTTGAAATTTTGTTATTATTATTTTTATTTTTTGAAGGCCCCTCATCGGTAGCCTTGGGTCTTTGCCCATCCTCAGCCATAATTTTCTTTAATCTTTTAGCTCTGTTTCTTAAAGTTTTCTTATAAAATTTTACACAGACAGAGCAGGAATGGTCTGGACCTAAGCACCTTAAGCACAGGTTGTGAGAATCTGCTTTAGCAAAAATCCTGTGGCATTTAACACAATTTTTAAAACCTGACGGTCCAGTTTTCTTTTTAATTTGGGGACCTTTGACATGCCAATTTAGAGAGGAACCCAGTAGTAATAGTGTAGGTGTGAAGAAAAAGTCAGGTTCCCCTGTGGTAAGGAACCATGTTTCTGAGGTAAAAATAACAGAAAAAAAATGATGGAAACGTTGGTTCCCTTATGAAAAAGGGAACTGCAATTAAACTGAAAAGGAACCAATGAAAAACACTCAGACGTGGCTAAAATATAATAAAAATAAAGTGAAGGGAACTGGGGAACCGACCGAAAACTTGGTTCCTGGGAGCTGGCGGGAACCGAAAAAAAACACTCAAAATGTATACAGCATACTAAAATAACATGTTTCTGAAGAACACTTTACCAAGAAAAGCAAAGAAATGCTCTTAACAAGGAAACTTGCAAGACACCTCCTGAGGCAGTGTTGCTCAGTCAGGCGGAGAAAAAATTCTGAAGCCCTTCAGGCTGCTCCCCCGCAGCACACACACCCCTACTCTATTCTGATTAGCTGATTCCCAAAGCTCATTATCTTAAAGCTACACCTCCAGGGCAGTTGCACCTAGCCAGCTAACTGCTATTGTTACGGATGCTAAAGGACTCCTGGGGTGAGAAAAATTCAGTTTTTATAAATTTTTACAGAATTACAGTGTGTGTGTGTGTGTGTGTGTGTGTGTGTTTCTGTGTACATGTGTCTGTGTGCCTGCATGCATGCATGTTTGTGTGAGTGTGTGTACATGATACCCATTCCAGACTTTGCATCAGAAACCATCACAAAATGCTGTGCATAGATCATTTCTAACCCTGAACTTTCTACTTTGTCAGTGTTTACATGTTAGGCATTTTTTTTTGTGTTCCTCTGCTACCCCTGGCCAGCCTCTCTGAGCCTCCTCGGTCCTTTCCATCTGCCTGTCTCCCCTGACGCTGACCCTTACCTCACATTGCGACCCCCTCCCCCGGAGGTAGCCAGGCATATCCCTTTGCCGGGTGGGTCCCCCTCCTCAGAGAGGGAAGGCACTGGTGGGGCCGTCAGGCGCACTAGGCAATCAGCTCCGGGTGCCGCTGAGGTGGATCAGTCATGAGGGCTGATGGCAGCGGGGGAGCCGGAGACCATCATCCGGATAGCCAGGGAGCTATTTCCTGGGTTTCTCCTGGAGAGTGACATGCCACTGACGTCAAGGTGAACGCCAACGTCCGTCACTCCCCCAGCGATCAGAACCCTGACGTCCTGCTGTGCTCCCGGCCTCCGCCTGGGGCCAGCAGGTGCCCGGTTCGCATCCCCACCCTCCCACCAGAGAAAGTGAACTGTCTGCAGATGCTCCTTCCTTCTCCCCCGGCCGACCTTCCAGCGACCCAAGTCTGTTCCCGAACCCGGGTCGCTGGCGTTGCAAGCAGAAATCCAACCACTGTGCCGATGGGTCGGCTTGTTAGGCATTCTAATGGATAGAAGTGTTGAATAACTAACACTGATTGCTTAAGGGAGCACTGATGATTACAAAATCAGTTAAAAGTTAGTGCGATGACTCACATCAGCTTTTGAAAATAAAAATTAATTTAAATAAAATTTTTACACCACCCCACTGACGAAGCGATAGGGCTACCACTCATAACGCTGGTGACCCAGGATCGGAATGAGCCTGAGTCATCGAGGGCCAGTTTTGGGGGGGGGGGGGATCTAGGTTTCCAGTGCATGCTCACCTCCTCTGGGCATGGAGGATGGGATCTGAATCCCACAGCATTACTGCCACCTGCAGACGTACTGGTGGCAGAGTGCTCGGGAGAGAGGAATGCTGTACTGCGTATCGCTCGAATGTGCTGGGACCTAGTCGCAAATGCCAGCATCCCTGCAGGGACAAGGGAAAGAACAAAAGAGAAGAGGAAACTAAAAGTAATGTTGCATCCCCCCCTCTGCCCATAGCTCCTTGAAGGCCAGTAAACCTGACCGGAGTGGGAGGGTGCAGAAACAGTAAATGAACAAAATATGTAGGGGGCGCTGCTGAGCAGCTTTGTGGAAGCAGTTCTTCTCCTGAGCTCCTAGGCCTAAAACTTGTTTTTGTTATAAAAACTTATATTTTGGACATTGTGGGCGAAGCCAAAGTACGGTGAGCACTTGGTGGTGTGGTGGAGTCCAGGAAAATGGGGAAGAACCGTGGTGCCTCGGTGCCCTCAGCTGATTTTTTCGCCCTGAAAAAAACTCAAAGGCAGAGGGAGGAGAGGCCTCAGGAAAACGTGGAGGCCTCGGCCCCAAGCGAAACGGGCCCAACAGGGGCTTCTCTGGACTCCATACAGATGACTCTCAGCCAACTGGTCAAATCGGTCCAGGTGATGGACAGAAAGCTGGACGCCCTAATCCCGCGAGTTACAGAGCTAGAAGCCAGAATGGATAAATGTGAGACGGCGACTCTGAACTCGGAATCCCTGATAGCAAGGGCCTGTGATGCCTCTACAAAATTGATTAAAGAGAATACGATCCTGCAGCAGAGGCTCGAGCTGGTTGAGAACCAAGCTGGGAAGCGAAACTTACGGATTCTGGGCCTAGCGAAATCGGCAGAAGGCGATGACCCGGTGAATTTTGCAAGGCATGTGCTGCCAAAGATTCTGGGACTGGCTGAGGAAATCCCCACGCTGGCGGTCGAGAAGGCATACAGGATATCCCCCAGATGAAACTTACAGGACGCGGAGACGCCTCAGACTTTTCTGGTGGTGTGCACGGGAGTTGGAGATCGAGATCGGGTACTCGCCCAAGCCAGGAGGAAGTGCAGCATGAGGTTCGGGGATAGTGACATTCAAATTTTCCTGGACTTGGCATATGGCACTCGCGTCAGGAGGAAAGGGTTCGATGCTATTCGCAGCCGTTTGAGGCTGTTTAAAATCCAACATCAGCTCCTTTTCCCTGCACGGCTGAGACTTAATTGGCAGGGGCGACAATATCAATTCCATGATCCGAGGGACGCTGAGAAACTGGTGAAGAACATCGAGAAGGAGATGGAGTTGGAAGAGGAGGAGGCGAGATTTCGGAGGGAGAGGACCCCTGAACTTACTAAAACTGTAAGCTGGCTCTAGGTTTGTGTGGGGTATGCTCCAGCCCAGGATTAAATTTTGGACTCCAGTTATTGCAATGCTGACCTATTTAGTTTAAAAAGTATGGGGCTTTTGGCACTGCCGGGACTGCTACATGAGACTTGAACTGAATATATGGGATTATGCTTCGTTTGTTAATTCGCCAAGTGCATGCATGTTTTATGCCCATAAGATAAGTTATTCTTATAATTAGATTACTTTTTGGATATAATGGGCCATGGGAGTATGGGAGAGTAGTGGTTAAAACATAAGAGGTATTTGTTGACTTGGGGAACCAACTGAACCAGTGGGGAAGCTGGTTCACCTAAATCATGGGGAATAGACAGTAATGTTAGCCCTGGTTACCCGATATGCTTCTTAGGCTGTATGCTTGGGGTAATATTATGGTCTAATAGATGGGTTCATTCCCCCTATGGGTCATTTTCATGGGAGGGGCCGACCTATGTCGAATGACAATGTTAAAGCTGTATTTTTTTCTCTGTGGATGCTCTATCCCTATGTTGGCATGGCTTTATTGTCTATGTACTGAAAAATTATAAATAAAGTAACACAAAAAAAAAAGAAAAAAATATATATTTTTTATTTTAAAATAAAAATCAGTTAAGTTGAAAAAAGCCTGGTATAGGAAAGTGGTTTGAAGAACTATGGCAGTTACACTGGGCAGAAGAACGAAGGCTTTCAAAAGAATAATTTTTTTTGTGAAGTGCGATGGGTGAAAAATCCTTTACTGACGGATGACACCTATGATGTTTAAACTGTGTCAGCATTGACAGATGTGAAAACTTAAGCAGCTGTACAAATTTTCATTCTGAAATGGCACAACTGTTGTTTTTAATCTTATGTAAGAGTTTTAGGAAATCTGTTTCAGAGTCCGTCAGCTAATAAATCTCAACATTTAATGCCTTATTCTTCATCCTGTTTACATTTATCGTAAGGTTTATTTTTGTTCAATGCAACGTTCAATCTGGTTTGTACAAACTTGGCGTGTTTATATCATACTTTATTGTTAATTGTAAGATACAGTATTTGTCGATCTTAGTTTGCATTATTCCAGTATTGGATGTCATTTCTATTTAACTTCTGCTTAGTGCATTTGTGGTTAACCACAATATAACAAACCTTACAAAATGCAAAGTGCCTGTAGGTGTTTTCTACAAGCCACAGGCAGAATCTATTTGCCACAGCTGCCAGTCAGGTGGCAAGCAGCTGCACTTTCTTCAGAGCTGGCAACTCATGACAAATTCCAGTGAATATCAATTTACAGAAAATAATTAACTGATGCGGCATTTCAGAAATGAAAGGATGGGTGGTTGGGAAGAATTATAAAAATACTTGTTCAGACTTAATTCAGAAAATAGAAAATATGTTAGTCTTTACTAGTGCATCATTACCGTTCACCATTTGGCACACTACAGAATATACCTCCCTACTCCTCGGTAGTCTAGTGGCCTGCCCCACCCATAGTCGCTGGTAAACACAGTAATTCACTGCTCTTTTTTACTGCATATTTTGTCTGTACCTGCCAACTGTTCATTTTGCCAATACACTGTTTTGGAAATATTGACTACAGTTTTCCACTAATAGTATTTGGTCTCCCTATACCCCCAACACAGTGTACCTTTGCTGGTTACTAATTTTCAATCAATAAATAATTCACATGATATTGTATGGTTTTCTTGTTATTTACCTTGAACTGTAATGGGATTTACTACTGTGCCTTATTGTACTGATACTGGGCGCTGTGCACAATGCCTATGTGCCACGGAAACTGGGTGCATAGGAATCGGTACACATGAATGACATGGAGCAGGTTCCATGCGGCATTCACCAACAGGGCATGCAGCAGTTACACATCTGATCACCCGGTCACGTGGACAGCAACACGCCAAGGATGGGCCAGCACTACGCGCCATTCACTAAGGCACATAGTGCAGCCTGCAGGGGTGCAGAGGAGGGCGAGGTTATGGCAGGGGTGAACCCTGCCATAACCCAGTGCATGCCCCCACAGCCGTCACCCGCCGGCCACATCGGGACCTGGAAACAACCACCCGAGCTGCCCCAGCCCACTGTGCAAAACAGGATGGCTGGGGCTGCAGATCGAGCAAGTGCCTGACACTGAAGCCAAGGCAGCCAGAACGCAGAGCCACACTCCTGCTGTGCACCTGTCTCCCGAGTCCCTGACAGGTCTGACCCCCGACATGGCAGCCACAGCCCCGTTAGGCGCATACCAACCCCATACCAGCCCTGTCCGTGTGCTGTACAGGCAACCCCCCCCACCACACACACACATACGGTGCCCTTTTAACTGTACCTCGAACTTAGAGTCCCAGCGGCGAGACAACACACATACCAGTGAGTCCACAGGAATGTGCATGGCCTGGCCTACCTAGACCCTGTACTGGTAGTGCACTGTGGCAGGTGCTAGCCGGGACTGGCACTGACATGCTGTATCCCTTGTATCCATGACCCCCAGGATGCATCAGGCAGCAACTGGGTGGGCTGTGCCTCCCCTCGTACCTTCCAGCTGGTGCCACGGCCTGGCATGGCTGGTGGCACAGCCCTCCGCACACCTCCACAGCCGCCAGCCGTCCAAGTCATGCTGGGAGTATACCGCCAATACATAGGCAGCGCACTCCCAGAAAGCACAGACAGGGACAAAAGAGAACAGAATAAAGCACAGAGAGGGACAAAAGAAAACAGAATAAAAGCACAGACAGGAACAAAAGAAAACAGATTAAAGTACAGAGAGGGACAAAAGAAAACAGAATAAAGCACAGAGAGAGTCAAAAGAGAACAGAATAAAGCACAGTCAGGGACAAAAGAGATCAGAATAATGCACAGACAGGGACAAAAGGGAACAGAATAAAGCACCAACAGAGACAAAAGAGAACCGAATAAAGCACCGACATGGTTAAACAAGAACAGAATAAAAGAGCACAGAATATTAAAGACTAATGAGACAGGAGGAGAGATAGTAAAAGCAGCTAAAACACAGCAGAGAAGACAGAAAGAGCAATGAAAATTCAAACTGATAGCTGAAATAGCCAGGTGAGAAAAGAAGGGACCAGAGGGTGACAGAAAGAGAGAGGCCTGAGAGATGTCCGAACACAGTATGGCACAGAACCATGGTGGCAGATAAGAGATAAAGCAAAACTGTGAACTTTGAAGAGTAGAAATTAAAGGTGTAGGCTGAGGTCTCTAGACCCAAGGCTGGGAGTAGGGACACTAGCCTGGGAAAAAGCAGACCCAGGATGATAGAATTTGTAAGAAAAGGTATAATTTCAAAGATGGTGAAAGAGGGAGACTGATAATTAAACAAAACTTAGTCAACTGGGATACCCAAGTTAGTAGTTCTGGCTGAGATGAGTGGCAGCTGATTGACACTTGTATTTTTTTTCTGTTTTGAAATTTGAGGCCTGAAATCAAGATGTTTGGCTCTCTGAGCCTCCATCTCCACCTGCTTTGCGTCTCTTTGAGCCGCCAACTACACCTGCTTTGGGTCTCTTTAAGCTGCCAACTACACCTGCTGTTGGTATTTATGAGTCTCCACCTGCTTTGGATCTTTCTGAGCCTCTACCTCCATCTGCTTTGGCTCTCTCTGAGCATCCACCTCCACCTGCTTTGGGTCTCTCTGAGCCTCCAACTACACCTGCTCTTTCTGAGCTTCCACGTATACCTGCTTTGGCTCTCTCTGAGCCTCCACCTACTTTGGGCTGCTCAGCCGGACACACCTCAGACCTGTAACCCACTTCTTCCACCATTGAGGCCAATGGGAAACAACATGGAACCGGGCCTGAAGGTTCAGACAAACGTCATTCAGGTGGTTCAGTGCACCTTTTGTTGCCTGTCTTTTTCACTCTTGCCCCAACCACCTCCCGCTTGATGCCAGTCACTGTCCCTACAGGCCACGCAAGCATGCAGTGATGCCAAGCGGAGGACACAAACTTCCACCACACGGGTTGCTGCAGCTGCAGAAACATGGTGCCATTCCTCCTGAGTGGGAGAGGTTGCCACGTGGCAGCCCCTTCCCCCAGCCACCCAAGCTAGCTTCTGAGTGTGCTCCATACCAGGGTAACTGGTGTTGAAGCATGAGATTCTACCTACAGGGCCAAACACTCACATTTTTGACATTCTCAATAAAACTCAGACTTTTGCATACACAGGTACATTCTCTAACTTAAAAGAAATATGCAGTACAATCCTTTACATTTACTGCATACATCTGTTTGAAATCACCCTTAATTCACTTCTAGATTTTTGTATGGAAAAACACTTTTTAGGGGGCACTTAAAAGTGGCAGTGGCTCAGCAGGTTGTACACTTGCCTCTGTGTCTGGAAGATCAGAAGATTGTGGGTTCCAGTTCCACACCAGGAACTTAGGTAAAATCCCAATACTGATACTGTAGTGCAGCATGAAGGAGGTGCTGCATTCCTGAGATGCCAACTTTCGGAAAGAGACATTGAACCAAGGTCCAGTCTGCCTGTTCTGGTGGTGGTTAAGTTGGACTTTAAAAATCCCAAAGCATTACTCAAAAAACAAAAGTAGGAAAATTTCCCCCAGTGTCTGGCCAAATTTCCCCCATTCACTAAAAAAAAAAAACCCCAGCAGCTTAATCGTGTTCAGTTTCTGTTGGTTTCTATATGTATCCCCCCCCCACACACACATACAGACACCAAGGACGAGACTGAAAATAGGCAGAACTGCCTAGTCCTCCTTTCCTGGTGAAAAACAACTAAATAAATCCAAATCTAAAGTCATGACAATCTGAGCAAGGCCTCTAAGTACTAGACCAATATCCGTCCCCCACCAGGCCTTTAAGTTCTGTGCTACCTTCAGTCTTTGTTGGTTATCTTCAGCAGTACCATCTGGTACTCTTGAGAAACATTCCCTCAACTTGTCTGATCGGGACAGTTAGCAAGGATCAGGGCTAGAACATACCTACTGCCCTCTGCTTCACAGTGCCACACAAGTAGATGTAGCTATTGGCACCCACTGATGCCACCGACACCCAAAAAAGTTCTGGTTCCTATCGGGTTCTAGTGTCTCAGGCTCTAAGGCTAAAGGGTGAGGCTCTATGGAAAAGATTGATTCTTGAAAGATCTGTGGGTGTAAGACAAATTTTAACAATAAACAGCATGGCTTGTTAATCTCTGAGTCCATTTATTAATGTATTAGATAAAGATGCTTTTGTTCATTTGTTTTCATACTAACATACTAAAATGCAGCAGAATAGGCCTAACAGTCTTTCGCATCTGCTCGTTTGGTCAGCCCCCACCCTGGGAGCTGACCTTGCTGCCCCCCTCGCCTTCTCTGGCTTCTCCCTTCCCAGTTCCGCATATTCTTGCTGCATTGGATTTTGCTTCCAGAACCCTTCCCCTGTACCTGTCCCACCCCCTCTTGAACCCTCCACCGTCTCTGCCTCCACCAGCCCCTAGGCAGCGCACTCCATGGCTCCACCACCCTCTCAGTGAAGTAGCACCTCCTCCTTTCTCCCTGAATCTCCCCCTCAGTTTCCACCCCGTCCTCCTAGTGGCCCCTCCTCCTTCCTTCGAAGCACCCTGACTGTTCCTCCCCTATTTACCCCATTCATGTACCTGAAGACCTCTATCATGTCCCCCCGGTCCCTTCTCTCTTCCAATGTGTACATATTTAGCTCTTCAAGCCTCTCCTCATAGGTCCTGTCACCCAACCATATCATATTGTACCATCTGTTTAAATGTCTGTGTGTAACTTTGACAATAGTTCCTTTGCAAATGGGCATGTACTGTATGCTCAAAGGCTCTTTCACTAAATGAATCTGAGTCACACAGGATGCAGCAGAAATGCAGATGACTCTTATTTTTTATTTTATTTTAGTCTTGTTGGTAACTGGGTAAGGCCCACTAGGCACAAGTGCCTGTTTTCAGGGGTGACCTGCGAGCACTGGGCAGTTAAGTGACTTGCTCAGAGTCACACAGTATGCAAGTGGAGGTTGTGAGAATCAAACTCAGGTCTGGTCTGCTGGATGTATCAAGCTCGTTACACCTCGTTCTTTCTAACCTTGAGGCTGTACTGCCAGCCCAGTACTCTAGATCCCCGGTGACTTTGGCGCATGAAGAAAATTATGGCTAATCATGTAAGTATCTTTTCAATAATAAACAAATTGTAACCAATCATGTTTTCATGCATAATAATCCACTTAAAAGTGATTGATGCCATTAATGGGATCTCCACCTCGATGACTTTCCCAAACTATGGTGTAACTATTACTGGGCAGCAGCTGTAGCCCCCCAACCCCACCCACACCCCCACAGTGGATCACTACTGCAAGTTCAGACAAACTGAAATGCCTATTCTACTCCCAGCAGTGCTGTTAGTCTGTCTCCGTCTTGCTGCCCGACATTAAAGTTCCCCTCTAAACAGTGGAAAGGAAGGTGAGCTGGCTCAGCATGGTCTAACTACTTAACTAACTAAATAACTAGTACTGTAAAGGGTGTTTCAGGTTTATCTAATCAAGCTACTTGGTTTATTTATTTATTTAGTTTTTGTTGACCTGGAAAGGAGGACTAGACAATTCTGCCTATTTTCAGCCTCGTCCCGGGTGAGGAGGATACAGATGGATGCCAACTGACATTGAACCAGATTAAGCTGTTGGTGGTAATTTTAGTGAATAATGTATTTTCTGCTTGTAATTCTTCCCTAACAAACTGCAAAGCACAGTCACAGGCTTTCTCTCCCTCTCTCATTTAAAGATTATGAATCACTTATGACATTTCAGTCAATCAGCACGCAGAGCCACTGTAGAGCTTCTCCTGTGTACAGTGTGCTCCTGTGCAGGACTGTTTGGGAAGCACGCTCCCCCTCCATGCCAAGGTGGAGGACGACATAACTAAATTTTAAAAAAGTCTCTAAACCCATTATAAATCCACTCAAGCTAAACTTGAGTGGATTTATAATAAGTTAATAGGGCATTTACGGGCCGTCTCTTTTGGTATAACAGACACCTTTCATGAGGTTTGGCCAGCCAGAACTGCTCAGCTTCACTTTGCAGTCCTTGTGACAGGAGCAATGTTTAGTTTAGAGACAGACTGAGACTTAGAGATACTCTCAGAGGAAGGACTTTGTTTTGTTTGCACTGACTGTATAAGAGCTATCCAGCACAATGTTATTTTTTATTTTATTGTTATTGGAAATAATAAAATGCTACTTGCAATTTTATAACTGATTCATGTTTGTCTATGCTTCCTGGCCTATGCCTTGATGACAGATGGTGTCAGACTAAGTGAGATTTACACTGTGCAAACTCTAAACCAGGAGTTTTCTGTGTGGGTACTAGACCTGGTACCAGGGAAGCAGAGAATAAAGTTATGGATCCTGCAACAGCAAGCCCAGGAGTGATACCAGAAGAAGGACAGCCAAACTTGTAGAAACAAAAGTCCAAACTGAAACTGTACAGCTGGCATCAGTGATGGGAGAAGGACTGACAGGGACAGAACCTGACAGCATGTCTGCCTTCTTCAAATGGTGGACTTTAAAACAAAGAGAAGAGATGCAGTGATAGGAGTAGCAGAGAAGAAAAAATTACTCACCTTAGTAATGTTGTTTCTTCTAATGGAGTCTTGCTGTATTCTGACATATGCAGTTAGGTCCTGCCTTTCAACTGCCCCGGAAAACAAAGAGTTAAACTTTCCATGGCCAGCATGGAATGTTCATCACGAGCTCGGTTGAAGCCCCTGTCTGCTGTTGTTTAAACTCCAACTGTCAGATCTTTACGAGCAATACACACTACAAGTTCTATGTGCAAACTGTAAAACTCAAAACTAGCCAACTGGCAACTATATCTATACAAAAGGGTTTTTTTTGTTTCAAAAAGAAGACTCAAGTCAGGAAACCCAAAAAACAAAACACATCCAAAACACAATCACTCACCCAAATAAAAGAGGGTGAAAAAAAGGACACCCGTAAGGTGCCAATACTGCTCCTGGTCCACCCACATCCCAAAAACTAGGTTCTGAGAGAGGGAGGTCAGAATACAGCAAACTCCATTAAAAGAAACAACATTACTAAGGTGAGTAATTTTTTCTTCAAACAACATGAAGTCTTGCTATATTCTGACATATGCAGACTACCAAGCAGTACCTCGGTGGAGGAGGGACAGAACCTACTTTGGAAACAGGCTCTGAAGTACTGCTGTGCCAAACCGAGCATCACTCCTAGCCTGGATATCCAGAGAGTAATGCTTGGTGAATGTATGGACTGTTTTCCAGAAGGCTGCTTGACAAATTTCCAAGAGAGGAATATCCCTGGCAGCAGCCAGGGAAGCAGCTGTACCTCTAGTGGAATGAGCCCTCAGGCCTGAGGGTGGAGTTCTACCCAGTTTCTCATAGCAGAATTGTATACAAGAAACAATCCACCTGGCAATAGATCTCTTAGTGGCAGGTTTGCCCTTACTAACCTCTCCATACGTGAGGAACAACTGGAGGGATTCAAACCTGTGACCCTTGGTGCGCTCTATGTAGTAGCTCAGGGCCCTTTTAACATCTAAGCTGTGTAGCCTCCTCTCTCCAGAGGAGGAATGGTCAGTGAAGAAAACAGGGAGAGACATAGACTGGTTGAGGTGGAAATCTGAAACCACTTTAGGCAAAAACTTTCTGCTAGTTCTTAGGACCACTTTATCTCTATGGAAAGAGATGAAATCAGGTCCCATTGACAGGGCTTGCAGTTCGCTGATATGCCTGGCAGAGGTAGCGGCCACCAAAAACACAGTTTTCCAAGTCAAGTACTTAAGCTCTGCAGAGGACAAAGGCTCAAAGCGGGGTTGCATAAGCTGAGCAATACAAACATTAAGGTCCCAAGCAGGAGCAAGATCCCTAAAGGGGGGATTGGTGTGAAGCAATCCCCTGGAAAAACTTACAAAACACAGGATGGGATGATGGGGGACGCCTACTGACAAGAAAGCAGAAGCAGCTGCCAAGTGTACTTTAAGGGTAGCTGGCCTGAGGCCCTGGGCCATTAAGATGGACCATATAGTCCAGAACCAGAGGCAACTCAGCAGAATCTGAGAAATATTTTCTTAGAACACCAAATGCTGAATCTTTTCCATTTGGAGTTGTGAAGTCTTTCTGGTGGAAGGCTTTTTGAGAAGCCTTAAGGATATCCAGAACCCCTTGGGAAAGATGCAGATCAGCAAACTCTAACTCTTCAAGAGCCATGCCTTGAGATTGAGAGACCGAAGATTCGGTACCAAATCCTCCCTGAGAGGATGTCAACAGGTTGTAATTCCTGGAAAGAGACAGGGAAGGTGGACTGCTAGGGACAGCAACAGGGGATACCAGGGCTGTCTGGCCCAGTCTGGAGCAATCAGAATCACTTTGCATGGTTGTGACCTTATCTTGACTAACACTTTGAACAGGAGAGGGAAGGGGGGAAAAGCATACAGAAATTTCCCTTCCCAATTCATGATCAGAGCATCCAGGGGGACTGAGCCCAAGACTGGGGGTCTGCAACAAAACAGAAGAAGCTGGTGATTGTCTGGGGCTGCAAAAAGATCTATCTCTGGAGAGCCCCATCTCGAGAAAATCACTTTCAAAACTAGAGGATCTAGGGTCCATTCGTGATGGCCCTGGGATATTCTGTTCAGAGCATCTGCTAGGACATTGTCCTTCCCTGGGAGGTGAACTGCTGTCAGAGAGGTTTGCAGGGAATAGGCCAGGGACCACAACTTCATTGCTTCTGTGCACAAGGCCGTAGACCGCGTGCCTCCCTGCTTGTTGATGTACCACATGGTGGTAGTGGTGTCTGTTCTGTCCTGGACCACCTTGTTCTGCACAGATTTGGAAAAAGCTTGCAGTGCCAAAAACACTGCTCTGAGTTCCAAGAGATTGATGTGAAGCAGAGATTCCTAAGGTGACCACAGTCCTTGGGTGGTAAGATCCCTCAGATGGGCTCCCCAGCCCAGCAGGGAAGCATCTGTGGTGAGCATCACTGAATGAGACTGAGTGACAAAAGGAACCCCTTGTCTCAAATTGTCCTGATCCTGCCACCACTGCAAGGCCTGGATCAGGGTTTGAGTCACTGGGACTAGTTTGGTAAGAGAATCCTTTCTTTGGGACCAGAAGGCTCTTAAATGGAACTGAATGTCCCTCATCTGGAATCTTGCTCCTTGGACCACTGCTGTGGAAGCTGCCATGTGGCCCAGAAGCTGAAGGAAATGCCTTGGTGGTCAAGACACCTGAAGGGTGAATGAAGAGGCCAGTTCCAGGAGGGTCCTTGCCCTTTCCAGGGGAAGGAAGGCTCTTGCCTTTACTGCATCCAGCTCTGCCCCTATGAAGGTGAGGAGCTGTACTGGTTCGAGAACTGACTTTGGAAGGTTGAGAAGGAATCCTAAGGAAGTAAGCACTTGCTGAGTCACTTGCAAATGTGATTTGACTTGGTCTGGAGACTGACCTACCATGAGCCAGTCATCCAAGTATGGGAAGATGGAGATCTTTTTTTTCCTTAGGAAAGCAACCACTACTGCCAGGCACTTCGTGAAAACCCTTGGGGCTGATGGTAGGCCAAAGGGCATTGCTCTGAATTGATAGTGGCCTGAGGGCAACTCGAACCTGAGGTACTTTCTGTGGGAGCACTTGATGTGAATGTGAAAATAGGCATCTTTGAGGTCTAGGGAGGCTAGCCAGTCCCCTGGCCTTAGAGAGGAAAGGATTATTCCCAGAGTCACCATTTTGAACTTTGGCTTTAAAAGGTGTTTGTTCAGATATCTTAGGTCCAGGATGGGCCGCCATTCTCCTGTCTTTTTGGGGGTTAGGAAGTACCTGGAGTACAATCCTTTGCCCTTGTGTAGGGTGGGAACCCTCTCTATAGCTCTGAGAGCTAGGAGGGAAGAAACCTCTGCCTCTAAGGCAAGGGTCTCTGATGGATTTGCAGGTGGAAAGGACCTGGTTCTCATCTTGGGAAATGTTCTGAAGCTGAGAACCAGTCCCTGGCTTACTATTCCCAGGACCCACTTGTCTGATGTTAGAGACTTCCAGTCCTGGACAAAGTAAGCCAGCCTGCCCCCTACTGGTATGGGAGTATCGGCCGGCAGACCCATCAGGGTGTCTGCTTGGCAGGGGCTTTAGGCTGAGGGGTGGATGCAGGCCTGCTCATCCCCCGTCTGCCTCTCCCTCTAAAGAACCCCCAGTGAGAGTAAGAAGAGGAGGCCTGAGCTTGGTAAAAACGCCTTTGGAAAGGCATGCCCCCCGGACTGCTGCCTTTGAGGAGTTGCTTGCCTTTCTTTGGCCTGAGCACTCCTGTAAGTGGTCCTATACTCGTCCATCTTTTTCATGTAGTTCTCTGTCTGCTCCCCAAACAGAGAATTACCAATAACAGGGAAATCCATGGCATTAGCTTGGGTATCCTGTGGTAGGCTAGTACATCTGAGCCAAGCCAATCTCCGAAGAGCCACAGATGTAGCCATGACTCTTGATGAAACATCATTGGAGTCCACAGCGGCATGAAATTGTACTTTAGATGCCTCAATCCCATCTGCAGCCACCTGCTCCAGCTCCTTGGCAAGCTGGTCAGGGGCCTGTTTAGCCAGAGCCAGCACAGTGTCCCACCTGGACTTCTGGTATCTAGCTGTGTAGGCCATATAGTTAGCCTGCCTGAGTCCCAAAGATGCTGCCATGTACTGTTTCTTTGCCATGGCATCAATCTTCCTGGAGTTCTTGTCTGGGGGGGGTGATGCCAAGGGGATATTTGCCTTATCACAGGCAGCAGCCTGCACTACCCCAACATGGCTCTATTGCTGGAAAAGGAACTCCGTGTCTGAGCCTGAAAGAGCATACCTCTTGTCCATTCGTCTGTCCACAGGAAGTATGGAATTAGGAGACTTAAGGATTTTATGTGTCTGTTTCCCAAAGGATTTGTGGAGGGGAATAGACAGTCTCCTGGACTCTGGGATGTCCATCATCTCAACAAAATCAGGCTCCTCCTGATCCTCTACTGTTTCCTCCACAGGAAGCTGGAGGGTCTCAGCCACTTTTTTTGTAAAACATATAGTGAGAAGGGGACTCAGAAAGCCTAGGAGGAGAAACACCTGAAGGTCTGTCTGGGGAGATGTCCGGGTCAATAGGCACATCCAGACTTTCATAATCACCATCATCATCCTCATACTCTCCTTCCTCCTCCTCCTCCAGTTCATAAAATTCTTCCAAAGTGTAATCCGGAACAGGGGGAACCAACTGAACCGAACCCCTGCCAGATGGTGCCGGTTTGGTCAGAACTGAAGTAAGCGATTGCACTATCCTTATCGCCTTGGCTATCTCATCGGCGGTCAGAGTATGAATTTCTGGGTCCGAACCGGACAATTTATCTTTTCTTTTCCTTTTTATCGGAACCAACTCCTCAGAATCAGCTCTCCTTTTGCCCGAAGAAGTATCGCCCTGGTCAGAGGGCACTCCTTCTGGTTCGGTCGAAAACGAACCGGGCTTGCCATCCGGGTCAGCGGACTTCTCGGCCTCCCTTTCCCTCAGTCTACCTAATCTCTTTTCCAGGGTAGGTTTGGGAAAATTCTTACATATCTGGCAGTCTGAATCGAGGTGGTCAAACCCCAGACAATAAACACAGGTGGTGTGGGGATCAGCCTTGGCAAAGACTTCCCCACACACACTGCAGTGTTGAAACCCAGTGGGCCCAGTTTTTTTCTTGGGTTTCTCAGACATGGCCAATCCTAACCAAAACTTACCCTTTTTTTGGCAATCTGCCAGGCAATACTCCCCTATCGGTTCCTGACCGTGTCACGGGTCTTGGAAAAAAACATAATAAAAATCTGTTTTTTTTAGAACTGATACAGACCGGTTACCACATTCTAAATAAATCACAAACTTTTTTTTACCTGAAACTGATCGGTTCAGCCAAACTGATCCACAATTTACAAGTTCCACACAGAAACTACACAGAAAACCTATCTAGTACTCACGGTACCACAGACAGAGACTTGAACCAACTGAGCGGTAACAGCAATTCGGTAGAAACCGAGCAAAAAAAATGACACTTCGACCAACTTTTTTGAACCGAGCAAAAGAGAAATCTCTGGAGTGACTGTTCAGTGAGGTGGAGTAAAGAATCTGACGGTTGGAGTTTAAACAGCAGCAGACAGGGGCTTCAACCGAGCTCGTGGTGAACATTCCATGCTGGCCGTGGAAAGTTTAACTCTTTGTTCTCCAGGGCAGTTGAAAGGCAGGACCTAACTGCATATGTCAGAACACAGCAAGACTTCATGTTGTTTGAAGAGAAGAGATGCAGCGACAGCTGGATGCCTTACAAGCTATCAAAGCTGGAGGATCTGGCACAGGTCCAGCAGTGCAACAAAACACAAACAACTTAAAAGACATTCGGCTTACAAAGTTGTGTCCCTCAGATGATATCGAAGCATACCTGCCAACTTTTGAAAGGGTTGCTGCAGGCTGCCAGTGGCCAAAGCAGCAATGGGCAATCAGGCTGGTACCTTACCGGACAGGTAAAGCCCAACCTGCATACAGCAATATGGACACGGCACAGTCGGAAAACTATGACCTTGTGAAAAGAGACATCCTGAAAAGACATGACATCTCAGGAGAGACGTACAGGTAAAAGATTCTGGTCCCTGAAGTACCACTCATTCGACAATCCTCAAAAAGCCTTCATTAAATGGCTCCAACCAGAGGGTAAAACAGTCCCACAGATCATCAAAATATTTGCAATGGAGCAATTCATCAACATCCTTCCCACAGACGTGCAGCTCTGGGTAAAAGAAAATCACCAGAAAGTGGGGGAAAAGGCAGTTTCTTTGGCTGCGGACTATGAGATGGACAGACACCACAGCAGTAAAGTAACAGCCAAGGACCAGCAAGACCCTCTTTTTCCCCGATTTAACTCCAGCTCAGATAAGAACTCTGGTGAGGGTAACAAATCTGCACCCACAGACTTTACTTGCTATAACTGCAATAAGCCAGGCCATACTGCAAGAACCTGCCATAAAAATAAGGAGGGTAATGCTGGAGCAGAGTTGGTCTTGGCAAACTGGGGCAACTTACTATTTAACAGATGTCAATGGGATATAAGACTGTGAAGGGATTTAAAAATTTGGGAAGCAGACAGACCCTAGTGCATGCAAAAGTGCTGGGAAAAACACTGTGCAAAAGAACCAGGTACTGGTCTCATCTGCATCCATGGGGACACTCAATACTATCCCACCACCCAAGTGACTCTGAATATTAATGGATAGAGACCCGTGTTTTTCTTAAATAAGAAATAACAAGAAATTCAAGGTATAAAAAGAAATAAAACAAAAACAAGCACATAAAAAAAGTTACAAAAATTGCCTTTTTGGGAGGGGGGGCAAAAACTAAATAAGTTACCACAGAGAAGGTCCGTAACCGCAGCAGAATTGTCTGATTCACAAAACCTTTCAAGACCACAGCATAATGCTGCTTAATACAATGTAGTAATAATAGGGTGTCACACCAGATGAAAGTGGGGGTGGTACCAAAGTTACCTGAGCCTGTGATTAATGGAAATTACTTTTCAGGATGTACTGAGTTAATCTCAGAGGAAGTGAAACCTGTAGGTTTAGTAGCTGTGATGACAAGAGCACAGGCAAAGAAAATCTCAGATGGCAGGAGACATTTTTCCTTTTGGTGACTTTGATGTAGACTTGTTTGAGACCAGCTTCAAGATCATAGAATCATAGAATTTGACAGCAGATAAGGACCGCTTGGCCCACCTAGTCTGCCCATTTCCCTACCTGATGGATAAGCTACAGATTCTAGTTAATCAACAGCTTACTTCCTCCTACCCCCCACTAGAATTGCCTTATATCTGTCCCATGCAATCTTGAATTCTCCCACTGTTCCTGACCTCACAACCTCCTCATGAAGGCTGTTCCATGCATCCACAGCCCTCTCTGTGAGAAAAATACTTTCTAACATTAACCTTTGAGCCGTCTCCCCTCTATCTTCAAATTGTGCCCCCTTGTTCTTGCACATCTCTTCTTCTGAAAGATGCTACCCTCTTGTGCTTTGTTAATTCCCTTGAGATGCTTGAAAGTTTCTATCATGTCCCCCCTCTCCCTCCTTTCTTCAAGGGTATACATAGTAAACTGCTTTAGTCTCTCCTTGTATGTCTTCTGGTGCAGACCCTGCACCATTTTGGATGCCCTCCTCTGAACAGCCTACACTCTGTATATGTCTTTGCGGAGATGGGGGCTCCAGAATTGCACGCAGTACTCCAAATGGGGTCTCACTAACTGTCTGTGCAGAGGGATAACAACTTCTGTTTTCTACTGTTGATGCCTCTCCCTATGCATCCCAGTATCCCCCCAGCCCTCCTTACTGCCTTCTCACATTGCTTGCCCACCTTTAGGTCATCTGATATAATTCCTCCTAGGTCTCTCTTTGATTTTGTTGTTGTTATTAACTCACCCCCATTGTGTACTCTTCCCCTGGGTTTTTGTTTCCCAGATGCAATACCTTGCACTTCTTTGCACTGAATCTGAGCTGCCACATATTTGACCATTCCTCCAACCCTTCCAAGCCCCTTTTCACCCTTTCCACCCCACCTTGTGTATCAACCCTGTTGCAGATCTTTGTGTCATCTGCAAAGAGACATACCTTTCCTTCCAGGTGCTCTCCAATGTCACTTATAAAGACATTAAAGAGGACTGGTCCCAGTACCAAACCCTGCGGTACCCCGCTAGTTACCCTGCTTTCTTCACTGTGGATTCCGTTTACTATTATCCTTTGCTTCCTGTTGTCCAGCCAGTTTTTTATCCAGGCTACCACCTTGGGACCCACTCCAAGGCTGGCTAACTTGTACATTAATCTTTTGTGTGAGACTGTGTCAAATGCCTTGCTAAAATCTAGGTAGGCCATATCCACAGCCCCTCCCTTGTCTACTACTTTGGTCACCCAGTCAAAGAAATCTATTAGGTTCGTCTGACACGACCTTAAAACAAATCAATATTTTTGAAAAACATGCAACCCCTAAAAATAAATTTCCATTTTCTAAAACAGGCAGCTTTTTATGTATGTTTATACAGTATTCTTTGAAATTTACAACAACAGAAATTTAACTTGGCCATTACAGTTTCCTGTAATAATCAAACAGAAAATTGTTATGACACCTACAGCAGGGCTGGCCTGGTGACTCCATGACAGTACATCACACTTCAGTGTAGGAGGCTAGGGTCTGGGTGCAACACAAGGTCTCATTAACTGGTAAAAAAAATAATGAATCACGGCGCTGGTGCACTAACTCTCGGGGGGGGGGGGTTACATCACGTGTCAACAGCACCACCTGAAGCCTGTTTATAAGCAGGAATGGACTTCCTGATTATATTTGGTTGGAAGATAAGACAGTGCAGCACTCTGTGCTCACAATGAAGAGCCATGGATGGTTCACCCTCCTCAAAGGTGGAGAGCTATGTGTTCACGTGACTGTGTTAGCGCTGCATATCTAGTAACCAGTATCTCAGGTACTGCCAGAGATACAAGATAAATGATTATATTTATTTATTCAATTTTGGTAACCAGGTAGGCCCACTGAGCCCCGAAGGTCCCCTTTTCAGGGGCGACCCGGAATTAGTTACAGAAAGGATACAAGTACAATAATGGCGCAAGGACGCAGTACATCAAAGGGATACAAGTACAATATGCCAAATGTATACTTTGGCATATAATCATGTTATGTAAAAATTACGCTGGGCACAGCTGAAATGGAGTTTATTAAAACTCCATACATAGGGGCACATTATAGGCTGCGGCAACACCGCGTCATCATCTCACGATTCAATTAGCAAGATCTAGGGGGCGGGCACCCAACCGGCACCACGGCACTTACAATATGCCAGCTGCAGCCTGGGGAACTTCAAATTTTATGAGGGATGGGGTAAGCTAATAACTTACTCATCTGGTGACAGCAGGGAGAAACGGGGTACTGAAGCCCCGATCTGTGCATCAGTCGGGGCTTCCAGTTACCCCATAGTTCTTTAAATGACCAACACTCCCATCACTGCCTTTAATGAATACTAAAGGTCACTAGCATCTGGAAGTCCAGGAAAGAAAGAAGATGCCTAAAACACACAGTGGCAACAAACGACTGATGGACATAAGGGGTTGATATATGAAAATTCTGAAACTATACTAATAACTGATTGTAATTTTGTTTCTGAGCAAGCTAACAATGTCTTTCTCCAAGGTTACTTTAAGCAGCTGGGCGTGAAACAAAGGAGGGGTTAACCTATGTTTAAAGGATGTGATGAACTACTGTACAGAGTTTGGGTTGGACCTCAGATGCAGGAACAGATGGAGCAACTGGTTATGCTAAGGACGTGTGGACCTGGGTTGCTGCGGATAGCACAGAGTAGTCCTATGGCTGGTCACTCGGGGATGGAATGTGCCCTTGCCAGATTGCTGTGCAGATTTTACTGGCCTGGGACTCATGGGGATATTGCTGCTTGTTACAGTTCTTGTGCTAGGTGTCGGAAGGTGGCCCCAATGACTGGAGGAGGAGGTGGGGTGCTCCTATCCATGACAGATGAGCCTTCTGAGAGAGCTGCAATGGATGTGGTTGGCTCCTTAGACAAAAGTATAAAGGGGAATCGATTCATTTTGGTAGTATGTGATTCGATACCCAGAGGCAATTCCGATGCATACTGTCACGGCCCCAAAGGTGGCATCAGAGCTTGCCAAAATGTTCAGCAGGGTTGGCATACCTATAGAGATTATTACTGATCAAGGGAGTAATTTTGGTGCTGCATTACTGAAGGAGCTGTACTGACTACTAGTATCACTGCTGTAAGAATCTCCCCTTATCACCCTCAGACAGATGGTCTTGTTGAGTGTTTTAATCAAACCCTTAAAAGCATGTTAAAAAGGTTTGTAAACGGGGAAGGGAAAGATTGGGACCAATACTTACCTTACCTGCTTTTTGCTTCCAGAGACATGTCAAAGGCATCACAGGTTTTTTTACCCTTTGAAATGTTGTGTGGTAGACAACTTAGAGGGCCAGTACATGTAATAAAAGAAACATGGGAAGATAACCCCACTCAGAAAGAATCTATTACATCTTATGTATGAGCACTGAGAAAGAAACTGGCAAACTATGTTGAAATTACCCATGGTAATCAGGAAGAGGCCCAAAACCAGCAGAAGTTGTATTATAACCATGGGGTAAAATAAAAAGGTTTTGAGCCGGGTGAAAAGGTTTTGTTACTGTTACCTACTACAGACAAACTGTTAATGAAGTGGCAAGGGCCTTATAAAGTGCTTAGATGTATTAGCACAGGTAACTATGAGACTGAGGCCACTGATAAGAAAAGTCCTACCAAGATGTGCCATTCTAACCTCCTGAAGAAATGGGTTGAAAAACACCAAAGGCTACTTTGTTAGTTTAATTAGAAACTTCTACAGAAGATACTGATATAGCTTATGACAGACTGGAACAAACTGTAACTGTTGATGCTGTAAAGGTGAATGTTTCCTTAACCTCTGAACAAACAAATTCATAACTTGGCAGACATTTAGCAGTACTTTTACCACAGTGCCAGGCCGAGCAAAAGGGGTCAAGCACGTAATAGTTACAGGGAATGCTCGCCCTATCAGACAAAAGACATACAGATCACCAAAGCGGTTAAGAGCAGACATGGTTAAAGAAATACAAAAAAATTAAAGAGTTGGGTATCATAGGAGAGTCGAGAAGTGCTTGCTCATCACCAGTGGTGACTGAAATAAAAAAGGAGGGAGTGTAAGAATCTGCCTTGATTTTAGGAAACTTAATCAAGTGTCCAAATTCGACAGTTATCCTATGCCTAGGATAGACGATTTGGTGGACAGATTGTGAAGTGCCAAGTACATCCGTACCCTTGGTTTCACCAAAGGTTACTGGCAATTTCTCCTAGCTAAAGAATCCAGAGACAAAACTGCATTTGCCACTCCTATTTGAGTCTATCAGTTCACCACCATGCCATTTGGTTTACTTGGTGCACCTGCTGTATTCCAGCAGTACATGGATACAATTTTAGCTACTCACACTGGTTACTATGCTGCTTACCTGGATGATGTTGTGGTGTACAGTCCAGACTGGAAAAGCCACCTGAACACCTGCGAGTAGTTATCCAATCTATCAAGAAGGCAGGTCTGACAATTAATCCTACCAAATGTGCACTGGGCATACAGGAAACCAGCTATTTGTGTTATGTTTTAGGAAATGGAGAAGTAAAGCCAGAGATTTCTAAGACAGAAGCTGTAGCTAACAGTCCTGTCCCTAAAATAAACATGTCAAGTCATTTTTTGAGCTGGCTGGTTATTATCAGAGATTTGTTCCTAACTGGCTACCCCCATCACTGAACTCATGAAGGAACGGTGCTGAATAATGTGAAATGGTTCCCAGAGTGTGATGAAGCTTTTCAGGCCATCAAGGCTGCATTACGTTCAGACCCCATTTGAAGAAGCCCAGACTTTGAGAAACAATATTTGTTACAGACAGATGCATCAGTGGTAGGTCTAGGTGCAGTTCTGAGTCAGAATATAGATAGGCAGGAACATTCCATTCTATACATCAGTAGGAAGTTGCACGACAGAGATAAAATGCACTCCGCTATTGAAAAGGATTGCCCTGTGGGAAAGTAGGTCATGGAGTCCCCTTAAGTTTTATTTGCTAGGAGCTGACTTTGACCTTATGCACTGAGTTAAGCACTGCTTGATCGTCACTGACATCACAAGGTTCTAAGAATGGCTCTAATGTAGTATTTATATTGCACAGGCTCAGACATCTATATCTCTGGACTGCTTCCAGCTACAGGTATGCCCAATACCTCAATTAAAAGAACTTTGCATGGGCTCTCAAACTATGTACATGAATGTGTCGCTTTAACTGTTTGCTGTACTGGTTGTTATGGAAAAAGGGATAGTTATTATTAGGAGAGAATTAAAAGAAAGTTTTGGAAACCTGTTTTTTTAAGCAGGTTCCCTCTTAAAGAGGGTGTATGTGACAGGGTTGAATAAGACCCTGTCCCATTTGTTATGCAGAAAGAGTTAAAAACAAGGATCTGTTCTATTCTCTCCTTTTCTGTCTCTTGTCTGTATGACTGCGAAACCAAATGTTCTTGTGAGACCTAGGAACTAATCACTCTGACAATCTCACGATTCCCCCTTCCCGTTATCTCCCTGCCTTCACTTGTTTTTTCTATCTTTTCAAATGTATGTGAATCTTTGTGTTAAACTGTTTAGTGAAACTGGGATCCCTTGGTTTGAAAATGTATATAGTTATATTGTTGAAATAATTGCAGAAAGCTATTTGGAACTCAGGGGATTAACCTTGAAATGCAGTTTGACCTGCACAAGCTGATCTGCAGAGCTGTTAACAAGAGATTAGTTCTGGGATACAATGTTATATTTTGCTGCACCTGCAAGGAAGGAAACTGACAAAGTTCTAATACATTATGTGAAAACAGGATGTCTCTTAACAAGTTCAGGATGCAGAAGTTAATTACCAGGCACAGACTTCTTATAAAAAGAGCAGCAATGCTTTTGTGTGTGTGTGAGTATGTGTGAGAGAGAGAGAGAGAGCTTGATTTAGAGATAACCTCAGAGAAGAACTTTGGTTTTGTTTGAACTGCCTGTATAAGAGCTATCCTGTACAGTTTGATTTCTTTTATTTTGTTGTTATTGACAGTAAAATGCTACTTATGAATTTTACAACTGTTCCTGGTTTTCCTATGCTTCCTGACCTTTGACTCGATGACACCGTTGCTAGTTCTTCCTCTGACACTGTGAACTGTGAATGGTGTGGGGGGGGGGCAGCACTGTCTCCGGAGTCACCCAACTTGTCTCTGTGAACAGTGACAACAGCATGGGCAATACCAGATGACAACAGTGAGGTGTCAACCGGTGTAGACCGAGCGAATAGTTTCGGCCTCACCACTGGAAACGTCTGCTGCCTGGGGCAGACAGACTGTAGGGGGGTTAACAGCTGGCTGCCCAGAAGGAACCAGTTGTCCACTAGACCCACCCACCTAGGCCCCTGACACCTCAGCACGGTGAGGTCAAGGGAGACACTGTGCTTCCTTGGAACCAGAGGTCACAGGAAGGGGCCCAGAGCAAAGGCCTAGAGACTGTGCCTTGGCTGAACTTGTGCAGTGCCTGCCTCCAAAGGTGAAGGTCAGACAACTCCATCCCATCAAGCGGATCTCTAGAGTACGGCAGTCCATAGAGAATCCAGCAACGCACACATCCATATTGTGCTGGGGACTAAGGCATGCTGCATAGCACTGATGCCGGTCTGTCACAGCCATGTGCTTCTTACAGGGACACCGATGCATACTGGGAGGCTGCTGGACTTTCTTTGTCTTCTTAGCCCCCTTCGTCTTAGATTTTGGCATTACAGAAAAGTAAAATAACGAAGAGTGAAGGCACTATGAAGAAAATCAGGGGGTGGCGTAGATTAAATACCAATGATGGAACTCACTGAGATGCTGTCTCTCCCACAGTGTGAAGTCAATGACAGGAAGAACAGAACTGAGGTGCATGAGGAAGCCGGTGACAGTTATTGCCAAGTGCAGGTATGCAGGAGCTGTGCTCAGTAGCCGATGTCGACTCTCTCTGCAAACAATTTTATCCAGCTGGGTTCTAGTGCCTCTGGCCTCAGACCCATAAGTAGGAATCAATACTGAAGACTGATTTCTGGAAGATTGTATGTTGTGTAGAGTATTTTGATCTGTGTGTGTAGTCCCAGTGTGTCATTTTTCTTTATTAGGATTTTTTTTTCTGAATTTGCCTACTAGTCTTATGGCCCCTGGGGATCTCCATATTTGAATTTGTGTTGCTCTTCTTTTTGCTACAATGTCTCCTGTCTCATGAGGCAGTACATAAAGGTCTCTATTATGAGCAGTGTTGCTCAAATAGTATCCTAGAAATCAGGACACCAACAGATACCTCCAATTTGGCAAGATAGTTGCTGTGGAGGATAGTAGTGCTATCTGACCATGGATCCTACCAGCTAGGATACCCGGATCCTAACCAGGATCCATCACTATCTGGCCCTGGATCCTAACCACCTGCCCTAGGATCTGTGGATCTTAACTAGGACACCTGGATCTTAACCAGGATCCATCACTATCTGACCCTGGATCCTGCATCTGTCTTTGGCAGGATATCAGGTAGAATCCAAGTCAGGATACCAGCACTATCTGACAGATAGTGGTAGGATCCACAAAGACACTATCTGAGCAACACTACTGTAATTATGAGTCTCTTCCCCGCAATCTTGCACCTGGACGTAGACTAGCGGGATCTCTCCTGATGAAATGGGGTGCATTTTTTCCCATTTCCAGCATAAAACACTATGACTAAAACTGGGTCCACAATTTTTATTAAATGTGTTTATTGTTTGATTTAATAATCCCCTTATGTGCTGTGTTTTTTTATTTGTAAACCATTATTAATTGTCGGGTTGTGCCTGAAAATTCAAATTACATACTTATCATAATTTTTGATCGTCCTGAGTATCTTCACCACTGACTGCTGCTTGTGGGTCTATGCCAGAGGCGCTAAGACCCTGTGGGAGTCCAAACCTTTCTGGTAGGGGCTGGTGATGAGGTAGGCATTGCACACACATTGTCACATGTGCCCGCTGGTATACAGCGGCATCAGCTCCCAACCACCTCAGTAACCTTTTATTTTTTTTTTTTTTATCTATCATTGAGGAGGTGAACAGCATGGACCTAATGAGTAAACTATTCACTTAACCTAAGGGCATACGATAGCCATGGTTGCCCATGTAAGGAAGTCCACCAAACCCCGGAACACAATGGCTTCATCGCCCATAGCACGAGTCATCCTCCTCACCATCATGGATGATGAGATCCAGATCTGACTCATTCCTTTCCACATCCTCCTCAAATGGAGGGTAGTAGAGGGAAGGGGATCAAAGAGCCGATGGCGAGGGATGTGGCCACAGCAACAGTAGCCCAGGCCCCAGGGAAACAATGCCAATGGCAGTGTCCCAGACATCATGGGTAGCCCCCCAGATAATGTTGTACCATCGTCACAGGCTCATGTAGCACCACAAGCAACACCGAGTTAGGCCCCATGGGGACCCAACCCCGATGCTGCATACAGCATCGATGACTATGCCAGCAATGAAGTGACTGGCGGAATCATGGCTGCCCTCATCCCCGGAGAAGACAGAGGTGACATCATAAGTGGGGCAGACATCAGTGGTGCCACCCATGGCACCAGCCCGGAGGCTGGTGCTGCAGCTGACTGCATGTGAAAGTCAAGCACCACTGTGGATCACCCAAGCCCAACCAACCCCGAGGAGTCAGAAGCCAGCACTAGAAACAGCCCCACATGACTTGTATGCTACACCCACTACTCTACAAGAGCTGCCCATCGAAGTCCCTTCTAATAGACAATATGAAGCTTCAGGACAGAGATACCAGCCTTGCAGGCCTTGGTGTCGTGGGTGTCATCAGCAACAGAGGTGGTAAACCTAGTCCTACAGAAGTTGAGTGTCACATAGCAGAACGAATGGAGGACAACCTTGACAGGTGCCTTTCTTTCCATTTTGCGAGAAGGGGTCAAGGCCAAATGGTGCAAAGACCCCGACACCAAGCATTTGTGGGATCTGAACCATTCCTTTCATGATGCCAGGTGAAGTGTCCATTCCCTGTCGTAGAGCACGTGCCCAGAGAGAGGTGGAGACCAGACACAGCCCAGTTGCCAGAGCAACTAGTATTTTCAGGCTCTCTACCTTCTTCTCTGTTTTTGACCATTGAAGTAGGGTTTGAGAAAAAAACTGTAGATTTCTGTATGTTTAACAAACTAAACTGATACACAAATATCAAACATTATTGCATATTTAAACGAATGCCAAACAACTGAATGCTGTGTCATTCAGGAAGAAAGGAATTGAGGCGACTGAGGGGCGTCGGGGGTTAAGGAACTGAGGTGATTGAGGGCAGGTGTCGCTGTATACCAGTGGGTGCACGTAATGACATACGACACAACACGCACTGCCTACCATGCCACCAGCCCACACCACAAAAGTTCTGGCTCCCACAGGGTCCTGGTGCCTCCAGTTCAAACTCACAAGTAGGAATCAATGGTGAAGTTTCTTGGAAGAGCAAGGCATTCTTTTGCCTAGAGTGCCTACCTGGTAAATAAAAACAACGATGAAGCATCTGAATGAGTGCATCAGCAGAGTTCTGTAGGAACCAGCTACCTTAATGTGGCTGAGAGGCTTGTACGATCTGCAAGGTTACAAGTTAACCAAGGAACAGCCATCTCAATCTTTTTAACACTACAAAGTCCAGCCATCCAATGAAAAGGTCAGCTGTATATATTGTGAGCAACTACGAAGGAGGGTACAGTAATCAAGAGGAAGACAGCGTCATCATTCCTTAGGCGACATCACTACAGCTATAAACTATAATGCATTTTATCTAGTAACACATACATACATGGCACAAAAACAAAAACAGGGAAAATATACACACACTACACCATAATTCTAAGTCTCAGTTTTCAAAAATAAATACGGTAGTAGTTAATCCTATATTTGCAACTAACTTGAAAGATTTTGCTCTAAAAAAACTAATTTTCAATGCATAAATGGAAATATTCTTTTGGTATCCTTCATAGGTTAACTTTGGCAGTCAGAATTTTTCTTTAATCTTTTGATACTCTGGAAAAAGAAAGTGTTTCACTGAATGTTACATAGCTACAAGGATACACAGTTGTTGTCAGCAGATAAGGGCCTTCAAGTCTGCCCATTAACTCTGGTAACCGTGCTTCTTCAAGCTTTCCTGGAACCAGGTAGTACCCCTCCACCAACTACCAATATCCCCCTATGTCTATCCCGTGCGTTCTTCAATCCTGTAATAATTTCTGCCCCCACCACTTCCTCTGGCAGGCTGTTCCATTTGTCCACCACTCTCTCGGTGAAGAACTATTTCCTCATATTCCCTCGGAACCTCTCTCCCTCTAGCTTTATCCTATGTCCCCTTGTCCTTGAACATCTTTTTCTTTGAAAAATGTTATTTTTCTGCACCTTATTCTTCCCCATGAGGTGCTTAAATGTCTCAATCATATCTCCCCTCTCCCTCCTCTCCTCCAGGGAGTACATATTTAAGTGCTTCAGCCTATCCTTGTAGAGTTTGTGATGTAATCCCTGCATCATCTTGGTTGCCCTCCTCTGAACCACCTCCACCCTATTTATGTCCTTATGTAGGTAAGGCCTCCAGAACTGGACACTGTATTCCAGGTGTGGCCTCACTAATGTCCTGTACAGTGGAATTATGACCTCCTTTTTCCTGCTGGTGATTCCCCTGCCTATGCATCCCAGCATCCTATTTGCTCTTCCTGCTGCCTTGTCACACTGCCTACCTACCTTGAGGTCATCAGAGATAACCCTAGGTCCCTTTCCTGTTTGGAACATTCTACCCCCAGTTGATCTGTTGTTCCTGGGTTTTGTGCCCTATGTGCATCATCTTGCACTTTTTAGCATTAAATCTCAAGTGCTAATCCATTGACCAGTCCTCAAGCTTCTGCAGATCTCTCCTCATTCTATCCACACCCCCTGGTGTGTCCACCCTGTTGCAGAGCTTTGTGTGATCAGTGAATAGGCAAATTTTCCCTTCTAGACCTTCTGCAATGTCACTGATAAAGACACTGAAGAGGACTGGATCCAGCACAGATCCCTGTGGTACCCCCACTGGTCACGTTTCCCTCTGCAGAGTGCCTGCCATTTACTACCACCCTCTGGGTCCTGTTATCAAGCCAATTCTCTATCTACTTAACCACCATATTACCCACTCCAGTGTTCCCCAGCTTGTTTAACAACCTTCTATGCAGCACAGTATCAAAGGGCTTGCTGAAGTCCAGGTAGGCTACATCCACTGCCACCCCGGTCCACCTCCCTAGTCACCCAGTCGAAGAACTCATTGAGGTTGGTCTGGTACAACCTCTCTCCTATAAAACCATGTTGCCTTGGGTCCTGTAGACAGTTGGCAACTAGGTGTTCCACTGTTCTTTCCTTTAGTAGTGTTTCTATGATCTTTTCCACTATTAACATCAGGCTACTGGTCTGTAGTTCCCTGCTTCCTCCTTCTTTCCGCTTTTATATAGAGGGAGTACATCAGCTCTCCTCCAATTCTGAACCAACCATCACTTCATAGTGATCACTTACCTGACTGGCTGCTGTATGGTCTGGTACTGGTGCCAGCTGGACATACTGGACCTGGATATCGCTGCTCTGGAGTGGGGACCCATCGACGCCAGCCGACGTGGGATCAGCTGAGGCGACAGCAATCAACTGGGCACCCTGTAATACCTGCAAATGACCAATAAACACACACATGATTACATTTTAATGCACCCGAATGCCATCCCCATTTGCAGTTGAAGTGTGTCCTTTTGCATATTAACCGCACACATACAATAATTGAGAAAGAAGCACTGGCTGAGATGAAGCAGCTATAATCACATTGTAAAGCCCAGCAGAAACTGCCTGTTAACAGCCAATAAAATATCAGCAGATGAGCAAACATCTACTGTTCACTTCTGGTCTGAAGTACCCACTTAAAAGGCCATCAACCCTCTCTGGGCCTTGTGTTGATGAACTAATCATTAAACACAAATTACAGATTGCAATTATTTGAACAATGGGTCTGTTTTACAAAAGAGTTGGCAAAAAGAGCTAATCTGTCTTTTTTCCATACATTACCACAAAAAGCATTCTGTGTTTAATGGGAATTAAATCACTACTTAGATTTAAAGAGACATACACCTAGGGACAACCACCATTTGCAAAATTACTGTAACTGTTTTCATTATTTGTTTTTAATTTTGACTAAGAAAGGCCCACTGAGCTGTGATGGCTCATTTCCATGTGTGCCATGGGGAGTGACCTAAATGGACCTGTTTTTCTGTTGGGGGAATGTTAGCCAGGACACAGGAGAACATTTCCATCTCTTACAGTAATAGAAACTCTTATTCTGTAGTGTTTTGCAAGCAGGTGCCCCGGAAATGAGCTCGTTAAGGGATTATTTTTTTAAATATTCAATAATATGTAACCCCTAGATGGAGCTATCCCAGGGGCTACTACCCCTGCCTGATTTGCCACTAACAGGTTGAGGGGCCTGATCCAATGATATGGTGCTTCCACCCAGAGTGTCAGGGTTTGCAAGTAGTTAACTAACTTGGTCACAGCCTCTGGGACACTGCAACCCTTTCTTCCCACTAGTGGCCCACACAATATATCAGAATTACCTTCACAGTATACACTTACCCCAGGTCTGGTTCCGGCACTGGGACCTCCTGTGAAATGAGATACAGTGCAACAATCACAGTACAGTACTTTAACATAGACAAATACCTCAGGCAGTATAACTTTGCTGAAACAAGCAGCTCTGATTTATTTAGGGGATATAACAAGGACAGGGGAAATCAGGTTAATTAGCTTATCACTCTAATAATCTACCTATGGCTCTGTGCACAGGCCTATCCTCTATCAGTTACTGTCCCTGGGTACCCAAGCCCCAGTGGCTAGTCCAAACCGTGGCAGCTGGTAGGGCCCTTTCACACAGAGAAAAGGAGAATTAAACAGTCAGCAGTACAGTAATTCCATTTGGATTTAATGTGGCAATTCAACAGGGAGCGACCCTGAATTAGTACTCACGACCTCCAAATAAGATAGGTCCTTCAATGTCAGCAGGGCTCACTTGAGGTACACAAACCTCTTCACACATCCATATAAAAGAAAGCACTATACCAGGCAGGCTGCATCTGTATCCCGATCGCAATTACTGCACAATACCCGGGAGAACACACAGCAGATTCAGTTCCTGACAGACCGGTGCAATTTTCAGCAATTCCTCCAGTCTTCTACAGGGTGAGCCTGGTTTCTACTCTTCAGAGATCCTTTGATTCTTTTCTGGGGCCAGTTCAGTCTAACAAGCTGTTACACAAGCTGCAGACCGAACTCTGGGTCTTACACCGCTTTTTGACTAAAACTGCACACTGAAAAAGCCAGGGCTCCTTCCTTCTTCACTGCAAAGCTCAACTGAACTCCAACCGACAAAACCGGCACTTCCTTTGAGTTCCTCCCAGTTCTTGACTGGATTGGCTGTCACTCACAATAGACTGCTGCTGTTGGTCCAAAAGGCACTGAAGTCTAAACTACATCTCCCAGAGTCACTGCCCATACAATCCTCTTGTGGCTGGCTCAGATTATGAGTCCAAGTTCTGATTCATCCAAGGCACCATTTTAGAGCTAGCTTACCCCACACTGATTGGTCCAGTTCAGCAGTTCAAAACTAGAATGGGAACTAGCAGACACAGTTCTGACTGCAAAGAAAGCAGGTTAGACAAACTGTAATTTCATTATTACTCTAAATAATTTCTGGCAAACAGTTACATCTTTCAGATAGGTTCCTTTGCACTCCTAGTGACTGCAAAATGAAGTGAATTGGCAGCAGCTTGAGTGGTACTCAATCAAAGAAACACACAGTCCCCCATACAAACTAATTATGTCTGCAAGCAGACAGCTCTTAAAGAGACAGTACCAGAGGTTCTAAAAACACTCACTGATAAATGGCTTAAATGCCAAACACCATTCAGGCTTGGAGCATTCAAGCAAGCTCCTGGAAGTCTTTTGGGAACCCCCATTTGCAGGGGGGTTACAAATATATTACTGACTGTCCTTGATCAATGATATAATAATGCTGCAGCAGAGACCCCTCATATAGCTGTAAGAATGGTGTCACTACTTTATTAGAGTGTGAGAGCTGGTCTCCCAACCTTAAACATCCAGAAAACCATTTTTGGAGCCTACAGAAGTCTGACTGTAGGCTGTTTGATACCCCTTGCAAGGACACTGCAGTGCTGTGCAGTAGTGTCATTGGCATATATATGCATATGGAGCACAGATCACATTGCATTGGGGTCATTTACAAAGACGCAGAACAGTGGAGGAACATCAGGTACAGCAAGTGCAAGGTTTTTGCTCTGAACTAGTACTACTGAGAGTATGTTTTTTTTTTTTTTTGTAGGAAGCCTGCCAACCAGTCCACTGCTTACTCATCCATTCCTATTACACAAACCTTTTGGAGGAATACTTTATAGTCGATAAGGTCAAATCTGTTTAACGCAAATCATGAAAACCTTCACCTATTAGCTGAGAAATGTCCATGCCTGTGGGGCAGTCACTGGTGACCATGAGCAGTGCTGTTACAAGGTAACCCGTTCTGAACCGGGATTGCGCTGGAGTTAGCAAGTATGCTGCCACAAGTAGTTAGCTGCCTGCATATTTCTGTTGCTTTGCTCTTAACAGCCCACCCTGCACTCACCACTGCTCACTATATCAATCCCTGGATCTACCCCTCTCTCAATGACCATCACATAATGCACTGTTCCAACTTCACTGGCAAGTTCCAGTGCAGAGTGCTCCCTTCCATCCTCTCCTCTCCCCCTCCCCCAGGAACAGCGACACTCATACCCTTGCTGTCGCCTACAGGTCCTCATCTGCTGGTCAGGCATCTTTCTCCCACTGCTTTCCTATGCTCTGGAACTTGCTCCCTATCCTCTCACCTGCGCTCTTTCACTTACCCCTCTTGCAACTGCCCTTAATTCTCCTGCCTCCTCCATGATGACTCTGATGACCTAACTCAGACTTCACCACCCTAGCTGCACTACCAGCCAAGATGGGAAGTTCTGACCTGTTCTGCACTTATCTGTCAGCACTTAATCTGTCTAATGTCTCTAAGTCAGTACTTTCAATGCAACCCCTGCTTGTACGTACACAAGTTACCTATTTCTGCTGTATATTGTACCCTATGTTTTGTTATGTATAGCACTTCTTGCTTATTGTTCCATTCATCTACTGTAACCATGCCCTACTCCTTTCCCCCAGGACACATCTGGAAATGAGCAAATTGCTCAGTATGTCTTCCTGGTGAAACATTACAGTAAGTAAGTAAATAAATATGAATAAACCTCTCAATCAAATCAGACAGGACTACGAGTACTGAGGTCGGACTCTACTGATTGAGATTAGTTTTGTTACCTCCCCATGCCGGAGGCTTTCCCTTGAACTTTTCCAAACCATGGGGGATTCCCAGTGGTGAGGGAAAAGTCTAATAGTTCAGTGACTGGCACACTAATTCTAGGGCCCACCAGTCTGAGAGGCTCCACGCTGTCTGCACCTGCATTTTTGTTAAGACTGATGTGGTTTAAGCCAGCCCAGTGGCATGGAGGGCTGAGGCGCTGGGCACCTCAATTCCTGCCAAGTCAGCGACCTAGGGTTTGGAAACAGACACTGGTCATTCAGGAGTCAGCCAGAGAGGCAGGATTGAGCATCCTCAGGACAGTATTTCTCCCTTGGGAAGAGGAGTTACAGTGCCTCGCCTCTGGTCTACCTACTAGAGGACTCTGTGTGGCAGTGCAGTGGAATCACACTGGGGAGGGGGAAGAACCACACGCAGGCCGCTGGCTGAAGTCTCCATGGTGACAAAGCTCATACACCGCGTCCATAACATGCATGGTGGTCCCTCAGGGAAAAAAATGCATAAAACTCTCAGCAAGCAGCATGACGTCTGATCCCCGCAGGTCCCGCACTGGCAACCGAGCACTTCCAGAGAGACCCTCTGGCTGAGAGTGAAGCAAGAGTAAGGTAAGCCTCAGAGATGCCGGGTTATAGAGGTCAGTCTGGAGGGGGTGGCTGGGTAGATCAGGCAGCAGAAATACAGGATTAAGAAAAAAAAAAGACTGATGTGGCTTAAAGAGCCCTGTTGTCTCAGGGGAACTTTGAAATAAAGTCATTTTTACAACAATTTCAGCTTATGTGTCCTATAGTTTCTGTATTAAAGAGGAACTTCCCCAGTCCTTTTGACTTTCATGCATAAATTACCCCTTCCTGCATTGATTCTGGAATTGTATTTCATTACTGTCCGCTGCAGATCCTTTTTGCATTCTGAGCTGCTAAAAACTGCGGAGTGTACCAGAGCTTCTATAGCAAGCCTGGTGTTGCTGTGGGCCCAGGGTTGTACTGCTGACATCACTATAGGGCAGAGTCAATTTCACACAAAAAATAAAAAAAAAAAACATACTGACAAGGCATTTGGATTTTGCCATAATGCATTGCTAACAGGGTATCTTGGGGAAGAGGAAACACAGTATATACACCGAATACTGGTGGGTTTCCCTTGCAGCATTGTTGCAACTGCGTGGTACTGCACAGTGTGAGTCACTCCTCCACCCTGCAGTGATGTCATCAGGAGCTAGCAGCCCAGCAGCTGAACAGCAAAGGCAAGCGCAGCCGGGCTCAAAAACAAATCCAAATTATGGAAGGCAGAGTAAAACTTGGCCAAAAAACAAAAACAAATGCACACACCTTTTCAGGTCTAGTACTGCATATAATGACTATAAGCTGTAACATTTTGGACCGTCATGAAAGTTCCTCTTTAAGTATCTCCTTTGCTTTTCATTTTGCCCTGAACTGTCCTCACCACATCCACCAGCACTCCCTTTACACCTCCTTCTCCCTCTCCTCATCTGATGCCAGGCTCCTCACCTACTGTGCCTCCTTCATATCCAAATTCTGGCTTTGCTCCCTCCATCCTTCTCCTCTTCCTCCTCTCTCTCTGTAACTTGAGTCCTCATTCTCCCCCAAGGAAATGTACTGCTGGCCAAGCTGCCTTTCATATCACTTCCCTAAGCTATGGGTCTCTCTTCCCTTGTCCATATGCTCAGCCCCTTCCCCTTAAGTCTCTTCTTCAAGATTTATATCTCCTGCCTGCAACTGTCCCTGACCTCACCTTAGAGCCGCCTTCCCACCACGGCTTGTGCAATTACACTACTTTTGCTTTGGGACCCCCGCTTATTTGTAAATATACGTTTACTAAGTATTTCAGCTTCACATACTAAACATAAACATTACATAAATATTAGAAATATCTACGAAACAAACAAGAGGTCTCTACACTGAAGTTTCTACACTGAAACAAAAAAAGGTAAAAGATATTAAAATAACTCATTATAATATTAACTAAGCAATTATTAAACAGTTCATCACCTGTACTCTGGGTTAGTACTGTCGTGATTTATACACAGGGTGCAATATCTATGAATGTCAGAGAAAGCGGAAAAGAGAGAGGAAAATTGAAAAAAGAAGTTGAAGAAGATAAGTGAAGCTAGATTAAGAGAGGACCACGAAACTTAAGAGATAGAAACACATGCTATTACTGTAAATATTTGTGTTGTATCTCATAAAACAAAGCCAGAATAAAGATTTGGGGCACCTCTTAATTATTAGTAATTTCTTTTGTCTGGGTGTGTGTTCATTCTTATTTATGGAAAGAAAGTTACACAGTTTACCCATTTTTTTTTTATTAAAGCCAGCTATACTGTGTAAGGCCACGTGATAATTTTTCAACTCTGAGTGTTTCTATAATTTTATTTTCCCATTCACTTAGTGATGGAGCCTCTATGTTACTGACTGAGTGCAATTCTATCTACCTTCAGCACTTGTTGAATGGTTTTACTGTACACTGTATACTGATTTTGCACATCTGTTATGCTCTGTACTACCAACTAATTTGTTGAACTGTTTTTACTTGGTACTGTTTAGTGGGATCACCCAAGTTTTTGCACCTAGCATAGTGCATTCTTTCACTGCCCCGGCGCATCAGGAAACAAGCTGCTACCAACTCAGTATGTCTTTCATGGTAAAATGTTTTACAATAAATAAATGAACAATGCACATTAACACATGAAAATAAAAGAGAATAAATGCATGCTAAAATGTTAACTTTATTTTCGATTTTCTGTGTGTATATAAATCTAACCTGTACTGTTTTATTTGCAGCTGCAGACACAGTACTCTGTTTTGTTTTTAACATGAAAATAGGATCCCTGACCCCTACCCATCAAGTGCTCGGGCTGCTGGTATACACTTGGCATTACAGTCCTCTGTGTGTGGCATCACAGTCTATTGTGGAGATGATTATGATGTCACTGAGAGAAGAGTATGATGCCACTTGTTTAAAATCAGTCAGCGAGGATGAGGTCCAAGGGGCTGTGATCCAGTTTTCATACTATAATACATTCTAGCTCATGCACATGCGGAGCTGACATTTCTGTCAGGATCAGCAAAATATGTTTAAAAAAGAATAAGTATCTTGCACTACTGTGCAAAACTGTTGCTATGTGTGCATTTTATATTGCTAAAGCTTGCTACAGACAGCTTCACTACATGCCATTTCAAATTGGCCCAAAAGGCTGAGAGTGTCCCTTTAAATGTATTCTTATCGCTGTTATGTTTCTTCTCTCGAGCTTTTCTGATGCCGCGTTCTGCATGCCAGTTTTTGTCAACTTTGGCAACTACAGCATCTCTCACAGTCCACCTCAGTCTCTTTCTCTCATCAGCACTCCTCCTAAAAACGTTTGGTTCCTATTCAGCTCCTTCCCTTCCGTTAGAAGCTCCTCACTTAATGAACTAGTCACAGTCCAGCCCGCCAGAGACTGTAACTGCAATACTTGCATATTCAGTAGCACTGTGTAGAGCTGCTTTTTAAAGAGCTGGTAGCACAACAGCAGCAGTCAGATGTTATTACACTATTTTCTAAATTACATTTTAAAGGTAGCACCAGGACCAGGGACATGCGATGAAGATGGAGGTGGACTGAAAGGGATGAAGTATTATTTCACTGAAAGGGTGGTAGATGCCTGGAACAGACTCCCAGCGGAAGTACTGGAGGCACAAATGGTGGGGGTCTTCCAGCATGTGTGAGATAGACTTAGGGGAATATTAGTAAATAGGCAAGGATGGGGAAATCTTAGGACCCTGAGTGGACATTAGGTCTTAGGGTTAGATAAAGAAACATGGTCAGACTGGATGGACCATTGGTCTTTTTCTGCCATCATTATCTATATTTATTTATTTTTATTTAGTCTTTGTTGACCAGGTAAGTGCACTAGACAAATCCTGCCTATTTTCAGGCACGACCCGGGGGAGGGGAATACAGGTGAAAGGCATCTGACCTTGAACCAGATTAAGCTGTTGGTGGTATTTTTAGTGAATGAGGGAAATTTGGCCAGGACACCGTGGAAATTCCCCTACTCTTTTCGATAAGTGCCATGGGATCTTTAACATCCACCTGAACTACCACCAATCCAGGCAGATGAGACCTCGGTTTAACATCTCATCCGAAAGACAGCACCTCAGAAGTGCAGCACCCCTTTCATGCTGCACTACAGTGTCAGTACTGGGATATTAACCCAAGTGCCACATGTGGGAACTGAACCCACAGTCCTCTGATCTCCTGGCTTCAGAGGAGAGTGTGCTACCTACTGAGCCACTGACACTGCATTTCTCTATATATATGCTATATAATCTCATGCTATACAGTGACAGCATGGCTGAGCTGGTAGCACATCTACCTATGGGCCAGATGGATGTAACTTCGAGTCCTACACTGGTACTGGGTTCATACCACAAAAACGATGTCGCCCAAGTGCAGTACTAAGGGGATGCTGTACCATCAGGGTGTGCCATACTTTAGATGAGATGTTAAACCAAGGTCCCATCTGCCTGTTCTGGTGGTTGCTCAGGTGGTCATTAAAGATCCCATGGCGCTTCACCAGAAGAGTACAGGAATTTCCCTAGTGTCCTGTTAACATCCCCCCCACCCCCATTTTCACTAAAATACCACCAAAGTCTTAATCTGGTTCACTTTCACTGTATCCTTCCCCCACCAGGGAAAAGGCTCAAAAAAATCTAAATAAATAAAACATTATGATGCCATTTGTTGGAAATCAGTCAACAAAGATGAAGTCTATGGGTCAGTAATCCACTCTTCGTGTTATAATGCTTATCAATAAGGAAAAAAGGTGAGATAAATATTGAAAGTATAGGAAATATAAATAGAAATGTCTCTAACAACTGGTTTCAACCATTTCCCCAGAGTTTTGTGGGGCTCTACGAGGCCTTAACACTTCAGTTTCAGGGATAAGACCTTAAGGGGTGGAGGAACTTTTTATTGGGTGCTGTGGGTGTGTGAATGTGCTGTGATTGCTGCTGCTGACAGTGCCAAGGGCTTGCCCTGTATTATCAGGTCACCCTCAGCCTATATTTAGCCCAATAAAACAATTACTGAATTAGTTAACTATTAGATTTAGAGGCCGGCCTGGTGGCATGGGGGCTGAGGCACAGTGTGCCTTTCCCCTCACCATGCCGGGACCCCAGTTTGGGAACGAGCTTGGGTAGCTGGGGATCAGCAGGAGGGAGGGCTGGAGTGGATCGGTAGCTGCCAAGCAGCTCTCCTCTTGCAGATCAGGGTGGTGGATTGACTCAGCGGTTGGCTACCACCAGGTGGAGGCCTGGTGGCAAGTGCTGATGCACGAGTGGCAGACGGCAGTCAGGGGAAGGGGAGCTGCAGTTCCAGGTCACATGCACACTTCCATGTGCATGCATAGCCTGTGATGCTGTGGCTAGGGGAGAAAACGGAAAACAATGGTCAGCTTGGGCTGTATTTAGTCCTGCCCACCGATCCTCTGCCCTGTGTTGTTACCTGACTGGCAACCCCAGTACTGGATGTGTGTGTCTCCAGGTGGGGGGGAATGGCCCTCCCCTGCATGGCTGCATCATGAGAACAATCCGTTTAAGTCTCAGGAGGGTCCCGGTCAAACCTGAGGCAGAACGCTGGTTGAAGGGAGCGGGCACAGGACTGATGAACCTGTCTGTGTCGACCACAAAGTGAAAAAAGGTAAACGGGAAAAACTGTTAGATTTAGGACAGAAATTAATTCAAGTGTGGCAACTCATCTCACTGATTGTTACTTTAACTGGACGGCCCATCAACACACTGGTCTAGCTACCACTTATGACTCTGTCAAGTGGGGTTAAGGAAGGAGCCCGAGATGCTGATGGCTGACTGGGTGGGGGGGAGAGGATTAAGCGCCACACAGGATGCTGTCCTCTTCAGAGAGGGATGGCAGTTGGTTCTGCTGCAAGACTGCCATTTGAGTGACAGTGAAGATGAAGCAACTCGTGGGCAGGAGGATGGTGCTGGTGTTGCGCTATGCACGCTTGCATGTGCACCCTCCCTGCCAGAGTCCTGAAGGAGCAAGAAAAATGCAATAAGAGCCTTGACTGGCAGGACTGAAAAAAAGGCCTCCCGCAAGCCCAGCACTAGTGATCTAGACATCTCCTCTACTGGATCCAGACTAGGAAGGGGCTTCGAAACCCCTGACGACCCACCATTGGGGTGGGGGTAAGCCATGAAGGACAGAGGAAGGTTAAGTTCAGGAAGAGCTGGTTGAGGGGGCTGGGCTGGTGGCCATTAGAAGGGAGCCTAGTTGGAGACAGGAACATAAAGAAAGATACTAACAAAAAAAATGCAAATACTTTTCTAGAATCTAAAGCATCAAGTGCTAACACTGCTCTCAATGTTTTTTTTAACCAGTCCTGAATCTTTTTGGTGTATTTTTGTTTTCTTCCACTGGTTGATGCAATGTTGTGATGTGGCCCATGCAGTGATGGTATTACACTGTTATGTTGTCTGTAGTGCTGCCCATTCACCATGCAGCCAGATGTCCTGTCCCTGTTCCAGACCACATATCTCAAGGTAAGCAAGTCAAGGAGCCCACTAGAGATCCAGTGGGGGTGAAGGGTGTTTACTCAGTATCTTGACAGAGGCAAGGTAGCACACACCTTTGTAGGTTTACTATAGATGAAGGACCATGATGATGTTACATCAAGTATTCTTAGAAACTGGGCCTTTTATTTGGAGGCATCTGATTGGACAGTACCAATTCCACAGAGGTACATTAACTTTCAATAGATGCCCACCAAATAAAAACTCCCAGTCCAAACCTGCCTCATGCCCAGTCAGATATCCTTGTGCCCAGCCTGCTTCATCATTGACTGAAGCAGTTGGCACACAATTTCAAACTGCCACATTTGTTTAATGGGTTAGCGAGACAGATACCGAGTGACAGCTCCCCACACACAAACACCTCAATCCTTAAGCCAGACAGTACCCAGTAATTAAAAAAAAAATTTTTTATTCATTTTTTATTCATTTTCCTTATGAACTGAGAGTGAAGCGCGACAGTCCTGAACCACAGTCCTGCTCAACTGCACTAGCACATATTTAATATAAATTTTAAGTCCTTTCAAAATCTTAATCACTTAAGTTCCCGAGTCCCACTATCCTCTAAAAGCCAGCATCAGCTCAAAGCTTGCAGCATGTCTGCATGGACAGCATAACTCGGCGAAAGTGACATCACCACTCCTCGGCTTGATCGGCCAAACACTGTAGCCCTGCTAACTATAACTACTCCCCCTCAACTTTGTATATCAAAACCACACAAAAAAAAACAGAGCAAAATCACACCTTCTGAGTCTCAGATTCCCTAAAAGCTGATACTGATAGCTGCTTGAAACAGATCTGCACGCGGAGCGTCACTGCCATCACCGCTCCTCGGACCAATCTCCTTAGTTAACAAACTGTAGGCCTGCTGACTAATCCCCCTCAATGCTGCACAGAAAAAACACACACACACACACAAAACACAGCAATCTACCTGTCTTTACAGGCCAGCTTCTCTGTTTGCTGCCAGCTCTCTGCTATGGTCTCCCTCGCTTTTCAGATCCCGATGCTGTTCTGCCCCTCCTCAGCAGCTCTGCACACAGCTGCCTTGCCTGATCCCGAAACAGTCCTTTTTGCAATCTACTCCATTTTACACTTAAAATGCAGCACAGGTGTAACAGTGGTGGGGGAGACAACGCTACACACAAAATGGAGGGTTAAAGAAGAGACAAATCCTACCACCGACACAAGTTAATTACTACAGTGCCCTCTACTGCCAGTTCCACAACTGTGCAGTGCAGGGACAACTTCACACAAACCAGCTTTTTTGTTGAATTTTATATATATATATATTTTTTTTACACTTTGTAATTTTTTTTAAACATTTTTAATTAAATCACCCCAAGCACATTTTCTAAGCGCAATAACACTTTCCAGGGTGGGAGGCATTGGGCAATATCGGACGTTTCAGGGGCTATAAGTCCCTCTGCCTGCAGTGTCGAGCCTCATTATGCCCCTGGGCAGTCTGGTATTGCCCAATACCACCTACCCTGTCGGGTGTTATTGCTTACATTCTAGCCACTCTGAGCATATGTTATTCAAGTCAGCTACACAGCCACCAAGGTTAATGTGCAGTCACTTTATCAACTCGAGAATCCAGCCTAAATTGGTGTTACTACCCGTCTTATCATTTTGGTGAGTTGGCAAATTATTTGATGTGTTCAGATTTAATTATAAGGGTCTTGTGTTTTTGAGCACTGTCCTTATTGCTTAAACTGGAAACGTTAGGACTAATCCCTAGTTCCCTCTTGAAATGATTTCTCGGAAATTAGTCCTGCGGGAACTAAACAGTTTAAATGTAAATAAACCTGCGAGGATTGATAGAATAAGTAACAGTTTTTTTAAATATGCTGCTCCGCTCATTTGTTATCCTAATACTCATCTTTTTAATGAGCCATTATCATTTTTCAGAGTTTTTGGAAAATTGTACTGGTTAAACCAATTTATAAGAATGGTTTACGAACTATCAACCAATATCTCTTCTTAACCCAGTTTGGGTCTGCGGAGACAGACTAGGCAGGGACTATCTGTGTAGACTGGGTGGGCCAAGTGGTCCTTTTCTGCTGACAGATTATGTGTTTCTATGTTTCTAAACATTTTTGGAAAAAATTTATCTTGGTACACTTAAATACATATCTGGGCCGAAATAATTTGGTCGATGCACCAGTTGGATTCAGGAAGTATCCTGTTTTTGTAATTTTATTTTAGTTTTTGTTGACTAGGAAAGGATGTCTAGACAATAATGCCCATTTTCAGCCTCGTCCTTGGTGGGTGGTGGGGATAGGATACAGAAGCAAACAGATGGAAACTGAACCAGATTGAGCTGTTGGTGATATTTTAGTGAAAGTGGAAAATTTGACCAGGATGCCCAGAACATTTCTCTACTCTTGTTGAGAAGTGCCATGGGATTTTTAACATCCACCTGAACAACCACCAGAACAGGCAGACGGGACCTCGGTTTAATGTCTCTTCCAAAAAGTACAACTACAGTCTTGGTGAAAGTAAACAACTATTTACAGGTCTCCCTTGATAACGATGTGCTCTGGTGCTATTTCTGTAGACTTATCAGAGGTTTTCGATTTTTTGGATCAAGCAAAATATTGCTTAAGTTGGCATCTTTGGGGTGTAGTGTACAACTGATGAATTGGTTTGATAGCTACCTTTGTGATAGTTACCAACTAGTATCATACAGAGGAATAAATCTGGAAACTTCGGCTCTTACTAAAAGTGGTTCCTCTGGGGTCAGTCTTGGGGCCAATTCTCCACATACGTCAACGATTAAGACAGCAGACTACAAAATGTGTCTACACACTTATATGCAGCTGACACAGTTTTAAATAATTCCAATAAGGATCTGACCATGTTACAGGGTCTTTGGTAGGATGGTTTTAGAGTTCTGCAGGACTATTTTGAACAGAATATGCTTGCACTTAATGTTGAAACAACTCGAAGCATGGTATTTCGGCCTAAACAGAATTTATTGGGCAAGAAAATTCAACTTTAAATAAATACACACTGGATGGTGAGTTGCTAACTATTGTGAATCAATACATAAATATTTAAGTCAAGCGATGCAGTGAAATTTTATTGTGCTGGCGAAATTCTGGCGAAATCCTGAATTTCACCATGCTAAATATTTCACAAAATTCCACAAAATATTTTGCAGGTGCGAAATGTGAAATTTCACCTAAGAAATGTGGAGTTTCGCCGGCAAAATGCAGAAGTTCACTCATGAGCGGTGAAATTCCGCATTTCGCACCCACAAAATATTTCACTAAATGCACAAATTTCATGAAATATTTTGCGGAATGAAATTCAGCAGTTTTGCACAACACTAAGTCTATGGCTTGACTGTTCTCTAACATGGGATGCACAAGATAACTATCTGTTTAAGAGGACTGGTCCCAAGATTGGCTTTCTCTTTTGCCAGAGTTGTTTTTATATATGGAACTTAAAAAAAATGGTTTCTGTTATGATTCTGCAGCATTTTGACAATGCAGAAATAGTGTTTAGAAATGTCCCTAAGTCTTGCTCAATAATCAACAGCCACTGTTCTTACTGAACGCTCCAAGATCAGTGTACCACTGTGATCTGTAGAGAGAGCTAGACTGGTTGTCACTGCAAGAAAGAAGGACTCTCCAGATGACTCATTTTATGTATGGATATGTACAATGTAAAGTCCCAAGTTATGTCCTGGATTTGATATCCGTAAGAAAATCAAGATCAGACCTTAGATCTTCCCCATCTGTTTCCTTTACGGTACCACGGTTCAAGCGCAAGCTTCGTAAACAAGCGTTTGTGTTTTTTTGGTCCTGTGAGCTGGACCTGTTCTTCATTTAACATGATAAAACAGTGGTTTATTGCACAAACATATTCCCCTAAACTTTAACTTTGTTGAGATCTTTAGAATGTATACAGTAAGTTAAGCAATAAAGCATAATTAGGGGTTAGGGTAACAGTCTACTGATCACCCACTAGGGGCGTAATGTAGCAAAAGGCATAAGAGAGCCATCTTGCCCCTAGAGAGTGATTAAATGACTGTTAATCTAAATCCTGGGAGTGCCTTACTGCAAACTTATTTAAAAAGAAAAGTGTTGTAAGTGTACCTTTTGAATGTTTCCTCACTGAAAAGAAAATATGCAATAAAACAGTCCATCCACCAACTGTTTAAGAATCAGAAGGCATCATTCTAGTCATTCATCAGTGCTAGAGGATGGAATGCTGACAGGAAGAATTCATGTGCCATGGTGATCAGGCTGTACATGACAATGTAACAGAGATTAATGTAAGGCTGTTGCAATGCTGACAGCAGATCAAAATGGAGCATTTCTGAGACCTTTTTTTTTATTAGGCAATAAGGTATGACCAGGGGATACAGTAACCATCTATTAATCACCTCCAAGGGTGTAATGTGGCACGAAGTGAAGCCGAGTGCCACACAGGTGGTGATTCACCGATGGTTAATATAACCTCTGGGAGTACCTTATTGCTTTTATAGCAACGTCCAGCGATTTTTAATATTATGTTTTTTTATTACCTTTTTTTAAAATAAAATAATCCATCTGCCATATGCTATGCTGACAACAACACTAGCCAGCGATAGAGTCCCTGATTGAAGTGCTTTCCGGCATCATGCTGCCTGGTTGGTATGGTGACCACCAGTCGGTACGCCAAAGTATGGAAGTCCCAGCCACTTCTGTTACCAGTCAGGCACAGGCAGTTACTTAAGTGAGTAATGGGACAAGGTTTCTGCAGAAGTGATCTGTACTGTTTTCTTTTCTGTAACATCATCTACCTGCTGCCGTTATGATAGCTGCGTTGAAATGTGCTGGCTGCTTACTACGGACAGCGGTTGCCATGGCACCGGCTGACACTACGGAAAAATCAGTCTTGTCATGACACCACCACCACTTCAGCATTAAAATAAAATACAAGGAATTAGCTGCTACAGGCTGGAAAACAAATTTATGATGTTAAATTGATTAAAAAAAAAAGATGTTTGGCAACATGAGTAGCAAGTCAAGTTACCAGAGTTCACTTAGTGAGACAGCAATGGTGGCTGATGAATGAAAACTGAAAAAGACTTAGAGCAGAATCCTTCTAGGATGGACTAGCTATTGCACATCCTGGTGCAGGTGATGAGGGATTAATCCAAGGTCTGTTTTCTGCTTTTAACCAAGCCTATTACAGAACTAAAACATTCATTACTATAATACTGTTTAGCACTGTAGTTTGATATGATACTGTGCTGAAAGGTATGCTGTACATTTATTGATGTTTTGCAACTCTTCGTGTGTAGCATATTAATGTACAGGACATCACTGAAAATAAGCCTCAGCTCAATGGTTTTCTTCCACAATAAAAACTTATGTTTTACTTCTACTACTGCTGCAACTACTAATCATACTACTGCTCCTATTACTGTTCCCACTACTGCTGCTACTACTTCTACTATTACTGTTCTTACTACTGCTCCTACAACTGCTGCAACTACTACTTCTGCTCTTACAACTGCTGCTACTACTACTACGGCTGCTCCTAGTACTGCAACTACTACTGCTCCTACAACTACTCAATGCAAGTTTATGTTCTCTAGGGAAAGGAAGAGAACATAGCTACCTCCCCCATTAAATTTTTTAAACAGTTAGCAGGTCTGTCCAATTTAACTACATATAATATATATATATATATATATATATATATATACACACACACACACACATATATATAGACACACACACATTAATATATTATAGGGGTGCAGTTGCACCCCTAAAGTTAGGGTTGAATGGTGACTTCTATGATAAACTCAAAATTCTGCACTTTAATAACTTCACAACCATTCAAGCACTTCACATGAAATTGTGCATGCACCATCAGAGACCAAAGATCTCTTGATGTGGCACGTTTCGTAACAGTCGGATACATGGGTGCGGAGACATGGAGTGGGAAAAAATGTGAAAATTACCTTTCTTTGTCACACCACAGTGCAAAACTAGCTTGGGATTTTTGTCTGACATTTCTTGGACAGAAAGGTATTGGGTCACAGATGTGCCTTTTGAAGGTTTGGTGAAAAAATATTAATCCATTCCAAAGTTAGTACATTTTAAAGTTTCCCATTATTTTCAATAGGAGCAGTTAGATGCCCCGCTTGAAAGGATCCTTTGTCGCAAATGGGTAGTCCTTTTTTGCAAATGCAGAATCTTGTGCCGCAAATGCTGAATCTTTTTACGTGCTGCTGCCATCTTGTTTGCTCTTAGCAAAATAACTGATAAAAATTATGGTTGCACAGGTAACCAACACGTGTTCTGCTAATTGGGACCTGTTCTATAAGATTCTGATGTTAGTGTTTTGATAAATCATCTGGAAATGTGTTTTTTTTGGACATGCTGAAATCCTTTTCCGCAAATTGTGAACATAGAAACAGGAAACAGAATCCTGTTTCGCAATTTGCGAAAAAGGATTTTTCTTTTTCCATAAATTGTGAAAAGGAAATGTGAAAAAGGATACTGTTTCGTAACTTGCAAAAAAAGAATTCTGTCATAGCCGTTTCTTTGTCACTGCGCTCTGAGGGAATGGTTAGTAATTTTGGTCTGACATTTTCAGGGTACACAGGCCTTGACCCACTTGTCAAATTAACCTAATGGACTTCTTTGATTGGATCACTAGGGCGGTTGATGAATGCCATGCTGTGGATGTCCTGTATCTGGACTGGACTTTAGCAAAGCTTTCAACTCAGTGTCGTGCAGAAGGTTACCGAGCAAGTTGAGGGACCTGGGGGCAGGGGAAAAGCTGGTAGGGTAGGTTTGGAGCTGGCTTCAGGGCAGACAGCAGAGGGTAGTTGTAAGGGGGGGGGAGAGACATCCAAGCCAAGACCCAGAAATAGTGGGACACCACAGGGTTCAGTGCTGGGTCCAGTTTTGTTCAATGTCTTTATTGGGGACATTGCAGAGGAGGTCAAGAGTAATATCAGCCTGTTCGACGATGGCACAAAGATTTGTGCAAAAAAGGACAGTAAGGAAGGGAGGCAGGCACTCAGGGAGGATCTAGCTAAACCTGAACACTGGTCAGAGCAGTGGCAGTTGGGGTTTAACACTAAGAAGTGCAAGGTCATGCACCCCAGAGCCAGAAATCCAAGGACCAGCTACTGGGGCTGCAGGTAGCAGTATTGACACAGGGTAGGGGGGCAGCAGCAAGGGAAAATCGGATGCTGGGGTGCACTGCCAGGGGTATCACATCCAGAAAAGAGGAGGTCATCCTGCCCTTGTAGAGATCACTGGTGAGGCCGTACTTGGAGTATTGTGTGCAGTACTGGTGCCCATACCTCAGGAAATATGTGAGATTGCTGGAGGGGGTGCAGTATAGGGTGACACAAATTATCATGGGGCTAGGGGAGATGCCTTATGAGGAAAGACTGAGGGAGCTCAACATGTACTCGCTGGAGGATAGAAGGGAAAGGGGGACATGATACAGACCTTTAAATACTTGAAAGGCATAAACAAAGTCATAACGGGAAGATTGCTCTGCTTAAATGGAGGAAGGGTCACTAGGAGACACAGTTTGAAGCTGGAAGGGGGAGGTTCAGGAGGGAGATGAAGAGGCACTACTTCACAGAGAGAGTGGTGGTGGGATGGAACGCACTGCCGGAGGAGTTAATCAAACTGAGGACAGTGGACAGCTTTATGTGGGGATGGGACAGAGTCAGGGGCAGATTAAGTACAGATAGGAACATAACGGGAGATAGGCCTGGGAGAGGGGATGGAGGGAGGGGATTAGGTGGTGGGGCAGCTCCTGTAGTATTAAACTGCGAGCTGCACACTCGGGCAGACTTGATAGACCTGTGAGCCTTTTCTGCCAGCTATTTCGTATGTTCGTAGATGTGCCTTTAGCTGGTTTGGTGAAAACAGGTTATTTTGCTCTGGAGTTCTGTGGGTTTAAATTTTGCTTTGTTTCCCATAGGATAACACAGAAATGTGAAATGTACACAGTTGTTTCTTTGTCACTGCGCTGTAAAGAAATTGTTTGCAATTTTGGTCTGAAATTTTCAGGACACAAAGGGCTTGACCCACAGATGTACTTTTTGCTGGTTTGGTGAAAAGATATTAATTTAGCGTGGACTCCTACAGGTTTCAAATGTTGCTATGCTTCCCACAGGATAACACTGCACTGTGAGGTATTTCTTTAGAGCTGCGCACCACAGGATAAGCACAGCGCCCAGAGGGCCATGCGCTCCCACAGGCAGTTAAGGATATGATTACACTATCTCAAGAATTATGCATGGATGGCAGTGCAGGGCCCAGAGGACCCCGCACTCCCACATTCAAATACAGATATCATCGTGGCTGATGGAATCACAGGGCCCAGAGGGCCCTTCGCTTCCACAGGGAAATAAGGATACCATTACTATATCTCAAAAATTATGGATGGATGGAAGCGCAGGGCCCAGAGAGCCCTGTGCTCCCACATGCAAATATGGATACCATTATGGACTGATGGGAGAGCTTGGATACAGGCAAATGAGAATATGCTTATAGTATTTCACAAAGTAAGGAAATTCTTTGCAAAACACTTTGGTAATGCACTAGTTTAGGGTTGAAACCACAAAAGTATGGAAACGTGACATTAGGGTTTCCAACCCTAACACCCCATCCCCACCCTCCAGGCAGCAACAGGAAAAACCATTATGGTTTCACCTCTCTTGCCTCTTCACAAATCAGGTGTGGGGTGTGCCTTGGGGTTGTCAACCCTAATGCTCACACCATCCTCACATACTGTACCCATCTCAGCTTATTTACCAATGGAATGGGGTGAGTGTTAGTGTTGACAACCCCAAGGCACAGCCCACACCTGATTTATGAAGAGGCAAGAGAGGTGAAAGTGTAATATTTTTTCCTGTTGGAGAGTATGGAGCAGCTGCTCAGAGAAGTGACCCTAGTCTAAAGAAGCTGAGGGCTTGGGACAGAGCATCCATAACATTTACATTTTGACCCCCAGGACTCGAGGCTAGTAGGTGATTCAGACCCAAACAGACAGGAGGGTTACCCTGTCTGTCCCCTGTTCACACTATCACTCTTCGAGGTTGGCACTGTGGGAGCAGGTGGTCTGACCTGCGGAGCACGTTTGTGACAGATTAACCTGTTAGGCCCTCTGCTCCCACACTGCTAACCTCAAAGTGCGATAGTGTGAACAGGGGACAGACAGGGTAACCTTTCTGTCTGTTTTGGGTCCAGATCACCCACTAGCCTCGAGTCCTGGGGGTCAAAATGTGAACCTTATGCTAGCATACCCAGTTAACAGGCTCAGATATATATCCTCTTCTGAGGAAATGCAACATAATCTTTTGCTCAGTGGCACCCAGCCAGGTTTCCAAAATGTACCCTTACAACTCAATATGAGATCTAGGTATATTCTTACCTTTAGCAAGATTAGTAACACATTCAAGCCCTTAACAGCTGTCAGAATTAAACACTGGTTCAGCATTCACATGTAAAAGAAACTGAGAAAAAGCACAGGCAGAATTTCAAAGAAAATATTGTTCACTAAAAATTGTAAAATAGGTAAAATATCAAACACAGAACAAATATATCAATAGCTTACAGTCACATAAAATAAATGGGAAGTTACAGAACACAAAGACGTCTACCACAAATACTTAAAAGTTCCAGCTGAATTATCCTTCTAAAGTGCCTAGTGACCAGTCCACAGACTATGTGTGTCTTTGATTTTCAGGGAGTCCTTCTGCCACAACTTGTCAGATGCAGGCCATATTCAAAAGCCAGTTTTCCCTACCTCCTGGTGATGTCACCCATGAGGTCACTGTTAGATCTGTGATAAATCTGTAATCTGAGTATGGATATCCACAAGGATGTATGTTATTACTGTGAAAATCAGCAACTAGCAATTTCCCAAAATATGAGTCTCTTTGAGCAAAACATTCCCTTTGATGTTTCATAGCCCCACAATCTGTCACTAGTTCTTTGCTAGGTAAGAAAACCACAAAGGATCAACAAAATGACTTCCCTTCCTGCTAGGGTCATAAAATTCATATTTAGTTCCCAGCTTCAAACACAGGAGCAGGTTATAAAGGGTAATAAACTGTCCCTCTGGAAGGAAGGCTTTAATTAGTTATGTCACTGGTCTGTTTATCACATCCTGCTGTTTCTTCACACTAGCACTTTTGAGGTTAAAGGTCAAGTCTCCTTACACTGACTACCATCCTTAAGTAGGCAGTCACATACCACATACATTTTATTTATAACACAAATATTATACAATATAACAATAAGCAGGTGGCAGAGCATCACAGCCCCTATTCATGCATAAATAGCACATTTCAGCAATAGATTAACCAGTACTTTACAGTAAAAGTATTTATTAGTTGTGTTAGTTGAAAATATATATTTTCTCTGTAACGTTTAAATTCTCATATAAATGCACTGCAAAATCTGTAAATTTGTAAAAATAATCAGTGTTTAAAACTTTATTTTCATTACACTGTAGTAATATAGTTTCTTTGAAGGCAACATTCTCTTTATTTATAGGATTATGGTGAAATGTTAGTAAGAAAAGAAACAAGTTACCTTGCATTTCAAATCAGTACAAGTACTGTCTCTTAATGGAAATGTGTTCAAAACTTTAAACCTGCCAGGCTGCCCTTTTTTTTTGGGGGATAGATTTCACCAGAAAACACTCATATACAATTCAAATGTACATGCTTTTATAAACTTCAGGAAAGTGTCTGAGCAGTTTGGGTCTGCCTCTGCCTATGTAACTATTTTTCCACCTTTTCCCTTTGTTTATAAAGTATTATTGCCTACTTTATTCTTCCTGGGGTTTTTTCTCTGTTTTCCCCACATTCAAGATAAGGAATTTTTATCATGGAATGTTTACCATGAAACACAGGAATTCCAAATTCTGCTCTGTTCCACTGGCAGAATGGTCCTCTCCTAATATACTACACACACACACACACACACACACACACAAAACAAAGGTCTCTTCTACAGCCAGAGACTCAATTATATCACTATCAGGGCAAGCAGAAGAGATTTCCCTGGTGAGCATGGTAAAGACAGAAGGGGGATTTTTCACTGTCAGCAAAAAAACAGCTGTAATGAAAACTATAAACAATTCTTAATGTTTCGAATTTGTTTATGTGTGTAAGAGTGTGATGATCATGGAAACAACATTTAATTAATTTAGTTTTATTTTTTATTTAAGGTAGTTTTATTTTTAGGGCCCAGTTGAAGGTTTTTACAGTGTAAAGGTAGCAGCCATGTTTGTGATGGAAGATCAGTTTTGGTTGTAGGGGGACTGATGGAAGATAGTTCTGGTTGTAGGAGAACTGCTTTGCTCATTGTGTGATGTGGTTTAGGACCAGGATGACTGTGCATTCATACAGATTTAATGTACGGTCAGCTGACATCTCTTGGCCAATGAGATTTCTAGACTTTTTTCTTGCCATTTCATATACATATATAGATATAGATATATCATATGCATATTCCTACTGAAGTACTACTTAACAGTTGGAAAAACTGAAGCACAAGGAAGTCAACTGACTTGTCCAAGGGCCATGGAGTTAGGAGCTCAGCAAAGATTTGAACCTACAGTTTTCGAAAAGTGAAAGAATAAAAACCTACTGCTGTTCCTTCCCCTTGAAATGGCATATTGTGACTCACATTCTGCCATGTTGCACAACACTGGGCCCCACACCTGCGTGCCTCATCGTACCACAAGGAAACACCTGTGTATGAGGTGCACAGTGTATTGATCGGTTGGTCATGAATGTGCAGTTATCTGAAGTACAACATGTACAACGAGTGGTGAGATCATGGGGTCAAAAACAGTGGGAGAATTTAAGAATACATGGGACATACATAAGGCAATTCTAGCGGGGGGTGGGAGGAAGTAGGCTGTTGGTTAACTAGGATCTGCAGCTTATGCAACAGGTAGGGAAATGGGCAGACTGGGTAGACCAAATGGTCCTTATCTGCCGTCAAAGTTTATGTTTCTATAAAAGTGCACATCTGAATTTGTCTGGCATGGATTAATGTGAAGCACACCTGAAAACATTCAACAATAGTTAATAATTCCATGATGATACAGACCACTATTCTGAAATATCAACACTGACACAGAAACAATTAGACTCTAAATTAAAACAGTTTAATAAAAATGTTTCTTCTTTGTTACACTTTAATACCTGCTATTAATAAGTAAAAAAGCAGAATCTCCACTCCCACATTTATTAACAACATGTGTCTATACGATTTGTTTTAAATCTATTGTCACATGCAATGAATTAATGTTCTTTTTATTTATAGTTGTTTATAATAATACAATTTATTTAACTTGTTTTTGCCAAGGGGATGCTATTGTTTATATCCTGCCTTATTCTGAAAATATGCCTGTGATTACACTACCCATGTAACCCTTCTTAACAAATGTAAGGAGTCCTACTGGAAAACAGTGGGAGACCAGCTTTAGCGAAAGTGACCTTCTCTGAAGGATCAACAGAATCTGAAATGATCTACTGAATAAAACCAGACTGATGTGAGACATCAGGCAAATGGAATGCGTATATATATATATATATATATATATATATATATATATATGTATATATATATATATATATGTATAAATATATATAGAGAAAGAGAGCGAGATAGGCAAAGGGTGAAATCAATTAAAACCTGCTAGTTTGAGGCAATTAAAGTAATGTTATGAAAAGGTGCTAGCCACTGTCCCATCAGACGTTTTTTGTTAAGTACGCTGTTTAAATAAGCAGCTAGTGGGAGTTGTCTCACCAGCACAGCTGTAGGGATACTGCTCGTGACACTGGCGGCCAGGTTCAGGAATGAACTCTGGATGTCAGAGGCCAGCCAGAAGAGAGAAGGACAGAGCACCCCACAGGACACTGTCCCTCTCTGGGGAGGGACGCAATGGTACCCAACTGCTACAGCATCACCTGTGAGTGAGAGAGGGACAAAACATCCAGAGGACACTCTCCCTCTCTGGGGATGGATGCAATGTTACCCAACTGCTACAGCACCACCTTGGGGTAAGAGAGGGACAGAGCATCCAGGGGACACTCTCCCTCTCTGGGGAGGGATGCAATGATAACCAACTGCTACTGTGCCACCTTGGGGTGAGAGAAGGACACAGCATCCAGAGAACATTCTCCATCTCTAGGTCGGGGTGCAATGCTACACAGCCGCTTCAGCACCACCTCGGGGGGAGAGGGACTGAGCATTCCACAGGACACTCTCCCCCTCTGGGGAGGGATGCAATGCTATCCAACCACTACAGCGCCACTTGGTGGCTGGGGAAGAGAGGGACTGAGCATCCCAGAGGACAGTCTCCTTCTCTAGGGAGGGGTGTACTGCTACATAGCCGCTTCAGCACCACCTGGGGGGGGGGCGGAGAGGGACTGAGCATTTCAGAGGGCACTCTCCCTCTCTGGGGAAGGATGCAATGATACCCAACTGCTACAGTGCCACCTGGGAGTGAGAGAGGGACAGAGCATCCAGAGGAAACTCTCCCTCTCTGGGGAGGGATGCAGTGCTACACAACTCCTACAGTGCCCCCTGGGGAGGGGGAGAGGGACTGAGCATTCCAGAGGACACTCTTCCCCTCTGGGGAAGGATGCAATGCTATCCAACCAATATAGTGCCACTTGGTGGCTGGGGAAGAGAGGGACTGAGCATCCCAGAGGACAGTCTCCTTCTTGAGGGAGGGGCGCAATGCTACATAGCTGCTTCAGCACCACCTGGGGGGAGAGGGACTAAGCATTCCAGAGGGCACTCTCCCTCTCTGGGGAAGGATGCAATGGTACCCAACTGCTACAGCACCACCTTGGGGTGAGAGAGGGACATAGCATCCAGAGGACACTCTCCCTCTCTGGGGAGGGATACAGTGTTACACAACTCTTATAGTGCCCCCTTGGGGAGGAGAGGGATGAGCATTCCAGAGGACACCCTCCCCCTCTGGGAAAGAATGCAATGCTATCCAGCCTCTACAGTGCCACTTGGGGTCTGGGGGAGAGTGGGACTGAGCATCCCAGAGGACACTCTCCATCTCCAGGGAGGGCTACAATGCTACATATCTGCTTCAGCACCACCTGGAGGGGAGGTACTGAGCATTCCAGAGGGCACTCTCCCTCTCTCGGGAGGGAAGAAATGGTACCTAACCACTACAGCATCACCTGGGAGTGTGAGAGGGACACATCTTCTAGAGGACATTCTCCCTCTCTAGGGATGGATGCTCTGATACCCAACCGCTACAGCACTACCTTGGGGTGGGAGAGGGACAGAGCATCCAGAGAACACTCTCCCTCTGTGGGGATGGACACAATGGTACCCAACCGCTAGAGCACCACTTTGGGAAGAGAGAGGGACAGAGTATCCAGAGGACACTCTCCCTCTCTGGGGAGGAATATAGTGTTACACAGCTCCTACAGTGCCCCCCGGGGGAGGAGAGGGATTAAGTTTTCTAGAGGACACTCTCTCCCTCTGGGGAGGGATGCAATGCGATCCAACCACTACAGCGCCACTCTGGGGCTGGGGAGAGAGGGATTGAGCATCCCAGAGGACAGTCTCCATCTCTAGGGAGGGGTGCAATGCTACACAGCTGCTTCAGCACCACCTGGGGGGGGGGAGAGGGACTAAGCATTCCAGAGGGCACTCTCCCTCTCTTGGTGGGGAGGGGGTGCAATGCTACACAGCTGCTACTGTACCACTTTGGGAGGAGAGAGGAACAGAGCATCCCAGAGGACACTCTCTGTCTCCAGGGAGGGATACAATGCTACACAACCACTATAGAGCCACCTGGTGGGAAGAGAGGGACGGGGCATCCCTGAGGACACTCTCTGTCTCTATTTATTTATTTTAGTCTTTAGTAACCGGTTAAGGCCCACTAGGCCCAACTGCCTGTTTTCAGGGGTGACCTGGGAGCACTGGTTGGTTAAGGTACTTGCTTAGAGTCACACAGCATGCAAGTGGAGGTTGTGGTAATCAAACCCAGGTCTGCTGCAGGTCTAGGGAGGGATACAGTGCTACACAACTGCTACAGCACCACCTGGTGGGGAGAGAGGGATAGGGCATCCCAGAGGACACTCCCTCTCTGGGAGGTATGCAATGCTACACAGTCGCTGCAGAGCCACATGGGTGACCACAGATGACACTGCAGGAAGAATGTGCCTTTGGGTGAGAGGTTGCTGGCTGACCTCGGGCAGTTGTGCACTCTGTGAGCATGCGCGCACTTAGCATCAGTAGTGTAAGTAGTGCCAGTGTTCTAGTGGGGGCACAAAACATGAAAACAGCCCAGCTGCCTGTGGACAATGGGCTCCACTATATCTGGGTCCATTGCCTCTGTCACCCACTGCCTGAAGACGTACACTTTCGGGAAATATACTAAGGACTTCATCAAGGAACAAGCTGTGCCTATAGTAAGTCAAGCACAGCTTGTGCCTTGATGAGTCAAACACAGCTTGTGCCTTGATGAAATCAATGTTCTAAAAATGGCTGCAATGTAGAATTAATATTGAACAGACTCGGTCATCTATGTCTCTGAAGTGCTTCCAGCCAAAAATGAGCCAAACTCATCATTTTAAAGAGCTTTTTGTGGGCTTTCAAACTATGATAGCCACTGGACATGAACGCGTCCCTTTAATTTTAAGACTTCCATCTAAACTGGCTTCTTATGTACACCTGACATCCCAATTCCCTGCCTGCTGCATCAAACTTAGTTTGCATAGCAACACACTGTGGTATCACAATCAGGATTGTGATTGTCAGGTGTAGACAGGTAGCCAGATCAGATAAAATCTATGGGAAAGTGACAACACATTTTTAAGTCAATACTGCCACAGACAGCAATTTCAGGGTATGAAAACCACAAGTCGATCAATAATGTTCCCTGAATGTGCCCCATTTGCAAGACACCTGCACATGAGACTCTCTTACAGAATAAGAGTATCTCAGGTGTAGCAGATAGGATAGCTGCGATTGGTTGAAAAGTGTTCCCTCAATCTACAATCATATTAATGTATATAGCTATAAAATAAATGAGGAAGCGCAATACAAAAAGGAGCTGAAGTATAAGTGTAGTTAGTGCCATCTATGTAGATCTAACAAAAGAGTTTGATCTTGTGGATCACCTGCTGCTAGTCTCAAAGTTACAATCACTTGGCCTATCTAAGGAAGCTGCATCATGGTTTCATTGCTACCTGACAGACCATTCCCACAGAGTGAAGATTAATGGGGTCCTCTCAAGTGCAAGGCGTGTTACTGTAGGAGTCCCACAGGGGTCTGTCCTGGACCCCCTCCTATTCAGTCTCTTTGTCAACAGCCTGTCTGATGCTTGCCCATTGCTTTATGCAGATGATGCTGTGATTTACAATACCAGTACTTCACACAACAACCTTACTTGGGAACTACAACAAAGCTTTGGTGCCCCGGAAGCATGGTTTATGCTCAATAAGCTCGTTCTCAACTATAGAAAAAACAAACAATGTTCTTCTCAGGTGCACACCTAAAAAATAAGGTACCTCCCCTCACCATACAAAACGTGATGGGCTCCACCCTAGAGCAGTTAAAATCCTTTAGATACCTGGGTATTATCTTTGATCACACTATATCTTTCACCGAGCATGTGGACTCCCATCGTAGGGTCAGTAAACAGGAAACTTGGAGCACTCTATAGACAAAGACTGAACCTAACCCAGGATGCCAAATGAACAGTCGTCTCCAGTTCGGTGCTCTCACTCACAGACTATGAGCATCCAATTTATGGATCAGTCACTGATACGGTGCTGGACAGAGTCAGGATGATACTCAGTAAAGCTTGCCGATTTGTTTCTGGATTGGACAAATATAGTCACACACACAATTTATATGCTCTTGCAAACTGGCTCCCCCATCAGTTCAATTCAGATATCAAACACTCTTATTAGCCAAGAAAGCGCTCAAGGGCCTTACATCCACCTCTATTTGCTCCCTCCTCAAGCACGTCAACAACAAGTATGCCACACGTAACGTAACCCGACAATCCCTAGCCATCCCTCTGTGAAGAACTAGAAAGGGACAACGTCCCTTTACAAATCGGGTGGTCCACTGGTACAATGAGCTCCCAGCAAGCATAGCCAGCCTCCCCACCATCTCACAGTTCAAACAGGCCCTCAAGTCAAATATAACCCTGAACTCCGGATGTCACTTCTTTGACCTGACCTTAACAACAGTTACCCCTGAGCCACCTCTCTGCTCCCACACTAGTTTCCTCTCCACTGCTGTCAACTATGCCTGGGTGCATGACCTATGATTCCTCAATAAAACTAACTACTAACTAACTGCAACCACGCTGGGTCTCTACCCAATTTAATCTGTTCCTTTATGTCTTGTAATCTACTATACTATGTTTGACCTGTTGGAATCCTTAATCCTAAATTGCTTGTACAATCTGAGAATACTCTGTACTATAATAACATGCCACCCCTATTTTCAGGCTACTAAAACTGTACAATATGTTTGAATTATTCCGTAATATACTGTAAAATAATATACCCGTATGTACCTCCTGAAACGGTTTTATGTGATAAAGGCAAAGTTTTCACCATGCCGACCACAAAGAGTGAACACAAAACCACCCGACGTCAAAAGGGTGAGCGACATTACACTGACCGTCACAAACAGCGACGGTCGCTTACTACCTCAACGACAGAAAGTGAATAAAGAAGTTTTATGTGGGGGAGGCAGCACCCCGCACCCCCCAAAATTTTTATAATCAACTACATGGGGAGCGGGGACACGGAAAAAAACAGAGTAAAAAAAATAATTTCCCCTACAGCCAGACCCGAACCTGGGTCAGCAAGCTCCAGGGGCGGTGGCTCACACCACTATGCCAAATGTCCAACTTGGTAGGGCTTGGCAGAACAAATCCTCATATCCTGTTCTAGCGCATTCAGCTCACTGCTACACTCGCTATAATGTGCTCATCAGTGTTTTTCATCACTTGCTCTTACTACGAGCGGTTAAACTGAGTCGCTCAAATTGAGACGCTCAATTTAACTCACTCATATCACTGCACACTCCTGAAACTTGTAACGCCTATTGACAAGGCTCTACTCAAGCTGCTTTAAACTGTTTTCTGTCCACTGTATATGTCCTCCATCTGATGTGGAACCTTTGCAAATGAGCAAGTTGTGCTCAAAGGTTGTTATTATTTCGATAAATAAATAAAATAAGCTGACCTGTCTAAAAAGTATATTTTTTCAAGTTTTGAGCTCTTCCAGTTTCTACTTCGGTACATAAAACTAGTACTAGTTTGAACAATACCACCAGTGGCAAGCCATGGAATCTTCGTTCTTTGGTTTCTGTTTGCTTTCTACACATAACGTACCTGTCATGGCCACCACTGATTTACAAAAAAAAAAAAACACGCTGCAGTGTATTAAGTTATAAATACACAGCTCTTGACAGTAACTGATCCCACATCCATGTGGTTGATGAACTGATTCCAGATGAACTGGCCTAGTAAACTGATCCTGGAGCAGCTATTATGGGCATGACATAGAAACACAGATTTTTTTTTTTAACTCTTTTTATCTCCACTCCCTGGAAAACTCCTTCCAGCAACCTTGGATACCCAGCCTTTACCTTCCCCTGTGACTAGTCCTTCTCCCTCATGCCACTGAGCACCACCTCTGGGTCTGAACCCTCTGGAGGTAGGGCTGTCCTATCCACCCAGGGCGCTCTATCTTATAGGGCAAAGTGCCCAGCGAACACGAGTGGCCCCTTGGAGAGGAGATAGCCCAGTATTGGACATGTGGGCTGTTGGGCAGACACGGTGCCTTCATCTATCCCCAGGAAATGGGGTTTTTCTCTACTTTTTGCCATGTTCCCTAACCCCCCACGGAGTGTGGCTTGTCAAGGCAACGTAATGCCGCAACTCCACCCTCCGCTTTCGTCACGTTGCTAGTCGGCGCCCCCGACAGCCACCAGAGGCCGCTACACTAGCGATCGCATCCCCATCCCTCCCCCGAGAAGAGAAAGCTGTCCTACGGACGCTCAATCTCTTCTCCCCCTGCTGACCGGACTCGCTCCCAAACCCAGGTCACCAGCGTGGCGCAAGGTGTGGCGTCCAGCGCCTCAACCCTCAGCGCCACTGGGCCGCTAGAAACACAGACGTTGACGGCAGATAAGGACTGCAAGGCCCATCCAGCCTGTCCATTTTTTCTACTTTATGAATGTGCCATAGGCCTTTACTCTGTCAATGGCCTATCTAGTCATACTCATCTGTATTGCTCCCTCATGCCTATCTCATGCCAGTTTGAAGCCATGCACTGTATTCATATCCACCACTTCCTGAGGTAGGTCGTTCCATGCATCCACCACCCTTTCTGTGAAAAATAACTTCCTCACATTACCCATAATCTACCCGTGTCACTGGAATTTCAGGTAGGACATCATGTTAAAGGTTGACACAACAAAGTACCTGTGGCTGGTGCTTATACAGTTATTACAAAGTTTAAAGTCACTATAGTCCCAAATCCCAATGTAGTGGTCAGAATTAAGTTTTGTAGGTACTAGCTAGCTGCGTTAGTTACTAGGAATATCCACTGGCCACACAGACTTTTCCACTGGCCCAACTGCTGCATTTATTGAAATGTTATCTCTTCCAGTACAAGCTATGAGGGCTAGTTAAAAGGAATGTTTTACTAGCCTGATACACCTCTTGTACTCCACGAACAAGTTCAGATAACTGAGGTCGAGAATCGGCCTTACATCTCCTGTCTTCTTCGGGACCAGGAAGAAGTGGGAATAGTAACCTGTTCCCTGAAGAGGAAGGGGGACGGGCTCTATCGTCTCCTTCAGCAAAAGTGCTGAAATCTCTTCCAGGACCAGAAGAAGGTGTTCCCGAGAGCACAATGACCTTGGGGGAAGGTGACGAGGTGGTTTCTGGAGAAACTCTATTGAGTGTCCTTCTGCGATCAGCTGGAGCACCCAGGAATCTGAAGTTATCCTCTCCTAACCCGGAAGGTGGAGGGGAAACCTCCCTCCAACCGGTTTCTCCGGAAGGCACAGAGGCTGTGGGAGAGGAAAGGAGTCAGGTGGTGTGGGGCAGCGCCGTGGCTGAAGCACCCACTGCTTTTTTGAGCGGAGGAGGCTTGGCAGCCGGAGGGGCCCGGTGTTTAGCGGCCCGCTTTCCCTGGGGTTTCGCCTTTTGCCGATTCTGCCTGTGAAAGCGACAGCACTGCGTTTGATGGGGATGGTACATGGAGTCCTCAGACTTCAGTGCAGTCCCCTTCTCCTGCAGATTGGTGATAATGTCCTTGACATCACCACCGAACAGCATCGAACCCAGGAAGGGCGCTTCCTGAATAGCGGACTGCACTTCCAGGACCAACCCTGACACACAGAGCCAGGCATGACGACGTAAGCCTATGGCGACAGCGGAGCTCCTACCAGCAGTGTCTACTGCACATCGTAAGTATACAGTATGTACCCAACTGGCGCACCAGCGTGAAGAGCGGACGAGGTCAGCCACTTCTTGTTTGACTTGAGAGTCCGGAAGGGAGTCCAATTTAGATTCCACCTCACTAAGAATCGCCTTCTGGTAATCCTCCATGTGACTGACATAATTTAGGACCCCGATACCCAGAGTGGAAGAAGCATATATCTTCTTCCCGTACCGGTCCAGAAGACGGGATTCTTTGTCAAGTGGAGACGAGCTCAGATGTTTTGGGTTATCTGTTCGGCCATGAGCGATGCTAATCACGACCGAATCAGATCGAGGGTGAGAATCTAAAAAGTTAACACCCTCGGGAGCCTAATATAGCCTGTTTGACTTCCGAGGAAGTGGGGCTAAAGCAGACGGTTGCTTCCAAATAGTGGAAACAAGATTGGCGTGAGGCTCAATCCAGGGTGGCACCAAGGTGGGAGCTGTCACGGGCAGATCCAGATGCTCAGCGAGTTTCTTACGTGGGGATCCAGCTCCAAGGAATGCCACTTATGAAACTCCTGGATTTTGCGTAGTAACTCCGTAAAAGAAGGATTCTCCGGAGGGGACATTGGAGGAATCCTTGGCCTGGGCTTAGACGGAGAGCGTGGCTCGTCGTCTGGCTCGGAACGACCGTCAGAGTTGTCCGAGGAGGAAGAAGATGATGAGGAAGACTCCCTCTCCCGGCGTGAGGGAGGAACAGACCCCTTGGGAAGCCCTCGGGGAAGCATGTCCTGCCCCGCCCTGGAACCCTTGGCCCTGGTGTCCGGAGACGACTCTCCACCTCTCTGGTGAGCTGAGCCTTGGCCTCAGCCCACCAGGAGGCCAGAGTCTCCTTCAAGTCCACCAGCGGCTGAGGGGGCGGTGGAGGAGGAGGGGGATACGGGTATGGATTATACCCGTAAGGCGCATATTCATAACCCCGACGGCGGGAAGCTCGGCGTTGAGTATTGAGGCCCCAGGTACTGCGGCATCAGATAGGCCGGCATCGGGTACTGGGGTGTCTGATACTGCGGAGCCAGGTAAGACGGCGTTGGATAAGACGGGGTCGGATACCCAGGAACCGAGGGGTCTGTCGGAGCAGACACCCCGACAGGAGGGTCCACAGGCGGGTCTGGAGCAGAAGGCCCGGTGGGCAGAGGGCCTGGCGTTGAAGCGGCATCCGGAAGCGGACAGAAAGCTACTCTTCCCCCTCTTCTACCCTCCCTGTCCGTCCTGTAGGTTGTATACCCTGGTATGTTAACATACCAGTCATGGTTCCATGGCATTTGATACCGTGGACCATGGGATATTGCTGGAGCACCTGCGGTTGATCTACAGACTGTTGGGCATGATCCTCATATGGTTTCAATCCTTCCTCACTGGCAGATCACAGATGGTTGTGTAAGGGATTTATTCATCCGACCCTTTCTCCCAGCCATGTGGGGTACCACAAGGCTCAATGCTGTCTCCATTGTTATTCGCGGAGAACATGTTGCTGCTGGGGGACATTGTAGGGCAGTACGGACCGAGTTTTCACTGCTATGCAGATGATACTCAACTGTACACATCCTTTGTACCTGAACTGGACACAGCAGTCTCGGTACTTAACAACTACCTGTCAGAGATCCAAGACTGGATGTGTGCCAACTAGCTGAGGCTGAACCCAGATAAGACTGAGGTGTTGGTTGTGGACCCGGGTCATCGAGTAGAGGGGTCTTCGGCAGGACAGTAGACCAGTCTTGTACTAGGGGGCTGCCAGCCAAGGTCTGTTGACCAGGTGTGGAGTCTGGACGTTATTCCTGATGAGGGGCTGACCCTGAAATCTCAGGTGTCATCCTTTGTCAAGTCCTTGTTTTACCATCTGAGGAATATTGTTCGGATCAAACACTTGTTTCCACCCGGTGATCTTCCGACACTGATTCACCGTTTTGTGACCTCCCGCCTGCACTACTATAACTCCCTCTACCTAGGGATGTTGGGGGTGGGCATCCACTGGCTGCAGCTAGTGCAGAATGTGGCAGTCAGGTTACCAACTGGGCTTTCTCAATCTAGCCATATTATACCTGTGCTGCGCGAGCTGCACTGGCTGCCAGTTCAATGGAGGATTACCTTCAAGGTCAGTTTGTTGTCCTATAAAGCCCTACAGAGTCTTGGACCACGTTACCTGCAAGAGCTTTTGTGCCCCTACTGCCCCTCCCAACTGCTCCACCATCAAGGGATTGTTGGAGATTCCCAGGGTTTGGTTGAAGTCATCTGGTACTCAAGCATTTGCTTATACAGCCCCTACCCTGTGGAATTCTCTACCTCATCGGGTTAGAGAGTGCCTGACAGTGGACAGCTTTAAAGCCGCCCTAAAGACTTACTTGTTTAGTCTCGCTTTTTGTAATTGGATGAGACTGATTCAGTCATTACTGCTGATTTTAATTATTTATGGTTTTATATGGTGATACCGATTTGTAAAGCGTTTTGACATATATGAATTGTGCTAAATAAAGTTTATCATTATTATTATTAGTGGACACCTGGAAAAGCCTGCCAGAAGAGGTGGTAGGGATGAAGACAGTGGGGAGCTTCAAACATGTGTGAGACAGGCACATGGATATACTAAGTAGAGGTATGGGAGAAGGGAGGTAACACCTGTGACCAAACAAGGTCCAGGGTATAGTAACAGACAGGGAATATAGGGCAGACTAGATAGGCTTACCAGTCCTCTTTTGCAGACACATTCCATGCTTCTATAGTTCTGTCCAGTTTAAGGATCTTAAAGCAGTTACTGGAAGAGTAAGGTATTTTATCCAGTTTCCAGGCAAACATTCCTTCAGTCAATAAAACAGGTCCATGTAAGCCATCCCCGGGATGCACCTGGAAACAACCTGTCACAGCTCAGGGTGCCTTTTGTGGTCACAAAATGACAAATAAATAAACCTTCTCCCCGAGAACCAAGTCCATTACTGTAACCGGGGCCTCTGCTGTGCCACTGGGACAGCTAATTTTGCTGCACTCCATACTGAAAATACGTTTACCTTTTATAGTCTCAATAGAAAAACTAAATGAAACTATTTCAAGGTACTACAAGTGTGCTGAACTACTTGCCCAAAGCAATCAAAATTAAAGAGCTATTGTACTGTAGCTAGAAATAGCAGATGGAAAATGATAATGTTTCAAAGGTAGCCAACTATTATGTTTTATTTCTAAAAGTAGTTTTCCTTTTTTTTTTTTTTTGTCGTTTGCCAGCTGGACGATATTCTGCCTGCTAGTACAAGATGTGATATGTGTAACAGCACTTGACCTGAAGGCTGACATATCTCGCTCTAGTGCTAGTACTTGCTAGGTGTGCAGATCAAGAGCTCTGTAAATGCAGGGTTTCTTTTGTTGTTTTTAATCAACAGGTTTACTGTCATTTTTCACAGGTGTTAGTTTTTTAGTTCAGGGCAGGGATTTTTGAATCATAGCACAGACTGGGCTAAAAGTAAGTAGGCATAGTTCAGTTATTTGGTCTGAATCCAGGTGGGGTGCTAACAGAAGTCAGAGTCAGAGCCGGGCCTGGGGGAGAGGCATGTTTTTTCCCCAAGGTTGTAATTGGGTTACATCTGCTTTGGTTACATTGGATTCCCTTGTCTGTGTTTTTCTTACGCAGCTTGTTGCATGCTACTAAAGCGAGGTGAGGCAGCTGATGTAGAACACTGCTCGGAAGCAAGCTTTTTTTTGAACAACAGCCTTTGTGGCCAGTAATTGTTTCTGCCTGCTTCAGCGTCTATGTCCAAGTGCTGTTGCTGATTGGTGCTCGTTGTCTCCAGAAACGCATGCTGTAGTTGGGACCGGTGGTGCTCAGGACCATTAACAGGTTGTGACGGTTGTGATCGGGCACTCTGTGAGAGTGGGTTTCTCATACATAATCTGTTCTTGTGAGGCCAGCCCCTTGAAGATCAAGACATTTTCTACTTTCTCAGTCGGACTGCTATACCATGAAGTTCTCATTTGAAGCCCCCCTTGATAGACCCTCCCCAATAAAGATGGTTCAGTACTGCCCTTTGAGGGGTTTTGCCCTAGAGGGTCTTATGGCAGTGCTGGATCTATCAGGTGTGATGAGAACTTGCGAGGAGCCTGGGGAATTGGTGTTAACCTATAACAGGGCCATCGCTGGCACCCTCGAATCCACTGCACCAGTCCATATTCAGCCACTCATCTCGTGCTGGAGATTCCCATGGTTTGATGGGACTCTCGGGCAGTTGAAGGCAAGGGGCCGAAGGTTGGAACGCTGTTGGCTGAAATCCTGGTCTGATGGGGACAAGTTTAATCTGATGTCTCACTATAGAGAGTATCAAACAGCAAGTTCCCGTAAGAAGGCAGAGTTCCAGGAACTTCTGGTTTGAGCACTTCCCGAAAGGCGGCTTCAGCTCCCTGCTCCGTACCCGACCAAAAACAATCCACCCGAATCACATCTACAAGATCCTCATCCTGAATTCAAACAGGTCTATCAAAGATTACCTGATGGCCCTGAAGCATAGATTCAACGTAAATCCACCGAATGGAGGCGGCAGGCAGCAGAAAATCAATCTGGAATGAGGCAGGCAGCCAGCGGCCTGTGCCTCGCAGGAGACACCAACTGGCAGCATGGACCACGATGAAATGGCAGAAGAGGCCGACTGCACCATCACATCAAAGCAGTTATGCCAAATGCTGAAGCACTTGAGTGAGACCTTACAACTGGAATCCAAGGTCTCGGATCACCGTAAGGACACTGCAGCCTTGTCTCAGCAAGCGGATGACAGAGACGGTAGTCACAGACTACCGACATACATAACACTGCCCTCCTGGAGTTACATCAGTGTACCCTCTCCCTGGAGCAGAAGCTTGAGGGGCTGGAAAATCGAAACCGTCAGAATAACATCAGGATCCACGGAATACCGGAGGACACAGAAACCAGGAACATGATTAGCTTTATGGACTCCTTTTTACATGAAATATTGAATCTGCCTGCAGAAAAAACCCTTGACATAATTAGGGCACATTAGATCCCTAGTGCCGCACCCCTGGGACCCAAAGGCCAGACCACGATCTGTGGTACTGGCCTTTCTGGTCAAAGAGGAGCTCTTATCACTAGCCTGGTCGAGGAAGAGTTTGGAGATGTCCAATTATACTTCGACCATGATTTCTCACCCCAATTGCTAAATAGAAGACAGCAGGTCTTAATAATTGTGAAAATGCTTCAACAAACGGGACATAAAGCTTTTGTAGACTATCCTGCTTGACTCCAGGTCCCAACGGAAAAGGGCCCGATTTGGTTCCAGGAGCTGGGAGATGCTGTGGAATTCCTGGATCAGTGTGGGATTCAATACCAGAGCAGACTACGGGCCAGAACCAGCAACTGCGTGGGAGAGCCTAGATGACAAGAGGACCGAAAAGACAGGGCATGAGACCCAACACAGCCGCTTCCGGAGTGTGTGACACTGTGCTGGCTAAATGGCACTTACCACACAGAGAGAGGGAGCAGAACACCACGGAAAAGAGAAACAAGTCAAGTGAGGAAGCGGTTTCGAATGCAGGAGAAAAGTCCCTGACCTGAAGAGGATTTAAAACAGAGAGTCACAAGTAAAACCGGAGACTGGTTTTCTTTCTCCGTTTCTTTTGTGGGGCTAAGTAAAACTGAGTATACTCACTGCAGACTCGGGAAGTCGTATATAATTGGAGTGCAGTAGTCTAACCTGAACTCTATGAAGCTCCTGTGAACTGTATTAAATGCGTGGGGTCCAGAAAGCAGCTGAGGATAACTTCCAATAATAATAATAGTCTTTCCTTTTTTTCTGGGTGGATATGGGGGTGGAAGGATGGGCTGGTTTCTATGACATGGGTGGGGGCTACCTCCTGGGGATACTCTGACCCGGGGATGGAGGAAGATGTGGCTGAAAGCGATTAATGGAACTGTGGACTCACTGCCCTGGCTGCTGGGGAGGGAGCTGATTCACCAGCCACTCCGAGAAAATAAAACCCGGTAAACAGAAGAGCTATATGGACCCTTGTACTGAGCTGAGTGGAAGAACATAGGGAGGCAGGGCAGCCTTTGGGGGCCCCGCCCTGGGAGACCGCATGGGTCACTCGGTGGGGGCTGGGGTCACTCTAATCTCTTCAAGTGCTCCAGGAGTTGGTTCTATGAGGTGGTAGGAGGTGGGCTGGTTTTTCCTGAAGTGCCGAGGCGCGAGAACCTAGTAGCCATCTGGGTAGGAGCTTGCCCTAAATTAAGATAATGTCTTACTTTGCATTGAATGGTGGTATATAGAATTTAATGTCCTTTCATAAGGCTCTGACCTCATCTCCTCCGTACTCCCGGGCGGGGGGTCCTATCTGCCTTTAGTCCATTGTGCCGCTTATTCAGCTCTAACTCCCTACACATAGCAACCTAAAGCAGGGACTGGTTGTAAACAGGTGGTCTAGCTGAAGCTGATAAATAGGCCACAGTCCGATTCTGGACTGGACAATAAGAAGCGTTTGGTGCTCACTATTTTGTGCTCCCTGAGCCAAGATATAGATAGGTAGGTTACAGGGCTAGGCACAGAGCTATAGCTTACACTCAGAAGCTCCTGGAGGGGGTCTCACAATGAGGAGACATTGAATACCCCTCCATGCTTACCTTCTCCTGTATAGAAAGTGGGTAAGAAAAGAGACCCATCAATATGGGTCTTTCACCTTGGTGGTCGACCTTGTTCAACATGTTTGAGGCCCAGTTGGCCAGTATTGTTTCTTTTTTCTTTTCCACATTCGGTATTGACATGATTTTATTCCAGGGTGATGTATTACTAAGAGAGATGTTCTGAGGTATGAGATTAGGGGTGCAGGTTGGAGAGCTAAGAGGAGGAATCCCCCCTGGGAGAGCAAAGTGGTGGCTGTCAATTTTCTCAACCATGGCAAGTAAGGGCACAATTATATGCTCCCGTAACATAAATGGTCTCATGAACCCAATCAAGAGAAGCAAGATTCTGATCCAGGCAAAGAAAGCTTCAGCAGATTTTTCACTTTTACAGGAGACACATTTATTGGTGCAGGAGCATGACAAACTAGTAAAATTTGGCTTTCGAGAAATAGCTGCTGCATCATATAAAAATGGCAGACGGCGAGGAGCAGTGGTTTTGGTCCCATTTAAGACTGAGTTTGAAAGGTTGGATTCGAGGGTAGCTAAGGAAGGACGTTTTGCAATGTTGAAGGGGAAATTTCGGGGTAATGTTCTAACACTAGCATCGGTGTACTTCCCCCGCACATTTCTGACTATGCTGCTGGAATGGGGGGAAGGGATACTGATTTGTGGGGGTGACATGAACCTATCCATTAATCCCAGCCTGAATTCCTCCTCTTTGGTTCCGGGAAGTTCTCATCATATAGCAAAGAAGGTACATAAATTGACTGGGGAGCTGGACCTGTTGGATGTCTAGCGGCATCAGCATGGGTGGCAGAGGGACTATACCTTTTTCTCTGTGGCACATAACATGTACTCCAGACTGAACTATTTTCTAGTTCCGAAGGATGAAATACTTAGGGTGTATGATTCCTGGATGGGGGGTTTCCTCTTATCGGACCATGCGCCCTTACATACTTTATTTAGTTTTTGTTTACTGGGTAGGTGCACTAGCCATAGCAAATGACTGTTTTCAGGCACGACCCAGGAGGGTACAGAGCAAACAACAGGAAACAAATTACAGTTCATACAAATTGCAGTACATAGTAGACAATAACATATTATATGAGCAGTGTCAGCAGGTGTAAACAACTAGGCAGGGTAAATAAAAAATGGACTTGGGGGAGATGCGCCGCGAAATACCTTCTGGGGCCTTAACGCATCACTGCTGAGGGATAAACAGGTAAAAGAAATTATCTTGAAAGACATATAAGATATTTAGAGGAGAATGCTGGACAGTGAACCTCACAATCAATTCTCTGGGACGCTGCAAAGGCAGTACTGCAAGGTAAATTCATACGATTAGTATCCCAAAAAAAGAGGAATGGGAGGCCAGAAGGGCAGAACTTGTTAGATGTATCCAAGATTTAGAGGGACAACAAAAACAAAAGATAGACAAGGAGCAAAAGAGACAGCTCCTTGAGTATAAAAGAGAACTGATGGGAATTTCGGACTACCAGATGGAGCAGCAGCGCCAGCAATATTATGAGGAAGGCCATCATTCCTTGCGGCTCCTAACCAGCAGGTTGTGGGCGAGAGCCACGATAACCAGTGTCTGGCACCCTCAGATGGGAAAGGTGGTGCAGGGGGCTCATGTGGTAGCAGATGCTTTTAAGGTTTATTATTCAAAATTATACACAGAGGAGATAGATCCGGAAACAGAGAGGATCCAGGAATTCCTTAGGACACTAAAATGACCAGATCTATCTAAGGAGCAGGGAGAGTCATTAATAGCTCCAGTGAGGATGGAAGAGGTTAAGGTTAAAATTGGGAAGCTAAAGGCAGGCAAATGCCCTGGTTCTGATGGCCTACCAGCAGAATTCTATGAGTGTATGGGAGAGCAGGTACAGCTCATGCTTTCACAGGTTTATGCAGAGGTCATGGGGGGCAAGGGACCTGTCCCTCCCTCCCTTGTGGTCAAGGGCAGTGATTTCAGTGATACCCAAGCCGGGAAAGGACCCTACCAGATGCACATCCTATCATCCAATTTCGATACTAAACACAGACTGTAAGATCCTGGCCTCGATCCTGGCTTGACGTTTGCAACAATACCTTCCAGCCTAATATACATAGATCAAACTGGCTTTATACCAGGAAGATGGGTCCAAGATCATTTATGTAGAACAACCCATATAATCGATCACATTAACACATAAAAGCTCCCATCTCTGATAATGAGTCTGGATGCTGAAAAGGTCTTTGATAGGGTGTCTTGTTCTTTTCTGGGGGTGTCCTTTCCTGGTTTGGGTTCCCGAAGCAATTCATTACAGCCTTGTTCAGATTACATGAGTCCCCACAAGCGTATGTAAGGGGCCAATGGTCACATCTCAGAGGCTCTTGGCCTGGGACAGCGTACTAGGTAGGGGTGCCCTCTCCCTCCATTACTATTTGCCCTCTATATTGAGCCTCTGGCTCAGAGCATTAGGCAAAACCCAGAGGTAAGGGGGACTGAGATAGGTGGTAAGACCCACAAACTGGCATTGTATGGTGATGATGTGCTTTTATATTTATCCAACCCATGGACTTCCTTGCCCTTGGTGTTTCACCAGATCGAGGAATTCTCAGCTTTGGCAGGATATAAGCTAAATAAAAATAAAATGGAAATATTAGGCTTCCATTACACCCCAGATGGGGATATAAAGTCAAAATATCCAATGCAGCGGGACCTAAATGTGATTAAATACCTTGGAGTCAAGATGGAGACTGACACCGCCCAACTCTGGGAGTTGAACTACCCACCTATAATAAGGAACTAAAGAGTGACTTCCAGAGATGGTCATTACACCCACTATCATTATGTGCCAGGGTACAGGTGCTCAAGATGAACACACTGCCACATATCCTATATTTGTTCCAATGTGTCCCATGCATGGTAACTCGAAGGGATTTGGAGGCCTAGCAGGTAATGTTTTTCTCTTTTCTGTGGAGAGGTAAGAAATCTAGAACACAGAAAACCCTGCTCTACCTTCCAAAAGCAGAGGGAGGCTTAGCATTCCCCAATTTACAGGGCTTTTGGGTGGCGGCACAGACAAGGGTAGCTCTTCTCTGGGGCAACCCAGGATACGATGCACATTGGAAAAGAATAGATCTTTGGAAACAAAGTGACCCCCTATACAGGCAGAATTATTTAGGGAACAGGGACCAGACGGGATAGAGGGATTCTCAGGTACCAGAGCAGTCATAGAAGGATGGAAGAGGGGTACAAGTAGGGGCATTACCCATAGGCAACTATGGCGGTATAGATGGTAGGCTTATGACCCACAGTTTACACCAGCCAAACTCAACAATTGGTATCAGATGCAGGCCAAGAAAGGCCTCCATTCACCATACCAAATACTAGCTGGTCACACATTTCTTTCTTTTGAAGTAATACAGCAGAGGTACGGCCTAGCCCTGACGGACAGACTCAGGTATTATCAACTGCATGATTTCTTTAATAAACAGATAAACAAATCAATTATAGAGACTCCAGATCTCACAGAGGTTACTTTGTTTCGAAGAATTTGGGGCTTTAAGGATGCAGAACATGCCATTTCATTATTATAAACTACCTAGATAGCTGACATGGAATTTACCTCAAATTACATGAAGATTAAGTGGGAACAGGACCTTGGAATCTCTATTACAGCTAAGCAATGGCCCTTAATATGGAGAAGCACATGGTCCACATCTGGGTCTTTGACATGGAGGGATTTTTGCTGGAAACTGAGGACTCGGTACTTCCTTGTACCAGTCCAAGCGGCCCACTTTGCAGAGGGAGCTCCGTCCACATGTTGGCGGGCCTGTGGTGAGGATCATGCAACGCAGGTCCACACCTTTTGGTCGTGCCCTACTGTCTTCCCATTTTGGGGGGAGGTAGCTCTCCACCTAACCCAGATCTTTATGGTACAAACACCATTGGGCCCAGAGCACTTGGTGCTGGGTTTACTCCCAAGAGAACTGAAGGGCAAAGATAAAAAATACCTACGGGTAATCTTAGTGGCAGCAGCATTAAAAACTATCACTAGGCAATGGCTGCAGAAATTGCCCCCTGTTGTGAAAGGGTGGGTGGAGGTCATTAACTGAGTCCATACATCGAATGGAGAAGCTAACATTCAATCTTAGCCAGAAACCCCAATTGTACCAAAACAGATGGACCCTGTGGTTATTACTGTAACCCCTAGATGGCGCTATCCCAGGGGCTACTACCCCTGCCTGATTTGCCACTAACAGGTTGAGGGGCCTGGATCCAATGGCGGGTGCCTCCACCCAGAGGTCAGGGTTTGCAATAGTTAAACTTACTTGGTCACAGCCCTCTGGGACACTGCAACCCCCCTTTCTTCCCACTAGTGGCCCACACAATATAGCAGAATTACCTTCACAGTATACACTTACCCCAAGGCTGGTTCAGGCACCGGACATCCTGTAAAATAAGATACAGTGCAACAATCACAGTACAGTACTTTAACATAGACAAACACCAGGCAGTATAACTTGTTGAAACAAACAGCTCTGATTTATTTAGGGGATATAACAAGGACAGGGGAAATCAGGTTAATTAGCTTATCACTTTACTATCTATTTATGGCTCTGTGCACAGGCCTATCCTACCAGTTACTGTCCCTGGGTACCCAGGCCCTAGTGGCTAGTCCAAACCGTGGCAGCTGGTAGGGCCCTTCACACAGAGAAAAGGAAAATTAAACAGTCAGCAGTACGTAATTCCATTTGGATTTAATGTGGCAATTCAACAGGGGCGACCTCAATTAGTACTCACGACTCCAAAGAAGATATGGTCCTTCAATGTCAGCAGGGCTACTTTTGATCTCCAAGAGACTCTCACACATTTATATGGTAAAAAAGAAAGCACTATACCAGGCAGGCTGCATCTGTATCCCAATCGCATTACTGCACAATAACCAGGAGAACACACAGCAGATTCAGTTCCTGACAGACCGAGTGTAATTCAACAATTTCTTCAGTCTTCTACAGGGTGAGCCTGGTTTCTACTCTTCAGAGATCCTTGATTCTTTTCACAGGACGGATTCAGTCCTAACAAGCAGTTACACAAGTTGTAGACCGAACTCTGGGCCTTGCACACGCTTTTTGACTGAAACTGTGCACTGAAGGAGCACAGGGTTTCTTTCCCCTTCACTTTCAGATCTCAAACTGAAACTCCCAACAGACAAAACCGGCACTTCCTTTGAGTTCCTCCCAGTTCTTGACTGGATTGGCTGTCACTCACATAGACTGCTGCTGTTGGTCCAAAAGGCACCAGGTCTAAACTACATCTCCCAGAGTCACTGCCCATACAATCCTCTTGTGGCTGGCTCAGATTATGAGTCCCAAGTTCTGATTCGGTCTAAGGCATCATTTTAGAGCTAGTTTACCCCACACTGATTGGTCCAGTTCAGCAGTTCAAAACCAGAATGGGGAACTAGGCAGACAGTTCTGACTGCAAAGAAAGCAGGTTAGACAAACTGTAATTTTATTATTACTGTAAATGATTTCTGGCAATCAGTTACATCTTTCAGACAGGTTCCCTTTGCACTCCTAGTGACTGCAAAATGGGGTGACTACAGCAGCTTGAGTGGTACTCAATCAAAGAAACACACAGTCCCCCATACACTAATTATATGTCTGCAAGCAGACAGCTCTTAAAGAGACAGTACCAGAGGTTCTAAAACACTCACTGATAAATGGCTTAAACGCCAAACACCATTCAGGCTTGAGCATTCAAGCAAGCTCCTGAAGTCTTTTGGGAACCCCCATTTGCAGGGGGGTTACACCCTTCCTGGTTTGGGAAAAGCTTGACGTCCGCTGCCAAGCAAGTACCCCATAAGTTTCAACTGCAACCATATACATTTGCATTAGGCTTCACATGTAATCATCAGTCAATACATCATTTTACCAAGAACCATTTTTGAAACATTGTACGCTACTCTTTACACAGTATAACACACATTGTACCATAACTCAAGTTATTACCTCTTGTACATGAAACCTGAAGAGAGGGACCTTCCCTATCAGTTACCTTGGGGCTGGACGGGCAAGGCACCATACTTAGAGGGCAAACACAAGTAACTTGGAGTTAGCACTAACTCCAGTTTGGGCAATGAGCTCGGGGACACATACACTCCTTTATGGACAACATTGAGAGGCAGTCCACTGGCGGCCCAGGGAATCATAACTGAGGTGCACCACAGGCTTTACAGCTCGACTTCAGTCTTTCTAGGGGAGCTGTTACAGTCTCTGCACCTGAGCCTCATTTTCAGCATTGTTCTCACTTGTCAGGGAGTCTCCATGGGGGTAGAGAGGCTAGAACTTGGGGCACTTTCAGCTCCAGGAGTTACAGTTTCTGAGTCCACAACATTTGGCTGCATGGAGAGCTTTAGACACTGGCAGTGGACTGTCAGGCACTCAAAATACTCTTCTTGTTCGGGTGTATCACCAGTCTGCCCGCACTATCATTTTCTCCCCTGAAAGCTCAAACAGTTCAACTGCACAATGATTCCATTTCATCTGATCTGATGCTTTGCACTTCACTTTCTGGGAGCATTGGCTCCAGGGATGAAGCTGGGGCATAGACAGTCCAGAAGGCCCAGCTTTGTCTCCAGTATTGACTAGGGATTGCCCAAAACAATTGACTCAGTTCAAAGAAGGATAGTATTCAAAGTCACCTCTCACTTTCTTCTGATATGGACGACAGTCATGCTCAACTGGGACTTGTGCAGGGGAACACTTTAACTCTGCTTCTGTAGGTGCAGACTTCCTTGATCTTTCTTAGCAGCAGCTCTAGTCACTGGTCCAGAGGGGCATCTTCTGGGGCTCAGACTCAATCAGATTTGTCCAATGGGTAGTAAATGATTTCTATGCATTGTTTTTACATCTTTTGAATTGTTCTCAGGCCTTACTTTGTACACTGGCAGATCATCTAGTTTGCCCACTACAATGTGAGGGAGATGGTGCCATCTGTCAGCAATCTTGTGTTTGCCATGCAGTCCCAGATTTCTTAGCAATACCCGATCTCCTCCTGGAGTTCCTGTGCTCCACCTTTTATCATACCTTTCTTTGTTGGCCAGATTTCTTTTGGCAGCCATGGTTTGAGCCAGTTGGTACGCATGAGTTAGCTGGGCCTTTAACTTTGCACATACTGTAAATAGTTGTCAGCTTGAACCCCATCAGAGAGACCCCAAAACACACATCTACCGGTAGTCGAGCTTCTTCCAAACATCAGGCGTGTAGGGGAGAACCCAGTGGCATCACTTTTGGTGCAGTTATAAGCATGTACCAGGGTGCTAATTTGTTGGCTCCATCTAGGCTTGTCCTTTGGGTGCAGGGTGCCTAGCATATCTAGCAAAGTGCGGTTGAAACGCTCCAGGCTGTGGGTCCCTCTGGGGTGGTAAGGAGTGGTTCTGGACTTTCTCACTCCCCACAGAGAAAGCATCTCTTTGATCAGACGACTCTCAAAGTCTCTCCTGATCAGAATGGATTCTTTGTGGAGCCCCATAGTGAAAAAAAAGTTTTCTACTAGTACTTTGGCTACAGTGGATGTTTCTTGGTCTTTGGTGGGGAAAAGCTTGGGCATATCTCGTGAAATGGTCAGTGACCACCAGCACATTTTGATATTTCTTTGATCTGACTCCAAACTCAGAAAATCAATACAGACCAGCTCCATGGGTGCACTGGTGGTTATGTTAACAAGGGGCAGCCCTCTGGGGCAAAGCTTTCTCTGTAAGCAGCGCATTCACAAGTTCAGAGTGTTAGCTCCACATCAGCCCCATCTTAGGCCAATAGAATCTGGATCTCACCAGTCAAGTGTTCTGTCTATACCAAGGTGCCTCTGTGGTTGTGCAAGGACCTCAATACTGAGTCTCGAAAGGCAGTGGGCAACACCAGTTGTTGTTTGTCTACTTGTCCCCTCTGTCTACTGTTTCTCTATATAACAGTTTATTGATCAGTTTCAACTTAGGACCTTCTTTGTATAACAGTGCAGTTCTCAAATCAGTGGAGCGTAATTTGGACACATCTTTTCCTGCATAGAGGGCTTCTAAAGCTGATTTGATCATAGGATCGCTGGATTGAGCCCGCCGACCACTGTCATTGTCCAGCTGAGGCAGTGCACCAATGTCTATTGCAAGAAAAGTGGCACAAGCAGCAGGTAGCAATTCTCAGAGGGTCCCAAGCAATCCACCATGCAGTCCACTGCGTCCGTGGGACATTTGTTCCTCCCTGTCAAACTTCCGGCAGAGTGCCCAATGTCAGGTTCTGCCAATCGACCCAATCATTCTGGGGAACAGGCCTCCGGGAGAGAGCATCAGCATCTATGTGGTTCAGACCTGCTCGGTATTCGAGCATAGTCATATGTAGATAATGCAGAAAGCTACCTGTGGCCAGTGGCATCCAACTTAGCTGAGGTCTGCACATAGGTCAAAGGATTATTGTCAGTTTTACTAGTATTTTAGCCCCATACAAGTACTCATGGAATTGGTCAACAACAGCCCACTTCAAAGCTAGGAACTCTAACTTATGTACAGGATAGTTCTTTCGGATAAGTCAGTTCTACTGGCAAAGGCCACTGGTCTCAGGCCATTGCGTTTGGTACAACACAGCCCCCAACCCTGCAAGCTAGCATCATGTGCAGGACGTAAGGTTTTCTTTGATCGGCATAGGCCAGCACTGGAGCATGGGTAAGTTGATATATGATCTCATGAAAAGCAGTCTCATTAATCAGGAGTCCAGCGGCCCCAAATATTTCACTGGATGAAAATACACTCTTTCAGTCTTGAGGGACGCTGACTTTTGGTATTTTTTTGGGTTGGGGATACCCTTGAGTAAGGTTAAGTAAAGGGCGGATCACTTTGAATAGTCCTTGATGAAACGCTGATAACAACCACAGAATCCCAGGAATCTTTGCAGTTCTTTTAGATTTTGGCTGTGCCAGGTGGTCAAGGCCTCAACTTTACTGGGTCGGTCTCTATTCCCTCGGTGGATACTATGTGTCCTACATACTTTACTGATGTTTGAAAGAATTGACACTTATCAATGGACAGTTTAAGCCAAAGTCCTCCAGTCGATCCAATACCTTAAATAATCTGCTCTCATGTTCCTCCAGTGAGCTGCCAAACACAATAACATCATCTAGGTATACCAGGCACTCTAGTAAGTTCATGTCCCCCACTGCACGCCTCCATCAATCGCTGAAAAGTGGCTGGGGCACCTGAAACCCTTGAGGCATCCTCATGAATTACATAGCTAAGCGGACAGATAAAGGCTGTCTTCTCACTGTCCTCTGGGGCCATCGATCTGGTAGTACCCACTCATGGAGATCCAGCACAGAGAACCACTTGCTCCGCTTAGGCAGTCCAAAGCATCCTGAATGCGGGCATTGTGTACTGATCAGATAGTCCGCCGTTTAGGTGCGATAATCACGCACATCCTTACTGTCCTATTCTTTTTCCTCACTACCACAATGGGGAAGCATAAGGGCTTCTTGATTCTTGTATTACACCAGCCGCTAACATCTCTTGCAGATGCCGCCTCACATCATCTATATCAGCAGGTGCCAGGCGCCGAGACCTCTCACTTAAATGGTTCGTCATGCAGCCGGATATTGTGCTCAGCTCCTTGCACGCATCCCACGCCCCATTCCTTTAAAGAAAACACCTGGGTCTCTGGGCAAGCTTTCACTGATCCTCACTTTCCATTCAGCTGGCAGCGGGAGTTGTCAAATCAAACAAGTCAGGTGCTACTCTGTCATTCTTCCTTGAACTCTGCTGCTGTAGCACTGCAGTGTCTGCACAATGCACATTAGCCAGGATGCAACCTCTATTTACTGAATGTCTCTTCAGACACATTAGAACTTGACCATTACCCTTCTGGCATAAGCATGGGCTCTAGCGGCAAAATACTAGGCTTGACCAGCGTCCCTCTGGCAATTTTCCATCGCTCTGGTGCATCCAACATTAATATTTTATTCTTAACATCCTTTCTGAACGGACATCTCCCTGTAAGGTACACTGGGCATTTGGTGCCAGGATCAGAGACTCAGGATCCTTCTTCCATACAATTCCAACCGTTCCTCTGGTTCTATATTTTCAGCATCTCTGTGCCTCATAGGCCTTCTTAATTAAAGCCGGAACTCTTAAAGCTCTACTAGTCTTTGACCCTGTTTTTCATAACACAAATGCCAGCCTTCTGAACATATGAGCATTTGTTCCAATCAACAAAGGACACCATCATACAGTCCAGTGGGGACACACAAGGCTAGGGTCTCTACTTGTTCGCCACTCCAGCCACGGAGGTGGGGAAAGACAGCCAAATTCGGATATACCCAGAATAGGGTAGGCCTTCTCACTAACCCCCATACATGTAGTCCTTCTAATGGTTGTGGGTACGCCTGACAAATGCTTTGATACCAATCTTGAAACATAATTGTCACTTGGGGAGCCACTGTCTAATACAGCTCTTGTAGACACTCCATTTACCTTACAGTGGTCTCCATGGAGGGACCCACTATTCTGGACCAGTCTGGAGAGTCGGTAGTGGGGCCTGGGCAACTGACCTGCCACAAAAGGACGGAATTAGCATTTTTGTGCCCTCACTGGGACTATTTCAGCACCTCTTAACCACTGATTTGTTCTCCTAAGCTCTCCTTGTAGCCTATATGCAACTTTGTCAGTGTCTTTTGGGATTGGCATTCTTTTCATGTGCCCATCCTTCCCACAATTATAGCAAAACATACTTTTTGAGTTTGAGCTGGCCGAGGTGCCACACTGGGAGCCAGGGCGGGTATTACTAACTGGAAACCTTGGTGCCATCTCTGTCTGCGCGTGATAAGCATTTGGAGACATCTGTCAGTTTCTCCACTTCCATGGTCAAGGAATCGAGTTCGAGCTGTTATCAGCAGGAGATGCATGGTGGGTATCCCCACCCCATAGCAGATGCAGTCGATATAGGTCGGCCCATGATTTGCATGCAGGCCTTCATAAAGGGACTGTTTTTGAATTCCTCGGATCTCTCTCAACAGTTCACCCCATTGTGGCATATCTTTTCCTTATCAGAGCACTCCATTGACTGCCAACCTCTGCCCCTGAACTTCACTCTGATGGGCCACCTCAGTCACTCGGGTCATAGCCACAGCTATTGGTGCAGGTCCCTCCCGAGGTCGCTTTTCTCAACTCCTCGAATTTCTCTCATTAACTCATCATAGGAGGGTGGGATTCCAGTCATTTGTTGTATGAATCAGCTACCAGCAGTTCTGAGAAGGGGCAGATCTAAGGATTCTGTCCAGTCTGGTTCGTCCAGTTCAATCGCTGGCAAACCACCCTTTCTGAGGCATTCTGCAACACATTTTTCCAGCCGAGACATACATAGACAACAACCCCCTTGGTACTGTTGTGCATTTCTTCTCTCCACCATAGGTCCCTCACCAGAATCTGGGCTCCCATACACATTCTCCAAGGCCCCAAGATGGCTCTTGTGCAGTCGCCTAGGGTTACTGGCCCTTTAGCACGGGATGGTAGCCAGGGCAGGACCTCGGAGGCTCTCACTAACCCTCTTTCGCTCGCTTCCGAGTTATTGCCATTCTAGCACTTGGGGCAACATAGTCTATCCAGGTCTCCCAGTCATCCTCCCCTTGGGGTGGGGAGGTGCCAGAGAAGATCCTCAACCTCGTAAGAGTCGGACTAATGGCAGGTGGAAATAGGAGTCTGCATTGGTTCAGCCACCATACGGGTACTGGAGCAGGAGAGGGTGTTGGGGAGGAACACTCTCAGGTGGCAAGAAGAATAGTTTCTTCAAGTCCTCCACAGTTTTCCCTTCTCCCAGCAACCATTTAGCAAATTTCTCCTCAAAAGTTTCTGATAGTGGTGGGGCTCATTCCCCGGGTCTTTACTGTCCTTAGTTATCACTCTCCAAGCAGTGAGGGCTCTCTGGGGTAATGGTCTGTGGTACTTTGAGCTATCTATGGGATCCTTAAACTCTACTAGGGCCAGGAAAGTGTGGGTGAGCAGATTAAGTGTCACCCACCACCACAGGATTTTGTAAACCTTCCACCTTGGAAAGTACTCCCTGCACAGTGTCCGTATTGATACCCAGGGGATGTCCAGATAAGCATAGCATTTTGGGGTCGATCTCCTCCCAGTACATCACCCACCAGCCGGTGCACAGCCACTTCTGTCGGGGTACCCATTTATTTATTTATTTATTTTTTTTCCTTAACAGTGGTTTGTAAATATGGCCACTAGAGGACACACAATCCCAGCGGTGAGCCTCCAAAATGTAACCCCTAGATGGCGCTATCCCAGGGGCTACTACCCCTGCCTGATTTGCCACTAACAGGTTGAGGGGCCTGGATCCAATGGCGGGTGCCTCCACCCAGAGGTCAGGGTTTGCAATAGTTAAACTTACTTGGTCACAGCCCTCTGGGACACTGCAACCCCCCTTTCTTCCCACTAGTGGCCCACACAATATAGCAGAATTACCTTCACAGTATACACTTACCCCCAAGGCTGGTTCAGGCACTGGACATCCTGTAAAATAAGATACAGTGCAACAATCACAGTACAGTATTTTTAACATAGACAAATACCTCAGGCAGTATAACTTTGTTGAAACAAACAGCTCTGATTTATTTAGGGGATATAACAAGGACAGGGGAAATCAGGTTAATTAGCTTATCACTTTACTATCTATTTATGGCTCTGTGCACAGGCCTATCCCTACCAGTTACTGTCCCTGGGTACCCAGGCCCTAGTGGCTAGTCCAAACCGGGTGGCAGCTGGTAGGGGCCCTTCTGGCACAGAGAAAAGGAAAATTAAACAGTCAGCAGTACAGTAATTCCATTTGGATTTAATGTGGCAATCAACAGGGATGCGACCCCAATTAGTACTCACGACCTCCAAAGAAGATATGGTCCTTCAATGTCAGCAGGGCTACTTTTGATCTCCAAGAGACCTCACACATTTATATGGTAAAAAAGAAAGCACTATACCAGGCAGGCTGCATCTGTATCCCAATCGCAATTACTGCACAATAACCAGGAGAACACACAGCAGATTCAGTTCCTGACAGACCGAGTGTAATTCAACAATTTCTTCAGTCTTCTAGGGTGAGCCTGGTTTCTACTCTTCAGAGATCCTTTGATTCTTTTCACAGGACGGATTCAGTCCTAACAAGCAGTTACACAAGTTGTAGACCGAACTCTGGGCCTTGCACACGTTTTTGACTGGAACTCTGCACTGAAGGAGCACAGGGTTTCTTTCCCTTCACTTTCAGATCTCAAACTGAAACTCCCAACAGACAAAAACGGCACTTCCTTTGAGTTCCTCCCAGTTCTTGACTGATTGGCTTCATCACATAGACTGCTGCTGTTGGTCCAAAAAAGGCACCAAGTCTAAACTACATCTCCAGAGTCACTGCCCATACAATCCTCTTGTGGCTGGCTCAGATTATGAGTCCCAAGTTCTGATTCGTCCAAGGCATCATTTTAGAGCTAGTTTACCCCACACTGATTGGTCCAGTTCAGCAGTTCAAAACCAGAATGGGGAACTAGGCAGACAGTTCTGACTGCAAAGAAAGCAGGTTAGACAAACTGTAATTTTATTATTACTGTAAATGATTTCTGGCAATCAGTTACATCTTTCAGACAGGTTCCCTTTGCACCCTAGTGACTGCAAAATGGGGTGAATTGGCAGCAGCTTGAGTGGTACTAATCAAAGAAACACACAGTCCCCATATAACTAATTATGTCTGCAAGCAGACAGCTCTTAAAGAGACAGTACCAGAGGTTCTAAAAACACTCACTGATAAAATGGCTTAAACGCCAAACACCATTCAGGCTTGGAGCATTCAAGCAAGCTCCTGGAAGTCTTTTGGGAACCCCCATTTGCAGGGGGGTTACATTACAGTATATGGAGGAATGCAGGAACCAGACCCATAGGCTCACTCCATGGAACACAGGGCACTCTGTGCCTAGATTCAAGCCCTCCAGGGAGCCATAATAACTTATATGAACTAGCTGTAGGGGATTATAGACCTTCCTGGCAAGACAACTCTTATCTCTGACCCTAGATCAAGTTGAATTAGAAATATTTGAGTATCTACTGTACCTCTCTTTGATCGTATGTCCTGGAATGAGTTTATTTAATGTTAACTTTGTTTGACATTCAATTGAATTCAGTAGACTGGACTATTGGAAATGGTCACTTACAATGACGGACAATAAGTTTCACTGTAGTCCATAGTAAGTGTCAATATGACTTTATTGTTGTTCCTGTAGTATAGACCTAGAGGCCAGTGGGGCTCAGGACCCAAGGCAGCATGGATTCACGATGGGAAGGTCATGTCAGACGAATCTAATAGATTTCTTTGACTGGGTGACCAAAGTAGTAGACCTGGGAGGGGCTATGGACATGGCTTACCTAGATTTTAGCAAGGCATTTGATACAGTCCCACACAAAAGATTAATACACAAGTTAGCCAGCCTTGGAGTGGGTCCCAAGGTGGTAGCCTGGATAAAAAATTGGCTAGACAACAGGACGCAAAGGGTAGTAGTAAATGGAGTCCACAGTGAAGAAAGGAGGGTTACTAGCGGGGTACCGCAGGGTTCAGTACTGGGACCGGCTCTTTATAAGTGACATTGCAGAGGAACTGGAAGGAAAAGTATGTCTCTTTGCAGATGACACAAAGATCTGCAACAGGGTTGATACACCAGATGGATGGAAAGGATGAGAAGGGACTTGGCAAGGTTGGAGGAATGGTCAAATCTATGGCAGCTCAGATTCAATGCAAAGAAGTTACAGGTAATGCACCTGGGAAACAAAACCCAGGGCAAGAGTACACAATGGGGGTGAGATACTGACAACAGTAAAATGGAAAGGGTCCTGGGGTAATTATATCTGATGACCTAAAGGTGGGCAAGCAATGGAGAAGGCAGTAAGGAAGGCTGGGGGGATACTGGGATGCATAGGGAGAGGCATCAATAGTAGAAAACAGGAAGTTGTTATCCCTCTGTACAGACAGTTGGTGAGACCCAATCTGGAGTACTGTGTGCAGTTCTGGAGACCCCATCTCTGCAAAGACATAGACAGAGTGGAGGCTGTCCAGAGGAGGGCAACCAAAATGGTGCAGGGTCTGCACCAGAAGACATACGAAGAAAGACTTAAGGTGCTTAATATGTATACCCTTGAGGAAAGGAGAGAGAGGGGACATGATAGAAACTTTCAAGTACCTCAAGGGAATCAACAAAGTCCAAGAGGGTGGCATCTTTCAGAAAAAGAGATGTGCAAGAACAAGGGGGGCACAATTTGAAGATAGAGGGGGGACGGCTCAGAGGTAATGTGAGGAAGTATTTTTTCACAGAGAGGGTTGTGGATGCATGGAACAGCCTCCCAGAGGAGGTCGTGGAGTCAAGAACAGTGGGGGAATTCAAGAATGCATGGGACAGACATAAGGCAGTCCTAGTGGGGGGTAGAAGGAAGTAAGCTGTTGGTTAATTAGGATCTGCAGTTCATCTGTTAGGTAGGAAAATGGGCAGACTAGGTGGGCCAAGCGGTCCTTATCTGACGTCAAATTCTATGTTTCTATAGAGAAGTGTATGTGACCTATTGATGATTTTAATGAACTAAGCATATTAAAAAAAAAAAAAAGAAGGCAGAGTTCCTGTCCAGGGAGATTGCTGCAGCGATCAACAGACCAGTTCAGCTCTTCCGGACTGTTTTTTAGCTAATAAGATCTCTGTCAGATCCAGGATCCTGTCAGCACCCTCCACTGGGACTTTCAGTGGTGAGCCAGTGTTTGTCACAGGCATTTCATCTGTCTGGTCTGACTTTGACTGGTTGGCGGTCGAGGATGTTGTTGGGGTCATCCTGCAGTTGAGGCCCACCTTCTGTAGTTTGGACCCGGGTTTGACATGCCTTCTTGTAGGGTGCGTTAAGTCCATGGGCCCAGACTTTGCTAAGATAGTCCATCATTGTTCTTTAGTGGGGGTGGGGGGGGGGCAAGGTCTTTCCAGAGCCCCTTAAGGAGACGGTGGTGAGACCCTCTGGAAAGAAAACAATCGTTAGACCAGGACTGCCTGGCAAACTACAGACACGTCTCTAACCTGCCCTTTTTTAAGGAAGGTTATTGAGAATGTGGTGGCTTTATAGCTGGAGGCCCGTTTGTTATCTTATGACATCTACGGCCCTCTCCAGTTGGACTTTAGGAAAAGGCACAGCACTGAGACTGCCCTGGTTTGGGTGCTTAATGATCTCCTGGTGGCAAGAGATAGAGGAGTGCGTTCTATTCTTGCTCTCCTCACTCTCTTGGCTGCTTCTGACACCATGGAGTGCTTCTGGATAACCTGCGGGTTCATTGTGGACTCTCTGGTGTGGTCCTCAACTGGTTCCTTTCTTTTCTCACTGGCAGGATGCAGAGGATGGTTTTAGGGGCTTTCTCCTCTCGACCACTGCCCCTGCCATGTGGGGTCCCACAGGGTTCCCTTTTGTCCCCCATGTTGTTTGCTGTGTATATGCTACCACTAGGAGACATTATAAGATGGCACAGACTGAGTTTCCATTGATACGCTGATGATACTCAGCTTTACTTGTCTTTTGTGCCCGAACAAGAGGAAGCAGTCTCAGTTTTCAACTGGTGCCTTACAGAGGTCCAAGACTGGATGAGTGCCAACTGGTTGAGGTTAAACCTGGATAAGACAAAAGTACTGGTGGTGGAACCTGGTCACCCAAGGGTTGGTGCACAGGTTGGTCGAGTCACCAGGCCTAGGCTTGGAGACTCCCAGCTTCTCATCTCTTCTAAGGTGAAAAATCTTGACATTGTGCTGGACAGCAGCCGAACATTTGAATCTCAGGTGTCGGCCATGGTCCAGACTTGTTTTTACCATCTTAGAAACATCACCAAGATTAAACACCTGATTCCCTTGGGCAATCTGCCATCACTAGTCCATGCCTTTGTGACATCACAGCTTGACTACTGCAATGCCCTCTACCTATGGCTATCGGGGGCTGATCTTCGCTGCCTACAGCTAGTGCAGAATGGAGCAGCCAGGCTGCTGACTGGCCTTCCGAGGTCATGTCGTATCACGCCTGTGCAGCACTCTCTGCACTGGCTTCCTATTAGGTGGTGGGTCACCTTCAAGGTCTAGTTACTGATTTATAAAGCCCTACATGATCTGGGGCCCGGTTACCTGCAAGACTTCCTACAGCCTTACTGCCCGTCTTGTCCTCTCCGGTCAGCCGAGGAGGGCCTCCTTGTGATTCCCAGGGTTCATTTAAAATCATCTGGCGCCTGGACTTTTTCGGTTGCGGTGCCCACCCTGTAGAATTCACTGCCTTGGTTGCTTAGAAAGACCCCCTTGGTTAGTGCCTTTAAGAGGGATCTGAAGACCTTTTTATTTAATAAAGCTTTTCCTCCTTTTTAACTTATACTTGTTTATATTTTATGTTTCTCTTATTTCAATCTGTTTATATTATTCAGCTATCTGTAAAGCGCCAAGAGTCACAATGAGATAGAGCGCTCTAACAAATTAATAAACTAAACTAAACCTAAACTTTCTGGCTACTTGAAATAACTTCTATCGAATACATTCCCATTCACCCCCTTCCTTCTTTTGATATGAGTCTCTTCAGAGTTCCTTGCTCTCGGTTAAAGTCTTTGGGAAATCAAGCCTTTGTGGTTGCTGCCCCACTGTTGTTGAACTCTGTTCCATTGGATGTCCTGACAGCCCCCCTCAACAAGCAATTTAAAAGTTTTATTAAAAACATATTTATTTAATTTAGCATTTAGGCCTGAATGAAACCATCTTAATAGTGATAATTTATAATCTAAGTTTCATGGTCATTTACCTACTTTCTGTAAACAAATAAAAAATTCACTAAATATATGCAACAGGTACAATAAAACTGAGGGTCGTGAGGGCTGGAGAGACTGCCCTCCCCAGGACCTCCACTGAGGGATCGCCCCACCCCCGGATGGCATAGGGGTTCCAGCGCATAAAACCCGAGACCACTGAGGGTCATGAGGGCTGGAGAGCCTGCCTCCCAGGACCTCGACTGAGGGATTGCCCCCACCCCGTGCACTGCATAGGGGTTCCAGCGTCCGAATACCGAGACCACTGAGGGTCGTGAGGGCTGGACAGCCTGCCCTCCCCAGGACCTTGACTGAGGGATCGCCTCCACTCCCCCGGACTGTATAGGGGTTCCAGCGTCCAAACCCAAGACCACTGAGGGTCATGAAGGCTGGAGAGCCTGCCCTCCCTAGGACCTCGACTGAGGATCGCCCACCCGGACTGCATAGGGATTCCAGCATCCAAAACCGAGACCACTGAGGGTCGTGAGGGCTGGAGAGCCTGCCTCCCCAGGACCTCGACTGAGGGATCGCCTCTCACACCCCGGACTGCATAGGGGTTCCAGCGTCCAAAACCTGAGACCACTGAGGGTCGTGAGGGCTGGAGAGCCTGCCCTCCTCAGGACCTCGACTGAGGATCGCCCCCATACCTATGGACTGCATAGGGGTTCCAGCGTCCAAACCCGAGACCACTGAGGGTCGTGAGGGCTGAGAGCCTGCCCTCCCCAGGACCTCGACTAAGGGATTGCCTCCACCCCCCAGACTGCATAGGGGTTCCAGCGTCCGAAACCCGAGACCACTGAGGGTCATGAGGGCTGGAGAGTCTGCCCTCCCAGGACTTTGACTGAGGATCGCCCCCACCCCTGGACTGCATAGGGGTTCCAGTGTCCGAAACCCGAGACCACTGAGGGTCGTGAGCCTGCCCTCCCCAGGACCTCGACTGAGGGATCACCCCCGGACTGCATAGGGGTTCCAGCGCCTGAAAACCCAAGACCACTGAGGGTCATGAGGGCTGGAGAGCCTGCCTCCCAGGACCTCGACTGAGGGATCGCGCCCCCCCACCGGACTGCATAGGTACGCCTCACTGAATTAGCCTAAGGAGCAGCGCCTGGCTGCCTGTAGAGAGCGTGAGCATTCCTTGGCTTGCAGCTTTGTTTGAACGGAGTGCTTTGGCGCCAACCAGGACCAGACAAAGACATTGCCTTTTGAATCTGAATTCACCCTCGCGCCTTAATTGTCGGCGCACCAATACAGATAGTTTTCAAACAGCAATTCTCTGTGCCAGGATCAATGTTTTAGTGCATTTCCTAGAAGTTACCTTAACAAAGCTGTTACCTGCAATACTAGACCACTGTTTAGCTTTACTGTACTAGCCAGAGAGTTCATGCGATGTTTATTTAGGCAAGACAGCAACTTTTTGTTAGTGCAGATTCAAGATTTAAAAGTAAACTGCCTAATAGTAGAAAAACCGGACTCGAAGCTGAGCTTCTCGCTAATTTAATTTAATTTGTGGTAGCAGTGCAGCCTCTCAGCCTCAGGCAGTGTTTTTTGCACTCGGAACATCTGCAGCCTGTACGAGGTTGAGTGCTGGGACCCGCGCCACTCATTGTGAGTGAAACACCCCACATTGGCCATTTTCTCCCCTCCCCTCTCTCTCACACCAGCTCTCAAGCAGGATTCTCTGGCAAAAAGATCTGCGACCTGCACGAGGCTGTTTGCTGAGTCTCCACATAGTCTGTATCTCAATCACCCCTTACAGCCGTTTCTTTCAGCCCTGTATAGTGATATCAGACTCCTTTTGTTTGTAAAATTACTCACCAGACTACGCCTCTAGCGACTGTTTAAACCCCCCTCTCTCCTCACTTCCAGGGATTCCAGCATCCGAAAACCCGAGACCACTGAGGGTCGTGAGGGCTGGACAGCCTGCCCTCCCCAGGACCTCAACTGAGGGACTGCATAGGTATGCCTCACTGAATTAGCCTAAGGAGCAGCACCTGGCTGCCTGTAGAGAGCGTGAGCGTTTCTTGGCTTGCAGCTTTGTTTGGCCCCGCTGGCGCTGTGCGCCGGCTTCCCACCACCAGCCTTGGTCGGCACTCTGTTTTATACTAATAGTCACATGAGGCGCCAGAACCAGCCAGCCAACTTCTCCATCTGCAGGTTATATTTCCTCAACACTAGGGGACCCTGCATTCTAACTCTATTCTCCCTGCTAAAAAACCACACACAAACATGACTCTGACAATACTCTGGACAATTTCACCACGCCTCTTGCTACTACACCCACCCACCGCTATGGATCCCTACAGCTCCCCCATAAATGCACCCCTGCCTGAATCCCAGCCCCTTCAGACAGATTGGCTCTGTTTTCATAGCCCACCCACCTTAATGTCCCTCTCCACTAATCTACCTCGCACACTGGACCACCACACTGCCCCCACTCACCCACTGCCAGTGCCCATCCCCCTGTCCCCTGAACACTGTAATCGATGGTCCCTCTCCCCACTAGCTATACCTGCCCTCATCTCACTCCCCATCCCCTGCACTCCCCCCGAGATCTTGGCATCTCCGAAAGCGTCTTTTCCACAACAACCACAGGCCTTCACTACGTCTTATTACCCTACTCCTCATGCTCTCTGGGAATGTGCACCCGAACCTCGGGCCGGGCATCACTGCAATACCACCGCCCCACCCTGGCAATGGTCTCCGCATTGCATTTATGAATATATGCAGTCTCCTTAAGAAAACTGCAGCACTCCACTGCTGGGTAGCACAGCTCACACCTGACATCCTTACGATAGTCGAAACCTGGCTCTCCTAATCTACCCCAGACTCAGCTGTCTCCCTCCCTGGTTTTACTCTGTTCAGGGCAGATCGGGTGGGTAAGCGTGGAGGTGGGTGTGCCATCTACCTGCGTGACTCTGTCCTAGGTCATGCTTTACCAAACCCTGAGCTTGGCCACGGGGCACAAGCCCTTACCTTGAAAATTACTCCGCACTCCAGTCGTGGCCCGCTTTACCTGACTACCACCTACATACCCCCACGAGAGCAAAGCATAGCTATCCACTCACTCACAGACTATCTCTCCACCTTGCCACACAAGGCTGAACAGCTTATTCTAGGAGACCTTAACACTAACTGGCTCAGCCCCACATCAGGAAACATTAAGGACGACTTTGCTGCCCTTGACCTATTTCAATTGGTCACTCAGCCCACTAGACTTAACCAAGCTAGGGGGACCAGCTCCCTCCTAGACGCAGTACTCTCTAATCGACCACACAAATTAAAATCTGTTAACGTCCTAGCAGACTCCCTCAGTGACCACTCTCCTGTTCTACGTTTTTGGTCCTCCCCCACACTCAGTCCTGAGTATAATAACACCCCCCATTGCTGTTTAAGCCCTAGGGGCCTTGACAATCTCAAGCGGCACCTTGCCCAGCCTGACTGGTCCCCAATAACCCTTGCACCAGCCATAGATACTGTCTTAACCTACCTCACCAGTGCCTTCAGCAAGGCCTGTGACATATTTGCTCCCATCACCATATCTCACCCAAAGAGACAGAGTGCTGCCTGGATTTCACCCACGTTGATCCAGCAACTAAAACATAGGGACAACTTATGGTACATTGCAGTTGAGTCTGGCAGTACTGTGGATAGGCAAGCCTATAAAACAGCCCGTAACCAGTGCACCTGGGCCATTAAACAAGCATCAAACAGCTCTAACCTCATCCTGGGGCTCTGCCAGAGCCTTTTGGGATAACATAAAAGAACTTAATGGGAATACCCGCTCCCCCTTCCCCAGATCGTTATCAATGGCACGGTTACTACGGACCAAACGTGCATTGCAGACTGCCTAAACACAACTTTCTCTGACCTAAGTGCGGTTCTTCCTGCCCATTTCTTTGACCCCATCCTCCCATCCAACCACTCTGCTACCTCTCGGCCCCATTTCCACTTCAGGACCATCTCACCCCACGACGCCAAACCTTTCCTCTTAAAAGTCCTCGTCTCCCACAACCCGAGTGGTGACCCCCTTGACTCCAGGATACTCCGCCTCACACTGGACGTCATGCTAACCCCCCTCACGGATCTCCTCAACCGATCCCTATGCCTTGGCCAATTCCCAAGTGCATGGAAACAGGCTGAAATCACCCCTATCCATAAGACCGGAGACCGAATATTACCAAACAACTACAGGCCCATCTCCATCCCCCCCCCCACCACCACCACCACCAAAGCCCTGGAGAAAATAGTATCCACGCAGCTCATGGACTACCTATCTAAATATGACATACTATGCCATGAGCAACACGGTTTCTGCCTGGGTCACAGCACCTCCACAGCCCTTCTGGAGTTCTCCCACCAAATCCACACTGCGCGTGATGCTGGGAAAATTGCTGGTGCAGTATTCATTGACCTATCTAAGGCCTCTGATACTGTGTGTCACCCACTAATGCTAGACTCCCTTAGCCAACTGGGATTCTCACCTGGCCCTCTGAATTGGTTCTCAAGCTACCTACAGAATAGATCCCAAAGGGTCAAATTGAATGGGACCTTGTCAACAAACCTACCAGTATGCTCCGGGTTCCCCCAAGACTCCATCCTTGGGCCTACCCTTTTCAGCCTCTTCCTAAACACCCTCCCTAACTTCTGCACTGGTAAAATACTTCTATACGCTGATGACGCTGTCCTCATCGCCTCACATTCGGACCCACTCTCGCTCCAAAGCACCCTGCAACGCACCTTCAGCCAAGCAGAAAAATGGTTCATCAACCACCGGCTAGTCCTAAACCTGAAAAAAACGAAATCTATGCTTTTTGCACACCGCCAAAACAACTCCAGTGATGCTCCCCTTCTCATCACCCCCAGCACACTCCACCCCCTTGAACAGGTATCAACCTACAAGTACCTGGGCATCACTTTCGACTCAGCATTTACCTTCCATACCCATGTTAAAGCACTGACATCGGCCATGAACTCCAGGATTGGTCTCCTCTATCGCCACAAAGACTGCCTCCCTGAGTTTGCCTTAAAACTTGCCATCACCTCGTCCGTTTTGTCCTTGGCAGACTATGGACTCCCTACCGCCCTTACTGAAGTCCAGACCTCTATCAACAAAGCCTGCAGGCTCCTGACCAGTGCCCACAGCAGAACCCACACATGTCTACTCTATTCTGCCTCTAACATACTCACCTTTGATGAACGGCTGAAATACCACACCTGTTAGCTGGTAAAAAAGACCCTATCTGGGCTATGCTCTCCAGGGGTCTCTACACCCTTGCAACAGGCCTCCCAGCCGGCACACACCCGTAATGCTACTAATGCCACCTTCCTAGTACTTAGAGCCAGGACCTCACTCTGCCAAAGATCTTTTCACCATAGAGCACCTGCCTGGTATAATTCTCTCCCTGCGCACACCACAAACATCCCCAGAACTGGCCAGTTCAAAATAGCCCTACGAAAATATTTGTTGATAATCGGAGCTGTATTTGTCCCGAATAGCACTTCCCAGAGTACCCCTGGACATCCCAGCCTACTAAGCACTGGTCTCTATCACAGAGTACGAATAAGCCTTGTGTTTGCTTTATTTACACCTTGTATCTCACCTGTATTGTTACCAATGTCTCACCTCACATTTTGTTTGTCCACCCTCCCTGCGACGAAGTACCTTTGTAAACGAGTCTCTGACTCAAAGGTTGTAAAACTGATTATTTGAAATAAATAAAAATAAGTAAAACCATAGGAGGCTGGTGAGCAAGCTTGGAAAGCCTGGGGTTGGGTGGGAAAATAACAAGCTGGGTGGAGGCCTGGCTGTCAGAAAGAATTCAGAGGGTGGTGCTAAACGGGGTGCATTCCGGGACAGCGATGTTGAAGAGTGGAGTACCACAGTGGGCAGTTTTGTGTCCACTTCACTTTAATATCTACATCAGTGATGTTGCTGAGGGTTTGAGGGGGAGGGTGTGCCTATTTACTGATGATACAAAAATATGCAACAGGACAGACACCCCACGGGGAGTAGAGGACATGAAGAAGGACTTAAAGATGCTTAAAAAATGGTCTGGGACATGGCAGCTGAAATTTAATGCCAAGAAGTGTGCTGTGATGCACTTGGGGAGTAGGAACAGAAGAACAGGGTACACCCTAGGTGGAGAGGAAATTAAAGTAACAGAACAGCAGAGGGATCTGGGGATCATAGTCTCCTCAAACCTTAAGGTAGGAATCCAATGTAGCAGGGCAGGGCAGCGGGAAAGGCCAATGGAATGTTAGCATGCACAGGCAGGGGTATTACTAGCAGAAAGAGGGAGGTAATAATGCCCCTTTACAAAGCCATGGTGGGGCTGCATCTGGAGTATGAGGTTCAGTTCTGGAGGCCACATCTCTGCAAGGATAGAGATTCATTGGACAGGGTTCAGAGAAGGGCAACAAAGATAGTGCAGGGTATGCAGGGAAAGTCATACCAGCAGAGGTGTAAGGAGCTGGATCTGTTCACGCTGGAGACAAGAAGGGAAGGGGAGACATGATTGAAACTTTTAAATATGTAAAGGGACTCAATAAAGTGGGAGAAGATGGTTTACTTAAGAGGAAGGAGGCGGGCAAAACTAGAGGGCACAGCCTCAGACTGCAAGGAAAAAGATACGGGGCATTGTGAGAGGGTGTTTCTTCACAGAGAGGGTGGTGGAGCCCTGGAACAGATTACCAGACAGAGTGGTGGGGGCTAAATCGGTGGAAGAATTCAAGAGGGCACGGACAAGCATATGGGGCTGAGTATCGGGGAGGGCAGGGGCTGGCAGGAGAGGGAGGTGTGGGGGAGGGCAGACTAGATGGGCCAATATGGTACTTTTCTGCTGTCACGCTTCTTTGCTTCTATATGAAAACCTCTTGTGATTGTCTGATTTTTCTGATCTGCTGTGCAGCACCCACAGCCTCATGGAATGGGGCCTTATTAATAAACTACCTTGCCTACCATTAAGATTGCTTGGTGGGAGAAAGCAACAGTGATTTGTTGGACTATAAGTGGATTAGGGGCCATCTCATTACGATGCAAGATAGCCAGTATGCCAAGCTGTAGTTGTTGCAGGGTTACCGGAGTATACATCTCAGGTTGTCCCTCGTCTTATTCCCTGGTCCAGGTCCAGTGAGACAGGAATGAGGGGGTTGAGGGGTTCAGGTCACTTGCAACCTTCCTCCATTTTTTGAGCTCTGTGGCTTTCTGAAGATTGTTAAACATCTGACTTAAACATCAAGTCTCTCATTTTCTCGCTTGTACTTGTACTTGTAACTTGTACCAAGTGGCTGTTGGGGAAGCTTTTCCTGCCTGAAATTTTTGACTGCAGGGTTCAGGAACATAGAAGATATTGCCTTTCAACAGGTCCTGAAGTTAAATTTCTGTCATCTAAATATGGAGGATGGTAGTCTTGTAGACTACCACAGTAAACTGGTTACAGAACTCTGAACTGCCGCTCCCTGGTTTATTGTACTGTATTTCAATTGCTGTAGCTGGAATGTGTGGGGTATGTATGGGTACTTTGTTGTGCTGTGTTACTGTTTTGTAATAATTAGGGGGAGTGTGTTTTTTTTGTGGAGAGGGTGGAATTTTGGGTGTGGGCAGAAGGGTCTTTGTTAAGTAGGTAATGTGACTGATCTGGAGTTTTATTTTGTGGGAGAGTTTGAGTGGGTTTTAATATCTGTGGGGTTGATTTCTTGTTGGATGGGTTTTGTGGGCAAGTGTATTTTTGTTCCCTGTTGTTAGGCAACAAATCCCAGAGGACTAAAACTGCAGTGATACTGGCTTTTATCACAGATTCCTCAGGAGACCTGGCTAGGTGATGACTCCGGAACTGCCCTGGAGATGGCCATCCAAGCAGGGTTTTTAGTGGTGAACTGCCTGAGATGAGAGTGTGTGGGGGAGAGAGTGGCCATCTGTTTTACATCCTACCTGAGACTTATGGAGTACCCACTGAGTGAGACAAGGTCGAATGGATGTGTGGCCTTAAAAAGAATCACAGGTGTGAGGTGTACAATTTTCCTGGTTTACATCCCCCAGGGTGGAAGCAGGAGGGCCTTGTTAGTAAGCGGTGGCCTTCATTAATCTCCAACTCATCCTTATAATGTACTACATAGTAATGAAAATTGAGTCCCATTCATTTCAATGGGGCAAACCCCTGAGGTCTCCCTTGCTGTATGTCATAAGATGCCTGAGCGCAGGGGCGTGTAGATGAACTGGAAAGTGGAAGGGGTCAGCTGGCTACCTTTTCAGGGCCAAACTATGATCTCTTCACACTAAATAAAGGCTGATAATAAAATATTAAAAATAATAGCAAAGGACTATCGCTGACCTAAGGTACCATATCTCAAAAGTAGTACCTTAGGACAGAAAAGGTACAAAATCACTTTAATGAATTCCCAGAGCCTTACACTGTTGGTCTGATCACCAAGCCATACAGTTTCTTATAGCAGCCCCTCTGAGATGACCTCCCACTAAAGGACATGGTCCAATAATGCCCGACACATAATCTTGAGCTGGGTAAGCTCAAGGCGGGGCTGGACATCTCAAGCATGGTGTCAGCACACAGCCATTGATGGACATCATGGCTGCTCTGGGCTTACTTACTCTGGTCTGTGTCTGCCCACTACCCTCCTGCGGCATTGCCATGCTTTGGTAATGAGATGATATGGTTAAAGACAACAGGGTGGTGGCTGGAGCGTTCATGGAAGAGGTTGGACTCAAAGGAGAACAGGATGGCTCTGAAGGCTCATGATAAAGATTATCAGAGGGCAATCTACCTGAAAAAGGCAGAATTTCCGTCACCGGTGATTGCCACAGGTAAGAACAGACAGATTCAGCTCTCCTGCACCGTGGTCTGGGTAAATTCATCCTCCCCGCCTACGGTTCAGAGGTGCATTTCTCTGCAGCAATGTGCGAGACATTCAGTCAGTTCTTCCTGGAGAGAGAGTTCTCTGTTAAGGAGGGAATCTCTACAGGTAGCAAGCAGTGTTGGTTGACAGAGACCGGGGCCCACCGGTGCTCTGGAATGAGTTTTAACCAGTCTTAGTGGAAGAGGTACTTGGGGTGGTTTTCAGACTGCTCCCCACTTTCTGTGATTTTGACCTAGAAGCCACTCAGTTGTTGGTAGACTGTTAGGTGGAATGGACAACACAATAGGTGAAAGAGTGAAAACAGACAAGAGAGTAGTGCAGCAACAATATTCCGTGACAGATAAGGCAGCGCAAACAAGATAAGGTGCAAAGTACAATACTGTACATTATCAGATTGCAAAACCGATATTTGGTGCAGAGTAATACAGTACAAACAAGATGCCCAAGGTAGCCAAAACTGCACAAGAACAGGAGTTGTGGTCAACCCCATTACTAAGAAGGAAATGTGGGGGAGACTCTCAGGGCATAACCAGGCTTGAGGGACCCATATGAAGGGGATGGAGGGTAGTCACTAAGGTCTGTGGTCAAGAACAATTGCAGGAGGAACTGTAAAGTCATGAAGAGCTGACTCAAGGGAGAAGAGCCTGAGCGGATGGATAGAGAGGTGGAGGACCAGCATTTAGGGACATGATAAGAGACAGCAGCTTGGCAAGCAGTATATTTCCTGGGGTGGGGGAAGGGAATGGGAAAACAGAGTTATGGGTGGGTAGGATACACGTTGGGACGGGGAAGAGAGAGCAGAGAGGAAAGGTAGGTAGGAGGAAACCAAGCAAGAATTTGGATACAAAGAGGCACAGAGGATAAGGTCTCTGACATTGGGGGGAAGAGGAGGAATAAAGAGAGTAGTGGTGAGTATGAAGGGGACAGTCCAAGGCAAAACAAAAGAAGGAGTGAAATCAGTCTGGTTAGGGTAGGCTTGGGAGTGGCACTGTAGACAATGTCGCCACAGTCAAAGATAGGTAGGATCATCTTTGAGACAATATCACGATGGCCAGGAAGCGGGATACCTGCTTTGTTTCTGTAGATCAGACCAAGCTTTAGGTGGAGCTTGCGATGGATGGCACCTACATGCACCAAGAAATCGAGATGGTAGTCCAGCCAGACCCTGATGTACTTAAAGGAAGAGACATCCTCAATCACAGTACCATTGATGGTAAAGTACAAGGGAAGAGGGGTGAGCCTGACAATCCTCTGCTGAGAGCCAAAGGTAATGAGACCATTTTATTGGCACTGAGGGACAGCTGGATTTGCTCTACTTTAATTCAGCAAGGCATCTGACTCTGTGCCTCATAGAAGGTTGCTGAAGAAGTCAGAGGATCTGGGAACAGTGAATGATCTAGTTAGAGGGTGGGAAGCTGGCAAAGGGGAGACAGCAGAGGGCAATGGTAAATGGGGTCAAGTCAGGGGAGAGGCAGGTCAAGAGTGGAGTGTCACAGGGTTCATTCTTGGTGCTGGTCCTTTTGAATATGGTCAGTGACATAAGAGAAGGAATAAAATGCAACATGTGTCACTTCCCAGATGACACTAAGCTCCATGGCAGGGTAGACAGCAAGGGAGGAGTTAGGGAGCTGAAGAAGGGCCTGCAGGAAGACAGGGGAAAACTGCATTTCTCTATAACTTGGACAAGGAGCTGCAAAGATTAGAGAGGTGGTCCAAAGTTTGACAGTTGAAATTTCATGCCAAAAAGTGCAAGGTGATGCATACAGGGAACTAGAATCCAAGGACGGAATACTGGATGGGAGAGGTTAAGTTAGACACTGTCACTGAAGAAAGTTTTTTTTGGAGTCATAATAATGGAATCCCATAAAACAGTCTAGCCAATGTAACAAGGCCTACAGCAGAACAACCAGGTTGTTGGAGGTGAGCAGGAGGAGGTTCGACAGCAGGAGGAAGGAGGTGATACTGCCTCTCTATAGATGACTGGTGAGGCCGCATATGGAATACTGCACCCAGTTCTGGAGACCCCCACCTAAGAAAAGACAAAGGCAAGCTAGAAATGGTACAGTGTAGGATAATCAAACTAATTCAGGACCAGCAGGGCAGATTCTACAAGGAAGGCTCTCAACACATACTTGCTGGAGATCAGACGGGAGATATGATACAGACTTTCAAACTTCTGAAAAGAATGAACAAGGTAAATTGTGAATAGATATTCAGTAGGACTGGCAAATCAAGAACAAAGGGACATGAGTGGAAACTGGCGGGGGGAGATTTAGGAGGACTGTGAGATTTTTTTTTTTTACAGACAGTGGCTGAGCCGTGGAACAGCCTACCAGCAGAGGTGGTGGATGCAAGAACCATTAATGGTTTCTAACACGACTGGGACTGAGTAAAAGGCTTAATAGTTACACGGAGGAAAACAGCAGGGGAGGGAGCAAGGGGAGAGGTGAAGGTAATAACCCCTAGTATACATCAGATCTTGAGGTAGGACAGGATAAAACAGGAAAACAGGACAGACTGGATGGACCAATGGTGTTTTTCTGCCAACATTTTCTATATTTCTATGGTCTGGAGCCAGTGCTGGTTGTTGTCAAAGTCCAGCTGGAGCCCAGCCATGAGGTCAGAGGCATAGGAGCCAGAGAAAAAGAGCACTGTGCCACCTGTGTACATGAGAATGGATGCAGAGGTACATGGAGAGAAACGAAAGACAGTAAAGACAGAAAAGAGAATGGGACCAAGGAAGGACCCTTGGGGGCATGCCTAAGCAGATAGGAAGTGGATGGAATAGGATGTCTGTGATGGTGACAGCTTCAGACCTGCCCTCAAGGTAGGAGTAGAAACAACTGACTGAGAAGGCAGAGAGCCCTGCTGCCGTATGCTTGTCCAGGAGGAAGGGGTGGATAACAGTATCAAAGGCTCTGGCCAAGTCGACAAATATGGCAGAGATGATCTGGCCCTGGTCTACAGGATGGAGTCAGTGAGCAGGAGAAATGGGGGGATGAGGAGTGGGATATTCTGAAACCAGAGTGGAAGGTAGTTAATCCTCCAGATCAAGGCCTATCTTGTGCACTAGGACCTGCCTGGTGACCACTGTACTGTACATGCCTTTGTCACCTCAAGACTCAGTTTCTGTAAAGCTCTATATCTCAGGCTCTAGGGAAAGTTGGTGTACTTCCTACAGCTGGTGCAAAATGCTGCGGCCAGGTAACAACAGGGACTTCATGTACAGTTCATATCTTGCCTTTGCTGTGGCGCATATACTGGCTACCCACAGTGTTCCACTTTCAAGACCGTTTTAATTGCCTTATAAGCCCTAGATGGACTGAACCTTGGCTACTTCACAAAGTTCTTGGCCATCTATGCCCCTAGTTACCCCCGTTCCTTCACCAAGGGCCTTTTGTTGTCCATCCTAAGGTTCAATTTGAAAGAATCTGTACAAAGGCCTTTCTCAGTGGCTGCCCCTATAGGAACTCTACCTTATTATCTTAAGGAGTTCACTTTTGGCTAATGTCTTTTATTTTTTATACTAGCTTTTTGTACAGAGTGAACTAATAATATTTGCTATTTTAGGAACTTCATTTTTGGGAGTGTTTGACACTTATTTAAGGGGTAATTATTTATGACTGTTAGTTTGTTTGTGACACTTATTTAAGGGGTAATTATTTATGACTGTTAGTTTATTTCATTTTGTTTTTGATGTACTTATGTGTGTATTTTAATATATTGTCTCCTGTACTGTGCTCTGAGCCTTAGGGATACGGCACTATACAAATGAAACTGCCTTGCCCTAGCACGGAAGAAAAAATTACTCACCTTAGTAATTATGTTTCTTCTAGTGGAGTCTTGCTGTATTCTGACAAGAGCAATTAGCCCCAGCCTTTAAACTGCCCCAGAGAACAATGGGTTAACTTTTCTATGCAGGGCATAGAATGTTCATCTCGAGCTCGGTTGATGTCTCTGCCTGTTGTCATTTGAACTGCAACCATCAGATCTTTATGAGCAAAACTCACTAGGTGTTGTGTGAGGAAACTAAAATTTTTACTAGCCAACTGGCAGAAAAAATAATCTTTTGGGTTCAAAAAGGAAGACTCCAGTCAGGAAACCCAAACACAAAAACCAATCAACTGAAATAACATCTCACCCCATGAGAAACAGAGGGTGTAAAGGGGGCACCCCTAGGGTGCCAACACTGCACCTGCCCACCCACATCCCAAAAAATCTAGGTTCTGAGAGGGGAGGCGGGGGAGGTCAGAATACAGCAAGACTCCACTAGAAGAAACATAATTACTAAAGTGAGTAATTTTTTCTTCAAACAACATGAAGTCTTGCTGTATTCTGACAAGTGCTGACTACCAAGCAGTAACTCCATGGAGGAGGGACAGAACCTACTTTGGGAATAGGCTCTGAAGTACTACTGTGCCAAACCGAGCATCACTCCTAGCCTGGATATCCAGAGAGTAATGCTTGGTAAAAGTATGGACTGTTTTCCAAGTGGCTGCTTGATACATTTCTAAAAGAGGGATATCCCTGGAAGCAGCCAGGGAAGCAGCTGTACCTCTTGTGGAATGAGCCCTCAGGCCTGAGGGTGGAGTTTTTCCCAGTTTTTCATAGCAGAATTGTATACAAGACACAATCCACCTGGCAATAGATCTGTTGGTGGCAGGTTTTCCCTTCCCAACTTCTCCATAAGTGGGGAACAACTGGAGGGAGTCAAACCTCTGACCCTTGGTACGCTCTATGTAGTAGCTAAGGGCTCTTTTAACATCCAAACTGTGTAGCCTCCTCTCTTCCGAGGAAGAATGATCAGTGAAGAAAACAGGGAGAGATACAGACTGATTCAGGTGGAAATCTGAAACCACTTTAGGCAAGAACTTTCTGTTAGTTCTAAGGACCACTTCATCTCTGTGAAAAGCGATGAAATCTGGTTCCACTGATGGGGCTTGCAATTCACTGATACGTCTGGCAGAAGTAATGGCTACCAAAAACACAGTTTTCCAAGTCAAGTACTTAAGCTCTGCTGAGGACAAAGGTTCAAAAGAGGGTTGCATAAGCTGAGCAATGCAAACACTAAGATCCCAAGCAGGAGCAGGATCCCTAAAGGGGGGATTGGTGTGAAGCAATCCCTTGAAAAACTTACAGAATACAGGGTGGGATGACAGTGAGGAAGACTTGCCTACTGACAGGAAAGCAGAAACAGCTGACAAGTGTACCTTGAGAGTAGCTGGTCTGAGGCCTAGGCCATTGAGATGGACCATATAATCCAGAACCGTAGCAAATCAGCAGTGTCTAGAGAAATACTCTTCTTAGAATACCAAATGCTGAATCTTTTCCATTTGGAGTTGTAAGTCTTTCTGGTAGAGGGCTTTTGAGAAACCTTGAGGATATCCAGAACCCCTTGGGAAAGATGCAGATCTGCAAACTCTAACTCTTCAAGAGCCAAGCCTTGAGATTGAGAGACTGAAGACTGGGGTAATAAATCCTCCCCTGAGAGGATGTTAACAGGTTGTAATTCCGGGGAAGAGACAGGGGAAGATTGACTGTTAGGGACAGCAACAAGGGATACCAGGGCTGTCTGGCCCAGTCTGGAGCAATCAGAATCACTTTGCAAGGTTGTGACCTTATCTTGACTAACACTTTGAACAGGAGAGGGAAGGGGGGGGGAAGCATACAGAAATTTCCCTTCCCAGTTCAGAATCAGAGCATCCAGGGGGACTGAGCCCAAGACTGGAGGTCTGCAACAAAAGAGAGGAAGTTGGTGATTGTCTGGGGCTGCAAAAAGATCTATCTCTGGAGTGCCCCATCTTGAGAAAATCACCTTCAACACCAGAAGATCCAGGGCCCATTCGTGATGGCCCTGAGATATTCTGCTCAGTGCATCTGCTAGGACATTGTCCTTCCCTGGAAGGTGAACTGCTATCAGCGAGGTTTGCAGGGAATAAGCCAGGGACCACAACTTCATTGCTTCTGTGCACAAGGCCGTAGACCGAGTGCCTCCTTGCTTGTTGATGTACCACATGGTGGTGGTATTGTCTGTTCTGACCTGAACCACCTTGTTCTGTACTGATTTGTAAAAAACTTGCAGTGCCAGAAACACTGCCCTAAGTTCCAAGAGATTGATGTGTAGAAGAGATTCCTGAGGCGACCACAGTCCCTGGGTGGTGAGGTCCCCCAAATGGGCTCCCCAGCCCAGCAGGGAAGCATCTGTGGTAAGGACCACTGAATGAGACTGAGTGGCAAATGGAACCCCTTGCCTCAAATTGTCCTGATCCTGCCACCATTGCAGGGCTTGGATCAGAGTTTGAGTCACTGGGATTAGTTTGGTACGGGAATCCTTTCTTTGGGACCAAAAGGCTCTTAAGTGTAACTGAATGTCCCTCATCTGGAATCTTGCGCCTTGGACCACTGCTGTAGAAGCTGCCATGTGGCCCAAGAGCTGAAGGAAATGCCTTGCTGGTCGAGACACCTGAAGGCTGAATGAAGAGGCCAGCTCCATGACAGCTCTCTCCCTTTCCAGGGGAAGGAAGGCTCTTGCTTTTGCCGTATCCAGCTCTGCCCCTATGAAGGTGAGGAGCTGCACTGGTTCGAGAACTGACTTTGGTAGGTTGAGAAGAAATCCTAAAGAAGTGAGCACTTGCTGGGTCATTTGCAGGTCTGACTTGACTTGGTCTGGGGACTGGCCCACTATGAGCCAGTCATCCAAATATGGAAAAATTGAAATCTTTTGTCTTCTTAGGAAGGCAACAACTACTGCCAGGCACTATGTGAAGACCCTTGGGGCTGAGGTTAGGCCAAAGGGCATTGCTCTGAACTGATAGTGGCCTGAGGGCAACTCGAACCTGAGGTACTTTCTGTGGGAGCACCTGATGAGAATGTGAAAGTAGGCATCTTTGAGGTCCAGGGAGGCTAGCCAGTCCCCTGGCCTTAGACAGGGAAGAATAATTCCCAGAGTTATCATCTTGAACTTTGGCTTTAAAAGGTGTTTGTTCAGGTATCTTAACTCCAGGATGGGTCGCCACTGTCCAGTCTTTTTGGGGGTTAGGAAGTACCTGGAGTACAGTCCTTTGCCCCAGTGTAGGGTAGGTACTCTCTCTATAGCTCTTAAGAGCTAGGAGAGAAGAAACCTCTGCCTCTAGGGCAAGGGTCTCTGAGAGATTTGCAGGTGGAAAAGATCTGGCTCTCATATTTGGAAATTTTTTGAAGCTGAGAACCAGTCCCTGGCTTACTACCTACAGGACCCACTTGTCTGATGTAACAGACATCCAGTCCTGGACAAAATAAGCCAGCCTGCCCCCTACTGGGATAGGAGAATCGACCCGGGCAGACCCATCAGGGTGTCTGCTTGGCAGGCGCTTTAGGCTGAGGGGTGGATGCAGGCCTGCTCATCTCCCTTCTGCCTCTCCCTCTGAAGAACCCCCTCTGTGAAAAGGAAGAAGAGGCCTGTGCTTGGTAAAAAGGCCTTTGAAAAGGCCTGCCCCTGCCCCTAGACTGCTGCCTTTGAGAAGTTGCCTGCCTTTAATTGGCCTGAGCACTCCTGTAAGTGGTCCTGTATTCGTCCATTTTCTTCATGTAATTCTCTGTCTGCTCCCCAAACAGAGAATTACTCACTACAGAAAAATCCATGGCCTTAGCCTGGGTGAGAGGCTAGTACATCTGAGCCAAGCCATTCTCCGAGGAGCCACAGATGTAGCCATGACTCTTGAAAATACATCACTGGAGTCTACAACAGCATGAAACTGAACTTTTGATGCCTCAATCCCATCTGCAGCCACCTCCTCCAGCTCCTTGGCAAGCTGGGGGGAAGCCTGTTTAGCCAGTGCCAGTACAGTGACCCACCTGGACTTCTGGTACCTGGCTGCATAGGCCATATAATTCGCCTGCCTGAATCCCAAGGAAGATGCCATGTACTGCTTCTTTGCCATGGCATCAATCTTCCTGGAGTCCTTGTCTGGGGGGTGTGATGCCAAGGGAATGCTTGCCTTATCACAGGCAGCAGCCTGTACAACCCCAACATGGCTGCATTGCTGATAAAGGAACTCCATATCTGAGCCTGAAAGAGTATACCTCTTGTCCATTCTTCTATCCACAGGAGTTATGGAATTGGGAGACTTAAGAATTTTTGCTGTCTGTTTCCAAAAAGATTTGTGGAGGGGAATAGACAGTCTCCTGGACTCTGGGATGTCCATCACCTCTACATAGTCAGGCTCCTCCTGATCCTCCACTGCCTCCTCCACAGGAAGCTGGAGGGTGTCAGCCACCTTTCTGTAAAACATGAAGTGCGAAGGGGACTCAGAAAGCCTAGGAGGAGAAACACCTGAAGGTCTGTCTGGGGAGATGCCTGGGTCAATAGGCACATCCAGACTTTCACCATCACCATAATCATCTTCCAACTCTCCCTCCTCCTCAAACTCCAGTTCATAAAATTCTTCCAGGGTATAATCCTGAACCGGGGGAGGAACCGACCAAACCGAGCTCCTGCCAAAAGGTGCCGGATCAGTCAGAACCAAGCGTAGCGATTCCACAATACGAATCGCTTTGGCTATTTCTTCGGCGGTCGGAATATGAGATTCTGGATCCGAACTGGTCAATTTGTCTTTGCGTTTTCTTTTTGTCGGAACCGATTCCTTGGAATCAGCTCTCCTTTTGCCCGAAGAAGTATAGCCCTGGTCAGAGGGCACTCCTTCTGGTTCGGTCGGAACCGAACTAGGCTGGAACATCCGGCCAGTGGACTTTCTACCCCTTTCCTCAGTCTACTCTAATCTCTTTTCAAGGGTAGATTTGGGAAAATGTTTACAAATTTGGCAGTCTGAATCGAGGTGGTCAAACCCCAGACAATAAACACAGGTGGTGTGGGGACTGGCCTTAGCAAAGACCTCCCCACACATACCGCAGTGTTGAAACCCAGTGGGCCCGGTTTTTTTCTTGGGTTTCTCAGACATGGCCAACCTAACCAAACGTACCCTTTTTTACGGCAACCGCCAGGTAAGACTCCCCTATCGGTTCCTGACCATGTCACAGATCTTGGAAAAAAACGTACTAAAACACATTTTTTTTTTTAGAACCGATACGGACTGGTAACCACACACTAAAGTAAAATACAAAATTTACCTGAATGATCAGTTCAGCCGAACCGATCCATACTTTTTACAAGTTCCACACAGAAAACAGAACAAAACCTATCTAGTACTCATGGTACCACAGACAGAGACTTGAACCGACTATGCGGAAACTAAATTTGGTAGAAAGCCGAATCAAAACCGACATCACCCGACTTGAACAGAGCTGCAGGAGAAATCTCCGGAGCGACTGTTCAGTGAGGCGGAAAGAATCTGATGGTTGCAGTTCAAATGACAACAGGCAGAGACATCAACCGAGCTCGAGATGAACGTTCTATGCCCTGCATAGAAACGTTAACCCATTGTTCTCCGGGGCAGTTTAAAGGCTAGGGCTAACTGCATTTGTAAGAATACAGCAAGACTTCAAGTTGTTTGAATTACACATGCCCCTTCCCAAAAATATAACGCATCACTTATGGGCAGTTATGTGCAAATTGCTACAAAGGAATTTATACTGGCTGCGATTTAGGTAGGACTATAAGGTGCTGGAAGGTATCGCAAACCATCTGCAAAGGCTGGAACAGGAAGCCACAGGCACATGTCTCCTCCTGTCTAAAACATATCCACATAGTATAACCAATGTCTCAGACCAGCCAGGATGCCAGCTAGCCCATGATGACAGAAATACAGGTTACTCACCTGTAACAGGAGTCCTAGGAATGGTATATGTTGTTCATCCACACTTACTGGCAGGTTCCTTGCTGCTTTAAATTTTGCCGGAAGGTCTTCAAGCTGGCTCCTCCCACCCACCCGGGTGGTAAAACTCTCGGCTCCGCCCCATGACGCCAGATCTAGCCCGCTGGAAGCCAGGTTGTGCGTCGAAGCTGGGGAGGTCGGGTAGGTTGTGTGGATGAACAACATACACCATTCCTAGAACTCCTGTTACAGGTGAGTAACCTATATTTCTAGGGACATGGATATGTTGTTCAATCCACACTTAATGGCAGATTCCTAGAAGTTCTCCGGGAGGAGGGAGGCAAGGCGCATACCCCCTACTTGGGAAATAAGGACTGCAGAACCGAGGCCCCAAAACCAGCATCCCGGAGTGACTCAAGGTCAGTGTGGTAGTGGGTGATGAAGGTGTGTGCTGACTTCCAGGTAGCAGCCCTGCAGATTTCCTGGATAGGGGCATCCCTGGAAGCAGCCACCGATGCAGCGGTATGGTGGGTAAAATGAGCTCTTATCCCTCTGGGAGGCTCCATGCCCACCAACCTATAGCAGAGATCTATGCAGGAGGTGACCCGCCTGCCTATCATCCGCTTGGCTGCAGGTCTGCCAGGTGCGGCTTCAGCGTAGGTGACAAACAGTTGGCAAACCTCTCCCCGAACTTCAGCCGTCCACTCCTTGTAATAAGCGAGCGCTCTTCTAGGGTCCAAAGTATGGAGCCTATATTCCGCCTCCCTAGGTGTGATTGGGGTAGAACACAGGCAGAGTCAACTCCTGGTTAAGATGAAACTCCGACACTGCCTTTGGAAGGAATTTCGGGTGGGTGCGCAGGACAACCTTGTCCCTGTGGGAGACCGAATGGGGAGACTCGATGGAAAGCACCTGGGCTCTCCATCCTTCTGGCTGACGTGATAGCCACCAAGAAGGCAGTCTTCCATGACAGGTGAGAGATATCACACCTGTGTATTGGTTCGAATGGCTTGCCCACAAGCTTAGCCAATACCAGCAGTAGATCCCACAGAGGTGGAGGTTCTTGCACCGGAGGGGGATGTGTGATCAAGGCCTTTGAAAAGCGCCCGACCACCTTTTCTCTCGCCACCAACTGCTTCCTGCCCGCGCCTGGCAAGCAGAGGTGGGCCAGGTGCACCTTGAGGGTCACGAATCAAGCCCTTGCTGAGAAAGGACCACAGGTAGACCAGAATGCTAGCCAAGGAACAGGAGGAAGGGTCCAGGCCCTTGCCCTGACACCAAATGGAGAATCTCTTCCATTTAAAGGCGTAGCATTTCCTGGTTGACTCCTTACGGGACGCCTCAACAACGTTGAGGACCTCGTCGGAAAGACACAAAGCCTGGAACTCTAGCCGCTCAGCAACCAGGCTGTCAGGTGTAGGGATTGAAGGTCCGGATAGAATACCTTCCCCTGATTGACTGAGATCAGGTCCGGGCGGGCTGGAAGCCGCCTCGGGAACCTGGAGCTGAGACTGAGGAGATCTAGATACCAGAACTGGCGGGGCCAGTCTGGGGCTACCAGAATCACCTGTGCTTGTCCTCCTTGCCTTGAGAAGCACCTTGTGGATCAAGGGAAATGGGGGAAAGGCGTAGAAGAGGCCCGGGGTCCACGGCCTCGAGAAGGCATCCCCCTGCAGCGAGCCCTGCTGAGGGGGGCAGGCATGAAACAGTCTCAGCTTCACATTCTCCCTGGAGGCAAACAGGTCCACCTGAGGCATGCCCCAGTGGGAGAACAGATCTTGTACTACCTCCAGCAGGAGAGACCACTCGTGGGACGCAGCCCCATCCGGCTTAGGGCATCGGCCAGAATGTTGGAGGCTTCTGCCACACGGATGGCAAGGAGATCTGCCTCCAGGCTGCGCACAAGGGACCAAATGCGGAGAGCTTCCCTGCACAGAGGCATGGAGCACGTCCTACCCTGGCGGTTTAGGTAGTACATGGTTGTGGTATTGTCCGTCTGGACCTGGACCACTTGACCCCGTAGAAACGGAGCGAAGGCGGTGAGGGCTAGATGAACCGCTCGAAGCTCCAGCAGGTTGATGTGGCATCGGGACTCCTGAGGGGACCAGAGGCCGTGAGCTCTGTGCTTCCCAAGATGGGCACCCCAACCCATCAGAGAGGCATCGTTCAATAGAGAGACCGTTGGCTCGGGGCGGACGAACGGGATGCCCTCCTGAAGATGTGCTGGAACGGTCCACCACTGGAGGGCATTCCACATCCCCTGGGTCACTGTCACTAGCTGATCCAAGGGATCGGAGTGCTGTGACCATTGGCCAGCCAGCCCCCATTGAAGGGGACGCATGTACCAATGGGCCCAACGGACCACGCTGGTGCAGGCCGCCATGAGGCCCAGGAGGTGCAAGAAGCCCCGTGCAAGGCACAATTGCCCAACCTGAAATGATTGGGCAAAGGAGGAAAGAACCTCGGCCCTGTCCGCCGAGTCAGTGGTTGGCTCAGGAGAGTTTAGCCTCTGCCCTCGATGAATTGTATCGCTTGCTTTGGCACGAGTTCGACTCTGGCCTGATGAGGAGGCTAACCTAAGAGCAAAGCTGGAGGGCCAGATCCCTGGACCACTCACTCTCCATTCTGGAGGAGGCTGCAATCAGCTAGTCGTCCAGGTAGAGTACACCGGACCCTTCAGCGCTTGCAGGAATGCTGTCATCACTGCCATGCATTTGGTGAAGACCCTGGGAGCTAGGGAAAGGCTGAAGGGCATGGGTCTGGACTCGAGAGGATCCCTCTGCCCTGAAGTGGAGGAACCTCTGGTGGGATGGATAGAAACATAGAAGTTGACGGCAGATAAGGACCGCAAGGCCCATCCAGTCTGCCCATTTCTTTTTCTACCTTATAAATGTGCCATCGGCCTTTGCTCTGTCAGTGGCCTATCTATTCATTGTCATTTGTATTGCTCCCTTATGCCTATCCTATATGCCTATATAACAGCTTAATCTGGTTCAAGGTCAGTTGGCATTCATCTGTATCCCCCTCCCCCGGGTCGTGCCTGAAAATAGGCAGGATTTGTCTAGTGCACTTACCCGGTCAGCAAAAGCTAAATAAATAAATAAATAAATAAATAAATATCCCATGCCTGTTTGAAGCCCTGCACTGTATTCATAGCCACCACTTCTTGTGGTAAGCCATTCCATGCATCCACCACCCTTTCTGTGAAAAAGAATTTCCTCACATTCCCCCTTAATCGGCCCCCCCTCTAATCTCATGCTGTGTCCTCTTGTCCTGCTATTTTTCTTATATTTAAACATGTTAGACTCTTTCACCTTGTTAATGCCCTTAAGGTGTCTGAATGCCTCGATCATATCACCCTCTCTCCTCCTTTGCTCAAGGGTATACATATTGAGCTCTGTTAATCTGTCTTCATATGTCTTCTGATGCAGTCCCTGCACCATTTTGCTGCCTTCTCTGGACCGCCTCATTTGGTTAATGTCTTGTGAAGGTGTGGCCTCCAATACTGTACACACAGTACTCCAGATGGGGCCTCAACCAGTGTCTTGTAAAGAAGGATTATTACCTCCCTCTTATGACTTGTGATACCCCTACTAATACACCCTAACACCCCTGGCCTTACCTACTGCTTTTAGAGGTCTGCTTGAAGGTTTCAGGTCATCAGTGATGATGATGCCCAAGTCTTTTCTTCCTTTGTGACTGCTAGCAACTCCTCCCATCCTATAGGTGGCTTCAGGGTTTCTCTTCCTATGTGCATGATTTTGCACTCTTTGCATTAAATCCAGTTGCCACTCTTTCTGACCATTTTGCTAGTTTATCCAGATCTCTTCTCATTCTGCCCACCCCATCTGGATCATCTACTCTGTTGCAGATCTTGGTGTCATCTGCAAACAGACAAGCCTTACCCTCTAGTCCATCTGCAAGGTCACTAATGAAGATGTTGAAGAGGACTGGCCCCGGACTGATCCCTGAGGTACCCCACTTGTGACTTGCATCTCTTCTGACTGTATACCATTTCACCACTCTCTGTTTTCTGCCCGTCAACCAGTTTGCCACCCAGTTGACCAACTTCTGACCCACCCGAGCCTACCCAGCTTATTTATCAATCTTCTATGTGGAACAGTGTCAAAGCTTTGCTGGAAGTCAAGGTAGGCGACATCAACTGCTCCCCTTGGTCCACTACTCTGGTTACCCAGTCAAAGAAATCTATGAGATTAGTTTGACAGGACCTTCCTTTGTAAACCCATGCTGTCTTGGATCCTGTGCCCTCATGGATTCCAGGTGTTGCACTATCCTTTCCTCAAGGAGTGCCTCCATAATCTTGCCCACTACTGAGGTAAGACTGACTGGTCTGTAGTTCCCTGCCTCCTCTCTCTGCTACCACTCTTGTGGAGAGCGGGGATCACATGAGACCTTCTCAGTCTTCTGGGACCTCTCCTGTGCTCAGAGACTCACTAAACAGTTCTGCTAATGGCTCTGCTAGTTCCACCTTTAGCTCCTTAAGTACCCTGGGATGTATGCCATCAGGTCCCATTGCCTTATCCACCCTGAGCTTAGCAAGCTCTTGTAGGACCCTTTCTTTGTGAAGGGAGTAGTGCTCACCTCCTCCCCTGTGTCCATGATGCTGAGCTGTGGGCCCTGCCCTACCTTCTCTTCAGTAAATACTGAGCTAAAGTATCTCATTTAGGAGATGCCTTTGCAGGTCCTCCTCCTCACATGCTCCCTTTTCTCCATTAAGCTTAGCAATACCCCTCTGGACTTTCTCCTTTCACTAATATATCTATAGAAGTCTTGTCTCCTTCTTTTACTGTTCGTGCTAGTGTTTCCTCAGTTTGGGACTTTGCCTGCCTTACCCTTCCCTGCTTCCCTTAGGGCAGTTTGGTATGCCTCCCTATCTTCATCCCGCTGTGTTCCCTTATATTTCCTGAAGGCCAGCCTTTTGGCTCTGACCTTTCTGCTACTTGATTTGAGAACCAAAGTGGTTTCTCTTCTTTGCACTTCCTTTTCTGTCTAACACAATGGGATGTTGCTCAAGTATTGCATCCTTAATGCTTGCCCACTTTGCCTGTACCCTCACCTGTGTTTTTTTGCCATGGCTAGCTTAACTCTGTTGGCCATCTTATCAAAGTCAGCTCCTCTGAAGTCCCATATTTTTGCCTTGAATGGGCTGATTTAGATGTAGTAGCCAAATTGAACCATACCATGTGATGGTCACTGCCCTCAGGTGACCTTCTACCTGAGATCTGTGATCCCTTCCTCGTTAGTCAGTACTAGGATCTAGGATAGCTCTGTCTTGTGGGCTGCTGTACCAGTTGTTTGAGGCCCTCCCTGCAGGGAATCCACTATGTGTCTAGTTCTGGCAGATGTTCCTGCTGGTGACCAATCTCATCTGGCATGTTGAAGTCTCCCATTATCAGAACCTCCCCTTTAGCTGTCATGTTTTGTATATTTTCTAACAGTAATGTGTCTCTGTCCTCCCTGGTCTGGGGGCCTGTAGACAACCCCAGTTCTTATGGCTGTCCCATTTCCTGTTTCCAGGGTGACCCACAGTTCTTCTGGCTCCTTATGTGTATTCTGAATTTCTGTAGCTTTGATATTTTCATTGACATACAGGGCCACCTCCCCTTTGCACCTCAGTCTCTTTCTGAAAAAGCATAGCCAGGTACTGAAGTCTCCTCAAGTGTGGTTACTGTAAACCACGCCGCCTCACTAATTGCTAATATGTCCAGTTTAGCTCTGACATTATTGCCTGCAGGTCTGGGATCTTATTTTCACGCTGTGAGCATTTGTGTATAGATTTTCCATTGGCAGATTTTGGTGTGTTAGTTGTTGGTGAGGTTTGGCATTACCCCTGTGCATCGTATGGGAGACAAACCTTTTTTTCTTACCTGGTGATGCAAATGAACTGCAAACATGCTGAATCCTGTTTGACCAGTAGTTGAGGGGAGGGGTGTTCTTCCCATTCGACGTATGGGATGCTGCACCCTCTCCCATTTGATGTTTAAATATTCTGCAAAGACGCCAAACTTCTGCCCCAATGCACTGACTCCTCCTTAGTCAGATGCAGTCCATCAAATTTAAAGAACTTTCACTCCCAGAACTGTTGCCAGTTCCCTACAAATCTGTGTCCTTTTCCTGGCACCAGCCCTGAGCCACGTGTTTGGCTCCCCTATCTCCCCTTCTCTGACCTTCTGTCCATCTGCCCTCTCTCCCAGACTGGCAGGATCTCAGAGAAGGAGATGCCGATGAAAATGGATGATAGTTTGTCACCCAGCCTGGTCAGGTGTTCCTTGGTCTCCACAACTGACCGGGTTGGCAGACTACTAGTCCCTATGTGTACTAGGACATCAATGTTTTCTCCTGCTTTGTGAACACTTTTAGTAATGCGTCAGTGTCTCTCCACGCTGATGTACCTGGGAGACATCTGACCATTACCCCTAGTTGGAGATGGGTATCAACTCCCGAATCATGGAGTCTCCTATGATCAGAAATTTTTGATTTCATTTTGCTTTTTTGTTTTGGTTCCTGATTTGAGTGAGTTTTGTTGTGTTAGTTCTGTGTTGCAGTGTCCTGTTTGCAGTGTCTTCTGCCTCTTTGTTTGATTTCAGAGAGGAGGCAGATACCTGTTTGTAGTGTTTATATGGTTTTGGAGGTAATATGTTGGAGAGCAGAGTGATGGGGCACTCTGGATGAGCCTCCTAACCACCTGCCATCCTCCTGACCAACTACCTCTGTGGTCGAGGTTTTTCTGTTGGATGCTGGGGAAACGCGATATGTTCTTATAATGTATTTCCTCTTGAATATGAAATTTGAGGCATGCAATCTCTGCCCATGCTGCCCGGAGCTGAGCCCTAAGATCTCCAAAGGCCAGCATGTAGGACAGTGTCCTAAATCCTGTAAGACTGTCCTTCTGAAAATTGTTCCACAGTACCTGCAGTTAATGATAGCCATTCCAGATAAGTTGCTGGGTTTATAACCTAGTCAGAGTAATTAGAAGGGAAAAAAAGGAAAAAAAAATGCAAGTAATGGTTTGATTGTGTTTTGTTTTTGTTTAACTTGTTATAACAAGGTAAATTACTAGTGCCCCTCTAAATGAGCTCACCTTGTGGAGGCTCCACTGATCCACCCCTTCCTGCTCTGCCAAAGGAAATGTCACAACTGTGGTACCCTATAAAAGGAGTGTAGTGTGGGGTGGTTGGGGATGGGGGTGGGTGGCTGGGCACTTCCCCTGCTGAAAAAGAAGAACCACGGACCAAAAAGAACAAGGAGGTAAAAGCAGAAACAATCAGTCAACAACAAATGCAGTAACCCTGAAAGCTTATCCTAATGTTAGATAAAACTGTAAAACCTGTAAAGCAGCACCTGTATTAATTTCAGAGAAGATATACGCTGTAAGAAACACTTTGCTAAAGAGAAAAATAAAACAATGAAATGTTAGCAACAAACAGTAGCAATCCCTGTGAGTAAAAAATAAAAACACCACCACACAGTAAATCTGCTTAGCCAAAATAAGTCTTAATCCTTTTCCCTTGCTCTGGTAAGTTTCTCTACTCTGCCTTTCAAGCAGTCTTAGAAGGAAAGAGCTCAGGTGAAGCTAGGTTCCTTGGCCAGCAAACCAAGTCTTCTACCACCTGGATTGGGACGTGAAAGAACGCATCCTGGAGGTCCAGAGAACAGAACCACATGCCTCGTTCCAAGGATGGAATGATCTGAGCCAGAGTGACCATCCTGAAGGTTCGAGACCTTAGGAACCTGTTCAGGTCATGCAGGTCTAGAATGGGGCGCCATCCCCCCCATCTGTTTCAGGACCAGAAAGTACCTGGACACAAACCCTGGGTCTGGTGGAGGATCCGCCACCTTCCTGATCACCTCTTTTTCGAGGAACAGGGCAATGTCGGCTCGGCGAGCCGACAGAGAGGCTGCGGACCCCGTAGCCCCCCGAGGGGTGACGTGTCGAAGGGCGGGGCTGTCAACTCCAGAGGCAGGCCTTCCTACCACCTCCCAACACCCAGCGGTCCATAGTGAGAGCAGACCAGGCGGAAAGGAAGTGGTGGAGCTACCTCCACGGGGAACCTGGGAGTGACAAGGCTGGGGGCGACCCCTCAACCCGTCACTGGGCAGGCTTGGAGGAGGGGCCGTCGAGGAACCTCCTGGGCCTTTTTCCTCCCTGCTTCCTATTAGAGGAAGGCGCAGGCTTGGCTTTGGGATGCCAAGCACGAGCCTGCTGGCCCTGATGCTGGTGTTGCTGGGCCAGACGTGCCGCAGGCGCAGAAGGGCGAAAGAACTTATGTTGTTGACGACGGCCCTTGTCCTTCTGGGCGGAAGTGAGCGAGTCAAGGGTAGTGTTGGACTTTTCGATCCGCTGGAGGTGGCCTTCCACTCCAGGGCCTAACAGGTCAGTCCCCAAGAAGGGGACGTCCGCCAATATATGCTGGGTATCCAGCATATATTATCTTACAGGGAGGAACAGGGTGCAGGAATGCACTATTTTTAAGCAAAAAAGATGTTCCAGGACTAGAGGGCATGGGATGAAGTTGGAGGGAGGACGATTCAGAGGAAACGTGAGGAAGAATTTCTTCACAGAACGGGTGGTGGACAAGTGGAACACCCTGCCAGAGGAAGTGGTGGGGGCTGAAACAATCACAGGATTTAAGAATGCATGGGATAGACATAAAGGAATTCTGGAGGTCAGGGGTAAGGTGCAACAGACTTCCTGGAAAACATAAACTGAACTTACAAACTTAAATGGGCAGACTGGGTGGGCCATAGGCCCTTATCTGCCGACACTGTCTATGTATCTATGTATCTATGTATCCGCCGTGAAGGTGGATGTCCTCAGTCATGCTCTGCGGCGCATGGCCACTGTGGCCGCTACTGATCTGGCACAGGAGTCTCCAATGTCCAAAGCCATTTGGAGCTGCTGTTTCGCCACCGCCCTTCCCTGATCCCGCACCTGCTTGACCATGGTCTGCAGGTCGTCCGGGAGATGAGGGATCACCTCATCCAGGGAGCCCATGAGGGTGTGGGAGAACTGTGTCATCAACACGGCCGAGCTGGCCTGGTGGAGGCCTAGGGAGGACACAGCGTACATCTTGCACCCGGCATAGTCCAGCTTTTTGGACTCCTTGTCGGGGGGCTTATCCACATCCCTAGCGTTCCCGGAACGCCGGAAAACGCTATCGGTGACTAACCCCTCCGCAGAGGGGTGCTCCTAAAAAACGGACAAAGAGCCGATAGGGACTGCATACTTCCTGGCCATCCTGGCTGAAGGTGCAGGGCAGAAAGCCGGCTGCTGCCAGAGCTCCAAGGCTAGGCCAACAATGGCTTCAGCCACCAGAAAGGCCTCCGTGGGCGAATCCCCTCGGTCCAGTATCTCCGTCAGGGGATACCCGGCCCACTTGGATACAGGCTCGAGCTGCATCCCGGTGGACTCCGAGATGAGCTGAAGCAGACCCATGAATGACAATGGGCTCTCATCCATCGACTGCCCCCTGGAGGACTCCAGGTCAAGGGGCCTGGAAAACAGGGAGGAGTCGTCGTCACACTCCGAGGAGTCTGCGAAGAGCTGCCTGGGGCCTGAGCCACCCTCCACCTGCCGAGGACAGTCGGGAGTGATGGTGACCGACAACCTGTGGGGCAGACCCTGACCCAACCGTGAGTCCCTGGTCGGCGCCCCCGATTTCGGTTGTGGAGGCGGAGGTTCCACCACAATCGGTGGGGCAGCTGGTTTCGGCAGAACAACCGGCCCAGGCTTGGGCACCTCGACTACAGCAAGGGGCTGTTTCAGCTGTTCTCGTGACAGCCACTTGATGGCCGGGGAAGGCGACGGCGTTGACTTGTTCCTGGACAAAAGTAACTGCTGTCACATTAAGTCCTCGTAGCGGCAACACAATTTGCGCTGAAGCCTCTCCTCTTCCGAGGAGGAAGACGAGGATGAGCGGCGCCACCGCTTACCTTGGTGCCGAGACCGCCGATATCGGCGGGATCAGCTGGACCGAGATTTAGGTCCGAGACCTCGGTGTTTCTCGAGGGTGGGTCTGGGAGGGAGCAGGGGACACCCGCTCTTCCCTCAGCTTCGGAGCCTTGACCGGGGACTCTGGCACAGGAGGCACAGGCAAGTTCTCATTCTCCACTGGGGAACCAGTGAAGAAGGGTTGTCAGTTTCACCAGTCGACAACCTCGTCCAACGGTCGAGAAAATCTCGATCAAGGCCAACGGGTGTCCGGCCGCTGACCTGACGGGACACCGTGGAAGCCAGTGGCTCTTAGCTACAACCTCGACCAAGTCGGTGTTGACTGTCCGGGAAGGGGACCTCTCCCGCTCCCATGAACGTCGACGGTGGGACTTACCTTTCGAGTCCTTCTTTTTGGACCGAGAAGTGTATCCTGATGGCCCCTCTCCCTTTGTGGAAAGGGATTGGCAAAGCTCCTTAAAAGAAGCTGTGTAGAAGGATTCCAGAGAGAGCGGGATAAATGCCGCGACCGAGGAAGATGAGGATGTGGCCTGGGCCGCCTCCTCCTCAAGGGCGATCATCTGCTCGAGTTGCTCAGCCGAGCCAGCCGCCGCGGAAACCGCCCAACGGGCCTCCTTAGACTTCACCGGTGGGTAGCGCTTCTCGGGGCACCAAGCTGTAACCGGGCAGCGCGGTCTTCTAGGACGTTGGACAAAAATGATCGACATAACTCGCAGGCCTGCGGGTCATGATCTAGGCCGAGGCAGTAGACGCACGTGGAGTGCGGGTCCCTCCTGAACATCTTCTGCCGGCATGGGCACCGCCGAAATCCGGGAGTCGATTTGTCCATTGCAGCTATGAGGGAGTAATTAGACCGAAGTCTTGAGAACTTTAAAATTATTTTCGGGCCAACCGAAGAATTAGGATCCAGTCTATACGCAGAGCGTTAAGGAGGGACCATGAGCTTCCAAGCGGTAAGGAAGATCTGGCGTCATGGGGCGGAGCCGAGAGTTTTACCACCCGGGTGGGTGGGAGGAGCCGGCTTGAAGACCTTCCGGCAAGATTTAAAGTGGCAAGGAACCTGCCAGTAAGTGTGGATTGAACAACATATCCATGTCCCTAGAAATGTTCATTATTTTAAAGCAGCACTGCAACGAAAATTTTTTTTCCAAAAAGCTAGTCTCAGCTACAGCTAATAAAATTATTAGCATGCCTGACAAATCTACTTTTTTAGGTACCACCTATATTGTGCACTATGAGTTTTTTTCGTGTGTTTGTTTATTTTCTCATTCTTAATGCTGACCAGGTCTACAATGATATTTCTAAGCCAAATGTGGCTGCTGTCTTTTTTTCTTGAGAAAAAACTCACTTAAAACATTCATAAAATACTCAAATGTTGGTGGAACTAGAACATTTTACCACCAAATAAAATGGGAAGATGCCTGGAATCTTGTACAGTGAAAAAAATGGTAGGGTCAAATGTTTTGCCCAGTTTCATTCCACTGCTGCTTTAAGAGAAAGGCATTTAATGTAAACGCTTAGGGCAAAGGATAGTCACATATCCCTTACCTCAGTGCTTCTGTAATGAGTTATAATATATTTCCTTATCTAGTACTACTTTCCTCAATACTTATGAGCCATGACCTCCCCAACTCTCCAAACTCCAGTATGCCCAGACAGCTTTTACTTATTTCCTTAACCGGAACCATAAAGCAGGATAGGAGCACTCTGGTTCTCAGAAACTTTCACTGGCTCACCATTTCCTTCAGCATTCAATTTAGAAATTGCACTCTTGATCTTTAAACTCCTTCATGGATTTTCTCCTACTTAGCTGTCAAATTTTCTCTCATTCTACTCTCCCACCCCCCCATTTCCTCTGTTCTTTCAGTTTCTGCCTACATCCCTGTCCCATTCGACAAGATGTTGGTGCCTGAGCCTTCTGTTTTGCAGGATTCATGGTCTGGAACAGACTTTCATGCTCTCATTTCACTACATCCATTCTCCACCCATCCCCCCTTTACTGGCTGGGCAAGGAGCATCGATGGCGCTGGCTGTGAGGAAAGTCAGCCGCGCTCCATCCAGGCTGGATCAGAGCAGCTAGTTCAGCACTGGTTGTTGGGTTTGGGGAAGGGGACAGGGAAGAAATAAAGAAAAACAACTTAGATCAGTAACCACTGACATTAGATCCATTATGTGTTTATCTCTGCACTAAATTATATTGAAAATATATATATACTTTTTAGTAAGACAACTTTCTGATGATATAATATTTTAATCAAAATCCACTCACTTGGCCTGGTTTATTCTTTTAGCCTGATTTATTCTTTCTATCACTGTAAGACAGTAACATAGTATTCTATAGCCTGTGCTGTGGTTCTGCATACAGTTACGTTACAGTTCTGTGCTGTGACATCCTAGAGTCCCATATTCAGAACCGGACGGATGCACGTACAGACAGATGCACCACATGAAAAAATGCACCAGCTGGCTTTGGAGCCATATTCGAACAGATGGCACGATCATGCAATCTGTCTGAATATCAGACCCTGGATGTGTGGTGCACAGCAGTGGCCACCATGTATGGCGTGGCGCATCCAGAGTGTGGGGTTGAAGACCACCCATAGGGGAATACGTGGCACATACCTGTATGCGCCACAGCCCCATGGATGATATTTAGCCCATATATGCAGATGAGCCCACTGGGCATGCACAATGTAATGGAGCCATTTGCATGTCCATTATGGGCTCATCTGCATGGCTGCACCGCAGTGATTTGCACCTAGCCAGCCCTCCCATGCCCTGATCACCTGTAAATGAATGACAAGCCCCCCAAGCCCCGAGCACTCGTCAGTAAATGACAACCCCCTCCCCGAGCCCCGATAACATTTGTAAAAATGTACCCCTCACTCCCTGATGACTGTTACTATTAAAATATGTCCCAGTCCCCTTTTCTGTAGTGTAGTGTCCCCCACCCCAAGTGCTGTAAATAATAAAACATGCCCTGATCCTCTTTTCTGTACTGTAGTGGCCCCCCTTCCCAACCCCGAGCACTGTAAATAATATAACACGCCCCGATCCCTTTTCTGTACAGTAGTGGCCCCCCTCCCTAGCCAAGATCACTGTGACATATAATAAACTCCCTAGGCCCCTTTCCGTAGCGTAGTGGCCTCCTTCGCCCTGACCACTGTTAATACTAAAATATGTCCTGAACCCCGGTCCCTGGTGGCTAGTGGTCCCCCCCACTCACCACCCAGCACTACCCATCCTGACCCGTGCTGGCGACTAGCACAACCCTCCTCACGCTGCCATGGCCAGCCACCGACTGATCGGTACTGGAGCGCATACAGTAAATAGTACACACTCACTGGTTCAATGAGAGTGTACTATTTCCTGTACCCGCTATGGTACCGGTCAGTACCACTAGCCACCAGGGAACGGGGTTCGGGACATATTTTAGTATTAACAGTGGTCGGGGGGACCCACTACACTATGGAAAGGGGGTTGGAGGACTTCGCCACCGCACCCCCCAGAACTAATATAATTAACTTGGAGGGGGTGAGGACACTGGGGCAAGAAATAAAAAAATAACACTAAGAGATTCCCTAGCAGGGAATCAAACCACAGTTCCCCCAACCCACACACTGCAGGGTCAGGTGCTCTAGCCACTCCACCATGGGAGTGACTCGACCGAGCACCCGGCCAGCAGTGGCTACATACACTTCCTCCTTCCTGGTGAGTGACAGGGGAGAGCGATAGTATTGCATTGCTGATATTCCCCTGTCACTATACTCCTCTATGCACCACCTGTAATGCGCTCCTGCTATGTGTGGGTTAGTGTGCGTGGTTATCACCCAGTACCCTCAGGGCAGGGCAGGGGGGCCACTACACTACGGAAAAGGGGACTGGGCATATTTAATAGTAATAGTGATCGGGTGGAGAGTACATTTTACAAATGTAATTGGAGCTCGGGAGGGGTACATTTTTATACATGTGTTCGGGATCGGGCTGGGGGGACTGCACGGGCACCAGCTTGTCCTCATGCATACTTAGGGTAGGGTTTTAAAAATGTATCTATGCACTGGCACAGCCAGTCATGTCTTCGCCAGGGGATTTCAAAAATGTTTTTTTTAAATCGTATTTTATCCGCCCTCTGGGCTACTCCGAACCCCGTTCCTTCAGGGAACACATATGGTGTCTGCCCCAGCTTCTTCACCTTACCCAAACCCCTCCAGATCCCCCATGGAGCCATGGTTCTTTCCCCCATGCAGGAATGATGTGGGGCACTTCACCCCGATACTTACAGTTCGTCGGGTCTTGGCAGGATCAGGAAGGTGCGAGCTTAATGAGGTCTGCCCAAGTACTCCGTCATCTCGTGGGCTCGGAAAGCAATTTTCTCCTGTTCTGGGAATCTGACTGTGCCATACATCAAGGCTTGACAGCCGACGTCTGCCACGTCCCTCCCCCTCGCAACTGGCTCAAGTGCTCGCCTCCACCTGAGGCCAGTTGCGTACTGAGCCTCTACCCCCTTCCTCCATGGAGAAAGTGAGCTGTCCCCTGGATGCTCAGCCTTCTTCCTCTGGCCAGCCCTCTGACTTCCTGGGCTAGTTCCCGATCCCGGGTCATCGGCGTCTCAAGCGGCGCTACTGCTGCACTGGCAGGCTGGCCATATTTCAAATATTGTCATGCGTGGCATATGCATGGGGGACTCCGCATTTGCATAGGCACATTACAATATTGTGCACGAAGGCAAAGTCAGGATTGTGCGGTGCATCGGTGGCCTTTGAATATGGCCATGCCCCTGATGACCCGCGCAAGTCCGTAGATGCGTGGTGCATCCAGGGATGTGCTGCGCATCTCGTCTGAATACGTGTTCCAAAGTCTCTTGCCAAGGAAACAATTATGTCACAAAGGCTAACAGGTGGGTTGTAAGGGAGAAAGCTCCTAGTGAATGTAAATATTTTCAGTAATTATAGACCAATGCATTAAAGTCAACTGTGTTTTTTAATCATTTTTATAACGGTTTACATTTCCCACTATGTGAGAGTCCCCCTTCAACTCTACAAAATATGCTCCACCTTTTAAAGATGTATTTCTTATTTTACTGTCTTCCCACTACCCACCTTGCTGCTTACCTCTGGCCTTTCCTGCTCTTATCATCCTGCATCACTGTTCCTATGCATCCTATGATACAGGTTGATGAAAAGGCACCTCATTGGACCCTCCCCCCATGTGGGCCCAGAGACTAATACCCTAAGTCCATAGGCCGCTTAATAGGCTGCCTCAAGGGGAGTTAGGTGCTGTGGACCTGGGGAAGCAATGCCAAGCATTACATAAGCAGCCAAGATGTTTGTATACCCTGTAAACCAAGCCCACCCACTGCCCTTACATACAGCTGGGGTGTCCTCAATACACCACCAGATGGGCAGGGGCGGGGAGATGTTGTGTAGTCACCCACAATGCCTAAACACAGAAGCCCCTTACCTGACACAGAAGGTGCTGCTGCAGCGATAATGCTGCATTCCTTCCCCTTGGAGTGTTAGAATGTTATCTCCGCATCGCTCCCTAGATGCTACTGACTTGGGGCAGGAAGCTGGACTCTTGTCAGGATTAGGGGCCAGATTTATTCTATTTATTTATTTATTCATTTAGAAATTGGTAACTGGGAGAGGCACACTGAGCCGAGGCTCATTTCCAGGTGCAACCTAGATTTTCAAAGGGCCTGACATACTAAGTCCCCTGTACATAACTCCCTGGTACAGATAAATCTCCTTACACCTGCAGAAATGCTATTTTCAGCATTTTATGCATACAGCTAGCATTTTCTTTTTTCCCACAGCTGCAAAAAATGCTATGCCTAGTAATATCTTGCATAGTTTTTTCCGCAGCAGTGCAAAAAATATGCACATGCTACTGTAAATTCTGGGATAAATTCTTCCACTATTGAAAATGTAGGGTCAGGACACAAGCAAGGAAGAGCAATGCTCTCTGCCAGCAGGCTGGACAATGCTCCACGTTTTAACCCAGAGGCTCCATGCACCACATCTCCTCAAAGAAGCATCTACCAAGTTTTTGCACAGTACATCCTGAATGACCCTAACCCTAAATATGGGAGGAACACTCGCAGTATACTCTCATATGTTTTGTGTAATGCTTCTATATGTCTCTGACTGACTGTATCCCTTTACCCTTACCCTTACCCTGGGTCGCACCTGGAAACGAGCCTTGGCTCAGAGTGCCTTTCCCAGTTACCAATTTTCAAATGAATAAAATACTAGCATCTGGTCACTTATCCGATCTTCATGGCAGCTCAGATCATAACTACTATTTAGGGGTTTCTTCTATAGAGGAGTAGGATTGTATCATTTGAATCAACTTTTTTGTCAGTTTGTTGCATACAGGGCATGTGTTTGCTCATGTTGGTCACAATGCCAGGAGCAATTGAGCATATTAAAGTTGAAGGGCTGTCAGAACACAGCATCCCTTGCCAACTGTGCACATGTAAATACACGGCACAAGAAACACTGTAACAGTAAAAATACGGTTAGTACATGTTTAGGCAAACATTTTCATACCAACTAAATATTACTCCAAGCCATCATATTCTAAATTAATATTTGTACTTCACAGGAACTGTCGTGAGTTGTTTGGGTGGTGCTGGGGAAACATGAGCAAAACTGTCAACTAACCTTGCCGCTAAGCTCCACCGGTTTTTTTAGAAATTAAATAGGATTATGGTTTTCAGGAATGCATGTAAAATGATGATTTCTATTATCTTCACTGCAGTTCCTGAAAGCTCAGAATTCAGTGCCAGATTTCCACCCACCTCTGTCAGCAGGGCATCACAGAGAAGCTGCAATAGTAACAGTAGCACTTTATTGTTACAGCACCCAACCAGGGCTCAGAGCACCATACAAGTACAATGTTGCATAGTATGCAGGAGGAGAAGCACACACCTACAGAATACAACTAGCAAACAAACTTTTTACAGTTACAAACCATGGAAAAAAATGCATAAAACGAAACAAAACAAAAACAGTGAAGTACAGACCTAATGTCCAAAACAGTTTTTTTAGCATCCAATGACTACATACAGTAGTGTCAGTAAAATTGAATCTATAATGAGGCTGTCTGATGTCCCAACGGGTAGCATGGCACACTACTAGTGTGGCACTAAGAGGCAGAGGGAAACGTGGAGGCCTTATGGGTCACCTCACGATCCCCTGCAGGAGATAAGGTCAAGCTGGGTGTAGCATATAGGCCCCCTGGGATGAGTGATGTTCTAGAGGATGGTTTGCTGGACAACATCATTGCCCAGTGTGGTCCAAAAGGGGAAGGAGTGGTGTTGATGGGGGACCTTAATATGCCAGGTACTAACTGGGGAACCATGTCCTCTAAGGTGGCCAAGGAGCAGAGGCTGCTGGATGGCTTCCAGGATGTGTTCTTAACACAGCATGTGATGGAGCCCACAAGGGAGGGGCATGTCCTGGATGTGGTTCTGGCAGATGGGGATCTGGTAAGGACATGGTTGTACAGGACCCCTGACTGGGAGTGACCACAATACTGTCTGGTTTCAAATAAGCATTGGGGGAGTGGGGTGAGATCTAGGACACTGGCAGTGGACTTCAGGGGGCAGACTTTATGGGCATGGGAAATATTCTCAAGGATCACTTGAAGGGATTACCTCAACAACAAGTGTGGAAAGGAGATGGGAGGTCATAAAACGGGACTTCATGAGGCAGTCAGGATCTGCGCTAAGTTGAAACGTAGGGAGCAAGGTCACATAAACCATGCTGGTGGTCCAGTGAGGTCCAGGTAGCAGTCAGAGAAAAGAAGGCGCTTACAAAAAATATAAAACAACAAGAGGGGATAGGGATAAGGAATGTACCAGCTTGTATCTAGAAAAGTCACCCGTATGGTGAGGGGAGCAAAGTCCAGTAAAGAGCATCGGCTGGCAGGGATACATAGAGGGAAAAGGGGTTCTTCCGCACATTGGGGAGCGGAGAAAACTAAGGCCATCTCAGCAGATTGAGATCAGAAGGAGGGGTGGGTGGAAGAGGCGAGGGACCAGGCAGAGGTATTTAACCAGTACTTTGCCTCTGTGTTCACTAGGAGGGGATGGGATATCTACAAAGCAAGGCACAAAGGGGATAGAAGCGCAGGAGTGGATCAGGGGAGCAGCAGAAAGGAGCAAAAGGGAGGGAAAGGTACCCCAGGGGTGTCACATCTGGATAAGGATAAAAGACCAGTAAGGTGGAGGGGACGGATGATGCCATCCCCACCAAAAGGGTGTGGTTTGCCCTCAAGGCCCTAAAGAAAGACAAATCTCCTGGGCCGGATGGCATTCATCCGAGAGTACTATGGGAATTGGCGGACATACTGGCTGCACTTCTGGCGGAGCTTTTCAACAGGTCACTTGAGACAGGGAGGGTACCTTAGGATTGGCGAGAGGCACATGTGGTACCAATCCATAAAGGGGGGTCAAGGAAGTACCAGGAAACTATAGACCCATCAGTTTAACCTCGTGGTGGGAAAATTAATGAGAGTATACTAAAGGAACGATTGGGGTTTACTTGGAGGAGGTGGGAGGTCTGGATAGTCGCAGCATGGGTTTGTGCCAGGTAGATCATGTCAAACCAACCTTGTGGAGTTCTATGAATGGGTAACATCAGAACTGGATAGGGTAAGCCTGTGGATGTATTATTCTTGGACTTCAGCAAGGTGCTTGACTTGTCCCCACAATGGTCTGGTGGAGAAACTGATGGGGTTAGGAGTAGGCCTTTGATGGTCAGATGGATTGAAAACTGGATAGCTGGACGCACTCAGAGAGTAGTGGTCTGTGGGGAGCTCTCGAACCCTCACAGAGGTTGGTAGTGGGTACCACAGGGCTCGGTCCTGGGTCCAATCCTGTTTAATGCATACATATCAGACATCAGGGATGGTATAGGGTGGAAATGAGTCTCTTCATGATGACTCCAAGATGGGAGCAGTAGTTGAGGGAGAAGAGGGAGGTTGGCCCTGCAAGGGACCTGGACACCCTGGAAAGCTGGGCTCACACATGGAAATTAAATTAATATCACCAAGTGCAAGGTGTTGCATCTTGGTCGGGAAACCCTAAACACAGGTACACCCTGGGAGGGAGGTGCTGGAAGCCCCAACAGGGAAAAGACCTAGGGGTCATGGTGGATACATGTATGAATAACACTGAGCAGTGCAGGAGAGCAGCTAGCAAGGCAAACAGGATGTTGGGATGCATTGCAAGGGGATCACCTCTAGGAGCAAGGAAGTGATTCTGCCACTGTACAATGGACTGGTTAGACCACACCTTGAGTACTGTGTACAGTACTGGAGACCACACTTGAAGAGGGACATACAGCTCCTGGAGAGGGTACAGAGGAGGGCAACAAAGATGATACGAGGGCTAGGGATTTGACTTACGAGGACAGACTTGAGGAGCTCTGCCTGTTTTCATTGGAGGAGAGGAGAGACAGGGGACATGATTGAGGTCTCTGTACTCAAGGGAATAAATAGGGTAAACATGAGGGATCTTTAGACTAAAGCAGGGAGGCATCACCAGAGGGCATGGTTTGAAGTTGAAGGTGGAAGGGTGAGGGGGAAAGAGGAGGAGGTTTTTCACTGAGAGGGTGGTGGACCTTGGAATGCTCTGCCTGGGTGAGCTGGTTCAGAGATCCACAGTGGAGAGCTTAAGAGAGGGTGGGACAGACACAGAAAGTGGATGTATCAGATGATGGCCTGTCCGGGGTGGGGATGGATGATAGGGGTTTCTGGAGCACAAGGGATGGGAGGGTCTCGGCACCCAACTAAGGATCTAGGTTCGAGCAGACTTGATAGACCATAAGGCCTAATCTGCTGGCAAATAGTATGTTAGTATGTTAGTACTATACTGGAGATTTTTCTTCTATAAGGAGGCTGTCTGATGTCCCAATGGGTAACATGGCATACTGCTGTACTGGTGATTTTTCACAGATAAGAACTGCTTGGCCCATCCAGTTTGACTATTTTTTCCTGCCCATACTGTCATCACAGACCCTATCTGATCTCCGACTACCCCCTCTTTCCTATCAAGATTCCTTTGTGTCTGTCTCATACATGCTTGAAGCCCAGTGTTGTTTTTGCCCCCAACACCTCCACCACTCTTTCAGTGAAGAAGAACTTTCTCACGTCCCTCCTGAATTTCCCCCTTCCAGCTTCACCGCATTTCCTCTTGTTCTTGTGCATCTTCTCTTTTGAAAAATACTCCCCTCCCGGACCTGGAAAAGCAGTTTCAGGCACTGGATCGGACAGCCAGGGTGGTACTGCTTTTGCAGCAGCACTCGCAGCTCGGGAGGGATGCCACTGGGTTCCACTGCCACAGCAACCCATATGGTGGGCCAGGGACGTGTCACATCTACAGAGGTGTCACTGTACGCAAGGGAGTCCTGATGGGACAGTGTGGCAGCAGGAGGTGGGCAGGACTAAGAGATGGGGTCAAAACCGGAGAAAACCCCATGTTGTCACTTTCCAGTTATGCCGCCGAGGAGCTAGCAACGCATGGTTGAGTGTTACCGGCAGAAGACTCCCTGTTAAGACAATAAGAAGCAAAGCTACTAGAAGCTATCCCACCTAAACAACCAAAACACAGAGAAAAATTTAAAAAACATCTAACAGATGAACTCTGAAGAATTTCCAGCCTTAAAACCCTCTCCACTGGTGAATCAAGCAACAAAACACAAGGCGAGCTCTCCAGGAATCACATACTCACAGTCCGCAATGACAAAGAAAGAAATGCTGCCGACATAGACAGAGCAATCCACGCTCCTCTTAAACAAAATGATGGCCCTGTGATCTTTTGTATCAGACGCTATCATGAATTTTAAAAAACTGGACACTGACCTGGCTAATACCAACCACAGAGTGTCTAACACTGAGGCAAAGATCTCGAGCCTAGAAAGACTGAAGTAGCAAAACATAATGGATTCTCAGCACATCAAGCACCTCAAAGAGAAAACAGCATATCACAAAGACTTTTCCAGGAACATTAACGTGTACATTTTTGGTCCACGAGAGGGAGGAGGGTAGGAACCCCATAGATTAGCCCAAAAATGGCTTGTGGACACATCTGGTCCACCACCCACAGCAAAAGTGTATGTCTTCGAAAGAGTGCATAGAAGGGGACAAAGCATTAAATCGAGTCTCTTATACAGACCCAAAGTCCTGTTCCTTAGATTCCAAAACTTCCAGGACATAATATATGTTCAAAACACTACCAGAAAAATCCTGAAACTGACTGATCAAAATAAACAACCTAAGCTGGCCAAGGGGGATATGTGTGTGTGTGTGTGGGGGGGTACGTGTTATGTGCATGAAAGAAAAAATTACTCACTTTAGTAATTATGTTTCTTCTAGTGGAGTCTTGCTGTATTCTGACTATTGCAATTAGGTCCTGCCTTTCAACTGCCCTGGAGAACAAAGGGTTAACTTTTCTATGCCTTGCATAGAATGTTCATCACGAGCTTGGTTGAAGCCTCTGTCTGTTGTTGTTCAAACTGCAACCGTCAGATCTTTACGAGCAAAAACTCACTAGGTGTTCTGTGTGGAAACTGTAAAATTTTTACTAGCCAACTGGCAAGTATATAATGTTTTTGGTTCTCAAAGGGAGACTCAAGTCAGGAAACGCAAAACAAAAACACATCCAAAAAACAACATTCCACCCAAAGCAAAAAGAGGGTGTAAAATGGTACCCCTAGGGTGCCAACACTGCTCCTGCCAACCCACATCCCAAAAACTAGGTTCTGAGAGGGGAGGCGGGAGGTCAGAATACAGCAAGACTCCACTAGAAGAAACATAATTACTAAGGTGAGTAATTTTTTTCTTTAAACAACATGAAGTCTTGCTGTATTTTGACTATTGCAGACTACCAAGCAGTACCTCCATGGAGGAGGGACAGAACCTACTTTGGAAATAGGCTCTGAAGTACTGCTGTGCCAAACAGAGTACATCACTCCTAGCCTGGATATCCAGAGAGTAATGCTTAGCGAAAGTATGCACTGTTTTCCAGGTGGCTGCTTGACAAATTTCTAAGAGAGGAATATCCCTGGCAGCAGCAAGGGAAGCAGCTGTACCTCTTGTGGAATGAGCCCTCAGGCCTGAGGGTGGAGTTCTACTGAGTTTTTCATAGCAGAATTGTATACAAGAAACAATCCACCTGGCAATAGATCTCTTAGTGGCAGGTTTGCCCATACCAACTTCTCCATAAGTGAGGAACAACTGGAGGGATTCACACATGTGACCCTTGATACGCTCTGTGTAGTAGCTAAGGGCTCTTTTAACATCCAAACTGTGTAGCCTCTCCTCTCTCCTGAGGAGGAATGATCAGTAAAGAAAACAGGGAGAGATATAGACTGGTTGAGGTGGAAATCTGAAACCACTTTAGGCAAGAACTTTCTGTTAGTTCTAAGGACCACTTTATCTCTGTGAAAAGAGATGAAATCAGATTCCACTGACAGGGCTTGCAATTCACTGATACGTCTGGCAGAAGTAATGGCTACCAAAAACACAGTTTTCCATGTGAAGTACTTAAGCTCTGCTGAGGACAAAGGCTCAAAAGGGGTTGCATAAGCTGAGCAATGCAAACATTAAGGTCCAAAGCAGGAGCAGGATCCCTAAAGGGGGGATTGGTGTGAAGCAATCCCTTGAAAAACTTACAGAATACAGGATGGGATGACAGAGAGGAAGACTTGCCTACTGACAGGAAAGCAGAAACAGCTGCCAAGTGTACCTTGAGGGTAGCTGGTCTGAGACCTGGGCCATTAAGATGGACCATATAATCCAGAACCGTAGGCAATTCAGCAGAGTCTGGAGAAATATTCTTCTTAGAACACCAAATGCTGAATCTTTTCCATTTGGAGTTGTAAGTCTTCCTGGTGGAAGGCTTTCGAGAAGCCTTAAGGATATCCAGAACCCCTTGGGAAAGATGCAGATCTGCAAACTCTAACTCTTCAAGAGCCAAGCCTTGAGATTGAGAGATTGAAGATTCGGGTACCAAATCCTCCCCTGAGAGGATGTTAACAGGTTGTAATTCCGGGAAGAGACAGGGAAGATTGACTGTTAGGGACAGCAACAAGGGATACCAGGGCTGTCTGGCCCAGTCTGGAGCAATCAGAATCACTTTGCATGGTTGTGACCGTATCTTGACTAACACTCTGAACAGGAGAGGGAAGGGGGAAAAGCATACAGAAATGTCCCTTCCCAGTTCAGAATCAGAGCATCCAGGGGGACTGAGCCCAAGACTGGGGGTCTGCAACAAAAGAGAGGAAGCTGGTGATTGGGGCTGCAAAAAGATCTATCTCTGGAGTGCCCCATCTTGAGAAAATCACTTTCAACACCAGAGGATCTAGGGCCCATTCCTGATGGCCCTGGAATATTCTGCTCAGTGCATCTGCTAGGGCATTGTCCTTCCCTGGGAGGTGAACTGCTATCAGAGAGGTTTGCAGGGAATAGACCAGGGACCACAACTTCATTGCGTCTCTGCACAAGGCCATAGACTGAGTGCCTCCTTGCTTGTTGATGTACCACATGGTGGTGGTGGTGTCTGTTCTGACCTGAACCACCTTGTTCTGTACAGATTTGAAAAAAGCTTGCAGTGCCAGAAACACTGCTCTGAGTTCCAAGAGATTGAAGTGAAGCAGAGATTCCTGAGGTGACCACAGTCCCTGGGTGGTAAGGTCCCCCAAATGGGCTCCCCAGCCCAGCAGGAAAGCATCTGTGGTGAGGATCACTGAATGAGACTGAGTGACAAATGGAACCCCTTATCTCAAATTGTCCTGATCTTGCCACCATTGCAAGGCTTGGATCAGGGTTCGAGTCACTGGAATTAGTTTGGTAAGGGAATCCTTTCTTTGGGACCAAAAAGCTCTTAAGTGGAACTGAATGTCCCTCATTTGGAATCTTGCCCCCTGGACCACTGCTGTGGAAGCTGCCATGTGGCCCACTAGCTGAAGGAAATGCCTTGCTGGTCGAGACACCTGAAGGCTGAATGAAGAGGCCAGTTCCATAAGGGTCCTTGCCCTTTCCAGGAGAAGGAAGGCTCTTGTCTTTATCGTATCCAGTTCTGCACCTATGAAGGTGAGGAGCTGCACTGGTTCGAGAACGGACTTTCGTAGGCTGAGAAGGAATCCTAAAGAAGTGAGCACTTGCTGGGTCACTTGCAGATGTGACTTGACTTGGTCTGGAGACTGACCTACTATGAGCCAGTCGTCCAAGTATGGGAAAATGGAAATCTTTTGTCTTCTTAGGAAGGCAACTACTACTGCCAGGCACTTTGTGAAGACCCTTGGGGCTGATGTTAGGCCAAAGGGCATTGCTCTGAACTGATAGTGGCCTGAGGGCAACTCAAACCTGAGGTACTTTCTGTGGGAGCACCTGATGGGAATGTGAAAGTAGGCATCTTTGAGGTCCAGGGAGGCTAGCCAGTCCCCTGGCCTTAGAGAGGGAAGGATAATTCCCAGAGTTACCATTTTGAACTTTGGCTTTAAAAGATGTTTGTTCAGATATCTTAGGTCCAGGATGGGTCGCCACTCTCCTGTCTTTTTAGGGTTAGGAAGTACCTGGAGTACAATCCTTTGCCCCTGTGTAGGGTGGGAACTCTCTCTATAGCTCTGAGAGCTAGGAGGGAAGAAACCTCATCCTCTAGGGCAAGGGTCTCTGAGAGATTTGCAGGTGGAAAAGATCTGGCTCTCATCTTGGGAAATTTTTTGAAGCTGAGAACCAGTCCCTGGCTTACTACTTCCAGGACCCACTTGTCTGATGTAAGAGACATCCAGTCCTGGACAAAGTAAGCTAGCCTGCCCCCTACTGATATAGGAGAATCGACCCGGGCAGACCCATTAGGGTGTCTGCTTGGCTGGGGCGTTAGGCTGAGGGGTGGATGCAGGCCTGCTCATCCCCCTTCTGCCTCTGCCTCTAAAGAACCCCCTCTGCGAAAACGAAGAAGAAGAGGCCTGGACTTGGTAAAAATGCCTTTGGAAAGGCCTACCCCTGCCCCTGGACTGCTGCCTTTGAGGAGTTGCTTGCCTTTCTTTGGCCTGAGCACTCCTGTAAGTGGTCCTATATTCGGCCATTTTTTTCATGTAATTCTCTGTCTGCTCCCCAAACAGAGAATTACCAAATACAGGAAGATCCATGGCCTTAGCCTGGGTATCCTGTGAGAGGCTAGTACATCTGAGCCAAGCCATTCTCTGAAGAGCCACAGATGTAGCCATGACTCTTGATGATACATCACTGGAGTCCACAGCAGCATTTTTTATTTATTTATTTCAAATTCGGATTAATACCTTTGAGCCGGGTGTTCGTTTACAAAGGCACCAAGTCAACAAGGAATACAAGACATTTACAGGTGATGAAACATTGCAGAACAGAAAGACATCAACTAACAAGTGGTATTAGTGTGCAGTTACAACATTAAGCGGGGTACAAGAAGTAAGGAGAAACAGGACCACACTTCCAGAGAAACATATTAATGCAGCACTAATTAAGTGCAGTACAGTGTTTAACAATCATGTTACAGTTCAGACGGGGTGCTCCCAGTCTGCAGAAATGCATGTTTTAGCAGCCAAGGTGAGGCTTTGTCAAGGGGAAGTAGTAGGTGGTGGGAAGTGGGAGGGGGAAGTGGGCAGTTGTGGAACAGGAGGGTGGGAGTGAGAGAGTGTAGCGTTTGAAGGGTGTGAGACCCACCTTCAGAGGTCATGGGTTAACAGAAACACTGGCAGTCAGATTTGCTGGCAAGAAGAGATCGAACCCCATTTTTAAAGTAGCCAAGTCTGGGGGAGTTGGCAAGGTCTGCAGGCAGACCATTGAACCATTTAGGCCCACAGCAGGACAGGGATCTTTGGCCAACGGTGGTTCATTTGAAGGGAACAATTAGAACAGTCCTGGGGGCACTCCTTGTGCATTAAGATGGTTGTGCAGGCTCAATGATGGCTGAAGTAGCCGTAGGCATGGACCCCATCAGGGACTTTTTCGCAAGGAGGCAGGCCTGGTATTGGAGTCTGTGGTGGAGTGGGAGCCAGCCAGTTTCCTTGTATAGGTCACAAGAGTGAGTCATTTTGTGTACTCCCAGGACCAGGCGGCAGGCCTTGTTGAAGATGGTTTTGACCCTGTGTCTGTGCCTGCCCCATATATGACAAGACCATAATCCACAGATGAGAGAACTGAACTGCACGTAACAAGTTTCAGGGTAGCCGGTGTCATTGAGGTGTGATGTCTGTACAGGATGCCAAGCTTCATGTTGGTGGACTTTACCAGTTGCTCAGCATGGGCAGTGAAGGTGAGGGTGTCATCAAGGTGAATCCCTAAGTACTTAAATGTATTGACTTGGTCTAGTACTTCTCCTTCACTACTAAGTATATGCAGTGAGGACCCTCGAATCTTGCTCTGTGGGGTGCTGAAGAGCATGCTCTTTGTCTTTTTGTAGTTGAGTAGCAGTTTATTTCGGGTGAACCAGGATTCCAATGCACAAAAATTGTACTGAAGTTCAGAGCTAATTGATCCCAGGTCTTTCCCTGGGATGGAGATAACGGCATCGTCTGCATAGAGTACGGAGTGTGCAAGACAGGTAGAAGGCATGTCATTTATGAAGAGGCTGAATAAGAAAGGACCGAGGACAGAACCTTGCGGGACCCCTAGGTTTACTTCCCTGAGCTCAGAGATTATATTGCCAATTGTGACCTGATGAGATCTATGGGTTAGGTAGCTATGGAACCAGGCCACAGATTCCATTGACAATCCTGTAGAGAGGAGACATTTCAGTAGCAGTTGGTGATTGACTGTGTCAAAGGCCTTGGCGAGGTCTATGAAGATAGACCCCACTGTCATCCCTTTATCCAGGGCCCCATAAAGCTGAGTGGTGTACTCTACTAGCGTGGTGACAGTGGAGTGGTTTCGTCGGAATCCGTGTTGTTGCAAGCAGAGAAGGCTATGCTTTTCTAGGTATTCAGTTAGTTGTTCTGAGACCACCCTTTTCAAGTGCTTTGGAGAGGGGGGGTAAAATCGAGATGGGCCGGAAGTTTGCTAAATTAGCTCTGTCTCCTGATTTAAAAACAGATGTGACTAGAGCCTCTTTCCACCTGTCAGGGAAGATGCCAGATCTTAGAGAGGCATTGAATACCTTGGTGAGTGGTGCCACAAGCTCGTTTAATGTGAGTGCTACCATCTTCATATCAATCGTGTCACTTCCCATCCTGGTCTTACCAAGGACCCGTTTGATATATTTGACGGTCTCACCTGTGGAGATTTGCCTGAAGTAGAATGGTGGGGTAACATTATCCTGTGGTTATGGAGTGTTGAGGTTGTGCTGCTGGCCTGCAAGGGTGTGATTCAGGTATTCAGGGGGCAACACATTGCTGAGGTCTGTGAATGCAACATTAAAAGCATCAGCGATTTCCTTTCCGTCTTGCAATGTACCAGAGGTGGTAACTATAAGGTCCAGTGGGGCCCTTGATGCTGTACCCATGAGAGATTTTACAGAGTCCCAGAACTCCCTCCCTCTATCCCAGGTCTTTCCTAGGAGGTCATTGTAGTAAGCTGCTTTCGCCAGACGTATGAGTTTTGTGCAGGTATTTCTAGCTGCCTTATACGCTTGGAAGTCAGCTAGATTCCCGGTGGCTTTGGCCCTATGCCACAGGTGATCTCTGAGTCGCTTGCGTTCAATTAGAGGGCTGGACAGCCAGGGTTGGTGATTCCTCTGGCTTTCTTTGTTTTGTAAGGAGCAAAGATGTCACAGGCTTTAGTAAAAATACTGCAGAAGTAATCCAGTGCTTGGTTTCCGTCCTTGACTCTATCCAGTGGGGACCGGTCAATCCCTTTTAGGTAGTGCCTGAAGGAGTCTAGTTGACCAGGCCTTAATGAAACTGTACTTTTGATGCCTCAATCCTATCTGCAGCCACCTGCTCCAGCTCCTTGACAAGCTGTGCAGGAGCCTGTTTAGCCAGTGCCAGTACAGTGTCCCACCTGGACTTCTGGTACCTGGCTGCATAGGCCATATAATTAGCCTGCCTGAGTCCCAAAGATGCTGCCATGTATTGTTTCTTTGCCATGGCATCAATCTTCCTGGAGTCCTTGTCTGGGGGGTGTGATGCCAAGGGAATGTTTGCCTTATCACAGGCAACAGCTTGTACAACCCCAACATGGCTGCATTGCTGAAAAAATGAACTCTGTGTCTGAGCCTGAGAGAGTGTACCTCTTGTCCATTCTTCTATCCACAGGAGGTATGGAATTGGGAGACTTAAGAATTTTTTGTGTCTGTTTCCCAAAAGATTTGTGGAGGGGAATAGACAGTCTCCTGGACTCTGGGATGTCCATCATCTCAACATAATCAGGCTCTTCCTGATCCTCTACTGCCTCCTCCACAGGAAGCTGGAGGGTATCAGCCACCTTTCTGTAGAACACGTAGTGTGAAGGGGACTCAGAAAGTCTAGGAGGAGAAACACCTGAAGGTCTGTCTGCGGAGATGTCCGGGTCAACAGGCACATCCAGACTTTCACTGTCACCATAATCATCCTCATACTCTCCCTCCTCCTCAAACTCCGGTTCATAAAATTCTTCCAAGGTATAATCCGGACCCGTGGGAACTGACCGAACCGAGCCCCTGCCAGATGGTGCTGGTTCGGTCAGAACCGATCGAAGCGATTCCACAATCCTAATCGCTTTGGGTATCTCATCGGCGGTCGGAGTATGAGATTCTGGGTCCAAACCGGTCGATTTGTCTTTTCCTTTTGTCGGAACCGATTCCTTGGGATCGGCTCTCCTTTTGCCCAAAGAAGTATCGCCCTGGTCAGAGGGCACTCCTTCTGGTTTGGTCGGAACCGAACCAGGCTGGCCATCCGGGTTAGCGGACTTCTCGGCCTCCCTCTCCCTCAGTCTACCTAATCTCTTTTCCAGGATAGATTTGGGAAAATTCTTGCAAATTTGGCAGTCTGAATCGAGGTGGTCAAACCCCAGACAATAAACACAGGTGGTGTGGGGATCAGCCTTAGCAAAGACCTCCCCACACACACTGCAGTGTTGAAACCCAGTGGGCCCGGTTTTTTTCTTGGGTTTCTCAGACATGGCCAACCTACCAAAACTTACCCTTTTTTCGGCAATCCGCCAGGCAAGACTCCCCTATCGGTTCCTGACCATGTCACGGGTCTTGGAAAATAACGTACTTAAAACCCGTTTTTTTTTTAGAACCAATACGGACCGGTAACCACACACGAAAGTAAAGCATGCAGAAAACAGAACAAAAACCTATCTAGTACTCACAGTACCACAGACAGAGACTTGAACCGACTATGCGGAAACAGCAATCCGGTAGAAACCGACCGAGAACCGACACTTCAACCGACTTTTGAACCAAGCAGCAGGAGAAGTCTCCGGAGCAACTGTTCAGAGAGGCGGAGTAAAGAATCTGACGGTTGCAGTTTGAGCAACAACAGACAGAGGCTTCAACCGAGCTCATGATGAACATTCTATGCAAGGCATAGAAAAGTTAACCCTTTGTTCTCCGGGGCAGTTGAAAGGCAGGACCTAACTGCAATAGTCAGAATACAGCAAGACTTCATGTTGTTTGAAGTGTGCCATACAGGTGCGTTTTTGAATTAGTGAATTCAAAACATGAAATGATGTGGTCTGAAATTAAAAATGCAAAATTTACTAAGAAGATGTAGGCCCTGGACATGGTTGACTGTTTAAATGATTGCACTGACGTAGGGTTTCAGAGGCATCCTGTCTGTGGTTTAATGATCTTGGGGGGTGAAAATAAAGTGCTGTTAAGTAAAGTGATGCAAGGAAGAAATTTCAGACAAACTGTAACTGAAGGAACCAGCATTTTGGATGCTGTGGTCACTAACATGGGTGACTGGTTTGACCACCCAAGGATCTTACCACGGATTGGTGCCCATGACCATAAAACAGTGCTAGCTGTTTGTAGTTTCCTAAAAGGAAAAAAAATAAACGTGAAGAAAATAAAATCCAAATATATAGGAAATGGACAACTGAGAAAAAAGATAGGATTCTGAATTATTTAACCCAAGAATTAAATATTGAATGGTTCTTGGAAAATTACCCAAATGAGACAAGGGATAAAGTAACACAGAATATCGGGGACACGATGGATAGTGTTGCACCTGTTGTAGAAGTAAATGGGAGGGGGGGGGAGAAGAGGACAAGCCATGGATAACAGATGACTTTAAAGAGTTAATTCATCAGAGGTAGATTGCTCTTAAAGAAAATGATTAAATCTTTTAAGAAATAAGGTAGTCAAGTAGGGCAAAAAATTACAAAACAAAAAATACTACCAGAATACATTTGCAAACTTGCAGAAATCCAATCCAAGAAATTGGTGAAGAAATACTAGGAAGTTCCTAGGATCAGAAAACAATGATAGAAATGTCAATAAATGGCAACACTCTCGTAATTATTAAGAGACTGTAGAAGAGTTTGTAAACTACATAAATGCAGCTTTTTGCAATGTTAGTAAAAAAATTAACTCCCTTAAACAGAAATGTAGAGGGTTTGGCAAAATAACTAAGGAAAATCAAGGTGGGAAAAGCAATGGGGTCTGATTAAATCCCAAACTGGGTGGGGCAGGAGGGTGTAGATGTATTAGCTCAAGGGGTATGCAATATCTTTAATAAGACAGTAATCGTACAGTCTAAAACAGACTCAAACCAATTTGGTCACAAGAAGGGTGTCCTACCACCACTGTAGTTACCATGTTTTTGGAAGTCTGCATGCTAACTAGGGGCAGGGGTGATCATGCTAGAGCTGTGCTTGTTGATTGCCGTAAAGCCTTTGATTTTAATGATCATGAAATTCCGCTACAGAAGATGGGACAATATGGTATATCCAGTTGTTTGACTAGATGGGTCCAGATTTTTTACAGGGGAGTCCCAATGGGTGGAAGTGGAAGGGTTAAATTCAAGTAGAGATGTTATTAATTGGGGGAGGGAAGGCTCTCAAGGAACAAAGCTAAGTCCCCGTCTATTTTTCTAATGATAAACGATCTGAGTAGTGCTGGCCTTTGTGTGAAGTACGTCGATGACGCTACTGTCGTTGATGCATTTTGACAGAAATGCCAACAGTAGAATACAAGAGAACCTTTGGAGGACAGAAGAATGGTAAGAAAAAAATCATAAGAGATAAATCCTGTGACAACTATAGAGCCCCAACGTAGTTTGAGGAGAGCACTCACCCCTACAGCAGCAAACTTCCAAAAAACAACAGATACACCAATTCAGTGCTTAAAAGTCATTTTACTCCATGAGCAAACATAGCAGACATAGCAGTGCAACAGACAGAGTAGCTTACGTTTCACCCGTCCATACGGGCTTCTTCAGAGCTAATGAATTACATTCCTACAGATAATATATACTCTCCCACCAGTGATGTCACTCCACATATAAACCAATCAGGTCACTTTATCATTTATCTTGATTGTTTACATCAGGCAAGTACTTCATACACAGTCAAGAGTAGTGGGAGTCGAACATGAAATCTAAAATCAACTATCCACGTACAAACTTTTCAGAAAATATAGACAATCATGTTCTAATCCCATATTTCATAAAACCACCTCACATCCACGAAGGACCTTAAAGAAAAAAATACATAATGTAGAAAAAATTATAAAAAACATTTTTATTTTATATTAATCATCTTTATCACCAATAACAAAATCTCCTTCAACATCATATATACTACATTAAATCATTACAATTTAGCTACAGACCCTTCAGAATAAATTCTAGCAGAGTTAATCCCAAACAGAATAACAAAGGGGAGGGGGGAAGGGAGGGAGTGAAGGAAAAGGAGGATTTGGGGAAGATTGTGTTAGGGGAGAAAGGGAGGGGAGGGAGGGGAAAGGGGGAAGGAAGGAAAAGAACAAAAATACATATAATATATAGACAGTTTCCCAGAAAACTATCTTTTTAATTAAAAAAGGTTTCAGCTCAAACTTCTCATTTACACCAGGGGGATGCATAGCTCCCATCCTATATATCCATTTTTGTTCCTTTTCTTTCAAAACTGCTTCTATGTCTCCTCCCCTAACATGGGCTTTTACATGCTCTAAACCACATGCCATAACTTTATGTATACCATTATTTCTATTATTCATAACATGAACAGCCATAGCATAATCTAAATTTCCATTTTTGATTGCCAAAATATGCTCATTCATTCTGAGTCTACACTGCTGCTTGGTTCTACCAATGTAAAAAGTACCACAGGTACAGGTAAGTTTGTAAATAACCCCTTTAGTTTTACAAGTAATGTGATCTCGAGTTTTCTCATCTTTACCTGTCCTGGGATTAAAGAAATATTCCGTTTTTTGCATAAAGTGGCATGTGTTGCAAAAAACCACATGGTCCAGAACCCTTCTTATTTGTATTCTGTTTTGTCTCCCCTTTTGGCTGATAACTGGAAACTAAAGAATGTTGAAGATTTCTTCCCCTCCTATATGAAACTCTTAACGGTTTTTCAAATAAACCAGTCAATGGTTTTAAACCCTTCAAGATCTCTAGATTTTTCTTAATCATGTCTACAAATTCTCTGCTCCCCCCACCATACATGGTAACTAAAGAAAATTGTCCCCCTGGATCACAAAATCTCTCTTTCGTTTGTAACAAGCTATCCCTAGAATACTCATCCACTGCTTCTTTTGCCCGTACTATATCATAATCCCTATAATGTCTCTCACTTAACCTACTTGTCAGTTCTGATGCTCTAGACTGATACATATGTTCTGAGCTACAATTCCTTTTTACCCTACATAACTGACCCTTCGGGAGAGTCTTGATAACATGCTTAGGATGACAACTAGTAGCCAGCAACAAACTGTCCCTATCCGTCGGTTTTTTGTATAGATCTGTTGATAATGTGCCATCTTCCGTTTTTTTATTATGAGATCTAAAAAATGAATCTCATGCTGATCTGCACACATCTTAAATTTGAGATTACAATTCGAGTTTTCCAAACATGACACAAAATTGTTAAGCTCCAAAAAACTTCCCCTCCAAATGATGATAATATTGTCTATAAAGCGCTTATAAAAGTCCAGTTTGTCATAATATGGGTTATAATCTGAGTCAAAAATCATTTTTTCTTCCCATCTTGCCAAATACAAATTGGCCAAACTAGGGGCCAATGTTGCCCCCATTGCTGTACCTTTTATCTGCTTATAGATCTCTTCCTGAAACAAAAAAATGTTGTTTTTTAGTACAATTTCCGTCATGTTGGTTAACATATTAATCTTAACCTGAGGTAGTGAGGTACATGTTAACAGACTCTCCTCTATTGCCAAAATACCATCCTGGTGTGGTATATTGGTATATAGAGCATCTATATCCAATGTAACCAGCCACCAGTCTGGTTCAATTTGTATTTCTTTCAAAAATAGAAGAGCACTCATAGTATCTCATAAATAGCTTCTCGAAAGAGGTACCGTTTTAGTAAAAACACAAATTGGACTATGCCAGCCTTGACCTTTGGAAATCGAGAGGTGACCATAGTACATAATGTATAGTTGTTATGCTTATGCCTCCAAGGAAATTTTTCTTGGCCCTGAAATGTGGAAAATACTGTATAAAAGGCTAAAATCCATCTGTACTTTTTGGTAATCCGTAGAAGGACAGAATTAAGCCAATCGGATTTGCTCTAGTTCTTTTTCAGTCATCCAACCATTTTGGAGTTCATCTGATCAGTTTTAGAGTATGGTGCGTCTGTGTGGCATGGTGAGTTAACTATGGCCGAGTCTGATGACATTGAAAAATTGCAAAGGAGGGCAATGAGGATTATTTTCAGGTTCCAGGAAAATTATACTAATGCACTGAGTAGCTGTAGTGGTAAGTGGCTAGATCAATGAAGGGAAAAGTTATCAAGGGCATTTTTTTCCCCAAAAATATGTGCTCCAAATTATAGACTGCATTCTCTTTTTTTTTTTTTAAAGGGAAAATAGGAGAAAAACCTAGAGTTAGAATGAGGAAGTAAGAAAAATCAATTTTTTTTTACTTTAGTTAATGTAAAAGAATTTGTACAGATGTAATTTATCGCTGTTTTAGTAGATTGTTTGTAATAATTTAATCTTGGATATTTGTACAAATGTATTTATATTTGCATAATTTGTATTTTTTTTTGCTCTTGTAAATTGTGTAGTGCATATTTTTGTAATATACGTCAACTGGCCCTTTCTATCTGCAAAATGTTAATAAAAATCAAATCAAAGATGTTCAACAATCTAAGCCAGGGAGTCAGATCGCGAAGATAAATTTTTGCTGACATAAAGATGTGATTGTACAGAAGAAAAGACAAGTTACTCACCTGTAACTGTAGTTCTAGCAGTGGTATATGGTGTACATCCACACTTCTGGCAGAATTCCTTTTCCCTTTAAGACTTGTTGGAAGGTCTTCAAGCTGGCTCCTCCCACCCATCTGGGTGGTATCCTCCTTGGCACCGCCCCATGATGTCAGATCTTACCTGCTGGAAGGAAGATCAGTGTGCCACTTGCCGGGGAGGTCAGGTGGGTTGTGTGGATGTACACCATATACCACTCCTAGAACATATATATATATACTTATACACACACATACACACTGACGCCGCCTGGCTGCCTCGCACACTTTCCCACACTGTCCCCTCCACCAACCCTTCTCTCCTCCCTGCTCCTCGCTGACCCCTGCTACTGCCCTCTTCCTTTCTCCTCCTACCCCCAATCCTATCTTTCATTATTTGTCTTCTTCTTGCAACATGTGTGAACCTTGTAACCTATGATGTTGAACCTTTGTTATGACGTGGAACCTTTGTAAAACAGCTCTGGGCTCAAAGGTAATTTGCAATCCTAGAACAAATAAATAAAATAAATAAAAATATAAGCTCATATACATATGAGTGTGTGTGTGTATATATACAGTGTGTGTGTGTGTATATATATATATATATATATATATATGTGTGTGTGTTGTATGCAAATTAATGCTATATGTACATAGACTATATCTGGATGACTAGTGCTGTCATCCTATTCCCACAAAATGTTTGGCTTCACTTTAAATGTATTTGACTGTATGAACTGGCTTAGCTCTATGTATAGTTTTTTTGGATCGCATATTCAAATATGCAAAATTGTATCTCCTTTTCCCCTCTACCCCAGGACACATCTGGAAACGAGCTATTGTAGCTCAGCATGCCTTTCCTGGTGAAACTTTTTTAAAATAAAATAAATAAAAAACGACAGTTACAGATCAGTAACTTGTCTTTCTAGGGGGTGTGGATATGATGTACAATCCACACTTCTGACAGCCTCCTAGCAGTTCTCCGGGAGGAGGGAGCAAGGCGCACACCCCCTATTTAAGGAACAGAGATTGGAGAACCAAGGCTCCTAAACCAGCAACCCAGCGTGACTCAAGGTCGATGTGGTAATAGGAGATAAAGGTGTGTGTTGACTTCCAGACAGAAGCCTTGCTGATCTCCTGGATAGGGACGTCCCAGGAAGCAGCCACCAAGGCAGCGGTATGTCTGGTGGAATGAGCCCTAAGCCCTACAGGAGGCTCCCTACCAGTCAACCTATAGTAGAGGTCGATGCAAGAGACTATCCACCTGCCAATCGTCCCATTTGCTGCCAGGCTGCCTGGTGCAGCTTTAGCATAGGTGACAAACAGCAGGTGAACCTTAGTCGCTTAGGAACCATGCTGTCAGGTGCAGGGACTGAGGGTATGGGTGGAGGACCTTCCCCTGACAGCAGGTCTGGACGAAGTGGCCGATGCCACGGAGGCCTGCTGCTGAGGCTGAGGAGATTGGGGTACCAGAACTAGTGGGGCCAGTCTGAAGCCACCAGGCTCATCTGTGCTTTGTCTTTCGAGCTTTGATCAGTACCCTGTGGACTGCACTTTATGTATTGTATTATGAGAAATGTATATGCAATGTTTGTCTTATGTGTTTATGTTATTTTATTATATGTTTACGGTAACACAGGTACAAACAGGACTGTCTTGAAAACAGGGTTGTATAACCTAACTGACATATCTTCCTGTATAAAAAGAAAGTTTTTGCTCACTATTAGAGGAAAAGGAGGAAGGGCATAATGGACACCCAGGGTCCAGAACCTCATGAAGGCACCCCCCTGCAGTATACCCCACTGAGGGGGGCAGGCACAAAACATTCTCCACTTGGCGTTCTCCCGGGAGGCAAACAGATCTACCTGAAGGATGTCCCATTGGAAGAACAGTCGGTCTTTTACCTCCTAATGAAGGGACCACTCGTGAGATGCCGCACCCACGCGACTGAGGGTGTCCGCCAGCTGACTGAACATGCCAGCCAAATGAATGGCCAGCAAGTCAGCCTGGAGGCTGAGCACAAGGGTCCAGATGCAGAGAGCTTCTCTGCACAGAGGTAGGGAAAGTGTTCTGCCTTGCCTGATAAGGTAGTACATGGTCGTCATGTTGTTCATCTGGACCTGGACGACCTGACCCTGGAGATGTGGAGTGAAGGCTGTCATGACTAGGTGAACAGCCCGAAGCTCCAGCAGTCTGATGTGACATCCGGACTCCTCGGGGGACGAGAGACTGGGGACCCTGTCTTCCTCCAGGTGGGCACCACAGCCTACCAGGGAGGCTTCAGTCATGACAGTGACCGTCGGCTTTGGGTGTACAAATGGGACTCCTTCCTGGAGATGTTCCGGAACCAACCACTACTGAACGGCATTGCACTTCTGCTGGGTCACTGTGACTGGGTGGTCGAGGTGGCCCTGATGCTGAGACCACTGATGGGCCAGCCCCCCCTTTAGGAAGCGTATTCTCCAGTGGGCCCAATGGACCACACTGATACAGGCCCCCATGTAGCCCAGAAGGCACAGGAAGTCCCTGAAAGGGTGCAACTGCTCAACCTGAAATGATCAGGCAAAGGAAAAGATCCTCTGCCTTGTCCACCCAGGAGCAGGACATGGCAAGAGTCAAGCTCCACCCTGATGAAGTGAATCACCTGAGAGGTGACAAGTTCCAACTTGGCCTCGCTGATCAGGAGGCCAAGGCTCAAGCAGGTCTGGAGAGCCAGGTCCCTGGACCACTCCATCTCAGCCTTGGAAGGGCCTGCAATCAGCCAATCATCCAGGTACAGGTACACCCGGACCCCTTGGCACATCAGGAAGGCTGCCACAACTGCAATGCATTTGGTGAAGACCCTGGGGGCAGAAATGAGGCCGAAGGAAATGACCTGGAAGTCGTAGAGGGTCCCCTCTACATGGTCCAGGGAGCAGAACCACATGTCCTGCACCAGGGATGGAATGATTGGGTTCAGAGTGACCATCCTGAAGGAGCACAACCACAGAAACCTGTTCAGGTCATGCAGGTCTATGATGGGGTGCCAGCCCCCACCCCCATCCTTTTTGGAACCAGAAAGTATCTGGAGACAAACCCCAAATTGGCTGGTGGGTCCTGGACATGAACCACAACCTCCTTCCAGAAGAGCTGAGTGATGTCCTCTCGAAGGGTGGACAACATGCCTGCGGACACCATATCCTTCCGAGGGCGTGGGCTAGGCTTGGCAGGAGAGCCTCAAACTCCAGAGGCAAGCCCTGGCTGACCACTTTCAGCACCCACCTGTCCATGGTAACACCAGACCAGGCAGAAAGAAAGTAGTGGAGCCGGCCCCCCTCGGGAGGATCCAGGAGAGACAGGCTGGGCAGGGAGGGGGCACCCCCTACCCATCACTGGGCAGCCTTGGAGGCATAGGCAGGGCCCACGGAGGACTCAGCTGGGCCTCGACTGCCAGACTTCTGGACCTCGGAAGTGACAGACTTAGGTCTGGGACACCAGGCCTTCCGGGGCCCAGCTGGAGATTGGGATGGCTTGGTCGTAGGGGCAGAATAGGGCCGAAAGGACTTCTTCTGGGGTTTAGGGCCCTTGATGTCCTCTTGGGTGGAGGTGATGCAGTCCAAGGTGGCATTGGATTTCTCTGTTCTGGTGAGATGACCATCCATCCCTGGCCTGAACAAGTCAGTGCCCAGGAAGGGGACATCCGCCAATCTGTGCAGGGTATCATCATCATCACATTTTATTTTTAAACAGCGCCCTTCCAGAGCTCAGGGTGCCCTTACAATCATTAAAATAGATAAAATCCACAAAATACATACAATCCACACCATTATACAAATTAAAAATACACATAAGAATTCAGATGCATATACTTCATTCATTATATAAACAGCAGACTAATGTAGACCCCTCAGGAACAAGAAAAGGCCTGATTAAATAAGTTTTAAGGGTTGTTTAAAAACCTTCCACGGTCAGACTATCTCGTATCCGATGAGGTAGAGAATTCCACGGGGTCGGAGCCATAAAGGAGAATGCTCTTCCTCCAGATGTTTTCAGACGGACCCTGGGAATCTATAGCAGTCCATTGTTGGAGGATCGGAGTGGGAAGGAGGAGCAGTAAGGGGACAGAAGGTCTTGAGGGTACTGCAGTCCCTAGTTGTGTAGGGCTGTGAAGGTCGAGATCCTCAGCCATGCTCTGCAGTGCATAGCCATGGCTGCGGCCAAGGACCTGGCATAGGAGTCGCCAATGTCTATGGCCATTTGGAGCTGCTGTTTAGCCACAGTGCGGCCTAGGTCCTAGACTTGCTTGACCATCATCTGAAGGTCAGCCAGGAGCTGAGGGAGCACCTTGTCAAGGGTGCCCAACAAGGCATGGGCAAAGCAGGCCATCATTAAGGCTGAACTAGCCTGCCTACGGCCAAGAGATGAAGCCGCATGTACTTTCCTGGCTGCATGATCCAATATCTTGGATTCTCTGTCGGGAGGCTGTCCACATCCCCAACATTGCCCATCCACCTGAACAATGAATCAGGAACCAATCCTTCGGCTGAAGGGTGTTCCGTAAACCCAGAGAGGGAACCTGTGAGAACTGTGTACTTGCGGGCCATATGGGGTGATGGGGTAGGACAAGAGGCTGGGCATTACCACAGCTCCAACGCAGGCCAAAGAATGGCTTCTGCCACCGGGAAGGCGACACCAGGGGAGTCGTCCCAGTCAAGGATTTCAGTGAGGGAATACTTAGGCTGTTTCTGAATGTGCCCCAACTAGATCCCCGTATCCTCTGAAATAAGTTGGAGCATGGCCCCGAAAGAGGTAGGACCATGGTCCAGCGACAAATCCTCCTCTTACTCTAGGTCAATAGGGTGGGAATGCATGGAGAAGGCCTCCAAATCTGAGGATTTGTTGAAGACCGGCTGACAACCCCCAGTCCGCGAAAACTCTGCGGGGCTCATCGATCTGAGTGATCGTAACAGACAGCCACTGAGGAAGCCAGAAAATAGTATAGGCAACCTCAGGAGGGGGACTCTCATTCAGCTGAGGCAGTGGGGTTCCACCCAAATGGGTGGAGAACCCGGGAGCAGCCAAGTTGGAACAGGTTCAGGCCGAAGTGGCAGCAGCCATGGGAATGGTGGCTCCCCAGCACCCAAAAGGAGCTGCGGTCACATGAGCTCCTTGCAGCGCCGCCACAACTTGTGGTGGAGCCAGTCCTTCCCAGAGGAGGAGGAAGAGGAGGAATAGTGGCAGTGCCACTTAGCCAAGTGTCCAGAGCAAGACTGGTGACCCCAGCGAGAGTTGCTCGAGCTGCATGACCTTGACTGCCAGCGGACCCGATGGTGAGGGGAGGTGGGAACTGGTGAGGAACGCTGTCCCCTGTAAACTCGGGTTTGTGAGGGTTAGGGACCAGCTCAGGAGGCTGATCCGACCCACTCTGGGACTGGATAGGCAGGACCAGAGTCCTAGAGGAGGAAGTATCCCCCTTGTCCTGTGACAACGGGTTGACTGGGTCGAGGAAAATCTCGACAGCTTGGTCAGCCTGCATTTCAGCTGACAGGGACAACGTGGGGCCAGCGGCCTGGACAAAAGTGTTGGTGAAGTTGACTCGCCAACGAAGGCCGATTTAAGCAGGAGGCGAACCCAGGGTCTGAGAGCACTCCTATGGTCTCACGACCCATGGCAGGACTCTTGGTCTTCCCTTGGAGTCCTTCTTTGAAAATTTTGAAGATTTGGACCCACGGGAAGGGCACTCCCCGAGGGTAGGAAGGGACTGGCATAAGTCCCTGAATGCCCCTGTGAAGTAGGCGCTAAAGCCCAGGGGGACCAGCAAGGACACCAACGGAAGCGCCTGCTGTAGCCTGGGCGGCAGCTTCCTTGAAAGCCGCTAACTGTTCGGTGGACCCCGCAGCCGTGGAGAACAGCCGACAGGCATCCTTAGACTGAACGGGAGGGTCACGCTCATCCGGACAACCAAGCAAAAGTCACCTGAACCGGTCCTCCAGAGTGGTGGGGTGTAAAATGTGGCACAAGCTGCAAGCTTAAGAGTCATGTTTCTGGTCCAGGCAATATAGGCACGTGGAGTGAGGGTGCATGTGCGACATTTTATGTCCACATGGGCAACATTTGAAACAGAGAACCAACTTAGGGTCATCATGCTATGACAGTAAAACCTCAAAGCAACTCTAAGACCAATTGCAGAAAGAAAGAACGATAGGGCCCCCACAAACACGGAGTGCTATGGAGTGAACCTTCTTCTTCCAGTGGAAAGGAAGATCTGACAACACGGGGCAGTGCCGAGGAGGATACCACCCAGGTGGGTGGGAGAAGCCAGCCTGAAGACCTTCCAGCGAGTCTTAAAGGGGAAAGGAATTCTGCCAGAAGTGTGGATAGAGCACCATATCCACACCCCTAGAGTGTCCAATTTCACATGCTGTGCCCTGTGAAACTAAAAGCCTGGCTGAGGTTGGGAGAAAGGGTATTTACAACTGCTGAACAAAAATCTTCTCTGCAAAAAGAATATCCTACAGTGTTCCCCTACACACGTCCCTTAACCTTAAGGCCAGTGACGGACACCACGGGAAATAACCAGCCCACTAGCAAACATGAGAAGCCAGGAACTTTCCTGGCTGAAGACTTTTCATTTTTTGATGGGATGCCTCTACTCCCTAACTGAGCACATGGCAGCTCAGTCAAGATTACACACGAGGCACAGAATAAACAGTATTTAAGATCACCATGAACAGTTTTATATTTTGTGAATGTTTTAAGGCATCTCAAGATAGCTGCAGTCCTCTCAAATCTGGACACCCAGCACTGTTTCACACTGAGCACTTATGGGTTGGGGGCCTGAAGGGTGGGAGTGAGGTACAGACAACCATGAATTAGAGAAGGGTGAGGGCAGGCATTTTAGTCACTGAAGGCATTTAATTATTTCAATTGATATGGTTCCTCAACAGCTACTAAAAGGAATGAAAATGCAGCTCACAAAAAAAAAAAAAAACACTCAAAGTTCTTGGAGACCCATGTAAAAAACTGTGAGAACCATGGGGAACTGCCACACAGCTGAAAGCACCAAGAATGTTCCATTTCTGAGCACAAGAATGGTGCCGCGGATGAAGCCTAAATAGATGGGAGGAATAAGGGGTAGGGACATAGCCAAAAAAAGCATGGAACAAAAAACAGCTAAGTATAAGGGGTGCAGTTTATACACCCAATTCTCAAACAGTATGGTTACACCATAGAAAAGTGGTTGAAGCACACCTGCCCCCCCTTCCCCCCCATGGGTATACAGCACACAGAAGGAGAGTCTCAAATTGGTACAATGGAATGCTGCCAGTGGTGTCACTTAGCGCAGAACCCAAGTCCCACTGATAACTAACAAACTTTAAGAAAGCCTGACCCTACAACCATATCCCGTGCCAATCACCCCGGGGGGGAGCATATAGGTGATGCCTGTGTAGAGCCCACATATATAACAATTGATCATGTGGAATTAAGGATCAAAACTTGAGTTGGAGAGGGCTGAAAATGAAAGTGGTAATGAACAATGTAAAAAGAGACCCACAAAAACACTCAAGGATGATCTCCTACTGAATATGTCTGAATAAGGCATAAGAAGGGACAAAAAGTTAAACATCCTGCCATGCAAAACCACAATAAGCAGTCTACATAACTGACTTCAGAATGTTGCGTTGCCAGTTTTATAATATGTTTATGGTTTAGCATGAGCTCCTGTCGCTAAACAGATTTAGGAAGATAATAAAAGTGTTTATAAATGCCTACCCCAAAGAGCAAATAAGGTGGAGGAGCCCTTGTCCCGGTGCCTCTCCTTGTCTTTCTTCTTTCGATGGCCTTCGGGGGAAGTGGACGCCTGCCTCAGTTTTTTGAGCTCCTTCTCCATCGAACTCATCTTTTTTTTCAAGATGTGGTCTTCCAGGGATTGCTGCCGCCTTTTCCGGGTAGCCACGCTGAAGCTGAGGCAGTGCTGGCACTTCTCGACTGGGTGATCGGGGCCTAGACAGAACAGGCACAGGGAATGGTCGTCCTTATGCGGGAGTTGGGCGCTGCACAAGTTGCACTTATTTTTGTGCTCGGAGGGTGTAGGAGACGACACACACCGACGATGACCTGACGAATGTCGAAAAAAGTCAAAATTAATCGGTAAAAAATGAAGGGAGGCTGACGAAGCAACTAATTTTTCCACGAGGCGCTGCACGAGCTAATGGCAGGAAAGAACTGGGGAGGCAGGCATCAGGGAATGCCCCTTTATACCGACGTCTCCCGACGCCGGTCACCTGACGTGGGGGCGGTCCCTCGCCAGGGACTGCTAGCTAGAAATTTTTCCGTGGGGTCCTGCCGCTTGCTGACATCAGTCCTATATGTAATTACCTACTGCAAGAGCCCTCTCGAAGTAAGAGCTCATGTTCCTCGCTCAGGTTCAGAGGTAATGCTGCGCAGGTTATTCCAGCAGGCTGAAAGTTTATGACTTGGATAGATCTTCACTCGCAGAACATGTTTAAGAGGGAGATCAAAAAAGTTTTTACGAATGTTGGATTGGATGTTCCCACACAGGTTTAAAAATGGTAATGCTTTAGAGAGCACCCAGCAGTTAGACCTGGTGTTTTCAGAAGACTCCTCAGGAAGTAAGTCAGTGTTTTAAATGCTGTTTCATACAGGTTCACGTTTCGTTAAAAATTAAGACACAAAGTTAGGAAAAGAATTAAAAAACAGGTTGGGCCAAACTAGGGAGCTAGTTACCTGGAGCTACCCGACACGCACTACATCTCACCCAGATGGACGTAATGCGGAAGAGAAGGACTCACCTAAAGTAGAGAGTCTGGAAAACCTAGAAATATAGAATTTGCCAGCAGATAAGGACTGCTTGACCCACTCAGTCCGCCCATTTTTCCCCTGCCAACAGTATTACCACAGATCCACTTGATCTTCGGCTCCCTACGGCAGCCGTCGTAAAAAAGTGTTTTTTTACCATTTGAGGAACATTGCTCGGATCCGGACCCTTGTTACAGCTGAGGACCCGACCACCCTGGTACATGCTTTTGTCACATCCAGGCTGGATTACTGCAATGCTCTGTACCTGGGGCTATCTGGAGGCAATCTCCACCGACTGCAGTTGGTGCAGAATGGGGCAGCAAGATTGTTGATGGGCGTAGCTAGATCAGAACATATCATGCCTGTCCTCCGCAGACTGCGCTGGCTGCCAGCTAGGTGGAGAATTGCCTTCAAGGTCGGATTACTGCCCTATAAAGCCCTGCACAAAAGGGGACCAGTCTACCTGCAAGACCTTCTTGTTCCCCACCGCCCATCCCGGGCCCTCTGTTCCTCTGAGGGTTGCCTCCTTGCGGTTCCCAGGGTTAGGTTGAGACATTCTGGTGATCGTGCATTTGCAGTTGCTGCACCAACCCTGTGGAACTCACCACCTAGGCATCTAAGGGAGGCACCCTTGGTGGAAACCTTCAAAAAATGATTAAAAACATTCTTATTTAATCAGGCTTTCGGTGGTTAAGTGCAGAACTGACTGACTGTTATATTATTTTAGTGTGTGATTTTATTATAGTATTTATATGAATGATAGAATTTTAGTGCATTGTTGCACGCTTTGTTTGTTTGTTATTAAGCTTGTTATTCAATATAATGTATGTATCGTTTTTGATTTTGTTAATTGCTCCAAACCTCAGGGAAGAAGTGCTATATAAAGTATCTATCCTGCCAGCCAGGTGGCACTGAAGGTTGAAGCGCTGGACACCACACCTCACACTATGCCGGTGACCTGGGTTCGGGAACAAGCTTGGGTCGGCAGGGGAGGACTGGGATTGAGCGTTGGGAGACAGCTCTCCTGGTCCTGGGGTGGGCTGGGGACTCTACACCATGCTGCAGTGACCCCTGGGGATGCCCGGAGGTACCGCATGCAGTGGTGTAACGGAGGGGGAAAGAACAGGGGAAAATGGCAGCATGGGTCCGAGGTAGCTTGACAGCGCAGTAGCTGCCGCCGATGATGCCTGGAGGCATGTGCCGGTACTGGTTCCTTTGCTGGCGCTGGGGCTATGGGGCCCTTTCGTGAGGTGTAGTTGCCTGCCAGCTGGGCATGCGTAGCCTGGGTCGGCAGCGGAGGGAGTGGTGGCTGGATATAGAGCAGGACTATGGCTGCAGAAGAGAAAATGTTAAATGATAAAAAAAAAAAAATTAAAAAAAAAAAAAGTATCTATCTATCCCTCTCCACCACTTACGTCCCACTAAGATTCCCTTGTGCTTATCCCATGCATTCTTGAATATCAGAACCGTTTTCACCCCCACCATCTCTGCTGGAAGGTTGTTCTAGGATTCTACCACTCTTTCAGTGAAGTACTTCCTCACATCTCTCCTGAATCTAGCCCCCCAGCCTCATAGCATGTCCCCTTGTTCTTGAGCACATTTTTTTGAAAAATGTTTCCCTCTTATACCTTTTTTACCACCTTGAGGTATTTATAGGTCTGTATCATCTCCCCCCCCCCCAGTCTCTCCTCATAGAGTTTCTAATGCAGACCCTACACCATTTTAATTGCCCTCCTCTGGACTGCCACTCTATGTCCTTCCAGAGATGTGGTCTCCAGAACTGGACTCAGTACTCCAGGTGGGGCCTCACCAGCAATCTATACAGTGTCAACATCACATACTTCCTTCTGGTGGGGATACCCCTCACTGTGCATCCCAACATCCCGTTGGCCCTACTCACTGCCTTATTGCACTGCCTCTTCACATTAAGGTCATCTGATATTATTACTCTGAGGTCCGGTCCCTGTTTGGTTACTGTCAATACCCCTTTTCTTGTTTTGTTCTCCACCTCCACGTTTCTGTGTCCTAAGTGCATAATTTTGCACTTTTTTGCACTGAAACCCAGCTGCCATTCCCTTGATCATTCTGAGTTTTCTCCGGTCTCTGTACATTCTTTCCATCCCCGCCCCCAGTTTCCACCTTATTACAGATCTTGTTGTCATCTGCAGAGAGGTCAGAGACATTATGGAGGCCCAGTCCCAGCACTGATCCCTGAGGCACCCCGTTGGTCACCTTCTCTTCCTCTAGGTGAACTCTTTTTACCATCACCCTGTACCACCTATCTCATAACCAATTTCCTACCCAGTCTGCCGCCTTTGGATTCACGCACTCACACTGCTCCGTTGCAAATGCGACTGTGTAAACGGGGCTTAAATAGGCCACATCCACTGCCTCCCCAATCTACTTCCTTAAAAAGGAGAGGCTGAGGCCAAAACAAGATGGATAACAGAAAAAAAAAAACCGGGAATAAAGGCAGCAGGTTAATCAGGGGAAGAGAAGAAACAGATTAACGTCACCAGACAGGGAATGCAAATACAGAACTATGAAGATGGGGGATAGAATACTATAAATGACAATGTGGAATGTAGGAGGGCTTCAAGAAATACATAAACAGAGACGAGTATTACAACATGAAAAATTATTAGCTGCCCATGTAGTGTTTGTCCAGGTGTCACGCTTGCTCAGTGAAAATGCTAACAAGCTCAGAAAAGAGGGTGGGGCCGGCATTTGTAGAAGGTATAAGCACGAACAGAGGAGTTATCATCACATCGATACAGAGAAAAACAAACTTCCATGCAATAATACACAGCAGCATCATGAAGGGAGAATTCTAATCATAGAAGGGGAACCCAGTAGCAAGAAGGTAATCCTATGTAATATATACGGTCCAAACTGTAAGTTCACAGGGAGATACAAAAATACTCCAATCACCTAATATTTAATAGGCGGTGAGCTAAATGTGACACTGAATCCCCAGCTAGCTAGCATGAACAAATCAAGGATACTATCAAGAACAGCAATAGCTTGGGAAGGCATAATGAGAGATCTGAATATGACGGTGCATGAATACTCCTGAACCCTTCAGCAAACGGCTGCTACACTTTCATATCGAACTGTCACAGATCAAACAATCAATGTAAAGCAATTATTGGAAAAGCGAAAAAAAAACTATAGAAATATACAAATATAGAAGTTGTCGGCAGATGAAGACTGTATGATCCATCAAGTCTGCCCTTGGTTTCCAACCCCCCCATACTTAGCTGCCTGCTTGAGTATCCCACATTGTCTGTCCCATGCCCACTTGAATTCCCCCAGTGACTTGGCTCCCACCACCCCCTCCAACAGACTATTCCATGGTTTCACAACGTGCTCTGTGAAGAATTTCCTCATATTGCTCCTGAACTTTCCTTCCTTAAGTCTAAGGTCATGCAGTCTAGTCCTGTTGTAGTCCATGCGGAGGAGAAGCGAAATCCCTGGAGAGGATCTAGAGACGAGTGAGTAAAATGATAAGGGGTTTTGAGGCATGACTCATGAGGACAGAATGGAAAAACTGTGCACATGCACTCTCTAGAGAAGGAGATTGAGAGGGGATATGCCACAGCTATTCGAAATAATAAGAGACTGTACATTACTAACATCACCAAACATGCAAATGAAAAGTTCAGTACATAGTCTATGACACCACGACAAACAACTCATAAACAACTGGTATGAGGGAAAGGTGAAACTGTTTAACCAGGAAATGCACACTAAGCCAGAGTTTGTTTCCAGGTGTTACCTGGGAGCACAAGGAATTTAAGTGACTTGTTCAGGGTCACACAGTATGCAAGTGGGGGGATGATGGGGTTCAAACCCAGGTCTCCAGGTTTGCAGCTCAATACCCTTAACCACTACATTATACTGTCTCCTAGTATAAGACAACAGAGGCCATATGTAGTTGCTAATGCATGATGTTGTCGTGGTTGGCCCCCAGCTAGCAAAAGTTTCCATGTGGTCCTAGCGCTGATGCAGATATAGTTACAAAGGTGTGGCCTAAGGGAAGAGATATCCTCAAAGAGGATAGAGGGCATTTCTTTACCCAGACAGTCATAACTGTATGGCACAACCTTCCAAGTTGGGTGGTACAAACTGAATCTTTTGAGGTGTTCAAAAACAATCTGGATACATACATGACAGACTGCGGAATTGCGAGATACAACCACTGAGACAGGGGAGATGATTCCTACATGGGCAACTGCCATTTATCATCTCTAGTGTCCAGTACAGTACCCAATACAGTATCTTTATCCAGAATTTCTTACTGGATAATATCAGTGGAAGGCGTATCAGGACTTAAGGAAATGGAGATGTCATCAATCACTATCTCAGAACACTCGTCAGTAAAACTATGAACAGAAACTGACTCAGAGAGTCCCAGGACACTAAGATGTAGGATACATAATAATCTTCAAGACAAGCAAATTGTGGAAACATCAGTAAAAGAAATGGAAGACTTGGTAATAAACAAGCCCCAGGACCCCAGCTGGGCTACAACCTGGGAAGACCTCAAATGCGCAGTATGAGGGAAAATCATCGCACTGTGGACAAACAGGAAAAGAAAATGGGAAGAAATAAAGCACAAACTACTTCAGGAGATAGAAAAACCAGAAAACTAAAATGGAAACTGACAAAAGAGATGAAACATGGAATAAATGGGAGGCAGCGAAGACAAATATAATGAAACCAATGAAGAACTGACTGAATTTCGACAGAACAGCAAAAAGAAACTGTCACGGGAGGGGGCGCAAAAGCATCCAGAATGTGTAAGCAATAAGACACGACAGGGAGTGCATTACGCTGTGACAACCGCACTCCCAGGGGTGTAGTTAGGCATGAGGTTGCAGGTCAAGTGCTGGCTGCCTCTGGGAGCGTGGTTATCACACCTTAATGCACTCCCATGGAGTGCCTTATTGTGCTTATCAAATGGGTATCTGGGGACACTGATAAAAAATGGGGACAATTTTAAAAAGGAAAAAATATTAAAACTTGGTAAAAAAAAAAAGAGGTCAAATAATTTCTCTGCCAACAGGTGCTATTAGAGGGCACTGTCTTATAATTTTTTTTTTTTATTGTAGTATGCTGTTCATTTGAGTTCTCATTCCCCCACCACCACCACTACTTAAATGTGGCAGTATATTTCATGGACTAATTGGGTAGAGAGGTTATACTGCTGAGTCATGACGAGATCAGTACAGTTCCCCACAGAAGAAAGAGGCAGGAAAAAAAGAAAGAAAGCAGGATGGTTGGAGGTAGAGCTGGTATGAATTAGAGGTTAGTTTACCTGAACAGTGGTAGAGATCGTAGTTGGAGAGACCGGGATCCCACAATGTACTAGCCGGCAACATGCCTCCATTTACGGTAACACGCTTCAATAAAACTGTCAGTGTTCTGTGTGAAGGTGGGGCAAGTCTGCAGTGCGAGCAAGCAAGCGAAGCAGAGCAGAGTGATAGTCAAGGTTACACAGGACGTTACGTGTATATTTAGAAAACAAAGGAATAGCAGACATTTTTCCCCCAGTCCTGACAATCGGGCTGGCAGGAGAAGAGAACAACACTGTAGCAAATGATGGCTGAGTAACGATCGGGGCATTGGACAGAACAAGAAAATTGCTACCAAAAAAAAAAAAGCAAAAGCTAGAAAAAATGAATGTTTCAAAATAGTTTAATGACTAGGATATCAAGGTATAATGTTTATGCAATCTTTTTCTGCCCTTTTTTGGTTAGCTGCCTGGATGTCTGCATTACTGTGACTACCTGACTGAAACAAAAAAAAAATGGCTGCTTTGTTTAATTTGAAAATTCTAAAGATAGGCACCAGAATTTCTGTATGTGCTGCATCCTGGTTGGCGGGATTTGTTTTTCTTACAGTGCATTATGCTCCAATAATGCACTGGCCCTAGCCATTCGGGACACAGGAATTTCCATGCCCATTTTACAATGACCCTTCACCTGAAACAGGAACAGAACAAAACAGCAATAAAGGGCATCCAAGCAACAGATCAAAGGTCAGCACTAACGCACATGATATGAACAAGCAGTTTTTGGAATTCTACAATAAACTATACAGCTCAGAAAACAACAACAGCCAATGCATGAGCAGAGGAGGCAGACATCAGGGAGGGACCACCACTGGATGCTGCTAACACATCCACATGTCGGGGTGGGGGGCACACATCAGGGAGGAACCCCCACTGGATGCTGCTAACACATGCATGTGCAGGGAGGCCACACATTAGGGAGGGGCCCCCGCTGGATGCCGCTAACACATGGATGTGCAGGGAGGCCACTCATTAGGGAGGAGTCCCCACTGGATGCTTCTAACACATGCATGTGCAAGGGGGGTACACATCAGGGAGGGGCCACCACAAGTTGCAGCTTACACAAGCATATGCATGGGAGCCACACATCAGGGAGGGGCCCCCACTGGATGCTGCTGACACGTGAATGTGCGTGGGGCCCACATCAGGGAGGGCCCCTACCAGATGCTGCTAACACATGCATGTGTGGGGGGGGCACACATCAGGAAGAGGCCCCCACTGGATGCTGCTAACACATGCATGTGTGAGGTGGGCACACATCAGGGAGGGGTCACAATGGGTTGCTGCGAACACATGCATGTGTGGGGGGGGCACACATTGGGGAAGGGCCACCACAGGTTGATGCTAACACATACATGTGAAGGGGGACCACACATCACGGAGAGGACACCATGGGTTGCTGCTAACACATGCATGCGCAGGCAGGCCACACATCAGGGGGCCTCCCATTGGATGCTGCTGACACATGCATGTGTGGGGGACACACATCAGGGAGGGGCCCCCCATTTGATGCTGCTAACACATGCATGTGCAGGGGGCACACATATCAGGGAGGGGCCACCACGGGTTGCTGCTAACACATGCATGTACGGGGGGGGCCACACATCAGGGAGGGGACCACACTTGATGCTGCCAACATATGCATGTGGGGGGAGCACACATCAGGGAGGGGCCACCACAGGTTGCAGCTAAAGCATGCATGTGCAGGGGACACACACATAAGGGAGATGCCGTCACCAGATGCTGCCAACAAAGGCCTTGTGGGGAGGAACACAGATCAGGGTCATCCCTCCTCCTCCTCTCACCAGGAGAGTCAAATCTAGTGGTGACCCAGTGGTCAGGCAGTGGCACAGGATGGAGGGCCAGTGCGCAGGATTTCATTCAGCCCATGTCAACCATTTTTTCACCCCTGGTTTCCCCAACTGCAGCAGCACGTTGAGTGTGTGGGCATGGAGGTGCAAACCCATCACGGAACCACAACGCCCTCCCGTTACTTGCCACTTGAACATGGTGCTACCCCCAAGCCTCCACCTGGTGGCAGCCAAAATCCAACTTGACATGCCATCCCACTCTGGGAGAGGAGAGGACAGCTGTCAGTCGGATGCTCGATCCTCCACCCCAGCTGACCCTGGGAAACACATGCCTGTTTTGGAACACAGGTTGCCAGTGTGGTGGTGGTGGGGGGGGGTGTTCAATGCCTCAGCCCTCCACACCACTGGGCCTACCTAAAGTGCTGCATTGTAAAGACAATATTGACTCCTGGCACACTGCCAGCAGGCGTTTAATTTTTGGAGAAAAGGTTCTGTGTGGGAAAGGTGTGGGGGGTCATCTGTGATGGGGAAGGCGCAGCCATGGGAACAGTGGCCTTTATTGTTTAATATTATTTTCCTTTATTTTTGTCCAAAAAAGAATCTGGGGTGCGGTGCATTTGGAAAAAAGGTACTTGCACACCTCAGTGCACAGGCACTTTTTGTCAGTTGGCCAGGGAGTGGCATTTCATCAGTTGTGGGTACAGCCTTTCACCCCCTGGGAGTCAGAGGAACGTGTCGTGTATTCTGAATTCAAAAATATAGGCACACTCTGCTCAGCACATGGAACAAACAGATATCAGAACATGGGAAACAAAATACTGTCCTGTTTAATGTTGGTGTGTTGAAGAAATTAAAGCACCCTCCTACTACCAGAGAGATGGAGGTCAAATGATTCAATGAAAGCTCTGTGGGCTTCCCAGCTTTTTACGTATATTTACCCAAGTTAATAGCTACCACAGTTGACAGAAGTCAATGTAATGTTTAATTTAGAATGTTGACCTTGGGCTGCTCCCCATCCATGACGAAGGTCACTGATGTTCATAAAAGTGTCATATCCTTTGCATTAATACCTTAATTGTGCACTTACCAGTTTTAACTGTGCAGGGTTTAAAGGTTCCGGCCACTGTGCCCTATAATGTATATATCTGTAGAGTCAGCAATTCAGAATAGAGCTAAAGCAACAGGATTCAAGCAAAGCATTTGAAATCCACCTTAATCTATCTGCTGAAGGACAGGGAAGGTGGTGACATAGTGGCCCCCACCAACTCTACGGAATGCAACTTACTAAAAAAGTGAATAAAAACTGTCACATTGGTATTTAAGAAAGCAATAAAACTGCTTTAACAGTCTTAAGAGCTGCAAGGCACATCCATCTTCCAAGTTTTCGAAGATAAAACAGGAATAGCTATGCCAGTCTTTTGCAGTAGTAAAGAACCCTGTGAACTATACTGCCCCAGTGATAAAACAGCTTACAGGGCTGGAAGAAATTTACAATCATCTCCCAACAATTCATGAGAAAAAAAAAAAAAAAAGAGTTCTAAGATAACTGGTGTTGGGGGGGAGGCACACAACACATTAGCTGTGATTGGCCAACAGGACAATATATATTTATTTATTTTATTTACTTGTTAAGTGCTCTAGACAGCCAAATGCATATTTACAGGCATGACCTGGGAGGTTACAATAAAAAAGGCAGTACAATAACACCAGTGTACACATACAGTACATTACACTTGGGCATTGGCAGTGATACGGAGTACACAATTAACACATATAATACTGTAACCCCCCCTACAAATGGGGGTTCCCAAAAAGTCTTCCTTGACCTTGCCTAAATGCTCACTGCCAGGCTGGTGTCATGCGTTTTAGCAGTTTAAATGCGATTACCAGAGCTTGTATAGCCTCTGTGTACTGTCTCTTCAAGAGCTGCCTAATTGCAGTTTAAGTAATCTGAGAGGGAACTCTGTTGAAAGATGTAACTATTTACTGAAAATCATTTACAGTGATAATGATAATGTAGTTTGTCTAACCTGCTTTCTTTGTAGCAAGGACTGTTTTGTTTGTCTCCACTATCTTGGTCCTGGACTGCAAATACCCAAACAGTACTGGTGGGACCTAAAATGTAGCCGGACTACAGGAGCTGTCTGAATTCAAAATCTGTAGAACTTTAGTTTGGAGCTTTTTTGCTCCTTTTTTTGCAACTGAAGGGGGAACTCTTGCTTTGACTGACAGCCAGATCAGCCAACCAAATCTTTTGGATCTTAGGGAAGTCCTGGGCTGCTTGCAGTTTTCAGTTAGAACTAAGCTGGAAGCTGAGCAAGAAGGAGCTGAAGTGTTTCTGAGCAGCAATCCTGAGTGGATTCACATGGGAGAACTCTGAAAAGGCTAAGTTTTTGGCCTGCATGCTGGTGTGCTGCTCCTGAGAGGGACAGAACAGAATTATTTTGGACTAAATCCAAGTTTCTGTGACTAAAGTAAGCCACTGAAGTGGGCCAGGCTCAACCTGAAGAAGACCAAATATTTTTGCTGAATGCGATCGGCCTGTCAGGAGTTCCAGCTACCCCTAAGCTCCCAGTGTGTGCAGAGACTTTGCAATTGTGACCGGGAGCGCTTTGCCTGGTACAGTAGAATTCCCGTACATGTAAATGTTCTATGAGCTGCTAGTGGGTTGTGAGTTAGTGCCCCACTGTGTGAACTGTGTTCTGCTTGCTGGAAGTTGTATCCAGCCCAAAACGGACTGCTTCCGAACTTGTCTCCATACGGTCTGGGCTTTGCCTGGGGATCAGCCCCCTGCTCCATGCTTGAACAGGAACGATGCCTCTGCGACTCGTGTGGGCCCTGCTTCTCCTGGCATTCTAGATCAACCACCTGCAGTCTCGATTTTCGTCCAGCCTGTGTCCAGTCTTGGGTATCATGAGTAAATACCAGGGTAGCTCCCTACAACAACAGCTTAATCTGACTGTGTCATCTGATTGTCTTGTTGTTTTGTTTCCTTTACGAACTGAGCCCTCTCGCTCCAGATTACAAATACTGTGTACTGTGCATGTTGTGTTTTCCATCACAGGGCCCCAACCAGTTGTAACCCCGGGCAACTGTCCTGGCTAGCCCATCTCTTCTCTACCTGGGTACCCAGAGGTGGACTGTGTGGGGGGGGACTCAAAGCACATGCATAACTGCTTGACTGATATAACCTTTAAGCTAATTAACCTGATTTTGCCCCTGCTCAAGTCCCTGAATAAATCAGATCTAACTTTTTCTGCATGTAATCTGACTGTGGTTCCAGTTTGTGCTCAAAGTTCTGTACTGTTGCTATTTGCTGTGTTTAACCTTGTTTTACAGGGGGTCCCCAGGGTCGAGCCAGAGGAACCAGTCCTGGTGGTAAGTGCAAACATTGTGGGTACCTGTGTGGTGTACCAGGGGTATTGTGAAAGTGATTACTGTACAGTGTTCAGGCCACTAGAGGGGAAGGAGGGGGGGTTACAGCGTCCCGGAGGGCTGTGCCCAGGTTAGCTTGACCACTACCAACCCTGACCTCCGGGTGGAGGCACCCGTTTCAGAACTTAGGCCCCTTAACCTGCTACTAGCCAAGCAGGCAGGGGTAGTAGCCATTGGGATAGCGCCACCTAGGGTTTACAATACAATAAACAAGGAATGGGGAATGAATAAACAGAGTAATAGATACATTACAATAATATAAAACTGGGAAGTGTTTTCTCCCGTAGAGAAACCTGGTTATAATTCGCTGTTATAATCTGCAGGTTATAATGGCGAACATGCACCGGGTTTCTCTCGCACTAGGCATGTGCAGCCACTGCTCCATCACTCCTCTGTGCTGACCGCCATTCCCCAGCTCTGCATAGTTCGCCTGGGAGTTCACCACTCTCAGAATCAGCGGCGGTAAGTTATTTACTGGGCAATTAATTTTTTTACATAAGCTGGCTATGAAAGAAAAAAAAGAAACGAGCAGTTGTTTTTATTAGGAGCCGCGGACCGCACTGAAACCCAACTGGTCCACAGCTCTGTAGAAATATCTTTATTTTATATAGTTGCTGTGGTAAGAAAACGCTCCCCAGCAATTACATAAAATAAAGGTTTGGTAGGGGTGTGTAAAACTCAAATTTTACACACACCCTCAGGGTGGGATGCCTTAATAAACCCCTTGAGCATTTATGTGGCATCCTACCCCGCGGGGGGGGTGTGTGTGTGTGTGTGTGTGTGTGTGTGTGTGTGAGTAAAATCTCACTATAACCCCCTACCCAGCCATTATTCTATATATAATAACTGGTTACCATTTTTTCCGATAGGGAAACCGGGTTAAAATTCTATCGTTATAACCAAATGGTTATAACGGAACTCTACTTCAGTTCCGTGAATTTGGCACATCGCGACAAGCGCGATCTTCCACTTCTATGCCCTGTTCCCCGCTGTCCCTACTCCTCAGCACCGACTTCCCTGACGGAAGAAGATGGCAGTAAGTTCTCCCTCTTTTTGTTTTGAAAAAAAAAAAATTATTACTGGGCACAGAAAACTTTCTGTAATGGGACTGCAACAAAAAAAATATAGCTTCCATTTAGGAGCCGACACAGACTGCACTAAAAACCCCAATGGTCCACGGCTCGACTCGTGAGACAAATACATTTATTTTGTATAATTGCTGTGGTGAAAAAATTATCCCCAGCAATTATACAAAATAAAGGATGGGTAGATGTGTAAAACTCGGATTTCACACACACCCTCGGGTGGATGCCCTAATAAACCCTCGAGCTTCGCTCTTGGGGTTTATGTGGCATCCCACCCTGGGGGGTAAATCTTCTGTAACCACCTACCCATCCATCATTCTCTATTTTATAGGTCGGGAACATTACTAGTGCAATAACCACAGTATAGTGAGGAACATAGTAATAGGCAAGGGTTTTTAGCAATTATGTGACCGAAACTAGTTGAAATAAATATAATGCCTGCCCCCCCACCCCAGAAGACCTGTTGAGGTTGAGGCACTAGGGGCTAGTGGATCCTCTAGCAATCTGATAGCTAACAGAGCTCTGTCTTTTTTTTACTTTCACAAGAGTCTGGTTCCTGTGTGGGCTAGCCACCCGAAACTGCAAACCCACAGCACTTTCCTGTGACACTGCAAACTGCACTGAAACCAATTAAAAGCAAGAGCACATAAATGCATTTAGTAGGTGGCTATGACAGCCCCTGCGGAAACCCTGGATAATTTGGCAGGATCATATTTATTTATCTATTTTTTTTTTTTTTATATTAGTCTTTGGTAACTGGGTAAGGCCCACTAGGGGTGACCTGGGAGCACTGGGCAGTTAAGTAACTTGCTCAGAGTCAAACAGTATGCAAGTGGAGGTTGTAAGAATCAAACTCAGGTCTGGTCTGCTGGATGTATCAAGCTCGTTCACACCTCGTTCCTCTAACCTCTAGGCTATACTGCCAGCCCGTATATCTCATGTGAGGCAGAGTTCTATAACCTAGGTACAGAGCTGGCAAATGCAATGTCCCCTTGCTTGGTGTGACCTTTAGGCACGGACTGTAATACACGATCAATAAGATCTATTAAAGAGCAGCTGCTGTGTGTCGGCAGCAGAAGGAAGGCCAGACAGAAGGTAATTTGTTTTGTAAAGTGTTGTAAATGACACCACCTAGGATGTGGTCACAGAGGGGAAAGAGGAGAAAACCAACCAAGCCTAGAGTATAGCATGCAGTGATAGATGATATGATTTGAGGCCAGGGCAAAACAACAAATATTAGTATAAGCCACATCCCATTTCTTTAATGTGGATGTGGCTGAATTTGAAAAAACTGGTACCACATACGTGGGTTTGGGGGATTCTATGGGCAATGTCCAGGCGGGCTCTAGGGGTGAGGTTATCACTAAACCTATAGGAGACAAAAAAAAAACAGAAACAAACTGCCTTGCAGATACCAGCAATATGCAGAGACAGGTCAAAGGATGGGTCCCCAAGGTGATGCCTGAGTAAATGAATGAGGGGACAGAGGCAAAGGTGGCTCAATGAATACAGGAACTAGATAGGAGAAATAGGTAGTTTTGTAGCTTAGGAGGTGAGCCAAAAGGGGACTGCCTGGGTTTTGGTAGTGTTCAGGAGTAGCTTACTAAGATTCAGCCAGCACTGGACCACATGAAGGTCAGAGGAAAGATATCTATTGTTATTCTCCATGTTGTTGGAATTGAGGAAAAGAACTAAGTTCTTTGGATAGAGAATCAGCATACTATAGGACAGGCATCGGTTGGAGAGTAGGGAGAAGAGGAGAGGCCCAAGTATCAATCTTTGAGGGATGCTGACGATGGCGGGAACCAGCCCTGAGACGAGGGACCCCAACCTGACATGCTGGTGCCTATCAGACAAATAAATTTCAAACCAGGGAAGCACAGAGAGTTACAGGTTTTTCAGTTTGGAGCGATGCAGTGGATGGTCTGAATGTCGAAGGCTTTAGCGAGGTCTAGAAACACAGCATCAGTAACGCTTCTCCTATCCGCTGATGTAGCAATATTATTGGTTAAAGTAAGTAAGGCAGTGGTAGTGCTATGTCCCCACCAAAAGCCATGATGGGATGAGATTTTGAAGAGTGAGGCAGTCAGTTCACTGGGTGTCAACCAGTTTTTTTGAGGACCCTGTTTAAAGGTGATAGGAAACAGTTTTTACACCTCTAGATGCCCTCCAGTTGTTATTTTTTTTATTGGATACCCAGTATTCTGATATGTTTTTGACCTTTTTTGTTAAATTAATAATCTAATTCTATTGCCTTTGTAAATGCCCTGAATCCCTCTCTCCTCAGCAGGTGCTACTCTCTCTTTTCATACTGCCTGAACATTCTGACATCAATAACACCATTCTGCCAGCCCGGTGGCGCTGAGAGTTGAGGCACTGGACGCCACACCTCGCGCAACGCCGGTGACCTGGGTTTGGGAATGGGCCTGGGCCATCAGGGGAAGGGGAGGATGGAGTGTCCCGCGACTGCTCTCCTCTCTCTCTGGGGTGGGTGCAGGGGTTTGTGTCGCTCTGCAGCGGCACCTGATGGAAGTCGGGTACACTACAGTAGCAGCGCATAGTAGTGGGCTGGAGCTCGACGGATGTCTGCACGTTAGTGCACTGACGTTATTGCACATCCGGCTCCAGGGGAGAAAATCAGGCGGAAAATGGCGGGGCGGTTGTGGCAGCTGATGGCCTTGCGCTGTGCCTCCAGACCTAGAGAGGTGCGCCCCCCAGGTGTTGGCCAGCCTGCGTGGAGGAGAGCGAATTGCAGACCAGACCCAGGTCCAGGGGTGCAGGTGCTGGCGGCTGGACGACCGACATGCCCACTCCACAGGAGGAGTAAAAGAGTATCATGATAAAAAAAAAATAACAACATTCCTTTGACTTTTGGCCACAACTCTGGCTATTGAATATGGATTGAGCCGTGCCTTTTTTCTCAGCTCTTCAGCCAATCAGGGCCATTCTTTGAAGTGGCACCAACATTTTAAATTTCAAGTAAGCCGCAAACCAGCTTATAAACACCAGCCAGTGCTCCCAATTTTCTTCAAGATCAGAGCAACAGGGACAGGAGGTTGGCTTTGTCCCTGTCTGGGACCCCCTCTTCCCCTACATCCTCAAGCTGCAGGATGCCGCCAGCGGGACGGACATCTCAGCCACCAAACAAGAACTGACTTGAGACTTTTTTCTCCCACCCACCTACCCCCGCTCCATGATCTTTTAAAAGCCTGCACTAGTATGATCTGCAAGCAGAAGCCCTGACAATTTACGGTGATCAGGCTAAAAATTATAGGAGGTGGGGCACTATGCTGAGCTGTGGTTACGTCTAGGCTAGCACTGGGTCCCTGCTCGTCCATTTTAATCAACCTGATGATAACTGGGCACATGTATTAGCTGGGATATAGTTTAAGTGAAAATTTACGTGTTACACAAGACTGTTTGCTTGTGCTTTTGGTTTTACTCTGCTTTGACTTAGCTGCCTCAGGAAAGTTTTGCTAGTGAAAGTACCACTGACTTTTGCAATTACTTTGTGTTTTGTTCTAGTCTGTGATGCACTGTACTGCTGGGCCACCATTTCTGTGATAGTCTAACCTTTTGCGCTAGAGTGGCTGTTCCAAGTTGAGGATTTTAAATTGCTACTCCTTGGTAGTCCTCAAGAAAATATTTGTTCCACAATAGGCACCGCTACTTAAAGGTTTTCTGCTAGTCCCTTTTCTCCTCAAGAAAGCATTTGTTTCACATTATTTGAACTTGGTTTCACTACTTAGATGATTATTTGACCCTGTTTCAGGCTCTCACTGAAAGCCCTATTATTTAGGTCTTGCGCCTGCAATGTGCTAGGTATTTAGTGGATCTTACTCTGACTCTGGAATACTGAATCTTTACTCTGGAGCACTGCCTCTCAGCTAGACTGCTCTACTCTGCCTCTCTGCTCACCATGAAGATCCATAAACTCCTCCTCTGCTCTGTTGGAGTGGCATCTCTACTGCCAGCTCTCCTTTTCTTGGCTGATCTCCTCCTCTCCTTGCCCTCGGAAGATTCTGCCTGCCTGCCACCATAGTTCAGATGGCTGGAGCTTTGTCTTCTCAAACCTGGTGGACAGGAGGGATACCCCCCACAAAAAAAAACTGGCTCTTAAACTCATCCCTTATACTAAAATAGCACACTACCTTACCCTTTCCTCCTTCCATGGGCCTCTGAGGGTTCATCTCCTAACCTCTCTCTCTGAAACCTGGGTACTTCTATGCCTGCACTCTCTCTCTCTCTCTCTCTCTGGTGACATTGAACCCAACCCAGGCCCCCCTGCTGGGGCTGCTCCTACTGACCCCTCCCAGTGGTCCTCAAAACAACGGGTTAAGTCTCACTCACATGAATATTAAAAGCCTGATAGGGAATTTTGCACAGCTTGAGGCCTGGATGGCTCACTACTCCCCTGACATACTAGGTCTGTCAGAGACTTGGTTTAAACCCCACACTCATGACTCCATATGTATGATCAAAGGCTATAAGCTCCACAGGTGTGATTGTCCCAATGCTAAGAAAGGAGGGGGTGTTATGTTCTGTACCGAGGAGAACCTCGATATTCCTGTATGTTCATTCAATACTAGTTGTTTATTCGAAACTATTCATACAGTTGTTAGTCTTGGTCTTGCTTAAAAGTTGTACATCGTGTGCATCTACAGTATAACCCCCCCAAAAAATGGTTTAGCAGGTCTGTCAAATGTACTCTGCTATCTTGCCTCGTTAAAAGGCAAACATGAACTCATTATAATGGGTGACCTAAATCTGACCTGGCTGGGCAAGAGCTCCAGTCTATATACTGCTGAGTTGGGTAGGCTCCACCTGTACCAGTTGGTTTCCTCCCTGACCAGGCTGCCAAAAGAAAAAATTACTCACCTTAGTAATTATGTTTCTTCTAATGGAGTCTTGCTGTATTCTGACTATTGCAATTAGCCCCAACCTTTAAACTGCCCCGGAGAACAAAGGGTTAACTTTCTATGCAGAGCATAGAATGCTGAGCTCGAGCTCGACTGAGGTCTCTGTCTGGAGCCCTTTGAAATCCAACCGTCAGAGTCTTACGAGCAAAAACTCACTAATTATCCTATGTGGAAATTGTAAAATTTTTACTAGCCAACTGGCAACAAAAAGATTTGGATTCCCAAAGGAAGAGTCAAGTCAGGAAACCCAAAACCAAAAACCAACCAAAATTATAATAATAATAAAACAAACACCCAAACAAAAAGAAGAGGGTGTAAAAGGAACACACCTGAGGTGCAACACTGCACCTGCCCACCCACTTCCCAAAAACAGGTTCTGAGAGGGGAGGCAGGGAGGGAGGTCAGAATACAGCAAGACTCCATTAGAAGAAACATAATTACTAAGGTGAGTAATTTTCTTCTTCAAACAACATGAAGTCTCGCTGTATTCTGACTATTGCAGACTACCAAGCAGTACCTCCATGGAGGAGGGACAGAACCTACTTTGGGAATAGGCTCTGAAGTACTGCTGTGCCAAACCGAGCATCACTCCTAGCCTGGATATCCAGAGAGTAATGCTTGGTAAAGGTATGGACTGTTTTCCAGGTGGCTGCTTGACAAATTTCTAAGAGAGGAATATCCTTGGCAACAGCCAGGGAAGCAGCTGTACCTCTGGTGGAGTGAGTCCTCAGGCCTGAGGGTGGAATTTTTCCTAGTTTCTCATAGCAGAATTGTATACAAGACACAATCCACCTTGCAATAGTTCTCTTGGTGGCAGGTTTGCCCTTTCCCACTTCTCTATAAGTGAGGAACAACTGGAGGGAGTCAAACATGTGACCCTTGGTACGCTCTATATAGTAGCTAAGGGCCCTTTTAACATCTAAACTGTGTAGCCTCCTCTCTCCTGAAGAAGAATGATCGGTGAAGAAAACAGGGAGAGACATAGACTGATTCAAGTGGAAATCTGAAACCACTTTGGGGAAGAATCTTCTATTGGTTCTAAGGACCACTTTATCCCTATGAAAGGAGATAAAATCAGGTTCCACTGATAGGGCTTGCAATTCACTGATACGTCTGGCAGAGGTAATGGCTACTAAAAACACAGTTTTCCAAGTCAAGTACTTAAGCTCTGCTGAGGACATAGGTTCAAAGGGAGGTTGCATAAGTTCAGCAATGCAAACATTTAAATCCCAGGCAGGGGCAGGGTCTCCAAAGAGAGGATTGGTATGAAGCAATCCTTTAAAAAATTTACAGAACACAGGATGAGATGATAGTGAGGAAGACTTCCCCACTGACAGAAAAGCAGAAACAGCTGACACATGCACCTTGAGGTAGCTGGTCTGAGGCCTAAGCCATTCAGATGGACCACATAATCCAGAACTGTAGGCAATTCAGCAGTGTCTGGGGAAACATGTTTCTTGGAACACCAAATGCTGAATCTCTTCCATTTGGAGTTATAGGTTTACTAGTGGCGGACGTTCAAGAGGCTTTGAGAATATCCAGAACTCCCTGAGACAGATGCAAATCTGCATACTCTAACTCTTCAAGAGCCATGCCTTGAGATTGAGAGACTGAAGATTGGGGTACCAAATCCTCCCCTGAGAGGAGGTTAACAGGTTGTAATTCCTGGAAAGAGACAGGGGAAGATGGACTGCTAGGGACAGCAACAGGGGGTACTAAGGCTGTCTGGCCCAGTCTGGAGCAATCAGAATCACTTTGCAAGGTTGTGACCTTATCTTGACTAAAACTTTGAACAACAGAGGAAAGGGAGGGAAGGCATACAGAAATTTCCCTTCCCAGTTCAGAATCAGAGCATCCAGAGGGACTGAGCCCAAGACTGGGGGTCTGCAACAAAAGAAAGGAAGTTAGTGATTGGCTGGGGCTGCAAAGAGATCTATCTCTGGAGTGCCCCACATTGAAAAAAAATCACCTTTATTTATTCATTTATTTATGTAGATTTTGGTAACTGGGTAAGCCCACTGAGACCAGAGATCCCTTTTTCAGGGGCAACCCGGAATTAGTTACAAAGAGTACATAACTTGGCGACATTGAACAGTAGTCTTAGATGATACATTTATAGTTGCAGTGAATACATACATAGGAATTTGTATAAGATGACATTAGGTGATACACATTAAGGAGTGGGATACATAGGAGCCACAGTAGAATAGCTTTAGCTGAATACTTATTTAGTTACAGAGGATACATACACAGGTATTAATATACAGAGGTTTAGGGTTGTACATGTTATGGATAAGGTATCGAACGTTTGGCACAGAGATAGGGGGTGTCACAAGGCTTACAGACCAGAGGGTCCAGGGACCATTCACGATGGTTCTGTGAGATCCTGCTCAGTGCATCTGCTAGCACATTGTCCTTCCCTGGAAGGTGGACTGCTGTCAGAGAGGTTTGCAGGGAATAAGCCAGGGACCACAACTTCATGGCTTCTGTGCACAAGGCCGTAGACTGAGTGCCTCCCTGCTTGTTGAGGTACCACATGGTGGTGGTGTTGTCTGTTCTGACTTGAACCACCTTGTTCTGCACTAACTGAGAGAAAGCTTGCAGGGCCAGAAAAACTGCCATGAGTTATAGGAGATTGATATGGAGAAGGGATTCCTGAGGGGACCACTGTCCCTGGGCAGTGAGGGTCCCCAGATGGGCTCCCCAGCCCAGAAGGGAAGCATCCGTGGTAAGGACCACTGAATGAGACTGAGCGGCCAATGGGACCCCTTGCCTTAAATTGTCCTGATCCTGCCACCACTGAAGGGCTTGGATCAGGGTCCGAGTCACTGGAATCAGTTTGGTAAAGGAATCCTTCCTTTGGGACCAAAAGGACCTCAGATGGAACTGAATGTCCCTCATCTGGAATCTTGCCCCTTGGACCACTGCTGTAGAAGCTGCCATGTGGCCCAAGAGCTGGAGGAAATGCCTTGCTGGTCGAGACACCTGAAGGCTGAAGGAAGAAGCCAGTTCTATAAGAACTCTTGCCCTTTCCAGGGGAAGAAAGACTCTTGCTTTGACAGTATCCAGCTCTGCCTCTATAAAGGTAAGGAGCTGCACTGGCTCGACAACTGACTTGGGAAGGTTGAGAAGAAATCCTAGAGAAGTGAGCACTTGCTGGGTCACTTGCAGGTCTGACTTGACTTGGTCTGGAGACTGGCCCACTATGAGCCAGTCGTCCAGATATGGAAAAATGGAAATCTTTTGCCTTCTTAGAAAGGCAACAACTACTGCCAGGCACTTTGTGAAAGCCCTTGGGGCTGATGTTAGACCAAAGGACATTGCTTTGAACTGATAGTGGCCTGAGGGCAACTCGAACCTGAGGTAATTTCTGTGGGAGCACCTGATGAGAATGTGAAAATAGGCATCTTTGAGGTCCAGGGAGGCTAGCCAGTCCCCTGGCCTTAGAGAGGGAAGAATTATTCCCAGAGTTACCATCTTGAACTTTGGTTTTAAAAGATGTTTGTGCAGGTACCTTAGGTCTAGGATGGGTCGCTACCCCCTGTCTTTTTTGGGGTAAGGAAGTACCTGGAGTACAGACCTTTGCCCCTGTGTAGGGTAGGAACTCTCTCTATGGCTCTTAAGGCCAGAAGAGATGAAACCTCTGCCTCTAGGGAACGGTTTCTGAGAGACCTGCAGGTGGAAAAGATCTGGCTTTCATCTTCGGAAATATTTTGAAGCTGAGAACCAGTCCCTGGCTTACTACTTCCAGGACCCACTTGTCTGAGGTAACAGACATCCAGTCCTGGACAAAGTTAGCCAGCCTGCCTCCTACTGGAATAGGAGAATCAACCCGGGCAGACCCATCAGGGTGTCTGCTTGGCAGGGGCCTTAGGCTGAGGAGTGGATGCAGCCGTGCTCATCCCCCTTCTGCCTCTCCTTCTGAAGAACCCCCTCTGCGAAAAGGGAGAAGAGGCCTGTGCTTGGTAAAAAGGCCTATGAAAAGGCCTGCCCCTGCCCCTAGACTGCTGCCTTTGAGGAGTTGCCTGCCTCTCCTTGGCCTGAGCATTCCTATAAGTGGTCCTATACTCGTCCATTTTCTTCATGTAATTCTCTGTCTGCTCCCCAAACAGAGAATTACCCACTACAGGAAAATCCATGGCCTTAGCCTGGGTGTCCTGTGAGAGGCTAGTACATCTGAGCCAAGCCATTCTCCGAAGAGCCACAGATGCAGCCATGACTCTTGATAAAACATCACTGGAGTCCACAGCAGCATGAAACTGTACTTTTGATGCCTTAATCCCATCTGCAGCCACCTTCTCCAGCTCCTTGGCTAGCTGGGGGAGGCCTGTTTAGCCAGTGCCAGTACAGTGTCCCACCTGGACTTCTGGTACCTGGCTGTATAGGACATATAATTTGCCTGCCTGAGTCCCAAGGAAGATGCCATGCACTGTTTTTTTGCCATGGCATCAATCTTCCTGGAGTCTTTGTCGGGGGTGTTTGAAGCCAAGGGAATGTTTGCCTTGTCACAGGCAGCAGCCTGCACTACCCCAACATGGCTGCATTGCTGGTATAAAAACTCTGTATCTGAGCCTGATAGCATGTACCTCTTCTCCATCTTTCTGTCAACAGGAGGTACAAAATTTGGAGACTTCAGGATTTTTTGTGTCTGCTTCCCAAAGGATTGTGAAGGGGAATAGACAGTCTCCTGGACTCGGGGATATCCATCATCTCCACATAATCAGGCTCCTCTTGATCCTCCATTACCTCCTCCATAGGGAGCTGGAGGGTTTCAGCCACTTTTCTGTAAAACAGAAAATGGGAAGGGGACTCAGAAAGCCTAGGAGAGGAAACACCAGAAGGTCTGTCTGGGGAGATGTCCGGTTCCACAGGCATATCCAGACTTTCACCATCATAACCATCATCTTCAAACTCCCCCTCCTCCTCAAACTCCGGTTCATAAAAATCTTCAAGGGTATAATCTTGAACCGGGGGAACTGACCGAACCGAACCCCTGCCAAAAGTTGCCGGATCGGTTGGAAATGGGCGAAGCGATTCCACAATCTGAATCGCTCTGGCTATCTCCTCGGCGGTTGGAACATGCACCTCTGGATCCGAACCGGTCGATTTTTCTTTGCGTTTCCTTTTTGTAGGAAGTGACCCCTCAGGATTGGCTCTCCTCTTGCCTGAAGAAGTACTGCCCTGGTCAGAGGGCACTCCTTCTGGTTCGGTCGGAACCGAACCAGGCTGGCCATCTGGGTCAGCGGACTTCTAGGCCTCCTTTTCCTTCAGTCTACCTAATCTCTTTTCAAGGGTAGATTTAGGAAAATTTTTACAAATTTGGCAGTCTGTATCGAGGTGTTCAAACCCCACACAATAAACGCAGGTGATGTGGGGATTAGCCTTAGCAAAGGCCTCCCTACACTCACTGCAGTGTTGAAACTCAGTGGGCCCGTTTTTTTTCTTGGGTTTCTCAGACATGGCCAGCCTAACCAAACTTACCCTTTTTATGGCAACCGCCAGGCAAGACTCCCTTATCGGTTCCTAACCGTGTCATAGATATTGTAAAAAAACGTTCAAAACACATTTTTTTAGAACTGATAAGGACCGGTAACCACACTCTAAAGTAAAACAAGGATTCACTACAAGTGATCGGTTCAGCCGAACCGATCTAACAGTTTACAATTTCCACACAGAAAATCAGAATAAAAACCTATCTATTACTCATGGTACCACAGACAGAGACTGAACCGAATGTGCGGAAATAAATTTGGTTTAAAACAGACAATTTAACCGACTTTCGAACCGAGCTGAAGGAGAAATCTCCGGAGCGACTGTTCAGTGAGGCGGAGTAAAGAATCTCTAGGTTGGATTTCAAAGGGCTTCAGACAGAGACCTCAACTGAGCTCGAGCTCAGCATTCTATGCTCTGCATAGAAAGTTAACCCTTTGTTCTCTGGGGCAGTTTAAAGGCTGGGGCTAACTGCAATAGTCAGAATACAGCAAGACTTCATGTTGTTTGAACAGCAGCAGTGTCCTGTCTCATCTAGACTGGATAATCTCTAACAGACCACACAGGATCAGTGCTGTGGGTGTCTTACCAGAAATCTCTCAGCAAACATTCTCCGGTCTACTGTGTCTGGAAAGCTAGGGCCCCCAAGCCCCCACCCAGAGAAATTCAGTTTCAAGACTTCTCAAAGCTGGATAAGAGGGTTCCTATCTCTGACTTTCAAAATACTGACTGGGTGCCTTTATACCAGACCTCCAACACTAAACATGCTGCACAATACTTCCCTCTGCAAGCTTCTGACCTTAAAGGACAAGCAAGTCCTATTAAAAAGGTGAAGAATTCGAGGAGCTGCCACCCACTGACTAAATTATGAACTAATGGCCTCTATCAGAGGGACAGAGTCAGGGAAAAAAACAAAGCTGTCTCAGTCCCTTGCTGACTGGGCTGAGTACAAAAGGCTCAGGGACCTTTGTAAAGTATCTGTAAGAACTGCCAAGAGCGCCAACTACCGGCAGCTTCTCTACACCTCTGTTAGCGACGTTCATGGGTTTTGGAGTCATGTTAACTCGATTCTGGAGAGAGACAAAAGCAAAACCATAACAGAAGTGGTCTTGGATGGAATAAGCTGCAATAATCCTCTCACCATCGCTGATGCTCTAAACTCTATTCTTGGACCTCTCTGCCTACGCATTGCCCCCTGCACCTTCGTCTGGACCACCTCTCAACAACAGTGAACTGATAAACCCTCCTTTCAATCTCCACCCGGTCACCGTACCTGAAATCCTGCAATTCCATTCCTCCCTATGGGTTGGCTGGGGAGGATGGGCTACTACACAAATTCCTAAGCTCCACTGCCCCCTTCATTGCTTCTCCAGCAACATGCCTCTTCAATCTGTCCCTGACTGCAAGTCATGTTCCTTTCTCCTGGAAGACTGCATGCATTGCCCCGTCCACAAAAAGGGTGACACCACAAGCACGGACAACTTCCGCCCCATTGCCATCCTTCCGACCTTATCCAAAATTCTGGAGAAAATGGTTGCTGCCCAGGTCTCGGACCACCTCCACTTACACAATCTTCTCACCCCGGATCAACATGGTTTTCGATGAAGGCACAGCGCATCCACTGCTTTTATCCAGTTCACCAACGATGTCAGACTTGCCATGGACAAAGGCTGTCTCACAGGGGTGATTTTCGTAGCTCTCACGAAAGTGTCTGACTTGGTGGACCACCCGCTGCTCCTATCCAAGCTGTTCACCCTTGGTTTCACTACCTCTGCAACCGCCTGGTTCTACAACTGTCTCTCAGAGCATCAGCAATTCCTGCACATCGGAAATGCCAAGTCCACCCTCTCCAACATCTGGATCAGAGTTCCTCATGGATTGATATTGGGCCCTCTACTTTTCTCAATCTTCGTAAATGATCTCCCCCCACTGTCCGGCCCATGTTCTACCCTGTTATATGCTGACAATTTGGTACTCTACTCCAGCTAATCTGACCTATCAGATGTAAACCGTAACCTAAACCCAAACTTGAACACCTTCCAACACTGCCGACGCAAAACAGACTTGTCCTTGATAACAAAAGGGCAGCTGTCATGCTCTTCGACTCGGGACCCAAAATCAGGGCCTGCCACCAGCCTTTATGCATCAGAGCATCTGATGACACCCCCAACACTGTTTCCTCTTTTAAATACCTCGGAGTCACCTTGGACCTGGCTCTGGACTATGACCTGCACCTAACTACTACTATCAAAACAGTCAACACTCAACTTGATCTGGCGCATAAAGTTAGGCACAGTCTCACATCTGCAGCGAGGTTGGCTATCGCTCAGGGGGTTCTGAGACCTAAGCTGGCATACGGGTTGATTGCCCTTCCAGAAACCTCAAGAGGACTCCTCCGCAAGTACCCTTCTGGAAACCTCAAGAGGGCTCCTCCACAAGTGAGATGTCTGCTATAATAACATCTGCCGCTTTGCTCTGTTGGTACCCAAGCTCACTCACCACTACTCACTCTACTCCGGCCTGGGCTGACTAGCCCTCACAGCCTTCCGGCAATACACGATCACTTGCTTCATCAAAAACATCATCGCCTCCCAGAAACTGGACAAGCTGGCCCTACTTACTCTGCCTACCCCGAGATCTGCTGATAAGTCCATCCTTGCCCAATCTAAGTGTAACACAAAAATGGGTGAAAATGCCTTGTCAGCACTATGAAAGTGTGGAATTTCCTTCAGCTGGCACTCAGGAACTCCCAAACCCCAGCAGTTTTAAGCAGGAACTCTGTAAGGTACTTGCCTGTTCTGAACCCTGCTCCTGTGGTGGGTATACCCACTCACTTGCCTGTCCCGCTTAGCTATTTGCCCTGGCACTAGTTTCCTATCCTGATCTCATGGAGCATTACCTTAACTATTTATTTCCCTCATACTTACCTCCTATTTTGTATAATTGTTGATAATGTTATGTACAGGGGCTTTGAACTGTTGAATCTTTATAGTACCATGTCATGTTCCATGTCTGATCCTGGCTTCAGTTTGTTGTCACCTGACTATATGCTTTTGGCTAACTGTACTGCTTGTTGTTACCTGATTCATTCCTTTGTTTTCACTGTTGTTTTCCCTCCCATTGTATGCAACCTCCCTGGTCGTGCCTGAAAATAAGAAGCTTTGCTGTCTAGCGCACCTACCCAGTCAACAAAAAATAAATAAATAAATAAATTTCAGGTCATTCAAATGAATAGCATGGAATGGGAGTTACTGATGTCATGGAATGTCTCAATGTAGCTCTGAGGGTATCCAAAAGCTCGATTATTTATTTATCAAAAGATCATCAAAGCATATCAGAACACATAACTGGCATGGAAAGGAAGGGCAGTTAACCATGTAAAAATCATTTTCTATCTCCTTTAATGTATGTAGGATGGCAACAGGCCTCTAATTACTAATAGTTTTGTATTACATTTCTTAAATACTGGGACAATATGTGACAATTTCATGAGAACATAAGAACGTGCTGGCAGAAGGGGACCGCATGATCCATCTAGTCTGCCCAGAGTGCCTACCCCCTATTTGGTTCTTCTCCAGAGATTACCGAAGTACTTGTCCTACGCTAGCTTAAAAACAGTGACTGTTTTGGCCTCCACAACCTTTGGTGGTAAGTTATTCCAAAGGTCCACCACCCACTCTGTGAAGCAGAACTTACGAATGTTGGTTTTAAACTTACCCCGTTAGTCTTGAACTGTGCCCCCTCACTGGCATGGTCTCGTTTTTGTGAAAGAGGTTTTCTGCTTGTACCTTATTTATGCCCTTTATGTATTTGAAGGTTTCTATCATATCCCCGTTTCTCCTTTGCTCGAGGGAGTACATTTGCAGTTGGTGTAGTCTAGATTCATATTGCTCCTGGTGGAGTTCCTGTACCATTTTAGTAGCTCCCTCTGTACAGCCTCCAAGCAGTCTATGTCCTTTTTTAGGTGTGGCCTATAGATCTGTATGCAGTACTCAAGATGTGGCCTCACCAAGGACCTGTACAGAAGGAGTATGACCTCTCACTTCCTACTTGTAATGCCCCTGCCAATACATCCGAGGATACAACTAGCTTTTTGCGCTGCCTTTTCACATTGTCTACCACGTTTAAATCATCGGAAATAAACACTCAGAGGTCCCGTTCGAGTTTTGTTTATGTTAATTGTTCACCATCGAGTGTATATGCTTTCCTTGGGTTTCCTTTACCGAGGTGCATGACCTTGCACTTTTTGGTACTGAATTTCAACAGCCAGTCCCTAGAACATGCTTCCAAGCTCTTTAGATCTGCTTCCACTGCTGCCGTTCCTTCAATTGTATCTACCTTGTTGCAGAGCTTTCTGTCATCTGCGTAAAGGCATACCTTACCCTGCAGGTCATCAGCAATGTCGATGATGAATATATTGAAGCGGACTGGGCCAAGGGCAGATCCTTGAAGCACACCACTGATCACACTTCCCTCGCTAGACAATGTTCCATTGACTGTGACCCTTTGAGTTCTATTGTGCAACCCGTTTTGAACCCACTTGACTATTTTGTGCTCTAACCCAGAGTGATCTAGCTTATTGACCAATCTTTTATGGGGGACAGAGTCAAAAGCCTTGCTGAAATCTAGACAGACTATGTCTGCCACCCCTCCCTGGTCCACAATTTTGGAGACCCAGTCAAAGAATTCAACCATATTCGTTTGTCATGACCGTCCTGCTGTAAATCCATGCTGTTTAGTATCTAGCTGCCTTGTTTCTGTAAGGAACTTCACTAGTCTTTCCTTAAGTAGGGACTCCATAACCTTCCCCACTGCCAAGGTCAAGCTCACTGGCCAGCAGTTTCCGGCCTCCTCCCTGCTTCCACTTTTGTGCAAGGGTACCACTGTGGCCCTTCTCCAGTCCTGAGGTATTTCCCCACTCTCTAGAGACTGTGTGAATAATTCTGCCTGTGGGCCTGCAATTTCCTGTGCCAGCTCCTTCAAAATTCTAGGGTGGATTTCATCTGGGCCCATTGCTTTATTTGCTTTTAATTTGAGAAGCTCTTTTAGGATACTGTCTCTTGTAAATGGTCCAGCATCTGTTTCCATGATGAGTCCGCCTGTGTTCTGCATTTTGGGTCCATTGCCATCATCTTCTTTTGGGAAGACTGAGCAGAAGAAACTGTTTAGAATCTCCGCTTTTTCATTATTTTCTGCTTGTTTGTCATCCTTGGTTGCTACTCTTGCAATGCCTTCTTTTGTTTTTCTTTTTTCTCCGATGTATCTATAAAATGTTTTGTCGCCCTTCTTCACTCCTCATGCAGTTCTCTTCTGTCTGGGCTTCGACTGCCCTTACTGCCTTCCCTGCTTCTTTTAGCTTCGTTTTGTAGACTTCCATATCTGCCTCATTGTTAGTATCCTTGAATCTCTTGAATGCTTTCCTTTTAGCCTTTATTTTTGTTGCTACATCCTTGGTATACCATAGTGGTTTCCTCCTTTTTCTTGACTTAGAGATCTGCTTTGTGCACTGGGCAGCTACTGTGAGTAAAGCTTCCTTCAGGGCTTTCCACCACTGCTCCCTGTGCTCCCTATTTCCTTGCTAAGTATTTGTTTTATGGAAGCCCTCATTTGAGTAAAGTCGGCCTTCTTGAAATCCAGGACTCTGCATTTGCTGTGGCTGACTTCTTGTTTACTGGTGATGGTGATCCAGATGGTCCTATGGTCACTGGTACCCAGATTGCTGCCCACCACTGTGTCACAGATCCTGTCACTATTTGAGAGCATGAGGTCCAGGATGGCTTCCTCTCATGTTGGTGTGGTCACCAACTTTTTCTAGTCCTGCTCTCTTTAGTGCTAGGAGGAATTCTCTGCTCCTTTCCGTAGAGGCCGTGTGTGAGAGCCAATCCACATCTGGTAGACTGAAATCACTGACCAGCAGCAGTTCTCCTTTGTCTGCCATCTGTAGGATGGCCTCCAGGAGTTCCCTGTCCAAGTCTTTATCCTGGGCTGGAGGTCTGTATAAAACCCCAACTCAGACAGCGTACTTACTATCTGCTCCAAGGGTGACCCAGAGGACCTCCACACTGCTGCTGTGTCCCTGGGGTTCCATAGCATTGATGCTGTTTTTTGCATATATTGCTACCCTTCCACCTTTTTTACCTTTGTGGTCTCCCCGGAATAGTGTGTATCCTGGTACAGCTACATCCCAGGTGTGGTTCTCAGTGAACCATGTCTCTGAAACCATGAGATCCAGCACAATTTGAGATGACAAGGATAGAACTGACAAGTCTAGTGAGAGGAGATACTAGCTCCTCTGCATGGGAGCTTAGGTTCACAATACCTGCCCAAAGCTCTTTGTTTATTTATTTGGAAATTGGTAACTGGGAAAGGCTCACTGAGCTTGTTTCCAGGTGCAACCAAGGGAGAGGGAACAGGAAATACAATAATAAAAAGCATGCACAGTATTAATGATTGGTACAAAGCAAAGTGCAAACAGAGTACAACTTCACATGGTACAAGTGCAAATAAAAAGTAAACAGAGCTAAGCAAAGGTACAATGAGTGGCCTTGATGTGCAAATGCAGAAACCAAAGGCAGTGGAATGAATGGCAGTGCAGATGTAGAAAAGGAAGGAGTCTATTACAGGCTGAGGTAGAATCCAGAAAGGGGCCCAGCAACAGGGATGGAGGGGCTCCAACGGGGAGGGTCAGGGAGGGAGATGACAGGAGCAGGTGGCAGTTCCTGTCTTCCTCCTTCTTCTTTAATTCTTTTCTTCTGAATAGTTAAGGGCAGTCTGATTCAAATTACTGAATTTTTAGGTTGCTCACTTTAAGAAACACAGAAACAGAGTTTGTCAGCAGAAAAGGACCGCAAGGTCCATCCAGTCTGCCCTAATCCTAGCTACCCCTATGTGGTGGCAAGAGGCTTGATGAGGCCACAGATGCAGGAATCCCACCACTGTCTCTGCCCCCACCACCTCCTAGGCAAGAAATGGAATTCTGGAGATGCCGAAGACTGAACCTGAGGCCTCATGCATACAAAGTATGCACTCCACCGCAAGCTACACCTCACCTCCCAGTAAGTCTTGGAGGGTGAAGTGTTCCATTTCCAGGGAGTTCCTGGGAGATAAGAAACTAACGTGCATGAAAAACTCGCAAAGAAGCTCCCTGTGGGATTCAGGGTAAGTGGATATCCTTCTTGTGCTCCAACCCCGCCATATACAATATTTTAAGAGTGTTTCCAATAACCAGGAAAAGCTTTTAAAATCTAATGTTGAGATACAATTTAGCTTATCATGCACCTCACTTGTATGGATGTTATTGTTTTGTTTTTTTTAATTGTCTTTTTATTATAACTTTTTTGTGCATATTCACACCGATTTATTCAGTACATCTGAATGGTTGTTTAGGCCTCGGGCTTCATCTCGCACTTGGCTGTCTGGCACTCCTGCACTTCAAATTAAATAGCAGCAATGCTCCGCAAACACAGGTAAAACCAAAGGCCATGTAGTCACAAAAATTTCTGTACCCAAAGCTTAAAAAGAGGTACTTCTAACTCCCGGCTGGCTGGCTATACCCATCTGAACAATTCCCCAGATGCAGGATCAAGCCCAGATCTTGCTCACAGTTCCAATGGCTGGACTCTTCCTCACAGCGCAGGACTCAGTTGTCGTTGCTGCACCGATACTTTTGCGCCAGTCAACATATTCATTTCTCCCACTTTCACTCTCATTCAGCCTCACACTGTGCGTCAGCTCAAACAATGTAGCTCAGAGGTGCAGCTATCCTCCCACAATCAGACCACCACTGGATCCACACCAACCATCGTGTCATGGCTTCCAGGTCCTCCAGGCAGTGACAACCTGGTACCGACTACAATACCTACTGACAGACCCTGTGGCAGTTACGGGCAGCAGCTCCTCTTCCTCTGGCTCTGCACTAGTGATACTCAGCTTCAATGGCAAGTTAACTAGCACCTGAATGCCTCCCTTCTGTCAAAGAGTGAATCAGTTTGCTCTCACAGTTTGTCAATGGCAGATGAGCAATCTGTCGCAGCACAGCTCTTAGGCCCCAGATAAAGATCCTGCTACAAACAAATCTCTCCCAAATCTGCCTTGAGGGCAGCTCAGCACCTGCACTTCACAGGGGCAACAGGAAACTTGATGTGTCACTTCGGGTTGTGAATCAGGACTGGCAGTCCTGGAGGTCTGCTCTACCACAGGCAACTGGCCACTGCAAAGGTAACTGGATAAATGAGGTCCATCTGTAGTCCATGAACCTCTATGGCTCCCAGAGCTGGCAAGCAAACCTGATTGGCTGTTCAGTGCCCTTCAACCCAACATCACCATGGCAGGGCTGGTCAAAGAGTGGTAACAATGCTGCTCTTTGGTGGTCCCAAAAAAACATCTCTGCAAAACTTCTGATTATACACAGTAGGCAGGTCAAAAACTGGATTGCACCTCAAGCCGGTCTTGTACGGGTGCACCTCCACAACTGGTGGGGCCTACGGGAAGACTGGATGAATTTTTGCTCCAGTCACTGCCATGACAGTGTTGGCTTCTTTGATAGCAGTGAATGTCTTTGATGGCCAAGCAAGAAAAGGAGTCTTTAAAAGGGAACAGTCAGCAGCTCGAGGAGCCCCACACCCAAGTGTGGGTCTGGTCCCAGCGTGCACACTGTTTACAAAAACATTTTTTTACTTACACTTTACTGTAGTTTAGTAGACTATCAGACTGATTCTGTTGACTTCCAAGCTGAAATTTTCTGTAACCAGAAATCCCAGAATCTTCTGTAGCTGACATGACAGCAGGGCTGCAGCAGTGGGAGATTCAATAACCTACAGTGCATGTTAGGGACTTTATAAGTTAATATGAGATGTCTGCCATTCCTGCTGTTTTCCCAGGTCTAAGTACAGCCCTCTGTAACTGTATTTAGCCCTGGGAGGACAGCGGGACAAGTAAAACAAAAGACCAGAGCGTATAAACACCCTTGACATGCACTACAGGCTAATGAATCTCCCACTCACCTGCAGGGGGTTTGGGAACTTCTGGTTAGAGCAAATGCCATCTTGCAAGTCAGCATAATCAGACTGACACACTCTACTGTACTGCTGTAAACAGTTAAAAAAATATTTTCGCACATTACGTGCAAATTGGGACCAGACCTGCACTTGGGTGTTTGGCTCTTAGTGCTGACTGTTCCCATTTAAAGGCATATTATCAAAAAAGAAGGAAAAATTATTGGGCTCTGATTGGTCAGTGCTGACCTACAAGAGTGATGTTACCCCAGCACAACATCATGCCTATTCAAAAAGCAACTAAAAGTGTATTTTAAAAATGTATTTTTTCACTTTTTTTCTTTTACAAGCATTTAAGAATTGCAATAATGCAATTCAGGGCGTGCGTCATGGGGATAACGTCACTTCTAGGATGTTGGACACACTTTGCCTGCGGCCTCATGCCCAACTACCCGAGGCGAGATGTTATCCCAGCACGACATGCACCCTGTCAAGCATTATTCTTTAAATAATAACTGGCCAACATTTTTTTCCCATTGGGGAACCCGGTTATAATTTGCCTTTATAACACATGCCGGGTTTCCCTTGGATCCCGCATGCACCACCCACGCTCTTCTCTCCTTCAGCGCAGCTCCTGAAAAGATAACCGCTATGCGAAGATGGCGGTAAGTAAACAAACAAAAAAAAAATTCCTGTCATCACTGAACTAAACTTTCAAGCTCACTAAGTGACAAAACACAAAAATGAAAGGTTTTAGCAACAAATGCTCGGGCACAGACCACGCTTCATCCTGACTAGACTGACTGCAGCTGAACGCTACCCAGCAATTATATAAAATAAAGTCTGGGTAGGGGGTGTGAATGGCTGTGGATGGAATAATGGACCACGAAGCAGTGATGGTTTGAACAAAAATAAATTTTCCATTTATTGCCAACAGAACAAAAAAAAATAGTGGACTGTGTTTCAACAAAATAAAACAAAAATCAAAGAGAAGCATAAATCAAAGGTTGCAAATAACCATCTCCATATACATAGCTAGAAGAGGCTAGCTAGGTCAAGGGGCTTCACCATCAACACCTTTCCACCATCTGGCTAAAGGATAGACTAAGCAGACATATATATCTAATTGTTATCATGTGACACAAAACTCCTCCCCTTTGTTTTTAATATTAACACTGAAACTCTCTTTATATGTCTTTTACCTGTAAAACTAAAGAAAACATTCATAATTTGCTAAATCCTTTAAGCATGTAGTACTACAACATAAAATAATTAATTCTTTTAACACTTATTACTATTTCAAGCTCCCTAAGCACCGCCTCCCTAAACTGTGGCTTAAATATGTAAAAGAAACGGCCGGCCAACCCTTAGATTCACAGAGCGAAGCGCTGACATGCCGAGGTGCATCAAGAAACTAGCGGTTTTCAAATTACCAATACGGGCAAAAAATCGTAGTGGCCAGCTCCGTGGCGCCGAGCGAAGGGGTTCGCTTGACACGCTGGCGACCCAGGTTCGCGCCCCGAGCCCAGGTACTAGGAGCGGAGACCGGCAAGGGAGGAGTTCCATTGGACGTTTCCCTCCTGGGGGGGTGAGATTTGCCTGGGGACCTGTGGGCGGATTGGTGGCGAGCTTGGGGACGTCCTGCCTCCACACGCCCCTGCCCCAGGAATACCCTGCGTGCTTACGCAAGGTCGAGAACTGTGATAGCCGGAGCACAGAAAAATGGAAATTATGCCCCGTTCTGACCGTTGAGGAGCGCCTTGGCCCTGCCACCCAAAGCCCGCGATCTAGCCCGCAGCACCTGGGATGCAAAAGTTGGCCGTAAGACCATCCTCCCCCCCCGGAAGAGAGGGACCCTCCTGGCATAGGGATATGCCGGGCTACCCAAGGTAGGCTGCAATTGGGGCTGGGAGTAGGTGGCAGGAAGTCGGTGGGAGGCAGGAAGGCGTTGGCGCTCCGAAGGAGTGGTCGGTCGGAGTGTGTGGGAGGTGCATAAAAAAAAATCGTAACCAGGTGTTCTGGTAGGCTGGCGTTTTACCCAGACCTAAAGTCTTTATAAGCATTTAAACAAAACAGGCAAGCATTTATTTTTCTTGAAAGCTTACGGATATTCCTCAGTGCAAAGGAGCGCACATTCGAGGAGGAAACAGGGCAACCCCCCCATATAGCCACATCGCCGAGGAGAAAAGAATATGTTTTCTCCAAGCGGCGGCCCCTTTTTGACCCTAAACCGGGGGGGGGGGTCTCTGTTCATCAATAATAAACAAAATGGCACACTGCTCCAAGTTGCCTGTTATTGGATGAACTGAACAGGGGGCTCAATTTAAACTTTTAACTTCAGTTTCTAATAAAATCGAAGCTAATAGGCTTCATAACAGAACGGCTCACATTTACTGCGGTGTGTAAGTGCAAAGAATCTTTGGGACCTTGCGTTTTCCACTAAAAGAATGTTTACTGCAGCAAACTACGTTTGTTTTTAAAGAATGTTTACGAAGTCGTGCTTATGGAATAAAAGGGACAGACTGCAATATATACAGATATTTGCAAAATGAACACACATAATACAGAACAGACATAGAGGGGACATTACAACAAAGTGGGTGGCCAGCCCAATAAACAAAACAGACACGTAAAATTACACACACAGACAACAACTGCAGTCTTGTTTTGACTTTCAGATACACAGCTTCCTATCAATATCTCCTAGAACTACTATACAGTTGGTAAGGAGGGGGGGCCCCTCACATTTCCTCCCCACCTAGAACAAAACCGATAGGGTTTGTTAAAGTCCCTACCATCAAAGACCTACCTAACACCCATCTACAGATCCCTCCTCAGGAGAGATGGAGCCATAGCCCACCCTCTCCAAGGCTCCACCTCGGGGACCCTAAATAACATATTAACTACTAAACATGAAGGATATCTTTACTCCTTCATTATCAACTCCATCTTTTTCCCCGAGGTCTGATGATAGGTGTTGTGACATATCCATTCCATATTGAGACATAAAGTCTGCATTACTGTGAGCAACCCCTTTTTGGTGTTTGTTTTTTTTTGACTCCTCCCGCACCTGGCCAGTCACTCTTTCGGACCCCCTCTTGAACTTGCCCCACCGCGGCTTCTCCTGACCCCTACCGACCCACATTGCAGCCAGCCCCAGGTGACCCCGGTGTATCCCTTCACCGGGCCGGTCATTTACCTCTACAGGAGAATGGCCTGGTGGCCAACCAACAATCCTGGGGTGCTGCTGTGCCAGCATATCGAGGTCTGGGAGCCCAGTAGTGAGAGTTCTGGAGGGTCGTCACCCGATCTGTCCGGTGCCATTTTTCTGCTTTTACTCCCCAGAGAGTAACATGCCACTGACGTCAAGGCATACGCTGACGTCCGTCACTCCCTCGTCTATTGGGGCTGACGTCCTGCTGTGCTCCCAGCCTCCGCCAGGTGCTGAGCCACGAATCCACCCTCCCCCCCGAGAAGGTGATCCGTCATTGGACGCTCATTTCCTTCTCCCCGGCTGGCCTATCAGCAACCCGAGTCCATTCCCGAACCCGGGTCGCGGCGTCGCAGACGGAAATCCAACCGCTGTGCCGGCGGGCCAGCCTTTTCGGTGTTTAATCGAAAAACAATAAGGCTGTAAAGAAAGATACCATCGCATAATGCAAGGGTTTTTATCTTTCATAACGTTCAGCCAGCAGAGGGAATTGTGGTCTGTCCATAATTCGAATTCTACCCCCCAAAGATAGAATCGGAGAGCTTCAATGGCCCAACGGACAGCCAAACATTCCTTTTCTATAGTAGAATAGCGCGTTTCTCTCTCGTGCAATTTTCTACTAATATAAACAACAGGATGTTCTTCTCCATCTATCATCTGAGAGATAACAGCTCCTATGCCATGATTAGACGCATCCGTCTGTACTATAAAAGGCTGAGAAAAATATGGCATAGTTAAAATGGGCGAAGAACATAATTGTGCTTTAATGAAAGGCCTGTTCACATTCCTGGGTCCAACTTATTTTATCTGGTTTATTTTTTCTGGTCAAATCAGTTAAGGGGCTTGCTATCATGGAAAAATTCGGAATAAATTGCCAGTAATAGCCAGCTAGACCTAGAAAGGATCTTACCTCTTTTTTTGTAAGGGGCCTAGGGCTATTAGCTACGGCACTCACTTTGGTTATTTCGGGTTTTACCACTCCATTCCCAATTTGAAATCCAAGATAAGTAATTTCTTGCATGGCTAATTTACATTTAGTTGGATTAATTGTTAATCCAGCATTAGCTATGGCTGATAATACCAAACCTAGATGATGTACATGGCTCTCCCATGAAGGGCTGAATATGGCATCATCTAGGTACGCTGCACTATAGGAAGAGTGTGGTGTTAGGATTTTGTCCATCATTCTTTGAAAGGTGTCCGGAGCACCATGCAAACCAAAGGGCATCACAGTGAATTGGAACAACCCTATAGGCATGCCAAATGCTGTTTTTTCCTCTGGCATCCTTGTCAGGGGGAATCTGCCAATAACCTTTAGTTAAATCGAGGGTGCTAATATACTTAGCAGTTCCTATATGATCAAGGATGTCGTCAATTCATGGCATAGGATAACTATCAAATTTGGAAAGGGCATTTAGACATCTAAAATCGAGGTATATATGAATGCCCCCTTCCTTTTTACTAACAACCACCATAAGGAAGTTCCAATCACTGTGAGATGGTTCAATTATACCCAGGTTGAGCATTTTTTTAATTTCCTGTATGACTTCTTCTCTAAGCCTTTCAGGTAGTGTATAAGGTTTTTGTCTGATGGGTAGTTGTACGGCTACATGAATTTGATGTACTGCTTCTTTTGCCTTCCCAGGGTTCCCTGTATATATATCCTTGAATTCCTGTAACAAGTTCTGTAATTCTCTGGCTTGTTGGTCAGTCAAGTCAGGATGTACTAAAATGTCCCCCATTTCTCCTATACCCTCCAACCTTTGAGATGCAAGATGCAATTCACTATCAAAAGGGTCAGGATGATCATAACTACAAAGGAGGGGAGGTCTTTCTACCCAGAGCTTTAACAAATTGGCATGATATATCCATTTTTCACTTCTCTTATTGAGTAGTTCTATTTCATATGTTACGGGACCAGCACATCTTATCACCTTATATGGACCTTGCCACTTCATATGTAATTTATTATCTGAGGATGGTAACAGGAGTAAGACGTTATCCCCCTCTCAGAATTTTTTATGCCCTGTTCCTCTGTCATAATACACCTTCTGTTTCAACTGGTGTTCCACATTAGCTTGATGTGCTTTTTGCATACGCTTAGCTAGTCGTGTATGTAACTGTTGCTAATATTACAATGGCAAAATTTCCTTATGAATTTCCCTCTCCTCCCATTCCTCTTTAATAATGTCTAGGGTGCCTCTGGGATTATGGCCATATAACAGTTAAAAGGGTGAATATCCAGTAGAGGCTTGTGGTACCTCCCTGTATGCAAACATCAAATACGGCAGATACATGTAAGCTGTTGATCAACTAGAATCTGCAGCTTATCCATCATGTAGGGAAATGGGCAGACTGGGTGGGCCAAGTGGTCCTTATCTGCTGTCAAATTCTATGTTTCTATGTCCCACTTGTTCCCTTCCTCTTGAACATATTTCCTCAACACTGATTTCAACATCTGATTGAAACGTTCTACCAACCCATCCGTTTGTGGACGATAAGGTGTGGTAAATATAGCCTCAATTTGACAGGTTTGATATAAGCGTTTCAACAGACCTGAACAAAAGTTAGGACCCCTGTCAGTTAATATTTCCCTAGATATACCCATACGGCTGAAAATCTTTACCAGTTCATCTGCTATTTTGGATGCAGTCACAGTTTGTAGGGGAAAAGCTTCAGGATATTTGGTGGCATACTCTACTACTACTAAAATAAAGTGATTCCCTCTGGCACTCTTGGGCAGGGGACCCACCACATCCATAGCAATTCTTTGGAAAGTATCCATAACCAAAGGAATAGGAAAGAGGGGTACCATGTCCTTATGTCCAGTCTTAGCTATTTTCTGGCATTCCCCACAACTTTTACAATACTCAGCCACTTGTTCGTGAATGCCAGGCCAATAGAAATGATGGAGTAAGCGACTGAGGGTACGGTCCCTACCTAGGCAGGGTTTTAAATAATTGATTAGCAGTTTTTTTCTTGGGACAATACTAACTGTACAGAAAGTATTTATATAGGTTTTCTAGAAGTGTTATGTTTGTTAAACACATTGAGGCAAGTGCTATGCATTTTGACAATGTTTTAACACTTTTATGAGCAAAACGCTAATCAACTTTTAGAGTTAAATAAAACCCTGCTAGGTGACCGGCTAAGGGGATGTCATGAGCTATTTCAAGTAGTTTAGCTCTATAAGACTGGGGAACTAGTAATTGTTCCATTATTTCCCCAGACCTGGGGTTGTTACATACTCTATATAGTAAATCATTCACTATTTTATACTCCTTTTGGGATCCCTCAATGACTGTTCCCACCTGTGAATACAAAGGAATTAGTGATACATCCTCACTTTGTGCCCTCCTAAAATCCCCACAATCAAAACCTTTAATAGACTGAATAGTTATAGGAGTCCCAGAAACACATTCTTTAATGTTCTTTTTGTTAGACATTGTCCATTGCTCTTTCTCATTTTGTTTGTTTCTTCTGGATTTCCTGTCTTTTCCTGGGGCACCTTAAATCTCTGCATCAAACGGAAATAAGTGTTCCAGTGGCTGTTCCTTTTTCATTTGTGCTCTAGTGACCACTGTATTAATACCAGTCTGAAACAAAGTGTCAAAATGGGGAAAATCATGTCTGATTATTACTGGTACAGGTAGATGGGACACTAAGCCCACATTCATAGTTTGATTCTGCCCATTTATTCATAGTACAGTCTATTGCAGTGGATATTGATGTGTGTCCCCATGGATACATGTTACTCTTAGAAACATAGAAACAAAGACTTTGACAGCAGATAAGGACCGCTTGGCCCACCTAGTCTGCCCATTTCCCTACCTACAGGATAAGCCGCAGATTCTAGTTAACCAACAGCCTATTTCTTCTTACCCCCCACAAGAAGTGCCTTATGTCTGTTCCATGTATTCTTGAATTCTCCCACAGTTTTAGACCCCACAACCTCCTCAGGAAGGCTGTTCCATGCATCCACTACACACTCTGTGAAAAAATACTTCCTCACATTGCCCCTGAACCGCCCCTCCTCTATCTTTAAATTGTGTCCTCTTGTTCTTGCACGTCTCTTTTTCTGAAAGATGCTGCCCTCTTGGACTTTGTTGATTCCACTGAGGTATTTAAAAGTTTCTATCATGTCCCCCTTCACCCTCCTTTCCTCAAGGGTATACATATTAAGCTCTTTTAGTCTTTCCTCATATGGCTTCTCTTGCAGACCCTGCACCATTCTAGCTGCCCTCCTCTGGACTGCCTCTATTCTGTCTATGTCCTTGCGGAGATGGGGTCTCCAGAACTGGACGCAGTACTCCAGATGGGGTCTCACCAACTGTCTGTACAGAGGGATAACAGCTTCCTGTTTTCTGCTGGTGATGCTCTCCCTATGCATCCCAGTATACCCCCAGCTCTCCCTACTGCCTTCTCACATTGCTTGCTAACCTTAAGGTCATCTGATATGATTAACCCCAGGTCTCTTTCCTTTTTTGGTTTTGTTACTACCTCCCCCCTCATTGTGTAATCTTCCCCTGGGTTTTTGTTTCCCAGGTGCATTATTTTGCACTTCTTTGCACTGAATCCTAACTGCCATACTTCCGACCATTCCTCCAACCTTGCCAAGTCCCTTCTCATCCTTTCCACGCCTCCTTTTGTATCAACCCTGTTGCAGATCTTTGTGTCATCTGCAAAGAGGCATACTTTTCCTTCCAGTCCCTCTGCAATGTCACTTATAAAGACATTAAAAAGGACTGGACCAGTTCTGAACCCTGCGGTACCCCACTAGTTACCCCTCTTTCTTCAGAGTGGACTCCATTTATAATTACCTTCTGTGTCCTGTTGTCCAGCCAATGTTTTACCCAGGCTACCACCCTGGGACCCACTCCCAGGCTGGTTAATTTGACTATTAATCTTTTGTGTGGGACTGTGTCAAATGCCTTGCTAAAGTCTAGGTAGGCCATGTCCACAGCCACTCCCTGGTTTACTACTTTGGTCACCCAGTCAAAGAAATCAATTAGATTCGTCTGACATGACCTTCCCGCTGTGAACCCATGCTGCCTTGGGTCCTGTGCCCCACTGGCCTCTAGGTACTCAACAATTCTTTCCTTCAGAAGTGATTCCATCACTTTCCCTACCACAGAGGTCAAACTGACAGATCTGTAGTTTCCTACCTCTGTCTTGGTCCCACTTTTGTGAAGGGGAATCACATCCGTCTTCCTCCAGTCCTTGGGTACCACACCATCCTCCCATGATTTGCTAAAAAGAGTAGTTAGTGGTTTCACTAGTTCTCCCCTTAATTCTTTTAGAATTCTGGGGTGAATTCCATCAGGCCCCATTGCTTTGTCCACCATCAGTTTTAGGAGTTCTTTCAGAACTCTTTCTTCTGTGAAAGGACTGAGATCGACCTTCCTATCCAGAGTGCTTCTGTTAATTGGATTAGGCACCTCCCCCTTCTTTTTTGTGAATACTGAGCAGAAATATTCATTCAGTATCCCTGCTTTTTCACTATCCCCCTCTGCCCACCCACCATTCATTCTATTCAGCCTCACTATCCCTCCCTTTGTCTTTCTACGCTCCCTGATGTATCTACAAAAGGTTTTATCCCCCTTCTTAACAGAGGTGGCTATCCTTTCCTCAATTTGGGCCTTTGCTATTCTGACTTCCCTTCCTGCTTCCTTCTGCCTTAACTGGTACAGCTCTCTGTCCTGCTCCTTCTGTGTTTCCTTATACTTCCTGAATGCTATCTTTTCTCCCTGACTTTCCCCGCCACCTCTTTTGAGAACCATAGTGTTTTTTTCTTTCATTTTGATTTGTTTAGTTGCTTCACACAAAGGCTTGTTGTCTCTGTGATGGCAGTTTTGATGATTCCCCACTGTTGCTCCACCCCCCCTTCCAGCCTGTTTGCTAGTGCTTTTCTGGGGCACTCTCCCATCTTGCCAAGGTCAGCCCTCCTGAAGTCCAGTACCCTCACTTTTGTATGGCTTGACTCTGTAGCTGAGTTTAACGTGACTCACACTGTTTGATGGTCACTTATTCCCAGATGGCAACCCACTTCTAGATCTGAGATCCTCTCACTGTCCCCATTTGACAGTACGGGGTCTAAGATTGCTCCCTCACGAGTAGGTTCCGGAACTAGCTGTCTGAGGCATGCCACCTGTAGGGCATCAAGAATGGCTCTGCTCTTGGATGTGGTTGCAGCAAGTGTGCTCCAGTTAACATCTGGCATTTTCAGGTCTCCCATCAACAGTATCTCCCCTTTCTCTGCCATTCTAAGAATGCCTTCTATCATATCCTTGTCCATTCCCTCCCCCTGACCTGGGAGTCTGTATACAACCCCTGTGCGGATTGTGGTGCCACTTCCAGTCTCCAAGGTGACCCACAGTGCCTCCTCTCCTCCCCATTTACTCTTTTGTTCAGTTGCTTTTATCCCTTCCTTTACATAGAGAGCTACTCCTCCCCCTCTTCTCCCCTCCCTGTCTCTCCTGTAGGTTACGTACCCTGGTATGTTAACATCCGAGTAATGTTTCTTTGTGTACCATGTTTCTGTGACTGCTATGATATCCAGGCATCCCTCTTCCATCAAGTCCACCAGTTCAGGGAGCTTGTTGCCCAGGCTACGGGCATTGGTGCTCATACCATTATCCACCATTTCCTGATGGCCTTACTCCTTTTTGCCCCATCCTTGTCCTTCTTGCCTTTGTCACTTTCTCCATTTACCCCACCCTTCTCCCTATCGACAGCTCTATGTTGGTGTTTACTGCACTTACTACCGTGACTTTTTTTTTGGGGGGGGGGGCTAGGATTTCCTGCTCCTTTCCTGCCTCTCCCTTGGCTGTGTTTAAATACTTGCCAATGAAGCATTTAAACCTATCACATAGGATCCTGGTTCCCCTCCTGGACAGATGCAGCCCATCATGCCAGTATAGGCCTGCATCCCCCTCCAGGTGGACCCCCAGTCCCCAATGAAGCCAAATCCCTGAGCTCTGCACCAGTTTTTCAACCACTGATTGACTCCCATGGTGAGAAGCACCCTAGTTTCTTGTATGCCATAGACAGGCAGTACCTCTGAGAAGGTTACTGTGCGTGCTATTTGTCTAAGGCCCCTCCCCAATTCCACAAACTCTTCCTGCACTGCTCTGATCCCTTTCTTAGCCAGGTCATTTGTCCCTAGGTGGACAATGACATCCAGCTCCCTCCCCTGTGCAGCTGCTCCGGCAATCCTGAGGATTCGCTCCTTGTCCCGCCAAGCCATGGCACCAGGCAGGCACCTTACCTCCCTCTACCCTTCCTCCCCCAGTTCTACCTTCCTAACAATGGAGAACCCCACCAGGAGTTGTTTCCTTCCCCTGTGGGGTCCCATGCCACCCCCCCCGTGGGTCTCCTTTGTGGAGGTTCCCAGCATCCTCCTTGGTCTCCACTGTGGGTGCCTCCATAGAGGAACCACACTTTGCCAGAATGGCATAGGAATTGTGGAGAGGTACAACCGGAGGGATGCGCCTCTGTTCCACCACCCTCACCCTCCCTGAGCCCACTGTGGTCCAACCGCTCCTCCTTCTTGGCAACCTCTGAGGCAACAGCAGTGGCCCTGGTGGTCCCTGGATGGAAGAGGAGGTCCCACAAATCCAGGCCAACTCAGCCTGGAGATGAGCAACCTCCCCTCTCAGTCCAGAGAGGTGCCTGCAGATGGGACAATACCGCATCCTCCAGAACGTCTCCCGGAAGACTGCTGCTCCACAGTCACTGCTGCACCACTCCCATCATGTCTTATTTCTGGCCCCTTCACTATTGTTTGGAATCCTTACTCTTTCCTCTGTTTTTTTTTTCTCCTTCTCTCTCTACTTACTTACTGCCTCTTTGCCCTTTAAGCTCCTGAATGTCCTGTTCTGAGACAAGAAGATCCTATAGTTCTCAGTAGACCCCTTACTTGCTTAGAGGCAGACCTCCTGCAGCTAGAGGGGGCCAGAGAGCTACTCTTGCCCTTCTAGGATGGCGCGTATTTGGTGGCTCTGTGATCACTCACTTCCTGCTCCCAAACAGGAAGTTCCTGTTGTCAGTCAAATCCTGTGCCTATAAAAGTAGAACTAGCTTTCGGTGGGAAGGTGGAGGGGAAGGAAGGTGGGCAATATAGTTTTTTAGAACAGTGTAGAGAGTAGAAGAGTTCTACTTCTTTAGTCCCAGTAGAGAAGTCCAGTCACACAGCACTCCTTCCTTCTGGTGTCCTCTACCAAGCCTCTGACAGAATCTTTCTAAGGCAGTGTTTAAATCTAGTTTCCTTCTAGCTAAGCCACCCCCCACTTACTAGATCTTTCTACAAGTAATTTAAACTACACAGCAATCGAGCCCCTTCAGCCACCTGAGATTTACACCTAGATAACTGTTCAGATAACCACTTTAGCTAACTGAGACAAACGCAGTAATTTTTTTTTTTGTTTGTTTTTTTATCCTAAATTAAAGGTTCCAGTAGAAGAGTTCTACTTCTTTAGTCCCAGTAGAGAAGTCCAGTCACACAGCACTCCTTCCTTCTGGTGTCCTCTGCCAAGCCTCTAGTTGTTGGCCTTCCCTCTACAGTTTCTGTTCCCCTTAAAGAAGCATGTATCAAAGTCTGCTTATTCCCTGAGTCTATAAGCCCAGAGACTACCTGTTCCCCGATCTGTACAGGTACTACATACTGGCCCCAATTGGCAAGGGCCAAATGTGCAGGTTCTGATTTTCTCTTGGGGCAGAATCTTGCAATGTGTCCCTTCTCTTTACACTCGTAAGATATTATGTCTGGGTTATAAATTTTTTGAGGTTTGCTAGTTGGTTGGGGTCCTAGATGATTGGTAATTTGAATGGGAGCAGTAGGTCTTACCGTAGCAGGCGATGTCTGGGTTCTCACCCCTTCTCTGTGTCTGTGGGGCCTTGCTGTTAAGTAATCCTCAGCAAGCTGGATGGCCACCTCTGCAGCTTCAGGGCGATGTTCTTTTACCCATAAATGGACATCCTGTGGAAGGATCCTAATAAACTGCGCCAAAATGATAGCTTCAATAACTTGATCAACAGTTCTGGCTGTTGACTGTAACCATTTAATACATAGATCTTTTAAGTCGGTAAAGGCATATTGGGCATTATCAGCAGTCTGGAAACGATATGATCTAAATTATTGACTGTATGTCTCAGTGCTGATATCACCTCTTTTCAAAATAGCCTGTTTAACCCAATCATAGTCATTAGCATGCAAAACGTCCACATGACTATAGGCTAGTTGAGCTTTCCCGGTCAGATAGGGAGCCAACTGAATTATCCACTAATCTTGTGACCAGGCACATGCTGTGGCAACCCTCTCAAATGTCATTACATATTTTTCAATTTCATCGGTTTCAGTCAACTTTACCAATTTTATGTCCTTCTGTGCTCCTTCTGGCGACAGAGAGGGTCTAGCATTACCCATCATCTGTATGGCCCACAATGTATCAGCCCAATGAGCCTCATTCTCCTTTCGGACTATCTCTCTCTGTCTTTCCAGTTCCACTTGCCTGATGCATAACCACTGAAGTAAGTCACTGGAATCTTCTGGAAGTAGGTCTTTCTCGACTTCACCCCCACCAGCCTGCGCTCCTTCCACTGGCTTGGCATCCGTCATTCTCTCACCGGCTGCTTCTCCTTTTCTTTCCTTTCTCCAGACTGTAAGGTCCAAACCAGGCAGGAGGTCGTGGAGTCAAAAACAGTGGTGGAATTCAAGCATGCATGGGACAGTCATAAGGCAATTCTAGGGGGTGGGGGTAGGAAGAAGTAGGCTGCTGGTTAACTAGGATCTGCAGCTTATCCAGTAGGCAGGGAAATGGGCAGACTGGGTGGGCCAAGCGGTCCTTATCTGCCGTCAAATTCTATGTTTCTATGTAGAGGTAACTGTACTCACCTCACCACGGACCTTGTAGCTCTCCTGGATACCGAAAGATCCTCCGCCTTGTCCTGTTGCATTTAGTCCATCTGGGCCATATAGCACACCCTTCAGTAGGCAGTCCCACTGTATCCCACCACTGCCACCACATGTGAAAGGATGTAGGTGGAATAATGGATTATGAAGCAGTGATGGTTTGAACAAAAATACATTTTCAATTTATTGTCAACAGAACAAAATAAATAGCGGACTGTATTTTCACAAAATAAAACAAAAATCAAAGAGAAGCATAAATCAAAGGTTGTAAATAATCATCTCCATAGACAAAGCTAGAAGAGGCTAACTAGGGCAAGGTGCTTCACCATCAACACCTTTCCACCATCTGGCTAAAGGATAGACTAAGCAGACATATATACCTAATTGTTATCATGTGACACAAAACTCCTCCCCTTTGTTTTTAATATTAACATTGAAACTCTCTTTATATGTCTTTTACCTGCAAAACTACAGAAAACATTCATAATTTGCTAAATCCTTCAAGCACGTAGTACTACAACATAAAATAATTCATTCTTTTAACACTTATTACTATTTCAGGCTCCCTAAACTGTGGCTTAAATATGTAAAAGAAATGGCCGGCCAGCCCTTAGATTCAGAGAGCGAAGAGCTGGCGTGTTGAGGTGCATCAAGAAACTGGCGGTTTTCAAGTACCAATACAGACAAAAAATCGTAACCGGGTGTTCCAGTAAGCTGGAGTTTTATCGAAACCTAAAGTCTTTATGAGCATTTAAAGAAAACAGGCAAGCATTTATTTTTCTTGAAAGCTTACGGATATTCCTCAGTGCAAAGCAGCACACCTTCGAGGAGGAAACAGGGCATCCCCCATATAGCCGCATCGCAGAGGAGAAAAGAATACGTTTTCCCCGAGCGGCGGCCCCTTTTGACCCTAAACCACGGGGGTCTCTGTTCATCAATAATAAACAGAATGGCACACTGCTCCAAGTTGCCTGTTATTGGATAAACTGAACAGGGGCTCAATTTACACTTTTAACTTCAGTTTCTAATAAAATCGAAGCTAATAGGCTCCATAACAGAATGGCTCACATTTGCCTTGGTGTGCAAGTGCAAGGAATCTCTGGGACCTTGCGTTTTCCACTAAAAGAATGTTTACTGCAGCAAACTACATTTGTTTTTAAAGAATGTTTACAAAGTCATGCTTATGGAATAAAAGGGACAAACTGCAACATATACAGATATTTGCAAAATGAACAAAACATAATACAGAACAGATACAGAGGGGACATTACAACAAAGTAGGTGGCCAGCCCAACAAACAAAACAGACACACAAAATTACACACACAGACAACAAGTTCCAGATACACGGCTTCTTATCAGTATCTCCTAGAACTACTATACAGTTGGTAAAGGGGGGGGGGCCCCTCTCACAGGGGGTTAAACTCAAATTTTACACACACACCCCTCAGTGTGGAATGCCTGTATAAATGTAACCCCTAGATGGCGCTATCCCAGGGGCTACTACCCCTGCCTGATTTGCCACTAACAGGTTGAGGGGCCTGGATCCAATGGCGGGTGCCTCCACCCAGAGGTCAGGGTTTGCAATAGTTAAACTAACTTGGTCACAGCCCTCTGGGACACTGCAACCCCCTTTCTTCCCACCAATGGCCCACACAATATATCAGAATTACCTTCAGTATACACTTACCCCAGGTCTGGTTCCGCACTGGGACCTCCTGTGAAATGAGATACAGTGCAACAATCACAGTACAGTACTTTAACATAGACAAATACCTCAGGCAGTATAACTTTGCTGAAACAAGCAGCTCTGATTTATTTAGGGGATATAACAAGGACAGGGGAAATCAGGTTAATTAGCTTATCACTCTAATAATCTACCTATGGCTCTGTGCACAGGCCTATCCCTATCAGTTACTGTCCCTGGGTACCCAAGCCTAGTGGCTAGTCCAAACCGTGGCAGCTGGTAGGGGCCCTTTCACACAGAGAAGGAGAATTAAACAGTCAACAGTACAGTAATTCCATTTGGATTTAATGTGGCAATTCAACAGGGAGCGACCCTGAATTAGTACTCACGACCTCCAAATAAGATAGGGTCCTTCAATGTCAGCAGGGCTCACTTGAGGTACACAAACCTCTTCACACATCCATATAAAAGAAAGCACTATACCAGGCAGGCTGCATCTGTATCCCGATCGCAATTACTGCACAATACCGGAGAACACACAGCAGATTCAGTTCCTGACAGACCGAGTGTAATTTTCAGCAATTCCTCCAGTCTTCTACAGGGCGAGCCTGGTTTCTACTCTTCAGAGATCCTTTGATTCTTTTCCAGGACGGATTCAGTCCTAACAAGCTGTTACACAAGCTGCAGACCGGAACTCTGGGCCTTACACGTGTTTTGACTAAAACTGCACACTGAAAAAGCACAGGGCTCCTTCCTTCTTCACTGCCAAAGCTCAACTGAAACTCCAACTGACAAAACCGGCACTTCCTTTGAGTTCCTCCCAGTTCTTGACTGGATTGGCTGTCACCACAATAGACTGCTGCTGTTGGTCCAAAAAGGCACTGAAGTCTAAACTACATCTCCCAGAGTCACTGCCCATACAATCCTCTTGTGGCTGGCTCAGATTATGAGTCCAAGTTCTGATTCGTCCAAGGCACCATTTTAGAGCTAGCTTCCCCCACACTGATTGGTCCAGTTCAGCAGTTCAAAACTAGAATGGGGAACTAGCAGACACAGTTCTGACTGCAAAGAAAGCAGGTTAGACAAACTGTAATTTCATTATTACTGTAAATGATTTCTGGCAAACAGTTACATCTTTCAGATAGGTTCCTTTGCACTCTAGTGACTGCAAAATGAAGTGAATTGGCGGCAGCTCGAGTGGTACTCAGAGAAGCACACAGTCCCCATACAAACTAATTATATCTGCAAGCAGACAGCTCTTAAAGTGACAGTACCAGAGGCTCTAAAAACACTCACTGATAAATGGCTTAAATGCCAAACACCATTCAGGCTTGGAGCATTCAAGCAAGCTCCTGGAAGTCTTTTGGGAACCCCAATTTGCAGGGGGGTTACATAAACATGTGGCATCCCACACCTCGGGGTGTGTGCAAAATTCTCGTTATAACCCCCTACCCAGACATTATTCTCTATGTAATCCATAGGAGGGTTACAACTTTATACACATAACTCCTTAAACATGCAAAGTAGAGGACCACAGTGAGACCATTTATAACACTATCTGCATATACTGCAGGTGACGGATTCTGGAACATGTCCTGCAGTAGCAGTTTCAGTATTATGGACGAACTAAGGAGGAAAGGGCTCAATAAACCAGTTACATGGCAGCTACTGCTCTAGCAGGAAATGAAGCAATGTTAAGACCCAAGAGCTTCTGTTAGTTTTGTTTTTCAGCCGACAGTTCCAGGGTTTAAGGCATTCCTTAGCATTTTTTTTTTTGAACTGTGGGAAATACCCACATTCCCCGCCTGCTGTCTTTGTTTTTTTTTTAAACTGTGTGACAGGACCTCTAACCCAAAACAATAATCAAAATATATTCCACCCTGAATCACTAGTTAGGTTGTGAACCGTGGCACTTATCAACCGTAACATGAATCATCCTACTGCATTTCTGAAGTTTCTCAGGGCACATTAAATCAAAAGTGCCTGCTGAGCTCATTAGCATAAACATTTTGGTGTGAATCATAAACTCATCTGGTTCGTCTAGTGTTTTTTTTTTTTGTAGTATGAAAACCCAAGTTCAAAGACAGAGCAGTCACTTTAGAAAAGGTTATGAATCACAGAATGAGTCAATACTAGGGTTCAGACCATTTTTTCCTTTCACTGATGTGACAAAAATTTAGATGCAGACAAGTTCATCAAATGAGCCACAACGTTTTTCCACTATGACTAGCTTGCAAAATGCAGCAACAATACATCAGATGCCAACTTACAGCCTTTTAAAAAAATATGCTCGTTTTTGTGTGTCTTTTTTTCTTTTGTTACTTTACGATGTATTCACCCATAATAGTGCAGCTGAGATGGGACATCTTGTGGGTTTGTCTCCAACCCAGTTCTGCTGCAGGGAGTGCTGAAATATTGGGGTCATGTGACATTCTATAAAGGCTTGTTTACACTGCCATTCCAAATCCAGTTCTGCCACGCTTCCGACTTGCTGTTGCTGTCGCAAACCATCTCATGTTCAGTTTACACAGCCACTCTCAGCGCTGATGCAAGCTGTGCTGGTGGGGGCTCTCAGTCCATGGGTGATCGAATACTCACTACTACTACTATCCTGGGAGGCGACAAATCATGCTGGGAGTGTCCTTGTTACATCAGAGTGAGTGGTGAAGCCTATCCACGTGGCTGCTTACACTGCTCGCTCTGACCAGCATCCCCAGGACTGCAGCAGAACTCTCAACGGAGCACTAAGTGACTAACTATGATTTGGTAACTAACCACATGGCCGCTTTTGAAGTGAAGCAACCCCAGCACTCAGGCTGCTGTGCTGCAAAAGCGGATGAGTAAACAGCCCTAGGGTCACAAGGTAAGTTGCACCAGTGAGATTTAAAGAGCACTGACTTTGCTGGTTTCAAAAACTGAACGAAACTCCCTCACATGTGTGGGAGTTCAGCAGTAGGTTTTGAAAAATTTTTAATAGCTTCCTATTGGGAAGGGAGAGGATCATCTTTGGCCCTGAAGGAACCAACCGTCTGATCCCTACCACCTCCCAGAGTGCTGGTTGATGTGGGGAATCCCCCAGCATGAAACAAATTGCACACAACATCCTGATGCAGAGACCACTCATTGGGCACTTCTTCCAGGAAGCCTAGGCTGTCCACCAGCTCAATGTCTTCACCAGCAAGATGGGTGGCAAACAAAAAGGCCCTGAGACTGGACGCCAAGAACGACATCTCCGCAGCATCCTCACAAACTCTGGAAGAACCGGCTCCCCTTCCTCGTTCACATTAAACATGGCTATGGTGTTCTCCATGTAAATGAGGATCAGATACCCAGCCACTGTCCAGCACATCTGCAGTGCTAAACGGATTGTTATCTACTCGAGTACACTGACATGCAGCTGCTGCACTGGGGAATTCACAGCCCTTGTGATGCAAGTCCCCCAGATGTGCTCCCTAACTCAGGATGGAGGTATCTATGGTCAAGACTAGTGTCAAGTTTGGTTAGTTAAAGGGTACCTCATCTGTTAGCTGCTGTAGTGCCAGCCAGCAAGAAATCGCCTCAGACATGGGAAGAATGACCATGACTGGCTGGGACATGAGCCTTGACTTCTACAACCACTGACTCTGAGCTAAGAATGCAGACAACACATCTGAAATCGAGCCCACTGGATGACAAAAGTCATGGACACCATCTGGCTGAGAAGACAGAAGAAATCCTGTACTGGAGGTTTGTCTCAAAGGTGAAAGGACTGCTATATATAAAAATACAGCACAACTGCTTACAGTATCAAAAAGTGTGTACACTTTATTTAAACTGCATAATGAAAAGTGCACAAATAATACATGTTAGGAGTTGTTACCTGGCCGTTTGATAGCAGCACTGCATTTGTATCAATTCTGGGAGCACATGTGCTTTTTGTATTTATACCAAAGATGAAAGAAGCAGGCACACTCCATCAGTTCCACAGTCTGATATGGCAACAGCCGAGCACAAGCCTCTCTGAAGTCTAGCTGAGCCCCAATTAATTCCACACTGTGTAACAGAACAAGCCGTGGCTTCTTAGTGAAGGAACTCCAGACTGGAGAAGGTCTCCACAGTCATCTGAACAGTTGGCTGAGTCTCCAAGCATGACCGGCCTGGAATCAGTTAATCCTCTAAATTGGGGACTACACGGATCCCCCTATGAGAAATACAGGCTGCCACTACTGCTAAGACTTTGGTAAATACCAGTGGTGCAGAAGAGAGGCTAAACGGCATTGTTCTGAACTGGTATATGGTGTTCTTTAGCAGAATCTCATGTATTGGTGGTGGAAACACCAAACCGGGATGTGGAAGTACACAACCTTGAGGTCCAGAGTGCAGAACCAGTCCCCTGATTTCACAGAGGGGATTACCTGCCCCAGGGTAACCATCCTGAACTTCTGGCATCTCATACGGTGGTTCAGACTGCACAGATCCAGGATATGGTGCCAGCTACCTATCCTCTTGGTGACCAAGAAGTACCTGGGCATGAATACTGTCAACTTCAGTTGGTGCTACATGCTCAATCACATGCTGTAGACGGAGTGAGGACATCTACTGTTTAAGCACCTGAAGGTGGTTAGAAGGGAGCCCCCTTTGTGGGAATCAAGCCAGCTGGGGCAACCATGACACAAAGTCAAGTGAAAGACCATGTCTGATGATCTCAGGCAGCTATCAGTCAGTTGTAACCTCTGGCCACAGTTGCAGAAATTGTGTCAGGCGGCCCCTGACTGGGAAATCGAGGAAGGACTGGGGTGGACGACTGATGGCACCCTGCCTTATGTTACTTCTCAAAGGAACTGGATTTGTCAGCATCTTTACTGGTGCTAGAGCCACCTTGATCACTGCCATTTCCTCGTCTATTGTAATTGTCATATAGCTTGCTTCTCTGTCAACATCCCCTGTTCCTGTTTGGAAAGGACAGCAACGTAGAGGGCTATTTTGTGTAGCTGCAGACAAAACCACTTTCACAGTCTTTTTGGACTCTTGTATCTCCTCCAGGATACCCCCTATCTGAGGGCTGAGAACAGCAACAACCCAGGAAAAGGGAGATCCATAATGCTCTGCTGGATATCCTGGATGAAGGGAGAGTAGCACAACCAGCTGTGCCCCCACCCCCCCCCCAAGAACCACTCCCATGGCAATGCTCCAAGCTCCTAGATCTGCATAAACCAATTATACTTGGCCACTGCCATACCACACTTGCTGAGTCTAAGAACCCTCTTGTGGTGCTCTGGTGGAAGGTTATCTATCAGCTCGATTGTTGCTGTACAGAAGGCATGATAGTAGCAGGCAAAGAATCCAGAGTAGCTGGTTTGTCACACACTCAATGCGTCCGTAGTGTACATTCTGTAGCCCCACTGGAGGAGACACTTGGACTTCTTGCTCAGAGTGTAAACAGTCGGAGCCCCAGCTCTCTTGCCTTTGTGCTGGACAGCATCGGCCGACAGATTTTATTTATTTATTTATTTATTTAAAAGTTGATAACTGGGAAAAGCACACTGAGCTGAGGCTCGTTTCCAGGTGCGGCCCAGGGACACAAACATGGTGAACACATAGTAAACAAGGCTGATGCAAACACAGAGCCATACAAATGAGAAATAGAGAATAATGTATGGGGAAGGGTTTGATATGAGAATTTAATGCATGCCCAAGTTGTGGGATGCTACATTAACCCCGAGGGCAAAGCCCTCGGGGTTTATCAAAGCATCCCACAACGAGGGTATGCATTAAATTCTCATATGAAACACCCTCCCCATCTTTTATTTTTTATAATAATGGGCCAGCAATTTTTCTCCAGCAGTTTGTGAGACTGTTTGGCCCGCCCACACACAGAATGTTGGCCAATGAGGCAGCAGCATAGTTTGACTGGCATGGCTCATGAATGTCATAACAACCAGCCGGTTGTTATGGAAAATATCAACCTGGTCAGTACATTGAAAGAAATTGCTGACCAGTTATTATAATAATATACAAGCACAGTACAGATAAGAAATAATATACAAGCAGTAGAAGCATAGGGTAACATGACGATATGGGTTACACAGTTACGAAGGATATTTGGTACAACAGGAAATCGAACCATGAGGTCTGAGACACCTTAAGGATAATGCCCCTGGTAAAGTGGAGGCTGCTGGGCGGGGGGTACCGGAGGGGTACAGAGGATGGGGAATGGCATGAGCAATTAGTGCTAGGGAGAACTCAGAGTAGGGATTTGAAGGCAGTGATTGTAGGGGAATGGCGAGTGTTCCAGGGAAGTTGATTCTGGGCCTCAAGTAAATCTGACGCAGCTAAGGCATGCGTCTCGAGCCTTGGCCTCCATCAAATAATCCCCGAGGACAAACTACGAGACCGGTGCACAATCCCTGATCGACCAGATTGCTGTCACAAACCCAGCCCATGTCTCTCAGGTTGGCACTCTGCCTGACTGCCTCAGCAACCACTGTGCCATTTCCTGCCTCTGGTCTTTCAAATCCCCCAAACCTCCCCCCAATTTCACCTCTTCCAGGTGCCTGACTGATGACATCATTGAAAGGCTAACAAGTGCCTTCTATCAGGTCGACTGGGCCTTTACAAATGGTCCATATGACCTTTACACCATTTTCACAAACATCTTCCTTGGTATCTGTGACAAAATTGCCCCCTTAAAGGACACCTAAACAACCTATTTTTAGAAATAAACAATTTAACAATCTGGCTTCACAAAGAGGTGAAGGCAAGGTTGCTATTTACATTGCTATTAACATTCCATTTATCTGAAAAACATAAATGTAGTTTTGTAGCATTTGAAAAAGTAAGCCTCAGCATTCCAATTCAAAAAACCTGTTCCACCTGTTCAATAAAATGGCTGCCAAATGTGTGAAATGATGACATAGCTGGAGCTAGAGGCAGAAAGCTCCATGGCTTTCATAGTGCTAACTAGTTCTGTCCCCCGTTTAAAACTGTTTCACAAAATTATCAAAACCCTGACTCAACATGCCATCATTTTGCTCAGTACTCATGTTACGCTATGATTTTGTTCATTTTGTTTACTTTAATGTGCTGAAATTGTATTGTGATCCAACCGACTTTCTCTTTGGCAAACCACAGTACAGTACACCTCTTCAAATACCTGGTGGTCTAGTGGTTATGTGTTGTCCTGATGGTTGTAGCAAAGTTCTGGTCCGGTCCAATGCTAAAGTTCATGCTTTCTTGATAATCCAAAAAATATGCTTCTCTTGTAGCCTTCCTTTTTCCTTATGACTCCCCCACCAACCATCAAACAGTCCACTATTCACACTCTCCCCTGATTATTGCATGGGGTTGCATATGAGCTTCCCAGTCCCACAAAAAGAATTATCACACTTCAGATCATAATCTTGTACTTCAGAGAGTAGTGCACATCTATACCGATACGCTTCATTGACTGGCACTGTTAAATGATGCCTTCCAAACCACTCTCCAGTCTTCTTTCATCAGTGTTTCAATTCTGCTCCTACAATAAACATCAGGCGGATTAATACACCACTTCCTTCTTCACAATGAAGGCCGTATGTACAGGCCCCTATTTTGAATTTTTCCCGACTCATTAACCAACAACCAGGTCTTCCTGGGGAGCCAAGAAAGAAGCACTGGGAGACACTGGGAAAACTGCTGTTCATACCATCATAAGGGCTGGACTTGCTATGGATAACAACATTATTAGTAGGGGAGGCATACTAATCCTTGAGCGAATCCACCCAGCCTCCAGTATCAGTCTGTTCCCTTAGCTGTGATCTGCAGAACCCCACAGGACAGTCCTCAGTAATCATTCTCCAGTCCTTTCTGTGCCCTTCTTCACAGTGCGAGTGGGCTGGCTCAGCACTCTTCCGAATCTAGAATGCTGTATACACAGTCCCCTCGATACTACCACAACAAACCTTGATAAACCCTTCAAGCGTAATCTCCCTACACTGAATCCAGGTAACAAATTAGGTACTGCCCTGCTCCTTCAAGTATTTGCTGTTGCTGCCTGCTCTCATCTATGGTCAGGTAGTGATCACAGTGCTGGCAGCTCCACATCTCAGATCTCACAATGATCTGTTCAACCTTCCTTCCGCCTGTCTTCCCCTACCCTGAATATAGCTGTACCCTGCATAAATGGTCTCCTCAGTACCCCCTGGCAACTACTCATCACTCCTTCTCCCTATATTGAAAACTGGTGAGTGCAACACCCTTCGATAGCATGATTACAGTTAGTATAGTCTCCCGGGTTTTTTGTCATCTCCATAATAAACATGATCTTTCCAGTATGTCAAGCTCACAGTAGCAGAGCACAAGGGGAAAAAAATAACGCCTAGGCTACCTATGATTAGGGACTATTAAATGACATGCTTAATGATACGTGCACCTATCATTTAATGTTGCCTAATAAAAGGTAGCCTAGATCTTATAAGGGTAAGAAAGCCCATTTTCCCCCTTGTGCCCTACTGCTATCAGCCTAGCTTACTGGAAAGATCACTGTTTATTTTTGATAGGTCAAAAAAAAAACAAAAAAAAACAACCAGGGCACTGTACTAACGTATTCATGTTGTGGAAGGGTTGCAAGCTCACCAGTTTTTGATGTGGGGAGTGAAAAATGAATACCAGAGGGGGACTGAGGAGGCCATTCCTGTAGGGTACAATTATATTCAAGGATGAGGGAAGACTGGGGCGAAGGTCAGCAGATCACTGCGAGATCTGAGATGTGGGGCTACCAGTACCATGATCGCTACCTGACCATGGATGAGAGCAGGCAGTGATGACAAATACTCTGTGATGCCTAAATGGGTACCTGGATTCAGTATAGGTGATTACCTTCGGGGGGGTGGGGTGGTCAAGGTTTGCTGAGGCAGTATTTAGGAGACTGTGTATACCGCACTCAAGATTCAGAAGAATGGTGAACCACACAGCTAGCATTGTGGAGGTTGGCATGGGCAAGGACTGCAAGAGTACTGCTGAGGACTGTCCTGCCATATTCAGCTGATCACGGGTAAGGGGGTAGACCAATGCTTGAGGTCAGGAGGATTCAATCAAGACATCAGTATGTCTCCGCTGCATAATGAAGTTATCTATAGTAAGTCCAGCCATAATGATGGTATGGACAGCACTTTTTCTGGTGTGTTCTGGTACTTATTGCTCGACTCTCCAAGAAGATATTGTTGTTCAGTGAGGTAGAAAACAAATGGGGAATGTATAAGTACTGGCTTCATTGTGCAAAAGGGTGGTGATCCTCACAATGCTTATTGTAGGAGAAGAAGTGAAACATTGATGAAAGAGGACCGGAGAATGATTTGGGAGGCATCACTTAACAGTGCCAGTCAATGAAGCGTATCAGTATAGATGTGCGATACTGTCTGAGGCACAAGATTATAATCTGAAGTGTGATAATTCTCTCTGTGGGATGGGGAAGCTTGTATGTGACCCCAGATTATACTAAGGACAGAACGAGAATGGCGGACTGTTTGATGGCTGGTGGGCTATCTGCGGGGTGTGGGTCATAAGGAAAAAGAAGACAATAAGAGCAGCATAGTTTTGGATAACCAACAGCATGATCATTGGCACTGGACCAGACCAGAACTTTGCTACAACCATCGGGACATCACTTAACCATTAGACCACCAGGTATTTAAAGAGCTGCACTGTACTGCAGTTTGCTATAAAGAAAATCAGTTGGATTACAACACAATTTCAGCACATTAAAGTAAACAAAATGAACAAAATCATAGCCTAACATGTGTATTGACCAAAATAATCCACATGTTAAGTCATGGTTTTGATAATTTTGGTGAAACAATTCTAAACAGAGGTGGAAAACGGAACTATTTAGCAGCACTATAGAGAGCCATGTAGCTCTCTGCCTCTAGCTCCAATGATGTAATCACTTCACGCATTTGGCAGCCATTTTAGGGAACAGGCAGAGCATTTTTTTTTTTAAATTGGAAGGCTGATGCTTACTTTTTCAGATGCTACAAAACTATTTATGTTATTCACATAAATGCAGTGTTAGCATCAATATAAACAGCAGCCTTTCCTTTAGCCCCTTATGAAGTTGAATGTTTGAATAGTTTGTTGGCAAAATGTTGTTTAGGTGTCCTTTAAAGAAAATCGGGGTCAGAGGACACAGAAATGATTGGGTCTCTTCTGACATCATCAAACTCATGAGGGCCCGGGACAAAGCATGGCCACGCTACAACAAAACCCACAATTTTTCCCTCGTTACTTATAAAGAACTAAGAAACAAGTGCAACGCTGCCATCAGAAAGGCTAAAATTGACCATTACCATAACAAATAATTTGGCAGATCTAACAACCCCAGAAAGCTCTGGGAGACATTACACTCTCTTCTAGGAAAAATAAAGACTTCGGAACCCATTACCCTGCTTCAAGGGGATAGGCTCACAAATGACCCCAGCGAAATGGCCAACATGTTTAATTCTTTCTTTGGAGACCTTGATAAGTTCAAACCCTCCGCCCAAGACCCCCATCTCTCATTTTGTTTTCCCTATTCATTAACGAGCTGCTCTCAGTATCTGCCCATGGGAACTCCACCCTGTATGTGGACGATCTTGTCATCCTGGTCAGCTCACGGGACATCAAAGACATTAATGCCCAGTTAAACCACGACTTTAACCACATCCAAACCTGGCTTGAGGACCACAGGCTAACCATTAATCTCACTAAAACCCAGGCCATGCTTTTTGGCTCTTCGGCCAAGATAAAATCATGCCAGGTTTCTCTCAATATCTTGGGAGCTGATGGTTCCCTCCTGAATGTTACAGATGCGGTCAAGTACCTGGGAGTCACCCTTGACCCACAACTGGACCTCTCTCTCCACATCTGGAATGCCTGTAAGGCCACAAACTGCAAGCTGGGCATGGCTTACAGAGCTAAAGGCTGTCTCACCCCAGCCGCACGTCTCGCCATTGTTAGAGGGATCCTCCTACCCACACTCGATTATGGCTTGGTATCCTTTGCCCACGTTCCTAAATCCAGTCTCTCCAAATAGGACACAGCATACAACAATGTATGCCATTTTGCCCTCGATGCTCCTCGCCTCGGACACCGCTGTGAGCAATACTCCCAACTGTAGTGGCTTCCCCCAGAATACCACCGCACCTTTGTCCTTGGCAACTTCATTGACAATATTGTCAGAAATTCCACTCCCCCAATACTCGCCTCTTTCCTCAAACCTGCTAACTCCACCTACCAACTAAGATCCAGCAACTCTCTGGTCCTCCTGGTCCCTAAAACTCACACCCAAATAGGTGATCGGGCCTTTGCAGCCCATGCGCCCAAACTGTGGAACTCCCTTCCTATTAATACTCACTCCACTACCTTCCATCCCTGATTCAATGCCTCCCTATGGGTCTTCCTAAAATCGGCCTCTGCCTGCCTCTGCGCCTGAGCCACCAAACTGGTCCCAACAGTCTGGGCATGTTGACCCCGGCCTCTACTAACACTTCTTCCATCTGGCAAGCTCGAGGCCATCTGACCCACCTGCTGATTACGGGGCTGGCAAACTTGATGCCACCTGTCCCACCTTCTGTATATATGGTGCACTTCCCTGCCCTAGATGACCATGTTTTGAGTGCCTACATCCAGAAGTCCCCCACCCACTACCTGTCGCCCTTCCTGTGTAGCTTGCCTCTCAATTACCTGGCTCTACAGAGGTGTACTGGTGACTTGTCCTGTATACATTTGCTGCCCAGGCCTGTTCCACACAGTCATCTACCTCATGACGAAATGTATGAGCCTGAAGTTCTTCCATGTACCTAGCTAGCTTGCTGTTTGTTGTTATGCACTTTTGTTTTCTCTCCCATGCCTGTACTTATTGCTATTCTACCCCTCACCCCAATTTTACTATGTCTGTTGCTCCTATATGAACCCTGTCTGCCTGATGATCACAATGTACCACTTACTGTAACCATTGTTTCAATGCTTTGTGTGCATCCTGTCTACCTATTTACTCTGATTTGTACACTTGTAATCCTCCCGGGTCGCACCTGAAAATAGGCACGTCCTGTCTAGTGTGCTTACCTGGTTAACAAAAGCAAATAAATAAACCCCCTGCTGCCGATAACCATCCCTGCAGTGAGCCCAAAAACTACCCTAAATTCTACTTTCACACTCTAAAGCCGTCGGATACCATCAGCCTCATCAGAAGCAACAACCCTAAGCCCTGCATCGGTGATGATAGCCTTGATTATAACATTCTGAAGCTCTGTATTTTGCAGGTGGCCAAACCCCTGACAAACATCCTCAACTGCTTCCTCTGTTCTTGCACCTTCCCTAGCATCTGGAAAACAGCTACGATCAAACCCCTATACAAATCGGGGTCCAGGAGTGATGTAAGGAAATATCACCCTATCTCACTTCTGGCACCTCTTTCCAAGATCATTGAGAAGGTTGTTCACTCACAACTAACCTCTTTTTTTCAAGAACATAATCTGCTCACTGAATCACAGCACGGAAATGGATTTAAGTCAGATTCACCAGTGATATTACTAAAGCAAGCGACAAATGGAAATTACGTACCTACCTGATCTTCTTGGATGAAGTCTCCACCACTCATTCACACTAATGGGAGTTCACCGGAGGTGTTAGGACCAAGCGGGAGCAAACTTTTTCAAGAGGGCCGGCGCCTGAGATGGAGCTGCGAGGAAGCAGCACAGCGAGCCCCGGCTTGTGCGGTAATGACTATCTCGGTGTCGACCCACCTACTGCCTTTTTTACGAGGAGGTACAGCGTAACTAACCTAGAAGGACTAACCTAAAAATCGGACATAAGATAGTCCGAATGACCCATTTAAGAAGGGTCAACAATAAAGTCTTCACAGCTCAGCCACTGAGGGAGTGAAGACCAAAAACAGAGAAGTGAGCTCGGGGGATGGTGGGTGGGCATGTGAATGAGTGGTGGAGACTTTCTCCAAGAAGATCAAGAATTACGATAGGTATGTAATTTCCATATCTTCCTGGACATAAAGTCTCCACCACTCATTCACACTAATGGGAGAGTACCGAGCTAAATTAATCCCCCAAGATGGGCTGCAGGAGATAAAGAGCTCACATACTTAGGACAGAAGTCTGTTAAGGATGGTCCTGCCAAACGACAGATATCATCTGGCATGGACATCCAAGGCGTAGTGCTTAATGAAAGTATGCATGGAGCTCCAAGTAGCCACACTGCAAATATCTGCAATGGGCACGTTGTGGATTTCCGCCAGAGTTGCCGCGACTGCTCTGGTAGAGTAAGCGTACACTCTGCCTTCCAGTTTGACCTGTGCCATAGTATAGCAGTGGCGAAGGCATGCCACCAGCCACGCTGAAAGGTTGACCCAGCCGGGTCTCGCTGAAGGAAACAAACAGTTGTTGAGCCTTGCAAATTTCTTTTGTTCTATCTAGATAGAACTGCAATGCTCTCTTAACATCCAGTGAATGAAGGGTACGCTCCCCTTCATTCAGGAAGTTCGCAAAGCAGGTAGGAAGGATTAAAGGTTGGTTTAGATGGAATTCTGAAACAACCTTAGGGAGAAACTTAGGATGAGTCCTAAGAACTACTTTGTCCTTGTGAAATACAGTGCACGGGGGGTCTGTGACCAGTGCATGTATTTCAGAAACTCTACAAGCCAAAGTAATGGCCACCAGGAAGGCCATTTTCCAAGTGAGGAACTTCAAGTCGCAAGAAACTAGAGGCTCGAAAAGTTTACGAGCGAGCATGTCTAGCACGAGGTTAATGGCCCAGGCTGTGACTGGACGTTTGATAGGAGGTCTAGTATGCAGAATACCCCTAAGAAACCTCTTAACTACAGGCAGCTGAGCCAGTGACATGAAAAGTACAGGCTCAAGATATGCCGAAATGGCACAAAGATGAACTTTGACTGTGGAGTACTGCAGACCTGTATTTGAGAGGTCTAAAATATACTCTGAGACTTTATTCGGTGGGCAGAAAAAAGGGTTCCAAGAGAATTTTGCACACTAGATAGAGAAATGCTTCCATTTGGCTATGTAGGTGTTTCTAGTGGCCAGCTTACGCGCAGCCAAAAGAATATCTGAAACTCTATGAGAAACATTGAACCTATTCACCTCTATCTTTTCAGAAGCCGAGCATGAAGGTGAAGCGACCTCAAGTTGGGATGGCCAAGGGACCCGTTCACCGCAGCCTGACTGCATCCTGACAAAAAATGGCAGGTCCTGGATTTCTGGAGCAGAAGAGAGGCAGTTTTATATTGAGTGGGGACGCAAAAAGGTCCAGGTCTGGAGTTCCCAACTTTTTGAAGAGTGACTGAATGATGGTTAAGTCGAGAGACCACTCGTGAAGATCCGTCTCCATTCTGCTGAGATGGTCTGCCAGCTCGTTTTGTACTCCTGACAGGTAAACTGCCTGAATCAGAGCCTTGTGTTCCAGGCACCACTCCCACACTCTCACTTCTTCCCTGCATAATGGGTAAGAGTGTGCGCCGCCCTGTTTGTTGATGTAGTACATCACTGCTTTGTTGTCTGTTTGAAGGAGAATGTGATAGAGTATGTCCTTCAAGGCTTGGACTGCATAGAGGACGGCTCTCATTTCCAGGACATTTATGTGGAGATGGGACTCATCCTGAGTCCATGTACCCTGGGTGTGGAGATCCTGGCAGTGGGCTCCCCAACCCACCAGGGATGCATCCGTGGTAATGGAGATCTGATGATCCAGAGGGGCAAAGGGATATCCTTCCAGAAGATTGTCCTCCTGTGACCACCAGGCGAGCGACCTCTTCAGAGGTTCCGTCACCTTGATGAGAAAGGACTGAGGGTGAGTGGTTGGGGACCACTGAGTGCTGAGCATCCACTGAGAGGTTCTCATGTGGAGATGAGCCAAGGGTACAGTGAACACCAAGGATGTCATGAGGCCCAGCATCTGTTGCATCGAGATAGCTCGAACTGAGCTGTGTTCTCTGATGTATCAGGCCATCTGTAAAATATTGCTCCTTCTATCCCCTGGAAGAAAAACCTTTGCACAGGAGATGTCCAGAACAGTTCCTTTGAAGAGGAGCTTCTGGGAGGGCTGCAACTGCGACTTGTTGAGATTCAGCAGGACTCCCATGGATGTGAAGAAGTCTGAGGCCATGGCCGAGGCCTCCAGAATCTCTTGCCTGGAGGGACTTGCTAGGAGCCAGTAGCCCAGATATGGGAACACTTGAATTCTGATTTTCCTGAGGTGCGCAGCAATAATAGCACAACACTTTGTAAAAACTCGAGGTGCCAAGGATAGCCCAAAGGACAGGACTCTAAACTGATAATTGTTGACCCAATGCCATGAACCTTAGGTATTTGTGGTGCTTTGAGTGTATGAGAATGTGTTGGTAGGCATCCTCCATGTCCAGGGAGGCTAGCCAATCATGTTGATGAAGCAAAGGTAACAGGGCACCTAGTAATATCATCTTGAATTTCTCCTTGTGAAGGAATTTGTTTAACTTTCTGAGATCCAGAATGAGGTGCATGCCGTCAGTTTTCTTCGGGATCAGAAAGCAATGGGAGTAGAAACCTATGTTTTGTTGATCCAGTGGAACTATTTCTACTGCCCTGTTGTTCAGAAGACCTTGTACCTCAGAAGCAAAAAGGTCTGATGGTACTGCCGACAGCCTGGGCTGTCGTTTGGGAGGATGATCCGGAGGGGTTTCTGAAAGATTGCGAGAGTACCTCTTCCGAATTATCCAGAGGGCCTATTTGTCTGATGTTGTAGATTTCCACTGATTGTAGAACTGAGTCAGACGTCCTCCCACCGCTGAGGAGGAGTCCCCCTCAGACAGCTGAGGTGGGACCTGGGCCAGAAACTCAGAAGGTGGCACTGGGCACTGTGGGCCCTTGTGCCTTCGGCTGCACTTTCTTTTGTGGCTGAGGGTTGTGTTTTTTGTTAAAACATCCTCTGCCTCTTCCCCGAAAGGACTGATGGTTGTGAAACTGACGCTTGTTTGCACCCCCTCGGGAAGGGGCGGGTGCAGGTCTAGCCATCTTAATGGCAAACCTAGTCTTCTGTGTGGCCTCCAGAGCTTGCTCTACCTGAGGCCTGAACAGATACATACCGTCAAAAGGTAAGGCCATGAACTGTTGCTGGGTGTCATTCGTAAAGCCCAAAGTACGCAGCCAAGAGTGGCAGCAGGTGCAGATGCCAGCCGCCGACCGGGAGGCAGTATCACAGGCATCCACTGCAGCTTTAACCTGCTGTTTATTAGATCTGATACCCCTAGTTATGGTTTGAAGTAGCTCTGATCTAGTTTCCGATTTGGGCAGAGCTTCTACCATTTCTTTGAGGGAATGCCAAAGTACATATTCATATTGAGAAAAATTGCCCTGGTAGCTGGCAATGTGCATACCCAGGGTTGAGGCAGCAAAGACTCTCTTACCTAAGGTGTCTATCTTGCAAGATTCTTTTTTCATTGGTTGGGCTATAGATCTTAGAGGAAGGACAGTCTTATCATTCTCTGCCAAGACCACAATGGCATCAGCAAAGGCTTGTGAGTCCAAAATGGGGTGATCCTTGGGAGGGCATACTTCCTATCTATGGACTTGGTCATGGAAGCAATGAGAGCCGGATTCTTCCAGACCATCTGAGAGAGGGTCTTGAAAGAGGGGTGTACCGGACGGGTTAAATCCATAGGGATCTCCGGGACATGAAGATATTGGAGTCACAAAAGCCTCTCAGGATCGATTTCTGTAGTCTGGAGAGAAAGAGTAGAGTATAAATGTTTGAGCAGAGACTTAAAGAAAAGGTCTTCAACCACAGGCTCTGCAGAAGGATTGATCCCTACCCCGAGGGCAGTGTCATCAACATCATCACCCAGGCGAAGATCTGGGTAAGGCTCAAATCATCTCCTGAGAGTCCGGGGCTGTTTAGACAGGAAAGGAGTGAAAATCAGGAGGAAGAACAGAAGAAGTAGAAAGAATTGGAGTCGAGAACCCCTGAAGACTGGCCGGCGCTGCAGAAGAAAACGTCGCTGAGAGCAAAGAAGGAGGTGCTAGTTGAAACAGCACCGCAGATGGCGCCGACAGAGCCCCGACACCGTGCATGGCACCGACAGAACCAGCGGCGCTGCAGACAGCGCCAACAGAGCCCACAGTGCCATGGACAGTCGACAGAGTCCCAGAGGTAAAACAATTGTGATTTGAGGTAAAAGAAGGGAAAAATGGCAGGAGATAAAGGCATCAGTGTGGACCCCTGTGCCACAGCCATGTGAGGGGGATAAACACCGCCAAGACGGAGTCAATGGCACCAAAGAAGGCGCTGTGCGATTAGAAGGCCCAACTTCCCTACTCGCCCCTCTGAAACCGAATGGCCCAAAGGCCCTGGCATCAGAGTGACTGGCTCGGGCAACTGGACCAACCTCCGAGCCCATCTGCTCCATAAGAGCAGCCCACTGGAGAAACTGCTCATCGGAAGCTCCTCCAATATGTGGGGAGGAGCTACAGTGTCAAGGAGGTTGGCTACCAGAGACAGAAACCGGCGACTCCAACAGAGGTGGAGACCAGTGTCTGGCCATAATAACTGACTGTCTACGCGAAGACATACCAGAGGGAGACCTCGAGTGATGCCTTTTCTTCTTCGACTTATGTGCCGAAGAAGAACTCAAGGCCAAATGGCACTAAGAATGGGGCCAAGCCATTTTATGCTTCAGGGGAACCATCCATCCCCGAGCATTGGACCATCCGTTGTCAGGCCCCCTCTCTGGGGAGGGCGGCTGACTGGACCTGGCCTGGCTGACTGAACAGCTTTCGGATGAAATCTCCCTACCGTCACCTGAGCCACTCATGTTCAACTCTGTCAATGGAGGGCTGAAGACTTCTGTTGTACAATTAAAATATATAATCAGTACTGATTCGAAATAATTCTACAAAACAATAAACTGAACTATTGCTGCTAGTGAAGTTTAACTCCTGGCAGGCGAGCGACGTCATCACCGAAGTGCACTCGACAGTGGGAAAAAAGGAACTGAGGCAGTTGGAGGGTCGACGCCGAGATAGTCATTACCACACGAGCCGGGGCTCGCGGTGCCGCTTCCTCGCGGCTCTATCTGAGGCGCCAGCCCTCTTGAAAAAGCTTGCTCTCACTGGGTCCTAGCACCTCCGGCAAAATCCCATTAGTGTGAATGAGTGGTGGAGACTTCATGTCCAGGAACATTGGTCAGTACTTAGGGTCGGTATTCGTTGATCTGACCAAAATTTTCGATTTGGTGGACCACAACCTCCTCCTAGACTCTCTCTCCTGCCTTCATATATCCCGGGATATAGTTTGTTGGGTAGACAGCTACCTCTCAAATAGATCTCACAGGACAACCATAAAAGGGGTACTCTCAAACGTCTGCCAAATTAATTGTGGCATCCTGCAGGGTTCTGTTTTAGGCCCCCTGCTTTTCTCTCTTTTCATTAATTATCTCCCAAAAATCTGTCAAAACGCCAAGACAGCTCTTTATGCAGACAATGCAGCTCTAAATTGCAGTGATATAAACCCCGACACCATGTTCTCTAACCTGCAAACTGACTTCCTAAGGCTCCACTCTTGGTTCCTTCGCAGAAACCTAGTTCTTAACTCTAAAACAACTAAGTACATGCTCTTTGCAGACCCCAGAAAAAATATAGAATGAAACCTCGCCCTCTCTGATCTTCATGGGAACAGTATCGATAAAGTTGGAGATTTTAAATATCTGGGCTTGGTTCTTGACCCACACCTCACTTTTCAAGTACACATTACTAACCTTATCAAGAAAATAAACATGAGGTTAGGACTGGTATTCTGAATCAGAAAATTCCTTCTTCCAGCCTCGAGATCATGTCTTGCCTGCTCCATGCGCCTTCCCCTTACTGAATATGGCTCCACAGTCTACTCCCCCCCATCTGTTCTTTTCTCCAAACTAAAAACCTCTTACAACAACATTGCACGTTTCATCACTGGCCTCCCCTGGTCCACCCATCACTGTTCCCTCTACCTTCCTCTCTCGTGGCTACCCCTGGAAGAAAGGTTTCAACTTAAAATCCTTATTTTTCTACACAAGGTGAATCTTAACCTATTGCCACCAAGTGTTCTGGACGTTTTCCCCAAATCTGCTCCCAAACGTGGCACCCGAGGGAGCACTAGCCAAATTTTTGAGGTTCCTTTCCTTCATATCACACATGTGCAACACTCCATCTGCTATCAGGGTGTGAAACTTTACAACAACCTACCTCCTAGCATCCAGTCCTGTGGCTCCATCCCCTTATTTACTGCCTCCACAAAATATTTGCTCCTGGAGAGTTACTCTTGTAAGTGCCCCCTGCGGTAAGTTTCATATAGCAGTTGAGAGGTTCCGCTACTCTCCCTTCAGGACATCCCTCACGTCGCCTCCTTTTTCTACATCCACACCCCCCAGCTCTATGTTTACTGTCTCATCCTTACTTCCCCCACCCACTGTCTAACTCCCTCATCCTCACCGATATTTATGTCTTCATTTTTATTTAAATTTGTTGTAAATATGGTTTTTTTTGCTCTTGTATTTTTCTTTTGCTGTATATGTTGCGATACTCTGTAACCTGGATGACTGTGAAAATGAGCACATTTGCTCACACTCTTTCCAGTATAAAATAAACTTGATGCAGTCCGGCGATGAGGGAGGTGATAAGAAAACACTGCTTGACCTGCACCGGAGTGTGGATAAGGGAGGGAAAAACTTTGAGAGTCCCTGGAGTGAAGGGAATATGTGGAAGGGCTAGCTGGTGATAAACAGGAGGAGAGGTAGGAAGGGAGTGTCCCCAATCAGAATTTGGCAATAATAATAAAAAAAATAATAATAATAAATAGTAAAACTTTATTTGTATCACGCCTTTCTTAATGAAAAGGCGAAATGAAGGAGAGGCCTCGTGCCTGGGAGATAGAGGCTTTATGGAGAGGGATGAAATAGAGGAAACAGTGGTGAGTGGGGGAGGGAGGTAGCAAAACAGCAAAATGAGTTAAGGAGAATGTCGAGTCTTGTGAGGGAGGTTGTAGGGCCAGAACCGTAGACAATGTCGGCGTAGTCAATAATTGATAAAATAGTTTTGTAAATAAGTCTCGATGGGTTGGCAGAAGGAGGCAGTCCTTGTAGCAGTAGAGGGCTCCAAGTTTGGGGTTATATTTAGTGGAGATGGAGTCAATATGGGTCGAGAAATAAAGACTGGCGTCCAGCCAGACTCTGAGGTACTTGAATGATTTGACCACGTCTAAAGGGAAGCTGTCCAGGGTGGTAAATGTTGAGGGGATCTGGAGTCTGGATAACCTTTGCCTGGATTCAAAGATCATCGAGATTGTTTTTTTGATGTTTCATTTTAACTGGTTTTCATGGAACTAGTGTTGCTCTTTATCAAAATCATGCTGTAGGGGGGTAATTACATCAGTGGCAATGGGGCCTGAGGAGTACATCACGGTGTCATCCGCATACATATGAATTGGGGAGGAAGAGCAATACTGAAAACAGAATGGGGCCAAGTATGAATCCTTGGGGGACACCCTCTTGGATAGGGAGTGTGGAGGAAAGGGCATTTCCAGCTAGTATGGATTGCTGTCTATTTTGTAAGTAGGATCTGAACCAATTTACAGCAGATGGAGGAGTGAAATTTATGGATCATAAGGTGGTAGGAGACAGAATCAAAGGCGTTCGCCAGATCCACAAAGATGGCAGCAGTGATTTAGCCTTTGTCCACTGCTGAATGGACAGTCAGTGACTCGTAGCAGGGAGGAAACAGTTGAGTGTTGTTTCCTGAAACCTGACTGGAAAGATGAAAGACTATCAGAAGCTGAGAGGTATCCCAAGAGCCTCGAGCAGATTAGTGACTCTTTTTTAAATTTTTAATTTTCTATTTTTACTCCCGCCCCAGCCCAGCAATGTCACCTGACTGCCTTAGCAGTTGGCCACCTTTTTCCGTCGAGGACTCCCCCCGTGGAGCCCTGGCTTACCCTTGAGGTGGGGATACAGTGGGGGGGGGGTGCCCTGAACCCCCTCTCCAGAGGAATCACGTTGTTGTCGGGGATCCAGGCGGTACTGCAGCTGCAGGCAGGTGAGGACCCACTATCAGGCCCCTGCATTGGTGTCGGGCTGAGAGAGGCATTTTTCCATGTACCCCCTCCCAGAGTGTGTTGTGCCATGATGCCAAGGCTTGCACCGGCATTCATCACGCTCTCCCTCCAAGTGTGGGTGTCGGGGCTGCAATACCTCCGGTTGTTGCCAGAGGTCAGGCCACCCCCGAGCCAGTGTGCCCCCCCTTCCCCAAGAGGAGCTCAGCAGTCCATCGGATGCTCAGACCTCCTCCTCCCACCTAGCCCTCTGACTCCCGGGTCGCCAGCATCACAAGCGGAAATCCAACCACTGTGCTGACAGGCCGGCTAGACATTGACTCTTGAAGTTTGGCAAAAGCGGGCAGAAAAGAGATGGGCCTATAATTGCTAGGAGAAGTAGGGTCCCCACCTTTGCAGAGTGGAAGCACCTTGGCCAATTTCCAGGTCTGAGGGATACAGCCAGTAGAGAAGGAGAGTTTGAGGAGGTGGGTGAGGGGAGTGGCAGTTGCTGGTGTAGAGATGCAGAGGAGCATGGAGTGGAGGTTATCAGGACTGGATTTAGCAGGGCTGAGTGATGTTAGCGCCTGATAAACCTCTGGGGGGTAGATGGAGGGAAAGATTAAGCCAGTTCCGGAGGGAGGGGTCCTGTAGGGGTAGGAGTGGGATGATCCAGGAGAGCACAAGTTGTGAAAAATTTGTTGAAGGTACTGGCAATGGAAGATGAGTCGGATATTGCTGAGCCTTCGAATTTAAGAGGGAGGGAGGATGTGAGTAACAGGTGGGTCTATGAGGGAGTGGAGGATTTTCCAGAAATTAGATGGAGAGCTGGCATTTGTCTGTAGTTGGGATTTGAAATAGGTAGATTTGGCTTTTCTGATGGTCTTGGTACAGGCATAGAAGCATAGACTTTGACAGCAGATAAGGACCTCTTGGTCCATCTAGTCTGCCCATTTCACTACCTACAGGATAGGCCGCAGATCCTAGTTAACCAACAGCCTATTTCTTCTTATCCCCACAAGAACTGCCTTATGTCTGTCCCATGCAGTCTTGAATTCTCCCACAGTTTTAGACCCCACAACCTCCTCAGGAAGGCTGTTTCATGCATCCACTACCCTCTCTGTGAAAAATACTTCCTCACATTGCCCCTGAACCGCCCCATCTTAAATTGCGTCCCCTTGTTCTTGCACGTCTCTTTTTCTGAAAGATGCTACCCTCTTGGACTTTGTTGATTCCACTGAGGTACTTAAAAGTTTCTATCATGTCCCCTCTCCCTTCTTTCCTCAAGAGTATACATGTTAAGCTCCTTAAGTCTCTCCTCGTACAGCTTCTCTTGCAGACCCTGCACCATTTTAGTTGCCCTCCTCTGGACTGCCTCTATCCTGTCTATGTCCTTGCGGAGATGGGGTCTCCAGAACTGGACGCAGTACTCCTGATGGGGTCTCACCAACTGTCTGTACAGAGGGATAACAACTTCCTGTTTTCTGCTGGTGATGCCTCTGCCTATGCATCCCAGTATACCCCCAGCCCTCCCTACTGCCTTCTCACATTGCTTGCTAACCTTAAGGTCATCTGATATGATTACTCCCCGGGATCAAAGACCTTTGCCAGATCCACAAAGATGGCAGCAGTGATTTGGCCTTTGTCCACTGCTGAATGGACAGTCAGTGACTCGTAGCAGGGAGTGATTTGTATAGTTGTAGACGTGAAGGTAAGAGGGAAGCTTTGAATTGGGCCAAGTATTTATCACAGATTCTACAAAGAGTGAGGAAAGCTGATGTAATCCATGGGTAGTGGTGATGCCTTACTCTACCCTTTTTTAGAGGGGTGTGGGCATTCCAGATTTGAGTTAAGGTTTTGGTAAAGAGCCAGAGGGCTGAAGCTTCCAGGTGTTCTGTGATAGCTTTAAAGCCCTAGAGGAGAACCACATGATGGCTATCCCTGCGTCAAGAGGCATACCTGGCTGAGGGGGAACAAGACCACACCACATTCACCAGATCTAGTAAATGGTCATTAATCAGCATGGCCAGTAAGGAAGGGGCTGCCCTTACTGGACCTTAAAATGCTTGCACTTTACCACAGCCACAACCTCAAGTGGGATGTTGATGGAACAGAAAATCCTCTCAAGAAGGTCGAGAAGGACTCTCAAATCCACCAACGTGTCCATGTCCTCCCAACATTCTCTTCATCTAAATTCGACAAATCATCAACTCGATGGGACGGCTGACTGGGACTGAGTGGTGACTGAATATTGGAGTGTCTAGGAGGTGTCAATTCTGAGCCAATCCTGCTGTCAGACTGCAACTGCCCACCCCAGGATCTGGCAACAAAATGCTCACAGGGCCAGAAGGCACCGCCAGCAGCAGTGGCTTAATGGGGGTGAGGGGTGGAGATGGTTTACTCAGAGGCACTACAAGGCCCACCAGGGGCAGAGGGGAGATCTGGGTAGAACTAATAGGCCCAGCCAGGTGTAGAGGAACTGGTGGAATTGGTGTCTGGGTAGAAACCAACTTGGGAACCTTTTGTTCTTCATCTTCCAGAGTAGTGTACACGATGACTTCATAACCTTCTGGAGGAAGGGAGTCATTATCTTCCAGGGTCTTGTTTTATTCACCTCTAAATGACAATGCCAGAGATATGCACAACAATCAGTGGAGCAAGATCAAGACAACCACCATAAGCAATGAGTCAACAGGCGAGACCACTGCAGGATTGACGACCTGGACCAAGTCAACAGGCTGAGAAGGGCCAGCTGATTCAGTATCTCAAGAGATGACAGAATGACTGGTCAAGGGGGCATTTGCTCTCAAACACGGTTCAGTTTACGAGGGTTTGTGGGCACCCCACCTCCTCAAACATGTAGAGCCAGGATAGAGCTTGATAACGACAGACAAAGTCTGGAGCTCAGGGTGCAGGTTAGGCCTGTTGAACAAAGTAGAGCTCGAGGGGGCTAAACACTTGCACCTTGACTGATCTGACTTGCCATACTAGTCTGAGGACTTAAGAGAGCTGGCACTCCCACAGTGCCAAGGACTTCTTTTTTCACAAACCTTCACAGGACTCCTGCCTAACAGCATTGGATTCTTCTTCCCGAAGTCTGCTCCCCCTTCCTGGACTACAAGATGGTCCTCCTGCCCCAACCCCATCTTCTCTGTTTTCTTTCTGCCACACCACCAAGGCCAAAACACTCTCTCCTTTAAAGGCACCAAGTTTTTTAACAATCTCCCCCCCCCCCATACAATGTTTCTCTACCGCTTCCTTTAAGTATAATCTAAGGAAGCACCTGTCCCTTATTTCCACATGCAAATGTCCCTAGCTCTGTCTCCCCTTAGTTGTTCTTCTTCTCTCCCTCTCTTACTTTTCACGCTGTTGCACCTTACCCAACCTTAGCACTTGCCTCTAATCTTAGTACAGTTGTATTATCTAGGTTATAGTTTTTTTTGAGTATTTGGATTGATATCTGTATTTGTCTTTTATGCTATTGCTTTTCGATGACTGTTTTCTGTATTTTTCTCTCAGTCTTTTTGTCCAAAACTGGACGCTTGCGAAAACGGGAAAATTTCGCTCACGTGCCTTCCAGTATAATAAATAAACTAAAACGGACTTGGGCAGCATTGCCTAACAAATTTGGAAGTTGACTTGTTGTAAGGGCAGAAAAAGTACAGGCAGATATTGTGGGGATCTGACTTCAAGATCTTAACTTGGTGTTCCATTTGACATATCCTTGTGGTCCAAAATCATGGGATAAAGTTCCAGAAGAAATTCTTTGGAGACGCATGTCATGGTGACTACAGAACTGACTGACTGAAGCAACACAAGGCAAAAAACTGACATATGGTCGCAAATCTGCAAAGAAAACTTCAAATAACAACACTGGAGAAGAGCAACCATGGAGCGACCCATTTTCCAGCAAAAAAGAAAGATCTGAGGCACGAAGGAGCAAAGGCATGAGATGGAGGGTGAAGCCGAAGCTCTAGCCAAGTGGGCTTTCCGAGGACTCCATGCATGCTCAGATGACTACACAAGTGTAACTACATAGAAGGAATCCATATAGCTGTAAAAATGTAAAAACTTACATGATGTGTAAGCTGAAGTATGCATATATAATTTTTTAAATGACCGCCCCTCCCCACCATTCCTGAACACAAGCATTATTTACACAGCATTGGATTTAAAAGGCCACTCCCATGTTTATTAATGACATTGTTCTAAACAGGTATACATGCATGCACGATGTCACGCAACCAGCACTGCACTCCTCAAAGTCACTAATGACACACATTCTGCCCTTGACTCTGGATTGTATGTAGGCTAAATCTTCATCTCCCTCATGGCGGTCTTTGGCACAGTGGATCATGGCATACTCCCCACCAGCCTACAACAGCTGGGACAGACGCAGGATGTAATATCTTGGCTGAAATCCTACCTATCTGGTAGATTACAGATAGTCCAGGTAAATGATCAAGTCTACCTCCATGTTCCCTCAATCTTCAGGTACCATAAGGTTCCATCCTTGGTCCTTTACTCTTCAGCCACTTTGTAATTGGTTACAATCCTGACTGGCTAAGAAAACTGTCATTATAAAATTTTTATTGGACCAACATATGTCTTATTTAAAGATGGTATAGCACACAAGCTTTCAGGGCCAACAGGTCCTTTCATCTGATGAAGGGACCTATGGAGCCCCAAAAGCTTGTGTACTATACCTTCTTCATACAAAACATGTGCAGGTCCAATAAAAGGTATAAAATTATCCAGTGATTCCCATTTTCCTTTTTGTTTTATACTCAAAATATATTAACGTTTTTGTGTACTTAGGCAAGGCAATACAACCATAAGGAACAGTAAAAACAAACAATAGACAGCATTTCAAATAATGTAAACAGACAGTCATCAGGCAGTGTGAGCATGATTAAGATGTACATATCCCCAGCTCTCTCCCTCCAGCATCCCCGGGGAACAAGGAATTTCAGGGTATAAATGTTAGGTCTATATTCATGATGTACAAAAGCCATCTATTCCACCCTTCTCCTCCTGCTGTCTTAATGTATACATTAAGATTTCCATTTTGCACATGGGGTTTACCAGGGAACACCACTCCGCTATCATTGGGGTCACTGCAGTTGGCCATTTTGTAATGCATTTCTTGGCTATAGTGTGGAGACTCCCCAAGTGATATTTGGTAGTAGGATCCTGCAGCCCCTGTGGGAACAATGTTAAAAAGAAAATGCATTCTGTGAGAGAGTTGTGGAGAGAGGCTTTCTTTCAGAGAAGTTCGGTAAAGAAAGGGGCCAATCGGTGTCACTTCCAGAAAATACGGCAATGCTCTGTCCTCTCCACACCACCTCCAGCAGTGATTGGTTTGGGCTGCGCTCCTATGCATCTGTTGGTCTGGCATCAGAAAGTATTTAACCAGACACTTCCAGCTGAATTCTTTCCAGGCCAAAGTGAAAGAAATTCCGTGGGTATTAATGCAGGTGTCTGCATTGCTCTAGGATTAATGACTGCTTTAGCAACTGGTTCCATCTGTCAAACACCTTGAGGGGAGGAGACCATCTTACACTGAGAAGTGTAGTGTATAATGGCGAAATGAGGTGGGGTAGGTATCCCCTGACAATGCACAGATAATCAGTCCTATCAAGGAGTTTCCAATATCCAGCCTCTGTGCAACTCCTGTTTTTCAAGGACCAATACAGCTACAATCTCTTTTTACGATATAAAACTTACAAGACCAGACCAGATTTTTGTAGCTTTTTTTGGATCCCTTGTTTTTGAGGACATGTTTTTGTAATCTACAGATTTATGTTAGAAGAAACCCAAGCACATGGGCAATCAAGATTAAAACATCTGTCGTTGATGGACATTCCAGACTAGCAATATAAACTCAAAATGAAAAAGCCCTTATAAAATACAGTATATGTTCCGCGGCCAAGGAAGGGCCTATGCGATGCAAGCAGTGCCGAATACTTGATCAGCTTTAAAAGGGTGGCATTTAGGAATCTGTGTACTATCTACCTATAGTATGGTTAGCATCATATTAAGTCCCAAGACTGTTTAGGTTATAAAAATGGTAATACTGTACATACATTCCTCATGTTATTTCCTCCAATACTTCTGTTTACTCAAGTGCCCTAAGTGCATTTGTTGGAGGCTTTACATTTATTTCTTCTTACAGGTTTTTTTAGTTTCCCGGGAATTGCTTTAAATGAAATCTTATGTTTTCTACACAACTTTTGTATTACTAAGGTTGGCTATTCCAGTGTGTGTGTGTGTGTGTTGGTGGTGGTGGTGGTGGTGGGGGGGGGGTATATGCTTATGCTACCTAAATGTCCCAAACTGTCTGGTTTTATTGGTTTAAAAGGGCACTGTCAGCTTATAGCTGACTTTTAGAGCCCCAGTTAAAAACAATACCAGCACACAGAATTATCCTGCTTGTGACAGTTACAGTCCCTGCTTAACTCAGAGAACACATTTACATTGTTTTTTTTTCCAGTTTTAGTATTTGCCTTGCGAAGGGAAATCCTGCGTGGTCTGTGCTGGTCCCGCACATGCACTTCTAAACTTGTGCATGAATGAGTTTTGATTTTTTAAAGGCATTCAAGATAAAAACAAAGATCTGACGGCAGATAAACTGATACTTCAACAGAGGACACTATCCTGAGATTTGCAAAGTGACCACACTTCTGAAATGAGCACTCTAACATGTTTAAATCAGTAGTTGAAAGATAAATCTGTGACTCTGGGTATGCACATTAGGGCAGGCAGTCACTGGGCACTTGCAGCTCACATGAGGCAGCAGGCTTGGCAGGAGGCCATGTGCTGCCAGATGCTGAAAGTTGGGCCCAGAATGACAGGGGCAATAGGGAAGGCTGCCACCAACAGTCTGGCTCGAAAATGTTCAACAGCAAATAGGCCTCCTTCTTCTGGATCTCCGCCAACAGAATGTCCGGAGCCATGGACATGTGTTCCAGGAGAAAATAAGCTATATTCAAAGCAACAAAGGTAGTTCTACACTGCACACATTACCGCATTTGAAAGGCATGTTTTAACTTAGCGCGCGCAGTACGGAGGACACTTTAAAACTGCCCAAATATGACTTCTGAGGCACAGAATGCATGGAAAAGCACAGACACAAGTTGGTATGGGATAGTCCTCCATGCACGTAGGACATTTGAATGACGAAGGGGGCGGGGAGGGTTGGACAAATGATTTTGCCTGTTCTTTTTTTTTTTTTTTTTATGTTTTTTTTCTCCCCTTGGGGGTTCCGGGCCAGCCTCGTTGTCCTCGCAACCCTTACATTCCGGCTGCCATCCGACCTGCGCCATTCTCCTACTGAGGGCAACCACCTGATTACCCCATGGCTTGCCCACCGTGGCGGGGGTTGACCAATTCCCCCAACACAATGGATCCGCTCTTGGTGGTCCCCCAGAGCCGGCGCAGGACATCTCGGATGGCCATCAAGCCGCAATGGCTGGATACTCCCCTTTTCCGTGTTCTGCTTGGAGGCAGGGCGCGCAATGCCAACAAGGGGCGTACTGCGCATGCATCCGCACACAGTGCGCCCACTGACTGCCCTGCCTACCACCCCAATCTACCAAGCCGGACGTGCCGACACCCAGCCTCCGCTAGGTGTCTGGCTATGCCAGTCACTGTACCCCAGCCCACCCCGGGAGAGGATAGCAGTCCATCGGATACTCGATCCTCTCCCTTCCCCGCCGACCCACAGCAACCCGAGCTAGCTCCCGAACCCGGCGCTGGCATGGCGCGAGGTACGGCTTCCAGCGCCTCAACCCTCAGTGCCACTGGGCTGGATGATTTTGCCTGTTCTGATGTGCACGCTATGGGGAAATGGTACCACAAACCGCAGTCATACCACAAGTGCTAATCATTACTTGAGAGGGAGCAAGACTTTCATAACTCTTCCACTTGAGAGTTATGGTCCTGCTCCTGTCAAATATGAAGATAAACTCCATATTTTGAGTCAACTTATTGGATACTCCCTATATATAAGCAAGACCTGAGCTTAAGAAAACATCTAGAGAGCAAGCTGCAAGACAGATGTCTATTAGAAGAGCTTCTTCATCACAGTATTTTCTATTAATATTGAATTTTAAGTTACTTTTTTTTATGTCCCTGATAGCCTTTGTTCCTGTATTGCAGTAAGACACAGGCTGACACCATTTGAGGATGGGTCAGCCAAACAGAACCACATCATGCAGCACTTCTAAAAATCCCCAGCAACAGCAGCAAGCGCCACACAAGGGTCTGGAAAGCGCAGGAGCCGGCAAGCCCGAGACCTTGGGTGCCACACAAACCTGGGTTAACGTACTGGAGGCAGTCTGTCACTTAGAGGAAAAACAGATCAAGTGCTGGAGAGGATGGGTACGCAGGAGGCCAAAACAGAAATGGCTGTCTCGATGGCAAAGGAGGCTGATGGGCATTCTCAAAAGATGCTCACCACTGTTGTGAAACTGATCCTGGAAAATGGCAACTTAAGAAATCGACTGGAGGCCCAGGAAAATAGTAACAGCGCAACAAATCTGCAGTACATGTGGCAGGTTTACCGGAGGGCTCTGAGGAGGACAATTTGTTCGCTTACCTAAGGACCTGAACACCCTTGGCGTTGGAGCTGGACGATGGCTGGGACGGTTCCATGTCATAATAGCGATCGCTATTATGGCGAGTGTATATCGCTGGAAAGCAAATCAGCGATATACACTTGCCGGCGACTTGACATCTGGAAAAACAAAAAGGGTTTCTTGGTGGTGGTGGGGAGGAGGCTGTGTCCCCTCGCTTGGGCTTTACCGCACTTCAAATTTTAAGATTCTCAACTCCAGGGGTGTGTAGTGCGGTGAGGGGCACAGTCTGGATTAAAAAAATTAAGTCCTGCAGCTGCAGGCGGTAGCAAAATTTCCACTCTCCCTGTCCCCAGTCCTGAACTCAGTAACTGCAGAGCCAGAGCTAGCCACCCCCACCACCACAACACATGGCTAGCTCAGCAGCAGCAGGCACACCAGTCCCCTAAAACCCTTTCCCTGTCCGTCCCCTTCACCCTTCCGGACGCCCTTCCCTATGCTTGCTTTCGCGTAGGGTCGCTACCCTTGCATGGTAGCCCAAAACGATAGCACTGAAAATGAGTCGCAATTTTTGTAGTCGCTCATTTTCGGTCACTATCATCACTGGATACCGGCTGGGACAGTAATAGCATCAACTGGGCCTATTGCATGAAATCACAAAGAATGGCTCAGCAGTGTACAGGTACAAGGATGGTGCTGTTCATTATAACTGGTATCGAGGTCAGAGACATGCTCCAACCAGCTGCTAGATCCTAAGGCGATATCTTCGTCAAGAAGAAGCAAGTGAAATTTTTCCCTTACTGGTCGTACACAACCAGAATGAGGCACAAGAAATTTAATTCTGTAAGGAGCCAACTACATGGACTCGGTATTGTTCACTCCTTGCTGGGCCTGGCTAAGCTCCCCTGGGCTCACTGCCCAAATTAAGGCAGAAGGTCATTTCAATCTACAGATGCCACGGATGCTGGCCAGCCAATCTACGGCAATCAATTAATCAATGGTAGAGGTGGACAATTCAGACAGGAAGGGATATGAGTAAAGAGGTATTGGAAGGTACAGAGACAGTTTTCTTTTATATTTCAACACCGTCAATTCCTAATATACTGCATGCACACACTTGGCACATCTCATTTTTGTGCATACATCCAAAACTGCACGCAACCGAAATTGTACTGAAATCAATGGCGCAACTCTGTAAAAGGCCCTTTTTTCACCTACTACTCACTTTCGCCATTACTGAACGTATCAGACTCGTATAAAACATACTGATATATCAGACGTTGCCCACGCTGAGCGATGTGAGCTACATATTTGTGTTCTCCATGGCTGCTGGCTCGGACACACAGACATGCTGAAACTGACCAAAACCAACATGTATTTAATTACTGGCAGTGCAGACAGCACGTGTGTAATAGGTTGACAGTATTGGTGTCTGTGGTGCTCTTGTCTGAAGGAAAAGTGTGCCTACAACTGAAATTTGCTGTGCAGACAAGCAAACTTTTTTATCATTGAGTACGTAGGATTGGGACTGGGACATGCTATTTTTTGTGCATGTACCCTGAATCTACATAAATCCAATGTGCATACAAGTGGAATACACTGCACTTGCTGGGACTGCGTACTTGGGACTGGAACATATGGGTAATGCTGAACTGGATTATAAATGTCATGCCATGGCAGATAGTCGGATTCTGGCACTCATTAGTGGTTAATAAATGTTAACTTTATTTTATGGATTGCTGGCACTGGCTCCTAGATGTAGGACTCAGCCTGTAGGTTAAGATGGTTCCAACCATGAGGCAGAGACTGTATGTCAAATGTACGCCAGCCCGTACTTCAGGCCTTTTTTCTTTTGTGTAACATTCTCAGTCCCTAATAAATTGTCCTTGACTATGCCTTGTACCACAGTTATAAAACGCTAAAAAGAAGTTTCAATATGCTATGTTCTGAATTTGGTCTCTTTAATCTCTGAATGATAATAGTTATAACAGATGTACCTATGTAACCCCCCTGCAAATGGGGGTTCCCAAAAGACTTCCAGGAGCTTGCTTGAATGCTCCAAGCCTGAATGGTGTTTGGCATTTAAGCCATTTATCAGTGAGTGTTTTTAGAACCTCTGGTACTGTCTCTTTAAGAGCTGTCTGCTTGCAGACATAATTAGTTTGTATGGGGGACTGTGTGTTTCTTTGATTGAGTACTACCAGCTGCTGCCAATTCACTTCATTTTGCAGTCACTAGGAGTGCAAAGGAACCTATCTGAAAGATGTAACTGTTTGCCAGAAATTATTTAGAGTAATAATGAAATTAGAGTTTGTCTAACCTGCTTTCGTAGTCAGAACTGTGTCTGCTAGTTCCCATTCTAGTTTTGAACTGCTGAACTGGACCAATCAGTGTGGGGTAAGCTAGCTCTAAAATGGTGCCTTGGACGAATCAGAACTTGGACTCATAATCTGAGCCAGCCACAAGAGGATTGTATGGGCAGTGACTCTGGGAGATGTAGTTTGACTTCAGTGCCTTTTTGGACCAACAGCAGCAGTCTATTGTGAGTGACAGCCAATCCAGTCAAGAACTGGGAGGAACTCAAAGGAAGTGCTCGGTTTTGTCGGTTGGAGTTTCAGTTGAGCTTTGGCAGTGAAGAAGGAAGGAGCCCTGTGCTTTTTCAGTGTGCAGTTTTAGTCAAAAAGCGTAAGGGCCCAGAGTTCCGTCTGCAGCTTGTTAGGACTGAATCTCCTGTGAAAAGAATCAAAGGATCTCTGAAGAGTAGAAACCAGGCTCACCCTGTAGAAGACTGGAAGAATTGCTGAAAATTGCACTCGTCTGTCAGGAACTGAATCTGCTGTGTGTTCTCCGGGTATTGTGCAGTAATTGCGATCGGGATACAGATGCAGCCTGCCTGGTATAGTGCTTTCTTTTATATGGATGTGTGAAGAGGTTTGTGTACCTCAAGTGAGCCCTGCTGACATTGAAGGACCCTATCTTATTTGGAGGTCGTGAGTACTAATTCAGGGTCGCTCCCTGTTGAATTGCCACATTAAATCCAAATGGAATTACTGTACTGCTGACTGTTTAATTCTCCTTTTCTCTGTGTGAAAGGGCCCCTACCAGCTGCCACGGTTTGGACTAGCCACTAGGGCTTGGGTACCCAGGGACAGTAACTGATAGGGATAGGCCTGTGCACAGAGCCATAGGTAGATTATTAGAGTGATAAGCTAATTAACCTGATTTCCCCCTGTCCTTGTTATATCTCCCTAAATAAATCAGAGCTGCTTGTTTCAGCAAAGTTATACTGCCTGAGGTATTTGTCTATGTTAAAGTACTGTACTGTGATTGTTGCACTGTATCTCATTTCACAGGAGGTCCCAGTGCCGGAACCAGTCCTGGGGTAAGTGTATACTGTGAAGGTAATTCTGATATATTGTGTGGGCCACTAGTGGGAAGAAAGGGGGGTTGCAGTGTCCCAGAGGGCTGTGACCAAGTTAGTTTAACTATTGCAAACCCTGACCTCTGGGTGGAGGCACCCGCCATTGGATCCAGGCCCCTCAACCTGTTAGTGGCAAATCAGGCAGGGGTGTAGCCCCTGGGATAGCGCCATCTAGGGTTACATCTTGGAGCTCACCGCTGGGATTGTGTGTCCTCTAGTGGCCATATTCACGAACCACTGTTAAGAAAAAATGGGTACCCTGACAGAAGTGGCTGTGCACCGGCTGGTGGAGTGTGTTGGGGAGAGATCGACCCCCAAAATGCTATGCTTATCCTGGACATCCCCTGGGTATCAAACGGACACTGTGCAGGGAGTACTTTCCAAGGTGGAAGGTTTGCAAACCCTGTGGTGGTGGGTCGGCATGCTAATCTGCTCACCCACACTTTCCTGGCCCTAGTAGAGTTTAAGGATCCCATAGATAGCTCCAAAGTGCCACAGACCATTACCCCAGAGGAGCCCTCACTGCTTGGAGAGTGATAACTAAGGACAGTAAAGACCGGGGGAATCAGCCCACCACTATCTGAAACTTTTGAGGAGAAATTGCTGAATGGTTGCTGGGAGAGGAAAACTGTGAGGACTTGAAGAAACTATTCTTGCACCTGGGGTGTTCCTCCCAACACCCTCTCCTGCTCCAGTGCCTGTAATGGTGGCTGAACCAATGCAGACTCCTATTTCTGCACCTGCCATTAGTCACGACTCCCACCAAGGTTGAGGATCTTCTCTGGCACCTCCCCCCCCCCAAGGGAGGATGACTGGGAGACCTGGATAGACTATGTTGCCCCCAAGTGCTAGAATGGCAATGCTCGGGAAGCGAAAAGCGAAGAGGTTAGTGAGAGCCTCCGAGGTCCTGCCCTGGCTACCATCCGTGCTAAACGGGCCAGTAACCCTGAAGCGACTGCACAGGCCTATCTTGAGGCCTTGGAGAATGTATGGGAGCCCAGATTCTGATAGGAGGACCTATGGTGGAGAGTAAGAAATGCACAACAGTACCAAGGGGAGTTGTTGTCTGTGTATATCTCTCGGCTGGAAAATTGTTGCAAGAATGCCTCAGAAAGGGTAGTTTGCCAGCAATTGAACTGACCGAACCAGACTGACAGAACTTAAGTCTGCTCCTTCTCAGAACTGCTGTTGCTTCAGTTACGCCTGGCAAATCGACTGGAATCCCCACCCTCCTATGATGAGTTAATGAGAGAAATTGAGGAGTTGAGAAAAGCGACCTCGGGAGGTACCTGCACCAACAGCTGTGGCTACTGACCCGAGTGACTGAGGGTGACCCATCAAGTGAAGTTCAGGGGCAGAGGTTGACAGTCAATGAGTGCTCTGACAAGGAAAAAGATATGCCACAATGGGGCGAACTGTTGAGAGAGATCCGAATTCAAAACAGTCCTTTATGAAGGCCACGCCTGCAAGTACGGGCCCTGACCTATATCCGACTGCAATCTATGGGGTGGGGTACCCACCCATGTATCTCCTGCTGATAACAGCTCCAAACTCAAATCCTTGACCATGGAAGTGGAGAAACTGACGAGATGTTTCCAAATGCTTATCACGCCCATGAGACAGAGATGGCACCCAGGTTTCCAGTTAGTAATACCCCGCCCTGGCTCCCAGTGTGGCGCCTCGGCCAGCTCAAACTCCAGAAAGTATGTTTTGCTATAATTCAGGGAAAGATGGGCACATGAAAAGGGAATGCCAGTCCCCAAAAGACACTGACAAAGTTGCACATAGGCTACAAGGAGAGCTTGGAGAAGAAATCAGTGGTTAAGAGGTGCACGACATGATCCCAGTGAGGGCACCAAAATGCTAATTCACGTCCTTTGTGGCAAGGTCAGTTGCCCAGGCCCCACTACCGCCTCTCCAGACTGGTCCAGAATAGTGGTTCCTCCATGGAGACCACTGTAAAGGTGAATGGAGTGTCTACAAGAGCTGTATTAGACAGTGGCTCCCAAGTGACAATTATGTTCCAGGATTGGTATCAGAAGCATTTGTCAGGCGTGCCCTTACAACCATTAGAAGGACTGCATGTGTGGGGTTAAGTGAAAGGCCTACCCTATTGAGTATATCCGAATTTGGCTGTCTTTCCCCACCTCCGTGGCTGGGTGGCCGAACAAGTAGAGACCCTAGCCTTAGTGTGTCCCCCACTGGACTGTATGATGGTGTCCTTGTTGATTGGAACAAATGCTCATATGTTCGGAAGGCTGGCACAGTTGTGTTATGAAAACAGGGGTCAAAGACTAGTAGAGCTTTAAGAGTTCCCGCTTTAATTAAGAAGGCCTATGAGGCACAGAGAGATGCTGAAAAAACAGAACCAGAGGAACCGGGTCGGAATTGTATGGAAGAAGGATCCTGAGTCTCTGATCCTGGCGCCAAATGCCCAGTGTACCCTTAGAGGAGAGGTCCGTATCAGAAAGGATGTTAAGAATAAAATATTAATGTTGGATGCACCAGGCGATGGAAAATTGCCAGAGGGACTGCTGGTCAAGCTTAGTATTTTGCCCGCTAGAGCCCATGCTTATGCCAGAAGGGTAATGGTCCAAGTTCATAATGTGTCTGAAAGAGACATTCGAGTAAACAGAGGTTGCATCCTGGCTAATGTGCATTGTGCAGACACTGCAGTGCTACCCAGCAGCAAGAGTCTCGAAGAATGACAGAGTAACGCCTGACTTGTTTGATTTCGCGACTCCCGCTGCCAGCTGAATGGAAAGTGAGGATCAGTGAGAAGCTTGCCCAGAGAGACCAGGTGTTTTTAAAGGAATGGGATGTAGGATGCGTGCAAGGAGCTGAGCACAATATCCGCTGCATGACGAAAAGACCATTTCGAGAGGTCTCGACGCCTGGCACCTGCTGACATAGATGATGTGGACGGCATCTGCAAGAGATGTTAGCTGCTGGTGTAATACAAGAACCAGAAGCCCTTATGCTTCCCCATTGTGGTAGTGAGGAAAAAGAATGAACAGTAAGGATGTGTGTGGATTATCGCACCTTAAACCGGGGACTATCCTGATCAGTACACAATGCCCGCATTCAGGATGCTTTGGACTGCCTAAACGGGAGCAAGTGGTTCTCTGTGCTGGATCTCCGCAGTGGGTACTACCAGATCCCAATGGCCCCAGAGGACCGTGAGAAGACGGCCTTTATCTGTCCGCTTGGTTCTATGAATTGCTGAGGATGCCTCATGGGATTTCAGGTGCCCCAGCCACTTTTCAACGATTGATGGAGCGTGCAGTGGGGACATGAACTTACTAGAGTGCCTGGTATACCTAGATGATGTTATTGTGTTTGGCAGCTCACTGGAGGAACATGAGAGCAGATTATTTAAGGTATTGGACCGACTGGAGGACTTTTGCTTAAACTGTCCATTGATAAGTGTCAATTCTTTCAAACATCAGTAAAGTATGTGGACACATAGTATCCACCGAGGGAATAGAGACCACCCAAGTAAAGTTGAGGCCTTGACCACCTGGCCACAGCCCAAAAATCTAAAAGAACTGCAAAGATTCCTGGGATTCTGTGGTTATTATCGGCGCTCATCAAGGACTATTCAAGAGTGATCCGCCTTTACTTAACCTTACTCAAGGGTATCCCCAACCCACAAAAATACCAAAAGTCAGCGCCTCAAGACTGAAAGAGTGTATTTTCATCCGAGTGAAGTATTTGGGGCCGCTGGACTCCTGATTAGTGAGACTGCTTTCATGAGATCATATATCAACTACCCATGCTCCAGTGCTGGCTATGCCGATCCAAGAAAACCTTACGTCCTGCACACTGATGCTAGCTTGCAAGGGTTGGGGGCTGTGTTGTACCAAGAGCACCAGAATGGCCTGAGACCAGTGGCCTTTGCCAGTAGAAGCCTGACCCCATCCGAAAAGAACTATCCTGTACATAAGTTAGAGTTCCTATTTTGAAGTGGGCTATTGTTGACCAATTCCATGAGTACTTGTATGGGGCTAAAATACTAGTAAAACTGACAATAATCCTTTGACCTATGTGCAGACCTCAGCTAAGTTGGATGCCACTGGCTATAGGTGGCTTTCTGCATTATCTACATATGACTATGCTCGAATACCGAGCAGGTCTGAACCACATAGATGCTGATGTCTCTCCCGAGGCCTGTTCCCCAGAATGATTGGGTCCGATTGGCAGAACCTGACATTCGGGCACTCTGCCGGAAGTTTGACAGGGAGGAACAATGTCCACGGACGAGTGGACTGCATGGTGGATTGCTTGGGAGCCTCTGAGAATTGCATACCTGCTGCTTATTGCCACTTTTCTGCAATAGACATTGGTGCACTGCCTCAGCTGGACAATGACAGTATTCGCGGCTCAATCTCGCGATCCCATGATCAAAGCAGCTTAGAAGCCCTCTATGCAGGAAAAGATGTGTCCAAATTACGCCTCACTGATTTGAGAACTGCACTGTTATACAAAGAAGGTCCTAAGTTGAAACTGATCAATAAACTGTTATACAGAGAAACAGTAGACAGAGGGGACAAGTAGACAAACAACAACTAGTGCTGCCCACTGCCTTCGAGACTCAGTACTGAGGTCCTTGCACAACCACATGGGGCACCTTGGTATAGACAGAACACTTGACTTGGTGAGATCCAGATTCTGTTGGCCTAAGATGGGGCTGATGTGGAGCAACACATCGAACTTGTAGTCGCTGCTTACAGAGGAAAGCTTTGCCCCAGAGGGCTGCCCCTTGTTAACATCACCACCAGTGCACCCATGGAGCTGGTCTGTATTGATTTTCTGAGTTTGAGTCAGATCAAAGAAATATCAGTAATGTGCTGGTAGTCACTGACCATTTCACGAGATATGCCCAAGCTTTCCCCACCAAAGACCAGAAAGCATCCACTGTGGCCAAAGTACTTGTAGAAAACTTTTGTTCACTATGGGGCTCCACAAAGAATCCATTCTGATCAAGGGAGAGACTTTGAGAGTCGTCTGATCAAAGAGATGCTTTCTCTGTGGGAGTGCGAAGTCCAGAACCACCTCACCACCCCAGGGAATCCACAGCCTGAACGCAACCAACCCATTTGCTAGATATGCTAGGCACCCTGCACCCAAAGGACAAGCCTAGATGGAGCCAACAAATTAGCACCCTGGTACATGCTTATAACTGCACCAAAAGTGATGCCACTGGATTCTCCCCTACCGCCTGATGTTTGAAGAGAAGCTCACTACCAGTAGATGTGTGTTTTGGGGTCTCTCCTGATGGGGTTCAAGCTGACAACTATTTACAGTATGTGCAAAAGTTAAAGGCCCAGCTAACTCATGTACTAACTGGCTCAAACCATGGCTGCCAAAAGAAATCTGCCAACAAAGAAAGGTATGATAAAAGGTGAAAGCACAGGAACTCCAGGAGGGAGATCGGGTATTGCTAAGAAATCTGGGACTGCATGGCAAGCACAAGATTGCTGACAGATGGCACCATCTCCCTCACATTGTAGTGGCAAACTAGATGATCTTCCAGTGTACAAAGTAAGGCCTGAGAATAATTCAAAGATGTAAAACAATGCATAGAAATCATTTACTGCCCATTGGACAAATCTTAATTGAGTCTGAGCCCTAGAAGATGCCCCTCTGGACCAGTGACTAGAGCTGCTGCTAAGAAAAGATCAAGAAAGTCTGCACCTACAGAAGCAAAGTTAAAGTGTTCCCTCCACAAGTCCCAGTTGAGCATGACTGTCAGTCCATATCGGAAGAAAGTGAGAGTGACTTTGAATACTATCCTTCTTAAACTGAGTCAATTGTTTCGGGGCAATCCCTAGTCAATACTGGAGATGAAGCTGGGCCTTCTGGACTGTCTAAGCCCCCAGCTTCATCCCTGGAGCCAATGCTCCCAGAAAGTGAAGTGCAAAGCATCAGATCAGATGAAATGGAATCATTGTGCATGGTTGAACTGTTTGAGCTTTCAGGGAGGAAATGATAGATTGGGGCAGACTGGTGACACACTAACAAGAAGAGTATTTTGAGTGCCCTGACAGTCCACTGCCAGTGTCCGAAAGCTCTATGCGAGCCAAATGTTGTGGACTCAGAAACTGTAACTCCTGGAGCTGAAAGTGCCCCAAGTTCTAGCCTCTCTACCCCCATGGAGACTCCTGACAAGTGAGAACAATGCTGAAAATGAGGCTCAGAGTGCAGAGACTATAACAGTTCCCCTAGAAAGACTGGTCGCTGTAAAGCCTGTGGTACCTCAGTTAGTGATTCACTTGGGAGGCCTGTGGACTTGCCTCTCAATGTTGTCCATAAAGGAGTGTATGTGTCCCCGAGCTCATTGCCCAAACTGAGCATCAGTGCTAACTCCAAGTTACTTGTGTTGCCCTCTAAGTATGGTGCCCTTGCCCCATCCAGCCCCAAGGTAACTGATAGGGAAGGGCCCCCTCTCTTCAGGTTTCATGTACAAGAGGTAATAACTTGAGTTATGGTACAATGTGTATGTAATACTGTGTAAAGAGTGACGTACTGCAATGTTTCAGAAATGTGTTCTTGGTAAAATGATATATTGACTGATGATTACATGTGCGAGCCTAATGCAAATGTATATGGTTGCAGTTGAAACTTATGGGGTACTTGCTTGAGGCTGACGTCCAAGCTTTCCCAGGCCAGGAAGGTGTAACCTCTGCAAATGGGGGTTCCTAAAAGACTTCAGGAGCTTGCTTGAATGCTCCAAGCCTGAATGGTGTTTGGCATTTAAGCCATTTATCAGTGAGTGTTTTAGAACCTCTGGTACTGTCTCTTTAGAGCTGTCTGCTTGCAGACATAATTAGTTTGTATGGGGGACTGTGTGTTTCTTTGATTGAGTACCACTCAAGCTGCTGCTAATTCACTTCATTTTGCAGTCACTAGGAGTGCAAAGGAACCTATCTGAAAGATGTAACTGTTTGCCAGAAATTATTTAGAGTAATAATGAAATTACAGTTTGTCTAACCTGCTTTCTTTGCAGTCAGAACTGTGTCTGCTAATTCCCATTCTAGTTTTGAACTGCTGAACTGGACCAATCAGTGTGGGGTAAGCTAGCTCTAAAATGGTGCCTTGGACGAATCAGAACTTGACTCATAATCTGAGCCAGCCACAAGAGGATTGTATGGGCAGTGACTCTGGGAGATGTAGTTTGGACTTCAGTGCCTTTTGGACCAACAGCAGCAGTCTGTGAGTGACAGCCAATCCAGTCAAGAACTGGGAGGAACTCAAAGGAAGTGCCGGTTTTGTCGGTTGGAGTTTCAGTTGAGCTTTGGCAGTGAAGAAGGAAGGAGCCCTGTGCTTTTTCAGTGTGCAGTTTTAGTCAAAAACGGTGTAAGGCCCAGAGTTCCGGTCTGCAGCTTGTTAGGACTGAACCGTCCTGTGAAAAGAATCAAAGGATCTCTGAAGAGTAGAAACCAGGCTCACCCTGTAGAAGACTGGAAGAATTGCTGAAAATTGCACTCGGTCTGTCAGGAACTGAATCTGCTTGTGTGTTCTCCGGGTATTGTGCAGTAATTGCGATCGGGATACAGATGCAGCCTGCCTGGTATAGTGCTTTCTTTTATATGGATGTGTAAGAGGTTTGTGTACCTCAAGTGAGCCCTGCTGACATTGAAGGACCTATCTTATTTGGAGGTCGTGGAGTACTAATTCAGGGTCGCCTTGTTGAATTGCCACATTAAATCCAAATGGAATTACTGTACTGCTGACTGTTTAATTCTCCTTTTCTCTGTGTGAAAAGGGCCTACCAGCTGCCACGGTTTGGACTAGCCACTAGGGCTTGGGTACCCAGGGACAGTAACTGATAGGGATAGGCCTGTGCACAGAGCCATAGGTAGATTATTAGAGTGATAAGCTAATTAACCTGATTTCCCTGTCCTTGTTATATCCCCTAAATAAATCAGAGCTGCTTGTTTCAGCAAAGTTATACTGCCTGGAGGTATTTGTCTATGTTAAAGTACTGTACTGTGATTGTTGCACTGTATCTCATTTCACAGGAGGTCCCAGTGCCGGAACCAGTCCTGGGGGTAAGTGTATACTGTGAAGGTAATTCTGATATATTGTGTGGGCCACTAGTGGGAAGAAAGGGGGGTTGCAGTGTCCCAGAGGGCTGTGACCAAGTTAGTTTAACTATTGCAAACCCTGACCTCTGGGTGGAGGCACCCGCCATTGGATCCAGGCCCCTCAACCTGTTAGTGGCAAATCAGGCAGGGGTAGTAGCCCCTGGGATAGCGCCATCTAGGGGTTACACCTATATTTTCAAGAGTCACCAAAGTATTATTCTTTACTATAGCTACCGTATGGTGGGTTTATAGTGAGAAGCCCATCCGAGATTCATTAAATACATTATACCTCACCTGCCGTAACTTAAGAAATGGAGATTACCACCGACTGGTTGCTAAAATATACAGTATGGTTTTGTATCATAATTCTGATATCTTTCATGAGGGTTGATGCATTAATGCATGGTTTGTAAAAAGAAAAAAACTCATTTAACAGTTTACAAAATAAAAATAAAGAAAACCTCTAACAATCAGAGCCTTGGTCACTCAGACTGCAGAAAAAATAGGTAGCTGGCGCACTTCGCACCCAAGTATAGCAATCCTGCTTTCCAGCAGTAAGGAGGCAAGGAGCGGTAAAGAAGAGCTGCTGTCTAATCTGTCTGATTGGTTTACAAGACTAAAAAGTAGTCAAGCCCAGGAAAATCCCAGCTCTAAGTAACCACTGCAAAAAGAAAAGGGGAATGGAGGGTGGGTAGGTGGGTGACTGTGTCTCTATTGAGAGGACTTGAGCTTTGCTTTCAGGGTTTGCATGATATCACACCCCTCGCTGTGTGTGTATAATTTCATTACACACCCCCTGCCCATAATTTATTCTTTATTTGCAGTTTTCTTTTCTGGGGTTTGTAACACATCCTAGCAGCCTGTCTAAGAATTCCCTAAAATAAGCATTTTGACTGTCCCCTAAGTGACCACAAAGTGCCTGTGGTTATGACATCGCAGTGCTCACCATGACAACAAAGTCAGTTAGGGACAGTAAGTACCTTTTTGAATGACACAGGGAGATAAGTGCTACAGTGTCTGCAATAATTAGTAGACCAACAGCAGGGAAAAATCAAAGCAAACCAGAAGACACTTAAAATAAACATTTTGTTGTAAACATCACATTTTTTAGCCTTTTTTAGTGGATGCTTGCTCAATAACCTAATCTACCTGTGTTTCTTGTACATTAACATACATCAGGCCTCAAAAGAATACTATATTTGTATAGGCATAAAGTATTTATGGCCTTTTTAAAAATTACCTAAAGAAACACTCCTTCTCTCGGCTGGGGCTAAGAGGCAACAGCAGGCCAGCGCCACGGCATACTCAAAAAATCAAGAAGAAAATTACTCCCACCCCCACAGTTGACCATCTGCCTCCAGCATGCCTAAAACCGATGTCTCAGGGGTTAAGGTGCTTGTATAAATGAGTGGAAGGAATGACAAGAAATTAAAATCACACAAAAATGCAACGAGGGGAAATAAATTGTTGAAGGCTGAATCACTGCCATCTTGCTCTATAGCTGATAAAGTCTGCTCATTAAGCAATAAACAAGACATTAAAATGTCTGGCTGGCATGATACTTTAGATGAGAAATGGTCACAACAGGACAATCCATTTACACTTAGTTCAAGGTGAGAAATCATTTGTTTGTTCTAAAGGCTTGCCAAACAAACCAGCCCAAAGTTGTTCCTGATCTTCCAGAACAGGTTTTGACCTCCCACAGGCTGAACCGCTGTCTAGACACATGTAACAGAGGTTCAGAACTTTGGCCGACCACTTCCAGTGCCAGATATCAAAACAGAACTCAAGGATCCCCAGATAAATCTCAGATGAGGGTTGAATGATAAAAACTGTTGTTGATCTGTCAGACAGGATAGGATTTCTGTGACATACTGCACAGTAAGAATAAAAAGTGGGAGTCAGTGCTGTAGTTACTGCTTTTTCTTCCTGCAAGGAACATAAAATATATGAGGCCAAGTTTGTTTTAAAAGCCAGTTTGGCCAGGTCATGAGAATTCATAATTCTTGAAAAAACTCTTAGCCAAGTCCTGCATCTGAATGGATACCTTCAGTAACCTGATCAGTCCTCCAGTAAAACTATATACATGTATATATAAAAATAATGTTGGCAGAAAAAGACCATCAGTCTATCCAGTCTGCCTGTAATACCCTACGGTACCCAGAGACCTAATGTCTGTACTAGGTTTTTGTCCACACTACCTGCCCTCAAGCTCCCTGCCTTTTTATCCCCCCCTCCCCAAAGTAACTCATAAGCCCGTAACTCTGTCGCAGCCATATTTGAAACCATCATCAGTGGTTCTGGCACCCACCACCTCAGACAAAAGACTGTTCCACGGTCAACCTGTTTCTCATTAAAATAAAACTCCCTCACTTCCCTCCCGAATCTCCCCCCTCCAGCTTCCACTCATGCCCACCTTGTTCTTGTTTCGTAATTCCTGTTGAATAGTACCTCACGGTCTACCATGTTCATTCCTTTCAGAATCATATCGCCCCTCTACCTTCTGGCCTCCACCGAGTACATGTTCAGTGCCCTAAGCTGATCCTCATAAGATCTGCCCTGCTGGCCCTGAATCATTCTGATTACTCAACACTGCACCATCCTCAGCCTTTCTTTCCCTAGGTGAGGACTCCAGAAGTGGGCACAGTACTGTGTGACATCACTAACGATCTACAGAGACATAGTAATAACTCCTTCCTCCTGCAATCGAAGCCCCTCCCAATACACCTAACATACTGGCTGCCTTAATACAGGCCTTGATCCATTTGCTTGACTGTTTAAGGGGAATCACCATCCAGTACTCCATTCTGGCGTTCGTGTTCCCTATGTGCAACATCTTGCACTTTTCGGCATTGAATTTCAACTGCCAAACCTTGGCCCGACACTCCAACTACTGCAGAGCCCTCTGCAACTCCCTTACTACCTCATCATTGTCCACCCTACCACAGAGCTTAGTGTCATCTGCGAGGAGACACATCTTGGCTGAATTCCTTCTCCTGTGTCACTGACGAACATAATGAAAAGGACTGGTCCCAAGACTGATCCCTGTGGCACCCTACTTGTGACCTCCCTCTCCCCACATTTGACTCGATTTACCACTACCCTATGCTTTCTCCCCTCCAACTAACTACTCACCCACCCACCTAATGATGTCCTTTGCTAAACCTAGATTCTCTAGCTCCTTCAACAACCTTCTTTTTTTTGGCACCAAGTCAAATGCCTTGCTGAAGTGGAAGTGGAAGTAGACTAAATTCACTGCTTGTCCCTTATCCACTGCCCTAGTTACCCAGCCAAAAAAATACTATCAGGTTGGTCTGACAAGACCTCCCTGCCACAAACCCATGCTGTTTACTATCCTGGAGCACATTTCTCTCCAGGTAGTGTACTAAGTCCTCCTAAACCAAAGTCTCAATCAGCTTACCCATTTGGAGGTAAGATTGACAGTCAGTAGTTACCTGGTGGCTGCTCGTCCCCACCCCTGTGTAGCAGAACTACATCTGCTACCCTCCAGTCTTTCCGATCTACTCCTGACTGAATTGGGCTACTAAATAGTCCTGCCAGGGTTCAGTTAATTCCAATGCCAGTTCCCTGAGCACTCAGATGCATCCCCCTCCTTCCCCAGGGCATTCTCTATCATCTGCGCAGCAAGCCCTTTTCTAATGCTTTCACTTGTGAATGCCTTCTGTCTCATTTCTGGTATCCTCCTTTCAGCAGCTTTTATGCCGCTTTCTGGCAAAGGCCCTCTATCCTTTCTTGTGAATACTGAGAAGTAGTCATTAAGAACGGCTGCCTTCTGTTCATATTCCTCTATCTCCATGGTCCCTCTGTCAGCCTAACAATTCCTCCTCCCGTCTTTCTTTCTTTTTGTCCCCGACAGATCTGAAAAACTGCTTTTATGCTCCTATGACTTCTCTGCAATACACAGCTCTGTGTATTCTTTTGTGTCTCAAGCTGACATTTTGGCCTCCCTTTGTTTTTACTTGATACTCCCTCCATTCTTCACCCCCTACTTCTCCTTGTACCCAATAAAGGCCCTTTTTGTGTACCTTACTACTTCCCTGACCTTAGAGAACCAGATTAGACTCTTGTACCTGTCTCTCACAGTAACTGTCCTCAAGAATGACTTTGTTGCCTTCAGAATGGCCCCTTTAATTTCTCCCCATCTTTCCTTCACTTTCCTGATTCTGTCCACTCCAGTCAACCTAACCCAAAATAGTTTCCTCGTCTGGTTAATGTCAGCTCTTCTGAAATCCAGAACTACAGCCGTTGACAAGAGTATACTGGTACCAAAGGCCAGTTTGAATTATATGGTATTATGGCCACTGGACCCCAGTGGTTCCCCATCTTGCACTCTGCCAACCATTTCCATATTTCTACACCATGTCAAGAATGGTAGCAAGAGGCAGTCCCACAATGTATTTAGCAGGGACTGACTTCTAGTGCTCTTAGCTGCTGGAATGCCCCAATCAATCTCTGGCACTTTGAGATCCCACAATACCACTACCTCCCCCTTTGTGACCCTCTTCTCTGTTTCTGCCCCTACTTCCCTATCACCATCGTCCCCCTGTCCTGGTGATCTTCGGACTGCCACCCCCCCCAGCCCAATTTCTCACCTGATGCCACTGTGAGCTGAAACCAAAGTGTTTCTATTTCTCTTTTCTCTATCCCGATGGACCCATCCTTCACTGCCTCAATGTCTTCCCAGACAAAGAGGGCTACCCCTTCTCCTTTACCTTTCCCTGTATCTCGCCTGGACATGGTGTAGCCTGGGACTCTCATATCTCATTCGTTATTCCCCATGGCCCAAGTTTCTGCAATGGCTATGAGGTCCAACCTCGCATCTGCCACAATCACCTAGAGCTCACAAATTTTTTTTCAAGGCTCCTGGCATGAAGGCAGACCATTTTTTTATCTTGTTTCTAAATCCCTCACTCTTTTTATAAAACTCTCCATTCATCCTCCCCTAACCTTCTTAATTACCTGTTTTTTGGGGGTGGTGGTTTGGCAGCTTAGCAAGCCGTTGCTCCTTGGCATCTTCTCTTCAGCAATTCTGAACTCCTGCCTCGCTGCTAAATAATAATCATAAGTGAAATTTTTATAACACCTTTTAAAAAGATAAAGGCACTGTACAAAAGACTGACGTGAGGTCAGGTAATTTTTAGTTTGTTTTTAAATAGCTTTGGATTGTGGAAGAACAGAAAGCTGGGCTGTTATGGCCTAACCTCTCAAGAGATACAGTACTTTCCAGTATCAAAAATTCAATATCAGGAAAAAGCCCCGGCCCGGATGGGTACACTTCGAAATTCTATAACAGTTTCTGGAAAGAACTGTTGCCCACGATGGGCAAACCGTTTTGGGACCTGCAGGAAGGGGAAAACTTCGCTACCACCTAGTTGGCAATATGCCAATATCTTGGCCATCTTAAAGCCTCATAAAGATCCATTAAGCTGTGAATCCTACAGACCAATATCAGTTTTGAATCAGGATTATAAATATTTTGCTAACATTCTAGGCAAAAGATCAGAAAACATTCTTCCAGACATTATTAATAACGATTAAGCCAGTTTAATTTCTAAACGACAAACTTCGGATAATATCAAACGCACCCTTTATCTCTTAGAAAAAGTCCAGAAAAATTCTACTCCACTACTGCTGCTTAGTATGGATGCCCAAAAAGCTTTCGACAGGGTCTCCTGGCAATTTCTTAAGATACACCCTGTCGGATTTTAGTTTCCCCAAGGACTTTAGGGACATTACAGCTAAATTATATTCTTCCCGCAATCTCCGCAAAGACATAGACAGGATGGAAGCTGTCCAGAGGAGGGCAACTAAAATGGTGCAGGGTCTGCACTGGAAGACATATGAAGAGAGACTTAAGGAGCTTAATATGTATAGCCTCGAGGAAAGGAGGGAGAGGGGGGACATGACAGAAACTTTCAAGTACCTCAAGGGAATCAACAAAGTCAAGAGGATAGCAATCTTTCAAAAAAAAAGGTGTTAAGAACAAGGGGCACAATTTGAAGATAGAAGGGAGGCGGCTCAGAGGTAATTTAAGGAAGTATTTTTTCACAGAGAGGGTTGTGGATGTATGGAACGGCCTTCCAGAGGAGGTTGTGGAGTCAAAAACAGTGGTGGAATTCAAGCATGCATGGGACAGTCATAAGGCAATTCTAGGGGGTGGGGGTAGGAAGAAGTAGGCTGCTGGTTAACTAGGATCTGCAGCTTATCCATCAGGTAGGGAAATGGGCAGACTGGGTGGGCCAAGTGGTCCTTATCTGCCGTCATATTCTATGTTTCTATGTTTCCCCAGGCCATGGTTAAGATAAATGGCACCTTTTCAGAATGTTTTCCTTTAACAAAGGGAACCCGATAAGGGTGCCCTCTCTCTCCGTTACTATATGCTTTATACGCAGATCCCTTCGCACAGGCCACCAGAGAGGAAACTTAAATTACAGGGGTAACATACTGGGGTAGAGAGCATAAAGTAGCTTTCTATACAGACAACCTCTTAATATATATGACTCACCCGGAGTCCTCCTTACCCACATTATTTGATCTTTTGGGGGAGGTTAAGAGACTAGCTGGCTTTAAGTTAAATACCAATAAGACTATAATAATAAGATTTCACTACGACCCAAGCCCTGACATTGTCCGCCGTTTCCCATTTAGTTGGACTGGAAACAAATTTCAATACCTAGGAATTAATATTCCGCAGGACCTCTCTTCTCTGTATGAGGTAAATTATACCCCTTTAGTAGCAGCTATACCGGAGGACTTGCAGAAGTGGTTTCACTTGTCTCTCCCTTTCCTTCAGAGAACTGATTCTGTACGAATAAATATTCTTCCCAGATTTTTATATTTGTTTCAAAATATACCAGTTATGCCCCAAAAAAATCAGAATTGAAGAAATGGGATAAACTAATCTCGAATTTCATTTGGCAGGGGAAAAAATCTAGGAAAGCATTCGGTATGCTACAACTGTCTAAACCGGAAGGCGGCTTAGCCCTACCAAATTTAGAAAAATATTGCCAGGCAGCTCAGATGGCACAAGCTTTGCACTGGCTGGATAGAAGGTCGGACCCACATTGGAAGGACTTAGGACTGGGAAGGAGTTCGAACAAACAGAGAAAATACTCTTTAATATAACTTCCAGCAGACTGAGAACTGAAACATACTTAGAGTTGGTCTATGCACAAGCTATAATTAGAATGTGGAAAAACATAACAGTGGCACAGGCTTCAGCCGCGCCACATCTACCAATATGAAGCAGGAGCTTTTCAGACCTTCCAAAATCTGATACAGAAATATCAGCTTCGCTATTTACACAATAGACACTACTGTACTGGAAAGCAGGGCTTAGCCTGGAATGTCACCGATGCATGCCCCTTAGTACAGATCATAACAGCAGCTATAGAAGGGACAATCCCAGAACACATTATCTCCAGAGTATATAGGTCTTTTCATGGAGATACTGTCCAGGCAGTTTGGAAAATACAGCACAGGTGGGAGGAGGAAATGGGGGTAATATTAACAGAAGAAAACTGGAGGAATATCTATACTATTCAACATAAGGCCACCACCTCCCATTTGTGGAAGGAATATGGGTGGAAGTGTGCTCTGCGTTATTTTAGAACTCCACAGATCACTGAGAAATGTAATACTACCCTTGGTTCAGGATGCTGGGGAGACTGTAGGGAGGTTTGTGCCACCCACACGCACATCTTCCGGGGCTGTAGAGAGCTTCACAGCTGCTGGGAAAATCTGGGGAGAGCCGCTGTGGAGCCGTTTCCAGAAATTGGAGATCTTACTCCTTCATGTGCTATTCTGCACCATTTTCCAGAGCCGGTCCGCAGTGCTCATACTAAGAAGATGCTGACTGTCCTTCTACTGACTGCCAACAAGGCCACTTCTCATAGGTGGTTGCAGAAAATAGTACCAACACGAAAAGGAGTGGGAGGATATTGTCCTGCAAATGTATCAAATGGAAAAATTAACTGCATGTATTAGCTCACGGACAAAATGTTTTACAACGTTATGGAACAAATGCTTATTATGGGTGATGGGACATAGAGCAGACATTGTACCATAAGACATTAGAGACGGGCTAATATTTTATGGATACAGAAAGGTTGATCTTGGATTTTTCCCACCTAATTTGGTCATAGATAAGAACGGAATTAATTTTCTGCTGAATGTGAACTGAAATAATACTGTATCCCAGACTGCAGAAAACGGGTTACAGTGATATATTGCTGAATGTCTGTACCTCTGCGTTGCTTCTGGTAACCAATAATAGCTTCAATTACAAAAAACTGCTTCGGATCAATGCAGACCTGGATTTTCAGAGAAAGTCTATTCCAAAGAAAAGGCTTGATCACCAAAAGTAGTCAGTTTGGTTGTCAGAACATTGCAGGGATGTGCATCATAAGAGCGGAGTTGATGAGTTGGAAGATAACGAAGCAGTTCCAGATGTATTTTTCTTTTTCCTTTTGATCACTAGAAAGTTTTCTATGTGACAGTATTAAGCTGCTTGTGTGAAATAGCACTCTGCCTGGCAGCTGACATATCTAGTTCTGTTCTTCCCACTACATCATTAACACTGTGACCTCACCGAAAGTCCTGACAAAAGTGAAGATACACTGTGTATTTTAAGTTAAGTAATTGTGTGTTAGATTTATATAACATCAGTCTAAAAGTTATAACTTTTAAGCTGTGGTTTGTATTAAGATTTAACAGTTTCTCTTTGAGTTCAGCAGCTGGCTGCAGGACTAATATGATGTCATCAGCATTGTAAAAGCTGCTCTCCAATTGGTTCTTACATAAAGGGTAGTGATTGTGATGTATCTAACCTCTAGATAAATGTTTATTTAGAGTTTGATAGTGTGAGCCACTTAACACTGTGTGTAAGAGTGAAGCCTCACAAATAAATGATTTATTTCAGCCACTGTAGCATTCTAAATGAAGATTAATACAGTTATTTATCTGAATTTGGAAGCACCATAAGCATTCATCGCCACTTTGAACAGCCACAAACTAGGAATCTTTAGCCAATAGGAGTGCACTTAGCACAATGCCTGATAACATCACAATACACTCAGAACAGTGGAATTAAATAGAAAGAGTTACATTTTCAAAATGAAAAGCTTTACAGTTTAAAATACATATAATTAATGGACTTCCCTTTTTCCCATTGGGAAACTGTGGAGTAATTTGCTGTTATAAAGGAGCGTTTATTACGGCAAACACATGCACGTTTTCCCACACTGCGATGCTCAAACTTCGTCATGGTGTCCTTCCCTAACAGGAAACTGTTCCCCACGCAAACCCATCATGGAGAGAAACTGCCACAGACACTTGGCAGTAAGTAATTTTAAAATTACTTCAGATGTTCCACGCGGCCATCGATGGACCCCCATGACAATATTTTAAATAAAGTGAAAGCGGACCTCGCGCGCCAAGGTAATCTGACTGCATCGGCACAGCAGTCTTTTTTTTTATTTTATATAATTGCTGAAGTGAAAAAGAGAAGCCCAACAATTATATAAAATAAAATACGGGTCCCGGAATGTAAAGTCGAATTTACACACACCCTCAGGGTTTGATGCTATGCATAAACCCCTTGAGCTTCGCTCTCTGGGTTTATGTAGCATCAGACCCCTTGGGTGTGTGTAATTCTCGTTACACACTGAGACCCATACTTTATCCTATATTTTATAAATAGGACACACAAGGGCTGACTTGGAATATGCCATTTATCATCACTTGAAGGGGGGACATGTAGAGACCTAGCAGTACCTCTTCGGGGGCTAAGGTACAGGAGGGGAGTAGATTTCAGAAGAGAAGGTGCACAACAAACAAAGGGCATGTGATGAAGCTGGGGTGATTTAGGAAGAATGTGAGGAAGTTCTTCACTGAAAGACTGGTGGACACCTGGAACAGACTTCCAGCAGAGGTGGTGAGGGCCAGAACAGTTGTGGGCTTCAAGTATGCAAGGGAAAGGCACAAAGGATTCGTGGTAGGAAAGCGGGGAGGAGTAGTCAGAGATCAGGTAGGGTCTACAGTGACAGTTTAGGAAAGGACAAAATGGGCAGACTGGGTGAGTTAAGTTGTCTTTATCTGCTGACAAATTCTATGTTTCTGTTTGTCAGGGGGCAGGACTTTCGTAATTCACTAGTGGCTTTGTTACACCGACATCAGTAACATTCCACCCGCAGGCCCTCTGACCTCACTACCACCCATGGCCACGCACCGGGCAGTATTACAGAAGAAGTTGTCACCCGGAGAGCAGCCTCTCTGACACTCGATCCTTCTCCAACTAGCCGACCCCCCCCCCACGACTCCGGCTTACTCCCAAATCAGGGTCGCCACTGTTGTGATCAGTAGCCCTACAGGTTCACCTGCCAATAAATGTCTGTGTGAATATATGTAACAGAAATCTCAGCTCAGGGCTGGGTATTCCAACTGAAAATGCAGATGTTACACAGAACTGTGAATCACTACTCCATCTGTTTTGTGGGACACACTGCCTCTGCAGGTTTAGCTGGGAGGTATTCTCACACGGATTATTCCCTCTCCCATGTGGGCCTAATTACTTCCATTTCATTGTTCTGCTGCAGGAGAACACCACACAATAACGTCATTTAACATCTGTTTGTTTAACATGTTGTGATAGTCGGACATGTGTTTGCTAGACCGTGGGGAGGCTAGGCACTAATACATCTTGCGTCCAGTACCAAATCACACACTGCCTCTTCACATATAAAGGGCTTGCTCATCTTCTTCTATAAGAGAAGTAACTTCTTCCCCTTAATTATTGTCTGCTTTTTACATTACATCACATCAAATCACATCAAAGATTCCTCTTGAGAAAGGAAGAGGAGGTTGACATAAATGTAACTGAGATCCACATCCTTGCTTATCAGACAAAGCCTTAGTTCCTTTTTGTATTTTCTTCATATATCAGTTTCAACATAGCACATGTGTAATGCAGTGCAATTATTAATGCAGTCAAGTAACCAATGGCAAGCTGTTCCTTCAACAGGGTTTGTTTTGTGGAGGTAGTGTGATATACGGGATGGAGCTCCAGCTTGGAAATCAAAAGATCACAGGTTCAAACCCTACCAGAGTCAAACAGAGTACTCGCTGTGAGCCCTTTACACGACCTCATCTGCACTGTTGCCAGCTGTGCAGATCAGGTCGTGTAAAGAACCTGCAGAGTTTTATAGGTCGCTCCGTTGTGGAAAACCACGATTTTGGGATTGTGTAACAGTACAGGCGATTTTTGCACACATGTAAACACGCAGCTCTGCCTGCATCAGTGCAGCCCCACAGCACCCTACACGAAGCACAGTGTGTTCCTGTTCCCATTTGATGTGATACCTAGAAAATATAAATAACGAAACATATAATTCCATGCTCCGGTTTGCACAGTCGCTACCTGCCTGACCGTAAAGTATCATGGAACCATCAGAAGTTGTAACTGCCAAATCTACGTGATGCATGTTAACCTAAATTGAGGCTGTGAGCAGGTTTCAGTGCTTGTTCCTGGGACGTAGCTGACATGGTGGCTTGAGGGTGGACAGAAAAAATAAGATTTTGTGTTCAGTGAGCTGGAATCGGAACTGGGTCGGCACTGCCAATATAACTGCTAATGCTGCTGGCCCAACCTGAAGGAAATGCAGATAAAACATTGTAAATGCCCTCACTCCAATGCAGAGGGGTTTAGGTGTAAACGCACAGCAGCACCGTTGCAGCCTGAATACCTCAGCCTGCATCACAACACAAATGCAAACCGGTAGCGTAAACGTACCTTGTGTGACCTTCAGCAAGTCACTTCACCTAACAGTGCTCTAGTTCACCCAGCTGATACACTGCCAGAAATAGGAAGAAGGTGGACCCATTGGATCCGAGATGCTCCATGTGAACTAGGTTATCATGGGTAAACAAACTGTAAAACCAAAACAAAATCCAAGACAATCCATGATGTTAAATTATGTAAACAAGTCACCTACTGTATTATTATACAACAGTGAATGTATCATGCTCTGTCTTGTATGTGTGTTTTCAAAAAAGAAAAAAAAAATAGTAAAAAATCAAGGGGCTTTGCAGAAAATGACACAGAAATTACAGAAACTTGGTGTCTCAACTGAGAACCTCTAGTTTTTTTTTTGTATTTTTTATTAAAAATAATTTTTAACACACATTAAGAATTCAACAGATATTGTGGTACAATTAATGGTACAGGACAGTAGAACAGTACACTCATGTCATATTCCACTGTCCATGAATCAGAATGGAATTTGCCAGAGGGAGTCGGTCCATGAATTTGTTATCATAATAAAAGTTTTTACATGAGGGGTACTCACCTATAATCATAGTTCTAGGAGTGGTATATGGTGCACATCCACACTTCTGGCAGTCTTCCTTCTCTTTAATTCCTGCCAGAACTTCTCTAAGCTAAGCTCCTCCCTACCACGCTGGTGGTATCCTCCTCAACTCTGCCCCGTGACGTCAGATCTTGCACGCTGGAAGCAGGGATCCATGTGCCACTTACCAGGGGAGGTCAAGTGGGTTGTGTGGATGTGCACCATATACCACTCCTAGAACTATGGTTACAGGTGAGCAACCCTCATTAGAAAATGGGCAGAGAGAAATCGTGATGCTGACTGGCTGAAACCATCTATCAGCCGGTCCGGTATGAGGCAACAGAGACTGTGAAATAACAAGTCCCAGTCTCTGTGTGACTTATTTAGCTTGGATCGCTTGGATAGCATTGTGCCCTTGAGTTTTAGAAAACAAATCCAACCATGCCCCCGACTCAAACTGTCAACTGGCATGATGGCCTCGACAACGGTAGTCATCACAGGATGAACTGAGGTAAGAACACTTCTGTCTGCCCACTTGTTGAAAACTGTTTCTGTAGGCAGATCAATGCTTACCTTACAGTGCACCGTGATCGCGCTGACTGCGCGTTCCTCTAGATTCCCCCGACCCAACCATGATCACACTAATTCCGACCACAAGTGAAAAGACCTATCAGCAATACCTGCAAGGATTTAAAAAAACAAACAAACAAAAAAAAAACAGACTGATTGATGTAGTGACGACTACACAGAAACACGAGCTTGCACCCGGGTACCATCTCGCTCACACCACACTATCCTGCCTATTTCAGTCTGCGCTGTGATCTTTCAAATACAAGTGATAGGCGGTTTTAGCTAGTTAGCCACTCTGCCATCCATCAACATGCTGCTCTGAATTGAAAATGGGAACAAAATTATAAGGGAGAGTTAAGGAAAACACACAGCATTAAAGCAAACTGCAGTGCCCTCTGCTGGCAAGTATATCAATAATAGTACATAAAAATGCCACATGGTACCCATTTTCTAAGTGCAATAATACCCTGCAGGGTGGGCAATACTGGGCTATATCAGACCTTCCAGGGGCTATAAGGCCCTCCGCCACCTCATTACTCCCCTGGGCAGTCCAGTATTGCCCAATACCGCCCACCCTGTTGGGTATTATTGCTTACTTTCCAGGGATGTGGATATGGTGCACTGTCCACACTTCTAGCAGACTCCTAGCAGTTTATTTATTTCACATTTCGGATTAATACCTTTGAGGTAAGAGGCTCTTTTACAAAGATTCCAAGTCAAAGCATGAACAATACATTAGGTACAGAAAGCAACAGACAAATACAGAAGTTACATACAATGCAATCATGAAAAGAATCGAGTAAACGAAGTGCTATAGTAGGATAAAACCATATACATAAATATAGGAGCGTGGTTACAAAGTTAGAGCATACTTAACATATAGCATTGATTACCATAATATAGATCAATTGGAAAAAAACTAACAGCAGCCACACAGAGGAGGCTTTGTCTTAGTTCTAAGGGGGGAAACAAGGGAGAGGTAGGTGGGGTAGCGGGGATGGAAGATTAGTGGGCAGGGGCAAAGGAAGGAAGTGAGGAGATGGAGAAAAACTAGTTGCAGCCAACAGAGTAGGCTTTGTCAAGAACTGCAGGGGGGAAGGCGAGTTGAGGGGGGAAGTAGCAGGGACAGGGAGTAGGGGCACAGAGGAGAGAGAAGAGTGAGATAATGGAGAGCTTGTAATATGGTGCTTGAAAGGTCGCCTATACTAACCCAGTTCTCCAGCAAGAGGGGGCAAGGTGCACACCCCCACTTGAGAAAAAGGGATTGGAGAACTAAGGTCCCAAAGCCAGCATCCCAGTGAGACTAAAGGTCGACGTGGTAATGGGAAAGGAAGGTGTGTGCTGACTTTCAGGTAGCAGCCCTGCAGATCTACTGGATAGGGACGTCACTGGAAGCAGCCACAGAGGCAGCGGTGTGTCTGAGGGAATGAGCCCTAAGCTCTAAAGGAGGTTCCCTACCAGCCAACCTATAGCAAAGGTCGATGCAGAATACAGTCCACCTGCCAATCGGCTACTTAGCTGCTGGTCTGCCAGGTGTAGCTTCAGTGTAGCTGACAAAGAGCTGATGAACCTCTCCCCAAACTCATGCTATGCACTCTGTATAGTAAGCGAGTGCTAGCCTCAGTTCTACTGTATGCTTCCTGTGCTCGACCTCTGAGGTACGACTGGTGAATACGCCAGGAGATTAATCACCTGGTTAAGGTGAAACTCTGAAACAACCTTTGGGAGGAACTTCAGGTTGGGGCAGAAGACGACCTTGTTCCTGTAGAACACCAAATATGGAGGCTCCACTGGCAGCTCACAGATCCTTCTGGTGGAGGTGATAGTCACAAAGAAGGTGGTCTTTTACAACAGGTGGAGATGTCACACCTGTGCATTGGTTCAAAAGGCCTGCCCATGTGCACTGCCAGTATCAGCAACAAGTCCCAAGGTGGCAGTGGTTCACACACCGGAGGGGACAGGTGGTCAGGGCCCTTAAAGAAGCACCCAACCACCTTTTCCTGCACCACTGTCGGCAGACCAGACCACACCTGGTATGCCAAAATGGCTGCCAGGTGCACCTTGAGGGTGTTGACCTTAGGCCTGACTGAGAGAGGGACCACAGGTAGTCCAGGATACTATTTATTTATTGAATTTTGCTGACCTGGTAGGCCCACTGAGACTAGAAGTCCCTTTTTCAGGGGCGACTGGGGGAGGAAATACAGATGGTAACCAACTGAAATTGAACCAGATTAAGCTGCTGGTGGTAATTCTAGTGAATGGGGGAAATTTGGCCAGGACATCAAATTATTCGACAGTAGGGGGAGTTTTGCGTCATCTGTGAGATGGCCAGTCGGGCCCACTGAGATGGAGGTGTTGGTGGCTGGGGACCAGGTTTCTACCCTGGTCGGTCCTGAAAACTCGATGGTGGATCAGGAGATTTTTTTTGATGCTACAGACCCCACGGAGGCTAATTTGTCAGCTGAGGATAATGATATAAACATTAAGGAGTTTAAGTCTGTTCATTTGGTTTTGCCAGATCATCTTAAATCAGAGGAACTGGCTAGTAAATTGCGGTTGGAAGAGGCCCTATTACGGCAGCACTGTCGGCAGTTGCAGCACGAATTTGTGGACGGAGGGTAGGCCAGTCTGTTACTCTCCCCAGTCACCAACCCCCCACTGCCAGTCCCAGTCGATGGTAGTGGCGCTACGTGGATTGTTTCTTCAATGGATGGGCAAGTATTGCATCCAACTGTAATTCAGACAGTCTCAATAAGGAATCAGCAACTGTGTTTACTTTGCAAGTCATAGGCCTGTACAGGATTCTGTTGTGGGTCAGGAACAAACTCTCATTTCACTCCCGGGAGTGTCATTTGCTGAAATGCCTTGGGGGACAGGGCAGAGATTGTGTGGACCACAAACTGGGGGGGCACTTAGATGGTGCGCAGGAGTCGACTGGGCCAGTATGTGGGCCCAAGAGTATAAATCTTTCTTTACCTTCTAATGCTGTGGTTACCAAGGTAACCCAGAAGCTGAATGTCGGGGCGGTCCAAGCCCCGAAGCTGAAAAAAATAAAGGACTGTGGACTGGAGGGGAAGGCCGGAATTGTCACCACGGGGCTTTCCTCCTCGAGTACAGTTAAACATATGACAGTAGATTTCACTGGGAAGGTTATGCCTGGGGTACTTTTGCTACAGGACAGTATGGAGAGGATGCCTACATCAGAGCTAGAGCTTGAAGGGAGAGCCACGGTCTATGCCCAAGGGGATGACACAGGGACTAAACGTAAAATGGAAGAGTCTAAAAAGTGACGGGAAAATGTAGTGCTTCAGAATAGAAACATCCAGGAACAGGACACTATAAATAAATCCCCTGAACGTGCTCCTTTTGATTTTTCCCTCCCCATCTCTATGACTACAGAGCTTAAACAAGCATTTGGGCTGGTCTCCCCAGCAGGGGGTGAGCAACTTTGGACTAATACGACTTTACAAAGGGCCAAGTGGATTCAAAATGGTATGGAGCAATGGGTACCTGACCCTACATGGGATGCTACGGTTTTCTCCCAGTCTTCAACTTCCCCGGAATGGTGTCCTCCTTTGATATGCACAACTAATCCCCACCCAGAAGCCCAGAACACCGGGGTACACAAGGGGGTATCCAGTAAGGATCAAGGGGGAGTTATGAGCATTGGGATTGTGCCCCCCCCCAAAAAAAACTACTATAAATCTGGCACATGGACAAGATAAGCAAGGGCTGACTACCAAGGAGAAGGTACCACAGAAGGACTCTATCCCAGCTAAGGATAGGTCAGAACCCACTGCCCCCCAGGTTCCACCTCAAAGACCGCTACTTTCTGAACTGTTTAAAACAAATGCGACCACACCTCTCCCCAGGAAACATACAGTTCGCCTGAAACATAAAGGGGGTCTGGAAGTTCATCCAGATAGGCATTATGTAGGTAAAATACTGATCAAGGAGTCCTTGCGATTTTACCCAGCGGATGGCTTTGTGTTTATACATATTTCAGGGGAGTACATATTTGATATCAGTTTTAGATCAGCGGCTCTGCTGGAAGCTTTTGGGGGGAAATACAATCAACTAAAAACCACCCCACCATGGATCCCTTTTTCAGTCATTCCACTAACCAAACCTTTGACCAAGTCGGTGACTATTATGTTCCGGAATGAGAGCATCCCAGTTGGAGATATTTATCATTGGTTACAGCAAAAATGTCAAGTTCTGGGTAAACCAGTAGCTGTATTGTATGCTGAATAATTTTGGATGGGGGATTGGAAATTTCAGGTTAAATTACATCAAACAGAGGATGGGATAGTTCACATTCCTGTTTTTTTCTAGGGAGAGATCGAGGAGTCTGTTATTACCCAGGGCAGCCTCGGGCCTGTTACCGGTGTGGTCCACGCACGTACCCACCTTTCTAGTGTATGTGACAAACTACGTTCTAGCTTCTGTAATGAAACTGGGCATATCAACTCCCAATGTTCCAATCTTACAAGTTGTAGTTTGTGTGAGGAGACCGGCCATGTGTATAAAAATTGCCCATGGGGCAGCAGCTAATACCCTATCTCTACTTGACCCGGAAGACTTGATTAACCTGGTTCAAAGCTCTGAAAATCTGGAGCCAACCCCACTCCCTCTAGTACAGCAACCTGATCCTGAATCCAGAACACCTTCTTTCGGTACAGACCTGGGGGGTTGTGATAGAGGTGGGATGCCCCCCAGTTCAGGAACTACTTTCTTCCAATTTACCTACGATGGAAGCAGAGGATTGGCTTTAACCAGTCTGTTATTCGGACCCTTCAGACTCTTACCAACTACTGGGGAGTACAAGTATTGCCCCTGCCCCTCCTGTCTGTGTCCCACTGGAGGTCTTCTCGGAGATTATCGAAAGTTGAACCCTCTCCTTCTGTAGAAACAACAAATCCATTTGAGGTTCTGGGCTCCATGGAATGGGGGGACTTGGAACGAAAGGAGGATTCTAAAGATCTAATGGACTGGACGGAGATCCCTTTGTCTCTTCCAGATAAACTACACTCTAGTAAAAAGAAGAAAAAGAGGAAAAAGAATTGACTCTGTTTTTGATTAAAACATGAGAGTGGCAAACACTGTAGTGGCATTATTAAATTGCCACAGTTTGTGTAATACCAAATGCAGACAAGCTATATATCAGTTAGTTGCTGATTCTGACATTGATTGTGTATTTCTTCAGGAGACATGGCTATCGTCAGTTTCACAGTTACAAGCCTGTAAATCAGAATGGCCCTGGGGTCCATCCTTTTGGTCATTTGGAACTGAGAGGGCAGATGGGGTTGTTTTTTTATTTAGAGGATCCTGATTTTCCCTCTTTTGGATAGTGGCTCTCATCCCAGGTAGAGCCCTCCTTTTGGATGGGTACTGGGATGGTTAATCGTGTAGATTTCTGAACATCTATGCTCCTCAGCTTAAAGCCGACAGGACTGCGTTGTTTGCCCTGGTTCAGCCATACCTCATTACAGCCCGAATGATTTTTTTTTTTGGGGGACTTTAATTGTTCTTTAACAATTCCAAGGGGGGGCATGGTCTGGGGGAAAATATGCTGTGATTCCTTGGCATTCCAACAATGTGTGGCATTGGCAGGATTGGTTAATTGTAATTCTCATATTTCCGCCCCCCCCAATTATTTTAAATACAGGAGGGCTCAGTACTGTATGGTAACTGACTATTTATTTCCCGTTATTTGAAAGTGGCCTCTACTACTCTTTGCCCAGTGGAGTTTTCAGATCATCAAATGATCATTGCAACACTGTCTTTAGACATCACACATCCAGTTATGAAATCTAGATGGAAGGTAAATACAGGTTACTCACCTGTAACAGGAGTTCTAGGAATGGTATATGTTGTTCATCCACACTCATTGGCAGGTATCCTTGCCGCTTTAAATCTTGCCGGAAGGTCTTCAAGCTTGCTCCTCCACCCACCGGTGGTATAACTCTGCTCCGCCCATGGCGCTAGATCTGGCCGCTGGAAGCTCAGGTTGTGCTGTCCGGGAGGTCGGGTGGGTCGTGGGATGAACAACATATACCATTCCTAGAACTCCTGTTACAGATGAGTAACCTGTATTTCGGGACATGGATATGTTGTTCATCCAAACTCATTGGCAGACTCCTAGCAGTTCTCCGGGAGGAGGGAGGCAAGACGCACACCCCCAATACTTACTTGGGAAAGAGAGACTGGAGAACCGAGGCCCCAAAACCAGCATCCCGGCGTGACTCAAGGTCGATGTGGTAATGGGTAATGAAGGTGTTTGCCGACTTCCAGGTAGCAGCCCTGCAGATTTCCTGGATAGGGACGTCCCTGGAAGCAGCCACCGTTGCAGCAGTATGGCGGGTAGAATGAGCTCTTATCCCTCTGGGAGGCTCCATGCCCGCCAACTTATAGCAGAGATCTATGCAGGAGGTTACCCACCTGCTTATCGTCCTGCTTGGCTGTGTGTGTCCAAGAAGTGCTTCAGCGAGGGTGACAACATTAGCTGCCAACCTCTCCTCACTTCTCAGCCGTGGCGCCTTATAATAAGCGAGCGCCTCTTCTAGGGTCCAGAGTATGGAGCCTATATTCGGCCTCCGAGGTGTGATTGGGGTAGAACACCGCAGAGTCAACACCTGGTTAAGGTGAAATCCACACCACCTTCGGAAGGAATTCTCGTTGGGCAGAGGACAACCTTGTCCCTGTGGAAGACCCAGGTAAGGAGACTCGATGGAAGCGCCTGGAGCTCTCCCATCCTTCTGGCTGACGTGATAGCCACCAAGAAGGCGGTCTTCCACGACAGGTGAGAGAGAGCACACCTGTGCATAGGTTCGAATGGCTTGCCCATGAGCTTTGCCTAGTACCAGCAGTAGATCCCACGGAGGTGGGGGTTCCAGACTGAGGGAAATGTGATCAAGGCCTTTGAAAAAGCGCCAGACCATCTTCTCCTTGCGCTACCTGACTGCTTCCCTGCCCCGCCCTGCAAGCAGAGATGGCTGCCAGGTGCACCCTTAGGTCGCCGACCCTAAGCCCTTGACTAGAAAGGGACCATAAATAGTCCAAGATGCTTGCCAAGGAACAGAAGGAAGGGTCCAAGCCCTTGTTCCTGACACCAAATGGAAAACCTTTTCCATTTGAAGGATAGCATTTTCTGGTCGACTCTACAGGACGCCTCAACTACATTGAGGACCTCGCGTGAAAGACCCAAGGCCTGGAACTCTAGTCAGCCAGGAACAGGCCTCAGGTGCAGGGATTGAAGGTCCGATGGAACACCTTCCCTGATTGACTGAGAGCAGGTCCGGGCGAGCTGGAAGCTGCCAGGAGTCCTGGAGCTGAGACTGAGGAGATCTGGTACCAGAACTGGCGAGGCCAGTCTGGGGCTATCAGAATCACCTGCGCCTTGTCCCTCCTCGCCTTGAGAAGCACCTTGTGGATCAAGGGAAATGGGGAGAGGCATAAAGAGGCCCGGGGTCCACTGCCTCGAGAAGGCATCCCCTGCAGAGCCCTGCTGAGGGGGCGGCATGGAAAGACCAGCTCGCCTCTCCCTGGAGGCAAACAGGTCCACCTGAGGTGTGCCCCAATGGGAGAACAGATGCTGTACTACCTCCGCAGGAGAGACCACTGTGGGAAGCAGCCCTATCCGCCCAGGGCATCGGCCAGGGTGTTGGAGGCTCCTGCCACGTGAATGGCTAGGAGATCCGCCTCCAGGCTGCGCACGAGTGACCAAATGCGGAGAGCCTTGCATAGAAGCATGGAGCGTGCCCGCCCTGGCGGTTTAGATAGTACATGGTCGTGGTATTGTCCGCCTGGACTCGGACCACTTGACCCCGGAGGAAAGAGCAAAGGCGGTGAGAGCTAGGCGGACCGCCTCAAGCTCCAGCAGGTTGATGTGGCATCGGGACTCCTGGATCAGAGGCCATGAGCCCGGTGTTCCCCAGATGGGCACCCCAACCCATCAGAGAGGCATTGGTCGATAGAGAGACCGCCGGCTCGGGGCGGACGTAACGGGATGCCCTCCTGCAAATGATCTGGAACGGTCCACCACTGGAGAGTGCCCACATCCCCTGTGTCACCGATACGCTGGTCCAAAGGATCGCAGCAGCCAGACCACTGGCTGGCCAGTCCCCACTGAAGGGGACGATGTTCCAGCGGGCCCAACGGACCACGCTGGTGCAGGCCGCCATGAGACCCAGGAGGCGCAGGAAGTCCCGGGCAGGGCGCACTGCCCAACCAGAAATGATCGGGCAAAGGAGGAAAGAACCCGGCCCTGTCCGCGGGAGCCGGGCTCTGGCTCAAGAGAGTCGAGCTGCGCCTGATGAATAGAATCACCTGCTTGCTCGAGTCTGGACTTGGCCTGCTGGATAAGGAGGCCCAGTTGAGAGCAGACCTGAGGGCCAGATCTCTGGACCACCCGCCCTTCCTGGAGGGAGCTGCTATCAGCCAGTCGTCCAGGTAAGGGTACACCGGACCCTCGGCGCCGCAGGAATGCTGTCACCACTGCCATGCATTTGGTGAAGACCCTGGGAGCTGGAGACAAGTCAAGGGCATGGCTTGAACTCAAGAGGGATCCTTCCGCCGGAAGCGAAGGAATCTCTGGTGAGAGGACGGATAGGGACGTGAAAACGCGGCCCTGCAAGTCCAGAGAGCAGAACCACACCCGCTGCTCCAAGGATGGTATTATCTGAGCCAGAGTGACCATCCTGAAGGTTCGAGACCCTTAGGAACTTGTTTAGGTCGTAGGGTCGAGAATGGGGCGCCAGCCCCCGTCCGCCGGAACCAGGAAGTACCTGGACACAAACCCTGGGTCTGAAGGAGGGTCCACCACTTCTTATCACCTCCTTCTGGAGGAGGAGAGCGATGTCGGCTCGACGAGCCGCCAGTGAGGCTGGGGATCCCTGCCCCCGAGGCCACGGCTCTGAAGGGTGGTGCCTGCTCGAATTCCAGAGGCAGGCCTCTTCCCACCACCTCCAAGACCCACCTGTCCGTGGAAACAGCGGACCAGGCGGAACGGAAGTGCTGGAGCCTGCCTCTCACGGGGACCCAGGGAGGGTGGACGGGAATGGGGGCGACACCCTCAGCCCGGCACTGGGCAGGCTTGAGGAGGGACCGCCGAGGGACCTCCTGGCCCTTTCCTCCCTGCCTCCTGTTAGAGGAAGCCGGCGTTTGGGTTTGGGATGCCAAGGCCGAGCCTGCTGGCCCTGACTGCTGGGCAGGCGCTCGGGGCACAGAAGGACCAAAGGGCTTAGGCTGTGGTTTGCGGCCTTTGTCCTTCTGAGCGAAGAGACCGAGTCCAAGGTAGCATTGGACTTCTCGATCCTCTGCAGGTGACCTTCCACCCCAGGGTCAAGAGGTCAGTCCCCAAAGGAACATCCGCCAACTTGTGCTGGGTATCCGAAGTAAAGGTGGATATCCTCAGCCAAGCCCGCCGACGCATAGCCACTGCGGCCGCCACCATCTGGCACATGAGTCCCTCTATATCCAAAGCAGTCTGGAGCTGCTGTTTGGCCACTGCCCTGCCCTGGTCCCGCACCTGCTTAACCGTAGTCTGCAGATCGGCGGGAAGATGAGGATGACCTCATCCAGGGAGCCCAACAGGGCATGAGAAAAATGTGCCATGAGGACGGCCGAACTGGCCTGACTTAAGGCCGAGAGAGGACGAGAGCGCAGGACTTTTCGCCCGACATAGTCCAATTTCTGACCTTGTCAGGAGGTTTGTCCACATCCTCGGCGCGCAGCTCCGGAAAACGCTGTCGGTAACCAACCCTCAGCAGAGGGGTGTTCAAAACCGGACAAGGAACCGGGACCGCATACTTCCTGGCCATCCTGGCCGGGCGCAGGGCAGGAAGCAGAGCGCTGCCAAAGTTCCAGTGCCGACTCCACTATGGCCTCGCCACCGGAAAGGCCTCCGCCGGAGAATCCCCGTCCAGAATCTCCTGAGGGGATACCTGGCCTGCTTGGAAACGGGTTCGAGCTCCATCCCGTGGACTCTGAGATGAGTCAAGAGTCCTAGGAAGGACGACAGGCTATCGTCCATTGACTGACCTCCTGAAGACTCCAAGTCCAGTCGCTTGGAGAAAAAGGAGGAATCATCTTCGACCTCGGAAGAGTCCTCAAGAGCTGCCTCTGGCCTGAGCCACCTTCACCGCCGAGGTCGGTCGGGAGTGAGGGTAACTGACAGCCGATGGGTAGACCTTAGCCGACCGAGAATCCTGGTCGGAGCCCCAATTGGTGGCTGTGGAGGCGGAGGTTCCACCGGAATCAGTGGAGCAGCTGTTTTGGCCGAACAACCGCCTGGTATAGGCCTCGGATAAGTCGAGGGGTTGTGTCGGCCATCCAGTGACAGTTACTAATGGCCGAAGCGACGGGTCGGCTACTCCCGCCAGGAGGAGTTGTTGCAACATAAGGTCTCGCATCACGACGACTTACGCTGAGCCTCCTCATCCGAGGAGGAGGATGAGGACGAGCGGCGACGCGTTTTCACGTGTGCCGAGACCGAGACCGCCTTATGACGGTGGACGCTGACTACAAGAGGTCCGGACCAGAGTCCCGGAATTTCCGAGGTCGGTGCGGGAGGTGTCGGCCGAACCGCACTCCCTTCGCTCGGATGGTCCATCCGAGGGCTCCGAACCGAGGCACAGGCGAGCCCACGGATCCTCAACTCTCCCGGGGAACCGGGAGAGGGGAATTCGCTGCTAAAGGCGACAGCCGTCAATGGGTCGAGAAAATCTCGACTTCATCAGTGGAGTCTCGGCCAACTGACCTGACGGGACACCGTGAGGCCAGTGGTCGGCCGAGCGGTCGATCGAGCCGACGGTCGACGGCCCGGGAGAGGGACCTTTCCCGCTCCCAAGAGCGCCGACGGAGGGATTCTACCCCTGTCCCTCTTTTTGGACCGAGAATAAGGTCCAGCAGACGCAGGCCCTTTCCCTTAGTGGAGAGGGACAGACAAAGCTCCTTAAGAAGCCTGTAGGAAGAACCCAGAGAGAGCGGGATAAATGCCGCGCCGAGGAAGATACGCCCGCGCGCCTCCTCTTCGAGGCGACCATCCGCCTCGAGCTGATCACGAGCTCCGCCGCTGACACCGCCAACCGGCCTCCTTGGACTTCACCGAGGAACGCTCGGATGGCCCAGTTGTAATCGGGCAGCATGGTCTTCGAGGACGAGGCCGAGAAAGATGAGCACAGGTCGCGAAGCCTGCGGGTCGTGCTCAAGGCCTAAGCAGTAGACACGTGGAGTGTGGATCCGTCTAGACATCTTTCTGCCCGCATGGGCATCTCCGAACCGGAGTCGATTTGTCCATCGCAGCTGCCAGGGATAGAAGATCAAGTCTTTTTCGCAAAATTTATTTTAAACCGCAAACGGAGAAATAGGAACCTAGTCTCAAACGCAGAGCGTTAAGGAGGGAACCTGAGCTTCCAAGCGGTAAGGAAGATCTGGCGTCATGGGGCGGAGCCGAGAGTTATACCACCCGGGTGGGTGGGAGGAGCAAGCTTGAAGACCTTCCGGCAAGATTTAAAGCGGCAAGGATACCTGCCAATGAGTGTGGATGAACAACATATCCATGTCCCTAGAAATGTTCATTCCCTGGTACTTCCCCATATCCAGTATTCTGTTAAACAACTTTTAGCTTCTCGTACCTCAGTGTTTGACCATTATGAGGATATTGGTGACTGGTGGTATCAAACAAAGGAGGATATTGCGGAACTATTTCAGAGGCATGGGAAACATAAATCTAAACACCAATATTTTCGGTATCTAACTTTGCGAAAGAAACTCCAGTACCTTTTTTCTCTTCCTACTCAAAAGGGGGATGGCCTCCAAGCACAGATTGAATCCATTAAACTTAAAATGCAGTCCTTACAATATGATAGGGCTAGTTCAACCAGAGCAGAACTTTCCTATGGGACACATAAGTCTTCCATTTTGGACCCTTGTGCATGATGTAAGTCTAGGAGACAGGCCTCCTCCGTTTCTTGTTTACAGGATCAGGATGGTGGGTCAGTTTCCTCCCTTCAAGGTCTTTTTGAGAGTATCATTAATTTTACTAAGCCAGGTGTCATGCACACAAGACCATGATTCTTATATCTCATCCTTGCCTAAACACAATTTTTCAGATCAGGAGATGAATTCCTTGACTCAGAATATCACACACTCAGAAATCCTGGAATCACCTTTGATTTCTATAAATGCTTTGCAATTGAGTTGGCATATTGCCTGGAGAAAAAATTTACTTATTTTTTTCCATGAATTTAGTACCAGCCCATTTTTCCAAAAGTCTGACTATTTTTTTGTTTAAAACTAGGGATAGAACCTTACTGCACAATTGGAGGCCCATAAACCTGCTGAATGGGGATTTTAAAATTTTGTCTTTTATCTTACCACTTAGATTACAGGTCTTGGCCAAACAAATTGTTCACCCATATCAGTTTTGTAGTCTACCTGACTGTTCCATTCATCATCCTCTAATAGTTTTGCGGAAACTTTGGGAATGGTATTCCAAATAGGGTAAGGAGGGATGGATTATTTCCCTGAATCAGAGGAAGGCATTTTCGACGCCACAGATCACTCCTTCCTTTTTCAAACTATGGAAGCTTATGGCTTCCCCACCTCCTTTATTAATAAAATAAAAATGTTTATATCAGGGAGCTAGTTGCAGTCCATATGTTAGTGGAGTGGCTGGGCCAGAAGTTATAGTCCATACGAGCATTTGTCAGGGCTGTCCGTTAAGTCTACTCCTATATATCTTGTCTCTGAATCCCCTAATTCAACGGCTGATGGATAATCCTAGGATTCTGGGTTTGAGGGGTCAGGTGGTGGAGGATGAGTTTAGTGTTGGCATATGTGGATAACGTGTTTATTTCTTTAGGATGAGTCCAGTGTATTGGAGGCTAGTAGGTATCTGGAAAGGTACTCGGTCATTTCGGGGGCTAGCTTGAATTTAGCAAAATGTAAGGCAGTCCATCTGGGCTCGGAGGTTACCCCCCCTTGTGGCTGTAGGTCAGTTTTTGGTGGTTTCAGGCCCAGTCAAGATACTGGGGATTACCGTGGGTTCTTTGAATATGGCACTGACTGCCAATTGATTTTGGCGGCGTGTGAATCAAAGGTACTGTCCTGGAAGGTTTGGAAAATGTCCAAACTGAAATGAATTTCTATTATAAAGAAATTACTTCTTCTTACAAGGATGTCCTATATTGCCACTATTTTCCTCTTCCAGTAGCTTTGGAAACAAGGGTGTATAGTATGTTTTTTAGGATGCTTTGGGGGAGTCGCCTGAACCCGGTTAAAAGGGGGTACACGTATCTGGCAAGAAGTAAGGGTGGGTTGGGGATGGTTGATCCGGTGGTTTTTTTCATGCACTTTTTGGGTACATTCTCGTAGAACCTCATGGTCCATGGTGGGTACTTTGGTTCATGCATGGTTTATGAATAATTGGTATATCTATACTTCTAAATGGACTGATCTCCCTCCAAAATTTTCCCCATTGTTTCTTATTCCAGACTCCATGAAATCCTCTATCCAAAAGTTATATAAATGGAAGATTTCAGTTCATGTTCTGATGTCCCATTCCAGAGCACAGTTGTATCAAGGGGTACTGGACACAGTAGGACCTACGAACCCTGAATTTAAACACTGTCTTCCAGAAGACGGCAGTAAAGTGTTATCTATGTTGACAGAGGCCAATATCCCGGAACACATGTGGGAGGTAGTGTGGCTTAGCGCGTATGGGAGATTTTATGTGAGGGGTAACAATAAGCAAAAATCGATGGAAGAATGCTCGAGCCCTTATCAGGGGTGTGGTTCCCCTTGGGAGTCGATGGAACAATTTGTCCTATCTTGTATTTATTCTAGGAATTTATGGCCTTTTCTGGCTACAGCTTGTAAACTTTCACGGTTACAGAATCCAACGTATGGTGCCTTGGTGTTGGGTAATTATGGTTCTGGGTTAATAAAGTATGACGGGGCACATTAACGGTGATTTTTGCAGTGCTGAAATATTATCTACAGAATGCCTGTGTGCAATGGGTACTAAGACAGCAATATATGCCCTTTTCCGTGTTCCAACTGCTATGTGAAAATGCATTACGTCGGGTTATGGCAAAGGAAATCGCAAAATATGGGTTAACAGTTACTAATTTAAAATGGAAAGGTCTTTCTTTTTTTATTAAGTTTAAATGAACGTTTATTGATGGTATTGTTGATTTCAGTTTAGGTATTAGACTTGGCGTGATCCGTTTCTCTTTTTAAAAGAATGTCCTTTGTCCTTATTTTATTTCTAAGACAGGTATGCGGCAGATTTCTTTTTTTTGGTACATGATTTTCACTTTACATGAGTATCATTTTTTTTTTTTCCCTTTATATTCTTCTTTTTCAGGTTGGAGTTTTTCCTAGAGGTATGATGGAATTTTGTTTCCCTTTGCACCGACTTTATTTTGTATTATGTTTCGTATGATCACTGTTTCTGATGTTTTTTCCTTGAACTTTCTTTCTGTATATTGTATTGTTTCCTTTCATAAAAAACACCCCTACTTTGTGCAGGAGGAACTGCTATTGGTGAACGATGGCCAGTGTGAGTTTGTTGGGTGTGGAGGAGGACGTGTGTTTGGAGGAGAGGAAGGATCGACGTGGAGAACCTGTGGAGGTAGAGACCTCAATGAGCAAGGTATCAGATGAGGAGGAGCAGTTGAATCTGCTCTAGCTACAGACATGTCCGAAGCAGAGTCCTCAGAGAGAATTGAACTTGGTTTGGATGTGGATATGGAGACGGGGGAGGACTTTTGCCTGACTACGGGAGATAAAAATAAAGCAGCGGCTCATCTGGAGCAGGCGATGGAGGAAAAAAGTATGATCCTCCAAAGAATCCTGGAAGAAGATGACGAAAGGCGCATGGAAGAGCGGAGAAGAGAACTGGGCCGTCAGGGAAGCCCAGAACTGGGAATGAGCGTCAGTAAGGTCAGTCAGAAGACAGAAAGGAACAAGGGGAAGGAAAATGAGGCAGCACAAAGGATGTCGATAAGACAAGCAATCATACATGCATTTGGATTATCTTCGATGGAAATCTCAATGGAGGAGTGGTCTCCAGGGCCTGCACTACAGGGGGCCGGTTGGAAATAAGGAGAGGATGGTCGGAGGAAACCAGAGGAAGAAAGGCCCTCCACACCAAAATGTGGTAATGTACAATCGAATGTTTCAAATATAAGAAACAGAAGTTCAGTTGAAGTGGTAACAGGTCTATGTGATCCTATTCTCCTGGGATCAGAAAGGAATGGGGGTCAGGGAAATAAAGATATTTCAGAGGTGAATCATAAGGTATCAGAAAGAAAGGAAAGTGGAACTGAGAAAAGGGCTCAGAGGGAGAGTGAAGTCCCTGAGAGAGAGGAGGAGGAATCTAGTTGGGGGGGGGGGGGCTGGTCATAGAAATAAAAGCGCTGTTGGGTCTCAACCTCTAGAAAACAACAAAACAAAAGGGGGTATATTAAAGTCCTATGCAGAGGTCCTCAGAAATAGAAACACAGATGAGGAACAAAGAAGTTATGCCCCCTTCCCATGGGCAGGGGAGACCAGGCCCACCCCCTACAACAAGTTATATAGAACCCGCCCCCCCAAAGAGATTTGATGTTCGACTGAGATACAAAGGAGGCCTGGAGGTTTTCCCAGAAGGGGTCTATGTAGGTAGAACCTTTTTAAAAGGCTCCACGAAATTTATCTCTGTGGAGATATACGCTCTAATTCATGTGTCGAGGAGGATGTCTTCAATGTTAGTTTCCATTCAATGATGGGTTTGGAGTGTTTTTGGCAGAAGTATAGCCAAATGAAGTTCTCGCTGTTATGGACCCCTGTTACAGCCATCCTCCTGACAAAACCTACGATCAATACCATAACTGTGGACTTCCGGTGATGTCATGCTCCCTGGCACATCTTAGACAAGGAGCTCCCACAGTGATCGACATAAAACCTCCAAATTTCAGCCTTTTCAATAAAAATTAACCTTTCCAAACTACAAGGAGGATACAATATGCCACGAGCAAGGGATCGATCGAAAATCAAACCACTTACAAAGCCGGATGAAGAGGGATTGTCAGAAGATGGCTCAGAAAGCGAGGGCTCCTGGGCCTCTTCGGCCTCTCGCCGTAGAGCGACCGCTTGCAGTCACATTTCAACAGATATCCTTTAATGACACAGATGTTGACCGAACTGCAGGTTTTTCAAAAAGAAATGAGATCCACTATTACGGGCCTTCGCACCAACATCACTAAATTGGAAAAACGTCAAGAAACTACTGAGGCACAAGTTACGGAAATGGATGGCAGGGTGGATAGTACCGAAAGAGCTATTGTGCAACTACATCAAAGCATTAAACAGCTTCAAGACAGGGCTGAAGATGTGGAGAGCAGAAATCGCCGCAATAACATCCGGATTGCTGGCATACCTGAGGGAGCCGAGGGCTTGGATATCATTCAATTCCTCCAGAACACCCTTCGCAAAGTGCTTACCCTCCCACCTCACTGCACCCTGGAGTTTGAGTGTGTCCATCGCACCCTAGACCCAACACCAGCCCCTGGAGCACGGCCGAAAGTGATTTTAGCCAAATTCCTTCGATTTCAGGAAAAGGAAAGTGTGCTGCATGCTGCGTGGAAGAAAAGAGGGTGGTACTCCTCAACAACCAGCGGTTGTATTTTGAAAATGATTTCGACCCAGAGGTTATGTTGAGATGGAAGGCCTACATCCCCATCATGAAGGTGCTCAAAAATGCAGGCATTCAATTTAGGACACCATACCCAGCGAGAATGACAATTCACTTCAAAGATGGCACCCTCATCTTCGACTCGGCGATTGCAGCAATGGTGGCCCTGAAAGAAAGAAAGATATACGTCCCCCAGCAAAGATCCAGAGCCGACGCAGCTGGCCCCTCCATTGAGGCAAGACTTTCCCAGAAAATGTGGAGTGGTGGCCAACATGATTCAGTTCGCCGTTGGGGAGCAGAGGCAATGCTGGACATTATGAACACTTTGAAGGCACGCAAATCCACCACCGCCCCTAACCGTTTGGATTCCTCAGCATCCCCCCCCCCCATGAGACTAAATCTGGCTGTCTTGAACAGCAAGTATCCTTTCAGTAACAGACATTTCTAATATCAAAATACCACTGTCTGATTGATTTGCTGGGCAATGGGGGGAAGGGGGTTTGGGGTAACCTGCTCAGATATAACAATATAAACTATAGTTTTGGGGTTCCGTGGAGCATGATATGCCTGTTGCTTCTTCCCGGTCAGAAATTACTGTTGCTCGGCCCTCACCCTCCCCTAGTTTACCTGAAACTGCCTTGAGTTTGGATGTACGCACCACTGAGCGTCTCATTCACTTACCCCAATGTTTCCTGTTTCTCCCTTCCGCCTTTTGGGTCATTATCCCTGCAGGGATGTCCAGACCGGGAAACTGTAGATGGGGCACGCTCTCTCCTGGAAAGGAGGGGGTTGCGGGACATAAAGTCGATGCTGCTTGAGTGCCCGGCTTGTGCCTCGGACATGGGCCTGGTGCTGCGCGTTGCATTTCGCGTGCTCGCTAGACCTAAGGAGAGGCTAGTGTGGAAAATGGCACTGATTAGTGAGAGGGTCCTGCCCTTGTGGGATGGGATGGGATCTGCATTATTGGGCATTTGTCCGTCTCCTGAGATTGGGATGTGAGAGGTCTACCGCGGCCTGGTCCCTAATTTTTCATATCACTGGCTTTGATTAGGAATTAGGAGGTGGGTCGTTCACCCCAGAGCGAGAGTGTTTGGGACAGCGGGGCCCTCTGGCTCACATATTCCCACCTTTACACTTTTTCTCCTCCTTTTCTTGATCACTTTGGGTGGGGGGTGATGAATTCAGTCACAGGCGTGCTGCTATGCACACAGTCCTACCTCCCATTGGTCGAACTACACATTCACATCCCAATTTCAACATGGGCAATCAATGTGCTGCTCATGGTTGAGTATTCCACTGCAGTCGTCTGCTGAGATCCGGGTTGGGTGGCCGGGTCGGGGGAGTTGGGTGGTTGAACTGCTGCTAGTCAACAATCGACCTGTCCACTTGACTGGGAATATCACTGTGTACTGTATAAAACCTCTTTTGATAATGGATAATTACAAGCTACGGAAATGAATAGGCTGATTAGTGTTGTCTCCTCACCATGGGGCCTCTGAGTTGGTTGGACCATGCAGGTCAATGTGGCTGGGTTTGGGCTGGATGGAGGGGCCGATTTTCTGACTCCTCTGCACGCCCTCCTCTGTACCCCCTTGCAGGGACCACCTCGCCTATATGGATGGAGTGCCACTTAATTGCATAAATTGAGTACCCCTCACCCCCTGCCGGAGTGGATTTATTAGACCAGACTGTGCAAGATAGCGATGATGGAGGGCCTTGCTCTCCCTCTACATGCTGCATGGGACTGGGATTATGGAGCCGTGGGTGATTCCGGCCCCTTCCCTCCTGGCTAGTAGCCCTAACGAGGACCCTTGCTCATGGCTAACCTTTACTTACCACACCCTCTCAAAAGTTGATCACCACCTCTCTCGATAGCGTCTTATATATATATTTTTTCCCCTTTTACATTTTTTTCTTCTCCCTGGAAGGAGATCTCTCTCTCTCTTCAGGGTCTAGAAATGACCCTGTTCCATGGAAGCACTAGTTACTGTTTTGCAGACGACGTGGCCCAGTTGGCCGCACATTGGAACCTGTTATTAGTTAGGTTTTTGATGCTAGTAAATGTTGATTCTCTGTTACAAGTTAACTTCTTACAAGAAGTACCTGTTGTGAAAGGATTGTATGAATGTCAATTTTGTTATTGTTCTAATAATCTAGTCGACTGTCACTATGTAACTAGATCAAGAAAATCTATGACGGAGGACCCCCGGGATGATCTGAGTGTTCTGGGGACCCACTTGCAGTGTCTTACCCCAGCTCAGCTCATGACTACTCTGCATTTGAAACTTTTATCCCATAACATAAATGGCTTAACCTCCCCAGTCAAGAGATCCAGAGTCCTAGCATATCTGAGGAAGATTAGATCTGATTTGATCTACCTGCAAAAAAAACATTTAAGCTCCACAGAACATGCCAAGTTGGCATGGCTGAGTCGTGGTGAAGTTTTTTACTCCTCTAGCGGTAGTGGCAGACATAGAGGAGTGGCAATTATAATACCCTCACACACCCTCTTTAGTCCGGGACTGCAATGGGCTGACCCTGAGGGCAGGCTCGTTATCGTGCAGGGCATGATTGGTGTTAAGCAGGTAACCCTGGCAAATGCGTATCTCCCCCCGGGTCTCCCTGTCTCCCAGCTAAAAACACTCCTGGATAAAATAGTCCAAATGACAAAAGGGACTCTCCTGTTGGCAGGAGACTTTAACCTTCTTCCGGACACCATTCTGGACTCTTCCAATCCACGTCCCCCAAGACAAACAGCTAACCAAAAGCTCTTCAAGAGATTTATACAGGAAGTGGGCTGGTGTGATGTATGGCGCCACGCACACCCCAAAACATGGAATTATTCCCACTACTCTTCAGTACATCGTAGCTACTCCCGCATAGACCAAGCCTATACCCAAATTGAGAACCTAAGTATATTGCAGGATGCACGGATGGGAGACATAGTCCTCTCCGATCACGCCCCCTTGGTTACTACCTGGGACATGGGACTCCAACCCAAAAATTCCCGATGGAAAATTAACCCTTGTTATCTTCGGTCTAAGCAATTTCAAGAATACGTACTACACAAAATTAAGGAAATTGTGGGGAATAACCCCCCAGAAGAATCAACCCCTGCAATACACTGAGATACAGTGAAATCTGACCCTCCGTGGACATATAATTCAGCACACGACGGACCTAAACAAACAAAGAAGGGAGCAGAAGACTAAATTAGAGGACACATTACACTTTTTGCAAATGGCTCACAAATAGGGGGATACCTCTGTCTTCCCTCAATTACAACAAACCAAGTCAGACCTTGACCGCTTAGCCTTACAACAAACAGAGATTACTTTAACTTTCCTGAAACAAAGATACTATGAAGTAGGGCCTAGGGCAACAAGGTTACTAGCCTACCAGATCCAAAAATAGAAGAAATCCTCAGTTATAACCACTATCAGACACCCTGCTCATGGTCAGCTGCTAACTAAGCTGTATGATGTCACGGAGGCATTCACTTCCTACTACTTCACTTTATACACTCTAGAATAATCTCCTACTGCCGAGCAAATAGTTCCCTATTACTATGCCTACACTCTCAGATCCACAGAGGGAAATCTTGACTAACCCGATCACAGAAATTGAGCTGTCCGTTGCCTTAGCTCGAGCGAAAACCTTAAAAGCCCCTGGACCCGATGGGTATGGAATAGAGTTCTACAGGACAGCTAAATCCCAGGTTTACCATAAACTTTTGAGACTACTCAATTCTATCCTAGAGGGAGACCTGCCCCCACCCTCATGGTCATACGCGACCATCTCAGTTATCCCTAAACCAGGAACCCCCCCCCCCCAAATTCTGTAGCTCCTATAGATCAATTTCGGTTCTAAATGCTGACTACAAATTATTTATGTCTATCCTGGCCCACCGCCTAGATACTTTTCTACCCCAACTTATAGACAGAGATCAAACTGGCTTTGTGAGTACCCGATCCACCACTGATAATATTAAGTGCACCCTCCATTTGACTCATAAGATGCAATCTTCTAACACCTCCTCAGTCTTAATAAGCCTTGATGCCGAAAAGGCATTTGATAGGGTGGCTTGGCCATTCCTATAATCAGGTTCTTCACAAAAATGGGATCCCTCCAACCCTAATTAAGGTCATGCAAAATATATATGCTACACCCCAGGCTTGTGTAAAAATAGATGGGCATCACTCTGGGTATTTTCAGTTGGGTAGAGGGACCAGACAAGGCTGTCCTTTCTCCCTGCTCTTATTCGCTTTATTTGTAGAGCCCCTTGCACAGTATATTCAGGAATCACAGAATCTCACTGGAGTCACTTTGAGGGGGCACGGAGCACCGAGTTGCGCTGTATGCTGATGACGTGCTACTTTACCTCCAGAACCCGGAAAAATCACTCCCAGCAATAAGGCAACTTCTGGACGAGTTTGGACAGGTGTCTGGATACAAGCTTAACCTTTCTAAAACTGAGATCCTCACATTCCACTACTCCCCATCTTCCAACGTACAAAACCTATTTCCCTGCAACTGGACCCTGACTAAAATGAAATACTTAGGTATTCAACTATCCCAATCTCCAACAGAATACTATAAAAATAACTACGCCCCCTTCACCTCTCAACTTAAAATTGATTTGGCCACCTGGAACACACTGCCACTGAGCCTTTCCAGAAGAATAGAGCTAATTAGAATGGTAATACCCTCTAGGGCCCTTTATTTATTCCAGAACATTCCCATTCCCCTTACGGAGAAAACATTTCAGACATGGAACCACTCCATTTCCAGATTCACTTGGGCAGGGCAGAGACCCAGAGTTCGCCTTAAGGTGCTCACCCTCCCAAGAGCGGAAGTGGGCTTGCACTCCCCGACCTCCGGCTTTATCATAATGCTGCAATGCTTATGCACCTGATGGCGAGGCAGAATGACATAACCAACCCGCACTGGGCAGAAACTGAAATGTATTTAATTAGTAACAGGGATTACTTTGGGACAATATATGGGCAACACAACAAATCCCCTCCCCTCAACCTTACGAATCCATGGATAATTCACTATCTAAACGCTTAGAGTACTATAAGGGGCTCACAACATCTAGAGCCTTTTCTACCCCTTATTTGTCCCATAGCAAGCATAGACCAGTTCATTCCTAACAGAATGGATCACGTTTTTTTAGTGTGGGAAAGACTGGGCCCACTATATCTCTCACAGGTCACAGCTCAGGGGAATGTATGATCCTTTACTGAAATTCAAACCCAATACAATCTACCTCGCAGGGACTTCTATAGATTTTTACAGCTTTGTCACTATTACAATTCCCTGCCTGTATCTGCTCGGATGCCTGCACAGATACCCCCCCCGATCAACCTACAAATCCGTTTGAATAATTCCCATGAGCAAAGACACCTACTCTCAGCATATTACCACTCCCAAAAAGCTCATCAGCTAACCATTACCGATAATATTAGACTCCAATGGCAAGAGGAGCTAGAACACCCCACTACTCCCGAGGAATGGCAGAAAGCATGCCAATATGTCTCTAAGGTAACCAGCTCTCATCAGTGGCATGAATACGCATGGAAAAACCTTATTAGATATTTCAGAACCTCTATAATCACCAGTCACTACGCCCAATCTGGATCAACAGCCTGCTGGCGTCAATGCGGAGAGGCCAGAGCGACCCATTCGCACATTATGTGGACCTGCCCTAAACTTCAACCCTTTATAATAGCACTCCAGGCTAACCTGCGAGAACTCTTTGGGCCACAATTTCAATTAACTGGGAAAATATATCTTTTACTATTAATCCCTAGAGAACTAAGAAAACCATCTATCGGATACCTCCTCCTCCTTACAGCAACTAAGAAGGCCATTACAAAAGTATGGTTAACCACAAAAGCCCCAACCATTCAAGATTGGCGGGCAGATTACTAAGCAGATACACTATATGGAGCGGATAACACATAACCTAAATGACCAAGGAGATCAATTTAATTCCAGGTGGTCCAGGTGGCAGCTACATTACATGCTACACGACGACTCCTCTGTCCCTTAAACCACACTACTGAGGGAAAGAATCCCTTAAAACAGTTATAGTCATTCAGACTTCTTTTAGACCCTCACGATATACTACCTACCTACTATCCCCTTCCTAATCCCTCCCCCCAGTACAAAATTCCCTCCTCTCACCACTTTCCTCTCCCCCCTCCTGTAATGCTGGGTGGGGACGCTGCGGGGAGCACCTATGAGTTATCCTCCCCCCTCTCCCTACACTACTCCCCTCCCCCAAATGGGGTGGTCATTGAGGACAAAATACTCGTCCACATGTAAAAGTATGAAATAGGTTACTAACTAATAGGAATTCTCAGCGCGTAACATGTGGACCAATTGTTTTCTTTACTCAATTCTAAGTGACATAGACAGACCACTCATAATGAACACAGAATGTTCTGATTTTCATCTCTTTTTTTTATCTAAATTATTAAAGTTAATATAATAGTGGCCTCTGTCACAGGCTATAAGCCTACTGTTTCATTGCTTTCAGGAACTGATTCCATAAACATATGTAAAATCTGAATTCTGTAAACAGCCTCATATGTCGACTATGTATGCTAAAAACTTAATAAAAATGAAATTATATAAAAAAAAAACCATAACCGTGCTTTTTCGTAACAACTTTGTGCATGTGGGGGATACTGTACAATGGCTAAACCAGAAATATCTACTTAGTTCTCCCCCTCCCCAAAGCAGTAATAGATTAGGAATTCCTATGGACTGGGGATGGAGATTCAAAGTGAGACTGAACCAGTCTGCAAATGGAATCACTCACATTCCAAATAATTTCTTTCTGGGAAAGGATAGAGGGGTGATTTTCTACCCAGGGCAGCCAAAGACCTGTTACAGAAGTGGGTCAAGATCGCATCTGTCAAATGTCTGTGATGTTATCAGGTGTGGTCTGTGCAGGGAAAGGGGACATAACAATTCACAATGTAATAATTATGTGCGCTGTAATCTTTGTGAGGAATATGATCATTTCTACCAAAATTGCCCTTGGACAGCCAGAAACAACTCCCGCAGAATGAACACGGAAGATTTAATAATTAAGGGTCAACAAAGGAGACCAAGGGAGGAACCTGTAGTTCCTTAAGAGGAGAAAGAGGTTGACCCTAGAGCCCCTCCCCCGGAGACCCCTAGTCAGGACATAGATGTGGGACAACCAGAGAGAGAGGAATGAAAGTGGAGAGCCCATAGTCAGGATTCGAGTGGAGGAAGAAGTAGCAAACAGAGTTATCATTCAAGAAGAGGAAATAGCCTTAGAAGAATAAATGAGAGAAGACCGCCAAGGGATTATTGTAGAAATGCCCCTCCCCCCATCTCCGTCAAAAGAGCTAGATAGTGCACAGGAGCAAGACAGAAGAAAGAGTCTGAGAAGCAACAAAGGGGTAGCTCAGGACATAAGACTGGGAAACTCTTAGGAAATTTTGGGCGAGCAAAACCGGGAAAATAACACAATAGGGGATGAGGACTCAGATGCAACATCCTCAGTGCATTTAGGACAACAAATCTGTGAAGAGTCCAGTTAGTCATCAGGGGCAAGTGTGAAGGAAAAAAAGAAGAAAAATATCTTAAGGAAATTTAGTTTTGAAAATGTTTGTAAATAAATAATGTGAGGTGTTGTTTTCCTTGGCTTCTGCAAATGTGTGCAGTATACTGAATGGAAGGAAAAAGGAAGTAGTGTGGAATGAGCTAAGGGGTTTGGCTTGTGAGGTAATCTTTAGTCAAGGGACGTGGCTGAATTCTATGCTGTCTGTGTCACAGGCACAAAGAGAATGGTTGTGGGGACCTCCTCATTGGTCATTTGGGACCGAGAGGGCGGATAGGGTTGGGATCTTGTTCTCGGGTATGGAACTTAAATTACAAAATATAGTGGATTTACAACTGGGGGGGCCCTAGTATTGGACGGCCTATGGTATGGTCAACCAAGCAGGTTTACAGCGGTCTATGCATCCCAGATAAAAGTTGAGAAAGTTGTTCGAACAGGTGCAACCACTCTTGTGTACATCCAGAAACATGTATTACAGGGGGGACTTGGAGGCAGTATAGCGCAGTGGTCTAAGGCTCTGAGCTGCAAATCTGGTGACATCCAGCAGACCAGACCTGGGTTTGAATCCCACAGCTTCCACTTGCATACTGTGTGACCCTGAGCAAGTCACTTAACCTCCTTGTGGTCCCAGGTTGCTCCTGTCAAAAAGCTTTCAGCTTAGTGTGCTATACCTGGTTAAACAACGAAATAAAAAAAACTGGGGGGACTTTAACTGCTCTCTGGATGCAACAGAATGAAAAAATGTGGGGGAATAAATATATTGCAACTCACATGCATTGCAGAAAATGGTCGGAGTGACAGAATTGAAGAATGTGTTTAGTAAAGCAGCACCACCAGTTGAATTTACTTTTCTAGAGGCAAACTATTCTAGAAAATAGACTATGTGTTTGTAACAAGCACACTTAAGAATGTAAAGACATCCATCATTCCCAGTTCATTCTTTGATCATTTGGCGATTAAAACTGTAGTTTGTACGGAATTAGGTGTAAAACATCCAGAATCAAGGTGGAAGATGAATGTGGCTAGTTGGGAAGAAAGAACTGTGAAAGAAGAAATGGCAAATATTTTTGAGAACAGGGCTTCAGTCTTAAGTTTGTATGACAATCATTTTACATGGTAGCTAGATTTAAAAAAGGAGATGTGTGATTGGATGAAAAGCTTTGGGAGGAAAAAGGCTAGAAATAATTTCATAAAGTACCTGGGACTGTGAAATCAGCTACTGCGTCTCTATGAGGTGTCATATATAGGAAGAGTGGGTTTGTCTGGACAAATAGAGAAAGTAAAGGGAGCTATGACGAAAGTGCAATATGATAGAGCTGCCTCTTTAGTGACAGAGCTAAGTTTGGGACACAGAAAAAAAACATTTGCTGAGCCATGTGAGGCTCTGAAAGACAAGACGAATAGGTCTAGAATAACTAGCCTAAAGGATCAAGATGGGAATGTGACTAATTCCACTGAAGGGGTAAGGAAGGTGACAGAGGAATAGTTACATAACACTACTAGTAATAGTGTATTAAACAATCAGGAAATGCGAAGGTATCTACAAAACCTAGAATTACCAGTTTTAGAGCAAATAAAGGTGGAAAACCTTAGAAAAGAAATGACAGAACCTGAGGTATATGAAGTTATAAAACAGCTAAAAAATGGGGTAGTTCTGGGGAGGACGGGATACCAAATGAATTCTATAAAACCTTCCCGCGAGTTGTCAGCTTTTTTTGATTAGAATATATAACAGCATGTTTTTTAAACAAAACATTCCGGTGGAGTTCTCTATTGGGGGAGTGATATTTATTTAAAGCTGGTGAAAGACAGGACCCAGGTAACTGGAGAGCAATAAGTGTGTTAAATTCGGACTTTAAGATTCTCACCCAGGTACTTCAGAAGAGACTGCGAGGTGTTGGCAGGGGACCTAATTCATGAAGCACAAACATGTGGAATACCGGGGAGCAATATTCAGGAAAATTTAACATTAATAAGGGACATCTATGAATTTAATCAAAAACAAGGGAAAGAAGGGTGCTTAGTAACACTAGATCAAAGTAAAGCTTTTGATCGGGACAACTATGATTTTTTGCTGAACGTATTAGAAAAATATGGGTTACCAAAGGAATTTTGCATATGGGTCAACATTTTATTATATAAAAATGCAGTAATAAGGGACAAAATTGGGGGAAATAGAGGAAGATTTATATCAATAAAAAGGGAGGGGTAAGACAAGGTTGCCCCCTGAGCCCACTGCTATATTTGTTTTAGACCCAGTTATAAGAGATATAAATGCTGCAGAGGACATTAAGCGAATCATAGGGGCCGAGGTAGGAGATGAAATTAAGGTGTCAGCATATGCCGATTATTTAAGTATTTTTTTGGTGTCTTATACAGAGGCCCCGAAGGTAATGGAAATAATAGGGAATTTTTCAAGAGTCTTTGCAGCAGTAGTAATTGTGAACAACAGTAAGGGTTTGTGGTTAGGTACTCCAGGAGCACTAGATATAGTGAGTGAAGGGATAAAGATTTCAGAAGAAAGAAGAAAAATACTGGGGGTACAGTTTGGGAAAGGGGACATGGCAACAGTAAATTGGACGGAGGCAGCTGAGATAGAGAACGGAAGGTAGCAAGGTGGAAGTCTTGGAAGATGTCCAAAATCAAAAGGGTGTATGTGGTGAAACAGTTTTTACTCCCTTGTTTTCTTTACATAGCAGGAAGCTTCCCCTTACTAGTAGCCTTGGAAACTAGGGTATAGGGGCCTTTTTCCCCAGTTATTATAGGGCAGTAGGTTGAACCCATTTAAAAAGAGATTTCTTGAATAAAAACTCCCTTACTCTTTTCGAAAAGTGCCATGGGACCTTTAACATCCACCTGAACAACCACCAGAAGAGGCAGACAGGACCTCGGGGTTTAACGTCTCATCTGAAAGACGGCACCTCAGGAGTGCAGCACCTCCCCACTCCCCATGCTGCACTACAGTGTCAGTATTGGGACTTAACCCAAGTGCCTGGTGTGGGGATAGAACCCACAGCCTTCTGATCTTTCGGCCTCAGAGGCGAGTGTGCAACCTGCTGAGCCACTGACACTGCAGCTACAGGGCAGGACAGAGGGCCTAGCTCCCTGCACTGGCACCAAACAGAAAAGTGCTTCCATTTGAAGGCATAGCACTGGCAAATCGACCCTTTCTGGGAGGCTTCCATAACACGGAGAACTTCCTCAGAGAGACCCAAAACTTGAAACTCTAGCTGCTCAGAAACCAGGCAGTGAGGTGCAGGGACTGAAGGTCCGGGTAGAAGCCCTTCCTCTTGTGACAGGAGAGCAGGCCTGGGCACAGAGGCAAGAACTACGGAGGCCTGCTGCTAAGGCTGAGGATATCTGGGTACCACAACTGGCATAACCAGTCTGGGGCTACCAGGATCACCTACACCTTGTCCCTCTGCACCTTGATCAGCACCTGGTGGATAAGGGGAAAGGGAGGGAAGGCAAAGAAGAAGAAGCCTGGGGTCCAGGGCCTCATGAAGGTATCCCCCATCAGTGTTCCACACTATCGGAGATGGGCACAGAACAGCTTCAGTTTTGTGTTCTCCCACAAGGTGAACAGGTTGACCAGGGAAGTGCCACACAGGGAGAACAGATGGTTCATTACTTCCTAACACTCGGTTGAGGGTGTTCACTAGCTTTTTGGAGGCTCCAGTCACATGGATCGCCAGAAGATTAGCATCCAGACTGCACACAAGGGTCCAGGTGCGGAGGTCTTCCTGGCACAGCTGGAGGGAATGCCTTCCGCCCTGCTTGTTAAGGTAGTACATGGTTATGGTGTTCTCCATCTGGACCTGCATGACCTGACCCCGAACTGAAGGACCAAACACTGTCAGGACTAGATGTATTGCATGAAGCTCCAACAAACTGATGTGGTATAGGGACTCCTTTGGGTGTACACAGCCTGTGGGCTCTGTGATTCCCCAAGTAGGCTCCCCATCCCACAAGAAACGTGTAGGCCTTTAGAGAGACTGTCGGCTCTGGGTGGATAAATGGGACTCCTTCCTGCAGGTGTTCCAGAAGCAACCACCACTGGATGGCATCCCACATCGGCTGCATCACCACAACCAACTAATCCAGGTGACCGAGGCGCTGAGACCACTTAAGGGCCAGCTCCCACTGCAGGGGTCACATCCACCAGCGGACCCACCAAACCACGCTGGTGCAGGATGCCATGTACCTCAGCAGGCACAGGAAGTCCCGGGCAGGGCTTGAGTGCCCATGCTGAAATGATCAGGCAAAGGAGGTAAGATCCGCTGCCCGGTCTGCTAGGAGCTGTGCCTTGGCCCAGAGGGAGTTAAGCTCTGCCCCCATGAAGTGTATGGTCCGAGAGGAGTTGAGTCTGACTTGGCCAGGTTGATAAGAAGATCCAAGGCCAAGCAAGCCTGGAGGGCCAGATCCCTGGACCGTTCCACCGACTCCCAGGATGGACCAGCAGTCAGCCAGTCGTCAAGGTAAGGGCAAACCCAAACCCTGCGGCACCTCAGGAATGATGCCACCACCGCAATGCATTTGGTAAAGAACCTGGGAACCAAGGAGAGTTTGAAAGGCATGACCCAGAACTTACACATAACCCCTCCACACAGAACTGAAGGTACTGCCAGTGGGATGGACGGACTGGGATGTGAAAGTAGGCATCCTATAGGTCCAGAAAGCAGAACCATATGCCCAGAGATGGGATAATCTGGTTCAGCGTGACCACCCTGAAATTTTGCCTCCTCAAGAACTGTTTCGCGTCATGCAGATCCAGTATGGAATGCCAACCCCCTCCCCCCCGTCCGTTTGGGGACCAGGAGGCATCTGGACACAAAGCCCTGGTCTGCCACAGCATCTGGGACACACGCCACAGCACCATTCTCCAGGAGCTAGGCAATGTCCACTCTGAGGGTGGACAACATGTCTGGGGAAGCCACGGACTCCCATGAGGTATGGGCCGGATAGGGCGGGACAGCTTCAAAGTCGAGAGGCAGACCTCAACCCACCACATCCTGCACCCATTTGTCCTTAATGATAGTGGACCAAGCATGCCGAAATGGTGAAGCCGACCTCCCCTGGGAAGCTGAGGCAGGGGCGCAGCAGACAGGAGGCAGAAGCCCACTAATCCATCACTGAGCAGCCTTTGAGGTGAACAATCTGGCGCCAGCCACTGCAGGAGTGCTGGTGCTCTGACCTCCAGACTTTTTAGAGCCCTGGTTGGCTGAGCTGGACTTGGGCCACCAGACCTGGGAGTGCTGTTGCTTAGGCTGCTGGGTCTGAAAGGTCTGAAATGAAAAGGCCTTCTTCTTCGACCACTGACCCTTGAGGGTCCTTTGTGAGGATGTGACAAGAGTGCAGGGTGGCACTGGACTTCTCAATCCTCATAAAGTGTCCCTCTGCACCTGGCCCCAAGAGGTCGGTGTCCAAGAACGGGACATCAGCCAACTTATGCTGGGTATCCACCGTAAAAAGTGATTGGTCAATAGTGTGAGCCTTTCTATTGTTGACTATTGTTAACTTGTTTATTCAGCAGCTTGTAACACTACTTTGGAAAACATAAATGTTGCTGTGAACAATGCTTGTAGATTTGATCTAAATTGTAAAAGGGATAGTCTTAGGTGTTACTTATAGTTTTATTTATTTTATTCATTTATTCAGTGAATCGGAATTACAAACCTTTGAGTCAGAGACTCTTTTGCAAAGGCTCTGTGTCAGGGATGTACAAGACAATGAATACAGGAAAAGACAGTCACATAAGGTACACATAAGACAATACAATAATATACAAGATAAAAACTATCCAAGGTCAGGTATTACATTATGCATTATATAGTCAATCAGAACAAGCATGAAAAGGGTTGAAATCAATTAAATAGTGCCAGTGCGGGCAGGGCCAAGGAGAGAGTACCAGTTATGGTGAGGAAACTAAGAGGAGGAGGGAGTGTGAGAGGGAGGGTAGGGAAGGGAGAGGGAGACGAGAGACAGGCTGAGAGAGCTGATTAATGACTAGTGGGGAGGAATAGAGGTAGGCAGGAAGAAAGGTTAGAAGCAATCACAGGAGCTGGAGGAAATTATTTGTTCACGAAGGAGAGATCTGAAGGAGCCAAGTTTAGATGCAGCTGAGGTATCAGCCGGTAGGGAATTTAGCCAAAGGAGGTTACTTATATACTACACTTAATTGGCTGCCACTTTACTCCCGAATTGATTTTAATCTTGCAATTATGTATAAAAAGTAATTTTTGGGTCATACCTCGGTGGGGTTCAAATACTTTTTAATAATGTCTCAAGCAGATTTCTCACCAGGAACATGGCATGTAAAAGACTCCAGGTACCCTATGTGAGAACAAACTTGGGACAAAAGGCTTTCTCTATTAGAGCAGCAAAGGTTTGGAATTTGATTCCACTTGAGATTCGTTGTTTAAGCACTTTAAATGCTTTTAAAAATAATGCATTACATTGGTTCTCAAATAAGACTGATTGTAAATGACACTGTTTTATTCTATGGTTTGTATTGTCAGACTGTATATGATGTGGACACCTTTGAAAAAGGGCTATTTTAGCTCAAAGATTTTCTGAATATAATAAACATAAACATAAAGGTGGAGATCCAAAGCCAGGTTCTGTGGTGCATGGTCACCTCTGCTGCCACTGACAGGGCACAGGAGTCACCTATGTCCAAAGTTGCCTGGAGCTGATGCACATTGCTAGGCCACGGAAAGGTGAGGGATGACATGGTCAAGGACCCCCATGAGTGCATGGCTGAAATTGGCCATCATTACAGCAGAGCTTGCCTGTCTGAGGCCCCACCTTAGTGGTGGCGTGATTCAGCTTCTTTGACTCTTTATCGGGTGGTCTGTTGACATCCATGACATTGCCCATGTGGAGCAAAACGGAGTCTGCCACCAACTCCTCAGCCAAGGGTTCATGGGAGAACCCACAAAGGGACCTGGTCAGGACCACATACTTATGGACCATATGGGTGTAAGGTATAGGGTAAGAAGCTGTATGTTGCCATAATTCTAGGGCTGGACCCAAGATGGCTTCTGCCAGGGGAAAGGCCGCCCCAAGGGAATTATCCAAGTCCAGGATCTCAGTCGGTGGATACTTGGACCTCTTCTGGACCAGCTCCAGCAGAATCCCGATAGAGAGAGACATGAGCTGGCACAAGGCTCCGAAAGACACAGGGCCTTGGTCACAGGCAAGGTCCTCAGAGCACTCTCGATCAAGACCTGGAGTCCTTGAAGAGTGCATATAGAAGCTGTCAGAATACGATGACTCGAGCCGGCCCATCGGCGCAGCGGTTGGATTTCCATCTGCGACGCCGGCGACCCGAGTTCGGGAACGATTCGGCCGCCGGAGGGTCGGCCGGGGAGAAGGATGGAGCGTCTGGGACAGCTCTCCTTCTCCGGGGAGGGCAGGGGATGCACACCAGCATAGGCTGACTCCTGGTGGAGGCTGGGAGTACAGCAGTATAGCCGAGCTCGGTGTTCAGGGGGAGGACAGATGTCGGCGTATGCCTTGACGCCAGGACGCACTCCCCACAGAAAACGGAAAAGCTGCCTCCCTAGTCTGCTGGATGATGGCTGCTGACCCGCCGCCTCACCAGATGCCCCGACGCCTGAATCCACCTCAGCAGTGCCCGGGACTGATCAGAGCACGAGGTATCCCTCCTGACGCCGGGCCACCCTGGGTCGGCTGAGATCTGAGGTGAGTAGGAAGGGTGTCAGGGGCGAGGAGGTTGGGGGCCAGTGCAGCCGGAAGGAGAGGCAAGCCAGGCGGTAAGGCGGAGGGGAAAAAAAAAAAAAAAGAAAACGACGACTCCTCAAACACCACCCTCAGTGCTCGATCCCAATGAAATACTCTGGAGTTACCAGAGTGGGTGATCTGAACCAAAAGTCGGCCAGGGAAACCAGAAGCTGGCCGAGCAGCCTTGGAAAGAGCCCTATACAACAGCTGCTTGTGTGGAGGCTCCACTAATATGGGTGGAAAAGCTGGAGAAGGATCAGCCAGCCGAGGCTGAGCCAGAACCAGCCCCCCTAGGACCACAGAAGCGCCAATGCCTGCTGTAGTGATTGGCCCTGGTCGAGGACCCACTGTTGCAGGAGGAGCTCTTCATACCACTGACAAAGTTTGCAGCAGAGCCTTTCCTTGCTCGATGAGGAGGAGAAGGAAGAGCAGCATCATTTCTTCTGATAGGGTCAAGAACAGGAATGGTCTGAATCCTGAGACCGAGTCCTCGACTTGGACACCTGACGGTGACGGGAAGGCTGCTGTTGAGGGGACATGCGAGGAGGGGCCATGTAGACCACATGGACCAGGTCTGGCCACAAGACCCTCGAGGGGGGGGAATCTCTTGGGAGGAAACAGCACGGTCATCCGATCTCTCCTGTGCGTCCTGGGAGTGGGCAGAGAGGACTGGAGTTAGGGAGAGAGAATCATCCCCCAATTCATCTGACAACAGGTTGACTGGGTTGAGAAAAATCTCGGTTGGCTGGACGACCCATGTCTTGCCCAGCAAGCCCAGTGGGGACACCAAGGAGCCAGTGGTCTGCCCTTCAGCCTTGGTGAGTTCGTATGAAGCAGATTGCTCGACGGCCATCGAGCAGTCAAAGGATTCCCGAGCGCAGAAAGCACAAGCCTGCTCCTGGTCTCAAGATCTACAGCAAGACTTCTTAAGCCACTCTCTAGAAGAATGATCCCCTTGGAAAGGGTTCTCTCTGAGGGTTTGAAAGGATATACACATGTCCCTGAAGGACCCAGTGAAAGAAGCCCCCACAGAGGAGCCCATCAGAAGCATAACCAGGGCGGAGGAAGAGACCACCGTGGCCAAAGCTGCCACCTACCCTGAAGACCACAGAATAAAGACAGGGCCTACAATTCATGCAGAGAGCTGCGAAGAAGGAGAAGACTTGCTTCTTTCAGTGGAAAGAAAGATCTGATGTCACGGGTACCACCCAGATGGGTGGGAGGAGCTTAGCCTGAAGAAATTCCAGTGGGTATTAAAGAGGAAGGAAGACTGCCAGAAGTGTGGATAGTGCACCATATCCACGTCCCGAGAACTTACTCATTACACCAAGGATGAAGTCAAAGTGTAGTTCATTTAGTACTTCTTCTAAAACCTATTTGCAGTGTCAGTGGCTAAGCAGGTAGCACACTCACCTGTGAGGCAGGGAGAACAGAAGGCTGTGGGTTCTATCCCCACACCAGGCACTTGGGTTAAATCCCAGTACTGACACTGTAGTGCAGCATGAGGAGGGTGCTGCACTCCTGAGGTGCCGTCTTTCGGAGGAGACGTTAAACTGAGGTCCCGTCTACCTGTTCTGGTGGTAGTTCACGTGGATGTTAAAGATCCCATGGCACTTCTCAAAAAGAGTGGGGGAAGTTTCCCCGGTGTCCTGGCTAAATTTCCCTCTATTCACTAAAAATACCACCAACAGCTTAATCTGGTTCAAGGTCAGTTAGCATTCATCTGTATCTCCCTCCCCCGGGTCGTGCCTGAAAATAAGCAGAATTTTTCTAGTGCACCTAGCCGGGCAACAAAAATTAAATAAATAAATAATATTCCTATCACAAATTAAGACAGAGGGCCTCAGTCGGGGCCACACACAGAATTATGGGACGAAGTGTGGGTCCTTGTTGATGTAGTAGATATTCCATGAACACCAAACATAATGAAACATTTCTGCCCTCCCCTGTAGTCAGTAGGTGAGTTTCCCCATCTGATACAATCATCCGACAGTTTGTTGCCGTTGCTGAACTGTAGGCGGCAAGGCTTGAAGCTAAAGCTGAGTGACTGTCTTCTTTGTAGCTGAAAGTAGGGTAGGTACAAGAGATTTAGAGTTCACCTTGGTTCCTTGTGGTAGTATTGAAAGCAGAAGCATCACGGGATGTATCAGTGAGGGGTCTAAGGACGACTCATGAAAGTGCTGCTCTAGGTCATGCCAGAACTCCTGAAACTGCGGGCAAGACCAGAAGATGTGAGCATGATCTGCCTCCACAGTGCCATGTTGCCTCCAGCAATGGCCATAGGTCTGTCCCATAAATATCACCTGAATCTTAGAGGTGCGGAAGTAGCTGGATCGACACTTCCAGGTGAATTCTTGCCAAAAATATCGATGAAATCACCTTTATTGCCCTAAAGGTGTGCTATGTCCAAGTTTTCCAAGTGTATGTTGCCTGAAGTTCTCTTTTCCACTGTGCCAAGATATGACCTGTGGTTATGTGTCACAGTTCCTGCATGCCTTTGTAGAGATGGCCTATCAGATTATGCTAAACCTCTCCTTTCAATAGGGCCTCAAAAATTCACAACAGTAGTAGGGCTGGATCAGGGAGCTTAGGACAGAAAAGCAGGTTACTCACCTGTAACAGTAGTTCTAGGAGTGTATCCATACTTCTTGGCAGGTACCTTGCTGCTTTAAGATGTGCCGGAAAGTCTTCAAGCTGGCTCTCCCACCCACAGGTGGTATACCCTTGACTCCACCCCATGACGCCAGATCTTGGGCCGCTGGAAGCCAGGTTTGCGTGTCGAAGCTGGGGAGGTCGGGTGGGTCAGTGTGGATGAACAACATATACCACTCCTAGAACTACTGTTACAGGTGAGTAACCTGTTTTTCTAGGATCGTGGATATGTTGTTCTATCCACACTTCTTGGGAGGCAAGACACACACACCCTACTTAGGAAAGAGGGACTGGAGAACTGAGGCTCCAAAACCAGCATCCCGGCGTGACTCGAGGTCGATGTGATAATGGGAAATGAAGGTGTATACTGACTTCTAGGTAGCAGCCCTGCAGATTTCCTAGATAGGGACGTCCCTAGAAGCAGCCACCGACGCAGCGGTATGGCGGGTGGAATGATCCTTAATCCCTACAGGAGGCTCCCTACCTACAGACCTGTAGCACAGGTCAATGCAAGATGTAATCCATTAAGCTACTGCCTGCTTAGCTGCAGGTCTGCCAGGTGCGGCTTCAGCGTAGGTGACAAACAGCTGGCAAACCTCTCCTCGAACTTCCACCGTTTGCACTTTGCAGTAGGTGAGCGTTCATCTCAGGTCCAAAGTATGGAGCCTGTACTTGGCTTCTGAGGTGTGACTGGGGTAGAACACTGCCAGAGTAATCACCTGGTTAAGGTGAAACTCTGACACCACCTTCGGAAGGAATTTCGGGTTGGGGCGCAGAACAACCTTGTCCCTGTGGAAGACCAGGTAAGGAGACAAGACAGAGAGCACCTGTAACTCCCCAGTCCTTCTGGCTGACATGATAGCCACCAAAAAGGTGGTCTTCCATGACAAATGTGAGATGTCACATTTGTGCATCGGTTCGAATGGCTTGCCCATGAGCTTTGCCAAAACCAGCAGTAGATTCCACGGAGGTGGAGGTTCATGCACCGGAGGGGATATGTGATCTAGGCCTTTGAAGAAGTGCCAGACCACCTTCTCCTGTGCCACTGACATCTGACCAGCCCACACCCGGTAAGCAGAGATGACTGCCAGGTGCACCTTTAGTGTCATCGACCTAAGTCCCTGCATGAAGAGGGACCAAAGATGGTCCAAAATGCTAGCCACTGGACAGGATGATGTGTCCAACCCTTTGCCCTAAACATAGAAACATAGACTTTGATGGCAGATATGGACCGCTTGGCCCACCTAGTCTGCCCATTTTCCTACCTAGAGGATAAGCTGCAGATACTATTGTAACCCCCCTGCAAATGGGGGTTCCCAAAAGACTTCCAGGAGCTTGCTTGAATGCTCCAAGCCTGAATGGTGTTTGGCATTTAAGCCATTTATCAGTGAGTGTTTTTAGAACCTCTGGTACTGTCTCTTTAAGAGCTGTCTGCTTGCAGACATAATTAGTTTGTATGGGGGACTGTGTGTTTCTTTGATTGAGTACCACCAAGCTGCTGCTAATTCACTTCATTTTGCAGTCACTAGGAGTGCAAAGGGAACCTATCTGAAAGATGTAACTGTTTGCCAGAAATCATTTAGAGTAATAATGAAATTACAGTTTGTCTAACCTGCTTTCTTTGCAGTCAGAACTGTGTCTGCTAGTTCCCCATTCTAGTTTTGAACTGCTGAACTGGACCAATCAGTGTGGGGAAGCTAGCTCTAAAATGGTGCCTTGGACGAATCAGAACTTGGACTCATAATCTGAGCCAGCCACAAGAGGATTGTATGGGCAGTGACTCTGGGAGATGTAGTTTAGACTTCAGTGCCTTTTGGACCAACAGCAGCAGTCTAGTGAGTGACAGCCAATCCAGTCAAGAACTGGGAGGAACTCAAAGGAAGTGCCCGGTTTATGGGTTGGAGTTTCAGTTGAGCTTTGGCAGTGAAGAAGGAAGGAGCCCTGTGCTTTTCAGTGTGCAGTTTTAGTCAAAAACGTGTAAGGCCCAGAGTTCCGTCTGCAGCTTGTGTAACAGCTTGTTAGGACTGAACTGCCCCTGAAAAGAATCAAAGGATCTCTGAAGAGTAGAAACCAGGCTCACCCTGTAGAAGACTGGAGGAATTGCTGAAAATTGCACTCGGTCTGTCAGGAACTGAATCTGCTGTGTGTTCTCCCGGTATTGTGCAGTAATTGCGATTGGGATACAGATGCAGCCTGCCTGGTATAGGTGCTTTCTTTTATATGGATGTGTGAAGAGGTTTGTGTACCTCAAGTGAGCCCTGCTGACATTGAAGGACCCTATCTTATTTGGAGGTCGTGAGTACTAATTCAGGGTCGCTCCTGTTGAATTGCCACATTAAATCCAAATGGAATTACTGTACTGCTGACTGTTTAATTCTCCTTTTCTCTGTGTGAAAGGGCCCTACCAGCTGCCACGGTTTGGACTAGCCACTAGGGCTTGGGTACCCAGGGACAGTAACTGATAGGGATAGGCCTGTGCACAGAGCCATAGGTAGATTATTAGAGTGATAAGCTAATTAACCTGATTTCCCCTGTCCTTGTTATATCCCCTAAATAAATCAGAGCTGCTTGTTTCAGCAAAGTTATACTGCCTGAGGTATTTGTCTATGTTAAAGTACTGTACTGTGATTGTTGCACTGTATCTCATTTCACAGGAGGTCCCAGTGCGGAACCGACCTGGGGGTAAGTGTATACTGTGAAGGTAATTCTGATATATTGTGTGGGCCACTAGTGGAAGAAAGGGGTTGCAGTGTCCCAGAGGGCTGTGACCAAGTTAGTTTAACTATTGCAAACCCTGACCTCTGGGTGGAGGCACCCGCCATTGGATCCAGGCCCCTTAACCTGTTAGTGGCAAATCAGGCAGGGGTAGTAGCCCCTGAGATAGCGCCATCTAGGGGTTACACTATTTAACCAACAGCCTATTACTTCCTACCCCCCACAAAAACTGCCTTATGTCTGTCCCATGAATTCTTGAATTCTCTCACAGTTTTAGACCCCACAACCTCCTCAGGAAGGCTGTTCCATGCATCCACCACCCTCTCTGTGAAACAACTGTGTCCCCTTGTTCTTGCACATCTCTTTTTCTGAAAGATGCTACCCTCTTGGACTTTGTTGATTCCACTAAGGTACTTAAACGTTTCTATCATGTCCCCCCCTCTCCCTCCTTTCCTCAAGGGTATACGTATTAAGCTTCTTTAGTCTCTCCTCGTATGGCTTCTCTTGCGGACCCTGCACTATTTTAGTTGCCCTCCTCTGAACTGCCTCCATCCTGTCTATGTCCTTGCGGAGATGGGGTGTCCAGAACTGGACGCAGTACTCCAGATGGGGTCTAACCAGCTGTCAGTACAGGGGGATAACAACTTCCTGTTTTCTGCTGGTGATGCCTCTCCCAATACATCCCAGTATCCCCCCAGCCCTCTCTACCGCCTTCTCACATTGCTTGCCAACCTTAAGGTCATCTGATACGATTACCCCCAGGTCCCTTTCCATTTTTGTTGTTGTTACAACCTCCCCAATTGTGTAATCTTCCCCTGGATTTTTGTTTCCCAGCTGCATTATTTTGCACTTCTTTGGATAGAATCCAAGCTGCCATACTTCTGACCATTCCTCCAACCCTGCCAAGTCTCTTCTCATCCTTTCCACGCCTCCTTGTGTATCAACCCTGTTGCAGATCTTTGCGTCATCTGCAAAGAGGCATACTTTTCCTTCCAGTCCCTCTGCAATGTCACTTATAAAGACATTAAAAAGGACTGAACCCTGTGGTACCCCACTAGTAACTCCTCTTTCTTCAGAGTGGACTCCATTTACAATTACTTTCTGTGTCCTGTTGTCCAGCCAATGTTTTACCCAGGCTACCACCCTGGGACCCATTCCCAGGCTGGTTAATTTGACTATTAATCTTTTGTGCGGGACTGTGTCAAATGCCTTGCTAAAGTCTAGCTAGTCCATGTCCACAGCACCTCCCTGGCCTACTACTTTGGTCACCCAGTCAAAGAAATCAAATTAGATTTGTCTGACATGACCTTTCCGCTGTGAACCTATGCTGCCTTGGGCCCTGTGCCCCATTGACCTCTAGGTACTCAACAATTCTTTCCTTCAGAAGTGATTCCATCACTTTCCCTACTACTGAGGTCAAACTGACAGGTCTGTAGTTTCCTGCCTCTGTCTTGGTCCCACTTTTGTGAAGGGGAATCACATCTGCCTTCCTCCAGTCCTCAGGTACCACACCATCCTCCCATGATTTGTTAAAAAGGGTAGTCAGTTGTGTCACTAGTTCTCTGCTTAATTCTTTTAGAATTCTGGGGTGAATTCCATCTGGCCCCATTGCTTTGTCCACCTTCAGTTTTAGGAGTTCTTTCAGAACCCTTTCTTCTGTGAAAGGACTGGTATCGACCTTCCTATCCAGAGTGCTTCTGTTAATTGGATTAGGCACCTCCCCCACCTCCTCTTTTGTAAATACGGAACAGAAGCATTCATTCAGTATCTCTGCTTTTTCACTGTCCCTCTCTGCCCACCCACCGTCCATTCTATTTAGCCTCACTATCCCTCCCTTTGTCTTTCCACGCTCCCTGATATATCTATGAAAGGTTTTATCCCCCTTCTTAACTGAGTTGGCTATCTTTTCCTCAGTTTGGGGCCTGGGCCTTTGCTATTCTGACTACCCTCCCTGCTTCCTTCTGCTTTAACTGATACAGTTCTCTGTCCTGCTCCTTCTGTGTTCCTTATACTTCCTGAATGCTATCTTTTTCTCCCTAACCTTCACTGCCACCTCTTTTGAGAACCATAGTGGCCTTTTTTTTCGTTTTGATTTATTTGCTTCACACAAAGGCTTGTCGCCTCTGTGATGGCAGTTTTGATATTTCCCCATTGTTGCTCCACCCCTCCATCTAGCCTGTTTGCTAGTGCTTTTCTAAGGTACTCTCCCATCTTGCCAAAGTCAGCCCTCCTGAAGTCCAGAACCCTCACTTTTGTATGGCTTGACTCTCTAGCTGAGTTTACCGTGAACCACACTTTTTGGTGGTCACTTGTTCCCAAATGACTACCCACTTCTAGATCTGAGATCCTCTCACTGTCCCCATTTGAGAGTACGAGGTCTAAGATTGCTCCCTCACGAGTAGGTTCCAAAACTAGCTGTCTGAGGCATGCCACCTGAAGGGCATCGACAATGGCCCTGCTTTTGGATGTGGCTGCAGCAAAGGTGCTCCAGTTGACATCCGGCATATTAAGGTCCCCCATCAACAGTATCTCCCCTTTCTCTGCCATCCTAAGTATGCCTTCAATCATATCCTTGTCCCTTCCCTCCCCCTGACATGGGGGTCTGTACACAACCCCTTTGCAGATTGTGGTGCCATTTTCAGTCTCTAAGGTGACCCACAGTGCCTCCTCTCCTCCCTGTTTACTCTTTTGTTCAGTTGCTTTTATCCCTTCCCTTCCCTTACATAGAGAGCTACTCCACCCGTTCTTCTCCCCTACCTGTCTCTCCTGTAGGTTGTGTACCCTGGTATGTTAACATCCCAGTCATGGTTCTCTGTGTACCATGTTTCTGTGACTGCTACGATATCCAGGCATCCCTCTTCCATCAAGACCACCAGTTCAGGGAGCTTGTTGTCCAGATTACGGGCGTTGGTACTCATTATCCTCCCTTTCTTGATGACCTTACCCCTTTTTGCCCCATCCCTGTCCTTACTGCGTTTGTCACTTTCTTCATTCACCCCTGACACCAGATGGAGAATCTCTTCCATTTAAAGGCATAACATTTTCTCGTCAGTGCCTTACGGGAAGCCTCAACAACGTTGAGGACCTTGTCAGAGAGACCCAAGGCCTGGAACTCTAGCCGCTCAAGAACCAGGCCATCAGGTGCAGGGATTGAAGGTCTGGGTGTTGTACCTTCCCCCTGATTGATGGAGAGCGGGTCCAAGCATGCTGGAGCTGAGACTGAGGAGATCTGGATACCAGAACTGGCATGGCCAGTCTGGGGCTACCAGAATCACCTGCGCCCTGTCCCTCCTGACCTTGATGAGCACTTTGTGAATCAAGGGGAAGGGAGGGAAGGTGTACAAGAGGCCTGGGGTCCACGGCCTCAAGAAGGCACCCCCCTGCAGTGAACCCTGCTGAGGGGGGCGGGCATGATACAGCCTCAGCTTTGCGTTCTCCCTGGAGGCGAAAAGGTCCACTTGAGGGGTGCCCCAGTGGGAGAACAGATCATGTACTACCTCCTGGTGGAGAGACCACTTGTGAGATGCCCCACCCATCCGACTGAGGGTATCGGCCAGCTGATTCAAGGCTCCTGCCACATGAATGGTTAGATCATCTGCCTCAACGCTGAGCACGAGGGACCAAATGTGGCGAGCTTCCTTGCAAAGGGGCAAGGAGTGTGTCCTGCCCTGCCTGTTGAGATAGCACATGGTCGTCGTGGTGTTGTCTGCTGGACCTGGACCACTTGATCCCAAACAAATGGAGCGAATGTGGACAGGGCTAGCTGAACCACTTGAAGCTCCAGCAGGTTGATGTGGTATAGGGACTCCTGGGGGGACCAGAGTCCATGGGCTCTGTGCTCCCTCAGATGGGCATCCCAACCCATCAGATAGACTCGGGCAAAAGCCACTTAATGGCTGGGGTAGAAACCAGAATCTGTTTTTGACCCAGACAGGACCAACTGCTGCCACATTAGGTCCTCATAGCGCCGACGCAACTTGCGCCGGAGCCTCTCCTCACCCAAGGAAGATGAAGATGTGGAGTAACGCCACCACTTTCCATGGCATTGGTAGCAAGATCGCCGATGAGGGCAAGTCTTGTCTGACATCAAAGTCGAGGAACGAGACTGAGACCTCGACCGTCAGCGGGGCCGATGGGGGACCTCAGAAGTAGTCGGGGAAACCCGCGGCTCCTCCTGGTCAGGTTCCTTGGGGGATGGGTCCTGCCCACCAGGCTGAGCCGACACATCCGAGGGCAATGCAAGCATCGGCGTCCGAAATAAAGAGTCATTGGCTGGATCGGGCGACAACCCGCCGATCAGCTCAAGAAAAATCTCAGCTACATCGACAGGCGTCTCAGCCGACTGGTGTGACGGGGTTACCGTGAAACCAGCAGCCTTGGCCGCGACTTCGACCGAAGTTGAAACAGGGGTTTCCTGTGAGTGGGATTGCTCCCAATCCCAAGAGCGTCAACATTGTGATTTGTCTTTTTTTGACTCCTTCTTCCGAGAGTGCGAAACATGCAACCCTGAAGGGCCCTCTCCCTTAGTAGAGAGAGACTGGCACAACTCCTTGAAGGAAGCCGAACAGAAGGATCCCAACTGTAGCGGAATGAAGGCCAAAGCCGAAGAGGAGCCCACCGCAGCCTGAGCCGCCTCCTTCTCGAAGGCCTTAAGCTATTCCGGCTGCTCGGCAGACCCCGCAGGCGCGGAGACCATGCAATGGGTATCCTTGGAATTAACCGGCAGGTAACGCTTTTCCAGTTGCCCCAGTTGAAGTCGGCCAGCACAGTCTTCCAAAACCAGAGGTGAAAAGGACAGACAGTGATCGCAAGCCTGCAGATCGTGGTCATGTCCCAGGCAGTAGACGCATGTGGCGTAAGGATTGGTGCGAGTCATCTTCTGCCCGCAGGGGCACCAGCGAAACCCAGGAACTGATTTGTCTTCCACTGCGGTATTGAGAGAAGAAGACTACGATGAAACTCGAGAGAGTTTTAAAATAAGTTCTGAAATTAAATCCGAAGATTCTAGAGCCAGAAGAAAAGCACAAAAAAAAGAACAAAAAAGATTTTACCTTGAGCCACACCCGAACCCAGGTCTGCTAGCTTCAGGGGCAGTGGCTTAAGCCACTACTCTAAATGGCCAGCTCGGCAGGGCTTGGCCAAACGACTTACTATATCCTGCTATAGTGAGTGCAGCTCACTGCTACACTCGCTCTACAGAATAAAGCGATCTCTTGTACCACTCGCTCAAAACTACTAGCGGTATTATTGAGTAGCTCATATTGAGCCGCTCAATAATACTTGCTTATATTACTAAACACCTGCCTACTCTGTCTCCGCAGACCCTCCCTCTTCCCTGCCTATTTACTAGTCTATCCCATGCATGCTTGAAGCCCTTTTCTGTTTTCACCTCCACCAATTTTGCTGCCAGTCTGGTCCAGGCATCCACCAATCTTTCAATGAAGCTGTACTTCCTCACATCCCTCTTAAACCCAGCCCCAGTGTTCATCTTTCTTAAACCAGAATGCCTTTAACATTACAGGTGGGAGGGGTACATATTTACTCCTCCATGAGGGGTGCTGCACTGCCCCTTTGAAGGAAAATTTACTGTACAGATTGCATCACCCTTAGGAAAAACTGCCAATTTGGCAGCCTGTGTAGTGTTTGCAATTTTCATTAACCTGCATTTACCATAATTAAAATTTGCTGGTCTCAATAAGGACACCTTACCTAAGAAAGGGAGCACCATTTTAACAGCGTAGTCTCACTGGAAGAAGTTGTATTGCATGTGCTCCAGTGTTCTGTGTGATCCTGCTTCCTCTACTGTGCTGTGTACATCAGTTCCTTCCTGTTCCTATGTAACCACTAGAAGTGCTGACTGTGTGATGCTGCCATCTCCTGTGGCAGAGTGAGATGGCAGTGTGGGTATGAGCACTGAGGGCTCATTAACATGGGGAGTGTGACGATTAGCTCAACTGGCAACTGAAATAGTGGCTTGTCTAGGGGGACAAATTATAATACAAAAATACAGCAGAATGGAATGGAAACATGAAAGAAATAGATGAGTTAAATACCAGTATTTGTGGAGTTTGACAGTGTACCTTTCAGAGACCCTAATTAGCAATATTTGAAACTAAGCAAGGCTGCCTCCAGGTATACTTAAGTGCGCACCCTGTGTACACGAAATCTGTCAAATGTGTGTTGAACGTAATGGCTGGCCTACCTGGCTGCAGACAACTGGGCAGCAAACTGTGCAAAACAATTACCTGTACGTATTATTTTTATGTTATCTTGCAGCACAAGCAACATTTTGTGACAGCTTGCTGGAGTAGCAGGCTGTGGAGGTGCGGCCGTGTTGTGGCCAATGGTGCCACTGCTTTTTTAGGCTGGTCTCTGTGGCACCAATGAATGAGCACACTGTCTATGACAGCAGTTCAGAAGCATGCCACCACTTGAAATAATTTCATCACTGCAATGAGGGAGCACCTCATGATTGCAGTGCGTGCCTTGCCTGCTGAAACATCTCAATAAACACGGCGGTGGCAGCTGCTGCCGTCCGCCACTCACAATCCCGTGAAAGCCGACATCGGGGTTGCACAACCCCCCTGTCGGCATGCCCCCTCCCCAGTTTGTTTGCAGAGAGGGGAGCCCAATCCCCGTCGACATAATGTTCCCCCTTGTTTTGTCTGCCGAGGGGGATGCCCAATCCCCATCAGCATCATGTCCCCCCCAAACACAGACACACTTTCTTTGCCAACGGGAGACCAATCCCCATCAGCTTCAGTCCCCTGTCCCCAAAAAACACAGATAGCACACTGGGAGCCCACCCCAGTGTGCCAAAATGTCCTTGTCACACCCTGAAAGAAAAAACCTTCCCACAATGTTAGTTTTTTTTCCCAACCCTGTAAAACAGAAAACGGTCCCTTGCGGTCATGATGGCCCTCCCCCAACCTGCACCCACCCTCTGTGCAACCCATCTCCCCATACTCCCCCATACTTACCTGTGGAGCAGGAACATGTCTGCACTCTTCAAAGCCAACCGCGAACTGAAGAAAATCACGGTAAGCTGTATAATGGCATCAATGGGGGGGAGGGGGATATACTTAGGTGGATAGCGCGGCCATTTTTGAGACTTTTGGCTCCATATTGTTAACATGGGGTTCTTGGGACCCCACCTCATGAAATCAGTCACTGTTATTTCGTTATTTGCTCCCGAAAGTTGATTTTACAGTCAGTGCATGGAATCACCTTTTGGGACTGATTAATTAAACGACAGTGCCACTGTTCATGAGGTAGTCTCCCAAAAGGCCTATTTTGCAAATTTGGTGAAAAAATTAAAAATAGTGACTGTTATGAGCGTGCATTGCGCAGTTTCCACACACGCTCATAACTTCGAGAATTTTTTATATTTTCACTCCAGATTTTCAACATTGCCATTTCTTCACATCTCCTTATGAACAGTACAGATGTCATTTTTCACATCCTGACCGAAATGTATTTTCACACATATGGCGTAGAATAGCATGGTCATTGTGGGAAATCAATGTTCGGGACAGATTAACAAAATCACAGTGCCACTGTTCATGAGCAGAGGCCCCAAATGCTTTCATGACATGGGGTCACAAAAAGCCCATGTTGAAAATTTGGAGTGAAAATAACAACAAATGCCCGGGGCGTTAGGGTTTTTAACTGTAACGTCCCACCCTGTAGAGACTGACAGGCGTCAGGGGTATGGCTCTGGATTGTCGGCTGTAATGCTCACACCATTCCACCCCCACCCCGCAGCCAGTGACAGGCATCAAGGTGTGCCTTGGACTCTTCAGCCCCAAAGTTCATCCCATTCTCCTACACTGCACCCATCTCAATGAATTTCCTTATGGAATGGGGTGAGCGTAAGGCCCGACGACTCCAAGGCACAACATGACACTTGTCAGAGTATGCAGGGTAGGGTGAGGTGAAATGGCATGAGCATTATGGCTGACGGCCCAAAGGCATATCTCAATGCCTGTCAGTCTCTGCAGGGTGGGGTGGGCGTCAGTTCCATACTTCACTACCATTCCTATGATGCACCTCTCTAACTCCTCCAATGCCAATGCCAGCAAGACAATACTCGGCATTGACAAACGCTTATTAATGGTCTGGGGCAGCCCTAAAAGGAAGTGCCACTTCCGACGGTAATGCAATGCTGTGGTTAGAAGCAAAGTTAAATCAAGTTCTATTCTTCCTGACCCTGCTGTAATGACATAGCCTAAACACACGTAAAATGTATGTTTGGAAACACCTGTTTTTTTTTTTTTTTTACTTTATTTTTGTAATTATCATATATCATCATACAGATAACTTTGCCTTATTCAGGACTTACCAATAACATAGATACAGACCACAGAGAGAATTTTACCTCTCCCATTAATCTTAGGATTGATGCTTCCCAAATATTTTGATACCACATAGAGGGGAAAGCATAACGTTTTTAACTAGCAAGTACAATAAAATTAATAAGCTCTGTTTACAAGCCCATGAGCAGTGTGACTATATCAATCTACTAAAAGACCATATTTTAAAGTCCTTCAAAAAAAAAAAAAAACGCCCCAAATTGGGACTAAAGGTGTCACACTATACAGCTACAAGTGGAAAAATATCCTAATAAAATAAAATAATAAAGGCAGCATTTACCACAACAAGCACCCATCGTTTAACTAATACACCCCATTTCAAAAGTGGAATTAAGCACTGATATTGCTTTACTAGTCGGTAGCATAAAATAGATACTACAGCTCTATCGCATTAAAATAAGGCCATAAAAATATAACTATATGCTAGAGCTTGGTTCAGTAGCTTCGTGTATGTATAGTAGTCCAATATCGCAAGGACTATCCACTTCTCAAAGGAAAAAAAAGGTTGAGATAGACTGTTATACAAAGTTATTATATGGAGTGTCATAAAAATTTGCCTCACTGCTTTTCAGCTGTCTTCATGGTCTTCCGACTCACTGCTCTCTTTTCCATGGACCCTACTCTGACTCCGACTGGTATCAATAAAACGAGAGGCCCAACTGCCTGCCTCGACAGGATCCGAAAACACCCAAACTTTACCATTATGTATGATTCGTAAACGTGCTGGAAACACCATCGCATGTGTAACCCCCCGCAAATGGGGGTTCCCAAAAGTCTTCTAGGAGCTTGCCTGAAAGCTCCAAGTCTGGGTGGTGTTCGGCGTCTGAGCTATTTAAATGTGGTTCCAAGTGAGTGCTATTTGAGCCTCCACGTACTGTCTCTTTAAGAGCTGTCTGCTTGCAGACTTAATTAGTTTGTATGGGGGGGGGGGGAGACTGTGTAGTTAATGCTCGAATCCTGCCCGAGCTGCTGTCAATTCGCTCCGTTTCTGCCGTTGCTACATGTGCAGAGGGAACCTTGTTGAAAGATATAACTGTTTGCCAGAAATCATTTAGAGTGACTGAAAAAATGTAGTTTGTCAAACCTGTCTTCCTTTCAGCATGAACTGTTTCAGTGTAGCTCTTTCATTTTGCTTCTGAATAGTTGATTTGGACCAATCAGGATGACAGGCAGACCCTAAAATGGAGCTTGTGGACGAATAGGAACTTGGACTCTCAATTTTGAGCCAGTCACAAGGGGACTGTATGGGCAGTGACTCTGGGAACTGTAGTTTTAACCTTGCTGCCTTTTTTCCACCAACAGAGGGAGTCTTATTGTGAGTGACAGCTGAACCAGCCAACAGAATGGTATGGAGCTAAAGGAAATGCCCTGCTCTGTGACTGGAAAGATTAGATCAGTTGTGACTGTGAAGAGAGAAGGAGCTCTGTGCTTCTGCGATGTATAGTTTCGAGCGCGGGAAGCACGTGTGAGGCCCTGAGTTTCAGTCTGCAGCCTTTGTGAGTGCCAGTTTGGACTGAATCCGAGTTGTGAGGAGAAAGAAGCACTAGAAGTGCAGAAACCAGGCTAACCCTGTAGAAGACTGATGAAACTGCTGAATCACGCCCGGTCTGTCAGGAACTGAAGCTGCTGTATGTGCTCCCGGGTATTTTGCAGTAACTGCGATCAGGATCGAGGAGCAGCCTGCCTGGTATAGTACTTTCCTTTTACATATGAATGTGCGTAGTGCTTGTGGGGAATTGCTATTTCAAATCCCCTGTACTGTGTGCAGTGTGTTGAAGCCGGAAGCAAACCCCAGCTTGTCTCAGACTGAATCCGTTTGCTGTCAACTGCAGTGGGGTCTAGTCACAAGGACCTTGTCTCCATGCCCTGTTGTTCTGGCAATCCAGAAGAACATCCACCATCCGGTCCTCAGCTTGGGTATTGTGAGTACAAATCAGAGTATTCCCCTGCAGCCTGTTTTCAATCACAAGTGTGTCATCTGATACTTGCTGTTGCACTGCTCATGGACTGAGCCATCCGGCTCTGGATTATAATTAGGTGTTGTGCATATATTTTCTTCTACAGGGCCCTATCCATCTGCACCTGCCGGCTAATTCCGGGCAATGGACCTGGCTAGCCCCCCCCCCCCCCCAACCTGGGTACCCAGAGTGTGACTTTTCAGACCCTGTATGTGTGCACAGTAATGTGATTTAATGCCACTAATTAACCTGATTTCCCCCTCCCATGTTACTGTCCCCTAAACAAATCAGATTTGTTTTTGTTGTACTATATACTGTCTGTGGTGCTGGTACTTATGGAAGCAGCATTGTATTTCGCTGTGTATGTTGTTTAATCTTATTTTACAGGGGGTCCTCAGAGACGTGCTGCAGAATCAGTCTCGAGGGTAAGTGGTACTTTATGAGTGAACAGTGTGTATACATGGGGTACTGGGACTGTAACTCCTGTGTACTGAGCGAGCCACTAGAGGGAATACAAGGGGGTCTCAGTGTCCCAGAGGGCTGTGACCAAGCTAGTCTAACCTGTACAAACTCTGACCTCTGGGTGGAGGCACCCGCTATAGAACCTAGGCCCCTCAACCTGTTAGTAGTCAAGCAGGCAGGGGTAGTAGGCCTTGGGATAGCGCCACCTGGGGGTTACACGTGTACAATCTTCGCCTCCCTCAGCTGTTTTCTCACCCCATCAAATTTCTTCCGTCGGGTTCAGGTAGCATAACTTATATCAGGAAATAAGTAGAAGGATCGCTCATCCTGTGTAATGGAGCCCGCTTGTTGAGCACATCAGAGGATCCTGTCCCTGGTTCCTATACCATCTGTAACAATAAGCAGGGTACGAGGCGTTTCCATATCCTCCCGATACCCATGAGGAGTAATTCTATATGCCTTTTGTAATCCAAAGGATACATCATGATTCTCCGGGACCAGTTTATCTGCCAGCCAGTCCTGTAAGAACATTAGAGGATGATTCCCCTTGATCCCTTCTGGCAAGCCGAGGACTCGAATATGTGAGAAGCTGGCCTGGTTTTCCAGAGTCTCGAGTCTGGCCCTCAGGTGTGTATTTTCTTTCACCATTAAAGATATGGTGGCCGTAGCTGATTCGGCCTGTTTCTTTATCCCCCCCCCCCCGACTTCAGATTGCATCCCCTCTACCGTCTTTTCAACCATCATCACCTTTGTACCAAATGAATCCATCTTGCTGTTCAGGTCGGAGACTGATGCAATCAGCCTTTTCAGTTTAAGGCCTATAGATGCCATGATTTCCTCCGACTCCTGTTGGGATACGGCCTGTGCATCACAGGTAGGGCTCGGAGGTTGCGATGTGCCATCCGATTTAGTGCCTGTGCCTCCACCTCTATCTTTTTGAGGGTTACCCATATTATGTAACCCCCCTGTTACCCGGGGTTACTAGAATCCCAGTAAGACCTAGTGGTAGGCAGGGAAGGCAGCTTGTGAAACTCCAGTTAAATGGATTTCACACTGTCTCACTCTGTTCTCAGTCTCAGCTGAGACTGCGGGATGACATCATTTAGAATTGTCGCAGCTACATAAGCCACACTGGAATGTTGCAGTTGGAGGTTAGAGTAGAACGTTGGGGAATTTGAAGTCAGTTCTGTTGCAGTCTGTAGTAGAAGAGGTGCTCTGCTGTAGGCAGGCCCTCAGAGCTCTAAGCTCTGTCAAAGAGCTATTTTTTGTTGTATAGGTGTGTGTTCTCACCTGAAGAGGAACACAAGAAGAGCACATCGAAGTGGTGGAGACCGCTTTCAGCGGTTCAGGGCCCCATCCCTGTGGGGATGGGGGAAGGAATCAGCCTGCTTCCAGGGGCAACCCCCCTGGTCCAGCTAGGGAAAAGAAGCTGCCTGCTTTAAGTTCATGCTGAGGCACCAGAAGCTCTGGATGAGACTTCTTTGAGGAGAAAACGCCTGTTGGGCACCTGCAACCAAGGGGTGAGTTTGCTCTGCTAAAGGGCCATGTGTTTTCACCTGAATCAAGATAAAACTAAAGGGACTGTTACTGTGGGGTCAGGAAAAGACAGCCACGTACAGTTTGGAAGCTGTAGGGACTGGACTGCTTAATTCTGTGGGGGGTCTAGAGTAATGGACACAGCCTCTTATTAAGTATGTTCAAGTTCAGCAAAAATTGGATGTAAAGACAGTAGACTGAATGTGGAATACATTTAAAAAGAATCTACACAGCAAAGTGTTTTAAAGGATGAGGTGTTACAGTCCAGAGGAATGGCCGGGTATGAATTATGGGAGCGAGAGGTGGGAGACCCCCCCCAATCAGTAGTAACCAAATTCACCTCTATAGATTTGCTCTGGGACACCTGTTGCTTTCTCTCAGGTACTTGGCCAGTGCCTGCAGAAAGTACCCAGACATGGGATTGATGAGGAAGATTCCTTTATGGAGCAGAAGTGCTCATAGGTGGTTTAGGGAGCCACCAGTAATATTCCATGCTATATGGAAAGTGTCCAAGTGGCTGGCAAGGGAGCCGAGCCAGGGAAAACCCAGAGCAGCATACAAGTTTGGGCTGTGTGCCTAGTGTGTTTCAGAGCCTGAGGGCTAAAGTGATGAGGATGTGTTCTGGTCTCCTTAAATCTGCATTACCAGGAGTGTAGCCCTGTGAGGGTCCATCTATGCTTTGTTTATTCTGTTGGATGTGAATAAAAGCCACACTTTAGAATTCCACTTCTGGTGTTGGACATTACAGTTATTGCTTCCTTTGTCTGCAGTTACTTGGGTGCCCCTGTTGCAAAGTAGCCAAACCTAGCCAATGTGCCGAGTGACATATTCCTCCCCGAACCCAGCCCACCAGGTAAAGCTGTCAAGATAGAAACGGCATACCTGGGTGGGGGTTACATTATATTTAGAGGGTTCCTCTTTCGACTAATGGTATTCGTTTGAGTCGATTGCTGGTGGTAAAAAAAGAGATGTTTTAAAAAGTTTTAAAGTTCGATTAAGGAGCTGTTGTAAAATGCTGCCGTTCTGCTCGGGCTCCACAGCGCCTCCCTCCTGTTTTTGTTTTGTACATCAAGGTGCAAAGAGGGTTTGGAAAAAGGTTTTATAACAGCACTGGGTCCCATACTATTGTTTTCTTACAGTAAACATCTGTTAAAACCCCACCATTACATTGCTAGTTCTGGAAGCCTGTTTTAAAGGCCTACTGGGAGTACATAAAAACTTGAGCATGTATCGCAATTCAACCAGGAAATGTCAGCATCTTTTGGACCTGTTATTCTGTAGCAATGCAGCATCCTTTCAAATATTTACCCTAGAAACTGGAATACAAACGCAAAAGCTATTCAGTCATGTACAGATCCACCTTCCATCATACAAATGCTATATAGGAAAACAGCATAAAAAGGACGTGCATTTTCTGTCATCACTACCTGAAGACTGAAAAAGTAACTTTTTTTTTTTTTTTGCTACACAAATTGTACAAAGTTGCTGCAGGCAGATAATTAGATGCCTCTTCAAAATATTTATAATTTATGGTCAGGGTTTATAAATGGGCATCACTGACTTGCAGCATCCTCTCACAGAAACAGAATTTGCCAGCAGATAAGGACCGCTTGGCCCACCTAGTCTGCCTAGTTTTCCCTGCCTTTAGTACCACTGCAGATCCTACTTGATCTCCAGCCCATTCAGGTGCCCCCCACTTCTCTTTACCTACTGTAGGATTCCTTTATGCCTATCCCATGCATTCTTGAACCCCACCACTTTTTTGCCTCCACAACCTCTGCTGGAAGGCTATTTCAGGAATCCACCACTCTTTGTGTGAAGAAGTACTTCCTCACATCTCTCCTGACTCTACCCCCCCGTTCCAGCTTCTTATCATGCCCCCTTCTCCTTGAGCACCTTTTTTTCTGAAAAATACTTCCCACCTGTACCTTGTTTACCCCAGTAAGGATTTAGAGGTCTCTATCTTATCCCACCTCTCTCCTCTGTTTTAGGGGGTACATATTTAGGTCCTTTCATCTCTCCTTGTAGGGCTTCTGATGCAGACCATGCACCATTTTAGTTGCCTTTCTCTGGGCCACTTCCATTCTGTCTATGTCCTTTCTGAGATGTGGTTGCCAGAACTAGACACAGTACTCTAGGTGGGTTTTAGCAGCAAATCTATATAGAGGCAACACCACCTCCTTATGCACCCATCATACTATTCACCCTCCCAACTGTCTTATCACATTGCCTGGCCACCTTCAGGTATGATCCCCCCCATGTCTCGTTCCTGCTTGGTGGTCATCAGTACCACCCCCCTATTTCTGTCCCTGGGTTTCTGTGCCCCAAGTACATTATTTTGTACTTTTTTGCACTGAAACACAGCTGCCATACCCTTGATCACTCCTCGTGTTTTGCGCAATCGCAATGGCAAGTTAGACTGTGAAGATCTATAAAGGAGGAAACAAAGCGAGGTCATGAGTAGCACAGGGTGGTCAATTTGGGGAGGGACTGCAGGACAACTTATTGCATACAGCGGGTTGTAGGGATGCAGAATGACTTACCCCAGAATGTGATTAAGTCAAAGAGAGTAAATTTAGTTCAAGAAAGGGCTGGATAGGTACACAAGAGAGGTTACTCTAACGGGATGGTCTCAAGGGGACGAAAGGCCTTCTTTGATCTTACACTCTTATGTTCTTTTGCTCACCTAGGGGCTGGAGGTCGGCAAACTTTCCAAAGCTGCCATGATTTGGGAGTTTCCCTGTAGCTGAATGGTTAGGGTTACTGCCTTTGTGAGTTAGTGTCCCTGGTTTGATTCCCAGCCAGTGCGGGAGGTGTGTGTGCCCAAATGGTAAGGGAAATGTATGACAGACACAGAAAGCGGATGTATCAGATGATGGCCTGGCCCAGGGGGGTGGTGATGGATGAAAGGGGTTTCTGGAACACAAGGTAGGGGAGGGCCTCGGTACCCAAGTAGGGATCTGAGGTTCAAGCAGACTCGATAGACTGTAAGGCCTAATCTGCTGGCAATTAGTATGTTAGTATGAAATGAGGTGCCACCAATCATCCAGGTAGGGTACAGGAAGAATAAAGGCAGCAAAAGTTGTCTCCCCCCTCTAAGAAAAGACAAAGACAGGCTAGAGACAGCTGTAGGGTAACCAATATGATTCAGAGCTAGTAGGGAAGATCCTATGAGGATCAGCTTAAGGCCCTGAACATGTACTCTCTAGAGACCAGAAGGAAGGCAGGATATATAATAAGAGACCTTTATGTTCCTGGAAGGAATGAACAAGGCAGATTGGGGGAAATGTTGAAATATTTAGCAGGACTGGCAAATCAAGAACACATGGACGTGAGTGGAAGCTGGTGAGAGGGGGACTCCTGAAGGATGCAATTTTTTTTTTTGTTTTGTTTTTGGTTTTTTACAGAGAGCGTGCTTGAGCCATGGAACAGCCTACCAGCAAAGGTAGTGACTGCAAGAACCATTAATGGGTTCAAGGCATGGCTGGGACAGGGTTAAGCGCTTAACATTTATACAAGGGAAAGCAGTGAGGTAGGAAGCAAGGGGAGGAGGTGAGGGCGATGACCCCAACTAGACATTAGGGTAGGATAGGGTAAAATATGGCAGACTGGGTGAAGCAATGGTCTTTTCTGCTGACATTTTCTCTGTTTCTTTGAAAATATGGCACTACATACATCACTTTAGATGCATGCTGCCACAGCAACTGTTGCAAAACCTTTAGCACCATTGAAAATCAGGTGCACGGGTTCTGCTGGGATTTGCAGGACACTTACAGTAGCAAAAACAGCCATTCCATCAGGGGTCTCCACTTCTGAAAATCTGGCCCGGAGTATTAGAATTTCTTTTAACCCCGTAGTTAGTCCCTGGGCCCCTGTTACTGCCAGAGACTACTGCGTAGGAAAGCAAGGGGTCAAGAAATGCACCTCCGGGGCAACAATTCAGAGCTGAGATGATTACAGACTTGTAGGGCATCACTAGTAAACACTCATTGCTAGAAATGCACAATTATTTTCACCTCAACCATCTCAACGGCGTTCATGTGCATCGCTTTCATATAAGTCAAGTTTTTTTCCTGAAAATGTCAGTAGGACCACTGAAAATCCCAAAGGCAGGAGTACCACACTCTTCAAACAATGGTACAGCAGAAGCGCTTGTGTATGTACTGTATACTGTAATTATGGGATACGTATTGGGCTGCAGGGAACAACCAATTTAACTCCCACATGTAAGGATAAAAGCCTGTAACTCAACTGCGGCGACGTCATGAGTGTGTTATAAAAGTGTCATACTCACTGCTGGAGATGTCTGTTGTTATACTACCACAGTCTTACGTATTTTATTCATGCCATATCATGTTAAAAATATATAACTTTTCAGAAAGGTAGTTCTATAAACATTATTTATTTTTGTTTGTGTTCAACAGGCCATTGTGATGTTATCAGCAATTTGAAACTGCTTTCTCATTGGTTAAAGCAACAGTATTTGTCAGTCACCATGTAGTTATTTTCAGCAAAATGTAGCCATTTTCCTTTCGTATTCTTTCATTCCTAAACTGAGATATTGGATTTTGAAGTTTTTAAATGTTCCCGGTCTCGTGTCATGCCTGCCATACAAAAATTAAACATCTTGGCAAAGTGCTGTGATGTTTTCCATCAGAAATATGTGGTAGTACCATCCCAACATGTCCACCATATAAATCTAGTAAGTACATTCAATAGGTAATGTCAACAAACAGATTTTCTTTTTATAATGTCACAATTTCTACTCCTTGCCAACAGCCCCCATCTGATCGACCCCCCCCCAGCCCCGTCACCCGGAATAACCAGGGCTTACCTTTATGCCTGGCCCGAGAGCGGTGCCTGCAGGGAGTCGATCGCCATCCTGCCGCCGGTGAATTTTTCTTCCTCCATTTTCTCCCAGGGACCCCAGAAATAGGAGCACATGCATGTGGAGACGCGCATGCATCTACAGCCCTGGTAACGACCCCCTTCCACCTACCCCTATTGGCCTAGTGCCTGGCACCCTCATGGCCTGTGCTGCCCCTGGCCTCCCCCAGAAGGCAGCCATTAACCGAGGGTTGCCAGTACCACCTCCCCGGAGAGGAGAGCTGCCTGTCAACAGCTCCATCCAGCCCCCCCGACCTCTGATGGCCCAGGTTCGTTCCCGAACCCGGGTTGTTGGCATGTCGCAGGGTTAGACATCCAGTGCCTTAGCCCTCAGCGCCACCGGGCCAGCCAAACAAAGAGATTTTTAAACATTTCAGGTAGGGGTGAATGTAACCCAGTCTGTAAGGTACGGTGGGAATGCTGTAAAGAAATTAAATTTGCTATCACATAATCAGCTATACAAGCTGTTTTACAAATACCTGAGGAAAATAAAAAATACATCAAGGATGAATCTAAGGCTGCCAGAAATACATTTTTGCTAAATAAACTATATGTTGAAATTTTACTGATGTGAGCATGCTACAACTAATATAGAAATAACGCATGTCGGATTTGATTCTTTATGTTCATTATCTCAGATATCTGAGAGGAGATTCAGGGAAAGAGTTGCCTCTTTGCAGAGGGCAGGAAAATGTGCGGAAAAATTGATAGGGACGAGGGCGTGAGGGCATCAAGGGAAGATCTGTGAAAACTACAGACATGGCCATGGGGCTGGCAGTTACAGTTTCATGCGAGAAAGTGCAATGTCACCCACACAGGGGCCAGGAATCTGAAGTCAGAGTACAAGAGGGGAGTGCAGTGATGGAAAGGATGACAAAAGAGCGAGACTGTGGACTGATGATTATAGACATTAAACAATCAGCACAGTGTAATGGTGTACTAGAGCAGTGGGAAAGGTGAATAAAATGTTGGTGTGCAGAGGCAGGGGGATCAGCAGCAGAAGGAGGGAGGTGATCCTGCCCCTACACAGATCCATGGTGCGGCAACATTTGGAGTACTGCGCACAGTTCTGGAGTCTGCACTTAAAGCAGCAGTGCAACAAAAAAGTTTTTTCCAAACAACTAGTGTTAGCTACAGTTTATAAAAAAAACACTACCATACCTGTCCGCACTATTTATCTAGGTCCATCATATGCCGCACACCATTAGTTTTTTTTTCTTTTCTCGATCATAACCCTTGCCAGGTCTATTATGCTATTTCTTATTTTTATTATTTTTTTTTTTAATATTTGCTGTTTTATATGCCCCCTCAGCACTGCATCTGTCCTTCAAGTCTGGAATTCCCTACACATCCTGTAGGGCTCCACAAGGCATCTCGGGGTTGCTTCAGAGGACTGACCCCATCCAACCATGGTTTGCCCCCCAGGCAGGGAGAAGGGAGACCCTGGGTCATCCCCCAAGTCCAATTAACGTGTCAGGTGGTCCAACCAAGTCCCCACAGAGCCTGGTCATGTGGCTAGGCACCTGGACTCATCTCCAGGTACAGATATGGGGATTTTCCATTTTCTGGTGTCCCCCTACCCCTCGAGGATGATGGCACATGAAGAGATCCAAGGAAATGAGGGCATGCCAAGACGTGCCACTGCTCTGAATCTCAGCCAATGTCCTCCCCTCCCTGTACTCTGCGATCCCGCGGCAGCTTCACCTGTGGTCAACCAGGTGGCGGTACAGCAACAAGACCTGCAGCCCACCCCCACCGCTGGAGGAGAAGAGCAGCCCTGTGGGCGTTCGATTCCCCCCGCCCGGCCCTCCAGCAAACTGGGCTTGCAACTGAACCCAGGTCGCTGGCATCGCAAGTGACAGCTCTACTGCTGTGCTGATGGGCCGGCTATAATGCTATTTCTAAAGCAAATGTGGTGGCCATCTTTTTCTTGAGGGAAAAAAAATAAATTAAAACATGTATAAAAACTAAAACTGTGGTGTAGCTAGAAAATGTTACCACCAAATAAAAAAATGGAAGCTGCCTGGAATCTTTTAGAGTGAAAAAAACAGGCAGGGTCAAAATATTCACTGTATTTTTTTGCACTGCTGCTTTAAGAAAGAACAGAGCCTTGATGGGATGTTTAGCCCCTCCCCCCATGCCCTGCTCATTCTGACCCTTTCCCAACCCGACTTTTACAGGCAAAACACCACAGCTGAAATCGTATACGATGTAAACGAAGAGTTCTGTTATAATCTAGGAGATCCAGTTCTAGGCTCTGGTTTTAACTGGTTTTAAAGGTGGTTCTGTGAACACATACCTAGTTTAAAATGTGGGTACTAGCACTTGAAGATGTCATTCTCTAAGTGTACAGATGTTACTTTCATTACATGCCAAGAATTGTCCCTGGTGCCATCCCATTTTAAGGATGGAAATGTCTGTGCCTTGGGAAAGTACAGTTACGTAGGAACTTACTGCAACAGTAGATCTTCAAGAGAGAGGTTCCTTCAGTAGGTCATCACAAATAGGACTGACGTCGCCTGACGTCGGGCCGCACAGCAGACTTTTCTAGCAATCCCTGACAGGGGGACCGTCCGCTCGACGTCAGTGTGACGGTATATAGTGGGCAGTCCCCACGCCCGCCCTCCAGTTCTCCCGCTGGAGCCAGGAAGAGGCCTAACAGCAGGAGCGAACAGGATTGGAGACCCTATAAAATTAAAATGAGGGGAAGGAGGGAGGGAAAAATATGACCTACTGAAGGAAACTCTCTCGAAGATCTACTGTTACAGTAAGTTCCTACGTAACTGTACTATCTTACTTTGAGAGGGTTCCTTCAGTAGGTCATGACAAATAGGACTGAGTCCCAAGTAGTCCCTCTAAGGAGAGACCGAGAGAAACTAGGGAGGGGGCAAAACAAAATCCACGGCAAAGACTGAGGTCCGAAAAGGACCCAGCCTAGGACAACAGACCCTGCAGGACAGCTAGGCCAAAGTCAGCCCCTCCACCTAGAAACAATGTCCAAACTGTAATGCTTGGTAAAGGTATGGACAGAACTCCAAGTAGCGGCAGCACAAATATCCGCTGCAGAAACATTACGAAGGAAGGCTGCAGAAGTGGCCATGCCCCTAGGAGAATGACCCTGATAACACCCGGGAGGAGTTTGTCATATTTTTGATAACAGCACCTGATGCAGCTGCCCAACCTTTTGGAAAGGCCCTGCTTGGAAACCGGTTTGCCTCGAGTCCGAGGTGCGAAGGAGACAAACAACTGGTCGCAAGAGCGAACGTCCTTGGTTTGGTGTGTGTAACACCAGAGAATCCAGTGCACATCCATCGTATGGAGGAGTGCCTCACCCCTGTTAGCGGGAGCCGGATAATATACTGGAAGCTCTACTGATGGGTTCAGAGTAGCTTCTGACACCACCTTTGGAAGGAACCTTGGATGGGTTCTGAGAACCGCCCTGTCCCGGTGAGAAATAAGGTAAGGCTCCTTACAAACCAACGCGTGAAGCTCCGAAATTCTTCAATGCCTTCCAAGATAGAAAGCACAAGTCACAGCTCATTGCTGGTTCGAAAGGAGGCAAGGTGAGCTTTTCCAGGACAAAATTCAGGTCCCATTGTGGTGTTGGGCTGCGGATGGGGGGTTTCAGATGGAGAATCCCTTTCAAAAAGGTCTTTGAGATATTCAACTGAGCCACGGGTTTACCATCCACCAGCTCGTGGTATGCCGAGATAGCCAAGAGGTGCATTTTCAGAGAGGAACAGGCTAGACCTGTGTCTGATAAGTGAAGGAGGTATTCCATGACTTGAGGGGCCGAGCAAGAAAAAGTGTCCAGCTATTCGCGGTTGTCCAAAAGGAAAACCGCTTCCACTTTAATGCATAAGTGGAACGGGTGGAAGGTTTTTTGGCTTCGACAAGCACCTGTGCCACTCGAGAGGATACCTCAAAGTGAGAGATGGCTACATCTGCAGGAGCCATGTATGCAGATGCAGGGTCCTGAGCCCTGGATGAACCAGATGACCCTGATCCTGAGTAAGGAGGTTGTGTGTCAAGGGAAGTGGAACCGGTGGTTCCCTGGATAGCTGCTGAAGCAGCAGGAAGCAAATCTGTCTCAGCCAAAGATGAGCGATGAGAATCATCTTGGCCTTCTCTGTCTGTAGTTTGAGGAGGACCCTCTGCAGAATGGGAAATGGAGGGAAGGCGTATAAAAATTTCCCTGTCCAGGATAGAGACAATGCATCACTCCAGAATGCACCTGGCTCTGGAACGAGTGAGCAAAACTTGGGAAGTTTTGTGTTGAATTGAGAGGCGAATAGATCGAGTTCCAGTCGCCCCCAATTTTGGAAGATGGATTCCACCACTTCCTGATGAAGTTCCTACTTTGAGCAAGAGTCCACGATCTGCTGAGACTGTCCGCCAGGCCGTTTAGAACTCCTGGTATATGCACGGCCACTAGGGACAAGTGGTACAGGACTGCCCAGTTCCACACCCTGGTTGCTTCCCAGCAAAGAGGGTACGACCTGGTTCCTTCTTGTTTATTGATGTATTAAACCACCGACATAGTGTCCGTTTGGATCAGCAGTGTTCCCTCGAGCAGCAGGGGTTGAAAGGCCTGTAAGGCATACAGGACTGCCCTGAGCTCTAGAACACTGATGTGAAGAGAAAGCTCCAAGCCGGACCAAAGTCCCTGGGCTTGGTGGTCCCCCAGATGCGCACCCCACGACATGTTCGACGCATCCGTGGTGAGTGTGGATACGGGCGCTGGTCTTCGAAACGGGAGACCCAAGGAGAGATTATGTGGATTCATCCACCATAGAAGATCCTTCTGGACTGCTGAGGAGATGAGAACCGGATGGTTCAGATCGTCCAAAAGCTGGTCCCATTGCACCCTCAGGGACAACTGAGTGATTCTCATGTGGAGCCTGGCTAGGGAACGGTACAAATGGAAGCTGCCATGAGGCCTAACAGGCGAAGGACCTCCCTGGCTGGGATGGTCCGGCAAGACGCCACCTTGGCGGCTTGGTGCACCAGAGTCTCCACTCTGTCCGGAGGAAGGAAAGCTCTGCACTGGACCGTGTCGAGGACCGCCCCAATAAACTGTAGTCTCTGGGTGGGGATGAGGTATGACTTGGGCATGTTGACAGTGATCCCAAGTCGATTGAACAGGTCCAGGGTAAAACACAGAGCCCCCAATAACGCATCCCTGGAAGGGGTCGCTAGTAGCCAATTGTCCAGGTAGGGAAGCACTGCAATGCCTCTGAGGCATAAAAACACCGCAACCACCACTAGACACTTGGTAAAAACCCGAGGTGCCGAAGTTAGGCCAAAGGGGAGTGCTCGGAACTGGAACTACTCCCCCCGGAACAGGAAACGCAGGAACCGACGGTGGTTGGGGAAAACAGGGATATGTAGGTAGGCACCCTACATATCCAGGGCACAGAGCCAGTGATTCTCCAACAGGAGTGGCAGAAGGCTCTGTAGTGTCAGCACGCGAAACTTCTTGTACTCGACAAAATGATTCAGCTGACTGAGATCTAGAATGGGTCGGAAGTCCACGGTCTTTTTTGGAACCAGGAAAAAATGGGAGTAGAAGCCTTTCCCTGTTTGCCCTGGAGGGACTCGCTCGATTGCTTGTTTTAGCAAGAGTTAATTTATTTCCTCTTGGATGAGGAAAGCCTGATCCCGAGAGTATGAGGACTTCACCAGGGGATTTCCCGGAGGAATTTCCAGTAACTCTATAGTCTGACCTGAGGCCACTATTTGCAGGACCCACTTGTCGGAGGTAATCATCCTCCAGTCCTGCATGTGGAGAGCGAACCTCCCCCCCACCTGCTCCTTGCTGAGAGGCTGAGGAGGCAGTGGGGTTGGGGAGTCAAGAAGTGGCGGGCCGGTCATAGGGAAGACCCCTTGGAGGTGGGGGGTTAACGGTACCCGTGACCTTCTGCTTGCCTTGGTGACGCACCTGAGTGGATTTCCCCTGCCACCAGGTCCTCTTCTGAAAGGGTTGCTGTTGTCTTCGTTGAGGAGCACCCAATCGGTACATCGACCGAACAGAACTAAGGGCAACACCTTTGTCCTGTAGTTCTGTAATTATGTCTTTGGTGTCGCCTCCGAAAAGTACCGAGCCCCGGAAAGGAGCATCCTTAATCTCTGACTGAACCTCGCTAGCAAGGCCAGAGAGGCAAAGCCAGGAGTGCCATCTCAGGGCCACGGCAGTCGCCAAGGTACGGGCCATGGAATCGACTGAATCGTAGGTGGCCTGTGGAGCATGCCTACAAGAAATCCTGGAGAGGCGAAGATCCTTGGCAAGTTTCTCGAGAGGTGAAGGATCCATAGACTGGACCTTCACCTCCAACCTGGCCATAGTTGCTTTTTGGTGGGACACCATATGGGCCACGTAACTGCGGGAGTGAAGCGCGCACGTGGCCGAAGAATAGACATTCTTGCTAAACTGGTCCATCTGCCTCGACTCCTTGTCTGGAGGAGTGGTGCTCAAGTGCTTGGGTGCAGCGGAGCGATCATGAGCCGCTGAAATGACCACGGAGTCTGTCTTCAGATGGGACTTCAAAAATGGAGCATCCTTAGGCGCCCGGTAAAGCCTGTCCGCCCTCTTGGGGACAGCCGGGATAGATTGAGGCATCTGCTAGATGGTGGTGGTGAGGTCTTGGTGGGGGGCCATCCACAGAGGAACTGGAACTGGAGACAGGGACTCCAAATTGAGGTGCTCCACAAGTCGCTGTCTCATTAGGTCCTGTTTCTCTGACTCCCAATTGAAATAATCTCTGAGGGCCCTCAAGAGATACGAGAAGGAAGGATCCTCAGGTGGCAATTTCGGTGAGGTCTTGCCTCTCGGTTCGGGTTCCTCCACAATTTCCTCCTCTGAAGAGTCCTCTCTCCCATCAGAACTATCGTCAGCCTCCTCCACTGGACGATGTTCAAAGCGAGAAAGGGGAACGTCCGGTCGAGTCTTCCCCCAGAGGTGGACAATCGGACCCGAACTGCCCGGGGAAGGGGACCTATGAAGCGACGGAGGTGGGAGTCTTGCTTCTAGGTCCAAAACCAACTCCAACCTTGCTCCCTGCAACCAAGACTGTAGGAAGGACTTGAAATCCAGCATAGCCAGAGGGGGTGGAGGTGGAGTTGGTTGAGGCTGGGGGGGAAGAGGAGGAGGTGGAGGGGGAACAGCAACTGGCAGAGGGTAATACCCGTGCAGACCCACGTAATGGGTATATGGATGATAACCCTGGTAAATCTGTCCCACTGGACTCCATCCAGGAGTGGGATCCTCCAGGTAAGGATCCCCAGGATACCCGTGTGGGTAATGGGGGACAGTGAGGGGGACGGTTATAGTACCTCGTCATCAGCCCTGACGTTGGGGGAACCCACGTCGGACCCGCTGTAGTATAAATTAAATTAGGATCCGGCGTCAGAACAGTCCATGTTATAGGGACCGATGTCAGCACTGGCGCCACCTGATCCAGTGCCAGAATAGGATCCAGCGTCGTCACCAGACGAAGAGTCTCAGTGGTAGGAGTCGGGTCCGGGTGTCTGGGCCGATGGAATAGGCCTGACCACCGGGCCCTGTGTCAGGACTGTTGTGGGGATCTGTGGCACTGGAGGTGCCAGCAGTCCCAGCGTCGGGACTGCTGTGGTAACTGGTAGCGCTGGAGTTGCCAGCGGTCCCTGGTGTTGGAACTGTAGTGACTGGCGGTGCTGGAAGTGTCTGCAGTCCATCCTCGGACTGAGGAGGGGCCTCCAGAGAAAGGCCATCCGGCCGAGGTGGAGCCTCCTGACCCTGGTCCCCAGCAGGGGAGCACGGGGAAGAACCCCCGAAATCGGCTGGTTCACCAGCATCTCCATCGGCCTCGCCGGATGTGTCCGTAGTGGAATGTGAGGACCTGAGCGAGGGAAGAACAGGAGGGAGTGGGGCTGTCTCCCTTTGGTCCTGCCGGACGTCGGCTGTAGCACCAGAAGGCCCCAACAGGGTTAACCGAGCCCGTGCGGTCGTCGGGGATGGCCGACTTAGCGGGTGTGGTCGGGCAGTCGGGGAGAGAACCCGTGGCTGACTTAACGATCGAGGACGGGTGACTGTCTCAGCCGGGGAAGTCAACTTAATGGCCGCCGGGCGGTCTCCAGAGGAGCCAGAGGCCGACTTACTGGCTAGTGCAGCGTGGTCGCCGGAGGAGCCGGCAGCCGACTTATCTGTATGAAGTGTCTCCTTACCTGGGTGCTTCGACGGTGGCTGGGCCTTGCTGGTAGAGGGCCTGACGTCGTCCGCGGAGCGAGCCCGCTCCCTTGTCTTCTCCTTGTGCTTTTTAAGGGAAGATTTGTTGGACGAGTCCCTAAGCTTGTCCATCTTCTTCTCAAGCGAAAGTAGACGGGCCTTGAGAAGATGGGCCTCCAACGACCGCTGTCTCTGCTTTTTGGTAGCCTGATTGAGGGACCGACAGTTGGGGCAGGAGGAGACTGGATGGTCTGGGCCTAGGAAGATGATGCACTTGGAATGCCCGTCTTTGTGTGGTATCTGAGTGCCACACTCGGAGCACTTCTTCTTCGGAGAAGACATGTAACTAAATTAAAAGAAGAAATAGCGAGTTTTTTAGAAAACCATGCGAAAAACACTTTCTGACAGATGCTGAATGGAGTTTGCGAAGCGACTAGCATGAGCCGATGGCGGGAAAGAACTGGAGGGTGGGCATGGGGACCGCCCACTATATACCGTCACGCTGATGTCGGTCACGTGACGTCAGGTGAGAGGTCTCCCCATCAGAGATTGCTACAAAAGTCTGCCGTGCGGCCCGACGTCAGTCCCATTTATGATGACCTACTGAAGGAACCCTCTCGAAGTAAGATCCTTATTTTTTGAATAAAGATGAGTTTAAAAAAAAAAGCCAGAGACAGAATTTGTGGTGCAGAGGAGTGCACTTGAAACATAGAATCTGACGGCAGATCAGGACCGCTAGGCCCGTCCCTAATTGTAACTAAGCTGATTCAAGGGCAGCATGGGAAGTCCTATGTGGAGAGGCTGAAGGACCTCAACACGTACACACTGAAGGCCAGAGGGAGAAGGGGGAGAGTGACCACCAGGGCACACATAACATCCTATAGGCAGGGCTGGGCAGACTGGCTGAGTCAATAAGCGCATTTCAGCTGTCAGTTTCTATGTTTCTCTGTTTTACATATGGATGTGTTAATGCATGGTATAACTTTATAATTCATTGGATGTTTTTTCATGTACAGGCACTATATTATGCACTCCGTTGCCATGACTCGTGGTAGCCTTCTCCCCTTGTACATTTCCCTCAGGGGATATATACAACTGTGACATTCTGGTGGTGGTGGGACATGTATCACTTTACGTTCTGTACATAAAATTATTCCATTAAGCCTGTGAGCTATAAAAACAGGAGATCTGGCACCCAATCCCCACCCCTGATGAAGAGGCAGAGAGTCCATGGTGCTGGGTCCACTGGGCAGTGTACAGTGAGGCTCTGCTATTAGGGCTTTTGTAATTTTGCACAAGTATTTACACTAATTTTGTACTTATGTGAAGCTACTGTTGTCTTGATAAGAATAAATCCTGTATGTCCTGAATTTGCAGCTCCCTAATGCCATCTCTCTGCTTGCTTTCCCTCGAGAGCTGGCAAGGGAAGACTAAATCAGAGCCAGAAGAACCTGTACAAGAAAGCAGCTTAGCCAGCAAGAGGTTTTCAGCGGGGTTGATAGACACAGAATGCAGGTCACAGTTATTAAAGAAATACTATAAGCAAGGGAGTGCAAGAGAGAAGTATAGAAACAACTGCAGCAAATCATCTTCACCTTATGGTCCTCTACAAAACAAAAAAAGGAGGACTGCATACTAAGTAAGGGCACAAAGCAGTCTAACAGACATGCTTCATATCAAACAGATGCCAAACATGGTCATTTTAAACAGTCCAAAATCTTTTTTCCAAAAACGTTTTTGCTTTTTTTCCTACTGGCAGCTCTACACTGAACATCTGAAACCATTATGAAAAGCCATTACAGCCAACGGCCAATGACAAAACCAATCGGGAAGCAGCTGCACATGGCTGCCAGTTTCTGTTGTTGGGTTTCTGGTGCTTCACAAAATATTCCAGACTGGGAAAAAGTTCAATCCCTCAAGCACATTGCAATTTATGAACCAGATTTACAGTTTTGGGATGATCCTTAACAAGACCTGTGGGAACAGAGAACGCCAGCAAAGATATTATTACAGAAGTTCCATATCATTTGTTATAATTTTGAAATATTTTCCACATAGAAATAATTTATTACCACATATGTGCAGACAGAGAAAATGAAAAAAATGTTGGAAAAAGGGGAAATTCTACCAGAAAGGTATAGTTCCACATGAAAACAAACTTTTTCCTTCAACGCAGACTGATGTGACTTAAAGCCACAAATTTAGTGACAACTGCCATGTGTCTGCCTACATTCCAAAATGCTCTTTGTATTCAAACTGCAGAAAAGAAGTGCATTATCTAATACAGATATACAGAACATTCCACATGTATGCGCATTGGATATATGCACATTCCAGTTATATGCACACAAATAGTATGTCCCAGTCCCAAACCTATGTACTTCATAATAAAACATTTGCTTGAATGCACACCAAATTTCAGTTGTATGGACACTTTCCTTCAGACAGAGGCTCCACAGACAGTAATACTGTCAATCACACCTATTAAACAAGTGCTAACTGTGCTGCCAGTGGTTAAATATGTCTGTGCATCAGAGCCATCAGCCACGGAGAAAGCAAATAGCTCCCATAACTCAGCGTGGGCAACATCTGATATATTGGTAAGTTTTATATGAGTCTGATATGCTCAATAAGGCAAAAAGTGGGTAGGAGGTAGAAAAAAGGTCTTTTACTGAGCTTCTCCATTGATTTTAGTACAGTTTCAGTTGTATGCCGTTTCAGACGTATGCACAAAAATGTGATGTCCCAAGCATGTGCATAGAGTATAGCAGGAATTGACAGTAATCTAAAAAAGCAATATAGCTCCAGGGCAAACCCTTATGTAAATGAATATGTCCCCCAGAGCTACTTGTTGCTGGATAAGAGTGGTTTCATGCACATTCTGCTCGTGAGAGAACAGCGAAGCTAAGCTGGGCTGTTCTGGCACGAGCAGAATGCAAGGGAAACCACTCTTAGCCAGCAACGAGTGGCGATGGGTGGGCATATTAATATATTACAGATCCGCATTCACATAACACAAATCAGCAGTTAAAAAAAGAGCCCTTTCTCTGTTTTGCTGGGAACAGCCCTTTACTGAAATCGGTAAAACTGTGGAAAAGTAGAGGTTTACTGAAAACCACTAAAGCTTGCCAGCAAAAGCGCCGTGCCATTTCAGAACTGTTATACTGCTCTGATAGTCACCATTATTCTTGCCACTCACTCCAGTTGGTGGCTCAAATACACTGTGGGGTGGACACAATGATTTTAATCTTTTATTTGCTGTATTTATTTAGACACGGGACATGGTGTCGTCCAGGTCAAAGATCAGACTGGCAGTCTGATGAAAACAATAAGACCGTTTACAGCTGGTGGTTTATTGAAAATCACAAATGTTACCCATATCTAAATAAATAAAAAATGGATCAAAATAATTTTCTCCACTGCAGTGTGTCTGAGATAGCAATCGAAGCAAGTGATTAACAGTGACTAACAGAGCCAAAATGGCACGGCGCTGTTGATGATAAGATTATGCGGTTTCTAATAAACCACTACTTTTCCACAAATTCACTGTTTTCAGTAGAGAGCCAGGTACAGCAAAACAGAGAAAGGATTTTGTTTACAGCTGAGTTGTGTTGTGTGTGTGTGTGCTGATCCATAATGAAAACAGACTGTTTACAGCTGGCGGTTTATTCCAAAACCACAAATGTTAGCAGTAAAACCTCAGTGTTATTTATCTGCAGTAATACACAGGCTCAGAAATTATAATGAGGTCAGCTTTAGCGGGTCATCTTTAGTGTTACCGTTTTCTTTTAAATGAACAGTGGAACTTCTATGGGTTATTAATGGAGCGCTGTGACATAATTTACCTCTAGTGCGTGAAACACTCACCATATAAGAGTGTTTCACATGCAAAGCAAAGTAAGAAAGTGTTTTAAGGTACTGCTTAAGATCTACAATGAAATACACAGCATACTTAATTTACCCCTGCCTGAGAACCGGAGGATAAAAATCATGGACCTAGAGTCCTTTCTGATCTTAAACTGCTATGTAAAATATCAACTTTAGTGCCCCACCTGGCTTCTGACTCTCTGTAATTGCACCTGGAGTCAGACAGGATCTTGGATCCTGAGTCAGACAGACTGTGTGTCTGTCTGTCGGATCCTAGTACACTAGTCAAAAGCACTATCTGAACACCACCACAAGTGGGGCACAGAGCAAGGACAGAGCACCACTACTGGGAGAGGAGCACTGAGCTAGGGTCAAACAACACCACTACTGTGAGAAGTGCACTGAGCCAGGGTGGAGCAGCGCTACTGAGAGGTACACTGAGCCAGAGCCAAGCACCACTACTGTCAGAGGTGCACTGAGCCATTGCTGCGCACCACTACTGTGAGTGGTGCACTGAGCCAGACTAGAGCACCACTACCGTATGAGATGCACTGTGCCAGGGCTGAGCATCACTACCGTGAGAGGTGCACTGAGCCAGGGATGAGCATCACTACCGTGAGAGGTGTAGTGAGCCAGAAATTAGCATTACTACGATGAGAGGTGCACTGAGCCAGAGCTGAGCAGCACTACCATGAGAGATGCACTGAGCCGGGGGCATCACCACCATGAGAGGTGCACTGAGCCAGTGTTGAGCATCACTACCATGAGAGGAACACTGAGCCAGAGCTGAGCATCACTACCGTGAGAGGAGCACTGAGCCAGGGCTGAGCATCACTACCATGAGAGATGCACTGAGCCAGAGCTGAGCATCACTACTGTGAGATGAGCACTGAGCCAGGGCTGAGCATCACTACCATGAGAGGTGCACTGAGCCACAGCTGAGCACCACCACCATGAGAGATGCACTGAGCCAAAGCTGAGCATCACTACTGTGAGAGACGCACTGAGCCAAAGCTGAGCACCACTATCATGAGAGGTGCACTGAGCCAGGGCTGAGCATCACTACTGTGAGAGGTGCACTGAGCCAGGGCTGAGCATCACTACCGTAAGAGGTGCACTGAACCAGAGCTGAGCATCACTACCATGAGAGGTGCACTGAGCCAGGGCCGAGCATCACTGCCATGAGAGGTGCTCTGAGCCAGAGCCAAACTCACTACTGTGAGAGATGCACTGAGCCAGGGCTGAGCACCACTGCCGTATGAGATGCACTCTGCCAGGGCAGAGCATCACTACTGTAAAAGGTGCACTGAGCCAGAGCCTAGCACCACTATTGTCAGAGGTGCACTGAGCCAGGGCTGAACACCATTACCAAGAGTGGTGCACTGAGCCAGAGCTGAGCATCACTACTGTGTGAGTCGCACTGTGCCAGGGCTGAGCATCACAACTGTGAGAGGTGCACTGAGCCAGAGACAAGCATTACTACCATGAGAGGTGCACTGGGCCAAAGCTTGTTTTAGGTGCAGGGTATCAGGATATGGCAAGCTGCATATGCATGGCTTAGAGAAGTGCACTAGCAAGAGCAGCTTTTAGAGAGCAGAGTGAGGCTGAGAGATGGACAGACAGAGGTGGTTATTCCACGGCATAAGAAGTGGGATAGAGAAGGCTTTTTTTTTTTTAATTTACTGTACTTTTTCACCTTTCAGCACTTGATCTGCCCCAACTGGCCCTGCCATCACACCCAGCCATGTCACCCACCTTCACTGGAACTTAACTCTCCTGTGTTCCTCCTTGTCCTACTCCCCAGCACGGGGCCACTGGAGGGAAACCCTGATCCCCAGCAGACTTACAGTGCAGTGTTGGTAGAGTGTCTCGGTCGGCAGTGTGGGGTTCTACAATGTGAGGCAGGCGTGATCCTGGACAACCAGGGGATTTTCTGTTTTTCTTCCATGGACTCCCTGATGTCAGCGAAGTGCAGCACATGTGCACTCACACATGCATGTTGCATGCCAATGTCCTCTCCCCACAAGCCTTGGTTCCCTGGCTTGACAACCACCTGTAATCACCCAGGTGGTGGTACTGCGGCGGAGACCCAACCCTTCCCTCTCCAAGGTGCACAGCATCCTAGCTCCCCCAGCTGGGCCTCTGACATCCCATGCTCATTCCTGAACGCGGGTCACTGACGTGGCAAGTAGTAGCGCTACCGCTCCATCGGTGGGCTGGCGCCAGAGACGGTATTTTGAAACTCAGAAAAATGCGGGCTGCAGGAAGACGCTGCTTTCACTGCCAGAAGCAAAACAAGTAAAAAAGACAAAGAAAAGGTTATGTCGAAGCCTCAACGGAAGGCGAAGTGCCAGAATGTCTGTTTTTATATGTGGTTTCACTGCAATAAAAACTGACCATTGCTTATTTGCTCCGAATTTGTGCACTGCCTTTCTCGGTGATTTTGTGGTGAGAGAGAAGGCAGACTGAACAGTAGCTGATTTGTAGTAATGGTTATGGTTGGAAGTAGTGAGCATTAGGTACCTGGTGCAAGCAGGAGGATGGGTAAGTGGGAATGGGCAAGCCAGTATTTAGCTAGAAAGGAAAAGCGGTGTGAAAGGAGACAGGCCTTTCGGAAGGGGGGAGAAAGGTTTGCGTAAAGAATGCTGTGATGGTTTAGAAGTGGTGTATTAAGGGCAAAATGACAGGAGTGGAAAGGGGATCCAGAAGCAAAACAACAAAACAGGCGTGCGTTACCATGTAAGGAGGCTACAGTTTAAAGTGGTCCAAATCCGGAACAGCCAACAAAACCGAAAAACTGTGCTCACACAGTTAGTTGAATGTGAGTAAAAAATGTATTAGCAGATATATAATCAAAACACCATACCAGCACTTCAGAGCACTCGGCCTCTTCAAAGGGGATAAGAGTTGCCCGTAGCAGCTGAGTTTTAATACAAGTTTAAAAACATGCATATGTGTAATGACTATAATAAAGTCCAACTTAATTAAGTGTAAAGGCATGAACCATTTTGGAGTATCTCATTCCCATACACTTGAATGCCTTAGCTGAAATGAATTACTTTTACAAAATGGCAAGAAAAAATCTAGTACTTTCATTGGCTGAGAGATGTCAGCTGACCAACATTAAATCTCTACAAATGCACGGACAGCTGCTGAATCTCATTGTCCTCCCCCCAAAAACCTCCTTACTGAACAATATCGCTAAGTCATAAAAGTAAAACAAAACAAAAAAAAAATTACCCTGGCTGCCATATTGAAAACCCTAGGCCTTACTAAACTGAAATGTAGATATTACTTATACTGTAATTTACTGGTCATAATCTTAAAAAAAAACAAAAAAAAAACCTGTATGACAGGGTTGAATAAGACCCTGTCCCATTTGATACGCAGAAAGAGTTAAACACAAGGATCTGTTCTGTCCTCTCCTTTTCTGTCTCTTGTCTGACTGGCCAACCAAATGTTCTCGTGAGACCTAGGAACTGATCACTGCGACAGTCTCGTGATTCTCCGCCTCTCACTATCTCCCTGCCTTCACTTGCTGTTTCTGTCTTTTCTTTTCCCTTATGTATTTGCATTTACAAAAATATGAGAGAATTTTTGTGTAAAACTGTAAGTGATACTGGGATCCCTTAGTTTGAAACTGTATATAGTTATACTGTTGAAATGATTGGAAAAAGCTATTTGGAATTTAGGGGGTTAACCATGACATGCAGCGGAAACTCTTTTGCAGAGTTGTCAACAAGAGGTCAGTTCTGGGACACCATACTGTTTTGTTGCACCTGCAAGGAAGGAAACTGACAACAACATTTTCTGTGAAACCAAATGTTCTCTTAATGAGTTCCCAGGCAAAGACTTACAAAAAGAGCAGCAATGCTTTTGCTAGAGTGAGAGACTGAGAAACTGAAACTTGGAATTAGAGATTCGCTTAGATGAAGTACTTTGTTTTCTCTGTTTGTACTCCCTTTGTAAATAGTTATACTGAATAATTTTTAATATTTATTTTGCTGTTGTTGATAATAATAAAACGTGACTTGCGAATTTTATATTTGCTCCTGGTCTTCCTATGCTTCCTGACAGGTGCCTCTATGACAGATGGTGTCAGTCTAAGTGGGATTTACGCCATACATACTCTAAACCAGGAGTTTTGTGCATGGGTACTGGATCTTATACCAGGGAAGCAAAGCAGAGAGGTATGGATTCTGCAGTAGCAAGCCTAGGAGTTATTACCAGAAAGATGGCAGCCAAACTAGCAGAGACAGAAGTCCAAGCTGAGACAGTACAACCAGCACCAGTGATAGAAAAAAAGAACAGGCTGTGACAGAACATGAAGGCCTGACTGCTTTTCTCAAATGGTGGGCTATACAACAAAAAGAGAATGAGAAACAGAGAAAAGAATAAATGCAACAACTCAAGAAGCAGAGAAGAGATGCAGCGACAGGAGCAACAAAGAAGAGAAGAGATGTAGCAATGGATGGATGCCTTGCAAGTTATCAAAGCTGGAGGATCTGGCACTGGTCCAGAAGAGCAACAAGACACAAACAACATAAAAGACATTAAACTTACAAAGCTGTACCCCTCGGATGATATCGAAGCATACCTGACAACTGCAGTCGAACACTTACACAACATCGCAAAACATATCACACAACTAAAATAAACTAGTTCACCTCCTAGTTGCTTAAAATTAACTGGCCTGTATACAAAAAAAAAAAAAAAGCGACTTAAGCTGCTCCGCCGCTTACTGATCGGTTACAGCTCACTTCAATGCATATAGAAAAAAAGCTCATCTCTTCTCCATTTAACATCACCAGAGTAACAATTTTTTCTTAAAACTTCCTCACCTTTTAATTCCTTCCACTTGTCATGGGTGAGGTTAGGTGTGAGAGGAGAGCACAGCAGTCCGACTATTGAGTCGGCTCCTGCCGCAAGTGAAACCACTGCTCCAGGCCTCCTCAGCACCATTTCTGCACTGTGTGCATCCAGAGTGCAACTCCCCGATACTTTTGCTGCTTAGCGAGGCAGTCAACTCTCAGTGACCATGCAGTCCCATCCTCATGGAAGCAACACATTTTGTGATCCACCTCACCTACAGCAGCATTTAACTGTCTGTAATGGCATCTCATCAGTGCTCAGCCAGTACAGTTATTGCCTGCGCCTCTTCTCACTCACCTCGGCTCCGCACCACAGGAATGCCTCCTCCCACTAGTCATGATATTTTTAGTAAATTAAAAGCCACAGCCATCCTGCTCCCTCCCAGTCTGCTGCTCCACACAGAATTCCTGAGGGCCACAACTATACAGTAAGGAGCGGGGCATTTTCACTGGTCTCCTGCACAAAACCAGCTGCCATCTATGCACACGGGGGGAGGGCCAGATAGATGATTGCACACATTAATTAAAACAACGCTCAACAACAGATGATCACAATAAGCATTTACACTCAGGACAGACAAAACAGACAACAAAAAAAAAAAACAACACAGCCACAGCACCACCTGCTGGCTGTAGCATTGGCTCACTTTGATAATTAAAACTGCAGTACAAAACAGGGACTTCTTGATTACAAAATGAAATGTGTTTACATTTTATATTTACTTAAACAATTGAATTTACTTATAAATACAGTTTTCTTTTTCTTATTACCTCAAATTACCAACTAGCCATTTTGCCATAAACTAAACACATATCATGTGGTAATCAGAATGAAGCACAATGAGAAAGAGATACAATATTAAACTAGTATTATAAATATGTAGATACTTGTGAAACAGAGTTTACTAGCTGAGAGATTAACCAGTCATAATTGTACTAAAGCGTCTTAAATTATTATGCCATAGATTCAATGTGTGCAATCATTCACTTTTTCACACATAATTTCATTAATGGAAAGCTGTCATGATTGTAGGTTCTCCACCCCAAAAGCCTTACCGATTAGGGTTTCACAAACAAAATCATTTTTGGGTGTTTTAACTTACATTTTCTTAATTTTTAAAAAGACTGGGGTTCTGCAAAATGGCACACACTGCGCGCTTCCATTTCAAGGCTAAGTGCAGCGCCACACCGCTCAGCTCCAATACAAGTGAGAGAGGGAACCTGCATCTCTCTTTGCAGAACTGATACTCAGCTCTCGTTTCGCAACTGGGGCATGCAACAAGGGTACAAAAAAAGTTTTCACCTAAGACATCTGATGCAAATGGTAACCGTCGAAATCACATGGGAGTCCACCACACACACATGCAGGTTCCCTTGTCCAGATTGGATCTGGAAGCTAAGTTAACCTATTCACCCTTCCTTTTTACCACCTGCCAGTCCCATATTCCAGGGTTGCAGACGGTATACCTATTAATGCTGGGGTTATCCTCGCAAGATCATGGACAATAGACTTGTTCATAGTTGTTTAGCCTGTGCTGTAATCTAGAAATAAGTGCCCAGGCTTCCCTGAGTTGTGCATGAACCATGTATAGACCAGATTTAAATTTAAAAATATACTGGTAAATGTAATTCTTCATTTACTCGTAAAGGACACGTTGCTTGAAATTTGTAGATCCAGAATGATTCTCGCTGGAGTAAAACCTTGAGTCCATCTCCCCCTCTGACAGGGGGCAGAATCCACTTAAGAATAGTACATTTCAAGGACCTCCCATTACAAATTATGGTGAACAGCAAAAGGGGATCCAGTCTGGTGGGGGGTGAACTTGGGGTAGCACAGTAAACCACATCCGTGTAGTCAAACAATGGTATGATCAAACTGAGGATGATCTCATGGTGGACCAGGAGAGGAAAGCAGGATTATTTTGTGGTTTATAATGTGTCAAATTTAGGGCAGAGTTTCCTATGCATGGTGCAATGTGGGTGGTGAAACTGAGGTTCTGGTCCAGCCAAACACTGAGCTACATAAAGGGAGGTACCATTCTGAGTGGATAAAAAACAAATCTCTGATCCAGTACTAGCTGTTCCCACTCTCAACAAAACACTTCAAGTACTTTCCTACTGCCCCAAGTGAGCTGTAACATGAGTGCTTACAGTAATTTAGAGGAGGAACACAGCAGTGACGTTATGCCCTTGTGCCCCTAAAGTCCTTAGACCTCCCTCTAAAAGACCAGAAACCAGCCTATTTCTTGGTAAGCCTAAGTGATAAAAGGCAAGGTTTCTGGCTGCAATATTTTGATTTGAACCTGTTTTGACCCCTGATATGTCAATCAGTTGTTCAGAGGTGACTCACTCTGGCACACGTCCACTGTTGTAACTTTTCTGTCCTATCGCCTGTACAATCAGCATGGCTGACCAATGACATTACAGTGTACTCTGGACATAAAAAAACACTGCCATATTCTTTGCATTGGCCCAAGCAGACTGATTTGAAGCCCGTTATAAATTTATCTACAAAGAGAGTCTGCAAACATAAATCCAAGTCCCTCAGCCGTCAAATTCAATTTTGAAAGTCCTAAAAATTTTCGCAACAGTGGATGCTCAGAACTGGGGCTGTTTAGTCTGACAGTTACTACGAAGGGTAATGGCAGTGAAATATAGCCTAGTGCTGTGAAGGCTGGTTACTTGATATTTTACAGGGGTTCCCCCCAAGGCTTTGGAGCCGGGGTGAACTGCAGATAAGAGTTTTGATTTTCGAAGAGCATTTATGGCAACAAGCCAACAAAAACTGTTGCTTTTTACCAAAGGAGAATTATTAAGTTACAATATAAAGGAGGAGTATACAAATTTGAAAGTTAACATTATAAGACTACAGAAGAAAACACACACACACACACATTTGTTTTGTTAATCAGTATTACAAGTTTGTACCTGTTACTTTTCAGCATAAAGAAAAAACAAATAAAAGTAAAATTAATGCCTGTAAATATTTTCTCATTTATTTATTTTTTACATTTTTTTTTTTACAATTTTTGGCAGGGAAAGGCACACTGAGCCAAAGCTTATTTCCACGTGTGTCCCAGGAGCACAGGCAGGTTAACTGACTTGCTTAGGGTCACACCATTAGCAAGTGGAGATTGTGGGAATCAAACTCAGGTCTACTGGATGTACCAAGCTGGTTCATGTCATGTTGCTCTAATCTTTGGGCTATAATGTCAGCCCAATCAGAACTGTTATCCAACAGTTTTGTTTTCTACATTAAATTCACAAATGCTGAGACTTTTGCTAAGCCTGGCGACAAACTGTGTGAAACAGAGGCTCTGGTAGTCAGTAAATCCAACTATTCATCAGGCTGTGAATGCTGGGGAAGAATAGCTGCTGCCCAGAGAAGCCACCATGTCAGCTTCCTTGCAGAGCTGTAGATAAGTGTTAGCATTTGGCCATAGGTGTAGCCAGGTATACTCCATGTACTCCACGGTGTACAATAATATTTAAGGGGGGCAGCAAATAGACTCTGAACTGCTTCCTTTATGAACATACGAAATTTGCCAGCAGATAAAGGCCTAGAGGTCTATCAAGTCTGCTCGAATGTGCAGCTAGCACCCCTTATTCTGCAGCTGCCCCTCCCTTCCACTCTTTCCCTTCATTAACCCTCCCCTTGTCCTGTCCCATCCCCTTTTGAAGCAGTCCACTGTTCTACTGGATACCACTTCTGCAGGTAACGCATTCCACCCAGCCACCACCCTCTCTGTAAAAAAGTGTCTCCTCATCTCCCTCCTGAACCTTCCTCCCTCCAGTCTCATATCATGGCCCCTGGTGTCCCTCCCCTCCCTTACTTTGAACAGCCCCTCTGTACCCGTCTTGTTTATTCCTTTCATGTATTTAAAGGTTTCAATCATGTCCCCCGTCCCTCCTGTCCTCCAGTGAGTACATGTTCAACTCCCTCAACCTCCTCTCGTATGATAAGTCCCCCAGCCCCTTGATCATCTTTGTCGCCTGTGCTGCACCCCCTCCAGTAACTTAATGTCCCTCTTCAGATACGGGCACCAGTACTGCACGCAGTACTCCAGGTGCAGTCTAACTAATGACCTACACAGTGGCAGAATCACCTCCTCCCTCCTCGAGGATATACCCCTTGCAATACAACCCAGCATTTTGTTGGCCTTTGCAGCTGCCTTCCTACATTGTGCCGAGTTGTTCATTGACCCTGTAATGAGCACCCCCAGATCCTCCTCCTCCTCTGTCTGGGCTAGCTGCACTCCCCAGCTGGTAACTCCTCCTTGGGTTCTTCATCCCAAAATGCAGCACCTTGCACTTTTGCCCATTAAACCCCAGTTGCCAGGTGTCTGCCCAGGTTTCAAGCTTTGCCAGATCATCCTGCAACCCCTGCCATCCCCTAGGTCATCCACCACCGCTCCTACCTCGTAGATCATCAGCAAACAGACTGATCTTGCTCTGATGTCCCATGATATGTCTGCAATGAATATCCCAAACAACACTGGTCCCAACACGAGCCCTGTGGAACACCGCTTGTCACTACCCTTGGGTGTAAGAGCTCCACCCCACCACCCCTCTGTTGCCTTCCCGCAGCCAGTTTCCCCATCTCACCAGCTTTGCACCCGCCCCTGTGCCTACTAACTTACTTCTCAGCCTTCCATGTGGCACTGAGTCGAATACCTTACTGAAGTCCAGATACAGGACATCCACTGCATGGCCCCTGTCCAGTTGCCTAGTTACTCAGTCAGAGAACTCCACTAGGTTGGTTTGGCAGGATCTGTCCCATATGAAGCCATGCTGTCTGCTGTCCTGTAGTCCTTTGGCCTCTAGGAGGGCCACCAGCCTCTCCTTCAGGATAGTCTCCATTAGCTTACCCATGATGGATGTGAGGCTCACTGGTCTGTAGTTTCCCGGTTCATCCCTGGGGCCACTCTTGTGGAGGGTACCACATAAGCCATCCTCCAGTCCTAGGTACACACCCGAATGTAGTGAGGCATTAAATAGGTCTGCAAAGGTCCTGCAAGGACCTCTGCCTTCCTTTAGTACCCTGGGGTGGATGCCATCTGACCTGGCGCTTGTCCACCCTCAGTGCCTTCAGAACCCTCCCAAACTCTGCCTCCATGATTTCCCCATCTGTCACCCCTTCCCCCATTTCTGCCATTTCTGCCCCCTTAGGTGTGCCCCCTCTTCTCTTTGAGTAAATACTGAGCAGAGTACTCATTTAGTGCTTCTCCTTTATCGCACCCTGCTTCCACCCAACCCTGTCTCCTTCCCAATCCTTACAGCTCCTTTTCTCCCTGATGTACCTAAAGAAGTTCTTCTCCCCCTTCGTAATGCCTTGTGCCAGCCTGAGTTCCGTAGATGCTTTGGCTCCCCTTACTGCTCTTGTCACCACCTTCAATTCTGTCAAGTACTCCTCCCTGTCCTCCCCCCTCCCTGTTTTCTTGTACTTTTTTTTCTTCTTACCTTTTCCATGACCTCCTTGCTCAACCAGCTTGGTTTCTTAGCCCTAGCTTTCTTGCTCTGGGCCTTGCAGCAGGTTTTGGTTGCCTCCACTATCCCCAGCTTTATGAACTCCCACCTCTGGTTAGTGCTCATACTAGACTGAATTCTGGCCAGGTACCCTTTTACTACTTCCCCCATCCTCCCAAAGTCGGCCCTCCTGAAGTCCAGCACTCTTGTGCCCGATTCCATTCCTTCCTTGCCCATATCCAATGTGAACCATACTGAGTGGTGGTCACTCCCTGACAGCGGTTCCTCCACTGTAAGTTCTCTCACAAAGTCCCATTTGCCAGCACAAGGTCAAGGGTATTTCCTAACCTGGTTGGTTCACTGACCATTTGCAGCAGGAAGCTGTCCTAGAAGGCATCCAGCAGTACCTGCTCCTTCTGTTCCTGGTTGTTGGGGTACTCAGTCCACTCCTGGCATGTTGAAGTCCCCCACAATCACCACACTACCCTTCTCGCAGGTCCTCCTGATCTGTTCTGCTAGTTCCCTGTCTAACTCCTCCGTCTGAGATGGCGGCCTGTACACCACTCCCATTCTAAGAATCCTATTCTTGGAATCCTGGATTTGCATCCAAAGTGACTCTGTACTACCCTCCTCCCCTTCCTCCTTTACACACTTCAGTCCTTCCTTCACATATAGTGCCACACCCCATCCTTTCCCAATCACCCTGTCCCTACGAAATAACCTGTACCCTGGTACAGACAGGTCCCAGTCATTGTATTGGGTGGCCCATGTTTCTGTGATAGCTGCAATGTCCACCTCTCCCTCTGCCATGAGCACCTGTAACTGCAGTTTTCCTGCCAAGGCTCCTAGCATTAAGGGTAACCACCTTCCACCCTCTCCCCCCCCAATCCTGCCCTCCTTTCCTAGCATCACCAATAGTACTTGCCATTTGTCCTTTGTCACTGTTATGGGGGGGTAAGCTCATATGGTTTCCCAACCTGTGGTCTCTACATATCTCTTGCCCAACTGCCACCCCCCACTCCTAGTTTAAATTCCCAACTTCCTCTATGTACTCCTCCATCCTCTGTTTCAACACTTTCTTTCCCTCCTCACTCAAGTGTAGTCTGCCCTTGGCATAGAGACTACTGTCCTCCCAGGTCCCTCCCCACCCCCCAACAGCCCATACCCTTTAGCACAACACCAGGTTCTTAGCCATCCGTTAAATTCCTCTATTCTCAGCTTTCTTGTTGTGCTTGCTTTTGGCACCAAGTATCTCTGAAAAAGTTACTGATCTTCCTGCCCCTCACATAATTGTTAGGTTCCTCAAACCTCCTCTGGATTATATCTACTGTCTTGTCAGCCAGGTCGTTTGTCCCAAGATGTATAATTAAATGAGGCTTGTCCTAACCCTTCTAGCATATTTCAGAACAGATTGTCCCACCCTTTCGCTGTCATTCCTGGCATGGCCTCCACCCAAATGCGACTATGCCTCTCCCTTTGCTACCCCACCTGACTCTTCTTAGTATTGGTCCCCAGCACTAGATTTCACCACTCTTACTCCCTGCTTGCTTCATTCAATTCCCTCTCTATTTCCGGCTCCTCTTCTTCCTCCTGCACATTATTTCCCCTTTTGCAATTCTCCCAGCAGAACTTCTCCCGCTCCAGTTTGGTCCAGGCATTTATCAATTACTCCTCTAATTTCATCATTTCCCTCCTCCACTTTCTTCCTCTCTAGCAGTGCAAAACTATTTTCTGAAGACCCTACACAAATGCCTGCTCCCTCTCTCTTCATAGTAACCTGTTCTCTCCTTTCCACTCCATGACTTTTGCCACTTCCTCGCCTCCCCTCACAAGTCCCTATCTCCTCCTCCTTCCATTTGTCTTTTGTCTCCTGACCTGGTTTCCCCGCCAATCGTTCTTCCTGGCCTGGGCCCCTTTGTCTCTGCTTCCCTTCTTCTGACCATCTCCTCACCACTGTTAGCTTAAATCGTCCTCCCTCATCTCCCCTTCTTCCTCCCTCTAGTATTGGGCTAAACCCACCCCCAATCTGCCTTGCATGTCTTAGTTCCTCCTGCAGACCCTCAATCTCCTTTCTAAGTTTCTCTATGTGGTTGCACACTAAACATCCTCCCACACTCCAGGCAATTTTTAGAAAGACTGGTGCACTGCAGTTGTTGCAGCCTACCACCCTACCCATTGCTGTCGTTGCCCACCAGCGACCACCCCACCCTTCCAGATGCAGGATACCAAACACTCCCCCAAGTCTCCCCTCTCACCCCTCTATCAGTGCAAAACATTATTTTCTTTATTTCCCTTACCCCCTTTGTTGTACACGTTTAGATAGATTGAGCAACTGCTTTTTATATTCCTATCCACACTCAAAAAGAGACTTTAAGTAGCTATTGCACAATCTTCTTCAAACTCCTACTCCTCCTATCCCCAATGCAATAGCAATGCAAAGAAGTAACAATGAAAGCTCCTAGATTTGCAGTTACTTCCCTTCCACTGAGATAGCAGTCACCTCTTCACTCACTGCTGTTCCTTTCCTGGTGGTCTGCTTCTGCTATGACAGGTGCATACCCTTTGCCCGTTTGAGGAAGTGATGTCAGAACCCCTGGTATAAAGAAAGTCTAATAAAAAAGTCCATTAAAAAAAAAAAACACAGAACCAGCAGAACCTTCCTGTAATTTTACTCAAATTAGTCAAAACTAGTCGATTGGTCACTGATACTGTCTTTGCATCCCAAGGACTATGCAGCCTTACAGGCTCTAGGCTGGTATGTTAGTGTCTTAAGGAGCAATGTATGGCATCTGTATTTACCCATGCAACCAGTGTCATGAGGTATACAAATTGGATTTATCGTGCCAAATGGGGCAAAAAACATGGTCCTGGTGTACATGTTTATATTGTCTGGCTACACCCCTGCATTTGGCTGCTTGGTTAATAGCTTAGTAGTTTACCCCTGAAAAGGAAACCGACCCAGGTCTCTGGCAATGGAGGGGTGCACTACCTCAGAGGTGAAACAGAAACTAACTTACTGTGCACATACTGAAGCCCACCACATATGAACATGCAGCGTCTGTGTGTCACGGAGAATAGCTTTTTAAAAAAAAAAATTTGTCATAAGGTCAGTTCCCTATTTTGTTCTTCAAACTGTTTTTTTTTTTTTTGGCTTTCTGTTAATCTTTTTTTTTTATTTCATTTTTATTGGATGAGACATAGTGGTACAGAACAGAGATTTCGTTAAGCTCTTACAAGGTTATTCCAGCTAAGAAATATACATACTTTTAACAGCAAGAAACAAAATCAGTTACTTTTCATGTTTGTTACACATAACCTCGTGTCTAGTACCAAGAATTATATCTTTCCATAGTCTTAAACTAATATGAAATGTGTAAGGCAGGCGGCCAGACCTCGTCCTTTAATAAACTGAATTATCAGGGGAACCCTTAACTATATATTCGTTCCTTCCCCCAGATGAATTAAGGGAAGAAGGTAATACCTGACCTCTCAAGTCAATTAACCTTTATTTAGCCCTCCTCCCCCTTCACGGCACAAATTCCGGGTCTATCAGAGAGAAATACATCACCCACTTACGCCATTTAACTTCAAAAGAGCCTTACTAATTGTTTAATTTAGCAGTAACATTTTCCAGATTATATATTTCCAGGATTATTTGGCGCCAGTTAGTCACAGATGGTATAACAGTGGACATTCATTTGCTAGTAATGGCTTTCCGGGCTGCTAAAATGTACAAAGGCAAAAGGGTGTGGTCCCATCTGAGTCTGTGGGGAGGATAAATGGAAAGAAGTGCTATTTCAGCAGATAATTCCAGTTCTTCATCCAGGCATTCCCTCAGTTCTCACTGACGGGTACACCAGAAGAGTGTAAGTTTAGGGCAGAACCAGAAAATATGGCCCAAGTCCGCTAGGGTGCAATTGCACCCCCTCCAGCACTGCCCGTAGAAGCCGGGAGATAGTTTGCTAGAACTGCAAGACAGCGAAAGTATCCAGAGCGAGATTTCACTGCGAATTACCTCCAGATATGAGAGGAGGAAATTTTAACTGCACCCAGAGTTGCATTTTCCCATAATGGGAAGGGGACTTCGAGCTCCAGAACTCTATTCAATGCTGCTAGGACAGATTGGGAGGAGTCTCCAAGAGACTCTCTCAGTAGTCTATAAATGTGGCCGATCAGTTTATTCCAAGGGTTTCCGTTTAGGGAATCCCGTAAAAGGACCCATAACAGAGGGAAAGGGGTAGGGTGGTTAGCTGTAAATTCCTTCTGCCATAGAATATGGTTTCTCACCTGGGTATAGCGAAATATGTCCCAGACAGGAAGGGAGTACGTGATTTGCAGTTCTGTAAAGGGAATTATGCCTGTCTGGTTAACAACTTGGTGACAGTAACTAAGGCCCAGCCTACACCACTGGGCAAAGGAGAAATCAAGTGAAGCTGGAAGAAAACCTTCATCCAGTGAGAATAATGTGAAGAAGAAAATTGTTGGCCTGAGGGCTTTTTTTTGTTTTAGGTCATACCATATTTCTGTTAATCTCTTGTCTTTCCAGCTACTCGTACTGCCTTCAACACTGTACCACACCGGAGACTGATAAAGAAATTAAGCAGCCTAAAGGTGGGATCTAAAGTGGTAAATTGGGTTAGAAAGTGGTTAACAGATAGGAGACAGAGGGTGGTGGTCAATGGCACTCACTCTAGCGATGGGAGAGTGACCAGCGGAGTGCCACAGGGCTCAGTATTGGGACCGGTCTTCTTCAGTGACTTCATAAGTGACATTACAGAAGAACTAGAGGGAAAGGTATGCCTCTTTGTGGATAACACCAAAATCTGTAATAGGGTGGACACTTGGAAAGGGGTTCAGAAAATGTGTAGGGATGTTGGGAAATTCAAGGAGTGGTCAAGAGCATGGCAGTTGAGGTTCAATGCCAAAAAGTGCAAAATCATGCATTTAGGGTATAGGAACCCAGGAGCTGAGTGTAGGATGGAGAGGGAGTACTGACAGTCACTAAGCAGGCAAGGGATCTTAGGGTGATCATATCTTATGACCTCAATGTAGCAAGGTAGTGTGACAAAACAGTGGGTTGGGCCAGTGGGATGTGGGGATGCACAGGGAGAGGTATCTTCAGCAGGAGAAGGGGGGTGGTGTTGCCAGTATATCACTAGCTGGTAAGACCCCATCTGAAGTACTGTGTCCAGTTCTGGAGGCCACACTTCAAAAAAGACATGGACAGGGTGGAGGCAGTCCAGAGGAGGGCAACTAAAAGGGTGCTGACTTGCATTAAAAACCCTATGAGGACAGACAGGTGGAACTCAACATGTACATCCTCAAAGAGAGAAGAGTGAGAGGGGACATGATAAAGACCTACAAGTACCTCACAGTGGTACACACGATGTAGGAAGCGAGTCTATTTCAAGTGAGAAAAGGCACTAGGACCAGAGAGCATGGGGGGCGGTAGTTCAAGAGGGATGTGAGGAAGTACTGTTTCACTGAAAGAGTTGTAGATGTCTGGAAAAGACTGCCAGTGGAAGTGGCGGAGGCAAAAACAGTAGTGGATTTCAAGCATTCGTGGGATAGATAGAGAGGAATATTAGTAAAGAGGCAGGGAGGAGGGAAGGTCTGCGGAGACCAGCCAGGGTCTGTGAAGACAGACTAAGCAGGGACCATGTGAGCATACTGGGTGAACCAAGTGGTCCTATTCTGCTAACAAATTCTATATTGCTATGGTTCCTCTCCTGGTAGGGCCCACCACCAGAAGCTACCCATCTTCTTCGAAGGACAACTCAGTGCTAGAGGGTGGGGTCAGTTAGCCTCAGTAGGGTCCCAAGAGTGCCAGCATTATGTCATGCTTTGGGGATCCCCTTTTTCTGTGACCACCACCCTCACCGGACACCCCAATGGCAAGGCTCAGTGGCACACATGCAGTGCTCAAGAGCCCTTTAATGTCCCCCTGCCACTTGCAGCTCCATCTGCATCACCACCTGAGGAGTCATGCAGCGCTTGGCCTCAGAAAGCATCCTCTGGTACACTAACTCCTTCTCCCCTGCCTGCCCGCTTGGAAAGTGAGCACTGGGCATGCCTCACAAGCATTACACAAGAGCGCCAGCAGAGAAAACAGCAAACAAGAGGGGTACACAAAGAGCAGAGCTAAAGCATTCGGGAGGGGATAGCAGTCAACTACAACGGCTCTGTGGTTCCTTGGTGGGAGTTGTTGAAAGCGTTTTTTGCAGGAGCAAATTCATCTTAAGGAGGAGGTAAATTACGGAGCTGGTTGTGAGCTTCTTGGGCAGTACATAACAAAGGGAGTTTGGAGCACTTTATAAACAAAGCATTAGTGCTTGCAGTAATGGGAGGCAGATGGGTGAAGAGTAACAAAGAGCATGAGGCCAATCGGGAAGGGATTTCTCAGAGGTTACATTTCTATACATAACAACTTGGGTTTTCTCTACTAAACGATGGCAGCAACCATTTTTTTTTTTTAAGAAATTGTAATTTTTTTTTTTATTACTTTATTTATGCTCCTGCCCTGGGTGGCCCTCCATCTCACCAACCCCCCAGCCCTGCCCCCCGCTTGCAGTGCACCTCCTACTTCCCCCACAGCTCACTCTCCCTGTGGTGGGGCGGCGGGGATGCCTCAACTCACCAAACACGGATCTGGTGCTGGAGGTGCCTCCCATTCGCAGGAGCAGCGCCTGTGGAGGTCAGCATCATCCAACCGCGCCCAGGACATATGTTCTTCTCCTTGGTTTACTCCCTCCTGCCCATCCCGGAGGCGGAGAATGTGAGTGCTGGCAATGGCCGAGCTGTACGTGCTTCTGCACACAGCACGCCAGCCAACTGCTCCGTCCCCATCCCCTACATATGGGACCCAGCCACTAAGTGTCCGAGATGCACCAGCCTCTGTGTCCCTCCATCCCTGGGAGAGGAGAGCTGTCCTCCAGATGCTTGATCCTCTTCCACAAACACAGGTCGCCAGCGTGGCAGGAGGTAAGGTATGATGCCTCAGCCCTCCATGCCACTGGGCCCTAGAAATTGTAATTTGAATTGATTTTTCAGGAATAACAATGAATTACAATAATACATACACTATCCAAAACGGTTAATACTTAATACAACATTTTATTTAAAGGAAAAAAATCAATGTGACCTCCTGCTTACTGGGAGCTCAACAGACATAAAAAAAAAAAAAAAAAGTGTTACACATAATAGCCACAATAACTATCTCCCTCCCACCTCCTGGAGCAGTATATGTTGTGTGTCGACCTCCTGGTCCTAATATTGCCTTTATGTCCGATCAAGGGTATGCAACTCCCACTTCAGATCTTACCACAGTGGTCTCTTTGATTAGCTTGAACAACCCCCACCCCCCAAGAGGGCCAAAAGCCACTCCTCCTGGAGACCCGACAAGGGGAAAAGCCACCTTTGTTACTGGCCCAAGACCTCCCTTTTCAAGACATCCAGGAGTGTAACACTCAGGAACTGAAAGGAAGGGATCCGCCAGGCCTTAGATTTGTCTGACTGCAGTCAAAGATAGGCTGTCAGCTTCTCCATGTCCTTGATCTGTTGACAACAGGCTAACCACTGGCCAATATCTGGAACCTTGTCCGACAACCACTGTCTGGTAATGGCTTTCTGAGTTGCTGCCGTAAATATATTAAACAAATATTTTGTTTCCACAGTGTGCACCCCCTGAGGGAGCTCTCCTGGTAGGAGGACCTGGCACTGCTTGAGGATTGGGATTTTCAAAATAGAGCCCATGTGGTTACAAACCTTCTTCCGGAAGTTTTTAATCTTGGGGTATCCCCAAAAATGTGTTCATGAGTGCCAATCTGTCCACACCCTCACCAACATTTGTCTTTAGAAAACTTCACAAAATGCTTGGTTATGACCAGAGTCCTAAAAAAATCTAGTAAGAACCTTCCACTTGAACTTTCTCCACGTGGGAAAGACCGTGGTTTTGTTAGCCTGCTCCCAGATTTTGTCCCATTTTTTAGGAGGTAAAACCACCCTAACCTTGGCTTCCCATTTCTGTTGAATGACCTAAGAGACATGTAGTCTTCCCTACATACATCATATAGCTGAGAAATTGGGTGTTTTTTTCTGCCAGCTGCCCTCGAGCATCTCCCTAGCAAACTCTATCAAAGGGTGATTATTAGGTGTTCCAAAGATCTCCCTCCTGCCTCCTCCCGAGGCCAGATAGTGTCTTACCTGCAGGTAGCAATATAAGTCCCTGTGTGGTAAGCCAAATTCTTCTTGAAGTCGGCTGTAACTTTTTAGGATGTCTCCTGTGAATAGCTGTGCCATCCTAACCAGGCCTCAATCTCGCCACTGCGTGAATGTCGGATTAGATCGTCCTGGTGGAAAGTCTCTGCACACTCTAATGGCCACATGACGAAGTACCTCATTGTCTAGATTCAAGTTGTGTGAAGCCTCCCTCCAGGAGTATACTAGGGTTTTAAGCCATGGAGTGGGAAGGGAAGCGACTATCCTTGAGTCCCATTTACTGAAAAGAACACTGTCTAAAACTGCAGGGCCCACAAGATCCTTCTCCATCTGTACCCAGCTCAGAAAACCACCGCCACTGTTATGGGCCACCAGAAACTGCAGCTGAGTAGCCCTGTAGTAGGCCCGCATGTCAGGGACACCCAGACCTCCCCCCTCGATTTATTGAGAAAGAGAACTTTCCACCGCAGTCTAGGCCTTTTCCCACCCTATATAAATTTAGCAAGAATTTTCTGAATAGTGGTCCAAAACGATTTAGGGAGGCGTATGGGGACAGAGTCAAACAAAAATAACAGACGAGGAAGGATATTCATGCACACTGATTCACAGCGTCCCATTATAGAGAGTGGCAAAGCGGCCCATCTATTACAATCCTGACGGATACTGTCTAGTAATTGTACATGATTGGCTTGGTATAACTTGCTTAAATCTGCCATGATCTGCACTCCTAAATACTTAAAACCCGGGGTGGTCCATTTTAAATTAGCCAGTTTCCTGATTTTGGGGGTAACAGATTGTCCAATCGATAAAATTGCAGATTTAGTTTCATTCATTTTAAAACTAGAGATATTGTCATGTTCTGCTAAGAGAAACAAAGCTGTAGGGAGGGATGTGGCTAGATCTTGTAAACAGAGAAAGGTGTCATCCGCATAAAGGGAAATGCGTTTTTCAACCGAGCCTATTTTGAAGCCACTCTGCCAATGGTTCAATGTTTAATGTGAATAGGAAGGTGGAAAGGGGGCAACCTTGTCTGGTTCCTCTCCTTATTGGGAAACTAGCTGACAAAACTCCGTTAAGTCTAATTTGGGCCGTCGGTTTGGAGTATAAGGCGGAAATCCAAGCCCTAAATTTATCTCCAAAATTGAACTTATGTAAGACCGCATCAAGAAATTTCCACTTAGGGTGATCAAATGCCTTCTTGGCGTCCATCACCACCACCACTCCCTGCCTCCCCACGGGGCACCATGCACACTTGCGATGGCTGTCAACAGCCTGCAGACATTATCATGGAGGTGCCTACCTGGCATGAACCCTGCTATGATTGTCTGCAAGTGGTTTGCTACCATTCTGGTGAAGATTTTAACATCTACATTTAGCAGAGATATCGGTCAGTACCCACCACATGTGGCGGTATCCTTCCCAGGTTTTGGAACTACTGAGATCAGGGCTCGTGACCATGAGTCGGGGCTGGCCTCGGGGACATGAGAGATACTGCAGACCTTAAGGAGCAGTGGGGTCAGTTTGGATTGGAATGTCTGATAGTATTTGGCCACAAAACCCATTAGGGCCTGGGGATTTATTGTGTTTGAGTACTTTAATTACAGCAGTAACCTCCCCCTGAGTGAATGGGCTGTCTAACTGTTGAGCTAGGTCTAAAGATAGTCTAGACATCTGGAGCTTATTTAAAAATTCCTCCATCCTTTCAAATTGGTCGGCCTGAGACTCTGAAGAGTATAACGCTGAGTAAAATTGTCTGAATGTTTCCGTTATTCTGTGGGGATTCGTTTCGACCTTTGGGCAACCCTGAGTTTTCTTAACCGGCTGAAATATATCTATCCGTAGTCTGCTTACGCAGGCGATATGTGAGTAGGCGACCCACCCTACTCCCTCTCTCGTAGAATTTTTGGGCCACAAATCTGAGCGCATTCTCCGTCTTTTCTCTAACAATGTCTTCGAGCTGCGATCACAGCTGTTTAATCTCCTTTAATAGGGCTGATGTGGCAACCAGCCCTCCTGATCCATATATCTTTTCTAATTCCTTAATTTTCTGTTCTAAGAATTTTTGTTTCTTATAGGTTTCTTTTTTCTTATGCGTGGCATAAGAAATGGCCTTTCCTCTGACTACAGCTTTCAGTCCATCCCATAGATATTTAACCTGACAGACTGTGCCTGTGTTTTCCTTTAAATAATTAGTTATAGTTTCTTTTATTTTCAAGTGAAATGTCTTGTCTTTGAGAAGGCGCACGTTCAACCTCCAAACTAATTGCTTATCCAGAGGACCTAAATCTATCATAAGGCTGACCTTAGTGTGGTCTCTCAAGTATATGGGATGTATCTCCAAATCCTTGAACGTGTGGCCCCATGACTTTGGGGTATAAAACCTGTCCAGACACAAGTAGGAATTTTGAGCATGGGAATAAAAATTAAAGCTCTTATCCGAGGGATACATGTCCTTCCAAGTATCCACAAATCCAGCCTCCTCTCTCAAGGATTTGAGAAGGTTCGAGGCTGCCCTGCTCCCCTGTTTCAACCCAGGGAACCTATCAAGGGCGGGGTCCGCCACGCAATGCCAGTCCTCCCGAGTATTATCTTCCCTTCAAGAAGGGAGGCTACCTGGCCAAAAATATACTTAAAGAATTGAGGCCTCTGTGGCGTGGGACAATAGGCACTGATCATGTGAATAATACGATTGGCTATTTCCCTGAGAGGATGATCAACCTGCCCTCCTGGTCAGCGAAGAACCCCATCTGTTCAAACCTCAGCCCATTCCGAACCAGTATGGCCACCCCGGCTTTTCTGGCTTTCAGATGACAGGATGAGACCACCTCCTCCACCCAAGTTTTATGCAGTTTTTCATGTTCTATAAGGGAAAGGTGGGTCTCCTGAAGTAACCCTATATCACAATTGGCCCGAGCTAAGTCCCTTAGTACATTATATCGCTTGACAACCAAATTTATCCCTTTTACATTAAGGTATATCACTTTAAGGGACCCCATGATATGTACTATATGCGGGGACCCTGATCCTCAACTGACCAAGGAGTCATCTATATGGCCATCTACCACCCTGCATGCTCAGAAACCCAATGTACCATTTCAGAACATGTGAATCACCTGCATTTACTACCTGGAAAAGACTCCAAAACTGCTCCTCCCCATCACCAAACCCCTACATGACAAACTCCACTTGCCTGCACCCCCTGAATCCCCAAACCCAGAATTTCCCAAACATCATAATAATAATAATAAAATTTATTTGATTAAGCGCCTTTCAAAATTTTTCAAAGCGCTGTACATGAAAAACATAAAGAACACAGGCATAATCGATACATACAATAGAACTACACAAAACGAATATTACAAAACTAAAATAATTACAACACAGCAGAAAATGCCTTCTCCCATAAAAAAGTCTTTAGTGCCATTTTAAAACTCCCCACCGTCGTACTCTCCTGGAGCTGACGGGGCAGACAGTTCCAGAGGGTAGGAGCAGCAAAACCAAAGGCACGGGCTCCAGAAGACTTCAAATTTACCCTCGGAATCTCCAGCAACCCCTCGTAAGCCAAGCGGAACTGTCTCAGAGGGGTGTAGGGCACCAGGAGCTCTTTCAAATAGTCGGGACCTAGACCATGTAGGGCTTTGTAGGTCAAAAGACCCACTTTGAAGGTGATCCGCCACTGTATTGGCAGCCAGTGCAGAGTGCGCAGCACTGGGGTAATATGAGACCTTCTAGAAACCCCAGTCAACAAACATGCTGCCGCATTCTGCACTAGCTGCAAGCGGTGGATATCAACCCCAGAAAGTCCTAGGTAAAGGGAGTTACAGTAATCAAGGCGAGATGTCACGAAGGCGTGGACCAAAACCGGCAGGTCGCGAGGTGGAACCAGGTGCCTAATCCTGGCAATGTTTCTAAGGTGAAAAAATGCAGTCTTGACAACTGCAGACACCTGATAACGAAGGGTCAGACCAGTGTCAAGCTCCACGCCCAGGTTACGCACCCGTTCGGAGGTGAAGATCTGGTCTACCCCCAGAATTAATCCAGAGGGGGACCCCGCCCTCACACCCTCAACCCAGCGACCAGGGTCCACCACCATAACCTCAGTCTTTCCCGGATTCAACTTTAAACTTTAAAATAAGATTGTAAAGAGAGGTAGAAGTGAAAAACACTTAGTTCAATAAACAAATAAATGAACCAACAAGCGTTTCTCAGAAGAATGCTCCTTCTGACCTGAAGCTTAGGCCACTACCAGTGGGCCTCGCGTCCCGCCTCCTCTAAGCCCATGAAACAGATCTCAGGGAGTGGAATGGTCTCCAGGTTAAAGTGGGGCTGACAGGAACAACTTCCCCCTGTAAGTCAGGCAAACTCCAAGAAAACTGACCCACAAAGATGAGATAGGTGCAACTCCCGGTCTAAACCGCCAGTGAGTCCCCAAATAGTTATATACAAGTTTAGTAATCTGGCTATATAAATGGAAACTGGCTGGTTAAACATAGCGCTAAGTGTGAGGTATAGAGTATCATGTTGGTCCCACCTCAACCACTGAAATACGCCGTGTAATCACTGAACTCACGAGGATCAGGAGCCTCACAACCTTACCCACACCCACACCCACTCTGCTACTATAAGCCAGCGTTGCAGCTCAAAAAAAAAAAGACTTCCACATTATTAATTCTGTATGCCCCGCCAAAGGCAGAGGAAAAGCTTTACTATAGAAATAGACTCATAATCAATGTCCCCAGCAAACCACCTTGGAGCGCCGAGCAGGCTACTCAACAGTCCAAACTAATGCAGGTGATGTCTTAACTTGACACTGCTATGACCCAGAATGGCAGTCCTGTAGCCTTGAAAATAAAAAGCTGCATGTACTGGGCCAAATCAGTTTATTTAGTAAGGGAGTCCCTCTTCAATCGGGGTCGAGACAAAGTCTATCATGTCTTCAACAGTCACAAAGCATGGCCCTAAATACATAGGTCCCCCATCGTTTTATAGAGAATTCCAAACAGTGCAATATAAATGGTTAAATTGAACAGAACAACTCAGTCACTGCACTGGGGGCAGGCAGAGCAAGAGTCTTGCCGTGGACCAGCCTGATTGCTTAGTGCTTGTCAAAAGGCTAAACGTAAAGGATATGCTTGCAGGATTGGATCTTACTACCCAAAGGTCAAGCTCAGGAAGGAGTTTTATTTTTCAGCACCTTGCAGATGTACGCCAGGTCCTTGTAGATTAACTCATCTGAACCGGAGCCTCTCTTTTTGGCCGTTGAAGCTGCTTTCCCAGCTGGCTCCCATTTAAGTTAGAGGAGTACCCGTTCCAACGCGTCCCGCTGGGTGTTTGGTAAAGAAATCCTGATCTTCTGGAGGGCTTTGATGGCGTGTAGCAAAGTGTCATATAGCTTTTGCCCATTTTATCAAAAGACCAACAGTTTGGCATGGTAGCAAAGTTGAGTTTTAATGTTTTTCTCCTTTAGCTGTTTTATTACTGCCAGAACGTTTGCACTTTTGCATAAGTGCCGTGGGGAAGTCGTGGTCTACATATACTCAATTCCCATCTAAGTTCAGGTCCTGTTTCCCCAAGGCCTTCTGCAGCACCATTTCTTTCACCAAGAATCAGCTGAATGTGACCAGGATTGACCTCGGAGGGGCTCCGGGTTTTGGATTCAGGCCGAAGGCCCTGTGAACTCTTTCCAGCTCGAGGGGTTCAGAGTCCAGGATATCTAGTGCTTTTCAGAGTCAAGATTTAACAAATTCTGCTGAGTCATCCCACTCACTGCCCTCAAGAAAACCAAAAATGCAGATTGTTTTTCTCCTGCCCCTTTGATTCAGCATCCTCCACTCTCATTGTAAGCTCCCTCTCTCCCTCTTTGTGAGGTATATGATGGCCCAGCTCAGCCTCATGGTGCTTCCGACACCACCTCTGAAGTCCGGTGTTCCAGTCTTTTTAGATCTTGTTGAATGTCCTTAACATTAGAGTCTATTTGGTGCAACATTTGCATAATGTGTGTAGTTGCCAGACTACCTATGAAACTATGTGGGAGACTGTGCCTTCCTCTTCTCCCCCCCCTGAGCCTGCCACCCATTCTGAGGCCCTTGATGGCAATTCGCTTAGGTTGTGTTCAACCAGGGAACCTCTGCGACTGAAGTCCTTGGTGCCACTTCTACCCCTCGACTTTGCTGCTTGACTCATCCTGAAGCACAGTAAGGCCATCAATTTTGCAAATTAAAGCCTTTTGTAGCCAGATGTAAGTTGATTTAATCACCTTGGACCGGGAGCTGTAGAATTAAGCCTCCATTGCCAGTGGTGATGTCACTGGAAGTCGGAACAGGAACAACAAATTCTGTAGAGGCTGTTTTGTTGGAAAGGGCAAAAAGTGATAATAAGAAGGGGGTGTAACGATTATAGCAAACAAAGTGGGGACGGCATTGTTAAAGGGCAAGCAGGGATTATAGAAGAGAAGGGAGTGTAAACACATAAAAGCTACAACCCAAGTGTAAAGGACTATGATACAATACAGAACTGTGGTTTGGGTGCCTGTTTAAAGCCAAGTTAAAACTAATCTGTGCTTTTAGTCTGTCATTTATCCAGCAGGTCAGCATCTGAATGGGGGTTGGAGCAGGAAGACAAAGAAAGGAGGGTCATGTGATGGGCACAGACCAGTCGGGGCACAGCTGGAAGACCCATCTAGAGGTGGTCCCATTTGAAGGATAAAAGGCTTCACTCCTAATGTGTGCCATTCATGTTCTTGTTCCAGAACGTGAGTGGAAGAGAACAGGTATAGAACAGCTGAAGGGATTGGCATCTCAGATGTCTGCAGGTAACAGCAGACACACAGGGAAATCTGCTGGTCCGGTAAGGTAGACTACATGTTCACTTGTTGCTGCCTGTCCAGAGGGAGTACTGTAACTAGGTTAGGTGAAACAACTGTTTTAGGTAAGGGAGGTAGAGTCCTATGAAGGTTAATTAAAGGGTAAACAAAAAATCAACAGCAGTGTGCGAACAGAAGTAACACCCTATCTAGGTTAGAAGGATAAAGTGAGTAAAAGAAGCTAAATATCCTAACACCCTATCTAGGGTCAAGTTACAAAGGGCAAGAAAAAAGGGGACTGTAGAAGATCCCTATCTAGGGTAAGGATTTGGACACACCAAAGTGGTAGACAAAACACAGGAAGGGGAAAAGTACAGTGAAGCCAAGAGGGCAATAGACATAAGGTATATGGACAAAGGAAAGGCAGGGGAAGCAAGTAGCTAAGAGGATAAAACAGTCATCAGACATGGAAGTGGTGCACTTTGTAATGGGCTTGAGCCCGCAATCTTTAGAGATACATTCTGGATACTGAAGTGTTGCCCCATATGCAGGCACCTCTTTTGGCAGTGTTTGTGAACTCAGTGCTGAACTGGCACGAGTACAGAGCACCGTCTGCTTCACCCAGTAGCCACCAAGATTGCTATCGCTCCCTCAAATAATGGCAGTAAAGAGGAAGAGCAGGTGGACCTTGATGGGGAGAGGAAGGAGAGCACCCCTTAGACCTTACCACTGCGCAATTCCTTTGCCATTATGGCAGAACAGGGAAGCCAGGAGGAGGCACCTAAGACGGTAGTAAGGGAGGATGTCCTCAAGGGGGGAGGTTCCATCCAAGGAGGAGGCAGATGCTGATGGGAAAACTCCATAGTCAGGGGGACAGGGCTGGGGGCAGAGGAAGGGAGTGTGACAGGGTAGTAAAGTGCCTACCAGGTGCTTCAGCAAGGAGGATTGGAGGACGGATCATGCCGATTACCAGGGAACAGGGGTAGGGAGGGAGCTTGAGGTCACTGTCCATCTGGGGATGAATGATCTGACAAAGGACAATGCAGGGGTAGTACAGGATACATTTAGGGAGCTGGGGAGGGGCCTGAAGCAGGTAGCTCACACAGGGGCCTTTACCGAGGTGCTACCTGTGTACATATTTGTGGCAATCAGACAATCAGAAGGGAGAAAGAAGTAAGTGCCTCAGCTGGGCCTTGAACCCAGGCCACCCGGCATACTGTTCCAGTTACATTACCAGCTGCGCCACCAAGGCAACTGGAAACTGGGCCATCCCGGAGCAAAATTCCAGCACTTTTTTTCCTGCTACTGCGTTACAGATAAACTATGAAAAGCAGATTATTTTTGTGGACTTTAAACTCTGTTCTGAAATGAACTTCAAAAGGGGAGAAAATCCCCTCTCTGCAGTTTACTAAACACACCAGATAAACATTGCAGTTTTTCAACAGAACGTAATAAACTGGGATTAAGAAACCCTGTAATAGCCTTGGGCCCAGTGGCGTGGAAGGCTGAGGTCGGTGGGTGCCTCACCTCCTGCCAGCGACTGGTGTTCAGAAACAGAAGCACGTTGCTCGGGGGCTGGCTGGGAAGGGCGGATTAAGCATTCCTAAGACAGCTCTCCTCCCTCGGGGAGGGGGGTTACAGGACCTCGCTGCTTGTCTGCCACCTGGAGGTATCTGGGTGGCAGTGAAGCAAGGTCAGAAAAAGAAGAGGCACTGCATGTCTCTGCGGCGGGAAAGCTCGCATGTCTATGGCACATGTGGTGGTCCCTTTGGGTGAAAAAGTGGTAAAAAATCCAGCAGCTGATGAGCCCCCCCCTCCGCAGGCACCAAACCGGTGACCAGATACCTCCACAGAGGTGCTCTGGCCAACAGTAAACAGTGGGAAGTAAGCCCCGGAGAAGACAGGTAATGGGGCTGGGAGGCATCAGTCTGATGGGGGAGCAGAGCAGCCAAGGCAGAACTAATGTTGTGTAGTGGTGCTGACCTTGCTAAATAAGGTACAAATGAATGCTGTGGGGCTCATACTTAGGTAGGGACTGTAAGCTGTGAAAGTAAAGAACGTATACTGAATATTACATGTGTGTATTTTGCTTCACATGTTCTGCTTCTAAACTATTCAAGAGAAAAGGGAATTATGTTGTGGGCAGTGATAGTTTGGACTTGTCTACGTTTTAGAAATAGAAAAAACATGTCAAAGTAGTGTTCACATAAACAGAAACCTTCCCACTCCCTAATGCAGCATCAGATGTCTGTTTCGACCTCCAAAGTGTAGAAAAGAAATACAAGCTAAGAACCAGCTGCAGTTCTCCTACACATTGTATACACAACTGAACAGTCACAGTGACTCCCATTATGACTGTTATGTCACACTTCTTGAAATAGCAGCACTGTCTTCACAAATTACCAAGACTTGTGATTTCTGATTAAATAAACCCCTCTGGTATAAGAAAAGGATTTAAAGTTGTGGTTAAGGGCTGAGTCCCATCTTTCTTTACCTGTCTGCACTGGTGCATGCTGTTTTGTTGAAAAATCAGGGCTCCCAGATCTACAGGGATTCTTGTATTTTACAGGGATTTGGAGCCATCTAGAGGAACATTCTTCCCATGGACTTGCATTGGTGATACAGGAAAACAGAGCAATTCTGCTTCCATAAGAAATAATGTAGAACAGGAAAGCACGGGAAAATTGCCTTGGAGTTACAGGGAAATGACAAACCAATCTGGGATTCTTGTATTTTACAGGCCCTACCCTCAGCAAGAGAACATTTGCCACAAGACTAGAGAGCATTTGCATCAAGACTATATATCGATTTAGAAGATTTGTCCTCAAGGGCACACCAAGCAGAAGACAGCTTGTTTCTAGGTGCATCCTGGGGTAGGGAGTCAGAATCACAATTGACATGTGAAACATTAATTTTTTTTTAATTTTTATTTAAACATTTGGTGACCGGGAAAGGCACACTTAGCTAAGGCACGTTTCCAGGTGTGACCCAGGGGAAGGGGAACACAGGATCAAATATACAATTACAATGGTATACAAGCAATATAATACATTACATGATAACTAGTCTGGCATATTGCAGTATTCGAATGCGCAGTACAGGAAGCATAGAAATACAATAGTACAGAAAGCATACAAATACAATGGTACAGGAAGCACAGAAATACAATAGTGCACTACAGGAAGTGACTAATACATTTCATGATAGCTAATACAACAAAACAGGCTTCAAAAAATAGATAAAGTACATGGCAAGTTATAGGGTAAGGGAGGAATAGCAAAGAGCAGTATGAATGCAGCTAGGAACAGACATATAGTATTAAAGGCATAAACATAATAAACAGCCAATACAGACAGTAGATATACAAAAAGTTTAACATTTTAATTCTCAGGTTTAGGTGACGAAATGTAGGAACCGATAATATAGTATTTCATCACAAACACAAGCTTCAACCATTAGACAAATAATGGTCAAGTCATTTTGCCCTCTTGTAAATCTACTGCTATAAACTAGTTTTTCTTGTTTACCAAAACACCACATAAATGCAGAATACAGCCTTAGTGACCAGGGTCACTGTGGATGTTATGGTTACTACCCCTGTCTTATGGGCCAAACAAGGCTGAGGGGCATGGGTTCTCATTTCCCCGACTGGGAGTTCGAATCCAGATTTTTTAAGTTTAGCGCAGTGCCTCCACCCAGAGTAAAACTGAAGTGGCCTGGTGCCAGAGTAGTACAACCCCCTGGAAGGCAGTACCTACCTACCTACCCACAGTGCCCCCTACACATACAAAATCACAGTGCAACTTTAAATTCAGTAAAAACGTAATCACTGTGGCTTGCCACTAATAATATGCTCAAGAGACAGACTATAAAATACCAACAAAATATTTATTGGGGGATATTCCCATGGGATGGGGAAATGCAAAGCAAAACTGTTTTTGAAAGAAACTCATGAACTGTTGATGCAGGACCGAAATTATGTGCCACACTGGACTGAGTAAAACACTTGAAACATGCAGTAACAGTACCCTCCCCTCACTGGGCAGGACAAGGCAATAGCAAAAGAGACTGTAAACCTTTACATATTACCAACCCACCTGTTCTGGGTCAGTACACACTGGTAATAGTCTTCCCCCTTAAACCTTAAAGGGAGCTCCCAGTGCTTTACTAAGTACCCAGCCATACTGACGATGCAGGTCCAGTGACATTGCAGCTGACTGACCAGCAGTGGTGCACTTTAACACAGAAATGATCACAATGCAAACCTAAAGCCCACATGCCATGCAACTACTTATAATGGCAAAACCTACAAATGACGTATTTGTAACTCATGGCCTGTTGGATAAATCTGTAGATCTGGTGGCAGAACCTTTTACAAATGTTTCCAGTTGCAGGGCAAGCCCTGAGCATACTCACGGTTCTGGTGTACTAGCTTCCTAGTCACTTTGGGTTTCTTCTCCTTCATCTTGCAGGGGTCGGTCCTCTCAGGCTGATATGGGGGGGGCAGCTCACAGATGCAGGTCTCAGGTGCCTTGGGATGGAAATCGGACTCTCTGCATCTGCAGTCATCTGTACTTTGTGACACGGAGCTCCTGCCACTCTTGAGGACCAACCTTTTCTTAAATCTGTTACAACAGTTATTTTATTTCTTAGCCTAGTCTATTCTTTACAATTTCCAGTCCAAAAGGTTGGCCACCTATGGGCACTTCCTTCCCCTTCATGACTATGCTACAGTGTCCTCTTTCATTTTCCTTTTCCCTCTCAGATCCTTATATGGGGAGGTTACTGTTGTGACCTCCGAGCTGATGTAAAACAACAGGCTGTGTTCATCATTGTTGGATTTAGTATGCAATGGCACTATTTATTTATTTAGTTTTTGTTGACCGGGTAAGTGCACTATACAACTTCTGCCTATTTTCAGGCACGACCCAGGGGAGGGGGATACAGATGTATGCCAACTGACCTTGAACCAGATTAAGCTGTTGGTGGTATTTTTAGTGAATGAGGGAAATCTGGCCAGGACAGCGGGGAAATTCCCCTACTCTTTTCGATAAATGCCATGGGATCTTTAACATCCACCTGAACTACCCAATCCAAGCAGATGGGGCCTCGGTTTAACGTCTTATCCGAAAGACGGCACCCCAGAAGTGCAGCACCCCTCTCATGCTGCACTACAGTGTCAGTATTGGGATATTAACCCAAGTGCCAGATGTGGGAACTGAACCCACAGCCCTCAGATCTCCCGGCCTCAGAGGCGAGTGTGCTACCTACTGAGCCACTGACACGATGTCACAAAATACACTGATGTATATACCTTACATGTATGAAACCTGTATATGTTGAAAATACCATGGCACTAAGTGTTTTTGATAAAGGTAAAAAGTTACTAGGGGACTGTAGTATAAAAATTAAGTTAGTTGCGCTATTTAAAATGCATGTAAATTGCTGTAAACTGAGCCAGTCTAAAATGTCATGGTGATTTGCATATATCCCATGATTCTTTGCATTATGGAAGTATGTCTGATGTTGTGTTTCTTTGAAACTTGGATTATTGTCAATGCCCTTGTTTCAGCGCTTCTGCACTGAGGTTCTTTGCCTTTATCTTTTTTTTTTTTTTATTTGAGCCCCCACCACCCAAGCAAACAAGGCCCGCACAGGGGAGGTTAGATCTCAACAGGTAAATTAGATCAGAGATCAGTGAGTCAATAAGTGCTGGCTAAGTGTAGAGAAAGACTTGCATAGTCTGTTGCTACAAACTGATGTACCGAAGAAGGGATATGCCATTGATGAAGGTTATCTTCTGCATTCTGAATAAACATCACACTGAGATTGTGTGTTGAACTTGAAGTTCGGTGTCTGGTCCATCTGTTATCCCACAACCCCTCCACAGACCTCTCTGGCTCTTCCTTCTTCCTCCTCCACAGGACAGACAAGTCCAAGAAGCAGAAGCCACACACCTCACACCCATGTCCAAGCTTAAGATTCCTAGTTCAGAGTGTTAGCTAGTATCTGGCAGTGGCTCGAATCAGCCTTATCCCAGACTGTCTGCAAGATCGATGAAGGTTTGCTCTCACAGTCGTCTCAAGCAGTCTCAGGGAGCCCACAGGCTGGCAGCATTTACTTCCTTTTCTCTCAAGGCCTCACAGGAAAATGTCATCCAGACACTTTCAGTAGACACGCAGTTCAGTCTCTATATACACAGGTCATTCCCTGATGGTTGGCTATGAAGGCACAGGCAGGTTTCCCTGGATGGCTCTTGCCAGCAGCACTAGCCCTCCTCTCTCTCCGCGAGCTCACTGCTGAATTTTGCTGACGGAACTGCCCTCAACATTTTCCAGGGTAAAGGCAGATTCTGACTGGCACACAGGGCAGTCAATCCACAGAATCAGTATGCAGAATGTTCACTCGATGCCCTATTGGCTGGTGGAAAGGGCACTAAGCATACAGCACAGTCACTCTCCCATAAAGCTGTTGTGGTCACCTGCTGAGATCCCTGACCTCTAACTGGCTGCTGCGAGGTCAGGGGTTGGCAAAATGGTGGTTGTCTTGCTAAGGAAAACAGTTGCTTCACTTTAAAGTTCTTTTTTGGGCAACTGCCCGTGTTTTTATTTCCACTGCTCCCTCCCCAGTTCGTTAGGCACCCCAGGGGTGCCTAATTATCTAGTAATACTTGTGTGGCTTTCATCAGCCCATTGGGAGCTCTGTTATCCAGTTCCCCCATGCAGAGCAATGTCCTTCACAAAAGTGGCTGTCAGCCATGTGGTCCTTAAAGACGAAGTGGCACCAAACACATGGGGTTTCCTTTTCTCCCCCTCCTTGTGCCTCCGTGCCACCAGATGTCTGCTGGTGTCCCGGGGGCTGGAGCACACTGGAAGAGGCTATCCTGTGTTGGCTGTGGTCATGGAGGTAAAAGCTGCAGGCGGATGTGTCAAGCGCACTTAGCACCATACAGCAAAACTGAAGCTGCTCTGGGGCAACTCGCATGTCTTAGCAGGTAGCATGTAGCTGCTCAATCATGCGCACATGCTGCATGGCTGTTCAGTCCCACTGAGGAGGTGGCAACTTGAGGATCTTGCTCCCATGGTCCTCTATCAAGCTATAGTCCTGGGGCCAGGAGAAACATGAAGAAAGAATGGCAGGCAGTTCTTGGAGGGGCAAAGGAGTCACAGTAAGCCCCCACCATCTGCGGGGGGGGGGAGAGAGGGGATTACAGCCTCTTTAAAAAAAAAAACACTTAATTTAACAGTTTTATAGTTCTCACTGAACTGTCACTAACTACTGTCATTTTTGAACTGATTGCAACTTTTTTATTTTTATAACCTAGGATGGTACATCTGGGATTGTTTTCAGTTGAGTTTGCACTCTATAACCAAGAAGGACTAACTGGAACACAGTGAAGTTAAATGATTTGCTTGAGGTCAGAATGGTAAACCAGTGGCGCTGGTTAGAGGAAACTTCAGACGTTGGCATCTTCTGGTTCTCAGTTTCTTGCTCTTGTCTTGTGAACCCCACTGCCTACCAGTTCTGCTTCATTTAATAGGTAGTGTTTCTTTTTTTATTTTACTGACTTTCAAGCAGACATACAGAATAAAACAGCACAATTTTCCCAACTACTTAAAAGGCAGTGAGACTTGAAATTTTAAAAGATACAGCCAGATGCAGTTGTAAGATTATCCAACACAATGGTGCAACCATTATCATTACTTTGTTATGTATGACATACTAACCATTGTCACTCTGTGGTACGGTATACAGAGTACAAAGCTTTCCTTAGCTAGATTTATATGCCTACAGGTTGTTACAGATACCAGCTATCATCTTTTCAATCCTCAGGCTGAATAAGAGCTCCTGTAGTCATTCATTAGAGCGAACGGTTCCTCATTTGATAGGTTCTGGATGTTTCTTGAAATGCAATGGTGGTGCAGCAGAACTGTCACTAGTCGAGATACTCTACTTTAATCATTTTAAAAGACTGTTATACAATATTAGTCACCAACATCCCACAAATGGAAATCACGTACCTACCGTAATTCTTGATCTTCTTGGACAAAGTCTCCACTACTCATTCACACTAATGGGAGTTCGCCGGAGGTGCTAGGAGCCAGCGAGAGCAAACATTTTCAGGAGTGCAAGCCTGAGATGGTCATGAGAGCTGCAACTGCAACCCTGGCTCATGCGGGTAATGACCATCTGCATCAATCTTCCAACCGCCTCAGTACTTTATTTTCCGAGGAGGCAGCGTAACTAACCTAGAAGGATTAACGAAGAATCGGACATAAGATAGTCCAATGACCCGTTAAGAAGGGTCAACAATAAAGTCTTCGCAGCTCAGCCACTGAGGGAGTGAAGACCATAAACAGAGAAGTGAGCTCGGGGGATGGTGGGTGGGCATGTGAATGAGTGGTGGAGACTTCTCCAAGAAGATCAAGAATTACAGCAAGTACGCAATTTCCATATCTTCCTGGACATAAAGTCTCCACCACTCATTCACACTTATGGGAGAGAATTGAGCTAATAATCCCCTGAGACGGGCAGCAGGACATGAAGAGCTCATGTGCTTAGGACAGAAGTCCATTATTTATTTATTTATTTGTAAATCAGTTTACAACCTTTGAGCCAGAGGCTCATTTCCAAAGGTACCTCGTCACAAAGAGGACAAATACATTACAACCTTTTGTTACATCATTGCGGTTACAGCTTTGGCAGTCACATGCTGTTATTTCTTTGTTACATCATTGAGGCTACAGGTTTGGCATTCACAAGCTTTTACAGTTATTGGGATACAGAGTAACAGATTAAACATACATTGGTATAAACATACACGCTGTAGTGTGCAGAGACTGCAGGAGGTTAAAGTTCAGAGGGCTATAGGACGTGGTTGGTGATTGGTTTGGGTGAGGAGCCACTCAGTGAGCTTTGTCAGTGCATAGTGAGTTAGATCACCTTAGAGACAAGCGCAGCTACACGTCCTAAATAGCTGACTCCGAAGTGAAGTTTTGAAGCAGGAGATCGTGAGGGTATCAGAGATGGAGGTAGGGAGTGTGTTATACCAGGAGGGAGCTCTGTAACAGAAGGACCTTTCTCCATGTGTGGTCTTGGACCTAGGGACTAGTAGAGTGGCCTTGCAGGAGGTCTGAATTTGAACTAAGGGGTGTGCTAGGTGGATAGAGGCTGTCAGCCCGGGCGGGGATAGTTCAAGGAGAGTTTTTTTCATTATGAGGCAGGTTTGGTATCTGAGTTGTTCGTCCAGGTTAAGCAGCATTGCCATGTCATATAGCTGGCAGGTATGTGTTAGCCTAGGGGCTCCTGTAATTAGCCTACAGGTCCTGCCAAATGACAGATGTCATCTGGCATGGACATCCAAGGCATAGCGTTTAACGAAAGTATGCACGGAGCTCCAGGTTGCCGCATTACAAATATCTGTAATTGGCACGTTGCAGATTTCTGCCAGAGATGCTGCAGCTGCTATGGTAGAGTAAGCAAACACTCTGCCTTCCAGCTTGACTTGTGCCATAGAATAGCAAAGGCGAAGGCATGCCACCAGCCATGTTGAAATGCATCTGAAAGCGACAAGTTGACCCAGCCGGGTCTCGCTGAAGGACCCAAATAGTTGTTGAGCCTTGCGAATTTCTTTCATTCTATCTAGATAGACCCACAATGCTCTCTTAACATCCGGCGAATGAAGGGTACACTCCCCTTCATTCTGGAAGTTCGCAAAGTAGGTAGGAAGGACTAAAGGTTGGTTTAGATGGAATTCTGAGATAACCTTAGGGAGAAACTTAGGATAAGTCCTAAGAACTACTTTGTCCTCGTGAAATACAGTGTACAGGGGGTCTGTGACCAGTGCATGTATTTCGGAAACTCTATGGGCCGAAGTAATGGCCACCAGGAAGGCTGTTTTCCAAGTGAGGAACTTCAACTCGAAAGTAACTAGAGGCTCAAAAGGTTTACAAGTGAGCATGTCTAGCACAAGGTTTATGTCCCAGATTGCGACTGGACATCTGATAGCAGGTCTAGTATGCAGAATACCCCTAAGAAACCTCTTAACTACAGGCAACTGTGCCAGTGACATGGAAAGTACTGGCTCATGATATGCCGAAATAGCACAAAGATGAACTTTGACTGCGGAGTACTGCAGACCTGTATTTGAGAGATTTAAAAGATACTCCAAGACTTTATCTGGTGGGCAGGAAAAAGGGTTCCAAGAGGATTTTGCACACCAGATAGAGAAACACTTCCATTTAGCTGTGTATGCTTTTCTAGTGGCCGGCTTACGCGCAGCAAAGGGAATATCTGAAACTCTGCGAGAAACATTGAACCTATTCACCTCTATTTCTTCAGGAGCCAAGCGTGAAGGTGAAGCAACCTCAGGTTGGGCTGGACCATGGGACCCTGGATCAGAAGGTTCGTCTGAAGGGGAAGCGTCTTCGGGGGGTCCGACACTGTTGAGTAGCGGGAACCATATCTGCCAAGGCTGGAAGGGGGCAATGAGAATCATTCTGCCCCCTGAGACTCCAATCTGAGTAGTATCCTCTGAATTGGGGGAAGAGGAGGAAAAGCATATAGAAAGCGTTTTGTCCACCGCAGCCTGAACGCATCCTGACAAAAAATGCCAGGTCCTGGATTTCTGGAGCAGAAGAGAGGCAGTTGTGCGTTGAGTGGGGACGCAAAAAGGTCCAGGTCTGGAGTTCCTCACTCTTTGAAGAGTGAGTGAACGACGGTTAAGTCAACAGACCACTCATGAGGATCCGCCTCCATTCTGCTGAGACGGTCTGCCAGCTCGTTTTGTACTCCTGGCAGATAAACCACCTGAATTAGAGCCTTGTGATCCAGGCACCACTCCCACACTCTCATTGCTTCCCTGCATAATGGGTAAGAGTGTGCACCGCCCTGTTTCTTGATGTAGTACATCACTGCCTTGTTGTCCATTTGAAGGAGAATGTTCTTGTGACAGAGTATGTCCTTCAAGGCTCGGACTGCATAGAGGATGGCTCTCATTTCCAGGACATTTATGTGAAGCTGGGACTTGTCCCGAGTCCACTTGCCCTGGGTGTGAAGATCCTGGCAGTGGACTCTCCAACCCATCAGGGATGTGTCCATGGTAATGGACATCTGATGATCTGGGGGGGGGGCAAAGGGATATCCTTCCAGAAGATTGTCCTCTTGCGACCATCAGGCAAGCGACCTCTTCAGAGGTTCTGTCACCTTGATGGGAAAGGACTGAGGGTGAGTGGTTGGGGACCACTGAGTACTGAGCATCTACTGAGAGGTTCTCATGTGAAGATGAGCCAAGGGTACAGTGAACACAGAGGATGCCATGAGGCCCAGCATCCACTGCATTGAGGTAGCTCGAACCGAGCTGTGTTCTCTGATGTATCGGGCCATCTGTAAGATATCGCTCCTTCTGTCCTCTGGAAGAAAAGCCTTCACACAGGAGGTGTCCGGAAGAGTTCCTATGAAGAGGAGCTTCTGGGAGGGCTGCAACTGCGACTTGTTGAGATTCAGCAGGACTCCCATGGACGCAAGGAAGTCTAAGGCCATGGCCACGGCCTCCAGAGTCTCTTGCTTGGAGGGACTTGCTAGGAGCCAGTTGTCCAGATATGGGAACACTTGTATTCTGATTTTCCTGAGGTGCGCTGCAAGAATTGCACAACATTTTGTAAAAACTCAAGGCACCGAGGACAGCCCAAAGGGCAGAACTCTGAACTGATAGTGTTGACCCAATGCCACGAACCTTAGGTATTTGTGGTGCTTAGGGTGTATGAGGATGTGTTGGTAGGAATCCTGCATGTCCAGGGAAGCTAGTCAATCGTGTAGATGAATCAAAGGTAGCAAGGTACCTAGTGATATTATCTTGAACTTCTCCTTCTGAAGGAACTTGTTTAACTTTCTGAGATCCAGAATAGGGCGCATGACGCCGGTTTTCTTCGGGACCAGAAAGTAATGGGAGCAGAAACCTGTGTTTCGTTGCTCTAGCGGAACTATTTCTACTGACCCGTTGTTCAGAAGGCCTGGTACCTCGGAAGCAAGAAGGTCTGACTGTACTGCCGACAGCCTGTGCTGTCATTTGGGAGGATGATCCGGAGAGGTTTCTGAAACATTGAGCAAGTACCCCTCGCGGATTATCCAGAGGACTCATTTGTCTGATGTTATAGATTTCCACTGGTTGTAGAACTGAGTCAGATGTCCTCCTACCACTGAGGACATCATCACCCAGGCGAAGATCTGGATCAGGCTCAAAATCATCTCCTGACAGTCCAGGGGGGACTGCATGGACAGGAAAGGAGTGAAAATCAGGAGGAAAAACAGAAGAAGAAAGAATCAGAGTCGAGAACCCCTGAAGACCAGAGGTGCTGCACCAATCCCCGGCACCGTCGAGGAAAATGGCACTGAGAACAAGGAAGGAGGCACCATCGGAAATGGCACCACACATGGTGCTGACAGAGCCCCTGGCGCCACAGAAGACACTGACAGAGCCCGTGGCACCGCGGATGGCACTGACAGAGCCAGCGGTACCGCAGACAGCGCCAACAGAGTTCGTGGCACTCTGCGGACGGCGCCAAGAGTGTCACAGGAGTCTGAAAACTGTGATTTAAAGTAAAAGAGGGAAAAATGGCAGGAGATAGAGGCATCGGTGTGGACCCCTGCACCGCAGACATGTGAGGGGGATAAACACCCGAACCCAGAGTCGACGGCACCAAAGAAGGCGCCACGCGACTACGAAGGCCCAACCACCCTACTTGTCCCTCCGAAACCAAATGGCCCGAAGGCCCCGGTGTCGGACTGACCAACTCAGGCAACTGGACCAACCTCTGAGCCCACTGCTCCAAAAGAGCAGCCCACTGGTGAAACTGCTCATTGTAAACTCTTCCAATAGGCAGGGAAGAGCTCCGCTGTCAAAGAGGTCAGCCACCAGAGACAGAAACCGGTGACTCTGACAGAGGTGGAGACCGGCGCCTGGCCCAATAACCGACCGTCTATGCACAGACACACCAGAGGGCACCCTCGAGTGATGCCGTTTCTTCCTATGTGTCGAAGAAGAACTCTAGGCCGAACGGTGCACGAATGGGGCCGCTTTCCTTTATGCTGGGACTGCCCATCTCCTGAGCACTGGAACATCTGTTGTCAGACCCTCCTGGCGGGCAAGGCGTTCCAGACCCGCCCGCCGACTGGAAGAGCTTACACGTAAGTCTGCCCACCGCCACCTGACCCATGTTGTACAACTGTAGAACTAATAAATATAAATATAATAAATATAATCGTTACTGATTCGAAATAAAACTAAACTATTGCTGCTAGTGAAGTTTAACTCCCAGCAGGCGAGCAACGTTGTCACTGATGCGTACTCGACAGCAGGAAAAGGGGAACTGAGGCAGTTGGAGGGTCGATGCCGAGACAGTCATTACCACACGAGCCAGGGCTCGTGGTGCCGCTTCCTCGTGGCTCCATCTCAGGTGCCGGCCCTCCTGAATAAGTTTGCTCCCACTGGGTCTTAGCGCCTCCAGCGAACTCCCATTAGTGTGAATGAGTGGTGGAGACTTTATGTCCAGGAAGATTTACAAATACGTACATATTCCAGGCAGCTGGTGGTCAAATGTAACCATTCTCAATGTAAATCACCAAAAATATACACCTCTCAAAATTTTTAAAGTGTTCCAGGCTATTTGATTTTTTTATACTTTGTTTATCTAAAACATTTTATTTTTACAATTCAACTTTCGTATTTACTGACAATCATTGTAAGTGAAATGCCAAAAATGATTACATTCCAATACTAACTTTACTAATTCCTGAAGTATTCTTGTTACACACCTTAAAAACAGTTAACTTCAACATTATTTAAAGTTTATACAAAACCTTTATGGGACAAATAGCAGCATAGAGAAATAGAAAACAAAGTTAAGGGAAACATGAAAGAGGGGAGGAGGGGAGAAGCATTACAATTTATTCCATCATATCTTTATATAGATCCCAACGAGTCCATCTGTTCATATAGGAATTTATACTATGGTTAGCAAAAGTAATTCTCTCCATTGTTTGAATTTGATGAACTATCTGCAGCCAGTCCTTAGACTCCGGTATGGACTGCTGAAGCCATTTTTTGGTAATGACTTTCAAAGCAGCTACACATAGTATAGCCCATAAGTATTGTCCTTCTTTCCCCTTGATTTCGGAAGGATATAATCCCAATATTATATTTTCTGGGCCTAACCTGATATCTGTTCCAAATACTTTACTGAGGTGGTACTTTACCTCTTTCCAGTATGTCTGGAGTGGAGGGCACTTCCAAAAAATATGTGCCATATCAGCCTCCAAACAGCCACATTTTCTCCAGCATTCTGCACCATTTCTCAAACCCATTCGAACCTGCCTGGATGGGGTTAAGAAGTATCTGACTTTAATCTTCCAGGCAAATTCTTGGTTCCAGGCTATTTGAAAAAAGTCAAACACTGCCCAGAGTTCCCTATCTGCCCAGGACCTATTGTCTATTAATGGCTTTATTCCTCCCATCTCCACCACCCAATCCCCTCCCTACTGCTACCAAACTGAGCAACCACCAAACCCTTCTCTGTGTCTAATCCATGCTTGAAACCATTTACAAGTCTTGGTGACCACCTCCATTGGCAGACTGTTTCACGGGTCCACCATCCCTTCCATAAAACAGATCTTCCTCACATCCCTCTTAAACCTTTTTCCCTAGCAGTTTCCACTCATGACCTCGGGTTCTTGATTCCGTACTCCTCATAAATAGTTCCCTGCAGTTGATCTTGTTTAATCCCTTTAAGAACGTCAAGGTCTCTATCATTTTCCTGCTGTCATCTGGTATAAAGGAAGGGATAAAATCAACTGAACAAAAGAGTAAACAGGTAGGGGAGGAGAGGAGGCACTGTGGGTTACCTTGGAGACTGGAAAGGGCACCACAATCCGCACAGGGGTTGTGTACAGACCCCCATGTCAGGGGGAAGGAATGGACAAGGATATGATGGAAGGCATTCTTAGAATGGCAGAGAAAGGGGAGATACTGTTGATGGGAGACCTGAATATGCCAGATGTCAACTGGAGCACATTTGCTGCAGCCACATCCAAGAGCAGGGCCATTCTTGGCGCCCTACAGGTGGCAGAAATTAGACAGCTAGTTTTGAGACCCACTGTGAGGAGCAATCTTAGACCTCGTACTCAAATGGGGACAGTGGAGAGGATTCTCAGATCTAGAAGTGAGTTGCCATCTGGGGACAAGTGACCATCAAACAGTGTGGTTCACGTTAAACTCAGCTACTGAGTCAAGCCATACAAAAGTGAGGGTACTGGACTTTAGGAGGGCTGACTTTGGAAGATGGGAGAGTGCCTCAGAAAAGCACTAACAAACAGGCTAGAAGGAGGTGGTGGAGCAATGGGGAATTATCAAACTGCCATCACAGAGGCAACAAGCCTTTGTGTGAAGCAAATAAACAAATCAAACGAAAGAAAAAGCCACTATGGTTCTCAGAGAGGTGGCTGTGAAAGTCAGGAGAAGAAAAGACAGCATTCCGGAAGTATAAGGAAACACAGAAGGAGCAGGAGAGAGAGCTGTACCAGTTAAGGCAGAAAGAAGCAGGAGGGAAGTCAGAATAGCAAAGGCCCAAACTGAGGAAAAGATAGCCAACCAGTTAAGAAGGGGATGAAACCTTTATAGGTACATCAGCGAGCGAGAAAGGCAAAGGGAGGGATAGTGAGGCTGAATAGAATGAACGGTGGGTGGGCAGAGGGGGACAGTGAAAAAGCAGGAATACTGAACGAATATTTCTGCTCAGTATTCACAAAAGAGGAGGGGGAAGTGCCTAATCCAATTAACAGAAGCACTCTTGATAGGGGGGTGATCCCAGTCCTTTCACAGAAGAAAGGGTTCTGCAAGAACTCCTAAAACTGAAGGTGGACAAAGCAATGGGTCCTGATGGAATTCACCCCAGAATTCTAAAAGAATTAAGGAAGGAACTAGTGAAACCACTGGCTACTCTTTTAATAAATCATTGGGAGGATGGTGTGTACCGAGGACTGGAGGAAGGCGGATGTGTGTCCCCTTCACAAAAGTGGGACCAAGACAGAGGCAGGAAACTACAGACCTGTCAGTCTGACCTCTGTGGTAGGGAAAGTGATGGAGTCACTTTGAAGGAAAGAATAGTTGAGTACCTAGAGGTCAGTGGAGCACAGGATCCAAGACAGCATGGATTCACAGCGGAAGGTCATGTCAGACGAATCTAATAGATTTCTTTGACTGGGTGACCAAAGTAGTAGACCAGGGAGGGGCTGTGGACATGGCCTACCTAGACTTTAGCAAGGCATTTGACACAGTCCCACACAAAGATTATTAGTCAAATTAACCAGCCTGGGAGTGGGTCCCAGGGTGGTAGCCTGGTAAAACATTGGCTGGACAACAGGACACAGAAGGTAATTGTAAATGGAGTCCACTCTGAAGAAAGGGCGGTTACCAGGGGCACCGCAGGGTTCAGTATTGGGTCCAGTCCTTTTTAATGTCTTCTCAGTGACATTGCAGAGGGACTGGAAGGAAAGTATGCCTTTGCAGATGACACAAAGATCTGCAACAGGGTTGATATACAAGAAGCGGAAAGGATGAAAAGGACTTGGCAAGGTTGGAGGAATGGTCAGGACGTATGGCAGCTAGGATTCAATGCAAAAGTGCAAATAATGCACCTGGGAAACAAGAACCCAGGAAGAATACACAATGGGTGGGGAGGTAGTAACAACAACAAAACAGGAAAGAGACCTGGGGGTAATCATATCAGATGACCTTAAGGTTAGCAAGCAATGTGAGAAGGCAGTAGGAGGGCCGGGGTATACTGGGATGTATAGGGAGAGGCATCAGCAGCAGAAAACAGGAAGTTGTTATCCCTCTGTACAGACAGTTGGTGAGACCCCATCTGGAATACTGTGTCCAATTCTGGAGGCCCCATCTCCGCAAGGACATAGACAGGATAGAGGCAGTCCAGAGGAGGGCGACTAAAATGGTGCAGGGTCTGCAAGAGAAGCCGTATGAGGAGAGACTAAAGGAGCTTAATATGTATACCCTTGAGGAAAGAAGGGAGAGGGGGGACATGATAGAAACTTTCAAGTACCTCAAGGGAATCAACAAAGTCCAAGAGGGTAGCATCTTTCAGAAAAAGAGACTTGCAAGAACAAGGGGACACAATTTAAAGATAGAAGGAGGGCGGTTCAGGGGCAATGTGAGGAAATATTATTTCACAGAGAGGGTAGTGGATGCATGGAACAGCCTTCCTGAGGAAGTTGTGGGGTCTAAAACTGTGGGAGAATTCAAGAATGCATGGGACAGACATAAGGCAATTCTTGTGGGGGGCAGGAAGATATAGGCTGTTGGTTAACTAGGATCTGCGGCCTATCCTGTAGGTAGGGAAATGGGCAGACTAGATGGGCCTAGCGGTCCTTATCTGCCGTCAAAGTCTATGTTTCTATCATATCCCCCCTCTTTTGCCTGATCTCTGGTGAGAAGATGTTCAGTGCCTGGAGAGGATCTTCATAAGATCTGCTCTGTTAGTCACCCTGCATTACACTGACTCTAGTCTGTCCCTGTCCTTCCTTAGATGAGGACTCCAGAACTGAGCACAGTACTCCAGGTGTGGCCTCACCAGAGACCTATGTAGAGGTAGTGATACCTCCTTTTTCCTGCTGTCAATATCCCTTCCAAAACACCCCAGCATCCTATTAGCCTTACTATAGGCTAAGTTACATGGGCTTGATTGTTTGAGGGCATCACTAATGATGACTCTCAGGTCCCTTTCCTCTGCTGCTGTGCTCAGTTTAACCCCTCTCATCCAGTAATCTGTCCTATTTTTTTTTTCCCTCTAGGTGAATAATCTTGCGTTTTTAAATCTTAAATATCAACTAAAATGAAACAGTAGCTCTAGCCATGGTTGAGGCTAGAAGTAGTGTTATTATAAACTCATTTTAATTTTAATGCTGGTCACCGAAACTGCTTGCCCCAACATTTCGCTGGCCCACTGCCAGCTTTCTCAAGGGGAGTTAGCCTATGAAATTTCAAAAATATACATATATTTTCAGTAATAGGTTCAGTATTGGTTGACCTGCTGCACTATTTAGTAAATAGGTAACTGTAAATAAATTCATTCACTCTGTAATGTTACAAAGGTTTTGTAGAAAGATCATATACCAACATAATTTTTCATTCAAATGCATCATCATAACCCAGCAGCTCACATGGCTTGAGTGCAACTTGGTCAGGATGTAACATTACTGAATGAATTAATTTATTTGCGTTTACCCATTTACTAAATAGTGCAACAGGTCAACTACCACCGAACCTATTACTGAAAATGTATCTATATTTTTGAAATTTTATAGGACCACTCCCCTTGAGCTTTCAATGGGGCAGCGAAACACTGGGGCAAGCAGTTTTGGTGGCATGAAAATAAAAATGAATTCATGATAACATTGCTTCAAGCCTGAAGCGTTAACTAGCTGATAGAGATGAAAATGACGTACCTACCGTAATTGTTGATCTTTCTGTGTATCTTCACCATTCATCACTAGTGGGTATAGCGCCAGAGCTAGGACCCTGCGGGAGACTTTTTTTCCCTATGGGCAGAGTCGATGCAGGGTTGGTGCCACCCTCAAGGCCGAAGTTCCACGTGGCACTTGCGGGTTGGCTGTTAACTGCTGTCGACTCCACCCCAGTTCTGAAACGCCGGTGAGTGTAAGGAAGGGAGGGTGGGATGAGGCAAGAGAGCCTAAGGATTAAACAAAAGGAAAGGAATAATGAACTAAAAGGAGAAATAAACGACAGAGGAGACAGAAGAGAGAAATTAAAACAGGAAATTGGGGAAAGGAGAAGGCCCCAATCTCTGGAAGGAGAAGCAGAAGATAGGTGAGAGAGGGATAAGGGGAAGGAGGGAGGAAAAAAGAGAAGCATACCCCCAGGAGTGGTTCTGCACGTTAGAATTTTTAGTAAAACGCTAGTCCAACATTGGGCTATCAAGGTTCAGCTGCCAGAAGGCAAAGCCTGGATTTAAAGTAGCATGGGTCAAGAAGACCAACCAACAGATGGGTGCAGGTTGAGGGTGTGTCTCAAACTCTCTCTCCCCCCTCCCTCCCAAAAAAGGGGGGAATTTAAACAACCAAGATGGCATAAGGAAAAAACCTGAACTCAAAATTTGAGTTAATAAATTAAGCATCTTTTGGGGGGGCAGCACTCCACAGATTCCCTAGAACTAAGGGGGAGATAAGAGAAGAGAAAGAGCACCCCCCATACACTTCCATAATACCCCCAAGGGAATTCATCCCTGTGTGTCTCTACAGTCTGCTTCCGCCTAACTGCTAGGGAGAGGAGAACAAGGAAATAAGAGAAAACACACAGGGGGAGGAGGGAGTCCAGAGACTGAGGCCCTTAAGGGGAAGGAGGGTGGGATTTAGTGATGAATGGTGAAGATACACAGATAGATCAACAATTACGGTAGGTACGTAATTTTCATATCTTATGTGTGACAATCTTCACCATTCATCACCAGTGGGTGAGCACCAAGCCCCCCGAAAGGGGCCCTGAATTACCCCGAGGGACGAGGTCCCTTAGCCTCCAGTGGGTGAGACACCTGAAGGGAGAACCCCTACAAGCCTGGGGAGGCCTGAGACTGGTCTGGATGAGACGGGGAGCCACCAGTGGGGGAGGGAAGGTGCCCCGAATGTCGTAGCCTAACCCTTCAGGAGAAAAGATGGGTATGTGGAGTAAATCACCCTACACCAGGCCAGGGGTGACAACCGGGATAGGCAAAGCCATGCCGTCCACCTAAGGCAGCTCGTTGTCCCTACTACTCTGGATGCCACCTCACTGGCATCATAAGATGCCCTCGCTTGGTGCCTTGCTAGCTCCAGGCCCTGCACAGAGAGGGCAATGGCTTGCCTGGTTGCCTCCAAATCAGGCATTGAGGCTAGGATCTGTCCTAGCCTGGACCACAAGAATCTGTTGTAGGCTGCGAAGTGGGCCTGATGTGCTGCAATAGATAGACAGAACTGTGCCGAGTAGAACACTCGTCTCCCCCAGAAACTGAAGTCCGCAGAGTCCGAGTCCGGGGAGACAGTCATAGTAAGGGGCGTGAGGCCTAGAGGGGGTGTCCAGGGAGGTCAAACCCAAGGAGATATGAGGCAGAGAACCTAGAGACCCAGGGGGAACAGAATACTGCTGGCGTAGGTCCCTTGGGGCTGGAACGGTGGAGAAGGGACATAGCCAGAGCCGATGTGATGCTTCCTGAAAGGGAATAGGCCAGGTGGGAGCCAGCAGGTGAGCTGCACTGTACTCACCTAAAAAGGCGTGTATCACATGCTCGGGATTGCTAATCGGGACTAGGGTAAGATGAAGCTCGTCCAACATCCTCGCGAGGAAATGCTGATAAGAGGAATGATCAGATGCTGGGGAGATGTGGACAGATGGTTCCTCTCCCTCCGTGGAGGGGGAAGAGGATGAGGATGAGCTCTCAGGTTCAGGGTCCGGCTGCATGGGAGCATGGTTTAACATCTGCTGGTCCAGGGCATGGAGGTAGGTGGGGAAATGTGCAGTGGAATCTCTGAACTGTACCCAGGTGAAACAGGTGAAAACAGTACTCAACGCCACTTTGAATAAACAGGAAAGCTCTCACTGGCCAGAAGCAACGTTGAGCAGGGCGAACAGAACCGAGGCACACAACACACGCACAACTAGGCCGACGAACTTTAGGCCGCAAGGCAGAATCCAGCAGTCTCCACATGAGGGCTTCACTCAGCGGGAGAGAAAGAACTGGGGCTGGGGCAGAGTCGACAGCAGTTAACAGCCAACCCGCGAACGCCACGTGGAACATTGGCCTCGAGGGCGGTGCCGACCCTGCGTCAACTCCGCCCATAGAAAAAAAAAAGTCTCCCGCGGGGTCCTAGCTCCGGTGCTATACCCACTAGTGATGAATGGTGAAGACTGACACAGATAAGATCTGAGTTTTCATTTTGGATGTCATTATTCTTAGAACTTTGCCTTGTTGGAACACAAAAGCTCTGCATTCCCAGGATGTGACCGAATTTGGATCCCCCCTGCCCCAAAAATCTTAGACTATCTCTCTAGCTTTTGTAAATCACTTTGCATCTCCCTAATACCACTGTCACTACCTACACTACCACAGAGCTTCGCGTCATCTGCATAGAGACACAACTTTCCCTGGATGCCCTCTCCAATGCTGCTGACGAATATGTTGAATAGGATGGGACACAGGACAGATCCATGCATCATCCCACTCGTGACCTCCCTCTCTTCCGATTTGACCCAGTTTGTCACCACCCTCTTCTGTCTCTCCTTCGACCAGTTTCCTACCCCTATAACTATGCTACAGTACCTATAAGCTGTAAATGCAATCACCATTTCCATTTAAGGCTAAGCTTTAGAGTACGCCTTGTCATTATTAAAACTTGAAGACAGGCTGGCCTGTTAGTGCTTCGACTGGGCAACCACTTGTCAGCCAGATAACCCGGGTTTGTCCCTAAGCCTGGAACATCTGGTGCTGACAGGGTGGAGTTTCAGTAAACATCTTGGGTGCCTCCTGCCTCGCAGAGGGAGAGCATCTTCCTATGATGGATGACTGTCCCTGGTGTCCCAGGAGAAAGGAGTGTTATGAGGGAAGGAAAATGTGGTCCCTTACGGAGTGATCTTACATTGGCGTGCAAGAGTTGGCCTGGCATGTGACACAAAGGCACTGCATGCCCTAAGCTGGGCTGTCATGGGAGTTCAAAGGAGGGATCTGACTCACCCGCCCCTCTGACAACCCTGACAGCTGGAATTCTGGGTCGTACCACAGGAGCACACCAGGTGGGAGGAACGAGGGGTGGGGTTATAGGGCAAAGAAAATGGAGGGCATACCTGGGAAAGATAAAGTTCCCTCATTCTAGCACACCCATCAAGGCTGCCTGGCCTGCCTCCTCACTGGCTCCTCCCTTTGGTCTTCCATCCAGTCAAAAGGTATATGTCCTCGAATGCCTGTCCCACCAACTGGGTCCCACCCATGGGAGATAAGCCACAAGTGGGTGGTTCGAGGGTGAGAGACAGGAGAGAGCAAATGCAGGCAAGGAGTGGTGACTGCAAGGGGTTCTAAGGGAGAAAAAGCAACACTGAGGAAGACAGAAGGAGGTTCTCAGATCAGGCTTGGGGGTGTTAGAAAAAGACAGTATAGTTTATATATACATTTACTGTAGAAAAATGCATCTGCTACACAAGGGAGGAAGACTATTCCATTACACTAAAAAAAAATCAAAATATTGAAAATCAGCTGATCCTTTCATATGACTGTTTTATATATATATATGTTATTAAATTAATGCTGTGCTATTTGTGTCCAGTGTTATTCATGTAAACCATTTGAGTTCTAAAAAGTTGCTATATTATAATAAAACAGCCCCTGGCGCTGTTGTGCCAGCTTTGAAAAAAATGCAACATTTAGACACAATTCAGCTTATATTTAATTTTTTTTTCTGTAATTCTCACCCTTACTTATTACTAAGGACATCTGCATTTAAACAGGATCACTGCCCCATCTGTTCTGCCTGCTTGCCTACACCTGACATCACAGTTCCACTTGACATCACAATCTGTTGCTGTGGAGATAATTTTTCTGATGGCGTCAGGCACTCTTTAAAACAACATAAAATAAAATTATTATATGGCATCTTTTTTTTTTCATTAACAAAGTGTTTTCATTTAGGAATTGTTAGTATTTTTACATATTCAATCAATTTGATATATAAAGCACAAATACATGGAAACATCTCTAAGCGTTGTACAAACATCAAGCAAAAACCAAAACAGTAAGAGTGACAGCATACATACAATTAGAAAAGCTTGTTGCTACAAACAAAATACTTCTAGCTAGCAATTAAAAGGTTAGCTAACTAAATATGCTTCAGGTGTGACTGGAATATAGACGATGATGCAGAGTTCCGAATGTGCTGATCAGGGGTGCTCAGATGCTCAGAAATTTCTCACAAGACACAAAGTCAGAATTTCGGCAATTCCGAATCTGACTCTGATTCTGATCCAAGTCCGTTTATGGACTCAGACTCAGAGACAGAACCAGAATCCCTGATCCCACATCTAACACTGCAGATAATTCTCCCCAGTACACAGAAGCAAGTAAAAAAAGTTTAAGAACAGAGAGCTTTGCAATTCACATGCACTGTCTGAGTCGCTCCTTCCCAGTCACCATACAGTTCCTGGGCCTGGATAGGCCTTCCTTGGACCCCAGGCTGAAGGAGCTGATTGGTGCGGTCAGTGGTCAATGTGTTTGGCCAATCATCATTCACTAGTTACTTACAGTAGTGTTAGCCGGTCCGCTGGCAGCTCCATTCTCCCTCTCTTCTCTCTCTCTCTCTGACTAAAAAAAGACCCAACCCAGCCACCACTGGCCTGCTGCCGCCGCTACCTCTCACTCGCTGACCCAAAGACTTAAGTGACTAGGCTGTTCAAGTTCCCTTCTTCTTCTTCTTCTTCTTCTGCTTGCTGGTACTCACAGTCCACTCAAAACCCCTAGTCCCAGCAGTCAACGAGAGAGGAACCCCCCCTTTACCTGCTGCATTGACCCAATACAGCTCTACGACAAGCCAGTGACCATGCTGCACTGGTGCTGTACTTCCAGTTCCACCTCCTACATCATAATGTGCATGTCCAGCAGCAGCCCCAAGGTGTCTTCTGGGTGGGGAGAATAACATGCCAGTGGCCAACCTGGATCAAATTCTGGGTTCCTTGTAGACACAGTTCAGTGTCTCTTAGTCTGGGAAGACTGCCAGGAACCTAGGGGTCAGTGCTGGTAGGCCACCTCCCATCAGCGTCCTCATGTAGGTGCCAGTCTTCTGGGAATCAGGTCGAGTTCTGCTACGGGCAGGGATGAAGGACAGACAGAGGACCGGCCAAGTCACTGATCAGAATGCCTGGTATCGGCACAAAATACTTAACGGAGCAGAAGGACAACATGGGGTGGGAGTCAGCATACTGGGCATGGCAGCAGTAGCAAAGCAAATGCGGATTCAAGCCAACAATCATACTGGTGTGTGTTCAGGAATCAGTGCTGGTGGGGTCAGTCAGTGGTATGCCATCTGTCATGGCAGTGTCAGGTTGGACTCGGGTGGCACTGGTCAGTGGTGGAGCTGGCAGCCTATGGAGTGACATAGCTGGCAGGAAGTGGAAGGACTGCAGGATGAAGTAAGAGGAGTTGGGGCTCGGATGGGATGGCCCAACAGCAGCAGACAGCAACAGCAGCACTCAGGTAAAGGGGGGGGGGGGAACAAAGGGTAGTTGATGCCGGGTTTAAAAAACATGTATCTAGTGCTGTTGGATGTGGATTCGGGATCAGATTCCAACTGCACATCTGACTCCTTTTTGGAATTCAGATTTTCAGCCTTGAATACCAAAAATTCTAATTATGAAAAAAAAAACCTGGAATCCAAATGATACAATTCTGGATGTATTCCGAGCAACCCTAGGACTGAGGAAGTTGTTGCCCCCACTCAGTCCGCTGGTGCTTAACTGCCTCCCTGTTGTCTCCACTCTGTCTGCTGGTGATGAACTGCTTCCCTGTTGTCTCCGTTTAGCAGCAATCAAGGGGACCATTCTTGAGGCAAAAAACTCATGCACGAGAATTGTAACAAAACAAAACAGAAACAAGAGACCAGTATGGTTCTCGGAAAGCGTCAGGGAAGTGGTGAGGTTCAAGAAAAAGAATTTCACAAAAAAGAAGGAAAAGCAGGGTAAGGAAGAACAGGGAAAGTGCCAAATGACAACTAGGGATGCTAAGAGGGTGATCAGGGAGGCAAAGGTAGACACATAGCTGCATACTGCAAAGGGGGTCAAGGGTGGGGAAAAATTCTTCTGATACATTAAGGCAAAAATTAAGCATGGAGGAAGTATCGTTAGGCTACAAGAAGGGGGATGGTTATAGAGGAAGATGAACAAAAAGCAGCCATCCTTAATAATTAGTTCTGCTCATTGTCACAAGAGAAGACAGTAGACCCCTACCTGAAAGTGGCATTTAAGCAGCTATCAGGGGATTACTGAAATGAGGCAGCCAGTCTTTACATTTGCCTCGTTTGCATGGAGGCTGTAGTTCGGGTGGGACTCCTCCGGGCTTGCGATCGATTCTCTGTAACTCGGTTGCATGTCACGTGTAAACTGCGACCGAGTTTAAAACTGGTCGGAACTTAGCCTTGATCGTCAGCATGCGGTTGAAAAGAATCGATTCCCTTGAGTCGGGTTATGATAGAAATGTAAACGCTGGACCCAATTGAGGTCTGTACTGTGCACAAGCCTGGTATTGCACAGCTGGAGTGCACATGTCTGTGACAGGATTTCGACAGTTTTGTTGGTATCTGATCACTCTTCTAATTCATATAGGAAAGCCCCATGTAAATTGAGACAGCACTCGCAGACCCGACTCTGCCGCCATGTATATGGTAAGGAGTTGCAATCGGGTCTGCAGTCTTCGATCCCGGGACACCAAAAGGTAGGCACATGTAAATGTAGCAATTTAGAAGGGGCTAGAAGCCCTAAAGGTAGATAAGGCCCCAGGGCTGGATAGGATGCATGCAAGGGTGCTAAATAAACTGGCAATGGAACTGGCTGAACCCCTCATAGGGCTATTCAATAGTTCAATTCAGACAGGGATAGTACTGAAAGACTGGAGGGTAGAAGATGCAGTCCACACCCAAGCACTTGCCTGACCCTCATGCCTACTCTGCTCTGGCACTTGTTCCCATCCTAATTTCACCACACCATTTATTTTTTCCCGCTCACCCACCCCTTATTTTTCGATGAGTGTGTAGAAACATTGCCTATGCCACTGTTCTGTGCTACATTTGTATCATCTGATTGCCTGACTCTTGCGTCTTTCGTTGTTTCCATGACTGTATATTCTTTTGGAAAACTGCACTATTTGTTGTATTCACTGTTGTTTCCCAACTATGTAACTTCCTGAGTCATGCCTGGAAATAAGCAGCTTTGCTGTCTAGCACACCTACCCAGGCAACAACAACTAAAGAAATCTACACCGGGGGGGGAGAGAGAGACAACCAGGGAATTACAGGCCTGACAGCCTAACCTCTGTAGTGGGTAAACTGATACGGGAGTCACTGAACAAAAAGGACCTTGTTGACTACCTGGATAGCAATGGTCTACAGGACAGTAAACAGCACAGGTTTGTGGCAGGGAGCTTATGTCAGATCAATTTGATAGTTTTCTTTCACTGGGTAACAAAGGTAGTAGATAAGGGCCATGTTGTGATTTACTTAGCTTTGATTTCAGCAAGGCTTTTGATTCAGTGCCATGTAGAAGATTTCTGAAGAAGCTGGAGGACCTGGGTGCAACTAGGGACATAGCTAAATGGGTGGGAAACTGGTTGAAGGAGAGACAGCAGAGGGCAGTGGTAAATGGGTTAAAATCAGCAGAGAGGGAGGTAATGAGTGTGGTGGTGCAGAGATCCGTCCTGGATCCTATCCTTTTCAATATGTTCATCCGTAACAGTGGAGACAGTACTTGGGGCAAGTTGCATCTCTGCAAATAACACGAAGCTCTGTGGTAGGGTAGATAGCAAAGAAGGGATCAAGGGGATGCAGAGGGATTTACAAAGGCTAAAAAGGTGGTCTAAGGTTTGGAAGTTGAAATCCAATGCCAAAAAGTGCAAGGCTATGCTTCTAGGGAACAAAAACCCCAAGACAAAGTACTGGGTGGGAGGGGTAAAACTGAGCACTATGGCAGAAGAAAGGGACCCAGCAGTCATCAGTGACTCCGTGTAACAAAGCCTATAGTAAGGGTAACAGAATGCTGGATTGTACTGGAAGAGGTACCAGCAGCAGGAAAAAGGAGGTATTACTACCTCTATATAGGTCACTGGGTGGGTAGGTAGTAGCAACAACAAAAATAGAAAGGGACCTGGGGGTAATCATATCAGATGACTTTACGGTTGGCAAGCAATGTGAGAAGGCGGTAGGGAGGGCTGGGGGGAAACTCGGATGTATAGGGAGAGGCATCACCAGCAGAAAACAGGAAGTTGTTATCCCCCTGTACAGACAGTTGGTGAGACCCCATCTGGAGTACTGCGTCCAGTTCTGGAGACCCTGTCTCCACAAAGACATAGACAGGATGGAGGCAGTTCAGAGGAGGGCAACTAAAATGGTGCAGGGTCTGCAAGAGAAGCCATACGAGGAGAGACTAAAAGAGCTTAATATGTATACCCTTGAGGAAAGGAGGGAGAGGAGGGACATGATAGAAACGTTTAAGTGCCTCAGTGGAATCAACAAAGTCCAAGAGGGTATCATCTTTCAGAAAAAGAGATGTGCAAGAACAAGGGGACACAATTTGAAGATAGTGGGGGGACGGCTCAGGGGCAATGTGAGGAAGTATTTTTTCACAGAGAGGGTGGTGGACGCATGGAACAACCTTCCTGAGGAGGTTGTGGGGTCTAAAACTGTGGGAGAATTCAAGAATGCATTGGACAGACATAAGGCAATTTTTGTGGGGGGTAGGAAGAAATAGGCTGTTGGTTAAATAGGATCTGCAGCTTATCCTGTAGGTAGGGAAATGGGCAGACTAGGTGGGCCAAGCGGTCCTTATCTGCCGTCAAAGTCTATGTTTCTATGAATACTCTGCTCATTTCTGGATTCCTTACTTAAGGAAGGACAAAGACTGGCTGGAGATGGCGCAATGCAGGGTGACCAAGATGATTCAGGGCCAACAGGGTAGATCATACAAGGATCGTTTCAAGGCACTGAACATGTACTTGCTGGAAACCAGATGAAAGAGGAGGGATATGACAGAAACCTTCAAGTTCCTGAAGGGACTAAACAAGGTGAACTGTGGGGAACTATTTAGCAGGAGTTAATATTCAAGAATCCAAGGTCATGAGTGGAAACTGACAGGGGGAATGAGAGACAGCAGAGGGTGGTGGTAAATGGGTTAAAATCAGCAGTGAGGGAGGTAATGAGTGGGGTGCTGCAGGGTTCTGTCCTGGATTCTGTCCTCTTCAATATGTTCATCCACGACACTGGAGAGGGTACTTTCGGCAAGTTGTGTCTCTGCAGATAACACGAAGCTCTGTGGTAATGTAGATAGTGAAGAAGGGATCAGGGAGATACAGGGGGCTCTACAAAGGCTAAAAAGGTGGTCTAAGGTTTGGAAGTTGAAATTCAATGGCAAAAAGCATAAGGTTATGCTCCTAGGGAACAAAAAACACAGGCCAGAGTACAAGATGGGAGAGGTAAAACTGAGCACTGTGACAGACGGAAGGGACCCAGAAGTCATTAGTGACTCACTGAATCAAGCCAGCGTAAGAAAGTCTATAGTATGGCTAATAGGATGCTGAGTTATATTGGAAGAGGTATTGAGAGCAGGGAAAAGGAGGCATTACTACCTCTGTATAGGTCACTGGTGAGGCCGCACCTGGAATACTCTGCTCATTTCTGGAGTCCTCACCTAAGGAAGCACAAGGACAGGCTGGAGACGGTGCAATGCAGGGTGACCAAGATGATTCAGAACCTGCAGGGTGGATCATACAAGGACTGCCTCAAGGCACTGAACATGTACTTGCTGGAGACCAGGCAAAAAAGAGGAGATATGACAGAGACCTTCAAGTGCCTGAAGGGAATAAACAAGGTGAACTGCGGGTAACTATTTAGCAGGAGTTGAGTCTTAAGAATTCAAGGTCATGAGTGGAAACTGATGGGGGGGAAGGTTTACAAAGGATGTAAGGAAGTTCTCTTTTACAGAAAGGGTGATGGAGCTGTGGAATGGTCTGCCAGCAGATGCAGTGGGCATCAAGATCATAAATGGTTTCAAGCATGGCTGCAACTGAGAGAAGAGTCTGGTGATTACCCAGGTCAGTAATAGTAGGGAGGGGAGTAGAGGGGTGGACAGGGAGGGATGGAAGTCCAGATGGACTACATGTCCCGGGCAGACTAGATGGACCCCCTGGTCTTTTTCTGCCATCAGTCTATGTTTTTATGTTCAGTTCACTAGTACTGAACGGCCTCCCTGTTTGACAGTCAGCAACACAATCAGTGACTACAGTGTGTGAGCAAAGGTTTCCCTAACTAACCTTTGTAGAACCTCTATGGACAGCAGGGTCTTCTACAGAGAAAACTGAAACGATGGTGGCATTTACCAGCAACATAAGTGGGATACATTCAGTATCCTTCCTGTAGTCTTTGATTTCCTTTCCTGTTTCTTTCTCTGAGCCCTTACTTTTCACTTCCCCTCTGCACTCTTCCCTCTTTGTGTCTCATTTCCCTTATTGGTCTTCTTTCCTGTGATCCCCTAGATGCTGCAAATGTGCAAATATTGGGGACCAGGACATTGCTGGAAAATGGGGGAGATGCAACAGCATAGGGCTGAAAACCAAAGGGTGGGTCTTCTGTACAACAGCTTTGAGGGAAACTCTAGTGGACAGTTTCAGTCCAGTCCCCTGAAGGTGGGTGCTGAGGTTATAAACTCTATCAATCCTACTGGAGAGTCCAGTAGCTCTTCTGTGTTAGGACCAGTTTCAGTATGGTCTCAGATATGAGCAAATTTGCAGATTAACATCTCTGATTCTCTCATCTCTCATAGACTGAAATGGTCTGACCAGTTTCCGCTCGTCTCCAAAAGTACTATGTTGTCACCAATTCTTTATTTTGTGCTGGACAGCAAGAGGTGGCTGTGAGACAAATAGGCTTTACATGCACAAAGGCCTACTACCAGAGGCCTACAACTCTTGCCCTTCCACTTCCTCAGTCGTAACTCCGTACTATTTTGATTACGCAGTGTTCACTGCATTCACTAATCCTGTAGTTCAGTGTTTCAAAGTAAACTTCCTTCCTAAAGGTGTTTCCTCAGAACTGCATACACTGTATTACATGTCTTGTCACTGCAATGTATTGCTATTTTATTATTAGTTAAGCAGCTTATCTCTGAGGCCACCTGCCCAAACCATAAAAATCCTGCAAATAGTACACTGTTGGACCTAATTCTTGTAACTTTATAACTCACGCTGGCACTTTTTTCAATGACATAAGTGGCCATTGTTCCATAGCCTGTGTGAGGGTTGTTCCTAAACCTATCTCCACCTCTAGATATATACTTAAAATAAGTCATCGTCATTTCGACTGCTATGCCTTCCTCTCGGACCTAAAGAATACCAGATGGCAAGACTTCTACCTAGCTACTACTGTGTCTTGAGGCCTACGACCTGTTCCAAAATATTGTTTCAAATGTCATAGATAAACATGCCCTGTTAGTTAAAATTAGAACTAGGGAAAAAGTCATGCCCTTGGTTCACTGACAATCTAAAAGCAGCCCTGTGTAACAAGGATGCCCTATGGAAAACAGCACGTGCTATTAAAGATACTTGTAACTGCTTTCCTTAACCACCTTCATGTCTGGAGCATTGTACGCTTGCACTCTACCCCAGCTCTCAGCTAGCATGATTTGTTGCTGTTACCTCCTCCTCCTCTTCCCTGCCATCTACCCCCTTATGCTCTTGCTGACCTGCTTCCGCCTCTCAATTTAGTAGTAATCTTATTTCTTGCTTAGGTGTACCATATGTCATTGTTATATTGTGCTCTGTGAATTTTATATGATTCTACCCTGTGCTGTAACGCATTGTTGACTTATGTTCTCCTTGGCCCAGATCCACCTTGTAAATGAGTTCTCTCAATGGTGATCTGCCTGGTAAAATAAAGATTGATTGATTGAATGATTGATTGAAGAAACAATTTCTGTACAACTGTAACCCGCCTCCCCTCCCTCTGGAACCAACTACCCTTCTCTATCCATCTCTCCCCTTCCCATCGCTCAATTAGACACCAGCTAAAACTCCTCCCTACTGCTCTTGCCAAACTTCTTCCTAAACCCCCCCTTACCTTTGCTGGTTTCTGACCACCCTTTACCTCTCCCTCCCCATCTTTTATTTATTTATTTAGCTTTTGCTAACCGGGTAAGTGCACTAGTCATAAAATGACTATTTTCAGGCACGACCCGGGAGAGTACAGACATGCAGAAACTTAACAGGATAACAATTCATAAGTGCTTTACATACAATGAGTTAAAGAGGATACAATATATCGTAACATACAAAATAAAGCGCTTTACATACAATGAGTTAAAGTGGATACAATATATCAGAGACATACAGAGTAGACCATTCATAAGTTCATAGGCACCTACCTATGCAATGAATAGAGAGGACCTTGGACAATAAATTATCAGGTGACATATCATATAAACAGAACAAGGTACACAAAAACAAAAACAGGTAATACAAAAGGAAGAAATAACCATTGAGAGCAGGGGGTGTCATTAAGGAAAAGGTCAGTAAGTGAGGAAAAGGGGAGCAAGCCATGAAATTAGATCATTTGAGTATATGTAAGTGTAAGGGAGATGCCTGCAGTGCAAGATTGTATACTGGCAGGGAAAGGGAGCCGGGACAGGCTAAGGCAGTAAGAGGGTTATATAAAGGTGAGGAAATACTATTGTATGGCAAGAGACATCAGTCATTACGTAGAGTGAAAGCAGGAACAGGTATCAGCAATCAGCAGATTTGAGCGCAATTTTCTCTTAAAGCATGTGTGGGAGCTAGAAAGTCTAATGTTGAGGGGAAGGGAATTCCACAGCTGTGGAGCCGCATGCTCAAATGCAACAGTTCCTTTCCTACTGCAGCACCTCGGCAAATTCAGAAAGGATTTATCAGCTGATCGTAGACCATGGAGTGTGTCCTAACAAGGAACAAGCATAGCTGCAAGACACCTAGGGGTTTGATTTCGAATTATCTAATCAATAAGAGAGCCAAGGTAGTATTTCCTACTAACTAACGGAGAGAGCCAACCAAGATAAAGCTGACAGTGGTGTTTAAGCCGAGGAGCAGAAGAGGCATAGCGACATATGTTGTTATACGTAACAACCCATCTGAGTAGGTCAGTTTTATGAGCAGCCCCAAATAAGGGAGCCCCATAAGTTAGGGTGGGGAGCAGAATCCCCCTCGCAATGGGCATTTTAGCTGATGTCATGAGCATATAACTAGTCTTATATGCAACACCCAGTTTGGAGTTGACAGCTCTGCAAACAGACTGTACATGAAGACTAAGATCAAGAGATTGATCTAGCAGGATGCCCAGGTACTTGAAAGAGGTCACACATTCCAGTAATTGACCTTCTAAGTCCTGCACCGTCTAACCTCATAGTTCCAGCTACCTCATTGAAGTTTACAAACCTGTTTTGACTCCTACTTTCAGCACCAGCTCAGCCTCCCTTCAATCTGGCACCATACACTTTGTGTTTGCCCAGTTTGTACAGATGATTTGTATGCTAATTCATTTGTCCTCTATATGCAATGTTTGCCATTTTGTCTGTACTGCACTCAACTTATGCTCTTTACGTCACTCTCATTGTAACCACACCACCTGACTGTAATTGTGCTTCTCCCTATCCCTTTTTCCCTGTCTCGCACTTAGAAATGAGCCTTGGCTCAGTGTGCCTCTCCTGATTACCAGTTTTTAAATATGTAAATAAAAATTGTAACTGTGTTCTGTGGTCCATCTTCGGGCCCCCTAGAAAATAAGCTTTCCTCAACAGAGTACAGTCTGGTTAGACAATACATACAATACAACACTGCTGCAGCACTTGAAAGCGCAGCCACCATTACAGTTGATCCAAACTCAGATTCTTCTGCTCCATTTGTGGGTTGTGAGGTGGTGCAATATGACTCAAGTCATTAAAGATGGCCACCACTTGCAATTTGTAAAAATTTCTTCCGCTGAGGTTACCTGTTAAATATACATATTAGATTCATGAAGTGGATTGTATTAGGATTATGCTACCACAGGTTTGTGTCGGTAAACAGCAAAACACTGAGCTGAGATTTTTAATTTTTTCATGGCGGGCACGGCACAGGAGTGGGAACTTTCAAAAACTTCAAAATCACATATCTTGGTTGAGGCATGGAAAAAAAAAAAAAAAAGAAAAATGAGTATCTTAATATTTTTGCTAGACAAACATTACTGCTGAAAAACGTATGATTACTAACAAATAATAAAATAAAAAATAGCAAAATAATAAATAACCCCCTAAGGTGTTAACCATATGAAACTTCTCGGCTCTCATCCTTGATGTCTTCCTTGCTGACCTCAGCTGTATCGACTGGTCTCCTCTTTTCTCCACCAGTGATGTTGACTGTGCTGCTGAATACTTTACCTCCCTTCAACAGGAGCACATCCTGGTCACTAGACGCCAGGTTAGAGGGAAGCCTATCTGATGGCTGCACTGACCCCTGCTCTCTATGCTCAAAGCTAGAGACAAATGCTGGGCCAAATTCAAATCATTTTCATTATATTCTGACTGACTCACATATCACACTATGAGAAACGCTTGTAAAAGAGAAATCAAGTTGGCCAAAAGTAACTATTGCAGGGATTGTCTTCTCACCATGGCTAGAGGACTCTAACAGTTTCTGGCCACAAATCTATGACCTTTTGGGTAACAGTTGGGGCCAAACCCCGCCAGATATGGTCACTGACAATGTTAACTGCAATAATCCTACCACCATTGCTAACACATTCAATTTGATCATCTCTCTCTTGATTCAAGTCTTATGTCCTGCCCTACTCACCCCCCCCTTTACCCACCCTTCTATCCTTCCACTGTTCACAGTTTCACACCATGAGGTCCTGCGTCGCCTTAACACCATTTCACCCTTCGGTACTGCTGACCCTGATGGGATTGAACTTAAAATACTAAAGCTGGCTGCCCCTCTCCTGGACTCCCCTGTCATCCGACTTTTCAACCTCTCTTGTCAACGCTACCATCCCCACCATATGGAAGACAGCCAAGATTATACCCATGTTTAAGAAGGGTGATTCCAAATCCATTAATAACTACCTCCCATTGCTATTCTATTTACTCTAGTAAACTTCTGAAAAAAATTGTTTACTCTCAGGTCTCTGACTACCTACTAAAATATAACCTGCTATCCCCTGCCCAGCATGGTTTTAGGCCTGCTCACAGTACCTCCACTGCCCTTGCCCAGTTCATCAGTGATGTCAAATCTAATAAGAAAAAAGCTATGCTCACCAGGGTCATTTTCATCAACCTTACCAATGCCTTTGACCTGGTTAATCACTCCCTCCTGCTACACAAACTTGAGACCCTTGGGTTCTCCATCTCTGTCCTACAGAGGTTGTCTAGCTACCTCCACAACCATCATCAATTTGTCTCATTCAGTAAGACCCTATCTACCATTGTCTCCATAAACATCAGTGTTCCTCAAGGTTCCATCCTGGGCCTGCTGCCCTTCTCTATCTTTTTCAATGACATTCCCCAAAACCCCTTCCACTGTCATATTCTTCTGTATCCTGACGACTTGGTGCTCTACTCTGGTTCTAGATCCCTGAGTGATATAAATTCCAAGCTCACCACTGACTTTCACAAACTCCAAACCTGGTTCACCCAAAACTGCCTTGTTCTGAACATCAGCAAGACCCAGACCATGCTCTTTGTGTCCCCCCAAAAAGGTCTGCACCTGTGCCACTGGTCTTGATATCCGGTGTCTCGATGGCTCCCTTGTCTCTGTGACCAGTTTCTTTTAAATACCTCAGCGTCACACTCGACCCTGCCCTGGACTTCTCGCAGCACATATCTAACACCTGTAAATCCGTTAATTCCAAACGTGTACTTGCATACAGGATTCGCTATGACCTCACTCCTTCGGCCAGAGTCGACCATTGCGCCTAGGGTGTCTTCTTCCCCAGACTATGCTATGCAATTACCTCCTTTTACCAGGCCAACGTTAGCTGCTTCCTTAAATGGAATGTTGCCTATAATAACTTGTGCAGGTTTGCCCTGTCTGTTCCTTGTCTCATCCACCACTACTTGCGCTACTCTGATTTAAACTGGCTCCCCTCCCCTTCCCGGCATTTCTACATCCTCTGTTGCTCAACAGATAACATAACTAGGTCCTCCAAACCTGCCTCACTGGCCTCCATGTTTACTCCCGCTGACTCTGCCTACCTACTGTGCTCCAAAAGCCAGGCCCTTCTGGCCATTCCCAATGATCCTCCAAAATGAGTGAGCATGCATTTGCTCACTTTGCCTCTAGAGCTTGGAACTCTCTACCCTCTCACCTTAGGGTCTGCCAATCTCACTCTACCTCGAAAAAGAGAGTTATTCAACTATCTCAGCTCCTCTGATATATGCTCCTGACATCTCTTAATCTCTATGCTCTCACTGATTTCCTGCTCTCTCTTCCTATGCTGTGTACTTTCCTCTCTTCTCTGTTTCCGCTGGTGCCTTGCCAACGTGTGGCACGGTTTTCCCTGGATACTGATGCTAGTACTTACTTGATGCACTACCTCTGCTGACTGCTGGCTTTCACATTTTTTTTTATTTTACTGTGTCCTGCACCTGCTTATTTATTTCTGGAATCACAGTTGTTTGGTTATGGTTACCTTTGCTATTGTCTGTTATTGTCTTATATTTTATTATCAGAATTTGTAATTTGTACCATGCTACTGCCTTTTATTAGGCTGCTGTTTGAAGCTTTGCACTTACTGTTCATTATCTGCTGTTTCATGCATTTTGTTACATTTGTTGCTACCTGCTATGTAACTCTCCTGGGTCGTGCCTGATAATAGGCATTTTTTTTCTAGTGCACTTACCTGGTAAACAAAAGTTAAATAAATAAATAAAATAAATACTGTTGCTAGGTAGGTAACAGGTTTTAACATTATGCAGAAATGTATGTATCGTACTTTTCTGTTTATTTTTTGCTTTTTGTAACTACAGTATTACCTTTTTGTTTGTCCTATATGTCCTTTTTGTTGAATTGGCATATCGGCACAAACAGAGAGCAATGCCCAGTAACTGACCCATGTGGTCATCTTTGCCTCCTGTTTATGCAGTGGACTTATATACCATGCAATAGAATTTGGGACTGCTGTAACTGCACAGACCTGCTGCTGTGATGGTTCCTATGTCTAGGACCACCTAATATATGCAATGTACTGTCAGTGGATGGGGGGGGCTGCAGTGAACTGGGCCCTTAGCTTCAGTAAGGAGTCTAGCTTTCAATAAAAATGTAAATTTGCAGGTGCTCGCACATCAGGTATCTGAAATCCTTGTTGCCCCAAACATTCTGAATGCTACGATAAGTGTTTCAAGATGCAACATTTAGTATGGGATCTTCTGCCAAAGACATTTCTACACGACACAGGTTTACACACTAGGTACTGCATGCGTTTGGTATCTGTCACTGTTCAACAGTAGCCTCAGTTAGCAAATGGCATGGCGAATTTCATATGAACAAGTTAGATCTTGAAAGTAACAAGTTAGAACTTGGAGTTAAAATAAGCCTTTCAGAAAGAAAACATCCACTGACAACAGCAGAACTCTATAATACTGTATGTCTTGCTTTCATTTAGCAAGGCAGCGTTGATTCTTAGGAGGAATACAAAAAATACTGGTTACTCCCCTGTAACCACAGTTTTAGTAGTGGTATTCAGTTCACATACACGCATAGGCAGTCCTCCCAGAGACCGCTGAATTATGGGAATGTTTTGAAGCCAAGCTCCTCCCTCCGCCTGGTGGTATATCCTTTGGCTCCACCCTGTGACACTAGATCTTTGCATGCAGGAAGCAGGGAGCTGGGTGCCACTTGCCAGAGGAGGTAGGGTGGGCAGTGTGAATGTGAACTGAATATCACTACTAGATCTACGGTTACAGGTGAATAACCTATATTTTAGGAATGTGGATTCAGCTCACTATCCACATACTGGCAGACTCCCAGCAGTCCTCCGGGAAGAGGGAGTGCACCCGCATTTGGCAAACAGAGACTTGAGGAGTGAGGCCCCAAAAACAGCATCCTGATTACTCAGTACATCGATGCTGTAATGGGAGATGAGGGTATGCGCTTTTGCCCAGGTTGCAGTCCTGCATATTTCCTCAATGGTAACATCCCTGGAAGCAGCCACTGAGGCAGTGAGTATGTATGGTGGAATGAGCCTGAAGCTCCTTGCGCGACTTTGTACCACCAACCTATAGCAGAGGTCGATGCAGGGTGTGATCCACCTGGCAATGATCCACTTAGATGATGGTCTGTCATGCATGGCTTCAGTGTAGGTGACAAACACCTGGCCAGTCTCTCCACGAACTCCCTCAATGTGCTGCTTGAAATGATAGCACCCTCCACAAATCCAGTACAGGCAGCAGTAATTGGCATCCAAGGAAGGACTGGTGAAATACACCTGAATTGTAATCACCTGGTTCAAGCGCAACTCTGACACGACCTTCAGAAAGAATTTCACATTGGGGCAAAGAACCAACTTGTCCTTATGGAAGATGAAATAGGGTGGCTCCACTGAGAGCACCTGGAGCTCACTGATCCTTCTGGCTAATGTTATGGCCACCAGAAGAAAAAATTACTCACCTTAGTAATGTTGTTTCTTCTAATGGAGTCTTGCTATATTATGACAGTAGCAGTTTGATCCAGCTCTAGAACTGCTCCGGAGGTGAAATGGTTAATACCATTCCAAAATAGAACTTTAAGCACGAGCTCTAAGAAGCAGCTCTATCTGTGTAATTTCAAACCTGAACTGTCAGATCTTTACGAGCAAAAACTCACTAAGGTCTGTGTGGAAGCTGTAACCTACACTAGCCAAATGGCTACCTAAATACCAACAACCATTGCTGGTCCCAACACCCAAGACTCAAGTCAGGGACCAGAACTACTAATACAATTCTAACAACATGAGAATAAAACAACAGTATAATAAAACACACCCCAAACCCCAAAAGGGAGAAAACGCTAAAGGGCACAAAATAGTGCCCACACTAGAGTGCCGCACCCACCCAAGTAGAAGTTCTGAGAGGGGCAGGCTGGGGAGGTCATAATAGCAAGACTCCATTAGAAGAAACAACATTACTAAGGTGGTAATTTTTCTTCAAACAACATGAAGTCTTGCTATATTATGACAGTAGCAGACTACACAGCAGTACCTCCATGGAGGAGGGCAGAACCTACTTAGGGAATAGGCTCTGAAGAACAGCTGTGCTAAACCCGAGCATCTCTCCTGGCCTGGACATCCAGGGAGTAATGCTTGGTGAAAGTGTGTACTGCTTTCCAAGTAGCAGCCTGGCATATCTCTAATATAGGGATGTCTCTGGCAGCAGCTAGAGAGCAGCTGTACCCCTGGTAGAGTGAGCCTCAAGCCAGAGGGGGATTCTGCCCAGTTTCTGATAACAAAATGGATACAAGAGACAATCCACCTGGCAACTGATCTCTTAGTGGCAGGTTTGCCTTCCCAACTTCACCATAGGTAAGGAAAAGTTGGAGGGATTCAGACCTGTGACCTTAGTACGCTCTATAGTAACTAAGAGCTCTCTTAACATCCAGGCTGTGCAACCTCCTCTCACCAGAAGAGGAGTGATCAGTGAAAATACTGGAAGGGAGATAGATTGGTTAAGATGGAAATCTGAAACCACCTTAGGTAAAACTTCCTATTAGTCCTAAGGACTACCTTATCCCTGTGGAAAGAAATAAAGTCAGTTTCTACTGACAAGGCTTGCAACTCACTTATCGTCTAGCAGAAGTGATAGCCACCAGAAAAACAGTTTTCCAAGTTAGATACTTAAGCTCTGCAGAAAACAGAGGTTCAAAGGGGTTGCATTAACTGGGCAATACAAACATTAAGTCCCAGGCAGGGGCGGTTCCCGAAGGGTGGATTAGTATGGAGTAACCCTTAAAAACTTGGAAAATACAGGGTGAGTGGAAGAGGAGATGACTTTCCTGCTGAAACAAAAGCAGATACAGCTGCCAAATGGACTCTCAGGGTAGCTGGTCTGAGACCCAAGGAATTAAGATGGACCATGTAATCTAATACAATGGGCAAATCAGCAGATTCTGGGAAACATTTTCCCAGCACACCAAATGGAAAACCTTTTCCATTTAGAACTATAAGTAGCTCTAGTGGAAGGCTTTCTGGAAGCCTTTAGATTTCAAGAACACCCTGAGAGAGGTGTAAATTAGCAAACTCTAACTCTTCAAGAGCCAGGCCTTGAGGTTGAGGGATTTGAGGTCCGGATACCAAACCCTTCCCTGGGCACAAGTTAATAGGTTGTGATTCCTGGGGAGACAAAGGGGAAGATGGATTGTCAGTGACAGAAGGAGTGGGTACCAGGGCTGCCTGGCCCAATCCGGGGCAATCAGAATCACCCTGCAAGGCTGACATCTGATTTTGACTAATACTTTGAATAGGAGAGGGAAGGGGGGGAAAGCATAAAGAAACTTCCCCGCCCAATCCAGGAGAAGGGCATCCAGGGGGACTGAGCTCAGCACTGGAGGCCTGCAACAGAACAGAGGAAGTTGTTGATTGTCTGGGGCTGCAAAAAGATCTATCTGAGGGGTGCCCCATCTGGCAAAGACTATCCCCAGCACTTGAGGATCCAGGGACCATTCGTGATGGCCCTGGGAAATCCTGCTGAGAGCATCTGCTAGGACATTGTCCTTCCCTGGAAGATGAACTGCTATGAGGGAAGTGTTCAGGGAATAGGCCAGAGACCACAACTTCATTGCCTCGGTGCACAAGGCCAAAGACCGAGTGCCCCCCTGTTTGTTGATGTACCACATTGTTGTGGTGTTGTCTGTTCTGACTTGTATCACCTTGTTGTGGACAGATGCAGAAAATGCTTGAAGAGCTAAAAAGACAGCTCTGAATTCCAGCAAATTGATGTGGAGCAGAGATTCCTGGGGGGACCACACTCCCATGTGGGCTCCCCAACCCAGAAGGGAAGCATCTGTAGTGAGAGTCAAATTGTGAGCAGGGGAAATGAAGGGGATCCCCAATCTTAAATTGCTCTGATCCTGCCACCACTGGAGGGCCTGGATCAAGGTTCGAGTCACTGGGACCAACTTGGAAAGGGGGTCCCTCCTCTGAGACCAACAGGTTCTCAAGTGAAACTGAATGTCTCTCATCTGAAATCTTGCTCCCTGCACAACAGCTGTGGATGCAGCCATGTGCCCCAGGAGCTGCAGAAAGTGTCTTGCTGGTCGAGAGACCTGCAGAGTGAAGGAGGAGGCCAGAGCCACTAAATTCGTCACCCTTTCTAAGGGAAGAAAAGCTCTGGCTAGCTTTGTGTCCAACTCTGCCCCTATAAAGGTGAGTACCTGGACTGGTTCCAGAACTGACTTTGGCAGATTTAGCAGAAAGCCCAGGGAGGTGAGAAGCTGCTGGGTGACTTGCAGGTGAGATTTTACCTGTTCTGGGGACTGGCCTACAATGAGCCAATCGTCTAGATAGGGAAAAAATAGCAATCCTTTGCCTCCTTAAGTGGGCCACTGCCAGACACTTTGTGAATACCCTTGGGGCAGAGGTGAGGCCGAAGGGCATTGCTCTGAACTGGTAATGACCTGAGGGTAGTTCGAATCTGAGATACTTTCAATGGGAGCTTCTGATTAGGACATGAAAATAGGCATCCTTGAGGTCCAGGGAGGCTAACCAGTCCCCTGGCCTTAGGGAGGGTAAAATCATTGCCAGAGTTACCATTTTGAACTTTGGTTTCAAAAGATGCTTGTTCAGATATCTGAGGTCTAATATGGGCCGCCATTCTTCTGTCTTTTTTGGGGTAAGGAAGTATCTGGAATACAGACCCCTGCCCTGGTGCAGGGGAGGAACCCTTTCCACTGCTCTGAGAGCCAACAGGGTTGAAACCTCTGCTTCTAGAGCAAGGGTCTCTGAAGCACTTGCAGGTAAAAAAAATCTGGTTCTCAACTTGGGAAACTTTTTGGAGCTGAGAACCAGACCCTGGCTTACTACTTCCAGAACCCACTTGTCTGAGGTTAAAGAAGCCCAGTTCTGACTGAAGTAAGCCAGCCTGCCCCCTACCGGTAAAGGAGAATCGGCCCTGGGCACCCCATCAGGGTGCCTGCTTAGCAGGTGCTTTAGGCTGAGGGGTGGGAGCAGGCCTGCCCACCCCTCGTCTGCCTCTGCCTCTGAAGAAGCCCCTCTGAGCATAGGCAGAGGAGGCCTGAGTCTGATAAAAAGGCCTGTGAAAAGGCCTACCCCTACCCCTGGGGGTATGCCTCTGGGGAGTGGCTTGCCGCTCCTTAGCTTGGGCACTTTTGTAAGTAGTCCTGTATTCATCCATCTTTTTCATGTAATTTCTCTGTCTGCTCCCCAAACAGAGAATTTCCCACCACAGGAAAATCCATAGCCTTAGTCTGGGTATCCTGTGACAGGCTAGTACACCTGAGCCAGGCCAACCTCTGAAAAGCTACAGATGTGGCCATGACCCTAGAAACATCATTAACATCCACAGCAGCATGAAACTGTACCTTAGAAGCCTCAATGCCATCAGCAGCCACCTGTTCTAGTTCACTAGCCAGCTGGCCATGGGCTTGCTTGGCTAATTCCATAACAGTATCCCATCTAGATTTCTGATACCTAGCTACATAAGCCATATAATTTGCTTGCCTGAGTCCCAGAGAGGCTGCCATATACTGTTTTTTCGCCATGGCATCAATCTTCCTGGAATCCTTGTCAGGAGGATGTGAAGCCAGGGGAATATTAGCTTTATCACAGGCTGCAGCCTGAACTACCCCAACATGACTGCATTGCTGAGAAAGGAATTCTGTATCAGGACCTGACAATGTGTACCTTCTGTCCATCTTTTATCTACAGGAGGCACAGAATTAGGAGCTTTTAAAATTTTTATTGTTTGCTTCCTAAAAGACTTATGCAAGGAATAGACAATCTCCTAGACTCTGGAATATCCATCATTTCTACAAAATCAGGCTCCTCTTGCTCATCCACAGCTTCTTCCAAGGGAAGCTGGAGGTTTCAACAACTTTTGTAAAACATAAAATGAGATGGGGACTCCAGATAGCATAGAGGAGATTCTAAGAGTCTGTCTGGGGAAATGTCCTGTTCAATGGGCACACCCAGACCTTCCCAGCCACATTCATACTGTTCATAATCATCCTCCCCTCCTCTGGTTCATAAAACTCCTCAACATCATATTCCTGAACCACTGGAACGGACGAACCGACCTTTTGCCAGATAGTTGCAGTTCGACGGAACCTGAGACAGTGACTGGACAATTTGTATGCTTTTGCTATCTCTGCAGCAGTTGGAGAAGGATTTTGGACTCCAAACCTGCTGACTTTCTTGTTTTCTTTACTGGAACTGGTTCCTCAGAACCAGCTTTTCTTTGCCGAGGAAGTCTAGCCCTGGTCAGAGGCACTCCCCTCAGATTCGGTTGGCACCGAACCGGGCTGGCCATCCGGGTCCAGCGGACTTTTAGTCTCTCGCTCCCTGAGCCTGCCCAATCTCTTTTCCAGGGTGGCTGCAGGAAATTTACATATCTGGCAGTCTGACTGAGGTGGTCAAACCCCAGACAATAGACACATGTGGTGTGTGGGTCAGCCTTAGCAAAGGCTTCCCCACAGACATCACAGTGTTGAAACCCAGTGGGCCCGGTTTTTCTTTTGGGTTTCTCAGACATAATGCCAGCCTAACCAGAAAACTTGTCCTTTAAACGGCAGTGCCAGGCAAGACACCCTTATCGGTTCCCAACCGTGTCACGGGTATTGGAAAAAAATGTAATAAAATCCGTTTTTTTTAGAACCGATAAGAACCGGGAACCGCACTCTAAAATGTTAAACTTTAAAATTAATGAGTTTTAAACCCAGCTGATCGGTTCAAAACCGAACCGATAAACTTACAAGTTCCACACAGACAAAACCTTTAATTACTTACGATTACCACAGACAGAGCTTGAACCGAGCGGTTTTAGGTTAAAATAAAACTATTCTCGGTTGAATCGGACCGAGAAAACACTGTTTAAACCGAGAAATGAACCGAGCAGTAGGAGAAATCTCCGGAGCGACTGTTCACTGAGGCGGAGTAAAGAATCTGACAGTTCAGGTTTGAAATTACACAGATAGAGCTGCTTCTTAGAGCTCGTGCTCAAAGTTCTATTTTGGAATGGTATTAACCATTTCACCTCCGGAGCAGTTCTAGAGCTGGATCAAACTGCTACTGTCATAATATAGCAAGACTTCATGTTGTTTGAAAGGTGGTTTTCCATGACAAGTGTGACACCTCACACTTGTAAATGTGCTGAAATCGCTTGCTCATAGCATGGCCAGTACAAGCAGCAGGTTACATGGAGGTGGTGGTTTGTGCACCAGAGGGGGCAGGTGATTCAGGCCTTTGAAAGAGCACCCGACCACCTTCTCCTGCACCACTGTCGGCATACCAGCCTGCACCAATTATGCAGAAATGGCTGCCAGGTGCACCTTCAGAGCTGTGGCTTGCAGTCCTGCATGTGACAGGGACCACAGGTAGTTAAGACTAGTCGCAACTGGACAGGCAAGGGGATCAAGTTCCTTCCCTTGACAGCAGAGCAAGAATCTGTTCTACTAAAATGCATAGCATTCAACTCCTTTTGCAGCACCTCAACCCAGCCACATGGAGAGAGTTTTTTAAGAAGCCCAAAGTGGAACTCTAGCCACTCAGAAACCAGGCTGTGAGGTGCAGAGACTGAATGTCCAGGTGCAGGACCATTCCCTGTTGTCTTGTCAGCAGGTCGGGGTGGAGAGGCAACTTTCACAAAGACCTGCCACTGAGAGATATGGGTACCAGAACTGTCTCTGCCAATCTAGTGCCATCAAGATCATCCACACCTTGTCCTTCCAGGACAGGGATGTTGAAGAAAGCATTGTTGAGATACAGTGAACAGAGCCACATCCTCTGCTCCAAGGGATGATCTGATTCCACGTGACCATCCAGAATTTGCACCTCCACAAGAACCTGTTCAGATCATGCAAATCTAGTAGGGGGTGCCAGCCCCCTATAAATGTTTGGAGCTGGGAAGTATATTGACACATATCCCTGAGTGGCCAGAGTGTCTGGGATGAGTGCTATCGCACTGCATTCCAGGAACTGAGCTCTGTCGGCCTCCAGCACAAGGCGCTCAGAGTCTATGTGGCTTGAGAGCCTTGAAGTCCAGAGGCAACCCTTTGCCCACCACTTCCAGAACCCACTTTTCTAAGGCACATAAATTGTGGACTACTGTGGAAAGAAGTGGCATAACCAGCCCCGAAAGGGACTGGACAGAAGGGAAAATGGCACCCCGCAAATCATCACTCAGCAGCCTTGCAGGGGGCTCTGGCAGAGGGGGCTCCAGGGGCACCTCCATCTTGCTTCCCCTTCTTTTTTACCCATGGCCGCCAAACTCAGGCTTCAGATGCCAGTGCTGATGTTGCCCCTGCTGGAGCTGCTGCTGTGGCTGAAAGGGCTGAAACTGGAAGAATCACTAAGGAAAAGTAAGGAGCAAAAGGCAGAGCCCATTTTAAGCTTCTGTCATATGTGTAATAGCATAAAAAGTAATTAAAAAAAAATTTATCAAGTCCATTTTTTTTTTAATGTAAGTATTTATGCTCCTTCTCTAGCTGCCCACTTCTGTCTGACCCCCCCCCCAGCCCTGTCACCCTGGTATCACTGGGACTTACCTTCAGCCCGGTCACCAGGTGTGGAGCCTGTGGTGGGCGGGCATCATCCTGCAGCTGTTTTTTTTTCCTCTGTTTCCTTCCATTTCCCATGGCTGGGGCGCACACAGCCAGACGTGTGTGCACAGAGGCACACGCATGTCAGCGTAAGTCCAGCAGCACCCTCCCCTTCCCTGGCGCCTGACAGACCCACACCACCTGCAGGCCTCCACCTGGGGGCAGACATGTGGTGGGAGCGCCAGTCCTCCCTCCCCGGGAGAGGAGAGCTGTCAGGACGCTCAATCCTCTCCCTCCCCAGCCAAACCCTGGCAGCCCACTCGCACCCCGAACACAGGTCACCGGCGTGGCAGGTGGTAAGGCACAGATGCCTCAGTCCTCCACACCACTGGGCCAGCTAATCAAGTCTATTCTTAAACAGTAATTTACAGTCACTGATGACCGCAGAGGCTGGTAATAAATTCCACAGTTTAACAACTCTTTGTGAGAAGAAATAAGCCCCCTTGTTTGAGACAAAGCTGGAAGGCCTTCTTTTTAGGCCTAAGGGATTTTGGATCCTTCTTGGATGAAGCCACAGAATCAAGGGTGGCATTGGCTTTCTCTACACAGGCGAGAGGTTCTTCTACCCCAGGGCCAAATAGCTTGGTGGTGAGGAATAGACATTGGCCAGCTTGTATTGGGTGTCAGCTGTGAAGATAGACAACCACAACCAGGCCTCCAATGCACAGTGACAGCCATAGCCACGGTATGGGCACAGGAGCTGCCTATGTCTATGGCTCTCTGGAGCTGGTATTTAGCCAGTATTGTCCCCGTTCTCTGAGCAGCTCGGCTGTCTGTTGCTTATCAGCACAAAGTGGAGGGAGGAGAAATCCTACAATCCCAAAAAGGGAATGACCAAAGTTAGCCATCATTACTAAGTAAGTCAAAGTCAAAGTCCAATTTATTTAAAAAGACGCCCAATCCCACAGGCTCTGGGCACCGCACAAAAACTGTACAGTATTTCATACCGTATACATTATACATTAAAATATAATACACATAAAAATTTGGCCTGCTGGAGACTTAGGGAGGTAGCTGCATACACCTTTTTGATCATATGGGTCAATTTCTTGGACTCCTTGTCAAAAGGACTGTCCATATCCCCCTGATCTTTTCATTTGTATAAGGCAAATCTGAACCAACCTCTCAGCCACGGGGTGGTCCAAGAAACTCAAAAGGGTGCCCGTGAGTACCACGTAGTTATGGACCATGCAGGTAGGAGGCACTGGGCAAGGTGCTGGATGCTGTCAAAGCTCCAGGGCTGGTCCCAAGATGGCTTCAGCCAAAGGGTAGGCAACCTCTGTGGACTCATCCCTATCCAAGATATCAGGAATGGCTATTTAGTCAGTTTCTGCACCGGTTCCAAGGGTGCATGCATGAAATCCAACATAAGTTGGAACAAAGCTCCAAAAGATGCCGGCACCAACACAGAAGATCAGTCATCTGTGGAGTCCTGGTCGAGGCCACTAACAACCTGGCCTCAAAGTCCAATGACTCCTCAAAAGTCGCTCTGATTGTCTTTTCACCATGGACCACCAAGTATCATCCTGGGTGATTTCCACTGACAACTGGCCTGGCAATCCAGAGGTGCAGCGAGACTCCATGGTGGGCACCCCAAACTGGGGCTGCAGTGGAGGAGGCTCCACCATAAGGGAAGAGAAGCAGAAGCTGTAGTCTGCTGAACCAACAGGGGAGTAACAGGAGGAGGCCAGTGGGGTCCGTCAGCCCTGGCAGCAGAGCCCTCCCCCTCCTTGCAGTGATCCATTACTGCCAAAGGAGCTTCTCACAGCGCTTTTGCATACACCATCGATGCCTCTCCTCACCCAAGGATGAGGAGGTCGAGGAGCATTGATAATGACACCTTCTGGTTGACCGAGACTGAGAGAATTAATGGCGTCTTGACCATCCACTTGAGGATCGACGCGTGGCTTCCGGAGGTCTTGAACACACAATGTGCTTGGGCAGCATGATCAATAATACAATAATAGTCTAACGGGCACGACTGTCAGCAAAGGTCCCAAGAAAGCTCGGCTGGGGGTATCAACCAGTCCTCATCCTCCTGGGTGAGGATAGGGAGCACCAGGGTCTGAAAGATGGACTCCTTGTTGACCAGCTTGAAATACATATCACAACATACACAAAAGAAACGGCTCAGCTACTCCTCCTCCACACAAAAGAAACACATAAGCTGCATAAAGGCTAACTCATTTTATTGTTAAAAAAGGTTCAGCACAAAGATGCCAAATGCACCCTTCTGTTGCAGCCAAACATTTTCGCACCACTTGCGCTTCATCAAGGCTGTAAAACATCAGGTCAGCACAGTTTAAAAAGGCACCCCAATTAATGAGGCAATGCAAACCAGATGAGAAACATTTATGAAAACACGCGAAAAAGCACCTGACCATATGAAAAAAACAGGCAAATACATATCCTAATTTAGACTCCCACACATACATAATAAAACCCAACAGTGCCAAAAATGTTAATAAATATTTGCAATCAGTGTAGGTATATGTATCATTACATTAATATAAAATTGAATATGCAACCACACAGAAATCTCAGTAACTAATAGGGCAGCACAACAGAAGCATGCAAAAATGTGATTGTTTAAGTGCCCTTTCTCAACATCAAATAAATAAACGTAAAGAACATGGGTTCTATTTTTTAGCCATTGAAAAAGTCTATGTACCTGTTAGAGGAGGCAATATTGATAATAAATTGCTACAAAGAGAAACTTATTGGCAGTATCAGTAGAAATCTTTTGACTCTCCAGGTTTAAACGATCAATTTCAGTTGGGTCCCTTTCTTTAATCCTACATATAAAATTTTATATTAATATGATGATATTTATCTGTGGATACATTGTGTTATATTTATATGCAAATTATGCACATGAATTAATATTTGTTTTTTGTCCCCTCCATCCCTTCGTCCCCTTTTCATCTTTCTCATACCTTTCCCTATTTTGTCTTCTCTCCTCCCCAACTTCCCTGTCCAGTTTATTTAGACTTTTTCTATAGTATCTGTGTACATACTGTAGTTTTACATATACCTACACTGATTGCAAATACTTATTAACGTTTTTTTCACCGTTTCGTTTTAATTAACTACCACTTTACCTCATGCGCTGATGCTCTTCTAGGCTCCCTTCCAAACACAAATCAGTTGCCAACCACCTCTACCGGAAGTCCACCTGCCCCTCCACACAGTTTTTCCTAAAATCCTGCCATCTGATATGCTGACAGCCTTGGAAGCCTTCAACACGAACAAAGGTAGCTCCCCTGATGGACTGGACCCCAAGTTAATAAACCTGTTTGCTACAGCTATTGCTCCCCCACTGTCTGCTCTTCTTAATCTATCATTTCAACTAGCTGACATTCCTCTCGGGTGGAAACATGCAATCGTCCTCCCACTCCCAAAGGGAAGCAATACCTCCTCCCCTGGGAATTACTGCCCTATATCACTCCTCCAAACGTTAGCCAAACTACAGGAATGACTAATCCTAGCCCAGCTGTCCTCATGCCTATCTGACATCAACTTCTTCACCCAATACCAATCTGGTTTCAGAAAACATCACTCTACTACCTCCTCACTACTCCGGATCACTGAGACGATCCTGACAGGCATGGATTGCGGTCACATCACTACTGCCATTTTTATTGATCTTGCTAAAGCTTTTGACACTGTTTCCCACACCCTCCTTCTATGCTCCCTCTCAGCAGCGGGGTTGTCTGATCACACCATAAAATGGTTCAGTGCGTACCTAAAAGACCGTTTTCAATCGGTAAAAATATCCGACTACATCTCTCTCCTCTACCCATACGTATTGGCGTCCCCCAGGGGTCCATACTAGGCCCGATCTTCTTCTCCATTTTCCTAAATGATCTTCCGTCTGTCTATACTTCATCTTCTATACATATGTATGCTGATGATACTGTTGTTTTCTCCTCAGGGCCATCGCCCTTGGATGTTGCCTTCAGGCTTCAAAGTGACTTCAATAATGTCCAGAAATGGTTTCACTCTCACCAACTCTTCCTAAATGCAAAAAAAAACAGTGACCATGACATTTGGCATGAGACAGAAACTATCAAGGCTCCCATCTGTCCCCGTTTTCACTACTCTTGACGGTGCAACTTTAGATACGACATCCTTCAGGTATCTGGGTGTATGGCTGGACCGATATCTCACTTTCTCTGACCATATAGATGCTATAACGAAAAAACTTCGCCCCAGACTTGGTGCCTTATTCAGAAACCGCTCCTGCCTCCCAACTCAGGCAAGGCGTGAACTGATCCAAAAAATGATTCTCCCTATCATTGATTACTGTGATATCGTCTACTACTCTGCTTCTCCCACCTCCTTAGCAAACCTGGATACACTTTTCAACTCCTTCTGTCAGTTTGCCCTGGATGCTCCTCCCCTGACGCATCACTGTCACCTGTATCGTGCTTTAACCTTCCCCTCCCTAGCCAATAGGCGACTGCACCACTGTGCAAATTTAATCTCTAAGTTCTGGCTTGGCACACTCTCTCCTTATCTCGCTTGCTCACTCTCCCCCCCCACCCACACCACTTCGCCTTTTAAGATCCCATGACCACAGAACTCTGTCAGTCCCCGGAGATCCACCTCAATTGGCCAATCCTCCTTCTCTTACCGCTCCTCAAACTGTGGAATGCTCTTCCACACAAACTGCTCCTCCTCCTCCTCCCCAGGCTCTCTAAACAAAGCACTATATAATTTCCTCTGTAAACTGCACCTGCCCTAGCTCCCCCAAGTCCTCATCCTTCTCCCTATTAGTCATCTCACCCTCATCGCTGCACTGACTAGACTTTATTCCTCCTTCTTGTCTTTGATAGTATCCCCTATCAATCTTTCTCTCTGGTACTTTCTCTTCACCTTGCGGGACTCATACTGGTCTCTAGCTCCTTTGTTTGCCACATTTTTAGTTTCCCTCCCATTGTTTTCATCTTGCTTTATAATAGTCCTCATATTGTAAGCCTCTAGACAAGTTTGGAATACCTTAGCCACTATTCTGCCTCACCCTCTAGGTTACAGAATAGGCTGAATCCTTGCCTGCCTTGTAACTACCCATGCCTTTATGCTTGTTAAGCCTTGCTTTATATGCCTTTGTGTAAACTGCTTCTGTGCTATTGTGTGTACTATTGTACTCCATGCCATTGTATGTTTATAATCCATGCCTTAATGCTTCTTGTTTAAACTGCTTTTGTGCTATTGTGTGTACTCTATATTACTATGCAACTCCCCTACCCGCTCCCCCAGGTCGTACCCGGAGACGAGCAACTTGTTGCTCAGTGTACCTTACCTGGAGAAACTTTTCAATAAATAAAGAAATAAATAAAATTATTAAGTATTAAATATTAAGTATTAAATATTAAATTAGGATATATATTTGCCTGGTTGTTTCATATGGTCAGGTTCTTTTTCATGTGTTTTCTTAAATGTTTCTTATCTGGTTTGTATTGCCTCATTTATTGGGGGTGTCTTTTTAAACTGTGTTCACCTGAAGTTTTACAGCCTTGACGAAGCGCAAGTGACACAAAAATGTTTGGCTTCAATAGGAGTATGTGTCTGACATCTTTGTGCTGGACCTTTTTTTAACAATAAAATGAGTTAGCCTTTATACAGCTCATGTGTTTCTTTTGTGTGGAGACAGAGTAGCCGAGCTGTTTCTTTTGTGTACATTGTGTGATCCTTGCTGCGGCACCAGCCTTCACCGCGTAGTAGCCACCATTTGCTTTAACAGTTTGAAATACATCTCCACAGAGTCAAGATCAAAATGTCTTGCAGGGCCTCTGTGGAACCTCAAACTGCCACTCGACCGAAGAAAGCTCAACCAAGGTCAAGTGGTGGAGGTGGTGGTGGTGATTGGGGGGGGTTATAGAAGCGGGAAAAGTGAGATCATTCCCAGTTCTATGACCAGCGATGGCGTTGCTTTTTGTGTTTCTTACTGTGGTGGGCAGGGATCTCATCAAAGCCTGGAGGACCATACACATTTCTTGAAATTTGCCCAAGAACAGAAACGTAAAAGTTGACGGCAGATAAGGGCACTCAGGGCCCACTGCATCTGCCCTATTTTGTAGCTATCGTGACTCAGTGAATCCCAGATTAGACTACTGGTCACTCTCCTAGTGTTTTCAGGTTTCCTATGTGCTTGTCCCAAGCCCTCTTGAAGCCTGTAACTATTTTTTGCTCCTATCACCTCAGCCGGCAGACTGTTCCATTTATCCACCACCATTTTTGTGTAAAAGTACTTCCTCATGTTTCCTCTGAGCCACCCCCCTCTAGTTTCATGTTGTGGCCTCTAGTCCTTGAGCACTTTTTTCTTTGGAAAATTTCATCAACTTGCGCTCTGTTTCTTCCCGTGAGGTATTTAAAGGTTTCAACTATGTTTCCCCGCTCTCTCCTCCAGTGAATACATAATTAGCTCCCTCAACCTGTCTCCAGAGGGTTTATTGTATAGACCTCCCACCATCTTGGTTGCCCTCCTCTGTACAGCCTCCACTCTGTTTATGTCTTTCTGGAGATGGGGTCTCCAGAACTGGACACAACACTCAAGAGGAGGCCTCACCAATGATCAGTACAGTGGAAGTATAACCTCCTGCCCTCTGCTGGTTACACCCCTACCTATGCAACTCAGCATCCTACTAGCTCTTCTCTTGCTGCTGCCTTGTCGCATTGTTTGGTCATCTTCAGGTCATCTGAGATGATGACATCCAGATCCCACTCCTGCTTGGAACTTGAAATGTTCTCTCCCCCTAGGCTGTACACTGCCCCTGGGTTATTGCTATCCATATGCATAAACTTGCATTTTTTTTTAGCATAGAACCCTAGCTGCCACTCCCTAAACCAATCTTCCAATCTTTTTAGGTCCCTTTGCATTTTATCCAGCCCGTCCGGAGTGTCCACCCTGTTACAGGTTTTTGTGTTGTCTGCAAACAGGTAAACTTTCCCTTCCAGCCCCTCAGCAATGTCACTGATGAAGACACTAATGAAGAATGACCCTCCAATAATGGCCCCAACTGGGAACAGCGTCGAAACCAGATGTAAGAAAGAGACCCGTCCCTTCCAGCAGAAAGAAAGATCTGATGTTAGGTGGCGGAGCCAGACGATATACCACCTGAGTGGTGGGAGAAGCTTTGTTGGAAGAAATTTTGATGACGCCACTGGCTCCAAGAAGACTGCCTATGTGTGGATAGTGAACTGAATTCACGTTCCTAGAAGTGTTTTTACTTATTTTGCACTTAGCCATGGAAACACATTTGAGAGGGTGCTCAATTATCCACAGTCAGTCAAGATTACAAAAGCATACGCATGTTGTTGCATCTGCCGCTGCAAGTGCACCAGACTAGAAACACAATCATAAAACTGAGGTTTGCTTAAAAAGCCAGAAAATAACAGTAACATTAATGTAAAGCCAAACTTGTTTCCTGGTAACAAACTGTTCCTCATATTCCTCTATTTTATGCCCTCTTCTAAGAATTCTACTGATGTACCAGTAATGAAATAAAAATAACCGATGTATGCTAATACCACTGCTGAGACCACTCTTATGGCATTAGAGTCATGAACCAAAGCTGAGCAGTTTTGATACCCTAAGGATGAAACCGTAACAGTGTTCTCGGCGGTGGTATTCCTCAACTACTATGTCCCAAATCAGCTCACTGTTCAACAGCACCAGGTCCAGTATGGTATCCTCCCTGGTTGGCTCTATGACCCACTGCACCAGGAAACAGTCCTGGAATGCTTCCAGAAGAACCTGTTCACTAGAACTGGAGGTAGTATGGGTGTTTCAGTCTATCCCTGGCAGACTGAAATCCCCTGTCAAGACAATGTTTCCCCTACCACTTAGCCTTCTAGTTTGTTCCCCCAGATCCCTGTCCAACTCTTCATCCTGTGAGGGTGATCCATACACCACCCCCAACTTAACTTTCCTCCCCTTAGAGTTTTGGAGTTGTACCCATAAGGCTTCAGTCCTGCTCTCTTCTACCTCATCCCTAGTGCATAGGATCCCATCCCTTGCAAATAAAACCAACCCTTCCCCTCTTCCCTTTTCTCTGTCCTTCCGGAGAAGCCTATATCCAGGGATCACAACGTCCCAGTCATGGTATTGGGTGGCCCATGTCTCAGTGATGGCTGCTATGCCTACCTCTCCCTCCGCCATCAGTGCCTGTAGCTCAGCCGTCTTATTAGCCAGGCTCTTGGCATTCAAAGATACCACCTTCCAGAGTGACTCCTGTACACCATTCCCCCCCCCCCATTCTTCCACTCCTCCCCTTTCGATTTCGCCTCATCCTCCTCCTGACCTGTTTGTGGGGAGGCCCTTTGGTCTCCCTCTTCTGGTGTCTCTGATTGCAGCACACCCTAACACACACCCGCTTCAGTTTAAACTAAGCTTAGTCGACAGATATTCTTCCATTTTTAGTTTGAGTACCCCAGTGCCCTCCTTACTTAAGAGCAGTCGATCTGCTGCCTATAGTTCTTTGTTTTCCCACATCCTACCCCACCAACCTGTACCCCTTGGTTGCACACCACTCCCCCAAATAACTACTGATTTCTTCCATTCTTTGTTTTCTGATGGTACTTGCCCTAGGTACCAGCAGAGTGAGTGTGTGTGTGTGTGTGTGTGATGACAATAAAAAAAAATCTAATTAAAAGCAGCTGTATGCTGGGTAGAGCACAGTGCTGTTTAATGTATATGCTTAGAATAGAGGACATTAAGCTGAAAAGCTGGAGGTTTAGCTATATGGTTCCCCTATGGACCACCTCTAAGCCATGACGTGAAAAAAAGCTAGACACACGTATCAGATGTCTGTTTATGTATTTCTGATCCCTAGTACTTCAGATGGAAATCCTCTGAAATTGTGATGCAAGACAGAGCTGTGCTGCTATATGTCAGTCATACAGCCTTGTGAAGACAAAAGCACAGTTACAGAGGATGACTTAGTCGTGCTGGTGCTGTCAGGCTAAAGTGCCTCACAGAGGTCAACTATTTCAGGAACAGTCTGGTCTTCATTAATGAAACTGTTCAACAGAAGCAAAAAACAAAATCAGTTGTATTCCCCCATAGCAATGGACTTCATTTAACTAGCTCATTGGGTTGCATTTCTCTTCTACGGCAGTAAAAGTGTCACAGTTAAGAGGCTTGGAAAATAAAACCAAACTATCAGTGTAGATACTCAGTTACTGCCCCATAGCCACAGCCTGAAAAAAATGGAAGTAAACGCTGACATAGGGTAGGCACTGCTTTAACCTCTGAGTCAGTCAGATGGAAATCTCACTGCAAGAGAGTCTTTGCCTTGAGCGGAACTGTGTCACATTTGTACACAGTAACGTGGCAGCTAGATCACAAAAAAGTTGATCTAACTGTTGGCGAAAATTAAACAACACTACAGCAAAAATGCTGCAGATGGTCAGCTCCATGGCACATAGGAAAGGGGGATTTCTTTGGCACTCTGGCAACATGGGCTGTTAGGACTAGAGGCCAGCAGAGAAGGGTCAGAGTGTCACTCCTGGGGGGTGCTGCACAAAGAGATGGGGGATTGTTCTGGTACACCGATGACGTGGGTTGTCAGAAGCGGAGGCCAGCAGTGAGGGTTCAGAGCATCCCTTCCTGGGTGGGGGGGCTGCACACAGGGATGGGGAATAGCTTTGGTACACAGGTTGTCAGGAGCGGAGGCCAGCAGTGAGGGTTCACAGCATCCCTCCTGGGAAGGGAGCTGTGCACAGGGATGGGGAATCTCTTTGGTACACTGGTAACTCAGGTTGTCAGGAGTGGAGGCCAGCAGTGAAAGTTCAGAACATCCCTCTTGGGGAGAGGGCTCTGCACAGGGATGGGGGGATAGTTCTGGTACACTGGCAACACAGGTTGTCAGGCGTGGCAGCCGGCAGTGAGGGTTTGGAGCGTCCCTCCTGAGGCCGGGCTGCACACAGGGATGGGGGATCACGCTAGTACACTGGGGACACAGGTTGTCAGGAGCAGAGGCCAGCAGTGAGGGTTCAGAGCATCCCTCTTGGGGAGAGGGCTCTGCACAGGGATGGGGTATAGTTCTGGTACACTGGCAACACAGGTTGTCAGGCGTGGCGGCCAGCAGTGAGGGTTCGGAGCATCCCTCCTGAAGCCAGGCTATGCACAGGGATGGGGGATCACTCTAGTACACTGGCGACACAGGTTGTCAGGAGTGAGGGTTCGGAGCATCCCTCCTGGAGAGGGAGCTGTGCATAGGGATGAGGGATCGCTCTGGTACACTGGCGACACAGGATGTCAGGAGCAGAGGCCAGCAGTGACAGTTCAGAGCATCCCTCCTGGGGAGAGGGCTGCGCACAGGGATGGAGGATCACTGTAGTACACTGGCGACACAGGTTGTCAGGAGCGGAGGCCAGCAGTGAGGGTTCGGAACATCCCTCCTGGGGGAGCTGCACACAGGGATGGAGGATTGCTCTGGCACACTGGCGACGTGGGTTGTCAGAAGCAGAGGCCTGCAGTGAGGGTTCCCTCCTTGGGGGGGGGCTGCACACAGGGATGGGGGATCGCTCTGGCACACTGGTGACATGGGTTGTCAGGAACGGAGGCCAGTAGTGAGGGTTGGAGAATCCCTCTGCGGGGAGCTGCACAGAGCAATGGGGACTGCGCTAGGCACACTGGCAACACAGGTTGTCAGGAGCGGAGGGTGGCAGAGAGGGTTCAGACTGTCCCTCTTGAGGGGGGGAGGTACGCAGAGGGATGGAAGCTGGCAGGGAGGTTCAGAGCATCTCTAAAGAGGGAGGGGGCTGCACAGAGGGATAGGGATTGCTCTGGTATGCTGGCGACATGGGCTGTCAGGAGCAGAGGCCGACAGGGAGGTCTCAAAGCGCCCCTCCTGCGGGGGTGCTGCACAGAGCAATGGGGATTGCTTTGGTATGCTGGTGATATGGGCTGTCAGGGGCAGAGGCAGGGGTGTGGATTCAGAACATCCCTCCCAGGGAGCAAGAGGCCAGCTCCATGGCTCACAGGGATGGAGGATTGCTCTGGTACTCTGGCAACCAGGGTTGTCTGGAGCAGAGGCCAGCAGGAAGGGTTCAGAGTATGACCCCCATGGGGGTGGGCTGATGCTGCATTACTGTGCAGCATTTCCTGGTGGTGACATGTGGTGGTGCCTTCTACAGCATGGGGGAAGGGGTGATGCGGCATCACTCTGTTGTCTTCCTACTAGTAGCATGTGGCGAAGCCTTTGACGGCATGGGGGGAGAGGTGATGCTGCACTGCTCTGCAGTATTTCCTGGTGGTGCCTTCAATGGTGTTGTGGGGTGGTTGACACTGTGCATTGTTTCCTAATGGTGGCATGTAGTGGTGCCTTCAACGGCTTGGGGGAAGGGGTGACAGTCCATTGCTCTATGACACTTCCTGGTGGTGGCATGTGTCATGCCTTCGATGGCATGTAAAGGAGAGGTGACGCTGCATTGTGCTGCATCGTTTCCTGGTGGTGGCATGTGGCAGTGCCTTCAACAACATGGGAGAAGTGTGAGACTGCATCACTGTACAGCGTTTCCTGGTTGTGGCATGTGGCGGTACCTATGATGGCATGAGGGGATGTTGCTGTATCACTGTGTAGCATTTCCTGGTGGTGAAATGTGGGGGTGCCTTTGACTGCATAGCAGGGGAGGGTTGATGCTGCATTGCTGTGCAGCGATGCATCGCTGCATCACTGTGCAGCATTTTCTGGCGGTGCCTTTGATGGTGTGGGGGGGGGACGGGTGACACTGTATCACTATGCAGGGCCTCCTGGGGGTGGCATGTGGAGGTGATTTTGATGACGTGGGGGTGGAGTTGATGCTGCATCACTGTGCATCATTTCCTGGCGGTGGCATGTGGCAGTGTCTTTCACAGCGTAGCAGGGGAGGGCTAATGTTGCATCAGTGTGCAGCGTTTCCTGGCAGTGTCATGTGATAATACCTTCGATGGCATGGGGAAGAGAAGTGATGCTGCATCACTATGCAGGGTCCTTGGGGCTCACATGTAGCTGTGATTTCGACAGCATGGGGGAAGGGTGGCGCTGCATTGCTCTGCAGCATTTCCTGGCAGTGGCTTGTGGCGGTGCCTGTGATGGTGTGGGGATGATGGGTGATGCTGATCGCTATGCAGCATTTCCCCCGGCGGTGGCATGTGGTGGTGCCTTTGACACTGTGGGGGGAGGGGTGACGCATCACTGTGCAGTACTTCCTGGAGGTGGCATGCAGTGATGCCTTTGGCAGCGCTGGGGGGAGGGGTGATGCTGCATCACTGTGCAGCATTTACTGGTGGTGGCATGTGGCGGTGTCTTCAATAATGTGGGTGGGCTGATGCTGTATCATTCTGCAGCATTTCCTGGGGATGGCATGTAGTGGTGCCTTTGACAGAGTGGGGGAAAAGTGGTGACGCTGCACTGCTCTGTAGTGTTTTTTGGCAATGGCATGTGGCAGTGCTTTCAACAATGTGGGGCAGAGGTGATGCTGTGTTGCTCTGCACCATTTTCTGGTGGTGCCTTCGATGACTTGGTGGGGTGGCGCTGCATCGCTTTGCAGCATTTCTTGGTGGTGTTCTGTGGCAGTGCCTTCAATGGCATAGGAGAGGGGTGGTGCTGCATTGCTCTGCAACTTTTTCTGGTGGTGCCATGTGGCAGTGCCTTCCACGGCATGGGGGGGAGGGGTGACGCTGCATTGTTCTGCAGCATTTTCTAGTGGTTGAATGTGGTGGTGTCTTCAATGGCATGGCGGGTGGGTGATGCTGCATCACTCTGCAACATTTTCTGATGGTGTTATTTGGTGCTACCTTTGATAACGTCGGGGGGAGGGGTGGCACTGCATCTTTCTGCAGAGTTTCCTGGTGGTTTTATGTGGCGGTATCTTCAGCATGGTGGGGGTGAAGCTGCATTGCTCAGCAGCATTTCCTGGCAGTGGCATATGGCAGTGCCTTCTACAGCGTGGGGGGAGGGGTGATGCTGCATCACTCTGTAGTGTTTCCTGGCAGTGGCATGTGGCAGTGTCTTTGATAGTGTGGGTGACCACACACCATCAGGCAGTATCCCAGGTCAGCTGCATCAAAAGCATCATGGGTGGGCAGGAAGAAACCAGAGAAAAGAACTGATGCACCGGAAGATGGCCTTGTAGCTCTTCCCACACCAAAAGACTCTCCCAGCACCCCAGTGAAGGAACCCCTCGGCCTCTGCTGAGCAGAAGTGTTTGCTCATCCTCTAGACCAGAAGAGGCCCCGACTGGGAAAAGGCAGCCAACCAGAAGAAGGAGGGAAGTTCCAGGAGTCCTTCCCCTTCCCGGCAGTCACTTACATTCTTAGGGTATCAGAACCCCTTACCTTTGGTTTGCAGTTCTCATACCCTAACAAAGCGCACAAGACCCCTCTTACAACTGTAACAGTGGTCTCAGTGGAGGTGTCAACATATAACAACGCAAATTTACTTACAGTAATTACAGATGGTCAGGAATATTTTCTCCGAAAAGAAATGCTCTTTGTTCTCAAGACGAAAGTGCTAGGACCCTGCGGGAGTAAAACTTTCAATCACAGTGCAGCCAATAGTGCTGGAGACAGCGCATACATGACAATACGTGCTGTGTCCAATAACTGTTGCTAACGCTCTAACAAACTCAGTTCTGTTAGCAAGAGTAAAACCATGAAAGGTGAGCATATTATGCTTGTAGTTTGACAAAATAAAGAAAAAGGATATACACCATAAACAGAAAAAACTGAATTAGATGACTAACAACCTTATAAAAAGACATGGAAGAGCATCCTTCTCTGAGAAGTGACCCCTTGAAGGAACGACAGTCTACATACAATAATCTACAGGAAACCTGAGCCAGCTCTATGATCCACATGCCCCAGACAAAAAAGAAACCACCCCCAATAAAAAAGGGTGCAGTGACTCCAAACAGCTACTCCTGAGCGCTGTCAAGGAAGATACTCTGGGCCCGAGCAATGATGGGGACTGCTCTGGTACGCTGGTGACCAAGGCTGTCAGGAGCAGAGACTGGCAGGGGCTGACACGGTTCTACGCGACTTTAACGAAAAACAAAAAGCAACGGCAAAAACAGCAAGTAAACAACCATGAAGCAACAAACAGCGAACTCAATTCAGAGCACCTACACAAAACAGTGAACCAGGCACCAGATGGAAACAGTTCACAGCAACCAAATCAGGAAAGCGGCATCAAATCTGACAAGGTGGAGGGGGGAGAGATGTCAGCTATAACACCTCAAAAAAAATACTTACACGAAAAAGGTCACTCCGGGAACTGAATCCAGACTTCCTCCCTACAGCAACACATGCAGACGCTCACCCAAACCCCTGTCCTATTCTGCCAGCACACCTCGGCACCACACAAAATGCCTCTTCTACTCCTCAGTACTAAATCTACTGCTCCACGTACTGACCTTATTCGCTCACATTTACTGGTGCTGTAAAAACACAGTAACCAATATCCAACTACTCTTTTTCACTCACTGTTTTAGCTTCACTCAAAATCACGGGATACCACTGATGCTGCATCGCTTTGCAGTGTTTCCTGGTCGTGGCATGAGAGTTTGCTGCCTTTAATGGCATGGGGGGGCGGGGGGAGTTGACGCTGCCTCGCTCTGCAGCATTTCCTGGTGGTAGTATGTGGTGGTACATTCAATGGTGTGAGGCAGTGATGCTGCATCCCTGTGCAGTGTTTCTTTGTGGTGTCACTGTGGTGGTGATTTCAATGGCATGGGAGTGAGGGGTAATGCTGCATCGTTGTACAGCATTTCTTGGCAGTGGCAGTACCTTCTATTGGGGGGGGGGCTGATTTGCATGGCTCTGCAGCATTTCCTGGAGGTGGTATGTGGCAGTGCCTTCAGCGTGGGGAAGGCAGCAGGGACACTACATCACTCTGCAGCACCTCCTAGGGGTGGCATGTTGCGGTTCCTTTGACGGCATGGGGGAGAGGGATGATGCTGCATTGCTCTGCAGCATTTCCTGGTAGTGGCATGTGACAGTGACTTGGAGGGTGTTGGTGGGGAAGAGGTGATGCTGCTGCATCACTCCACAGCATTTGCTGGTGTTGCGTTCAACGGCATGGGGGGTGCTGCATCACTCTGCAGTACTGCCCGGTGGTGCCATGTGGCAGTACTTTTGATGGCGTAGGGCGGAAGGGTGTCTCTACATAGCTCTGCAGCGTTTCTAGGTAGTGGCACATGGCGATGCCTGTGATAGTGTGAGGGGAGAGGTGACGCTGCATCTTTGTGCAGCACTTCCTGGTGGTGGCACGTGGTGCTGTGTTTGACAGCGTGGCGGGGAGGGACGACACTGCATCACTGCAGCATTTCCTGGCAGTGGCATGTGGCACTACCTTCGATGGTAGGGGTGACAACACACCATCGAGTACTACACCAGGTCGGCCGCAGCTTGTGCGTTGTGGGTGGGCAAAAAGAAACTGGAGAGAAACCTGTTGCACTGATGCACCAGATGATGGTCTTGTAATCTCACCCATGCCAAACCTTCCCCCCCAGCACCCCAGTGAAGGAGCTCCTCAGCTGCTGCCAAACAGAAGTGTTTACTCATCCTCTAGAACATGGAGAGGCCCCCTAACAGGGAAAAGGCAGCCAACTGGAAGGAGGGAAGCTCCAGGTGTCCTTCCCCTTTCTGGCAGTCACTTACATTCTTAAGGTATCAGAACTCCTCACCTTCGGTTCGCGGTTCTCATACCCTAACAATGTGCATGACCGCCCTCTTACAACTGCACCAGTTGTCTCAGCAGAAGTATTAACATACAAAGTAAATTTACGTACAGTAACTACAGATGGTCAGGAATATTTTCTCCATAAAGAACTGCTCTTTGATCTCAGGACGAAGCTGCTATGATCCCACAGGAGTAAAACTTTCAGCCACGGTGCGGCCTATAGTGCTGGAGCCAGTGCATGCCGGACACTACATGTGGTGTCCAGTAACTGTTGCCACCCTAACAAACTTAATTCTGTTAACAAGAAAGTAAAACCATGAAAGATGAGAGCATATTATGCTTGCAGTTAGACAAAGAAAAGAAAAAGGATATAGACCATAAAAAAAAAAAAAAAAAAATGAATTAAATGACTAGCAACCCAATAAAAAGACATGGAAGAGCTCCCTTCTCTATGAAGTGACCTCCTGAAGGGATGACGGTCTGTATACAACAATCTACAGCCTGAGCCAGCCCTATAATCCACATGCCCCAGACAAAAGAGAAATCATCCCCAGTAAAACAAACTCTGGTCAGAGCCGATAGAGCTGCAGCCGAGGTCACGATAGGGGGCTGCCAGAGACAAACCAAGACAAACCAGAGAAGCACAGATGTGGAAGTGCTTGCAGCCACACCAAATATGCATGCTGCCAGTCCGAGCATGTGCGTTAATGTGCATCTGTTTTTTTGCTGCTATAGCAGCATCTCAGGAGCTCCCCAGTGCTTTGTTTAAAGAGCCCCAGTGGTTGTGCGCGGCCTGAATATATACATAATAATGAGCTGCTCATGACCAGGGTTCATTAATATGCATAAGCAGCTCATTATTATGCATAAATTCCACCCCAGAGCAGTCACTGCCGCTCTTTAAACAAATACTTTTGCAGAAAAGTTGCCAAGCCTTTGTCATTTCCTCAGCAGAGGGTATATTTTATTGTGACACTGGTGTCTCCCATTGCTCTTCAGCGGGAGGGGCAGTGATATGTTTTTCTTTTTGTTTCTTTTTAGCAGGCACTGAATCAGGAACCTGCTCGGATTTTTTTTTTTTTTGGCTTGGTCTGAATTCTTTTTGTCAGATTTATTTTCTAGGGGGTGCTTGGAGGACCTATCTTTTGTTTTATGATGAAAGGAGCACCCCTCTTCAGAAGATTTGTTAGAAGGGGAGGCAGACTGAGAAGCTAATATTTCTAGACATCTGCTCTTTTCTTAACTGGTTTTCAGCAAAATTTATTGCAAAGTTTACAGTTAGAAGAACTGTGAGCTGGACTTAAACAACTTAAACAAAGATCGTGGCCATCCACCTTAGCCACAATTTTAAAACACTTTATACAATTTTTAAAACATGTTGGTCGAGCCCTCTTTTTATGTCCATCTGACATTCCAATCTCGTCAGAAGACCTCAAAATCAATTCCTAAAAGGGAAAAATTAAAACTGGGCAGTCGGGTTCCCAGGCGTGATGGAACCACAAAGAATGGTTCCTAATTAGTGAAAAATAAAAGAAAAGTTGGTGCTGAACGCAGTTCTCTTAAAAATAAGGGACCTGATAAAAAAACTAAAGTTAAATGGTGCAAAATATAACATTTTTACCAATAGGGTTGCCACCTTTGGATGAGGCAAAACCCGGATCCTAAGCTCCGCCTCTAGCCCCACCCCTTTTCATGACTCATCATGCACTGTTCCTCCAATAAAAGGCAACACTTAAAGCAGCAGTGAAATAAAAATGTTAAGATACTGTACTGTGCCTGTCAAAGTTACTTTCCAGGGTTCTTACAAATTATTTATTTATTGACATTGGTTAACCAGATAAACATACAGAGATAAAAGAAATCTTATTTACAGGTATGATCTGGGGGGAGTATGGGAAATACTGTAAATAGCATACAACAGTGTACATACTTCATATCTTTTTCTGCCTCCATTTCCTGTTCTTGTCCACAGTACTATTTCAAAGCCAAAGAAGTGATCATATTTTTTTCTTGTGGGAAAAAATAATTTAAAACATTTAAAAATGCATAAATTCTGTTAGAAATGAAAATGTTTACCAGCAAATGAAAGTGGAGGACAACTGGCTCTGTTACTGTTACAAGAGGTGGGGGCAGCTTTGCTGCTATGCCACTTTAAGATGCAGTGGAAAGATTAGTTTAGTTTAGTTTATTGTTCTAGGAATTACAACCTTGAGCCAGAGGCTCTTTTACAAAGGTTCCACATCAATTAGGTACAGTACAAAAGGTTACATAGATAACACAACAATTTGTGTTGTGTCAAGAGCAAGAAAACATATACAAATACATATTAAATCACTTGTGCAAAAGGACATGAGATATCAATAATCACATTATTATTACAAGAAAGAGGTCATGCCGGATCAGGAGAAACAAATAGGGAAAAAGTCCAGAACAGAAAGGTTAAGTGAAAGATTAGCTTAAGTAAGAGCTAATGGTGTTAATAGCCATAACTTTACACCTCCCAGGGTGACTGCATTCGCAAACAAAAGGCTACACTGACAACAGAATTTGTTTGTAACCTGGACATGTAGCTGAAACAATGAGTGATATGACAAAATTTGTTTCTAAAGTAAATGAGCACTCAAAATGGCTCAAAAATCTGACCAGCACATAGCAAAACCAGATTACCTGATAGGGACCCTGAAAACCTGATCACCAGGTAAAAAAACCGGACAGGTGGCAACCCTATTTACCAAGAAAGTAGTTTTCTTTCAGTCAGGAAGAAAGCGCAGGAACCGTGAAGAAAACCCCTGTCAGGAGAAATTTTCTCAATTCCTGGGAACCAAGGAAAAGTGATAAAATACTAAAAAAAACACCAAAGGCAGCACAAACTACTAAAAATAAACAACTTTGAAAGAAATAAACTTCTTCAAGTGACGAGGTACAGAGAGCTCCGGGGCAACCTGTTCAGTCAGGCGGAGAAATGAATCTGACTAACAGCGGCACCTGAAGGTAGCACTCTCCAACTACAACCTGATTGGCTAATTCTTTGCCATCATTAGCGTTAAGTTCCATCTCTGGGGCAGCTGAACCCAGCTGGCAATACTGCATAAATCACGCATACTGAGAGCTTCCTGGTGTGAGAAAAAGGATTTCACACTTTTACAATTTGTCTTGCCATACAAAGTTGGCATTCTGTTTTTTCAAATGCTTCTTTTTTTTTTTTTTTTTTTTTAACTAAAACAAAAAGCCACCCGAGAGAGCAGGATCACCACCAGACCTTCCTAAACTTATTATTTAAGCTGGTGTCCCTACATACTCTGAGAAGGAAACTTTTCTGAAGAAAGTCAAACAAGCCAAATTAAACAACATGCAAAAATCGAGAATGAGGGTTTTTTCCCAGTCCCAGGTAAAAGGGAGAAGGCTGCAACGACATGGTTATGTTAAACTGTCAAACACGGATAGGCATTGTTAGGCAGACAGGAAGGCACGTAACATCACTCTGTCTGGGACAGGTGTACCTTTATGCATTTTCCCATAACAATGTAGAAACACCTCTTGTGGGTAGCGCAGGGGTGGGCTAGGTTTACATGACCCTCCAATACAATAACTTTTATAGCCTCAGTAGAGGCTTCTTGTTCACATGTTTTTTAAGTCAATTGTACATTTTTTTTTTTTTTGCAGTTAATTTCTTTCTTCTTTGCCAGTCCCCAGTACAGCCAAATGTCTCCAGCCATGTCATCCCAGCTTTCTGGTGGGACTTACGGTTGCGCTTCTACTGCGTGGCCCAGGTGTTCACCAGTTACAGGGCCTGCAAGTGACTGGAGACAGCCAGAAGAATCAGGAACTGCCTTTTTACCTCTGTTTTCTCCCCCAGGGGAGCAACGTCTGCAATGATGCCCAAGAAAGCCTGCACACACTCCTGTGCGCAGGACATCGGTGGATGACACTCACCTTGTCCAATGTGTAATGGTACCTGGCTGCCTTGCCTCATGTACCCCTCCTCCCTGGGAGAGGAGAGCTGTCCCATGGATGCTCAGTCCTCTTGCTCCCCAGCCAACCCCCAGCGACCCTGGTCTGCTCCCAAACCAGGGTTGCCGGTGTAGTGGCAGACGTGGCATCTAGCACATCAACCCTGTGCGCCACTGGGCTGGCCAAAGTTGTCAACTGTAAAGGGGACACATTAGCTTCCTATTAGAGGTACGCCATGCCCCCATTAATTCTCTATAAGCAGAGAGTCCAGGGAAGAGCGTATCACCTTTTCCTGCAAAAATTAGGAAGGACCAAAGGCTTCCAATCAGAAGCCTGATATCCCTATGCAGCTCCACCCCTTGCTCCACCTTTTCATATGCATGTAGAATTATGCGCATGCCCGGATGTGAGAGTTTAACTTTTAGAAAGTAAATAACACAGAGTCGAGCGCTCGGTTTACTTTTGGAGTGACATTAAAAGGATCAGTAGAATGCAGGCTACGATATGAAAGCATTAGCTGATACAGGACCCAAAATCACGAGCTCCTTCATGAATGAGCTCACCCGTGGCTTGGCACCATTCCTGCTTGTGGATGTGCGCTGCAGGGTTTTCCAGCCGGATGCCACCAATATAATAAGGTAAAAAATATGGTATATCTTGGGGGTATAAAAAAATTATCAGCATTTATGTTTTCTGCAACTGTACTGCTCCCTAAATAAGACTGCTATTAAGTGGCAATAAAATAGCCTTCATCACTGACAGTGAGTGTCCCTTTAACCCACTCTGTTACACATAAATCTTTACTGCCACTCCATCTGGTGCCGTGCTAGCTGCCTGGTTCTGGGAAAATGTATAACATCAGATAAAAAAGCTAGAGACATAAATGGAAACGATGGCAAGAGCGGATTTGAACCGTATGCTTTTAAGGTATGTGGCAGCAGCAGCAGCAGAATTACGAAGATAACCACTGCTGGTCACCTTTAAGAAGAACTGTAAGGTGCCAAAATACCTCGCTAACAATCCACAAAGGCTAAAAACCGCTATAGCACACGGGGGATTACTAACAAGGACAAAAAACTTGTCTGCGTTTTTTCCAGCCATGGCACTTAGGGAGGCAATATAGCACAGGAGTTAAAAACACTGAGCTGCAAACCTAGAAACAGGGCTTGAATCCCACAGCCACCACTTGCATACTGTGTGACTATAAGCAAGTCACTTAACTTCCCTGTGCTCCCAGAACACAGCTGGAAACGAGCCTTGACTTAGTGTGTCTTTCCTAGCCAAGAATTGTAAATAAATAATAATGAATAAATTGTTAGTGAGGCCATCATGCACTTCACAATTCCACTTAAAGCATACTGTGCCTAAATGCCTTCACGGTGACTAGCATGTAAAACTCGCTTTCTCTGTTTCAACTGTCCACAGTTTACAGCTTTATGGAAAGGGATACGCTGGGTGAACTAATATGAAGCAGGACTGTGTGTGGTACTTTCTAGTCTCTCTTTTGGGTTTCCTAGTGGATTTTTGTGCATGGAGTGATTTTTGTAGTTTCCTGATTAACATTTGTGGTGGGGGTCCTTACAATATTATATGTATTAGAATTTGTTTCATTCCATTTTTGTTTTTGGTTTCTAATAAAATAATACCCCTTACTCTTCTTAGATAGGTGCCACTTTAACTTCCACCTGGACAGGGACCAGAGATGGGCAGAAGGGATCTCAGTTTAGCGTCTCATCTGAAGGACGGCACCTCAACAGTGCAGTACACACCTCGTACTGCACTACAGTGTCAGTTATGGGTAATACCTCAAGTAGTTGTGGTAGGAATAGAACCCACAACCTTCTGATCTTCCAGCCCTAGAGGTGAGGATGCTACCTGCTGAGCCACTGACATTGATTTGGGGTGCATATTTAATTTTGACATGTCTTTATTTTGATGCTAGAGTGGCTTTCATTTCAAAACTGCTGTGCAGCCTTGTTTACAAAATCTTAGTAATCAGATCAACTCTTCCTTTCAAACAGGGGCGTAGTTACAAGGGTGCAGTGGCACCCGGGCCCATGAGGTTTGAGGGGCCCAAATCATAATTTTGATGTTTATTCAAAACCGGGGAGGGGCCCTGTAACATCACCTTGCACCCAGGCCCTTTGGGAATTTGCTACGCTACTGCTTTCAAATGGTGCTGGGGGCAGGCCTGTTTACATAGCCACCTTCTGGGGAGGCTCGTATAAAAATACTGCTGTGCCAGACATATTTCAGGAAATAAGACTCAGCAGTAAATAATGATGCAGTGGAAAAAACAAGAGATGACATGTGGGATAATACACATAGGCCTGATGGTGAGCTAACAGTCTCCATAATTTACTCATGGTTCCTGTGTCCTCTAAGTTCTTATGCAAGGCCTTGCCAGATAATATGGGCGGAAGCCACTTTTGTCAACTAAGTTCCATCATGTGGTGATGATGATGTCATCTTTTGAATAGCCTGTTATCCCCCCCTTATTTTGAAGAGGGGACAGAAAGACATTAAACAGGGCCTAGAGTAAAGCAAAATGATGCTGGGATGGTTGGTGGGTTTCAAATGCTGCCAGGGGCATATGCCCACACCAGACACGTTGACTTCAGGAAATTATAGGACTTCTAGATTCTGTGAAATGTCTTGAATTTATGGGGGTCTGTCCTCATGTGACATAACAGAGGAATTGGAAAATCAAATAAATGTTAAATTAAGCCCCAACATGTTATGCAACTTCTCATAAATTGAACTGGTTTCCAAACTGTGACAGCCTAATACCTTAAAAAAACAGCCACTGGCAGACAGAACTGTTTGTAGGCTGTGAAACCAAGGCTAACAATGCTTTTTAAAGCTCAACATTACAACATGATTTCATTTTTGTTTTTCATTCCTCTTCATTTTCTTTTACAATCCTGCTCTCCGAACCCTCTTCTCACTCCTGTTCCGTCCAGCAACCCTTCCTCCCTCCAAGAAACTTGTCACCTGCTTACCGGGACCCCACCCTCTACCACCACCACCATTCCTCTTGTTCATGTGCAATTATATTATAAGGACTGTCCTGTATTAATTACTTTATATACCAGATTTAATTCTAACTGTACATTTAATGTCAGCATATTCAGTCCTTGCATAGATCTAATTAATTTTACATGTTGTTCTGTCCTTTTATTGCTTCTCTCACTTATTTTTAACCCCTTCATCCAGCCTCCTGCTTTCTCAAGCTGCACCTGGAAATGAGGTTCGGTTTAGTGTGCCCCCCCCCCCAAAAACAAAACCTACAAATAAAATCCATCTGGTGTAAGCGGTCGACGTACCATGGCCCTTGGTGTTCACCTCTCCACCCCTCCCGAGGAGGCCAGCCAGGCTTCCCTAAGGATGTGCTACACTGGAGTAGAGTGGCACGGTGCCTCCACCTGCCCACAGTGATATGGAGTACCCAGCGACTGAAACGCTAGGGTACCAGTCCCCAGGAAACAATGCTCAAACTGCCAACAAAGACTCTCCCCCAAATTAAGTAACACTGCAAGCAAAGACGGTCCCCAAATCATAGGATGCAATTTAAAACAAGTTATTTTAAAAAGGGAAGGTGTGTGAAAGAACAAGGGGTAGCAAGATAAATCTGAAGCAAGGGGTAGCACTATCTCTATATTCTAAATGTAACAAAAAGCAAACACTGAAATCCAAAACAAGTCAAGGCTTTACCCCACGACTCTGCCCACCCCCAGTGGGCAAGACAAGGCAACAACAAAGAATAGTGTAAACTTCTTAGCATTGCCAGTCCACCTGGATTGGGGCCCCTACCCACCGGTATCAGTTTCCAGAATCTTCAAACAAACTAATAAATAAACAAGCAAACTATATGCAGTTTCCTTTCTCTCTTCCCTAAGTTAAAAAACAAATGTGAATTCCAGGGCCAGAGAAAACCCGGCAGCAACTCCAGATGGAACTTTTATTCACAGGCCGGATACAAGGCTCAGCAAGGAGGGATCAACGATTCAAGCAACGAAAAGGCAGGCAGCCTAAGAAAGCTAAGGAGGGAAGTTTACAAATACGTTGCCAAGACATCATCTCAGCTAGTTACTGGGTGTCCACACCTACTAGAGAGCAGCAGCATTTTGTTTAATGGTGAGCAGGTAAAATGGCTTCTGAGGGAACAAGGGTACTCCTCCTCCTCCTCTCAGACCGATCAAACGTCTCAACCCAAATCACAATGGAGTGCACATATGGAAAGAATGGGTTTGAGCAACTCACCTACAAGAACAGATTTCCACAACCCTTAACACATTTTTACTTCTGGAGCTGCCTTTACTGTTTTTTTTCTTATTGTCTATCTCCATCCATGCAGGCTGCCCCTTCCAGACACAACTCCCCCCTCCAGGTTTCACTACCTTCCAACTTCAACAAACCCATTTCTAGCTGCCCACCCTAATGGCTGGGCTAATTTATTTTTTTTTGTGGGGGAGCTAACCCCACCAGAATCACGGTATGAGTTGGTCAGCAGGAAGGGGCACGGGGTTCAAAAGTGCTTGGGTTCTTTATCCTGCACCACTTGAAGTCTTTGTCTTTGGTTTCTCCCTTCCCCACACACAACGGCATCAAGGACTCCAGGGCACTTGCACACACACCAGCAGCAGTGAGCTGCTGCAGTTAGCAAGCATCTTCATTCCCCATCATGCATATCAACTGCATTTCCACCTGTGGTCCCCAAGTGGCAGTAGTGCTGCGAGGCCTGTCAACTCTCCCACCGCAGAACAGGAGATCACGCACTGGGGCGCTTGATCCACCTACCCTGAAGGCTCTCCAATGCTACAGGTTTGGGGCCTGAACCCTGGCTGCCGGCAGGATGATCAGCAATAGCAACGCTGCAATACGTCAAGAGGGCAGCCTGCCAGAGTTGTTCCTTGGCCACATACTGACTGCATCAGAACTGAAAGATCAGCATGCAATGGGTTGGCTCAACTTTGAGCCATATGCAGTTATTCTAAAATGAAAGGTGTTAACAGGTTGTGCTATAAAATCAAAAACAAAGAGAAATACCTGCTAAACATCTTCATGTGACAGTTTTAAAAGCTGTGATGGGGTGAAAAACACTACATTCACAAGCCAACTCTCAGGATTTCTCACACCGCTTGAAAAGATTCAAAAAGTCTGAAGTCTTTAGATAGGTTCCTAGTTAGAAAAGTGTCCTTCACATCAATTATGGTATGTTCCCTTTTAAGGCCTTCTCTCTCGGGGCTCACATTTAATGGCATTCTGTCTCAAGTGAAACAGCACCATTTGCCACAAAACACAAAAATCTCCCTGGTAGTGTTCTGCCTGGTTTACCAGTTTGTAATGTGCTGAAGATACAGTTACCAGTATCAGTACGTTATCCATTGAGGGAAATGGACATATAAACGTACAAACAGAAGAATAAGGACAGAAAAATACTACTACTCCATCAAGTTTGCCCCGATGCCCTACAATGTATGACTCTGAATTAGTCCTCCACTCAGAGTCTGCCCTGCCTCCTACCGCCCTCTTGTTCCCAATGACTTTGAACCCAAATATAGTCTGAGCATGGATCACACTGCTGGACACACTAGTCCGTCTGCCCACCACCCACTCTGTGAAAAGAAATTCTTCCCAATGTCCTCCCTGCATGTCTACCCTTCCAGCTTGAGATAGAAATACAGAATCTGTTGGCAGATAAGAACCACCTGGCCCACCCAGTCTGCCCAGTATGTCCCTGCCTATAGTGTCACAGCAGACCTTGCCAGGTCTCCAACATCCCTCTCCCTGCCGCTTTTCTACTGGGGGAGGGTAGTTGGATTGTGCCCCCCCCCCCCGGAGGATGAACACTTATACAACATGAGCAACACAGTTGAGTTCACCCCACTGTACCCCATTATTTGTATGTTTCTATTCTATCCCCCATCCTGTCCTCTAAACGATATAGACTAGGACTTTCCTGTCTCTCCTTATAGGGCCTACCCTGCTGCTCCTAGATCATTTGTCATCCTTTGTTGTCTAGTGTACAGCCTATCCCTGTCCTTTCTATGATGTGGGCTCCAAAAATCCACATAATACTCCAGCTGTGGTTGAACACGTGACCTGTACAGTGACAGTACTAACTCCCTCCTACAACTGGTGAAACCCTGCCAGATCTACCCTAACATCCTGTATGTCTTTCCCATACACTTTACTACACTAAGAATCTAGCTATAGGACCCACTTGTACGTTCAATAATTCCTTCAGAAAAGTGGGATGTATACCATCAGGTCCCGGTGATTTATTCGCTTTAAGATTGTGCATTTTGTTTAACACTTCTTGTGTTGAGATTTGAGATGCATCTTTTTCCAGTTGTATTGACTCTACCCTGTGGTTATGGCTTTCTTTCGTTTGAAAGGTACTTAAGAAATAGCAATTGAACTCGTTAGCCATGTCTTGCTCATTGGTAATGGTCACATCTCCCATCTTTAATGGTCCTAACCTGTGCCAATTACCTCTTAGTGAACCTACATATGTATAAAATTGTTTGTTATCGTTGATTGTGGTTGCAGGTTTAATTTCATATTCCCTTTTTGAATTTTTGATCAGATTTTTACATTTGTTCACTTGTCTTTTGTATTTGTTCCTTTTCTCTTCTGTAGGTCCTGCTCTATATTTTTGGTACAATCTTTTCTATTAATGCACTTTTTTATTTCATGACTAAGCCACACCTGTGTCCGACCAGCTTTGTTGTATTTCTTTACTATAGGGACATATTTATCAATACAATAATTAATCTTAGTGCTCAGAATTTCCTATGTTTGCTGCATCCTTTTCCCATTTAGTTCATTTTTCCAATCCCATTGTTTTAAATAATCTCTCACTGCTGTAAAGTTTGCTTTCTGGTAACATTTATATTCTGTGATGCCCTTAATTCTCTGACATTGATGTTTTAATGTAAATAGTATATTATGATCACTGTCAGATAACGGTTAAATACGTTTTAAGTCATCAATATTTTCTGGTGAAGTGGTTAAAACCTAATCCAGCAAATTACTACCTCTTGTATTGCCTTTAACTAGATTTTCAAGATTTTTTCCCTAACATGATGTCAAATGTGTTTTCAGCTGCTAACTTTCCTTCCAGGGTATCCCAGTTAACTAAAGGCAAATTACAATCTCCCACAAGTACATAATCGCCTACTGTTCAGAATTTCTCAATAGTGGTATGAAATATATTGTTCTCCTCATTATTGAGGTTTGGTGACCTACAGCACAGTCCTAGGCAAGACTGATTTTGATCCAGAGAATCTCAACTTCTTCATGTTGTTTAGAATCTATGTTCTGTACATCAAGAGTATTCCTTATATGTATATTGCTAACCCCCACACACTTTTTTATTCTGTTTTTAGTGTATACATCATATCCAGGAATACTAATGTTCCAGTCATCATCAGTTACCCAGGTCTCTGTGATGATACAAATGTCTATTTCCCCACTATTCAACTCTTCTTTTAGTTCTTCAACCTTATTTCTTAGACTCCTGGCGTTAAGTGCAAGACGTTTAATGTCCCTATTGCTCTTTTCACTTTTAGTTTTATTATGTACTTGTGCCTTCGATAATCGCTTTGTCACTTTAGCCAAGGTATTATGAGCTCTTAGTGTCCCCACCCCCATCCCCACTCTCTAGTTTAAAGATGCAGCAATGTGTTCTGAGAATAGTTTCCCCAAGGTCCGACTACCTTTCCTGCGTATGTGTAGCTTATCGCGTGCAAAAAGGATTGTATTTCCATGAAATTGTTCCCATGTCTTAATACATGTAACCTCTTTCATTAGGCACCAGTGCCTTAGCCAGTTATTTATTCTTATTGTTTTTGTGCAGTATTTATGTTTAATCTTGGTGATGGCAATATTTCTGAGACGATAACCTCACAATGGGCATGAGTTATTAACTTATGCAGTTCTTTAAGAGCATTAAAGATATCCTGAATGGTGTTGTGCCTTAAATCATTGATACCTATGTGAACTATAAGGAGTGACCCAGATTTTATTTTTGATAGCAAGTCAGGCTTTATTTCCAGTAAGTCACAAAGCCCTGCACCCAGGAAGCAGCAACTGGTTACCTTTTCTTTACCGAGATTGGTTGTATAATGATCAGTAAATCGAATAATCGAATCCCCTGATAGACAAAAATTTCTTGAATTTGGGTCAACTACTCTAAATGTGCCTCCTATTCCTGACCCTCATCATGGTCCTCCCATTCTCACTTGTTAACGTGCTGTTCTGATTTGATGTTTCTTGTTCCATTGTTTCCTGTTCCTGGGAGGTACTGCCTGTTTCAAGCTGTGACACTATCCCTATTATTTCATTAGTTTAATTTTCTAAATTATCAATAAAATTTGCTAATGGTGTAAACTGATTACTTGTAGGTATTGGGAATGCCATAACACGCCTGCCTTTTTTTTTTTAGTCAGGTCAGTATTACTGTGTTCCTTATTTTCTACAGATTCCCTATGCCTTTTCTCAGCATTATCATGATTGGTCAACAATGTTTCTTCTATATCTCTAGGTTTAACTGTCTGTCTCTCTCTTTTTTTATATATATTTTATTGTTTTCCTGAAAAAACAATTACATATAATCATCTCATGCAAGAGATCCCAGTAATGTAACAGACGATGCATCAAATGTATAAGTATACATAGTCTATGCAATCAGGATTACAGATGTGGAGGTATTCCCTTAATTTCAGGTCCAATAAACATATAGTCTGAGATATGCTGCACCCTACAAAACTATGGGTTGTCATTTCACATAAAAATATATATTCAAACATATTGACTCAACATCCAGTGCTGATATGACCCCCTTCCAATAACGGTATTGTATAACATCTTATGTGATCAAGGAGATAGAAAAATCTATACTATTTATTAACTTATTTAAATGAATTCGAAGCCATAAAGCCAGGGATAAAAAACAAATCCTGGTAAGTGTAAGCAAACATCGTGATTTTAACTATGTAGTGAAATTCACTGCTTCTAGCATCCCACACATTTCAAAAATTAACATCTGGCAGTGATTAATAACACATAATGCCCTAGAAACTTTTATAACTAACTTTTAGTGTGTAAGTTCAGATAGACCCCAAAGCATTAGTCCATCCAACTATTTAGGATAAAACATATGTATCTACTTTGGGCCTTAACCTCGTGGTCATATTTAAGACCTTCCCCACCCAATATCACATTGCAAGTTGGTTTTAACGGTTAGATTTCAATTTTTAAATTAGAAAATCAAGTCCAACCAGCTCAACAGATGATTTCAAGTGTCCTCTTCCGACTCTGATTCCTCTGGTCTGCTTCTAGCAAATTCCTTGCTGATGGCTTCAGCTTTCTTTCCGGCCTCCTCAGGATCGTAGCCATCGATTCCACGGTTCCAGCTGTTTTTGTTGCCATGTCAATTTTAATGTCTTGCTCTACCATGCGAGTTAAGACCATTTCAGTTTTACTATTTATAGCCTGCATGGCTATCTAGAGGGCCTTCCAGGGTAGTTCAAGCCCAGATTGGAGTGGCAACTCTCCCGACATGGTAGCATCTGTCGGAGGCTGAGTTTTGGCAGTGGCTCCCGCTGCTTTAGTAGTGCAACCCATCGCAAAAGTTTGGTATTGATCAACTCCTCCTGGCTAGTGGATTCTGTTGCTGTCACCCAAAATACCAGTAGACTGCAAAAAGAGGACTTCAGTTAGCTTTATAGCTTCAACTTTCAGGAGCTCTCCTTTCACACAACTTGTTGGAAGGTGTGCTCCAGAGCGCCTCCACCCATTTAGCTCTAATTCTACCCCCAATCAACTTTATCCTAAGTTCTTACAATTCTTCACACTGATTACATGTGTATTGTTCAAACACAGTAACCTCCTCTAGGGTAAATTTTTGCATATCATACATTTAATGCCTATTTCCCCTCCAACTAGCGTTGCTGTATTAAGATCCATTTTTCCTTCTTCACTGCTTTCCAGAAGTAGATTGCTTTACTAGTTTCCTAGTTTTTTCTATTAAGTAGGCTGGTATAGCTTCTTACCTGTCTAAGGCTTGTTGAGACTAAACTATGGTATAATTTCTGGCCCATCTCCCCCCTCCGACGACCGACGCCGCTACGCTGCTCACTGCCTCCGGGCCGCTAGGCTCAAAATTTATAGCGAGTAAAGCAGAAACAGGTAGTCCCAGTCCTTAGGGTACTATAGCAGACATACCGCCTTTAAAAAGCAGTAGAGACTGCTAGTGGCTTAGCGTAAAAGGGCTTCACCGACTACAGCCCTAGCTGCAGCAGCACAAAGTTGGTAACAGTCCTCTGCCGCTCGTAGCAAATGGGGAAGGGAGGTCACATGACCAAAGCCGGTACACTGAGTCTGAGCCCTCTGAATTAAAATAATGGGCTTATTTGCCCTTTAAAACTGCCAGTGAGGTCCCCTGCGTGGCGACCTCTCCACAATGCTGCACAAATCTGTCTCTGCTTGCTATGACTCGAAATTAGTAGTGAGTGAAGCAGAAACAGGAAGTCTCAGTCCTTAGTGTTGTCTAGCAACCCCAAACACCATTCACCTCCCAGACTGTACTGTACTATAGCAGATATACCGCCTTTAATAAAGTGGTATACACTGCTACTGGCTTAGCGCAAAAGGGATTCACCAAGTACAGCCCTAGCTGCAGCAGCACAAAGTTGGTAACAGTCCTCTGCTCTTCATAGCAAATGGGGAACGGAGGTCATGTGATCAAAGCCGGTACACAGAGTATGAGCCCTCCGAGTTAAAATAATGGGCTGAATCGCCCTTTAAAACTGCCAGTGAGTTCCCCTGCGTGGCTACCTCTCCCCAATGCAGCACAAATCTGCTTTTTGTAATTTACAAAGCCACTCCATTTTACAGAAAGGACATACATTTTTAGCCATGGAATATGCTGTGTTAAATAATTGTCTCATTTTGTTTTTTGTGGACTCCTCCATTTGAGCAAATGGATGATATCATACTGTTTCAGTAATACTAAAGTTAATTGCACGTTGGCCAGTGTCCTGACTATGCTGAGTCTTACAGATCATACAGTATGTGGACTGGATTTCTCATGGGTTCGAACTGACTCAATTCTAAAATTATTTGAACCAGTGGCAAAGACTTTTTTTTTGAATAAGCAGGAATTGCAAGTGAAGGATATTTTTGACACACTGAGCAGTACATGCCAAATGTTTTTATTATTCTATCTTAACCAGGTAAACTGAGTTAGCCAGTGAGGCTGAAACATTCTAGCCCTTTTCTCTCAATCATATTTTTTATCTTTGCTTTTTTCTCTCAATGTTGAACATGGTTTCCTCCTCTAAAGCTCACTTTTTGTTAAGTAGCTGTGATGACTGTGATGCCACCAAATAGTTGCTGCTGTCATTCTCAGTTGATTTAGAACTTGCTACAGACCCACAGGATTGATCAGCTGTTACATCTAATATCACAGATTCAGAACCAGTGTTTTGGTTCTTTTCTTGATTAGGGCTTTGAGAAGGCACTTTATGGTTTATTCCAGATGAACAGGAGGAGACTGAGGGGGAGGTCCAAATGGAAAAGAGAGCAGCTTGCTTTTTGCTTATTTTCTGCATATTGCCTCTGTTAAATTTGTATCACCCCATAACACTGTTTAAAAAATATCACTGCAATAATATCGCAGTTAAGAATGTCGGGAGCCTTTACAGCGACATGGGTATTACATCATTATGGAGTCATGCCTAACCCTGTCGCTGTATGTGAAGGGATAAGACAGCAGGAGGTGTGGTGCCTGGCTGAGCCGCTCCTGTGGTGGAGTGGCTAAGGCACTCGTTTCTGGAGCTCAGGAGACCAGGATTTGGTTACCTGTGTCCTGGAACTGAAGTTATGTTTTTTTTTTAATTTTATGCTAAAACATTACCCCTTCTCCCGAGTTTCTCCCCATCCCCAAGGTCCACATCCCCTCGGAGTTTATTATATTAATTCTGGATGGTGTGGGCTCCCCCCCCCAAAACAAAGAACTCCTGCTGCTTTTCTGTTAGTTTCTGTGGTGTGTCGGGATTTGTTTCAGTCAGTATTTTCACAGACGTTGTCATTTGGTTTAGATATTTTGGTTGTGGCGTTGTGTGCCGTGATGTTGTTGTCTGCGATGTTATCCCCAGAACTGTTAAATTGTATAGTTATGTATATATGTACTGTAACAGATCGATCAAGTTTAATTTTTTTCAACCTGTGTAAATAAAGTACTGTCAATGTTTTAATCTGTGTTTATTTCTTTGTAGATTTGTGGCAAACGCACTTGAGACTATTAAAGAAATTGCTTCTATAAGTGTGCAGCAGGACAAGGGGATGAAGAAAAAATTACTCACCTTAGTAATGTTGTTTCTTCTAATGGAGTCTTGCTATATTATAGACATTAGCAGTTTGATCCAGCTCTAGAACTGCCCCGGAGTGAAATGGTTAAAACCATTCCAAAATAGAATTTTGGCACAAGAGCAGCTCTATCTGTGTCATTTCAAACTTGAACTGTCAGATCTTTACGAGCCAAACTCACTAAGGTCTGTATGGAAGCTGTAACCTACACTAGCCAAATGGCTACCTAAATAATAACAACCATTGATGGTCCCAACACCCAAGACTCAAGTCAGGGGACCAGAAATACTAACACCATTCTAATAATATGAAAATGGAACATAAGTATAATAAAACACACACGCACGTACACATACACACCCCCAAAGTCCCAAAGGGGACAAAATGCTAACAGGACATAAGTAGTGCTCACACTAAGTTGCCCGCACCCCACCAAGTAGAGGTTCTGAGAGGGGCAGGTTGGGGGGGAGGTCTATAATATAGCAAGACTCCATTAGAAGAAACAACATTACTAAGGTGAGTAATTTTTTCTTCAAACAACATGAAGTCTTGCTATATTATAGACATTAGCAGAAATACAGCAGTACCTCCATGGAGGAGGGGCAGAATCTACTTAGGAATAGGCTCTGAAGAACAGCTGTGCTAAACCGAGCATCTCTCCTGGCCTGGACATCCAGGGAGTAATGCTTGGTAAAGTGTATACCGCTTTCCAAGTAGCAGCCTGGCAAATCTCTAATAAAGGGATATCTCTGGCAGCAGCTAGAGACGAGCTGTACCCCCCTGGTGAGAATTGACTTCAAACTGGGGGCTCTGCCCAGTTTCTGATAACAAATTGGATACAAGAGACAATCCACCTGGCTATTGATCTCTTAGTGGCAGGTTTGCCTTTCCCAACTTCACCATAGGTAAGGAAAAGTTGGAGGATTTGAACCTGTGACCTTTAGTAGCAGCTGTATAATAACTAAGAGCTCTCTTAACATCCAGGCTGTGCAACCTCCTCTCACCGAAGAGGTGATCAGTGAAAAATACTGGAAGGAGATAGATTGATTAAGATGGAAATCTGAAACCACCTTAGCAAAAACTTCCTATTAGTCCTAAGGACTACCTTATCCCTGTGGAAAGAAATAAAGTCAATCTCCACTGACAAGGCTTGCAATTCACTTATGCATCTGGCAGAAGTGATAGCCACTAGAAAAACAGTTTTCCAAGTTAGGAACTTAAGCTCTGCAGAAGACAGAGGTTCAAAGGGGTTGCATTAACTGGGCAATGCAAACATTAAGGTCCCAACAGGGCGGTTCCCGAAAAGGAGGATTAGTATGGAGTAATCCCTTAAAAACTTGGAAAACACAGGATGAGAGGAAAGAAGGATGACTTTCCTGCTGACACAAAAGCAGACACAGCTGCCAAATGAACTCTCAGGGTAGCTGGTCTGAGACCCAAGGAATTAAGATGTACCATGTAATCTAACAAAATGGGCAATTCAGCAGATTCTGGAAATATTTTTCCCAACACCAAATGGAAAAGCTTTTCCATTTAGAACTATAAGTAGCCCTAGTGGAAGGCTTTCTGGAAGCCTTTAGGATCTCAGAACACCCTGAGAGAGGTGTAAATCAGCAAACTCTAACTCCTCAAGAGCCAGGCCTTGAGGTTGAGGATTGAGGTCCGGATACCAAACCCTTCCCTGGGCACAAGTCAACAGATTGTGATTCCTAGGGAGGCACAGGGGAAGATGGACTGTCAGAGACAGAAGGAGTGGGTACCAGGGCTGCCTGGCCCAATCCGGGGCAATCAGAATCACCCTGCAAGGCTGATATCTGATTTTGACTAGTACTTTGAATAGGAGAGGAAAGGGGGGGAAAGCATAGAGGAACTTCCTCCCAATCCAGAAGAAGGCATCCAGGGAACTGAGCCCAGCACTGGAGGCCTGCAACAGAACAGTGGAAGTTTGTGATTGTCTGGGGCTGCAAAAGATCTATCTGAGGGATGCCCCACCTGGCAAAAACTATCCCCAGCACTTGAGGATCCAGGGACCATTGCGATGGCCCTGGGAAATCCTGCTGAGGGCATCCGCGAGACATTGTCCTTCCCTGGAAGATGAACTGCTATGAGGGAAGTGTTCAGGAATAGGCCAGAGACCACAGCTTCATTGCCTCGGTGCACAAGGCCGAAGACCGAGTGCCCCCCTGTTTCTTGATGTACCACATTGTTGTGGTGTTGTCTGTTCTGACTTGTATTACCTTGTCGTGGACAGATGCAGAAAAAGCTTGAAGAGCTAAAAAGACAGCTCTGAGTTCCAGCAAATTGATGTGGAGCAGAGATTCCTGGGGGGACCAGACTCCCTGAGTGGAAAGGTCACCCATGTGGGCTCCCCAACCCAGAAGGGAAGCATCTGTAGTGAGAGTCAAGTCGTGAGAAGGGGAAATGAAGGGGACCCCCGCTCTTAAATTGCTCTGATCCTGCCACCACTGGAGAGCTAGGATCAAGGTTCGAGTCACTGGGACCAACTTGGAAAGGGGGTCTCTTCTCTGAGACCAAAAGGTTCTCAAGTGAAACTGAATGTCTCTCATCTGAAATCTGGCTCCCTGCACAACAGCTGTGGATGCAGCCATGTGCCCCAGGAGCTGCAGAAAGTGTCTTGCTGGTCGAGAGACCTGCAGAGTGAAGGAAGAGGCCAGAGCCACTAAATTCCCTTACCCTTTCTGGGGAAGAAAGGCTCTGGCTAGCGTTGTGTCCAATTCTGCCCCTATAAGGTGAGTACCTGGACTGGTTCCAGAACCGACTTTAGTAGGTTTAGCAGAAAACCAGGAGGTGAGAAGCTGCTGGGTGACCTGCAGGTGAGATTTTACCTGTTCTGGGGACTGGCCTACAATGAGCCAGTCGTCTAGATAGGAAAAACAGCAATCCTCTGCCTCCTTAAGTGGGTCACTGCCACTGCTAGACACTCTGTGAATACCCTTGGAGCAGAGGTAAGGTCAAGGGCATTGCTCTGAACTGGTAATGACCTGAGGGCAGTTCGAATCTGAGGTACTTTCGATGGGATCTTCTGATTAGGACATGGAAATAGGCATCCTTGAGGTCCAGGAGGCTAGCCAGTCCCTGGCCTTAGGGAAGGTAAAATCATTGCCAGAGTTACCATTTTGAACTTTGGTTTCAAAAGATGCTTGTTCAGATATCTGAGATCTAAAATGGGCTGCCATTCTCCTGTCTTTTGGGGTAAGGAAGTATCTGGAATACAGACCCCTGCCCTGATGCAGGGAGGAACCCTTTCTACTGCTCTGAGAGCTAACAGGATGAGACCTCTGTTTCCAGAGCGAGGGTCTCTGAAGCACTTGAGTAGAAAAGTCTGCTTCTCAACTTGGGAAACTTTTGAAGCTGAGAACCAGACCCTGGCTTACTACTTCCAGAACCCACTTGTCTGAGGTTAAAGAAGCCCAATTCTGACTGAAGTAAGCCAGCCTGCCCCCACTGGTACAGGAGAATCGGCCCTGGGCACCCCATCAGGTGCCTGTTTGCAGGAGCTTTTAGGCTGGGGGTGGGAGCAGGTCTGCCCACCCCTCGTCTGCCCTGCCTCTGAAGAAGCCCCTCTGAGCATAGGCAGAGGAGGCCTGAGTCTGGTAGAAAGGCCTGTGAAAGGCCTACCCCTACCCTGGGGGCATGCCTTTGAGGAGTGGCTTGCCGCTCTAGCCTGGGCACTCTTGTAGGTAGTCCTATATTCATCCATCTTCTTCATGTAATTCTCTGTCTGCTCTCCAAACAGAGAATTTCCCACCACAGGAAAATCCATAGCCTTAGTCTGGGTATCCTGTGACAAAGTAGTACACCTGAGCCAAGCCAACCTACGAAAAGCTACAGATGTGGCCATGACCCTAGAGGAAACATCATTAACATCCACAGCAGCATGAAACTGAACCTTAGAGGTTTCAATGCCGTCAGCAGCCACCTGTTCTAGTTCACTAGCCAGCTGGCCATGGGCCTGCTTGGCCAATTGCATAACAGTATCCCATCTAGATTTCTGATATCTAGCTACATAAGCCATATAATTTGCTTGCCTGAGTCCCAGAGAGGCTGCCATATACTGTTTTTTGCCATGGCATCAATCTTCCTGGAATCCTTGTCAGGAGGATGTGAAGCCAAGGGAATATTAGCTTTATCACAGGCAGCAGCCTGAACTACTAACATGACTGCATTGCTGAGAAAGGAATTCTGTATCAGGGCCTGACAATGTATACCTTCTGTCCATCTTTTTATCTACAGGAGGCACAGAATTAGGAGCTTTAAAATTTTTATTGTTTGTTTCCTAAAAGACTTGTGTAAAGGAATAGACAATCTCCTAGACTCTGGAATATCCATCATTTCTACAAAATCAGGCTCCTCTTGCTCATCCACAGCCTCTTCTAAAGGAAGCTGGAGGGTTTCAGCAACTTTTTATAAAACATAAAATGAGATGGGGACTCAGACAGCATAGAGGAGGTTCTAAAGGTCTGTCTGGGAGATGTCGGTTCAATGGGCACACCCAGACCTTCCCAGCCACATTCATACTGTTCATAATCCTCCTCCCTCCTCTGGTTCATAAAATTCCTCAATATCATAATCCTGAACCACTGGGACGGACGAACCGACCTTTTACCAGATAGTGGTGGTTCGGACGGACCCTGAGACAGTGACTGGACAATTTGTATGGCTTTTGCTATCTCTGCAGCAGTTGGAGAAGGAATTTTGGACTCCAGACCTGCTGATTTTCTTGTTTTCTTTACTGGAATTGGTTCCTCAGAACCAGCTTTTCTTTTGCCCGAGGAAGTCTGGCCCTGGTCAGAGAGCACTCCCTCTGGTTTGGTTGGCACCGAACCGGGCTGGCCATCCGGGTCAGCGGACTTTTTGGCCTCTCGTTCCCTGAGCCTGCCCAATCTTTTTTCCAGGGTGGCTGCAGGGAAATTCTTACATACCTGGCAGTCTGACTGGAGGTGGTCAAACCCCAGACAATAAACACATGTGGTGTGTGGGTCAGCCTTGACAAAGACTTCCCCACAAACATCACAGTGTTGAAACCCAGTGGGCCCAGTTTTTCTTTTGGGTTTCTCAGACATAATGCCAGCCTAACCAAACACTTGCCCTTTTATGGCAGTGTTCAGGCAAGACACCCTTATCGGTTCCTAACCGTGTCATTGGTATTGGAAAAACGACTAATCCGCTTTTTAGAACCGATAAGAACCGGGAACCGGACTCTAAAATAGTAACTTTTAGTTTTAAATGAGTTTTAAACCACTGATCGGTTCAAAACCGAACCGATAACTTACAAGTTCCACACAGACAAAACCTTCATTTACTTACGGTTACCACAGATAGAGCTTCTTGAACCGAACGGTTTGTGGTTAAATAAAACTATTCTCGGTTAAATCCAACCGAGAAAACACTTTTAAACCGAGAAATGAACCGAGCAGAAGGAGAAATCTCCGAGCGACTGTTCACTGAGGCGGAGTAAAGAATCTGACAGTTCAAGTTTGAAATGACACAGATAGAGCTGCTCTTGTGCCAAAATTCTATTTTGGAATGGTTTTAACCATTTCACTCCGGGGCAGTTCTAGAGCTGGATCAAACTGCTAATGTATATAATATAGCAAGACTTCATGTTGTTTGAATGGTGCTTTTTACTGCATTTCTTACTTTTCTACGCCAAAGTCAGGCAGCACACATGCTCATTTTAGGCCGTCAGCACAGCAGTACAGCACACCTCATGATTTAGCTTAGATTGGGATTACATCTGTTCTTTTGCTAATTGCTACATCACTCACTGACTGCAGTTTTTTTTTTTCCAACAGGCAGTATTCCTGTCAAATGCACACACGATGTATTTAAGCTTAAGCCAAGCCACCACAGTTTAGTCTCCATCCACAAAAATCACACTGAACGACCTGACCCAAGCCCTCCAACCCCCAGAAGTCAAGATCCAGTTAATTGTCCCCTACCCAGTGCACTGTATATACCAGTGACGTCTCTGTGCAATGATGTCATGGAAGTGAGAGTGCTCTCTGGATTGAACATGTTGTGCATATGGGGACCTGTTAATATAGCTGGTTTATTAGTTTTACATTGCGTTTTTCAGTACAATTCTACACTGTACATGTGGGAAGAGGTTATCACACATGCACAGAAAAGGACTGTGTGGATAAATGCAATGTGACAGTAATAAAGCAACTATATTTAATAGGTCCCCATATACACTACATGTTCGCTCTGGAGCACTGTCACTCCAATGACATAACTGCGCAAAGATGTTGCGGCCATCTTTGGTTCATACCAGAGCTTTTAAACAGTAATCCCAGTTTGTCGATATTTTTTAAACAAGACAAAACAATATAAAATCTCTGATTTACAAGACAAAACAATATTAAAACTCCAGTTTCAGCAAAATGAAGCACAACATTAAAAAGGTGAGCTTTTAACCTACATCCCATGTTTTAGGATTTTTTTCTGTTTCAATTTAAAAATTATGCACGTTTACTTGTCCTTTAAGGCACATGCTTTTGGGGCCTTTATAGCTGCCTCTTCATCGAGCCTGTTTTGCTGTGGGTTAACATGGCACATCCTGATTGTTCCTTCAATAATACAGTAACTGGGTGGCTCTGTTCTGTGTTTGCACTAATATCTACATATGGTTTAAGGTCCACAACATACTGGAAGTTATATCTGACATGTATTCCTCTAAACTTAAAATGCGGATGAAATGAAACACTAGCAGATATTTGTTACCTCATAGGCTTCAATGATTATTAAACCATAATGACTGGTACTGCTTCTGATTTTCTTTAATTGTTGGCTTTATTGCTTGTTTTAGGTTGTCACAGAATCTGATAGCCTATAGCTAGAGTACATGACAATAATTGAAACAAAAAAAAAAAAAATTCCAAAAAAAAAGGGCCCCAAGCCTAAGAAAAGGGAGTGCTTTTAAAATGGAAATCACTTCAAGGCCGTATTAATTGTATCAATTACCCTGTGCTGTCTCAAACTGTCACTAGTGGTTTTGAAATTGCAAGTAAATCAAATGCCCTTCCGAATAACTAACCACAGAGAAATCAATATGTCAAAACACAAAGCCAAATACACTGAACTCCCATTACTGCAAGATGCATAGGTAGCGCTGGGGAAATCTGCTATACATTCTCATTAATTGTGCTGCATGTTCTTCTGAACTGGTGCCAAGACAACTGTGCCTCATACAGCGAATGTTTTATATATATTCGATGAGGCACTTCCAGGCTTTCGTAAATGTCTGGGGAACTCCTACAAAGTAATAAGAGGTTAAAGCCATTAAAGCCTAGTGTGTTCCTTTGTCTGAGGAACTCTGTGACCTCAGGGGTTCTCCTCAGTAGTATACAGCACAAAATGGCTTGGTTATTGCGAAATCATAACTAGAAACAGATACAAGGACAGCAGCAGTGTGGGAGAAAACAACTCAAAAAGACATGGCTTTGCGAATATGTTTCAAATTGCTGCAATATAATTTTGGATAGTACCACAAACACTCTTCAAAGAGAAGCCAAAGAAATCCAAAGAATGTTTATTGAAAATAAATAATCCTCTCAGATTTTTAGACAAATGGTTTGTTAGTCACAGCCAGGAGTCATCCAGCTAGGATAGGCACGCAGACTGCAACTGGACAAACACTGTGAGAATATTTGTTTGATGACCAGGTGGAGTCGGTGGGAGAAGTCCCCTTTAATAGGAGCGACCTGAGACAGAAACAAATTAGGGGGAGCCCCTTCCTTATGTCTTGCAGAGTTGGAGATATGTAACTTTGTTTTTAAAATATGTATATATGCATATGTTGTTACCAAGTTATCAAATGGGTTTTAAAACAGGAGCGATCTGATTGGCCATTACCCACTGGTAGGTTCCAGAAACTTAAAACGGTAACAAAACACATACTAGTGCGCTGCAGCTTGCTGAAAAAATTAGAAATAAATTTGAAAATGCAGCTATTTTTTTCATCTGATGAATGATGACGCTCAAAAATATATAAATAAATTATGTCAATTTCCAACTTTTTGAAGATGAAGCGCTGCTCACATGCTTTGATAAACACGATACATCACCTGTGATGCCCAAAAAACTGCTGTTCTGACTGAAGGTTGTTGTCCTAGCTTTAATGCCGAAACTGTGAGTAACTTGCACGTTTGTGAAAAGACGGTGTTGACAGTGAAAGCGACACTTGCAAAATGTGCAGTCCCTTAATTAAGAGTGCTGTCCCTGGATCTGTGCCTCTGAACAAAAGTGTAACTGTAGAAACTGATCAAATGGACGGCCCCCAAGTGAATGTGCACACTGTAATGTCAGTGAACACGACGAACCTTACAAACCAGTTGGCATCCAAACAGAGACTCTCATAATGACAGCCTCTCCTCATGACATAGTTTCTGTCAGCGAAATTGCTGAAACTAACAAAGAGAGAGCTGTCAAACCTGAAATTCCATAGACTGAAATCTCTGCTGTTAACACAGTGCCTAGTGTAACTGACAAACAAAATGGTCCCATACCTCACCCCTATGTCTGGGACTATTTTTCTCCCATATTGCCATGACAAATTACCAAATATTAAACCAGTGTGACTGTTAAAACATGCACTTTTATTCTGAATATTATTTCCCCCTCATAACCTAAGTGCGATGAGACACTTCAGGGCTTGAGCAGTAGTGTGATCACTGCATACCCAGGGCCAATAATGCACTCTGCCTTCGGTCTCGTGCCTTACTATGCCCATGATCATGTGGTAATCACACTACTACCCACATCCTGTTCTGTCTTACTGCTTACAAGATCTGTGGTCATAACTAGTTAATGCTGAATAAACTTTTCGCAACTTGACTTACACAGCAAGCCTAAATGTTCTTGATGGATACACCACAAAAGTGGATAACAAATCACGTAAATGCCAAATTATAGTAGCTGTGTTAAAACCCATGATAGAAGAAGCATTTGTTACAGAAAATATTTCCAAGTCGATTTTCCCATCTGTGTTTCAGAGGAAATGTTTCCTGGGAAAACCTCTAAAAGATGCTAAAATGTGTTTTTCAGAAACTTTCTAAACAGAACACAAGGTTAGAGTTTAAAGATTGCACTGCTGTTGTTGGCATGCCATTTTTATGTTTTCTCAAACATAAAAACAAGAAACATGCTTGTAAACATTTCCAAAGTCATCTTAAGCAATTGAAAAAGAACAATTTATAATGAATGGTGTATGAATTCACATATTCTCTTTCTTAAAGGGGAACAACCAGCACTAAGAGTCTCATACCTAGCTGTGGGGCTGGTACCAATTTACACTTTGTGTACAAAACATTTTTTTTGTTGTTTTACTTACTGTTTACTGCAGTATAGTAGACTGTACTCGACTGAATCTGCTGACATGCAAGCTGGCATCTTCTATAACTACAAATCCCAGAATCCCCTGCAGCTGACATCAGAGCAGGCCTGTAGCAGTGGGATATTCAACAGCAGGCTTGAGTGGTGCATTGGATGTCTCTTGGCTTTACAAGGAAAGGGTCAGAGGTATGATTCCAGCCAATAATCGATTTATGGCTTCTAACTGATAAGGAAAGTGAGCAGTAGGGGTGAGATCCAAAGTGGTGAACTGGGTTACAAACTTGTTAACGGATAGGCAACAGAGGCAGGTGGTTAACAGCACTCAATCTAATGATGGGAGAGTGACCAGCAGGGTGTTGCAAGGCTCAGTACTGGAACTGGTCCTCGTTAATGTCTTCGTGAGTGACAGTGTAGACGAATCGGAAGGGAAGGTAATGCCTTTTTGCAGATGATACCAAAATCAGCAATAGGGTGGACACTCAAGAGGGGGGTACACAGAATGCACTGCGATCTTGGGAAACTCAAGTGTAACCCCCCTGCAAATGGGGGTTCCCAAAAGACTTCCAGGAGCTTGCTTGAATGCTCCAAGCCTGAATGGTGTTTGGCGTTTAAGCCATTTATCAGTGAGTGTTTTAGAACCTCTGGTACTGTCTCTTTAAGAGCTGTCTCTTGCAGACATAATTAGTTTGTATGGGGGACTGTGTGTTTCTTCTCTGAGTACCACTCGAGCTGCTGCCAATTCACTTCATTTTTGCAGTCACTAGGAGTGCAAAGGGAACCTATGTGAAAGATGTAACTGTTTGCCAGAAATTATTTAGAGTAATAATGAAATTACAGTTTGTCTAACCTGCTTTCTTTGCAGTCAGAACTGTGTCTGCTAGTTCCCCATTCTAGTTTTGAACTGCTGAACTGGACCAATCAGTGTGGGGTAAGCTAGCTCTAAAATGGTGCCTTGGACGAATCAGAACTTGGACTCATAATCTGAGCCAGCCACAAGAGGATTGTATGGGCAGTGACTCTGGAGATGTAGTTTAGACTTCAGTGCATTTTGGACCAACAGCAGCAGTCTATTGTGAGTGACAGCCAATCCAGTCAATAACTGGGAGGAACTCAAAGGAAGTGCCCGGTTTTGTCGGTTGAGTTTCAGTTGAGCTTTGGCAGTGAAGAAGGAAGGAGCCCTGTGCTTTTCAGTGTGCAGTTTTAGTCAAAAACGCGTGTGTAAGGCCCAGAGTTCCGGGTCTGCAGCTTGTGTAACAGCTTGTTAGGACTGAATCATTCCTGTGAAAAGAATCAAAGGATCTCTGAAGAGTAGAAACCAGGCTCACCCTGTAGAAGACTGGAGAAATTGCTGAAAATTCCACTCGGTCTGTCAGGAACTGAATCTGCTGTGTGTTCTCCCGGTATTGTGCAGTAATTGCGATCGGGATACAGATGCAGCCTGCCTGGTATAGTGCTTTCTTTTATATGGATGTGAAGAGGTTTGTGTACCTCAAGTGAGCCCTGCTGACATTGAAGGACCCTATCTTATTTGGAGGTCGTGAGTACTAATTCAGGGTCGCCCTGTTGAATTGCCACATTAAATCCAAATGGAATTACTGTACTGCTGACTGTTTAATTCTCCTTTTCTCTGTGTGAAATGGCCCCTACCAGCTGCCACGGTTTGACTAGCCACTAGGGCTTGGGTACCCAGGGACAGTAACTGATAGGGATAGGCCTGTGCACAGAGCCATAGGTAGATTATTAGAGTGATAAGCTAATTAACCTGATTTCCCCCTGTCCTTGTTATATCCCCCTAAATAAATCAGAGCTGCTTGTTTCAGCAAAGTTATACTGCCTGAGGTATTTGTCTATGTTAAAGTACTGTACTGTGACTGTTGCACTGTATCTCATTTCACAGGAGGTCCCAGTGCCGGAACTAGACCTGGGGGTAAGTGTATACTGTGAAGGTAATTCTGATATATTGTGTGGGCCACTACTGGGAAGAAAGGGGGGTTGCAGTGTCCCAGAGGGCTGTGACCAAGTTAGTTTAACTATTGCAAACCCTGACCTCTGGGTGGAGGCACCCGCCATTGGATCCAGGCCCCTCAACCTGTTAGTGGCAAATCAGGCAGGGGTAGTAGCCCCTGGGATAGCGCCATCTAGGGGTTACACAAGGAGTGGTCAAGAGCATGCCAGTTGGGGTTGAATGCCAAAAGGTGCAAAATCACGCACCTGGGGAATAAGCACCCAGGAGCACAGGACTGGGGGGGGGAATGGTAGTCATTAAGCAGGAAAGGGACCTTAGGGTTATCATAACTGATGACCTCAAAGTGGCAGGGCAGTGTGACAAAGCAGTGGGTAGGGCTAGTGGGATGCTCCAGCAGGAGAAGGGAGGTGGTGTTGTCACTGTATTGCTCACTGGGGAGCTTCACCTGAAGTACTATGTCCAATTTTGGAAGGCGCATGTCAGAAAGGATACAGACAGAGTGGAAGCAGTCCAGAGGAGGGCAAATAAATGGTGCAGGGGTTGCACAAAAAGGCCTATGAATAGAAATTGAGGGGTCTCAATGTGTACACCCTGGAAGAAAAGAAAGGGGACATGACAGAGATCTACAGTTATCTCACAGGAGTGAACAGAGTGCAGAGGGGGACTCTCTTTCAAATGAGAAAAAGCACAAGGACCAGGGGGCACGCACTGAAGCTGAAGGGAGGTTTTAAGAAGGATGTGAGGAAGTACAACTTCACTGAAAGGGTGATGGATGCCTGGAACAGACTGCCAGCAAATGTGAAAAAGTGTGTGTGTGTGTGTGGAGGGGGGGCTTCAAAAACAAGCCTGGGATAGACATGGGGAATATCAGTAATTAGGTGGGGGGGGGGGGTCATCAGAGGCCAGTTAGGATCTGTGGAGACAGATTAGGCAAGGAACATCTGGGCACACCAAGTGGTCCTTTTCTGCTGAACAGTTCTAGTTTTCTATGTAGCCTGCAGTGCATGTTAGAGCTTTTATAAGCTCCAATCAGATGCTTGCCAGTCCTGCTGTTCTCCCGGGACAAAGTACAGTCCTCTGTGACTGTACTTAGCCTAGGGAGAACAGCAGGACCAGCAAACCAAAAGATCAGCACTTATATTAACTCTTACATGCACTGCACCCTATTGAATCTCACACTTCTGCAGCCTTCCTCTGATGTCAGCTGCAGGGATTCTGGGATTTGTAGTTACAGAAAATGTCAGCCTGGAAGTCGGCAAAATCAGTCTGATACAATCTACAATACTGCAGTAAACAGCAAGTAACAAAACAAAACAAAAAACATCAAGGGTAATTTGGGGCCAGCTCCACACTTGGGTGTGCGAGTCTTAGTTCTGTTTCCTGTCAATGAAGAACTGCATTTAAGCTGCAAGCATGTTTGTAGAAGCTACAACTCAAATACCAGTCTGAATTCTGTTATTGTTTGCTGCATCTCAAATACCAGTCTGCATTGTTATTTTTCGCTGCATCTTAAATACCAGTCTGCATTCTGTTACTGTTCCCTGCATCTCAAATACCAGTCTGCATTCTGTTACTGTTCCCTGCATCTCAAACACTAGTCTGCATTCTGTTACTGTTCCCTGCATCTCCAATACCAGTCTGCATTCTGTTACTGTTCCCTGCATCTCAAATACCAGTCTGCATTCTGTTACTGTTCACTGCATCTCAAATATCAGTCTGCATTCTGTTATAGTTCCCTGCATCTCAAATACCAGTCTGCATTCTGTTACTGTTCGCTGCATCTCAAATATCAGTCTGCATTCTGTTATAGTTCGCTGCATCTCAAATACCAGTCTGTATTTATTATAGTTTCTTCTTTACAGGTCTTTTAGTAAATCAAAGGGGAACAGGTACCACAAGTGATCCCACACTGAAGTGTGGAGCTGTTCCTAATGTGCACTTTGTGTTCAAAAACATTTTGGTTTACTTACTGTTTACTGTAGTATAGTACACTATATCAGACTAATTTTGTTTACTTCTGGACTGACATCTTCTGTTATTACAAATCCCAGAATCCCCTGTGATTGACATTAGAGCAGTAGGCAGCAGTGGGAGATTCAATAGCCTGCAGTGCTTAGTGGAGTTTAATAATCTCTGATCAGCTGTTTTCCGATTCTGCTTTTCTCCAGTGGCTAAGTACAGTCCTCTGTGTCTGTACTTTGCTCAGGGAGGACAGCAGAACCAGCAAACAAAAGACCAGAGCTTATATAAACTCGTGTACTGCAGGCTATTGAATATCCCACTGCTGCAGCTCTGCTCTGATGTCAGCTGCAGGGGATTCTGGGATTTGTAGTTACAGAAGTGTCAGCGTGGAAGTCAGAAAATGAGTCTGATACAGTCTACTATACTAAACAGTAAGTAAACCAAAATGTTTTTAACAGAAAGTACACATTGGGACCAGTGCCACACTTTATTGCGGGATCCCTTGTGGTAACTGTTCCTCTCTAAGTGGCCATTTCTGACTTACATTCTTGTGATAAAGACCATTTTAGAACAGTGTGATGTAGTTTGTGCCTTTGTTATATTCTTAGATTTTTGGTAAGAGTACATTATTGTTCTACTATTATATTCTGTACTTGAAAGGGACATAAACTATATCCCTGAGTTCTAAAATGGTACGTAAACAACACAGTGTGGATCAGAAACATTCGGAGCCTTATTAAACTACAAGTAAAGATGGAATAATTACAGAATCTAAACCAGTATTTAAAAAAGCAGCTTCTTTGAGAAAAATGAGTTACAGGTTCAGTGCAGTTCTTCTTTAATGCTCAACACAGGTCCTTTAAAGGAACATCTCACACTTGGGGCCAGATTTTACAAAGTGTAAGACTGCCACAAGCCCCGGGTATGTCAAATATATGGCACACCAGGCTTTGGTCACTCTAAAGGGATCTTTTATCCCTTGTGGCAGCTGTTTGCTAGACTATCTTTTTGTGGTCTACTTCGTATCCAAACCCGGGACCATTTTCACTGAGCTTGTGCCCAAGATTTGGTGCAAACTGCCGTGAATCGGGCTGACTGTTGCAACTGTGCCCGAAATTATAAACTCAGGTGCAGTTGACACAACTGGCAATGCCGCAGCTGCGGTGATGCAAGGGTCTGACACAGAGCTGGACGTAAGCCCTGCATCAACCTTCTAAAATCCGGCCTTGGATCCCTTTTCCTTGACCAGTAAAATAAAGTAGTAAAACAGTAATTTAAGGAAAGGACTCCAGTTCCATCATGTCCAACCCCTGCCATGTCATACCTGTTCTCCATCTTAAGTGTAAAGCCAGTGACATGACAGTTTGTTACACCTCCCCCACACACACACACTCCCCAGCGTGGGTGGACATACTGAACTGTCATCAACAGAAGGAAGTGCGTGGGGTTCTGTGAAGCTGTTCATGACAGAAATCCTGCTGACCGCCAAACATAGACTTTGACAGCAGATAAGGACCACTTGGTCCACCTAGTCTGCCCATTTCCCTACCTACAGGATAAGCTGCAGATCCGAGTTAACCAACAGTCTATTTCTTCCTACCCCCCACAAGAATTGCCTTATGTCTATCCCATGCATTCTTGAATTCTCCCACAGTTTTAGACCCCACAGCCTCCTTAGGAAGGCTGTTTCATGCACCCACCACCCTCACATGTGAAAAAATACTTCCTCACATTGCCCCCGAGCCATCCCCCCATCTTCAGATTGTGTCCCTTTGTTCTTGCACATCTCTTTTTCTGAAAGATGCTACCTTCTTAGACTTTGTTGATTCCACTGAGGTACTTAAAAGTTTCTTTCATGTCCCACCTCACCCTCCTTTCCTCAAGGGTATACATATTAAGCTCCTTTAGTCTCTCCTCATATAGCTTCTCTTGCAGACCCTGCACCATTTTAGTTGCCCTCCTCTGGACTGCCTCCATCCTGTCTATGTCCTTGCGGAGAAGGGGTCTCCAAAACTGGAAGCAGTACTCCAGATGGGGTCTCACCAACTGTCTGTACAGAGGGATAACAACTTCCTGTTTTCTGCTGGTGATGCCTCTCCCTCTACATCCCAGTATCCCCCCAGCCCTCCCTACTGCCTTCTCACATTGCTTGCTAACCTTAAGGTCATCTGATATGATTACCCCCAGGTCCCTTTCCATTGTTGTTGTTGTTACTACCCCTTCCCCCATTGTGTAATCTTCCCCTAGGCTGTTGTTTCCTAGGTGCATTATTTTGCACTTCTTTGCATTGAATCCAAGCTGTCATACTTCTGACCATTCCTCCCACCTTGCCAAGTCCCTTTTCATCCTTTCCACGCCTCCTTGTGTATCAACCCTGTCGCAGATCTTTGTATCATCTGCAAAGAGGCATACTTTTCCTTCCAGTCCCTCTGCAATGTCACTTATAAAGACATTAAAAAGGACTGGACCCAGTACTGAACCATGCAGTACCCCACTAGTAACCCCTCTTTCTTCAGAGTGGACTCCATTTACAATTACCTTATAGTGACAGCACAATGTCGACAGTGATCACGGTCAGCACTGTGCCGTCAGGGAGAAAAAGATGTTTTTAGCAGGAGGTATGTGCTTCCCGGACTTCTCCAGGGTGGAGTTGTTTTGGGGAGGGGGCACAAGACCTGGAGAAGCAGTGCCAGGGTCTCGTGTCATTGCTATTGCTGTAATGGTCATCGGCAAAAAGTTTTCACTGCGGCAGCATGATACCAAGTAGGGGAACCTGAGGTGCAGAACCTACAGAGACCTAAGACTTTTACAGTTCATTCCTTACCTTGACTATTTCAGAAATGCATAAAGAGGCAACACAATCTTAATCTCAGTAGTATTAGGACATGCATAGGCTCACACCTGCTTAAATACTCCATATATATATATATATATATATATAGAAAGAAAGATTTAAATAAATAACATTAAATATACTGAACTTTTGACTTGTAAGAATGAAATCTTATTTGCTCTCGGGTATTAGGAATTTTCTTAATAGCAGCTGCCTTAAGAAGATTACAAAGGTTTTCACTTGTAATGCTTTAAGAAGGCCATATCAATTATTATAAAACGGTAGTAAGTCTGTAAGACATATTTCATTAATGTTGTGTGGCTGTTTCTGACATCAGCTCTTTGAAAGCTATTTACACTGCAGTGACAGATGGAAAATTGTGCATCATCTCTCATTAATCAAAGGCCGCATTACACAATGAATAAATGCCATGTAGGAATAGATTGCTAACTTCATGCTCCCAAGGTAGTTCTTAGCACTACTTTCTGCATCATAAATTATGAATGTACTGAAAATGTCATCTGGGGTAATACAAACATGTTGTGAGTTAAAGATGTTAGATGAGCTGCTCCCAAATAATTTCTGACATGACAGACATCGGGGATGGGCCTGTGTTGTAGTTCTCCTCCATGATCAGGTGTCTGCTCCCATAAATGGGACTTTGCTTGCACTGAACATCCTTGGCTCTAGGAAACGAGAATGACTGTGATTGCTATTCAGTTAAGACTGGTAATGGTTAGGGCCACCCCATCAGCGCAGTGGTAACCACCTAGGTGACCACGCGCGGCAGTGCAGTGGAAGTACAGTGAGGAGAGGGGGGTTGGCCGGACTCCACTCCAGTATGGAGTGCATGCATGGACTTGTAGTCCTTAGGGCGCTGACATCCTGAAAGAAGGGGAGAACCAGAAGAACAGGTTACTCACCTGTAACTGTAGTTCTAGGAGTGGTATATGTTGTTTATCCATACTTCTTGGCATGTCCCTTTCCCCTCTAAATCTTGCCGGAAGTCTTCAAGTTGGCTCCTCCCACCCACCCGGGTGGTAAATACCTTGGCTCCACCCCATGACGCCAGATCTTAGCCCACTGGAAGCAAGGTTGTACGCCTGAAGCCGGGGAGCTCGGGTAGGTGTGTGTGTGAATGAACAACATATACCACTCCTAGAACTACTGTTACAGGTGAATAACCTGTTGTTCTAGGAGCGTAGATATGTTGTTCATCCTCACTTCCTGGCAAACTCCAAGCAGTTCTCCGGGAGGAAGGAGGCAAGGAGCACACCCCCTACTTAAGAAAGAGAGATTGGAGAACCAAGGCCCCAAAACCAGCATCCCAGCGTGACTCAAGGTTGATGTGGTAGTGAGTAATAAAGGTGTCTGCTGACTTCCATGTAGCAGCCCAGTAGATTTCCTGGATAGGGATGTCCCTGGAAGCAGCCACCGAAGCAGCAGAATGGCGGGTAGAATGAGCTCTTATCCCTCTGAGTGGCTCCTTGCCCACCAACTCATAGCACAGACCTATGCATGATGTAATCCACTTTGCAATGGTCCGTTTGGCTGCAGGTCTGCCAGAAGCGGCTTCAGCGAAGGTGACAAACAGCTGGCGAACCTCTCCACAAATTTCTGCTGTCCTCTCCTTATAATAGGAGAGAGCACATCTCAGGTCCAAGGTATGGAGCCTGTACTCGGTGTCCGAGGTGTAATTAGGGTAGTATACTGGCAGAGTCAACACCTGGTTAAGGTGAAACTCTGACACCACCTTCGGAAGGAATTTCCGGTGGGGGCACAGGACAACTTTGTCCCTGTGAAAGACCAGATAAGGGGAGTCCACCGAAAGTGCCTGGAGCTCCCCTGTCCTTCTGGCTGACGTGATAGCCACCAGGAGGGCTGTCTTCCATGACAAGTGTGAAAGCTCACACTTGTGCATGGGTTTGAATGGCTTGCCCATGAGCTTTGCCAAAACCAGCAACAGATCCCACAGAAGTGGAAGTTCACACATCAGAGGGGATATGTGATCCAGGCCTTTGAAGAAGCGCCCGACCACTGTCTCCAGCGCCAATGTCGGCTGACCGGCCCGCGCCCGGTAAGCAGAAATGGCTGCCAGGTGCACCCTAAGGGTCGATGACCGTAGGCCCCCTTTGCAGGGAGAGACCACAGGTAGTCGAGAATGTTAGCCACAGAACAGGATAAGGGGTCCAGACTCTTATCCTGACACCAAATGGAAAATCGTTTCCATTTGAAGGTATAACATTTCCTGGTCGATTCCTATCTGGATGCCTCCACCATGGTGTAGACATCCTCAGAAAGACCCAGAGCCTGGATCTCTAGCCGCTCAGGTACCAGGCTGTGAGATGCAGGGATTGAAGGTCCAGATGGAATACCTTCCCCTGGTTCAGTGATATCAGGTCAGGGCGTGTGCAAAGCCGCTCCGGGAGCCTGCAGCTGAGGCTGAGGAGATCTGGATGCCAGAATTGCCACGGCCAATCTGGGGCTACAAGGATCACCTTCGCCTTGTCCTTCCTCACCTTGAGTAACACCCTGTGGATCAAGGGAAATGGAGGGAAGGTGTAGAGGAGGCCTGGGGTCCACAGCCTCGAGAAGGCATCCCCCTGCAGCGAGCCCTGCTTGGGGGGGGGCATGATACAGCCTCAGCTTGCTGTTTTCCTGGAGGCAAACAGGTCCACCATCGGTTTGCCCCAATGGGAGAACAGGCTATAAGCTACCTCTGGATGGAGAGACCACTCGTAGGATGTCTGGCCTATGTGGCTGAGAGCATCCACCAGAGGGTTCGAGGCTCCTGCCACATGAAAGGCTAGGAGATCCGCCTCCAACTGGCTTATGAGAGCCCAGATGCGGAGCACCTCCTTGCACAGCAGACAGGAGTGCGTGCTGCCCTGTTTGTTGAGGTAGTACGTGGTCATGGTACTGTCCGTCTGGACTTGAACCACTTGACCCCGGAGCTGAGGAGTGAAAGCTGACAATGCCAGTCTGACTGCTCTGAGCTCCAACAGGTCGATGTGGCACCAGGATTCCTCGGGGGTCCAGAACCCGTGGGCCCTGTTGTCCCCCATGTGGGCTCCCCAGCCCATGAGAGAGGCATCGGCCGGGAGAACAACCGTCGGCTCGGGGCGGACAAACGGGATCCCTTCCTGCAACCGGTCTGGGGTGGTCCTCCATTGGAGAGCGTCCCACATCTTCTTGGTTACGGTGGTCAGCTGGTCAAAATGACCGTGGTGCTGAGTCCACTGGGTGGCCAGCTCCCATTGGAGGGGGCGCATGTGCCATCTGGCCCAATGGACCACTGAAGTGCATGCCGCCATGTAACCCAGAAGGCGCAGAAAGTCCCGGGCAGGGTGCAAGTGCCCAACCAGAAATGATTGGGCAAAGGAGGAGAGAACCTCCGCCCTGTCCTCCGGGAGCCGAGTTCTGGTTTGACAAGAGTCGAGCTCTGCCCCGATGAAGCCCATCACCTGAGAAGGCATGAGTTCCGACTTGGCCTCGTTGATCAGGAGGCCGAGTTGGGAGCAGGTTCAAACAGCCAGATCCCTGGACCTCTCCACCTCCTGAAGGGAGGAACCTGACAAGAGCCAGTCATCAAGGTAAGGGTAAATTCGGACTCCTCAATGCCGCAGGTGGGCTGCCACCACTGCAATGCACTTAGTGAAGACCCGTGGGGCCGATGACAGGCCAAACAGCATGGCTCGGAACTCGTACAGGGTCCCTTTGACCCTGAAGCGGAGGAACCGCTGATGGGATGGACGGATTGGGACGTGAAAGAACACGCCCTGTAGATCCAGTGAACAGAAATACAGGTTACTCACCTGTCACAGGAGTTCTAGGAGTGGTATATGTTGTTCATCCACACTGTCTGGCAGGTTCCTTGCCGCTCTAATTCTTGCGGAAGTCTTCAAGCTGGCTCACTCCACCACACGTGGGTAAAACCTCAGCTCCACCCCATGGCCCAGATCTAGCCCGCTGGAAGACAGGTTGTGTCAAGCCGGAGGTCGGTGGGTCATGTGGATGAACAAATATATACCACTCTAGAACTCCTGTTACAGGTGAGTAACCTGTATTTCTAGGGACATGGATATGTTGTTCAATCCACACTGCCTGGCAGACTCCTAGCAGTTCTCCTGGAGGAGGGAGGCAAGGCGCGCACCCCCCCTAAGTAGGGAATAAGGACTGGAGAACCGAGGTCCCAAAACCAACATCCCGGCGTGGCTCTAGGTCAATGTGGTAATGGGGAAATAAAGGTGTGTGCTGACTTCCAGGTAGCAGCCCTGCAGATTTCCTGGATAGGGATGTCCCTAGAAGCTGCCACCGAAGCAGCAGTACGGTAGGTAGAATGAGCTCTTATTCCTTTGGAAGGCTCCATGCCCGCCAACCTATAGCAGAGATCTATTAAGGAGGTGACCCACCTGCTTATCATCTGCTCGACTGCAGGTCTGCCAGGTGCAGCTTCAGCGTAGGTGACAAACGGCTAGTGAACCTCTCCCCGAACTTCAGCCATTCGCTCCTTATAATAATAATAAACAAGCGCTCTTTTAGGGTCCAAAGTATGTAGCCTATATTCTGCCTCCGAGGTGTGATTGGGGTAGAACACCGGAAGAGTCAACACCTGATTCAGGTGAAACTCCAACACCACCTTCGGAAGGAATCTCGGGTGGGGGCGAAGGACAACCTTGTCCCTGTGGAAGACCAGATAAGGAGACTCGATGGAATGCACCTGGAGCTCTCCCATCCTTCTGGCTGATGTTATAGCCACCAAGAAGGTGGTCTTCCATGACAGGTGGGAGATATTGCACCTGTGCATCGGTTCAAATGGCTTGCCCATGAGCTTAGCCAGTACCAGCAGTAGATCCCATGGAGGTGGAGGTTCTCGCACCAGAGGGGATATGTGAAAAAGGCCTTTGAAAAAGTGCCTGACCAACTTCTCCTGCGCCACCGACTGCTTGCCGGCCCGCACCTGGTAAGCAGAGATGGCTGCCAGGTGCACCTTGAGGGTCGTCGACCGAAGCCCTAGCTGACAAAGGGACCACAGGTAGTCCAAAATACTAGCCAAGGGACAGGAAGAGGGGTCCAACCCCCTTGTCCTGACACCAAATGGAGAATCTCTTCCATTTGAAGGTGTAGCATTTTCTGGTCAACTCCTTACGTGACGCCTCAACGACACTGAGGACCTCATTGGAACGACCCAAGGCCTGGAACTCTAGCCGCTCAGAAACCAGGCCATCAGGTGCAGGGATTGAAGGTCCAGATGGAGAACCTTCCCCTTGTCGACTGAGATCAGGTCCGGGCGAGCTGGAAGCCGTCTTGGGATCCTGGAGCTGAGGCTGAAGAGATTTGGGTACCAGAACTGGTGAGACCAGTCTGGGGCTACCAGAATCACCTGCGCCTTGTCCCTCTTCACCTTGAGAAGCACCTTGTGGATCAAGGGAAATGGAGGGAAGGTACAGAAGAGGCCCGGGGTCCATGGCCTCGAGAAGGCATCCCCCTGCAGCAAGCCCTGCTGAGGGGGGCGGGCGTGGAACAGCCTCAGCTTTGCATTCTCCCTGGAGGCGAACAGGTCCACCTGAGGGGTGCCACAATGTGAGAACACTTCTTGCACTACCTCCAGCAGGAGTGACCACTCATGAGATGCAGCGCCTATCTGGCTGAGGGCATCGGCTGGACTGTTGGAGGCTCCTGCCACATGGATGGCTAGGAGATCCACCTCCAGGATGATCATGAGAGACCAAATGCAGAGAGCCTCCTTGCACAGAGGCCAGGGGTGTCTCACGCTCTGAAGGTTGAGGTAGTACACAGTCGTGGTGTTGTCCATCTGGACCTGAACCACCTGACCCCATACAAACGGAGCGAAGATGGTGAGGGCTAGCCGAACCACTCGAAGCTCCAGCAGGTTGATGTGGCATTGAGACTCCTGAGGGGACCAGAAGCCGTGGGCCCGGAGTTCCCCCAGATGGGCACCCCAACCCATCAGAGAGGCATCGGTCATAAGAGTGACCATCGGCTCAGGGCGGACAAATGGGATACCCTCCTGCAGATGAGCTGGGACGAGCCACCACTGCAGGCCGTTCCACTTCTCCTGGGTCACTGTCACCGGCTGGTCCAGAGCGCTGTGACCACTGGCTGGCCAGCCCCCATTGCAGGGGGTGCATATGCCAGCGGGCCCAACAGACCACGCTGGTGCAAGCCGCCACGAGGCCCAGAAGGCACAGGAAGTCCCAGGCAGGGCACAATTGCCCAACCAGAAATGATTGGGCAAAGGAGGAGAGAACCTCCGCCCTGTCCGCCGGGAGCCAAGCTCTGGCTCGCAGAGAGTCGAGCTCTGCCCTGATTAACTGAATCACCTACAATGGCACAAGTTCCGATTTGGCCTCGTTGATTAGGAGGCCAATCTGACAGCAGACCTGGAGGGCCAGATCCCTGGACCGCTCCACCTCCGACCTGGAGGGGGCTGCAATCAGCCAGTCGTCCAGGTAAGTGTACACCCGGTCCCCTCGGCACCGCAGGAATGCTGTCACCACTACCATGCATTTGGTGAAGACCCTGGGAGCTGGAGAGAGGCCGAAGGGCATGGCCCGGAACTCGTAAAGAGATCCCTCTGCTCTGAAGTGGAGGAATCGCTGATGAGACAAGTGGATTGGGACGTGAAAGAATGCGTCCTGGAAATCCAGAGAGCAGAACCACATGCCTAGTTCCAAGGATGGAATGATCTGAGCCAGAGTAACCATCCTGAAGGTGCGCGGCTTTAGGAACTTGTTCAGGTCATGCAGGTCGAGAATGGGGCACTAGCCCCTCGTCCATTTTGGGACCAGGAAGTACCTGGACACAAACTCTGGGTCTGGAGGAGGGTCTGCCATGTCGCTGATCACCTCTTTCCAGAGGAGCAGGGCAATGCTGGCTCGATGAGCCGACAGAGAGGCTGCGAATCCCATTGCCCCCCGTGGGGAGACGGCTCGATAGGGAGGGAACTGCTCGAACTCTAGAGGCAGACCCCTGCCGACCACTTCTAGCACCCAGCAGTCCATGGTGATAGTGGACCAGGCAGAAAGAAGTGAGGAGCTCGCCCTCCACGGGGGACCCGGGAGGAGGACAAGGCTGGGCACCCCTCAACCCGTCACTGGGCAGGCTTGGAGGAAGGGCCGGCCGGGGGACCTCCTGGACCCTTCCCTCCAGACTTCCTACTTGAGGAAGTGGCAGACTTGGCCTTAGGGTGTCAAGTGTGAGCCTGCTGGCCCTGTTGCTGGTGTTGCTGGGCTGGACGCGCCACAGGAGCAGAAGGGCGAAAGGGCTTACACTGCTGCTGGCGACCTTTGTCCTTCTGGGCAGACGTGACCGAGTCCAAGGTGGCACTGGACTTCTCGATCCTCTGGAGATGGCCTTCCACCCCTGGCCTGAATAAGTCAGTGCCCAGGAAGGGAATGTCTGCCAGCTTGTGCTGGGTGTCCACCGTGAAGGTGGAGATTCGCAGCCAAGCTCTGCGGCGCATGGTTACTGCGGCCGCTACTGACCGGGCACAAGAGTCACCAATCTCCAAAGAAGTTTGGAGCTGTTGTTTAGCCACCACCCTTCCCTGATCTCGCACCTGCTTGACCGTCGTCTGAAGGTCAGCTGGGAGATGAGGAATCACCTCATCCAGGAAACCCATAAGGGCGTGTGAGAAATGTGCCATCAGTACAGCCGAGCTAGCCTGTCAAAGGCCTAGGGAGGAAGCAGCGTAAACCTTCCGCCCTGAGTAATCCAGCGTTTGGATTCTTTATCAGGTGGTTTGTCCATGTCCCTAGCATTCCCGGAACGCCGGAAAACACTGTCGGTCACCAGCCCCTCTGCAGAGGGGTGCTCCGAGAAACCAGAGAGTGAACCGATGGGGACCGTGTACTTACGAGCCATTCTGGCCGAAGGCACGGGACAAGATGCAGGCCGCTGCCACAACTCCAGGGCCAGGCCAACAATGACTTCGGCCACAGGGAACGCCTCCGTAGGGGAATCTCCTCGGTCCAGTATCTCCGTGAGGGGATACCTGGCCCGTTTCTGAACGGGTTCGAGCTGCATCCCAGTGGACTCTGAGATGAGTCGAAGTATACCCAAGAACGAGGACGGGCTCTCATACACCGACTGATCCCCTGCAGATTCCAGGTCAATGGGTCTGGAATACAGGAAGGAGTCATCGTCAGACTGCAAACTGCTGCCGAGCGCCTGAACCACCCTCCACCTGCCGAGGTCAATCAGGAGTGAGGGTGACTGACAACCTGTGGGGCAAGCCCTGACCCGACTGAGAATCCTTGGTCGGGGCCCCAGTCTTCAGCTGAGGAGGCGGAGGCTGAGGAGGGACCTGGGCCAGAATTTCAGAGGATGGCTCTAGGTGCTTTCGGTCCCTGTGCCTTCTGCTGTACTTTCTTTTGTGACTGAGGGGCTTGGTTTTTGTTGAAGCCCCCTCTGCCTTTGCCACAAAAGGACTGATGGTTATGAAATTGCCGGCAGTTCCCACCCCATTGAGGGGCAGCAGCGACCAGTCTGGCCATTTTGATAGCCATCCTAGTTTTCAATGTGGCCTCGAGTGCCTGTTCCACCTGTGGGCCAAACAGATAAGCACCAGTAAATGGTAAATTCATGACTTGTTGCTTGGCATCATTTGTGAACCCTGAGGTTCGTAACCACAAGTGGTGATGGATGCATATCCCAGCTGCTACTGCTCTAGAAGCAGTGTCAAAGGCAACTATAGCAGCCTTAAGTTGCTGATTATTAGACTCCATACCTCTAGTGATAGTTTGGAGGAGCTCTGAGGTAATGTGACTCTGGAAGAGTCTCCACAGTAGCGTTTAGTGAATGCCAGAGGGTATACTCATATTATGAGAAGTAGCTTTGGTAGCTAGCAATAAGCATACCTAGGGTAGCAGTGGCAAAGACCCGCTTCCCTAATGTATCAATCTTACGAGATTCCTTGTTTACTGGACGGGCCATAGACTCCTGAGGGAGAATAGCTTTGGCATTTTCTGCCAAGATCACTATGGCATCAGCAAAAGCTTGAGAGGCTAGGACTGGTCGATCCTTAGGGGAAGCGTACTTCCTGTCTGTGGACTTAGCCACAGAAGGACTAAGCGCTGGATTGTCCCACACCATTTGTGAGACAGTCTTGAAAGAGGGCTGTACCGGAGGAGTCAACTCCACAGGGATCTCCGGGACATGCAGTTATTGAATGCGCAACAGCTTCCCCGGATCAACCTCCAAAGTCTGGAGAGAGAGGGTGGAATTCATATTTTTCAGAAGAGACTTAAAGAACAGGTCCTCTACCAGAAGCTCAGCTGAAGCAGAGGGCTTACTTCCCACTAGAAATGAATCCTCATCAAAATCGTCTCCTAATCGCAGATCAGGATCAGGTTCAATATCATCTCTTACTAGCCCAGGAGGGATAGTATATAAAGGAAAGAGAGGAAAAAGAGCAGGAGGAGGTGCTCCTTGAATCGGAGTTGAGAATCCAGATATCTGAGGCGCCTCCAGCCTGAAAACGGCGCTGAGGGTGGCACCGCCAGGACCAGAGCCGTAGGCGGCACCGCGAGTGGCGCCGCACCAGCACCCGGAGACCCCAAACCAACCCTCAGAGCCCCCAAGGATGAAGATCTGAAAACAAGAGTAAGAGAAAATGGTACCTGTGCTGGTCCCTGCTCCGCAGCCATGTGAGGGGGAAAGCACAAGGGTGTGGTGTCGATGCTACCGAAGAAGGTGCCGCACAACTAGGCAGACCCAACCGTCCAGTCCGCGGGTTCAAAGCCTCTAGAACCGAAGGCCCCGAGGCCAACTCCGCAGGCTTGGAAAGTTGTGACAACCGCCGAACCCACTGCTCCATAAGAGTTGCCCACTGATGAAACTGCTCACTGGAGGACCCCCCAGGGGGCAGGGAGGGACTACAGAGTAAAAGATGCTGGCCACTAAGGACGGAAGCCACAGGTGACCCCAACAGAGTCGAAGTCGACCTTCTGTCCCCTGTTAACGACTATCAACATGCACACATACCAGAGGGTAACCTCAAACGGTACCGTTTCTTCTTCGACTGGTGGGACAAGGAAGAGCCCGAGGCCGAGTGGTGCCGAGTTCTCAATGAAGATCGAGAATGGGCTCGCTTTTTTTTTTTTTTCTTTTCACTTATTGTACTTTTTTGCTGCCTCCGAGCTGTTAACACCTGCCCTGGTCATGGACCCCCATACTCCCACCTCCTGTTATGCCAGCGCTCTCCCTGGCACCCCTGGCTTACCCCCCAAGGGGTGGGGTCGTGGCACCATCTCTCCCCAAACAGCGCCGCCGGTACAGATCTTGATCGGGAGAGCCAGCTGGGAGGCTAATTGAAGCCCAGGGGCAGGGCTTCACTGAGATGGCCATGGCAGAGTTTTTTCCCCTGTAAGCAGGGGCAGGGACGTGCAATGACGGCCTGTGTCCACTCCGCCCGAGTTCTGTTTTGGAGTCGGTGCTATGCGACGTGCCCAGCCTCCACCGGGTATTGCTCCTGCATCGTGCACATGCCACCCTCCCCCCTGGAGAAGGAGAGCAGTCCTAGGGACACTCGATCCTTCTCCCCCCGGCTGGCCCTCCGACGACATAGGTCCGTTCCTGAACCCGGGTTGCCAGTGTCGCAAGCGGAAATCCAACTGCTGTGCTGGTGGGCTGGCTATGGGCTCACTTCTTTTTGTGCTTTTGGGAGGAACGGCCTTCCTCCTGAACACCAGACTGCCAGAAGTCAGACCCTCCATCCATAGAAGGTGGCGGACCAGACCCAGCCCAGCTGGAAACACAGCTTTCATGCGAAGTCTCCCTACTGTTACCGGCCCCGTTCATGGTCAACTCCATCGAAGGCAGGCTGAAAAAGACTTCTGTTTTTTTTTATAAAAGATTTTTTTTTTTTACTTAAAATAAAATAAATAACACTACAAATAAAAACTGAACGACTAACGCTGCTGTTGTATAGACGTGAAGATTTGACTCCCGGTGGGTGAGCATCATTGTCACTGAAGCGCACTCGACGGCGGGAAAAAAGGAACTGAGGCAGTTGGAGGGTCAATGCTGAGGTAGCCTATACGGTATGAGAGGGTATTGCGGCGCCGCTTCCACACAGCCTTACCTTGGTGCCAGCCCTCCTGAAGATTTTTGGCTCCCGCTCGGTCCTAGCGCCTCTATCGTAGTCCCATTTGTGTGAATGAGTGGTGGACATTTTATGTCCAGGAAGATCACCCATGCCTTGTCCCTCCTCACCATGGTGAACACCTTGTGGATCAAGAGAAATGGAGGGAAGGCAGAAAGGAGGCCTGGGGTCCAGGGCCTCGAGAAGGCACCCCCCTGCTGTGTCCCTTGCTGAGGGGGGTTGGCACAGTACAGCCTCAACTTCGCATTCTCCCTGGAGGCAAACGGGTCCACCAGAGGGGTGCCCCACTGGGAGAACAAACTGTGTACTACCTCTGGGTGGAGAGACCACTCACGAGATGCCTCGCCCATACAACTGAGAACGTCCGCCAGCCCGTTGAAGATACCGGCCACACGGATGGCCAGGAGGTCGGCCTCCAGGCTGCGCACGAGGGTCCATATGCAGAGAGCTTCACTGCACAGAGGAAAGGGAGGCGTCCCGCCCTGCTTGTTGAGGTAGTACATGGTCGTGGTGTTGTCCATCTGGACCTGGACCACCTGACCCCGAATGTGTGGAGTAAAATCAGTCAGCACCAGCCAAACTACCTGAAGCTCCAGCAGGTTAATGTGGCACTGGGACTCCTCAGGAGTCCAGAGCCCATGGACTCTGTGCTCCTCCAGGTGGGCATCCCAGTCCATGAAGAGAGGCATCAGTCACCAGGATGACTGTCGGCTCTGGGCAGACAAATGGGATACCTTCCTGCAGATGTTCTGGGACCAGTCACCACTTGAGGGCACCCCACATCAGCTGGGTCACAGTGACCGGCTGGTCGAAGTGCCCCTAGTGCTGAGACCATTGGTGTGCCGGCTCCCACTGCAGAGAGCGCATTCTCCAGCTGGCCCAATGGACCAAGCTGATACAGGCCACCATGTATCCCAAGAGGTGCAGAAGGTCCAGAGCAGGGCACGACTGTCAAACCCAAGATGATCGGGCAAAGGAGGATAGAGCCTCTTCCCTGTCCTCCGGGAGCTGAGCCCTGGCTCTGCAAGAGTCGAGCTCTGCCCCAATGAAATTGATCACTTGCGAGGGCACGAGTTCTGACTTGGCCTTGTTGACCAGGGAGGCCAAGAGAGATGCAGGTCTGGAGGGCCAAATCCCTAGACCACTCCACCTCCTGCCTGGAGGGACCCGCGATCAGCCAGTCATCTAGGCAGGGATAAACCCAGACCCCTCGGCGCCTCAGGTAGGCTGCCTCCACTGCAATGCACTTGGTGAAGACCCTGGGTACTAAGGACAGGCCAAATGGCATGGCCTAAAACTCATAGAAAATCCCGTCCCCCCGGAACCGGCGGAAGAGGAAGTGGGACAGACAAATTAGGACGTGAAAGAATGTGTCCTGAAGATCCAGAGAGCAGAACCATGCGTTTTGCTCGAGAGGTGGTATGATCTGAGGCAGAGTGACCATCCTGAAGGTGCACGGCCTGATGAATTTGTTCAGGTCATGCAGATCTAAGATGAGGTGCCAGCCCCCCATCTGTTTTAGCACCAGGAAGTACCTGGAGACAAACCTTGGTTATTTCAGAGGGTCCGAGACATGAGCCACAACCTCCTTGCAGAGGAGCTGGGCTATGTCGTCCCGAAGGCCCAACAGGATGTCAACGGACACTATGCCCTCCTGTGGGGCACAGGCTCGGCAGGGCAAGTAAGCCTTGAATTCCAGAGGCACACCCTGACCAACCACCTCAAGTACCCAACTGTTCATGGTAACAGCAGACCAGATGGAAAGGAAGTGGTGGAGCCAGCTCCTCCCATGGGAGGACCCGGAGGGGCTCAGGACAGGTATGGGGGAGGTGCCCCCATCCCATCATTGGGCAGGCTTGGAAGCAGAGGAGGAACTGGCGGAGGGGCTGCCTGGACATCTACCTCCTGGCTTCCTGATGAATGAGGCCACTGATATCGGCTGGGGACACCAAGCCTGTTGCTGTCCAGCAGGGCACTGGGCAGGTTTGGCCACTGGGGCAGAGGTGGTCTGAAAGGGCTTCTTCTTTTGAGGCTTAGAGCCCTTTGCGTCCTTTTGGGCAGAAGTCACCGGGTCCACGGTGGCACTGGACTTCTCAATACAGGTGAGGTGCCCTTCCACGCCGGGCCCGAACAAGTCGGTACCCAAGAAGGGAACATTTGCCAACTTATACTGTACATCAGCCGTAAAGGTGGAGATGTGCAGCCAAGCCCGGTGGTGCATGGCAACTGCCACCACCACAGACCAGATACAAGAACAAACAAGGTCCATGGCAGTCTGGAACTGCTGTTTTGCTACCGCTCAGCCTTGCTTCCTGACCTGTTTGACGGTAGTCTGCAGGTCTGCGGGGAGATGGGGAATCACTTCGTCCAGAGAACCCATTAAGGCATGTGAAAAATGGGCCATTAGGAGGGCCGAGCTCGCTTGCCAAAGGCCAAGGGAGGAGGTGGCATACACCTTTTTGGCCATATGGTTCAATTTCTTGGACTCCTTATCAGGGGGGTTTGTTAATGTCCCCCACGTTGTCGGTGCGCCAAAACACAGAGTCAGTCACAAGACCCTCAGCCTAGGAGTGTTCCATGAATCCCGACAGGGAACAGGTAGGGACCTCATACTTGCGGGCCAACCGGGCCAGCAGCACAGGGCAGGAGGCTGGGTGCTGCCACAATTCCAGGGCAGGATGAGGATAGCATCCTGAACCGAGAAGGCTTCCACGGGAGAGTCACCCCGGATGAGGATCTCGGTCAGTGGGTACCATTCCCACTTCTGAATGGGCTCCAATTGGAGCCCCATAGACTCAGAAATAAGACGGAGAAGGCCCATGAAGGACGTGGGCCCTTTATCCATTGAGAGGTCCCCCGCTGACTCCACATCCATCGGTTTAGAGTGTAGGAAGGACCCCTCTGATTCAGAAGAATCATGGAAGAATGGTCAACTGCCCGAGTCCCCACTCACCCTGCGAGGGTGGTACAGGGTGATGATGAATGACAGCCGATGGGATAAACCCTTGCCTGGATGAGTGTCTTTGGTCGGAACTCTGGATGCTGGCTGCTTGGTGGTGGCTCCACTGGGATCGGTGGAGAGGCGGGAAGGGGCCACAGTGGGACCAAACGAATTGGCTCCTGCCGAGGCAGGGTCAGCCGTAGCTCCAGTAGTGGCAGCCAAGGAAGAGCCAAGTTGGGCGCTGGGACCAGCTTCACCTGGGTAAACCAAGGCTGCTGCCACATGAGATCCTCATAGTGCTGACACAGCTTGCGCCAGTGCCTCTCCTTGCCCAACGAGGACAAGGAGGATGAGGAATAGTGGTGGTGTCGCTTGCCTGAGCACCAAGCGTGCGAGTGTCAGGATGGATGCAGGCTGCCCAAATTGGGGCTCCGAGAGCAGGACCTCGACCTTGACCAACAGAGGGACCAACAGCAGGTCTCAGAGGGGGCTGGCGAAAATGGAGGCCTCTCTTGGTCCGGATGCTCCAGGTCGAGAGGGGGCAGAACAGTGGCCTGGTCCATCCCCCCCTGAGAAAGTGGTAGGACTGGAGTCCTGGAGAGGGAGGCATCTACCTCCTTGGCAGACAACGGGTCGACTAATTTGAGAAAGCGTCTACCTGAGTCTCAACCAACTGGCCCGATGAGGAGGAATCTTCTTCTTCCAGCAGAAAGGAAGATCTGGCATCATGGGGCAGCAATGAGAGAGTTACCACCTGGGTGGATGGGGGGAACCAGCTTGAAGACACTCCAGCGAGTCTTAAAGGGGAAAGAACACTGCCAGAAGTGTGGATCATAAATACATACATAGATACATAGACAGTGTCGGCAGATAAGGGCCTATGGCCCACCCAGTCTGCCCATTTGAGCTTGTAAGTTCAGTTTATGTTTTCCAAGAAGTCTGTTGCCCCTTACCCCATACCTCCAGAATTCCTTTATGTCTATCCCATGCATTCTTAAATCCCGTGATTGTTTCAGCCCCCACCACTTCCTCTGGCAGGGTGTTCCACTTGTCCACCACCCGTTCTGTGAAGAAATTCTTCCTCACGTTTCCTCTGAATCGTCCTCCCTCCAGCTTCATCCCATGCCCTCTAGTCCTGGAACATCTTTTTTGCTTAAAAATAGTGTACTCCTGCACCCTGTTCCTCCCTGTAAGATACTTGTATGTCTCTATCATACCCCCTCTCTCCCTCCCCTCCTCCAGGGAGTACATCATATCCATGTCCCTAGAAATGAAAATTACGTACTCATCGTAATTCTTGATCTTTTATAATATCTTCACCATTGAGTCACACTGATGGGTCTAAGCCAGAGGTGCTAGGACCCAACAAGAGCAAAGTCTTTTGCAGCCTAAGAGGGGACCGACATCAGTTCTGGCGCTGCCCACGAGACAGACGCAGTGACATCATGCTTCTGGGCTGGCCAATAACTGACTCCAACCCCTTCCCTTCCTTAGTTCTATCTGCCAGGAGAGAAAACAAGTGGGAGAGAAAAGAAGGGAGAGGGCTATGACTCCTACCCCAAAGGGATACGAAAAGGATATAGGATATCAAATAATAAAATCCAACTACCAACTAGAAGAATTAAGGGTTGGGCCTAAGTGGTACACGGACAGTGGGTGTAAGAGCCAGAGCCTAATTTAACCACCTGGGCAGGAAGGCGGAGAGATGGGCAGCAGCCGTGCACAGACCTCTGGCTGGTACAAGAGGCCAGACAGCCTCTGCGCAGTTAAGAAGGCAGACGTCAACTTAACTCAGTATATTGTACTCAGCCGAGGACAACAATTTAGGAGTCAAGCTCAAAGCTCCAGAAAAGCAGAGGCAATAGCAAAATAACAAACAAGTACAAGGCAGAAGCCTTCTTACCACTACAAACAGTGCTGAAGCCTGAAGCACTGAATGAGAAGAGCCCAAAGGGCATAGGGAAATAAACCCACCCAGCTCACAGGCTGAAAAAATATAACCTCCCTGCTGCATCTTCTCTCTCCCTAGCTTGGAGTGAGGCTGCACCTGAGTGAGGTCTTGAGACTGTTCACAGCACAGGAAAAGGAAACAGGCTGACAGCAGCCAGGGGATGAGCTTAGGATATATTCCCACAGGGAGACGGAGAGAGTTCAAGGGAAAAAAGGGGTATAAAAGCACACCTTTTTATGCAGGAAGGGGGCTGGGGTCCAAATTTCCTGTTTCTTTTTTTAAAGTTCACCAACAGAAAAGAGAAAAAGACCTAAACTTCAAGAAAGAGGAGCAGCTCAGTGAGAGTGGCAAGAAGGGCAAGAGTGCTATCAAAAACGATGAGCTGCTCAGAGGCCCTGGCTTTTACCTGAGCTGGGAAAGGTAGGTGGGCATGTGACTCTAAATGGTGAGGATATTCTGGAAGATTAAGAATTACACTGAGTACGTAATTTTCTATCTTCCAAGAAACAGTCTTCACCATTCAATCACACTGATGGGTCAGAGTACCAAGCTTCCCCAAAACAGGGGAAGAGCTGGCTCACCCTGACAGCAGGGACTTCTCACAGGTCCGGCAGGACCCGAGAATGGTCGAGGCAGGTGGATGCTCCTGTGGCCTAGGAGCAGGAGGGCACCCTGACAGTTCATGTCTGACCCTGCAGGAGAAAAAGTGAGTCCCCTGGAAATGACAGTGGAGCACCCTACACTGGGCCAGGGGTGCCAACCGGGAGAGGCGACACCATGCTGTCCACTGAATGCAGACTGCTGTTCCCACCAGCATGGAAGCTAATTTGTTGGCACTATACAATACCCTTGCTTGGTACCTCACCAGCTCCAGGCCCTGGGTGGAAAGGCAAATAGCTTGCCTGACTGACTTGCAATCTGGCATGGATGCTAAGTGCTGACTCAGCATCACCCATAGGTGCTTGCCAAAAGCCGTCTGATGTGCAGAAATGCACATCACCATGCATGCTGCCACAAAAACATTCCTATCTCAAGCACTGATCTCTGTAGTCAGGGGCAGTTATGTACTGGGCGCTTAGGCCCATAGGGGCATGCAGCACCAGAATCCCCAAGGTGGGGTGAGGGATAACACCTTGAGACCCCAAGGGAGCACAATACCTGTACTGGACATCCCTAGGGGCAAGCGATGGGGTAAAGGGACGGAGCCAGACATTCCTGGATGCCTCCGAGAAGGATCGAGGTCAAGGAGGGATGACAAAGGAGTCATCACTGAAATCCCTGAAGGAATCTCAGTGCTGGGTTAGCAGGACTGTGACCTACAAATGACCAAATATTCAGCTCCTGCAGCATCTCCAACAAGAATTGCTAGTACTGAGGGTACTCAGCATCAGTGGAGAGGTGAACAGAAAAATCCTCTTCCTCAGAGGAGGGAGGAGTAGAGGAGGAGCTGGATTCAGGCAATGGTGGTGCAGGGCCCTTAGGCTAAAAATGGGCCTGGTCTGCCTTATGGCGGTATTGGTGGAACACAACAGCTGTGGACCTGAACTGTTGCCAGGTCATGGGCCCCAGGGTACCTGAAATGCCTGACAAAGCGGGAGGGTGGTGCAGAGGAGGAGGAGGAGGAGGAAGGTCTTGAATGACCAGGCCAGATCCTCTGCCAGGGCTGCAAGAATGATCACGGGACACTGCCCAGAGGAAAGACCTGGCAAATTCGCCTGTGTGGAGCTGATCAACCTCAGAGGACCGGTCCTTATGACGCCCTTGGGGGAAATCCTCAGGTGGGAAGAGTGGAGCTGGACAGGGCCCACAGGGTGGCCTCAGTCCTCACAAGTGATAGGGCCAGTCAATTCAGAGTAGAAACGAGACACCGGGCTAGGACTACGATCCCCCAAAGTTAACACCATCTCTGGACAAGGGGTTAGCTGGAAGCACACTGGCCTGCCCCAACCCTTCACCAGGGCAGATACAGACCCCCTGGGCTAAGCCCAGTCTCCAGACCAGAGCCACCGCCAGAGTCGGCCATGGACCCAGTACTGCGTGCAGTAGCAAACCAGACCCGCGAATGGCACCAGGACCAGTCCCGACACTAGGAATGGCACTGGAACTTGAACCAGTACTGCAGACAGTGCCAGGAGTCCTGGAGCCAGTCTGATGGACAACCACAGGGGACACTCTAGGCCCAGAGTTGGGCTCAGAACCTGGTCCAGCATAGCTTCTATCATCACCATCTCTTTCTCCAAGCCCAAGGCCGGCATTGTCATCCTCCTCCAGGCCGCAAATTGCTCAGGGGAAAACAACAATCTCAAAGTCCAAGACAGGGTCATCCCAGAAACCATTCCCTCTTCTGGTGCCGCGAAACTGGAACAAAGGGTGTTCCCGAAGGGAAAGGTAAAAGGCCAAGAAGCCAGGACAGTAGCAGGCGCTGCAGCTAACACCAAGATATTCTGCCAGTACAAAATGGAATGTGAAGCATGGGACTGGACGATAAGGTGGGAGAAGCCTTTGAGAGAGCCAGAAGTGATGGATGGCTAAGATGTTTTAATTAGTACTTGGATTTAGTGTTCCCCAAAGGGCTTGTGTAGGCAGGAGCTTACTGGGAGGGCCCACAGCTGCAGGGGTAGCCACAGTGCAATCAGTGGACATCACCTGTGCCCTGGTACCTGGCAATGACCAAGCCATGTAACTCCCAAGGCACAGATGGCATACAGCCCAGGATCATAGCTGAGCTAAACTTTCAGCAGTTTGTCACAGCAGGTGCAGAGCACTAGGACTGGAAGATGTGTCCACTGTGGTCCCGATCATCAAGAAAGAGGCAAGTTCAGACCTGGGCAACTATAGGACAGTCAGTGTGACATTAGTGCTGGCCAAGGTCCTGAGGCCATTATTAAGGACAGAATAATGGAGCACCCAGCTGAGGCCAACGTTCTTGCCCCCTCTCTGTAAGGAATAATGAGGGGAAGATCCTGCCAAATCAACCTGATCCCCTTCTCTGAGAGGGTGATCGGGGAGGTAGACAGGGGCAGGGTAAGGCCTTTGATACTGTGATGTATGACAAGCTTCTGAGCACAGTAAACCAGGACGGTATACATGAGACTTATACAAGATGGCTTACTAACTGGCTTGGGAGCAGGAAGGTGGTGGTGGTGGTAGATGAGCACTACTCAGTTTGGAGATGTACTCTGCAGCATCCCTCTGGAATTAGTATGGGGGCCATGTTGTTGAGACACAGGTCAGGAAACATAGGAAGACCAGGAGCAGTTGTAAAATTTTTAAGCATTTTATTATTTCCAATAACAGTAAAATAAAAATTGTACAGAATGTTTTTCTTTAAACATAGGCAGTTCAGACAGAGCAAAGTCCTTCCACACTCTCTCTCTCTCGCTCTCTAACACTGCTGCTCTTTTTATAAGTCTTTGCCTGGCAATTAACTTCTACATCCTGATCTTGTTTAAGAGACATCCTGTTTCTCAGAAAATGTATCAGAATTTTGCCAGTTTCTTTACTTGCAGGTGCAACAAAACAGAAAATGGTGTCCCAGAACTAATTTCCTGTTGAAAGCTCTGCAAATGAGCTTGTGCTGCATCTCAAGGTTAACCCTCTGAATTCCAAATAGCATTTTGCAATCATTTCAACAATACAATTACAGACATTGCGAACAAAGGGATCATAGTTTCATATACTGAGTTAAATATATTTTTACAACCACAGATAAGCAGGGAGGAAGAAAAGACAGAAACAGCAAGTGAAGGCAGAGAGATAGCAGGAGGGGGAAAATTGTGCGACCACTAGAGTGATCAGTTCTTAGGTCTCACAAGAAAATTTGATTGCACAATCAGACAGATGAGACAGAAAAGGAAAGGACAAAACAGATCCTTGTGTTCCACTCTTTCTGCGTAACAAATACGACAGGGTCTTATTCAACCCTTTCACAGGTCGCTGCTCACGAACATATTCATCTGCAATCTGGAAGCTGGGGTTTCCAGCAAGCTGGTTAAGTTCACAGAGGACACTGAGCTGGCCTGGGAGGTAGACTCCCTTGAGGCAGGACGTGGACTTGAGAAGGACCTGAACATGGTGACTGGTTGGACTTCTATAGCCCCTGACTCAATGCAGTCAAACACAATGGGCTACACTTGGGGAGGAAAAGCAATGATCTGACCCAGACACTTTGTGGGGCTCCTCTTGTGGCAGTGATGGAGAAGGTGGAGGACCTGCAGGGCATAATAAATAAGGAGCTGAAGCAGGACAAGCAGTGATGGACGACTGGCAAGAGGGCCACAAGAAACTGGGGTGCATCAAAAGTGGGTGACCAGCAGAGCAGGGTAAGTAATCCTGCCAGTTTACAAGGCCCTGGCCAGGCCCCACCTGGAGTACTGCATGCAGTTCTGGTCCCCTCAATACAAAAAGGATAATGAGACAGTGGGCAGGTGCAAATCAAGGCTACCAAAATGACTGATGGTGTGGGGGACAAAAGCTATGAGTGAGACTGTATTTCTGTACCATGTTCACCCTAGAGAAAAGAAGGCAGAGAGATGACCGGATTTGCCTTTTGCATACTCCAAGGAATTGACAAGACTAAACAGTGAGAGAAGTTTGATCTGGCTCAGGGTACTACATTCAGGGGTAATGATAGAAGGCGCATTTTTTCCATGAGGGTGGTGAAGCTATGGAACAACCTACTAGCTGAAGCAGTGGCCATGAAGTCAGAACAGGCACTTAAGATAAGCCTGGATAAATTTGTGCTTACCAAAGGAATCGTGGGTATCCTTAGCAGTAGAGTGAGTTGGAAAACCCTATAAATTGGTCTGTGTTTGCATAGCATACTTACTTCATCCTGGTGTATAAGGCTCAAGGGGGTGTTCCTAATGAAGCTAGAGTCCCTTCCAATTGTAAATTATTATGTTATTATGAGCAGTCACACACAAGTTCCGTGTGCTCTGGCACATGTATGTGAGCATTCTAGCTAATATAAGCTGATAGCTTCCAGACAAACAAGCACTCCACCTCGAAAAAAGACAAAAGCAAGTATCGTAGTGCAAAAAGTGACTCACGGTTTAATCAGCAGAGCTCCAAAAGAACAATGGCACTAAACCCGGTACTTTGGGTCTCCACATGACCCACGTGGAGACCCAAAGCACCGGAGTTTAGTGCCATTGTTCTCTTGGAGCTCTGTTGATTAAACCATGAGTCACTTTTTGTACTTTGATATTAGCTTTTGACTTTTTTCCATTTAGAGTGCTGCTTGGTCTGAGTTTATGTTATTATGATGCTTTTAGAGCGATGCCATCTGCTGGTTGACAAAACCAGCTGGACATGGAGATCAGCAATGTTAAGGACTTGTTTAGATGGGGGTTGGGGGAGGAGCTTTGTTTTGGCGATATCATGGTTGGCCCTATATAGCATCAAGTCCCACCCAGGCATTTAAAAAATAGAGTCAGACACTCTATATGGAACTCTGTAATCACGTCAAGGCCATCTTCACAGCGAGTAGTTATGTCCTGCTCACTGAATACTTTGTTCAGTATTAGACAGTCTTGCACAACAGTGTTGTTTGGATTTATAATACACAGAAGTGGTCAGTCTGATCATTTTTAGCAGTAGTCCCGCTCTGCAGTATCAAAACCACAGTACTTCGGGGTCAGCAAGGGCCAGAACCAGGCCATTTTCACATCCTCCTAGCACAGCCTCTTACCAACAGCTCCAAATATAAAGTAGGTTTAATTCTGAGAACTGTTATGAAAGCGTACCTAACAGTGCTAAACAAAATTTATAAAATGGAAATATTAATAAAATCCTAATTCAGTCCTGCAGACTAACATGTCCAGGGCCTGCATTCCTAAGGCCTCACAGTACAGGAGATTTTGGGGTGTTAGGTGAAGCCTGTACAACAGATTTAAGAATGTCATAATCATTTGATGGCTCTGGTAACTGATATAAAACAGTCACCCCAAACCGAACCTCATAAATTTCATAATGTGCGTCATTTACACCGAGTGGGATTCCATGGCATGACAAAAAGGCTAATATTATTTAATGAATAGCAGACAATTAATGCAAGCTGCTGCAGCCAAACTCTGATCTAGGTTTAGCTGTTATGGTTTATTTTTACAGAAAACATGTCCAGTGGAAAAAATACACAGATACAGATCAGGTAGCTTAGTCACCACCATATTAGAAAGGAAGGTTGGTATTTTTAACATTTTGGCAGTAATACATAAACACATAAACGTTTACAGCAACTCCTTTGAAGAACCATGTCCAAGGCAAACATTTTGGTCAGGGCTGCAGACAGTTTCTGTAGAGATTCTGTCAGGAACTGTAAACGTTAGCTTAATGCAGTATAAACCGAGTCTGATAATAGTAGATAATAGGTTGGCGGGTATAACATTTAACTGGTTCCTGTCATTAACTGAATAAAGCACCTGTTCCCATGCTTGTGCTGCACATGGATACTAACCCTTCAGTCTCCTAAATAACCTAACGAGAAGGGTAAAATGCACACAACCACAGAAAGACAGCAAAACTCCACCATGCATGTAAGCAGTCCTGCTACTGAGCATGCTGTAGTTTACAGTTCCTGACAGAATCTCTACAGAAACAGTCTGCAGCCCTGGGCGAAATGTTTGCCTTGGACATTGTTCTTCAAAGGAGTTGTTGAATTTTTGAGGCAGACTAGAGAGCTTGTCACTAGCCTGATGTTTGAGTCCTCCAGATGGTTAATTTTGGGGGACTTCAATGCCTGGGTTGATGATGGGCTCTCGTCATTTGGGTGAAATCTCCTGAGGAGCACTGAGGTGCTGGGCCTGATGCAAAGTGTTACTTCAGCGACCCATTCGCGCGGCCACACTCCAGACTTGGTGTTTTTGTTATGCCTTGAGGTCACTGACCTTAGTGTAGATGTGGTAGTTTGGTCAGATCACAGCACAGAGTTCAGATCTGGGGCCCCCCTTGAGGGTCCAGCCTCTGTCGAGATGGTCCGGTACCACCTTTTACGGAGACTGTCCCCAACAGGACTGTTGGAGGTGCTGGACTGATCAAGTGTGGAAGCTATATGTGCAACTGGAATGGAGGAGGCAGTGGCGGCCTATAATGGGGCTGTTGCTGCAGCCTTTGATTCAGTTGCACCCATTCATGTCTGAACCTTATCTAATCGCTGGAGACCTCCCTGGCTTGATGCGGAACTCGGAGTTAAAGATTAAGGGTCGGAGGTTAGAGAGAATTTGGAAGAGTTCTGGCCTGATGGAGGACAAACTGGCCCCGAGATCCCATTATGTGGACTATCAGTGGGCAATCTCCTGAAAGAGGGCAGATTTTTTGTCAAGGGAGTTTGCTGCAACAAGGAACAGACCAGCTCAGCTCTTCCGCACAGTAGATAGGTTACTACATCCGGCCTGTCTCTGTGTGTGAGGAGCAGGTTCAAGCACAAGGTGAGAAGAGTTTGTTCTGTCCTTTGCCAACAAAGTGTCCTCCATCAGAGCTGAGATCTCCTCAGCCATCACTCATAGGGATTGCAGGGTTCATTCTGAGACATGCTGGAACACTCCTCCTGTCTGGGCTGAGTCTGACCCAACTGGGGTGGAGGAGGTGGCAGAAGTTGTCTCGAGGCTGCGACCAACACACTGTGATCTGGACCCAGGTCTAACCCGACTTTTGGTTGGTTGTTTGGACCTGATTGGATCTGTTTTGGCCAAGATCGTACAGAGTTCCTTGAGGAGTGGGGTTTTCCCATTGGCCTTGAAAGAGACCCTGGTTAGACCCCTATTAAAGAAATCCTTATTGGACCCGGACTGTCTCGGCAACTACAGACTGGTCTCTAATCTCCCATTTTTAGGGAAGGTTATAGAAAAAGTGGTGGCTATTCAGCTCGCAGAGCGACTTCCCTACTCCTCCACTTATGAGGCTTTCCAGTCTGAGTTTAGGGCCGGGCATAGTATGGAGACCACCTTGGTGAAGGTGCTTAATGATCTCTTGGTACTGAGAGACAGGAGACAGCATACCATCTTGTTAGTTTTTTCTCTTTTAGATATTTCCTGAAGAAGACCTAAGGTCGAAACGTAGATTTTTAACTCTATTTTCTATTTTCAGCGTGCATTTAATATAACCATTTTGTTTTGCTTCTAGACCACATGCTGACGCAGCGCCTTGTCTTTGTTTTTTAACAATTTGTATACCATCTTGATCCACCTGGATCTCTCGGCAGTTTTTGACACCATGGACCACGAGGTGCTGCTTGACTGACTGTGGTACTGGTGTGGCCTGGCTGGAAATGTCATGAAATGGTTCAGGTCATGCTTGACAGGCAGAGGGTGATGATGGAGTTAGCCTCATCTAACCCGAAGCCTCTGACTTGTGGAGTTCCGAAGGGATCGATCTTGTCTCCCTTGTTGTTTACGGTATATGTATATGCTGCCACTGGGAGACATTATCAGGCAGTATGGGCTGGGTTTTCACTGCTATGTGGATGATATTCAGCTATACTATTCTCGTGCACCTGGTATCCAGATGGCGGACACCATAATTAACAACTGCCTGGAGGAGATCCAGACTTGGATGACTCATAACTGGTTAAGACTCAACCCAGACAACACTGAGGTGCTGGTGGTGGATCTGGGTCACCATGGTGGGGAGGAGAGCTTGAGGACCCCCTGGTCTTGTATTGGGGGTACCACTGGTCCCATCCATACCGGTGAAGGATCTGGGTGTGATCCTTGACAACGTCCTGACATTTGATGCTCAGGTGTCAGCCGTCATTGAAAGTGGATTCTACCATCTGAGGAACATTGCCTGGATCCGGAACCTGTTACACTTGAGGACCTGACCTCACTAGTACATGCTTTCATCATGTCCAGGCTCGAGTACTGCAATGTCCTTTACCTAGGGCTATCTGGAGGCAAACTCTGCCGGCTGCAGCTAGTGCAGAACACGATGGCAAGATTATGGATAGGCGCACGAAGGTGTAAATATATTACACCTGTCCTCCGCGACTGCACTGGCTGTCAGTTTGGTGGAGGATTGCCTTCAAGGTCAGATTACTGACGTATAAGGCCCTATACAAAAGGGGACCACTCTACCTGCAAGATTTCCTTGTGCTCCATCACCCGGCCCGGGCTCTCCGTTCCACCGAGGGTTGCCTTCTTAAGTGTTCCCAGGGTTAGGTTGCGGCACTCTGGTGATCAAGCGTTTTCAGTGGGCGCACCTACCCTGTGGAACTCTTTGCCTAAACAATGGCAGGAGGCACCCTCAGTGGAAGCCTTTAAAATGGGATTAAGAACTTTCCTATTTAACCAGACTTTTAATGGATAAATATTCTGATGTATTGTTTTTACTGTATACAGATGGATAGTTATTAGGTGTGATGCTGTTAGCGTCACATAGATTTGTTAGTGAATTGACTGTTGGATGTGTTATATAATTGTGTCTTTGCTATATAATTGATGTTTTTTACATTATTAATTGTGAAGCGCTCCGAGTCCCTGGAATGGAGGGCTATAAAAATAAAGTATCTATTTATCTGTCTAGTTGAGTCTCTTCAAGACCCATGTCGACAAATAATATAAAGGGGAAGCAGGTGTTCAGTACACGCAGAGGCAGAATACAGGAGAGGCAATCTGCAAGGAGAGCAGTGTGTAGGATTTGTAAAGGATGCAAGGAGAGCTGTATGTAGGATCCATAAAGGCTGCAAGGACAGCAGTGTGTAGGATCCATAAACAATGCAAGGAGAGCAGTGTGTCGAATCTGTAAAGGATGCAGGGACAGCTGTGTGCGATCCATAAAGGATGCAGGGAGAGCAGTGTGTAGGATTCATAAAGGATGCAGGAGAGCAATGTGTAGGATCCATAAAGGAGGCAGGGAAAGCAGTGTGCGATTCAAAAAGGATGCGGGGAGAGCAGTGTGTAGGATCCATAAAGTGATGCAAGGAGAGCACTGTGTAGGATCCATAAAGGATGTAAGAAGAGCAGTTTGTAGGATCCATAAACGATGCAAGGAGAGCAGTGTGTAGGATCCATAAAGGATGCAGGGAGAGCAATATGTAGGATGCATAAACGATGCAAGGAGAGCAGTGTGTAAGATCCATAAAGGATGCAGGGAGAGCAGTGTGTAGGATCCATAAAGGATGCAGGAAAAACAGTGTATAGGATCATTAAAGGATGCAAGGAAAGCAGGGTGTAAAGGCCATAAGGGCTGCAAGGACAGCAGTGTGTAGAAGCCATAAAGGATGCAACTACAGCAGTGTATAGGATGAAGGAATGCAAGGACAGCAGTGTGTAGAAGCCATAAAGAATACAGGGAGAGCAGTGTGCAGGATCCGTAAATGATACAAGGATAGCAGTGGATAGGATCCATAAAGGATGCAAGGAGAGCAGTGTGTAGGATCCATAAAGGATGCAAGAAGAGCAGTGTTTAGGATCCATAAAGGACGCAAGGAGAGCCGCCTGCAGGATCCACAAAGGATGCAGGGAGAACAGTGTGTAGGACCCATAAAGGATGCAGGGAGAACAGTGTTCAAGATCCATAAAGGATGCAAGGAGAGCAGCATGTAGGATCTATAAAAGATGCAAGGACAGCAATGTGTAGGATCCATAAAGAACACAAGGAGAGCAGTGTGCAGGATCCATAAAGGATGCAAGGAGAACAGTGTTTAGGATCTGTAATGGATGCAAGAAGGGCAGTATGTAGGATCCCTAAAGGATATTTGGAGAGAAATGAAAATTACTTACTTACCATAATCATTGGTCTTCCCAAATATCTTCACCATTCATTACTAATGAGTCTAGTTGGAGGTCTGGACCCTGCTCAGGAAGGTAAATAGCACTGCCTCTTTAAAGTTTTTCAGAGCTGGAGGAGCCAATATCAGGATAGTGCCACCCACGAGGCCAGCATTTTATGTGGTGCTTGCGGGTTGGCCAGCAACTGATGACGACTCCTCCCAGCCCTCAGTTCTGTCTGCCAGGAGAGGATGAGAAAAATAGGGATAGAGAGAGAGGACAAGGGTGCCCGAAGGATAAAGGGGGGGTGGGAAGAAAATAAGATAAAGCTGACTGAAGGGGTACAGTCAAGAGGGAAAAACTAAGTAGGGTAGGGATGGCCAGCATGCTGGGCAGCCCTAAGAGACAGAAGAAACAAAAGGAAGAGGGGAAGAAAAAGAGAGAGAGAGAGAGAGACAATAGTTCTCCTCCTGAAGGACTCGGTTCTTCCACAGACACCTTCTTCCTCTTTTTTGTTTTTCTTTAAAGGCTCCCTGCATGAGAAACAAGCAAGGCTATCCAGCCCAACCAGCCCTCAATTAGACAGGTGTCTGGAGAAGGAAGCAGAAGGATTTGACCCACCTGAATCCAGAGGAAGCGGTACAGGTGTGAACACACCTCAGCCCGCAATGCTGACAGCTCTCCTGCTTGAGTAAGAGAAGGAAGGGAGAAGGGGAAGGGAAAATAAGGGTTCAAGCCCCAAGGCAGCCCTCAGACGAGGTACCACTGGAAACCCTAATGGTCTCTGTCTCTCTCATGGATTCTGAAAGGTCTCCAGAAGGAGAACCAGAGTAGCTGACATGGCTGAAAAGCAAAAAGCATGAACCATGCCTGTCCCTAATTTTTTTTTTAAATAATCATACAGAGGGGAACTCACTGGAAAGTGGGCCCATGCTGAGAGTGGAGATGGTCCTCTGAAGACAGCAGACCTAGGAGAGACAAGGGAAAACACTCCCAGAGGGGAGCTTCTTACCCTTTAATAGAAGGGAAAGAACAGCCTCTCTGGGAAAGCCAGTCCAGGAGAGACAGGCAGAACACCAGATTTGGTAAAGGAGCAGGGTTTGCCCCTAAGAAGAGCTATCTTCCCTTAACTCGTGCCCCAGATTTAATTAGGGAGAAGAGAGAGAGAAGGGGACAGTGCTGCCCAGCGCCTGGTTACAGGGAGGGAAGGTAGGCGTAATGAATAGTGAAGACATTTGGTAAGTTCAATAATTATGGTAAGTATATAATTTTCATATCTTACCCAAATTAATCTTCACCATTCATTACTAATGGGTCCAAGTACCAAGATGGCAAACACTGAGGGGAAGAAATTTTCTCTCTGCCCCCTGTGGGGGATGATCACAGGAGGAGAGGGCCTTGTTTATGGGCCTGGCGAGGCTCCCGAGACTCAGGAGATGAAAGGCGCCCCTGCAGTTCACGCCGTGCCCTGTGAGAGAAAAAGCATAAGGGTGAGGACAGCACCCTACACCAGACCAAGAGTGGCAACCTCGATAGGCGAAGCCATGTAGTCCGCCTGATGCAGACCAAAGTTCCCACCAGCCTGGAAGCCACCTCATTGGCATCATACACTGCCCTTGAGAGATGCCTTGCTAGCTCCAGGCCCTGTGCAGTGAGGCGAATGACTTGCCGGGTTTCCTCACCATCAGATATAGCTCCAAGGAGCTGGCCCAGCAGCATCCAGATATGCCTAGAATAGGCCACCTGGTGTGCCTGATGAGCAGCTATCTGCAACAGAAGGTGTGCCGAAGAGAAAACCCTTCTCCCCCATTGCTCTAACTCAGCTGAGTCAGCATCCGGGGGTGGTCATGATGAGGGCGATGATGCCTGGATGGGGTGCCAAGGAGCTCCTCTCCCGAACTGGGATGGGACATGGCACCTGGAGACCCCACTGCAGTGTAATACTTGTGCATGCAGTCCCTAGGGGCAGGAGCTGGTGCGGTGGGACGCTGCCAGATGGTGTGCGAGGCCTCCGTGAACGGCTGTGGCCAGGGGAGGTATGACCAGATGGTCAGCACTGTAATCCCTGTGACAGGGTTGAATAAGGCCCTGCCCCATTTGTTATGCAGAAAGCGGTTAAATGCAAGGGTCTGTTCTATCCTCTCCTTTTTCTGTCTCTTCTCTGTCTGGTTGCGCAACCAAATTTTCTTGCGAGACCTAGGAACTGGTCACTTCAACGGTTTCGCAATTCTCCGCCTCTCGCTATCTCTCTGCCTTCACTTGCTGTTCTGTCTCTTCTTCCCCCTTGCATATCTGCAGTTGTGAACACATTTTTATTTTTCATTTGGTGCGACACACTCTTAATAGAAAAATAAAATGCTATTTGCGAATTTTGAAACCGAAAAAAAAAAAATGTGTTCGCTATAACTATTTACAAAGGCAGTACAGAGAAAACAGTCCTCCTTATGAGTGTTTCTTCTCAGTTTCAAATCTCAGTCTCTGCCTCTTGCAAAACATTGCTGCTCTTTTTATAACGAGTCTTTGCAGGGAGCTCGCTAAGGAGACAGTGTTTCTCACAGAATGTTCTTGTAAGTTTCGATGCAGGTGCAGCAAAAAGAACATAGTGACCCAGAACTGACTTCTTGTTTACAACTCTGCAAAGGACTTAAAAACTGCATATCAGGTTAACCCCTTGAGTTCCAAATAGCTTTTTGCAATCATTTCAACAGTACGACATAACTATATACATTTTTTAAAAAGGGATCCCAGTATCAGTTACATTTCCACACAAAGATTCACATATATTTTTTTGTAATTGCAGATATACAAGGGGGAAGAAGAGACAGAACAGGAAGAAAATTTGGTTGCGCAACCAGACAGAAAAGGAGAGGATAGAACAGACCCTTGCGTTTAAACTCTTTCTGTATAACAAATGGGGCAGGGCCTTATTCAACCCTGTCACAATCCCCCTAGGTATGACAGTGTCGCATGGCCTGGGTTACATCCGGCAAAATGTGAGACATGGAGATCCTCCAATATCTCCGCTAGGAAGCGCTGGTAGGACGTGAAGTCCGTGTCATCAGAGTAGTGGAGGGAGACATCCACTTCCTCAGTGGAGGAAGTCAAAGACTCAGAGGAACTTGATTCAGAGGCAGGCAGTGCAGGGAACTGAGGTCTAAAAATGACCATGTAGAGTGCCCTGAGATAGTGGGGGACTGCAGCTGCTAAACCCCTGAATTGTTCCCAAGTCAAGGGGCCCCTCGAGCCAAAGAGACTGGATAGAGGGGATGGGGAAGGAGAAGGCAGAGGAACAGGAGAAGGGACAGCCTGGCAAACTAGGGAAGGACCTCTGCAAGGACTGTGGGATCGTGCAAGGGACCCCTCCCAAAGGTAGGGGCTGCCTATCCCAGCCAACTCAGTGCACCCAACCGACAAGGGGCAGACTGGATGTTGTCCTTGAGGGGGAACCCCAGGTGTGGAGACTGCAGCCATACAAAGTCCAATGGAAGGCCCCTGTCCCCACCAACTGCAGGACCCTCTCTCGAAGCAGAGGAAGACAGTGATGCGTCCATGCTATGGCTCCTCATGGGGCCCTGAAGGGCTCCCCGTGGAGGCCGCTGCCCAGTATGGGTCCTGCCAACCCCCGATCCTGAGGAAAGAGACCTGCCCCTCAGGAGAAGCCTACTGTAAGAATCCGGGCTGACAGACATGGAAGGAGGTGCCCTAGTCACCACAGGAGTGACCATGGGGCTCCCCTAAGCACCATCCTCCTCAGCTGGGATCCACACTACAATAGGAGTAGACCGTGCATGGAGGGTGGCACCGGCTCCCAAGTTGGCGACGGTCGCAGGGCGCCTCCTGAAATGGCACTGCCACTCCCCAGAGCACTGGAAGGGACTCCAAAAGAACCCCCGCCACCAGAGTCAGCGCCGGAAGGCTCCAGAGTGGCGGAACTGCTATCACCACCATCTGAAGAAGCCATAGGCAGAAGATCCTCAGAAGGCCTCGGAGAGGCCCAGGCAGAATCCAAAGGCTACTCGGAGCCCTGCAACCAATCAGGATCATCCAGATCCTCACCCTCCAAGGTGAAGAATGAGATCAGAATTCTCTCTAACCTGGCAACCCCCTGGATTCTCAGCCTTCTGGCACTGAGAGTGGTGTCAGAGGGGAGCCCGGGTGTGTGGGTGGCACCGCTCTGTTCACCGGTGCCAGAGATGGTGCCAGGAGCAGAGGCAGCATTGGTCCAGAGCACAAGGGAACCACCAGAGCAGACCCAGCGTATAGCTGAGGCACCACACCGGGGGTTGTCTGTGTATTCGAGGAGATCCCGGACCGCGAGGGGTGACCAGCCATCCCCCTAGAAGAGGACGACTGCCCCACCAACCCCTCGCTGGGACCCGTTGCTCCAGCAAGCTGTAGAGCAGAGGGAGTCCTGTCCCCACTTACCCGTACAGAGCTAAGAGGAGCTCGGGTTGGAGCCCAGAGACCTGGTCTTCATGTCACAAATGCGCTGACGCCTGCTAAAGGTTGGGAGGTCTCTCTCCAACCTCGCCGTGTGGATAACAAGTGTACGGTAGTCCACAGAAAAACAGGCGTTGCACTCGTCCATCACGTGGCGGGGACCCAGACAGGTAAAGTAACAGTCGTGGGGGTCTGACACGGTCATTGAGTTGCCACAGGGGCACTGATGCATTCCAAACATGTACGAACATACGAAATGCCAGTAGAAACAGGTCTCATGGTCTATCGAGTCTGCCCGATTGTGCAGCTAGCCCCTCAACTTGCAGCTGCCCCACCCTCCCCTCCCTCCTATTAACTACCCATAGAAACTCTTGCTCACTTTGACGCCAATTTATACCCCAACCTCGACATTACCGTTGCGTTGAAAAATAAACCAAAAGGGGATGAAGCACTAAGAAATGTAATGTACTGTGATCAACAGAAGAAGAATAAACTCCAGTACTGAGATCTCAGACAGGTACTCACAGCACCGGGAAAGTTCAATACTGAAGAGGCCTACTGGGACTTGAACTACACAGCCTGATTGCAGTCTTCCCTTGCAGGATCCTTCCTCGATGGCGGGAAAACAAGAACTGAGAGCTGGGAGGAGTCAGTGTCGGTTTACTGGCCAACCCGCGAACGCCACATAGAACGCCGGCCTCGTGGGTGGCGCCATCCCGATGTCAGCTCCTCCAGCTCTGAAAATTTTCAAGAAGCAGTGCTCTTTACCTTCCTGAGCAGGGTCCAGACCTCTGGCTAGACCCATTAGTAATGAATGGTGAAGATTAATTGGGTAAGATCACGTGTTCAAATTGTTCAGTTTCCACATCTCTCTCCAAAACCCCAGAGAGACTCATACACTCACATACACATAAAATCATCAGACCCAGTGCAAAGCATCATGGGTATGCAAATCATTATGTAGGGGCACGCTAGGCTTTACCAGAGTCAAATACTCCATTAAAATAGGCTATAAATTAATTCCCAGCCAAGACTGAAAGTGACAAAGTGCACACAAAAGTTTCAGCCTTCTGAGACTCCTCGGTGCAGTGCAGTTGCTGTCTCAGTCAAGAACTAGGCCTGCCTCAAAGGAAATCTGTACCCTTAGAAATAGCATATTCTGCAACTTCCCCCGAACCCTCCCAATCCTATCGATCTGCCCAGTGGTCTGCTCCTATGGTCCACTGCCTCTGAGTTTCCCCCTTCCACGACTGTATCCCCTATCTACTTATTGCATTTGTTCTGCTGAGCTGGCATCGCTGACACAGCATCTATCACATGGAGCTGTTATACTAATCATTGTCATCACTGATACAGTATCTATCATGTGGTGCTGTTATACTAATTATTGGCATCGCTGATGCAGCGTCTTCACGTGGTGCTGTTATATTAACTGCTCCCATTGCAGACACAGTATCTATCGCGTGGTGCTGTTATACTAATCATTGTCATCACTGATACAGTATCTATCATGTGGTGCTGTTATACTAATTATTGGCATTGCTGATGCAGCGTCTTCACGTGGTGCTGTTACAGTAATTATTGGTATTGCTGACACAGTATCGTGTGGTGCTGTTTTACTAATTATTGACATCGCTGACAGTATCGATCATGTGGTACTGTTATACTAATTACTGGCATTGTTGATACAGTATCTATTGGGTAGTGCTGTTGTACTAATTACTGACATTACTGATACAGTATCTATTATGTGGTGCTGCTATATTAATTATTGGCATCACTGATACAGTATCCATCACGTGGTGTTGTCATATTAATTATTGTCATCACTGATACAGTATCTATCATGTGATGTTATACTAATTACTGGCATCGCTGATGCAGTATCTATCATGTAGTGCTTTTATAGTCATTATTGCTATCGCTGACACAGTATTGTGTGGTGCTGTATACTAATTATTGACATCGCTGACACAGTATCCATCATGTGGTACTGTTATACTAATTACTGGCATTGCTGATACAGTATCTATGGGGTAGTGCTGTTTAATTATCATCATTGATACAGTATCTATCACATGGTATTCTTATACTAATTATTGTCATCACTGATACAGTATCTATTACGTGGTGCTGTCATATTAATTATTGGCATCACTGATATAGTATTTATGGGATAGTACTGTTATACTAAGTATTATCATCACAGATACAGTATCTATCGTGTGGTGCTGTTATACTAATTATTGTCATCACTGATACAGTATCTGTCACGTGGTGCCATTATATTAATTATTGGCATTGCTGATACAGTATCTATCATGTGGTGCTGTTACAGTAATTATTGGTATCACTGACACAATATCATGTAGTACTGTTATACTAATTATTGGCATCACTGACAGTATATATCATGTGGTACTGTTACACTAATTACTGCCATTGCTGATACAGAATCTATCAGGTAGTGCAGTTACAATAATTACTGACATTACTGATACAGTATCTATTACGTGGTACTGTTATACTAATTATTGGCATCACTGATACAGTATCCATCACGTGGTGCTGTTATACTAATTATTGTCATCACTGATACAGTAGCCATCACGTGGTGCTGTTACACTTATTGTCATCACTGATACAGTATCTATCACATGGTGCTGTTATATTAATTATTGACATCACAGATACAGTATCTATTGTGTGGCGGTGTTATATTAATTATTAGCATTGCTGACGCAGTATCTATCGCATGGTGCTCTGACAGTAATTATTGGTAGCGCTGAGACAGTGTTGTGTGGTGCTGCTATACTAATTATTGCCATCGCTGATGCAGTAAATATCAAGTAGTGCTGTTATACTAATTACTGACATTACTGATACAGTATCAATTACATGGTGCTGTTATATTAATTATTGTCATCACTGATACAGTATCTATCACATGGTGCTATTAGATTATTGGCATCTCTGACACAGTATCTATCACGTGGTGCTTTTAAACTAATTATTAGCATTGCTGACACAGTATCACATGGTGCTGTTATACTAATTATTGGCATTGCTGACCCAGGTATAAATCAGGTGGTGCTGTTAATTATTGGCATTGCTGACACAGTATTATGTGGTGCTGTTATATTACTGGTATCGCCAACACAGTATGTGTCACATGGTGTTGTTATACTAATTACTGGCACTGCTGACACAATATCTGTTGCATGGTGCTGTTATACTACTTATTGGTATCGCTGATACATCATGTGGTGCTGTTATACTATTTATTTGCATTGCTGATACAGCATATATCACATGGTGCTGTTATACTAATTATTATCATCATCATCACTGATACAGTATCTATCACATGGTGCTATTATATTAACTAATGGCATTGCTGACAGTATCTATCACGTGGTGCTGTTATACTAATTGCTGTCATCACTGATACAGTTATCTATCACGTGGTACTGTTATACTAATTACTGTCATCACTGATACAGTATCTATCACGTGGTGCTGTTATATTAACTACTGGCATCACTGACACAGTATCTATCGCGTGGTGCTTTTATACTAATTATTGTTATCACTGATACAGTATCTATCACTTGGTGCTGTTAAATTAACTACTGGTATCGCTGATACAGTATCTATCATGTGGTGCTTTTATACTAATTATTCGCATGTAAGGCACAGATGCCTCATGCCCTCCACGCCACTGGGCCAGTTTCCCGTTGTAACTTCTTAGGTCAGGCCTGAAAATAGACAACTGACTGACTGTCTAGTGCACTTACCTGGTAAATAAATATAAATAAATAAATAATAATTAAATCGATCAATAGATACTGGCGAGGCAGTTTGGAAGATTTAGTTTGAAAATTTTAAAGTGCATATGTGTGTGTGTGTGTATATATTCGATTTGAAGAGACATGGAGACCAAATACTGGTAGTTAGGATCCATTAAGGATACCACATACTACTCTTATGAACTACCTTACCAGTATGCTACTTCCTTCCATATGTACTAAATGTTTCATTTACTCTAGGCTGACCTGCTCCTTGACTGATACAGCAGCTCTCCTGCACTGCGGAGTCGCAACTTGACAAAACATGTATCTGTAGTTTGCAGTGTTCACAAATTAATTTGATATTTTCCCTGTAACTGCAGGACAGTTTTCCTTAGACTATATTTCCTATGGATGCTGAACTGCTATATGTTAACATACAACCAATGTAAGTCTGTGGGACCAATTTCCATACAGATGGCTCCATTTCCATGTAACATACAGAATTCCCTGTAGATCTGGGAGCCTCAAGTTTGCCTTGGCTGAAATGAATGTAAACGCCTACTTAAAAGGCAACTTTTAGGTTGCTAAAGCCTTGTCAGTCTGCCCCATGCAAGGATTTGCATATCCATGATGCTCTGTGCTGGTTCTGAGGTTTTCCAGTTAATGGGTGTGGTTTGGAGAGACACATGGAACGCAAACACCATAAATAATCTAAAGGAAAAGAGTTCAGACCTAACCCTTGGTAGAACCATTCTGTACAAACATTAAATTTCCTAGTCCACAACTCCCAATAAAGTGGGAACCTTCCAGGGACTCTGTTAAATGTATTTTAACCAAACATGAACGTTTCTTATGGAGTCATTATTAAATCATTGTCAATATTTATGTTCCAGCCAAAGTGCCATACAGGAAAATGAAAGGGCTGAAAACCCAAATGTTATGTCATCATATAATGAAATACCAGCTCCACAGGAAGTTCACTAGACAATTCCTGAAGCCAATAAACACCATAGGAAGGGCTCTCTAATTTCCAGTTCAACAGGATACATTACTTTGTAACAATACAGGCCGAGTTGTAGACAAAGGAGCTACTTTGGGTACCCTCTTAGCAAAGTTATGCTTTGCCATAAACCTAATGGAATACTAGACTACCGCTCATTAGATTTGATTGGCTACTCTAGGGCAGTATCCACATTGCAATTCAAAGTCAGCTGAGGTGCACTAAACTCTGTAACACTGCAGTGCACTGTAATGAAACTGGCTCTCTCTCTTTAAGCTTATTCCTCCTCTAAAGAGTTTGGAATGAAGGGCCGGCCTGTCAGCACGGCAGTGGTGCTACCCCTCGTAATGCTGATGACCTGCGATCAGGAACGAGCCCAGGTCATCAGGGTCCAGCCGGGGGGGGGGACTGAGTGTCCCAGAGAACACGCTCCTTCTTCAGGGAGGGAAGGTCCCATCTGCTGCTACCATACTGCCCTCTGGATACTGGGGACAGTAGGGAATGGAGTGACCAGGGGTGGGAGGAGCCGCAGTTCATGTCACGCTTGCATGCATACATCCTTGCAGACCTTACACGCATGTGTCCTGCAGTGCAGGGACAGAAAAAGAGAAATATAGTGCCCTGCGCCCACTACGAAGGCCTCCCGGTACCACTGCACCCCCCCCCGTCTGACCAGAAAGAGGTTACCTCCTGACAAGACAAAGAATGTTCAGGGGTATATTCCCTCCACCTGTCCTTGCCCGATGGATAAGCTGTGGCTCTGTGGACGATGGCACCTCTGGAGCTCAAGTAGGATCAGGATCAGGGGTTGGCCTTGGGGCTCAGTGGGAGTATGGGGGCAGTGTGAAGGTGGCAGAAAAAGAGATTACAAAAAGAAAAGGAGTTAGGAGTGTATGAGAGCTCCAAGTGGAGAGCCACAGAGTATGTTCCACAATAGGTGCCTTCTGGAGAGCAGAGCTAGCAGTAGACTGAGCAGGGTGCTTCTAGGTATGTTTCTGTTATGCCCTTGTCTGGAGTTTTCTGCAGCTGCTCGCCCTTGTCTGGGTACAGGGTGCTTACTCTTGTCTGTCCTCACAGCACAACTACAGGACAACATTGATGGGTGCCTTTTCTTTCCCCTTATGTTTTTTGTGGGAAAAGGTTGAGAACAAACAGTGCAAAGACCGCAGCACCAAGCATGTACGTGATCTGGACTGTTTCCTTTTGCAATTCCAAGAGGGCTGCCGATTCCCTAGTCGCCGTACCACCCATTTCCTGAGCACGCACCCAGAGAGAGGGGGGTGATGACTGGATGCAGTCCTGCTGCCAGAGCAACCTGTCTGTTCAGGCTCCCTACGTCCCATTATCCTCAATCATTTCCCCAAGGTAGGGCTGACACAAAAAGAACAGTTACGTAAGAACTTACCATAACAATTGATCTTCAAGAGGATCTCAGTCATTGGGTGACATGGTAGGAACTTCACTGTCGGTGAAGGGGAATCCACACTGAAGATTTTCAGCAGTACAACTGGGGCTATCCACGTTGACGTCATGTGATGACGTCACCAACCCTATAAAGGTATGAGTAGCCCTGCTCCCTCCTCAGTGCCTTACCCCAGAGACTAAGGAAGCAAGGCCCTACCAAAGGGAACCGAGGTGAGAGAGAGGTGCCCAGGCCTATAAGAAAAAGTGGATACACCAAGTAACCAGTTCCAATAAGACGCCCCAAAAGGGGGATGGTGGGAGGGAAATAAGACCCGATGACTGAGATCCCCTCGAAGAGCTACTGTTATGGTATCTCAGGGGTATCTCAGTCAACAGGTCACACCATAGGAACAAGTCCAGGCAGTTACAAGTGCAACAGACAGTCTGTGAAGGAAGGCCAACTGTAAACATCAGAACTTAAACATAGTCCACCTAAACATCCAGTGTCTCGCAGCTAAATTTGACTCTTTCCAAGCCTGGGTAGCCATGCACAGTTTCGATGTGATAGCTCTCTGAACCATGGCTTTCCCACAGGATTACCGATGGGGAGATTGAGCTTAGTGGCTACTCCTCTATCAGAAGGGACAGACGAAGAAAAAAAAGGAGGTGGTTGCATGTTCTATATCTCCAACAAATTCTCCTTCACAGAACACAACCCCAGTTATGAATCCTCCCTCCTCAAAATCCTCTCCATCCACCTCCACCTAGGATCAAATAAAACCCTTACCCTAATGACTGCCTTCTTTCCCTCGGGAACTCTGCACACTGACCTTGAGTCACTCCTGGTCTTGAAGCACTCTCTTCCTATTAACAGAGAGTGGATCGTCCTCAGAGAGTTTAACATTAACTGGGATTCCTGCCAAGCCAATACAGTTAAATCTTGCATTGCAAATCTTGGGCTCCACCAGCTAATTGCCTCATCGACCAGACCTAATTATAAAACAGGAACACAAACACTAATTGACTGGATCATCATCATGCACCTCTCCCGCATCACTGGCGCCAGAGTCCTGCCTGACTGTATCAGTGATCATTGTGCCATATATTGTCTATGGTCCGCTCATCTTCCCAAGCACCTTCCTACATTTATCTTCACCAGGAAAATAACCAATCAGAATATCCAATTAATTAACCATGATCTCAGCCTAGTTGACTGGTCCTTCACGTATGGGCCAGGTGACTGCAACACCAACCTGGAGAAACTCTCCAGCATCCTAATTAACATCTGGGATAAACACGCTCTCCTCAAAAAAATTAGGATGGAGGACAATTAATGAATGGGTCTCCCCATATATTATTTCGTTAATGAGAACAAGGGATAACGCCTGGGCCCACTACCACAAACACAGAGACCCCGTTCAGCTCGCCCTTTACAAGTCCCTTAGAAACAAATGCAAATTGGCTGTAAGAAAGGCTAAAATAGACTTCCTTCAAAACAAGCAACTTGGGGAATCCTCAAACCCCTGTCAGCTATGGGGTACTCTCAACTCTCTTCTTGGCAAATCCAGAAACTCTGACTCCAGCACTCTGTCACATGGTGGTAGACTAACCCACAACCCCATGGTAGTGGCAAACATCTTTAACTCTTTTTTTCAGTGACCTCAATAAGTACAAACCAGTCTCGCCTTCTCCCTCACCCATCTCTTCCCCCCCAACCCCTTCACCCTGACCTCAATTTTGGGCTTCCCCCCAAATATTTCATTAAGGCTCTAAAACCTGCAGACATTATCAAACTTATTCGTGGGAACAACCCAAAACCCAGCCAAAGAGCCGACAGTATCGACTACATAATCCTTAAATGCTTCATCAATGTCCTTACAATCCTCATCACCAATCTTCTAAACAGTTCCCTCTGCTCTTGCACCCTCCCCAATGCCTGGAAATTTGCCACCATCAAACCATTATTCAAATCCGGTTCCAGAAGCGAGGTCGGTAATTACTGTTCCATCTCCCTTCTCACCCCGCCTAGCAAAGATCATTAAGGAACTTGCCCACTCTCAACTTACTGCCTACCTGAAAGACAACAACCTACTCTCCTGTGCTCAACATGGCTTCCAATCTGGTCACAGCACAGAGACTGCCCTGATCAGGTTCACTAGTGACATCCTGAAGGCCAACAAAGGCCAATGCATTGGGTAGGTATCTATCGACTTGACCAAGGCTTTCGACCTTGTGGACCACGCACTCCTACTCAACACCCTCAAAGTTCTGCACCTCTCTGTCAATGTCATAGATTGAGTCTGAAGCTACCTTTCCGGGCGATCCCATTAAACCTGCATTGATGGCCATCTTTCTGCCGAATGCCCAATCAAATATGGGGTCCCCCAGGGCTCAATCCTGGGCCCCCTCCTGTTCTCAATTTTCATTAATAATCTCCCCTCTATCTGCCTTAACACTCAACTTGTCCTCTACGAAGGTGACGCGGCACTATACAGTAGTGACGTCAACCCCGCCACCATGTTCAGCAATCTACAGTCCAATTTCAAGAAGTTGCACTCCTGGTTCTCTGGAAACGGTATGGTCCTAAATTCTAAGAAGACCAAGTTTATGGTCTTCTCAGGTCCTAGAAAATCCACCATCATTGGCCCTAACATTAGTTGATAACTCTGGCTACCCAGTTGAACGGGTGTCTGAATTTTAATACCTTGGGCTCCTCCTGGACCCTCACCTCTCCTTTAATCTCCATGCTATTCTGGTTGAATGCTCTCAGCAGTGACACTACCACCAAACCTAAGCTTGGTCCTTTCAAATCCAAACTCCGACTGCTACTCTCAACCTCAAGTACATGTGACTGTCCCTACTTGAATCCCATTCCAATGTCTGACTCCTCCCTTGCCTTTTCCAATTTACTTAGCACTTCAGCTGTCACCGTTCCCCCATGTTCCTTTCCTCTTCCCCCTACTAGCCCCTTCCCTCTTCCCTTTGTACTCCTCATCTCTACCAACGCAGCACTTCCACTGTTACATTTCCCCCAGGTCCTCTCTCTCTTCCCTACAACTCCCCTCCCTCTCCCACCTTCTCCCCTCTCCTCCACCTCCCATTCCCCTTCCCCCTCTTCCTCACATCCAGCTCTCCCCTCTCCTCCCCCGCCACCCCTTCCCGTTCCCTTCCTTACCCAGTTTTGCCTTGACAATGCCTTGTGGCTGCTCCTCATTCACTGTATGCTTTGTATGGAGTTGTTTACTGAATATTGCCATTTATGTTCCTGTATACTGTTTTAGTTCTGTTTTCTTGTATTTTGATGTGGAACCTTCGTAAAAGAGCTCCTAGCTCAAAGGTATTGTAATCCTAGACATACATAAATAAATAAATAAAATGTTAACAACCTCATACAGAAGACCCACAACAGGCTTGGTCTTCTCTATAGGATAAGAAAGTTCCTTATCCCTGCAACCGGGCTTTGCTTAGCTAACTCTCTTCTCCTGCCACTCATCAACTATGGATCCACCATCTTCTCCCTCCCACCACCACATCTCTACTCTACTCCAAACTAAGATCAACCTACAACAACATTGCCTGTTTCGTCACTAGTCTACCATGGAAAATTCACCACTGTACCCTCTACTCCTCCCTGAGCTGGTCATCCCTTGAAGGGCGGTTCCAACAAAAAATGCTCTCCTTCCTCCATAAGATACACCTGAATTTGCAGCCACCCAGTGTGATTTCCCTCTTCCCCTTCGCTATTGCTGTGTGGGTGACCAGAGGGTCCATAACTATGGTTTTCAACACCCCTTTCTACCATACTAAGCAAGCTCAGAACTCGATCACCTATAAGGGCACTAAGCTATACAACCAACTGCCCCCCAATATCCAAGCCTGTAGGTCCATCCACACCTTCGGCTCTTACCTCAAAGTTCACATATTTAAGTCTTCCATCTGCAGCTGCCCCAGCCAGCCCCCTTGCTAAACCCGGCTGCTCTCCACCTTGCTCATTTCTAGTCCCCCTTACTCTACTCTAGTCCCTTTTACCCCCTTCCCTCTCCTCCTCCACACCCATCCCCCATACCCTTGCACCCCAACTTAGTTTTCACTCCCACCTCCCACTCCTAGCCAAGGTTTCCTTATATTTCGATTATAGTCTCGATTACAACCAACCACAAAAGACTTGCACTTTCCCCACCTCTAGCACTTAGATTATTGACCCCCTCTATATCCCTTCCTTTCTCTCCCTTGCTCTCAATATGATACGCACATAAATGTTCAGGCAACTCTATGTGTTTCTCTCTTCTTACTTTATTTTAATTGATTGCCTCCTGTTTCTCAGTTTATGAAAATTGCTGTAACTATTAGACAACTGTTAGTCTTTGACATTGTTCTATATACCTAAACCACCTGTTTAGACTGTTTCCTTGTTTAGATCTTGTTTTTGTTAGACTCTGTTTTGTATTGTTAAACCTTCCTTGCACCTCTTACACTGGAGGTTTGTGAAAACGGGCATTTTTGCTCACATATTTTCCAGTATACAAATAAAGATTAATTAATTGAAACATAAGACAGGAGGCTCTGCAGCACAGCCCTGCCAAATCCTGCAATGGCACTAGAAGCAATGTCCCAACTGTAGTGCTAAGTAAAGGTATGGACGGTGCTAGAGGTGGCAGCCACACAAATGTCAGTGGCTGAAACCCCTCGGAAGGAAGCTACAGAAGTAGCCATGCCTCTGGTGGAGTGAGCTTTGACAGCACCAGGCAATTTTTTGCCATACTTGTTATAGCAGAACATTATGCAATTTGCCAGCCATTTCGATAAACATTGCTTAGAAATTGAAGCGCCCTGCCTACCTGGGGTGAAAGAAACAAACAACTGCTTCGACTTCCTGCTTTCTTAAGTTTGGAGTAGGTAATACTTTAGAGTTCTGTGCATGTCTAGCATATGAAGCAGTGCTTCCCTGGACTGGCACACTCTGGAAAATAAACAGGAAGGTGGATAGATTGGTTCAGTATGAAATCAGACACCACCTTGGGAAGAAACTTAGGAGTTGTGCGCAAACATACTCTGTCTTTGTGAAAAACCAAATAAGGCTCCTCGCACCAGAGGGCCTGAAGCTCTGAAATTCTTTGAGAAGACGTGATAGTAACTAAAAATAACGCTTTCCAGGAAAGAACGCGCAGGTTGCAAGTTTCAACTGGCTCAAAGAGAGACAGGGTCAACTTCTCCAAAACAAAATTAAAATCCCAAGCCAGGACAGGAGAACGGGTTGGAGGTTTCAGATGCAGGATGCCTCTCAAAAAGGTACGGAAGACATACAGCTGAGCTACAGTATGGTCACCTACGGGCTCATAAAAGCCTAAATTGCCGGAAGGTGTACCTTGAAGGAGGAGTACTAGAGACCTGAATCGGATAAAGAGATCAGGTAGTTTAGGATCTGGTTCACCGGAAAGGTGAAGGGGTCCAGATTATGCTTGGCAGCTCATATGGCTAACCGCTTCCACTTCGTAGTGTAAGTGGCATGGGTGGAAGGCTTCCGGGCAGCCACTAGGATGTTGGCCACCCTGTTAGAAACCGCAAATCTGGCAATAGCTACATCCTCAGGTGCCAAGCATGCAGATGGAGAGACTTAAGGTTGGGATGGACCAGGGTCCCCCAATCCTGGGTCAGTAGATTCCTGTAGAGGGAAGCAGGACTGGAGGTTCCTCCACCAGCTGCTGAAGAGGAGGAAACCATATCTGGCAAGGCCATAATAGAGCCACCAGGATCATGGTGGCCCTCTCCATCTGTAGCTTGATGAGCATCCTCTGAAACAGAGGAAAAGGAGGGAACTTCCCGCTCCAGGAGAGGGACAACGCGTCTTGCAAGAAAACTCCAGGCCCTGGATCAAGTGAGCAGAAATTGGGCAGCTTTGCGTTGAGTGGGGATGAAAAAAGGTCCAACTCTGGATGACCCCATCTCTCGAACAGATCTTCTGCGACAGATGAGAGAAGTTCCCACTTGTGCATGCTGAACTGCGCCCAACTGAGGCTGTCTGCCAGAGTGTTTAGCACTCCTGGGACATGAACTGCTGAGTCAGACCATGGTCCAGAGTCCAATACCACACTCCTATGACTTCCTTGCATAGAGGGTATAAATGAGTAACCCCCTTGCTTGTTGTTGTAGTATACCACACAGAGGTTGTCTGACTGAATCAGCAACTGACCCAGAAGAAGATGGTTCTGAAAGGCCTGCATGGCATACAGAACCACTCGCATCTCCAAGACACTGATATGCAGGGAGGTCTCAATCTGGGACCAACAGCCCCAAGTTTGAAAAGGACCCAAATGGGCCCCCCAGCCCAACTGGGAAGCATCCATGGTGAGGATCTGCTATGGGGAGGACAGCTGGAATGGAACCCTTTGCAAGAGGTTCTGGGGATCCATCCACCACAGAAGCACTTTGCGAACAGGAGAGGAGACCAGAACTAACTGGTCCAAGTCATCTGTCTGCTGGTCCCACCGTACCCTGAGGATCCACTGAAGGGTACCCATGTGGAGTCTGGCCAGGGGGACAGTGGGAATGGCAGCCGCCATCAGCCCCAACAGCCTCAGATACAGCCTGCCTGGAATGTGCTGACTCTGGGCCACTTCCTGGGCCTGGGCCGTGAGGCACTGTGCACTGTGCAGGGGCAGGAAAGCTTTCCCCTGCTTCAAGTCCAGAGCTGCCCCTATGTATTGCAGTCTTTGGGACGGAACCAGGATTGACTTGGGCAAACTGACAGTGATGCCCAGGGAGAGGAACAGCTGAAGAGTCCTGTTTAAGGTCACCAGGTGCTGGTCCTTGGATGGGGCTTTTATAAGAGCTATTCATCCAGATATGGGAAGACGTGCATCCCTTCCTGCCTGAGAGCTGATGCCACTGCTGCCAAGCACTTGGTAAAGACCCGTGGCACAGAGGACAAGCCGAAGGACAGCACCTTTAACTGGTAGTGTTCGCCCTGAAAAAGAAGAAATCAGAGAAAGCTCCTGTGAGGAGGGAATATCAAGATGTGCAGGTAGACATCCTGCATGTCCAGGAGCACAGCCAGTTGTACTGCTTGAGCAATGGCAGAAGACCAGGCAAAGATACCATGCAGAACGTTTTGTATTGGACATACAGATTGAGGCCTTTAAGATTCAGAATATGCCTCAAATCTCTGGTCTTTTTGGGAACCAGGAAGAACCTGGAGTAAAACCCTTTGTTCATCTAACGCCTGGGCACAGGCTCTATGGCCTGTTTGCACAGGAGGGATTGTACTTCCTCCCGGAGCACAGTGAGTTGGGGGAGAGCTGGAGGGCACTGGAGGAGTCTCTGGAGGGTACTCTACAAGCTCCAAGGTGTGGCCCTTTTCTATAAGTTGCAGAATCCATGCGTCTGACGTTATGGTTCTCCACTGATTTAGATGGAGGGAGAACTGACCTCTGACCACCACCTCTTGGTCAGGGACCAGAAGAGAAGGGTTTGGCAAGGAGTCAAGCTGAGGTGGAGCCAGCCACGGGAGGCTGGTCCATCTTCTCTGGGGTGCTTGGTGACTGCTCCAGCATTGGAGGGGGCGGGTAGGGCAACAGAGGCTCTTCACTTGCCTTGCAGGTGAGAGGCTGCTCCCTGCCTGTTGGGTGCCCTAAGAAAGGGAGGGTGCTGTCTCCCACTATGCTGCTGTGTGTGGTACAGCGAGTGGATGGACTTAAGGGCCCTGCAGAGGCCTGTAGGTCATTGATTATATATCTTGCACATCCAGGCCAAAAAGGTTTGGTTCCATTAAAACGGGCATTCAGCACCTTCTGCTGGATGTCCGCAGCAAAGCCAGAGACTCTCAGCCAGGAGTGCCTGCGGAAGCAGATGCCTATGGCAGCAGCCCTAGCAACAGTGTCTGCCAAGCAATAAAGTGCCCTCAAGAGGTGCTTGCTGACATCTTCAGTCATCTGCAAGCATTGAACCCTCTGGAAGAGCCTGGGCAGAGGCTTTGCCCTTCTTCTAGTTGGTGTTCTGGTATGTCACCATGTGAAACAGGTAATTTGCAATCCTCAAACCCAAGGTGGAGGAGGCATAAACCCCTCCTGCCCCAGAAGTCAATCTTGCAAGACTTTTTGTCTTTGGGGAGAGAACTGAGGTGTTTGGGCACCTTAGACCTGTCATGAGCAGCCATGATGACCACTGAGTCTGTCTCAGGCTGAGCAGCATAGTGAGGAAACCCCTGCGGTCATGTGATGAATACAAGAGATGGAAAATCGCATTCTTTTACCTTCATGGCAATTTTATTTATTTATTTAAACATATCAGAATTACAATCCTTTGAGTCAGTGACTCCTTTACAAAGGCTCCACGTTAGATAACAAACAGTGTACATAATTGATAAGGTATGCCAAAACCCGAGGGGTGGAAACTAAATAATTTAGTCTTGAAGCAGGAAACGATTTGGATACTACAGTTTAGGGCACTACAAAGTCCTGGTTTAAATACTGGATTTGAAATGTGCCCGTACCTGTAAGACAGTGGACAAAGATGAATTTTGTATGCGTTAACATAGCCCAATATCTTTTAAGATTGTAACGTATATGCATAATAGGAATAAAAGTCTTCATGAATATCCACAGAAAACTTTTTAAAATTAGATATGGTGATCACCCCTGAACTCTATGAATTAAGTATGCTCTGACTTTGCCCCACTGCCCCGATAAGAATCCCCATTTCTGCTTTACATTGGTAAATGTGCTTTTATCGTATATGTATACACTGTGATTGTAATGAGATATACTTCTGTAATACAATTATGTGTTTTAACATGATAATTTGAAGTTTTAATCAGAAGTTTACATTAAGAATTTTAAAAGGGGACTATGTCCAATGAAATTGTTGTATGGTGATGATGTCACAATGATGTAATGAGTGTGAGACTATTTAACCGATGCACTTCTATGTAAGCCTTTAGCCTTGGAGAAAGGGCCCTGCCAGATCCGAAGCAAGTCAGGCGGGCGCATTTTTTTAATTTTATGATGTAAAAATATATCTCTTCGCTGTAAACATATGGAGTCGGCATTTAATGTGATTGCCCGGGTTTCTGTGTTTGTTTGTACCTCATGGAGTTTCCAGGTTCAGTGATCTACTTCAGCAGTGATTTAAAATATAAATATAGCCCCGATAATATTGATCATAGTGGCCACTGACTGCTGTGGCAGCATGGCAAGGTATGTGGGGACAGGAGTGGACTGCAGCTAACTTAGCAGGTCACCTTTAAGAGCAAGTAATGCATAGCTCAGTTACAAGTAAAGGCAGTTAAGTTATGACAGTGCTTAAGTAATTTCAGTTTAAAATGTGTATGGGAAGGGAAACAGAGAATGCCAGTACCCCAGAGCTGAGTAGGAAAAAGCAACCTGATCCATTTTTGGGGTGTACCTAGGTTCATGAACTAGCAGGGCATCACTAGAACAAAGGCTGTATATGTGACAGGAGACTGCAACGTGAAGGGCAAACAAGGAGGAGTAACAGACCTAATAAGCTAATCAGTACAGCAGCCTATAACAAAGCCATGAATGGAGGAAGGTGAAAGCAACCCGGGGAGGAGTAAAAGGTGCATTAACAAGTGAGGTGAGCAGCACCCAGCATAAAGCAGCAAATATCATTGTAGACCACGTCCCACTTGGCTATGATGGTTTTGGAGTTGAACTAGACTGGGACACAGTAAATAAGGGGAGGGAGAAGGATCCCATTAGCCATGGCCAGCCTAGCTGTTAGGGTTAGGCAGTATCTCACCCAGAAGGCTAGACCTATAGCAGAACCAGCCAGGGTGCAACACAGTGCCTTGCAGTAAATGACATGTCACAAACTACTACAAGACAAAAGGGCTCAAATGCCTTTAAGCTGCACTGTTCCCTGCAGCATACTGCAGCACTCTGCTGTAATACTACAAGACACTGCACTGCATCCTGGCTGGCTCCACTGTAATTTAGGATTCGTCTGCCCAGCTAAAACCAAAAAAATGCAAGTCCACTGTTAGGACACGATAAAAGAATATTTTATTCATAGTAAAATCACAAAGGTAGCACCCTCCCAAGGCACATATGTCAACATTTCGTGTCACACTGTCTTGACAAAACGTCAGTGTGACTTGAAACACTGACACATGTGCCTGGGGGGAGCTGCTACCTTTGTGATTTTACAGTGAATAAAATATTCTTTTATCGTGTCCTAACAGTGGACTTGCATTTTTTGGTTTTATAGGCAGCCAAGTTCCTGTGCATTTGACTATGTTCCTCAGTACTTTTGTGCAATCCTGAGTCACCAGTTTCCTCTGTAATTTAAAACTGACTGACTTGCAGGTGGCAGTGATATGCAAGAAGGGAAACACCTGGGCACTTAAAGGCGGAAACACTCTCAATTAGGGAACCATCTAGGCCATAAACCGAGATGCTGCCAGGCCCTGAGCAGTGCTTACTGTATAGCACAGATAACGTTTTCCGAGTTTTCATAACTAGCCTGTTCTGTGTCAGCCAACTCTGGGTGCAGCCAAAGACACTGTTCAGGCATAGTTTTAATGCTGCCATATTGTTAGAGCTATAATAAATAACCTGGTCACCAGCACAGAGGCGACTACCACACTGCAAGGAAAAAGGGAGGTCATTTATAAAAAGGGACAAGACTGTTGATCCCTGCAGTATACCAGCAGAGATTCTAAGAGCTGTGAAGGTATTTGAGCAGTGCTTGCAGTGCTTGAAATGAGAGATCCTTCTAGAGGGCCCTGACTAGCCCTAGTTCCAGTTCTGCTGAGTCCATGGGATCATCCTAGACGGTGTCTGAATCCAGAAGCATGTCTCTGTCATTAGCAGGTTGATGAGTCAGAAACAATGGCACAAATAATGTAGTCAATGGAACCGGCATTGGCACCAGGGCCAGTACCTGTCTCAGTCTTGTCGTCGGAAGCAGCATCCAGTGTGGCACTGGATAACCCCAGGGGTGGAGTCGCTGTTGGCCTAGACACCATTACTATAGTTTGCGCCACTGAAGTTGTCAGCACCAAAGGCAGCACCACTGACTGCTCTGGCAACAAGGAGGTTGCCAAGAATAGGATAAGCACTGATAACAGCGTCAGTGACATCAGAGCACAATGAATTAATTTCTGCATCATAGCAGCCTGATGACCAAACTGATCATCTGAAGGGTCTCCAGCAGGCAGGAAGAGGATCAGAGATGGTAGTGTCGGGCTAGCAGACCTCATGAAATCAGGTTTCATCAACTGAGAAGACGGTGGAGACCCTGGGCCTGCCAACACTGAATGCCTCAGTGCAGAGTGTTGAGAGCCTGACCTTGACAGATGTCTTCTCTTTTCTTTGTGTTTCTTATGATAAGAGGATGTTGAGGTTGAATGATCCCTGAAATCTAATGCCGAGAGACAGCAGGATGGTTTCTTTTTGTGACTCAGGGAGAACTGCCCTTCTTCCCAGGTGCAGAACTGCCTGCTACCAGAACACTTGCCCAGAGAAGAGTGGTGGTCAGACACAACCTCACTGCCGGATCAACATGCCTGTTCAAGTGCCCTACCTACAATAACTGTCACAGACCATCATCAAAGGTGGTAGGGCTGTGAGATTTTTTTTTTTTTAAACTAAGCTAAAAACTGTGAAGCAAGAAATACTAACTAATACTGAGAAGTATAAAGGGACGAACAAGACAAGACCTTATTAGAAATGCAAAACTGTTATGTTCTGGTGCCCGAAAAAGAGAGCAAGAGTGACTGCACTTCAACGGCAGGAAAAAAGGAACTGAGGTGGTTGGGGCTGGTGCCGCTGTATACCAGTAGGTGCACACTGATGGCGTGCATCCTGGAGTGCAAGTACCTGAGCCAGCCCCAATGTTTCTGATTCACACAGGGTCCTACTGCCTCCGGTCCTTAATCCAAAGACTGGGACTCTATGGAGAAAATTTATTCTAGGACAAGCGCTATTGTTTCACGGTCTTACCACTTCCTCAGGGTGTGTGGTAGGTGTATATTTCATATCTCCATCAGCATCTGATCAAAATGGCATCTAGCAGCATGCTAGCAGGAGCCCAAAGAAGAAGAAGGACAGCCGAAGACTTAAAATAGTAAGAAAGGACACCTCTGAATGATGATACAAAAATAATTAGCAAAATACTCAAGTATAAAGTGACCATGAATTTGTAATATACATCTACCACACACCCTGAGGAAGTGTCAAGATCACAAACCAGTGGTGGTATAAAATAGTGGAAGGCGCAAGGTCACAACTCAAAAATAAAATATTCATATTTTTCTGATTGTTTCTATGTTCTTTGGTGCATTTTTCACCAGGGCACAACACATGGATCACAAAACATAAAAGAAGAACGCAAACTAACAAAACTGAGGACACATACAAATGGAGGGTGGGGTCCCGAGCAAATGCCTAAGACCAGCTCTAAAGGCTGGGAGACTCAGACTACAATAAAAATTCCTCAAACCTCATAGCGTGAGAGTACTTGAATTGAGTTGAGTACAACTGCTGATAAAAAAAACACAGATGAGGTCTCATTAATTCACGGTAGGTAAGCACTTCTTTATATTCTCTTAAACAGACTGGAATTTTACTAGCCCCTTTCTGTCTAATCTCCATTGTAACAATAAAATGACTAACCATATTCCCATGCACACACTAAACATATTCAGTACACATTAAGGCCAACCTCAACTTTGAAAAGTAGTTGATTAAGCTCTGTACTGAGAGGATACCGTATTTGTTGAAGGAGGACTGTGCTGAACCTGCAAGTCATTTTGTTTCCCAGTAGAAACGTTTGTTTTTATATTTTGGTTCTGTTCAAATTCAGTTATTGTTCTCTCTTTACTGGTCTTCTGGACAACAAAGTGGGTGTTTCTGATTTACATGTTGGGGATAAGCACCATTGTAGAGCTGCATGATGTAGTTTATGTCCCTTCCAGCCATAGAGGGCAATAGTAGAACACAGATGCATTGTGACAACAATTGAAGAGCTGAGCAGGGACATAAACAACATCACTGCGATTCTAACATGGTCCTTACCTGCTGGGTGTAAACCAGAAACACACACTGCCTTTACTTAAAGGCCAGTCAAGAAGGAACAATAAAAGACTTGAAACCAATATTTCACAAACAACCTCTACAGGAAAAATTACTCTGAAGGCTCGGTGCAGTTCTTCTTTGAGTCTCTATGTAATCAGGTGGCATGTGTTCCCTTTGCAACAGCCTAATTTGGTTTTCTAAATCCTTAATTTCCTGGTTAAGTCCATTTTTCATGCTAGAGGCAGAAGCCAACTCCTGCTCTCTAATAAAGGGTTTCTTGGTCCCCCACCCTGTATCTGAGGAAGTCAATGATGGTGTATTAATATCTAATCACAAATCTAAGTGCTCATTAATATACCTCACAAAGTGTAGCTCAGTATACTGTATAACGTGATGTTCAGCCTCTAGCAGTTCTTTAGAAAGCTGCAATGTAAGATCAGCAAAAAAAGATGGGGGAGGCCTTATTTCTTAGCGAAGAAAATAGTTCTAATATTCAGACTCACTTCTTAGATATACAAGTTTTCTGTAGCTCAACAGACCCTTTGGCTATATCTGATTATGGGAGCTTAGGGGTCTCAAAGTGCTTAAGTATTAAGAAACAACATCTTTGTTTCATTTGCTTTCTAAACTTTTGGCAAAATGTTGTGTGTCTAACAGTGCCACTAGTTAAAAGAGGTACAGTATGATGCAGTGAGGCTGTAGCTGAGTCAGCACACTTTGTAATTCTATATATCAACAGAGGCAAGGATACAGATTAAATCTGTACTAATGTGCCACAAGTGGACTTGTGAATGAAAGAAGGAACAGATATAGTACAGAGTTACCCCTTGTTATGAATGGATTTCCATTCTAACTAAAAAGCTGTTGTACCACATTTCAAATGTCACAGAATGCAGTTGTACCCTTCTGTGGTACAATCGCTTTTTAAATTAGTGTGGAAACTGTTGCTACCTGCAGTTTTTGTTATCATTTTCCACACACACACAGAACCCATACCCCACCCTTAAAAATCATCTTTTGTTGTTTCATCATTAAAAAAATAGAAGAAATCCACTCCATACCCTTCTTTTTTAACATAATCAAAAATTAAGCCAAATATTTCTTGGGAAGAATAAAAGCAACATGTTTCCTATTTTATGTTTCAAATCATATACTATACAAAATAACACATGGGTAACCATGCACCTCATAACACAGACAGATCATCATTACATTTATGACTTGCCTACAAAAAGGAAGCCTCTCATGATTAGTGGCAAGTCTACAATTTATATCAGAAGCCAGCAAAAAGCATCAATTTTTACTGCAGCAGTGACTTGGTAAGGGGTGCAGAAAATGTTGATATTACTGATTAGTATCTTTGCTAGCACCCTTGTAACATTTTAAATAAACTAACATTATGATCATATTTAAAGGGCCCTGGTCTGAACATGTTACATTTTAGTGCTACACTTTCTAAAATTATGTCCTTTTTTAGTGGATTGTGATGCACTGTTACAATGATCCATTAGTCCTTTTCTTTCATTTGTATTTTATTCATTTTTTAAGAAAAGTGTATAAATACAAGCATTCCGTACAAGGAACAGCCATGGTTACAGAAATCAAATAGAACAACAGGGTAATATTATACAGAGTGGTGGTATCCCTTGCTAAATCCACAACGAGGAAGGCCACCATTTGAAAAAGACCTATAATAATACATGCAAAGCAGTGCTGTAGAACTGTAGCTCAAGAGCTCATGGCCAGCTCCCTAAAACTACAAGCAGCCAAAATGCGTCCACATTTTCTGTTGCATAAACTAGCAGTGGATGCCATGAATAAAGCAACATGAATATATAAATTCTAAAATGTTATAATCAGTCACTAGCTAACTCCTGCTCCATAGATTAAAATAAGTAAGAAAATATAAGCAGGTACAGTTACACCTGGAACATACTTAACTAACTACAAAGGCTAAGCTTCAGAGTGGCAAAACGAAAGCAACAAACCTGCATAATAAATCAGAAACAATTTAGAACAAAGAAGGGAGAATCCTCCTAAAGGATATAAAAGTTGCTAGACTCCTCAACAGTTTTCTGAAAAAGAGAAACCAATTAAGTGAAAAGGAGTATTCACCGCTCTGACACAAGAGATATCTGACTGTAACCTCCTTGTTACCCGGGGTTACTAGAATCCCAGTAAGACCTAGTGGTAGGCAGGGAAGGCAGCTTGTGAAACTCCAGTTAAATGGGTTTCACACTGTCTCACTCTGTTCTCAGTCTCAGCTGAGACTGAGGGATGACATCACCAATAGAACTATCGCAGCTGCATGAGCCACACTGGAATCTGCAGCAAGGGAGTTAGTTAGAACGTTGGGGAGGTTCTGAAGTCAGTCTTCAGCTGAGTGTGAGTCAGTGGAGTGTGAAGTTGGGAGCTTGCTGAGAAAGCAGCTCAGTGAAGGCTCTAGGAGCCTCAGCCCTGACAGAGGGCTACTTTTAAGTAAAAAGGGTGTGTGTCTCCACCTTAAAGAGAGACACAGAAGATAACTGAAGTGGTGGAGACCGCTGTTTTTGGGTCTCAGTGCCCCCTCCCTCCGGGGGGGGGAGGGAAGGAAAGGGTTCCCTGCAGATTCCTGGGGCAACCCCCTAGTTCTGCTTCTAAAGGAAAAGCGGCCTGTGTGTTCCAGAGTTTATTTGGAGAACAAGAAGATTTGTGAGTCGCCTGTGGGGCACCTGCAACGTGAGGGTGAGTGTCTGCTCTTGCTAAAAGGGCCTATGTTTTTCACCCTGGGACTTGTATGACAATGTGGAGATTGAACTACTAAATATTGGGAAGCCTAGAGTAACGGGCTAAGCAAATTAAAAGTAGGTTCAAGTCCAGAGCTTGTTGGGATGAAAATGATATGTAGAGGAGATGTGACAGACGTCTACCCAGAATCTACATTTGAAAGTTTTCAGTAAAGGAATTGTTCAGTTTCCAGAGAAATGGCCGGGTATGGGCTGTGGGAGCTGGAGGTGGGTGGCCCCCCATCTTTAGTGACCCGGTCCACCTCTACGGATTTCTTCTGTGGAGTTCTACTTTACCTCAGGCACTTGGCCAGTGATGAGGGAAGTACCCAGACGTGGGATTGTAGGGAAAATTCTCTCTAGGAGTCGAAGACTCTAGTGTGGTTTGGGGAGCCACAACAGGATAATTGGTTCATTCCTCAAATGGACCACGGATCAAGTGGCCGGCAGGGGAGTGGGGCCAGTGGGGAAAACCCAAGTAGTGTACAAGTCGGGCTGTGTACAAGTCCGGGCTGTGTGCCTGGTGGGTTTAGAGCCTGAGGGCTGGAAATAGTGATAAAGTGTTCTGTAGTCTCTAATCTGCATTACCAGGAAATGTAGCCCCATGGGGGTCCGTCTATGCTTTGTTTGTTCAGCTTGGATGTGAATAAAAGCCACACTGAAGAATCCCATTCCTGGTTCTGGACATTACAGTTATTGCTCCCTGTGTTCGGATTTACTTGGGTGCCCCTGTGCAGAGTAGTTAAACCTAGGTCCCCTGTGCCGAGTAACCTCATCCTCCCCGAACCCAGTCCCCACCAGGTACTGCTGTCAGCTTCAACAGCATGCCACCTGTCGTTTTGCTAAAAAGGCAGGGGTGAGGAGTTACATGACATTAAACTTTAAACATTTAAAATACCAGCTGAAAGAAGAAACTACATTAGAACTAAACAATCCCACGGGAAGACTGTCCCTGAAGCAAATGGGAAAGAGAAAGCCACAGAAGCGGCAAGGAGACAGACCAGTCCCTCAAATCTCCATTTCAACCTCTGGTTCTGCGAGGTGTGTGGCCTTTATGACAGCTGCCGTCTTTGAGGCCCATTTCCTGGCATCAGAGTCATTAGCCCTTTTAGCCAATCATGTTCAGAATTAGCTAATATTCCACCAGCCCACAACATCTTAGCTAGGTTCTGACGACAGCCACAGTCTTTTTTAGTATCTTCTTTGCTTTTGGAAGTTACAGTATGGGATTTATTTAATGTGTTATCAGGAAAGACTCACTGAGCAGAGAAAAGGGTAGCAAACAATATGCTTTTGCCAGTGTTAGATTATGGGGATACTATTTATTTTTTTATTTATTTCAGTTTGGGATTAACACCTTTGAGCCAAAAGCTTGTTTACAAATGCTCCAAGTCACACACAGTACAGAACAGAATAAACAGCAACAACAGTATATATACAGAAATACATTTGAGTTTAAAAGATAGCATGAATTCTAATTTACACAGTATACATAAAAAAAAAAAAAAAAAGTATTGTGCTTAACTGTCAAGTTACAGTTTGGTTACAGATTGTCTAGAAATTTACAAAGAAATGTCCGTCAGTCCTACATAACTAGACAGTCAGGTAAAGTCTGCACAGGTCAGTAGGAGGATTTCAGAGATCTAGTGCTTGGGTATGGCAAGGCCATCAGAATGTAAGGTTTTGTTTAAGCTGTAATAGAGTGGCAGCCTGAAAGGGCTTTGTCATTGGGGGTGGAGGGTCAGTGGTGTAGGATAGGGGATGGGGAGAAATAGGAAGAGGGTGGTAGGCAGTGAAAGGGTAAGGGAGTAGTGCAGGTGTGTGTGTGTAGGGTGAGGGCAATAATATGTGGGGGGTGGATAGAAGGGGGGTGGGCAGTGAAAGGGGGAGAGAGTAGTGCAGGTGGGGTGTAGGGTAAGGGCAATAATATGTGGGAGATGGGATCCCCAAGACGGGACTGAATAAATTAGACATAATGTATAACAAAATGGACCACCTTATACTTGATGTCCCAAGACGGAGTCATCATTGTCAGATGTATAAATCATTAAATTGGATGAGGCTTACCCATAGGAGAGATTGACATACTTTAACCTATATGTGCAAGGTACAACGAGGAAAATTGGCAGGATATATTCTGGAAAGTTTTGAAACTAGGAAGCCCAGAGAAAATCTGAGATCCGCCCGGGGTCTGGAGTACGAAGTCCCACGCTGTAATTTAAAAATAGGAATATCATCTTTCCAGTGTAGGGGGATGCAGCTATGGAATGGTATCCCAATTCATTTTAGACTGGCAAATAAAACCATAAAACCATGTCTGATTAAAAAATGGTTTCGTGAAAAATCGAAGAAACCACAACAATGCTGTAATATGTTTTAAAACTTGGTATATTTTTATAATAGTCTGTACTCATAATTTACGAACATGTAATATTGTCAATATCAAAGCTGCATGTTGATTGTCCCTTGTACTTGTAACGGTGTTATACTTTTTTTTTTAATTTTGTATTCTGAAATATTGATTACAAAATTGCACACGGGATCTCCTTAGAAATGAGCTTCTGCTCAATGGAGCATCATTAAATCTATCCTGTTCATAATATTTTTTTTATGAATAAAATGAAAAGCTCATTTCCAGTGGTGTCATTGTGAAAGGGTACAAGGAACAAAGCAAACAATATAAAAACACCACTGAAAATGCAGTTATAAAAAAACTTGCACAATAAAGTGCAAGTAGCATCAGTACAGAGCAATATATCAGGGCTGCTGCAACAAAATCGAGCAGCACAAAACACTGCTTTTAGGAAGCTCTCTTATTTACTTGTAATTGTTGACAAAGAAGGCACGCTGAGCTAGACAGCTCATTTTCAGGTGTGTCACAGGAGGATGGGTTACACAGACCTGTGTTATTTTATTTATAATGTTTACCCAGGAAAGGCATACTGAACTGTTACAGCTCATTTTCAGATGTGTTTGGGGGGGGGTTACAAGAACCTGTTTTATATATTTGTAATCTGTGACCAGGAAGGGACACTGAGCCCTGGGGGATGCGCTACATAAACCTGTTTTACTGACAGCGGGAAATGCAGGCCAGAACATTGGCAGAAAGTCCTCTACTCCTAGGATAAGTGTCATAGGATCTTTAACTTCTAGCTAGGGACTATAACCCATGGTCTTCTGATTTGCAGGCCCCAGAGGCAAGTGTGCAACCTTCTGAGCCACTAACATTGCAAGGCCCTGCAGCTGGTCATGGAGCAAGCCAAATACAGAAATAGATGACAAGTAGTCCAGTTACAGTTTAGGAGCTGATGGTGGCCAAGTTAAAAACACAAGGAAAACGTGCTTGATTAAGAATGAATTTCAAGTCAGATTTACACATAAAAATGAAGACCTGGCTTTCTGTCTAGTGATCTGCATGAGAAAAAGAATGGTACCCAAGGTCATACAGTATTAAAACATCTGACTTTAATAAATTTACTTTGGCACAAACCAATCTAAACAAACTATGAATCAACTTACAGAAATAGGGCTACATTTTCAAATGGGAGGACGCCTAAGCCCAGGGCTATTTTCCACTCCATCAGCAGCTTCCCAGTTGTTTGAGCAAATATTTATTTATTTATTTTAAAAGGTTAACCAGGAAGTACATACTGAGCTGGTAACAGCTCATTTCCAGTTGAGTTCTGAGGGAGAGAGGAGGGGGAGATAGCTAACAATATTATAATAATAAGGTAAATACAAAATAAGTAATACAAGCAGAATCAAGAATGTAAGGCAAAGAGTAAATGAAGGCAAAACTAGAGATTTAAACACTGTCAATATAAATGGAAATAAAACAAAAACGGAACAGCAAGACGGGGCAAGACTAGAGAATAGAGAATGGAGGAGGGGTCAAAGGCAGTTGCAAGTAGGATGACAAAAATCAGCAAGAAGAGACTTTAGGGAGGAGGAAGAAGAGGCAGAACAAATAGAAAGGGGAAGGGAGGACCAAAGTTTAGGAAATTGGCAAGAAAAAGCAGATTGACCAAGAACAGATTTTCTAGGAGGGATAGTAAGAGAACGGAAAGTATTTTGTTGCTTACAGGGTAGGAGGAAAAAGGAAGAGGGAAAAGAAGGGGTTTAAGACAAGAGAGAAGGGTGCCAAACCAGAATTTAGACAAAAAAGACACAATGGGAAAGGCGCCGAGTGTCAAGAGAAGGTAAAGAAAGAGCTGAGTAAAAAGAGCAGTGATGAGTACGATAGGGGCAATCTAAAGCAAAGTGGCAGAAAGAATGAAAAAGAGGGACCAATCTGGCAAGGGAGGTTTTAGAGGCACTAAAGCAGATTAAGTCACCACAGTCAAAAATTAGAAGGATCATTTTTAACTCAATTTCTTGGCAGGCAGGGAGCAGAATACACGCTTTATTCCTGTACAAAGCACCAAGCTTAGGATGAAGCTAATGGTGAACTGCATCAATGTCCACACATAAATCAAAATGCTGGTCAAGGCAGACCCCAAGGTACTTGAAGGAGGAGATATCCTCAAGTATAGAACCATCAGGGGTAGTAAATAAGTGAGGAGGAGTACATTTGGCGAGCCTCGGACAGGTACCAAACGTCATAGAGACTTTTTGACATTAAGAGACAATTGGTTTACCTTGAACCAATGCTGAATGTTGTCAAAATCAGACTGAAGTCTGGAGGTAAGGTCATGGGGAGAGGAGCCAAAAGCAAAAAGAACTTTGTCATCAGCGTAAATATGAGTGGACGTGGTGGCACAGGCAGAGGGTAGATCATTTAGGAATACAGAGAAGAGAATAGGACCCAGGACAGACCATTGGGGTCTTCAACGCATTATTTTCAAAGGTGCTCAAGTTTTTATGACAGTTCCCGCAATTTGCTGCAGACTGTATCAAACAAATCTTTTATGCAAGAGATGCGTTTTTGCCGCAAATAATGACAACTGCACCCAAAAATTGACACCTTGTGGAATGAGTAGTGAAACCATGTTGGAAGGGTGCCGCATGTCAGTGGCACCTTCCTGAAATCCTGCTCATGGTGTCAAAATGGGCAGTTGAGCACCAGTTTAAAGTAAATGAAACAGTATTAGCGTGCTCATAGAAGCAGTTTCTGCTTGAATCATACTCCAGGACTGGCATGGTGCCATGCAGAAACACACTGTGCTGTCACATGTGAGACAGAGTTCATGCTGGAACCCCAGAATCCACACTGAAGCAAGGTGCACTGTGGAGGCTAAGGGTGTGGCTCTCAAGAAGAGACAGCACAGGCCAGCTGACATTCACGTAACTCCTGCTGGTTGACCATGCAATGGCAATGGCACTGGCTGCAAAGGCAACCTTTCACTCGCCTTCCTGGATGGAAGAAGGGTGCAGCCACGGAAACTCTGATCACCAGCTGGAGAACAGGGTGAAACAAAAGGAGATAAGCAAAGAAGGGTACTATCCTAATTTCTTCATGGATAAGCACACCATGGCAAGACTCAATAAATACTGTCCGACGCTATGGGAAAAACCTTGAAAACCATAATACCTGTATAGAATTCAACTTAGAAATATGCCATTTTCTGCATTTACCGTCTATGTGTTTTTTTTTTTTTTTTTTATTAAGGACATTTCTATAAAAACAGGATCTGCTTTTGCTGCTTGTCTACAAATGGCATCATTATCCTTTCCGTTTGACATCATTTCTATAACAGCCAGTTTCCAATGCTGTCCTAATGTCGTCCAAAGCTCTTTCTTGTATATGTTTATATGTACTGCTACTGTGTACTCTTATAAGAGTGCATTCCTGAGTAGCTGGCTGTGAGAAGGAACTGTGAAGGGAGCTGAGCACATATGGCACACAAAGGACTTGAGAAGAAACTCACAAGGGTAAGAGACAGGAGCTGTACACAGAAACATTATAACTGGTTCCTTTGATTTTTTTTTTTGACAGTCAGGTACAGTATCTGTTGAACAGCCTAATCTCTGTCTCAGTTTTTTTTTTAGAGTGTTTCTGTTTCTTGTTGCTCTATGAATTTTTGTCTTTATAGGTCACTAGGTTGCTGAAATAGTGATGAGGGTGCCATTTTTTAGGTAGATAGACAGACGTTAGTAGACCACTGGTTATTTTTCATTTCTGTGAGAAATGTGACTTTCTTCAGCCGTACGTAAGTTAGATTCCTGCTCGGCGGTTTCAGTGAGGCACGATCAAACTGTCAGCAGGAGCAGACAGCGTGAGGAGCCAGTAGCGCTAGCATGAGAGTTATTTTAGAATTTTTGCAAAAGGTACTTAATCAAATTCCGTTATACACAGGTGATTATACATGGCCGTGTATAATCAAACTCCATTTTACACAGGCAATTATACACGGCCAAGTATAATGGAGTTTGACAGCTTCTGCCCACAGCTGACAATCATCACTAACCAATTATTATAGAAAAATAAAACATGGGAAAATGTATATAATGAAGATTTTATGCACAGCCAAGGTGTGCAATGCCTCATAAACCCGATAGCGATGGAGGCATCGCACACCTTGGGTGTGCATTTAAAATACTCATTACACACACTTCCCCATACATTATTCTATTATATAAATGTGGCAATGAATGATGTCATAATTTATCATTTTTTTTATTGTTTAGTTATTTTAAGGCCACTGGCACTGCGAATCCCTCAGGGTGGCAACACCACTCCCCAGGCCTTGGTCCTCCATAATTTGCCCATTGTGGTGGCACACTTCAGGGACTTCTATTATTTAGTCTTTTCTCAAACAGCTTTCCTAGTGCCTGCCACCAGAAAATACTGCTCTATGCAGACGACGCTGTCATCTACACCAGTCACCATGACACTAAGTTCCTTGAGCATCATCTAAAGCTTGATTTTGAGCATGTTGAAGAGTGGCTCAGTTCCCACAAAGTGGTCCTGAACTACAGCAAAACTAAGGTTATGTTATCCTACAGTGCGCGTAGCAAGCATAAATCCCAGTTCCCCACCATCAGGAACTGCTCTGGTGTTCCGCTTGAACGGGTCATGCAGTTTAAATATCTTGGCATCACGTTGGACAGCTCCCTCTCCTATTCACAGCATGTTGATAATGTTGCAAACTTGCAAAGGCTGCTAATTTTCAGATCAGCTTACTATACAGACATAAGCACAGCATGACTGAGGATGCCCTTAGACAGGCAATTCATAGCTCTTTCACCTTATCATTGACTATGGCCTAACCATATATGGGTCTGCTTCCCCTACTACCCTCCGTAGGATAGCTGTGATGCTCAACAAAGACTGTAGACTTCTTACGGGCACTGCACATCTAACACACACCTGTGACCTGTATGCCCAGGCTGGGTGGCTTCCACTCCTTAGCAGGATCCAATATCAGACATGCCTGTTAACCAAAAAGGTGCTCCTTGGTCTCACGCCGCTAGGTGTCGAAAAGCTCTTAAGCACCCACTGGTTACTCCCAGCGTACCCGAAGTGCTAGCTTTCAAACCTTCCAGGTCCCCAGATGTCGGACCTCCATGGGACAGAGGTCGTTTGCCTACAGGGCACCTCAGTGGTATAATGCGCTCAACAGAGAAATCCTGACAACTTCCAAACTTGACCCCTTCAAACGGCTGCTTCGGCAGCACCTCCCCTCTACCAGTAGCTGTGACTGTTTCTCCTAAGGGGACCACCTCCCCATGCACTCCAGTTGACGTGTGCTCACAGTGTTCTTCTACAACTAACTAATTGCTCCGGCAGTCCCCCCCGTTCACCCTTTCTCACCCCTTCCTCCATCACCCACCTCCTCCCCCCATTCACATATACCCTCACCCCTAAACTGGCACTTTTCTGACCCCTGTCCACTTTCCACTACCAACCTTAGCACTTTTCCTTCCCTCCTCCCACATCGGCAATGGCCCTCCAGCCTGCCTACTCTTCCTGGGTGTTCCCCCTACTGTGCTCATACTACCTGTGCTCTTCCTAATAGTTTACCTTAGAACTACCCTTAGATCTTAATCATATGTAATCTCTCCTCATGAATCATTGTAACAGTTATACCCCTGCCTTCTCTGTGTTAAGTGTTACTGGATACCGTGTAACTATGTTGACCTGTGTATGTCTGTTTACCCTCCATAATGATGAGGAACCTTTGTAAATGAGCTGTCCTTGCTCAAAGGTAATTGTAATCCTAGAGTTTAATAAATATAATAAACAAAAATAAATAATGGTAAAGATTTTCATTTAAAAAAAATGGAGCAAAAAATAAGAGAAAACCCTGTATGGGAAATGGATCATGCCAAATCAACACAGAAAATTGGAATTTCAGAACTACAGTATCTGCATGAGACACCCTCTTATGGTTATAAGAGCACCTGTAATGTTCAGAAATATACAATCCTGATTGGCTATGAATTTTTATTTTATTTAATTATTTAAGGCCACTAGCACTGTGAATCCCTCAGGGTGGCAACACCACTCACCAGGCCTTGTTCCTCCATAATCTGCCCATTGTGATGGCGCACTTCAGGGCAGGGCACTCCAATGCACTCTCTGTAACAGTCCTACTCTAGCTGGGGGCTAAGTGTTGCAGCGTGGGAATCTGGTGTACTGTATCACCATACAGACAGAACACAAGGGTATTTCTCACACTACAGACTTGTCTCAATCAGATTAGACATGCATCAAGTTTTGATCACTGAACCCTCCCACTAGCCAGAAGAAATGTATTGCAAACTGTACCACGACAGGTGTCCCTCATGGAAGAAGCACATGTGGCCATATTATAACGCCCTGTTACAGGCAATGGTAGAGCATGTCTCTGTGTACCCTATCTAAGCACAGCAGGCTCTCTCATTCAGCCTTTTTTTGTTGGTAACTATGTTTTTGCTCCTTGGTCTGGTGGCCAGTAATACCATTTACTTCATGTTGGCCACCATGGTGCTCCTCCAGCCAGCAGACAGATGTACCACATACTAAGCATGCTGACCACCATGGTGCTCCTCTGTCCAGCAGGTGGATGTACCACTTACTAACCATGCTGGCCACCATGGTGCTCCTCTGTCCAGCAGGTGGATGTACCACGTACTAACCATGCTGGCCACCATGGTGCTCCTCTGTCCAGCAGGTGGATGTACCACTTACTGACTGTGCTGGCCACCGTGATACTCCTCTGTCCAGCAGGGGGATGTACCACTTACTAAGCAAGCTGGCCACCATGGTGCTCCTCTGTCCAGCAGGTGGATGTACCACTTACTGACCATACTGGCCACCATGGTGCTCCACTGTCCAGCAGGTGGATGTACCACTTACTAACCATGCTGGCCACCATGGTGTTCCTCTGTCCAGCAGATGGATGTACCACTTACTAACCATGCTGGCCACCATGGTGCTCCTCTGTCCAGCAGGTGGATGTACCACTTGCTGACCATGCTGACCAACATGGTGCTCCTCTGTCTAGCAGGTGGATGTACCACTTACTGACCATGCTGACCACCATGGTGCTCCTCTGTCCATCAGGTGAATGCACCACTTACTGACCGTGCTGGTCACCATGGTGCTCCTCTGTCCATCAGGTGAATGCACCACTTACTGACCATGCTGGTCACCATGGTGCTCCTCTGTCCAGCAGGCAGATGTACCATGTACTGACCATGCTGACCACCAGGGTGCGCAGACATAACTGATTTACCCTTAGTTCCCCCTGCTATGCTTTTCCCTCCCTGTAAGGACACTGGCGAAAGGACAGCTGTCCAAGTGGAAGCACGCAATAGCGTGCCCCACCACATGCTACACTACATCAAATCCAAAAGAAATGACGGCACTTTTAAAAGAAGGCAGCAGTGTTAACACAGGCAGAGTCTGTTGTTCAGATATATTATGCCCACCTGGGCTCACGGCAACAATAAACATTCAAATATGCAGAACACAACATAATATTCAGTCACTCAGTAGGAAATCTAGTGCCCCAGCACTTCGCCGGTAAAATATTTGTCAGGAGGCTACACAAGTTCATTACATGCATAGTTGTACGTGTAATTCTCTGTGGAATAGTTCTAATCTCATTTTTTTCCAAAATGAGACTACAGCTATTAGCCAGAGAACTACATGTACAACTACACGTGTAATCTACCTCTTGACATGTCCTTGTGACAAATCATATATCAGAAAAACTACCAGAATGTTAAAAAAAGAATTTCAGAGCATAAACTAGCTATTAGAACTAAGGATGTAAAGTCTAATGTGGCCAGACATTTCGATAACAATTACCTCTTTATAGTGTATGGTGAGACCTTATTGTAGGCTGTTTTCAGTAGAAAGATACAGCTGTTGTACCATTGTGGGGATGTCAGGATGGTGTACCATCCTGAGTACGTCACCACGATGGTACAGCAGAAAAGAATGCCATCGCGTGCAACATCTTCACAAGGTGGCAGCAAATGTTTGATCCTCTCAGACAGCCGTTTAACCTTAGTATTTTAAGAAAAAGAAAAAGTTTCCTAACTGACACAGTTTATTCCACACACCCCCAGTATCGCAAGCACCTTTCACATTGCAGCATCCAACTCTGACCTCTTGAAAACAGCAGAAGCAATTTAAACCACTAAACACTGATCCGCTAAGACTTGTGACTTGTAATGACGAGTAACGTTGCACACTTCCTCACTGCATGTTTGGGACTTTAGTAATTTGTTTTTTTTTTTCTTTTGATCAGAAAGGCAAATACTTGTTTGCTCTCTGTGTTTGTTAAAATTTAAGTAAAGAAAGTATGTTCCATCAACTGTCGTCTCGACATCACTTCATATTCAGGTAAGCTGCCTGCTGCTTGTGTGTATGTGTGTTGGGGGGGGGGAGTCGGGCAGCATACAGCACAAGGGTCACATCCAGTTAACGTCCTTTATGTACTGTATTATTTTTGTACCAAAACTTGTCACATTTGCACCATACACTATACAAGATAAAGTATGGGCAACCAGTTAACAACAGCACTATATGCTTCTCAAGGTTGCCACGGCAGCCATAGACCTCTCAGCTATGCTCTTGAGGTCTATCAGGTTGCCGTGGCAACCTCTCGAAGCATACACAGTGCTGTTGTTAACTGTTGCCCATACTTTTACCCTCTATATGGTTCACTGGTACTGAATAAGTGTTTATGCCAAAAAGGGTGGTAACTGGGACTGCCGGCTTCTTGAAAAGGGAAGCCTACTGGATTCAGACATTTGGTACTGTGAAACAGGACACGGATCTTAATGAAGCAATTAACTGGACACCTACATTATAATAATTAGTAGGCTTACTTTTGCTCCACAGTATGTTTGCTGACTTCAGATTGTGGGTCGATTACTGTTTATTTAGTGATCTGTATTTATAGTCAGTTTTGCACATTTTTTACTGATCCACTCGATCCAAGCTATCCTTTTCTGTTTGGCATAGATTCTGTCACATAATAGTAATGTAACCCCCCTGCAAATGGGGGTTCCCAAAAGACTTCCAGGAGCTTGCTTGAATGCTCCAAGCCTGAATGGTGTTTGGCATTTAAGCCATTTATCAGTGAGTGTTTTTAGAGCCTCTGGTACTGTCTCTTTAAGAGCTGTCTGCTTGCAGACATAATTAGTTTGTATACGGGGACTGTGTGCTTCTCTGAGTACCACTCGAGCTGCTGCCAATTCACTTAATTTTTGCAGTCACTAGGAGTGCAAAGGGAACCTATCTGAAAGATGTAACTGTTTACCAGAAATTATTTAGAGTAATAATGAAATTACAGTTTGTCTAACCTGCTTTCTTTGCAGTCAGAACTGTGTCTGCTAGTTCCCCATTCTAGTTTTGAACTGCTGAACTGGACCAATCAGTGGGGGTAAGCTAGCTCTAAAATGGTGCAACAGAAATCAGAACTTGGACTCATAATCTGAGCCAGCCACAAGAGGATTGTATGGCAGTGACTCTGGGAGATGTAGTTTAGACTTCAGTGCCTTTTTGGACCAACAGCAGCAGTCTATTGTGAGTGACAGCCAATCCAGTCAAGAACTGGGAGGAACTCAAAGGAAGTGCCAGTTTTTGTCGGTTGGAGTTCAGTTGAGCTTTGGCAGTGAAGAAGGAAAGGAGCCCTGTGCTTTTCAGTGTGCAGTTTTAGTCAAAAAAAAAAGCGTGTATAGGCCCAAGTTCGGTCTGCAGCTTGTTAGGACTGAATCCGTCCTGTGAAAAGAATCAAGGATCTCTGAAGAGTAGAAACCAGGCTCACCCTGTAGAAGACTGAAGAATTGCTGAAAATTGCATTCGGTCTGTCAGGAACTGAATCTGCTGTGTGTTCTCCCGGGTATTGTGCAGTAATGGATCGGGATACAGATGCAGCCTGCCTGGTATAGTGCTTTCTTTTATATAAATGTGTGAAGAGTTTGTGTACCTCAAGTGAGCCCTCATGACATTGAAGGACAGCTATCTTATTTGGAGGTCGTGAGTACTAATTCAGGGTCGCTCCCTGTTGATTGCCACATTAAATCCAAATGGAATTACTGTACTGCTGACTGTTTAATTCTCCTTTTCTCCAGGTGAAAGGGGCCCCAACCAGCTGCCACGGTTTGGACTAGCCACTAGGGCTTGGGTACCCAGGGACAGTAACTGATAGGGATAGGCCTGTGCACAGAGCCATAGGTAGATTATTAGAGTGATAAGCTAATTAACCTGATTTCCCCCTGTCCTTGTTATATCCCCCTAAATAAATCAGAGCTGCTTGTTTCAGCAAAGTTATACTGCCTGAGGTATTTGTCCATGTTAAAGTACTGTACTGTGATTGTTGCACTGTATCTCATTTCACAGGAGGTCCCAGTGCCGGAACCAGACCTGGGGTAAGTGTATACTGTGAAGGTAATTCTGATATATTGTGTGGGCCACTAGTGGGAAGAAAGGGGTTGCAGTGTCCCAGAGGGCTGTGACCAAGTTAGTTTAACTATTGCAAACCCTGACCTCTGGGTGGAGGCACCGCCATTGGATCAGGCCCCTCAACCTGTTAGCGGCAAATCAGGCAGGGTAGTAGCCCTGGGATAGCGCCATCTAGGGGTTACATCTTGGAGGCTCACCGCTGGGATTGTGTGTCCTCTAGTGGCCATATTCAGAACCACTGTTAAGAAAAAAAGGGTACCCTGACAGAAGTGGCTGTGCACCGCTGGTGGAGTGGTGTACTGGGGAGGAGATCGACCCCCAAAATGCTATGCTTATCCTGGACATCCCCTGGGTATCAATCTGGACACTGTGCAGGGAGTACTTTCCAAGGTGGAAGGTTTACAAAACCCTGTGGTGGTGGGTCGGCATGCTGAATCTGCTCACCCACACTTTCCTGGCCTTAGTAGAGTTTAAGGATCCCATAGATAGCTCCAAAGTGCCACAGACCATTACCCCAGGGAGCCCTCACTGCTTGGAGAGTGATAACTAAGGACAGTAAGACCCGGAGAATCAGCCCCCACCACTATCTGAAACTTTGAGGAGAAATTTGCTGAATGGTTGCTGGGAGAGGGAAAACTGTGGAGGACTTGAAGAAACTATTCTTGCCACTGAGGTGTTCCTCCCCAACACCCTCTCCTGCTCCAGTGCCCGTAATGGTGGCTGAACCAATGCAGACTCCTATTTCTGCACCTGCCATTAGTCACGACTCTTACCGAGGTTGAGGATCTTCTCTGGCACCCTCCCCACCCCCAAGGGAGGATGACTGGGAGACCTGGATGAACTACTCTTCCCCCAAGTGCTAGAATGATAGCAGTGCTCGGGAGCTGGCAGAGAGGTTAGTGAGCATCCGAGGTCCTGCCCACTGGCTACCATCCTTGCTAAAGCGGGCCAGTAAACCTGAGCGACTGCACAGGCCTATCTTGAGGCCTTGGAGAATGTGTAGGAGCCCAGATTCTGATGAGGACCTATGGTGGAGAGTAAGAGATGCACAACAGTACCAAGGGAGTTGTTGTCTGTATATATATCGGCTGGAAAAATTGTTGCAAGAATGCCTCAGAAAGGTAGTTTGCCAGCGATTGAACTGGACCGAACCAGGCTGGACAGGATCCTTAAGTCTGCCCCTTCTCAGAACTGCTGTTGCTTCCAGTTACACCTGGCAGATGAGCTGGAATCCCCACCCTCCTATGATGAGTTAATGGGAGAAATTGGGAGGTTGAGAAAGAGCGACCTACGGGAGGGACCTGCACCAATAGCTGCGAATCAGACCCGAGTGACTGAGGGTGACCCATCAAGTGAAGTTCAGGGGCAGAGGTTGGCAGTCAATGAGTGCTCTGACAAGAAAAAGATATGTCACAATGGAGGCGAACTGTTGAGAGAGATCGAGAATTCAAAAACAGTCCCTTTATGAAGGCCACGCCTGCAAGCATGGGCCCTGACCTATATCCGACTGCATCTGCTATGGGGTGGGGGTACCCACCCATGTATCTCCTGCTGATAACAGCTCCAAACTCAATTCCTTGACCATGGAAGTGGAGAAACTGACGAGATGTCTCCAAATGCTTATCACGCCCAGACAGAGATGGCACCAGGTTTCCAGTTAGTAATACCCCGCCCTGGCTCCCAGTGTGGCGCCTCGGCCAGCTCAAACTCCAGAAAGTATGTTTTGCTATAATTGTGGAAGATGGGCACATGAAAGGAATGCCAGTCCCCAAAGACACTGACAAAGTTGCATATAGGCTACAAGGAGAGCTTGCGGAGGAAGAAATCAGTGGTTAAGAGGTGCAGACAAGCAGTCCCAGTGAGGGCACCAAAATGCTAATTCCACGTCCTTTTGTGGCAAGGTCAGTTGCCCAGGCCCCTACCGCCTCTCCAGACTGGTCCAGAATAGTGGGTCCCTCCATGGAACCACTGTAAAGGTGAATGGAGTGTCTACAAGAGCTGTATTAGACAGTGGCTCCCAAGTGACAATTATGTTCCAGGATTGGTATCAGAAGCATTTGTCAGGGTGCCACTTACAACCATTAGAAGGACTGCATGTATAGGAGGTTAAGTGAGAAAGGCCTACCCTATTCCGGGTATATCCAATTTGGCTGTCTTTCCCCACCTCCCCGTGGCTGGAGTGGCCGAACAGTAGAGACCCTAGCCTTAGTGTGTCCCCCACTGGACTGTATGATGGTGTCCCTTTGTTGATTGGAACAAATGCTCATATGTTCGGAAGGCTGGCACAGTTGTGTTATGAAAAACAGGGTCAAAGACTAGTAGAGCTTTAAGAGTTCCGGCTTTAATTAAAGAAGGCCTATGAGGCACAGAGATGCTGAAAAAACAGAACCAGAGGAACCGATTCGGAATTGTATGGAAGAAGGATCCTGAGTCTCTGATCCTGGCGCCAAATGCCCAGTGTACCTTACAGGGAGAGGTCCGTATCAGAAAGGATGTTAAGAATAAAATATTAATGTTGGATGCACCAGGCAATGGAAAATTGCCAGAGGGACTAGCTGGTCAAGCCTTAGTATTTTGCCGCTAGAGCCCATGCTTATGCCAGAAGGGTAATGGTCCAAGTTCATAATGTGTCTGAAGAGACATTCGAGTAAACAGAGGTTGCATCCTGGCTAATGTGCATTGTGCAGACACTGCAGTGCTACCCAGCAGCAAGAGTTCAAGGAAGAATGACGGTAGCATACAACTTGTTTGATTTGACTCCGCTGCCAGCTGAATGGAAAGTGAGGATCAGTGAGAAGCTTGCCCAGAGAGACCAGGTGTTTTCTTTAAAGGAATGGGATGTAGGATGCGTGCAAGAGGCTGAGCACAATATCCGGCTGCATGTCGAAAGACCATTCGTGAAGGAATTCTGACGCCTGGCACCTGCGGCACATAGATGATGTGAGGCAGCATCTGCAAGAAGATGTTAGCTGCTGGTGTAATACAAGGAATCCAGAAGCCCTTATTAGCTTCCCCCATTGTGGTAGTGAGGAAAAGAATGGAACAGTAAGGATGTGTGTGGATTATCGCACCTTAAACACGGACTATCCTGATCAGTACACAATACCCAGCATTCAGAGTGCTTTGGACTGCCTAAGCGGGAGCAAGTGGTTCTCTGTGCTGGATCTCCATGGTGGTACTACCCCAGATCGATGGCCCCAGAGGACCGTGGAGAAGACTGCGCTTTATCTGTCCTTGGCTTTCATGAATTCATGAGGATGCCTCAAGGGATTTCAGGTGCCCCAGCCACTTTTCAACGATTGATGGAGTCGTGCAGTGGGGACATGAACTACTAAGTGCCTGGTATACCTAGATGATGTTATTGTGTTTGGCAGCTCACTGGAGGAACATGAAAGCAGATTATTTAAGGTATTGGACCGACTGAGGACTTGGCCTTAAACTGTCCATTGATAAGGTCAATTCTTTCAAACATCAGTAAAGTATGTGGGACATAGTATCCAACCGAGGAAAGAGAGACCGACCCAAGTAAAGTTGAGGCCTTGACCACCTGGCCACAGCCCAAAATCTAAAAGAACTGCAAAGATTCCTGGGATTTCTGTGGTTATTATGACTCATCAAGGACTATTCAAGAGTGATCAACCCTTTACTTAACCTTACTCAAGGGTATCCCCAACCCACAAAAATACCAAAGTCAGCGTCCCTCAAGACTGAAGAGTGTATTTTCATCCAAGTGAAGTATTTGGGGCCCGCTGGACTCTGATTGTGAGACTGCTTTTTCATGAGATCATATATCAACTTACCCATGCTCCAGTGCTGGCTATGCGATCCAAGAAAACCTTCGTCCTGCACACTGATGCTAGCTTGCAAGGGTTAGGGCTGCATGTAGTACCAAAAGCATGAATGGCCTGAGACAGTGGCCTTTGCCAGTAGAAGCCTGAACCCATCCGAAAAGAACTAGTCCTGTACATAAGTTAGAGTTCCTAGCTTGAAGCGTGGCTATTGTTGACCAATTCCATGAGTACTTGTATGGGGCTAAAATACAAGTAAAACTGACAATAATCACTTTTGACCTATGTGCAGACCTCAGCTAAGTTGGATGCCACTGGCCATAGGTGGCTTTCTGCATTATCTACATATGACTATGCTCTCGAATACCGAGCAGGTCTGAACCACATAGATGCTGATCTCTCTCCCGGAGGCCTGTTCCCAGAAATGTACTTGGGTCCGATCAGCAGAACCTGACATTGCAAGCACTCTGCCGGAAGTTTGACAGGGAGAACAAATGTCCACGGACGCAGTGGACTGCATGGTGGACTGCTTGTGAGCCTCTGAGAACTGTGACACCTGCTGCTTATTGCCACTTTTCTGCAATAGACATTGGGTGCACCGCCTCAGCTGGACAATGACAGTATTCAAAGGGCTCAATCCCAGCGATCCCATGATCAAAGCAGCTTTAGAAGCCCTCTATGCAGGAAAGATGTGTCCAAATTACGCTCCACTGATTTGAGAACAACAATTATACAAAGAAGGTCCCAAGGTTGAACTGATCAATAAACTGTTATACAGAGAAACAGCAGATGAGGGGACAAGTAGACAAACAACAACTAGTGCTGCCCACTGCCTCTGAGACCTGCAGTACTGAGGTCCTTGCACAACCACATGGGGCACCTTAGGTATAGACAGAACACTTGACTGGATGAGATCCAGATTCTATTGGCTCAAGATGGGGGCTGATGTGGAGCAACACATTCGAACTTGTAGTCGCTGCTTACAGAGGAAAGTTTCCCCAGAGGGCTGCCCCTTGTTAACATCACCACCAGTGCACCCATGAGCTGGTCTGTATTGATTTTCTGAGTTTGGAGTCAGATCAAAGAAATATCAGTAATGTGCTGGTGGTCACTGACCATTTCACGAGATATGCCCAAGCTTCCCACCAAAGACAGAAAGCATCCACTGTGGCCAAAGTACTTGTAGAAAACTTTTTGTTCACTATAGGGCTCACAAAGAATCCATTCTGATCAAGGAGAGACTTTGAAGTCGTCTGATCAAAGATGCTTTCTCTGTGGAGTGCAGTCCAGAACCACTCCTTACCTGCAGGGGACCCACAGCCTGAGACGTTTCAACCGCACTTTGCTAGATATGCTAGGCACCCTGCACCCAAAGGACAAGCCTAGATGGAGCCAACAAATTAGCACCCTGGTACATGCTATAACTGCACCAAAAGTGATGCCACTGGATTCTCCCCTACCGCCTGATGTTTGGAAGAAGAAGCTGACTACCAGTAGATGTGTGTTTGGGTCTCTCTGATGGGGTTCAAGCCGAGCAACTATTTACAGTATGTGCAAAAGTTAAAGGCCCAGCTAACTCATGCGTACCAACTGGCTCAAACCATGGCTGCCAAAAGAAATCTGGCCAACAAAGAAAGGTATGATAAAAGGTGAAAGCACAGGAACTCCAGGAGGAGATCGGTATTGCTAAAAATCTGGGACTGCATGGCAAGCACAAGATTGCTGACAGATGGCACCATCTCCCTCACATTGTAATGAGACAAACTAGATGATCTGCCAGTGTACAAAGTAAGGCCTGAGAATAATTCAAAGATGTAAAAACAATGCATAGAAATCATTACTGCCCATTGGACAAATCTTAATGAGTCTGAGCCCTAGAAGATGCCCCTCTGGACCAGTGACTAGAGCTGCTGCTAAGAAAAGATCAAGAAAGTCTGCACCCTACAGAAGCAAAGTTAAAGTGTTCCCTCCACAAGTCCCAGTTGAGCATGACTGTCAGTCCATATCGGAAGAAAGTGAGAGTGACTTTGAATACTATCCTTCTTACGAACTGAGTCAATTGTTTGAGGGCAATCCCTAGTCAATACTGGAGACAAAGCTGGGCCTTCTGGACTGTCTAAGCCCCCAGCTTCATCCCTGGAGCCAATGCTCCCAAGAGTGAAGTGCAAAGCATCAGATCAGATGAAATGGAATCATTGTGCATGGTTGAACTGTTTGAGCTTTCAGGGAAAATGATAGATTGGGCAGACTGGTGATACACCGAACAAGAAGAGTATTTTGAGTGCCCTGACAGTCCACTGCCAGTGTCCAGCTCTCCATGCAGCCAAATGTTGTGGACTCAGAAACTGTAACTCCTGGAGCTGAAAGTGCCCCAAGTTCTAGCCTCTCTACCCCATGGAGACTCCTGACAAGTGAGGACAATGCTGAAAATGAGGCTCAGAGTGCAGAGACTATAACAGTTCCCCTAGAAAGACTGGTCGAGCTGTAAAGCCTGTGGTGCACCTCAGTTCTTGATTCACTTGGGAGGCCTGTGGACTTGCCTCTCAATGTTGTCCATAAAGGAGTGTATGTGTCCCAGAGCTCATTGCCCCAAACTGAGCATCAGTGCTAACTCCAAGTTACTTGTGTTGCCCTCTAGTATGGTGCCCATGCCCATCCAGCCCCAAGGTAACTGATAGGGAAGGGCCCCCTCTCTTCAGGTTTCATGTACAAGAGGTAATAACTTGAGGTTATGGTACAATGTGTATGTAATACTGTGTAAAAGTGACGTACTGCAATGTTTCAGAAATGTGTTCTTGGTAAAATGATATATTGACTGATGATTACATGTGCGAGCCTAATGCAAATGTATATGGTTGCAGTTGAAACTATAAAGTACTTGCTTGACGCGACGTCAAGCTTTCCAAGCCAGGAAGGGTGTAACCCCCTGCAAATGGGGGTTCCAAAAGACTTCCAGGAGCTTGCTTGAATACTCCAAGCCTGAATGGTGTTTGGCATTTAAGCCATTTATCAGTGAGTGTTTTAGAGCCTCTGGTACTGTCTCTTTAAGAGCTGTCTGCTTGCAGACATAATTAGTTTGTATATGGGGACTGTGTCTTCTGAGTACCACTCGAGCTGCTGCCAATTCACTTAATTTTTGCAGTCACTAGAGTGCAAGGGAACCTATCTGAAAGATGTAACTGTTTACCAGAAATTATTTAGAGTAATAATGAAATTACAGTTTGTCTAACCTGCTTTCTTTGCAGTCAGAACTGTGTCTGCTAGTTCCCCATTCTAGTTTTGAACTGCTGAACTGGACCAATCAGTGTGGGTAAGCTAGCTCTAAAATGGTGCCTTGGACGAATCAGAACTTGGACTCATAATCTGAGCCAGCCACAAGAGGATTGTATGGGCAGTGACTCTGGGAGATGTAAGTTTAGACTTCAGTGCCTTTTGGACCAACAGCAGCAGTCTATTGTGGTGACAACCAATCCAGTCAAGAACTGGGAGGAACTCAAAGGAAGTGCCGGTTTTGTCGGTTGGAGTTCAGTTGAGCTTTGGCAGTGAAGAAGGAAGGCCCTGTGCTTTTCGGTGTGCAGTTTTAGTCAAAAAAGCGTGTGTAAGGCCCAGGTTCCGGTCTGCAGCTTGTTAGGACTGAATCCGTCCTGTGAAAGAATCAAAGGATCTCTGAAGAGTAGAAACCAGGCTCACCCTGTAGAAGACTGGAAGAATTGCTGAAAAATTGCACTCGGTCTGTCAGGAACTGAATCTGTGTGTGTTCTCCCGGGTATTGTGCAGTAATTGCTGATCGGGATCAGATGCAGCCTGCCTGGTATAGTGCTTTCTTTTATATAAATGTGTGAAGAGGTTTGTGTACCTCAAGTGAGCCCTGCTGACATTGAAGGGACGCTTATCTTATTTGGAGGTCGTGAGTACTAATTCAGGAGTCGCCTCCTGTTAGTTGCCACATTAAATCCAAATGGAATTACTGTACTGCTGACTGTTTAATTCTCCTTTTCTCTGTGTGAAAGGGCCCCTACCAGCTGCCACGGTTTGGACTAGCCACTAGGGCTTGGGTACCCAGGGACAGTAACTGAGGGATAGGCCTGTGCACAGAGCCATAAATAGATTATTAGAGTGATAAGCTAATTAACCTGATTTCCCCTGTCCTTGTTATATCCCCTAAATAAATCAGAGCTGCTTGTTTCAGCAAAGTTATACTGCCTGAGGTATTTGTCTATGTTAAAGTACTGTACTGTGATTGTTGCACTGTATCTCATTTCACAGGAGGTCCCAGTGCGGAACCAGACCTGGGGTAAGTGTATACTGTGAAGGTAATTCTGATATATTGTGTGGGCCACTAGTGGGAAGAAAGGGGGGTTGCAGTGTCCCAGAGGGCTGTGACCAAGTTAGTTTAACTATTGCAAACCCTGACCTCTGGGTGGAGGCACCCGCCATTGGATCCAGGCCCCTCAACCTGTTAGTGGCAAATCAGGCAGGGGTAGTAGCCCCTGGGATAGCGCCATCTAGGGGTTACAGTAAGTTCATTGTAAATAAAAGTTCTTCAGCATATAAAACTGAAGATGAAAAATTTGAGTAATAATATGCTTAATTTGAGCTTTTGCTTGACCTCTGTTTAAAGTTTGACCTCCATCTGATGCAGCTTTTGTTTCTTATAACAACTGGCTTGTTGGTTCTCCAGACTTCATTACTGCTCAAAAAGCCCCCCCCCCCAAAAAAAAACCCTACTGATTTTTGTTAGGTAGGGTCATGTCTTGGATCGAGTGTTTTCATTCTTACCATTTTTTGACTATTTGTTATCACTTGTTTTACTTTTATTTTGTTTTTGGTTTATGGAGCACTGTTGAGCCACTGATTGTGTTCCTGCACATAGCTACATGTGCTCACTGGGTGACGGTCAGTGTTTGACTCTTGTACTTTGGTCTGACCCCTGCAAGCCTCCTCTTAGCCATGTCTGAAATACGTATTTGTGTGATACTGATATACAGCTTTAATTCCAGTGTTTACTCTTAGGTACCAACTGGATAATGATATGGTCTGTCACTGCACATACTGGCACTAAAAGTGGGTGTTCGCCTGGACTGGTAGAAGCCCCTTTAGTCTGGGGCTTACATTTGGGAGTGTCTCTGGTGCTTAACAACTAGCGTATGACATCATGACACAAGTGGTGTCACGTAGCTAAAGGGAGGGTCAGGAAGATGCCAGCTAGTATGGCTGCAGGCATGGCATCTGCACTGCATTTTCTACAGACTTCACTGAGATTTAGAATATGAACGGATGCGTTTTGTGACTGAGGGAGTACTGCATTACTTGTACATACTGAAAGTTGAACACTTTGAGCTGTTTCCTGAGCCATGGGCAGTATGACTAACGTGCTTTCTAAAACTGTTACTGTTTGTAACACAAGACCACTCTCTTTGATAAAGCCTTTTATCACAAGGGTGAAATGCTGGAATATAAGGTGGTCATTAATGACATTTGAAAATTAATTAAATGAAGATGATCGCATGACAAGCTTTTTTTGGAGTCTGTTTTTTTGTAAGTTTACTGATGAAAATTTGTCCTGGACAGACCCAGAGCATGCACGAATTCGCATGGCTGTTTTGGTTACTGGGAACAAGTGTTTTGCTGCTTTTGGGTGCAAGAACCTACAATGGAAATATTCCTTAAGGTTTAGAGCATAGGATTCTCAATGCAGTGAAGGAAAAGCAAGATTAGGGTGTGCACTGCAAGAAGGAGCACTGGAAAATAACAAAGGCCTAAAGAAGGCTAATGGGCAGTTTGGGTTTATGTCAAGTGATGTTCAACATAGAAAGTAAAGAAATTGTGATGATGCTGTGCAAAACGCTGGCTAGGCTATAGCTGGAATACTGTGCGCAGTTCTGGACTTCCCATGTGTAAAGCGTGCAACAGAGCTGCAGAAAGGGAGAAGGCTTTAAATGAAGAAAGGCAAGAGGCAAAGGTATTGCACCTAAATGTGTCTCTCCTTGTCTACAAAATTTAAAAATAAAAATAATACCTAATTTTTCCTATTGTCATTGGTCTTCCTGTATGGCATGGAAATTTCATAGGAACAGTTTAAAAGCTCCACGGGAATAAAAATTCTTGCATGAACAGCTCTCACCTCTAAGCACCCTTCTTTAAATACTGAATACACTGCATCCCTCTGGAATGAGGTAGAAGCCTTTGTGCAATTGTCAATTCTTTGTTGCTTATTTACCTATTATTTATAATTTTGTACTTCCTGTACCTCATTGATCTGATCTGAGTCCCCTGGTAAAACTTTTGAAATCAATCATTCACAACTAATAATTACTGGTGAGCCCACTTATTGAGTGGACTGACACCAGTCTCGAACGTCATAATAACCGGGTTCCATTTCGTAATAACCATAAAGTTATTATGGTGTGGGTGTCAGCCAGTCAACCTGAAAGTGAAAACTGCCACTGTCTCACACTCACAGAAACGAAATGGCCACAGAAAGGACAACAGCTGTCTTTTTCCTCTACCACACAGCACTAAACAGACCAGCAGTCATATAGAATAAAGAATGGGGTGTTACATTATTCATTTTTTTTTTTTTTTTTTTTTTACACACTCTCAGTGTGTAATACTATCACAAACTGTGGTATTGCACACCTCGGATGTGTAAAAACACTCATAATGTACAACACCTGATCCATTATTCTCTATATAATTAATGGTCTCCCTTTTTTCCCCACAGGGAAACCATGTCGTAATTTGCTATAATGAAGAAGTGTTTATTACTGCAAACACGCGCATGGTTTCCCTCACTCTGTACATGCACCCCCCTCTCGCAGTTCCTCGCTTCTCGGCCAATCTCCCCTTCTCGCCGAACCACATACTGAACCGCCTTTTGGATTCAGTGGTGAGTTTTTAAAACTAATTGTGCTACAGCAACTTCTTTCACCTGCCCACAAAAAACAAAACAAAAAAAACCCACTTTTTTTTTTAAAAATGAAACGTGACCATGGACCATGGGGCTGTAACTGAACCGCAGCAGCACAGCAACTTCTTTTTTTTATTCTATATAACTTATGAGATGAAAAAAGGGAAACCCAGCAATTACATAAAATAAAATATGGAGTGGTGTGTGAAAACGTGAAATTTACACACACTCAGGGTTAGATGCTTAATAAACCCCTTGAGCCGCTTCCGGGCTTATGTATCATCTATTACCGGTGTGTAAAACTTCGCTACACACACCACCCCATACTTTATTCTATTTTTAATAAACAGCAGTGTTGCCTGGATTGTATTAAATGGAATTGGAAACCACCGATTTTCTTGGATACTGGATGGCATCTGATATCTTTGGTTTCTGACTGTTGGATCCCATTACCTATGATCAAATTAGATACCAACTATCTGATGTGACTACCTAAGATCCAAGGCAGGCATCCAATCTCAGATCCCACTATCCAGCCTTGGATCTGAAATCCGAATGGGGTCAGACAGAATATTGGATCTGGAGTTGGAGAGATGGGACTATCTATCAGATCCCATTAGGGTAGTCAAAAGCACAAGCACAGCATCACTACACAGCTATGCAGCTCAATAATTTCACACCTTGGTTTGCCTTTCCAGATCCAATAGGGGGTAATCAGGATGTGGTCTAACCACCTGGGGTCTTAAACTGCATTTAAAGTTTGACATTTGAGTGTTAGAAGCAGGCCATGAACACCATCCTTTCAGTTTAAAAAAATCATGTCTCCTTGCCCATAAATGTACAGTGTAACTGTACTAAGTACTTGTTCGCCATATGAAAATTAGTGCCAATGTGTTTCAGCTATTTTTTAGATGTCTACACTGATCGGCCATCTCTTAGTCTAAACTACAAAAAAAAAAAAATGAACATTCTAAGTACTCCTGGCACATAACTGAGATCTGTTGCTGGCTACCTTGCCAATTTGCCAGTGTCGGAATTCCCAGCTGGCCCGGTGGCGCTGAGGGTTGAGGCGCTGGATGCCACACCTTGAACCATGCCGGCAACCCAGGTTCGGGGCGGACTCAGGTCACTGGTGGGGCCGCCGGGGAGACAAGCTTGGCGTCCCATGACAGCTTGCCTTCTCTGGGGAGGGAACAGGCCGATGCCACACTCGCCTGAATCCATGCGGTGGCTCGGGATGGTGACGCCGCTGACAAGTCGTGATGCCGGCACCCTGCGCCATGACGTGAGAGTCGCGCGCTTATCGAGGAGGGTAGAAAATGGGAAAAGAGCCTGCCACCGCCGGGGAGATAGAAACATAGAATTTGATGGCAGATAAGGACCGCTTGGCCCACCTAGTCTGCCCATTTTCCTACCTAACAGATAAGCTGCAGATCCTAGTTAACCAACAGCTTAATTCCTCCTACCCCCCACTAGGACTGCCCTATGCCTGTCCCATGCATTTTTGAAGTCCCCCACTGTTCTTGACCCCACGACCTCTTCAGGGAGGCTGTTCCATGCATCCACAACCCTCTCAGTGAAAAAATACTTCCTCACATTACCTCTGAGCCATCCCCCTTCTATCTTCAAATTGTGCCCCCTTGTTCTTGCACATCTCTTTTTCTGGAAGATGCTACCCTCTTGGACTTTGTTAATTCCCTTGAGGTACTTGAAAGTTTCTATCGTGTCCCCTCTCTCCCTTCTTTCCTCAAGGGTATACATATTAAGCTCCTTTAGTCTTTCTTCATATGTCTTCTGGTGCAGACCCTGCACCATTTTGGTTGCCCTCCTCTGGACAGCCTCCACTCTGTCTATGTCTTTGTGGAGATGGGGTCTCCAGAACTGCACACAGTACTCAGGTGGGGTCTCACCAACTGTCTGTACAGAGGGATAACAACTTCCTGTTTTCTACTATTGATGCCTCTTCCTATACATCCCAGTATCCCCCAGTCTTCCTTACTGCCTTCTCACATTGCTTGCCCACCTTTAGGTCATCTGATATAATTACCCCCAGGTCCCTTTCTATTTTACTGTTGTCAGTATCTCACCCCCATTGTGTCACGCTTCCCCAGGGTTTTGTTCCCCATGTGCATTACCTTGCACTTCTTTGCATTGAATCTGAGCTGCCATACATTTGACCATTCCTCCAACCTTGCCAAGTCCCTTCTCATCCTTTCCACTCCATCTTGTGTATCAACTCTGTTGCAGATCTTTGTGTCATCTGCAAAGAGACATACTTTTCCTTCCAGTTCCTCTGCAATGTCACTTATAAAGACATTAAAAAGGACCGGTCCCAGTACTGAACCCTGCGGTACCCCGCTAGTAACCCTCCTTTCATCACTGTGTACTCCATTTACTACTACCCTTTGAGTCCTGTTGTCTAGCCAATTTTTTATCCAGGCTACCACCTTGGGACCCACTCAAAGGCTGGCTATCTTGTGTATTATTGTGTATTGTGAGATGGGGAACTAAGATGTGCCCATGATTTGCCTGTGCCCGCCCAATGGACCCAAGACCGATGAAATGTAAGTTATGGGACGTCCATGCCCCCCATCTCATCCCCGCCCGGGGGGTATAACCGAGGCTCTATGGGGCTTGGGGGTCCATTCCCGGTAGGGTTGCAGGCAGTGGGATGTCTAATGTCTCTCCCGATGGGTCGGGGATGGCAGGCTGGGGAATAGGAGGTAAAAAGTAATTAAAAAAAAAAATTCAGAATTCCCAGGCCAAAGTGTAAGCTGTGATCGAAAAGTGGCCCATCATTTGCACGCAACTGACAGCCTATGAGAGGCTGCTATTTCCCGTCCTCATATCTCACACGCTCTATTATTAACTTGTGACAGATATGCACGGAAGATGCCACTACAAAAGATATATTAGGAGCCTAGAACATCACAAGATTACCCTACCCTCATTCCATGTAATTATAGTAAATAAATCCAGGTCTGTTTTGTTTTGGCCTGTGTAGGGAGAACGTGGGATTTCTGAATGAAAACTCCCAAGCTTACAAACTGATGGATGGGGTTTCCATTGCTCTTCATGTTCTATTCATATCCTCCTTCCTTCTTTTCTTAGGCCCTTGACATCCGAACAGCAGTCACTGATGGGAGGTAGGCAAACAAATGATGGAGACAAAGTCCCTTGTGATATAAAAAATTCCCATTTTCCAGCTGTAGGTCAGTCACTGGAAAATCTCCATCTTCCAGCTGTAGAAATGTTATCAAGTAGCAAAGGACACACGGAAGGAAGCTGTCTGTGGCAGAGTTTAAATGCCTGTTTATCTTCACTCTTCTAGTACACAAAGCAAAGCATTTGAAATTAATCTGCAGGAACAAATCTGTATAGCCATGCTGACCACTGGAAAATAAAACACTCGCTGGACAGTGAGGCGCTTTTTATTGGACCAACAATTGTGTTTTACAAAGATATTAGAATGCACACACTTTCCAGACTACATATTCACTTCAAGAATTTATGGCACCAAGATCACTAATGGCTTCAAAAACAGTTAAGAGCTTAATAGTCACCCAGAAGAGTAGCAGCATGGCAGGGAACATGGGGCAGGCAGTGTGGGCAAAAGCCACGTATGCAGTAGGCACTAGGTCTCGGTGGTAGGATGTAAAATGTATTTAGAAAATGGACATTTTATTTCCTGGCATCTGACTGGCTAGCACCCTTGCCGGGGTACATTAATTTTCAATAGATGCCCAGGAAATAAAAAGTGCCAGCCCAAGTGCCCATTCACCCCTTCACCCACACAAGTATCCTTGTTCCCACCCTGCTTCATCAATGGCCAAAACCATCCCACAGAATTTCAAATCACCGACATTTTTTCTTCTCGCTTAGTGACAAATGCTGGCCCCCAACACTCTGTACTTCAATGTCAACTGTGAAACGCTCATTTATGGCTACTTTTTTCTTTCTTTCTTTCTTTTTCTTAATTACAGCGCCATTTTCCGAAATGCTCCCTGACTATTCATATCCACCGCACTCTCAGTCCTCCCTACTACAGCTGGCTGCTCACTTGCTCCACAACAATGAAGCTGCTTGTCATTCGTGGCAATTGCCCCAACCTGCATTCTGTCACACCCACCTCCCGTTTGTCTTTTACTTTCTGACAGCTGTCCGCCCCCCGCCCCCGTCAACGATCCTCCACTTGCTTCTCCTGACAATGACACTTAACTTTCAAATAGCAGTATCATGTTGCGTGCTCACCGCTACTGTAGGACACCCTGCTCACCAGAACTTCAGCCTCCTTTCACTGAAAACAAAACAATCTTATTTTTTTTTCTTCAATAAAGTCACCTCAGCAACCTTGACAGTAGCAGAGCTACCACATTTAGATTTCCTGTCCTCCATGCCTGATCCTGCTGCTGTTTTTGATGTCCCAATCCGATTACACTGCAAAAAAAAAAGTTCCCTACTATTGAGCCTCGCTGACAACAGCATATTCTCTTGCAGCATGAACCGACAACAACACAGAGAGTATCTTTTAGGGAGTGCAGGGGGGGGGTGGGGGAGCAGGGTGATCGCGTTCAAAAGCAGATAGGCGGAAAAAAACATTGAGCCACAACTCCTAATTTCAGCACTGGCCTTCAAAAATGGAAATGGGACATTCAAACATGCACAAACTGCACACCAGCAGGGTTCTTTTGTGTGTGTGTGTGTGTCTGTTGCAAACTACAAAGTCTCCATTAGGACCAAACCTGTGCAGGTGGAGGAACTACTTTATCATAAAACTTACTTTAAATAATTTTTTATTTACTAACTTTTTTATTAAACTTATTTTTTCCTTTACAGTGCCCATTTTCTAAGTGCAATAATACCCTCCAGGGTGGGCGGTACTGGGGAATGCCAGTCATTCCAAAGGCTATAATACCCTCTTCCTGCGGCATCAGGCCTCATTACGCCCCTGGGCGATCCGGTATTCCCCAATACTGCCTACCCTGTCAGATATTGTTGCTTACGTACATGCTGTAACAGTAGATCTGTGAGAGAATCTCTTCCATTAAGCTGCACCTTTGGAACTATACCCACGTCAGCACTAGGACCACATGGAAATCTTGCTAGTCGGAGGCCGTCCATGATGACGTCATGCATTAGCGCCTCTATAAACATGGGCGGACCCATCTCTCTTCAGCTCCCCACTGGAGATTAGATTCGGAGGACATCCACCCATAGGGAACCAAGAGATAAGATCAGCCCAGGCATAAAAGGTGAGGCATAGGGCTGGATATACAGTATGATGCATAGATTAGGTTCAGGCACAATATCAGTTGTAACCCTCACTGAATCAGAAAGGGGACAGAGGGAGGGAGGAACAGCATGGCCTAATGGAAGAGTCTCTCTCGAAGATCTCCTCTTATGGTAAGTAGGTAACCTGTTCCATCTTTTTCCAGGATATCTCTTCCATTAAGCCACACCTTTGGAATGATTCCCAAGCAGTCCCAAAACATTAGTGGGAGGCTGGTGCAGTCTGATATCAAGACAGCAGGCCTTGCAGCACAGCAGGCCTGAATCCAGCATGTCTACAAGAGACTATGTCCAGACTGTAATGTTTAGTGGAGGTATGGACAGTGTTCCATGTGTCTGCAGCACAAATGTCAACAGCAGAAACATTTTTGAAACAAGCAGCTGAAGTGGCCATTCCTATTGTGGAGTGACCATGAACCACACCAGGAAGTTGCTTACCATACTTCCTATAACAGAACGTAATACAGTGTGGCAGTCATTTGGATAGGCACTGTTTAAACACAGGTGCACCCTCTTTCCCGAAGCGAATGAAACAAAAAGCTGAGTGGATTTTTTGCAATCCTTGGTGCAATTCACAAAGTATCTCAAGTATCCTATGTACATCCAAAATATGGAGCAGTGCCTTACCCTGACTGGCATGCTCAATGTAATAGACAGGAAGGTGTGTTGTTTGATTCAATGTAAACTCAGATACCACCTGTGGTAAAAACTTAAGAATTGTTATGGAAAGAAACTCTATTTTTATGAAAAATCAAATATGGAGGCTCACACACTGGAGTCTGCAGCTCTGAAATCCTTCATGCAGAAGTGACTGCAACTAAAAAGCATTTTCTATGACAGGAAATGTAGGCCATAGCTTGTGTCAGGCTCAAAAGGGGTCAACGTCAATTTCTCAAGGACATAATTCAAGTCCCAAGACGGGACTGGACTGCAGATAGGAGGCTTCATATTAAGAATTCCTGCCAAAAATGTATGGGACACCTCCAGTTGTGCAACCGTACGGCCATCAGTGGGAGCACAGAAAGCTGATATAGTCACCAAATGCACCTTAAGTGAGCAATATTGTAGACCAGAGTCTGATAGGGACAGCAAGTATTCCAGCACTACATTTATAGGGCATTTAAATGGGTCTAAATTCTTGGAAGCAGCCCACAAAGTAAACTGCTTCCACCTCAAGGAATAAGTATGTTGGATAGAAGGCTTTCTGGCCGCAACCTGAACATCAGCAACTTTAAGGGATATCCCAAATCATGCTACAGCTCTGTTCTCAGGGGTCAAGCATGCAGGTGGAGGGACTTCTGGTCTGAATGGACCAGAGACCCCTTGTCCTGTGACAACAGACCCCAACACTGAGGTAAGGGTACAGGAGGCTCCACTGCCCTCTACTGTAGAAGTGGAAACCATATCTGGCGAAACCATAACGGAGTACTGAGGATGAAAGTGGCGCTGTATCCACAGCTTGATCAGCGCCCTCTGTATTAGAGGAATTGGAGGAAATGCATGCAGGAATTTCCCTCTCCAAGAGAGGGACAATGTGTCTTGCCAGGTCCTGGATCGAACAAGCAGAAACATGTCAGTTTTGCACTGTGTGGGGATGCAAAAAGGTCCGACTCTAGACGACCCCATCTTGTGAAGAGGTTGTCTGCTACTGAGGTCAGCAGTTCCGTCTTGTGCGTTTTAGACTGTGGCCTGCTTAGCAAGTCCGCCAAGACGTTTTGTAGTCCTGGGAGATGCATGGCTGACAGCTGTAGACTGTGACACAGACTCCAGTACCATACTCTCACTGCTTCCCTGCATTGTGGGTAAGAATGAACCCTCCCTTTGTTTGTTGATGCAATACATTAGACTGGCATTGTCCTTCTGTATTAACAGAGGACTGGGGCACAGATGGTCCTGAAAGGCCTGGAAGCTGTACAGAACAGCTCTCATGTCCAAGACATTTATGTGTAATGTAGCCTCTATGGGTATCCCTCTGAATTTTATAACAAATTCAAAAAGCTGCTACTACCCATATTACTCCCGGCCTTAAATGTGGTCCAGGAAGGACCCCCCACATGGCATGGCAATATGCCACCATATCAGCCATACCTAAACCCCATAAAGATGCTAAACACCCCATCTCATTTTGCTCCATTTCAATGCTAAATTATGATTACAAAATGTTCATGTCAGTCATGGCCTCTAGAATAGACCATTTACTACCAGCTATTATTGACCCTGATCAAGTGGGCTTTATTAAGGGCAGACAGGCCCATGATGCCATAAGGCGTGCACATTTCTTAGTAGAGTATGCCATGGAAAGACAAATCCCTTTAGTGCTACTGGGGTTAGATGCTGAAAAGGCATTCAACCGGGTCAGCTGGTCATTTTTATGGCAGACTCTGGAGCACTTTGGATTCCCGGTACAACTTATAAAACAATTACAAAATATTTATGCCTCCCCTAAAGCAAATGTTAAGGTGGATGGGGCACTTTCAGATACATTTCAACATGGAGGCAGTATAGCGCAGTGGTCTAAGGCTCAGAGCTGCAAATCTGGTGACATCCAGCAGACCAGACCTGGGTTTGAATCCCACAGCTTCCACTTGCATACTGTGTGACCCTGAGCAAGTCACTTAACCTCCTTGTGCTCCCAGGTCGCTCCTGTAAAAAAGCTTTCAGCTTAGTGTGCTATACCTGGTTAAACAACTAAATAAAATAAAAAAAAATTTCCAGGGGCACCTGCCAGGGATGTCCAATGTCCCCAATGTTGTTTGCTCTATATCTCGAACCCCTGGCCATTGCCATCAGATCTTCTCAGGGGTATAGAGGGCCTTCCTTTGGGAGGTCGCCTGCACAAGATATCACTTTTTGCACACGATATTCTGCTGGCTCTTATCGAGCCTGAACAATCCATCCCAGAAGTATGGAAACGGCTACAAACATTTGGTAAGCTAGCAGGATTTAAAATTAACAAATCAAAAACTGAGGTACTAACGTACAATTACCTTCCTCCCTCCCACCTCAAAAAAGACTTCCCCTTTAAGTGGTACAGACAAGAGATGAAATACTTGGGAATAAAACTCACAAGAAACCCCATTCATGCAGAGCTCTCAAATCTCGAACTCTTGACCCTAAAATTGACAGAAGATCTATCTCATTGGTCACGCCTCCCCCTAAGCTTTTTGAGTAGGATAGATACAATTAAGCAGAATATATTTCCCTGCATACTGTTACTTCTTCAGAAACTGCCCTTCACCCCGGCTAAAACATATTTGCAGGCAATGGACAGAATGATATCCCGCTTTATTTGGAGTGGAAAGCAACCCCGAATTAGATATTCTGTTCTGCAACTGGCCAGAAGGAGAGGTGGACTTAACCTCCCTGACCTCAGAAAGTATGCAATGGCAGCACAGTTAAGGGTAGTCCTACACTGGCTAAATAAACAGTATGATGCACACTGGAAACAATTAGAAGTAACTTGGGGGGGGACCTATACAACACTCAGGAGCTCCTTTTTGGGATGACCCCCAAGTGTCAAGGGATAATGAATTATCCGAAGTTCACTAGGGAACCCTTAAAAATGGCTTAAGGTCAGTAATAATTATTTTACATTCCCTGAAAAAATTTTCCTGGGAACACTGAAGTATAATGCAGACTTGACAGCAGGTCCCTCAGGCCCCTATGTAGCTCAATGGCAGAGATATGGCATTTTATTCATTTTCCAGTTAGTGGGCAGAACAGGTCTTCTTCTGTTTGTCTCCCTTCAGAAGGAATATCACCTGCCTCATAAATATTTTATTTCTTATTTACATCTTAAATCATACCTTCAGCCATATGAGCGGCCACTTGTGGTCCTAATTGAAAATCCTACCCAAATAATACAACTGTTACAAGCTCATATCAGAGGAACTACCTCAGATCACCCGATTAGTAAGATATATAAGGCCTTAAATGAAAGACAGGGAGACTCGACCAACTCAATCAGGCTTAGATGGGAACAGGAATTGCAGATATCTATCAGAGAGCGGGACTGGAATGAGTCTGCTTTACCAACTATAAAAATCTTTTCCTCACCATACTGGCGTGAATACATGTGGAAACTCTGTTCTCATTTCTTCCGTATACCAGCCTTGCTGGCCAGTATGGGAGAATTAGGGGAAGGACAGTGTTGGAGAGAATGTGGGGATGATAGAGCAAATCAGAGCCATGTCTTTTGGTCATGTCCTAAGCTATCCAAGTTTTGGAGGGAGATCCTCAAGGAGCTGAGTGCAATTTATGACACTACTGATTTATTCACTCCCAGATTTATATTGACTTTTATTGAACCAGAAGGTCTGCGAATTGATAAAAATTTGCTAAAACAAATTTTAAAATTTATAACAGCAGCCCACAAAATTATCACTAGACTGTGGTTTACAAATAAAATACCCACTAAAAAAGTCTGGATTGTTTTGTCCAGGGAGATATATGCCCTTGAGCAACTCTTGGCCAAGATGATGGACAAAGTTCAGAAATTTGATGTACAATGGCAAAAGTGGATATCATATCAACTAAATCATTATGATGATTTTGTACCTTAAGCTATGTACTGAACATGTAAATTTTGTTCTTCTTTTGCATTGAAAAGTTACTCGGGATATGACCTGTGATGTTCCTTGAATTTTAATGGGACTAAAATCTGGGAGGTATAGGGGAGGGCTCACCGTGCTATGCCTAGTTTGATTTGAGTGGATCACAGACTGAACTTAAAATGAGTAACTATGATTCTCTGGATACTGAAGTAATGAGATGTTGATTTATTTTCCTCTAACATGACCGCTACAAATACACATGTAATATACTGTGATGTTATCAACTGGCATTAGTAAGTGATGTATTGCTGCATTTATAAATTAAATAAAAAGACAATTAAAAAAAAATAATGTGGCCTCTACCTTGGTCCATAACCCCTGAGTCTGGTAAGGGCCAAGATGAGCATCCAGATGAGGCCTGAGGCATTTGTGGTGAGGATCTATACAGGAGCTGGTACAAGGAATGGAATGCCCTTTAACTCATTTGCTCCCGGTGGCCATTTTGGGTCGGATCCAGTACTGGATGGTTCCGACGCCACATGGCATCTATGGGAACAAATGTTAACAGGTTTTTGCGATCCATCTACCACAGTAACGTGTTACAAAGTGGAGATTTGACGAGAACCATTTGGTCCAGCTTATCCATCAGTTGATCTCACTAAACCATGAGTGTTCACTAGGGAATTCTTATATGTAAACAGTCCAGTGGTACCTCACAACGGCCGCAGACATAAGACTAAGGAGACATAACACTATCCTTGCAGAGACATAGTGGCTCCCGTATATCAGCTGTGCTTGAGCAATCAGGTTTTCAGCTCTGTCCTGAGGCACGAAAGCACATCCCTTCCCTGTATCCAAGAATTCCCCTATGTATGGCAGTCTCTGACAAGGAGTCAACACCGACTTTGGCACATTCACTGTGATCCCCAAGTCAAACAACTGACATGCCCGAGACATGGCATACTATTGAACTTGCCTGGAGCAGGCTTTCAACAGCCAGTCTTCCAGATAAGGGAACTAACACAGGACTTCCCTGTGAAGGACTGCTGCCACTACTGCCAAGCATTTGGTAAAGACCCATAGCGCAGAGGACAAGCCAAAGGGCAATGCTCTGAACTGGTGATTTTTCCCCCTCCAGCACAAAGCAGAGGTATTTTCTATGAAGGTAAGCATCCTTCATATCCAGAGAACAAAGCCACTCCCCTGAGTGCAGCAGGGGAATTAGAGCTTGCAGGGATACCATCTGAAACTTCTTGTAATTTATGTAGAAGTTGAGGTCCCTGAGATTGAACACAGGACACAGATCTCCTTTCCATTCTGGGATTAGGAAGTATCTGGAATACCTTTGTTCCTCTGTCATGGAGAATCTAGTTCTATAGCATGTTTTTGGAGTAATGACTGCATTTCTTCCTTCAGAAGAGACAGATGTCCCGGAGGATAACAGGAAGGAAGTGGAGACTGATCTGTAGGTGTGTTTGTTAGTTTCAGAGCATGCCCCCTTGCAATTACCTCCAGGACCCACCTGTCTGTTGTAATCTCATAGTCTCCCTCCATTTACCAGATACAGGGAGAGTCTGCCCCCCACAACCACCCCGGAGGCATTCATTGAAGTGGGGCGGGGGTGGGCCAGGTATGGGCCAGGTGGGGCTGGAGGGGGAGTCACTGCCACCTGCTCTGGGTGCTTTTGTATGGGCACCTAGGGGGAGGGGATCCAGCAGGGGACCAGCTCCCCTACCTCAGCCTTGTGGCTGGAAACTACGCCCACCTCTGGCAGCAGGCCGATGAAAGGATCCTCTCCCATGCCCTCTCACAGGAGTGGGAAGCAGAGATTTTTACAGACCTCAGAGCCATCTTGGATGTCTGAAGGCCTTTGAAGTCCTCTTCAACATCATATCCATAAGGTTTTATCCTTCTAAAAGGGGCATTCAAAACAGCCTGCTGCACATCTGTTGCAAATCCTGCTACTCTGAGCCAAGAATATCTTCTCATACAAATGCCAGAAGCTGCAGCTCTCGCAGAGGCATCTGAGATATCACATGCTGTGCAGAGCAAATGTTTGCCCACCTCAGCGCCCAACATTAGAGTCTTCTTTAACTCATTCTTGCCCGAGTCTTCAGGAAAAGATTGAGCTGCAGTCTTGGTGGCTTTACCCAAGTTATTCTGATATTTTATCCTATGTGCCTGATAATTTGCAGTTCTAAGGCCCAGTGAGGCAGAGGCATAAATATACTTGCCCATCACATCCAGCTTCCTAGAGTCTTTATCTGGAGGCAGAGTACTCATATAGTTAGGTGCCCTAGATCCATCACGAGCAGCCATGTTGACTACAGAGTCAGCTTCTGGCTGGTGAACATAACAAGGCTTAGCAGATGGAGCAGGATACTGCTCATCAGCCTTTCCAGCAACTGCAGGCAGTGAGTTAGGGCTGTGCCATGCAGCAAAGGCAGCATCCTCTAATGTAGGATACATAGGTGAAATTTTTATTGAGGGAAAGTCTGGGATCTTCAGGATAAGTGAAATTATTATGGAGGGAAAGACTGGGACCTCCAGGAATACTGTCAGGTTCTTCTTTGTAGAATCTTGTTCTTACACAGCAAAGCCCATGGCAGCTTGCATCTGCTGCATCATGGCTTGAAAAATTGGATCCTCAGGAGGAGATCTCGGGGTATACACCAGCGAGTCCTCACTGCAGGATGACAGGGCAGAATTGGAGTGGGGCACCATGTAGTGTTCTCACTCATTTTCCTTCTCAGAATTATCCTCTAAAACCATGAGGTAGGGTTGTATTCCATCTTGTCATCAACTTCTCTGTTGATGATGGGAGACCCAGAGTGCTCTGGTGACATTGGTGGAGGTTGAGTGGCATGAACCTGTGATGTGCTGCTGGTAGCTGGCATCGATGGGGGTTGAGTGGCCACAGTCCCTCTCAATGGTAAAGTTGCCTGTATAGGTCATCCAGGTAATATGTGTCGTATTATTTCTGAAAATGTTGCCAGCACAGCTTGAGAGTCGACAATGCCCCGGACAGGGGCCATGACTACTTGTATCAACGATGAGCCTTGGTGCAATTATGATGGCATTGTACCACCCACAGTAGGTACAGCATTGCCTAAGCCAAGCACTGCCCTTGGTGTTTCATTGATGGCCAGGGGCGGGGCTGTCATCAATGCCGCCGGAGATGGCGATGAAGCTACTGATTTTAACTTGTCTTACCAGTGACTGGGACCTCGTTGGTGAACAATACCTTTCTTTATCCCTGTGCTTGTGTCCCGGCAAGGATGGCCTCAACGTCGATCTTTCTTTGTCCCAGTGCTTCGATTATGGTGGCTGTTTTTCAGCTGATGTAGAGGGAGACACCAATGCCGGGCCCTGGATTCTTCTCCATGGCAATTAATGTTTAAAAGAGAAGGACATTTTTTACAGCTTTCTTGTGGCATCGTCATGTAGCCTGATTGAAGATCAGGCAAATCTCCCACGTCCTCACGTTGTGAGACAGGCCCAAACTACAAACACTGACTTTATGGGTGTTTTCCTTATAGATTTTATCTCTGCACTTACAATACTGAAATAAACCTTTTGCCGGCATGCAGAGATGACAAACTTCACTTAAATATAAAATAAATGATAAACGACAATGGCTAGTTGATGACGTTTCCTTCAGCAGGTCCAACAAGGATGATCAATGGCAGGAAAAGCACTGAGGAGAGATGGGGCCGCCTCCACGTTCATACAGATGTTGATGCATGATGTTGTCATGGGCAGCCCCCAGCTGGCAAAAGCTTCTGTGTGGTCCTAGCGCTGACACAGGTATACTTTCAAAGGTGTGGCCTAATGGAAGAGACATCCTCGAAGAAGGTAGGGCATTACAAGCAGACTGACTGGACTGATGGTCTTTTTCTGCCACCAACTTCTATGTTTCTGTTATGGGCTGATTTAGAAGCAGAGCTTGCAACTCTGAAATTAAAGGCAAGGCAAAGTTTATTTAAAAGGCGCCCAATCCCAGAGGCTCTGGGCTCCGTACAAGCATTAAAACAAACATTTTAAGCATAATAAGTATATAACTTACACATAATGGCCCAGATATTCAAAAGGGTTGCGCCATGCGCTAACAGGTTGCGCCCATGCTGCTGAAGTCCAAAATGCCTATCTCATGCATATTCAGCAGGAGGCAGTTATGCCACTGGCACCAGGTTGCGGCGAGAGAGCAATGCAAATGAATGCATGCTCAACGGGAGAGGATCCATGCATAACCTGCGGACCCGATATTCAGATGGGTGCGCGAGAGTTGTGCATGCGCAACCCCACCGCCCGCACACGCTTGAGCCCAAAAAAGGCTTAAGTCGAGGGCCACCCACAGGTGAGCTGCTGCATTGCAGGGCGCAACACAGCAGCTGCCACCCTGGCTGGCCCCAACTCACTCCCTGTGCCCCCCACCAGCCCGATCGCGGGCAGTACAGTACACGTAAGCCCCCCCACACATCACCCATAGCCCGATGTGGCAGAACCTGCATAAACCCCCAGTGCCCGATCGCAGCAGAACCTGCATAAACCCCCAGTGCCCGATCGCGGGCAGAACCTGCATAAACCCCCAGTGCCCGATCGCGGGCAGAATGTAACCCTCCCCCAACCGAATAACTCCCTGGTGGTCCAGTGGACGTAAAGCCCGATTGCGGGCAGAATGTCACACTGGACTGTCATGTCTGGTATGGGCTGCACGCCCATTAGCGTAGCTCTGCACCAATGGGCGTGCAGCCCTACGGACAGTCAGTCGGCGAGGCGGCGGGCGGCAGGCGGGTGGGATGCTGTCGCCCGCCGCTGCGGGGAGCGGTGAGGGGCTTCTGTGGGTGGGTGGGGGACACTAGACACCAGGGAGATGTTTGGGGGGTTCTGCTGTGACATTCTGCCCGCGATCGGGCTTTACGGTCCACTGGACCACCAGGGAGTTATTCGGGTTGGGGAGGGTTACATTCTGCCTGCGATCGGGCACTGGGGGTTTATGCAGGTTCTGCCGTGATCGGGCACTGGGGGTTTATGCAGGTTCTGCTGCATCAGACGCGAGGGGTTTATGCAGGTTCTGCATGCATCGGGCTATGGGTGATGTGTGTGGGGGCGGCATGTACGGATTCTGCCCGCGATCGGGCTATGGGTGATGTGGGGGCGACATGTCAGTTCTGCCCGTGTCGGGCTATGGGTGATATGTGTGGGGGTCATGCCAACTGTGTATGCTCGATCGGGCAGTATGGTCGGTCCCCGGCGACTGCTGCCTGGCAGGGTAGCCAGGAGCAAGTCCTCGGGGATCAGCACCTACATGCAAATGGCATGCAAATGGGGCCATAAATAGATGCAAATGGCCCCCTGTGCCTTGCATAAATTATGGCCCCATTTGCATGTCACCTTTTGAATACTCGGAAATTTCGCGTGGCGCAATGGTGTAATGCACACATAGGTTTAATGCTCAACTCTGGCACTTATGGTAGCGCAAGTTCCACTGTTAGGCGCAAGTGTTAGAGCCTGGGTGATATTCAAAGGAGTTGCTCAACAGCAACTCCTTTGAATATCACCCCGGCCACACCCCTGTGCAACTATTTTGAGCAGCGCAGGGGCTTGCGCCTCAGACTGGCGCAGTTTGAATATCTGGGCCTCTGAATACAAATCTAACAAAAAACCAAACCTTAACTATAAATATTCATCTAAACATTAAATGCTTTAGAAAATAAAAGGCCTTAAGCTGGGCCTTAAAAATATCCACTGACGAAGCTTCTCTGACCATAGTTGGTAAAGAGTTCCACAGAACTGGGGCCGCGGCGCTAAATGCTCTGTCGCCAGCTGATTTCAGCCTAGTTCTGGGAATGGTCAGGAAGCATTCACTGGAGGAACGAAGAGGGCACGAGGAGAAGGCAGGTGACAGAAGGTCTAACAGGTAACCAGGGCCCTGCCCGTGTAGGGCCTTATAGGTGAGAAGACCCACCTTAAAGAGGACTCTCCACCTGACTGGCAGCCAGTGCAATTAGCGCAAAACCGGTGTAATATGACAGAACTTTTGCTGCCTGGTCAACAACCGGGCAGCTGTGTTTTGAACCAGCTGCAATCTGCGGAGAGATCCTCCCATGACTCCGAGATAGAGCGCATTACAGTAATCAAGCCTAGATGTGACTAAGGCATGTATCAGAGTAGGGAGGTCCAGAGGCGGAACAAGGGGCTTGATCCTGGCAATGTTTCTAAGATGGTAAAAACAGGTAAAGCAATAAAACACTATGTTTAGAAAAAGAAAATGTATAGCGAAAGAGAATAAATTGTAAAAGCAGAGGGGACTAGCAGAGACGACCTTCTTGGTGAGCAGAACACAGAACAAAAGCTATTAATCACTGTGTGATTAATGCTGCCAAAACGGATAAAAACACATCATGGAGTGATGGAGTTTATGCAGACTAATTTCCCTTACCACAGATACACACACACACCAACCAAACGCAGGTCCCTACAGTGTATTGTACCTCCCACAGTGCCACTGTTTCAGATAAATAACACAGAGGTGTCTGAATCCCAACTCCCACAACAAGCAACGTTTTAATACATGTCCTGCTAATTCATCATCTAAACAGCTAAAACTTATCAATCAAACGTTATCTAACCAGGCAGTTCCATCACTGAGCAAGCTCATTTTCAAGATGGTCCTGGACATAGAGGATACTTTTGCTTACTGTAGACAACACTGCATACAAAAGTAGATATCGGTACAGGCAGTTACAATATACAAGCTCAGTACTTGGATGAATCAGACATGTAAAGCAAGTGCAAATACAGGCATTTAAAGTGCAGCGTATACAGGTTGTAGCTTATAGAGTACAAGTTAGGAGAGGAAGGAAGGACATAGAGAAGAGCAGTGGGAAGAAAGGGTATCAGACACATAGTAGAGAGGGAAAATAGGGCAGCCTAATAGAATGAGGCCCCCTGAGAAGCTAATTGATGAGAGGGGGGAGGTGGGTGGGATGTTTGCCCTAAAGGGATGCTGGCCAACATGGAAAATAGGCAGCCCAGGATTACAGAGGTTAAGGGACTCAGTTGAGCGGGGTAAGGCTTTACCTGAAATAATCACACGCCGTTTTCAGGCCTCTATAGAGCAGCCTCCTAAATATAAAATGGCTGGGCAGCAGAGAGATTTTAAGTAATTTTTGCATGTTATTCCAAAGCGCTGGTAAAAAGGAGCTAATGGCAGTTGAGCCAAGACACGTCCTTGTTCGTGGCAGCTTAAGGAGGACAAAGAAGGAATTCCTTAGTCCGTAGTCACCCTTTGAACGTTCAAACAGGTCATAGATATAGGGTGGCAGTTTGTTGGGCAAAGCCCGGAATAGCCACGAGGGCATTTATTTGCCTCCTCGTGGAGAGGGATGACCAATCTAATGCTTGGTACAATGAGTAGTGATGAGTCTGCAGGGCAAGTCAAGAACAAATCTCAATGCACGATGATAGAGTGTATCCAGCTTTTGGAGTGCATACTGGGGGCAATGTCTGTATAGGAAGTCGGCGTAGTCGATCAGGGGAAGAAAGGTTGTTTGAACCAGCCGCTTTCTAGCTTCTAGGATGAGTAGGCATCTTATGCAGTAGAAAATACCGAAGAGCTGCCTTAACTTTTTTAACTCGCTTAGATGTACACTGAAGGTGAGTTTGTTATCCAACCAGACTCCCAGATATTTAAATTTATCCACTAGCTCTAGTGGTTCATTAAGGAGGGTAATAATCTGTGGGGTCCCAGGTATCCCCATATTGTGGGATGGAGAGATAATCATAGCTTTTGTTTTTTTTTTTTGCATTTAACAAGAGCTTTAAATTCAGCAGGTTGTGCTGGAGAATGATAAAATCCTGCTGTAGCTCCTTGTATGCAATGTCCAAGGAGGGTTTGGTCGTGTAGAGGACTGTGTCATCTGCGAAGAGATGAACGTTTCCAGCAACCAGGCCAGAGTCGATGTGGTTAATGTAAAGGGCGAAGAGAATAGGTCCCAAAATGGAATCTTGTGGAACGCCTCGGGGCAGTAATTTTAGTGGGAAGAATTCCCCTTGGGCTTTAATTTGCTGTTTACGATGTTTGAGGTAGCAGCAGAACCACTTTACTGCAGCAGAGGTTAGACCGATTCTACTCAGGGGAATCAAGAAGTATGGAATGATCAACTGTATCAAATGCTTTGTTGAGGTCAAGAAAGAGTACATAGATGTGCTGTTTACTGTCCAGGGCTTTTAGCCAGTCATTTAACACTTTGGCAAGAGCAAACACGGTATTGTGCTTGGGTCTGAAACCTGATTGGACTGGATTGAGGATTTTCTCACGATCCAAGTACTCCCTTAATTGAGAGTTCACAATTTTTTCAAATAACTTGGATAAAACAGGAAGCAACGAAATAGGCCTACAGTTGTTCAAGTCAGTGGGGTCTCCTGACTTGAACAGGAGGATAAGGTGCGCGGTTTTCCAACTAGGCAGCAATTCCCCTTGGGATAATGAGCTGTTAAAGAAATGGGCAATTGGAGCTGCCAGATAATAAGAACCTGCTTTTAAGAAGAAGGGTTCAAGTGAATCGGCACCAGCGCTCTTTTTGGTGTTCAGTGAGAGGAGCAGGTCCTCCACCTGTTTGTAGGAAACTGGCTGGAACTTGAAGAGGGCGGTCAGTGGGGGGCTATGGCTGGTCTAGTAGCTATGCTGGCAGTGCTTGTGGTGCTCAGTTTACTAACAGGTGACATGTCGAATGCGAAGCCTGCAGTGGCGAACTGGTTATTGAGCTGATCGAGGATCTCTGACCTATCTGTGTAGGAGGTGTTATTTACCACAATTTTAGCTGGTAGCGGAGTGGCAGGGGAATGTCCCTCAACCTCTCTCAGTATCTGCCAAAAACTGGTGGAACAGTTTTTGTTTGCCTCCAGGGTTGACTGGAAGAACCGCTGTTTTTCCAACTTTACCAGTTTGGTGCAGGCATTTCTGGCTACCCGGAAGGAGAGTCAGTCTGAGTCAGACTGCGACTTTCCAGCCCTTTTTCAAAGGGTGTCTCTATGCCGTAAGGCCATTTTAAGTAGTGGGCTAAACTAACCTGGATTTGATTTTCCTTAAGGGTGCGTGTTTGTTGATAACGTTTACTTGCAGATCCTGGAAGATACAGAATGCTTCAGACACAGAGGGTGTAAGGTAGAAATCCTACCACTTTATGTTCCCAAGATCTGTCAGGAAGGCCGGGAGTCTGAAGTATTTTAGGTTGCGCTTAAGCTTGAAAGTAGAAGTGGAAGGGAGGTGTGGGCAGCACCTAACGCAGGCGACCGCGCAGTGATCACTCAGGTCATTGTGGAAGACCCCTGCATGAAAGATGTTATGTGGCTTGTTGACAAGTATAAGATCCAGAAGTGAACTTCGGTTGAGATTTTTCTTGTTAGGCCATGCAATGTCAGAGATAATCTGAGTGAGCCTGTGCTCATCGCAGAAGTCCTTAAGCTTGTCTGCGCTGGTATCATTCTAATTAACAAATACTCAACAGTGTAAAAGATATAAGGCTCATGATGACAGCACACTTTTCAATACAGCATTTGTACAAGGGTTTTCCCCAGTTAAGCTACTGGCTTGAGTTTTGCCAGAGCTTGTCATTAATGTTTTGATTAGAAACCTTTGTTTTTCTTTGTATTCAAAGAAGCTGCTCAACCTTCTCATAAAAAATATAAAACCACACAAGGCTGAATTTTCCATGGTGCTGAAGGGCACCCCGCATGATCTGCAGACTGCAGCAAAATTATACCTAACAGGTTGAGATAGTTTGCGTTCTGCTTCTCTGCCACTTGCAGGAACATGTTTCCTTAATGCAGCTGTTTTGGACAGATGAGTATAATTCATGTCTACCAGCAAAAAAGCACTACAAATAGGTTAAAAAGTGGTGCGTGGCCACCCCAAGTTTGGAAGCAAGTTCGGGACGCTGAGCTGAAAGGCAGTCCAGACTGTAGCAGCTGCTGCTCAGCAGTGCGACCCGAGTTCGAGAGCAACTTTGGGACACTGTGTTGGGAGGCAGGCCAGATTGCAGCAGCTGACACTTGGCAATGTGACCCGTGTTCAGGAGTGAGCTCTGGACAATGCTGTGAAAGGCAGGTGAGACCACAGCTGCTGCTGCCTGACAGTGAGACACGAGTTTGGGACTGAGCTCAGGACACTATGTTGGAAGGCAAGCCAGACTGCAGCAGCTGCTGCTCGGCAGTACAACCCGAGTTCGAGAGCAACTCTGAGACACAGTGTTGGGAGGTAGGCCAGAATGCAGCAGCTGACACTTGGCAGTGTGAACTGTGTTCAGGAGTGAGCTCCAGATAATGCTGTGGGAGGTAGGCAAGACTGCAGCAGCTGCTGTTCAACAGTGTGACACGAGTTTGGGACCGAGCTCAGGACACTGCATCGGGAGGCAGGCCAGACTGTAGCAACTGCTGCTCGGCAGTGTGACCCGAGTTTGGGACCAAGCTCAGGACACTGTTTTAGGAGACAGATTAGACTGTAGCAGCTGCTGCTCGGCAGTGCAACCCGAGTTTGGGAGTGAGCAAAGGACACTGCATCAGGAGGCAGGACAGACTGTAGCAGCTAGTGCTTGGCAGTGCAACCCCCTAGAAATGTGAGCTGAGCGTCTTGTGCCCAGCCAGCCAAGAGTGACAGTTGAACAAGCGAAGTGACACTGTCTGAAAACAGATTGCTATTTCCACCAATCTGGAGGCCACCTCACTGGCATTATAAGATGCTCTCAGCTGGTGCCATGCTTCCTCTAGGCAGTGGAAAGGTCAATGGCTTGCCTGACTGTCTCGCTCTGTGACACTGCATAGATACATACTGTAGATACATAGATACTGCCAACAGATAAGGGACTATGGCCCGCCCAGTCTGCCCATTTGAGCTTGTAAATTCCCTTTACATTTTTCTAGAAGTCTGCTGCCCTTTACCCCTGACCTCCAGAATTCCCTTATGTCCATCCCATGTACTCTTAAATCCCGTGATTGTTTCAGCCTCCACCACTTCCTCTGGCAGGGTGTTCCACTTGTTCACCACCCTTTCTGTGAAGAAATTCTTCCTCACATTTCCTCTGACTCTTCCTCCCTCCAACTTCATCCCATGCTCTCTAGTCCTGGAACATCTTTTTCACTGGAAAACAGTGTATTCCTGCACCCTGTTCCTCCCTGTAAGGTACTTGTATATCTCTATTATATCCCCCTCTCTTCCCTCTGTCCTCCAAGGAGTACATATTCAAGTCCTTCAGCCTGTCCTCACAGGACTTGTGATGTAATCCCTGTACCATTTTTGTTGCCCTCCTCTGAACCTTCTCTACCCTGTCTATGTCCTTACGCAGGTAAGGTCTCCAGAACTGTACACTGTACTCCAGGTGGGGCCCTCACTAGTGTTTCGTATAGTGGAACTGGTGTTGCCCCTGCCTATGCATCCCAGCATCCTATTTGCTTTACCTGCTGCCTTGTTGCACTGTTTCCCTACCTTGAGGTCAACACAGATGATAACCCGAAGGTCTCTTTCCTGCCTGGTGTATGCTATATCCTCACCCCCCAACTGATATGTTGTTCCGGGGTTTTTGTGCCCCATATTCATTATCTTGCACTTCTTTGCATTGAATATCAACTGCCAAACCCCTGACCATTCTTCAAGCTTCTGCAGGTCCTTCCTCATTCTGTCTACACCCTCTGGCATGTCCAATCTGATACAGAGCTTCATGTCATCAGCGAACAGGGAAATTCTGCCTTCTAGGTCCTGCGCAATGTCACTGATGAAGACGTTGGATAGGTCCGGTCCCAGCACTGATCCCTGTGGTACTCCACTGGTTACTCTTCCCTCTGTGGAGTGACAGCCATTTACTACCATCCTCTGTGTCCTGCCGCCCAGCCAATTACCCACCCACCGCATTACTGTCCTGCCCACTCCCATATTCTCCAGTTTGTTTAATAGCCTTCTATGTGGTACAGTGTCAAAGGCCTTGCTGAAGTCTAGATACGCCACGTCCACTGCCCTCCCCTGATCCACCTCCCTTGTCACCCAGTCGAAAAATTCAATGAGGCTGGTCTGGTATGACCCCCCCCCCCGTGAAACCATGCTGCCTTGGGTCCTGTAGTCCACTGGCAGCCAGATGTTCCACCAATCTCTCCTTCAGTCATGCTTCCATGATCTTCCCCACTAACGAGGTCAGGCTTACTGGTCTGTAGTTTTCCCGCTTCCTCGTTGTTCCCACTTTTGTAATAAGAGGACTACATCTGAAGGACTACATCTGCTGCCCTCCAGTCTTTGGGTACCTCCCCTGTTTCCAGAGTTCAGCTAAAAAGGATTGCCAGAGGTTCAGCCCAGTATAGGCCCTTCTCCCTGGTCAGCAGACTGTGTAAATGCTACCATCGGTGAAAGTTATAGTTCACCATATGGGCCTGTTGTGCAGACACACATATAAGAGTATGTGTCAATGTAACCACCTTCCTTTCCAGAGCATCCATATGGGCAGAATCTGCATCTGGAGGTTGGTCATGCATGAAGCTCCATAGCCCCAATGGGGTGTGCAGTACCTGAAACCCCAAGGTGGGGTGAAGTACATTGCCTGCAGACCCTGTGGGTGTGCGATACCACATGTGGAGGTCCCTAGGGATGGCTGGGTTGGCAAGAGGACACCTTAACAAGCCGCTGGATGCCTCCTGCATAGCTCCGGGCCAAGGAGGATTGACCACTGTGTCAAAACTGGGCACTATCAGGGGTCCAAATGGCAGGGTTGCCAGTTTGCGACTAGTATAGGCCTCAAGGTTAAGCACCTGGAGCATCTCCATCAGGAATCGCTGGTACAGGGAGTGCTCAGCAGTAGAAGGAAGGTGGATGGATGACTCGACCACTGAGGAGGATGTTGATGGAGATGAGACACTGCCTCTGGGCACGGTTGGTACCGAGGAGAAGGGCCTATACTGGGCCCTATCAGACTCCCTGTACCAATCCTCTAAGGCAATGACCCTTGCCTGGTGTTGCTCCCACATTGGCGGCCCCACAGGGGCTTAGAACGAGGGCATCCTGCCAAAGAAGCGGCAAGGCCCCTCTTGAGGAAGTTGAGTTTCTTGGTCTTGAGGGCCTCAGCATGGGCTGCAGAACTGTACAGGGGACCTTGCTCGAGGAGAGGGTCTAGCAGAGTCTTATAGAGTGTCCTACATCCGAGGAGTAACCCCATTAGTGCCCTTGGAGGACCCCCCCCCGATGAGGAGACTAGAACCATACACTTCCCAAGGGGCGACCCCGGTCCTCACTGGTGACAATGTGGACCCATGGCTCTGAAGAGAAACCTGGCCATTGTATCACTCCAAGTCAGCACTGTCTCTGGAACTGTGCTCAGGTCTGACAACGTCCTCAGAGACAGAGACTCTCCCGTCACCATCATGCCCAGTGTTGAACAACAGAGTTAGGGACAGTCTCCAGTTTGACATCTTTATTGCCATCATGCTTGGAGCCAGACTTAGGCCCAAAACCTTGACTGTCATTGGCATTGTCACCATGCTTGAAGCCATCCCCTCCTCAGTGTTGCTGGCGACACCATCGTCAGGTACCAAGTCAGTTTCAATGCTAACAGCTGCCTTGGTGGTGGTCCCTTCCCTGACACCACAAGCAGTGTCTGGAGGAGGCCCGGTGCCATCCTTAGTGCCGCCTACCACATCATCACCATGAACAGTGACAATAGCACAGGCTACATCAAATGATGACGTCGATGTGTCCACCTGTCTAGAAAAAAAAAATTACTCACCTTACTAATTAAGTTTCTTCTAATGGAGTCTTGCTGTATTCTGACATATTGCAGTGATCCCCAACCTTTAAACTGCCCCGGAAAACAAAGAGTTAACTTTCTATGCAGAGCATAGAATGCTGAGCTCAAGTTCGGTTGGAGTCTCTGTCTGGAGTGTTTCAAACTCAAACCGTCAGATTCTTACGAGCCCAACTAACTAAAAATTATATGTGGAAATTGTAAAATTCCTACTAGCCAACTGGCAGAAAAAAGTTTTGGATTCCCAAGAAAGACAAGTCAGGAAACCAAAAAACCAATCTAATACAAATAACAGAAATAAATCAACACCCAAACAAAAAGGAGGAGGGTGTAAACAAAGAGCACCCCTGGGGTGCAACACTGCACATGCCCACCCACTTGCCAAAAACAGGTTCTGAGAGGGGAGGCAGGGAAGGAGGTCAGAATATAGCAAGACTCCATTAGAAGAAACATAATTACTAAGGTGAGTATTTTTTTCTTCAAACAACATGAAGTCTTGCTGTATTCTGACATATTGCAGACTACCAAGCAGTACCTCCATGGAGGAGGGACCGAGCCTACTTTGGGAATAGGCTCTGAAGCACTGCTGTGCCAAACCGAGCATCACTCCTAGCCTAGATATTCAGAGAGTAATGCTTGGTAAAGGTATGGACTGTTTTCCAGGTTGCTGCTTGACAAATTTCTAAGAGAGGGATATCCCTGGCAACAGCCAGAGAAGCAGCTGTACCTCTTGTGGAATGAGCCCTCAGGCCTGAGGGTGGAGTTTTTCCCAGTTTTTCATAGCAGGAATTGTATACAAGACACAATCCACCTGGCAATATAGATCTCTTGGTGGCAGGTTTGCCCTTTCCACCTCTCCATAAGTGAGGAACAACTGGAGGGAGTCAAACCTGTGACCCTTGGTACGCTCTATGTAGTAACTAAAGGCTCTTTTAACATCTAAACTGTGTAGCCTCCTCTCTCCTGAGGAAGAATGATCAGTGAAGAAAACAGGAAGAGACATAGACTGGTTTAAATGGAAGTCTGAAACCACTTTCGGCAAGAACCTTCTATTGGTTCTAAGGACCACTTTATCCTTGTGAAATGAGATAAAATCAGGTTCCACTGACAGGGCTTGCAATTCACTGATATGCCTGGCAGAGGTAATGGCTACCAAGAACATAGTTTTCCAAGTCAAGTACTTAAGCTCTGCTGAAGACATAGGCTCAAAAGGGGGTTGCATAAGTTGAGCAATGCAAACATTCAAATCCCAGGCAGGGTCATGGTCTCTAAAAGGAGGATTGGTGTGAAGCAATCCTTTAAAAAAATTACAGAACACAGGGTAAGAAGATAGTGAAGAAGACTTCCCCACAGAGAGAAATGCAGAAACAGCTGACAAGTGTACCTTAAGAGTAGCTGATCTGAGGCCTAGCCCATTAAGATGGACCATATAATCCAGAACAGTAGGCAATCCAGCAGTATCTGGAGAAATATGCTTCTTAGAACACCAAATGCTGAATCTCTTCCATTTGGAGTTACTAGTCTTTCTGGTGGAGGGCTTTCGAGGAGCTTTGAGAATATCCAGAACCCCTTGGGAAAGATGCAGATCTGCAAACTCTAACTCTTCAAGAGCCACGCCTTGAGATTGAGAGACTGGAGATTGGGGTACCAAATCCTCCCCTGAGAGGATGTTAACAGGTTGTAATTCCTGGGATGAGACAGGGGAAGATGGACTGCTAGGGACAGCAACAGGGGGTACCAGGGCTGTCTGGCCCAATCTGGAGCAATCAGAATCACTTTGTAAGGTTGAGACCTTATTTTGACTAAAACTTTGAACAGGAGTGGGAAGGGGGAAGGCATACAGAAACTTCCCCTCCCAATTCAGAATCAGGGCGTCCAGGGGGACTGAGCCCAAGACTGGAGGTCTGCAACAGAAGAGAGGGAGTTGGTGATTGTCTGGGGCTGCAAAGAGATCTATCTCTGGAGTGCCCACCTTGAAAAAATCACTTTCAACATCTGAGGGTCCAGGGACCATTCATGATGGCCCTGAGAGATCCTGCTCAGTGCATCTGCTAGCACATTGTCCTTCCCTGGAAGGTGAACTGCTACCAAAGAGGTTTGCAGGGAATAAGCTAGGGACCACAACTTCATTACTTCTGTGCACAAGGCCATGGACCGAGTGCCTCCCTGCTTGTTGATGTACCACATGGTGGTGGTGTTGTCCGTTCTGACCTGAACCACCTTGTTCTGTACTGATGGAGAGAAAGCTTTTAGGGCCAGAAAAACTGCCCTGAGCTCTAGGAGATTGATATGGACAAGGGATTCTTGGGGGGACCACAGCCCCTGGGCAGTGAGGGACCCCAGATGGGCTCCCCAGCCCAGAAGAGAAGCGTCAGTGGTAAGGACCACTGAACAAGGCTGAGTAGCAAAAGGAACACCTTGTCTTAAATTGTCCTGATCCTGCCACCACTGGAGGGCTTGGATCAAGGTCAGAGTCACTGGGATCAGTTTGGTAAGGGAATCCTTCCTCTGAGACCAAAGAGCTCTCAGGTGGAACTGAATATCCCTCATCTGGAATCTTGCCCCTTGGACCACTGCTGTTGAAGCTGCCATGTGGCCCAAGAGCTGGAGGAAATGCCTTGCTGGTCGAGATACCCGAAGGCTGAAGGAAGAGGCTAGTTCCATAAGAACCCTTGCCCTTTCTAGAGGAAGAAGGGCTCTTGCTCTGAGTGTGTCCAGTTCTGCCCCTATAAAAGTAAGAAGCTGGACTGGTTCGAGAACTGACTTGGGAAGGCTGAGAAGAAATCCTAGAGAAGTGAGCACTTGCTGGGTCACTTGTAGGTGAGACTTGACTTGGTCTGGAGACTGACCCACTATGTGTCGTCCAGATATGGAAAAGTGGAAATCTTTTGCCTTCTTAGAAAGGCAATTACTACTGCCAGGCACTTTGTGAAAACCCTTGGGGCTGAGGTTAGGCCAAAGGGCATTGCTCTGAACTGATAGTGGCCTGAGGGCAACTCAAACCTGAGGTATTTTCTGTGGGAGCACCTGATGGGAATGTGAAAGTAGGCATCTTTGAGGTCCAGGGAGGCTAGCCAGTCCCCTGGCCTTAGAGAGGGAAGGATTATTCCCAGAGTTACCATCTTGAACTTTGGATTTAAAAGATGTTTGCTTAGATATCTTAGGTCTAGGATGGGTCGCCACTCCCCAGTCTTTTTTGGGGTCAGGAAGTACCTGGAGTACAGTCCTTTGCCCCAGTGTAGGGTAGGTACTCTCTCTCTATGGCTCTTAATGCTAGAAGAGAAGAAACCTCTGCCTCAAGGGCAAGGTTTTCCGAGAGATTTGCAGGTGGAAAAGATCTGGCTCTCATCTTTGGAAATTTTCTGAAGCTGAGAACCAGTCCCTGGCATACTACTTCCAGGACCTAACTGTCTGATGTAATAGACATCCAGTCCTGGACAAAGTAAGCCAGTCTGCCTCCTACTGGAATAGGAGAGTCGAACCAGGCAGGCCCATCAGGGTGTCTGCTTGGCAGGGGCTTTAGGCCTAGGAGTGGATGCAGCCCTGCTCATTCCCCCTTCTGTCTCTCCCTCTGAAGAACCCCCTCTGAGAAAAAGAAGAAGAGGCCTGTGCTTGGTAAAAAGGCCTTTGAAAAGGCCTGCCCCTGCCCCTAGACTGCTGCCTTTGAGGAGCTGCCTGCCTCTCCTTGGCCTGAGCACTCCTGTAAGTGGTCCTGTACTCATCCATTTTCTTCATGTAATTCTCTGTCTGCTCCCCAAACAGAGAATTACCCACTACAGGAAAATCCATGTCCTTAGCCTGGGTGTCCGCAGAGGCTAGTACATCTGAGCCAAGCCATTTCTCAGAGCCACAGATGTAGCCATGACTCTTGATGACACATCATTAGAGTCCACAGCAGCATGAAACTGAACTTTAGATGCCTCAATCCCATCTGCAGCCACCGCCTTCAGCTCCTTGGCTAGCTGGGGGAGGCCTGTTTAGCCAGTGCCAGTACAGTGTCCCACCTGGACTTCTGGTACCTGGCTGTATAGGCCATATAATTCGCCTGCCTGACTCCCAAGGTAGATGCCATGTACTGTTTCTTTGCCACGGCATCAGTCTTCCTGGAGTCCTTGTCTGGGGGGGTGTGAAGCCAAGGGAATATTTGCCTTGTCACAGGCAACAACCTGCACTACCCCAACATGGGTGCATTGCTGGTATAAGAACTCTGTGTCTGAGCCTGAAAGTGTATACCTCTTGTCCATTCTTCTATCCACAGGAGGTATAGTGTTAGGAGACTTTAGGATTTTTTGTGTCTGTTTCCCAAAGGATTTGTGGAGGGGAATAGACAATCTCCTGGACTGTGGGATGGCCATCATTTCTACATAATCAGGCTCCTCTTGATCCTCCACAGCCTCCTCCATAGGAAGCTGGAGGGTTTCAGCCACCTTTCTGTAGAACATAAAGTGAGAAGGGGACTTGGAAAGCCTAGGAGGGGAAACACCTGAAGGTCTGTCAGTGGAGATGTCCGGTTCCAGAGGCACATCCAGACCCTCACTTTCACCATCATCATCCTCAAATTCCCCTTCCTCTTCAAACTCCAGTTCATAAAAATCTTCGAGGGTATAATCTTGAACCGGAAACAACGAACCGAACCCCTGCCAGAAGGTGCGGATCGGTAGGAGCAGACGAAGCGATTCCACAATCTGAATCGCTCTGGCTATCTCTTTCAGCCGATCGAACATGAACCTCTGGATCGAACCAGCGATTTGTCTTTGCATTCTTTTTAGCCGGAACGGATCTCGGAATCAGCTTTTCTTTGCCAGTATGCGCCCTGGTTAGAGGGTACTCCTTCTGGTGGTTGGAACCGAACCGGGCTGTCATCCGGTCAGCGGACTTCTCAACCTCCTTTTCCCTCAGTCTACCTAATCTCTTCTCAAGGTAGATTTGGGAAAGTTTTACATATTTAGCAGTCTGAATCGGTGGGAAAACCCAGACAATAAACACAGGTGGTGTGGGATCGGCCTTAGCAAAAGACCTCCCCACACTCACTGCAGTGTTGAAACCAGTGGCCTTGTTTTCTCTTGGGTTTCTCAGACATGGCCAACCCTAACCAACTTACCCTTTTTATGGCAGCATGAGCAGAGACTCCTTATCGGTTTCTAACTGTGTCACGGGTATTGGAAAAAAAAGCATTACTAAAACACGTTTTTTTTAGAACCGATAAGGACCGATAACCACACACTAAGTAAAAACACAAAACACAAGATTTCACTGTCAAATGGCCGGTTCAGCTGAACCGAGCCACACTTTTACAAGTTCCACACAGAAAAACAGAACAATTCCTATCTAGTACTCACGGCACCACAGACAGAGACTGAACTGACTATGCGGATAACTTTTTCGGTTTAAAACCAACAAAAACTGAAACTTTAACTGACTTTTGAACCGAGCTGAAGGAGAAAATCTCCGGAGCGACTGTTCAGTGAGGCAGAGTAAAAATCTGACGGTTTGAGTTTGAAACACTCCAGACAGACACTCTAACCGAGCTTGAGCTCAGCATTCTATGCTCTGCATAGAAAGTTAACTCTTTGTTCTCCGGGGCAGTTTAAAGGCTGGGGATCACTGCAATATGTCAGAATACAGCAAGACTTCATGTTGTTTGAATGAGCGTATAGCTGTGACCTTGTGACTGGAGAAGTCTGCTGCTTGAGGAAGTCAGATTGTGGAGGGTTCTCAGCTGACCACCCAGAAGAAGCCAGCTGTCTGTCCACCAGACCCATCCTCGTAGTCTCTAACACCTCAGCATGGTGAGGTTGAGAAACTTAGTACTTCCGTGGAACAAGAGGTCCGAGGAAGAGACCTAGGGGAAAGGTCTAGAGATCTTACCTTAGATGCACATGTGTAACTCCTGCTTCCAAAGGTGGGGACTGTAGCCAGTCCGGTGGCGCTGAGGGCTGAGGTACTGGATGCCTCACCTCGCGCAACGCCGGTGACCCATGTCGCATGGGCCGCCGGGGGTCGGCGAAGGATTGAGAGTCTGATGGAAGTGCTCTCTTTCTCTGGGGAGGCCGGGGTTCCCAGTTGTTGGCGCACGTCTGCTCCCTAGCGGAGGCTAGGGGACATGGCTGCCACACTGTTGACAGGGAAGGAGTCAGGGCAGATGCTTGGAGGGAGTGCATGTGGACACGTGCACGCTGCTCTCTGCAGGCGTCACTGCACATCTCGACTCCTGGGAAGAAAGCCCAAAAAATCCAAGTTGCCGCAGCAGGATGGTGGAGGATGCCTCGCAGACTCCGCTCCCGGCCAGCCATGGCACTGACCCCTTGAATCTGGTCTCCAGTGGAGGTTGGGGAACCCCACCGGCCCCACGGGGGAGTCCTGGGGCTGGGTCAGCGCCGGATGGTGGACATCGGGGGACGGGGCCGGGGGCTCCCTTCGGATGGAAGCCAGCAACACTAAAAGAGATAGCAAAGGTGGGGACTGGGTGACCCCATATCAACATGCGGTTCTTCAGAGTACGGCGGTCCATAGAGAAGGAGGAGTCACAAGCATTCATGTTGTGTTATGGTCCAAGACAGGCCACGCAGGTCTGATGCCAGTCCGTTGAAGAATGATGGGAGGCATCCGGACTTTCTTCTTCGATGCAGCCCCTTCAGACTTTGCTTTTGGCATGATGGCAAAAAAATAAGCAGACACACACCGTACATATAGAAAAATAAATGGTGCTGTAGCAAAAATGACTTAAGCGGCGATGTGGAGAACTGAGGAGTGCTCCCACGGTATGCTCCTGACTGCGGAAAGGACAGAACTTAGCTTTGTGAAGGATCAAGCAATGGCTATTGGCTAATGCACAGCAACACGTGGGGTTGTGCAGGCACCATGCCCAATAGCCGTTGCCGGCCCCCTTGCCAAAGCTTTGTTCCAGCGGCATCCTATAGACCCATAAGTGGGAATCAATGAAGACTGATTCTTGGAAGATATAGTAAATAAAAACAAAATGGACTCTAGGTCTGTCATGCCCCCCTTTCACTTCATAAGTAGCAGTAGTAAGTAGTAAAAAAATACAGGTTACTCACCTGTAACAGGAGTTCTAGGAGTTGTATACAGTGCCTTCAGAAAGTATTCACCCCTTGGATTTTGTCACATTTTGTGATGTTGCAAACTCAAATTAAAATACATTTATATGGGAGTTTTTTGTCACGTATCTACACAAATTACTCTATAATGCCAAAGTGGAATGAAACTTCTGGAATTTTTTGTACATGTAATTTAAAATAAAAACCTGAAATGTCTTGATTTGATAAGTATTCACCCCCTTTGCTATGACACTCCAAATTGAGCTCAGGTGCATCCAATTTCCTTGTGAGATCACTCTAAAACTTGAATGGAGTCCACCTGTGGTCAGTTCAAATGGTTGACATGATTTCAGAGAAAATACACCTGTCTATATAAGGTTCCACTGTTGACAGTGCATGTCAGAGCAGAAATTCTACCATGAAGACCAAGGAGCTGTCCGTAGAATTCATAATAGCATGCCTGGAGTTTGCAAGAAGGCACGTGGCCGACTCTGAGACCATGTGGCAAAAGATTCTCTGGTCTGATGAAACAAAAATTGAACTCTTTGGCCTGAATGCAAAGCGCTATGCCTGGCGCAAACCGAACACAGCTCATTACCCATGTAACACCATCTCTACCATGAAGCATGGTGGTGGCAGCATCATGTTATGGGGATGCTTTTCAGTGGCAGGGACTGGGGCACTTGTCAGGATAGAGGAACAATGAATGGAGCCAAATACAGGCACATCCTTGAGGAGAACCTGCATCAGTCTGCAATAGACCTTGGACTGGGGCGAAGATTTACGTTCCAACAGGACAACGACCCCAAGCATACAGCCAAAGCAACACTGGAGTTGCTTCAGAACAAGAAGGAGAATGTCCCTGAGTGGCCCAGCCAAAGCCCAGACTTGAATCCCATTGAGAATCTGTGGAAAGACTTAAAGATTGCGGTTCACCGACGCTCCCCATCCAACTTGACAGAGCTTGAGCAAATCTGAAAGGAAGAATGGGAGAAAATCCCCAAATCCAGATGTGCAAAGCTGATACAGACATACCCAAGAAGACTCAAAGCTGTAATTGCTGCCAAAGGCGCTTCTACAAAGTATTGACTCAGGGGGGTGAATACTTAAGTAAACAAGATATTTCAGTTTTTAATAATTCATACATTTTTGTTACACAATATTAATATTTTTGGCCCTTTAAATTGTTGAGTATGCTGTGTGAATCAAGGGAAAAAAAAATAATTTCAATGCATTAAAAATTCTGGTAGTAACACATCAAAATGTGACAAAATCCAAGGAGGGTGAATACTTTCTGAAGGCACTGTATGTTGTTCATCCACACTGTCTGGCAGGTTCCTTGCCGCTTTAAATCTTGCCAGAAGGTCTTCAAGCTGGTTCCTCCCACCCTGCCACGTGGTAAAACCCTGACTCTGCCCCATGACGCCAGATCTTAGCCCGCTGGAAGTAGGTACAGCGCCTAAAGCCGGGAGGTCGGTGGGTGCATGTGGATGAACAACATATACCACTCCTAGAACTTCTGTTGCAGGTGAGTAACCTGTATTTCTAGGGGCGTGGATATGTTGTTCAATCCACACTGTCTGGCAGACTCCTAGCAATTCTCCGGGAGGAGGGAGGCAAGACACGCACCCCCTACTTAGGGAATAAGGACTGGAGAACCGAGGTCCCAAAACCAGCATCCTGGCGTGACTCAAGGTCAATGTGGAAATGGGAAATAAAGGTGTGTGCTGACTTCCAGGTAGCAGCCCTGCAGATTTCCTGGATAGGGACATCCCTAGAAGCAGCCACCGAAGCAGCGGTATGGTGGGTAGAATAAGCTCTTATCCCTTTGGGAGGCTCCATGCCCACCAACCTATAGGAGAGATCTATGCAGGAGGAGACCCACCTGCTTATCGTCCGCTTGGCTGCAGGTCTGCCAGGTGCGGCTTCAGCGTAGGTGACAAACAGCTGGCGAACCTCTCCCCGAACTTTAGCCATTCACTTCTTATAATAAGCAAGAGCTCCTCTAGGGTCCAGAGTATGGAGCCTATATTCGGCCTCCGAGGTATGATTGGGGTAGAACACCGGCAGAGTCAACACCTGGTTAAGGTGAAACTCCGACACCACCTTCCGAAGGAATTTCGGGTGGGGGCACAGGACAACCTTGTCCCTGTGGAAGACCAGATAGGGAGACTCGATGGAAAGCACCTGGAGCTCTCCCATCCTTCTGGCTGATGTAATAGCCACCAAGAAGGCGGTCTTCCATGACAGGTGGGAGATATTGCACCTGTGCATCGGTTTGAATGGCTTATCCATGAGCTTAGCCAATAACCAGCAGTAGATCCCATGGAGGTGGAGGTTCTCGCTCCGGAGGGGATATGTGATCAAGGCCTTTGAAAAAGCGCCAGACCACCTTCTCCTGCGCCACTGACTGCTTGCTGGCCCGCACCCGGTAAGCAGAGATGGCTGCCAGGTGCACCTTAAGGGTCGTCGACCTAAGCCCTAGCTCAGAAAGGGACCACAGGTAGTCCAAAATGCTAGTCAATGTACAGGAAGAAGGGTCCAACCCCTTGTCCTGACACCAAATGGAGAATCTCTTCCATTTAAAGGCATAGCATTTTCTGGTCGACCCCTCATGGGACGCCTCAACGACGTTGAGGACCTCGTCAGAAAGACCCAAGGCCTGGAACTCTAGCCACTCAGGAACCAGGCCATCAGGTGCAGGGATTGAAGGTCTGAATGGAGTACCCTCCCCTTGTTGACTGAGATCAGGTCCGGGCGGGCTGGAAGCCGTCTCGGGAGCCTGGAGCTGAGGCTGAGGAGATCTGGATACCAGAACTGGCGGGGCCAGTCTGGGGCTACCAGAATCACCTGTGCCTTGTCCCTCTTTGCCTTGAGAAGCACCTTGTGGATCAAGAGAAATGGAGGGAAGGCGTAGAAGAGGCCTTGGGTCTACGGCCTCGAGAAGGCATCCCCCTGCAGCAAGCCCTGCTGAGGGGGGCGGGCATGAAACAGTCTCAGCTTCGCATTCTCCCTGGAGGCGAACAGGTCCACCTGAGGGGTGCCCCAATGGGAGAACAGATCTTGTACTACCTCCGGCAGGAGAGACCACTCATGAGATGCAGCACCTATCCGGCTGAGGGCATTGGCCAGACTGTTGGAGGATCCTGCCACATGGAATGGCTAGGAGATCTGCCTCCAGGCTGATCACGAGAGACCAAGTGCGGACAGTCTCCCTGAACAGAAGCCAGGACTGCGTTCCGCCCTAACGGTTGAGGCAGTACATGGTCGTGGTGTTGTCTGTCTGGACCTGAACCACTTGACCCCGTACAAACGGAGCGAAGGCGGTGAGGGCTAGACGCACCGCTCAAAGCTCCAGCAAGTTGAGGTGGCATCGAGACTCCTGAGGGGACTAGAGGCCATGGGCCCTGAGCTCCCCCAGATGGGCACCCCAACCCATCAGAGAGGCGTTGGTCATTAGAGTGACCGTCGGCTAGGGGCGGACAAAAGGGATAACCTCCTGCAGATGAGCCGGAACAAGCCACCACTGTAGGCCGTCCCACATCTCCTGGGTCACCGTCACTGGCTGGTCCACAGTGCTGTGACCATTGGCGGGCCAGTCCTCATTGCAGGGGACGCATATGCCAGCGGGCCCAACGGACCACGCTGGTGCAGGCTGCCATGAGGCCCAGAAGGCACAGGAAGTCCGTGGCAGGGCGCAATTACCCAACCAGAAATGATTGGGCAAAGGAGGAAAGGACCTCGGCCCTGTTCGCCGGGCTCTGGCTCGAAGAGAATCGAGCTCTTCCCTGATGAACTGAATCACCTGTGAAAGCACGAGTTCCAACTTGGCCTCGTTGATGAGGAGGCCAATCTGTGAGCAGAATTGGAGGGCCAGATCCCTGGAATCGCTCCACCTCCAACCTGGAGGGGGCTGCAATCAGCCTGTCGTCCAGGTAAGGGTACGCCCAGACCCCTCTGCGCCACAGGAATGCTGTCACCACTGCCATGCATTGGGTGAAGACCCTGGGAGCTGAAGAGAGGCCGAAGGGCATGGCCCGGAACTCGTAAAGAGATCCCTCTGCTCTGAAGTGGAGGAATCGCTGATGAGACAGATGGATTGGGATGTGAAAGAACATGTCCTGAAGGTCCAGAGAACAGAACCACATGCCGAGTTCCAAGGATGGAATGATCTGAGCCAGAGTGACCATCCTGAAGGTGCGTGGCCTTAGGAACTTGTTCAGGTCGTGCAAGTCAAGAATGGGGTGCCAGCTCCCTGTCGTTTTGGGACCAGTAAGTACCTGGATACAAACCCTGGGTCTGGAGGAGGGTCCGCTACCTCTTTGATAACCTCATTCTGGAGGAGCAAGGCAATGTTGGCTCGACGAGCCGACAGAGAGGCTGTGGAACCCGTTGCCCCCCATGGGGCGACGGCTCGATAGAGAGGGAACTGCTCGAATTCCAGAGGCAGACCCCTGCCTACCACTTCTAGCACCCAGCGGTCCGTGGTGACAGCGGACCAGGTGGAAACTAAGTGGCAGAGCCGTCCCCCCATGGGGGGGGGACCCAGAGGGAAGTGACAAGATTGGGGGTGACACCCCTCAACCCGTCACTGGGCAGGCTTGGAGGAAGGGCCCGCTGAGGGAACCCTGGACCCTTCCCTCCAGGCTTCCTACCTGAGGAAGTGGCATACTTGGCCTTAGGGCGCTAAGTATGAGCCTGCTGGCCCTGGTGCTGGTGTTGCTGGGCCGGATGTGCCGCAGGAGCGGAAGAGCGAAAGAGCTTACGCTGCTGCTGGTGGCCTTTGTCCTTCTGGGCAGACATGACCGAGTCCAAGGTGGCATTGGACTTCTCGATTCTCTGGAGATGGCCTTCCACCCCCCGGCCCGAACAAGTCAGTGCCCAGGAAGGGAACGTCTGCCAGCTTATGCTGGGTGCCTGCTCTGAAGGTGGAGATCCGCAGCCAAGCTCTGCGGTGCATGGCCACTGCAGCCGCTACTGATCAGGCACAAGAATCGCCAATGTCCAGCGCGAGTTTGGAGCTGCTGTTTTGCCACCGCCCTTCCCCGATCCCGCACTTGCTTGACCGTCCTCTGAAGGTCAGCCAGGAGATGAGGAATCACCTCATCCAGGGAACCCATAAGGGTGTGTGAGAACTGCGCCATCAGAAGGGCCAAGCTAGCCTGACGAAGGCCTAGGGAGGAAGCGGCGTAAACCTTCCGCCCTGCGTAATCCAGCTTTTTGGATTCCTTATCGGGTGGTTTGTCCATGTCCTGGCGTTCCGGGCGATAGAAAATGCTATCGGTCACTAACCCCTCCGAGAGGGTGCTCAAAACCGAGATGAGCCGGTGGGGACCCGGCGCGGCAAGCCATCCTGGCGGCGGGGGACAAGATGCTGCCGCTGCCACAACTCCAGGGCCGGGACAACAATGGCTTCGGCCACCGGAAAGGCCTCCGTAGGGGAATCCCCTCAGTCCAGTATTTCCGTGAGGGGATACTTGGCCCGCTATGAAATGGGTTCAAGCTGCATCCCAGTGGACACTCTGAGATGAGTCAAGGCAAACCTAAAAACGAGGATGGACTCTCATCCACCGACTGGCCCCCTGCAGACTCCAGGTCAAGCGGCCTGGAGAACAAGGAGAAGTCATCGTCAGACTCCGAGGAGTCTGCGAACAGCTGCCGAGCGCTAAGCCACCCTCCATCTGCCAAGGACGACAGGGAGTGAGGGTGACCGACAACCTATGGGGCAAGCCCTGACCCGACCGAGAATCCTTGGTCGGGGGCCCCAGTCTTCGGTTGTGGAGGCGGAGGTTCCACCACAATAGGTGGAGCAGCCAGTTTCGGCCTAACAACTGGTGCCGAGGTCGGCTCATCAATTACCACGAGGGGTTGCTTTGGCCGCTCCGGTGACAGCCACTTAATGGCTGGGGAAGGCAACAGAGTCGGCTTGTTACTGGTCAATAGAAGTTGCTGCCACATCAAATCCTCGTAGCGCCGACGCAACTTGCACCGGAGCCTATCCTCCAAAGAGGACAACGAGGATGAGTGGCAATGCCGTTTTCCATGGTGCCGAGACTGAGACCGCCGACATCGATGGGACCTGCTGGACCTGGAAGAGGACCGAGACCAAAACCTTCGGGGATTCCGAGGGTGGGTCAGAGAGGGGATGGGGGAAACCCGATCTTCCTTCGGTTCAGGGACCTTGACTGGGGACTTCAGCACAGGAAGCCCAGGCAAGTCCTTGGTAACCACCGGGGGAACCGCTGAAGAAGGGCTGTCGGTGGGACCTACCTTTAGAGTCCTTCTTCTTGGACCAACTGGAATGTCCCGATGGCCCTTCTCCCTTGGTGGAGAGGGACTGACAAAGCTCCTTAAACAAAGCAGTGTAGGAGCCCAAAGAGAGTGGGATAAATGCCGAAGCGGAAGAAGAAGCACCTCCTCTTCGAGGCGATCAGCTGCTCCAGTTGTTCATGAGGCCTTGCCAGTGGACACGCTCAACAGGCCTCCTTAGACTTGACCAGCGGATACCGTTTTTCAGGGCACCCGAGAAGAAGTCTGGCAGTGTGGTCCTCCAAGACCGAAGCTGAAAAGGACTTGCACAAATCGCAAGCCTGCGAATCGTGGCCAAGCCCCAGGGTGTAGACGCACATGGAGTGTGGATTGGTCTGGGACATCTGCCCACATGGGCACCGATGGAAGCCGGGAGTCGATTTGTCCATCACAGCCGCGAGGGAAGATGAAGACCGAAGTCTAGTAAATTTTAAAATTCGTTTTGGAAATTCCGAAGAGTGTAGATCCAGGCCTAAAACGCAGAGCACTAAGGAGGGAACCTGAGCTTCCAAGCGGTAAGGAAGATCTGGCGTCATGGGGCGGAGCCGAGGGTTTTACCACCCGATTGGTGGGAGGAGCCAGCTTGAAGACCTTCCGGCAAGATTTAAAGCGGCAAGGAACCAGCCAGACAGTGTGGATGAACAACATATCCACGTCCCTAGAATTGTATTTATACAGGAGTGAAAAGTTTTCACACACCATTAGGGCGATGCATACCCTATTTACAAGGTGTACCTGTTAGATGTTATACAGGGGTTAAAAAAGTTACAAAAGATGATCTGGACAGTACAAACATTGAATATATAGTTACAAAATACATACACATGACTACATGGTTGCCTGCTCCCGGATTCTCCTCTCTATTGGTTGCGTTTTGAATCCTAGTGCTGTAAGCTGCCTTTGGACACTCGGGCTGGCGCAACCCCTGGGTATGCAGGTAGGCCGCTACCACCGAAAGACATCTGGTGTACACTCGGGGTGCCGAGGAGAGACCAAATGGGAGGGCCTTGAACTGGTAGTGGTCCTCATGGAACGCAAAATGCAGGTATTTGCGGTGGGAAGGGTGAATAGGGATATGCAGGTAAGCATCCTGCATATCCAGAGTGCACAGCCACTGTCCTGGCCGAAGGAGGGGCAGGAGACCCTGTAGAGAGAGCATGCTGAACCTTTTGTACTCCACGAACAAGTTCAGGGAGCTGAGGTCGAAAATCAGCCTCACCTCTCCTGACTTCTTTGGGACCAGGAAGAAACAGGAATAGTACACCGTTCCCCCGAAGAGGACGGGGACGGGCTCTATTGCCTCCTTCAAGAGAAGAGCGGAATTTTCTCCCTGGACCAGGAGAAGATGCTCTTGGGAGTACGATGACCTGGGGGGGTGGTTTTCGAGGAGGTTTCCGAAGAAACTCTATTATAGAGTGTCCTTCTGCGATCAGCTGGAGCACCCAAGTGTCTGAACTGATCCTCTCCCAACCCAGAAGATGGAGGGAGACCCTCCCTCCCACCAGTTCCTCTGGAAAAGCCAGAGGCTGTGGGAAGGAAAGGAGTCAGGTGGTGTGAGGCAGCATCGCCGCTGAAGCCACTGCTGCTTTTTGGGTGGGGGGCTGGCAGCTGGAGAAGCCCGGCGTTTATTGGCCCGCTTTCCCTGAGGTTTCGCCTTTTGCCAATTACATCTGAAGCGGACAATGCTGTGTCTGAGGGATTTTACATGGAGTCAACGGACTTCAGTGCAGTACCCTTCTCCTGCAGATCGGTGATGATGTCCTTGACATTGCCACCGAACAGCACCGAACCCCTGAAGACCGCATCCTGGGTAGCAGACTGCACCTCCGGGCCCAAGCTTGACACACGGAGCCAGGCATGATGCCACAAATCCACGGCGAAAGTCGAACTCCTACCAGCAGCGTCCACTGCATCGTATGTGGCACAAAGAATGTGCCGACTGGCCGAACGTGCAGAGCAGACTAAACCAGCCACTTCCTGCTTCGTCTGAGAGTCAGGAAGGGAGTCCAGCTTAGATTCCACCTCACTAAGAATCGCCTTCTGGTAATCTCCCATATGACCAACATAATTCAGGGCCCTGATACCCATAGTGGAAGAAGCGTAGACCTTCTTTCCATACTGGTCCAGAAGACGAGATTCCTTGTCAGGTGGCGACGAGCTCAAGTGCTTTGGGTTAGCCGTCCGACCGTGAGTGGCGCTAATCATGACCGAATCAGCTTGAGGGTGGGAATTAAGGGAGTCAACACCCTCGGGAGCCTGATAAAGTCTATCCGACTTCCTAGGAAGAGGGGCTATGGCCAACGGTTGCTTCCAAATAGTGGAGACAAGGTTGGCATGAGGTTCAATCCAGGGTGGCACCAGGGTCGGAGTGGGGTCAGAGTGGTCTCAGGCAGATCCAGGTGTGCAGCAAGTTTCTTATGCTGTGGATCCGGCTCCAAGGAATGCCACTGATGAACCTCCTGGATTTTACGCAGCAACTCCATGAAAGAAGGATCCTCCAGAGGTGACTCCAGAGGAGTCCTCGGCCTGGGTTTATCCGGAGAGCGGGGCTTGTCGTCCGGGTCAGAACAACCATCGGAGTCGTCCGAGGTTTCCGAGGAGGATGAAGAGGAAGAAGACTCCTTCTCCCGGTGCGGGGGAGGAACAAACCCCTTAGGAAGCCCTAGGGGAAGCATATCCTGCCCTGCCCTGGAACCGGAGGGCTCGCCTCTGGTATCCGGGGGTTGGGAGGGAGTCTCTCGTCTCTGACGTATGGGGACCAAAACCAGCACCATCATCGGAAGATGGCTCTCTACCTCCCTGGTGAGCTGAGCCTTGGCCTCAGCCCACCAGGTGGCCAGAGTCTCCTTCAAATCCACCGGCAGCTGAGGGGGCGGTGGAGGAGAAGGAGGGAACGGATATTGGGCATATCCGTACTGCGTGTATCCATACCCCGACAGCGGGAAACCGGGCATCGGGTACTGAGGCACCATGTACTGCGGCATTGGATAGGCCGGCGTCGGGTACCCTGGCGCCGGAAAGGACAGAGTCGGATGCCCAGGGACTGGGGGGGTCTGCCGGGGCAGTCGGCCTGGGAGGGTGCCCAGCAGGCGGGCCTGGGACAGGAGCCAGGTGTGGGGACGGCATCCGGGAGAGGAACAGGGATGTTGCCCAATGACGGGAGGACCAGCGTCGGTGCCGGTGTCCGAGGAACCGACGTCAGGTCGTCCGGCCCAGCAGGAGGGAGACCTGACGAGAGCATGCTAAGATCCCTGGCATCACCCGGAGAAGGACAGGAAAAATCTCCGGGGTCAGGCTGAGGAGACGCTGGGACCTCGGAGGGCAGCGAAGGCTGCGGGGAGCCAGGGACAGCGGACAGAGACTTAGGGTTCGGTGTCGGCTCCAACACCGTGTGAGCGTTGGAAGGCCTGATGTTCAACTTACCGGCAGAGTCCGGGTGGACGTCGGAGGAGCCGGCGTCCGACTTAGCGGAACCATCGCCCGAGGCAGGCCTCGATGGGGGTAGAGTCTAGTTGGGCGGAATAGGGGCCGTGTGCTGCCCTGAAGGGTCGAGTGACTTAGCGGCCTTCTCCGGGCAGGCATCAGAGGAGCTCATGTCAGCTTGCAGACCCTTTCGCACCAGTGGGTGGCCTTGGTGGGCGGACTGCTACTAAGTGGAGGCCTCCTTTGGCCCTGAGGCACCTGAAGGGAGCCTGGCGTGAGCCAGACAGGTGAGCCAGCGCCCGTCCTGGAAGCCTCCAAGATAGACTTAGTGGAGTGGTCACCCAGGGGGCGTTACCTTTAACACGGGTACTCCAGCTGAAGTCGCGGTGGTTGAGGAAGAGGAGTCCCGGCCCCGATGCTTCTCCTTATCTTTCTTTTTGCGGTGGCCCTCGGGGGAAGTTGAGGCCTGACAAAGCTTTTTCAGCTCCTTCTGCATGGAGGTCATCTTCTTTTTAAGAATGTGGGCTTCCAGGGACTGCTGCCTCCGTCTGCGGGTGGCGGCGCTGAATTTCAGGCAATGCTGGCACTTCTCCACGGGGTGATCTGGGCCCAGACAGAAGAGGCACTGGGAGTGACCGTCCTTGTCCGGGAGCTGGGCGCTGCACGAGTCGCACTTATTCTTGTCCTTGGAGGGTGTAGGGGATGACAGACACCACCGAAAAAGTTGACAAAATCTGAATAAATCGAAGAAAAACTAACAGTAGAACTAGCGACAACAGACTGACAAGCAGTGAACGTAACCACGAGGCGCTTGCATGAGCTAACGGCGGGAAAGAACTGGAAGGCAGGTGTGGGGGACCGCCCCTTTATACTGATGTCGCTCACCTGATGTAGGGGCAGTCCCCCGCCAGAGACTGCTAGCTAGAAATTTTTCCATGGGGTCCTGACGCCTGCCGGTATCAGTCCTATATGTAATTAACTACTGCAAGAACCCTCTCGAAGTAAGATCATGATATACTATGTAGCCAGCAACATGGTTTCTGCAGGCAATATAGCATGACCACTGCCCTAGCCCAATTTACCAACTATATATACACCAATATGGATCAGGGGCATGCCACCGGTGTCGTATTTGTTGACCTATCAAAGGTGTTCGACCTAGTCAACCACTCCCTCCTCCTCCTCTCCAAATTAAACTCGATAAGCTCATCCCCCAAAACCACACACTGGTTTCAGAGTTACCTAACCGACCGGTCTCAGTTTGTCAGTACTGACCCAGCCACCTCTCCCGTCCTATCTGTCACCACCATAGTTCCCCAGGGCTCAATACTGGGCCCTCTGCTTTTTCATATCTGTCAACAACCTTGCTTCAGATTGCCTCTCCTGTGAATCCCTCCTCTATGCCGACGATCCAGTCATCTACCAGAGTGATAAATCCCTTCCTCACATATCTAGTATTCTCACCCAGAACTACAGCGCTGCCCATAATTGGTTTACCAAAAATCTGATGCTGGTTAACACCAAAAAAACAAAGGCAATGTTGTTTGAATCAAAACCTTACCTGGCCAAATCACTTTAAATCGAATTCTTCACTCCAGGTCCACCCACCCAATGGCCCTGCCATAGACATCATTCACTCCTTCAAGTATCTGTGAGTTACACTGGACCCCACCCTCTCTTTCACTGACCATGTGAATTCAGTAGTTCACAGAATAAATCAAAAAATTGGTGCAGCACACTGTATCAAGTCCTAGCTCACCGCGGATGCTCACCTGGCTATTGCCAGAGGAAACCTTCTCCCCATCCTAAACTACTGTTCCCCTGTTTACATTTACGTCTCCTCTTCCCTCCAGTCCAGACTTGAGGTCGTATGCAATAGCATCTGCCGATTTGCCCTGTCCGCCCCTTACTCCACACACCAGTGCGACCTCTACCGCCCCTTAAACTGTCTCTCTCTACAAGGTTGCTTCGACTTTATTACCGACTGCCTCATTGATACCTGTTTTAGGAGCGGTCCAGCCTCCCCCCACCCCACTTCTTCAAGCCATGCATTCTGCCAAGGCCCCTCCATTCCTCCCTCATGCCCCCACTGGAAACTCTGCGTACCACCACAAATATGGGTAGCAATGCCCCTCTGGTTGCGGCCTCCATCCTATGGAATGGACTCCTGCCCCCTTAGATCTACTGACAAACCTCATGTGCCTTCAAGCGGGGCTATAAAGTCTGGCTCCTCGCTAGGGACACCTGCACCTGTACACGCAGATAAGTGCCCACCTCCCTCCCAGCCTTCCATTGCCATGACCCACAAACCTCCTTCCCAGTTTTTTGCTCTGGCCCTTAGACAGCCGGGACTTGACACAAGGGGTATGATTAGGGTTGTAACCTCTTACTACCTATTCTACTGCTTAATTTGCACATATTCTCACACTTGCTTCCGAATTTGTGTTCTCTGTTACCACAGCCCGGATCCCTATTACACTGCTGCAACTACTGCCATCTCACCTGCTATTCATTACTCTGTCTGCTGTACTTACATACCTATCTGTTACATGGTATCTCACTTGCTGTGCATTTGTTCTGCTACTGCCTTCCTGGCCAGGAATTGCTGACTGTATTGTAGCTGTTGACTAGGTTTGCTGGCCAAGGCACCTAGCTTCACCTGAGCTCTATTCTTCTAGGTTGCTCAAAAGAACAGAGCAAAGAACCTTATCAGAGCATGGAAAAGGATTAAGGCTTCTTTTGGCTAGGCAGATTTACTGTGTGTTGTTATTTTTATTTTGTACTCACAGGGATTGTTACTGCTTGTTGCTAACATTGTATTGCTTTATTTTTCTCTGATTCAAATTCTTGTTGCTGGGTATACCTTCTGCTGCATTATTACAGGGTGTGCATACAGGTGTGTGCTTACAGATTACTGCTGTAATCTTACGATTCAAATTGTCTTTTGCAAGGTATATCTTCTGTTACTGCTTTATTTTTCTCTGTAGCAAAGTGTTTCTTACACGGTATATCTTCTGTGAAATTATTACAGGTGATGCTTTACAGGTTTTACAGTTTTATCAATCATTAGGATAAGCTTTCAGGGCTACTGTATTTGTTGCTGGCTGATTGTTTCTGCTCTTACTTCCTTGTTTCTTTCGTCCGTGGTTCTTCTTTTTCGGCAGGGGAAGGGCCCAGCCACCCACCCATCCCCAACCACCCCACACTACACTCCTTTCATAGGGTAGCACAGTCGTGACATTTCCTGGAGCAAAGCAGGAAGTGGCGGTTCAGAGGAGTATCCACACAGTGACCTCATTTACAGGGGCACTAGTAATTTAACTTGTTATAACAAGTTATACAAAAACAAACAAACAAAACACAAAATCAAGTCTTTGCTTTCATTTTCTTCTTTCTAATTACTCTGACCAGGTTACAAACCCAACAACTTATCTGGAATGGATATCATTAACTGCAGGTACTGCGGAACACTTTTCAGAAGGGCAGTTTTATAGGCTTTAGGACACTGTCCTGCATGCTGGGCCATAGGAGATCTAAGGGCCCAGCTCCAGGCAGCATGGGCAGAGATTGCGCACCTCAAATTGCATATTCAAGAGGAAATATATTATAAGAACCACTTGCCATTTCCCCAACATCCAACAGAAGCACCTCGACCGCAGAGGGTAGTGGTCTGGGAGGTTGGCAGGTGGTTAGGAGGGGCAAATCGAGTGCCCCATCATTCGGTGCTCTCCAACATATCACCTCCACAAACCATATAAAAACTACAAACGGGTATCTGCCTCTATCTCCGAAATCAAACAAAGGGGCAGAAGACACTGCAGAGCAGGACACTGCAGCACAGGAGCCAGCACAACAAAACTCGTCCAAAACAGGAACCAAAACAAAAAAAAGCAAAAAGGAAATCTAAGAAACTTCTGATCATAGGAGACTCTATGATTCAGAGAGTTGATAACTATCTCCAGCCAAGGGTAATGGTCAGATGTCTCCCAGGTACATCAGCGTGTAGAGACACTGACTGCATTGCTAAAATTGTTCAGGAAGCAGAAGAAAACACTGACATCCTGGTATACATAAGGACTAATGATCTTGCCAGCTGGTCACTTGTGGGGCCAAAGAAACACCAGACCAGGCTGGGTGACAAACTATCATTCATTTTGTCCAGCATCTCCTTCTCTGAGATCCTGCCAGTCTGTGAGAGGGGGACAGATGGATAGAAGGTCAGAGAAGGGGAGATAGGAGAGCTAAACATGTGGCTCAAGGGCTGGTGCCAGGAAAAAGGACACAAATTTGTAGGGAACTGGCAACAGTTTTGGGAGCAAAAGTTCTTTAAATTTGATGGACTGCATCTGACTAAGGAGGGAGTCAGTGCACTGGCGCAAAAGTTTGACATCTGCAGAATATTTAAACTAGCAAATAGGGAAAAGGGTGCAGCACTCCATACGTCGAATGGGAAGAACACCCCTTCCCCCCAGCTAGTGATCAAACAGGAGTTCAGCATGTTTGTAGTTCATCTGCAAAAGGTCCAACTCCCCATATGATGCACAGGGAAAATGCCAGACCTTGCCCAACAACTAACACACCGAAATCTGGCCAATGGAAAATCATGTACACAAATGCTCGCAGTCTGGGAAACAAGATCCCAGACCTGCAAGCAATAATGACAGAGGCGAAACTGGACATAGTAGCCATTAGTAAGACATGCTTTACCAGCAACCACAATTGGGAGACTTCAGTACTTGGCTATGCACTGTTCAGAAGAGACCAAGGTGTAAAAGCGGGGGGTAAGTGGCCTTATGTCAATGAAAATATCAAAGCTACAGAAATTCAGAATACACATAAGGAGCCAGAAGAATTGTGTGTCACCCTGGAAACAGGAAAACGGGACAGCCATACGAACTGGGGTTGTGTACGGGCCTCCAGACCAGGGGGAGGACATAGACACATTAATGTTAGAAGATATACAAAACATGACAGCTAAAGGGGAGGTTCTCATAATGGGAGACTTCAACATGCCAGATACAGACTGGTCAATACCAGCAGGAACATCTGCCAGAAACAGACACATGGTGTATTCCCTGCAGGGGAAGGGCCTCAAACAGCTGGTACAACAACCCACAAGAGACAGGGCTATCCTAGATCTAGTGCTGACTAACAGGGAAATGATCACAGATCTCCAGGTAGAAGGTCACCTGGGGGCCAGTGACCATCACATGGTATGGTTCTATTTGGCCACTACAACTGAATCATCCCATTCCAAGGCAAAAATATGGGGACTTCAGAGGAGCTGACTTTGATAAGATGGCCAACAGAGTTAAGCTAGCCCTGGCAAAAAGAAATACAGGTAAGGGTGTACAGGCAAAGTGGGCAAGCATTAAGGATGCAATACTTGAAGCAACATCCCATTGTGTTAGAGAGAAAAGGAAGTGCAAAAGAAGAAGGAAACCACTTTGGTTCTCAAAAACAGTAGCAGAAAATGTCAGAGCCAAAAGGCTGGCTTTCAGGAAATACAGCCAAAAGGCTGGCCTTCAGGAAATATAAGTGAATGCAGCAGGATGAAGATAGGGAGGCATACAAAACTTCCCTAAGGGAAGCAGGGAAGGCAGTAAGGCAGGAAAAGGCCCAAACCTAGGAAACATTAGCACACACAGTAAAAGAAGGTGATAAGACTTTCTATAGATACATTAGTGAAAGGAGAAAGTCCAGAGTGGGTATCGCTAAGATCAAAGGGGATAAGGGGGCATGTAAAAGCATCTATCCTAAATAGATACTTCTGCTCAGTATTTACTGAAGAGAAGGTAGGGCACGGCCCACAGCTCAGCACCATGGACACGGGGAGGAGGGTGCACTAGTCCCTTCACAAAGAAAGGGTCCTACAAGCACTTAAGCTCAGGGTGGACAAGGCAATGGGACCTGATGGCATACATCCCAGGGTACTAAAGGAGCTAAGGGTGGAACTAGCAGAGCTATTATCAGAACTGTTTAGTGAGTTACTGAGCACAGGAGACGTCCCAGAAGACTGAAAAAGGGCTCATGTGATCCCGCTCCACAAGAGTGGTAGCAGGGAGGAGGCAGAGAACTACAGACCAGTCAGCCTTACCTCAGTAGTGGGCAAGAATATGGCGGCACTCCTTAAAGAAAGAATAGTGCAACACCAGAAAGCCATAGGAGCACAGGATCCAAGATAGCATGGGTTTACAAAAGGAAGGTCCTGCTAAACTAATCTCATAGATTTCTTTGACTGGGTAACCAGAGTGGTGGACCAAAGAGGAGCAGTTGACGTCGCCTACCTTGACTTCAGCAAAGCTTTTGATACTGTTCTACATGGAAGATTGATTGATTAATACACTGGGTTTGCTCAGGGTGGGTCAGAAGTTGGTCAACTGGGTGGCAAACTGGTTTACGGGCAGAAAACAAAGAGTGGTGGTAAATGGTATACAGGCAGAAGAGATGCAAGTCACAAGTGGGTTACCTCAGGGATCAGTCCTGGGGCCAGTCCTCTTCAATATCTTCATCAGTGACATTGCAGATGGACTGGAGGGTAAGGTTTGTCTGTTTCAGATGACACCAAGATCTGCAACAGAGCAGATGATCCAGATGGGGTGAGCAGAATGAGAAGAAATCTGGATAAACTAGCAAAATGGTCGGAAGACTGGCAACTGGGGCTTAACGCAAAGAAGTACAAGATCATGCACATAGGGAACAGAAACTCTGAAGCCACCTATAGACTGGGGAGGGGAGTTGCTGGCAGTCACAAGGGAAGAAAGAGACTTGGGCATTATCATCATCACTGATAACCTGAAATCATCCAAGCAGACCACTAAAGCAGTAGGTAAGGCTAGGGGGATGTTGGGGTGTATAAGTAGGGGTATCACAAGTCGGAAGAGGGAGGTAATAATCCCTGTTTACAAGACACTGGTTAGGCCCCATCTGGAGTACTGCGCGCAGTACTGGAGGTCGCACCTTCACAAGGACATTAACCAAATTGAGGCAGTCCAGACAAGGACAACCAAAATGGTGCAGGGACTGCATCAGAAAACATATGAGGACAGATTAATGGAGCTCAATATGTATACCCTAGGGCAAAGGAGGGAGAGAGGCGATATGATCGAAACATTCAAACACCTTAAGGGCATTAACAAGGTGAGAGAATCTAACATGTTTCAATATAAGAAAAATAGCAGGACAAGAGGACACGGCATGAGATTAGAGGGAGGCCGATTCAGGGGTAATGTCAGGAAGTTTTTATTTTCACAGAAAGGGTGGTGGATGCATGGAACGGCCTACCTCAGGAAGTGGTGGATATAAATACAGTACAGAGCTTCAAACAGGCATGGGATAGGCATAAGGGAGCAATACAGATGAGTATGAATAGATATGCCATTGACAGAGCAAAGGCCGATGGCACATTCATAAGCTAGAAAAAGAAATGGGCAGACTGGATGGGCCTTGCGGTCCTTATCTGCCATCAACTTCTATGTTTCTATATGGAATGTACATAGCTGTAACCAATTTCTATTATCTATTATTGCAACTATTTATGCTGCCTGTGCCTTTTGGCCTAGGTCGTGTCTGAAAATGGTCTGTTAGACCAGTGCACCCTATCTGGTTAACAAAATCATAAATAAAAATAAAAATAAATAATATTTAGTTGCAGCACAGATGAATAAATATGTCATGCAAACATGGGATCATGTTTAAGGTCTTCCCTACCCTTGTAAGCAGACATTTCTCCAGGCTGATCCTGAAGGCCTACACTGTCTTCATGTCCACTGGTTTGGTTAGTTGACTGTTCCATAGGTTCACCACCTTTTGAGAGAGGAGGTGCTTCCTGGACGTACTGCCTTTGAGCTTCACGGCAAGTCCCCATGTCCTGTTGAAGGACACCATATCAAACATCTCTACCTCCTCAATCATGTCGATACTGTCGCGTGTGTATAAGACAAAGATCACGCTCCCTGTCATTTGTTTTTTATGACATGAACATCTTAGGGGCCACCAGCTTATCCTCAAAACTCTTGTCCCCTAAAACCCTGATCAATCTGGAAATCCTGTTGATCATCTCAGTATCCGCATTGTATTGAGGAGCCCAGAACTGCATGCAGTACTCTAGGAGAGGCCTGACCAGGGTCTTGTTAACTGGCAGGACTACCTCCCCAGCCCTGCTGGACAACACCCCCCTTTCCAATTCACCCATACATTCTGCTGGTCCTGCTTTATGTGAAACTCAAGATTTTTGTTTGTTAAATTCTTTTGGTAACCAGGTAAGGCCCACTGGGCACAAGTACCTGTTTTCAGGGGCAACCCAGGAGCGCGGAGTGGTTAAGTGACTTGCTCAGAGTCACACAGTATGCAAGTCGGAGGCTGTGGGAATCAAACCCAGATCTGCTGGATGTAGCAAGCTCATTCACAGCTCATTACTCTAACCTCTAGGCTATACTGCCAGCCCATCTCCTCAGCTTGTGTCCAGGGGATGTACCCTTTCCGGTCCTACATCTCGACCCCCCCAAGCCCCGTTACTCTGTCTTCCCCAGGGACTTGCCACTGCCAACAGGATACTCTGGCTTACCCACAATGGTAGGGCCCCTGCCCAAGATGGTAGGGAATCCCAGAAGATGGAGACCAAGAAGCTAATCCATGACAGCTGCCCTAGCTGGGTGGGGACTAAGCTTGTGGGAGTCCCGGAACGTCATGCTGTGGCAACCTTGTTTTTTTCCCCCTGCTTTCAGGTTCCTCCCATCCCCTGAGGCTGGCGCCATTGACGGTCATCAGTCAATGAAACACACTGAGCATGTGTGTGCACTGCAACGGTCTGGTTCCAGGCCATTCCACCCATAGTTGCAGGTTACTACAGCCTGCAGCGCCACCTGTGGTCAGCCAGGTGGGGGCACTGCAGCGCAGCACAGCTAACCTCTCACACCAGAATAGGAGGAAAGCATCTGGGGGATGCTCTATCCTCCCCCCTCCACTGGCCCCAACAACCAGGGTTCGCTTCTGAACCCTGGTCGCCAGCAACACAAGTGGTGGTGCTACCTGCTGACCCTCTTATTAACAGCTGCACACTGCTTATCATATGTCAGCATCTCATCTATTATGCCTCTTGGTCATTTTCCTCCTCTACTGCAACAAGTAGAGCCCCCCACACACAAAGTGCAGATCCTACCTCTGTTTCTCCTCTCCCCCGTAGCACCTTGCATTAGGCTACACTGAATCTCAGACTCCTGCGGTTTGACTGATTGCCCTGCTTGCTCAAGTGCTCCTGATGTTTGGCCCAATCCTGAAGGCAGTCAACCCCCCTGGCCAGTTTAGTGTCATCAGTGAACTTAATCAGCCTGCTGTAGACCGCAGCTTCATTGACTGTTGATGAAAGGGCTAAAAAACATCCCTTTAGTGCAGCAGCAGTGCTACTGCTCACCATGCCAGCGAGTCTGGATTTGGAACAAGCTTGGTATATCAGAGGGCCAGCTGGTAGGAGGTAAACTGAGCATCCCAGAGGGCACACACCTCTTCCAGGGAGGGAGGACAGCAAGTTCTGCTGCAGCACCACCACATGGGTGACCTCAGATGGCGATGCTACAGGAGGAGCTCGTGGGAGGGGTGATGCCAGCTAGCTCCATATGCCACCATGCTCTGGCAGGTGAGTGCGTGAAACAAGAGGAAAAAACCCTGGTGCAAGCAGATTGAAGCGCAACATTCCCAGGCCCCGCCAAACCAACTGCCTACTGCCCTAACAGATAGTAACCTTTCCTGCGAGGGGTGCACTGACCCCCAAAGGCTACACCATGGTGGCGGGGCCACATCCGTGGGTTGGGGTGAGTAAATGACAGAGAAGGGAAAGGATGGGGCTGAGAGTGGGAGGTGACCGGCAGGTGAGGGCAATGTCAATGAACAGGAGACAAAAGAAAAGAAAATATTGAACAACCTTGGCCCCAGCACAGATCCCTGAACAACTGTGGTCCCAGCAAAAATCCCTGAGGGACTTCATGGAGCACCTCCTCTCCACTCGGAGTAGTGACAGTCCATCACAGCCATCTGCTTCCTGCCCACAGGTCAGTTATAAATCAGGCCAGCCAACTAGATCCCCAGTAGAGCTACAGCCTCCTACAGAGGAGACCTGGGTTTGGGAACAGACAGGAGTCACTCGAGGGTTGGCGGGGGGAAGAGGATTTAGCATCCCTCGGATAGCTCCCTTCCCCTGGAGAGGGGGAATGTGAGTCCCGCTTGTTGGCTGAACACTAGGAGGAATCTGGGCTGCAAGGCAGTGGGACAGCAGACACAGGGGAAGGGGACCCCATGCCATGATGCAAGGGGTGTCAGCCAGGAGGTGAAGCATGCATGCTGCGCCACTGCATGCACGTGGGACCTAGGAAGAAAATGGTGTGAAAACTCCTCCAGCTGAAGCTGGGTAATAGAGAGAGAAAACAAGAAACCCACACTCTGGAAAAATTGATGTTGGGATGTCAGATACAATGCAAGACAGAAGCTGGGTGATGCCCTGGTCCCCCACAGGCTCTGCAATGATGACTGGGCCTTTCCGGATACAGTGTTGTGGCAGAGGACAGCGGACAACTGGGTGAAGGCCCGGGATCCCACAGGCTCTGCATCAATGATTGGCCCTTCCCGATAAAGTGCTGTGGCAGAGGACAACAGGCAGCTCGGTGAAGGCCTGGGATCCCACAGGCTCTGCATCGATGACTGGGCCCTTCCAGACACAGTGCTGTAGCAGAGGACAGCAGGCAGCTGGGTGAAAGCCCGGGCAGGCTCTGCACAGATGACTGAGCCCTTCCAGATACAATGCTGTGGCAGAGGACAGCAGGGAGCTGGGTGAAGGCTGGGGCCACACAGGCTCAGCACAGATGACTGGGCCCTTCCAGATACAGTGCTGTGGCAGGCAGCAGGCAGCTGGGTGAAGGCCCAGGGCCATGCAGGCTCTACACAGATGACTGGGCCCTTCTGGATACAGTGTTGTGGCAGAGGACAGCAGGCAGCTGGGTGAAGGCCCGGGGCCCCGCAGACTCAGCACCTATGACTAGGCCCTTCCGGATACAGTGCTGTGGCAGAGGACAGCAGGCAGCTTGGTGAAGGCTTGGGGCCACGCAGGCTCTGCACTGATGACTGGGCCCTTCTGGATACAGTGCTATGGCAGAGGACAGCAGGCAGCTGGGTTAAGGCCCGGGGTCACACAGGCTTTGCACAGATGACTGGGCCCTTCCAGATACAGTGTTCTGGTAGAGGACACACCAGAATCAGCAAGTCCCAGAGAAGTCAGGTGACAGGTCTATATGGGGGCCACTTGAGGGCGCACAGGAGATGAATTTAAGATTGGAGGGAACCATGTATATGTCTCATGTACACTGCACGGATGTACTTTGCCCAGTTAGCCCCACTCCTCATGTATGCCTCATGTACACTGCACTGGTGTACTTTGCCAATAACTCAGTTAGCTATGCACCTCACGTATACCTAGTGTACACCTTCTGTATGCCTCATGTATGCTGCACTAGTGTACTTTGCCCATAACTCAACCAGCCCTACACCTTGTGTATGCCTCACATACACTGCATTGGTGTACTCTGCCCATAAGTCAGTTAGCCATGTACTTTGTGTATGCCTTGTGTGCATGGCACTGGTGTACTCTGCCCATAACTCAGTTACCATACAACTCGTGTATGCCTTGTATACACTACACTGGTGTACTTCACCCATAACTCAGCTAGCCCTGTACCTTGTGTATGCCTCATGTACACTGCACTGGTGTACTTTACCCAGTTAGCCCTCCTCCTCATGTACGCCTCGTGTATGCCTCATGTACAGTGCACTGGTGTACTCTGCCCATAACTCAGTTAGCCCTGCACCTTGTGTAAGCCTTGTATATGCCTCATGTACTTTGCCCGCAAGTCAGTTAGCCCTTTACCTCGTGTATGCCTCATGCACACTGAACTGGTGTACTCTGCCCATAACTCAATTAGTCCTATACCTTGTGTATCCTCATGTACACTGCACTGGTGTACTTTGCCCATAAGTCAGTTAGCCCTGCACCTCATGTATGCCTCATGTACACTGCACTGGTGTACTCTGCCCATACCTTAGTTATCATGCAACTCGTGTATGCCTCATATACACTGCACTGGTGTACTTTACACATAACTCAGTTAGCCCCGTAACTCATGTATGCCTCATGTACACTGCACTGGTGTACCTTGCCCAGTTAGCCCTGCACCTTGCATAGGCCTTGTGTACATCTCATGTATGCCTCATGTACACTGCACTGATGTACTGTGCCCACAACTCAGTTAGCCCTACACCTTGTGTACACCTCACGTACACTGCACTGGGGTGCTCTGCCCACAAGTCAGCTAGCCCTTCACCTCATGTACTCTGCACTGGTGTACTTTTCCCATAAGTCAGTTAGCCCTGGATCTCATGTTTGTTTCGTGCACTCTGTACTGTTGTACTCTGCCATAAGTCAGTTAGCCCTGTACCTCATGTATGCCTCGTGTACACTGCACTGGTGTACTTTGCCCAGCTAGCTCTGCACCTTGCATAGGCCTTGTGTACTCCTGGTGTATGCATCATTTACTCTGTACTGACGTACTTTGCCCATAACTCTTAGCCCTACACCTTCTGTATACCACACATATGCCTCATGTACACTGCACTGGTGTACTCTGCCCTTAAGTCAGCTAGTCCTGCACCTTGTCTATGCCTTGTGTATCCTCCACTGGTGTACTTTGCCCAAAACGCAGTTAGCCCTGAATCTTGTCTATGCCTGGTGTACACCTTGTGTATGTCTCGTGTACCCTGCACTGATGTACTCTGCCATAAGTCAGTCAGCCCTGCACCTTGTGCATGCCTCATGTACACTGCACTGGTGTACTCTGCCCATAAGTCAGCTAACCCTGCACCTCACGTATGCCTCGTGTATCCTGCACTGATGTAGTCTGCTCATAAGTCAGTTAGCCCTGTACCTCATGTATGCCTCCTGTACACTGCACTGGTGTACTTTTCACATAAGATTACCATGTGCCACAGTGTCAACGGACTTGCTCAAGTCTAGGTGGACTGTGTCTACAGCCCTGCCTCACCCCTGATCAGGATGGACAGGCACGACCTGCCCCTCATAAAGTCATGCTGAGAAAGATCAATGACCTTGGCTTCAACAACAATATTATGAAAATGCCAAAGTGCCACCAATTAGATGTTGTGGCACCTTGGAAAAAAATTCCGACCTAAGAGTTCTATTTTCCTGCTTTTGCTTTTACTCCATATCAATATAATTCTTAAGCGGCAATGATTCACACCCTTGACATTACTGATGAGCAGAATGAAATGTTGTGAGAGACTTCCCACATTCTCTGTACCAGCCCTGCTTGTTCTAATCAGCCAGCAGCTAATACCAAGACCCACAGCAATGAACGGCACTTCAATGCACGGCTTCCCACACTCTGACTGAGAGAGCATAGTGTCAGGCTTTTGTGGTTGCAGACAAGACTTTGTTTACTCTGTTGTGAAATACAGTATGTTCAGAGTCATTCTGAGGTTTTCACTGTATTTAATTAATAAAATATGTCCCAGAGATGATTTAATCATAGGAACAGTTTTGTTGTGGGTATGGGTATTCTATTAGGGTTGGCTACCAGTCCCTACATAAATAAATCATGCACTGACTGCCATGAAGCGACACTGTGCTGGAGGAACTGTGAGTGAAATCTGAACACTCCTTATGGTCACACAGGAAATAAAACTATAGTTCACAGAATGTAACCCTCTGACCTTGTGGGAGAATTTATATTGTGCAGTGAACTTACAAGCAAACTTTTGATCTTAAGATGTAGATGATCATAGCACTACAAATCAATCCGTGACCTTAGCTATGTTGCCACAGAACTGCAAATGGCTGAGAACTGAGAGGGTTTTTCTGTTCTGGTCAAGGCTTCCACTGTTCTCAGGGATGCCTTTACTCAGGGATAACTCTGAATATCTGTCAGATCTCGTCAAAAGAAAAACAAGAAATGGTCACCGACAAAATAAGCCTGAACAGATTTCTGCTTACCAAGGGAATCACAGGATCCCTGGGTAGTAGCACTGGTAGGGGATCGCTACAAATAAGTACATATTTGCACAGCACATTTACTCATCCCTGCTTATGAAAAGAGGGAGAGGGGCGTGGCACAGACATGAAAAACCAAGATTCCTTGCGACCCTAAACTACTGTGTTTCTTAACACTGTGGTAACTTCATGTCTCAGGTGTGTTGTAAGGCACGGGGCTCCTTCAAGCACCCGAGAACTGTGTAACTACTTGCAACAACTGGGTGGGCCTTGTTGTAATAATAAAATAGATCCTGTAGAATAAATAAAAGCCCTTATTATACACGTTTTTTTTTTTAATTAGTTTTAGACTGTGATGTTGTACTGCGATAACATCACAACTGGTGCTGTCTATAGACCAATCTCCTTTCACAATTTTTTCTACTGATGTTATAGTATCTATGATTCTATGTCACTGGAATCTCAAGCTCTGAACAAAATATCTCTAAGTCTGGGTTTGCCAAGGGCTTCAGGTTACGGTATCTTGAAACTATGTCAAAAATGTTCTTCTGGCATCAAAGCACTTAGAGACTTTACTCACCCATGCCAATATAAGCCAAACACAATTCCTAAAGGCAAAAACAACAGACCTGCTGCCTATGCCCAGGTGCAAGGTAATCAGCTAGAAAGTTGACTAATTTCTTCACTAGTTTCACAATATCACAAACATAAGGATTCAAAATAGCTCTTCCTCGAACCACACTGGCGACCTGGGTTCGGGAACGGACTCAGGCGCCGGGGGTCGGCAGGGAAGGGGTAGGATTGAGCATCCATAGGGACTGCTCTCTCCCTGGGAGGTTAGGGATGCATGATCGCTCTGCAGCGGCCCCGGTGGAGACCAGGGGCACAACAGAGGGATTGCATGAAGGAACACCAAAGCGAAAATACCGCTCGCTGGCAGCTGGATGATGGTTCTCTGTCCCGGTTGCCTCCAGTGCTTCCAGGGCCTCCTTCTCCAAGGCAGCATCCCGGGCCCTAAGAAGTGTGCTGGGGTCATCCCTCTCCCTGATGCCATCCCGGAGGAGGGGGGCCCGCCAGGCGAAGGGATACGCCGGGATATCCCGGGGATCGGCTGCGATACGAGGAGTAAGAGGAGGGCCGGGTTACGACAGGAGGGGCTACTGGGAGACGTGCAGAGCCTGAAGGAGTGGGGCCTGCGAGCATGAGGAGGGTGAAAAAAGAAAATACAAAATAGCTCTTCCTTGCTGTCTTCAGCGACCTTCTTGCCTCTTCCCCCTTTTCCTTCTCCTCCTACCCTACACCTTTCATGGCTAATATCTGCCACCGTGTTCTTTGCCTGATCTAAACGCTTTTGCCACTTGTGCCAATACTGCACTCCAATCAAGAGCAATTTGGATATGGTGAGTGCAATTCTACTGACTTATGTGCAGCTCATTGCCTTTTGAATTTTAATTGTTTCACATTTGCCTATGCAGCATGGATTCACAGCGGGAAGGTCATGTCAGACGAATCTAATAGATTTCTTTGACTGGGTGACCAAAGTAGTAGATCAGGGAGGGGCTGTGGATGTGGCCTACCTAGACTTTAGCAAGGCATTTGACACAGTCCCACACAAAAGATTAATACACTAGTTAGCCAGCCTGAGAGTGGGTCCCAGGGTGGTAGCCCGGGAAACAAATTGGCTGGACAACAGGACGCAGAGGGTAATAGTAAACAGAGTACACACTGAAGAAAGGGTGGTTATTAGTGGGGTACCGCAGGGTTCAGTACTGGGACCGGTCCTCTTTGATGTCTTTATAGGAGACATTTCAGAGGAGCTGGAAGGAAAAGTATGCCTCTTTGCAGATGACACAAAGATCTGCAACAGGGTTGATACAAGAGGGGGGTTTGGAAAGGATGAGAAATGGCTTGGCAAGGTTGGAGGAATGGTCAAAAGTATGGCAGCTTAGATTCAATGCAAAGAAGTGCAAAGTAATGAACCTGGGAAACAAAATCCCAAGGGATGAGTACACAGTTGGGGGGGGGGGTAACTAACAACAACAAAAATGGAAAGGGACCTGAGGGTACTCATATCAGACAACCTTAAGGTAGGCAAGCAAAGTGAGAAGGTAGTAAGGGCGGCTGGGGGGATACTGGGATGCATAGGGAAAGGCATCACCAGTAGAAAACAGGAAGTTGTTATTCCTCTGTACAGACAGTTGGTGAGATCCCATCTGGAGTACTGCGTGCAGTTCTGGAGACCCCATCTCCGCAAGAACCTAGACAGGATGGAGGCAGTCCAGACGAGGGCAACTAAAATGGTGCAGGGTCTGCAACAGAAGCCATATGAAGAGAAAGACTAAAAGAGCTTAATAAGAATACCCTCGAGGAAAGGCAGGAGAGGGGGGACATGATAGAAACTTTCAAGTACCTCAAGGGAATAAACAAAGTGCAAGAAGGGAGCACCTTTCAGAAAAAGAGATGTGCAAGAACAAGGGGGCACAATCTGAAGATAGAGGGGGAGTGGCTGAGGGGCAACATGAGGAAGTATTTTTTTCACGGAGATGGTGGTAGACGCATGGAACCACCTTCCTGAGGCAGTCGTGGGGTCAAAAACAGTGGGTGAATTCAAGAATGCATGGGACAGACATAAGGCAATTATAGTGGGGGGTAGGAGGAAGTAGGCTGTTGCTTAACTAGAATCTGCAGCTTATCCAATAGGTAGGGAAATGGGAAGACTAGGTGGGCCAAGTGGTCCTTATCTGCCATCAAAGTCTATGTTTCTATGCCTACTGTAGTTTTGTATCGATTGTTTTATAATATACTGACACCGAAACTGTACTTACTGTATGTTACAGTCACCGATACTGTACTCACTGTACCTTACCGTCACCAACTGTATACTCACTCTTCGTTACCATCACAGATACTGTACTCATTGTGTGGTCGAGGCACAGGTCAGGAAGCACAGGAAAACCAGGAGCAGTTTCAAAATTCGCAAACGGCGTTTCATTTTTGTCAATAACAGCAAAATAAAAAGTATTCAGTATAACTATTTACAAAGGCAATAAAGAGAAAACTAAGTCCTTCTTCTGAGGGTATCTCTTACTTCCAAGTTTCAGTCTCTCAATCTCCTTGTCTCTCTAGCGAAAGTATTGCTGCTCTTTTTATAAGTCTTTGTCTGGGAACTCATTAAGAGAGCCTGCTTCTCACAGAATCTTCTTGTCAGTTTCATTCCTTGCAGGTGCAACAAAAATAATATAATGACCCAGAACTGACCTCTTGTTTAAGCTCTGCAAAAAGTTTGCAAACAAGCATCTCAGGTTAGCCCCTTGGGTTCCAAATAGCTTTTTGCAATCATTTCAACAATATAACTATATACAGTTTTAAACAAAGGATCCCACTATCAGTGACATTTCCACATACAGATTCATATATATATATATATTTTTATAACTGCAGATATGTGATGGAGAAGAAAAGACAGAAATAGCAAGGGAAGACAGAGAGAAAGCGAGAGGCGGAGAATTGCGAAACTGTCGGAGTGATCAGTTCCTAGGTCTCACAAGAAAATTTGGTTGCGCAACCAGACAGACAAGAGACAGAAAAGGAGAGGACAGAACACATCCTTGCATTTAACTCTTTCTGCATAACAAATGAGACAGGGCCTTATTCAACCCTGTCACAAACTGTATGTTACTGTCGCCGATAGTGTACTCACTGTATGTTACCGTCACTGAAACTCTACTCACTGTACATTGCAGTCACCCATACTGTACTCACTGTATCTTACCATCAGATACTGTACTAACTGTACATCTGTATGTTACCATCACTGATACTGTACTCAATGTATGTTACTGTCACTGATACTCTACTCACTATACATTACCGTCAGATGCCGTACTCACTGCATGTTACCATCACAGATACTGTACTCACTGTACATTACCGTCACTGATGCTGTACTCACTGTACGGCTGTACATTACTGTCACTGAAACTGTACATACTGTATGTTACCATCACCAGTGTACTCATTATATGTTACTGTCACTGATACTGTACTCACTGTACATTACCATCACCGACAGTGTGCTCACTATATATTATCACTGATAGTCTACTCACTGTATCCATCACAGATGGTATATTCACTGTATGTTACCATCACTGATACGGTACTCACTGTATGTTTCCGTCACTGATAGCACACTCACTGTATGTTACCATCACCAGTACTGTACTAGCTTTATCCATCACCAACGCTGTGCTCACTGTACATATTTACTGTTATTATTCATGCCTGTATTGCTTCAATGTGTTCCCTCTGTAACCCCGGTTGCACTGAAATTAACCTTGCTTCAGGGTACCTCTCACAGTCCACAATTTACACATAAATGAAGAATTATCTAATTGAAGAAGGCTTTTATGTAAATGTTCCTCCTATCTGCAAATGCTGTAACCACTGTGAAACAAAAATTTACAATATCTGTGTGCACCGGACTCTGGCTTTTCTAGAAAAGGAAGTCTGCTTTGACATGTTAGAAACAGAGAGGCAAAGAAAGTATCTGGACATATAACAACCTGATGGCCATACCGGGTACAAGGTGAAGTCACATGTACAACTTCAGCCTATCAGGTGGAAATAAGTGAGGATGTAAGGAATTCGGAGTGTTGTAAAGGGAAGCAAATAATAATACATTTGGATGGTTAGTGTTAGTTTTGATAGCAACTGCGTATACTAACCAATTTTATGGTGGAAGGCCCCCTCCATGCAATATGCAGAATGAACAACAGCCACCTGTGAGTTACAAGGGTGTTAACTTAGCTGATGGATTTATGAAACATAAGCACATACTTCAAGTTACAGTATATGACAAACCATAAGATCAAAGTTCGAGATACATGATAAACCATGAGAGCGAAGCTAGAGTTATATGATAAACCATGAGAGCGAAGCTTGAATTACATGATAAACCATGAGAGCAAAGCTCGAGTTATATGATAAACCATGAAAGCGAAGCTTGAGTTACGTAATACACCATGAAAGCGAAACTTGAGTTATATGATAAACCACAAAAGCAAAGCTCGAGTTACATGATAAACCATGAGAGCAAAGCACAAATTACATGATAAACCATGAAAGCGAAGATCGAGTTACATGATAAACCACGAAAGTGAAGCTTGAGTTATATGATAAACCATGAGAGCGAAGCTTGAGTTACATGATAAACCATGAGAGCGAAGCTTGGGTTACATGATAAACCACGAGAGCTAAGTTTGAGTTACATGATAAATCATGAGAGCGAAGCTTGAATTACATGATAAACCATGAAAACGAAGCTCGAGTTCAATGATAAACCACGAGAGTGAAGCTCGAGTTAACCATGAGAGTGAAGCTCAAGTTACATGATAAACCCTTGGTGCAAAGCTCGAGTTACAAAATAAATCATGAGAATGAAGCTCCAGTTACATGATAACCCACGAGAGCAATGCTTGAGTTACATGATAAACCACAAGAGCGAAGTTCGACTTATATGATAAACCACAAGAGCAAAGCTTGATTTCCATGATACACCACGAGAGTGAAGCTTGGGTTGCATAACAAACCACAAGAGTGAAGCTCGAGCTACATGATAAACCATAAAAGTGAAGCTCAAGTTACGTGATAAACCATGAGAACAAAGCTCAAGTTACATGATAAACCACGAGAGTGACGCTCGAGTTACAAGATAAACTATGAGAGTGAAGCTCGAGTTACATGATAACCCACGAGAGCAATGCTCGAGTTACATGATAAACCACAAGAGCGAAGTTTGACTTATATGATAAACTACGAGAGCAAAGCTTGATTTACATGATACACCACGAGAGTGAAGTTTGGGTTGCATAACAAACCATAAGAGTGAAGCTCGAGCTACAGGATAAATCAAAAAGTGACTTTCAAGTTATGTGACAAACCATGAGAACAAAGCTCAAGTTACATGATAAACCATGAGAGTGAAGCTTGAGTTACATGATAAACCATGAGAGTGAAGCTCGAGTTACATGATAAACCATGAGAGTCAAACTTGAGTTACAAGACAAACCACGAGAGAGAAGCTTGATTTACATGATAAACCGTGAAAGTGAAGCTTGAGTTACATGATAAACCATGAGAGCGAAGCTCGAGCTACGTGATAAACCATAAGAGTGAAGCTCGAGTTACATGATAAATCACCAGAAGCTCGAGTTATGTGATAAACCATGAGAGCGAAGCTCAAGTTACATGATAAACCACAAGAAAGAAGCTTGAGTTACATGATAAACCATGACGGCAAAACTCAAGTTACATGATAAACCATGAGAGTGAAGCTCGAGTTACGATACACCACGAGAGCGAAGCTCAAGTTACATGATAAACCATGAGAGCAAGGCTCAAATTACAAGATAAACCATGAGAGAAAAGCTTGAGTTACATGATAAACCACAAGAGCAAAGCTCGAGTTACATGATAAACCATAAGAGAAAAACCTGTTACATGATAAATCATGAGAGCAATGCTCGAGTTACACTATAAACCACAAGAGCAAAGCTCGAGTTACATGATAAACCATGAGAGAAAAGCTTGAGTTACAGGATAAACCACAAGAACAATGCTCAAGTTACATGACAACCCATGAGGGCAAAGCTTAAGTTACATGATGAACCATGAGAGCAAAGCTTGAGTTACATGATAAACCACAAGAGCAAAGCTTGAGTTACATGATAAACCATGAGAGCAATGATCGAGTTATATGATAAACCATGAGGGCAAGGCTCAATGACATGATAAACCATGAGAGCGAAGCTCGAGTTACATGGTAAACCACGAGAGCGAAGCTCGAGTTACATGGTAAACCACAAGAGTGATGCTTGAGCTACATAATAAACCACGAAAGTGGAGGTCAGGTTATATGATAAACCACTGTAATGGCATCATGATAATGGTACAACAATGTTTTTAATCCTGTGCCATTTCAGATTCAGCATACACTGCAATGCTGGCACTCCACTGCCACCAAAACCACAATTTCTCTCATTTTTTTCTATGATTTATAAAAATATGGGTCAGAGGAGGAGTACACATGTGTGAAAATGTTTCTATTTATCTTCAGGAACCATATACAGCAGTTACATTTTTTTTTTTATTTAATTTGAAAATGTGTGACTGTGAGTGGCACACTGAGCCAAGGCTCATTTCCAGGTGCAACCTGGGGGAGAGGAACAAAGGATAAAAATACATAGCTTAGAAATATTCAATATTATAATAAAGTGCATATGAAAGTATAAAATCACACATACCCCCATAATGCAAAGCACCATGGGCTGTATGCAAATCACCACTGTATATTATGCTGGTTCAACTTTAAGCAGAAATGCATGGTATGAAAGAACATGACTACAAGTGCAAAATGAACAAGAAAGGCAAAAGCAACAAGCTGAGCACTTCAGCAACTGTATGGGCAACTGTAAAGGAACTGTTAAAAACAGACAGAAAACAATGCGCAGACAAGGCATGTGTTTCAATCTCGGGGGCTCAGATGACATCAAAGACCTCTATAACTTCACTCTTGAAGTCTATGATGTCATCAGAACCCTTCAATGAAAACACAATCTTGTGCATTGTTTGCCATCCATTATTCTATACGTTACAGGTCTGGGGTTGAAAACCTAGCTTCAAAGCATAAAGCAGACAGCTCTAAAAGTGGCCTTAAACCTAACAAAAGGGAGGGGGGGGAGCAGAAAGGACAGAACTAAAACTAGCAGCTGAAAAAAAGCAACACACACATCTGTGTACAGCTTTTACCACAGTGCCACCTGCTGGTTCAGTTAAACAAAAAAGGGAGGCTAGTTCACCAAAATTCCTTTTAACCATGTAAAACATACCTGACCAACTTATTTCAGTGAAACAAAAGAATTTTGTTTTATCATTAATGTTCGCTTAACAGTGCCCCATTTTGTAAGCGAAATAACCTACTCTTGTGTGTACAGTAAAAGATTGCGATACACTTCCCAAGGACGTAAGGACACTCGACCACCTGCCATAATAATCTTTTAATATACACCCAGTAATGGGTTATTGCTTACATATTACTAAAATTCTGAAAATGTTTTTAAAAAATTGCATAGAAGTTGTTGTGACATTATATAGAGATTTAAAAATGGATATCTTGATACATGGAAATTTCACAATATCAGTGTGAAGATGCAAATCTGACTACCTCTGAAAACAAAAAGCTATGTTTCAATTTACATGTCTACAATGAAACAAGAACATAGCTCCGGTGCTCTGCCTGTTAGTCAGGCTGCTGCTAGTTTAATGCTCCATGGTTTGAAACAGTACAAATTGCAAAGAGCATTTCCACACTGTGGTGCAGAAAATTACTAGAGCAGACACAGACATAAATAACTGGAAGCAGCATTATACAGTACATGAAAAGCACCCTACGTGCATCAGGACAGGTCTGTTTATTCAGTACTGCCACCATCCCTCTTGAGTGCCCTTACACGAAATTATAGTGAGGCAAAAAACTTTGTAACAAACAATTTTTTCACTGTCTTAGAGCGTCACTCCAAACTAGGGTGGGAGAGGGAAGGATGGGGTGGCACAGAATGCACATGCATGTAGCTGATGTATCAGCAGACCAGCCTTGCTCAGAGACTTAGCTGCCAATGCCCCTGTAATTTTTCACACTACGGTGCAGAAACGCTCTTTGCAATACATGTTTACAACCAACATACTGTATCTCAATAAAACTAAAGCGGATTCAGCCCATGAAAATATTATTGATTCGACCCGTCTATTTTGAACTGACTCCAGGCTTTCATTTACAAAAAAAAAAAAGTTTCCAGCCTCAACACTTGAAAAGTTAGACTTTTTGAAAGTAATTTTGTTTAAAAGGGCTGACACTGGGCTGTCAATGGCCTGACAGCAATACATTGCACTGCCAAGCAGGCTACTTGGATACGGAAGGGGACCCAGGAAGACAGGTGGGGTGAGGCCATGAGCTGCAGCAGCTGCTGCTTGGCAGTGCCATCAGCCTAGGGAGGGATGGTGGCGGGTTCTGGCACCATGGCGACACCTACAGGAGGACCAGGGAGCTTGCTACCCTTGCAATGTGCCGTACACACATGGTGCTGAAACGACTTTGCTCATACCAACAGGAAGGAGGAGGTTACAGGAGAAAACGTGGGAAAAAACAACCAGCAGTCATGAGAATGATAGCTTTAGCCTGAGATATATAGTGTATCCCTGGAATCAAGGTATATCCTGTCAGACAGGTGGCTGGTCAAGGAAATAAAAATCTGAAAACTGCCAGTGCTAGGAAATCACCTATGTTCACATATCATGTTGCTACAACTTTCATTTATCAATATTTAATGTATGGATAGTGCAAATAATACTACTGAAAAGTATACAATACATTTCCCATACTACTATTGAAGAAATTCATTGACAGTATTAGGGGATCTCAAAATAATATTATTGATGTTCACTGACAGTATTATGAGATCCCATAATACTACGGATGGATTTCCTAACATACTGCCACTAGAATCCTACTTCCCTCATACAGCGCAGACACTCTCCACAGGTGCCCACAAGCTGGCTTTTACTGTAACTGTCATGTACAGTAAAAGCCAGTCGTCACCATAGGTGACTAAAGTACAGTTTTTTATTGTTGTTGCGATCTGCCAAAGGCTCAGCCCCTGCTTTTCCCCGGTGCCCCACCTTGCCCTTGGGACTTATATATGGCTTAAAACTAAGAAAACACCGTTCAGTACAACCGCTCCCATGGCTGAATGTTAAAATGCCATCACAACAAAAGACAGCTCCACTGCAAGAGTGTGCCTGGTATAAAGTGCCAATACATGGAAATAAATACCGCCACCACTCTACTGCTTACAATACTTTATTTCAGTACAAAAAAGATTAAAAACAAACCACCTGCAGTTCAGGTGGTTGCTAAACCCCAACCGGTTTTGCAACCAATGCATCACTAGGGGGAAATAAAGTACTGTATGCAGTAGAGTGGTGCCGGTACTTGTTTCCTTGTTTGTTAAAAGGCCCTGAGAGACTTTATATACAGGTCCGGGGATGGGCGGCAGAAGCCACTGGATGAAAACTGCATTGCGGCTACGTTTAAGGCACGTAAATGGGCTTCATTTAATTAAGAAGGGTTGGATCTGTATATTTCAAAAAAAAAAAATTAGGGGACTGTGATTACTCAGCTAAAATACCATCTCGAGGTTCTGGAGACGTACTGGAACCTCCCAGGCTTCGCTCTCGAGGTTCACGTCTGCAGAACCTCTTGATGGTATTACAGCTTTATAAAACACAGTCCCCTATCTATTATTCTATTTATAAAAATATAATACAGTTTCATTTTTCTTAAAATAAATACTGTTAACTGCTGGAAGAGTCTACTGTTTTTGTAACATAATAAACATGTTTTTTTCTATTTTGCATCATGGTAAGCCAAAAGGAGTAAACTATTTACTGTGATTATGTTTAGTGCAGCTCTCAATATATCTGTGACAAACCTTCCTCTCACCCAGTCCAGCCCTCCGACCAGCTTTTGCACTTATTATGTTTTCCTCTCCTCCTCTTCTCCCTCTTCCATGTTTTCCTCTCCGTCTTTTCCTTCGTCTCATTTTCCTCCCTTACCCCTATCCTTACTCCATCCCCTGACCCACTTGTTATCCTCTTGCAGTGTCCCCACAACTCGTCTCTATCTACCTCCCTCCCACCCCTCTACCTAACCTTCCTGCACCCTATCACCCCTCCGATCAACTCAGGCACTTCTGTTTCCTGCACCTTCTCCTCTCCCCTCCCTCTCCTCGCTTCCCACCCATCTTCCCACCCCATGTACCCTCCTTATAGCTCCTTTACCCTCCATTAAATTCTCTCGACAAAACTTATCTACTGTAGCACCCAACCCCCTCCCACATCTACCCATACTCCACTCCTCCGCACTTATCTCCACTCCCGAACCTGCTCTATCGTATAAAGCCACTTCCTGGTGGCTCTTGCCCCCCTCATCACTCCCTTTCTACTTCCCACTCCCCTCCCTCTTATTCACTAATCCCTTGTCTATTTCTTGCCATAATGCCTGTCTTGTATTTTGTACGAATGCTATCTGAATCTGCTATGCTTTTATCTGCCTTTGTCTTTTTTTGTTTTTTCCTTATTACAGAAGTCTTACTTGTTACTGTACCATCCACTGTATTTACTGTACCTGTTGCTATGCTCTCTCCTTGACGTGGAGCCTTGGTAAATGTGCTTGTAGCTTAAAGGCTGTTTATCTGAGACAATAATAAATAAATAAAATTAAATCTCAATGCAAAAGCAGGAGGTGAAACATAACGGGCCGCATTTTCAGACGGGCCCAAATGCCATAAACCCTGGGTGCGTAGAACATATGGCACACAGGGCTTGCAGCATTCAGCCGACCGGCAATCGGGACTTCCTGTCCAGTGTGCCAACTGCCGCAAGTTAGACCAACTTTTTCTGGTCTAGCTTGAGGCAATCCAGGTACCCTTTTTATGGGGCCTGCACCAAACATCTGGCGCAAGCTGCCGTATATTAGGTAAAGTGTCACAACTGCACCTGACTTACCAAAACCGGACACAGTTGCAGCAAAGGTGTATGGCACAGCTGCACAAAAAAAAATCTGTCTGACGCAGGGCTTGACACAAGCCCTGTGTCACCCTTTGAAAATCTAGCCCAACGTATAAAGTGTACTGGTAGCAAAGTCATGCTTTAAAGTGGCTTGCAAATACACATATGCATCTGACAAAATGCATCACTATCAATAATTCAAATCAGGGAGGCAGAGCCAACAGCCGAAGGGAACAGACGTCTCTCAGAGAGCTCTCTAGATCCAGTCTCTTTTTCAGAACTAAAATGTCTTAAAAGTTGATTACAGCCTTGGTAACCAACATCAGTTTGAACTGTTTTCAACAAGGAGCAGACCGATATAAAAATCAACTTGCTTCAAAATGGCACACCCGAAGAAAAAGCCTCCACAAGACAGCAGTGGTGTGAAATCAAATAGGCCCGGGGACCAGCTACCAGCAGGGGCCTCAAGCCATGAGGTGAACACTTCTGAACCAACTAATGGGGAGCTACTGCAAGAAATCCAACTGTTAGATAAAAAAGTGGACACATTACCAGATCGTTTGGCAGTTAAGGATACTAAAATAGTGAAGGCTTCTGCTACCACCGAAGGAGCTGCCGAATCTGCTAACAACAGGGCTATGGCTGTTTCGGGAGTTATCTCAGAAAACAAACTTCTGAGGCTCTGGATGGAACAGCTCGAAAACACGGAAGGCCGTGGGTAGATGGTTAATATGAATAAATATAAGCACCAACCGACAGACCTTGTCAGTTGAGCAGTGCCCTTGATGCTTGCAATGACCATCTACAGTATGAAAAAACAGAATTTTAAAAATGGCCCCATTCATGTCTATGGAGCGTGCCCCCGCACTCTCCATCTGTGATGTCACAAAACATTTTTGCACAGGGGTGGATCGCAGTATCAGGAAGTGGAAGGGATCAGTGGCTTGGCTCCATGGAGCCAAAATACGATCCCTTCCTTTCCAAAACAGGGGCAAATACTAATGCAGAGATTGGCACCATATACATTGGGGGCAGGTAATGGTTCTTAATAGTTGTTGGTGTGAGCACCAGTAAAAGTGCTCTTTAAGAAGAGTTTCTTGCTGACAGTATTAAGTGTGATATGGGAAGCAGTACTGTACCTGGAGACTGACGTATCTGTTCTATTCCCCTTCATATAGTATCTCATCAGTATTATGACCTCACTGTCTGCAACATCAAAACTGGAAGCAAAGTAAGGCAATTTCATTTACAGAGTGCCCCATCCTTCGAGCTCTGTGCACTTTACAACATAACAGTAAACAATGAGTAATTCAGCAAAGCAAACATTAATATACAGAAATAATGTAAAGCAGAAGTACAAGTTCCTGTGTCAGTCAACAATACCAAACGACAGTGTAACAAGATAACAAATTAACCCCTTTTGAATATCTCCACTAAGGGGGAACTCCTCAGATGGCACGGCAAGGCGTTCCAAATAGATGGGACTGTTCAGAATGCCCTGTGATTGGATTTCATAACAATTCCTCGGTGGAGCTGAGTGAATGGCTGCAAATATTCCAAGCCAAGAGGTCTTTGTGGTAGCCAGGACCCAAACCTGAGCACGCATGAAAAGCCACTCACCTCGTACCAGATGGGACACTAGTGAAGTCACAATGCTGACGAGGTATGAAGAGGAATTTGGAACTACATATGTCAGCTTCCAGGTAGAGTACTGTTCTAACATAATATGCAACACACCTAATACCATCAGGTAGAAAACCCACTGAATGCTAAAAGGAAAAATAAAAATACTTCAGAAATAAGGTAATTAAAAAATTAATAATTGATACGGTCTGCTGTTGTTGGCAGGACTAGCACTTCAATGACTGCTGATGTAGAGGTTTGCACGGGATTTATCAGCGTTCCACTGGAAGGGAGTCTGGATAAACATGACAAGGGTCAGGCTAGCTGCGAAGGGGCTTGACTAGAACAGCAGCGGACAGAATTTGTTTACATGAGTGACTAACAGGTATTAGTAACACAGTTCTTAAAACATGTAGTCTTGGAAGGCTATAAAAAACAATCTGGAGTGTAAAAAACATGACACAACCTAAGCCGCAATGTAATAGCACTGGCCTCAACATCTGCTATCATACTCACTCTTTAGGCAGCCCATTCAAACATTCTCAGCCACCGACTCATGTCACGGGCTGCTGCAGTGCACCCTGGACTGCACTGTGTATTATTACACCTATGACAATGCTAGAACATTTGGTTATTCACAGCTGATGCAGAACAGTAAATACTCCCCAGCCAGGTATGTTGAAAAGTATCAACAGTTCAGGTTAAACGTGTCTGTACGTAAGTGGGATTGCAAAAACTAGGAGATGAGAAAGAATTCTTGTCACTGGATGACACCTCCCATAATAAGACAGACCTATTAGGCCATGACAAAAAATATCTTGGTCCTTAGGACTTGCCTCTTCCTATTTAAAAAACCAAAATGTTTACTTTCACTGTGTGTGAAATAGAAACATAGATTATGTCGGCAGAAAAAGACTTGGGTCCATCTGATCTGTCCACTTTTCCTCCTAGCACCATGTGTTGAGCGTGATTATGTACTGAACTATCATATCACAGGTGGTCAGTAGGGAGTTTCTGACCCCGACATTACACCTCGGACACAGAACGATGTGTTGTTTTTGTCCTTATAAATATCCAGTTTTATCTTGTGGAAGGGATACAATGCTGGCCACTCCAGGAAAATGCTATGAAAAATCTGAGGAACATGATATTTATTTTTTCTGGCATTAGTTCTGACATAATTCCAGTTTGTTCTTTGTTATTTACAGATGCCTGTAAATAATTTTGAGTTTCATATGGCATACTTTCCAACCATGTAAAGCAGTGTCTGTCAAGGAGTTTTGAGGCGGCATATGGAAAAGAACTCACTGTTATACACACACGGGGAATGTTCCTTTTGATCGTTTTTCTAGTCAGATGGGTTTTGTGCTGCCAAGGTAGGGAGAGAGCAGCAAATGTCTCTTTCCTTAGAAAGTGCTGCAAAGGCAGGGTGTCCTTGCCTGGGGAAGATGACATTCAGATGAGTCACCTCACAGTGATCCCTATGGTAGGCTGAGGAGCTAGCTGGCCTACAGGGGTTCACTGTGTGTGCGAGGGGAAGAGAGGCTGTGCAGACTGCTAAGGGAGGAGAGAGGGATGGCAGTGGAAGATGAACAAAAAGCAGGGAAAAAAGCAGCAACTCCCCAGGGTGACTAGACCCAGCACACTCGACCCCTTGACAATACTTTGCCCAAATCAGATCCTGAGGCAGAGGGCAAGACCGCTCTGAAGGCTCCACCACAGCAGGTAATTCATGGAGGAACAGTAGCACAGAGACAGAAGTTGTTGGTAATGGCACAGAGACAGAGGATGTTTGGCCTGAGAGGTTGCTGGTAAGTGCCTAAAGTGGGTACAGAACCTGTTGGTAGTGGCACACACACAGAAGTTGTTGACAATGGCACAGAACCCAAAGATGTTGGTAGTGGCACAGAACAGAAGTTGTGGGCTATGGTACAGAGACAGAAGTTGTGGGCAGTGGCACAGAGACAGAAGTTGTTGGTAGTGTCACAGAGACAGAAGTTGTTGTTAGTGGTACAGAAACAGAAGTTGTGGGCATTGTCACAGAGACAGAAGTTGTTGGCAGTGGTACAGAAATAGAAGTTGTGGGCAGTGTCACAGACAGAAGTTGTTGATAGTGGTACAGAAACAGAAGTTGTGGACAGTGTCACAGAGACAGAAATTGTTGGTAGTGGTACAGAAATAGAAGTTGTGGGTAGTGTCATAGAGACAGACGTTCTTGTCAATGACAAAACCAAAGCTGTTGGTAGTGGCACAGAGAGGAAGTTGTTGGTAGTGGCACAGAGACCAAAGCTGTTGATAGTGGCACAGAGAGGGAAGTTGTTAGTAGTAGCACAGAGACGGACGTGAAAGGTAGGGGCACAGAGAAGGAAGTTGTTGGTAGTGGCACAGACACGAAAGTTCTTGGTAGGGGCACAGAGGCCGAGGCTGTTGGTAGTGACACAGACACGGAAGTTGTTGGTAGGCGCACAGACAGGGAGGTTGTTGGTAGTGGCACAAAGACAGAAGTTGTTGGTAGTGGCTCAGAGCTGGAAGTTGTTAGTAGAGGCACAGAAAGGAAAGATACAGACAAAAGTAGGCTAATGCCCTTCTAGTTTGTCTGCCCCCATCTCAGCAGTTGATAATATTTTTATATTTTCTGTGACATGCTTATTTAGGTTTCTTTTAAAAGCTGTCAAATTTTTATTGCTGACCACTTCCCTCTGCAATCTGTTCCAAACCTCTACCACCCTCTGTGTGAACCCGTGCTTCCTTAATACTCCCCTCTCAGCTGGTAGTCATGTCTCCGTAGGTTTTGTTCTCCTAGTTTTGAAAACAAACCTAAACATTTTTGTAATTCTGGGTCAGGTGGGCTGTGTGGGAAATGAATACCAATAGCAGAAACAGTTATTTGCAATTGCTCTTTGTCGTCAAGGCGCAGGTCAGGAAGCATAGGAAAAATCTGGAGCAGTTGTAAAACCACAAGTAGCATTTAATTATCAATAACAGCAAAATAAAAAATAAAATTGTTCAGGATAGCTCTTACAAAGGCAGTACAAACAGAGAAAACAAAGTCCTTCCTCCAGAGTATCACCAATTCTAAATTTCAGTCTCTCTCTCTTCAACAAATGATTGCTCTTTTTATATATTATGCCTTTTCCTGGCAATTAACTTCTGCATCCAGAGCTCGTTAAAAGACATCCTGTTTCTCACAAAATGTATCAGAACTTTGCCAGTTTCTTTCCTTGCAGGTGCAGCAAAAGAAAATATTGAGTCCCAGTACTAATCTCCTGTTCACAGCTCGGCAAATGAGCTTGTGCAGGGCAAATTGCATCTCAGGGTTAGCCCCTTAAGTTCCAAATAGGTTTATGCGTTAATTTCAACAGTATAACTATGCATATTTCAAATCAGAGAACCCAGTTTCACATAAAGATCCATATATATTTTTATAACCACAGATAAGCAAGGGGAAAGAAAAGATAGGAACAGCAAGTGAAGGCAGGGAGATAACAGGAGGGGGAGAACTGTGAGACTGTCAGAGTGATCAGTTCTTAGGTTTCACAAGAAAATTTAATTGTACAATCAAGACAGACAAGAGACAGAAAAGGAGAGGCCAGAACAGATCTTTGCTTTTAACTCTTTTTGCATAACAAATGGGACAGAGTCTTATTCAACTCTGTCACACTCTTGTTTTACTATCTTCTTTTCTCCCCTTCTGAATTAGAGATTTTTAATATGCAGGTTGTACCACTGACAAACCAATGGAACACAATAGTGTCTAATGGATCTGTATGCAGTTTTGTTGTGCTTGACTGTGCTGCCTGTTGGTAGCTCAAAATGGTCTTTTTTAATGTACTTAATTCAGAACATTGTACCCTACTGTTACTCTATAAAAACTCAATAAAATCTCAGTAACAAAAAAGTAACCTCTATGTCTACCAACTTAGATTCAGTTCACTACCTTCACTTTGGCAAACTCCAAGGAGTCCTCTGGGAGGAGGGGGTAAGGCAAACCCCTTTATTTGGTAAACAAAGGCTGGAGGATTGAGGCCCCAAAGCAGCACTTCGATGACTGAGCACATCAATGCTATAGTGGGAGATGAATGCATATAATTTAGGCCAGGTAGCAGCCCTGCAGATCTTGATCAGGACTGTACCTGGAAGCAGCCTCAGCGGCAGTGGTATGTCTAATGGAATTAATCCTCAAGCCCATGGGTGGCTTCTTACAAGTCAACCTATAGCAGAGAATGATGCAGGATGTGATCCACCTGCTAATCATCCACTTTGCTGTTGGTCTACCACAGACAACTTCAGCATCAGTGACAATCAATCAAAAACCATGTTCAAAAGTTGAAAATTTGTCAAGTATTACTGCTTGAAAACTGGAATCCTGCCAATGCTGCAGGAGCTGCAAATCAGGAGACCTGTCCCTTACAGCGGAAAAGATATGACATTGACGGGATGGAGTCCGAGGACGACACCACAGGTAGTAGAAGGAGCTTACCTTGAAGACGTTTTGTGATTAACCTGGTTTTCAGCTACTGTTAAAGTGTGGATAGTGAACTAAATCCATATTGGTAGACAGATCTCCTGGACCTAACACACAGCACTCCCCTCCCCCAACAGGCCTGGCAAAAGACCCAGGCAAAGCAAAAGCCAGGCAACACCTAGGAGGCCACAGCAAGGATCCTAAGTATAATAAAATTCACAATTCTGTCTCTGTCTCAGGGAGAGAGAAAGTCAGCTTATAAAAGTAACCCAGCAAATATTTTTGGCAGGACAGAAACAGCATGCACTGCTTCCTCATCTCTGCACACTGTTGTTCGTGACAGAACTCTTGGTCAGTTATAGCACCCTAAATCCACCAAGGGCGGCATACCAAAACATAACTTATTTTTGCTTGCTTTATTTTATTACTCAAACTGGAAATGTCTTGCTTATTTTTTTCTAAGTATTACTGTTTTCGTCTGATGGAAAAAAACAGGCTGTTTTTGATACCATCTGTTGGCAGACCTATTAGGTAGAATATTCTATTTTGGGTTTTCTAGATATTTCTAACCAAAAACACAGTTGTAAGTAAGGTTGCTTTTCCTTCCAAAGACAAGACACTCTGAGGAATCCTAGAGAGACTTCCCTACAGTCCGGCCAGTAGCTCCGGTCACCCTGTGACAAGCCACAGAGGGTGTCTGCATGCCTAGGTGACTTAGTGCCTAGGTATCTAGGGACTAAACAGCCCAGAAGTTCTTTTGGGTAAAAATATTGGCTCACACTTTTAGCATGGATAGCTTACATGTAGGGCATAAGTAGACAGAGACCATAGGTCATTAGACACAATTCTTTCTGGGGAATATTTCCTTGCTTAGACTTACTGATAAAAATTATTTATTTATTTTTATTTGGTTTTTGTTTACCGGGTAAGTGTACTGGACAACAACGATCATCTATTTTCAGGCACGACCCAGGAAAGTTACAGACAAGGTCAGCACATCATATCAGGAGAAATTATAGTCAACATACAACACAACAAAATCAGTGGGGTTACAGGATAATCACATCGTATGCAGTGGTCAAACCAGTGAACAAGGTATACACAGAGAGTTCAAAAATGCAAAACAAGCAAGCATGACAGAAAAGAAAACCTATCCCATGTAAGTACTGAGGGCAAGATAGGGACAAAAGGAGGGAGAACTTCCCCCAGAGGACTAAAGGGGAGTGGGATTATAATTACATTAAAATAGAAAATAATAGATTGCTAAGTATGTGATTATTTTGCAGGCTGATATCTACATGCGAGACCATGCCTAGAAAAAGATATATGTATACTTTGAGACTATTCATGTATTTTGGGTTAGCCTAATGTAGGTGTTTATCAGTGTAACCCCTAGGTGGCACTATCCTAAGGGCTACTACCCCAGCCTGCGTGCCTAGGCGCAGGTTGAGGGGCCTGAGCTCGTTGAACGGGTGCCTCCACCTGGTGGAATGGTTCTGGCGTAGCGTAACTGCTGTTGGTATAGCCCTTCGGGATGCTATAACCCCCCACCAACCCCTCTAGTGGCCTAAACAGTATAGCAGCAAAACATTCACATGTACCATATGGCAATAATGACTTGCTCACACCCCTTGCACTTACCACCAGGGCTGGATCCTCTGCAGCTGCCCTGAAGACCTCCTGTAAAGTAAGACCTGTAATGCAACAGTTCAATGGCAGTACAATACCCCCACCAAAAAGGTACACACTAGCCAGGTTAAATGCAAAAAGAAAAAAACTGATTTACTCAGGGGGAAGTGAACAGGGATGGGGCATGAATCTAGGGGATGACTGACAGATCTGATTAATTCAGACTGAACATGCATGCATAGTGAGTCCCTTGTATACAGTCACACAACCCTGAGTAACCAATTGTTAACAGGCTAGTCTGAAGCAATGTCCAGGGTAGGCCGGCATTGCAGCTGTTGTTGGGGCCCTTAGGAAAGAAAACAATTAGCATGCACATCAACCCAGAATTTGTAATCCGGAGCCAGACGGCTCAGTTCGTTGTAATAAACCCAAACAAATAAATTGGATGACACACAATGATTGCAGCTTTGTTGCAGGGAGCTACCCTGTTTGGTACTCACGCTAGCCAGACTAGGAGGCAGGACTGATGAAATGAAGACCTCTGGATAGTGTTCTGGTTTGCCAGGGGAAGCAGGGCCCACACGATTCACTGAGGTGGTCGCTACCTGTTCGATGGTGTTGAGCAGGGAGCCGAATCCTCGAGCAGGTCTTTCGTCAGAAAATGTGTCTGCGATGGGAGTGGCAGTCTAGGCCGAGATGGCAGGGCCCAGGCCAGAGCAGGCAGTTCGGATTTAGTCCATGCAAGTACTGGAGCAGCTTCCAGCTAGCATAACACACTTGAAGGTGGGGAACCAAATCTCGACCCACACAGCACATTCAGCACACTTATAAGCAACGCAACTCTTAGTCACAATTCAGGTAAAGTCCGGTTGCAATTTAGTAGAAGTTCTGTGCAAACCTCTCAGTCCGTGACTCACTTTGGTACCTGGCAGGCCAATCGCTTCTGGAGCAAGTCTTTCGTCCCAAATTCAGGCAATGATCACTCTCTTTCTCCCCACGCTATAGATCTCAAACAAAGGAATTACATTTAAGTCCAACTTTCACATTTACAGGATTTATCACTGGAAGATGTGACAGGCAGGCCAGTGCAGCCTTCCTGCCGATTCTCCCATGCTCCTACACAGGAGCAGCTGCTCGATGTCTCGAGCTGTTCACGCTCCAAACTCCAGCTCACAACCGACTCTGCTGCAGGCAGTTCTGGGGATTTCCTCTGAGATCCAAAAGGTTTGGCTGCCTGCAGAAACTGTCTGTCACAGCAAGGGCTCCACCCTCCAGGTCCATTTAGGCGCCAAACCTTAAAAACTACAATTCCTACAGATTTCAATCCCACAAGAGCTCTGGGGACAGTCTCCATTTTAGGTCCCCTGAGGTTCGATTGGCCCAACTCTGGCAGTCTAGACTCTAAATGGTGGCTCTTATGCAAAACGTCCAAGCTGCAAGAGAAGGCAGGTTAAACAAACTTCTATACTATTATTAATACGGCAGATAAACAGTAAATGAATACAGTTCCTAACAGAGCTCCCTCTGCGCATATAGTGACTGCAGAATGGAGCAGAAATACCACTTGCCTGGCCGGTCACGAGCCCTAAATTACTCGGACCCAGCCCAGACTAATTTCTAACACAGCGTAATGACTCTCTTAAAGAGGCAGACACAGAGGTTTTCTATAGCACTGTCATGCGGACATATACAGCTACTGCAGACACAGGACACCACCCTGACAGTGGGCATTAGGCAGCCCAGGAAGACATCTTAGTAAACCCCAATTTGTAGGGGGGTTACATCAGCATATTAGTTTATGATAGCCAGACACATAATAGAATCATTTTTACATATTGCTGACAGGAATATGAGAAAGATATTTTTGTTCATGCTTTATTATGACTGGACAAATACAAATATCTTCTGCTATTTTGTGTATTTGTTTGTGTTTTGCTATTAGACTAAACCTTTTGGATCCGAATTGGAACGCCTCAGATTGTTTTTGTACACGACGGTAGAGGTGGTATACCTCTGCCCAAGAAACCCTGGCTGTTGCCGGTTTCAATTCTAATGCTTGACTCTGATCCTAAATCTGTTTTCTGGCCTGGTATCAGTTCTAACCCAGTAACAGACCCACTGCTTAATGGAACCCAAACGACTGGCAAACCGTTGGTCAGAAATATAAGCCTGGAGACTTGAGGGAATATGCCAAGGAAGCAGAAACCCGTGAACCTGAAGGAGAAGAGGGTCAAGAGAGTTCGGTGGAGGTTGGTGGGATCTCACCTGCCTGATGTGCTAAAAGTTGAGAGCATAGAGAAGTACAGGAAGACAGCTGAAAAGGGTGTCTTGTTCAGCCCTGGAACAAGAGGTGATAGCCTAGTCTTAGGGCATACCTTTGAGGTTCGGTGCAAAGGGAGAACCTTGCTGCTGTGCACAGCAGCGCTAGTGAGCTCACAATCCCCAAGGGTAGAGCCGTAAGACTAGCAAAGCGACAGGAAATCCAGGATGCCCTCTTTTTAGACAGGTGTTACTTGGTCTTTGGGGGAGCCCTTGCCAATAAATCCAATTCCACACAATGAAAAAATAGGGCTCACGCCACATAAGGATGTAATTACCAATCATTTTTATTTTTAACCAGCCACTCTCACACAGTACCAGGTGATGTTTCATGGACCTAGCACCACTCTGTCAGGCCTATTTATCGTGGTTTCCTGTCAGGCAAACATGACAAAAATATACTTTTACGATAATGTAACATGCAAATACATAACATCCTGAAGATGCCCGATATGTTAATAGTTCTGCAACATAATCTAGTTGTGAATTACTAAAAATGTAGTAACACTATAGTTAAAGAATAACCAATGGTGTACTGAAATACACCCAGAGAGCCATGGAAGAGAACCTCATTCCTTAAATATAATTAATTACACACTGCTACAAAGTACAATTTAGCATTACTAATACCATGTGTGTGTGTGTGTGTGTGTGTGTGTATATGTGTGTGTGTATATATATATATATATATATATATATATATATATATATATATATATATAGCATTACGTGTATATGTATTTTCAGAGTATTGTTTACTATCTAGCCACCTGAGATGGTTTAAAAGAACATAGGTCAACAATTACACATGGCAGGGTGCACATCAAGCTACACTGACACATGGCCAGGATGCACTGTGAGGCAAGACTCTCCTCTGTAAGAGATCTGGGGCAGGATTCAGAAAGATCGTGGAATTCCTGCAGCTGTGGCAAAACGTAGGCGCCAAAGGGTGGCCACTTGCAGAGCCGCAGGAGTCCCGCAGCGGCTAGTATTCACAAAGGTGGAAACAGATTACAACCGGCTCCATGATTTACGGTTGCTTGTCGGTGGTGTCACCAGGGAGACCATTGCAGCTGCAGAAAGATGCTACGGCTGGTGGGAGCAGCCGTAACACCCTCCGCAACTGCTGCGGCTGTGAATCACAACCAGTGCTGCTGCAGGCGATTTCAGTCCGCAACTGCAGTTGCGGAGTGGGACTTGGGTCCCGATAGCTTTGTGAATCCTGCCCTTAGTGTCTACCTCCCTCCCTCCAAAGCAACCTGTTGCTTTTATGTGTCCCATTCCCTTCCCCCTCCTCTGTGATGACTGAACAAAAATATTTGTTCAGGATAGCTGACTTTTCCTGATCCTCCTCTGCAATCTGCCTTGCCCTTCTTATTTATTTATTTATTTATTTTGTTTTTGATAACCGGGTTAGTGCACTAGACATTAAAAATGCTTATTTTCAGGCATGACCCTGGAGAGTACAAGTCAAAACACTCATAACACAGTGGTAGAGGGAACATAAAATTAATAATTACAAAAGTAGTCAAGTAGAAAGATACAAATGTGGTTGTGATAGTAATTATGCAGCGGCAAGGATAAATAAAACAAAACAAAAAACATTTCAAACTCATGGGGTAAGGCATTACCAATGCTACAAGGTGAGAGAAATGGATACGGTGGAACTGAAAGAGAGAGAGAGAGAATTGTACACGGAGCACCAGTCACAGCAGAATAAGAAAAAAACAGGTAAGCTAAAACAGACGCGAACCAATAAATACAGGTTACTCACCTGTAACAGGAGTTCTAGGAATGGTATATGTTGTTCATCCACACTATCTGGCAAGTTCCTTGCCGCTTTAAATCTTGCCGGAAGGTCTTCAAGCTGGGTCCTCCCACCCACCCGGGTGGTAAAACTCTTGGCTCCGCCCCATGACGTCAGATCTAGCCCGCTGGAGTCCAAGTTAAAGCAAAGCTAGGGAGAGTGTAGATGAAATAACATATACCATTCCTAGAACTCCTGTTACAGGTGAGCAACCTGTATTTCTAGGACATGGATATGCTGTTCATCCACACTATCTGGCAGACTCCTAGCAGTTCCTCCGGGAGGAGGAGGCAAGGTGCACCCCTACTTAGGGAATAAAGACTGAGAACCGAGGCCCCAACCAGCATCCCGCGTGACCCAAGGTCGATGTGGTAGGGATAAACGGTATGTGCCGACTTCCAGGTAGGAGCCCTGCAGATATCCTGGATAGGGACATCCCCGAAGCAGCCAGCGATGCGCGGAAGGGCGGTAAATGAGCACTTATCCCTCTGGGAGGCTCCATGCCCGCCCACCTATAGCGGAGATCTATGCAGGAGGTGACCCACCTGCTCATCGTCCGCGCTTGGCTGCAGGTCTGCCAGGTGCGGCTTCAGCGAGATGACAAACAGCTGGTGAACCTCTCCGAATCTCAGCCCTACGCCCCTGGAGAAGGCGAGCGCCAACTAGGGTCCAAATGGAGCCTATATGCGCCTCCGAGGTGTGAATGGGATAGAACACCGCAGAGTCAACACCCGGTTAAGGTGAAGCTCTGACACCACCTTCGGAAGGAACTTCGGGTGGGGCACAGGACAACCGTGTCCCTGTGGAAGACCAGATAGGGAGACTCGAAGGAAGTGCCTGGAGCTCTCCCATCCTTCTGGTTGACGTGGTAGCAACTGAGAAGGTGTTCTTCCACAACAGGTGGGAGAATCGCACCTGTGCATTGGTTCAAATGGCTTGCCCGTGAGCTAAGCCCTATACCAGCAGTAGATCCCACGGAGGTGGAGATTCTCTCCCCAGAGGAGAAACATGATCAAGACCTTGGAAAGTGCCAGACCACCATTCCTGCGCCACCGACTGCCTTCCGGCCCGTGCTCGGAGGACAGAGGTGGCTGCCAGGAGCACCTTAAGGGTCATCGACCGAAGCCCTTGCTGAAGAAGAAGAAGAAGAACGGACCACAGCTGGCCGGAATGCTCACCGAGGAACAGGAGAAGGGACCAGGCCCTATCCTAACACCAAATGGAGAACTCTTCCATTTGAAGGCATAGCATTATCCAGTCGACTCCTGGCAGGACGCCTCGACAACGTCGAGGACCCCGCCGGAAGACCCAAGGCCTGGCAACTAGCCGCACAGGAACCAGACCGCCAGGTGCAGGGATTGAAGGTCCGGATGGAATACCTTCCCCTGATAATAGAGATCAGGTCCGGGCGGGCTGGAAGCAGCCTCGGGAGCCTGGGGATGAGACTGAGGAGAGCTGGATACCAGAGCTGGCAGGACCAGTCTGGGGCTACCAGAATCACCTGCGCCTAGTCCCTCCTCGCCTTGCCTGTGGATCAAGGGAAATGGGGGAAAGGCGTAGAACAGGCCTGGGGTCCGCAGCCTCAAAGGCATCCCCTTACAGCAAGCCCTGCTGAGGGGGGCGGGCATGAAACAGTCTCGGCTTCGCATTCTCCCTGGAGGGAAAAAGGTCCGCCTGAGGCGTGACCCAGTGGGAGAAAGATCTTGTGCTACCTCCGGCAGGGGAGACCACTCGTAAGGTGCAGCCCTTATCCAGCTTAGGGCATCGGCCATCGAAATGGTTAGGAAAACCGCCTCCAGGCTGTGCACGAGACCAAATGCGGAGAACCTCCTTATGTAACGGCAAGGGGCACGTCCGGCCCTGGCGGGTTAGGCAGCACATGGTCGTGGTATTGTCCGCCTGGACCTGAACTACTTGACCCCGCACAAACGGAGCGAAAACGGTGCAAGCTAAGCGGACCGCATGAAGCTCCAGCAGGTTGAAATGGCATCAGGACTCCCGAGGGGACCAGAGGCAGTGCACTCTGCGCTCCCCTTGATGGGCACCCCAACCCATCAGAGATGCATCGGTTGAAGAAGACCGTCGACTCGGGGTGGACGAACGGGATGCCCTCCTGCAGATGTGCTGGAACGGTCCGCCATAGGAGAGCGTTCCAAATCCCCTTGGTTACTGTCATGGGCTGGTCCAAAGGATCGCAGCATTGTGACCACTGGCTGGCCAGCCCCCATTGAAGGGGATGCATGTACCAATGGGCCCAGTCAGACCACGCTGGTGCAGGCTGCCACGAGGCCCAGGAGGCGCAGAAAGTCCCGGGGGCAGGGCGCGATTGCCCAATCAGACATGATTAGGTAAAGGAGGAAGAACCTCGGTCCTGTCCGCCAGGAGCCGAGCTCTGGCTCGAAGAGTCGAGCTCTGTCCCAATGAAAAGATCACCCGCTTTGGCACGAGTTCCGACTTGGCTCCGTTAGAGAGGAGACCGGTCTGAGAGCAACCTAGAGGGCCAGAACTCCGGACCGCTCCACCTCCACTCTGGAGGGGCTGCAGTCAGCCCGCCATCCGGGTAGGGGTACATCCGGACCCTTTGGCGCCACAGGAATGCTGCTGGGAAGAGGCCGAAGGGTATGGCCTGGAACTCGAAAAGAGATCCCTCCACTCTTGAAGCGGAGGAGTCTCCAAAGAAACGGACGGATCGAAATGAGAAGAATACGTTCTGGAGGTCCAGGGAACAGAGCCACACGCCTCGTTCCGAGGATGGGGTATCTGAGTCAGAGTGACCATCCAGAAGGTCTGAGACCTTAAGAAGTTGTTCAGGTCGTGCGGGTCGAGGATGGGGCGCCAGCCCCCCCCGTGCGTTTTGGGACCAGGAAAAACCTGGACACAAACCCCGGGTCTGGAGGAGGATCCGCACCTTCCTGATCACCTCTTTTTCGAGGAGCAGGGTAGTGTTGGCTTGGCAGGCTGACAGCGAGGCTGCGGACCCCGTGGCCCCCCGAGGGTCGACGGCTCGAAGGGGCAGGGCCTGCTCGAATTCCAGAGGCAGGCCCTTTCCTAGCACCTCCAATACCCAGCGGTCTGTGGTGATAGCGGACCAGGCGGAGGAAGTGGCGGAGCCGTCCTCCCACGGGGGCTCGAAGGGGTGACGAGGCCAGGGCGGTGCCCTCAGCCCGGCCACTGAGCAGGCTTGGAGGAGGGACTGGCCGAGGGAGCTCCTGAGCCTTTACCTCCTTGCTTCCCCTTAGAGGAAGCCGCTGGCTTGGGGTCAGGATGCCAAGCACAAGCCTGCCGGCCCTCATGCTGGTGCTAATGGGCCGGTCGTGCCGCAGGGGACGAAGGGGCCTACGCAAAGGTTGCCGGCGGCCCTTGTCCCTCTGGGCGGAGGTGACAGAGTCCAGAGTGTCATTAGACTTCTCGGTCCCCTGGAGGTGTCCCTCCACTCCAGGGCCGAAGAGGTCACTCCCCAACAAGGGGATGTCCGCCAACTTGTGCTGGTATCCATCGAGAAGGTGGATATCCTCAGCCACGCCCCTCATGGCAAGATGGCCACCGCTACCGCTTATTGACCTGGCACAGGAATCACCTATGTCCAGAGCAGTCTGAAGCCGCTGCTCCCACCGCCTACCCTGGTCCGCACCCGCTGGACCGTGGTCCACAGATCGGCTGGGAGATGAGGGAGCCCAAGAGGGCGTGGGAGAAATGTGCCATCAGTGCGGCCGAGCTGGCCTGTCGGAGGCCTAGGGAGGACGCGGCGTAAACCTTGCACCCGACATAGTCCATCCTTTTGGGCTCTTTGTCAGGGGGCCTATCCACATCCCGAGCGTTCACTGAACGCTGGAAGACGTTATCAGTAACTAACCCCTCAGCGGAGGGGTGCTCCAAAAAACCAGGCAAAGAAGGGATAGGGACAGCATACTTCCTGGCCATCCTGGCCAAGGGCGCAGGACAGGAAGTAGGCCGCTACCAAAGCTCAAGGCTGGGCCAACAATGGCCTCAGCCACCGGGAAGGCCTCCGAGGGTGAACCCCCTCGGTCTAGGATCTCCGTCAGGGGATAATAGGCCCATTTGGACACAGGTTCGAGCTGCATCCCAGTGAACTCCGAGATGAGCCTAAGCAGACCCAGGAAGGACAATGGGCTGTCGTCCAAAGACCGGTCCAGGGAGGACTCCGGGCCCTCCCGCCTGGGGAACATGGAGGAGTCATCGTTGGACTCCGAAGGGTCTGCAAAGAGCTGCCTCAGGCCTGAGCCACTCTTCACCCGCTGAGGGCAGGCGGGAGTGAGGGTGACCGACAACCTGCGGGACAGGCAGTGACCCGACCAAGGTTCCACCACAATCGGTGGGGCAGCAAGATTTGGTCGAACAATCGGCCCAGAAGTGGGCACCTCGACTGCAGCAAGCGGTTGCGTCGGTCGTTCAGGCGGCAGCTGCTTGATAGACAGGGAATGAATCGGAGTCGATTGATTCCCGGACAACAGCAACTGCTGCCACATAAACTCCTCGTAATGTCGACGCCATCTGCGCTGAAGCCTCTCCTCATCTGAGGAGGGAGACGAGGAGGAACGGTATTGCCACTTAACTCGGTGCCCCAACCGAGACCGCCGAAGTCGGCGGGAGCGGCTTGACTGAGAAGAGGACCGAGACCGAGACCCAGATCCTCAGCGAAACTGAGGGTGGGTCTGGGAAGGAGCGGGGGACACCCGCTTTTCCCTCAGCTTGAACAGATTGACCGAGGACTGCCACCCTAAAGGCGCAGGCAGAACCTCAGCCTCCACCTGGGAAACCGGCGAAGGGTTGTCGGCTCTTGCAGTCGACCACCCGGGTGACGGGTTGAGAGAAAACTCGACAACATTGACGGGAGTCTTGGCCGGCTGGCCCGATGGGGATACCATGAAGCCAATGGCCTGAGCCGCAACCTCGACCGAAGTTGAAGGTTGGCAGTCTGGGGAAGGGGACCTCTCCCGCTCCCATAAACGCCGATGATGGGACTTACCCTGCGACTCCCTCGACCTGGGCCGAGAGGCAAGTTCCAATGGCCCCTTCCCCTTCGTGGAGAGGGACTGGTGAAGCTCCCTGAACGAATGAGAGGAACTCAAAGAGAGCGGGATAAATGCCGTGACCGAGAAGGAGGGAGATGCAGCCTTGGCCGCCGCCTCCTCCAGGGAGATAGAGAGTTTGAGCTGCTCAGCTGAGTCAGCCGACGCAGACACCGCCCGACGAGCCTCTATAGATTTTACCGGCGAGGAAAAATTCTCGGGGCGCCCAAGCCCCAAACGGGCCACACGATCCTCCAGGACGTTGGTTGAAAGGGCGCAGCACAATTCGCAAACTTGCGGGTCATGGTCCAAGTTGAGGCAGTATACGCACATGGAGTGCGGATCAGTCCTGGAGATATTCCGCCCGCCAGGGTGCCTCCGAGCCAGGAAATGAATTGTCCATCGTGAGCCGAGGGAAGAAGACCAAGTTTAGAAAACTTCAAAACTAAATTCGACGAATCAAGAATCAGGAACTAGTCAAAACGCAGAGCGCTAAGGAGGGAACCTGAGCTTCCAAGCGTAAGGAAGATCTGGCTATGGGGCGGAGTTTAGAGTTTTACCACCCGGGTTGGTGGGAGGAGCCAGCTTGAAGACCTTCCGGCAAGATTTAAAGCGGCAAGGAACCTGCCAGATAGTGTGGATGAACAACATATCCATGTCCCTAGAAACATAAAGTGCATGTGATAGAACAGTATGGACAGGCAGTAGTCATGTGTGCAAAGGAGAAGTGAGTTAGGGTGGAATGAAGCAGGTGCATGGGTCAGAGGCTAAGAGGTAGCTGCGTAGTCCCTGTCTGAAGCAGGCATGAATAGCGGAGAGACAGATGGATGCAGGTAATGAGTTCCAGTAGTGTGGAGAAACGCTAACCTCACAATCCCTCCCCAGTCTTCCTCTTTTCACTTGTGTATCTAAAAAATGTCTGGTCCCCTTTTGTTATGCCCGAGCTATTTTTTTCCTCCATTTGCGCCTTTGTGTTCCTTATGGCTTTCTCTGCCTCCATCTGCTTCTCCTAATATACAGTACCTCTATGTCCTCTTCCCTCTGTATCTCTATATGCCTCAGGGTTTTATTTAACTCTAAAAATTGATTAGCGTTTTGCTCATAAAAGTGCTAAAACATTGTAAACATGCATAGCACTTGCCTCATTGTGTTTAACAAACATAACACTTTTAGAAAACCTATATAAATACTTTCTGTACAGTTAGTATTGTCCCAGGAAAAAAACTGCTAATCAATTATTTAAAACCCTGTGCCTCCTGAATAATAATACCCTTTTAGCCTTTGCTTTTTCAGACACTTCCTTTGAGAACCATATTAGTCTCTTTTTCCTCTTGTTTTTGCACACTTCCTTTGCGCAGAGGTTTGTTGCCTTCACTATGCTTTCCCTTAGCATTGCACTGCTCTTCCACCCTACCCAGGTCATTCAACCCTGCTAGGTCACCTCTGAGGCACTCCCCCATTTTTTAAAATTTGCCCTCCTGAGGTCAGGACCCTCGTTCTCGTGTGGCTCGCTTCTGCCGCTGCCCTTCTGTTGAACCACACTGTACACTGATCATTGGTGCCTAGGTGGCCTCCCACCTTGCCATCTGCAATACTATCCCTGTTACGAGCACTGGGCCCAGCACTGCCCCATCATGAGTGGGCTTCTTGACTAGCTGCCTCAGAAACGCCTCCTGTAGGGAGTCCAGGATATTCCTGCTTCCAGCTGAAACTACCCCTTGGAGACTTTAATCTACATCTGACAGATTAAAATCCCCCACCAGCAGTGTCTCCCTTTTTCCTGCAATTGTGCCAATGGCTTCCACCAGTGGCTTATCTAATTTCTCCCTGTGTTGGAGGTCTATAGATCACGCCAGTGCGAACAGTGGCTCTGTTTCCCTTCTCAAGGGTGACCCACAGTACCTCAAACCCCTCCATTCCACCATGGATTCCCTGTATCTCCATTGCTTTGATACCCTCCCTTACATACAGCACCAACTCTCCTTCCTTCCTTCCCACACTGCCTTTCCTGAGTTGAGTATAGCCTGGTATTGGGATGACCCAGTCTTGGTTTCCTGTGCACTGTGACTCTGCCATGATGGTCTGTAGGTCTGCTTTACACTGCTTGACTAAGCAAACCTATAACAGCTAACTGGGTTGAAGAAATTGACAGTCCTTACCAAGAAATTACTAATTTCTTGGCACCTCCCAAAATGTATTTTTATGTTTGCTTGCACACATGTGCAAGAAACATAGTGCGACGATCCAAAATGCAGTGCCGTACAGTTGAAAGGGAGAGCACGCTTGAGTGAGCAGCGCTCCCCCTCTCACAGACACACACACGCATATTGCCTTCTCATGCGCTCCCCCCCACCACACACAAACAGTATGGCTGACGGGGGTGCCCAATCCCCGTCGGCTTCACGGCCCCAAAAACAAGCTTTCCAGTTGCCACGCTGGGAGCCCACCCGGCATGGCAAAAGCTGTTACTGCCCGATGGGGGTGCCCAATCCCTGTCAGCTCCACGCCCCTCAAAACAGCTTTCCAGCTGCCACGCTGGGAGCCTACCCCAGCGTGGCAAATGTCCTGTCGTCTTGGTAAAACCTGTAAACAAGAAAACAGTCCCTAGTAGTCTCCTGCCCCACCCACACCCACCCACTGTGCACCTGCCTCCCCACACTCCCCTCACCCCATACTTACCTCCAGAGTCCAGCTTGATGATCTTCAGTGGACGGGAACAAGTCTGCACTCTTCAAAGCCGACCACGAACTGAGAAAATGCCGGTAAGCTGTATAATGTAATAAATAGGGTTTTTTCAACTTTGATGCACATCTCAGGCATTTTTTTGGATTTTAGAACCAAATTTTCAACATGGGTTTTTTGGGACCCCTCCTCATGAATTCTTGAACTGTCATGGCGTTAATCGGGCCCGAAGGACGATTTCGTGGTCACTGCAAGAAATCACTTTTCGGGACCAATTAAGGAAACGACAGTGCCAGTGTTCATAAGGTGGGCTCTCAAAAAGTCTATGTTGCAAATTTGGTGAAAATATTCCTTAAAATGACTGTTTTACGAGCGTGCGTTGTGCAGTTCCTATGCACGCTCGTAAGTTCACTAATTTTTAATGTTTGTACTCCAGATTTTCAACATTGCCATTTTACCACACCTCCTTATGAGCAGTACAGCTGTCATTTTTCACGTCGCCCAAAATGTGTTTCCGTGCATGTAGCGCACAATGGCGCAGTCGGTGTGTGCAATCAATGTTTGGGACAGATTCAAAAAATCACAGTGACACTGTTCATGAGCAAAGGTCTTAAAATGGCTATGTTGAAAATTTGGTGAAAACATTCCCAAAAATGACTGTTTTGGGAGCACACGTTGTGCAGTTCCTACGCACGCTCGCAAGTTTGCAAATTTTTAATATTTGCACACGAGATTTTCAACACTGCCATTTTACCACACTTCCTTATGACCAGTACAGCTGCCATTTTTCACATCTTGCCCAAAATGTGTTTCCGTATATGTAGCGCACAATGGTGCAGTCGGTGTGCGCAAGCAATGTTTGGGACAGAATAAGAAAATCACAGTGACACTGGTCATGAGCAGAGATCTTAAAATGGCTATGTTGAAAATTTGGTGACAAAAGTCCTTAAAATGACTGTGTTATGGTCAGCATTGCGCAGCTTCCACGCACTCTCGTAAGTTCATGAATTTGTAGTATTTTCAGTCCAGATTTTCACCACTGGCATTTTTCCACACTTCCTTATGAATAGTACAGCTGTCATTTTTTCACAACATGGTCGAAATGTGTTTTCACACTTTCAGCACAGAAATGCGTGGTCGCTGTGGGAAATCATCGTTCGGGACAGATAAAGAAAATCACAGTGACACTGTTCATGATCGGAGGTCCCAAAGTGCCTGTGTTGACAATCTGCTGTAAAAAAATCCCCAAACTAATTACATTACGGGTGCGCGTTGCACAGTTTCTACGCACGCTCGGGACTTCACCAGTTGTTTTTATATTTTCACTGCAGATTTTCAACATTGCCATTTTTGACACCTCTCCATGAACAGTACAGCTGTTATTTTTCACATCCTGTTCGGAACTTGTTTTTGCACCTGTGGTGACAAATGCCATAGTCACTGTGCAAAAGCAGCTTTCGGCTAACAAACTGATATTGCCAATGTTCATGAGGTGGGGGTAAAAATAAAAAAAAACATGTTGAAAATGTGGAGTGAAAATACCAACGAATGCCTGAGGCGTTAGGGTTTCTGACCATAACACCCCACCCTGTAGAGAATGACAGGCAACAGGGCTGTGACTTGGGATTGTCGCCTGCAATGCTCATACCATTCCACCCCCTCCAACACCCTGCAGCCACTGAGAGGCATCGAGGTGTGCCTTGGGACTCTTCGACCCCAAAGTTCACCCCATTCTCCTATACTGCACCCATCTCACCGTATTTCCTGATGGAATGGGGTGAACATAAGGGCCAAAGACCCCAAGGCACACCGTGACACTTGTCAGTGTCTGCAGCGTAGGGTGTGGTGAAATGGCGTGGCCGTTTTGCCTGATGACCCAAAGGCACACCCCAATGCCTGTCAGTCTCTGCAGGGTGGTGGTGGGGTTGGCTTCAGTTCAATACTTCACTGCCATTCCTGGTATGCAGCTCTGTAACTCCTACACTACCAACGCCAATGCTAGCAAGCAAACATTCGGCATTGACAAATGCTTGTTTTGCTTTGATGGGACAGGACCAAGCAAAAAAGACAAGTATAAAAAAAATGGCACCCTAAGCTTTGGACTGCATTCCCTAGCAAGACGTCAATTATGTGCAATTCCCTCAAATAGCTTTCTAAGAAAACAGGTCACAGCACTGAATATATAGATACTATTGTAATGCATACACAGGGTTTCTGCTGTGAGTAAAGCATTTTATGGATTAGATTTTATGGCAAGAATAATCCTGGTTGTAAATAAACTCATATTACATTAATAAAAACCTCTGTAGGGCAAATTTGTAACAAGCTGTGATCTGTTAAACAACCTTGCAACACACTGTTATGTTGCTCAGAACAACAAAGTTGTAAATTACCATTTAAAGAGACTCAGTCACAAAATGTTAATTTTAAGGGAGGCTTTCAAAGTTTCTGTAACCCTCAGCTGAAGCAGACACAAATAGAAAACCACTTTGATCTTAAACCAGAGAGAAGAGGATACTGTCAGGCACTGAAAGAATGTTTATATGGCAGCTTAACAGGCATGATTTCTAAATCTGAGGGTTCTCCCTGTCAGCAGGTAGCCCCATCTGCCTCCCGATGCACAATCCTTGCCAGAAAATAACAAACTAATTGTAGACAGATGCTTCCAAGACAGAACTCTACCTATGCTTTCTTACCGCTCTAGCGACAAAGCAAAGACTGGGGAATTAGTAATCTTGGAATGTTCATGTGCCCAAGGTGCTAGGTTGATTGACAGCTTTGGGCTGTACCACTACCCCAATAGGGGTGTTCATCACATCATAAGTGTTAACCCTCCACTGACAATGTGGAGCGGTACAGGAAAGTATTGAGTTTGAGGTATAGCAGGGCTATCGACAAATCGATGGAGACCTTCAGACAGGATATAGACCACCCTTACAGAATGGATCATAGTTCGGTAAATTAAAAATGTAAATTAAAGAACAGAAGAGATAAGAGCCAGCCCAGTGGTACAGAGGTTTGAGGCTCTGCGCGCAACACCTCCCACTTCTCTTGTGTCCTAGGTTTGGAAAGGGACCAGGGTCGCTCAGGGACCTGCTGAGGGAAGTAGGATTGACTGTCCACAGAGTCCAGCTCTCCTCCTTTGGGGGGGGCATGTACTGCTGCTTGGCTGTCACCCAGCAAAGACTTGGTGGTACTGCTAGCGACTGCTCACGTTCGGCCAGATGCAGATGTTGAAGGCATGTGGTGTCTTGGTTTACTTGGTTGCAAAGGACAAAAGAAGGCTACTGCCCATCGAGATTGTCCCCCACCACATTGGTGGGACAATTATACCTTGAAGTTATTAAACTCGAGCCAACAATCCAGCCTTTTTTTGAAGACTAGATTAGAGCTGCTGTCCACTAAGTATTGTGGAAGGAGATTCCACAGTTTGGGTGTTCTTACTGTAAAGTAGTTTAACCTTTTTGTTGTTTTAGCTTTAGATACAAATATCTGTTTGTTATGATACCGTGGGGAAGTCCAACTGGTACAGAAATGTAAGCCACAGTGGTGCATTAACTCCTGAGAATTCTGGATTTTGTACAATAGGAGAAGGTCACCTCTGGTACGTCTTGTGCATAGTGAGTGTGAAACCCCGTAACCCTTAATCTTTCCTCGTAGTCAAGTTTGGATAAATAAGGGACCATTTTTGTGGCTCTTCTCTGCAACCTCTCAATTCCGTCAATGTCCTGCCTCAAGTAGGGACTCCAGCCTTCCCACTGTGCATCATTGCATGCAGGCTTGCCTAAGGGGGGAGAGAGGAAAAACTGGAGGAAAACAACCCTCTGTCGGCAAGATGAACCTGCTGAGCCTGCAGGCTTTGCACCACCTACTAGCACCCACATACCCATGAAGATAATAAGTAGTGGAAGCCACGGTATGGTGGGTGATGGAGTCGGGGGTTGACAGATTAAGAGGGCAGTCAGAGAACAAGCAGCAGAAACTGCAAATAAAAAAATAACAGAAGAGATGGTAGAATTAACTCTTCAAATAGTTTTATCTAAAACAGCACTCCTAAGGCACACATACAAATAAAGAATTAGCCAAATCAGTCTGTTGTGTCAATAAGATGAATGACTGGCATGTCAAACTTGGCAGCACCCCACCAGCCAAATGCTAGTAGATTCTGTACAGTCGTGGCCAAAAATAATGGCGCTCTTGCAGTTTTTTCTAATAATGCACCATTCCTTCCAGAAAATTGTTGAAATTAAAAAATATTTTGGTATCCAGATATGTATTTCTTTGGTTTGCAGTGGAATAAAACACAGAAAGCAGAAAAAATTACTAAGTCTTAGCTTATTCCACACAGAAATCCTTAAATGGCCCAGACAAAATTATTGGCACCTTTTAGAAGTAGTTAGAAATAATCAGATTTCAAGCAGGTGATTCTCCTTCACTTTGGAATTGAACTCACCTGTGGTGAGTTGCAGGTGCCTGCAATATAAAAATCACTCATTCAACCAGTTTGAATAGAGAAAAGGACTCATTCTCCTGTTTTGTGTCACTGCGTGTACCGCAATGAGCATGGAGAAAAGAAAAACAGCCAGAGAATTGTCTGAGGAGGTCAGACAGAAGATTGTAGCCAAGCATGGACAATCTCAAGGCTACAAATCAATCTCCAGAGACCTTGATGTTCCTGTTTCCACGGTACGTAATGTTATCAGCATGTTTAAGGCCCATGGCACTGTAGCCAACCTCCCTGAACGTGGCTTGATCGTAGATTGCAGCGCAGGACTGTTCAATGCTGGAGAAAGCACCTCGATCAACTGCCAAACAGATTCAAGCTGACCTTCAGACACAAGGTACGACAGTTTCAACTCGCACCATCCGTCGCCAACTCAATGAAAGGGAGTTATATGGTAGGAGGCCCAGGAGGACCCCACTGCTGAGAGAGAGACATAAGAAATCCCGACTGGGGTTTGCAAAACACACCTGAACAAGCCCAAATCCTTCTGGGAGAATGTCCTGTGGACAGATGAGACGAAATTAGAGCTTTTTGGTGAAGCACATCATCTCTATGTTTACAGAAAACAAAATGAAGCCTTCAAAGAAAGGAACACCTTCCCTACAGTCAAACATGGAGGCGGTTCAGTGATGTTATTGCTACATATTTTTGTATATATACAGGCCCAGATATTCAAAAGGGTTGCGCCATGCGCAACAGGGTTGCGCGTGCGCAACTCCAAAAATGCGCCATTCTGCAATATTCAGAAGGGGCCAGTTGCGCCACCGAAAACATGCTGAGCAACAGCGCAATGGAAATGAAGGCATGCGCAACCGAAGGGGGCCGGTCCATGCATAAAGTGCGCAATGCGATATCCGAACACTTGCGCAATGCGCAAGAGTGGCTTAGCCGGAAGTTGCGCAGTACCGGATTTGAGCCAAAATAAAAAGGCTCAAGGAAGCAGCGCAAGAACCCTAGCAGGCCGCAAACTGGGGGAGAGAGACAGAGAGAGAGAGAGAGAGAGACAGGAGCTGGAAGGGCAGAGAGGGACAGTGGGTCCAGGAGGACAGAGAGGCCAGTGGGGGGTGCCCGGTGCAGTGGAAGCAGCAGTGGGGGCAGCGGGGGTAACACAGGAACAGCAGCCGGGGGGGCAGAAGCCAGGAGATGGACAGTGTCAGCTTCCACATGGAAGCTGTAATGAGGGGTGAGACACCATGCTGCAGGGGCGTGGCTGCGGAGGGGCCCGTCGGAGTATGCCCCGACAGGCGGTATCGTGCCGCATCAGCTCGGGCTGTTCACAGGCGTCGAGATTGTGGCCGGTACCGCCTGAACAGGGCAATACTGAGCGGCTCTATGAGCTGTGCAGTGATGTGATGCAGGCACCTCACGACGGAGTCATGCTCTGTCCGTGGAGACCAAGGTGACAGCCTGCATGTGCCTGCTCCGCCACGGGCACCTTCCAGAGGCCGACAGGGACACCACAGGCATTACACAGTCGGCCATGTCACGCATCCTCACCCAATTCCTCAAGCGCACTGCTGCCTCATGCTGCGGTACATCCATTCCCCAGCACCGCGGCAGAAGCGTACAACAAACATGCAGGAGTTCCACAGGGTAGCACATATGCCTGGCGTGTTAGGGGCCATAGACTGCACCCATGTGGCGCTTCAGACGTCACCTGGCCCCGACGGCCAGGCTTATCGGAACCGAAAGGGCTTTTCAGTGTCAACTGCCAGGTGGTGTGTGATGCCACTGGGCGCATTATCAATGTCTGTGCCACACACCCTGGCGGAGCACATGATGCCTTCATATAGCACCAGTCTGCACTGTGCCATCGATTCGAGAGTGGGAACATCCCCACGGGTCATCTAGTGGGTGAGTACACATGTATGGAATGCAAACTCTGTGCAAGGGTGGGAATGACACAGGTGCCATGGTAGTGGCACACAAGGATATGGGCAATATGGACCTGACATGACACTGATCTCCACTATCTCCACACAGGTGACTGCGGATACCCACTCCGTCCCTGGCTGCTCACACCATACCGGCGCCCCACGACCCCAGCGCAGCTAGGTTTCAATGAGGCACATGCCGCAACACGTAACATCATAGAGCGGGTGTTTGGGATGCTCAAGGCACGCTTCCGATGCCTGGACACCTCCGGCGGAGCCCTACAGTACAGCCCCCAAAAGGCCTGTGGGATATTCCTGGCCTGTTGCATCCTGCACAACATGGCCAAAGACCATGGGATAGCCGTACAGGTCCAAGAGGGGGACAGCGATGGGGACGCCCAGTGGCGCCGGTGATGTGGGTGATGAGCAGCCCCCCTAGACGGAGGGACCCCGACTGACCCGGCAGGCCCAGCTGCACCGGACACCATCGCAGAAGAGCACTACGCCCAACACAGGTAAGTCAAGGGGACATGTGCAGGCAACACTGTCCATCGCAAACCACAGGCACACAGGGGAACACACCGTGCATGAAGGTCAGGGGAGTTGAAGGTTCCAGGCATACCAACACACCATCAGAGAGGGGGGAGCACTCATATGGACACACACACACACCAGGCAGCATACATGGGCAGCAGCACAGCACTGCGGAAATGACATTGCCAACACACAGCACCACCAACCACCCCCACCACCTGGACTGTCCATGTACGTGTGTCAGGACCTGGGCACCCTTGCACCTTGGTGTACAGTGCAATGCAGGCATCATCATGCACACGCACCTGTGGACAGCAGTTGGGAGAGTGCAGGTGGTCCGTGTGTCAGCTTGGTGAGCAGAGCACCCAGCAGTGCACCGCCCACCATGACACACATTGCACACAGGGCAGCACCAGACAGGGCCTGCACTGGGAGACAGTTCAGTCAGGTAGCACTGTCCCACGGCCACCACGGATGCGGAGGCCCCGCCGCGGCCCAGCAGCACTGGCAGGCTGAGCAGGCCACATTGGGTGGCGCTGGTGCACCACCAGGGGTCCCACTCGCGCGAACGCGACCTTGCCCGCAGGGTCTGCATCCTGCCAAACAAACTTGCACCAGGGTGCTCGGGATGCCCACAGCAGAACCCGCATCGACAGGCCTGGTGTCGCATCGACGCCGGAGCGGGAGTAGAGGCGCACTGTGTGGGGTGTGTGGTACAGGGCACCTGACAGTGTGTGTCGTCCCGCGACAGAGACCACTGCCTGGGTCAGCCTGTCAATGGCAGCGTCACATCCGTCCGCGCATGAGACCAGCTCGGCTCGGTCCGAGCACACTCCTGCTATGCCGCTCCACGGACACAGACAGTGCCTCCACGGACCTTGCAACCCGCCCCTGCAGCTGTACCGAGTCCTGCAGCAGGCGGGTGTGCGCGTCCAATGGGTACTGTGCCCCAATGGCATCGTGACCCCCAGGGTGTGGACGGTCCTGGTGCATAGCACCCCTTGAGGGTGGGCGCTGTTCGCCAGGACCAGGTATGGGCGGATCAAAGGGCGGTGGACATGTGCCACTGCTTGACACTGTACCCCCAGACCTGGTGTGCAACTGCTGCTGCCGCCCCTCCAACTGCTGAGCCCCCAGGTCCACCTGTTCCACCTCCGTGGCTGACAACAGTGCCAGACACCTGCACAGCCACGGTGCTGCCCACCGGTGCTGACAGGCACAGCCTGGGACTGTGCCAGCATGCTGGTACACAGGTGAACCAGGAAGGCCCAGGGCACGTGCTGGCCTGCCATGTGTCCGCCATGGGACACACACCTATCACTGCCCATTGCAGGCCTGCTATCATCAATGGTGCAGGTGCGTGCCACTGCCATAGGCACAGCATGCTGGCATACCTGCATGCCAGACTGCTGTGACACAGGCTGTGCACCCCCTGCACCCGTATCACTGACACCGGAGTTGTTGTCCCAGCGTGCATGCTGCTGCAGTGCCTGCAGGCTGGTGGCGGAGGTGGATGGTCCCTCCTCCACGTCCAGGAGGTCTGCCTCACTGTCTGGACCCACCACCACCGTCTCCTGCAGACGAACAGGATCTGTAACAGAAAGGGAGTACATGTGAGTGCATGTGAACAACAGCCCCCAACAACATCACCATGTCATACCGTGCAGTGATGGGCTTCCACCTGTCTGGAATCCTCCGCCTGGTACGCCCGCAATGGCACTCGGCTGCATGGCCGCGACCAGTGTCTCCTCTGTAGGGGTCAGCTGCAACACCACTGGTGGGACCCCCACCAGTGCCAGCACGTGCCACCCTGAAGGCTGCCACCTACTCCTTCAGCCAGTCCCCATCTTCTTCCTGCATTCCTGCACGGAGCGCTGGTGGCTTCCGTGCAGGTTGACGGCCCGAGCTACCCCCTCCCATGCAGCTGCACGCTCCTGAGGGGTGCCCCTCCGTCCACTCAATAGTGGCTCATCCTCCAGGTAGGCCTGGAAGAGGGCCTCTGTCTCTGCCGTGGTGAAGTTCGGCCTCCTCCTACGCCCGCCGTCCACACCCTCAGCTTGGCTCTGGTCAGTCATGGTGATCTGTATGGGTGGAAGTGGACACCTGTCACTGTGCAGTCGACAGCATTTCCCCATGAGCATAGCTGCCGGCCGGGGGGTGCAGCCTTTTCCTCTCCGCATGGCAGATACTGATAGAAAGGGTGCCCTTTGTCCCTTTCTAGTGCCCTTTCATGCTCAGCCCCTCAGCCTTTGTCATCCTCCGCCCATGAGCACTGTCCTGAGCATCACACAGCATGTAACTCACCTCTCACCTGCAGTAACCAAATCTGGCCAGCACAACCCACAGTCGCATTTTTATAGCGCAACACATGCAAATGAGGTGTGGCTCAACTTTAATGACATGCTAATCGCGCCACTACGCCTTTGAATGGCTGATCGGATGATTTGCATATGTCGGCTGAATATCGCGTATTTGCGCTTTGCGCAATTCGGAAGGTCCGGCTGAGCCAATGGCGCAGGTTTGTGGCTGCGTGCCACACCGCAGTGCGCATGCCCAGACAGCTTACGCATGCGTCTATCGCGCTGCAGACCTGATGAGCGCGATAGGCGATTCAGGCCATGGCCACCATTGTGCCAGTGGCGCCACAGCACTGGGCACTATATGGCGCTGTGGCACTACCGCGCCGATAGTCCACTGTGGCACTGGTGCTCAGCTTGGCAGTCGCGCGAGGATGCCCATACGTCCCATGGCGCTGTGCGTAGCCTTGGCGTCACTGCCGTGACCTTGTGTATGCCCTCTGGATCCCGGGCGCTGTTGGCATGCCATGTATGTTCCTTTTATTGCGCCGTCCGGTGACAGCGCCATGTAAGTGACGGCGCTGTTCGAACAGCGTGATTGAGCCTGTGGTGGTCTATTGCGCAACAACTCCACGTGGGGTTACGGCGCAGCGGGCCCATATTGCCTGCTGTAAAGTTGGTGCCATGGCTAGGAGGAGGGCGGTGTCCTGGAGCCAGCTTGAAGTGGCCAACCTGGTGGCCCTGGTGGAGCCCCACTGTGAGGCACTGTAGGGTGAGGCCCCCCTCACCATGCCTAGGACCCACGTGTGGCAGCAAGTGGCCACTGACCTGGTGGAGGTCACTGGCCGGGCCGGTCTGCTGAGCAGTGCGGCACGATTACAGTGACCTCCGCGGAGAACAGGAACTCTTGCCGCGGCTGCGTTCACGCGTGCCAAGGCGGGCGTGGTGCCTAGGCAGGTGAGTGTACCATCTATGCACCTATATTCTCTGTAGGTGTGTGTGTGCTTGGGTGGCTGTGCATAGGTGTGTCAGTGTGTGCAGCTGTGCGATGGATGGTTATGGCTGTGTGGGCAGGCACTCTCACTGGGGCAGGGGGCACTCTGCTTTTGAGTCACACTGATGTTTGTCTCAACATATGTCTCCCACAGGCCGGATTGTGAGGACACAGGGCCAGGGTGACGTGGGCCATGCCAGGGCCCCGGTGCCGGGGGGTGTTGTGCCCCAACAGCAGCAGCAGCAGCAGCAGCAGCGCCAGACCCAGCTGCTGGAGGAGTGTGAGTATCATTACTTCATGGATGCTATTGCATGCTGGGGGGGCAAGACCACCAGCCATGTGGGACACAACCAATGGGGAGGTCATAATTCCACTATACAAAACACTAGTGAGTCCCCACACTGGAGTACAGTGTACAGTTCCGGAGACCATACCTACGTATGGACATGGACTGGGTGGAGAGGGTTCAGAGGAGGGCGACATGGATGGTGCATGGATTGCATCACAAGTCCTATGCAGACAGGTCGACGGAACTGAACATGTACTCCCTGGAGGGGAGGAGGGTGTGGGGATATGATGGGGACATACAAGTATCTTACAGGGGGGAACAGAGTGCAGGAAAACAATATTTTTAAGCGTAAAGGATGTTCCAGGACTAGAGGGCATGGGATGAAGTTGGAGAGGGGACGATTCAGAGGAAACATGAGAAAGTATTTCTTCACAGAATGGGTGGTGGACAAGTGGAACACCCTGCCAGAGGAAGTGGTGGGGCTGACTTGGTCACGGATTTATGAATGCATGGGTTGGCATAAAGGAATTCTGGAGGTCAGGGTAAGGGGAACGGACTTATAGGACAACAGAGTGAACTTACAAGGTCAAATGGACAGACTGGGTGTCCCATAGGCCCTTATCTGCCGACACTGTCTATGTATCCATGTATGTCGGCATGACACAGGTGACCTGCATCACAGTGCAGTATCACGGCACGCCTGTGTATGCATCACTGGTGGTCCAGGCATGCACTGGGCACATAGCTGTGTAACTGGCATCGCCTGCGTTGCCACATCACTTGCCAGCCTAGTTTGTACTGTGATTGATGGGCAGTGTGTGTGGGTGGTGGTGTGCATAGCTGGTGCCGCCTGTTTGTGATGGCCATGTGCATGTTCACTGTGGGTGGGTGCATGCCATCACAGGTGCGGACATTGGGCTATATGGCTTGCAGGTTGGGTGGTGTTCAGGGTTGTGGTCAGTCACAGCCATTGACTGTGTTCCCATTTTCCTAGGCCTCGAGGTTCTCCGGGGGATTCGGCAAGACATTCGGGGCCTGACACAGGTGGCCATTGAGAACCAGGCCATTCTTCAGTCAATCAGGTGCTATGGCCTGCGGAGGGAGCGTCACCGGACAGTGCAGCACCAGGCAGAGGATGACCAGCCAGCTGGGCCTTAGTGGCACATCCCCTTTCACTTCTCCCATCCCTACCACCCTGCCTTCCTCTCCCAGTTGTTCATCCCTACCCTTGAACACCCCTACCTTGTACCCATCCCCCTTGTAAATAGTTGTTGTTTATGGTTTTGGTTATTTAGTATTTGAAACTTTAAATATACCTTTATATTTTGATATGAATACTGTGTTGGTCTCTGATTTGCAGCTGGCTATGGGTGCTCAGTTGCAGTGGTGTGCATGCCATCTGGGTGGTATGGTCCTGGGTGTGTGTGTGTGTGTGTGTGTGTGTGTGTGTGTGTGCATGGGAGTTATCTCCAGCATGGAATTGACTTTCTGTTGGTCTTGCTCTGCTGCCACCACTGCTGGGTGCACAGGGTGAGTCTGGCCTGTATGCTTCTCTGCAGCACGGGGTTGACGTGTGCCAGGGGGGATGCATGGTGTTTCCTGCAGTGCCAGTCACTGCACATGGGTGGTGTCTTGGGGTCATGGTGCAGGGTGTGCTGTGCATACGGGGCTGATGTGCACTGTGGTTGTCAACCCCTGTGTGTGGCACTCTCTGCCTGCCAGTGGTTGTGCTGGGGTGTCAGGGCTCTGCTATGCTTTGTTGGCTTGTCCCCATGGGCATTGATCATCCGTCCCACCCCCAGTGATGCTGTGCTTGGGGTGTGCCGGTGTGGTGTGGGTTCTGCAGTGTGTTCCTGTGCCCATGTGTGGCATGGCTGGCGGTGGGCCCCAGCCTGCCTCCCTGGATGTGCAGTTCCATTGCTCTGGAATGCTCAGCTGAGCTTCCATGGTTGCGCCATAGCGCAACATTTTGGCTCAGCTTCTCCTTCCTGGTTGCGCGATGGCGCAGTATGTGCCATATTCAGACGTTGGTTGCTTGCACTATTTGCTCTGCTCCATGTTTGAATATCGCACCTGTTGTGCGTTTGCGCTTGCTCCTACTGTTGCGCCAGTTTTGAGCGCAGTTTGAATATCCAGGCCACAGTGTATATATATATATATATATATATATATATATATATATATGTAGATATGTTTATATATATATATACACACACACTTATATATATATATATATGTATATATACATACATACATATATATATACTGTTGACTAAGAGAGGCACACTGACTCAAAGCTCATTTTTTCAGTGTGACCCTGCTGGGGTTACAGTGGAGAAGAGACGATACAAAACATATACAAATGACATCGATATGCTTATAAACTTATTTGCACTAATGTTTTATTTCTTCCTATAATGCACTTCTCCCACCTCACGTGGACTAACAGCTACCCACCGAATGAGAGGGACTGAGATAGTCAGCAAGCCACCAGTCTCGGGGATACACACCAGAATCAGTGTTTTTAATGTAGGCAAGAGAAAACATTATGCCTCTAGCAGAAGCTCAACAATTATCTGCGTGGAAAAAGTCTCTTCTCCGTTGGTCAAAAAATAAGAATCGAACCAGATCAGTCACACAACAGGGGAACATCCTGTGATCATTAACGAGTACAAAACTACAGAACACAGCCATAAATCTCTTGGTTCATGCAGACACCCATGGCATCACAAGTGCAGGCAATTTATGTGACAGTATTTATATGGCATTCTGAGCTGTGACAGGTTGTTTCCAGGATCACACATTATAGGGAAAGGGGAAACTGTTTAACTGGGAAGGCACACTAAGCCGGAACTTGTTTTCAGGTGCGACCTGGGAGCACAAGGAAGATAAGTGACTTGCTCAGAGTCACACAGCATGCAAGTGGGGGCTGACAGGATTCAAACCCAGATCTCCAGGTTTGCAGCTCAGTGCCCTTAACCACTATGCTATACTGCCTCCTATTATTATGCAAGTCAAGGTTTTGGGAATCAAACCCAGGTCTGCTAGATGTACCAAGTTCCTTCTCAACTCATTATTCTAACCTCTAGGCTATAATGCCAGCCCCAAATGAGCTGGGAATTTTCATAGTCAACAAGACTCTAACCTGTGAGGGGGAAACCTAATGGATTTGAGCCCATCATCTAAACCTCTCAGCCGCAACTACTGCCTAAGGGATATAACTTGTTCAGGCAAGTTTTTTTGCTGTCATTCAGATGGCAGGGATTTTTCTACCGTTTGTTAGTTTGCTCCCTCCTCCTCTGGCTACCACTGGATCATCAGAGTGGCGATGAATCTGTTTTACTGAGGGGCAGAAATATTTATTTATTTAATTTTGGTAACTGGGTGGGCCCACTGGGACCATAAAAACAGGTTACTCACCTGTAACAGTAGTTCTAGGAATGATATATGTTGTTCATCCACACTCTTTGGCATGTCTCTTTCCCCTTTAAGGATCACCGGAAGTCTTCAAGCTGGCTCCTCCCACCCACCCAAGTGGTATACACCTCGGCTCTGCCCCATGACGCCAGATCTTAGCCCACTGGAAGCCAGGTGTTGTACGTCCACAGCCTGGGAGGTCAGGTGGGTCCATGTGGATGAACAACATACACCACTCCTAGAACTACTGTTACAGGTGAGTAACCTGTTTTTCTACGATTGTGGCTATGTTGTTCATCCACACTCTTTGGCAGACTCCTAGCAGTTCTCTGGGAGGAGGAAGGCAAGGCGCACCCCACCTACTTAAACCCCCTACTTAGGGAACAGAGACTGGAGAATTGAGGCCCCAAAACCAGCATCCCGGCATGACTCAAGGTCGATGTGGTAGTGGGTGATGAAGGTGTCTGTTGACTTCCAGGTAGCAGCCCGACAGATTTCCTGGATAGGGATGTCCCTGGAAGCACCCACCGATGCAGCAGTATGGTGGATAGAATGAGCTCTTATCCCTCTGGCAGGCTCCTTGCCCACCAACTCATAGCACAGACCTATGCATGATGTGTTCCATCTTGCAACAGTCCACTTCGTTGCAGGTCTGCCAGAAGCAGCTTCAGCATAGAAACAGAATGTGATGGCAGATAAGGACCGCTTGGCCCACCTAGTCTGCCCATTTTCCTACCTAACAGATAAGCTGCAGATCCTAGTTAACCAACAGCTTACTTCCTCCTACCCCCCCCCCAACTAGGACTGCCTTATGTCTGTCCCATGCATTCTTGAATTCCCCCACTGTTCTTGACTCCACAACCTCCTCAGGGAGGCTGTTCCATGCATCCACAACCCTCTCTGTGAAAAAATACTTCCTCACATTACCTCTGAGCCGTCCCCCCTCTATCTTCAAATTGTGCCCCCTTGTTCTTGCACATCTCTTTTTCTGAAAGATGCTACCCTCTTGGACTTTGTTGATTCCCTTGAGGTACTTGAAAGTTTCTATTGTGTCCCCTCTCTCCCTTCTTTCCTCAAGGGTACACATATTAAGCTCCTTTAGTCTTTCTTCATATGTCTTCTGGTGCAGATCCTGCACCATTTTGGTTGCTCTCCTCTGGACAGCCTCCACTCTGTCTATGTCTTTGAGGAGATGGGGTCTCCAGAACTGCACACAGTACTCCAGATGGGGTCTCATCAACTGTCTGTACAGAGGGATAACAACTGTTTTCTATTATTGATGCCTCTCCCTATGCATCCCAGTATCCCCCCAGCCTTCCTTACTGCATAGGTGACAAACAGCTGGTAAAACTCTCTCCGAAATTTCCGCCATCCTCTCCTTAGAACAGGAGAGAGCACGTCTCAGGTCCAAAGTATGGAGCTTGTATTCGGCCTCCAAGGTGTAATTAAGGTAGTATACCGGCAGTCAATACCTGGTTAAGGTGAAACTCTTATACCACCTTCGGAAGGAATTTTGGGTGGGGGCGCAGGACAACTTTGTCCCTGTAGAAGACCAGATAAGGGGAGTCCACCAAAAGCACTTGGAGCTCCCCTGTCCTTCTGGCTGACATGATAGCCACCAAGAAGGCCATCTTCCATGACAAGTATGACAACTCACACTTGTGCATGGGTTTGAATGGCTTGCCCATGAGCTTTGCCAGTACTGCCAGTAAATCCCACGGAGGTGGAGGTTCATGCACCTGAGGAGATATGTGATCCAGGCCTTTGAAAAAGCACCCGACCACTGTCTCCTGCGCCAATGTCCGCTGACCGGCCTGCGCCCGGTAAGCAGAGATGGCTACCAGGTGCACCCTAAGGGTCGATGACTGTAGACCCCATTTGAAGAGAGACCAAAGGTGGTCGAGAATGTTAGCCACGTGGAAGGACAGAGGGTCCAAGCCCTTGTCCTGACACCAAATGGAAAACCACTTCCATCTGAAGGCATAACATTTCCTGGTCTGTTCCTTTCTAGATGCCTCCACCACAGTGTAGACATCTTCGGAAAGACCCAAAGCCGGAAAGACCCAAAGCCTGGAACTTTAGCCGCTCAGGTACCAGGCTGTGAGGTGCAGGGATTGAAGATCCGGATGGAATACCTTCTCCTGATTGAGTGATATCAGGTCCAGGCATGTACAAAGCCGCTCCGGGGGCCTGCAGCAAAGGCTGAGGAATTCTGGATACCAGAACTGGCGTGGTCAATCTGGGGCTACCAGGATCACCTTTGCTGTGTCCCTCCTTACCTTGAGAAGCACCTTGTGGATCGAGGGAAGGCGTAGAGGAGGCCTGGGGTCCATGGCCTCGAGAAGGCATCCCCCTGCAGCGAACCCTGCTGAGGGGGCGGGCATGAAACAGCCTCAGCTTGGTGTTCTCCCTAGAGGCAAACAGGTCCACCAATGGTCTGCCCCAATGGGAGAACAAGCTGTAAGCTACCTCTGGATGGAAAGACCACTCGTGGGATGTTTGGCCTAAGCGGCTGAGAGCATCCGCCAGATGGTTCGAGGCTCCTGCCACATGGATGGCTAGGAGATCTGCCTACAGTCGGTTCACGAGGGTCCAGGTGTGGAGCACCTCCTTGCACAGCAAACGATAGTGAGTGCCGCCCTGTTTGTTGAGGTAGTACATGGTCGTGGTATTGTCCGGACTTGAACCACTTGACCCGGCAGCTGAACAGCGAAAGCTGACAATGCCAGTTTGACTGCTCTGCGCTCCAACAGGTTGATGTGGCATCGGGACTCCTCGGGGGTCCAAAGGCCATGGGCCCTTTCGTCTCCCATGTGGGCTCCCCAGCCCATGAGAGAGGCATCGGTTGTGAGGACGACCATCAGCTCAGGGCGGACAAATGGGATCCCTTCCTGCAACTTGTCTGGAGCAGTCCACCACTGGAGAGTGACCCACATCTTCTGGGTTACAGTGATCAGCTGGTCAAATTGACCATGGTGCTGAGTCCACTGGGTGTCCAGCTCCCACTGGAGAGGGCGCATGTGCCACTGGGCCCAATGGACCACCGATGTGCATGCCGCCATGTAACCCAGAAGGCGCAGAAAATCCCGGGCAGGGTGCAACTGGCCAATCAGAAATGATTGAGCAAAGGAGGAAAGAACCTCCATTCTGTCTGCCAGGAGCCGAGCTCTGGCTTGACAAGAGTTGAGCTCTGCCCTGATAAAGCCCATCACCTGAGAAGGCACGAGTTCTGACTTGGCCTCGTTGATTAGGAGACCGAGTTGGGAGCAGTTCTGGAGGGCCAGATCCCTGGCTCTCTCCACCTCCTGAAGGGAGTGTCCTGCCAGAAGCCAGTCGTAGAGGTAGGGGTAAATTCTGGTCCCTCGAAGCCGTAGATGGGCTGCCACCACTGAAATATATTTGGTGAAGACCCAAGGGGCCGATGACAGGCCAAACGGCATGGCTCGGAACTCGTAAAAGGTTCCGTCGACCCTGAAGCGGAGGAACCGCTGATGTGATGGATGGATTGGGACGTTAAAGAACGTGTCCTGCAGATCCAGTGAACAAAACCACATGTTTTGCTCCAAGGATGGATGATCTGGGACAGAGTGACCATCCGAAAGGTGCGAGGCCTGAGATACTGATTCAGGTCGTGGAGATCTAGAATGGGGCACCAGGCCCCCGTCCGCTTGGGTACCAGGAAGTACCTGGAGACAAAGCCTAAGTCTGCTGGAGGATCCGCCACGGGAGCTATTGCCTCCTTGAGAAGGAGCTGAGCAATATTGTCTCGAAGAGCCAACTGTGTGTGAGTGGAAATCCGTTCCTCCTGAGGGGCGCAGGCTCGGCTGGGAGGGTATTGCTTGAATTCTAGAGGCAGTCCCTGACCAACCACTTTGAGAACCCACCTGTCCGAAGTGACAGTGGACCAGGCGGAAAGGAAGTGGTGGAACCGGCCCCCCAAGAGAGGACCCAGAGATGTCATGACGGAAGTAGGGGAGGCACTGAGCAGGCACGGAGGAAGAGAAGGCTCCAGGACCTGAGCCTCGACCTCCTTTACGGGCCTGTTGGCATCCAGGCTTGAGCCAAAGGTGCCAAGCTTGAGCCTGCTGCTGATGCTGATGCTGCTGTCCCTCTTGGAAGGAGGACTACTGAGCCACAGGGGAAGAATGCCGAAAGGGCTTCTTCTGGTTCTTGCCAAAAAGAACCCTTGGCAGAAGTGGCATCCAAGGTGGCACCGGACTGCTCTATGCGCTGCAGGTGACCGGCCACTCCTGGGCTGAACAAGTTGATCCCAAGGAAGAGCACATCAACCAATTTGTGCTGAGTATCCACCGGGAAGGAGGACAGCCTCAACCAAGCCCTGCGGCGAGAGGCAACTACGGCAGCCATCGAGCGGGCACAAGAATCCCCAATGTCCAGGGCCGTTTGAAGCTGCTGTTTGGCAACAATTCAGCCTTGGTCTCGGATCTGCGTGACCACGGTCTGCATGTCCGCGGTGAGATGTGTGAGGACTTCGTCCAATGACCCAAGAAGGGCATGAGAAAAGTGTGCCATGATGATGGCCGGACTTGCCTGACGAAGGCCCAAGTAGGAAGCCACATAAACCTTCCTTGCTGAGTGGTCCAAAAGTCTGGACTCTTTGTCGGGAGGTCGGTCAGTATCAGCAGAACTGCCAGTATGCCTGAACACAGAGGTGGTCACCAGGCTCTCGGCCAAAGGGTGCGCTCTGAACCCCGAAAGGAACCCCACAGGCACCACGTACTTGCGGGCCATGTGGGTAGACGGAGCTGGACAACAGGCAGGATGCTGCCAAAGTTCGAGTGGTGGACTAACAATGGCCTCGCCACCAGAAAGGCCTCCGTCAGGGTATCCCCTCTCTTAAGGATGTCTGTAAGAGGGTACTCCGCCTTTTTCTGGATGGGTTCCAGGGGCATCCCTATGGACTCAGAGATTTAATTATTTTATTTCGTTTTTATTGACTGGGTAAATGCACTAGACAAAAAAGGATCTCTTGGAAGGACCTTCCTCCATCCCTAGGCCAACGGACCACTCATCATCCCCAGGATGAGATTGAAGCCCAGTGATGTCCGAGTCCGAGGAGTTGGGATACAGCGGCTTGCCGCCCAAATCACCTTCGACATACCGAGGGCGGTCGGGGTGACCGTGACCGATAAACACCGGGGAAGCCCAGACTACGTACTGTCTTCCTTTGAAGAAGCCCCTCCCACGGGCTGCTTAGGTGGCGGTTCCACCACTATGGGTGGAGAAGCCAGTTTAAACCGAAGAAGTGGATTTGCCGGCCCCATGGGCAGGAGAATCAAAGATTTTGGCCGGGGGGGGGGTCGGCCTTGGCCTAGGAGGTGAAAGCCAAGTAATGGCTGGGACGGAGCCGGAGTTGGCTTGTGCCTGGACAAGTTCAGCTGTTGCCACATGAGGTTCTTGTAGCGCCGACAGAGTTTGCTGAAGCCTCTCCTCATCTGAGAAGGACAAGGACGACCAATGGCGTTGTCTCTTCTTAGACTGCTTACGGCTCTTCCTCGGCCTGTCAGTCGAGGGGGTTCTAGACCTCGACCAAGATCAGGCGGGCCAACTCAGTCACTCCAGAGACACCGGTGGATCCGGTGACTTCTGGGGGTCTGGAATCGGGTTCCCGATGGGAACACCAGCAGGCTGAGTCTCCTCATCGGGGAAGACAAGGACCAGAGTCCTTTCCAAGGAGTCGTCAGCCGGAGTCGGCGACAGAGGGTCGATGGGGTTAATAACAATCTCGACTTCATCAGCCGGATCTTCGGTCGTCTGGCCCGAAGGAAGGTCCGGAAAGCCAGTGGCCAAAGAAGCAACCTCAACCGAGGTCAAGACCACATGCTCCTGGGACTGAGACCCTCTCTTGGTCCCAAGAGCGTCTTCGCCGAGACGAAGACTTGCTCGGTTCCTTCTCCCACTTACGGGATCGGGAGGAGTGCGAGCCTGCAGGCGCCTCTCCCCAGGTGGGGAGAGACTGGCAAAACTCCCGGAAGGAGCCCAAGAAGGTGGAGCCTAGGTTGAGAGGAACAAAGAAGCTCCGAGAGTCGGCTGCATGAGCCGCTTCTTCCTCGAACGCCTGCATGCGTTCCAATTGCTCAGTGGAGCCCGCAGCCATGAAAACCGCCCACCTAGCCGCACTGGACTTCAACGGAGTGTTTCTCTTCTCCGGTCTCCCCAATTTCAAACGTTCCAGGTGGTCATCCGGAACGTTGGGATGGAAGACCAAGCAAAAGCTGCAGGATGAGGTGTCATTGCCGACACCTAGGCAGTAGACGCACGTGAGGTGGGGATTGGTGCACGACATCTTCTGGCCACAAGAACGTCGGGAAGATTTTTTTTATATAATCGAAGACGCGAAGGCGCAACCGCTAACTCGAAAGAGTTTTAATTTCGGTAAAACCAAGGTTTTGAAAGCCAGGGCCTACAAAATGCGAGAGCATGAGAAAGGCAACCTGAATCTTCCAGTGGAAAGGAAAATCTGGCATCATGGGGCGGAGCCAAGGTACAGTATATACCACCCGAGTGGGTGGGAGGAGCCAGCTTGAAGACTTCCGGTGATCCTTAAAGGGGAAAGGGACATGCCAAAGAGTGTGGATGAACAGCATATCCACAATCCTAGAACAGTCCCTTTTTCAGGGGGTGACCTGGAATTACACATAGAACTTCTACAGAGATATATAAATTGCCCACAGTACCACATACACTTATGGAAACTGCTTACATTACAACGATCAACAGTATTCAACATTTGTTAATCCATTCTTGACATCTACGGATACAGACAAATGCGCTAGGAATAGCTGATGTGAATGAGGACAACTTGAGGGCATCATCGGTAACAAGTGCATTGGATAAGTTCTAACAGGTGCACCTTTAGATCCTTTTTGAATCCACCTAGGGAGTTACATTCCTGTATATTTTCTGGGCATGCATTCCAGAGGGATGGGACGTAGGCAAAGAAGGACTTCAGTCCTTGGGAAGACCGAACTTTAGGCACATTAAGGAGCTGGCGGTAGGAGGACCTGGATCTACGATGCCGGTTCAACACAGTGACAGATTTATGTCGAACTCAAGATGCGGTCGACATAAATTCAGTAGAAGAACCGGTTTTGTTTCTATCAGGTGGCTTTGACCCCTGAACCCCTGCACCCCCGATCTTAAGAATTATCAACTCCGAGTCAGAGTTGATTCAGGGAGGGGTGCAGGACCTGGGGAAAAAGTGTTGGACGGACTATTACAGCAAACTGTTGATGTTGTCGGCATCTATGTGTTTGCTGTAATAGTTTCGCCATGTGGAGGGTATACCGGAGGATCTAAGGGTCCTTCTACTGTGTTTAGCTGATAATGTCTCAGCCAGCTTTGGGGGGCATTTTCCAGCCTAAGTTTAAGGCCAAGCATAGAGGCGGGTACATCAGGCATCCTTCTAATGACAGCCATGATAGGGTTTGAAGCACCTGGCAATAATGTTCTCAGGACAGGGCACCTGCTGCGAACCGGCTTACCCTATTGTACAAGGTTCTAAACTTTTGCATCTCCCCAGCTTTAACAGAGTGTAGAACCAGTGAGTCATACAGTAGGGTAGGTAGAAGGGTGCCAGCTGCTACCTTTAGCCAGGAATCCTGTGTGAGGAAAGGGCTAAGGCAATATAATAGTTTGTTTGTTTGTTTGTTTATTCGCTTAACGGGTAAGCACACTGGAAACAAGTTCCTTTTACAGGTGCGACCCACATATATTGCATACAGACAATACATAATCAAACATACATATACAATGCAGCAAATTGCAGACAAAAATGTCTTTGTTACGTATAAAATTCATAAAAAAATTCATAAAAAACAGTTACAATTAAATTGAGATTCGAAATACATCCTTAATGCATCGGCAAACTTTTTGACAGAACACAACCACCTAATATCTTGAGGAATTTCATTCCAAATGAATGGAGCAATATAAGCAAAGGATCTTTGTCCACTTTTAGATTTCATAAAAGGAATCTCGAGAAACCTACTGTCTGAATAATAGACCAAGTTTCTGGTTCAAAGACTTGGCCAGCAGGTCAATATGTGTCTTGAAAGTACAATTTTGATTAAGGGTGATAACTAAGTACTTTATAGAATTCACTGGGCGACTTTATGGGGGACAAGAAATTTGCATATCCCAAATGAAAATTAGTGAGTCACATGGCCAATAACTAACGGCTTGTACACTACTATGATACTATGTATCAGCTCTTGGTTGGGCACATGGAGGTTGAGAGAGACTGAAGGAGGTCAAGTGAAAGCTCAGCATGAAAAAGCAGAGAGAGAGAGAGAGAGAGAGATGTGTGACAGACAGAGAAGGTTAAAGGGGAAGATGCGAGGGGGGTACCCTGATGGGCAAGTTGCGCAGGCATGCAGGTGACCCGTGTTCGGGAGTGGGCTCAGGACACTGTGTTGGGAGGCAGGTCTGATGGAAGCAACTGCTGCTCAGCAGTGTGCTGCAGTTGGGAGGGAGGGTGCAGTACATCTGGTACCGCAGCAACCCAGGGCACTAGCTCCCTCTGTATAAATGTTGCTACGTGAAGCCACAGACCCGAAGGGGCTATGCCACACCAAAAGGGAGGAGGGAGGGTGGGGATAAAAGCAGAAAGAAAACACCATGAGCTGTCTATATGACAGCCTGGGTTCCTGGGCTTCCCTGGGTCCTTGTGCCTGCCTGACACTGAAATCCTAACCCACGCCATGGGCTGCCTTTGCTGTGAGAAGGGTCCTCCTCCAAGATGGGAGTGCACAGGAGTCTGCACTACCTCCTTCTACTGTCTGACTCCAACTCGCTTTTATATTGCAAATGCACAAGTTGGTACAGTAACGTTACTCTGGGGAGAGGTTTGTTTGGGCTAGGTTACTGTGGAAACAGTCGAGACCTTCTGTCTCTAGAGGTGCTTGGCTGTCTTGACCAAAGCAGTGTGGGAAGGTGAAGGACTTGCCCACCTCCCATGAACAGCACCTCTGCTATACAGCCAGCTTTTTGCAAGGGAAGTGCAAAAACGCACACTGAAGACCACCGCATGAGGTGGCAACTGTGTACTGTTTAAAGAAAAACGTTTTATTCTGGAACTTTTTGTCTTGGGACGAGTGGTCGGCAGGAAGTGACACATTAACACTTCCTGTTGCCCTCACTCCACATAAGGCTAGCTCCACGCGAGTGCACGTATTTGCGTGCAAAGGCATGCACATCTGCTGTGTCTGCTGGGTCAGCAGGAAGGTAGGACAGAGGTTAGTGCCTTGGTTTACATTTGAAACATAACCTATAGTATAAACTATGTACTTCGAGTGGTAAAACTTAGGCTACTATTAGTGTAATTGGAGTGTGTGGCCAGATATAAAACAAAAACATTTGTAGTACTTGTCAAATATATGCTATTGGGACACAAATTGAGAACTTTGTATGTGATAGATGCCTATTGCTTAAAGTCTTGCAGGACGAACTAATCAGTTTCTAAACAAAAAGCACCTCAGGCTGCTCAGACTTACATGCACATGAGTCATACATTGATGAAATTGCATCTCTCTACTATCCCTGTAGTAGCACGAATCTAGTACCAGAATCATCCGATCTTGTATCTGCTACAGCATTGCTGATTATACCCAACTTAGAGGATGAAACATGGTCTCAAGTCCCAAAAGGTAAAACAAAGCGCAGGGGTGGCCAAGTGTTCCACAGTGCCCCAGTTGTACAGACACACAATAGGTTTGAGGACTGAACACCAGATAAGGATACTTTGGATACAAACCTATCGGGTAGCCCCAATTCTTCTGACCCTCAGCAAACGAAAATCAAAGTCCCTGTATACAAACATACTCAGAAATAGTTAATTCTAACAAACAGGGTTCAGTATCTTCAGTTATCAACTATGCCCAACCTTGCAGCATCAACAACAAAAGTGTTTGCTTCTAGGCAGATATTTGTGTTGGCTGATTCCATAATTAAGCACACTGATAGGACTGTGTGTAATCCGGACAAAAGTAATCGTACCTGCTTTAGCTTCAGGGGGCAGGGATTTCCAACATCACCTCAATGGCGCCTAACATACTAAAACAACCTGGTGAAAATCGCTTGGTAATAATACACGTAGGCACAAATGACATCAATAAATGTCTCTTAGACCAAATGAAGCAAAATACCACTGGCCTAAATAACATATTGGTTGAACTGGGTTGTGAAGTATGTTTTTTGGAAGTTTTGCCAGTACCAAGCGCCACTGAATATGTCACTAATAAAATAAAATCCTTTAATAAATGGCTGAGGAAATGGTGCTTGTCACAGGAGATAAAATGCCTCACTCATTGGGAAAACTTTGTAGATAGCCCTTCCCTCTTTTGTTGGGATAGGCTCCACCTCAGCGGGAGAGGTAGTTCCATCCTAGGCAGGAGAATCCTTTCATATATCAACAACTGTTTAAACTAACATCTAAGGGGAAAATGGGGTAACACCCAGGTCTCTAACAAATAAGGCCTCTATTTCCAAATCCTGTAAAATGTGTTTCTCTTAATGCTAGGTCCTTAAACTTACTAAAACTTTTTGAACTTGAAGCCAAAATTCAATATTAGACATAAACATAATTTCAGTAACAGAAACATGGTGGGACCCTGATTCTGCCTGGATGAAAGATATACTGGGTTTTAAACTATACCACAAAGAAAGACTACACAAAAGAGGGGGAGGCGTCTGTCTCTATATTAAAGATATAATCCACTTACATGAATACCCACATGAATCATCAATAGAAAGTATATGGGTATCCATACAGTTTCAGGGTCATCCACAACTTATCACTGGTACATGTTATCGCCCACCATCTTCTGATACAGAATATACGAATACACTATTACAGGATATTACCCACATGGCAGAAAAAGGCAATGTCTTGATCTTGGGAGACTTTAATATGCCCTCAATATACTGACATAGTGTTAATGGCACCACAGCTGCCGGAAAAAACGTTATTTCAATAATAAATGAATTAGGACTTAAACAAACTGTTAAAGAATCTACTAAAGGGTGCAATATTTTGGATTTAGTGATAACCAACATTGACAATAAGGTTTTGAATCACTCAATATCTGATCCATTAGGAAATAGTGACCACTGTAATTTTATCTCCCTTAACTCTGGAGGAAGCCTGGGTACTTGTTAAGAAAAAAATACTAGATCTAGAAAAAAATTATATTCCAACACAGACAAAGTACAACAACAAAGGTGAAATACCCTCATGGCTAAACAACACTATTCGTAAACAGATTAAATACAAGGAAAAATTATTCACTTGTCTAAAAAGTGTACAGCAAATAAAAAGGAACTTATACTAGGGTAATACAGAACTGTAGTTAAAGAACTAAAAAAGACTGTCTGACAGGCAAAACGCAATCTCGAGTTCCATATAGCCCACTCAAAGGATAATCATAAATCCCTATTCTCCTATCTTAATAGCAAAAAAGGCAATAATAGACAGACTGGCCCACTGACTAATGGTACAAATATAATCACATCCGACAGAGAGACAGCTGATACTCTCAATACCTATTTTTCATTGGTATTCTCAAAAAAACCCCAGGTATATTCAATACTAATATAACCACAACCATATCTGGTTCTATTAGCAAAAACCACACCATAACCACCTCTGATATAGTTCCCCTATTAAAAAACCTAAAACAAAATATCAGCTGTGGACCAGATTTAATTAACTCCAGATTTCTGATCAAAACAGTACAAGAAACAGCCATACCACTTACTATTATATTTAATAAATCTTTAGTGGGAAAGTCTGTCCCAACTGACTGGTTAACCACAACAGTTGTGCCAATACTAAAAAAGGGTAATCATTCACTAGTAAGCAACTACCACCCCATTAGCCTCACTTCCATTCCATGCAAAGTAATGGAAAAGACTATTAAGGGCATATTGGATGAAGAAATGCAAACACTAGGCATCATGGACCACTCTCAACATGGGCAAGCAAGGACAGTCTTGCACCACTAACTTAATAGCCTTCTATAATCTTATCAACCAGGAGTTGGATAATAAAATCCCCATGGATGTCATCTTCCTAGATTATGGCAAGGCTTTTGATAAGGTTGCTCATAATATTCTCTTAACTAAGCTGTTGCATTTAGGATTTCCCCCCAACATAATTAAATGGATTGATTGCTGGTTGACCAACAGAACCCAGCATGTTAAGATCAATGGTGCTTATTCCAGTAATGTGGGTGTAACTAGTGGTATGACCCAGGGATCGGTCTTGGGCCCTGTGCTATTTAACATCTTTATTTCAGACATGCAGATTAGCTCTAGGAACATTTTTCAAAATTTGCAGATGACACCAAATTAGGTGGAAGGGTGGATTCTGACAGTAATATGACCACACTTGTAAATTACCTCTCAGTATTAGAACACTGGGCCCAGAAAAATGAGATGACATTTAACACAGATAAATGTTCTGTCCTACATCTAGGTTATAATAATCACAAAAAAACTTACAAACTAAACAATATTACAATAAAATCTTCCATATGTGAAAGAGTTCTGGGTATTTTGATGAATGATAGACTATCTCCCACTAACCACTGCAACCACATAGCTAAAACTGCAAACTCACTTCTTAAGACACATCAATCGCACATTTGTATCAAAGACAGAGGAATGCATCTTCCCCTTGTTAAAAACACACATCAGACCCTATATAGACTACGGGTCACCGATATGGAGTCAATATCTGGTCAAGGACATTCAAGCGATTGAACGAATTCAAAGGAAAGCAACAAAAATGGTTCCTATTTAGCACCATTATCATATCCTGAGACTTCAGAGAACAGGCCTCCACTCACTAGAGTTTAGGCGATCCAGAGCTGATCTTTTGTTCCTGTACAAAGTACTCAAATCACCTTCCCTAATGAATAAATGTGGTATTATTAGATCCCAAAGAAAACCAGTACCCAGACTCCACAACCAGCAATTATTGGTGAGCAGAGCAAGAACCAATAAGAGACTGCATTTCTTCTCTGTCAAAACTCCAAGGCTTTGGAACAAACTTCCACAGGAGCTAGCTGATAGCAATACCTTTGAATCCTTTAAGCAGGATATAGACATTTGGTTCTCTAAAAAACTACCACAGAGTCTAATTTCCCACATATGTGGGGGACAATCAAGATGGGCTATAAGCCTCTTTTTGTCCATACTTACCTAGTAAACTTTGTGAACCATGAGGGGTAAGTCGTAGGGGATGTTGGGGATGGTATTCAAACCGGGGAAGACCAAGGATCAATGGGCTAGAACAGGCTATATCCCTGGGATGAGGGTGTATCACTGTGAACAGGCTGCATCCCTGGGTTTGGGGTATAGCCCTGGAATCATGGTGTATCCCTGGGATCAGGGTATGTCCCTAGATTCAAGGTTATCCCTAGGATCAGGGTAATCCCCAGGATCAGGGTGTATCCCTGGGATCGGGGTATACCCTTGGGATCAGGGTGTATCCCTCAGAATAGGGTATATCCCTGGGATCAGGGTATACACCTGGAACATAACCAGTGCCATTCCCCCTCCCTGGGGGGTAGTCAGTTGGGAAGGCAGGCATCAGGATCAAACAGATATGAAAGTAAAGTCATAGAAAAGTAAGTACTCAAAAAATATTTGTTGTGCAGCTGTTTTAGTCAGGATCATTCAGTCCTTTCCAGCAGCTCTGGGATCCCCTATGTGCACATTCAGGTTGAGTGCCTTGTGGAAGATCACATAGTGAAATGGGGTAGTGGAATTCAAAGCTGGGTCTCCAGGATCACAACTCTGTGCTCTAACCACTGGACTATAGTACCTCCAATAAGAAGGTCCTGTCCTTTCAATGATAACTAGGGTCAGTGTGTCCATGACACATGAGAGTTGGCACATAAATGAAAATGGCTACAGCCCCATAGAAGATGTAGATACAGTGTGTCGATGCTTTGTAGTCTGCTCCCAGACAGTGCACACATTTGTTATACATGTTTGTGAAGAACATCGTGAGCTACAGGCAACATATTTCTGGACAAAATGACAAAAGCAGCTTGGCTACCACAGCATGCCTGGTGCAACAGGGAACCAAAGAAACGCGAGAAAGCTGGCGCCCCTAGTCAATGTTAAACTACAACAATGTTTATTTACTCCCTTGAATGACAAGTTCACTACGGTGCAATAACATTGCATTTGAAAACACTGTGCCAATGATTTCCAAATAAGTGCTAGGGTGTGCCATGAGGTGCCAAGGGGAGAAGCAGAGTGACAAATCAAAGCAGTCACATGACTCTGACCACTTTAGTGCGTCAGTGCCTCATCGTGGAGTAATCATAGGAGTGAGACTGAAACTTTATAAGTGATTAATAGACGTGCCAATGCAGTATTTGTGCAATCTACTTAAAATAATATGTAAAAGCATATAAGGTTTCAGTCCCACTCCTATGATCACTCCCTGATGAGGCGCCAATGTATTATAAAATGGGTCTGTAACAACTGTTTCCATGTTTCTGCAGGGTTTTATTTAACTCTAAAAATTGATTAGCGTTTTGCTTATAAAAGTTCTAAAACACTGTGAAAAAGCATAGCACTTGCCTCACAGTGTTTAACAAACATAAAACTTATAGGAAACCTATATAAATGCTTTCTGTACAGTTAGTATTGTCCCAAGAAAAAAACTGCTAACCAATTATTTAAAACCCTGTTCTGTGTTTAATTGTTATTATCAGCTAGACCTCTTGTAAGTATTTCAGCTGAGATAAAAGTTGTCTGATACAGTTAGTTGCCAGAGGCATGCCCGATGACTCTGGAAAGTGATTACAATCTCTCTGTCCTGTACTACAGGACCCCTAGGCCAGTTAATGGGAGAGCAGAAGGCAAGAACAACCCTTTCATGTTTTGCGAAGGGCCCTGGCTAATGAGTAAAACAGTCAATCCTGCTTTTGCGACACAGGAGGGAAGACAAAGGGATGGACCCTGCAATCCACAAAACCTAAGATTCCAGTTTGGTCCAATTTTTCCAGATGGGAGGTTTTCCAAGACACAAAAGAAGTGTAAAATCAATTATGTCAGAGTGACATACTGGATGACGAGTCATGGGGACGCAGGCGGCTGAAGGATCTTGAGGACTGCTACAGCCTGAAAGAGTTAATCAGGCTGGGACTCCATATAGTTAACATCTAAGGTTCGAGTCTGCCCTGATTCATCAAAGTGTCCTGTGTGGGTAAGTCTTTCTACTTTAAGAAAATCAGGAAGTGCAGTAAGATTTTCCTGTGCGTTTTCTTTCTGTTGTGTGCAAAACATTTTATTTTTGTAGAATGACTTTCCCATAGTCTTTGTGTAGTATCCTGCATTATAGCTGTAAATATTCTAAAATATTACAATATTATTTTTTATATACTTATTTGACTGTCCTTTGAAGTACCAATAACTGGTTTATAACTGACAAAAACTGTATTTATGTCTCTGAGCAGAAGGCTATAGTTACCATATTTTGTTTCTAAAGTACGGTTTTCTCAGCTGTTACACAGATGCATGGATCGTTTGCCCTTAGACAAGGAGGGCTGTACTGTGCAAGCAGTGGCTCTGGAAGGATTCAGGCCTAGAGATACCCCAGAACAGTGTCTATGCTAAGCGGTGACGCTACCGAGTACCCTTGCAGGAATCTGAAGGGTTCCAGAATGCTGGTAACAGTCACAGGCTGAGTCTTGGACAGACCAGTTTGTCATAGGGTCTAAAAATCAAAGAAACTTAACTGATTGAAACCAGTCAGGTGACTGCTTTATGCAAATAATAACAAACTACGGTGTTGGTTACTGTGTGATAAACACACTCCTAGGGGTGTAATGAGGCCTGAGGCCACAGGCCCAGTTTTACTTCCCCTAGAAGTGAGTTAATTACAGACTGTCCTTGGTGCAGTAATTGAACATGCCATCCTCAGTGCAATAATTCAACATATCACAAAATGTACAGACATGTCTCTCAGGCTTATCTTACGAAGACTTTGAATTTTGTTAAGGGTTTCAACATTTCAACGCAGGCTGAGAGCTCTTCATTTTGGAGGCATACTGAAGGCAAAGTGAAGATAAGAGCCAATAAAAATGGACAAATATGAGAACTGTCATAACCATCCCCTCTTTTATACAGACAGAACAGCTGATAAACAGTGGAATTAACATCTCGTTTGACCGTGAGCAACCCTTAAAGTGCACTTAGTTTGTCACTCAGCTGTCCGCTATACAAGGGCTGCAAAATTCACTTTAACCACTATGTTTATCATTGTACTGAATGCTGATAGCTTTTGGCAAATGAGAACTGTCCGAATTAAGCAGGCGTCTGCCTTAAAGGTGTCCACTATAATTAGGCTGCATTATAAATCTGTTAACATGCAGTCTCCTGGATAGTACCTGAAAACAGGCATTTTATTTATTTATTTAAAAGTTGGTAACCGGGAAAGCCACACTGAGCCAAGGCTTGTTTCCAGGTGCGACCTGGGGTCTTTACAAATAAAAATAGGATTATACAGAGAATACAGATACAAGGTACACAACAAAATGGGTACAAGTACAAATAACGAGCAAACTGCTTACAAATATAAAGAAGACAATTAAGAAAATACATTTGTATATGCAGTAACATCAAAAAAGTATTTTAAATGTGGGTAACACTATATAAGAAAGGTAGAAAAACACTCAAAACTTGATGTTAACGGTCAGAAGGGCAGTAGTTACAATAAACATGTGTGCTGGGAACTAGAACACGATCTTGGGTTTAATACCAAGCATTTGGGGTGGAGAGGGGTAATCCTGGGGGACTGCGTGTGGACTGGCTAAGGGGGTGAGGGGAGATGTTGAAAAGCAGGAGCGAATAGTGTTAGGAACAGCTTGGAGCAAAGATTTTAGAGCTGACAGAGAGGAGGAGTGGCGAGTATCCCTGGGCAGCTGATTCCAGAGGTGAAGAAGACGGTAGGAGAAAGCTGTCTGGCCTATGCCAGTATGAGGATGGGGGAAGGAGAAAGTATGGGTGTCACTAGAGCAGAGGGAATATGTGGTGGGACTGGCAGGAGACAGACAGGAGTTTAGGTAGGAGGGGCAGTGCCAAACCAGAATTTGGCAACGGAGGTACAGCAATTGAAGTGACACCTTGCAAAGAGGAGGCATGAGGGAGAGGGAGGAATAGAGAACACAGTGGTGAGCAAGGGGGGGGTGATGAGGAGGCAAAGTGGCTAAACAAGTTTAGCAGGGTATCGAGTTTGGTGAGGGAGGTGGCACGTGTGGAGCAACAGACTATATCTGCATAACTGAAGGCAGGAAGAATGGTTTTGGTGACTAAATCACAGCGGGTAGACATAAGGGATGCAGTCCTTATGACAGTAGAGGGCTCTGAGTTTTGGGTGGAGTTCAGCACAGATAGAGTCACTGTGGGCTGAGAAGTCAAGGTTACTATCTAACCAGACTCTGAGCTATTTAAAGGAACTGACTGTGTCTAGAGATGTACCATCCAGGGTGGCAAAAGAAGTGGGGTTCTGGGATTTGGATGGTCTTTGCTTTGTTCTGAAGAACATAGATACAGTCTTTTTGGAGTTGAGTTTTAACTGGTTTTGCTGGAACCATGTTTGCACTTCGTCAAAGTTGTGTTGTAGAGGGGAGGTTACATCGGTGGCAGTGGGACCGGAAAAGTATAGCAGTGTCGTTTTATGTCTAGTGTACCCACCTGGTTAACAAAAATGTTATAAATATATTATTATAAATTCTGTATTACTCCGCCAGAGGTAGCATGTTGAATTACAAAATGGGTCTGAAATCTCCTATTTTCTGATTGGCCAAGTAAGTTCCAAGACCCACATGTTAACTCCTCAGAAACGCGCAGCTGAAAGAAAGTTCAGGCAGTAGGATATGGAATTTGGGCAAATCACATACAGGAGAATACAGTACATGAGCCACTTCACTTGTCTCTGCTTTCTATCACAAACATGGCTATTTGCTTTACTGTTCAAAGCAGAAAGAAAAAGCAGCTCCACTTACTAACTTGCCAGGTTCAAGTTATCACTGAGAGAAACAAAGCAAAGAACCAGCACTGACACCACCGTACAGCTGCTTAAACGTATTTAAGTATCATGCAGAGTACTTACAGTTCCAGCATTCAGCGAAGCAAGTGACCACACCTAGATCCCCAAATGGTTCTACGAAACCGGTTGAGGCATCTAAGTGTGGCCACTTGCATCTCTGAACACTGAAACTGTGAGTGTTATGTATCACGATTAAATACGTTTAAGCAGCTTTGAACTGGTAACAGTGCTGGTCCTTTGCTCTGTTTCTCTACTTGATTTACTCAGTGAAAATCTTTAACAAGGCCCTAAAAAGTAAAACTCCCATAAATTAAAGAGAAAAAAAAAGAACACATAAATAAACATTTTTTTTTAATTTCGTAACACCTTCATTACACACATACATTTATCAAATATTATTCAGTTTTGATTCCTGGTATTTCTTTGATAACTGTGAGAAATCCCGTCATAGGCCTTACCAGTTTGCCAGGGTAATCTCTGCATCTTACCCTGCCACAGATAAAATTAAGACTATGGCTCCATATAACACCTTCTGTTGTGAGAAAGGTTGAGCATTCTGCCAATGATATTATATAAAAAGTTGAATTCCTGTATTCCAAAATAAACAAACATTACATATTGAATGCGTGGAAGGCCAGATGATTGATAGGTGGGGAGGGACTACTTTTTCCCCCGTTACTTTCAACAAACGAAAATATATGTTTTTAATAAAGAAAAATGGACCTTTATTTGCTTTTAAATTTTTTTCATTTTACCTATTTTTTTTTTTCTAACCATGTATTTATGCGCCCTACTGCCCCCTCTCTCCACTCTCTCAGACAGCCTCTATTGCAAACTCCACTCCCATCGTGGTCTGCCCCTAGAGTATACGGTTCCACTAACCTAGGTGCCCGGATAACCCCCTGGGTAGGGTGAGGAAGGACCCCCCGTTCTTACCTCCCCAGAGCCATGCATCTGTGACGTGGACCCGGTACAGCGGAGTCTGCCCAGACAAGCCAAAGACGTGCAGTGAGGTGTCGTCGCTTAGGACAGACCGAGGTGTTTTTCCCTTTGTTCGACTCCCCCAGACGTCGGAGTGCAATGAGGGCCAATGAGCTAGGAGGCGCGCTGAGACATGCTTCCCACTCCGCCACTCTGCCGACATCTGCCCAATGCCCTTACTGCTTCCCCCAACTGTGACGTGGAGAACCAGTTCTGAGTGCTGTATGACTTTCTGTAATATTGAAAAAAATGGGTATGAACTGTTTCCCATGAGAAATGCTGAAACAGCATGTGAGATCACACACACACACACACACACACACACACACACACACACACACACACACGCGCGCTTTAGATACCAGGTGTTACGTGGAAGGCCAGAAGCTAATTACAGAGTAGAACAGGCCTTGATCAAGGATCTCCTGTTTTATCTAAGTTAATTACAGGCTGGCAGTGGCTTGAGTTGAGCATATCCATTTTATGACATTTCAAGAGGAAAACCGGGTTTAGTAAACTGATGCGAAGTTGTAAATGTTCCTCTGATGCCTGTGTGAGAGAGGATACTGATTACAATCAAAGAACTGTCATTTGAAGAACATGAGTATGCTGAGGTTGCAGAATTTAATACTCGGAAAAGACATCCTGTTTTTATAGATGTATGTTTTTTATAAATTCTGACAGGGAGGAGCTAGGTGACCTCATGCAAATAGGTGGGGAAAACCAGCTTTTTAATTATTATTCTGTTTTCCGTAAGAGACACTTTTATCTCTACTCTGACAAAGAAACACCCGTGAGCACTTTTAAGCAGGTATTTAGAGACTAAGTACTGTAGTAAGAATTGCACTGTTTAAAACCTTGTTCTTTTAATAGATTTGTATGTCTTGTGATATAATAGTTCTGTATTGTATGTTTTACATATTATCATCTATTTTAGTAAAAACTCTTTTTTAGAGCTTACTTGGTCTGTCTTTGATTTTCATTCGTTTGCAAGAAAAGTATATATGGTTACAGCTGACACTAGGCATAAGCTTGAATGGTGATACCAAACTGGAAAGAGAAGCGTTGTAAATCTGAGGTCTTTATTAAAGTTTTTAAGGGTTCATTTCTGTACACCTGGTTAGGCGCCCGTAGACAAAGATATCTGGCCCCCCGAAGACAGAATTATCTGAGCCTGTGCATTGGGTACGCTAGCAAGAGTTTCACAGTTTGAATCCCTCCAGGACTGGAGACCAAAGGTTGATCCGAACTCACAAACAGACAAGAGGGTTACCTTGTTCTGTTAAACTGTTCACAAGACTGCACTCGGAAGTTGGCACTTTGGGAGTAGAGGGCCTGACCTGCTGAGTGGGTTTGTGACAACTACCGCACCTTTCACCCGGGCTCCTCCAGATGGCAGTACTGCGGTGGAAGCGTGCAGACAACCCCCCCGGGGAAGGAGAGCAGCCACTCGGCGATCAATCCTTCTCTACCAAACCGACCCCGCTGGCCTATTCTCGAACACGGGTCACGGCGTGATGCAAGGTAAGGCATCAGCATGTAGCCCTCAATTGCCACCAGGCGACCCCATTTTACCTATTTTTAAGTGCAATAAGACACTCTAGGTCGTTGGATGGAAAGGGATAATGCACTTTCAGATGCTAAAGGCACTCGGTACAAGCACCTCGTGCCTCACTGCACACTTGGGCATGCATTAAACCTCAGGCAACCAGGGTTTTAAATAGCTGGAATAGCATAGAAAAACGCTACGCAAAACAGTGGGTAATGCTAACCATTTCCAAAAATGCATAACAGCAGACTGCTAACCATTTTTTTCATTGAGTCTATGGCACAATAGACAAAAACTAATTATATATATAGTTAAACTTTGCTAACCATTCTGTGTCAAGTGCTATGCATTTTTACAGCTGATTAGCACTTTCATGTGTAAAACTGCTAATCAGTTTTTTCGGCTTATTTAATACCTTGGACAACCAACATCCTGTTGTGTCTTGTTGCTTATTTACTGCATCAAGGATGGTGTGTTGAATTATTGCACCAAGGACGGCATGCTGAATTACGGTACCAAAGACAGCAGGCTAAATAATGGTAATAAGGACGATGCAGTGAATTACTGCATCAAGGATCCGCCCTGCCCCCTACCTTGCACAGCAGGACCACATCCACTACCTTCCAATCCTCAGAACCACCCCTGCCCATATCGAGCTATGGAATGGCACTGCCAAGGGTTCAGACAGTTCCAACGCCAGTTCCCTAAGCATTCTTGGGTAAATTCCATCTGGTCCTGGCGTTTTATTTATTTTCAGAGCAGTAAGCTCTTCCTTACTGTTACTATTATCATCCCTACCTGCCCCACTTCTTGAATCTCCCTTGCTGCTGCCTTAATCCCACTTTCCAGTAGAGTCCCACTGTTCTCCACCATGAATACTGAATAGAAGTAGCTGTTTAGAACGGTTGCCTTCTGCTGGTCCTTCCCTACTACCCTCTCCCCTCGTCTGTTTTTCCCTGATGTACCGTAAGAACTCTTTCTCCCTTCCCTTGACCAGTTCGATAATTTGCAGCTCTGCATCCACCTTTCTACCTCTAATCCCCTTCTTGGCTTCCTTCTGCTACTTTAGTATTCCCTCCAATGCTTATCCCCTTGGAGCCTCCTGTAGTTGGTGAAGGTTCTTTTCTTTTCCCTCACTCTCTCCCTTACTGCTTCACAGAATCAGACTGCTCTCATGTTCGCTCCCATTGGTGATCATTCTCAAGCAACTTTTAGTTGCTTCAAGACTGGCCCCCTTCTTTTACCCCACCCCCTGACCTTATCCAGTCCTTCCATTTCTTCTCAGACTTTTTCCACTCATCTGGTCAAAATCTGCCCGTCTAAATTCCAGAACAACAGCTTTCTATGAAGATTTATTTTTATCCAGGGCCAGCTCAAACCATGTGATACTATGCTATGGTCACTGGTCCCCTGGTGCCCCAACCTCCACTCCAGCAAACATTTCCGAATTGCTAAGCACCACATTGAGAATGGTCATTTGTGTTGTGGGTTCCCTGACCGGTTGCACCAGCAAGCAGTCTATTAGCATGTCAAGCAGGGCCTGACTTCTGGCACTCTGTGCTGCTGAAGTATCCCAGTCCAGATCTGGTATATTGTAACCCCCCTTCCATCACTACCTCTCATTCTAGGGCCCCTAATTAATTTTTTCCCTTAGTTCCTTATCCTCCCCCACTCCCTGACCCAGCAGCCTGTAGACCATCCAATGCAGCTGTTCCCATAGAGATTCCATATCCCCTCCTGTTCCCTTGATGGGCCCATCCACTGTGGCCTCTATGACATCCCTAACATAGAGAGCTAATCCTGACCCCCACCCTTACACTTGTCCCTTCTATACAGGGTATGCCCTAGTATTGCCAGGGCTCAGTTGTTGTTCCCAGAGGCCCACAATTCGGTAATGGCCACCAGGTCCAACTCTGCATCTGTCACCATCGCCTGGAGCCCACTGATTTTATTAACCAGGCTCCTGGCATTCATGCAGATCACCTTCCAGCTCCTGCTTTGACTTGTGACTTGCAGCGAGGTTCCTGCAAAACAACTGCTGTTGGCGTCAACAGGACTTCAAAGTAGCAGAGAATGTTACAGTGAACAGCCCGACCTACAACACTGAAACATAGAATGTGATGACAGAAAAGGACCGCCAGGCCCACCCAGTCTGCCCAGTATGCCTAACTAGCTGCCAGGACTTTGCTATTCAAACAACATGAAGTCTTGCTATATTATGACATATGCAGTGAGTCCCAACCTTCGAACTGCTCCGGAGGTGAAAGAGTTAACTTTCCATGCCAGGCATGGAACTCTGAGCACGAGCTCGGTTGAAAGCTCTGTTTGTTGTTCTTCAAACTCAAACTGTCAGATTCTTTACTCCGCCTCACTGAACAGTCGCTCCGGAGATTTCTCCTTCTGCTCGGTTCATTTTGTCGGTTAAAGTATTAATTTTTCAGTTTTTTAACCGAATTTAAACCGCAACCAATCGGTTCAAGCTCTGTCTGTGGTACCGTAAGTACTAGATAGGTTTTACATTTATTTCTGTGTGGAACTTGTAAACGGTATTATCGGTTCAGTTTGAACCGATCAGGTTGTTGAAAATTCACTGAATTCTGTCTTTTAGAGTGCGGTTCCCGGTTCTTATCGGTTCTAAAAAAAAACGGATTTCATTACGGTTTTTTCCACAACCCGTGACACAGTTGGGACCGATAAGAGGGTCTTGCTTGGCAGACTGCCATAAACGGGCAAGTTTTGGTTAGACTGGCACTATGTCTGAGAAACCCAAAAGAAAAACCGGGCCCACTGGGTTTCAACACTGCAGTGTTTGAGGGGAAGCCTTTGCCAAGGCTGACCTCCACACCACCTGTGTTTATTGTCTGGGTTTGACCACCTCAATGCAGACTGCCAGATTTGCAAAAATTTTCCTGCAGCTACCCTGGATAAGAGGTTGGTAGGCTCAGGAAAGAGAGGCCAAAAGTCCGCTGACCGGATGGCCAGCCGGTTCAGTTGTAACCGAACGGAGGTGCCCCCTCTCACCAGGCGACTTCCTCGGGCAAGGAGAGCCGACTGGAGGAGTCGGTTCCAGCAAAAAGGACTAGAAAATCAGCAGGTGTGGCGCCAAAATTTCCATCTCCAACCGCTGAAGAAATAGCCAAAGCGATTAAAATTGTCCAGTCGCTTTCCCCGGTTCCGACTGAACCAGCACCATCAGGTAAGCGTACAGTTCGGTCGGTTCCACCGGTTCAAGAATATGTTTTAGAGGAATTTTATGAACCGGGGAGGGGAAGAGAAGTATGAAGAGAGTGAATGTGGATTTGAAAGTCTGGATGTGCCCATTGAACCGGACATCTCCCCAGACAGACCTTCAGGAGTGTCTCCCCCTAGGCTTTCCGAGTCCCCCTCTCATTTTATGTTTTATAAAAAAGTGGCTGAAACCCTCCAGCTCCCTGTGGAGGAAGCTGTGGATGATCAAGAGGAGCCTGACTATGTAGAAATGATGGATATCCCAGAGTCTAGGAGACTGTCTATTCCTTTGCATAAATCTTTTGGGAAACAGACAGTAAAAATTCTAAAAACTCCTCACACTACACCTCCTGTGGATAAAAGAATGGACAAGAGGTACACATTGTCAGGCTCTAATACGGAGTTCCTTACACAGCAATGCAGCCATGTTGGGGTAGTGCAGGCTGCAGCCTGTGACAAGGCTAATATTCCCTTGACTTCACACCCCCCTGACAAGGACTCCAGAAGGACTGATGCTATGGCAAAGAAACAGTACATGGCAGCATCCTTGGGACTCAGACAGGCAAATTATATGGCTTATGTTGCTAGATATCAGAAATCCAGATGGGATACTGTTATGGCTCTAGCAAAACAGGTTCCTGGCCAGCTTGCCAAGGAGCTGGAGCAGGTGGCTGCTGATGGTATTGAGGCATCCAAGGTGCAATTCCATGCTGCAGTGGACTCTAATGATGTGTCATCAAGAGTCATGGCTACATCTGTGGCACTTCGCAGAATGGCTTGGCTCAGTTGTACTAGCCTGTCACAGGATACCCAGACGAAGGCCATGGATTTTCCTGTTGTGGGTAATTCTCTGTTTGGGGAGCAGACAGAGAATTACATGAAGAAGATGGATGAGTATAGGACCACCTATAGGAGTGCACAGGCCAAGGAAAGGCAGGCCACTCCTCAAAGGCAGCCTTCCAGGGGCAGGGGCAGACCTTTTCATAGGCCTTTTTACCAAGCCCAGGCCTCCTCTTCAGCTTATGCCCAGAGTGGGTTCTTTAGAGGGAAAGGCAGACGGGGTACAAGCAGACCTGCTTCCACCCCTCAGCCTAAAGCCCCTGCCAAGCAGGCACCCTGATGGGGTGGCCAGGGCTGATTCTCCACTACCTGTAAGGGGCAGGCTGGCTTACTTTGTCCAGGACTGGAAGTCTTTAACATCAGACAAGTGGGTCCTGGAAGTAGTAAGCCAGGGACTGGTTCTCAGCTTCAAGAGATTTCCAAAGATGAGAACCAGGTCCTTTCCACCTGCAAATCCATCAGAGGCACTTTCCCTAGAAACTGAAGTTTCTACCCTCCTGGCTCTCAGAGCTGTGGAAAGGATTCCACCCCTACACCAGGGCAAAGGGTTGTACTCCAGGTACTTCCTTACCCCAAAAAAGACAGGAGAATGGCGGCCATCCTGGATCTCAGATACCTAAACAAGCACCTTTTAAAACCAAAATTCAAAATGGTGACTCTGGGAATTATTTTACCTCTCTAAGGCCAGGGACTGGCTAGCGTCCCTGGACCTCAAGGATGCCTACTTCCATGTTCTTATCAGAAGCTCCCATCGAAAGTACCTCAGATTCGAACTGCCCTCAGGCCATTACCAGTTCAGAGCAATGCCCTTCGGCCTCACCTCGGTCCGAGGGTATTCACAAAATGCCTGGCAGTAGCAGTTGCCCACTTAAGAAGGCAAAAGATTGCCATCTTTCCTTACTTGGACGACTGGCTCATAGTAGGCCAGTCTCCAGACCAAGTCACTGAGAGGGTTGTGGATGCATGGAACAGCCTCCCTGAAGAGGTCGTGGGGTCAAGAACAGTGGGGGACTTCAAGAATGCATGGGACAGGCATAGGGCAGTCCTAGTGGGGGGTAGGAGGAATTAAGCTGTTGGTTAACTAGGATCTGCAGCTTATCTGTTAGGTAGGAAAATCGGCAGACTAGGTGGGCCAAGCGGTCCTTATCTGCCGTCAAATTCTATGTTTCTATGTTTCTAAGTCAGACTACACCTTCAGGTAACTCAGCAACTGCTCACATCTCTGGGTTTCCTTCTCAATCTTCCAAAGTCAGTTCTAGAGCCTGTCCAGCTTCTCACCTTCATAGGTGCAGAACTGAACACAAAAAAGGCCAGAGCCTTCCTTCCTCTGGAAAGAGCAAGGACCCTGGTCTCTCTGGCCTCCTCCTTCACCCTGCAGGTCTCTCGAACAGCAAGGCATTTTCTGCAGCTCCTGGGGCACATGGCTGCTTCTACAGCAGTGGTGCAGGGAGCAAGATTTCAGATGAGGGACATCCAGTTCCATTTGAGAGCCTTTTGGTCTCAAAGGAGAGACCCTCTAACCAAATTGATCCCAGTGACTGAACCCTGATCCAAGCCCTTCAGTGGTGGCAGGACCAGAGCAATCTGAGACAAGGGGTCTCCTTCACCCCTCAGTCTCACTCCTTAATCCTTACTACAGATGCATCCCTCTTGGGGTGGGGAGCTCACATGGGCGACCTCACTACCCAGGGATTGTGGTCCCCTCAGGAATCTCTACTCCACATCAACCTGTTGGAACTCAGAGCAGTTTTTCTAGCACTTCAAGTTTTTTCCACATCTGTTCAGAACAAAGTTGTACAGGTCAGGACAGACAACACCACTACAATGTGGTACATCAACAAGCAAGGAGGCACTCGGTCTACGGCCTTGTGCACCGAAGCAATGAAGTTGTGGTCTCTGGCTTATTCCCTGAACACCTCCCTTACGGCAGTTCACCTCCCAGGCAAGGACAATGTCCTGGCAGATGCTCTCAGCAGGATTTCCCAGGGCCATCACGAATGGTCACTGGATCCCCTAGTACTGGAGGTAGTATTTGCCAGATGGGGCACCCGCAGATAGATCTTTCTGCAGCCCCAGACAATCACCAACTTCCCCTTTTTTGTTGCAGGCCCCCAGTGTTGGGCTCAGTCCCTCTGGATGCCTTCCTTCTCAGTTGGGAAGGGAAGTTTCTCTGCTTTCCCCCCCTTCCCTTTTCTGTTCAAGGTGCTAGTCAAAATCAGATCTCAACCCTGCAAGATGATCCTGATTGCTCCAGATTGGGCCAGACAGCCCTGATACCCACTCCTTATGTCCTTAGCAGTCCACCTTCCCCTGTGTCTTCCCAGGAATCACAACCTGTTAACCTGTGCTCACGGGAGAGTTTGGTACACGAATCTCAAATCTCTCAACCTCAAGGCCTGGCTCTTGAAGAGTTAGAGTTTGCTGACCTACACCTTTCCCAAGGTGTACTGGATATCTTGAAGGCTTCTAGGAAGCCTTCCACCAGGGCTACTTATAATTCCAAATGGAAGAGGTTTTCCATATGGTGCTCTGGCAAGCACATTTCCCCAGAATCTGCTGACTTACCCACAGTCCTGGATTATATGGTGCATTTGAATACTTTGGGGCTGAGACCAGCTACCCTAAAGGTGCACCTGGCAGCCGTGTCTGCTTTCTTATCAGCAGGTAAACCCTCTTCTCTTTCAGCTCATCTGGTATTCTCCAAGTTTTTCAAGGGGTTGCTTCACACCAACCCTCCATTCAGGGACCCTGCCCCTGCCTGGGATCTTAATATTTGCATTGCCCAGATTATGCAACCCCCTTTTGAGCACTTGTCTTCAGCAGAGCTTAAGTACTTGACTTGGAAAACTGTGTTTTTGGTAGCTATCACTTCTGCCAGGCGTATAAGTGAATTACAAGCTTTGTCAGTGGAGCCTGATTTTATCTCCTTTCATAGAGATAAGGTGGTCCTCATGACTAACAGAAAAGTTCTTGCCTAAGGTGGTTTCAGACTTCCACCTTAATCAATCTATGTCTCTCCCTGTGTACTTACTGACCATTCCTCCTCTGGCGAGAGGAGACTGCACAGTTTAGATGTCAAAGAGCCCTTAGTTACTACATAGAACGTGATCAAGGGTCACAGGTTTGACTCCTCCAACTGTTCCTCACTTATGGTGAGGTTGGAAAGGGAAACCTGCCACTAAAAGATCCATTGCCAGGTGGATTGTCTCTTGTATCCAATTTTGCTATGAAAAACTGGGTAAGGTTCCTCCCTCAAGCCTGAGGGCTCACTCTACCAGAGGTACAGCTGCGTCTCTGGTTGCTGCCAGGGACATCACTATCCTAGAGATATGTCAAGCAGCTACCTGGAAAACAGTTCACACTTTTACCAAGCATTACTCCCTGGACATCCAGGCTAGAAGTGATGCTCGGTTTGACACAGCTATTGCTTCAGAGCCTATTTCCTAAGTAGGTTCTGTCCTCCTCCATGGAGGTACTGCTGTGTAGTCTGCATATGTCATAATATAGCAAGACTTCATGTTGTTTGAAGAAAAATTACTCACCTTAGTAATGTTGTTTCTTCTAATGGAGTCTTCATATTATGACCTCCCTGCCTGCCCCTCTCAGAACCTCTGCTTTTGGGATGTGGGTGGGCAGTGCAGTGTTGGCACTCAGTAGATGCCCACCTTGTTTTTTCACCCTCCTTTTGGGGTGTTTGGTTGTGTTTTATTTTTGGATCCCTGACTTGAGTCTTTGTGTTGGGACCAAAAAATGTGTTCATATATTTAGTAGCCAGTTGGCTAGTGTAGATTTACAGCTTCCACAGAGAACCTTAGTGAGTTTTTGCTCGTAAAGATCTGACAGTTTGAGTCTGAAGAACAACAGACAGAGCTTTCAACCACGCTCGTGCTCAAAGTTCCATGCCTGCCATAGAAAGTTAACTCTTTCACCTCCGGAGCAGTTTGAAGGTTGGGACTCACTGCATATGTCATAATATAACAAGACTCCATTAGAAGAAACAACATTACTAAGGTGAGTAATTTTTTCTTTCCTACCATCCCCCCGAATCTAAAAGACCCTTGTGTCTATCCCACGCCCTCTTGAATCCCCCCACAGTTCTTGCCCCCACCACCACCTCCTCTGGGAATCTGTTCCAGTTATCCACCACCCTCTCCATGAAATAGAATTATTTAATGTTTCCTCTGAACCTTCCCCCTACTATCTGCATATCATGCCCCCTTGTTTTTGATTGCTCCTTTAGCTGGAGGATGTCCCTTACTGGCACCCTGTTAATACCCTTGATATATCTGAAGATCTCAATCATGTCCCCTCTTTTTAATTATTTTTATTTTATTTTGTTTGATAGTACCCCTGTTCTCTTGTCTGTAACATGACCTGTTTTCCATGATTTGAGTCTACGTTACCATTTTTTAGATATCTGAAATACTTAAAAGAAGTGTGCCTTTTAAAATGGCTACCTCCCAGATTTTCATCCTTATCCTGTTTTTGAGCACCCATTGTTTAACGTTACTTTTCTTGCAAGTAAGGTGAACTGGAATGTCACAGATACTGCTCACTAACCTTACAATAAGTGCCCAAAACAGCAGGAAATAATGCTGGCAACTCATGAAAAGCCATTTTAAAATGAGCACTGTCTTATTAATATTTCAAATGCTGAAAAGCAACTTACTAAAGCAGACTCACAAGAGAAAAAAGGATATCTTACAAGACAGGAGAACATGAGGACTATAAAAAGAACAAAAGTGTATACGTCAACATTTTCACCATAACATCAGACTGCTTTAAATTTCCTAGCATTACAAAAAAAGTGTATTTTAGTGGATTCAGTATTTAATTAATGAATGCATTTCCATGGAAACTAGGTCATTTCCCCTTAGCCTTCATCTGTTCCTGTTCCTATTACTTCTCTTGCCCTGGAACTGACATTAGAATAATTTCCATGGCAACAGGTTCTGATGTCATAAGCTGCAAATAATGATGTCACAGCAGGAATAAGCAATGGAAACAGATGAAATATAAGAGGAAAAGAGCCTTTTTTTCTTTTAATTATTAATCTATCTTTCTGTCCTACCGGCCCCATTTCAGACTACTCCCCCCCCCACCAAGTCCCATCACCCGACTTCTCTGGGGCTGATCATCTGTCCAGAGAAGCAGGAAGCCATCATCACTGCTGTGGGGCCCGCAGGGAACGGGCCTTCATTCTGCCAGAAGGAGGGTGTTTCTCCATGTTTTCTCCCTGGGCCCATGGCACATGCAGGGAACCAGGCCTTCATCCTTCCAATTGGGGGGTGTTCCTCCAAGTTTTCTCTCTGGGCCTGCAGCACGTGCAGTGACACATTACGCAAGCTCTGTCTATCCAGATACACCCCAGGCAGGACCATCATCCCATTGCACTGCCACCTAGAACCTCCAGATGGCAGCTGCGTAGCAGGATGCACCCCCCCCGTCCGAGGGAGAACAGCTGTCCTTGGGATGCTCAATCCTCCTTCTGTGAGTGACCCACCTCCATTTCCGAACCCAGGTCACCAGCATGGCAAGAAGTGAAATGCTCAGTGCCTCAGCCCTCCATGCCACTGTGCTGGCTTTGAAAAGATCCATTTGAAAATGTTTTCAATAGTAATTTTATTTATTTATTTAGTTTTTGTTGACCGGGTAAGAGCACTAGACAAATCCTGCCTATCTTCAGGCATGACCCGGGGGAGGGGGATACAGATGAATGCCATCTGACCTTGAACCAGATTAAGATGTTGGTGGGATTTTTAGTGAATGATGGAAATTTGGCCAGGACACCGGGGAAATTCCCCTACTCTTTTCGATAACTGCCACGGGATCTTTAACATCCACCTGAACTACCACCAATCCAGGCAGATTGGACCTCGGTTTTAACGTCTCATCCAAAAGACGGCACCTCAGAAGTGCAGTACCCCTCTCATGCTGCATTACAGTGTCAGTACTGGGATATTAACCCAAGTGCCAGATGTGGGAAAACATGAAAAGCCCTGAAATTCAACTTTTTGTGAGAACTGTGCGTAACTGCCTTCTTCTGCTGTCAACTGTGAAAAGGCTGCTGGAAATCAGAATACTTTTTTAACCTAAAATACATTCCAACTGCAGACAAAACAGCAGAAAATATTTCTTAAATACCGAAATTAGTTATGGAAAAAATTCTGCTTTCAATATTTTGCCATCTGTCTGGAAGTTCAGTGTCAGAAGATTCTCACAGCACTATTTGATCAGAGCAAACTATTACAATGTGGTGGGGCAGGGAACAATTTGTGTCTGTATCTCTCTTTTGTTGTTTTTGCTTTTAATGTACTGCTAACCTCCCCAGAGAGACCACATTAAAACAAGTCATCTCTTAATGTCTGAAACCTGCGCATAATGTATAAGTAGCAATAATTAGCATATCATGCAGTGTGGGTAAACTGGTGTAAGGCATCTTCGGAAGTAAATAGCTGATGTTCACTGGTTTTATGCACAGACCTTCTTTTATTACTAATCTAAGGGAGCAGAGACCTAATTCTGAGTAGGTCTGCAGCCCGACTAGAAATGTGTATGCATTCAGTGGGTACGGATCATTTATTGGACAGCCAAGTGTATACCACTAGCTTCTTCAACCAGGTATTAATTTCATCTAAACATCAGCAATCCCATTAGCAGACCCATTTTGGACTCCAGCAGCTAATCCAAGTCTCAAACCCGCTGCGGGCCTTCAGCAACTGACTTTCTCAGCCTGATACTGCTGTGTAGTGTTGAGCTACTTCCCCACTGCTATGTAGTGCTGTGAACTGATTTGTTACCATTCTCTCAGGCTGTGGCAGCACTTGTGCTCAGCCAGTTAGCAGCTCCTGAGCTGACCCTGTACGGTACATAACTGACACAGATGTTCTTTACTGTCCCTACCCCTACTGCTGCCACTGTTACTGGGTGAAGCTGTAGTTTGTGCTACTGAAGGTGCTACCAAATTTGTGCATATTTAAATGGGCAGGGTGGAAAAACTCCAAAATTGGACAGTGGGAGTAAATCCTGCAAAAATGGAAGTAAATTACTTCTTTATTCCCCTTCTCTGTTCCTCATGCAGTAGCCATTGGCCAGCTCTGTAGCAGCAAAGATTGTCCCGCATTCATCTCACAACACCAAGATGAAAGACTTGACTCCTTGTCAGGTGTCAAAAATTCATGGATACAGAGCCTACAATTTTGTTGTCCTGGACTAAGAATTAACTCTTAGTGGTCTAGCAAACCAGTGAACACTGGTGACCCACTAGAACTGATATCTGACACTCTGAGCAACAAAAATGAACTGCTGTTTATAGCAAGGCTAAAAACTGATATGTATATACAGTAGAAGGCAAGCTTAAAGAGAATCTGTACCATTCAGGGACACTTTAGAAATATATGACCCTTGCTAGCCAATCTATCCCTACATGGGGAAAGGCTGGTGGTACTAGTTCCCCTAAATATATTTGTAAACCTTTACAACCCCTGAAGCACTGGGCCGTCTTCACAAACTGTACACTATTTATGGATTTAATGAAATTTTGCATTGCAGGAAGTTTGACAAACTGTGCCTGTGCACTGCACTGCTGCAATGGATTTCTGGTGCACTCTTTACACTGCATTGTGTTTCGGTGTTTTGATCCATTAGTGAGAAAAATTCAGTTGTGCTAACATTATAAATAAGTATTTTCAATGTGTTCAACTTCTTAGTTTTTTTTCTAGGGAGGATGGGAGCATTTCCCCCTCTTTCACTCCTTTTGTAATTTTGCCTTAGACTGTCTCCCCCATACCCATCCCTGCTTCTCTACTCTGGCACCTTTCCCATTGTGCCTCCATTATATCCAAATTCTGGTTTGGTTCCCTTCCTTCTTACCTTATTTCCCTTCTATCCATTCCCCCCTCCTTCCTCCTACCCTCTCTGCAGCAATCTTTCCCATTTGCAAGCTACTCCTTCTAGGAAATCTACTGTTGGACAAGCTGCCTTCTCATATCGCTTTCCTAAACTCTGGTCCACTCTTCCAGTCCACCCTTCCACAGTCAATCCACTCTACCTCCCTCCCTCACTGTCACTTTTCTACTCCCACCTGCAACAGTCCATGACCCCATAGCTTATCAGGTCACCTTCCCCTTACTCATTTTCCCCTGGCCATATTGCCTTCTGGGGTAATTTCCCCCTGCATATTCAAACTCAGTTGTATCTACTGTATGTACCTTGTTGCACAGTTTTGCCTTGCTATGTTTAAAGATTACTCTCCTTTTGATGTACTATATTGTTTGCATGTACTATCTTCCATATCCTTTCCCATCCCCGACGCATCTGGAAACGAGCTGTTATCAGCTTGGTATGTCTTTCCTGGTAAAACATTTGAAATAAATAAAATAAATACAATTTCATAGTTTTTTTCCAGAAAGATTAACAGTATGGCTAAAAAAGGGTACCTGTCAGCTTCTTTGGCTATGTGTCAGGCTACCTTCCAGGCATATGCTGCCCAGTATCAGACGTCACTGTGGCAGTCAGTCCTGGCTATGTCCCAAAAAGTTCCTTCGCCCTTTGTCAGATGACCTGGCTGAAACTGCCAGGTTTGGGTTAGAGGCAGCCAAGTACCAATTTCAAATGGCTGCTGACACAAATGACACTGCAGCCAGATGGATGGCAAATACAGTGGCACAGAGAAGGTTTGCATGGCTCAGGGCCACAAACCTTACTCGGGATACCCAGTCCAAGGCTTTGGATTTTCCTTCGGAGGGAAATTCCCTTTTTGGGAAATTCACTGTGGCCTATATGAAGAAGGTAGATGAGTATAAGGCCACTTACAGAAGCAACTCTGCCAAAGAGAGAGCTTCTCCATCCACCAGGCCTTATGGAAAGAGAGCCAACGGCAGGTCCTTTTATACCAGGCCCTTCTTCCAGCCATTGGCCTTACCCCAGTACCAGCAGTACCCACAGCAGGGATACTCCAGGGGCAGGGGTAGAAGGGACTCGAGGCGAAGGATCCCAAGCTCAGCCTCAGCCACAATCTAAACAGACCCCCTGAGCCACAGGCCGCTTCCTCCCTACCTGTAGGAGGCAGACTGTCTCACTTCCTACGTGCCTGGCTGAACATCATCACAGACAAGTGGGTTCTGGAGGTAATGGGTCAGGGTCTGTCTCTGGAATTCAAATCCCCTCCCCATCAAAAGATCAGGGTTTTCAGTTCTCCATCCCCATCAGAAAAAACACTGCTACAGGCAGAGGTTTGAAACCTACTACAGCTAAGAACAGTAGAACCAGTTCCAAAATCGCTGAGAGGAAGGGTTTTTTATTCCAGATACTTCCTAACAATAAAGAAAAGTGGGGAGTGGTGGCCTATACTGAATCTCAGAGCTTTAAACAAGCACCTGAGGAGACAAAAGTTCAAAATGGTAACTCTAGCTATAATTTTGTCAATGCTCCAAAAGGGAGATTGGTTGGCATCACTGGACTTAAAGGATGCCTATTTCCACATCCCCATAAGGGATTCTTACCAGAGAGATCTCCAATTCAGACTCCCTTCAGGCCACTACCAGTTTTCAACCCTGCCTTTTGGCCTTTCTTCGGCCCCAAGGGTATTCGCAAAATGTCTTACTGCTGTAGTAGCACATCTTCGGAGACAGGGAATCATTGTTTTCCCTTATCTGGATGACTGATTAGTGGTGGGAAAATCCCCACTGCAAGTACAGCAGGATTTGAAAGTCACCCAGGACCTTCTAGAGTCTTGGGGGTTTCTGATCAACCACAAAAAGTCTGCCTTCACTCCTGCACAGCTGCTGCAGTTCATAGGAGCATAAATAAATACCTTACAAGCCACAGCCTATCTGCCTCTAGAAAGAGTAAAAAGTCTTCAGTCAGTAGCAAATTCCTTCAGGTTACACAACCCAAAAACTGCAAGACAGTTTCTTCAGCTACTGGGCTACATGGCTGCTTCCATAGGCACAGTGCTGGGTTCCAGGTTCCACATGAGAGACATCCAGTTCCACCTCATGTCTCACTGGTGTCACAAAAAAGACCCTTTTTCAAAACTCATTCCAGTAACAAGGGCACTGTTACAGGTCCTCTTGTGGTGGAAAAAGGAATCCAACTTAAGACAGGGAATCCCTTTTTAGAAGGAGAACCCCTCAGTAGTTCTCACAACAGATGCATCCCTCTTAGGCTAGGGCACCCATCTAGGGCAGCACACCACCCAGGGTACCTGGTCAGTTGCAGAGTCCCTTCAGCACATAAACTTGCTGGAACTCAGAGCAGTTTTGCTAGCTCTAAGAGCTTTCTCTTCCCTAGTACAAGGCAAGGTGGTACAGATCAGAACAGACAATACCACCACAATGTATTACATAAACAAACTGGGAGGCACCAAGTCAGGCCTCCTTTGCACAGAAGCCATAAGAATCTGGACTCTAGCTTATTCTTTGGAAATATCCCTGCAGGCAATCCACCTGCCAGGGAAAGCCAATATCCTGGCAGATGCCTTGAGTCAAATCAACCAGGCCCATCATGAATGAACCCTAAACAGACAGGTGGTACAGGTTATTTTCAGAAGGTGGGGTACTCCACAGATAGACTTGTTCGCATCCCACCAGAACCACCACCTGCCTCAGTATTGCTGCAGACCACCAGATCAGGGCACACTTCCTCTTGATGCCCTGACCCTGGACTGGTCAGGGAGGTTCCTGTATGCTTTTCCTCTGGTTCACAGGGTATTGCTCAAGCTCAGGTCCCATGCAGCATCACTTACCTTGATAGCTCCAGATTGGCCAAAGCAGCCATGGTACTCTCTTCTGCTCTCCATGTCTGTCACCAAACCAATACACCGCCCTCGGAGGCACAACCTACTGACTTCCAGCCAGGGAACTCTGTTGTATCTGAATCTTAAGTCCCTCAACTTCAAGGCTTGACTCTTGAGGACATAGAATATGCTAAATTGAACCTCTCTGAATCTGTGTTAAGCATCTTAAGAGCTAACAGGAAACCTACTACGAAAACCTATTCTTCTATATGGATAAGATTTATTTGGTGCTCAGGTAAATCTCTGATACCAGGCCAAGCTGAAGTTCCAGTTGTCCAGGACTATCTCTCTCATTTACATTCCTCTGGTTTGCAACCCAGTTCCTTGAAGGTTTGTCTGGCAGCTGTGTCTGCCTACCTTTCTGCTGGGGCAAGGGGTAACCTTAGCTTCAGATCCCATTTTTAAAAGATTCTTCAAAGGCTTGAATCATTTGCATCCTCCTCACAAGGCACCAGTGCCAGCTTGGGATTTGAATGTGTGTATAGCTTAACTCATGGGCTCTCCCTTTGAACCCATGGCTACAGCTCATCTAAAATATGTCACTTGGAAAACGTTTTTTCTTGTGGCAATGACTTCTGCAAGAAGGATTAGTAAGCTTCAGGTTCTCTGTATAGTTCTAGACTATATCTCCCTTCATAGGGATAACGTAGTCCTTAGAACAAACGGAACATTTCTTCCTAAGGTGGTCTCTGACTTCCACTTAAACCAGTCCATCACTCTCCCTGTCTTTTTCACTGACCATACTACCTCTGGTGAAAGAAGACTCCACAGTTTGGATGTAAAAAGGGCTTTCAGTTACCTACATGACAGCCACAAGGGGCCATAGACAGGACAGAAAACAGTTGTTCCTGACCTATGGGGATGTTGGAAAAGGTAATCCGGCCTCTAAAAGGTCAATTTCTCAGTGGATAGTCCAGTATATCCAGTTCTGTTACACTAAAGCTGGTAAGGAACCCTCATCAGGATTGAGGGCCATTCCACAAGAGGAACAGCTGCCACTTTAGTAGCTGGCAAGGATGTTCCGCTGGTGAATATCTGTAAAAACAGCAACCTGGAAAACAGTACACACTTTTACAAAACACTACAACCTGGATACTCTGTCCGGGGTGATGCTAGATTTGGCACAGCAGTCCTGCAAAGTCTGTTTCCAAAATAAAGTTCTGTGCCCACCTCCAGTGGTACTGCTTGGTAGTCTGCATAAAGTTAGGAATATTATGAGCATTACTGGGGTTAGAAGAAAAAATTACTTACCACAGTAATCTTTCTTCTCAGTGATGCTCAGATATTCATAACTTTCCTCCCTACCTCCCCTTCCAGAACTTCAGCCTCTGCACTCCGCATGCTGGTGCCACCATATCACTATACACCCTTGGAGTGTGTTTTACCCTGTACCTGTTAATAGTTAAGGTGAACAGGGTTCATTGTGTTTTAACTTTTTTAGTATTTCTCTGGCATTTTTGTTCTAACTCTATTGAATTGTTGGTTCCTCCAGTTGGAGGATTGTTTTACAGATTTATACTGCTGGGAAAACCCCAATCTTAATAATAAAATTATAGCGCTACATTATTTTTGCGCCTACCTTTCCAGGCTCCTTTTATAAAATCTGAAGAGGTTAGAACACAGGCAGTTAGTAGAGGCAGTGTTTGAAAGATGCTCACGTGCAAAGTATTCTGTCATTTGCATGTGTTCTAGCTCTCCGGGCAGTCCAACCCCTCAGGCTTACTGCATAAAGTTATGAATATTTGAGTATCACTGGGAAGAAAGAAGATTACTATGGTAAGTAATTTTTTTCTTACCTGATGATAATAATGATACTAACAGCCACAAAGGTTGTTACTAAACTTTGGCTTTCTCCCAGGGTCACAACAGTAGAGTCCTAGAGACAGCTGACTTATGAAATTTATAATTTAGAGAGGATCTCAGCCAGAATGAATCAGCAAGTTCATAAATGTGATAATAGATGGAGAAAATGGGCCTTATAGCAACTAGAACACTATTCAGATTTTGTACCATGAGGCTGGTGGGGGAATTTGAGACTTGCTTATATTTCTGGTTGGGACAATTGACTGGTCGGGATTTATCAGTTATGATAACTACACATTTATAATTTTAGGTCTAAACATTTGGAGATATAGAGAGGCCTTTAGCAGTACGAATGTACCTCTTTCCTATAGGCTCTCTGAGGGAAGATATAAATATTGGAACTCTCCATGTTTGCTCTGGGGGATATATATATTTTGTTACAATGCTTCTCATAAAATGGCTCTCACTGAATACCTGTATCTATACAGCAAGCTGTACTGCTCTGTATTACTTTGTAATGTACTGTGCTATAATAATAAAATAAAAAAGTGCAATTAAAAAAAAAGAAAAGAGGGAGGTGCTGCCAGTGGGGGACTTCAACCTGGCAGACGTAGACTGAAGCATCCCAGCTGTGGCTTCAGCTTGGAGCAGGGACATCCTGGACTTCCTGCAGGGTGTTTTCCTCAGGCAACCAGTCAGTGAAACCATTCATGATGGGGCAATATTGAACCTGGTACTCACTAACTGGGACAGTATTGTAGATGTCAAGGTGGGAGGCCATCTGGGGACCAGCGATCACCATACAGTGTGGTTGAATATAAGGACAGCTGCAGGATTGAACCACACAAGGGCAAAGGTCCTGGACTTCAGAAGGGCAGATTTTATAAAGGGTGAATGCCTCAGGGATGACCTAGCAGGGGGGATAACCTGGGGGTGGGGTGGAGGAACAGTGGGCGAAGATAAAAGGGCCATTGTGTGGGCAACAAACCTCTGTGTCAAGCAGGTCTGCAAAGGCAAGAGGAAAAAGAGACCACTAAGGTTCTCGAAAAAGTTGGCAAAACAAGGTAAAAGGTAAAGAGAGTAGTAGTAAGAAGGTATAAGGAGACACAAAGGGAGGAGGAGGAGGACAGAGAGGTGTATCAGGGGAAACAGAGGGAAGCACGGAGAGCAGTAAGGAATGCAGAGGTGCAGACAGAAGAGAGAACAACCCAGGTGATAACCAAAGGGGACAAGATATTTTTTAAGTACTTAAGCAAAAAGAGGAAGATCAGTGGTGGGATTGTAAGGTTAAAAAGGGAAGGAGGGACTGTGCCGAGGGGAGCCTGGAAAAGGCAGACATCTTGAACAAATACTTGTTTTTTAGTGTTCACAGAGGAAGAAGAAGAAGGGGAAGGGCCACAAAAAAGTAAAAGGAGCACTGGAGGAAGGGAGGTGGACACTAGTCCATTCTCAGAGGAGAGAGTCCTGACGGGACTTGCTAATCTGAATGTGGACAGTTATAGGGCCAGACAGGGGTGCATCCAGGGATAGTCAGGGAGCTCAGAGAGGTACTGGCTGTACCTCTTGACAGTCCTATTTAATGGTTTATTAGAAACAGGAGTGGTTCTTGAGGACTGGAAGGAGGGCAGATGTAATCCTACTGCACGTAAATGTTAGCAGGGAAGAGGCTGGCTACTATAGGCCAGTCAGCTTGACATCGGTGGTGGGAAAGTTAATGGAATCACTGCTGAAGGAAAGGACTGTGACATATCTTTAATCCAGTGGGTTACAGGACCTGAGGCAGTATGGATTCCCCGGGGGGTCATGTCAGACAAATATGGTAGATTTCTTTCACTCGGTGACCAAGGAAATAGATAACTAGATTAGGGTGGAGTGGTGGACATAGCCTAGCTACATTTCAGTAAGGCTTTCAACACAGTTCCACATAGCAGACTCGTAAGCAAGTTGGTTAGCTTAGGAGTGGGTTCAAAGCTGGTTGGCTATGTTAGAAATTGGTTACAGGATAGGTGGCAGAGGGTGGTGGTAAATGGAGTTCACTCAGATGAAGGGAGGGTGACCACCGGGGTGCCTCAGGAATCAGTGCTGGGACCAGTCCTCTTTAATGTCTTAATAAGTGACACCGCAGAGGAGCTGGAAGGGAAAGTCTGCCTCTTTGCAGATGACACCAAAATCTGCATCAGGGTGGATAATCCAGTGGGGCGGACAGGATGAGCAGTAATCTGAGAAAACTTGGGCAGTAGGCAAGGGTAAGGCAGCTGGGTTCCAATGCAAAAAAAATGCAAACTAATGCACATAGGGCACAGAAACCTGCGGGCAGAGTACAAAATAGGTGGGGTGGTACTGACAACCACCAAACAGGAAACAGACACGGGGTAATCATTTTGGATTACCTAAAGGTGGCCAGACAGTGCGACAAGGCATTTGGGAGGGCTAGTGGGATGCTGGGGTACATAGGAATGGGTATCGCCAACAGAAAGAGGGAGGCGATGTTGCTTCTGTATAGCTTGCTGGTAATACCTCACCTAGAATACTGTGTACAGTTCTGGAGACCTCCTCTCTGGAAGGACACAGACAGAGTAGAGGCGATCCAATGGCGAGCAACTAAAACACTGTAGAATCTGTATCACAAACCCTATGAGGAGAGACTTAAGGATCTGAATATGTATACACTGATAGAGAGAGGAGGGGGATACAACAGGGACATTTAAATATCTCATAGAGGTAAAGAAGGTACAGGAGGGAAGTATTTTTTCAGAAAATAAGATGCTCAAGAACAAGAGGACACAAAATATGAAGCTGGAGGGGGTAAATTCAGGAGGTGGGGGCGAAAACAGTGGTGGGGTTCAAGAATGCATGGGCCAAGCAGAGGGGAATCATAGTGGAACAAAAGGAGGGGGATAACGGACCAGAGATCAAGTAGGATCTACGCTGATACTGTAGGAGAGAAAAACTGTCAGACTAGGTGGGCCAAGCAGTACTTAGCTGCTGGGAAATCCTATGTTCCTATGGGACAGGCAGGTGTGCTCAGTTAGAAAAAGGAAGCACAGTAAAAAAAGGGGAGGATTGCCACTAGGGCAAGGCAGAATAGGTAGGGTGGGCAGAGTGGATGGGCCAAGAGCCTTTTTCTACTGTCAACACCTATGTGTCTATGTATCTGCCAGCAACGAAGATTAACTGGTGAAAAAATGAATTTTCATCAGTGTAACAGGAGAAGTTAAAAACAAAATGACTTAATTCTACTGATATAAGTTATTAAATTGCCTGCAGCTAGCTCACACAGATACTGACGGCAGAAGGGGACCACATGATCCACCTAGTCTGTCCAAGACTCTACCCCCCCATGCATGCACTGGAATGTAACACATCACCCATAGCACTTTAAAATTAAATGTTCAGAAAAGCAAAACAGGAATGTTAATCGAAATTCTTCCACTGTATTAAAGATCGAAAGATATTTTTTAATATATCTTGCCAGTGGGTATCAAGGCCCTGTAACAGTATAATATTTCAGTGGTTTTGACCTGAAGACCAGCCAGGATTGGTAGCAGTCTTTATTATCCTTGATTTCTGTTGCAGATTTTAACCATGCCTCTCAGTGGTCTGATTTTCAAAGTTGTTACATCCCCAAAATGCCTCCTGTCATTCCTGTTTCTAAGGGGAGGCATTTAGAAGCACAAAATGTTGTAAAAATAAAGTTATACAGTCTAACGCTCCTTCAGAATTTCTTTTTAAATCTGTTATTGAGACAGTTTTCTGGGTTGATATGACCATGTTTTCCTACAGTGTTTCTAGTTTTAACTCAGTTTTGCCATGGAAGCCATTTTGTCCAGAGGTAGTTAGGAGTTACAATTATAAAACAGTAATAATGCTGGCTCCGTGGTGCCAGATGAAGGTGTTCGCCTGGCGCGCTGGTGACCCGGTTCACTCCCAAGCCCGGGATGTCAGGAGCGGAAGCTGGCAGGGAGGGATCCAGAGCGTCCTTTGGGCGCTCTCCTCCCGGGGGTGGGGGTGGGTTGAGTGCATCTCTCTGGCGGCTCCTTGTGGCAGAGTTCGGCCAAGATGCGATTTGTGGTGTGGGTGACCACGCGCTGCATGTGCACCTCCGAAAGGATGCCACAACGTGCGCTAGGGTGGGGCAACAGAACAAAGGAAAAAGGCCGCCCAGCTGCCTAGATGATGGCAGCTTGCCCTACCCACTGCTGCAAAGCCGATCAGCCCCGATGCTGTACCCGCCCTGGAGAAGACAGAAGCTGGTGTCATTGGGCACTGAGCGAGTCTCCCCACTTGGTTCCCCCCCTGCAGGCACACAGGGGAGCCCCCCCCCACCCGGTGAAGGGATACACTGGGACAACCAGGGTAAGGGAAGCAGCAGATGGCAGCTGGGAGGCTGCAGCGGTGGAAAAGGGCTTAGCCGCGAAGGAGTGTGTGTCTGGGCTGCACATCGGGGGCACAAGCAGATGAAACAAACAAACAAACAAAAAAAAAAACAGTAATAATAATTATAAAAAATATGCAGTCTTGTGGACTGGGAGGGTTGAGATGTATGAATTGAACTTGTCTTATTGAGCCACACTCTTCTATGAAGTAGGAAAAAGGATAGAAGCGAGAGACAGTACAAGACTTCCCCATTTCCTTTAACTGTTAAGTCAATAATGTATTGCATGTCGTGTTAGAATTAAAAGGGAACATTTATAACCACTGTCTCACAGGTGTGAAACTCCATGAAAAACTCTTATATAGGTTATTGGATATACTTTTATCTGGCAGCGCCCACAGATGTCAGTGTCAGTGGCTCAGTAGGTAGCACACTCGCTTCTGAGGCCGGGAGATCAGAGGGTTGTGGGTTCAGTTCCCATATCTGGCACTTGGGTTACTATCTCAGTACTGACACTGTAGTGCAGCATAAGAGGGGTGCTGCACTTCTGAGGTACCGTCTTTCGGATGAGACGTTAAACTGAGGTCCCATCTGCCTGGATTGGTGGTAGTTCAGGTGGATGTTAAAGATCCCATGGCACTTATCGAAAAGAGTAGGGGAATTTCCCCGGTGTCCTGGCCAAATTTCCCTCATTCACTAAAAATCCCACCAACAGCTTAATCTGGTTCAAGGTCAGTTGGCATTCATCTGTATCCCCCTCCCCCAGGTTGTGCCTGAAAATAGGCAGGATTTGTCTAGTGCACTCACCCGGTCAACAAAAACTAAATAAATATCATTGTCATAATAAACCCCATGTTAATACTACACAGCAACCATTTCTGGAATCTTGGGATGCCTTTGAGGGTAAAGTTGTTACATAAGCAAAAAAAGGGGCCAAGAAGGACGGGATTGCTAGGCTTAGGAGAGGGGAATAATGGGTAGAGTAGAATGGGGGAGAGGCTGAGGTACTGAATGAATACTTCTGCTCTGTCTTCACCAGGAAAAAAGACGGGCCAGTGCCAATGGGGGGTGGGGTGGGAGGAGCAAGGAGAAGAGAGCCTGCATGTGGTGACAGAGGAAGACAGAGTAAGGGAGGGGCTGCTAGCACTCGGCCCAGATGCCATACACCCAAGGATACTGAGGAAGCTGGCAGGGGAGCTTGCGGGGCCGCTGGCGGGCCTGTTCAACAGTTCCCTTGAGTCAGACACGGTACCGCAGGATTGGAGAATGGCACATGTGGTGCCCCTCCATAAGATCGGTCCCAGGGTTGACCGGGGAATTACTGGCCGGTCCGTCTGAACTCAATCGTGTGCAAGCTCAGGGAGACCATACTTAAGGAAAGGCTGGTGGGGTATCTAGAGGAGAATGTCTCCAGAATGAGAGGCACTGCAGGTCTGTGGGAGGGAGAGCATGCCAGACAAATCTCCTTGACTTGTTTGACTGGGTCACTAAGGCAGTGGACAGGGGCCAGGCAGTGGACATCCTTTATCTGTACTTCGTCAAGGCCTTTGACTCTGTACCGCACAACAGGTTGATCAGGAAGCTGGCAGATCTCAGAGTTGGGGAGAAAATGATCAGGTGGGTAGAAAACTGGCTGAGAGACAGGACCCAGAGGGTGGTGATAGGGGGAAAGAGTTATCCAGCACCAGGGACGTCACCAGCAGGGTCCCACAGGGCTCAGTGCTGGGGCTGTTGTTTTTCATTATTTTCATCATGAAATTGGGGAAGGCATTAAGGGCAAAATGTGCCTATCCGCGGATGACAACAAACTCTGTGAGAGGCTGGACACACTGGAAGGGATACAAGACCTGTGGGAAGACCTGAGAAAACTTGAGATGTAGTCAGAGATTTTGCAGCTTGGCTTCTATGCCAAGAAATGCAAAGTTATTCACACTGGAGCCAGAACTCCAGACTGAGTACTACCTGGGGGGGGGGATCTGGGTAGCAGCAACAGAGCAGGAGAAGTATCTGAAGGAGGTGCCCACCTCCCTCCCCCATTCCCACCCACCCCAGGCTAGTCCACTCTTATTGGCAGACGAGCAGTTAAGGTATTACTACTTTCTGCTTTAGGTCAGGGTATGAGGGCTACAGCCACATATTATAGCCACGTAGGTGAGGTATTGGAACAATAACCTTGTATAGCGACATAATACAGAGGAGTGGAGCTTTAAGAAACAGGGAAGGAGTGAGATAGAAAACAAATTAGGAAACAGGAATACAAAGAATATAGAAGAGGTCACTAGGAGTAGGGGACATTGTTAGAAAAGACAAGAAAGATGCAGGAAGTGATGCAGTGTAGTGGGTGTGGGGCCGCAGTGTTCAGGAGAACATTCTGGATCATGCAGTGCTGCCCCATCTGTAGGCACCTCTCTGGGTTGCGGGAGGAGGTTGCCTGTCTCTGAGTCAAGCTGGCCAAGATTCGGGAGACTTTTACCCCCACTCAGAGGCCACCATGTCCACCACCAGAACCTCAAAGAATGCCCAAGAGGAGGAGTGACTGGATCACAGTGGGCTCAGGGATGGTGTGGGAGGGGAGTCAGAAGCACATCCCTTAACCAGTTCAGCTAAGTAACTCCTACACTGTCTTAGAAGAGCAGGGAAGCTCCACAAGTGCACCCACAGCTGAGACCAAGGAGGATGGGCTGGTCCTCCATGATGGAGCCCCAGGGTAGGAGGGCCGAGAACCCCACAGGAAGAGGAAGCTACTCCGGGTGGGGGACTCAATTGTCAGGGCAGTGAACTTAGGGGCACCTAGCAGTGGAGAGAGGGAGGTCAAGTGCCTTCCAGGAAGCACTGCATGGAGGGATGGGAAGTGGATCCATAGGATTGCAAGGGTGATAGTAAGGAGGAAGGAACTGGATGTCATTGTCAAATAACCTAGCAGGGGACAAGGTGGAGATGGCCAGAATTCAGGAGGATTTCAGGAAGTTGTAGGGAGCCTAATGCAGATAGCACGTTCTGTCTCCTTCTCTGAGGTACTACCTATCCACGCATGGGGGAGACTAGATCACTCCGCACCCAGAAATTCAACTCCTGGTTGAAGGAATGGTGTGGAAAGGAGGGTTTTGGCTTCGAGGGGTAGTGAGGACCCACCTAGGGGATGCAGGCCTGTATATGGATGACGGCCTGCATCCATTCGGGAGGGGGACCATAGTCCTAAGTGAAAAGTTTGAATGCTTCGGTAGCTAGCATTTAAACTGGCCAAGGGGAGGCCAGAAAGGTCAGGTGGCTTAGTATCTTCCCCCCCGTGAGTAGTTACTCTACACAAGTACCCAAGGAGGGGACAGAGAGACAGAGGGCAGGATTCATCATAAGGGTGGAAGACAAGGGGGACCAGGGAAAAAGAATGCCCAAGAAGGGGGTGGGCCTTAGAGCAACTAAACAGGGGAAGGAACTCACATACTGGAAGCCATGTGTGCCAATGCCTGGAGCCTTAGTAACAAGATGGAGGACCTGGAGGCAGCCACGGCACAGTCAGACCTGGACATTGTGGCCACCACAGAAACCTGGTGTAATGATAATCATGACTAGGAGATGTCCATACCAGGCTACAATCTATTTAGGAGGGACAGGACAGGCAGGAAGGGGGGGAGGAGTGGCACTCTATGTGAAAGATAACGTAAAGGCCACAGAGATTCAAGGGGAGCAGGGAAGGGAGGAGATACTGTGGGTTAAGCTTGAAAGACAGAGTCAGCCATCCACACAGGGGTAATTTACAGACCACCAGCCCAGAGAGTGGAGACTGATAGGGAGATGATGCTAGCCATACAAAGGATGGCAAACAAGGGGGAGGTAGTGCTGGTTGGCAACTTCAATATTCCAGATGTGGACTGGAGCTTCCCAGCAGTGGCATCAGCCAGAAGCAGGTTTATCCTAGACTCCCTTCAGGGAGTCTTCCTCAAACAACTACAGTAGTCATGGAATCCACACAGCAGGAGGCACTTCTGGACCTGGTGCTCACAAATGGGCACAGTGTGACAGGGATCACAGTGGGGTAGCACCTAGGGAACAGTGACCACCGGTCAGCGTGGTTTGACGTAACTGAAGGGGCAGAACCCAGCTGCACAAAAACACAAATCCTAGACTTTAGGAGGGCAGATTTGGGGAGAATGGAGACATGCTTAGAAGAAGCACTTAATAAAATAGGGAGGCAATTAGAGGTAGAGGAACAGTGGGCAGTATTCAAAACAGGGATAACAAGTGCAATGCAAATATGTACGAAACAGATTAGCAAGTGGAAAAGGAAGAGGAGACCAGTATGGTATTCCGAGGAGGTAGTGGAGAAAGTGAAAGTGAAAAAAATCACATTCAGACAATAAAAAAAGTCACATGCAGAGAGGGACAGGGAGAGGTACCATGAGAAACAAAGGAAGGGAGGGTAGTAAGGGAAGCCAAAGCACAAACAGAGGAGGGCATTGCGCAATCAGTGGTCAGAGGGGACCTTTTTCCAGTAGGGAGGGATAGTGAGGCTGAAAGGGGAGGGCAGAGGATGACAACAGTAAAGCAGACATACAGATTTTTCTGCTCAGTCTTTACAGAGGAGAGAGCGGGTAATGGGCCAGAAGGGAGTAGTAAGGGGAGGAAGATCAAGGACATGGATACAAGTCGTTTTCCAAAGGGAAATGGTCCTAAAGGCACTGAAAGGTTTAACAGTTGACAAAGCTATGGGGCCAGATGGGGTACACCCCAAGGTGCTGAGGGAGCTAAGAGGTGGTGACTGAACCTCTGGCAACCCTGTTTAGTCGGTCACTGGAAACAGAAGCGGTACCCAAAGATTGGAGGACAGCTGATGTAGTCCCACTATACAAAAGTGGGAACAGAGAGGAGCAGGAAACTACAGACCAGTCAGCCTGACCTCAGTAGTGGGGAAGATCATGGAAACACTACTGAAGGAAAGAATAGTGGAACACCTGGTTGCCAATGGTCTACAGGACCCAAGGCAGCATGGTTTTACTGGAGGCAGGTTGTGCCAGACTAACCTCATTTAATTTTTCGACTAGGTGACAGGGGAGGTGGATCGAGGGGAGGCAGTGGACGTGGCCTATCTGGACATCAGCAAGGCCTCTGGCACTGTGCCGCATAGAAGGCTGTTAAACAAGCTGGGGAACATGGGAGTGGAAAGGACGGAGGTGCGGTTGGTGGGAAACTGGCAGGACTGCAGGACACAGAGAGTGGTGGTTAATGGCTGTCACTCTGCAGAGGGATGGGTGACCAGGGGGGTGCCATAGGGATCAGTGCTGGGTCCAGCCCTCTTCAACATCTTTATCAGTGACATTACAGAAGACCTAGAAGGGAGAATTTGCCTGTTTTCTGATGATACAAAGCTCTGTAACAGGATGGAAACACCGGAGGGTGTGGATAGAATGAGAAGAAATCTGCAGAAGCTTGAGGACTGGTCAAGGGAATGGCAGTTGAGGTTTAACGCTAAGAAATTTAAGATGATGCACATGGGGCACAAAAACCCTGGAGCAGCATATCAGTTGGGGGACAGGACTTATAATGCTCCAAGCAGGAAAGGGACCTGGGGGTTATCATCTCTGATGACCTCAAGGTAGGGAGTCAGTGCAACAAGTCTATAGGTAAAGAAAACAGGATGCTGGGATGCACAGAAAGGGGTAACACCAGCAGGAAAAGGGAGGTCATAATTCCACTATACAGGACATTAGTGAGGCCACACCTCACATACAATGTCCAGTTCTGGAGGCCATACCTGTGTAAAGACATAGACAGGATGGAGGCAGTTCAGAGGAAGACAACCAAGATGGTGCAAGCATTACATCGCAAAACCTACGAGGACAGGCTGAACAACTTAAATATGTACTCCCTGGAGGACAGAAGGGACATGATTGAGACATATAAGTTCCTCACAGGAAGGAACAAGGTGCAGAAAAACACTATTTTTCACTGAAAAAGAGGTTCCAGGACTAGGGAACATGGGATGAAACTGGAGGGAGGAAGATTCAGAGGGAACGTGAGGTACTATTTCTTCACGGAGAGGGTGGTGGACAGATGTAACATGCTGCCAGAGGAGGCGGTGGGGGCTGAAACAATTACAGAATTTAAGAATGCATGGAATTGGCATAGAGGGATCCTGGTTGTTGGGGGAAGGGGCAACACATTTCTAGAGAAGCTTGAGTAAGCAAAGTTACGTGAGCAAACGGGCAGGCTAGGACGGCCATAGGCCCTTATCTGCCATCAGCATCAATGTATTTATGTATCTGGGAGTGATAATCACTAGTGACCTGAAGCACTCCACACAGTGCAAAAAAGCAGCAGCAAAGGCAAACAAGATGCTGGGATGTGTGTCCAGGGGAATCAGCAGTAGGCGGAAGGAGGTTATACTGCCCTTGTACAGGCCGCTGGTGAGACCACATCTAGAGTATGGAGTAAGATACTGGTGTTCATACGTTAAAAAATACATCAACCTGCTGGAGACGGTCCAGAGGAGGGCAACTAAGATGACTGCAGATCAGCAGGGTAAGACATATGAAGAGAGGTTGGGGTCCCTGAGGATGTACTCCCTGGAGGAGAGAAGAGAGAGAGAGAGAGAGAGGGGACATGACAATAAAAATAAAGCAGTCCAGGGCAATAGCTCTACATAGTATATCTGTTCATGGTCTGTGCATTTGCTGGAAGCAGTAAGCGTTTAAAAAAATCACAACTATTGGACCGTGCTAGGAAGCACTCAAAAAGTAATGAGGAGCTATTGCCCTGGACCACTTTATTTTTTATTGCTTGAGCTGCTGCATTATCTGAATGGATTATGGAATAAAAATGTGGTAGGCTGAGTAAACATTACTTTCACATTCATTTCAAGAGGTGCTGACCGGTCTGTTACAGCATTTTTTTTCATAGTCAGGGCGCCACACGCAGGAGTCAGAAAACGGCAATATGGCATACCAAGTACATAAGAGAACAGATTATGCCATATGCCGTTGTACCGGTAACTGAAAGCTCTCCCACTGCTGCTCTGCCGTGCTGTGAGAAACACCTGACTTGGTGCCATACTACCTATGACATCACCTGCCGTTAGGACCAACGGCTGATGCAGAATAGCAGTAACATCACAGTACTGCTAAGGGACCTGTATCAACTAGAAAAGACTGTCATTTAAAATGCAAAACATTCATGGGTAGCATTAATGCAGCATAAGAAAGCCAAATTGGCAGACTTGTAGGAATATCGTCATGGGCTCTTTAACTGTACTATACTGCTGTTAAAGCTTTATTTGGGACAAAAGAGTGGGCAGGTAAACAGAAGTATGTCAAGTGCTACTTCCAGTCCTTGTCCTGTATAGGAAAGTGCCTGTAAAGCAGCACCTATTCCTACCTTATGAAGAACTGAGGCTGTTATATACATTGCCAATTTTAGCTGTGTGCTTGTGTGGAACTTTTTTATATGAAAGGGACTGGTGGGATTTAAACTAGTTAGATAAAGAGGGTTCTTCTTTCTGCTTTCTACCTGGGCACTCTTTGGCATATTAGTGAGGCATCCTGGGAATGAGGCAGTCTGTGACCCTTGACCTGCCACCTCCGATTTTCACTCTCCAAAATCCAGCAAATTTGGGAGGTACCACAGCAAATTAGTGCTCATAACAGTGCAGTACTGCAGTGTGATTTAAAGTGCACTATATCGCAGTTACAGCTTTATTTGGGACAAAAGAGGTGAGCGAGTGAACTGGAAGTCAGCTGAGTGCTACTTCTGGTCCTTGTGAACAGGGAAACGGAGACTGAGACTGAGCGACCGCAAAATGGCGACTCAGTCTCAGCGCCTGTATTTTGGGCTACCAGACAGGGCAGCGAGGGACTGGGAGGAAGGGTGAAGGAGGGCGACAGGAACCACACCATGCGAGGAAAGGAAAGGGAGGGAAGGTATGTGGGAGGCAGTGCAGCAGTAGGCTGCTGAGCTGGCCATGTGGCGCGGTAGTGAGGGTGGCTGGCTGTGGTTGGGAGGGTGCAGAGTTCAGGTCTGGGCAGCGCAGTAATTTTTCAGCGTCTGGCTTTTTTATTTTCGTTTTAACACACACATCCCCATGCACCCCTGGAGTTGAGAATCTTTGGTTAGGGGTGTGTAGGGGCATAGCCCCCCGCACAAATTTCAGTGCTGTTGCCACCATTGTTATTGATGCGTGTGTATATCGCTGTTTTTTATTTTTGGCGATGTACACTCGCCCTTCAGCGATCACTGTTATGACATAGAACCAGTCCTTGCCCTATATATGCTGGCATTTGTGAGAGTGTTGGTGAGCACAGTGGAGGCAACATGGCAGAGGCATCTGACATGTCTGCCTTGTCAGGCATGGCAGACTGGTGGACTGGCGAGACCCTTATCATCTTGAAATCCAGAACACTGCAATGGCTTTAGGTTTGTTTCCCCTCTCCGAATAACTTCTATAAGTAAAATCTGTTAGCAACTCTCTCTAATTTTCTTTCGAACATTGGTTATACAATGGCCCATTTTCTATTTTTTTACTTTCTATTTTTCCTCCCTCCTCTCTGGTGCCCACTCCTTCCATCCTACTCCTTTTCCCACCTCACTCCACCTTCCTGGGATCTGCCCCTAGAGTGCCTCCTTTCACTTACCTCCTGCACAGCGGGGTCTGTCCCTTTCTTGGTGGTCTTGGATGGATCCGGAGTGGATTTCATCTAGGGCTGCCGAGAGGTGTCTTTTTCCGTTTTTTCTCCCTCCCCCTTAATCCCCAACCCCTGGGACGTCCAGCGCTAGGACGTACATCCCGAGAAAGGCGTGCTGGCCGCCGCCAGACCTCATCGCCGCCCGGCGCCCCCTCCCGACTCCGGACGAGCGGAGCCGCCTCCATCCCTTCAGTTGTCGGTGCTCCCACCGCCGCGAGGGGATGTAGAACGCAGATGCATTCTTGGTTCCCACCCTGAGAGAGGAGAGCATCCATTGGGACGGCTCGGTCCTCTCTCCCCTGCCCACCCGGCACGCGAGTTGGTTCCGAACCGGGTCGCCAGTGTAGCGCGAGGTGTGGCGTCCAGCGCCTCAACCCTCAGCGCCACCGGGCCACAATGGCCCATTTTCTAAGCACAATAATATCCTCCATGGTGCGTGGTATGGACTATACTGGACCTTTCAGGGGCTATAAGGCCCTCCCACCTGCGGCGTCTGGCCTCATTACGCCCCTGGGCAGTCCAGTATAGCCGAATACCACCCACCCTGTCAGGTATTAATGCTCACTCAGTTGATTTCTCAACACAATTATGTCATCAGTCGATTTATCCACATGCTGCAGTTGTTATGTCAGTAGGTCCAGCACAAGGACTCAGAACGAATCTAGAATGTTCGGCCTCAGTAGCAGTACTAACCATATTTAAATGCAAATAACTTTAAAATGAAAAATGATAGCATGGTACTGTGAGAATGAAAGTTGTCAAGCACAAAAATATCTACAAAATGAGTGGTGTTTCATTTGTAGATACCTTTTAGTTTTTTTTATAATTAGCAAAAAGCAGCCAAAAATTTATTTTTTTTGCACTTTTTCGATAAACAAATGATAACATGGTACTTTGAGCACAAAGGTTGTTCATCACAAAAATATCTACAAAATGAGAGGCATTTCATTTATAGATACAGTTAAAAAATGTTTATAATCAGCAAAAACTGGCAGAAAATTCAATTTTTATTCAGTTTTTTGACGTACAAATGCCCCCCACCCAAAAATGAAAAAGCAGAAACAAAAGAATTGTGCATCAAACTTTTTCATTATGTACTGGCCATAATGGTAAAGTTGGAGCGTCCATAGCAACAGCTTAGCAACCACTATGCTAAGCGGAGCTAAACTGGGAAAACCACAAAAAATCCATGTAAGTTTACATTAAAAATTAAACAATTTAAAATAAAACTCCCTGCCAGTCCAGTGGTGCTGAGGGTTGAGGCGCAGGACGCCACACCTTGTGCCGTGCCGGCGACCTGGGTTCGGGAACAGACTAGGGCCGGCGGGGGATGGCAGGGGAGAGGAAGAATTGAGCGTCCTACGACTGTTCTCCTTCCTGTGGGGTGGGTGAGGGAGCTGCAGCACCTGGTGGAAGCTGGGTGCACTGCAAGCTGTGGGAACAAGGGGGTGAAGCACGGCGGGCATCTACACTTATGTGCACTGACGCCATTGCATATCTGGCTCCTCGGGGATCTAAATCCTGGAGGAAAAATGTTGGGGAGACCGCTTTGGCTGATGGCTGTGCCCTGAGCCCCCAGACTCGTGAAGACATAGCCACCAGGTGTCTGTGCCACAGGTCCCTACGGGGAGGGTCCTGTCATTAACTGGCCTGTGTGAGTGGGCGTATGAATCCGCATGACAGACCTGGTCCAGGGGTGTGGGTGCTGGTGGCCGTTGGGGGGAAACTCTGGCCAAAGGAGAAAAAACATTCAATGATAAAAAAAAAAATTAAAAAAATAAAACTAAACTCCCTGCACTATCCTAAAGGATCTACATTGCATAAATGGAATATGTAACAGGGACCTTGTGGAATACATGATTTATGGTCACTCAAGTTGTTTGACCTTAGGCACATCACTTGTAGCTTATGCCACTCGTGAGGTTACCCAAGGTCAAACAGCTCTTGTGAAAATAAGTCATGTATTCCTCAGGTCTCTGTTACGTATCCCTTATGGGTGCTAGACACAGGAACAGATTTTGGCGAATTCTTTCATTTAAAACTGTTGATTTGTTTGTATCTCTCACTTTTGGGGCCAATTCATTCCACATTTTAGTACAGATATTTATCACCATTGAGACATTTATTCCTTGATTTTTTTACTGATCTAAGACAGTCGTGATTAACTTTTGGGATACGAAGATTCAATGAGTTTTGGGTATTTACTGTTATTCGTTTTCAATTCCTTGAAAGACACCACTGCAAGCATTTTTCTCCTTCTCAGCTCAAGAAGTCCCATCCGAGTAACTCATACACGACAGTGAAAACAGTGAAAACGACAACACAGCACAAAACATGCCGTTCTGCAATACAAGCAGACTAGATGGACCAAATGGCCTTCTTCAGCTGGCTTCTTCGAATGTTCTATAATAAATTTGATTAGGCTTGTAGAATTCTGTTTTATTTGCATGTTGACAGACTATACTGACATACTCCAATATAGGCCACAATAGTTGCGGGGTATTTTGTTTCTTGTCTCTCTGGGTAGAATGTCTTTCTTCTTAAGATACCCAGCCTACTATTTACTTATTTTGTGTTCCTTAAAATTTACTTATTTCCTATTTACTTATTTTGTGTTCCTTAACTTATGTTCCTTAAACATTAGTTCGTGGTCCATGTGAATATGACAAAAAAGCCAGCAGATTCAGGCCAAAAAGGTCTATCTCGTCTGCTCAATTTTGCAGTTCATGGTTTACACCAGTGCTGCTGCTCCCCCCCACCCCCACACCCACATACCCCTTGTCACCATTATCACCTTTCTTGCCCTTTAGTGAGCTTGACCGCTGGGTCAAGTCAACTCCAATGCTTATTCTGCCCTCTACACTACCCACCCCCTTTTAAAACTCTCCAACAATCTCTGTGAGACCACCTCCTCTGGGAGTATGGTCCATGCTGCCACCACTGTTTCTGTAAAGTAGTGTCTTCTCTGTTCCCTCTTGAATCTTCCTCCCTCCAGCTTCATACTATGACCTCTAGTGGTCTCCCTCTCTCCAACTGAAACATACCCCCAGTGCTAACCCTATTTATGCCCTTAACGTACCTGAATGTCTCAATCACGTCTTCCCTGTCCCTTCTATCCTCAAGGGAGTAAATATTTAGCTCCTTCAGCCTCTGCTTGTAGGGCTTATTCCCATTATCCTTATCAGTTTGGTCCTCGTTCTCGGGAACCCCTCCAAGAGCTTGATGTCCTTTTTAAATAGGGACACCAGAACTGTACACAGTATTCCAGGTGCGGCCTCACCAATGATCTGTACAGCAGCAAGATCACCCCCTCGGTCCTTGAGGTGATCCCTCTGGCAATACACCCTAGAAGTTTGGTGGCCTTGGCCGCTGCCAACCTACACTGTTTCGAATGTTTCTTATTCCCTGTGACCACCACCCCCAGATCCCTTTCCTCCTTTGTGACCTTTAACCTCTCCCCCTCTATATGGTAGGTGTTCCTTGGGTTCTTTGCCCCAAAGTGCATGACCTTGCACTTCCCAGTATTGAACCTCAGCTGCCATGTTCTTGACCAGTTCTCCAGTTTCTTAAAATTCTCATGTAGCACCCTCCTTTCCTCCTCAGAATCCACTACTTCACCAATTTTGGTGTCATCGGCGAACAGGCTTATCTTGCTCTCCACCCCTTCTGCTATATTCGCTATGTACAGTAGATGATGAATAGGACAGATCCTAGGACTGAGCCCTGTGGGACATCGCTGATGACTACCTGGGGTGCTGAGAGTTCCTACTCCTACTACCACCCTTTGTTTCCTATTTTCCAACCAATTTTCCACCCACCTAACCAGTTTTTGCCCTGCCCCCATGCCCTTAAGTTTACTTATCAGTCTGCCATGCAGCACTGAGTCAAAGGCTTTACTGAAATCCAGATACAGGACATCAACCGCCTTTCCCCCATCCAGTGATCTAGTCATCTAGTCAAAGAATTCAACCAGGTTTGTTTGGCAGCACCGCCAGTTGAAGAATCCGTGTTCTTGGTTGTCCCCCAGCCTGTGTTCTTGCATGAAGTCCACCAGCCATTCCTGTAGGACTGTCCCCTTCAATTTCCCCACTAAGAACGGGAGGCTGACTGGCCTGTAATTTCCTGGCTCGTCCCTGGGGCCACTCTTATATATGGGTACCACATGCGCCATTCTCCAGTCAGGTGGCACACATCCTGTCCGTAGGGAGGTGTTGAATACATCCGTTAGGGGTGCTGCTAGCACCTCTGCTAGTTCTTTCAGCACTCTTGGATGTATCCCATCCAGACTTCGAGCCTTGTCCACCCAAAGAGATCTTAGGCCATACAACACCCCCTTCTCTGGAATCTCAATATCTGTTATCCCCTCCCCTCCAACCACCCCACCCCCATAATTTCCTGGCAGGATGGGCCCATCCTTCTCCCTTGTGAATACTGGACAGAAGAATTCATTTATTACCTCTGCCTGGGCTGCCCTCCTTTACTGCCCATCATCTACTGTTGTTCTTAATCCTGACAAGGTGTTTCTTACTTTTCCTTTTTCCTTGACATAGTTAAAAAATTCTTTCTCCCTCTTCCTTGTCCCCTGTGCCAATCTTAGCTCCTTTGTGACCTTGGCTGCCCTCAGTACCCTGGTCACCTCTCTGGATTTCACGATGCACTCCTCCTTGTCTGCCTCCCCGCATGTCCTTTTAAAGGTTTTAAAAGCTGCCCTTTTTTCCCTCACTCGCTCTTGCACCTCTTTTGTCCACCAACCAGGCTTCCTGGACCTTGAATTCTTACTAAGACTCTTTGTACAAGAGTTTGTCGCCTCCAGCAGGCCATTCTTTATGATTGCCCACTTTTGGTTTGTGACCACATCTGGCCTGATGGTGGCCACATGCCCTCCAACTATGGCTGCCATTCTGCCGAAGTGAGCCCTTCTGAAATCCACAACCTTGGTTTTGCTAGCCCTCCCCTCCCTACCCATGTCTAATGAGAACCACACTGTGTTGTGGTCACTCCCAGCCAGGGGGGCCTCAACCCTAACATCTTGCACCTGGTAACCGTCTGCTAGGACCAGGTCCAAGATATTCCTCTCCCTAGTAGGTTCCATCATGTGCTGAGTTAGAAAGATGTCCTGAAAACCGTCTATTAAGACCTGTCCCCTTGTACTAGTTGTGGTCACTGTGTTCCAATCTACCCCCGGTAGATTGAAGTCGCCAACCACCAATGCCCTTCCCTTCTGGCAGTGCTTGACAACATTTGCAACCAGCTTCTGGTCGATGTCTTCTTCCTGTTATGGAGGTCGGTGCCACCCCTAGTCTGACCTTCTCCCCCTTAGCATTCTGAATGCTGACCCACAAGATCTCCGCTTTCCCCTCCTTCCCCTCCTCCCTGCTGTCCACTAATCCCTCCGTCATGTATAGAGTCACCTCCCCACCCATACCACACCCTCTATACCTTCTATACAGGCTGTACCCCGGAACAGTTAAGTCCCAGTGCTGGCTGACCCATGTCTCTATGATGGCAGCTATGTCTATTTTCCCCTCTGCCATCAGTGCTTGGAGGTCTGGTAGTTTATTCCTTAAGCTCCTGGCATTCAAGGACACCACCATCTAGCCATAACCCGCTCCCCGCTTGCTCCCCTCTTGGCCTCTAACCTTTCCCTTGGTTGAACTATTCCCTGACTCCCGAACACCATTCTGGTGGGGAGACAGGATGCCTCCCATACCTTTTGCCACCTTAAGTCTACTTTGCCTTAACCACCCCGTCTTCAGTTTAGATTATACGTGCTTTCAATAAACTACCCCAGCTTCCTTTTTAGGACTGTCTATCCCTCCTTGTTGAGGTGCAGTCTGTCCAGGGCGTAAAGGTTCTTGTCTTCCCACATTGACCCCCAGCCTCCCACAAGCCCAAACCCCATCTTCTTGCACCAGTCTGTCAGCCATTGGTTGAATTCCTCTGTTTCCTGGACATGGTTGCTTTTGGCACTGGTAGTACCTCTGAGAAGGCGATAGATTGGAACTCCTTACTACATACCCTGGCAAGCTCCTTGAATCTTGCCTGCACCTCCTCCAGGCTGTTCCCCTCCAGGTCATTAGCGCCCAGGTGCAGCACCAAATGAGGCATCCCACCCTGTTGCATACCCCATGAGGGAATGTTGTGCTTCATCTTGTGTGCCATCATTACTGGTATGCACTCAGCCCAAATTGCACTACTCCTATTCCCCTTGCTACACCATCTGATTCCCTTAATAACAGAGTTCCCTATTAGCTAGACCCTTCTACCGCTTTCCTTCTGCGTGTACATTTGCTCTTCCTTTTCCAACCTCTCCTTCTCTCCTTAACCCTTTTCACCCTCCTGTTGCCTGCTATTCCCCTGCTCCTGACTCTATCCATGCTTCCATCCTCCTTGCCTACGGACCCCTGTGCCTTCCCTGAACCTTGCTTGTTCCCTATTCTTTGCCCCGTCCTCTCCCCTCCAACACCTGCACCCAGTCTGTCAAACACCTCCCTCATACCATCCCCTAACTGGTCCCCCCCCCCTTCCTGAAACTGTTGCCTCACCCCTATCATAACACCTCCCTTGCCACTGGATTCCTTGACCCCACTGAACTGTTCCTTTCCCCTTCTTTGTGCACCCTCCCCGAAGCTACTCCTTGCCTGGGCTGTTAACTGTGCCCACCCTGCCCATTCTTTATCTGCCCCTCCTCCCTTCCTCACCTGCCTCCTCTCCACATTGCCTCTGCTGCTGTCCGGGCTACCCCTCACATCCTCTGCCTCACTATTGTACCCCTTGCCCTTTGCAATGCCCTTCTCCCTTCCCAACCCAATACTTTCCCTCCCTCCCCCAGCTACCCCAGGCCAGACAAAATGGAGAACCTGTTCCTATTATCATTCTCTGCTATCTGAGCTACTCCAGCCTCTCCTCTCCGTGACTTGTAACCCAGCCGTGCCCCTATTCCTGTCTTCCCTGGTGCCTGACCACCCTTCAGTCATCAGGCCCTGCTCCTGGCTGCTCCTGACTGTCTGCCCCACTTGTTTCCTCCCTTTGTTTACCCTTCTGTTTGCCTGCCTCAACCTCTGGGGAAGATCTCCTCTGGTCCCCTGGTCCATGGTGCTCTCCCCAACCCCTCCCCCCGTCTGCCCAGCTCCCTCCTCAACTATCCAAACTCCTCTCCAAGTTGTCCCAACTGCCTACACATCATACACCCCCTGCCCTCCATACAATCCCCAAAAATATGGCAACCCTGCAACCGTTACAATTTACCACTCATCCCGCTTCCCTTCCCTTTTGCCTGCCCACAACCCCCCTCCACCCTCATGCCTGCTTACTGTCCCGATCTCTAGGATCCCCATCTCCCTTGTGCTCCTTTTCCTGCACTCCTACCCTGCTCCTCTCTGCTATAACAGGACTGCCCACCCTTTAGTGGATCTACTCCCTTGTCTCCTACTCACCACTCCTCTGCATTGCCTGCAGCTTGCTGTCCTCCCTGCTGATGCCCTTCAGATGCTACACTCCTGCGTTGGGGTCACTTGACCCCCCCCCGGGAGATATATACCAACTCCAACCGCCCTACTGGCCCAGCCGAGTCAGGAGACCTCCATGGCCAGTTTCACACTGTCCCTCCCTCATCCTCTTTCTCTCAGTATCCTCCCACCTCCCAGTCCGTTCCACAGCTCTATTTCAGCCCCACATTTGGTTTTCCACCATCCATTTCAGCAAGCAATCAGAAAAGAATGTCACTTAGCTGCCCAAAGCTCCTACTGTGCTCTTTCCCTCACTGCTGCACCACACACACTGCGGGGACTACAAACATGGCTACACTGGTGACTCTGGCTGCCCTATTGGCCCAGCCGAGTTAGTGGCCAGATATTTTATAGGTATCAAGTTTATTAATTTTGGCCTGTTCGGAAGATATATTTCCAAATCCTTGGAAGTAGTCTGTTTTTTATTTGAAATTCCATAACATGAGGTTTTTTTTGGGCACTTAAGACCATGTTAGAATTAGGAAACTAGTGTTGCAGTGTATTAAACTCTGTTTTTAATTTGGTTTGTCAATCCAGTTTGGAACTTGCCCTGTCAACAACTACTCTGTCATCAGCATAAAGACATGTAACCCCTATATGGCGCTATCCCAGGGGCTACTACCCCTGCCTGATTTGCCACTAACAGGTTGAGGGGCCTGGATCCAATGGCGGGTGCCTCCAACCAGAGGTCAGGGTTTGCAATAGTTAAACTTACTTGGTCACAGCCCTCTGGGACACTGCAACCCCCCTTTCTTCCCACTAGTGGCCCACACAATATATCAAATTACCTTCACAGTATACACTTACCCCCAGGACTAGTTCCAGCACTGGGACCTCCTGTGAAATAAGATACAGTGCAACAATCACAGTACAGTACTTAACACAGACAAATACCTCAGGAAGTATAACTTTGCTGAAACAAGCAGCTCTGATTTATTTAGGGGATATAACAAGGACAGGGGAATCAGGTTAATTAGCTTATCACTTTTACTATCTACCTATGGCTCTGTGCATAGGCCTATCCCCTACCAGTTACTGTCCCTGGGTACCCAAGCCCTAGTGGCTAGTCCAAACCGTGGCAGCTGGTAGGGCCCTTTCACACAGTGAAAAGAAAATTAGTTTAAACAGTCAGCAGTACAGTGATTCCATTTGGATTTAATGTGGCAATTCAACAGGGAGCGACCTTGAATTAGTACTCACGACCTCCAAACAAGATAGGGTCCTTCCAGCGTCAGCAGGGCTACTCTTGAGCTCCACGAGACTCTTCACACATTTATATGGTAAAAAAGAAGAGTACTATACCAGGCAGGCTGCTTCTCTATCCCGATCGCAATTACTGCACAATACCGGGAGAACACACAGCAGATTCAGTTCTTGACAGACCGAGTGCAATTCAACAATTTCTCCAGTCTTCTACAGGGTGAGCCTGGTTTCTACTCTTCAGAGATCCTTTGATTCTTTTCACAGGCCGGTTCAGTCCTAACAAGCAGTTACACAAGCTGCAGACCGGAACTCTGGGCCTTCACACGTTTTTGACTGAAACTGTGCACTGAAGGAGCACAGGGTTCCTTTCCTTCACTGCCAGATCTAAACTGAAACTCTAACAGACAAAACTGGCACTTCCTTTGGGTTCCTCCCAGTTCTTGACTGGATTGGCTGTCACTCACAATAGACTGCTGCTGTTGGTCCAAAAGGCCAAGTCTAAACTACATCTCCCAGAGTCACTGCCCATACAATCCTCTTGTGGCTGGCTCAGATTATGAGTCCAAGTTCTGATTCGTCCAAGGCACCATTTTAGAGCAAGCTACCCCACACTGATTGGTCCAGTTCAGCAGTTCAAAACCAGAATGGGAACTAGGCAGACACAGTTCTGACTGCAAAGAAAGCAGGTTAGACAAACTGTAATTTCATTATTACTGTAAATGATTTCCAGCAAACAGTTACATCTTTTCAGATAGGTTCCTTTGCACTCCTAGTGACTGCAAAATAGAGTGAATTGGCAGCAGCTCGAGTGGTACTCAAACAGGAAGCACACAGTCCCCCATACAAACTAATTATGTCTGCAAGCAGACAGCTCTTAAAGAGACAGTACCAGAGGCTCTAAAAACACTTACTGATAAATGGCTTAAACGCCAAACACCATTCAGGCTTGAGCATTCAAGCAAGCTCCTGAAGTCTTTTGGGAACCCCATTTGCGGGGTTACACCTTCCTGGCCTGGGAAAGCTTGACGTCCGCACAAGCAAGTACCCATAAGTTTCAACTGCAACCATATACATTTGCATTAGGCTCCACATGTAATCATCAGTCAATACATCATTTTACCAAGAACACATTTCTGAAACATTGCAGTACATCACTCTTTACACAGTATTACACACACATTGTACCATAACTCAGTTATTACCTCTTGTACATGAAACCTGAAGAGAGGGGCCCTTCCCTATCAGTTACCTTGGGGCTGGATGGGGCAAGGGCACCATACTTAGAGGGCAACACAAGTAACTTGAGTTAGCACTGACGCTCAGTTTGGGCAATGAGCTCGGGACACATACACTCTTTTATGGACAACATTGAGAGGCAGATCCACTGGCCGCCCAGGGAATTATAACTGAGGTGCACCACAGGCTTTACAGCTCGAACCAGTCTTTCTAGGGGAACTGTTACAGTCTCTGCACTCTGAGCCTCATTTTCAGCATTGTCCTCACTTGTCAGGGAGTCTCCATGGGGGTAGAGGCTAGAACTTGGGGCACTTTCAGCTCCAGGAGTTACAGTTTCTGAGTCCACAACATTTGGCTCGCAGGGAGCTTTTGACACTGGCAGTGGACTGTCAGGGCACTCAAAATACTCTTCTTGTTCGGTGTATCACCAGTCTGCCCCAATCTATCATTTCCTCCCTGAAAGCTCAAACAGTTCAACCATGCACAATGATTCCATTTCATCTGATCTGATGCTTTGCACTTCACTTTCTGGGAGCATTGGCTCCAGGGATGAAGCTGGGGGCTTAGACAGTCCAGAAGGCCCAGCTTTGTCTCCAGTATTGACTAGGGGATTGCCCCAAAACAATTGACTCAGTTCGTAAGAAGGATAGTATTCAAAGTCACTCTCACTTTCTTCTGATATGGACTGACAGTCATGCTCAACTAGGACTTGTGCAGGGGAACACTTTAACTCTGCTTCTGTAGGTGCAGACTTCCTTGATCTTTTCTTAGCAGCAGCTCTAGTCACTGGTCCAGAGGGGGCATCTTCTGGGGCTCAGACTCAATCAGGATTTGTCCAATGGGCAGTAAATGATTTCTATGCATTGTTTTACATCTTTGAATTGTTCTCAGGCCTTACTTTGTACACTGGCAGATCATCTAGTTTGCCCACTACAATGTGAGGAGATGGTGCCATCTGTCAGCAATCTTGTGTTTGCCATGCAGTCCCAGATTTCTTAGCAATACCGATCTCCCTCCTGGAGTTCCTGTGCTTTCACCTTTTTATCATACCGTTCTTTGTTGGCCAATTTCTTTTGGCAGCCATGGTTTGAGCCAGTTGAGTACGCATGAGTTAGCTGGGCCTTTAACTTTTGCACATCCTGTAAATAGTTGTCAGCTTGAACCCCATCAGAGAGACCCCAAAACACACATCTACTGGTAGTCAGCTTCTCTTCCAAACATCAGGCGGTAGGGGAGAACCCAGTGGCATCACTTTTGGTGCAGTTATAAGCATGTACCAGGGTGCTAATTTGTTGGCTCCATCTAGGCTTGTCCTTTGGGTGCAGGGTGCCTAGCATATCTAGCAAAGTGCGGTTGAAATGTTCAGGCTGTGGTCCCCCTGGGGGTGGTAAGGAGTGGTTCTGGACTTCGCCTCCCCACAGAGAAAGCATCTCTTTGATCAGGCGACTCTCAAAGTCTCTCCCTTGATCAGAATGGATTCTTTGTGGAGCCCCATAGTGAACAAAAAGTTTTCTACAAGTACTTTGGCCACAGTGGATGCTTTCTGGTCTTTGGTGGGAAAGCTTGGGCATATCTCGTGAAATGGTCAGTGACCACCAGCACATTACTGATATTTCTTTGATCTGACTCCAAACTCAGAAAATCAATACAGACCAGCTCCATGGGTGCACTGGTGGTGATGTTAACAAGGGGCAGCCTCTGGGGCAAAGCTTTCCTCTGTAAGCAGCGACTACAAGTTCGAATGTTGCTCCACATCAGCCCCATCTTAGGCCAATAGAATCTGGATCTCACCAAGTCAAGTGTTCTGTCTATACCAAAGTGCCCCATGTGGTTGTGCAAGGACCTCAGTACTGAGTCTCGAAGGCAGTGGGCAGCACTAGTTGTTGTTTGTCTACTTGTCCCCTCTGTCTACTGTTTCTCTGTATAACAGTTTATTGATCAGTTTCAACTTAGGACCTTCTTTGTATAACAGTGCAGTTCTCAAATCAGTGGAGCGTAATTTGGACACATCTTTTCCTGCATAGAGGGCTTCTAAAGCTGCTTTGATCATGGGATCGCGGATTGAGCCCCGAATACTGTCATTGTCCAGCTGCGCAGTGCACCAATGTCTATTGCAGAAAAGTGGCAATAAGCAGCAGGTATGCAATTCTCAGAGGGTCCCAAGCAATCCACCATGCAGTCCACTCGTCCGTGGACATTTGTTCCTCCCTGTCAAACTTCGCAGAGTGCCCAATGTCAGGTTCTGCCAATCGGACCCAATCATTCTGGGGAACAGGCCTCCGGAGACAGCATCAGCATCTATGTGGTTCAGACCTGCTCGGTATTCAGAGCATAGTCATATGTAGATAATGCGAAGCCACCTATGGCCAGTGGCATCCAACTTAGCTGAGGTCTGCACATAGGTCAAAGGATTATTGTCAGTTTTACTAGTATTTTAGCCCCATACAAGTACTCATGGAATTGGTCAACAATAGCCCACTTCAAAGCTAGGAACTCTAACTTATGTACAGGATAGTTCTTTTCGGATGGGGTCAGGCTTCTACTGGCAAAGGCCACTGGTCTCAGGCCATTCTCGTGCTCTTGGTACAACACAGCCCCAACCCTTGCAAGCTAGCATCAGTGTGCAGGACGCAAGGTTTTCTTGGATCAGCATAGGCCAGCACTGGAGCATGGGTAAGTTGATATATGATCTCATGAAAAGCAGTCTCACAATCAGGAGTCCAGCGGGCCCAAATACTTCACTCGGATGAAAATACACTCTTTCAGTCTTGAGGACGCTGACTTTTGGTATTTTTGTGGGTTGGGGATACCCTTGAGTAAGGTTAAATAAAGGCGGATCACTCTTGAATAGTCCTTGATGAAGCGCCGATAATAACCACAGAATCCCAGGAATCTTTGCAGTTCTTTTAGATTTTTGGCTGTGGCCAGGTGGTCAAGGCCTCAACTTTACTTGGGTCGGTCTCTATTCCTTGGTGGATACTATGTCCCCACATACTTTACTGATGTTTGAAAGAATTGACACTTATCAATGGACAGTTTAAGGCCAAAGTCCTCCAGTCGGTCCAATACCTTAAATAATCTGCTCTCATGTTCCTCCAGTGAGCTGCCAAACACAATAACATCATCTAGGTATACCAGGCACTCTAGTAAGTTCATGTCCCCACTGCACGCTCCATCAATCGTTGAAAAGTGGCTGGGGCACCCAAATCCTTGAGGCATCCTCATGAATTCATAGGCCAAGCCGGACAGATAAAGGCTGTCTTCTCACGGTCCTCTGGGGCCGTGGGATCTGGTAGTACCCACTGGAGATCCAACACAGAGAACCACTTGCTCCCTGCTTAGGCAGTCCAAAGCATCCTGAATGCGGGGCATTGTGTACTGATCAGGGATAGTCCGCGGTTTAGAGGTGCGATAATCCACACACATCCTTACTGTCCCATTCTTTTCCTCACTACCACAATGGGAGAAGCATAAGGGCTTCTGGATTCTTGTATTACACCAGCAGCTAACATCTCTTGCAGATGCCGTCTCACATCGTCTATGTCAGCAGGTGCCAGGCGTCGAGACCTCTCCAGAAATGGTCTTCGTCATGCAGCCGGATATTGTGCTCAGCTCCTTGCCGCATCCTACATCCCATTCCTTTAAAGAAAACACCTGGTCTCTCTGGGCAAGCTTCTCACTGATCCTCACTTTCCATTCAGCTGGGAGTCGCGAAATCAAACAAGTCAGGAGCTACTCTGTCATTCTTCCTTGAACTCTTGCTGCTGGGTAGCACTGCAGTGTCTGCACAATGCACATTAGCCAGGATGCAACCTCTATTTACTCGAATGTCTCTTTCAGACACATTATGAACTTGGACCATTACCTCTTCTGGCATAAGCATGGGCTCTAGCGGGCAAAATACTAGCTTGACCAGCAGTCCCCTGGCAATTTTCCATCGCCTGGTGCATCCAACATTAATATTTTATTCTTAACATCCTTTCTGATACAGACCTCTCCCTGTAAGGTACACTGGGCATTTGGCGCCAGGATCAGAGACTCAGGATCCTTCTTCCATACAATTCCGACCGGTTCCTCTGGTTCTATTTTTTCAGCATCTTACTGTGCCTCATAGGCCTTCTTAATTAAAGCCGGAACTCTTAAAGCTCTACTAGTCTTTGACCCCTGTTTTTCATAACACAACTGTGCCAGCCTTTCGAACATATGAGCATTTGTTCCAATCTACAAAGGGACACCATCATACAGTCCAGTGGGGGGACACACTAAGGCTAGGGTCTCTACTTGTTCGGCCACTCCAGCCACGGAGGTGGGGAAAGACAGCCAAATTCGGATATACCCGGAATAGGGGTAGGCCTTCTCACTTAACTCCCCATACATGCAGTCCTTCTAATGGTTGTAAGGTACATCTGACAAATGCTTCTGATACAAATCCTGGAACATAATTGTCACTTGGGAGCCACTATCCAATACAGCTCTGGTAGACACTCCATTCACCTTTACAGTGGTCTCCATGGAGGGACCCACTATTCTGGACCAATCTGGAGAGGCGGTAGTGGGGGGCCTGGGCAACTGACCTTGCCACAAAGGACGTGAGTTAGCATTTTGGCGCCTCACTGGGATCATTCGTGCACCTCTTAACCACTGATTTGTTCTCCGAGCTCTCCTTGTAGCCTATATGCAACTTTGTCAGTGTCTTTTGGGGACCGCATTCCTTTCATGTGCCCATCCTTCCCACAATTATAGCAAAACATACTTTCTGGAGTTTGAGCTGGCCGAGGCGCCACACTGGGAGCCAGGGCGGGGTACTATTAACTGAAACCTTGGTGCCATCTCTGTCTGCGGCGTGATAAGTATTTGGAGACATCTCGTCAGTTTCTCCACTTTCATGGTCAAGGAATCGAGTTCGGAGCTGTTATCAGCAAGAGATACATGGGTGGGTACCCTCACCCCCATAGCAGATGCAGTCGGATATAGGTCAGGGCCCGTACTTGCAGGCGTGGCCTTCATAAAGGGACTGTTTTTGAATTCCCGGATTTCTCTCAACAGTTCACCCCATTGTGGCATATCTTTTTCCTGGTCAGAGCACTCATTGACTGCCAACCTCTGCCCCTGAACTTCACTTGATGGGTCACCCTCAGTCACTCGGGTCGTAGCCGCAGCTATTGGTGCAGGTCCCTCCGAGGTCGCCTTTTTCTCAACTCCTGAATTTCTCTCATTAACTCATCATAGGAGGGTGGGGATTCCAGTCGATTTGCCAGGCGAACTGAAGCAACAGCAGTTCTGAGAAGGGGGCAGACTTAAGGATCCTGTCCAGCCTGGTTCGGTCCGTTCAATCGGCTGGCAAACTACCTTTCTGAGGCATTCTTGCAACAATTTTTCCAGCACATACATACACAGACAACAACTCCCTTGGTACTGTTGTGCATCTCTTACTCTCCACCATAGGTCCTCATCAGAATCTGGGCTCCCATACACATTCTCCAGGGCCTCAAGATAGGCCTGTGCAGTCACTTCAGGTTACTGGCCCATTTAACACGGATGGTAGCCAGGGCAGGACCTCGGGCTCTCACTAACCCTCTTTCACTTTTCGGCTTCCGAGCATTGCCATTCAAGCACTTGGGGCAAATATAGTCTATCCAGGTCTCCCAGTCATCCTCCCCTTGGGGGGTGGGGAGGGTGCCAGAGAAGATCCTCAACCTTCGGTAAGAGTCGTGACTAATGGCAGGTGCAGAAATAGGAGTCTGCATTGGTTCAGCCACCATTACGGGTACTGGAGCGGGAGAGGGTGTTGGGGGAGGAACACCCCCAGGTGGCAAGAATAGTTTCTTCAAGTCCTCCACAGTTTTCCCTTCCCCCAGCAACCATTTAGCAAATTTCTCCTCAAAAGTTTCAGACAGTGGTGGGGGCTCATTCCCCGGTCTTACTGTCCTTAGTTATCACTCTCAGGCAGTGAGGGCTCCTCTGGGGTAATGGTCTGTGGCACTTTGGAGCTATCTATGGGATCCTTAAACTCTACTAGGGCCAGAAAAGTGTGGGTGAGCAGATTAGCATGCCGACCCACCACCACAGGGTTTTGTAAACCTTCCACCTTGGAAAGTACTCCCTGTACAGTGTCCGTATTGATACCAGGGAATGTCCAGGATAAGCATAGCATTTTGGGGTCAATCTCCTCCCAGTACACCACTCCACCAGCGTGCACAGCCACTTCTGTCGGGTACCCATTTTTTTTTCTTAACAGTGGTTCGGAAATATGGCCACTAGGAGACACAATCCCAGCGGTGAGCCTCCAAGATGTAACCCCTAGATGGCGCTATCCCAGGGCTACTACCCCTGCCTGATTTGCCACTAACAGGTTGAGGCCTGGATCCAATGGCGGTGCCTCCACCCAGAGGTCAAGGTTTGCAATAGTTAAACTTACTTGGTCACTGCCCTCTGGACACTGCAACCCTTTCTTCCACTAGTGGCCCACACAATATATCAGAATTACCTTCACAGTATACACTTACCCCAGGACTAGTTCCAGCACTGGGACCTCCTGTGAAATAAGATACAGTGCAACAATCACAGTACAGTACTTTAACACAGACAAATACCTCAGGAAGTATAACTTTGCTGAAACAAGCAGCTCTGATTTATTTAGGGGATATAACAAGGACAGGGAAATCAGGTTAATTAGCTTATCACTTTACTATCTACCTTGGCTCTGTGCAGGCCTATCCCTACCAGTTACTGTCCCTGGGTACCCAAGCCCTAGTGGCTAGTCCAAACCGTGGCAGCTGGTAGGGGCCCTTTCACACAGTGAAAAGGAAAAATTAGTTTAAACAGTCAGCAGTACAGTGATTCCATTTGGATTTACTGTGGCAATTCAACAGAGGCGACCCTGAATTAGTACTCACGACCTCCAAACAAGATAGGGTCCTTCAGCGTCAGCAGGGCTACTCTTGAGCTCCACGAGACTCTTCACACATTTATATGGTAAAAAAGAAAGTACTATACCAGGCAGGCTGCTTCTCTATCCCGATCGCAATTACTGCACAATACCCGGGAGAACACACAGCAGATTCAGTTCCTGACAGACCGAGTGCAATTCAACAATTTCTCCAGTTTTCTACAGGGTGAGCCTGGTTTCTACTCTTCAGAGATCCTTTGATTCTTTTCACAGGACGGATTCAGTCCTAACAAGCAGTTACACAAGCTGCAGACGGAACTCTGGGCCTTACACACGTTTTTGACTAAACTGTGCACTGAAGGAGCACAGGGTTTCTTTCCCTTCACTGCCAGATCTAAACTGAAACTCCAACAGACAAAACCGGCACTTCCTTTGAGTTCCTCCCAGTTCTTGACTGGATTGGCTGTCACTCACAATAGACTGCTGCTGTTGGTCCAAAAGGCGCCGAAGTCTAAACTACATCTCCCAGAGTCACTGCCCATTCAATCCTCTTGTGGCTGGCTCAGATTATGAGTCCAAGTTCTGATTCGTCCAAGGCACCATTTTAGAGCAAGCTTACCCCACACTGATTGGTCCAGTTCAGCAGTTCAAAACCAGAATGGGGAACTAGGCAGACACAGTTCTGACTGCAAAGAAAGCAGGTTAGACAAACTGTAATTTCATTATTACTGTAAATGATTTCCAGCAAACAGTTACATCTTTCAGATAGGTTCCTTTGCACTCTAGTGACTGCAAAATGGAGTGAATTGGCAGCAGCTCGAGTGGTACTCAAACAGAGAAGCACACAGTCCCCCCATACAAACTAATCATGTCTGCAAGCAGACAGCTCTTAAAGAGACAGTACCAGAGGCTCTAAAAACACTCACTGATAAATGGCTTAAATGCCAAACACCATTCAGGCTTGGAGCATTCAAGCAAGCTCCTGGAAGTCTTTTGGGAACCCCCATTTGCAGGGGGGTTACAGACAAATCTCACTGTTAGGAAAGGTAGAAGTGTGGACAGACTGGACTCTGACCCATTAACTCAATGAACTACCACAGATTTAATGGAAGCACCCAACAAGGAACCCACAATACCTATCTAATTACATGCTAATGAAATGTGTAAGGAGAGGTGACATAAAGGGTCTTAATAGGTGATTCCATCGTTAGATAGACTGACTACATATTTTGCAGGTCTGATAAGATCAAAACTGCAAATATGTTACTCAATAATATCAAATGATCCTTTGTGAATAAGAGTGAACAGTGCATAATCGCATTATATCGGACATATATTAGGCCTCACCTTGATTTTTGCTCCCCCTCCTGGAACCCTCATCTTAAAAAAGATATAAATTTATTAGAACAAATCCAGCACAGAGCCACAAAGATTATACCTAACATAAGACACCTACCATACCAACATAGACTACATAAAACTGACTTGGTTAGTCTTGAAAATGGAAGATTTAGGGCGTGACTTATTATTACTTTTTAAGATCTTACAAAGTCCTGACTTAACGTCACAGTGCGGAATACAGTTCGCAGAATGGAGAGTGAACACAAGGAGCCACTGTTGCCAACTTGTAGTCCCAAAGGCTATTACCAACAAAAGAGACCACTGTTTTACTATAACATAGAAACACAGAACATAGAAGTTGACGGCAGAAGGAGAGTGCTAGGTCCATCTAATCTGTCCATTTGTTTTTGACCTATTTTGACACTCTAGTTGCCCTTTGTAGTCAGGGCTCCTTTGTGTCTATCCCATGCATTCTTGAATCCCCCACAGTGTTGACCCCCACAACCTCTTGAGGCAGGCTGTTCCAGGCGTCCACCACTCTTTCTGTGAAGAAACACTTCCTGGTGTTGGTAGAGAACCTCCCTCCTTTCAGCCTGAGGTCATGTCCCCTGGTCCTGGAGCCCTTCTTGAAGTGAAAGTTCCTGTGCCTGTACCTTGTTAATGCCTTTTATGTACTTGAATGTTTCAATCATGTCCCCTCTCTCTCTCTCCTGTGTTCCAGGGAGTACATATTCAGTTCCCTAAGTCTTTCCTCGTAGGACATATACTGCAGACCCTGAATATTTTTTTCGCCTTTCTCTGTACTGTTTCCACCTGGTCAATGTCCTTTCTGAGGTGAGGCCTCCAGAACTGGACTCCGTATTCCAGGTGAGGCCTGACCAGCGATCTATACAGTGGTAGTACGACTTCTCTCCTCCTCCTGCTCGTGATTCCCCTACCAATGCAGCCCACATTCTGTTGTCCTTCAAGGTTGCCTTCTCACACTGCTTACTAACTTTCAAGTCGTCTGAGATTACGATTCCCAGATCTCGTTTCTTGGTTTGAGGTTGCCAGTCTTTCACCTCCTAGGTAATACTACTTTCTTGGATTTTTCTTTCCTATGTGCATGACCTTGCACTTTTTGGCGTTAAATCTCAGCTGCCACACTCCAGACCATTCTTCTAGTTTCTTGAGATCAGCTTCCATCTTGCTCACTCCTTCTTAGGTGTCCACCCTGTTACATATCTTGGTGTCATCTGCAAACAGCCAAACCTTACTTTCCAGTCCGCCAGCAATGTCTGCTATAAAAACACTGAAGAGCAGAGGCCCCAGCACTGAGCCCTGGGGCACCCCGCTGGTCACCCTGCCTTCCTTCGACTGCGTTCCATTAACCTGTACCCTCTGGGTTCTGCCTTGTAACCAGTTTTGTACCCATCTGACTACTTCTGGACCAACCTGTGTGGTCAAACTTCTTTACCAGCCTTCTGTGTGGAACAGAGTCGAAGGCCTTACTAAAGTCTAGGTAGACCAAATCTACTGCCCCACCGTCATCCACTATTTTTGTAGTGTAGTCAAAAACTCGAGCAGATTTGTCTGGCATGACCTACCTGCTATGAAACCATGCTCTTTAGGGTCTTGTTGGTCACTAACTTCGAGGAATATTATGATCCTCTGTTTGAGTACCATCTCTATTAGTTTCTCTACTATAGATGTGAGGCTCACCGGTCTGTAATTACTAGCCTCTTTGCAACTGCCTGATTTGTGAAGTGGAACCATTATTGCCTTTTCCAGTCTTGGGTACCACACTGCTCTTCAAGGATTCACAATAGAAGTGCCACAGGGGTTGCTAATTCTTCCCCAGTTCCTTAAGGATTCTGGGGTGCATCTTGTCTGGTCCCATGGCTTTGTCTGCTTTTAGTTTATTTAGTGCCTCCCTGCATTCAGCTTCTGTAAAGGGACTCGTGTCTACCCCCTGGTCCTGGGGTGTTGTGTTTTTTCAGGGCTGGGCCATCCCCTGGGTCCTCTTTGGTAAACACTGAGCAGAAGTATCTGTTGAGGATTTCTGCTTTCTCTGGGTCATGTTTGGTGCATTTCCCTTCTTCAGTAGCAATCTTTACTATCCCCCCTTTTGCCTTCCTACGTTCTATAAGGGCAACGAATGCTTGGAACAAGTTACCATGAGAAGCTGAAGAAGTCAGTGAATTTGTAACATTTAAATATCAATTGGAGAAGTATTGAAATTGGCCAACAGGCACAAATTAATATGCCCTCACAGTTGTGGGAGACATTCATGATGGGCGAACACCTTCTGATGTCTACATAAACCTAGTAAACCTAATAAATACAATCTTAACATGTTTACCTGGGACAAAAGTTCTAGATTTGACCACAGGGATGAATAATATATAACATGGGTAACAATAAACCTACAGTAGCAATTCACATTGGAACTAACAATGTTGGGAAAATGCCAGAAAAAGATATAATAAAGAAGATCAAAAAGCTTGGAAAAAAATGAAAATTACGTACTCACCGTAATTCTTGATCTTCTTGGACAAGTCTTCACCATTTATTTATACTGCTGGGTTCAAGCCAGAGGCATTAGGACCCAGTGGGAGCAAAAAAACTTAAGGAGGGCCGGTGTCTAGATAGGACGGCGTGTATGCGGCCTAAGACTGGCTCGTGCCATGTGGGCGCTTAAGTGCGTCGACCCGCTAACCGCTTCAGTACCTTTTGTTTTTACTGAGGAGGTGCAGCATCTTCTAACTAAGAAACACCTAATCTAACAAAGGCATAAGATAGCCCTCCTGACCCGTATAAGAAGAGTTAAGTAAGAACAATGTTTTCACAGCCCAAGACGAATGGGAGGTGAAGATCAAGAACAGATTGAGTGAGCTTGGGTGGTGGTGGGTGGGCGTATGAATAAATAGTGAAGACTTGACCAAGAAGATCAAGAATTAGAGTGAGTACATAATTTTCATATCTTCCTGGGCTTAAGTCTTCACCGCTTATTCGTTTTGCTGGGTTAGAGTACCATGCTGAAGCAAAATCCCCCAAGCAGGACAATAGGAAGTGGAGGTCACTCAGGACAGAAGTCCATTAAGGATCATCCTGCCAAAGGAAGCATGCTGTCTGGCATGGACGTTCACAGCACAGTGTTTAACGAAAGCATGCACCGAGCTCCAAGTAGCTGCTTTACAGATCTCAGCACAGAACAGAGCGGCTCCCTGCCAAGGACGTAGCAACCTCATGGTCTCCCACATATCCGAGGAACCAGAACCCAGCGGTCAGTCTCCCATCAATTCCCTCTCCACCTCCCTACCACACAAAGCCGAAGCAACTCATCCTAGGTGACCTTAACGTCAATTGGCTTGGTACCACTGCCTCCCATACCAGGAACTCCTTCGCTGCCCTGGACATGTCCCAGTTAGTCACCCAGCTCACTAGATTCAACCAGACAAGTGGCCCCAGCACCCTCCTAGATGTAATACTATTGAACCGTTCTCATAAAATCTGAGATATCAACGTCCTCCCCGACTCACTTAGTGATCACTCATCTGTCCTCTGTCTCTGGTCATCCTTCATACCGAAACCTGTGTCCCAGGCCAACTTGCACTGACGCCTATGCCCCGGGGGTCTCAGAAAGCTAAAACTGCATCTAGCACAGCTGGACTGGTCCCCCATCCGTCACACTCCTGATACTGACTCTGCCCTAGACCTCTTCAACAATGCCTTCAGCAAGGCCTGTGACCTTTTCGCCCTTCACACCAGAATCCGTACTAAAGAATAAAATGTCGCATGGATCTCCCCATCCCTTACCCAAAAACTTAAGCATAGGGATAATCTCTGGCACATCCCTACTGAATCAGGCAAGTTGGCTGATAGACAAGCCTACAACGTAGCATGTAATCAGTGCACCTGGGCCATTAGGCAGGCCAAGGCAGAGCACTATCAGACCACCCTCGCATCCACCTGAGTAGCCATCTGGACTTTCTGGAACAGCATGAAAGAGCTTAATGGAAGACCTGCCCACCCCCATCATCCCAGCTCTCCATCGATGTCACCATCACTACAGACCCAACTTGCATAGCTGATTGCCTCAATACTACCTTCTCTGACCTAAGCTCTCTCCTCCCAGACAACCTTTTTAACCCAATCCCCGCCTCTATCCCTCCCTCCTGCCTTGGATCGCCCTCCTTGCTACCTGCACACTATATCCCCCCATGTAGCCAGGCTGCACCTGCTAAAATTCCTAGGTAGCAACAACCCCAGCTGTGACCCCCTAGACTCCTGGATCCTCCACCTGGTCTTGGATGTTGTCCTAGTCCCCCTTACAGACCTACTAAACCAGACTCTATGCCTCAGTCAGTTTCCCAGTGCTTGGAAATCAGCTGAAATCATCCCTATACATAAGAGTGGAGATCGGTCCGCACCTAACAACTACTGGCCGATCTCTATCCTCCCCCTGCTCTCTAAAGCCCTATAAAAAATAGTGTCTATTCAACTCTCTGAGTACCTGGCCAAATATGACATAATGTGTCCAGAAGAACACAGTTTCCACCCAGGACACAGTACCACTACTGCTCTGGAGTTCTCTCAGTACCTGCACTCTGCTCTTGACTCCGGCAACCTTGCCGGCGCAGTGTTCATAGACCTCTCCAAAGCTTCGGACACTGTTTGTCACCCCCTCCTGCTCAACTCCCTCCACCAACTCGGCTTTTCTGCTGGTCCCCTTGCCTGGTTCTCCAGCTACCTCTCTGCTAGACCCCAGTGTGTGAAGATAAATGGCTCCCTGTCCACTACCCAGCCCGTTCATTCTGGGGTACCCCAAGGGCTCCATTCTGGGCCCTGTGCTTTTCAGCCTCTACCTCAACACTCTCCCCAGCTCCTGCACAGGAAAAATGCTCCTCTATGCTAATAATGCAATTCTCTTTGCATCCCACCTGATCCCTCTTCTCCCCAGGTATCCCTCCAGCACACCTACAACCAAGCTGAAAAGTGGTTCCCTGACCACCCGACTTGTCATTAACCTAAAGAAGACTAAGTCAATGCTCTTCTCCCATCACCAAAACAAGGCCAAGAATGCCCCCTTCTTCATTCTCCCCAGCACTCTGCACCCACTGGAGCAAGTGACCTCTTGCAAGTATCTAGGCATCACTTTCTACTCGGCTGTCTCCTTCCACACCCATATCAATGCCCTGTCCTCCGCCATAAACTCTCGGATAGACCAACAATACCATCATAGAGATTGCCTCCCCCAAGTTGCTCTCCGGCTGGCCATCACCGCTTCTGTCCTGTCACTAGTGGACTATGGCTTGCCCATTTTCACTGCACCGGACCATACCACCTTGACTAAAATCCAGCTCTCAATCAATAAGGCCTGCAGGCTCCTGATGCGAGCCCCTAGCCACACTCACACTTGCCTACTCTACTCTACCACCAACCTGCTCACCTTTGAGGAGCGTCTGCACTACCAGACCTGCCTACTTGCCAGAAAATCTCTTCTAGGGCTCCCCGGAGGTCTCTGCTTCCCTATGACGTGCATCCTCATCTGCTGCCACCCATAGCTCTGTCAAGGCCAACTTTTTGGCGCCCAGAACCAAGACCTCGCTAGCCCAGAGGTCCTTCCATTACCGAGCCCCTGCTTGGTTCAACTCCCTCCACCCTGCATCACAGACATTGCCAAAATTGGTCCCTTCAAAATCGCCCTCCGGAACCATCTCTTTGACGCTCATTGCTGTAGATGCACCTAATTAATCCCACTGTGGGATCCTCCTGTCAGGCCTCCCTGACTTGACAACGTCCTTCGGACAAGCTTGTCCTCTCCCTCTCCCTCCACCCACTCCCCATCCCTACCTCCACCCTCTCCAGGTATTATCTAGGTATGCCTGTACCCCAAATGTAACCCTTGGGTACCTTGTATTTGAATGTAACCTGTTATAAGTAACATTATTATGTAGTCTATGTGTACTCTATGTTTAATGTTCTGCACCTGTACTGTTCTCACTGTCGCAACCACACTATGTAACTCTGTCTACTCCCCCTGCGACGAGGTGCCTTTGTAAATGAGTCCATGACTCAAAGGTTGTAAATCCGACTTTTCTAATAAATAAACCGCTCAGGTACGGTGGGCACGAACTTGACCCTTCAACATGAGCTGCGCCATAGAGTAACAGTGGTGAAAGCATGCCACTGTCCAAGCAGAGATGCATTTAATGGATACTGGCTGATCTAGCCAGGCAGCATTAAAGGATACCAAGAGTTGCCTGGATTGATGGATGTCCTTGGTTCTATCGATGTAGAAGCAAATGGCTCTTTTAACATCCAGGGAGTGAAGGGTGCATTCCCCTTCATTCTGGAAGTTAGGGAAATAGGTAGGCAGAACCAAAGGCTGGTTGAGGTGGAACTCTGAAACCACTTTGGGTAGGAAACTTAGTGTGTGTGTGCAGAACCACCTTTGTCTTTGTGAAAGATGGTATACGGATGGTCTGTGGCCAAACCATGTATCTCAGAGAGACTACGAGAAGACGTGATGCCCATCAGAAAGGTGTTTTTCCAGGTCAGAAACTTGAGATCACACGTAGCTAGAGGCTCAGGGTTTATGAGTGAGCATGTCTAGTACAAGGTTAAAATCCCAGGGCGGGAAACCGGCTTCTTGACCAGGGGCCTTGTGTGTAGAATGCCCTTGAGAAATCTTTTGAACAGAGGTAATTGAGCCAGGGTCATGTTCTGGACTGGGTCATGATAGGCAGAGCCTGCGAAGAGATGTACTTTTACAGATGAGTATTGTAGTCCTGCATCTGAAAGGTCTAGCAAGTATTCCAACACCTTGCCTGGAGGACACCGGAATGGGTCTATAAAGGTCTTAGCACACCTTTCTGAGAATCAGTTCCATTTGTTTGTGTAAGTTTTTCTAGTGGAAGGTTTACGTGCAGTCAGGAGACTCTCTGAAATTCTCTGAGAAACATTAAATCTGCTCACCTCTATTTCCTCAGGAGCCAGGTGTGGAGATGAAGGGAGCATAGGTTGGGATGAATCAAGGATCCCTGTGTCAGAAGATCCATCCATGGAAGCAGCTGCCATGGAGGGGCCACTGACAACTTGTTGAGAAAGGGAAACTAAATCTGTCGAGGCCAGTATGGTGCAATGGGAATCATTTTGCCTCTGTGTGCCTCCAGTCTGAGCAGGACCCTCTGAACTAGTGGAAGAGGAGGAAATGCGTACAGAAAGCAATTTGTCCACTGCAGTCTGAATGCATCCTGACAGAAAATGCCAGGTTCTGGATTTTTTTAGAGGCAGTTTTGTGTTGAGTGGGGATGCAAAAAGGTCCAGGTTCGGAGTACCCCACTGGTCGAAGAGTGATCCACTTCCATCCTGCTGAGATGATCCACCAGATTATTCCGAGTCCCGGGCAGGTAAACTGCTTGAACTAGAGCATTGTGGTTGAGGCACCACTCTCATATCATCATGGCTTCCCTGCAGAGTGGGTAGGAGTGTGCCCCCTACCCTCGTTTGTTGATGTAATACAGTACTGCTTTGCTGTCCGTCTGAAGGATTACTTTGTGACTGACAACATCTTCCAAGACTCAGAGGGCATAAAGGACTTCCCTCCTCTCTAGAATGTTGATATGGAGGTGAAACTCTGCATGGGTCCAAACTCCCTGAGTTTGATGGCCCTGGTAGTGAGCTCCCCACCTGAGGAGAAATGCATCTGTGGTGATGGTTATCTGAGATTCTGGTGGAGCAAAGGGGAGATCTTTAAGAAGGCTGTCTTCTTGTGTCCACTACGCAAGTGACCGGTGCATGGTTTCTGTCACTTTGATGGGGTAGGATTGAGGATGTGCTGTTGGGGACCACTGTGTGCTAAGCATCCACTGAGTGGTCCTTACGTGCAGTTCAGCCAGAGGCACTGTGAAGAAGGAAGAGACTATGAGGCCTAATATCTGTTGTATGGAGCGAGCCGGACAGAGTTGCTTTCCATGATGAACCATGCCATCTAAAGGATGTCATTTTTCCTGTCCTCTGGGAGACAGGCCCTTGCTTTGATTGTGTCCAAAGGGCCCCTAGAGGAGCTGCTGTGAAGGCTGAGCTGCGACTTTTCCAGTTTCAGCAGTACCCCATGGAGGTCAAGAACTGAGCCACTGTGGATATTGCTTTCTCTGTACCTTGCCTTGTGAATTTGCTAGGAGCCAATTGTCTAGGTAGGGAAAGATCTGAATGCAGAGCTTCGAAGGTGTGCTGCGAGAACATCAAAGCACTTTACAAAGTCTCAAGGCGCCGAGGAGAGCCAAAGGACATGACTCTGAATTAATAGTGCTGATCCAAGGCCCCAAAGCAACAAAACTTATAGTGGTTTGGGTGCATTGGAATATGCTGATAGGCATCTTGCATTTCCAAGGATGGCAGCCAGTCTGAGAAGTGGTAAAAGTGTCCCCAGGGAGATCATCTTAAACTTCTTGTCATACAAGAATTTGTTCGGCTTTCTGAGATCAAGAATGAGGTGCATGCCCCCTGTCTTTTTCGGAAGTAGAAAGTAGTGGGAGTAGAAGAAAAAATTACTCACCATAGTACTCTTGTGTTTCTGCCAAGGTATTCTCCAATATTCGTAACTCTTGCAGTCAGCCTTTAAGATAGAACTGCCCAGAGACAGAACGTATGCTAACGATGGAATCATCATTGGCATGTGCCACTTTTCAAATGCTGCCCTTATTAACTGCCTACATTCTAATGCTTCAGATTTCATGGAAGCCTGCAAGACAGGCCCCATGAGGAACTATATCTATATTATATTAAAAAACAACACTAAACTATTCAATACTCATCCAACTGGAGGGAAAAAAACACAAATCCACTCTGAATGTCAGAATCACCTGAAGAAGGGGAAACCAATGCCCCAAAGGGCTCAAAACACAGATATGCCAGTGTGTGGCACCCTCACATATAGTTACTCAGCTAGGAGTGCAGAGGCCACTGGTTCTAGAAGGGGAGGCAGGGTGGGAGAGTTATGAATATTGGAGAATACCCTGGAAGAAACAAGATTACTATTGTAATTTTTTCTTCTTACTCCAGGAATTCTCCAATATTCCTAACTCTTGCAGACTAAGAAGCAATACCTTTAGAGGTAGGCACAGAATCTACTTTGGAAACAGAGTCTGCAGGACTACTGTGAGAATTGGCATCACTTCTGGACTGGGTGTCCAGGCTGTAATGCTTGTAAAGGTGTGTACTGTTCTCAAGATAGCTGCTTTACAGATCTCCACTAATGGGATCTCTGGCAGCTACTAGTAGCGCAGCTACCTTGTGGAATGAGCTCTCAGCCATGCTGGGGCTCTTTCCCAGCCTTGGAATAGCAAAACTGAATACACTGAACTGGTATGCCACCCTAACAACGACACTTCTATGGCGATATGCGTCGATATCGACAACAGCGCCATGCCACCATAGAAGTGCTGCTGGAAGGGGAAACCACTTCCCGACCTGCATCCCGTCCCCCCAACTCCGACCTGGGTTAGAATCCTTTAGTTCAGGGGCTGCGGAGGCCAAGCCCCGATGCAAAATGGAATTCAAACTGTGCAGCTCCATGCCGACTACAACTTGCGGTCGACATGGAGCCCGCTACGTAATGCCGGTTGTGATCTTTTTCTGTCGCACCGGCATGGTAGAGCCCACTGAACTATCCAGCAAGAGATGGACCTCTTAGATGCTGGATTTCTTTAACACATCCCCATAAGTTAGGAAAGTACAGTTATATAAGAATTTACCAAAACAGTAGATCTTCGAGAAGCTCATGTAGCAGGTAACACCCTTAGGACTGTAGCTAGTAGGTGACAGGACCCCACGGCAAACTTCTAGCCAGCAGTCTATGGCAGGAATGCCCCCATGCTAACCCACCCCAACGTCACGTATGGTACAAAGGGTGGGTGGTCCCTGACGATGCCCAGTTCTTTTCATCAAGACTCCGCATCAGGATAGAATAAGATCCGAGCCGGGAACCGAGGTCAATACCTCACATAGCAATAATGTAATAGCCAACCTAGGTCGATGCAGCGGAAACCCTCTGTACTATCTTACTTCAAGAGTCGGCTCTTGCAGCAGGTAACACCATTAGGACTGATTCCCAAGCAGTATAAAAAAAATTACCAGCATATGGGTGGAAGGAAAATGAGGAGAAGAGGGGAGATCCATTATGAGAGGAGACCCTGCAGAACTGCGAGACGAAGCCTGCTCTGTGTCTCGAGACAATGTCCAGACTGTAGTGCTATAATGAATGAAGGTGAGGACTGTGTGCCAGGTGACTGCTGAACAAATGTCTGATGCCAACACGTTTCTCAGTGCAGCGAAGAAGGTAGCTATATCTCTTGCGGAATGACCCCGCAAAGATCCCGGTAGGGATTTGTTGTGTTTCTGGTAACAGAAGGAAATACAGTATAATGTACTTGCCACTTAGATAGTGTCTGTCTGGTCACGGGAGCCCTTGGGGTTCTGGGGGCAAAAGAGACAAATAGTTGGTCAGAACGCCTGCTGTCATTAGTTCTGGACAAATAAAATCTAAGGGTACAATGCACATCTAGAGTACGGAGAAGAGCCTCTCCCCTATTCAAATCGTTAGGGTAATAAACCGGAAGCTGAATGTCCTGGTTTAAAGTCATCTCGCATACCTCCTTGTGTAGAAACTTAGGATTGATTCTCAAGGCGACCCGGTCCTTGTGAAGCACCAAATAAGGCTCCTTATACATTAGAGCCTGAAGCTCAGAAATCCTTCAAGCAGAAGTAACAGCAACTAAAAAGAACGTTTTCCAAGAGAGAAAACGAGGCTTGCAATCCACGGCCAGTTCAAAAGGGGGTAAGGTTAACTTCTCCAAAACAAAAAGCAGGTCCCAAGGGGGGAACGGATCCCTTATGGGAGGCTTGATGTACAGAATGCCCCTAAGGTATATATGGGTTACCTCCAACTGTGCCACCGTTCTGCCTTGGACAGGGATGCGATAGGCAGCAATGGCAGTCAGATGCACTTTGATGGAGCAGTAGCCAAAGCCCGAGTCCGAAAGGGACAGCAAGTAGTCAAGAAGAGTATTCACCAGACAGGCCAAAGGGTCAAGGCAATGAGCCATAGCCCACAGACAAAATGTTTCCATTTCATGGCATATGTTGCCCTGGTGGAAGGATTTCTGGCTGCCACAAGGACATCGGCATCTTTGTCAGAAACCCCAAAGCACAGCATAAGTCTTCAGGAGCCATGCATGTAGGTGGAGGGACCACAGGTTCGGCTGAACCATTGTCCCCTTGCCCTAGGATAGCGAGTACGTGCTCAATGGTAATGTGATCAGAGATTCCACCGCCAGCTGCTGCAGCACTGGGAACCAGATCTATTGGGGTCATAAAGGTGCCAAGATCATCGTTGCCCCTTCCGCTTGAACCTTGAGGAGGACCCTCTGAAGGTGCAGAAGTGGGGGAAAGGCATAGAGGAATATCCCATTCCAGGAGCGGGACAAGACGTCTTGCAAGAAAGCACCAGGCTCAGGATCTAGCGAGCAGAAACTGGGCACTTTTGTGTTGATAGGAGAGGCAAGAGGTCCAGCTTAGTGTTCTCCATTTGTTGAACAGAACGTCAAGTATGGACTGGATAAAGGACCACTTGTGTGTTCTTGACAGAGTTCTGCTGAAAGTGTTGGGGCCAGGGTATTTTGGACCTGGGGTACATGGACTGCTGAGATCAGAAAGTGATGGGAGCGTGACCCAATCCACATTCTCACTGCCTCTCTGCAGAGGGGTAGGAGTGTGTGCCTCCTTGTTTGTTGAAATAGAACACCAGCGGCGTTGTCCGTTTGCACAAGGAGGTGTCCTGGTTGGAGAACAGAGCTCAATGCCTGTAGGGTGTATAGAACAGCCCTCATCTCCAAAACATTGATGTGGAGAGATTCCTCGCTCACTGACCAGGAGCTCTGGGTCCTGTGAGCGCCTAGATGTCTTCCCATCCAGTGCCTAAGGCATCGGATGTGAGGATCTAGTTTAGCATTTTCTTTGGAATCCATTCCTTCCTGCACTGAAGGGATGTCATCCACCACTGGAGTTCTTGACATACTGATCTTGTGATGCAGACTGGCATGTCCAAGTTGTCCCATCTTTGGTCCCACTGGACGCAAAGGGTCCAATGAATGGTCCTCATACAAAGTCTCACAAAGAGGACTGTAATGATGGATGCTGCCATGTTGTCTAGCAGCCATAACAGAGTTCTGGCTGGTACTGCCGAGGCTGAAAAGATGTTTTGAGCTAGAACCTAAAGACAGACGGCTCTGTCTTGTGGTAGGAAGGCTCTCCCTCGAACAGTGTTGAGTTGAGCTCCAATGAAATTCTGGTTCTGGGCCGGTGTCAGGAAGGTTTACAGGATATTGACTGTGATGCCTAATTCCTCGAAGAGAAAACAGGTGTTTCGAATGGATCTTTGTAGTTGTTCCTTGGACTGTGCTGTCAGAAGCCAGTCATCCAAGTATGGGAATATGTAATGACCCATCCTTTGAAGTGCTGCTACAATGAATGCGAAGCACTTTGTGAAAACCCTTGGTGCTGAAGACAGGCCGAAGGGTAGTGACCTGAATTGAAAATGTCTGCCCTGGAAGGTGAACCTGAGGAACCTCCTCTGTGGCTTCACCACGAGTATGTGGAGGTATGCATCCTGCATGTCCAGTGATGCCAGCCAGTCTGCCTGATGTAACATGGGGAGCAGGCCCTTGGAGAGTGACCATCCTGAACCTCCTGCACTCCACAAAGAGGTTGAGTTTGCTGCAATCTAGGATGGGTCTCAAGTCGCCCGTCTTTTTCGGGACTAGGAAGAAGTGCGAGTAGAATTCTGTTCCTCTCTGGGCTGGAGGAACAGGTTCTATGGCCTGTTTGGATAGCAGGGCTTGAATCTCTTCTGTGGATCAGGCCTGCGTATTCTGCAGAGTAACGGGAAGGGGGGGGGCCTGTCTGGTGGAAGCTGGACAAACTCTACTGAGTGTCTGTTTTCTATGAGTTGATGGACCCACGGGTCGGAGGTCACCTTCCACCAGGCTGCAGTGTAAAGTGAAAAGCATCCTCCAACCACCTCCCCTGGTGGAGCGGTGGGAAGGGGCGGATCCAATGGAGAGTCAGGCAGTGGGTGGAGGGGGAAGGTGGCCTTGGCTGGTTTGGCTGGACGAGAAGTGGGTCCTGCAGATCCTCTATGGGTGCCTCTCCGGCCAAAGCCTCCCAATTGAGGCTGGTTGTGCTGGAAACAGGGTTGCTGTGGTTGCTGTCTCCCTCAGCCATGAAAACAAGGCTTACGAAATTGCCTCTGTTTTGGGCGATACATGGACTGTACAGTCCTAACTGCCTTCCCAGAATCCTGAAGCTTGTTGATGATCTTTTCTGCGTCCTCGCCGAAGAGGACTGATCCTTGGAAGGGTGCATTGAGGAAGTTTCGACTGAACATCCTGCGCAAACCCTGAGACCCGAAGCCAAGAATGATGGCATAGGTACACACCAGTTGCAGCCACTCTCGCCACTGTGTCCGTTGGATCGTAAATGGAGCACAGAACATGGGTGCCCACAACCGATCCAGTCTGCAGAAGGTTTGTGAGCTCTGCCTTCTGCGGGCAGTCTGGCATTTCTTGCACGATGTCCAGCCCCTGTTCCCAGAGGGTGTTCTGGAACTGAACCATGTGTGTCAAAAAGTTCAAGCTCCTAATACTACAAGTGGATGAAGAGTACACCTTATGCCCCATGGAGTTCAACTGCTTGGACTCCCTGTCCGGGGGTTGGGTGCTAAGGTGTTTGGGCCTCTGGGAATGGTTATGTGCTGCTGAAATCACTACAGAATCAGCTGTGGGATTTTCAGCCAGAAATGGTTGTTCTTTTGGGGCCCTATAAAGGCCACCAGCCTTCTTGGGTACTGCGGTGGAAAAATGAGGGCGCTTCCAGGCCACCTGGGTGACATCCACAAAGGTGTCTACCAGGGGCAGGATGAGAACCGGCTTCGGGTCTTTCTGCCGGAGGTATTTTGCCAGCCGCATTCTCTCCGGGTCTCGGTCCTCAGCATCCCAGCTCATAGTGGCCTGAATATTTCTCATCACCTCCATGAAAAAGGGGTCATCAGGAGGTGATTTGGGCGTATCTTCAGGGTCCACTGGAGACAAATCTCCTATGGGCGAGTCTGGGTAAGAAGAATCGGAGGGCTGGTACGAATCCGAGGAGGAAGAGAAGGAAGACCTATGCTGCCTCTTCATACGTCCATGTCTGTCAGGGGAGCTTGGAAGACTCGGGCTCCATGACCTTGAGCAGGATCTGTGGTTTCTCTTATGCTTGGCCTTTCCTTTGGGTCTATCAAGTGGAGTAGGTTCTTTGCCATGGTCCTCAGGAGGAGGCTGAGGGACCTCGGCTGTGTCCGGAGTCGGGGGGGGGGTTAGTTTTGCGGGTGCCCCACCATCCAGACTTTTTGTCACATCTGGTTGTGGCCTTGGGGGGAGAATGTCTGAGAGAATGTCTGAGCAGATGGTCTCCACCAATGGCTGAACAGGTCTTTAACCTGCGACAGGTTCAGCTTGGTCTGAACCTGGCGCCTGGTCCAGCATCGGTCCAGTTCCTGCACTATCGCTGATGCCAGTACCATCATCAGGTCGGTCTGGCATTGGGGCCTACAGGAGGTGATGACAGTGTGGTGTTAGCTGTGTCGTCATCGGGCGTTGGTTTGTCCTTAGGGATCGATGTCTGCTTCTCCTCCATCTGGGTGTCATCATTCTGCCGCCAACTAGAGGCGCGCGGAAATGCCGGAAGTGACGGGTTCCTGTTAGTGGAGCTGTAGCATACGGGAACCTTCGGAGTGTTGTTGGTGGTCCGACAATGGTGCTGGTCTGACGAAGTCTTAGCATTTATCTGACGAATGTTTGTTCAATGTCAGTTTTGGAGACTTCTCCACCAACTTCTTAGAATGCCTGGGAGGGAGGGAGGTGGATCTCCCAGACGAATGACCCAAGGCTTTCTGCCTATCCCGGGGTCAGTACTACATACAGAGGCTGACCGGGAAGGCACTGACTGGTGTCCCTTACCTGGATCTGAAGAGTAGTCTGTCGATGGAACTGGAGGCCTGATCTTGATCAGCTGGAGAGAGGGCCCAAGACCCGGATCCCTTGTCTTTATTAAACCACAACCAGGCGTGGCCGGGCCTTGATGATGATGAGCTTGGTGTCATGGCGGCCGAGACGGAGCTGCCCCGAGGCAGAGTGCGATCCCAAGGATCTTGATGAATGGGATCTCTCCTTCTTTCTTGATTTCTCTCTGTTTCCCAAAGATTCCTTGCGTTTCCCCAATGATTTTTTGTGTGGGAGTGGTGGGAGACTCTCTCTCCGAAGAGGAATCCCGCTGCATGGCGGCCAACTGCTGTTCCGTGAGGTAGGCCTACAAGGTTTTCTGACGACAGATCCTTGTCCAACTGTTAAATTTCTGACAGTGCGGGCAGTTCTGGATGTCGTGACCAGGGCCCAGGCACAGCAGGCAGGCCAAATGGCCATCCTTTGACAGGATCTGCTTCCCACAGGTGCACTTATTAGTGTGCCTAGAAGAAGGCATCAGGGGAGACGACATACAGAGTAGATAGAAGTGGAGCGTAATATGAACTATAACATAAGAAACTTTTGGAAGTAGTTCTAAAATGGCGGTCGCACTGGCGAGAGGCAAGCCATGAAGCTGATAAGCGCGAGTTGACAGTGGAAAAAGAACTGGGGCAAGTTGGGGACCGTACACCCTTTATACCATACGTGACGTCGGGGGCGGGCCAATGTTGGGGAGCAGTCCCTGCCATAGACTGCTGGCTAGAAGTTTGTCGTGGGGTCCTGTCGCCTGCTGGCTACAGTCCTAATGGTGTTATTTGCTGCAAGAGCTGACTCTCAAAGTAAGATCAGCTGTTTCCTGTCCTGCCTATGGTCCTTGGTGACAGTCATGTAGTAGCTAAGAGCTTGTTTAATATCCAGACTGTGAAGTCTACGCTCACCTGAGCTACAATGTTCAGTGAAGAAGACTGGTAGGGTAATGGATTGATTCAGATGGAAATAAGAAAACACTTTAGGTAGCAAGTTCTTGTTTGTTCGCAGGACTACCTTGTCTGTGTGGACTGAAATGTAGTCCTGTTCAATGCACAGAGACTGGAGCTCACTGATTCTTCTAGCAGAAGTGACTGCCACCAGGAAAACTGTCTTCCAGGTGACATATTTCAAATGAGCTGAAGCCTATAGGCTCTAACGGTGACTCATGAGCTTGGCCATACACATATTCAAGTCCCAAGCTGGCACGGTTCTCTGTGAGGGGGGAGGTGAGTCAGCCTTTGAAGAATCTCTTGAAAATAGGATTTGATGCCATGAAGGCACTCCTTCCAGCTGAAATGTAATAAGATACTGCAGCCAGGCGGACCTTCAAGGTAGTGGGCTGCAAGCCCAGGGAGTGCAAATGGGTATGTAGTCCAGCAAAGCTGGAATCCCTGTCTGTGCTGGTACCACATCATTGGTGGAATACCAAATCGAAAACCTTTTCCATTTTGAAGCATAGGTTTTCTTAGTAGATGGTTTCTTGTAACCCCTTAATATATCCAGGACACACTGAGGCGCAAGCCTGCATATCCTATGTCCTCAAGAGCCATGCCTTAAGTCTGAGGGTTCTGAGGTTGGGTACAGGATTCTCCCTTGGCTGGAAGTTAACAGGTTGTGCCAGAAGGTGTATCGGTTTGGCTACAGACATGGAGAGCAGAAGAGGGTATGATGGCTGCCTGGCCCAATCTGGTGCTATCAAGATCATTGATGCTGTCTGGGATCTGAGCTTGATCAGAACTCTGAACACCAAAGGGAAGGGAGGGAAAGCATACAGGTGCATCCCTGACCAATCCAAGGTCAGAGCATCTAGGGGGATTGTTCCCTGGGCTGGTGGCCTGCAAAAGTACTGTGGCAGGTGGTGGTTCTCGTGGGATGCAAAGAGATCTATCTCTCTGGGGTACCACACCTTCTGAAAACTACTTCCAACACCTGTCTGTTGAGCGTCTATTCGTGATGGGCCTGGTTGATTAGACTCTTTTCCTGGCAGATGAATGGCCTGAAGGGAAACTCCTAAAGAGTAGGCCACGCTCCATATTTTCGTGGTCTCTGTGCACAAGGGCTTGACCTTGTTCCTCCCGGCTTGTTTATGTAGTACATTGTGGTGGTGTTGTCTGTTCTGATCTGTACCACCCTTCCCTGCACTAGTGGGACAAAGGTCTGCAGGGCCAGCAACACTGCTCTGAGTTGCAGTCGACTGATATGCTGAAGTGACTCTACACTTGATCATGTACCGTGGATGGTGTGATCCCCCAGATGGGCACCCCATCCTAGTAGTGATATATCTGTTGTGAGAACCACTGATAGGGACTCTTGGTGGAAAGGAATCCCTTCCCTTAGGTTGGCTTCCTCTTTCCACCACTGGAGGGCCTGCAGTAACGGTTTTGTTACTGGAATCAGCTTTGAGAGGGGGTTCCTCATTTGGCACCAATGTGCTCTGAGGTGGAACTGCACGTCCCTCATCTGGAACCTGGACCCCAGGACTGTGCCTGTGGCTGTAGCCATATGGCCCAGTAACTGAAGAAACTGCATTGCAGTTTCTGGTCTGTTCAAGCTGAAGAAGCCTGCAATCTGCACAACGTTTCTCACCCTGCCCAGAGGCAGATAGGCCCTGCCCTCCAGGGTATTCAGTTCTGCCCCTATGAACTACAACACCTGTTCAGGTAGAAGGACAGACTTTCTGAGATTTGTCAAAAATCCTAAGGACTCTAAGAGGCCCTGGGTGAGCTGCAAATGTTCCCTTACCTGTTGTGGTGAGTTTTCTACCATCAGCCAGTCATCTAGGTATGGGAATACTGTGACACCCAACATTCGCAGGTGTGCCACTACCACTGACAGGCACTTTATGAATGCTCTTGGAGCGGAAGTGAGCCTGAATGGCAGGGTTGAAAACTGGTGATGACCTGAAGGGAGTCTGAACCTGAGGTACTTCCTGTGAGACTCTCTTATGTGGATGTGGAAATAAGCATCTTTTAGGCCCAGAGATGCCAACCAGGCTCCTTTTTGAAGTGTTGGGAGAATTAGTGCTAAGGTCACCATCTTGAACCTTGGTTTTGTCAGGTGCCTGTTCAGTAATCTTAGATCTTGAATAGGCTGCAACTCCCCACTTTTCTTTTTTGTACGTATCTTAAGTAAAAACCCTTCCCCTTTTGCTGTGGAGGAACAGGTTCTACTGCTTTTGACAACAGCAGATTTTGAACCTCCTTTTCCAGAAGCTTCCTTTCTGCATTGGAAGCTGCCTTGAACACTCTGGTTCTGAGAGGTGAGAATGATTTGAAACTTAGGGACAAACCCTGACTCGCTACTTCCAGAACCCACTTGTCCATGGTAATGTTTTTCCAAGCCTGGAAAAAGTGAGCCAGTCTGCTCCCTACTAGTAGTGGGGAGGCAGCCTTGGCAAACAAGTCAGGGAGCCTATTTCGGCTGTGGCTGGGCCTGACCAGCCTGGGAACCACGACTGGATCCCCTTTTGCCCCATCCCCTAAAGTACCCTGTCTGCTGGGGGTGCTGTTGGGGATGTGAAACAGCCTGGACTTAGTAAAAAGGCCTGCTGTGGGCAGCTCTGCCCCTGCCTCCCCTTCCATAGGGCCTAGTGGAGGGAGAGGCTCTTTCTTTGACAGAGTTACTCCTGTAGGTGGGCTTTGTAATCATCCACCTTTTTCATATATGCCTCTGTTTGTTCTCCAAATAGGGAATTACCCTCTACTGGGAAATCCGGGAGCGCAACAATTGGCTCCCGACTAATTACGTACTCTGAAAATCCGCTCACGACAATACGCTCCTGTCATTTTCACTCCCTACCACCTTCCACTCCACGTCTTTTTGCTCCCACTTACAGCGGAGGATAAACAGCATTATTAATTTACATTAGCAGGATTTTATTTACCTGTTCCACTTCCAGGCTCAGCCTCTGTCTTGGTCCAGTAGCCAAGGATACAATCCCATTGTGGTTTGTTGTTCAGTGTTAAGTGTTTAAGTGTTGCGATGCAGCCAGCAGATGTTGCGATACAGTTAAAAACAAATTCTTTATTCCAAGAAATGTTTAGAAGTTTAAAAACAAACTGTTAGAGCTAATACTGGAAGCAGTGCGTGACTCCTCTGTCGAGCGCTCTTTGCTTTTCTGCAGCACCTTTTCCAACCTGACAGCACTGTCCTTGTACTGTCTTTTTGGGTCAGTTCTGAAATTCCCAGCAATCAGCTGCTCAATTTCAGCTTCTCTCTTTCTTTGTATCCCCTTAAGTCCCTCTATGAATTTCCATATCGAAGGGTGATTCATACACAGAATGGACGGCATCCCCCTGTGGAATGCTTCTACTGCATTATTAGTTTTTGAGCGTTTGTCAGCCACAGTATGAAAAAATTACTCACCTTAGTAATGTTGTTTCTTCTAATGGAGTCTTGCTATATTATAGACATTAGCAGTTTGATCCAGCTCTAGAACTGCCCCGGAGTGAAATGGTTAAAACCATTCCAAAATAGAATTTTGGCACGAGAGCAGCTCTATCTGTGTCATTTCAAACTTGAACTGTCAGATCTTTACGAGCCAAACTCACTAAGGTCTGTGTGGAAGCTGTAACCTACACTAGCCAAATGGTTACCTAAATAATAACAACCATTGATGGTCCCAACACCCAAGACTCAAGTCAGGGGACCAGAAATACTAATACCATTCTAATAATATGAAAATGGAACATAAGTATAATAAAACACACACACGCATACACATACACACCCCAAAGTCCCAAAGGGACAAAATGCTAACAGGACATAAGTAGTGCCCACACTAAGTTGCCCGCACCCCACCAAGTAGAGAGGTTCTGAGAGGGCAGGTTGGGGAGGTCCATAATATAGCAAGACTCCATTAGAAGAAACATTACTAAGGTGAGTAATTTTTCTTCAAACAACATGAAGTCTTGCTATATTATAGACATTAGCAGAATACACAGCAGTACCTCCATGGAGGAGGGGCAGAACCTACTTAGGAATAGGCTCTGAAGAACAGCTGTGCCAAACGAGCATCTCTCCTGGCCTGGACATCCAGGGAGTAATGCTTGTAAAAGTGTGTACCGCTTTCCAAGTAGCAGCCTGGCAAATCTCTAATAAAGGGATATCTCTGGCAGCAGCTAGAGACGCAGCTGTACCCCTGGTAGAATGAGGCACTCTCAAACCGGGGGCCTGCCCACTTTCTTGATAACAAATTGGATACAAGAGACAATCCACCTGGCTACTGATCTCTTAGTGGCAGGTTTGCCTTTCCCAACTTCACCATAGGTAAGGAAAAGTTGGAGGGATTTGAACCTGTGACCTTTGGTACGCTCTATATAATAACTAAGAGCTCTCTTAACATCCAGGCTGTGCAATCTCCTCTCACCCGAAGAGGAGTGATCAGTGAAAAATACTGGAAGGGAGATAGATTGATTAAGATGGAAATCTGAAACCACCTTAGGCAAAAACTTCCTATTAGTCCTAAGGACTACTTTATCCCTGTGGAAAGAAATAAAGTCAGTCTCCACTGACAAGGCTTGCAATTCACTTATGCGTCTGGCAGAAGTGATAGCCACTAGAAAAACAGTTTTCCAAGTTAGGTACTTAAGCTCTGCAGAAGACAGAGGTTCAAAAGGGGGTTGCATTAACTGGGCAATGCAAACATTAAGGTCCCAAGCAGGGGCCGGTTCCCGAAAGGGAGGATTAGTATGGAGTAATCCCTTAAAAAACTTGGAAAACACAGGATGAGAGGAAAGAGGGATGACTTTCCTGCTGACACAAAAGCAGACACAGCTGCCAAATGAACTCTCAGGGTAGCTGGTCTGAGACCCAAGGAATTAAGATGTACCATGTAATCTAACAAATGGGCAATTCAGCAGATTCTGGGAAATATTTTCCAGCACACCAAATGGAAAATCTTTTCCATTTAGAACTATAAGTAGCCCTAGTGGAAGGCTTTCTGGAAGCCTTTAGGATCTCAAAAACACCCTGAGAGGTGTGTAAATCAGCAAACTCTAACTCCTCAAGAGCCAGGCCTTGAGGTTGAGGGAATTGAGGTCCGGATACCAAACCCTTCCCTGAGCACAAGTCAACAGATCATGATTCCTGGGGAGGCACAGGGGAAGATGGACTGTCAGAGACAGAAGGAGTGGGTACCAGGGCTGCCTGGCCCAATCCAGGGCAATCAGAATCACCCTGCATGGCTGAGATCTGATTTTGACTAGTACTTTGCATAGGCGAGGAAAGGGGGGGAAGCATAGAGGAACTTTCCCTCCCAATCCAGAAGAAGGGCATCCAGGGGAACTGAGCCCAGCACTGGAGGCCTGCAACAGAACCGAGGAAGTTTGTGATTTTCTGAGGCTGCAAAAAGATCTATCTGAGGGATGCCCCACCTGGCAAAAACTATCCCCAGCACTTGAGGATCCAGGGACCATTCGTGATGGCCCTGGGAAATCCTGCTGAGGGCATCCGCTAGGACATTGTCCTTCCCTGGAAGATGAACTGCTATGAGGAAGTGTTCAGGAATAGGCCAGAGACCACAACTTCATTGCCTCGGTGCACAAGGTCAAGACCGAGTGCCCCTGTTTCTTGATGTACCACATTGTTGTGGTGTTGTCTGTTCTGACTTGTATCACCTTGTCGTGGACAGATGCAGAAAAAGCTTGAAGAGCTAAAAGACAGCTCTGAGTTCCAGCAAATTGATGTGGAGCAGAGATTCCTGGGGACCAAACTCCCTGAGTGGAAAGGTGGCCCATGGGCTCCCAACCCAGAAGGGAAGCATCTGTAGTGAGAGTCAAGTCGTGAGAAGGGGAAATGAAGGGGACCCCGCTTTTAATTGCTCTGATCCTGCCACCACTGGAGAGCTAGGATCAAGGTTCGAGTCACTGGGACCAACTTGGAAAGGGGGTCTCTTCTCTGAGACCAAAAGGTTCTCAAGTGAAACTGAATGTCTCTCATCTGAAATCTGGCTCCCTGCACAACAGCTGTGGATGCAGCCATGTGCCCCAGGAGCTGCAGAAAGTGTCTTGCTGGTCGAGAGACCTGCAGAGTGAAGGAAGAGGCCAGAGCCACTAAATTCCTTACCCTTTCTGGGGAAGAAAGGCCCTGGCTAGCTTTGTGTCCAATTCTGCCCTATAAAGGGAGTACCTGGACTGGTTCCAGAACCGACTTTGGTAGGTTTAGCAGAAAACCCAGGGAGGTGAGAAGCTGCTGGGTAACCTACAGGTGAGATTTCACCTGTTCTGGGGACTGGCCTACAATGAGCCAGTTGTCTAGATAGGGAAAACAGCAATCCTCTGCTCCTTAAGGGGCCACTGCCACTGCTAGACACTTTGTGAATACTCTTGGAGCAGAGGTAAGGCCAAAGGGCATTGCTCTGAACTGGTAATGACCTGAGGGCAGTTCAATCTGAGGTACTTTCGATGGGATCTTCTGATTAGGACATGGAAATAGGCATCCTTGAGGTCCAGGGAGGCTAGCCAGTCCCTGACCTTAGGGAAGGTAAAATCATTGCCAGAGTTACCATTTTGAACTTTGGTTTCAAAAGATGCTTGTTCAGATATCTGAGATCTAAAATGGGCCATTCTCCTGTCTTTTGGGGTAAGGAAGTATCTGAATACAGACCCTGCCCTGATGCAGGGAGGAACCCTTCTACTGCTCTGAGAGTAACAGGATGAGACCTCTGTTTCCAGAGCGAGGTCTCTGAGCACTTGCAGGTAGAAAAGTCTGCTTCTCAACTTGGGAAACTTTTTGAAGCTGAGAACCAGACCCTGGCTTACTACTTCCAGAACCCACTTGTCTGAGGTTAAAGAAGCCCAATTCTGACTGAAGTAAGCCAGCCTGCCCCCCACTGGTACAGGAGAATCGGCCCTGGGCACCCCATCAGGGTGCCTGTTTCGCAGGAGCTTTAGGCTGGGGGGTGGGAGCAGGTCTGCCCACCCCTCGTCTGCCCCTGCCTCTGAAGAAGCCCCTCTGAGCATAGGCAGAGGAGGCCTGAGTCTGGTAGAAAGGCCTGTGAAAAGGCCTACCCCTACCCCTGGGGGCATGCCTTTGAGGAGTGGCTTGCCGCTCCTTAGCCTGGGCACTCTTGTAAGTAGTCCTATATTCATCCATCTTCTTCATGTAATTCTCTGTCTGCTCTCCAAACAGAGAATTTCCCACCACAGGAAAATCCATAGCCTTAGTCTGGGTATCCTGTGACAAACTAGTACACCTGAGCCAGGCCAACCTACTAAAAGCTACAGATGTGGCCATGACCCTAGAGGAAACATCATTAACATCCACAGCAGCATGAAACTGAACCTTAGAGGCTTCAATGCCATCAGCAGCCACCTGTTCTAGTTCACTAGCCAGCTGGCCATGGGCCTGCTTGGCCAGTGCATAACAGTATCCCATCTAGATTTCTGATACCTAGCTACATAAGCCATATAATTTGCTTGCCTGAGTCCCAGAGAGGCTGCCATATACTGTTTTTTGCCATGGCATCAATCTTCCTGGAATCCTTGTCAGGAGGATGTGAAGCCAAGGGAATATTAGCTTTATCACAGGCAGCAGCCTGAACTACTCCAACATGACTGCATTGCTGAGAAAGGAATTCTGTATCAGGGCCTGACAATGTATACCTTCTGTCCATCTTTTATCTACAGGAGGCACAGAATTAGGAGCTTTTAAAATTTTAATTGTCTGTTTCCTAAAGACTTATGTAGAGGAATAGACAATCTCCTAGACTCTGGAGTATCCATAATTTCTACAAAATCAGGCTCCTCTTGCTCATCCACAGCCTCTTCTAAAGGAAGCTGGAGGGTTTCAGCAACTTTTATAAAACATAAAATGAGATGGGGACTCAGACAGCATAGGGGAGATTCTAAAGGTCTGTCTGGGGAGATGTCCGTTCAATGGGCACACCCAGACCTTCCCAGCCACATTCATACTGTTCATAATCCTCCTCCCCTCCTCTGGTTCATAAAATTCCCAATATCATAATCCTGAACCACTGGGACCGGACGAACCGACCTTTACCAGATAGTGGTGGTTCGGATGGACCCTGAGACAGTGACTGGACAATTTGTATGGCTTTTGCTATCTCTGCAGCAGTAGAGAAGGAATTTTGGACTCCAGACCTGCTGATTTTCTTGTTTCTTTACTGGAATTGGTTCCTCAGAACCAGCTTTTCTTTGCCCGAGGAAGTCTGGCCCTGGTCAGAGGGCACTCCCTCCGGTTCGGTTGGCACCGAACCGGGCTGGCCATCCGGGTCAGCGGACTTTTTGGCCTCTCGTTCCCTGAGCCTGCCCAATCTTTTTTCCAGGGTGGCTGCAGGGAAATTCTTACATATCTGGCAGTCTGACTGAGGTAGTCAAACCCCAGACAATAAACACATGTGGTGTGTGGGTCAGCCTTGGCAAGAACTTCCCACAAACATCACAGTGTTGAAACCCAGTGGGCCCGGTTTTCTTTTGGGTTTCTCAGACATAATGCCAGCCTAACCAAAAACTTGCCCTTTTACTGGCGGTGCCAGGCAGAACACCCTTATCGGTTCCTAACACGTGTCCATGGTATTGGAAAAACGTAATAAATCCGCTTTTTAGAACCGATAAGAACCGGGAACCGCACTCTAAAATAGTAACTTTTAGTTTTAAATGAGTTTTAAACTCACTGATCGGTTCAAAACCGAACCGATAACTCTACAAGTTCCACACAGACAAAACCTTCATTTACTTACGGTTACCACAGATAGAGCTTGAACCGAACGGTTTTGTGTTAAAATAAAACTATTCTTGGTTAAATCCAACCGAAAACACTTTTAAACCGAGAAATGAACCGAGCAGAAGGAGAATCTCTGGAGCGACTGTTCACTGAGGCGGAGTAAAGAATCTGACAGTTCAAGTTTGAAATGACACAGATAGAGCTGCTCTCGTGCCAAAATTCTATTTTGGAATGGTTTTAACCATTTCACTCCAGGGCAGTTCTAGAGCTGGATCAAACTGCTAATGTCTATAATATAGCAAGACTTCATGTTGTTTGAACACTATGGTTCCACAGAGGTATAGCATACTGAGGTTGCCTTCGGCCAGTGCCATGTCTGTTTCTCCGCCCGATCTAAAGTGTCCACAAATTAGTTAATTATCGGTTCGAGCTCAGGAGGAAAACTATTAAGAGATTCATCAGTAATCTCCTCGAACTGTGAGACTACCTGGTCGGGTGGATAAAAGGCAAATGCTGGAGATGTAAAACAGAGGGGGTGCAATGCTAAATGTGCCGTCACCAAACCACTTATTACAGTGTTTCATTCATAATACTGCTTATGATTTGGGAGCGAAAAGACGCGGAGCATATAGTGCAGGAGCCAACTGTCTTGGGGGAGAGTTGTCGGGAGCGAATTGTCATGGCACGTACTGACGGCAGCGAAAAGACATAGACCCGGGAAATCCATGGCCTTCGTCTGGGTATCCTGATTGAGGTCTGTGGCTCTCAACCATGCAAACCTCCTCAAGTTAACAGTGTTTGCCATCCATCTGGCAGCAGTATCATTAGTATCTGCAGCCATTTGGAATTGGTATTTGGCTGCTTCCAGCCCAAATCTGGCAGTCTCAGCCAAATCTGCTTACAGACCACCGGGAACTTTGTCGGACATAGCCAGGACAGACTGCCACAGGGATTTTTGATACTGGGCAGCGTACACCTGGTAGTTGGCTTGCCTGATAGCCAGAGAAGCAGACAGGTAGCCTTTTTTGGCCATATTGTATATCTTTCTGGAATCTTTGTCAGGAGGATGAGAGGCTAAGGGTATCTTTGCCCTGTCACGGGCTGCGGTTTGCACTACCCCTTGGTGGTCAGGGGTGAGTGAATAAAAAATCAGCTCCCTCCCTGTCCAACTGATACTTTTTGTCCAGCCAAAGGAGGGACAGAGTTAGGGGTCTGTAATCCTTTAATACAGTACATGTTTATAGGAAGCAGGAGTTTTTTAGTTGGTGTCAGTCCCATCATCTGCAGATATTCAGCCTCCTCCTCATCCTCTATAACCTCACTAGTAGTTATATCTAACACATCCACCATCCTTCTCACAAAGGAGAAGTGGGATGAATAGTTCTCTGATGTCCTAGGAGGGGAGCCAAACTCCTGGTCAGGGGAGACGTCTAGCTTAATAGGTTTCCACTTCCTCATATTCCCCATAGTCCTCAAACTTTATCTGCTCCTGGAGTGAAGACTGGGCAGAGGTAGCTGCTTGCCTGAGAGGGGTCTGAACTGATGCCTGGTGGCCAAGGATAGGTAGCAGCCCCTGCAAAGCCTGGATCACTCTAAATGTTTGGGCAATCTCTTGTGGTAAAGGCATAGCAGCAGACACATCTGGAGTCTCCAAAGGCTGTCCAGCAGGGGGTTCAGTGTGTTTTTTTTTTAGCTGGAACTGGAGAGTCAACCAGTTCACCAGGTCTTTTGTCAGTAGCATGGGTACCCATATCAGGATTGTTCAGGCTCTGCGGTTTCACCCGCAGGAGTAGAGGGTGTCGGCTGGTCAGAGCGCGAGGAACCGTTTGGCATAGGTAGTCTTTTTTTAAGCCTTTCCAGACACTTATCCACCGTCTTTTCAGGAAAGGTTTTACATATTTCACAATTAGTTTTAAGATGTCCATAGCCAAGGCAAACAACGCATAAAGAGTGTTTGTCAGCCTTGGCAAACACTTCACCACACTGAGTACAGTTTTTGAAACCAGTTTCACTGGTTTTCTGCTTAGGTTTTTCTGACATTATGAAAAACCGATAAACATTAAGAACCGCAATAAAAAGGTTTTAAATTTAAATGTTTATTTACGGTTGTGTTTGGTTCAGGAACCGATGAAAATTCAGATCGGAACCAAGAACCAATGAAAAGGGAACAGAAGTTATCGGTTCTGTAACCGGGTTAATTTTTTTTTTTTTTCTTGCATTGTTTCTACTCCTTGGTCCCCGGTTGGCTACCATCGTCATCCACTCGTCCAGCCCTGTGCCCGAGATCAGGCCACTACCCCCTACCCCATGGATTACCCCCGTGGTGGGCAGTGAGAGCCCCCCCCCCCGGCAGCTCAACTCACCTTCTCACAGGATCCAGTGTGGGAGCGCCATTCGAGGTCGGGGACTGCGGTGGGTGGACGGCTCATCAATGCTCGACCGGGACCAGATTTTTCCTCCATTTTCACCCTTGTGTGAGGGCGGCAGTGGCACCCATGGAAGGAGCGCACACATCCGCACGCTTCTCCCCAGTGCCTGCCCCATCATGCCCCTTCTGTAGAGCAGCGGCGCTATATCCCCAGCCTCCACTAGTGGACACCCTTGCACCAACTACTGGAATCCCTCTTCCACGGAGAGAAGGCAGTCCATCGAGACGCTCAATCCCTCTCGCCCTACCAACCCCAGTGACCCGTGCTCGTTCCCAAACACGGGTCGCCAGCATGGCGTGATGTAAGACGACCAGCGCCAGCCCTCAGCGCCACCAGGCTGGCACATAACCGGGTTATTGGTTACTTTTTAAATAATACATTTTGAAAAATAAAGACGAAACTATCGGAGTTTTATCCAAAAAACTCAGAAAACTGACTAAAAGGTCACGGTTTCTCCTCGGTTATCCCGAACCGGGAGAAACCGTGAAAAATAACAAAAAAGTTAACTAACTAGCGGTTTACCAAAAAATACGGAAGATAAAGGCAGCAAAAGAAAAAACATAAAGTAATGCTTATATTTTTTCTAAGTTTACACGTCAGGAACGGTTGATGAGGAGATGTCTCCAAGGTGTCTGGTCTTGACGGGCGGGGTATGAAATCTGAAGTATTAGAATGTAGGCAGTTGATAAGGGCAGCATTTGAAAAGTGGCACGGGCCAATGATGATTCCATCATTAGCATACGTTCTATTTCCAGGCAGTTCTATCTTAAAGGCTGACTGCAAGAGTTATGAATATTGGAGAATTCCTGGGGTAAGAAACGTGTTTCGTTCTTCCCAGGGAACTACTTCCACTGCCCTGTTTTTGAGAAGGCCCACTATCTCGGAGGTGAGGAGGTCTGACTGAGCAGCTGACAGAGTGTGTTGTCACTTGGGTGGAAAGTCTGGGGGAATCTCCTGAGAAGCTGAGTGAGTATCCCATTCGAACAATGCTGAGGACCCACTTGTCTGTGATGATCAACGTCCACTGAGTAGAACTGAGTTAGATGCCCTCCCACTGCCAAGGAGAGGTCCACCTGGGGCAGTTGAGGTGAAACTGGGGCTGGGGTCTCAGAGAGTGGTACTGGGTGCTTTCAGGGCCTGTGCCTTCTGATGTGTTTTCTTTTGTGGCTGAGGAGACTGGTGCTTGGCTGGGGCTCCTCTGCCTCTCCCATGAAAAGGCCACCTGTTACGAAAGAACTGACGGTTCCTTCCTCTCTGAGGAGCTGAAGCAGCTTGTCTGGCTATTTTGATGGCAGTCCTGGTTTTCTGAGAGGCCTCCAGGGATTGTTCCACCTGTTGGCCAAATAGATTGGTACCGTCAAAGGGGATATTCATAACCTGCTGTTGGGCATACAAGGAAAACCCTGATGTCCGTAGCCATGACTTTTCCTCTAATTCAGAATCCGGCAGTGGCCATTCTTGAAGTAGTATCGTATGCATCAAAGATGCTTTCAACTGACGGTATTGCATTCTATTCCTGGGTCACAGTCTGCAGAATCTTAAGTTTAGAGTCAGACTCTGGTAGATTCTGAGAATATATTCAAACTGGGTGAAATGTCATGATAGCTGGCTATATACATGCCAAGAGTGACTGCCACGAAGCCCCTTTTCCCCATGGTGCCAATCTTGCTGTCACTTCCTGTGGTAAAACAGCTTTGTCATTCTCTGCAAGGATAACCCACGCATCTGCAATGGGCTGCGAAGCTAGAATAGATCTCTCTTTAGGAGGGACATATTTCCAACCTATGGACTTGCAAACAGACGTAACAGAGGCAGGCCTAGCCCACACAGCTGCAGTCAGAGTCTCAAAGGCTGGGGAAACAGGAGGCATAAGGTTCACTGGGATATTAGGAAAGTAGTTACGTAAGCACTTACCGTAACAGTAGATCTTCGAGAACAGCTCTTGCAGTACGTTACACCATTAGGACTGAAGCGGCAGGCGCCAGGACCTGGAAAAATTCTAGCTAGCAATATCCAGCGGGGACCGCCCGATGTCGGCCCCCCTCCCTGGACGTCAGGCATCACATAAAAGGCGGTCCCCCAGCATCCCCAGTTCTCCCGACGGAGACTCCCAGCCCAAGAATAACATTTGAAGGGGAGACCGAGGATCCGCTTCCAAAGGAAGGTTTGCAGAGGGCGTCGAAAGGCGCTGTAGCCTAGAAACTAGGTCAGAAGACTCAACCTCCAGAGGGGAAGGTGAGAGGGAAACTACCTGCTGCAAGAGCTGTTCTCGAAGATCTACTGTTACGGTAAGCTCTTATGTAACTGTACTATCTTACTTCGAGAAACAGCTCATGCAGCAGGTTACACCATTAGGACTGATTCCCAAACAGTAAGGGACCAAGTTGTCATCGGGAGGAGGACAGGAGGAAAACTCCAGGCTTCAGGACAAAAGTCCCTGAAGGACCGCCAAGCCGAAACCAGCTCTGCATCTAGAGGCAATATCCAAACTGTAGTGCCTGATGAATGGGTGTACAGTGCTCCAGGTTGCTGCTGCACAGATGGCTGAAGTGGAAACAATTTTAAGCGCCGCGAAGGAGACAGCCACCCCCCTAGTGGAGTGACCCTTCACCGGTCCCGGTGAGGGTTTATTGTGCTTCTGATAACAAAACATAATGCAGTTTACCAGCCATCTCGAAAGTGGCTGTTTGAAAACAGGAGCACCGATCATCCTCTGTGTGTAGGCAACAAAGAGCTGGTCCAAAGTCCGATGGGCTTTGGTTCTGGTCAGATAATATCTGAGGCACCTATGCACATCCAAAGTGTGCAACAGGGCTTCCCCCCTGTTACCGTGATTCGGTAATACACCGGTAGGACTATATCCTGGTTGAGTGTGACAGCCGAGACCACTTTTGGAAGGAACTTAGGATTTGTTCTTAAGGACACCCTGTCCTTGTGAAAAACCAAATAAGGATCCTTGCACATGAGTGCATGAAGCTCAGAAATTCTTCTGGCAGAAGTAGCGGCAACTAAATGGAGCGTCTTTCAAGCGAGAAGGCACAGCTCACAATCCGCGACTGGTTCAAAAGGAGGCAGCGTAAGCTGCTCTAGAACAAAAAGAAGATCCCAAAGTGGAATCGGGTCATTGATGGGATGTCTCAAGTGCAGGATGCCATGCAAAAAGGCACGAGAAGCCTCTAGTTGAGCTAGAGACCTGTGACCTATTGGAGAATGGTATGCTGAAATAGTGCATAGATGGACCTTGATGGAGTAATAGGTAAGTCCTGCCTCACAGAGGGATAGGAGGTAGTCTAAAACAGACCTTACTGAACACTCTAATGGGGTCAATGCTCTAGCCCGAGCCCAAATACAAAAGCTATGCCATTTCATGGCTTAAGTAGCGTGAGTAGAGGGTTTCCTGGCTGCCGCCAGAATGTCCGCAACTTCCTGAGAGACCCTCATCTCAGGACTACTATGTCCTTAGGAGCCAGGCATGCAGGTTCAGAGACTGAAGATCCGGATGGACTAAGGAGCCTGTCTCCTGGGAAAGAAGGTGAGAGCAAAACGGCAGAGGCACCGGAGGTTCCTTGGCCAGCTGATGTAAGAGAGAGAACCAAATCTGCCTGGGCCAAAAGGGTGCTACTAGAATAAGGCATGCTTGCTCTTGACGGAGCTTCAATAGAACCCTATGGATGAAAGGAAAGGGCGGGAAAGCGTAGGGGAACCTGCCCGTCCAAGAGAGGGACAACGCGTCTCGCCAGAAAACACCAGGCCCTGGATCTAGCAAGCAGAAATTGGGCAGTTTTGCGTTGAATGGGGATGCGACGAGGTCTAATTCTGGTGTCCCCCATCTATGGAACAGGTCCTCTGTGACTTCCTGAAGCAGTTCCCACTCGTGGACCCTGGCCTGTGATCGGCTTAGGCTGTCCGCGATAGTGCTGTCCACACCGGGAACATGTACTGCAATGATGTGTGCGCCGTGTTGCAATACCCAGTTCCAAACCCTCTGAGCCTCCCTGCAAAGGGGGTAGGAATGAGTGACTCCTTGTTTGTTGAGATAGTACATCACCGCGGTATTGTCTGTTTGAACCAGAAGAAATCCATCGGAATCTCCATCTGGAATGCCTGTAGGGTGTATAGAACGGTTCTCATCTCCAGAATATTTATGTGAAGATGGGACTCCAGAGATGTCTAGGAGCCTTGAGTCCTGACCCCGTTGAGGTAAGCTCTCCATCCAGACCCCAAGGCGTCCGTGGAGAGAGTCACTGAAGGAGGTGGTGCAGTGAAGGGGACTCCCGTCAAGAGGTGATCTGGGACGAGCCACCAATGCCAGTCTCGGATGACTGCGTTCATGATCCAGACTGGATGCTGCAGATGATCCTGCTTTTGGTCCCATTGTGTTCTCAACATCCACTTGGTAGTCCGCATATGGAGTCAAGCTAGGGGAACCATCGCAATGGCAGCCGCCATGTGTCCAAGCAGGCAAAGCATGGTGCGAGCTGGTACCGTCTTCTTTTCCTTTATGTCCCTTATGAGGGATCTGATGCATTCCGCCCTGTCCTAGGGAAGGAATGCCCTTCCATGAATTGTGTCCAGAATCGCACCAATAAAGTGCAAGTTCTGAGATGGAACAAGGCACGACTTCTCCTGATTGATGGTGATGCCCAGCGTTAGGAAGAGGAACAGGTATCCTGTATTGCAGACATCAGGGCCTCCGTGAGGGTGCCATGAGGAGCCAGTCATCTAGGTACAGGAACATGTAGTGGCCTCTTCTCCTGAGAGCTGCTGCCGACTGCCATGCGCCATTTGTGAACACCTGAGGTGCTGAAGACAGTCCAAAGTGGAGGGCTCGAAACTGGTAGTGGCGTCCCAGAAACTCAAGTGCAGAAATCTGTGGTATGCTCAGCGATCCAGAGATGTAGGTAGCGTCCTGCATGTCCAGCGACGCCAGCCATGTGCCTTCTTTGAGCATGGGAATGAGACCCGGCAGGGTCACCATGTGGAAATGCTTGTACAGCACAAAATTGTTGAGATTGCTGAGATCCAAAATCGGGCTAAAGTCCCCTGATTTCTTTGGAACCAGGAAGAAGTGTGAATAGTAACCATTTCCTCTCTGGTTCAGTGGAACATGTTCTATGGCCTCCTTGTGTAGGAGTGCCAAGATCTCTTGCTGAATAAGCAGAGCATGCTGACCCGAGTAACGGGAGAGTAGGGGAGGTCTGTATGGTGGGTGATCGAGGAACTCTATAGAGTAGTCTCGTTCGACCAACTGCAACACCCACCAGTTGGAGGTGATCCTCTGCTATCCTGAAAGGTGATGAGAGATGCGACACCCTACCTTCTTGACCCTTTGATCCAGAGGAGGGGCGAGGGCCAGGAAGGAGTCATGCTGTGGTGGTGTTGGCCCCCGCGGGCTGGGCTGCTTTTGAGTGCTTCAGGCCCTGGCCTGAGGGGAACCTAGCTTGATTCTTATGGCCAAAGTTGCCCCTTGGTCACTGTCCGGAACGTGGCTGTTGCTTTTGTTGGTGGCCGCGAAAGTGATTCTGGTTCCTATGGAAGGAACCAGATTTTGGTCTATACATAGCTTGTACAGTCCTGACTACCTTCCTAGCGTCCTGCAATTTGGTGAAGATCTTGACGGACTCTTCACCAAAGAGGACCGCTCCATTATAAGGGACATCCAGGAGATTCTTCTGGACGTCTGGGGTAAATCCAGAAACCCTCAGCCATGAGTGTCTCTGGAGACAAACTCCTGTAACTGCTCCCCTGGCTGCTGAGTCATAAGCGGCTCGGAGAACCTGGGTCCCCACGTCAGACCCAGTTTGGAGGAGGTTTAGCAGCTCCTCCTTCTTTTCGCCATCTGGTAGATCTTTAAGTAGGTCTTGGCCCTGATCCCAAAGGGCGTTCTGAAATTGCACCATGTACGTCAGATAGTTCAAAGACCTAACAGAGCATGTAGCAGCCGCATACACACGTCTTCCCATGGAATCTAATTGCTTAGATTCCTGGTCCAGAGGCTGGGTGCTCAAATGTTGAGGCGCTGGGACCTGTCATGAAATGCAGTAATGACCAGAGAGTCGGCCTGGGGTTGTTGCGCCAAATACTAGTCCTCCGTAGGAGCCCTGTAAAGGCGGTCAGCCTTCTTTGGAACAGCCAGTGTGGAATGCGGACGCTTCCAAGCTGCCTTGGTGACATCCGTAAAGGTGTCCACCAAAGGTGGGACCACCACAGGTTTCGGGTCTTTCTGCCTGAGGTAACGGGCAAGGTGTTGTCTCTTGTGGTCTAGCTCTTCGGTCTCCCATCCCATATTGTCCTGGATGTGTCTCATGATTTCCGAAAAGGAGGAATCATCCGGGGCGACCTTGGGAGGTCCCATGGGTCTGGTGATGGGGGACTGAAAGGAGATGGAGACCTGGAGATGTCGGACGTATCCGGTCTGGAGTCATCTCCCGATGATCGACGTCCACCCCGGGTCGCTTCGGGCTCGGGGACCCTGAGGGAGAACGTGAAGGGCATTTCCTATCTCTCGATCAGCCCCGAGAAGGCGGAGTAGGCTCCTTGGTGGTCGGGGGTCTGTCACCTGCGACACCCCTAGGAGGAGGTGGAGGTGGTGGTGGAGGAGACTGAGGCTTAGAGGGAACCACATCCTTCTTGATGGTTTCCTATCAGAAGGTGAACAAATCTTTCACCTCCTGGATGTTCACGCCTGACAACGGACCCGGCGTCGGTGTGTGCCTGTTGTCAGTGTCAGGCGTCAGTGTGGGCCTGTCATCAGGCTCAGGCGTCGGGTCCTGGGAAGCACTGGATCCGGCTCCTGGGCAAGCCCGGCGTCCTCCATGCCGCCAATCTGATGCGTCTGGCGGCGCGGTAGCCTCTTAAGCCTGAGGGACCCTGGCGTCCAGTGTCCACGGCGTCGGTGTAGTGGCTGGTCGTCTTTCAGGTGCTGGGTCGGACGCCTTCTTGGACTCCTCGTCTGCTTAAGGGCGTCAGCTCGGAAGTCTTCTTAGGAGAGCTGAGGAAGGACCTGAAAGTCAGTGTCACAGCGTTGGTCAGATACCTCTTGATTTGAAGACAACTTTTTATACCTATCCGAAAAACGACTTACAAACATCTAACACCAAGAAATCTTGGCAGAGTACAAAACAGAAAAACCCCTAGAAACCTTACACAGAAAACTGAGAGCAAAAAACAGAAAAACTCATCCAAAACTAGACAGAACACTGGAAACTTTAATCCCTGAACTCTGAAACCCCTACTTAAATTTTACTCTATCCAATCCCAATATACGTACTTCTCAAACATAAAGAAAATTCCCCTCTAGAGGAAAGTCTTTTCTCATCTTTTAATTTCTCCCTCGAGGAGAAATCCCTGAAAAACCTTTTGGCAACCGAATCGAAGTCTCCTACTATTGAACTATTTGCTTAAATAAACACCTAGGCATAAATGCTACTCAGGCAGGCACCTAACACAACAGAAAATACGTCTGCAAAGATCTAACACATAGTACACTGAAAAACGTCCGTAAACAAGTACCCCATAAGTTTCAACTGCAACCATATACATTTGCATTAGGCTCAACATGTAATCATCAGTCAATACATCATTTTACCAAGAACACATTTCTGAAACATTGCAGTACATCACTCTTTACACAGTATTACACACACATTGTACCATAACTCAAGTTATTACCTCTTGTACATGAAACCTGAAGAGAGGGGGCCCTTCCCTATCAGTTACCTTGGGGCTGGACTGGGCAAGGGCACCATACTTAGAGGGCAACACAAGTAACTTGGAGTAAGCACTGACGCTCAGTTTGGGCAATGAGCTCGGGGACACATACACTCCTTTATGGACAACATTGAGAGGCAGATCCACTGGGCCGCCCAGGGAATCATAACTGAGGTGCACCACAGGCTTACAGCCCTGACCAGTCCTTCTAGGGGAACTGTTACAGTCTGCACTCTGAGCCTCATTTTCAGCATTGTCCTCACTTGTCAGGGAGTCTCCATGGGGTAGAGAGGCTAGAACTTGGGGCACTCTCAGCTCCAGGAGTTACAGTTTCTGAGTCCACAACATTTGGCTCGCAAGGAGCTTTGGACACTGGCAGTGGACTGTCAGGGCACTCAAAATACTCTTCTTGTTCGGTGTATCACCAGTCTGCCCAATCTATCATTTTCCTCCCTGAAAGCTCAAACAGTTCAACCATGCACAATGATTCCATTTCATCTGATCTGATGCTTTGCACTTCACTTTCTGGGAGCATTGGCTCCAGGGATGAAGCTGGGGGCTTAGACAGTCCAGAAGGCCCAGCTTTGTCTCCAGTATTGACTAGGGATTGCCCGAAACAATTGACTCAGTTCGTAAGAAGGATAGTATTCAAAGTCACTCTCACTTTCTTCTGATATGGACTGACAGTCATGCTCAACTAGGACTTGTGCAGGGAACACTTTAACTCTGCTTCTGTAGGTGCAGACTTCCTTGATCTTTCTTAGCAGCAGCTCTAGTCACTGGTCCAGAGGGCATCTTCTGGGGCTCAGACTCAATCAAGATTTGTCCAATGGGCAGTAAATGATTTCTATGCATTGTTTTACATCTTTGAATTGTTCTCAGGCCTTACTTTGTACACTGGCAGATCATCTAGTTTGCCCACTACAATGTGAGGGAGATGGTGCCATCTGTCAGCAATCTTGTGTTTGCCATGCAGTCCCAGATTTCTTAGCAATACCGATCTCCTCCTGGAGTTCCTGTGCTTTCACCTTTTTATCATACCGTTCTTTGTTGGCCAGATTTCTTTTGGCAGCCATGGTTTGAGCCAGTTGAGTACGATGAGTTAGCTGGGCCTTTAACTTTTGCACATCCTGTAAATAGTTGTCAGCTTGAACCCCATCAGGAGAGACCCCAAAACACACATCTACTGGTATCAGCTTCTCTTCCAAACATCAGGCGGTAGGGGGAGAACCCAGTGGCATCACTTTTGGTGCAGTTATAAGCATGTACCAGGGTGCTAATTTGTTGGCTCCATCTAGGCTTGTCCTTTAGGTGCAGGGTGCCTAGCATATCTAGCAAAGTGCGGTTGAAATGTTCAGGCTGTGGGTCCCCCTGGGGGTGGTAAGGAGTGGTTCTGGACTTTCGCACTCCCCACAGAGAAAGCATCTCTTTGATCAGACGACTCTCAAAGTCTCTCCTTGATCAGAATGGATTCTTTGTGGAGCCATAGTGAACAAAAAGTTTTCTACAAGTACTTTGGCCACAGTGGATGCTTTCTGGTCTTTGGTGGGAAAGCTTGGGCATATCTCGTGAAATGGTCAGTGACCACCAGCACATTACTGATATTTCTTTGATCTGACTCAAACTCAGAAAATCAATACAGACCAGCTCCATGGGTGCACTGGTGGTGATGTTAACAAGGGGCAGCCTCTGGGGCAAAAGCTTTCCTCTGTAAGCAGCGACTACAAGTTCGAATGTTGCTCCACATCAGCCCCATCTTAGCCAATAGAATCTGGATCTCACCAAGTCAAGTGTTCTGTCTATACCAAAGTGCCCCATGTGGTTGTGCAAGGACCTCAGTACTGAGTCTCGAAGGCAGTGGGCAGCACTAGTTGTTGTTTGTCTACTTGTCCCCTCTCTGTCTACTGTTTCTCTGTATAACAGTTTATTGATCAGTTTCAACTTAGGACCTTCTTTGTATAACAGTGCAGTTCTCAAATCAGTGGGCGTAATTTGGACACATCTTTTCCTGCATAGAGGGCTTCTAAAGCTGCTTTGATCATGGGATCTGCGATTGAGCCCGCCGAATACTGTCATTGTCCAGCTGCGGCAGTGCACCAATGTCTATTGCAGAAAAGTGGCAATAAGCAGCAGGTATGCAATTCTCAGAGGGTCCCAAGCAATCCACCATGCAGTCCACTCGTCCGTGGACATTGTTCCTCCCTGTCAAACTTCGGCAGAGTGCCGAATGTCAGGTTCTGCCAATCGGACCCAATCATTCTGGGGAACAGGCCTCCGGAGACAGCATCAGCATCTATGTGGTTCAGACCTGCCGGTATTCGAGGAGCATAGTCATATGTAGATAATGCAGAAAGCCACCTATGGCCAGTGGCATCCAACTTAGCTGAGGTCTGCACATAGGTCAAAGGATTATTGTCAGTTTTACTAGTATTTTAGCCCCATACAAGTACTCATGGAATTGGTAACAATAGCCCACTTCAAAGCTAGGAACTCTAACTTATGTACAGGATAGTTCTTTTCGGATGGGGTCAGGCTTCTACTGGCAAAGGCCACTGGTCTCAGGCCATTTCGTGCTCTTGGTACAACACAGCCCCAACCCTTGCAAGCTAGCATCAGTGTGCAGGACGCAAGGTTTTCTTGATCAGCATAGGCCAGCACTGGAGCATGGGTAAGTTGATATATGATCTCATGAAAAGCAGTCTCTCAATCAGGAGTCCAGCGGGCCCCAAATACTTCACTCGGATGAAATACACTCTTTCAGTCTTGAGGGCTTGACTTTTGGTATTTTTGTGGGTTGGGGATACCCTTGAGTAAGGTTAAATAAAGGCGGATCACTCTTGAATAGTCCTTGATGAAGCGCCGATAATAACCACAGAATCCAGGAATCTTTGCAGTTCTTTTAGATTTTTGGGCTGTGGCCAGGTGGTCAAGGCCTCAACTTTACTTGAGTCGGTCTCTATTCCTTGGTGGATACTATGTCCCACATACTTTACTGATGTTTGAAAGAATTGACACTTATCAATGGACAGTTTAAGGCCAAAGTCCTCCAGTCGGTCCAATACCTTAAATAATCTGCTCTCATGTTCCTCCAGTGAGCTGCCAAACACAATAACATCATCTAGGTATACCAGGCACTCTAGTAAGTTCATGTCCCCACTGCACGCTCCATCAATCGTTGAAAAGTGGCAGGGCACCAATCAACAGAGGCATCCTCATGAATTCATAGAAGCCAAGCCGGACAGATAAAGGCTGTCTTCTCACGGTCCTCTGGGGCCCTGGGATCTAGTAGTACCCTCCGGAGATCCAACACAGAGAACCACTTGCTCCCTGCTTAGGCAGTCCAAGCATCCTGAATGCGGGGCATTGTGTACTGATCAGGGATAGTCCGCGGTTTAAGGTGCGATAATCCACACATCCTTACTGTCCCATTCTTTTCCTCACTACCACAATGGGAGAAGCATAAGGGCTTCTGGATTCTTGTATTACACCAGCAGCTAACATCTCTTGCAGATGCCGTCTCACATCGTCTATGTCAGCAGGTGCCAGGCGTAGAGACCTCTCCAGAAATGGTCTTTCGTCATGCAGCGGATATTGTGCTCAGCTCCTTGCCGCATCCTACATCCCATTCCTTTAAAGAAAAACCCTGGTCTCTCTGGGCAAGCTTCTCACTGATCCTCACTTTCCATTCAGCTGGGAGTCGCCGAAATCAAACAAGTCAGGCGTTACTCTGTCATTCTTCCTTGAACTCTTGCTGCTGGGTAGCACTGCAGTGTCTGCACAATGCACATTAGCCAGGATGCAACCTCTATTTACTCGAATGTCTCTTTCAGACACATTATGAACTTGGACCATTACCCTTCTGGCATAAGCATGGGCTCTAGCGGGCAAAATACTAGCTTGACCAGCAGTCCCTCTGGCAATTTTCCATCGCCTGGTGCATCCAACATTAATATTTTATTCTTAACATCCTTTCTGATACAGACCTCTCCCTGTAAGGTACACTGGGCATTTGGCGCCAGGATCAGAGACTCAAGATCCTTCTTCCATACAATTCCGACCGGTTCCTCTGGTTCTATTTTTCAGCATCTTACTGTGCCTCATAGGCCTTCTTAATTAAAGCCGGAACTCTTAAAGCTCTACTAGTCTTTGACCCCTGTTTTTCATAACACAACTGTGCCAGCCTTTCGAACATATGAGCATTTGTTCCAATCTACAAAGGGACACCATCATGACAGTCCAGTGGGGACACACTAAGGCTAGGGTCTCTACTTGTTCGCCACTCCAGCCACGGAGGTGGGGAAAGACAGCCAAATTCGGATATACCCGGAATAGGGGTAGGCCTTCTCACTTAACCCCCATACATGCAGTCCTTCTAATGGTTGTAAGGGTACATCTGACAAATGCTTCTGATACAAATCCTGGAACATAATTGTCACTTGGGAGCCACTATCCAATACAGCTCTGGTAGACACTCCATTCACCTTTACAGTGGTCTCCATGGAGGGACCCACTATTCTGGACCAATCTGGAGAGGCGGTAGTGGGGGCCTGGGCAACTGACCTTGCCACAAAAGGACGTGAGTTAGCATTTTTGGCGCCCTCACTGGGATCATTTCGTGCACCTCTTAACCACTGATTTGTTCTCGAAGCTCTCCTTGTAGCCTATATGCAACTTTGTCAGTGTCTTTTGGGGACCGCATTTCCTTTTCATGTGCCCATCCTTCCCACAATTATAGCAAAACATACTTTCTGGAGTTTGAGCTGGCCGAGGCGCCATGGGAGCCAGGGCGGGGTATTACTAACTGGAAACCTTGGTGCCATCTCTGTCTATGGATGATAAGTATTTGGAGACATCTCGTCAGTTTCTCCACTTTCATGGTCAAGGAATCGAGTTCGAGCTGTTATCAGCAAAGAGATACATGGGTGGGTACCCTCACCCCATAGCAGATGCAGTCGGATATAGGTCAGGGCCCGTACTTGCAGGCGTGGCCTTTCATAAAGGACTGTTTTGAATTCCGATTTCTCTCAACAGTTCACCCCATTGTGGCATATCTTTTTCTGGTCAGAGCACTCATTGACTGCCAACCTCTGCCCTGAACTTCACTTGATGGGTCACCCTCAGTCACTTCGGGTCGTGGCCGCAGCTATTGGTGCAAGTCCCTCCGAGGTCGCCTTTTTCTCAACTCCTCGAATTTCTCTCATTAACTCATCATAGGAGGGTGGGGATTCAGTCGATTTGCCAGGCGTAACTGAAGCAACAGCAGTTCTGAGAAGGGGGCAGACTTAAGGATCCTGTCCAGCCTGGTTCGGTCCGTTCAATCGCTGGCAACTACCCTTTCTGAGGCATTCTTGCAACAATTTTTCCAGCAGCGATACATACACAGACAACAACTCCCTTGGTACTGTTGTGCATCTCTTACTCTCCACCATAGGTCCTCATCAGAATCTGGGCTCCCATACACATTCTCCAGGGCCTCAAGATAGGCCTGTGCAGTCACTTCAGGGTTACTGGCCCATTTAACACGGATGGTAGCCAGAGGCAGGACCTCGGGCTCTCACTAACCCTCTTTCACTTTCGGCTTCCGAGCATTGCCATTCAAGCACTTGGGGCAACATAGTCTATCCAGGTCTCCCAGTCATCCTCCCTTGGGGGTGGGGAGGTGCCAGAGAGATCCTCAACCTTGGTGAAGAGTCGTGACTAATGGCAGGTGCAGAAATAGGAGTCTGCATTGGTTCAGCCACCATTACGGGTACTGGAGCGGGAGAGGGTGTTGGGGAGGAACACCCCAGGTGGCAAGAATAGTTTCTTCAAGTCCCCACAGTTTTCCTTCCCCAGCAACCATTTAGCAAATTTCTCCTCAAAAGTTTCAGACAGTGGTGGGGCTCATTCCCCCGGTCTTTACTGTCCTTAGTTATCACTCTCCAGGCAGTGAGGGCTCCTCTGGGGTAATGGTCTGTGGCACTTTGGAGCTATCTATGGATCCTTAAACTCTACTAGGGCCAGAAAAGTGTGGGTGAGCAGATTAGCATGCCCACCACCACCACGGGTTTTGTAAACCTTCCACCTTGGAAAGTACTCCCTGTACAGTGTCCGTATTGATACCCAGGGGAATGTCCAGGATAAGCATAGCATTTTGGGGGTCAATCTCCTCCCCAGTACACCACTCCACCAGCCGGTGCACAGCCACTTCTGTCGGGGTACCCATTTTTTTTTTCTTAACAGTGGTTCGGAAATATGGCCACTAGAGGACACACAATCCCAGCGGTGAGCCTCCAAGATGTAACCCCTAGATGGCGCTATCCCAGGGCTACTACCCTGCCTGATTTGCCACTAACAGGTTGAGGGCCTGGATCCAATGGCGGTGCCTCCACCCAGAGTCAAGGTTTGCAATAGTTAAACTTACTTGGTCACTGCCCTCTGGGACACTGCACCCCTTTCTTCCACTAGTGGCCCACACAATATATCAGAATTACCTTCACAGTATACACTTACCCCAGGACTAGTTCCAGCACTGGGACCTCCTGTGAAATAAGATACAGTGCAACAATCACAGTACAGTACTTTAACACAGACAAATACCTCAGGAAGTATAACTTTGCTGAAACAAGCAGCTCTGATTTATTTAGGGGATATAACAAGGACAGGGAAATCAGGTTAATTAGCTTATCACTTTACTATCTACCTGTGGCTCTGTGCACAGGCCTATCCCTACCAGTTACTGTCCTGGGTACCCAAGCCCTAGTGGCTAGTCCAAACCGTGGCAGCTGGTGGGGCCCTTTCACACAGTGAAAAGGAAAATTAGTTTAAACAGTCAGCAGTACAGTGATTCCATTTGGATTTACTGTGGCAATTCAACAGAGGCGACCCTGAATTAGTACTCACGACCTCCAAACAAGATAGGGTCCTTCAACGTCAGCAGGGCTACTCTTGAGCTCCACAGACTCTTCACACATTTATATGGTAAAAAAGAAAGTACTATACCAGGCAGGCTGCTTCTCTATCCCGATGCAATTACTGCACAATACCGGGAGAACACACAGCAGATTCAGTTCCTGACAGACCGAGTGCAATTCAACAATTTCTCCAGTTTTCTACAGGGTGAGCCTGGTTTCTACTCTTCAGAGATCCTTTGATTCTTTTCACAGGACGGATTCAGTCTAACAAGCAGTTACACAAGCTGCAGACGGAACTCTGGGCCTTACACGTTTTTGACTAAAACTGTGCACTGAAGGAGCACAGGGTTTCTTTCCCTTCACTGCCAGATCTAAACTGAAACTCCAACAGACAAACCGGGCACTTCCTTTGAGTTCCTCCCAGTTCTTGACTGGATTGGCTGTCACTCACAATAGACTGCTGCTGTTGGTCCAAAAGGCGCGAAGTCTAAACTACATCTCCCAGAGTCACTGCCCATTCAATCCTCTTGTGGCTGGCTCAGATTATGAGTCCAAGTTCTGATTAGTCAAGGCACCATTTTAGAGCAAGCTTACCCCACACTGATTGGTCCAGTTCAGCAGTTCAAAACCAGAATGGGGAACTAGGCAGACACAGTTCTGACTGCAAAGAAAGCAGGTTAGACAAACTGTAATTTCATTATTACTGTAAATGATTTCCAGCAAACAGTTACATCTTTCAGATAGGTTCCCTTTGCACTCCTAGTGACTGCAAAAATGGAGTGAATTGGCAGCAGCTCGAGTGGTACTCAAACAGAGAAGCACACAGTCCCCCCATACAAACTAATCATGTCTGCAAGCAGACAGCTCTTAAAGAGACAGTACCAGAGGCTCTAAAACACTCACTGATAAATGACTTAAATGCCAAACACCATTCAGGCTTGGAGCATTCAAGCAAGCTCCTGGAAGTCTTTTGGAACCCCCATTTGCAGGGGTTACAGACAAATCTCACTGTTAGGAAAGGTAGAAGTGTGGACAGACTGGACTCTGACCCATTAACTCAATGAACTACCACAGATTTAATGGAAGCACCCAACAAGGAACCCACAATACCTATCTAATTACATGCTAATGAAATGTGTAAGGAGAGGTGACATAAAGGGTCTTAATAGGTGATTCCATCGTTAGATAGACTGACTACATATTTTGCAGGTCTGATAAGATCAAAACTGCAAATATGTTACTCAATAATATCAAATGATCCTTTGTGAATAAGAGTGAACAGTGCATAATCGCATTATATCGGACATATATTAGGCCTCACCTTGATTTTGCTCCCCTCCTGGAACCCTCATCTTAAAAAGATATAAATTTATTAGAACAAATCCAGCACAGAGCCACAAAGATTATACCTAACATAAGACACCACCATACCAACATAGACTACATAAAACTGACTTGGTTAGTCTTGAAAATGGAAGATTTAGGCGTGACTTATTATTACTTTTTAAGATCTTACAAAGTCCTGACTTAACGTCACAGTGCGGAATACAGTTCGCAGAATGGAGAGTGAACACAAGGAGCCACTGTTGCCAACTTGTAGTCCCAAAGGCTATTACCAACAAAAGAGACCACTGTTTTACTATAACATAGAAACACAGAACATAGAAGTTGACGGCAGAAGGAGAGTGCTAGGTCCATCTAATCTGTCCATTTGTTTTTGACCTATTTTGACACTCTAGTTGCCCTTTGTAGTCAGGGCTCCTTGTGTCTATCCCATGCATTCTTGAATCCCCACAGTGTTGACCCCACAACCTCTTGAGGCAGGCTGTTCAGGCGTCCACCACTCTTTCTGTGAAGAAACACTTCCTGGTGTTGGTAGAGAACCTCCCTCCTTTCAGCCTGAGGTCATGTCCCTGGTCCTGGAGCCCTTCTTGAAGTGAAAGTTCCTGTGCCTGTACCTTGTTAATGCCTTTTATGTACTTGAATGTTTCAATCATGTCCCCTCTCTCTCTCTCCTGTGTTCCAGGGAGTACATATTCAGTTCCCTAAGTCTTTCCTCGTAGGACATATACTGCAGACCCTGAATATTTTTTTCGCCTTTCTCTGTACTGTTTCCACCTGGTCAATGTCCTTTCTGAGGTGAGGCCTCCAGAACTGGACTCCGTATTCCAGGTGAGGCCTGACCAGCGATCTATACAGTGGTAGTACGACTTCTCTCCTCCTCCTGCTCGTGATTCCCCTACCAATGCAGCCCACATTCTGTTGTCCTTCAAGGTTGCCTTCTCACACTGCTTACTAACTTTCAAGTCGTCTGAGATTACGATTCCCAGATCTCGTTTCTTGGTTTGAGGTTTAGTCTTTCACCTCCTAGGTAATACTACTTTCTTGGATTTTCTTTCCTATGTGCATGACCTTGCACTTTTGGCGTAAATCTCAGCTGCCACACTCCAGACCATTCTTCTAGTTTCTTGAGATCAGCTTCCATCTTGCTCACTCCTTCTTAGGTGTCCACCCTGTTACATATCTTGGTGTCATCTGCAAACAGCCAAACCTTACTTTCCAGTCCGCCAGCAATGTCTGCTATAAAAACACTGAAGAGCAGAGGCCCCAGCACTGAGCCCTGGGGCACCCCGCTGGTCACCCTGCCTTCCTTCGACTGCGTTCCATTAACCTGTACCCTCTGGGTTCTGCCTTGTAACCAGTTTTGTACCCATCTGACTACTTCTGGACCAACCTGTGTGGTCAAACTTCTTTACCAGCCTTCTGTGTGGAACAGAGTGAAGGCCTTACTAAAGTCTAGGTAGACCAAATCTACTGCTTACCGTCATCCACTATTTTTGTAGTGTAGTCAAAACTCGAGCAGATTTGTCTGGCATGACCTACCTGCTATGAAACCATGCTCTTTAGGGTCTTGTTGGTCACTAACTTCGAGGAATATTATGATCCTCTGTTTGAGTACCATCTCTATTAGTTTCTCTACTATAGATGTGAGGCTCACCGGTCTGTAATTACTAGCCTCTTTGCAACTGCCTGATTTGTGAAGTGGAACCATTATTGCCTTTTTCCAGTCTTCGGGTACCACACTGCTCTTCAAGGATTCACGAATAGAAGTGCCACAGGGGCTGCTAATTCTTCCCCCAGTTCCTTAAGGATTCTGGGGTGCATCTTGTCTGGTCCCATGGCTTTGTCTGCTTTTAGTTTATTTAGTGCCTCCCGTACTTCAGCTTCTGTAAAGGGACTCGTGTCTACCCCCTGGTCCTGGGGTGTTGTGTTTTTTCAGGGCTGGGCCATCCCCTGGGTCCTCTTTGGTAAACACTGAGCAGAAGTATCTGTTGAGGATTTCTGCTTTCTCTGGGTCATGTTTGGTGCATTTCCCTTCTTCAGTAGCAATCTTTACTATCCCCCCTTTTGCCTTCCTACGTTCTATAAGGGCAACGAATGCTTGGAACAAGTTACCATGAGAAGCTGAAGAAGTCAGTGAATTTGTAACATTTAAATATCAATTGGAGAAGTATTGAAATTGGCCAACAGGCACAAATTAATATGCCCTCACAGTTGTGGGAGACATTCATGATGGGCGAACACCTTCTGATGTCTACATAAACCTAGTAAACCTAATAAATACAATCTTAACATGTTTACCTGGGACAAAGTTCTAGATTTGACCACAGGGATGAATAATATATAACATGGGTAACAATAAACCTACAGTAGCAATTCACATTGGAACTAACAATGTTGGGAAAATGCCAGAAAAGATATAATAAAGAAGATCAAAAGCTTGGAAAAATGAAGAAATTACGTACTCACCGTAATTCTTGATCTTCTTGGACAAGTCTTCACCATTTATTTATACTGCTGGGTTCAAGCCAGAGCATTAGGACCCAGTAGGAATAAAAAACTTAAGGAGGGCCGGTGTCTAGATAGGACAGCGTATGTACGGCACAAGACTGGCTCGTGCCATGTAGGCTAGCTTAGCGTCGACCCGCTAACCGCTTCAGTACCTTTTGTTTTTACTGAGGAGGTGCAGCATCTTCTAACTAAGAAACACCTAATCTAACAAAGGCATAAGATAGCCCTCCTGACCCGTATAAGAAGAGTTAAGTAAGAACAATGTTTTCACAGCCCAAGACGAATGGGAGGTGAAGATCAAGAACAGATTGAGTGAGCTTGGGTGGTGGTGGGTGGGCGTATGAATAAATAGTGAAGACTTGACCAAGAAGATCAAGAATTAGAGTGAGTACATAATTTTCATATCTTCCTGGGCTTAAGTCTTCACCGCTTATTCGTTTTGCTGGGTTAGAGTACCATGCTGAAGCAAAATCCCCCAAGCAGGACAATAGGAAGTGGAGGTCACTCAGGACAGAAGTCCATTAAGGATCATCCTGCCAAAGGAAGCATGCTGTCTGTTAAATACCCTCTACCCTCTGGGGGACGTTCACAGCACAGTGTTTAACGGAAGCATGCACCGAGCTCCAAGTAGCTGCTTTACAGATCTCAGCACAGAACAGAGCGGCTCCCTGCCAAGGACGTAGCAACCTCATGGTCTCCCACATATCCCCGAGGAACCAGAACCCAGCGGTCCAGTCTCCCATCAATTACCTCACCTCCCTACCACACAAAGCCGAGCAACTCATCCTAGGTGACCTTAACGTCAATTGGCTTGGTACCACTGCCTCCCATACCAGGAACTCCTTCGCTGCCCTGGACATGTCCCAGTTAGTCACCCAGCTCACTAGATTCAACCAGACAAGTGGCCCCAGCACCCTCCTAGATGTAATACTATTGAACCGTTCTCATAAAATCTGAGATATCAACGTCCTCCCGACTCACTAGTGATCACTCATCTTCCTCTGTCTCTGGTCATCCTTCATACCGAAACCTGTGTCCCAGGCCAACTTGCACTGGCGCCTATGCCCGGGGGTCTCAAGCTAAAACTGCATCTAGCACAGCTGGACTGGTCCCCATCAGTCACACTCCTGATACTGACTCTGCCTAGACCTCTTCAACAATGCCTTCAGCAAGGCCTTATACCTTTTACGCCCTTCACAAGAATCAGTACTAAAGAATAAAATGTCGCATGGATCTCCCCATCCCTTACCCAAAAACTTAAGCATAGGGATAATCTCTGGCACATCCCTACTGAATCAGGCAAGTTGGCTGATAGACAAGCCTACAACGTAGCATGTAATCAGTGCACCTGGGCCATTAGACGGGCCAAGGCAGAGCACTATCAGACCACCCTCGCATCCACCTGGGGTGCCATCTGGACTTTCTGGAACAGCATGAAAGAGCTTAATGGGAAGACCCGCTTCCACCCCCATCATCCCAGCTCTCCATCGATGTCACCATCACTACAGACCCAACTTGCATAGCTGATTGCCTCAATACTACCTTCTCTGACCTAAGCTCTCTCCTCCCAGACAACCTTTTTAACCCAATCCCCGCCTCTATCCCTCCCTCCTGCCTTGGATCGCCCTCCTTGCTACCTGCACCATATCCCCCCATGTAGCCAGGCTGCACCTGCTAAAATTCCTAGGTAGCAACAACCCCAGCTGTGACCCCTAGACTCCTGGATCCTCCACCTGGTCTTGGATGTTGTCCTAGTCCCCTTACAGACCTACTAAACCAGACTCTATGCCTCAGTCAGTTTCCCAGTGCTTGGAAATCAGCTGAAATCATCCCTATACATAAGAGTGGAGATCGGTCCGCACCTAACAACTACTGGCGATCTCTATCCTCCCCTGCTCTCTAAAGCCCTATAAAAAATAGTGTCTATTCAACTCTCTGAGTACCTGGCCAAATATGACATAATGTGTCCAGAAGAACACAGTTTCCACCCAGGACACAGTACCACTACTGCTCTGGAGTTCTCTCAGTACCTGCACTCTGCTCTTGACTCCGGCAACCTTGCCGGCGCAGTGTTCATAGACCTCTCCAAAGCTTCGGACACTGTTTGTCACCCCCTCCTGCTCAACTCCCTCCACCAACTCGGCTTTTCTGCTGGTCCCCTTGCCTGGTTCTCCAGCTACCTCTCTGCTAGACCCCAGTGTGTGAAGATAAATGGCTCCCTGTCCACTACCCAGCCCGTTCATTCTGGGGTACCCCAGGGCTCCATTCTGGGCCCTGTACTTTTCAGCCTCTACCTCAACACTCTCCCCAGCTCCTGCACAGGAAAAATGCTCCTCTATGCTAATAATGCAATTCTCTTTGCATCCCACCCTGATCCCTCTTCTCCCCAGGTATCCCTCCAGCACACCTACAACCAAGCTGAAAAGTGGTTCCCTGACCACCGACTTGTCATTAACCTAAAGAAGACTAAGTCAATGCTCTTCTCCCATCACCAAAACAAGGCCAAGAATGCCCCCTTCTTCATTCTCCCCAGCACTCTGCACCCACTGGAGCAAGTGACCTCTTGCAAGTATCTAGGCATCACTTTCTACTCGGCTGTCTCCTTCCACACCCATATCAATGCCCTGTCCTCCACATAAACTCTCGGATAGACCAACAATACCATCATAGAGATTGCCTCCCCAAGTTGCTCTCCGGCTGGCCATCACCGCTTCTGTCCTGTCACTAGTGGACTGTAAGCATGCCCATTTTCACTGCACCGGACCATACCACCTTGACTAAAATCCAGCTCTCAATCAACAAAGGCCTGCAGGCTCCCTGATGCGAGCCCCTAGCCACACTCACTTGCCTACTCTACTCTACCACCAACCTGCTCACCTTTGAGGGCGTCTGCACTACAGACCTGCCTACTTGCCAGAAAATCTCTTCAGGGCTCCCCGGAGGTCTCTGCTTCCCTATGGCGTGCATCCTCATCTGCTGCCACCCATAGCTCTGTCAAGGCCAACTTTTTGGCGCCCCAGAACCAAGACCTCGCTAGCCCAAGAGGTCTTCCATTACCGAGCCTGCTTGGTTCAACTCCCTCCACCCTGCATCACAGACATTGCCAAAATTGGTCCCTTCAAATCGCCCTCCGGAACCATCTCTTTGGCGCTCATTGCTGTAGATGCACCTAATTAATCCACTGTGGGATCCTCCTGTCAGGCCTCCCTGACTTGACAACGTCCTACGGACAGCTTGTCCTCTCCCTCTCCCTCCACCCTCCCCATCCCTACCTCCACCCTCTCAGGTATTATCTAGGTATGCCTGTACCCCAAATGTAACCTTGGGTACCTTGTATTTAGAATGTAACCTGTTATAAGTAACATTATTATGTAGTCTATGTGTACTCTATGTTTAATGTTCTGCACCTGTACTGTTCTCACTGTCATACCACACTATGTAACTCTGTCTACTCCCCTGCGACGAGGTGCCTTTGTAAATGAGTCCATGACTCAAAGGTTGTAAATCCGACTTTTCTAATAAATAAACCGCTCCAGAGTACGGTGGCACGAACTTGACCCTTCAACATGAGCTGCGCCATAGAGTAACAGTGGTGAAAGCATGCCACTGTCCAAGCAGAGATGCATTTAATGGATACTGGCTGATCTAGCCAGGCAGCATTAAAGGATACCAAGAGTTGCCTGGATTGATGGATGTCCTTGGTTCTATCGATGTAGAAGCAAATGGCTCTTTTAACATCCAGGGAGTGAAGGGTGCATTCCCCTTCATTCTGGAAGTTAGGGAAATAGGTAGGCAGAACCAAAGGCTGGTTGAGGTGGAACTCTGAAACCACTTTGGGTAGGAACTTAGGGTGTGTGTGTGCAGAACCACCTTGTCTTTGTGAAAGATGGTATACGGATGGTCTGTGGCCAAACCATGTATCTCAGAGAGACTACGAGAAGACGTGATGCCCATCAGAAAGGTGTTTTTCCAGGTCAGAAACTTGAGATCACACGTAGCTAGAGGCTCAGGGTTTATGAGTGAGCATGTCTAGTACAAGGTTAAAATCCCAGGGCGGGGAAACCGGCTTCTTGACCAGGGGCCTTGTGTGTAGAATGCCCTTGAGAAATCTTTTGAACAGAGGTAATTGAGCCAGGGTCATGTTCTGGACTGGGTCATGATAGGCAGAGCCTGCGCAGAGATGTACTTTTACAGATGAGTATTGTAGTCCTGCATCTGAAAGGTCTAGCAAGTATTCCAACACCTTGCCTGGAGGACACGGAATGGGTCTATAAGGTCTTAGCACACCTTTCTGAGAATCAGTTCCATTTGTTTGTGTAAGTTTTTCTAGTGGAAGGTTTACGTGCAGTCAGGAGACTCTCTGAAATTCTCTGAGAAACATTAAATCTGCTCACCTCTATTTCCTCAGGAGCCAGGTGTGGAGATGAAGGGAGCATAGGTTGGGATGAATCAAGGATCCCTGTGTCAGAAGATCCATCCATGGAAGCAGCTGCCATGGAGGGGCCACTGACAACTTGTTGAGAAAGGGAAACTAAATCTGTCGAGGCCAGTATGGTGCAATGGGAATCATTTTGCCTCTGTGTGCCTCCAGTCTGAGCAGGACCCTCTGAACTAGTGGAAGAGGAGGAAATGCGTACAGAAAGCATTTGTCCACTGCAGTCTGAATGCATCCTGACAGAAAATGCCAGGTTCTGGATTTTTAGAGGCAGTTTTGTGTTGAGTGGGGATGCAAAAGGTCCAGGTTCGGAGTACCCACTGGTGAAGAGTGATCCACTTCCATCCTGCTGAGATGATCCACCAGATTATTCGAGTCCGGGCAGGTAAACTGCTTGAACTAGAGCATTGTGGTTGAGGCACCACTCTCATATCATCATGGCTTCCCTGCAGAGTGGGTAGGAGTGTGCCCCTACCCTCGTTTGTTGATGTAATACAGTACTGCTTTGCTGTCCGTCTGAAGGATTACTTTGTGACTGACAACATCTTCCAAGACTCAGAGGGCATAAGGACTTCCCTCCTCTCTAGAATGTTGATATGGAGGTGAAACTCTGCATGGGTCCAAACTCCCTGAGGTTTGATGGCCCTAGTAGTGAGCTCCCCACCTGAGGAGAGAAATGCATCTGTGGTGATGGTTATCTGAGATTCTGGTGGAGCAAAGGGAGATCTTTAAGAGGCTGTCTTCTTGTGTCCACTACGCAAGTGACCGGTGCATGGTTTCTGTCACTTTGATGGGGTAGGATTGAGGATGTGCTGTTGGGGACCACTGTGTGCTAAGCATCCACTGAGTGGTCCTTACGTGCAGTTCAGCCAGAGGCACTGTGAAGAAGGAAGAGACTATGAGGCCTAATATCTGTTGTATGGAGCGAGCCCGGACAGAGTTGCTCTCCATGATGAACCATGCCATCTAAAGGATGTCATTTTTCCTGTCCTCTGGGAGACAGGCCCTTGCTTTGATTGTGTCCAAAAGGGCCCCTAGAGGAGCTGCTGTGAAGGCTGAAGCTGCGACTTTTCCAGTTTCAGCAGTACCCCCATGGAGGTCAAGAACTGAGCCACTGTGGATATTGCTTTCTCTGTACCTTGCCTTGACGAATTTGCTAGGAGCCAATTGTCTAGGTAGGGAAAGATCTGAATGCAGAGCTTTCGAAGGTGTGCTGCGAGAACCGCAAAGCACTTTACAAAGTCTCAAGGCGCCGAGGAGAGCCCAAAGGACATGACTCTGAATTAATAGTGCTGATCCAAGGCCCCAAAGCAACAAAACTTATAGTGGTTTGGGTGCATTGGAATATGCTGATAGGCATCTTGCATTTCCAAGGATGGCAGCCAGTCTGAGAAGTGGTAAAAGTGTCCCCAGGGAGATCATCTTAAACTTCTTGTCATACAAGAATTTGTTCGGCTTTCTGAGATCAAGAATGAGGTGCATGCCCCTGTCTTTTCGGAGTAGAAAGTAGTGGGAGTAGAAGAAAAATTACTCACCATAGTACTCTTGTGTTTCTGCCAAGGTATTCTCCAATATTCGTAACTCTTGCAGTCAGCCTTTAAGATAGAACTGCCCAGAGACAGAACGTATGCTAACGATGGAATCATCATTGGCATGTGCCACTTTTCAAATGCTGCCCTTATTAACTGCCTACATTCTAATGCTTCAGATTTCATGGAAGCCTGCAAGACAGGCCCCATGAGGAACTATATCTATATTATATTAAAAAACAACACTAAACTATTCAATACTCATCCAACTGGAGGGAAAAAAACACAAATCCACTCTGAATGTCAGAATCACCTGAAGAAGGGGAAACCAATGCCCCAAAGGGCTCAAAACACAGATATGCCAGTGTGTGGCACTCTCACATATAGTTACTCAGCTAGGAGTGCAGAGGCCACTGGTTCTAGAAGGGGAGGCAGGGTGGGAGAGTTATGAATATTGGAGAATACCCTGGAAGAAACAAGATTACTATTGTAATTTTTTCTTCTTACTCCAGGAATTCTCCAATATTCCTAACTCTTGCAGACTAAGAAGCAATACCTTTAGAGGTAGGCACAGAATCTACTTTGGAAACAGAGTCTGCAGGACTACTGTGCCGAAATTGGCATCACTTCTGGACTGGGTGTCCAGGCTGTAATGCTTTGTAAAGGTGTGTACTGTTCTCAAGATAGCTGCTTTACAGATCTCCACTAATGGGACATCTCTGGCAGCTGCTATAGTAGCAGCTGTACCCCTTGTGGAATGAGCTCTCAGCCATGCTGGGGGCTCTTTCCCAGCCTTGGAATAGCAAAACTGAATACACTGAACTGGTATGCCACCCTAACAACGACACTTCTATGGCGATATGCGTCGATATCGACAACAGCGCCATGCCACCATAGAAGTGCTGCTGGAAGGGGAAACCACTTCCCCCGACCTGCATCCCGTCCCCGAACTAACTCCGACCTGGAGTTAGAATCCTTTAGTTCAGGGGCTGCGGGGGGCAAAGCGCCCCGATGCAAAAATTAGATTCAAACTGTGCAGCTCCATGCCGACTACAACTTGCGGTCGACATGGAGCCCGTCACTGTAATGCCGGTTGTGATCTTTTCTGTCGCACCGGCATGGTAGAGCCCACTGAACTATCCAGCAAGAGATGGACCTCTTAGATGCTGGATTTCCTTTAACACATCCCCATAAGTTAGGAAAGTACAGTTATATAAGAATTTACCAAAACAGTAGATCTTCGAGAGAAGCTCATGTAGCAGGTAACACCCTTAGGACTGTAGCTAGTAGGTGACAGGACCCCACGGCAAACTTCTAGCCAGCAGTCTATGGCAGGGAATGCCCCCCCATGCTAACCCACCCCCAACGTCACGTATGGTACAAAGGGTGGGTGGTCCCTGACGTGCCCCAGTTCTTTTCACCGAAGACTCCGGCATCAGGATAGAATAAGATCCGAGCCGGGGAACCGAGGTCAATACCTCACATAGCAATAATGTAATAGCCAACCTAGGTCGTATGCAGCGGAAACCCTCTGTACTATCTTACTTCAAGAGTCGGCTCTTGCAGCAGGTAACACCATTAGGACTGATTCCCAAGCAGTATAAAAAAAAAATTACCAGCATATGGGTGGAAGGAAAATGAGGAGAGAAGAGGGGGGAGATCCATTATGAGAGGAGACCCTGCAGAACTGCGAGACCGAAGCCTGCTCTGTGTCTCGAGACAATGTCCAGACTGTAGTGCTATAATGAATGAAGGTGAGGACTGTGTGCCAGGTGACTGCTGAACAAATGTCTGATGCCAACACGTTTCTCAGTGCAGCGAAGAAGGTAGCTATATCTCTTGCAGAATGACCCGCAAAGATCCGGTAGGGATTTGTTGTGTTTCTGTAACAGAAGGAAATACAGTATAATGTACTTGCCATTAGATAGTGTCTGTCTGGTCACGGAGCCCTTGGGGTTCTGGGGGCAAAAGAGACAAATAGTTGGTCAGAACGCCTGCTGTCATTAGTTCTGGACAAATAAAATCTAAGGGTACAATGCACATCTAGAGTACGGAGAAGAGCCTCTCCCCTATTCAAATCGTTAGGGTAATAAACCGGAAGCTGAATGTCCTGGTTTAAAGTCATCTCGCATACCTCCTTGTGTAGAAACTTAGGATTGATTCTCAAGGCGACCCGGTCCTTGTGAAGCACCAAATAAGGCTCCTTATACATTAGAGCCTGAAGCTCAGAAATCCTTCAAGCAGAAGTAACAGCAACTAAAAAGAACGTTTTCCAAGAGAGAAAACGAGGCTTGCAATCCACGGCCAGTTCAAAAGGGGGTAAGGTTAACTTCTCCAAAACAAAAAGCAGGTCCCAAGGGGGGAACGGATCCCTTATGGGAGGCTTGATGTACAGAATGCCCCTAAGGTATATATGGGTTACCTCCAACTGTGCCACCGTTCTGCCTTGGACAGGGATGCGATAGGCAGCAATGGCAGTCAGATGCACTTTGATGGAGCAGTAGCCAAAGCCCGAGTCCGAAAGGGACAGCAAGTAGTCAAGAAGAGTATTCACCAGACAGGCCAAAGGGTCAAGGCAATGAGCCATAGCCCACAGACAAAAATGTTTCCATTTCATGGCATATGTTGCCCTGGTGGAAGGATTTCTGGCTGCCACAAGGACATCGGCATCTTTGTCAGAAACCCCAAAGCACAGCATAAGTCTTCAGGAGCCATGCATGTAGGTGGAGGGACCACAGGTTCGGCTGAACCATTGTCCCCTTGCCCTAGGATAGCGAGTACGTGCTCAATGGTAATGTGATCAGAGATTCCACCGCCAGCTGCTGCAGCACTGGGAACCAGATCTATTGGGGTCATAAAGGTGCCAAGATCATCGTTGCCCCTTCCGCTTGAACCTTGAGGAGGACCCTCTGAAGGTGCAGAAGTGGGGGGAAAGGCATAGAGGAATATCCCATTCCAGGAGCGGGACAAGACGTCTTGCAAGAAAGCACCAGGCTCAGGATCTAGCGAGCAGAAACTGGGCACTTTTGTGTTGATAGGAGAGGCAAAGAGGTCCAGCTTAAGTGTTCTCCATTTGTTGAACAGAACGTCAAGTATGGACTGGATAAAGGACCACTTGTGTGTTCTTGACAGAGTTCTGCTGAAAGTGTTGGGGCCAGGGTATTTTGGACCTGGGGTACATGGACTGCTGAGATCAGAAAGTGATGGGACGTGACCCAATCCCACATTCTCACTGCCTCTCTGCAGAGGGGGGGTAGGAGTGTGTGCCTCCTTGTTTGTTGAAATAGAACACCAGCGACGTTGTCCGTTTGCACAAGGAGGTGTCCTGGTTGGAGAACAGAGCTCAATGCCTGTAGGGTGTATAGAACAGCCCTCATCTCCAAAACATTGATGTGGAGAGATTCCTCGCTCACTGACCAGGAGCTCTGGGTCCTGTGAGCGCCTAGATGTGCTTCCCATCCAGTGCCTAAGGCATCGGATGTGAGGATCTAGTTTAGCATTTTCTTTTGGAATCCATTCCTTCCTGCACTGAAGGGGATGTCATCCACCACTGGAGTTCTTGACATACTGATCTTGTGATGCAGACTGGCATGTCCAAGTTGTCCCATCTTTGGTCCCACTGGACGCAAAGGGTCCAATGAATGGTCCTCATACAAAGTCTCACAAAGAGGACTGTAATGATGGATGCTGCCATGTTGTCTAGCAGCCATAACAGAGTTCTGGCTGGTACTGCCGAGGCTGAAAAGATGTTTTGAGCTAGAACCTAAAGACAGACGGCTCTGTCTTGTGGTAGGAAGGCTCTCCCTCGAACAGTGTTGAGTTGAGCTCCAATGAAATTCTGGTTCTGGGCCGGTGTCAGGAAGGTTTACAGGATATTGACTGTGATGCCTAATTCCTCGAGAGAAAACAGGTGTTTCGAATGGATCTTTTAGTTGTTCCTTGGACTGTGCTGTCAGAAGCCAGTCATCCAAGTATGGGAATAATAATGACCCATCCTTTGAAGTGCTGCTACAATGAATAAAGCACTTGGAAACCCTTGGTGCTGAAGACAGGCGAAGGTAGTGACCTGAATTGAAAATGTCTGCCCTGGAAGGTGAACCTGAGGAACCTCCTCTGTGGCTTCACCACGAGTATGTGGAGGTATGCATCCTGCATGTCCAGTGATGCCAGCCAGTCTGCCTGATGTAACATGGGGAGCAGGCCCTTGAGAGTGACCATCCTGAACCTCCTGCACTCCACAAAGAGGTTGAGTTGCTGCAATCTAGGATGGGTCTCAAGTCGCCCGTCTTTTCGGGACTAGGAAAGAAGTGCAGTAGAATTCTGTTCCTCTCTGGGCTGGAGGAACAGGTTCTATAGCCTGTTTGGATAGCAGGGCTTGAATCTCTTCTGTGGATCAGGCCTGCGTATTCTGCAGAAATAGTGAGGAAGGGGGCCTGTCTGGTGGAAGCTGGACAAACTCTACTGAGTGTCTGTTTTCTATGAGTTGATGGACCCACGGGTGGAGGTCACCTTCCACCAGGCTGCAGTGTAAAGTGAAAGCATCCTCCAACCACCTCCCTGGTGGAGGCGGTGGGAAGGCGGATCAATGGAGAGTCAGGCAGTGGGTGGAGGAAGGTGGCCTTGGCTGGTTTGGCTGGACGAGAAGTGGGTCCTGCAGATCCTCTATGGGTGCCTCTCCGGCCAAAGCCTCCCAATTGAGGCTGGTTGTGCTGGAAACAGGGTTGCTGGTTGCTGTCCCCTCAGCCATGAAAACAAGGCTCATGAAATTGCCTCTGTTTTGGGCGATACATGGACTGTACAGTCCCAACTGCCTTCCCAGAATCCTGAAGTCTTGATGATCTTTTCTGCGTCCTGCTTGAAGGACTGATCCTTGGAAGGGTGCATTGAGGAAGTTTCGACTGAACATCCTGCCAAACCCTGAGACCAAGCCAAGAATGATGGCATAGTACACACAGTTGCAGCCACTCTGCCACTGTGTCCGTTGGATCGTAAATGGAGCACAGAACATGGGTGCCCACAACCGATCCTGCAGAAGGTTTGTGAGCTCTGCCTTCTGCGGGCAGTCTGGCATTTCTTGCACGATGTCCAGCCCCTGTTCCCAGAGGGTGTTCTGGAACTGAACCATGTGTCAAAAGTTCAAGCTCCTAATACTACAAGTGGATGAAGAGTACACCTTATGCCCCATGGAGTTCAACTGCTTGGACTCCCTGTCCGGGGGTTGGGTGCTAAGGTGTTTGGGCCTCTGGGAATGGTTATGTGCTGCTGAAATCACTACAGAATCAGCTGTGGGATTTTCAGCCAGAAATGGTTGTTCTTTTGGGCCCTATAAAGGCCACCAGCCTTCTTGGGTACTACGGTGGAAAAATGAGGCGCTTCCAGGCCACCTGGGTGACATCCACAAAGGTGTCTACCAGGGGCAGGATGAGAACCGCCGGGTCTTTCTGCGGAGGTATTTTGCCAGCCGCATTCTCTCGGGTCTCGGTCCTCAGCATCCCAGCTCATAGTGGCCTGAATATTTCTCATCACCTCCATGAAAAGGGGTCATCAGGAGGTGATTTGGGCGTATCTTCAGGGTCCACTGGAGACAAATCTCCTATGGGCGAGTCTGGGTAAGAAGAATCGGAGGGCTGGTACGAATCCGAGGAGGAAGAGAAGGAAGACCTATGCTGCCTCTTCTACGTCCATGTCTGTCAGGAGCTTGGAAGACTCGGGCTCCATGACCTTGAGCAGGATCTGTGGTTTCTCTTATGCTTGGCCTTTCCTTTGGGTCTATCAAGTGGAGTAGGTTCTTTGCCATGGTCCTCAGGAGGAGGCTGAGGGACCTCGGCTGTGTCCGGAGTCGGGGGGGGGGTTAGTTTTGCGGGTGCCCCACCATCCAGACTTTTTGTCACATCTGGTTGTGGCCTTGGGGGGAGAATGTCTGAGAGAATGTCTGAGCAGATGGTCTCCCACCAATGGCTGAACAGGTCTTTAACCTGCGACAGGTTCAGCTTCGGGTCTGAACCTGACGCCTGGTCCAGCATCGGTCCAGTTCCTGCACCATCGCTGATGCCAGTACCATCATCAGGTCGGTCTGGCATTGGGGGGCCTACAGGAGGTGATGACAGTGTGGTGTTAGCTGTGTCGTCATCGGGCGTTGGTTTGTCCTTAGGGATCGATGTCTGCTTCTCCTCCATCTGGGTGTCATCATTCCGGTCGTCAACCAGAGGCGGCGGAAATGCCGGAAGTGACGGGGTTCCTGTTAGTGGAGCCAGCATACGGGGAACCTTCGGAGTGTTGTTGGTGGTCCGACACCGGTGCTGGTCTGACGAAGTCTTAGCATTTATCTGACGAATGTTTGTTCAATGTCAGTTTTGGAGACTTCTCCACCAACTTCTTAGAATGCCTGGGAGGGAGGGAGGTGGATCTCCCAGACGAATGACCCAAGGCTTTCTGCCTATCCCGGGGTCAGTACTACATACAGAGGCTGACCGGGAAGGCACTGACTGGTGTCCCTTACCTGGATCTGAAGAGTAGTCTGTCGATGGAACTGGAGGCCTGATCTTGATCAGCTGGAGAGAGGGGCCCGAAGACCCGGATCCCTTGTCTTTATTAAACCACAACCCAGGCCGTGGCCGGGGCCTTGATGATGATGAGCTTGGTGTCATGGCCGGCCGAGACGGAGCTGCCCCGGAGGCAGAGTGCGATCCCAAGGATCTTGATGAATGGGATCTCTCCTTCTTTCTTGATTTCTCTCTGTTTCCCCAAAGATTCCTTGCGTTTCCCCAATGATTTTTTTGTGGGAGTGGTGGGAAGACTCTCTCTCCGAAGAGGAATCCCGCTGCATGGCGGCCAACTGCTGTTCCGTGAGGTAGGCCTACAAGGTTTTCTGACGACAGATCCTTGTCCAACTGTTAAATTTCTGACAGTGCGGGCAGTTCTGGATGTCGTGACCAGGGCCCAGGCACAGCAGGCAGGCCAAATGGCCATCCTGACAGGATCTGCTTCCCACAGGTGCACTTATTAGTGTGCCTAGAAGAGGCATCAGGGGGCGACATACAGAGTAGATAGAAGTGGGCGTGCTATGAACTATAACATAAGAAACTTTTGGAAGTAGTTCTAAAATGGCGGTCGCACTGGCGAAGGCAAGCCATGAAGCTGATAGCGAGTTGACAGTGGAAAAGAACTGGGGCAAGTTGGGGACCGTACACCTTTATACCATACATTAGCGTCGAGAGGGCCAATGTTGGGGAGCAGTCCCTGCCATAGACTGCTGGCTAGAAGTTTGTCGTGGGGTCCTGTGCCTGCTGGCTACAGTCCTAATGGTGTTATTTGCTGCAAGAGCTGACTCTCAAAGTAAGATCAGCTGTTTCCTGTCCTGCCTATGGTCCTTGGTGACAGTCATGTAGTAGCTAAGAGCTTGTTTAATATCCAGACTGTGAAGTCTACGCTCACCTGAGCTACAATGTTCAGTGAAGAAGACTGGTAGGGTAATGGATTGATTCAGATGGAAATAAGAAAACACTTTAGGTAGCAAGTTCTTGTTTGTTCGCAGGACTACCTTGTCTGTGTGGACTGAAATGTAGTCCTGTTCAATGCACAGAGACTGGAGCTCACTGATTCTTCTAGCAGAAGTCACTGCCACCAGGAAAACTGTCTTCCAGGTGACATATTTCAAATGAGCTGAAGCCATAGGCTCTAAACGGTGACTCATGAGCTTGGCCATACACATATTCAAGTCCCAAGCTGGCACCGGTTCTCTGTGAGGGGGGTGCAGGGTGAGTCAGCCCTTTGAAGAATCTCTTGAAAATAGGATTTGATGCCATGAAGGCACTCCTTCCAGCTGAAATGTAATAAGATACTGCAGCCAGGCGGACCTTCAAGGTAGTGGGCTGCAAGCCCAGGGAGTGCAAATGGGTAAGGTAGTCCAGCAAAGCTGGAATCCCTGTCTGTGCTGGTACCACATCATTGGTGGAACACCAAATCGAAAACCTTTTCCATTTTGAAGCATAGGTTTTCTTAGTAGATGGTTTCTTGTAACCCCTTAATATATCCAGGACACACTGAGAGGCGCAAGCCTGCATATCCTATGTCCTCAAGAGCCATGCCTTAAGTCTGAGGGTTCTGAGGTTCGGGTACAGGATTCTCCCTTGGCTGGAAGTTAACAGGTTGTGCCAGAAGGTGTATCGGTTTGGCTACAGACATGGAGAGCAGAAGAGGGTATGATGGCTGCCTGGCCCAATCTGGTGCTATCAAGATCATTGATGCTGTCTGGGATCTGAGCTTGATCAGAACTCTGAACACCAAAGGGAAGGAGGGAAAGCATACAGGTGCATCCCTGACCAATCCAAGGTCAGAGCATCTAGGGGATTGTTCCCTGGGCTGGTGGCCTGCAAAAGTACTGTGGCAGGTGGTGGTTCTCGTGGGATGCAAAGAGATCTATCTCTGGGGTACCACACCTTCTGAAAACTACTTCCAACACCTGTCTGTTGGCGTCTATTCGTGATGGGCCTGGTTGATTAGACTCTTTTCTGGCAGATGAATGGCCTGAAGGAAACTCCTAAAGAGTAGGCCACGCTCCATATTTTCGTGGTCTCTGTGCACAAGGGCTTGACCTTGTTCCTCCCGGCTTATTTATGTAGTACATTGTGGTGGTGTTGTCTGTTCTGATCTGTACCACCCTTCCCTGCACTAGTGGGACAAAGGTCTGCAGGGCCAGCAACACTGCTCTGAGTTGCAGTCGACTGATATGCTGAAGTGACTCTACACTTGATCATGTACCGTGGATGGTGTGATCCCCAGATGGGCACCCCATCCTAGTAGTGATATATCTGTTGTGAGAACCACTGATAGGGACTCTTGGTGGAAGATCCCTTCCCTTAGGTTGGCTTCCTCTTTCCACCACTGGAGAACCTGCAGTGCAGTTTTGTTACTGGAATCAGCTTTGAGAGGGTCCCTCATTTGGCACCAATGTGCTCTGAGGTGGAACTGCCGTCCCTCATCTGGAACCTGGACCCCAGGACTGTGCCTGTGGCTGTAGCCATATGGCCCAGTAACTGAAGAAACTGCATTGCAGTTTCTGGTCTATTCAAGCTGAAGAAGCCTGCAATCTGCACAACGTTTCTCACCCTGCCCAGAGGCAGATAGGCCCTGCCCTCCAGGGTATTCAGTTCTGCCCCTATGAACTACAACACCTGTTCAGGTAGAAGGACAGACTTTCTGAGATTTGTCAAAATCCTAAGGACTCTAAGAGGCCCTGGGTGAGCTGCAAATGTTCCCTTACCTGTTGTGGTGAGTTTTCTACCATCAGCCAGTCATCTAGGTATGGGAATACTGTGACACCAACATTAGCAGGTGTGCCACTACCACTGACAGGCACTTTATGAATGCTCTTGGAAGCGAAGTGAGCCTGAATGGCAGGGTTGAAAACTGGTGATGACCTGAAGGGAGTCTGAACCTGAGGTACTTCCTGTGAGACTCTCTTATGTGGATGTGGAAATAAGCATCTTTTAGGCCCAGAGATGCCAACCAGGCTCCTTTTTGAAGTGTTGGGAGAATTAGTGCTAAGGTCACCATCTTGAACCTTGGTTTTGTCAGGTGCCTGTTCAGTAATCTTAGATCTTGAATAGGCTGCAACTCCCACTTTTCTTTTTGTACGTATCTTAAGTAAAACCCTTCCCTTTTGCTGTGGAGGAACAGGTTCTACTGCTTTTGACAACAGCAGATTTTGAACCTCCTTTTCCAGAAGCTTCCTTTCTGCATTGGAAGCTGCCTTGAACACTCTGGTTCTGAGAGGTGAGAATGATTTGAAACTTAGGGACAAACCCTGACTCGCTACTTCCAGAACCCACTTGTCCATGGTAATGTTTTCCAAGCCTGGAAAAGTGAGCCAATCTGCTCCCTACTAGTAGTGGGAGGCAGCCTTAGCAAACAAGTCAGGAGCCTATTTCGGCTGTGGCTGGGCCTGACCAGCCTGGGAACCACGACTGGATCCCTTTTGCCCCATCCCTAAAGTACCCTGTCTGCTGGGGTGCTGTTGGGGATGTGAAACAACCTGGACTTAGTAAAAAGGCCTGCTGTGGGCAGCTCTGCCCCTGCCTCCCCTTCCATAGGGCCTAGTGGAGGGAGAGGCTCTTTCTTTGACAGAGTTACTCCTGTAGGTGGGCTTTGTAATCATCCACCTTTTTCATATATGCCTCTGTTTGTTCTCCAAATAGGGAATTACCCTCTACTGGGAAATCCGGGAGCGCAACAATTCGCTCCCGACAATTCGTACCCTGAAAATCCGCTCACGACAATACGCTCCTGTCATTTTCACTCCCTACCACCTTCCACTCCACGTCTTTTTGCTCCCACTTACAGCGGAGGATAAACAGCATTATTAATTTACATTAGCAGGATTTTATTTACCTGTTCCACTTCCAGGCTCAGCCTCTGTCTTGGTCCAGTAGCCAAGGATACAATCCCATTGTGGTTTGTTGTTCAGTGTTAAGTGTTTAAGTGTTGCGATGCAGCCAGCAGATGTTTGATACAGTTAAAACAAATTCTTTATTCCAAGAAATGTTTAGAAGTTTAAAACAAACTGTTAGAGCTAATACTGGAAGCAGTCGTGACTCCTCTGTCGGCGCTCTTTGCTTTTCTGCAGCACCTTTTCCAACCTGACAGCACTGTCCTTGTACTGTCTTTTGGGTCAGTTCTGAAATTCCCAGCAATCAGCTGCTCAATTTCAGCTTCTCTCTTCTTTGTATCCCTTAAGTCCCTCTATGAATTTCCATATCGAAGGGTGATTCATACACAGAATGGACGGCATCCCCTGTGGAATGCTTCTACTGCATTATTAGTTTTGAGCGTTTGTCAGCCACAGTATGAAAAATTACTCACCTTAGTATTTGTTTCTTCTAATGGAGTCTTGCTATATTATAGACATTAGCAGTTTGATCCAGCTCTAGAACCTGCCCCGGAGTGAAATGGTTAAAACCATTCCAAAATAGAATTTTGGCACGAGCAGCTCTATCTGTGTCATTTCAAACTTGAACTGTCAGATCTTTACGAGCCAAACTCACTAAGGTCTGTGTGGAGCTGTAACCTACACTAGCCAAATGGTTACCTAAATAATAACAACATTGATGGTCCCAACACCCAAGACTCAAGTCAGGGGACCAGAAATACTAATACCATTCTAATAATATGAAAATGGAACATAAGTATAATAAAACACACACACGCAGCATACATACACACCCCAAAGTCCCAAAGGGACAAAATGCTAACAGGACATAAGTAGTGCCCACACTAAGTTGCCCGCACCCACCAAGTAGAGGTTCTGAGAGGGGCAGGTTGGGGAGGTCCATAATATAGCAAGACTCCATTAGAAGAAACATTACTAAGGTGAGTAATTTTTCTTCAAACAACATGAAGTCTTGCTATATTATAGACATTAGCAGAATACACAGCAGTACCTCCATGGAGGAGGGGCAGAACCTACTTGGGAATAGGCTCTGAAGAACAGCTGTGCCAAGCGAGCATCTCTCCTGGCCTGGACATCCAGGGAGTAATGCTTGGTAAAAGTGTGTACCGCTTTCCAAGTAGCAGCCTGGCAAATCTCTAATAAAGGGATATCTCTGGCAGCAGCTAGAGACGCAGCTGTACCCCTGGTAGAATGAGGCACTCTCAAACCGGGGGCCTGCCCACTTTCTTGATAACAAATTGGATACAAGAGACAATCCACCTGGCTACTGATCTCTTAGTGGCAGGTTTGCCTTTCCCAACTTCACCATAGGTAAGGAAAAGTTGGAGGATTTGAACCTGTGACCTTTGTACGCTCTATATAATAACTAAGAGCTCTCTTAACATCCAGGCTGTGCAATCTCCTCTCACCAAGAGGAGTGATCAGTGAAAAATACTGGAAGGGAGATAGATTGATTAAGATGGAAATCTGAAACCACCTTAGGCAAAAACTTCCTATTAGTCCTAAGGACTACTTTATCCCTGTGGAAAGAAATAAAGTCAGTCTCCACTGACAAGGCTTGCAATTCACTTATCGTCTGGCAGAAGTGATAGCCACTAGAAAAACAGTTTTCAAGTTAGGTACTTAAGCTCTGCAGAAGACAGAGGTTCAAAGGGGTTGCATTAACTGGGCAATGCAAACATTAAGGTCCCAAGCAGGGCGGTTCGAAAAGGAGGATTAGTATGGAGTAATCCCTTAAAAACTTGGAAAACACAGGATGAGAGGAAGAGGGATGACTTTCCTGCTGACACAAAAGCAGACACAGCTGCCAAATGAACTCTCAGGGTAGCTGGTCTGAGACCAGGAATTAAGATGTACCATGTAATCTAACAAAATGGGCAATTCAGCAGATTCTGGGAAATATTTTCCCAGCACACCAAATGGAAAATCTTTTCCATTTAGAACTATAAGTAGCCCTAGTGGAAGGCTTTCTGGAAGCCTTTAGGATCTCAAAAACACCCTGAGAGGTGTGTAAATCAGCAAACTCTAACTCCTCAAGAGCCAGGCCTTGAGGTTGAGGGAATTGAGGTCCGGATACCAAACCCTTCCCTGAGCACAAGTCAACAGATCATGATTCCTGGGGAGGCACAGGGGAAGATGGACTGTCAGAGACAGAAGGAGTGGGTACCAGGGCTGCCTGGCCAATCCAGGGCAATCAGAATCACCCTGCATGGCTGAGATCTGATTTTGACTAGTACTTTGCATAGGCGAGAAAGGGGAAGCATAGAGAACTTTCCCTCCCAATCCAGAAGAAGGGCATCCAGGAACTGAGCCCAGCACTGGAGGCCTGCAACAGAACCGAGGAAGTTTGTGATTTCTGAGGCTGCAAAAGATCTATCTGAGGATGCCCCACCTGGCAAAAACTATCCAGCACTTGAGGATCCAGGGACCATTCGTGATGGCCCTGGGAAATCCTGCTGAGGGCATCCGCTAGGACATTGTCCTTCCCTGGAAGATGAACTGCTATGAGGAAGTGTTCAGGAATAGGCCAGAGACCACAACTTCATTGCCTCGGTGCACAAGGCCGGGCCGAGTGCCCCCTGTTTCTTGATGTACCACATTGTTGTGGTGTTGTCTGTTCTGACTTGTATCACCTTGTCGTGGACAGATGCAGAAAAGCTTGAAGAGCTAAAAAGACAGCTCTGAGTTCCAGCAAATTGATGTGGAGCAGAGATTCCTGGGGACCAAACTCCCTGAGTGGAAAGGTGCCCATGTGGGCTCCCAACCCAGAAGGGAAGCATCTGTAGTGAGAGTCAAGTCGTGAGAAGGGGAAATGAAGGGGACCCCGCTCTTAATTGCTCTGATCCTGCCACCACTGGAGAGCTAGGATCAAGGTTGAGTCACTGGGACCAACTTGGAAAGGGGTCTCTTCTCTGAGACCAAAAGGTTCTCAAGTGAAACTGAATGTCTCTCATCTGAAATCTGGCTCCCTGCACAACAGCTGTGGATGCAGCCATGTGCCCCAGGAGCTGCAGAAAGTGTCTTGCTGGTCGAGAGACCTGCAGAGTGAAGGAAGAGGCCAGAGCCACTAAATTCCTTACCCTTTCTGGGGAAGAAGGCCCTGGCTAGCTTTGTGTCCAATTCTGCCCTATAAAGGGAGTACCTGGACTGGTTCCAGAACCGACTTTGGTAGGTTTAGCAGAAAACCCAGGGAGGTGAGAAGCTGCTGGGTAACCTACAGGTGAGATTTTACCTGTTCTGGGGACTGGCCTACAATGAGCCAGTTGTCTAGATAGGGAAAAACAGCAATCCTCTGCCTCCTTAAGTGGGCCACTGCCACTGCTAGACACTTTGTGAATACTCTTGGAGCAGAGGTAAGGCCAAAGGGCATTGCTCTGAACTGGTAATGACCTGAGGGCAGTTCAATCTGAGGTACTTTCGATGGGATCTTCTGATTAGGACATGGAAATAGGCATCCTTGAGGTCCAGGGAGGCTAGCCAGTCCCTGACCTTAGGGAAGGTAAAATCATTGCCAGAGTTACCATTTTGAACTTTGGTTTCAAAAGATGCTTGTTCAGATATCTGAGATCTAAAATGGGCCGCCATTCTCCTGTCTTTTTGGGGTAGAAGTATCTGGAATACAGACCCCTGCCCTGATGCAGGGAGGAACCCTTTCTACTGCTCTGAGAGGCGAACAGGATGAGACCTCTGTTTCCAGAGCGAGGGTCTCTGAGCACTTGCAGGTAGAAAAGTCTGCTTCTCAACTTGGGAAACTTTTTGAAGCTGAGAACCAGACCCTGGCTTACTACTTCCAGAACCCACTTGTCTGAGGTTAAAGAAGCCCAATTCTGACTGAAGTAAGCCAGCCTGCCCCCACTGGTACAGGAGAATCGCCCTGGCACCCCATCAGGGTGCCTGTTTCGCAGGAGCTTTAGGCTGGGGGGTGGGAGCAGGTCTGCCCACCCCTCGTCTGCCCCTGCCTCTGAAGAAGCCCCTCTGAGCATAGGCAGAGGAGGCCTGAGTCTGGTAGAAAGGCCTGTGAAAAGGCCTACCCCTACCCCTGGGGGCATGCCTTTGAGGAGTGGCTTGCGCTCCTTAGCCTGGGCACTCTTGTAAGTAGTCCTATATTCATCCATCTTCTTCATGTAATTCTCTGTCTGCTCTCCAAACAGAGAATTTCCCACCACAGGAAAATCCATAGCCTTAGTCTGGGTATCCTGTGACAAACTAGTACACCTGAGCCAGGCCAACCTACGAAAAGCTACAGATGTGGCCATGACCCTAGAGGAAACATCATTAACATCCACAGCAGCATGAAACTGAACCTTAGAGGCTTCAATGCCATCAGCAGCCACCTGTTCTAGTTCACTAGCCAGCTGGCCATGGGCCTCTTGGCCAGTGCATAACAGTATCCCATCTAGATTTCTGATACCTAGCTACATAAGCCAATATAATTTGCTTGCCTGAGTCCCAGAGGCTGCCATATACTGTTTTTTGCCATGGCATCAATCTTCCTGGAATCCTTGTCAGGAGGATGTGAAGCCAAGGAATATTAGCTTTATCACAGGCAGCAGCCTGAACTACTAACATGACTGCATTGCTGAGAAAGGAATTCTGTATCAGGGCCTGACAATGTATACCTTCTGTCCATCTTTTTATCTACAGGAGGCACAGAATTAGGAGCTTTTAAAATTTTAATTGTCTGTTTCCTAAAAGACTTATGTAGAGGAATAGACAATCTCCTAGACTCTGGAGTATCCATAATTTCTACAAAATCAGGCTCCTCTTGCTCATCCACAGCCTCTTCTAAAGGAAGCTGGAGGGTTTCAGCAACTTTTTTATAAAACATAAAATGAGATGGGGACTCAGACAGCATAGGGGGAGATTCTAAAGGTCTGTCTGGGGAGATGTCCGGTTCAATGGGCACACCCAGACCTTCCCAGCCACATTCATACTGTTCATAATCCTCCTCCCCCTCCTCTGGTTCATAAAATTCCTCAATATCATAATCCTGAACCACTGGGACCGGACGAACCGACCTTTTACCAGATAGTGGTGGTTCGGATGGACCCTGAGACAGTGACTGGACAATTTGTATGGCTTTTGCTATCTCTGCAGCAGTAGGAGAAGGAATTTTGGACTCCAGACCTGCTGATTTTCTTGTTTTCTTTACTGGAATTGGTTCCTCAGAACCAGCTTTTCTTTGCCGAGAAGTCTGGCCCTGGTCAGAGGGCACTCCCTCTGGTTCGGTTGGCACGAACCGGGCTGTCATCGGGTCAGCGGACTTTTGACCTCTCGTTCCCTGAGCCTGCCCAATCTTTTCCAGGGTGGCTGCAGGGAAATTCTTACATATCTGGCAGTCTGACTGGGTAGTCAAACCCCAGACAATAAACACATGTAGTGTGTGGGTCAGCCTTGGCAAGAACTTCCCACAAACATCACAGTGTTGAAACCAATGGGCCAGTTTTCTTTTGGGTTTCTCAGACATAATGCCAGCCTAACCAAAAACTTGCCCTTTACTTGTGGTGCCAGGCAGAACACCCTTATCGGTTCCTAACACGTGTCCATGGTATTGGAAAAAACGTAATAAATCCGTTTTTAGAACCCGATAAGAACCGGGAACCGCACTCTAAAATAGTAACTTTTAGTTTTAAATGAGTTTTAAACCCACTGATCGGTTCAAAACCGAACGATAACTTACAAGTTCCACACAGACAAAACCTTCATTTACTTACAGTTACCACAGATAGAGCTTGAACCGAACGGTTTTGTGTTAAAATAAAACTATTCTTGGTTAAATCCAACCGAGAAAACACTTTTTAAACCGAGAAATGAACCGAGCAGAAGGAGAATCTCTGGAGCGACTGTTCACTGAGGCGGAGTAAAGAATCTGACAGTTCAAGTTTGAAATGACACAGATAGAGCTGCTCTCGTGCCAAAATTCTATTTTGGAATGGTTTTAACCATTTCACTCCAGGGCAGTTCTAGAGCTGGATCAAACTGCTAATGTCTATAATATAGCAAGACTTCATGTTGTTTGAACACTATGGTTCCACAGAGGTATAGCATACTGAGGTTGCCTTGACAGTGCCATGTGTTTCTCCGCCCGATCTAAAGTGTCCACAAATTAGTTAATTATCGGTTCGAGCTCAGGAGGAAAACTATTAAGAGATTCATCAGTAATCTCCTCGAACTGTGAGACTACCTGGTCGAAGTGGATAAAAGGCAAATGCTGGGAGATGTAAAACAGAGGGGGTGCAATGCTAAATGTGCCGTCACCAAACCACTTATTACAGTGTTTCATTCATAATACTGCTTATGATTTGGGAGCGAAAAGACGCGGAGCATATAGTGCAGGAGCCAACTGTCTTGGGGGAGAGTTGTCGGGGCGGTGTCATGGCACGTGCTTGACGGCAGCGAAAAGACATAGACCCGGGAAATCCATGGCCTTCGTCTGGGTATCCTGATTGAGGTCTGTGGCTCTCAACCATGCAAACCTCCTCAAGTTAACAGTGTTTGCCATCCATCTGGCAGCAGTATCATTAGTATCTGCAGCCATTTGGAATTGGTATTTGGCTGCTTCCAGCCCAAATCTGGCAGTCTCAGCCAAATCTGCTTACAGACCACCGGGAACTTTGTCGGACATAGCCAGGACAGACTGCCACAGGGATTTTTGATACTGGGCAGCGTACACCTGGTAGTTGGCTTGCCTGATAGCCAGAGAAGCAGACAGGTAGCCTTTTTTGGCCATATTGTATATCTTTCTGGAATCTTTGTCAGGAGGATGAGAGGCTAAGGGTATCTTTGCCCTGTCACGGCTGCGGTTTGCACTACCCCTTGGTGGTCAGGGGTGAGTGAATAAAAATCAGCTCCCTCCTGTCCAACTGATACTTTTTGTCCAGCCAAGGAGGACAGAGTTAGGGTCTGTAATCCTTTAATACAGTACATGTTTATAGGAAGCAGGAGTTTTTTAGTTGGTGTCAGTCCCATCATCTGCAGATATTCAGCCTCCTCCTCATCCTCTATAACCTCACTAGTAGTTATATCTAACACATCCACCATCCTTCTCACAAAGGAAGTGGGATGAATAGTTCTCTGATGTCCTAGGAGGGAGCCAAACTCCTGGTCAGGGAGACGTCTAGCTTAATAGGTTTCCACTTCCTCCATATTCCCCATAGTCCTCAAACTTTATCTGCTCCTGGAGTGAAGACTGGGCAGAGGTAGCTGCTTGCCTGAGAGGGTCTGAACTGATGCCTGGTGGCCAAGGATAGGTAGCAGCCCTGCAAAGCCTGGATCACTCTAAATGTTTGGGCAATCTCTTGTGGTAAAGGCATAGCAGCAGACACATCTGGAGTCTCCAAAGGCTGTCCAGCAGGGGGTTCAGTGTGTTTTTTTTTTAGCTGGAACTGGAGAGTCAACCAGTTCACCAGGTCTTTTGTCAGTAGCATGGGTACCCATATCAGGATTGTTCAGGCTCTGCGGTTTCACCCGCAGGAGTAGAGAGTGTCGGCTGGTCAGAGCGCGAGGAACCGTTTGGCATAGGTAGTCTTTTTTTAAGCCTTTCCAGACACTTATCCACCGTCTTTTCAGGAAAGGTTTTACATATTTCACAATTAGTTTTAAGATGTCCATAGCCAAGGCAAACAACGCATAAAGAGTGTTTGTCAGCCTTGGCAAACACTTCACCACACTGAGTACAGTTTTTGAAACCAGTTTCACTGGTTTTCTGCTTAAGTTTTCTGACATTATGAAAAACCGATAAACATTAAGAACCGCAATAAAAGGTTTTAAATTTAAATGTTTATTCTGGTTGTGTTTGGTTCAGGAACCGATGAAAATTCAGATCGGAACCAAGAACCAATGAAAAGGAACAAGTTATCGGTTCTGTAACCGGGTTAATTTTTTTTTCTTGCATTGTTTCTACTCCTTGGTCCCGGTTGGCTACCATCGTCATCCACTCGTCCAGCCCTGTGCCCGAGATCAGGCCACTACCCTACCCCATGGATTACCCCGTGGTGGGCAGTGAGAACCCCCCACCCCGGCTTGGCTCAACTCACCTTCTCACAGGATCCAGTGTGGGAGGCGCCATTCGAGTCGGGGACTGCGGTGGGTGGACGACTCATCAATGCTCGACCGGGACCAGATTTTTCTCCTCCATTTTCACCCTTGTGTGAGGGGCGTGCAGTGGCACCCATGGAAGGAGCGCACACACATCCGCACGCGCTTCTCCCCAGTGCCTGCCCCATCATGCCCCCTTCTGTAGAGCAGCGGCGCTATATCCCCCAGCCTCCACTAGTGGACACCCTTGCACCAACTACTGGAATCCCTCTTCCCCCGGAGAGGGAGAGCAGTCCATCGGACGCTCAATCCCTCTCCGCCCCTACCAACCCCCAGTGACCCGTGCTCGTTCCCAAACACGGGTCGCCAGCATGGCGTGATGTAAGACGACCAGCGCCTCAGCCCTCAGCGCCACCAGGCTGGCACATAACCGGGTTTATTGGTTACTTTTTAAATAATACATTTTGAAAAATAAAGACGAAACTATCGGAGTTTTATCAAAAACTCAGAAAACTGACTAAAGGTCACGGTTTCTCCTCGGTTATCGAACGGGAGAAACGGTAACTAATAAAAAGTTAACTAACTAGCGGTTTACCAAAAATACGGAAGATAAAGGCAGCAAAAGAAAAAACATAAAGTAATGCTTATATTTTTCTAAGTTTACACGTCAGGAGCAGTTGATGAGAGATGTCTCCAAGGTGTCTGGTCTTGACAGGCGGGGTATGAAATCTGAAGTATTAGAATGTAGAGCAGTTGATAAGGGCAGCATTTGAAAAGTGGCACGGGCCAATGATGATTCCATCATTAGCATCGTTCTATTTCCAGGCAGTTCTATCTTAAAGGCTGACTGCAAGAGTTATGAATATTGGAGAATTCCTGGGGTAAGAAAGCGTGTTTCGTTCTTCCCAGGAACTACTTCCACTGCCCTGTTTTGAGAAGGCCCACTATCTCGGAGGTGAGGAGGTCTGACTGAGCAGCTGACAGAGTGTGTTGTCACTTGGGTGGAAAGTCTGGGGGAATCTCCTGAGAAGCTGAGTGAGTATCCCATTCGAACAATGCTGAGGACCCACTTGTCTGTGATGATCAACGTCCACTGAGTAGAACTGAGTTAGATGCCCTCCCACTGCCAAGGAGAGGTCCACCTGGGGCAGTTGAGGTGAAACTGGGGCTGGGGTCTCAGAGAGTGGTACTGGGTGCTTTCAGGGCCTGTGCCTTCTGATGTGTTTCTTTTTGTGGCTGAGGAGACTGGTGCTTGGCTGGGGCTCCTCTGCCTCTCCATGAAAGCCACCTGTTACGAAAGAACTGACGGTTCCTTCCTCTCTGAGGAGCTGAAGCAGCTTGTCTGGCTATTTTGATGGCAGTCCTGGTTTTCTGAGAGGCCTCCAGGGATTGTTCCACCTGTTGGCCAAATAGATTGGTACCGTCAAAGGGGATATTCATAACCTGCTGTTGGGCATACAAGGAAAACCCTGATGTCCGTAGCCAGGACTTTTCCTCTAATTCAGAATCCGGCAGTGGCCATTCTGGAAGCAGTATCGTATGCATCAAAAGATGCTTTCAACTGACGGCTATTGCATTCTATTCCCTGGGTCACAGTCTGCAGAATCTTAAGTTTAGAGTCAGACTCTGGTAGATTCTGAGAATATATTCAAACTGGGTGAAATGTCCTTGATAGCTGGCTATATACATGCCAAGAGTGACTGCCACGAAAGCCCTTTTTCCCCATGGTGCCAATCTTGCTGTCACTTCCTGTGGTAAAACAGCTTTGTCATTCTCTGCAAGGATAACCCACGCATCTGCAATGGGCTGCGAAGCTAGAATAGATCTCTCTTTAGGAGGGACATATTTCCAACCTATGGACTTGCAAACAGACGTAACAGAGGCAGGCCTAGCCCACACAGCTGCAGTCAGAGTCTCAAAGGCTGGAAACAGGAGGCATAAGGTTCACTGGGATATTAGGAAAGTAGTTCGTAAGCACTTACCGTAACAGTAGATCTTGAGAACAGCTCTTGCAATACGTTACACCATTAGGACTGAAGCCGGCAGGCGCCAGGACCTGGAAAAATTCTAGCTAGCAATATCCAGCGGGGGACCGCCCCGATGTGAGCCCCTCCCTGGCGTCAGGCATCACATAAAGGCGGTCCCCAGCATCCCCAGTTCTCCACGGAGACTCCCAGCCAAGAATAACATTTGAAGGGGAGACGAGGATCCTTCAAAGGAAGGTTTGCAGAGGCGTCGAAAGGCAGCTGTAGCCTAGAAACTAGGTCAGAAGACTCAACCTCCAGAGGGAAGGTGAGAGGAAACTACCTGCTGCAAGAGCTGTTCTCGAAGATCTACTGTTACGGTAAGCTCTTATGTAACTGTACTATCTTACTGAAACAGCTCATGCAGCAGATTACCTCAATAGGACTGATTCCCAAACAGTAAGGGACCAAGTTGTCATCGGGAGGAGGACAGGAGAAAACTCAGGCTTCAGGACAAAAGTCCCTGAAGGACCGCCAAGGCGAAACCAGCTCTGCATCTAGAGGCAATATCCAAACTGTAGTGCCTGATGAATGGGTGTACAGTGCTCCAGGTTGCTGCTGCACAGATGGCTGAAGTGGAAACAATTTTAAGCGCCGCGAAGGAGACAGCCACCCCCCTAGTGGAGTGACCCTTCACCGGTCCCGGTGAGGGTTTATTGTGCTTCTGATAACAAAACATAATGCAGTTTACCAGCCATCTCGAAAGTGGCTGTTTGAAAACAGGAGCACCGATCATCCTCTGTGTGTAGGCAACAAAGAGCTGGTCCAAAGTCCGATGGGCTTTGGTTCTGGTCAGATAATATCTGAGGCACCTATGCACATCCAAAGTGTGCAACAGGGCTTCCCCCCTGTTACCGTGATTCGGTAATACACCGGTAGGACTATATCCTGGTTGAGTGTGACAGCCGAGACCACTTTTGGAAGGAACTTAGGATTTGTTCTTAAGGACACCCTGTCTGTGAAAAACCAAATAAGGATCCTTGCACATGAGTGCATGAAGCTCAGAAATTCTTCTGGCAGAAGTAGCGGCAACTAAATGGAGCGTCTTTCAAGCGAGAAGGCACAGCTCACAATCCGCGACTGGTTCAAAAGGAGGCAGCGTAAGCTGCTCTAGAACAAAAAGAAGATCCCAAAGTGGAATCGGGTCATTGATGGGATGTCTCAAGTGCAGGATGCCATGCAAAAAGGCACGAGAAGCCTCTAGTTGAGCTAGAGACCTGTGACCTATTGGAGAATGGTATGCTGAAATAGTGCATAGATGGACCTTGATGGAGTAATAGGTAAGTCCTGCCTCACAGAGGGATAGGAAGTAGTCTAAAACAGACCTTACTGAACACTCTAATGGGGTCAATGCTCTAGCCCGAGCCCAAATACAAAAGCTATGCCATTTCATGGCTTAAGTAGCGTGAGTAGAGGGTTTCCTGGCTGCCGCCAGAATGTCCGCAACTTCCTGAGAGACCCTCATCTCAGGACTACTATGTCCTTAGGAGCCAGGCATGCAGGTTCAGAGACTGAAGATCCGGATGGACTAAGGAGCCTGTCTCCTGGGAAAGAAGGTGAGAGCAAAACGGCAGAGGCACCGGAGGTTCCTTGGCCAGCTGATGTAGAGAGAGAACCAAATCTGCCTGGGCCAAAGGGTGCTACTAGAATAAGGCATGCTTGCTCTTGGCCAGACTTCAATAGAACCCTATGGATGAAAGGAAAGGGCGGGGAGAAAGCGTGAGAACCTGCCCGTCCAAGAGAGGGACAACGTCTCGCCAGAAAACACCAGGCCCTGGATCTAGCAAGCAGAAATTGGGCAGTTTTGCGTTGAATGGGGATGCGACGAGGTCTAATTCTGGTGTCCCCATCTATGGAACAGGTCCTCTGTGACTTCCTGAAACAGTTCCACTAGTGGACCCTGGCCTGTGATCGGCTTAGGCTGTCACGCGATAGTACTGTCACACCGGGAACATGTACTGCAATGATGATGCGCCGTGTTGCAATACCCAGTTCAAACCCTCTGAGCCTCCCTGCAAAGGGGGTAGGAATGAGTGACTCCTTGTTTGTTGAGATAGTACATCACCGCGGTATTGTCTGTTTGAACCAGAAGAAATCCATCGGAATCTCCATCTGGAATGCCTGTAGGGTGTATAGAACGGTTCTCATCTCCAGAATATTTATGTGAAGATGGGACTCCAGAGATGTCTAGGAGCCTTGAGTCCTGACCCCGTTGAGGTAAGCTCTCCATCCAGACCCCAAGGCGTCCGTGGAGAGAGTCACTGAAGGAGGTGGTGCAGTGAAGGGGACTCCCGTCAAGAGGTGATCTGGGACGAGCCACCAATGCCAGTCTCGGATGACTCGTTCATGATCCAGACTGGATGCTGCAGATGATCCTGCTTTTGGTCCCATTGTGTTCTCAACATCCACTTGGTAGTCCGCATATGGAGTCAAGCTAGGGAACCATCGCAATGGCAGCCGCCATGTGTCCAAGCAGGCAAAGCATGTGCGAGCTGGTACCGTCTTCTTTTCCTTTATGTCCCTTATGAGGGATCTGATGCATTCCGCCCTGTCCTAGGGAAGGAATGCCCTTCCATGAATTGTGTCCAGAATCGCACCAATAAAGTGCAAGTTCTGAGATGGAACAAGGCACGACTTCTCCTGATTGATGGTGATGCCCAGCGTTAGGAAGAGGGAACAGGTATCCTGTATTGCAGACATCAGGGCCTCCCGTGAGGGTGCCATGAGGAGCCAGTCATCTAGGTACAGGAACATGTAGTGGCCTCTTCTCCTGAGAGCTGCTGCCACGACTGCCATGCACTTCGTGAACACCTGAGGTGCTGAAGACAGTCCAAAGTGGAGGGCTCGAAACTGGTAGTGGCGTCCCAGAAACTCGAAGTGCAGAAATCTGTGGTATGCTCAAGCGATCCAGAGATGTAGGTAAGCGTCCTGCATGTCCAGCGACGCCAGCCATGTGCCTTCTTTGAGCATGGGAATGAGACCCGGCAGGGTCACCATGTGGAAATGCTTGTACAGCACAAAATTGTTGAGATTGCTGAGATCCAAAATCGGGCTAAAGTCCCCTGATTTCTTTGGAACCAGGAAGAAGTGTGAATAGTAACCATTTCCTCTCTGGTTCAGTGGAACATGTTCTATGGCCTCCTTGTGTAGGAGTGCCAAGATCTCTGCTGAATAAGCAGAGCATGCTGACCCAGTAGCGGGAGAGTAGGGAGGTCTGTATGGTGGGTGATCGGGGAACTCTATAGAGTGGTCTCGTTGACCAACTGCAACACCCACCGGTTGGGTGATCTCTGCTATCCTGAAGGTGATGAGAGATCGACACCCTACCTTCTTGACCCTGATCCAGAGGAGGCGAGGGCCAGGAAGGAGTCATGCTGTGGTGGTGTTGGCTCCAGGAGTCTGGGCTGCTTTTGAGTGCTTCAGGCTGGCCTGAGGAACCTAGCTTGATTCTTATGGCCAAAGTTGCCCTGGTCACTGTCCGGAACGTGGCTGTTGCTTTTGTTGGTGGCCGTGAAAGTGATTCTGGTTCCTATGGAAGGAACCAGATTTTGGTCTATACATAGCTTGTACAGTCCTGACTACCTTCCTAGCGTCCTGCAATTTGGTGAAGATCTTGACGGACTCTTCACCAAAGAGGACCGCTCCATTATAAGGGACATCCAGGAGATTCTTCTGGACGTCTGGGGTAAATCCAGAAACCCTCAGCCATGAGTGTCTCTGGAGACAAACTCCTGTAACTGCTCCCCTGGCTGCTGAGTCATAAGCGGCTCGGAGAACCTGGGTCCCCACGTCAGACCCAGTTTGGAGGAGGTTTAGCAGCTCCTCCTTCTTTTCGCCATCTGGTAGATCTTTAAGTAGGTCTTGGCCCTGATCCCAAAGGGCGTTCTGAAATTGCACCATGTACGTCAGATAGTTCAAAGACCTAACAGAGCATGTAGCAGCCGCGCCTACGTCTTCCCATGGAATCTAATTGCTTAGATTCCTGGTCCAGAAAGCTGGGTGCTCAAATGTTGAGGCCGCTGGGACCTGTCATGAAATGCAGTAATGACCAGGGAGTCGGCCAGGGGTTGTTGCGACCAAATACTGGTCCTCGTAGGAGCCCTGTAAAGGCGGTCAGCCTTCTTTGGAACAGCCAGTGTGGAATGCGGACGCTTCCAAGCTGCCTTGGTGACATCCGTAAAGGTGTCCACCAAAGGTGGGACCACCACAGGTTTCGGGTCTTTCTGCCTGAGGTAACGGGCAAGGTGTTGTCTCTTGTGGTCTAGCTCTTCGGTCTCCCATCCCATATTGTCCTGGATGTGTCTCATGATTTCCGAAAAGGAGGAATCATCCGGGGGCGACCTTGGGAGGTCCCATGGGTCTGGTGATGGGGGACTGAAAGGAGATGGAGACCTGGAGATGTCGGACGTATCCGGTCTGGAGTCATCTCCCGATGATCGACGTCCACCCCGGGTCGCTTCGGGCTCGGGGACCCTGAGGGAGAACGTGAAGGGCATTTCCTATCTCTCGATCAGCCCCGAGAAGGCGGAGTAGGCTCCTTGGTGGTCGGGGGTCTGTCACCTCGACACCCCTAGGAGGAGGTGGAGGTGGTGGTGGAGAGACTGAGGCTTAGAGGAACCACATCCTTCTTGATGGTTTCCTATCAGAAGGTGAACAAATCTTTCACCTCCTGGATGTTCACGCCTGACAACGGACCCGGCGTCGGTGTGTGCCTGTTGTCAGTGTCAGGCGTCAGTGTGGGCCTGTCATCAGGCTCAGGCGTCGGGTCCTGGGGAAGCACTGGATCCGGCTCCCTGGGCAAGCCGGCGTCCTCCATGTCGCCCGTCTGGTCGTCTGGCGGCGCGGTAGCCTCTTCGCCTGAGGAACCCTGACGTCCAGTGTCCACCGGCGTCGGTGTAGTGGCTGGTCGTCTTTCAGGTGCTGGGTCGGACGCCTTCTTGGACTCCGTCGTCTGCTTAAGGGACGTCAGCTCGGAGGTCTTCTTGGGAGGCTGGGAGACGGACCTGAAGTCGGTGTCACGGCGTTGGTCAGATGCACCTCTTGATTTGGAGGACAACTTTTTATGCCTGTCCGAAGGAGCAGGCTTAGGGGCATCTGTCACCCAAGAGGTCTTGGGCGGGTGCAGGGAGGTGGAGGAGCCCCCTGAAGACCTTATCTTTACCGGGGGAGGCTGGGAGCGAGCCCGGGAAGGAGATCTATCGGACTGGACAGAGCTGGAGCTGGTCCTGGACTCTGAGGCCCTGCTTGGAGATTTTGCTCTGTCCGAGTCCCGATGTCGGTGCTTCTCAGACTTATGAGAAGATTCCCCTCTGGAGGAAAGTCTTTTCTCCATCTTTTTTAGTTTCTCCTCGAGGAGGAATCCCTGAAGGGCCTTTTGGCGGCAGATCCGGGTCCTGCTATTGAACTGTTGGCAAATAGAGCACGCCTGGGCATCGTGCTCCGGGCCCAGGCACCTGACACAGGCAGAATGATCGTCTGCAAAGGGGATCTGCTTGCCACAGGCGCACTTTGAGGGACGTCCGTCGGGAGAAGGAGTAGAAGAAGCAGACATGGAGTAAAGTTTTTAAATGAAGACTGAAGATTTCACGCGTCGTAGAGTAGAGCAGGCTTCCATGACGCCGATGCTGGCGAGTCGACGGCGGGAAAAGAACTGGGATGCTGGGGACCGCCTCTTTATGATGTCTGACGCCGGGAGGGGCGACGCCGGGCGCGGTCCCCCGCTGGATATTGCTAGCTAGAATTTTTCCGTGGGGTCCTGGTGCCTGCCGGCTTCAGTCCTAATGGTGTAACCTGCTGCAAGAGCTTTTTCTCAAAGTAAGATCATGAAGCCACTCAAAGCGCATCAGTTTTCCTGGATTTAGAGCAGAACTCTGCACAGCCAGGATTGCCTGCATATTCTTAAGTAAAGACTGGAAGGAAAGGTCATCCTGAGGAACAGAAGCTGGAGCTATCTGCTTACTGACTAAGCTGTAGAAGGAATCTTCATCCCCCTCTTCAGAAATGATGAGATCGGGGTCAGACTCGTTCTGCTCCACATTCCCCTCAGAGGGGAAGGGCAGAAGAGGTGTGGAGCCCAAAAGGCCAAGACCAGGCCTAGGAAATGGGAGAACAGATGATACTAGAATCGGCACCGGCCCCAGAACAGGCAGTGCCAAACGTGGTACAGGCTGAAGGGGAGCTGGCACCACCCAATTTCCCAAACCTGACCTAGAAGAGGCAGTGGGGGCAGGAGCTGGTACCTGTGCCAGTCCCTGTGAGGAAGCAGGATGAGGGAGGTTGGCATGTGAAACCGGTGTCAGCAGCATGGTTACTAACAAGAGAAGAAATTCCGTTGCTGGGGCCAAATGCTCTACCTGGCCCAAAGGCCCCAACTGCAGGCCCGAGGAACCTAGGCCAGAGGGCCCTGGTATCAGTTCCCCAGGGAGGGACAAATGGGCCAGACACTGTACCCACTACTCCAGAAGAGCAGCCCAGTGGTGAAACTGCCCACCAGAAACCCCATAGGAGGACAAAGAAGGGCCCCGGTGTCGAGATCACGAGTGACCATGGGTGGAGGTCACAGGAGAACCAGAAGGAGCCGGTGAAGGCCTCTCACTCACAGACGCCGAAAACCTCTTTGGCAGATGTACCAGAAGGCGACATCTGGTGGTACAGTTTCTTCCCCTTCCAGCGGGAAAAGAAAGAACTCGAGGCAGAGTGGTGCCGGGTCCCTGACCTGGATCGGGCCCGCTTCCTTTTGTGTTTTTACAGGAGGACTGTCCTCCCTCCTAGACACTGGACTGCCCATGGTTTGATCCACCATCTGGAGAGGGCGGCGGACCAGACTCAGTCCAGCTGCCAGAGCAGCCTTCCAAAGGAAACTCCCTGTCATCACTGTCCATGGCCAACTCCTTCGATTGGTAAGGATGTCGAAGAAAAAATAATAAGGTGGTTGGAGGGGCGATGCTGAGACAGCCTATACGTCACAAGCCAGTCTCGCAGTGCCACGCATGCACGGTCCTATCTCCGCACCGGCTCTTCTGAAGATCTTTGGCTCCTGAGGGTCCTAGCACCTCTGGCTTGAACCTAGCAGTATGAATAAATGGTGAACACTAAAGTCTAGGAAGATCCACTGATAACTGGTAAAATTGTCATCTCAGAAATAGTTCCAATTCAAACTTAAGAGGACCAGCATATAGACAATAACAGATTAGAAAAAATTTCTGGCTACAAAGTTGTCAAAAAGAAAAGTTTATATTTGTTTAAAAACTGTGACAGCTGGGTCATGTGGGTACCCATTCCAAGATGACTGCTTAAGCCTCGAGCTCTGAACTGATGGGGCAAAATTCCACCTTCAACCGCAATACAAAGGCTCAACAAGCAGCAACAAAATCATTAATCAGCAAAGGGAAAGTATGCAAACCATGCTGGAAGCATTCATGACGCTGGCAAATACCCAGAAAAGAAAGACACTGAGGCCTCTCTCCCCATCTCGACCCTGCCGACGGCTAAAATGGCGACCATACATGAGATCCAGCTAGAGCAAACTCACCTTGAAAGCCATCAAACCTCTCTGCTTGATCCAATCACTGCTACAGTCAAGGCTACTGACAGGAGAGTGACCGAGACACAAACCAGAATAACAGAACTTTTGGAGAGGGTCACGGTCAATTAAATATCCCTTAAAGGAGTACTAGAGACTCAAACTCAGACAGAAACTCATCTGCACACTGCAGAACAACAAATCCATTGGTTCTCTGCAAAAATAGAGGACAACGAAGGCAGGGGAGAGGAAAAAACTTGAAAATCCTGGATCTCCCTGAAGGAGTGGAGGGAAAAAAAAACATAGACTTTCTGAGATCGCAGCTTCTGATTTGGCTACAACTGGACCCTAAGACATACGATTTTGAGATTGATAGGGTGCACAGAATCAGGTGGCCAAAGAACAACATGAAAGCGACCTTCCCTCAGCCGCTAATATTCAAGCTGCTTTGCTTCCAAGACAAAGAGATTATCATGCAGAAGGCCAGGGAGCTAAAAGACATATTAGTGTCCAGAGTCAGAGTGTTCTTTTACCCAGACTGCCCCAAAAGCATACTCGACAAATAGGTTGGCATTTGACAAAATTAAAATGGGTCTAAGAAACAGGAGGGCCTGCAATATGCCCTCCTGTATCTAGCGATCCTCTCCGTGACTATCCAGGGCAAAACTCATCAGTTCTACTTGCCGGAGGAAGTGGACACCAACCTGCAGAAATCACTAGGTCCTGCAGGATTCATGAATGCATCTGCCACTGCAAAGGTGCTGAGAAGAGAGCTGTCCATGGTATATATCAGCCAAGACTCCTGTAGATGAACTGTGCCCAGCAAGCTGGCCTTTACTCTAACACTACCAACCGGTCCCTCTACTTTACGGTTGTGTGTTCCTAGGTCTAGCGTCCGACTTTCCCTGAGCCGAAGATCTTGTTTTAAGTCAGGAACCGGACTCAATCATTAAGTCTTGGAGAGAGACTATGTCCTGGCGCTTACCTTAGTTGGCCCACTAACAATTTCATTTTCCTCCATACAGGCAGCTCCAGATGTCAAGAGACCCAGAAACGGGGTTGGACACTGCCCTTCAGCTGGTAGGAAGCCTATAACTTAAGGCATTCTGTTCTTATTAATGCATGTGTTTTGGATTAATGCAATCTTGTTTAACTGTTAAAAATAGATAGCCACAAGAGTTAGCAGGCTAGGTTAAAAGCTAAGAAATGATGTCTCCTCCTTCCTCTCCACTAATTAAAGGCTCTGAGGCTAGTCGTTGAGTTGGAGTTACAGTTGGGAACCTCGCATAATAAACAATGGTGTGTCTCGACAGAGCCATACTCGGGGTGGGGTGGGGGCAGTATGGCATTGTGGAGGCTCACTGCCTCATGGAGAACACAACGCTGACACAAGAAAGTTCTTGGCATAGTGTTCTGAACGCCCCGCAGGACTGGTAACATGAGGCACCTAAACACCAGGCCTTTAAATTGAAGAGGCGCAGAAGTGAGCAGAAGAGTACATGGTGGAATAGGGAAGGTAGAGGACGTGTTTCAAAGTAAACTCGAAGGGCAGAATGGCTGTTCCACAATGTGTCTGCCTGAAATATAGAACGGTTTCCTTAGTACATTTGCCACTGAAATGTGCTGGAGGGATAGAACGGGAAGGAAGAAGTCATAATGTGGGAGGACATAGATCATAAGCCAGGTCTAAGGGGACTGAACATTATCTTGAATTATTCCCCTTGATGCATTTAGAATGAAGACAATTCTACATCCCCCCCCTCCTGGTGTGCACCCGGGGCGGGGGGACAGCCGCATGACTAATATATTGTGGCTCAAGAGTGGTGAGCCCTGACAAGTTCAGGTGCACACATCTTTGGAATTCGGTCCGTGTGAGTGTGGCCATAACAGCCAAAATCGACCGGAGTAACTAGGTCGACTGGTGCGCCTCCACCAGAGTTACACGCTCAAGGGAGATCCCCAGATTTGCCTTTTCTTCATTTTTCTTTCTTTTCTTACTGTGGGACTGTACACAAGCTATTGGTAAACTGTTGTTTATAAGCTACTTATATGGTGTGATAGTTATGAGTGATTATACTGTGTTGGACTCTGGGAACTGGGGTTTGTGTGTGTGGTGCAGGGAGGGGAGTCGGGGTTGTGGGCAGCGGGGTTCTGCTTGATCAAGTTCTGTGCCCAGGAGATGGTCCCCTTAGACTCACTAAAAATTGTGTCCTGGAATGTAAGAGGGACAAACTTCCAATCAAACGAAGGCAGGTGCTCCTTAAACTGAAAAACATGTCCTGCGATACTGCAGGAACCACACTTCCTGGATAAGGATACCAAGCGACTTAAGTGCTCCTGGGTTGACAAAATATACACTAGCTCTTATACTTCCAAAAGTAGGGGAGTGGCAATATTGGTCAGGCGGAGCCTCCCGTGGGGTATGGAACAGATGCAAGCAGATAATGAGGGACGCTGGATTATTTTGGAAGGGACATATCAAGGAACTCCCCTAATACTGGGTAGCATCTATGCAGCCAACTCTCCGGACTGCTCCTTCTTCGATACGGTTAGAGAAGAGCTACTGGCGAGGTGGGTGGCGACTGTCCCCCGGGGGGGGGGGGACTTGAACCAGGCACTGAATCCCAGCCTGGACAACAGGACCAACTAGAATACACCGACTGAAGCCCATACTGCCGACTTTTTGCACAAGCTGGACTTACATACAGCTGGAGAGCCCTCCATTCACATACAAGAGATTTCACATTTTACTCCCCAGTTCACGACACATACAGCCAGATAGATCCAATTTTTATTTCCACCCACCTGCTTGCATTGGTCTGGGGGGTGGAGATGGGAAACATTCTGATATCAGATCATGCCCTGGTGAGCCTGTCCTTGGCCAGAGTTGGGACCGAAGCCAGAGAAATAAATGGCAGCTCAACACTTGCCCTCCTACAAGAACTTAAATGGGGGGGGAAGGGGAATGCAGGAATACTTTGAACTTAACAACACGGAAGAGGTGGGACGACGTACACTTTGGGATGCCTTAAAAGCAGTTATCAGGAGGAAGCTGATAGGATATACAGCTAAAATCAAAAAAGCCCAAGGCTGGGAGTTGAGGAAGAGGGAAGGCCAGATTAAAGTACTGGAACATGAGTTACAGGCACACCCAGATAAGCGGGAATCTCTGGAATGAATGAGCTGAGGAGAGAAATTGAGGGTTTCTATCACTAGTCCACAGAATACGTCCTTTATAGGCTCAAACAAAAATGCTGGGAGGCAGGAGAGCAGCCAGGGAGGCTCCTGGCCCACCACCTCAAAATGCAGGAAGCAGAGAGGTACATCTCTGCTATAGAAAGGAATGATGGCTTGGTGGCAACCGCCCCAGATGATATCAACAAAGCGTTTTTACAATTTTACCAGAAACTCTACACCTCAGAGGCAGCCCTCACACGAGAGGACTATGAGGCATTCAATGGTGATGTCAGGCCACCCCAGATACCTGACCAGGTGGCCCAGACCCTCCTACTCCCTATCACATCTCAGGAAGTCCTGGATACCATCAATACCCTGTCACTGGGGAAGTCCCCAGGCCTGGATAGGTTCATGAGTAATTTCTACAGGGCATATGGAGAATTTATCTCTCCAATGCTGTCGACTGCATTTACCGAAGCATGGGACATGGGAGAAATGCCTGCCTCATTCCATCAGGCACTGATAACCCTTATACCAAAGAAGGGCAAAGACAGTATCAAGTGCTCTCTCTTCCATCCAATTTCACTCATCACTGTCGACGACAAAATTTATTCCAAACTGATAGCTAGGTGCATGGACAAGATAATGGCAGGGCTGACACACGCAGACCATGTGGGCTTTGTCTCAGGCCACCAGGGCTCAGACAATATATGGCGTGTTCTGGACCTTATTTGGTCAGCTAGCAAGGAGCGGACCCCATGGCACTCCTGTCACTAGATGCAGAGAAAGCATTTAACAGGGTGGAGTGGAGGTTCCTGTTTGATGCCCTAATGAGATACGGGTTCCCACAGAAGTTCATCCAGTTGATACAACTGCTATATATGGCCTCGTCAGCATCTGTACTCAGCAGTTCAGTGATGTCACCCCCATTTCCCCTGCACCAAGGTACCCGCAAGGGATGCTCCCTGTAGCCGTATTTGTTTCTACTAGCCATAGAACCCCTGGCGCAGGAGCTTAGAGTCATACCAGACTTCCCAAGGATTCAGGTGGGAGACTCCTGTCACAAATTGTCCCTGTTCGCAGATGATATCACACTCTTTTTGACAGATATATGCTCATCGCTACAATCCCTAATGAAAGTGATAGGGCAGTACAGCAGGCTTTCAGGATACAAGCTTAACAGCTCCAAGTCTCAGATACTCCCCATCAACAACTCCTGCATCCAGGGACTGTTCCAGGGATGCCCATTTCAATGGCCCCTGCAGGTATAACATGTCTGGGAGTCAAGGTGTGTAACTCTATCCCGGGTGTGGTGAAAGCCAATAGACAAAAGATGTTGGATATCATTACTAAAGATCTGTCACAATGGGGAGACATTATGCTACCCCTTTGGGGCAAGGTAAACACACTCAAAATAGTCCTACTACCCAAGGTCCAGTACATGCCAATACAGATACCAGCATCTTTCTTTACCAATCTGAGGGCAAAAATTTCCTCCGTTGTGTGGGGTGGAAAAAGTCATAAGCTGAAACTCAAAACTCTGCAAGCACACTGGTGTCAAGGGGACTTTGGGTTGCCGGATCTTAAAACTATGCATGAAAGATGGCTACTCAGACAGGCAGTGGCCTGCTATAGCTCTTAACTTACCCATGCACTTAAAAGGTGCGTCCTGCTGGAGCAAGTTCTCAGTGGAGTCCCCACACCCCGGGCTATGCTATTCCTGGATTGGGGGACTTCCTAAATCTACCTCAGCCTGCACCAAAGCCACCAAACAGATCTGGCTAAGATCAGCCCCAAAGCTAGGGTGGTGTCCAAAATGATCTGGAACAGGCCACTGTGGCATAACCCATGCCTGCGTATTGAGGAAAAAGCCCTGGGGTGGGGAGACTGGCAAACAAGAGGTATATTAACCATAGGAGACTTGTACCACACATCCGCTTGGACACTGTACTTCTTTGAGGAGCTCCAGGAAAAATACCTGATACCCAGTTATGATATGACTTTTGGAAGTACCTACAAATTAGAGACCGTCTCCAGGTGTCAGTCTCCAGTGAACATATACTTTAACCCAGATCCTCCCTCGAGGCCTGGATAGACAGCCAGGACTCTCTTAAGGACTTTTCTACTAAGCTCAAAAGCCTGGCACAAACCCGAAACACAGCCGAGGTAGTAACTGGCAGTAAGTCTGAATTAGAACAAGAACTAGGCATAGATATTTATTTATTTATTTCAAGATTTGAACATTACCTTTGAGCAAAAGCTCTTTTACAAAGGCTCCATGTCAGGTACAACAAAGTGTGAACAATTGAGAACAAGAAAACAAAGGAGGGTGGAGCCCCAGTGTAAGCAAATTACAAGGGTGAAACATCACTAACAGAGACATAAGCTATCTGGCAAGTGCAAAGAAACATGACAAGGCCAAACACTGTCAGGTACACAGGTATAATTTACAATAGCCAAAGGCCAGGCACAAAGGTATAATCTTCAGTAGCCATGGAGCTAGATCCGTCTACGTAGTGGAATTGATGTAGAGAGTTGGGGGTGGGGGATCCGGGATGTGGGCAGCGCGTGTGGGGCTTTGGTAAAAGGTGTGGGGAGGTGACTTGATCCATGTCGGTTAGCCAGGCAATTGTGTCCTAAGACTTGCAGGGCTGGGAATACAATTACTGCCTACAGCAACAGGCCATGCTTCCAGAGAGGTACTGTTTAAGCTCAGCCTTACAGGCAGGTAGGCTCGAGTTTTTTCAGTAGGTGAGCCGGGATCTTGTTAAGCCAAAAGGGAGCACGGTATGCAATTGACCGCTGTCCCAGTGTCATTTTTCTGAAGGGGATATTCCTGATGAAGCTTGGAAAGGGGTATGGTAACCACCTACAGGGTGTCCACGGAGCTCCAGGCAAAAACCCTACAGTACAAAGTCCTGCATAGGGCTTACCGCACCTCCATGCAGCTGTACAAAGTGGGGTTGTCACCTTCTAGTGAGTGCTGGAGATGCTCATCCCCACAGGCATCCCACACTCACATCCTCTGGGCTTGCCCACATCTAGATGAATACTGGTCGGGAATATGGGAAGGGTGTACAGCAGTCATTCCAGATCTGGGTTGGAAAGATTGGGCATGTTTCCACAGGACCCCCAGCACTCCCCCAGCAGAAAACATGACTGACATGGGGCCTTTGCAGTGCCAAAAAGGGTTATTCTGTGTCACTGGAGAGATCCTAACCCACCTGTGTCTAGAGAGTGGGAAAATCTTCTTAGATTGACAGCCAGATATGAAAAAACAGCACACACAGCCAGGGGCACACTATCAGACAACTACGGGGTTTGGAGAACATACCTTGCACAGCAGCAACTAATAGTGGAACCCTTTCTTCCACCTGAGAGGTGAAAGAACCGCTTGGATATCAATCAATCTTTATTTTACCAGGTGGAACACCGTTGAGCAAGCTCATTTCCAAGGTGGGACTGGTTGGTCATACAGAAATGCCAAGAGATAAATAATACATATACAGGTACAGCATAGCTACTCCTATTATAGAGTAGCACAAATGAAAGCACAAATAATGTATACAAAGCTACATCATGAGAAGGATAATCAAGCAGAATACATAACATTCACACATGTAATGTCTGTACTAACCATGACGTTTCTATACCATGGCAGATTCAAGAGCAGTAAAGGTAGAGGAAAATCTAGGAAAAGCGGAAAGTAGAAGACAGGAAAGGATAGATATAAAGAAAGCAATGAGGCGGTAAAGGTTGATCACAGGAGGTCAGAACTAGGCAGGGCACATCAAAAGTAACACTTACAATGCTCAGAGAAAGCTCTTGCATAAATATTTTTAAATTCAGGGACTTTTATGGGGTTTGCTAATTTTAGAGTTTTTTGAAACTTGTTCCACAACTGGGATAGGGCAAAGCTAAAGGACAATCTGCCACAGCGGGTTTTACCTTGGGTATCACTAAGGAGATATAAGAATGACTTCTAAGGGCAGAGTTACCCAAAACACATAGGGGCAAGCAGTCAGAGATATACTGTTTATTTATTTATTTGAATTTTGGTAGCTGGGTAGGCTCACTGAGACCTTGATGATCCCTTTTTCAGGGGCGACACGGAATTAGTTACATGTACCTAGAGGAGAAAAAAATAAACAAAGCCAAACAGAGCTCTGATACATACAGTGAATCAAGGTTTACATAGTACAGCAGGAAGGACACATATTACATCATAGACAGACTCCAAGCAGTAGCTTGGACATTTCTGTTAGGACATGGAGGCAGCATCCTGGCAATTACTCTGTATGTCCAAAGGGCAGCGTTCCTTTGTCTCCTGAATGAGAGAGATGGCCAGCCCACTGCCGAGTACAGGTCGCAGTGGTGAGTAGAATAAGCTGCCCCAGAAACAAAGCATAAGTCAAGTTTGACTAAGGCTGTCCCTTGAACATGACTGTAGATGAAGTCGGCATAATACAATAGTGGTAGAAAAGTAGCTTGAACCAACCTCCTCTTGGCCTCGTGGGTAAGGAGATGCTTAATTCTATAGAATAAGCTGAGCCTCTGTTTCAGCTTTTTTGCGATATACTCTAATTTAGCCCACTGCACTTGAACCAGAGTTCACAGGGAGCCTCCCTCTCGCCAGGGTGTAAAAGACCAAACACCCTTCAAGTTAGAGAAGACAAGGGTAGCTTAGGCTCCCTTAGTGTGAACTTCTATACCCCGCTCACTCCTGCCCCTCCCCTTCTCTCATGCTATTGGTCCAGGTCCTACCCTGCCCCTCCCCGCTGCTGTGCAGTGGGCATGGGCAATAGTGGAATAAATCAACTCGAACTATTGTCACATTGGAATGTATGTGGGCACCATCAACAGAGCAGTTGCAGATAGACCAACTCCTATGGAAATACCCCCTCTGGGGATCTTGGGTATCTACACTAAATCAAATATAGTTAACATATAGTTAGTAAGGTTCGTTGTCTCAAAATGTTACTAGTATTAATGAATAAGTAAATTGAAGCCCAGCAAAGATGTTATAACAGGGCTGTCAATGTGCTGAAATAGAAAGACACTTTGATGTACAGGGTAACTCGTACCTTTCAATGTGATTGTGTATGTGAGCTAACGTTGCCCCGTGAATGTGTGTATAAGTGCTTCTTCTACTTCCTAGAAAAAGGAAAACCAATAAAAACTTTTATGGAAAAAAAACTGTGGCAGATTTGAAGGGAGGGGAAACCTTTATGCAACAGACAGTCTCCACTTAAATATGAAAGGGGCAAGATTGCAAGGGGATAGGATCTCCAGAGCTCTGGCTGGTGATTTAAACTAGCAAAAAAGGGGATATGGGTAGAAGGGGCCCCAAATGTAGATGACTTGCCACAGCCCCCTAAGGTACACTGTCCTCTACAGTTGGAGGTACAACATAGCCATATCAAAAGAAAGACAAGAACCCTTGAAGAGACAAGACGCACACAAAGCATAAGAACTGGGAATGTGTCTCAGCTAATGCATGTAGTCTACATAACAAAAAGGAGGAACTGGAAACCACTGTACAACTTAACAGACCCACAGCGATCGATATAACAGAGACATGGTGGGCGAAAACACTATATGGAACACATCCATTAAATGATACTATCATTTCAGACAAGATAAACAGCATAGAAAGGGAAGGGGGATAGCAATGTACACTAATTCAGGCACTGAATTCTGTAGATATCTCAGATAAAATAAAACAAGGTGAAATCACAACAGAGTTATTGTAAGTCAAAGTCTCCACAAACAAAATGAGTTTATCATTACTGGGCTTTGCTACAGGCTAGCTAAGCTGCTGAACTTGAAAATGAGGGAATAATTAGAGCCTGTGAATCAGGGAAAGTTCCGCTCATAGTGGACCTAAATTTCCCTGATATAATATGGGAAACACTGCAGTGCTCCACAGCCCAGTCTAAGAAATGTGTTGAAGTTGCACAGTGCTGTAATCTACTTTAACATGTAATGGAGCCCACAAGGGGTACAAAATACACTAGACCCGGTAATAGCATTGGATGCCATAAATGTCTTAAACTGCATTACTAAAGAGCCACTGGCTAACAGCGACCACACTACTGTATATTTCACCATTAAGGTGAATTGTCCCAGAAATCTCAGGTAGTATTGAAATTTATCAGTATCACAAGGCAGGTATCAAGGGACTAAACGCTAGCCTAGTAAAATGCAACTGGGATAATATAATCAATAATAAATGTACTGAGACAGGCTGGTTGATGTTAAAAGAAAAAAGCAATCTGTGATGACAATATCGGAAAAGTTACAAATATAATCACAGGGGTAAAAAAAGTGGCTAACTACAAAAATTATGAAAATAATGAATAAGAAAAAACTTCAAATGCACAACATAAGGGAGCTACTAATAGTTATACACAGTATAATCTGTATTGGATCACAACAGAAAAACTAGCTGGGGAAATAGGAACCATAAAAATCCAGCTGAGCTGGACCAGGCAATATCACTAGTGATATAATAATCACGCTCATGAAAAAAAAACAAAAAAACATTGTGTAACCTTTAAGGTTCATTTATCACAACTCTGTTAGAGAGGGACACGTCCCATCTGACTGCATGGGGACTTACCTTGTACCAGTCCACAAACAAGGATGTAAGGGGTAAATGAGTATCACATCATAAGTCTGCCCTCCATCCCAGGGAATATTCTGGAGGGAGTATTTAAGGACCACTTACTGAGCACACTACAGGGAGCACAAGATAATGAGACCCACCAGCGAAGATTCCATAGGGTGAGGTCATGCATCACTAACCTGTTCACAGTCTATGAAAACGTGAGCAGGGAACTGGATACAACAATTTGGATTATGTAGTCTTCATGAATTTCAGGAAGGCTTTTGACTTGGCACTGCAATGGGCCATCACTGAAAAATTAAGGGATAGAAACATACCAGCTGAAATAACCAACTGGTTAGCTGCATGGCTTGATAGGATGCAGTTAAATTGGCAGTTCCTCAGAAGCCCCAGTTACTAGCGAGGTACTGTAAGACTCGGTGCTGGGTCCTGTCCTATTCAGCACATTCATAGCTGGCCTTAATTTAAACATATTAAATTGGTGTGAAAAATATGCTGACAATTCAAAAATGGGAGGTGTATCCGATGCAGCTGAAGACAGGGAGTCAATACAATCACACCTAAATAGGACTGAGAACTGTGCATTAATATGGGGAATGCGGTTCAACCTAGATAAGGGTACTGTTATACACTATGGTAAAAATAATATAAAACAAGATTATACCTTGGAGGGGACTTGGCTTGTGAAACTGACCTGGATAACAAAATTAACAACATATTGGATTCTAGCAGCCAGTGTAACTATGTAGTTTCTAAAGCAAACAGGACATGGTGCAATGTGAAACGTTCGATCAAAAGCAGAATGGTGTGTGTGATAGCTCCATTATATACGATATACATGTGACCCCTTACAGACTATGGTTCCTCAATTTGGGTCCCATTCAAAGTAGAAGAAATAAAGTCATTTGAGAAGGTTCAGAAGAGAGTCACAAAATCTATCACAGATCTATCAGACTTACCATACGGGGAAATGGTGGCAAACCTCAAAATTATGCCACCAGAACAGAGACAAATTAGGGATGACATGTTGCTCCTATTTGATATTAGTAACGACCCAGAACTAATGACTGCTCTGGATATGGATTTTAAATGAGACACGAAGGGTACAAGAGGCCACGCATTACACAACTGCACAGGGGCACATTTAGATTTCATAAACAAAAGTCTCTCTACATACAAAGGGAGGTAGGATTGTGGAACAAACTACCCGGAAATGGAATATTAAGTAGTGTTTGAATCCAATTTAAGAACTGACAGGATAAACACATACTTGAAAAAGGTGGAAAATTACCAATGAATTGTGGGGGAGAAGTTTATACGAGCACATGCCTTTTTCTGCTCTGTCATCCATAGTGTGAACCATAGTATGAATTATTTGCCGACTAATAAATACTGCTACTTTGAACTGTGTTACAGTGTCTCTGTGATGATCCTTATGACAGGGTGCTTCCCCAAAGGAAAAATATACAAACCCTACCCTCAGTGATGGACCCTAACACAAGCCCCTCCCCACTTTTCACTCTAAGCGTGCAAATGAATTATGCATAAAAATAGCAAAGCACTCAGTTCATGCAGCCAAATAGCGACAGGAATTTATGATGGGACAGGATCTGGAACGGGAAAAACGAGGTTAAATACAGACAACAGAGGTTCTATCCCATCACTATCTGCTAGGCTGACTCAGTCTCACACTTAAACCCACTGGTGCATCAGTTGATCCCACAGCCCCTTTTGAAGCTCCTACAGTCTCTTGCATGACCATAGTCTGGTAGGTGCAGCCACAGGCGGGGGCACACAGACCACGGTGTGGTACCTTTTAGGTGACTGAAGACTACAATAAAACTTAGCCACAAATATCACTAAAAGTAATTGCAGTTGCTACTGGCTTGAACAGTCTGTCTTCTGGGCATAGAACTATGGTCGGTCAGGAAGCCAGGGTTTATTTAACTATTATTGACTAATTACAAAAGGTGGTTAGGTAACGACTCTGTACTCAAGCCCTTCAAATACTACAGAGCTGCTGGTTCCTTTGGGATATTTCCCTCTGGACAGGCAGATGTAAGCTAGGTGAAGGTACAACAGACCCAAGCCTTTCTGGTTCTGCACTGCCATGGTGAATCCAATGAGTCTGGTCCACTTCATCCCAGGGGTGTGTGTGTGTGGGGGGGGGGCTGCCTTCACCTACCCTGAAAGGCAGGCAGTCACTCACTCAAGGTCGCTGAATCTTGGTCCTCAGACAGGACAAGCCATGACAGAAATGTGAGAGAGCAGTGGCTGACCACTCTCACAGCTCTGGAGATACAGCAAAAGCATCCCTTTTACTTCAGCCTTCTGGAGCAGAAGCAAGGCAACCCATGTTCCTCTTCATCAAAGCCTTGTGAGGGCACTTTGGCACAGTTCAATTTGGGAGAAATCTCTGTGCAGGGATTTCAGCAGTTGCAGGTTCAGCCAAAAGGCTGACAGCAGACAAAGCACATCTAGCTCTTTCACACACTCCAGTTGATTTGAAATTACATGGCAGGAAATTCCTTGAGCTCAAATCTGGGGAAAGGGCAATAACTGGTTAAACACTTTCTCTGTGCAGGAGATTATCTCCCACTTCTGGTTCGCTGTTTTGCAGGCAGAGGATGCACAGAAAGCAGCAGCTTGTAGGCCGCAGGCTCTGCAAAGATGAGCTCATGACTGGTTGTCTTTTCAGCACTGGCAGTATATCCTCCGACCCCTTCCCAGTAGCCTCTGGGGCAAGTGACAACAAAGATGGCAGCCAAAGGTAATTGCTCCTTACTTTTATTATATTTTAAACAGTTTCCTTTACTCTGTGCGGCTTTTGTCCATTTGGTCTGTTTGCACCCGGTCCCTGCTGCTGTCTAGTAGGAACCAGTCGTGTCCATGTAGCATGTGAGCACTGTTGCATGCTGCAGCAGTGTGCTTTCAGCTACGAGCAAGTTCAAGGCTCCATGTGGCTTTGGAGCTGTGAAGAATCATTGCAGCGGATCGTCCGTGCTGCTTCCCAACCCTGAGTGCCAGCCTGTGGGATCTGGGGAACATGTAGCACAGTGCAGCTCTGTGCCCGATATTGGGTGCACTGTTGCACCAAAGAGGCATGCTGCGGCTGTGTTCGTGATATCCAGCTCTGCTGCACAGTCCATGGGGCCAGAGAAGCAGAAAAATGCTATGCAGCTCTGGCTGCAAAGAATTAGGCACAGCTTGCGTAGGCAACTAGAAGTGACAATTCAGTGCCCACCACGTGGTCCCACTGCAGCAATACAGGAAGGAACCAGGGGATCAGACGAGAGACCAACTCTGGGAAAGGCAGCAGTGGTGCTCCCTGGAGAGAGCCTGAGAGAAGTCATCTTTGGGAGGGGGTTACATAAATAAAGAGTTTTAAATGGCCTTTCAAACTGGGAGAGACACAATTCATCAATATCCCCCTTTAATTACATGCACTGCTTAAGTAAAAACATAACTATGTAAAGCAGTGCTCCTTCACAAACTTTACCACAGCTGTGAGTAATAAAACTGTGACCTGGTATCCCAAGGCTGAGAAATCATTAAGAAATGAGTCATGCCCCAAAAATCTACAGATAATTTGTTTGACCACCAGTGCAGATTACATACAAATCTTTTTTTAATTCTTTGGTAACCAGATACGGTCCACTAGACACAATGCCTTTTGTCAGGGACCACCTGGAAACACTGAGGAGGTTAAGTGACTTGCTCAGGGTCACGTGCTAGTCAAGTGGAGGTTGTGGGACTCAAACTCAGGTCTGCTGGATGTACCAAACTCATTCACAACTCAGTACTCTAACCCGTAGGATATACTGCCAGCCCAATATATACAGTGGTGGCTGTGGGATTCAAACTCAGTTCTCCAGGTTGCAGCTCAGTGCTCTTAACCACTATGCTACACTACCTCCCTTGTGCTGCCTCCACTGTGCTAGCAATTATGAGCTTAGTGCAGTTAGTGCTAAACACTTCATTCTTGTACCTGCAAATGCTGAAATCACATTGAGAGTTCAGAGTGAGCAGGCAGCGGCCAGGAAGATGGGAGGAAAGCCATGGCGCTGTAGCTGAAGCAAGACCAATCACTAATGAGAGTTACGGCATTATTGATAAGTGCTTTTTTGCCAAAGTTTAGGGTAGTGTGCGATGACTGCGGGGGAAGAGGAAAGCCATGCAGTAGTAAACAAGCAGGCATCAACACGCAGTCAGGTACTAGCCAATGCCAGCCTTGGCAAGGCAGTCACAAGCGAGTACTGGCAGTGGCGGGGGTGGGGGCGAGGAACATAGCTCATGCTCCTCAACTATGTCACAATTCGTCCCGGTCATTTTACTTCATGACAACTCGCCCTGGATTATTAGCTCCAGCATCAACTGGCTCCTACATCAATTCATCCCCGGACAACTCGCCCCCCAGTGTAAATATTATAAAATAAACTCCAGGTAGGCACAATTCGCCCACCAGATAAGGCAATGTGCTCAAAGGCTGTAGAAGTGGAAGTCATACTGTAACTGTTGTTGAAGTACAATACGTATATAGTGAGAGCGAATTCTCTGGGGAGGAATTGATGTGGGAGCCAACTGACGCCGGAGCTAATAGTCTGGGGTAAGTTGTCACAGACTGAAATGACTGAGACAAATCAACATGTTCCCGGGCTCCTCAATATGCTTTTAATACCAGTAATTGAAGTAATCTGCTTAAATTGATCAGCCTAGTTAGTAATTAGAAGAGGAGTGTCAAACTTCGGGACATTGGTTATGTGTTTGTGAAGGGCCAGTCTTGTAGAAACATATGAACACGTGAATTAGCCAGTAGAAAGTCATAAGGTCTATGTAGTCTGCTTAGTGTGGAGCCCCATGTTCAACTGATTTACAGTGGGCCCTGCCTCCCCCCTCCCCCCCGGTCATGTTTTAAAAAAATGTCTTTCAAAATTCAGAGAAAACTGAAAGTTCTTAGATGTGTGAAGTGATATTCTTTTTGCGTTGCATCCAGGTTGTAAGCACTTGTTTTCACCTGTGCGTTAGGCAGATCTAATGCACAGGTAACAGCCTATCAGTTTGCAGGATTTTCACTTCCCATTTTATAAATGTAGGTATTACACACCGAGTGTATAAAAGAGTTTGACTATTGCCCATATTAACACATATTGGTCTCAGGCTGTAATGATACCAAACCAGGAGTTATAGTACTTTTAAATCTAGACAAGTTCCCATGATGCAGGAAATCAAAAGAACCATATGAATGTAGAAAATAAAGCAGACAACTGGCCTATCAAGGTCTTTTGCCCACCAAATCCAACAAGCCAGCCATACTGGTTACCAGTTAAAAAGGAAAGGTGTCCTTCTACTGCATTTTAAATGTACTCTGCTTGCACCAGGTATGTCTTTTGTTGTATGTAACATAGTGAAATAAGGGACTCTTTGTCCATTCTTTTTTTCTACAATAAATTTTTATTGAAGAGTATTCAACAATTATAAATATTGCTATCGAAATTACACAAGCAAAACATTCTACTCAATAAATAGATAAGTCAGTCAGAAATAGATACAGTAACTCAGCATTAATAATACACTTCAGAAAGCTTATGTAAATATAGAACTTACTGGGTATGTAATATAGCACTTATGAAGTCTATAAGACTTATTTTTGCAGGCTAAAACTCAAGCATACTTTCCATTTATAGGTTATATGTCTAGCCACAACTGCAAGTCCAGACAGAAGAAGACAGAAAAGTAAAGAAGAAGAAAGAAAGACAGAGGAGATAAGAATAGGTAATCTCTTGGTACACTGTGTTTGCCACCCTTCTTCATAAGCAGGTATAAATAAGTATACTGTGTGAACTAATTGGAAGGTGTTTCCTGCCCGCTGTACTACCCAGTGTGTCCAGGGATTCTCTTCATAAGCAACAATGTGTCTAGGCTAACCATGCAGGTCTGTACTGTCTTCAGATCATCCACTGTCTCTGATACAGGGCTATTCCATAGGTTCACCACCCTCGAGGAGAATGAGGGTTTCCCAATCTTAACCCTGAATTAACCACCATTTGTTTTACTCTTTTTTTTTTTGTTAGAATGCGTTTACCCAGGACAGCACAGCTGAGATACAGCACCTTGCATTCAGGGAGGTCTGGATTCTATCTAATGTTACAGCTGAAAAGAACTGAAACACAGGGAGGGCAAACAAGTTGCTCAAGGTCATAGAATAAGTACATGTCTTTGGTGGGATCTGAACCTGGGACTTCTTGGTTCACAGTTCTGTGTTCTAGCCACTAGGCTACACTGCTTGTGGAGTATTCCAGCCACAATGGAGTAAAGAAATCAGCTGCTTTTTTGGGCGGAGGGGCCCGGGCCCGGCGTTTAGTGGCCCGCTATCCCTAGGGTTTCGCCTTCTGCCAATTCCGTCTGTGAAAGGGATTGAGCTGCATTTGATGGCGATGGTACATGGAGTCCACAGACTTCAGAGCGGTCCCCTTCTCCTGCAGATCGGTGATGATGTCCTTGACATCACCACCGAACAGCACAAAACCCCAGAAGGGCGCTTCCTGAATAGCGGTCTGCACTTCCTGGACCAACCCTGACACACGGAGCCAGGCATGATGCCGTAAGCCTACGGCGGAAGTGGAGCTCCTACCAGCAGTGTCCACTGCATCGTAGGTAGCACGAAGCATGTGCCAACTGACCAAATGTGCAGAGCGGACGAGGTCAGCCACTTCCTGTTTGACTTGTGAGTCCGGAAGGGAGTCCAATTTGGATTCCACCTCGCTAAGAATTGCCTTCTGGTAATCCCCCATGTGACTGGCATAATTTAGGGCCCTAATACCCAGAGTGGAAGAAGCATAGATCTTCTTCCCGTACTGGTCCAGAAGGCGGGATTCTTTGTCAGGTAGAGATGAGCTCAGATGTTTCGGGTTCGCTGTTTGGCCATGAGCGGCGCTAATCACGACCGAAGCAGCTCAAGGGTGACAATCTAAAAAGTCAACACCCTCGGGAGCCTGATAAAGCCTGTTCGACTTCCGAGGAAGTCGGGCTAAAGCCGACGGTTGCTTCCAAATAGTGGAAACAAGATTGGCATGAGGCTCAGTCCAGGGTGGCACCAAGGTGGGAGCTGTCACAGGCAGATCCAGATGCTCAGCGAGTTTCTTACGCTGGGGATCCGGCTCCAAGGAATGCCACTTATGAACCTCCTGGATTTTGCGCAGCAACTCCGTAAAAGAAGGATCCTCTGGAGGAGACTTCGGAGGAGTCCTTGGCCTGGGCTTAGACAGAGAGCATGGCTCGTTGTCTGGCTTGGGGCAACCGTCGGAGTCGTCCGAGGAGGAAGAAGAAGATGATGAGGAAGACTCCCTCTCCTGGCGTGGGGAAGGAACGAACCCCTTGGGAAGCCCTCGGGGAAGCGTATCCTGCCCCGCCCTGGAAACAGAGGGCTCGGCCCTGGTGTCCGGAGGTGGGGAGGGAGTCTGTTGTCGCGGATGTACAGGAATCGGAACCGGCACCATTGTCGGGAGACAACTCTCCACCTCTCTGGTGAGCTGAGCCTTGGCCTCAGCCCACCAGGAGGCCAGAGTCTCCTTCAAGTCCACTGGTGGCTGTGGGGGCAGTGGAGGAGGAGGAGGAGGAGGGGGAAGGGGATACGGGTATGGATTATATCCATAAGGCGCATATACATAACCCGACGGTGGGAACCCCGACGTCGGGTATTGAGGCCCCGGGTACTGCGGTGTCGGATACTGCGGACCCAGGTAAGACGGCGTCTGATACAACGGGGTCGGATACCTGGGAACCGAGGGGTCTGCCGGAGCAGACGGCCCAACTGGAGGGCCCACGGGCAGGTCTGGAGAAGAAGGCCCGGTGGGCGGAGGGCCCGGTGTTGGAGCGGCATCCAGAAGTAGGATGGTGCCGGGGTCGGCAAGACCAGTGGCCAGGGAGCCGACATCAGGTCGATCGGCCCATGACCACATGCCAGGCCAGCGGCGGGCGGCGTTTCAAGGTGGCCGTCATGGATCGGTTCCCGGGGACGTTACCTGGAACACGGCGACTCCCGAGGGAGATGCAGTGGATGAGGAGCCCTTGTCCCAGTGCTTCTCCTTGTCTTTTTTCTTGCGATGGCCTTCAGGGGAAGTGGACACCTGCCGGAGCTTTTTTAACTCCTTTTCCATGGAGGACATTTTCTTCTTTAAAATATGGGTCTCCAGGGACTGCTGCTGCTGCTGTCTGCGGGTGGTCACGTTGAATTTAAGGAAGTGCTGGCACTTCTTCACCTGATGATCTGGGCCTAGGCAGAAGAGGCACCGGGAATGGCCGTCCTTGTGTGGGAGTTGGGTGCCGCAAGAGTCACACTTTTTTTTGTGCTCAGAGGGTGTAGGGGACGACATAAACCGACGAATACCTGACAAAAATTTAAAAAATCAAAAATAACTCTGTAAAAACTACCGACGATTGAGGCTGACGAGCATTGAACTTTTCCGCGAGGCGCTGACATGAGCTAACGGCCGGAAAGAACTGGAAGGCGGCGCCCCTTTATACTGACATCGTATGACGTCGGTCACCTGACGTGGAGGCGGTCCCCCGCCAGAGACTGCTAGCTAGAAATTTTTCCGTGAGGTCCTGACGCCTGCCAGCGTCAGTCCTATATGTAATTACCTACTGCAAGAGCCCTCTCGAAGTAAGATGTTACATTACACATCTGGAGCCCCTATTCAACAGCTGTTCACAGCCGTTATGCAAGTACAAGAAGGCCAAAATGAAATCTGAAGAAAATTACTGGATGGGAAGTACTAAAGGGACAACAAAAAACACATAAAGAAAACATCATCAAAAATATGCCACCAGCCACTCCGATAGCCCCACCGCCACACCCTGATCTGCCATACAAGCGACCCAGGTTTGGGAGCGGAGTTGGGTGGCAGAGCTGGGGGAGGCTGGCTGAGGCAGCTGCTGCTCGGCAGTGCACCTTAGTCGAGGAGGGGTGGTGGCATGTTCCAGCGCCACAGCAAACCCTGCAGCTGGGCCATGGAGCTTGCCTGTCGCTGTGGAGAGAAGGATTGGTTAATTTTGCTTGCTGTGGAAAGGATTTTTGTAAGTTTTGCTATTGTTTTTTAAACTGCAGGAGAGAAGGATTAGTTCATTCTACTTGCTGTTGAGAGAGTTAGTGTGGAGAGGATTTTTTAAGTTTTGCTATTGTTTTATTTCTTTTTTTCAATTTAGCTTAAAGTGGAATTTAGCTTAAAGGTTTCTGTAGCTGGAGGGATTGTAAAAGCCATCTCACCCACCCCTCCCATCAGTCTTTCTTAAATACTGAAATGTCACTGGGGGTTGGGTTTGAAGGCTATGAGGGAGGAGTTCGGGGAGCTGCAAACTGACCTGAGCCGTCAGGACGGAGGAAACAAGAAACAGCTATATGAGTTAATTCTTAAAGACATATAAATATATATAACTTATGAGTTGGACTGTAGATCTTATGAGCAGGATTGTGGTTTCCAGTTATTACTGTAGTTGGCTGTGTTAGGCTGAATGCAAGAGCATTTGGTATTAAAATTTCTGTTAGAGGCTGGGCTAGGATTAGTTAATTCTACTTGCTGTAGAGAGTGTCAGTATGGAGAGAATTTTTGTAAGTGTTGCTATTTTTTTTATTTTTTTTTAGCTTAAAGGTTTCTGTGGCTGTGTTTTTTGAATTAAGCTTAAAGGTTTCTGTGACTGTGTTTTTTGAATTAAGCTTAAAGGTTTCTGTGCCTGTGTCTTTTGAATTTAGCTTAAAGGTCTCCATGGCTATGTTTTTAGGAATCAAGCTCAATGGGGGCACAACGGCCCCACTGAAAGCCGGGGGAGGGTCCTAAAGAGGACCTGGGGCAAACGTCTAATTTCTGGACTGTATGTGTTTGTGAGACTTGGGAATGCTATTGGTGTGTTTGTAATTGTGTTTGTAAACAACTGCAATCAGTACAGAGAAACTGTATTCCACTGCCCTGTATAGGTAGTGTGAACCATGGGTAGGAATGTTGGGTGTAATGGTTGTGGGGCAGCAATGTGGATGAACATACTGTGGAGGCTGGGAGGGTGCCGTGCCCAATATGCCACAGGCTAAGGAGGCTCGAGGAAGAGGTTCAGTGGCTTGGCAGGGAGCTGGGGAGGTTGAGGGGTGAGGGGAGGGTTGCGATGGTAGGAGGGCTGACATCTGAGAGTATCAGGGGAGCACCACAGGGAAGGAACAGTGGGTCAAGGGAGGGGGTCAGGGAGAGGGGTCGGGGCAAACTAGACAGGAAGCCAGCTGATGAAGAGTGGACTCTAGTAGGGCCTAGCAAAAGAGGAGCAGCAGTACGCAGGAGGGAGGAAGAAACACATAGTAAGACAAAGAGGGTAGGGAACATGTTTACTGTACTAGCAACACAAAGTAACAGCATGTGATTGCCAAATCTGTAACCTCAATGATGTAACAAAGTGTTGTAATGTATTTGTCCTCTATGTGACAAGGTACCTTTGGAAACGAGCCTCTGGCTCAAAGGTTGTAAACTGACGTACAAATAAATAAATAAGAGGACGCAGAAGAAGATTGCACAAGGGATAGTACTCACGAAGAGGAGGGAGGGAGTGAGGGGCATTACTAGTGGAGAGATTGAGCATGATGTGGCAGGGGGAGCGATAATACTCAGAGAGGTGAGGAGGAAGAGGGAGGTTAGCAGTCAAACAGGGGGAGGGGTCTCAATTGAGAGGGCAGGGGAAGACACTCGGGCAAATGGTAAAAAGCACCGTCTTGAGTGGCCCCGGAACAAGAACCTGGGTGGGGGGTGGCGACAGGCATAAGGAAAGAGGAGGGGGATGTACTGGTGTTGGGGGACTCCATATTCAAGAGGATCAGATGGGGCAGCAAGGGGGAGAGGCACAGTCGGATACGGGTGGAATCCATACTGGGATTAAAGGCAGACAAAGCAGGACAGGCAATTCTAAAGTGCGCTAGGAGGAAACCGCAGGCTGTGGTACATGTGTGGACAAATGACCTTGTGGGGGAAACAGTGCAGGTAACAATGGAGAGGTTTGAGGTAGTGGAAAGGTTGTGTGAGGAGACTGGGGAGTCTGTGGCCTTCTCAGAGGTGCTCCCACTACCTTTCGCAAGCACAGTGAGAAAGGAAGGCAACAAATCAGCTGAGCTACAGGCACTCTTGGCAGTGTGGAGGGTGGATATTGCAGCTGTCACAGAAACATGAGCAACTGAGCACCAGAACTGGGATCTGGCAATCCCAGGGTACAAATTATACAGGAAGGACCGTGGGGGGGGGCCGGGTGGCAGTCTATGTGAGGGACGGCATCAAATGTACAAGGGATGAGGGGGAAGTAAGGAGAACAGAGGCAATCGGGCTGCAGCTCCTAGACTCAAGGGGTAGGAAACAGAGGTTTGGGGTGGCATACAGGCGGCCGTCCCAGTCTGAGGAGCAAGACGGGGAATTAGCGGGACAAATCAGGAAGGTATGTAGAAAAGCGAAGGTGGTCATCATGGGGGATTTCAACTTGCCAGGGCTTGACTGGAACATTCCGGTCACCTCCAGTGCTAGGGAGCAAGTGCTCCTGGATGCGATCCAGGAGGGTCTCCTGACACAGTTGGTCAGTGTACCTACTAGGCTAAAGAACACTTTAGATCTGGTATTGTCGAATGGGGAGGTAGTAAGGGAAATAAGGGTGGAAGACCTACTAGCCAACAGCGATCACCAAACAGTGTGGTTTAATATCACAATGTGCGGGGAGCCAGATATATCAGTAACCTGGGTGGTAAACTTCAGGGGTGTGGACTTTGAGAGGATGCAGAAAGTACTGAAAGGGAAACTGGAGGGCATAAGACAGGAGATGGACATGGAGCAGAAATGGGACATTATTAAATGGGGGATTACAGAGGCAACAGAAGCCTGCACCAAGACACAGAGGAGCAGAGCAAGGAAACCATGCTGGTTGAATAGCAAGGCAGTGGAGGTGGTGAGGGCAAAACCGGAGGCGCACCAGCGGTATAGGAGGATGGTAAAGGAAGGGGACAGGGAGGAGTATGCAAGATGGTCCAGGGAGTTGACCAGAAAAGTGAGAGAAGCCAAGGCCCAGAGGAAGCTGAGATTAGCGCAGGGAATTAATGGGGGGGGGGGACTTTTTCAGATACATCAGGGAGAAGAAAAATTACTCACCTTAGTAATGTTGTTTCTTCTAATGGAGTCTTGCTACATTATGACATATGCAGTGAGTCCCAACCTCTGAACTGCTCCGAGGTGAAAGAGTTAACATGGCATGGAAGCTGAGCTTGAGCTCGGGTTGAAACTCTGTCTGTTGTTCTTCAAACTCAAACCGTCAGATCTTTCACGAGCTAAACTCACTGAGGTCCTGTGTGGAAGCTGTAAACCTACACTAGCCAACTGGCTACTAAACATAAGAACACATTTTGGTCCCAAAACAAAGACTCAAGTCAGAGACCCAAAATGAAAAACACAACACCAAGCACCCCAAAAATGAGGGTGAAACAACAAGGTGGGCACCTACTAAGTGCAACACTGCACTGCCCACCCACATCCCAAAAACAGAGGTTCTGAGAGGGGCAGGCGGGGGAGGTCATAATATTGCAAGACTCCATTAGAAGAAACAACATTACTAAGGTGAGTAATTTTTTCTTCAAACAACATGAAGTCTTGCTATATGACATAGGCAGACTACAAAGCAGTACCTCCATGGAGGAGGGACAGAACCTACTTAGGAAATAGGCTCTGAAACACAGCTGTGCCAATCCGAGCATCACTCCTAGCCTGGATGTCCAGGGAGTAATGCTTGGTAAAATGTGAACTGTTTTCCAGGTAGCTGCTTGACATATCTCTAGAATAGGGATGTCCCTGGCAGCAGCCAGGGAAGCAGCTGTACCTCTGGTAGAGTGAGCCCTCAGGCCTGAGGGAGGAACCTTACCCAGTTTTTCATAGCAAAATTGGATACAAGAGGCAATCTACCTGGCAATGGATCTTTTAGTGGCAGGTTTCCCTTTACCAACCTCACCATAAGTGAGGAACAGTTGGAGGGAGTCAAACCTGTGACCCTTGGTACGCTCTATGTAGTAACTAAGGGCTCTCTTCACATCTAAGCTGTGCAACCTCCTCTCGCCAGAGGAGGAATGGTCAGTGAAGTACACTGGAAGAGATATGGATTGATTAAGGTGGAAATCTGAAACCACCTTAGGCAAGAACTTCCTATTAGTCCTGAGGACCACCTTATCTCTATGAAAGGAGATAAAATCAGGCTCCACTGACAAAGCTTGCAATTCACTTATGCGTCTGGCAGAAGTGATGGCTACCAGAAACAGTCTTCCAAGTCAAGTACTTAAGTTCTGCTGAAGACAAAGGCTCAAAGGGAGGTTGCATAAGCTGAGCAATGCAAACATTAAGATCCCAGGCAGGGGCAGGGTCCCTGAATGGAGGGTTGGTATGAAGCAATCCCTTGAAAAACTTGGAGAAGACAGGATGAGCTGAAAGAGAAGAGGGCTTACCTGCTGAAATAAAAGCAGACACAGCTGCCAAATGCACTTTTAGGGTAGCTGGTCTCAGCCCTAAGCTATTTAAGTGGACCATATAATCCAGGACTGTGGGTAAATCAGCAGATTCTGGGGAAATATGCTTTTCAGCGCACCATATGGAAAACCTTTTCCATTTGGAATTATAAGTAGCCCTGGTGGAAGGTTTCCTAGAAGCCTTCAGGATATCCATTACACCTTGGGAGAGGTGTAGATCAGCAAACTCTAACTCTTCAAGAGCCAGGCCTTGAGATTGAGAGATTTGAGGTTGGGTGCACAAACCCTCCCTGAGCACAGGTTAACAGGTTGTGCTTCCTGGGAAGACACAGGGAAGATGGACTGCTAAGGACAGTAGGAGTGGATACCAGGGTTGTCTGGCCCAATCTGGAGCAATCAGGATCATCTTGCAGGGCTGAGATCTGATTTTGACTAGCACTTTGAACAGTAGAGGAAGGAGGAAAAGCATAGAGAAACTTCCTTCCCAATTGAGGACTAAGGCATCCAGAGGACTGAGCCCAACACTGGGGTCTGCAGCAAAAAGGGAAGTTGGTGATTGTCTGGGGCTGCAAAAGATCTATCTGCGGGTGCCCCATCTGGCAAAGATCACCTCCAAACCAGGGGGTCCAGTGACTATTCGGTGATGGCCCTGGGAAATCCTGCTGAGAGCATCTGCCAGGACATTGTCCTTGCCTGGGAGGTGAACTGCCGTAAGAGGTGTTCAGGAGTGTAACAGAGACCACAATCATTGCTTCGTGCATAAGGTCAAGACCGAAAGTGCCCCTTGCTTGTTGATGTACCACATTGTGGTGGTGTTGTCTGTTCTGACCTGTACAACTTTGTTCTGAACAGATTGGAAAAACTTGAAGTGCTAGAAAAACTGCTCTGAGTTCCAACAGATTGATGTGGAGCAGAGATTCCTGAGGGGACCACAACCCCTGGGTAGTGAGGTTGCCCATGTGAGCCCCCACCCCAAGAGGGATGCATCTGTAGTAAGGATTAAGGAGTGAGACTGAGTGACAAAAGGAACCCCTTGTCTCAGATTGCTCTGATCCTGCCACCACTGTAGGGCCTGGATCAGGGTTCGAGTCACTGGGATCAATTTGGTTAGAGGGTCTTTCCTTTGAGACCAAAAGGCTCTCAAATGGAACTGGATGTTCCTCATCTGAAATCTTGCTCCCTGCACTACTGCTGTAGAGGCAGCCATGTGCCCCAGGAGCTGCAGAAAATGCCTTGCTGGTCGAGAGAGACCTGCAGGGAGAATGAGGAGGCCAGAAAGACCAGGGTCCTTGCCCTGTCCAAAGGAAGGAAGGCTCTGGCTTTCTCTATGTTCAGCTCTGCGCCTATGAAGGTGAGGAGCTGTACAGGCTCTAGAACTGACTTTGAAAGATTCAGAAGGAAACCTAGAGAGGTGAGCAGTTGCTGAGTTATCTGTAGGTGTAACTTGACCTGGTCTGAGGACTGGCCTACTATGAGCCAATCGTCCAGGTAAGGGAAGATGGCAATTTTTTGCCTTCTTAGGGAAGCAACTGCTACTACCAGGTATTTTGTGAATACTCTTGGAGCAGAGGTGAGGCCAAAGGGCATTGCTCTGAACTGGTAATGGCCTGAGGGCAGCTCGAACCCGAGGTACTTTCGATGGGAGCTTCTGATGAGAATATGGAAGTAGGCATTCTTGAGGTCCAGGGACGCTAGCCAGTCCCCTGGCCTTAGAGAGGGTAGAATAATTCCCAGAGTCACCATTTTGAATTTTGGTTTTAAAAGGTGCTTGTTTAAGTATCTGAGATCCAGGATGGGCCACCATTCTCCTGTCTTTTTTGGGGTAAGGAAGTACCTGGAGTACAACCCTTTGCCCTGGTGTTGGGGTGGAACCCTTTCCACAGCTCTGAGAGCCAGGAGGAAAGAGACCTCTGCCTCTAGGGCAAGTGCCTCTGGTGGATTTGCAGGTGGAAAGGATCTGGTTCTCATCTTTGGAAACTTTTTGAAGCTGAGAACCAGTCCCTGGCTTACTACTTCCAGGACCCACTTGTCTGATGTCAGAGACTCCCAGTCCTGGACAAAGTAAGCCAGCCTGCCCCTTACAGATAGTGAAGAATTGGCCCAGGCAACCCCATCAGGGTGCCTGCTTGGCAGGGGCTTTGGGCTGAGGGGTGGAAGCAGGCCTGCTTGTACCCCGTCTGCCTCTCCCTCTAAAGAACCCCCTCTGGGCATAAGCAGAAGAGGAGGCCTGGGCTTGGTAAAAAGGCCTATGAAAAGGCCTGCCCCTGCCCCTGGGATGCTGCCTTTGAGGAGTGGCCTGCCTTTCCTTGGCCTGTGCACTCCTATAGGTGGTCCTATACTCATCCATTTTCTTCATGTAATTCTCTGTCTGCTCCCCAAACAGAGAATTACCCACAACAGGAAAATCCATGGCTTTAGTCTGGGTATCCTGTGACAGGCTAGTACATCTGAGCCAAGCCATTCTGCGAAGTGCCACAGATGTAGCCATGACTCTTGATGACACATCATTTGAGTCCACTGCAGCATGGAATTGCACCTTGATGCCTCAATACCATCAGCAGCCACCTGCTCCAGCTCCTGGCAAGCTGGCCAGGGACCTGTTTTGCTAGAGCCATAACAGTATCCCATCTGGATTTCTGATATCTAGCAACATAAGCCATATAATTTGCCTATCTGAGTCCCAAGGATGCTGCCATGTACTGTTTCTTTGCCATGGCATTAATCCTCCTGGAGTCCTTGTCCGGGGGGTGTGAAGCCAAGGGAATATTTGCCTTGTCACAGGCTGCAGCCTGCACTACCCCAACATGGCTGCATTGTTGTGTAAGGAACTCCGTATCAGAGCCTGACAATGTGTACCTCTTGTCCATTCTCTTATCCACAGGAGGTATAGTGTGAGGAGTTTTTAGAATTTTAAATGTCTGTTTCCCAAAAGTTTTATGCAAAGGAATAGACAGTCTCCTAGACTCTGGGATATCCATCATTTCCACATAGTCAGGCTCCTCTTGATCATCCACAGCTTCCTGCATAGGGAGCTGGAGGGTTTCAGCCACTTTTTTATAAAACATAAAATGAGAAGGGGACTCAGAAAGCCTAGGAGGAGACACTCCTGAAGGTCTGTCTGGGGAGACGTCCAGTTCAATGGGCACATCCAGACTTTCAAATCCACAGTCACTCTCCTCATACTCCTCTTCCCCCTCCTCCAGTTCATAATATTCCTCTAAATCATAATCTTGAACCGGTGGAACCGGCCGAACCAGGCGCTTACCTGAAGGTGCCAGTTCGGTCGGAACCGGGGAAAGCGACTGGACAATTTTAATCGCTTTGGCTATTTCTTCAGCAGTTGGAGAGGAAAGTTTTGGATCCACACCAGCTGATTTCCTAGTCCTTTTTGCTGGAACCGACACCTCAGAGTCGGTTCTCCTTTTGCCCAAGGAAGTCTCGCCCTGGTCAGAGGGCACTCCCTCTGGTTCGGTTAGAACCGAACCGGGCTGGCCATCCGGTTCAGCTGACTTTTTGGCCTCCCTTTCCCTGAGCCTACCAACTCTCTTTTCCAGGGTAGCTGCAGGAAATTTTTACAAATCTGGCAGTCTGCATTGAGGTGGTCAAACCCCAGACAATAAACACAGGTGGTGTGGGGTCAGCCTTGGCAAAGACTTCCCACACACACCTGCAGTGTTGAAACCCAGTGGGCGGTTTTCTTTTGGGTTTCTCAGACATAGTGCCAGTCCTAACCAAACTTACCCGCTTATGGCAATCCACCAGGTAAGACCCTCTATCGTTCCCAACCGTGTCACGGTCGTGGAAAAAACGTAATAAAATCTGTTTTAGAACCAATAAATACCGGTAACTACACTCTAAATCACAGATTAAGATATTTTAAACAACCTGATCGGTTCAAACCGAACCGATAAACCGCTTACAAGTTCCACACAGAAGAGAAATAATGTAAACCTATCTAGTACTCACAATACCACAGACAGAGCTTGAACCGACCGGTTATGGGTTTAAATGGGTCGAAAACCGAGAAAACAATACTTTAACCGACAAAATGAACCAAGCAGAAGGAGAAATCTCCGGAGCGACTGTTCAGTGAGGCGGAGTAAAAATCTGACGGTTTGAGTTTGAAGAACAACAGACAGAGTTTCAACCGAGCTCGAGCTCAGCTGCCCATGCCTGGCATGGAAAGTTAACTCTTTCACCTCCGGAGCAGTTCGAAGGTTGGGACTCACTGCATATGTCATAATATAGCAAGACTTCATGTTGTTTGAAAAGGAAGTGCAAGGAGACAATAGTGAGGATAAAAAAGGGTGGGGTGTGGACGGAAAAGGGGGAGGAACAGGCGGAAGCACTGAATGAATGCTTTTGCTCAGTGTTCACGGACAAAAAGGTGGGACCACTAGCACCATGGGCTGGGAGAGTGTGGACGGTGGGGGGGACAGGAAGCAACAGATGGAAGAATTGAGGGAGGTAGAGTAGAACAAGGCACCAGGGCCGGAAGATATCCACCCCAGGATGCTGAGGGAGATGGCGGAGGTGTCGGCGGAGCCACTGGCAGATCTGTACAGCACCTCACTGGAGTCAGGATGTGTGTCACTGGACTGGAGGATGGCACATGTAGTACCATTACACAAGAGCAAACCAAGGGATGAAGCGGGTAATTATCATCCGGTATCTCTCACCTCCATAGTGTGCAAACTCATGGAAACGATACTAAAGGAAAGACTGGTGTTGTACCTGGAGGACAATGGCCTCCAGGGTATGAGGCAGCATGGGTTCATTTCGGGGAAGTCTTGTCAAACCAACCTGATACAATATTATGACTGGGTGACAGGTGAGCTGGATAAGGGTCATGCAGTGGATGTTCTTTACATGGACTTCAGCAAGCCCTTCGATTCAGTGCCTCATGGGCATCTTGGGGTGACGCTAACTGGTGCAGGAACAAAAATGACAAACTGGATTACAAACTGAACAACAAACACCAAAAACTGAGCGCTCAGCGAAAAGGCGGGTGCTCATCCCAAAAAAGAGAGACACATAGGAACAACACAGCAATGGGAGAGTCACTGGTGTTAAAATAAAGAAACGAGTTGGCAAAGCAGAAATACTTTAGGCAAGGAGTCTGCAGCTACAAAACAAGTTGGCTGAGTGGGAGGCTGCAGTAGGTGGTGGTGGGAGGGGAGGAGCTCTCAACTCCAAAGCCAGTGACAAGTGGGGTGCCACAGGGCTCTGTGCTGGGACCAGTGTTATTTGGGCCTTCATAGCAGACATGGCGCACAGGGTGGTGAGCAAGGAAAGTCTGTTCGCAGACAACACCAAAATGGGAGCAGTGGTGGATGGAGGGGAGGGATGGAAGCAGCTGCAGGGGGAGGCCTAAGCAAGCTAGAGGAGTGGTCAGAGAGGTGGCAGCTGAGGTTCAATGCAAAGAAGTGTACAGTTATGCACTTCGGGGCAAAGAACCCAAGGAGAGAATACTGGCTGGGGGAGGGGTTAAGCTGGGGATCACTGAGGATGAAAAGGATCTAGGGGTAATGGTAACAGGGACTGTGAACAACACTGCCCAGTGCAGGACAGTGGCTGCAAAAGCAAACAAAATGCTGGGGTGCATAGCGAGGGGGGTTTTCATCCAGGCGAAGACAGGTGATCTTGCCCCTCTACAGGTTGCTGGTAAGGCCACACCTGGAGTATTGTGTGCAGTTCTGGAGGCCATATCTGAAGCGTAATATCAGACTACTGGAAGGGGTGAAGAGGAGGGCAATGAAGATGAAATGTGGAATGGAGGGGAGAGACTATGAGAGCAGGCTGGGAGACCTGAATACATACACCATGGAATATAGAAGGGATAAGAGGGACATGACAGAGACATTCAAGTATCTGAGGGGAATCAATAAGGATGGGGCACACTGGGTCTTTAAGCTAAGGAGGGGAGGGACACCAGGAGATATGGGCTAAGAATAGAGGGGGGAAGATTTAGGAGGGAAATGAGTAGACATTATTTCATGGAGAGGGTGGTAACAAAATGGAACGCACTACCAGAATGGGTGATGTCATGTAAATCAGTGAAGAGCTTTAAAAGGGCATGGGACAGGGAACCGGGGAGAGTGAGGGTGTGGGAAGTGGCAGTGGGATGACAAAGGGGAGGGGGGTGGGGCAGCTGCAAACTAGGAGTGCTAGCTGCACACTCGAGCAGACTTAGATAGACCGGGTGGTCTGTTTCTGCTGGCACATTCGTATGTTCGCACACATGCTGTGATGTCAGGGCAGACAGAGGAACCGTTCACGCCATAGGGGTGGAGGTAGAGACCTAGGGGGAGAAAAAAGGGCAAAACAAGTATTTTCTGTCTAAACGATGGCTCATAGAACCTGAACAGGGGACATTCCTGATTACAGGGCAATCCCTGGTCAGACAGCAGAGCAGGGGAAAACAATGTAGTTTGAAGAAAAAAAATGTTCCACTTATTTGATTACAATTCTTGGGAAACCCAAGGTCATCAATAGTGAAACACATTAATAGAAATCAAAATTAACCTCAAACAGTAATTGCTGTTGATTTTTCTTCTATAATCATTTAATGCAACCTGGAGAAAATACAGGCCGATTCCAACAGCAGTACAGGAAACAATTATGGTCTTTGGTTACCAGAGTACGGCTGCTGACCTTCATGACGAAACATGGAAAGGGAAGGATAGATTTTTTTTATTAATAAATGAAGGCTTCCCCATATTTCTATTGTGGTGGGTACCACATGAGCTAAAACATTTCTTTAAAGGGGACAGGAAATGTGTGCTAATTGGCAGCAGTAAGTAATGTTCCTGTTAACAATAATGAAATTCATATCTCCAAATGATCCACATTTAAATGCACAAGCATTACTGTGAAAATACTATATTTTCAATTGTTTTCTTTTTATGGACAACATTCTTCACAGCTCTCTTTATGAAACCAGTAATCTGGAGCTTTTACTATGTCACGACTTGTGTATAGGATGCTCAGTATAAGCTGTTGACCTATCAGAACCTGCGCAGAGTTCTGTGCACAAACCATGACACCATTAAAACTCCAGGGGTCGGATTTTCAAATGGCTGAAAACTGCCGTGGGACTGAGTCCGGTGCCACATTCTGGCAATGAGGAAAAAGATCTCCACACCAGCGAGTAGTCCTAGTTTCAGCCTGTGCTCCACGTGGGCGGCATGCACAGCTGTGGAGGTTGTGATTCCTGGTCCAACCAGGCATAACATTTGGGCACAGCTGTGCCAAAAAACAGCTACAACTGCCATAAATCATGGAGTATGCTGCAAAACAGCTCAATTTTAGAAAATCTGGCACATGCAGGAAAAATGGTGGCTCCGCAAGTGCAGAGCCACTTGCATAAGGTTTTCCAACAGGTGCATCAATTTTGGTGCTTACGGGCAGACTAGATGGACCTATCGGTCCTTATCTGCTGACAATTTCTATGTTTCCATGTCTTTTAAAAGCTGGCCCCAGATCCCTGGTTCCACGAAGAGAACTGTAACAGAATACTGCCCATAAAAGCAAAACAATGCAAAACACAGTTTTTCAAATTGCTTTTTATTTGGGTACAGTTACACATGGATCATTTAGGGGTGTGGACATCATTTCTGAAAATAGGAACATGATAAACTTCTGCTAGTTAGAAATGATTTCCTGTCCTCTCTAAACTTTGGGCACAAAATGCTTTCTCCCCAGGTGCATGCAAATATTGCATCACATGGGTATATTGCTGCTGCTGAGAATTATCATGTCATGGAGTCTAAAGACTGACTGCTCTCCTCTCCCAGGGAGGGGGGACTAGTTGTGCCGCTCCTACACTACTATCACCTAGAGGCATGGTGTCAGGGCAGTGTGGGTGACTAACAAGGGGATGGCTGGCAGCAGATGCCAGACTGGATGTGCGCCTTCACATGCATGCATGCCAGCATCAATGCACGCTGCTGGTCAGGGAAGGGACCAGAAGAGAGGATAGTGGAAGCAGACATAAGAAGCCTTGCTCACCCACACACACCCGTTCTGCCACTCAAAACTCCCACCAACTTCTGGATATGTGTTTCAGGGGTTGGAAGCGCAGCCCTCCCTCCTTGGCTGCACCATAGGTGGCAATCCGTAGGATAGCCTAGGTGGTAAGTCTTGAAGGAGGTAGGGTGTGGCAGAAAGGGGTGAGCAGAAGCTGAAGAGCCCCTTGTGACCATTGTGTGTGTGTGTGTGTGTGTGGGGGGAATTATATGGAAAAAAGATAAATTCTGAAGTGTCCCCCACTAAGTGTAATACAGCCTGGCACACGACAAGAGGGTGAGAACCAAAGTAAAACAGTAGTAGACTCGAACCAGGACACTTACACCACAAAACAAACTGCTTAAGGAAGCTGAATACAATCTGCTGTCAGACGTGATCATAACTATTTGGAGCCAATTATAGTTTGCTCTGGATAACTGTATACCTTGTTTGCATTTCTGCATTGGAGAGACACTGCTGTTATTGCAATGGTAGTTGTTGCTTGGCCTGGAAAGAATACACTGTAGTGCCTCAGTTTATACAGAACCAGTACACAATGTATATTGCTGTGAACACCCACTGTGCTCTCACAGTTATAAGACAGCCTTCTTGAATTCTTTAGGTGAGGAAGCAGAAAGGGCTTGAAAAGGCACTTCTAACCACAAGCCACTGACAGGACATATAAACAGTATAAATCGTGCTGAAAGCAGCTCTGCTAGTTGTTGCCTTTCCAGTTTTATTTGATTTTCCTGATATTCTTAATTTGGATTAGGGTTGTGCAGATATGTTTTAAAAGAAATGGATGGGCCGGCCTAGTGGCGTGGAGGGCTGAGGCATCACTGCCTTACCTCCTGCCACACCGGCGACCCGTGTTCACAGTGCGAGCAGGACACCAGGGATCAGCCAGGGAGGGAGAGGACTGAGCGTCCAGAGGACAGCTCTCCTCTCCTGCGGGAGGGTGGGGACACGGAACGGCACTTGTCTGACCCCTGGCAGCGGTTGGGGGGCCAGCATGCCAGGTCCCACAATGTGGGGCAGTGGAGGAGCAGCTTCCCGACATACAGTGTGTGGACGTATGTGCTGGGCGTCACTGGTGGCACTGCACGCTCCCAACTGCACAAGGAAAACGGACAAAAATGGTTCGCGCCACAGCAGGATGATTGTTTCCCCTGCAGTGCCGCCCCAAGAGGACACCTCCTGAGCTGGATCCATGCTGGTGGGTTAAGTAGCTCCCCACCCCTCACCATGAAGGGTAAGTCATGGGGGTGATTGGGGGGGGTCTGATGCTCAGGGACGGCGACGGGGTGGATGTCAGAGGTGGCCAGTGGGAACCACGGGGTGAAAAACAGTATTACAAAAAAAAAAGAAACAGACAGTCCGGGTAACAGGTATTTTTTTTTTTTAGGATATTGGTCCTCAAAAGCCGATGTCCTAAAAACCTGAGATAGTAACTCAAATTTAAGGATAAAATCCTAAATCCAAATATCCTAAAATCCTTTAGGATTGCAGGATAATTCAACACTATTCAATGGCTGGAGCAGAAACAGATTTGGATACAGATAATCCTAATATCTGACTGTTCTAAAATAGATTGGATTTTAAGATATCTAAGCATTACTAGCACAGACCCTTGCCAGGCACACTATACTGGATTCTGGGGGAAAGTGGGCAGTACCATTCTCTCACTGGTTAATTTAGCAGATGTTACTGATAATGCATCACCCCTTCCCTTGCCCGCTGAGTGTTTATGGGAGCAAGCCATGTAAACAACAGGGGGCAAACTCTGTGATGATGTCAATGAGGCGAGCGCTCATAATTCGTCAGCCTTAAGCAGATGCAGTACACTAATACATATTTAATTTTCTGCCCTTTGTAATTAAAAACCAAATCAATCATAACTTAGCTCACATGTAGAGCACAGCTTGCATTGGATTTCAGCCAGAAAGGTGAACTCTGTAAGCTGTGATGTACCTGTGAGCGGGTTCAGTTGGCTGTTGCCATATGAGTAGGGATAAGGCTTTTCGTTACCTGACACTGCCCTTCATTCAAAATACAGTAGGTCAAAGTGGGACTAACATTTCTGAGGGACACAGTTCAACCCCAGAACATGTAACCTTTTTTAGGGGATCAAGGCTGAAGTCACACTCGGCGGGGACAGTTTTGAGGGACAGTCGGCAGTTGCTATTTGGGGGGAAGCTTGATCTGTATGGGGCCAGGATATTCAGGGACAGACTTCACCCACTGGGTATTCTTTTTAAAGGAACTGTCAACCCTTTTGCATCATATTATTTCTAGTTGAAACCCCACATTTTATGATTGCTTACCTTCTCTAATATTCATTGATGTTGCTGGTTGTTTCATCTGCTTCCTTTCTTAGCAGAACTGAAATGCATGCTAATGGTGTAATTATACCCAACCTTGTTTTGTTTCACATCCTTAATCTATTCTTACTGCATACTTCCTGTACATTAGGAACAAACCAAACAGTGCTGCCACTCATGCTGCAATAGTCTCCTCTCCTCCCACCGCATCTTGAGTGGCTAGACTGTGTTGGGGTGTTCCCCACATCTGTAAAAGATAGTGTGGGAGTTGATCCAGGACTGTAAACAAACTTGTTTTTGTGTGGTAACACCAGCATGATGGGCAGTCAGTTTTTCACTTTAAAAGAAAAAAAGAATCAGACTCCAACTACACCTTCATCAGCAATCCCTACAGAAACTGATCAATCATACGTGTTTTTTAAACAAGAAGCACTTTCAGGCCTAAGGGGGGTTGACAGTGTCCCTTTAACAGTATCGGGAGACATGTCAGACTCATCATGGGCAATTAGGTCTTGGGTGTTAAAGCAGTGATGCAGCTGGAGGGGGGCAGCTTGATCTGCGTGGGTCCAGGATCTTCAAGGGACAGACTACACCCACTGTACAATCAGGCATACATTTTTGGGGGGATCAGGATATTACTGGGAGGGTGATCTGAACAAACTGTGGGTGGCTGCAGGCGTGTCATAATATGCACATTGGATTTCTGTCATGACCATTTTAACAATTTCAAAATCATTACTTAACTTGTGGATTTGTATAAATAATGCACGTTAAGGTATGATCTTCATAGATTTTAATCACAAAGGACACAAAATTACATGTGTATTAGTGCACTGTAACTTCTTAAGGCTGCCGAGCTATGAGCTCTCACCTCATCCAACACGTTCAGCAGCCATTTTGCGGTTTGTGCAGTGTGGGACTTTTGAATTCCGAGAGGCTTTGTTTAATTTTTTTCAAATGCTATGAAACTGCATTTATCCTATTTATATGCAATTCCAGCATAAATGTAAAGATCAGCCTCTCCTTTAAAGGTCCAAGGAGTCATTTTTTAAAAAGCTGATCTGTAAACTGTGAGGGTTCAGGTATCCTTTAATTCAGTTTTCTGGCAGAGGACCGCTGTTCTTCAATGTGAACACTGATAATTCCTGTACTGTATTTATGCACAATGTGTTAATATTTTCACTTTTGCATTTTACCTTTCCTGCACTATTATGTATTTATGCACCATTTGTAAAAATGTTCATATGTCACCTTTCCTGTACTGTTATGTAAGCAATAGCATATGACAGGAAATGCAGTTATTGGATAATTACTGCACACCCTCCCCACTCCCTGGGTTGGAGGCACGAGGCGTTGGTTTACTGCCCATCAAACAAGGGGTGGAGGAGTGTTATCCGATAACCGCAAACCCAGAAGTGTGTTATTGCCTTTATAAAATGACACCAAAATAATGAAAAACACAAGACTAAATAAATCTTTAAATTAAGAAAAAATAAATCTTTATTATTGGTAAATCACTTCCCTCACCAAACAGCTGGGTTTGCCCCATCAAAGAGGTCAAATTGGCTGGCAGGTAAGTCACTCATGTTGTTAGTTGAACCTTTTTTTTTCCTGTCACAGTTACTGAGAATGCTGAAGCAGTGTAGTGATATTTCTACACAATTAGGTCAGCCTAGAAAACAAGTTCCAAGACTTTCTCATTGAAACAAAGCTCGGCCACTTTCTCGCTGAAACAAAGCTCGGCCACTTTCTCGCTGAAACAAAGCTTGGCCACTTTAAATGGCAGCTTCGCTAGCATCTCTCTGCACTCTGAGGTTGTGACTGTCCTACATGAGCTGCATCATTCCTGCTCACTATGCTAGGACTGACCTGTCCGCACTTGTTCAATACTGTACTGGCTCATGTCTCCCATGCTCTCCCCCTCATCCACTTTCTACTTCTACTCCTGTCCCCTCCTTTCCGATATTCTCACCCTTCCCACTTCTTTCCTGCCCTCCCTCCTCCTTCTCACCCTATAATTCTGACAATACCTCCTCTGGCGGACTCGTTCTTTACAACAGCTCTTAATTTTGATTTGCATTAACTAGGCCATGATGTATTCCAATGCCACTGCTTGCTTTGTATCATTTTGCAATTTCTATGCACAAAACCTATATTCACCAAATGTATGTATGTATGTCCTAATTCCTCTTTATGTACTGCATGCTCCCCACTGACGTGGAGCCTCTGTAAAAGAGTTTTGAGCTCAAAAGCATTGTAATTTCAAAACTTAAATAAATAAATAAAATAAAGACTTGCAAGCTACTTTCCAGACCTGGACAGTTATTGGTCAATTACCGCACAGGTCTGGACAGCTATTGACTACTCAAATTACTAGATTTTCTTGCCCATTTATAATATGGATTTTTTTTTTAGTTGTTTAACCAGGTATAGCATGCTAAGCTGAAAGCTTTTTTACAGGAGCGACCTGGGAGCACAAGTTATTCACCACATGTTCATTTGTTTGCTTTCGTATTTTACCTTTCCTGTTCTATTATTCTGTATTTATGCACCATGTATTAATATTTTTTCTGTTGTATTTTATCTTTCCTGTACTATTTATTACTTATTTGTACCATTTATAAATATATTCACTTTTGTATCATTCTACTTGCTGTAATTAACTGTACCAAATTCTTACTCTAGCTCTTCATATTTTTACCCTTTCTAGGGATGCACTTGGAAATCAGCCTTGGTTCTGTGTACCTGTGCGTTCACAAAGTTTCAAATTAATAAATAGTGAAGGGGATATTTTGTCATAACGTGGTTTACACCATCATCAGGTCAAAGATAAGTTCATTTTTAAGCTGCTTTTCCCTAAGGCTCAGGGTGTCGTACAAAGAAGCAAAAACACATAAAACATACAATAGTGAAATTCAATGAAATAGGGTGGAATAAATACATAAGAACATAAAGTAAGTGAAATAGTTGGCATTATTAAATAAATACGCTGTTAAGGCATACTTAAAGACCTCCACTGGGCAGGCAAAATGGACATGGGGGGGCAAAGAATTCCAGAGGAATGGTGCGGCCACCCCACTGCCTTTTCCCCAACAACTTGAGATAGGATCGGGGGACTGCTACAAAACCATATCAGTGACGTGGACAGGGTGGGTAGGGATGTAGGGAGAAAGATCACCTTTTAGATAATTAGGACCCAAGCCACGTAGGCCTTGTAAGGCAATAAGCAAATCTAGAAGGTGATGCAATAACAAAATGAGAGCTCATGCAGAGCGCACAGCATTGGAGTAATGTGTTCCCTCCAAGGAGTCCCAGCCACCAACCTTGCTGCAGCAGGGTAATATTCTCCCATGGAAAAGTCCCAGCCATCAACCGTGCTGTAGCAGGGTAATATTCTCCCTCGGAGGAGTCCCAGCCACCAGCCTTGCTGCATCAGGGTAATATGTTCCCTCCAAGGAGTCCCAGTCACCAACCGTGCTGCAGCAGGGTAATATGTTCCCTCCGAGGAGTCCCACCCACCAACTGTGCTGCAGCAGTGTACTGTGTTCCCTCGGAGGAGTCCCAGATACCAACCATGCTACAGCAGGGTAATATGTTCCCTCCCAGGAGTCCCATCCACCAACCATGCTGCAGCAGGGTAATATGTTCCCTCTGAGGAGTACCAGCCACCAACCATGCTGCAGCAGGGTGATATGCTCCCTTCAAGGAGTCCCAGTCACCAACCGTGCTGCAGCAGGGTAATATGTTCCCTCCGAGGAGTCCCACCCACCAACTGTGCTGCAGCAGTGTACTGTGTTCCCTCGGAGGAGTCCCAGATACCAACCATGCTACAGCAGGGTAATATGTTCCCTCCCAGGAGTCCCATCCACCAACCATGCTGCAGCAGGGTAATATGTTCCCTCTGAGGAGTACCAGCCACCAACCATGCTGCAGCAGGGTGATATGCTCCCTCCAAGGAGTCCCAGACCATCAGCCATGCTGCAGCAGGGTAATATGTTCCCTCCAATGAGTCCCAGACACCAACCATAATGCAGCAGGGTGATATGTTCCCTCCGAGGAGTCCCAGCCACCAACCGTGCTACAGTAGGGTAACATGTTCCCTTCGAGGAGTCCCAGCCACCAACTGTGCTACAGCAGGGTACATAGTCTGCAAGAGTGGCTTGTGAAAAACAAATTACTATTAAACAAAAAAAAATACTATGACCTTCAGAATTCAACAAAGGCTGCAAAATAATACTATGAAAATAATAGGGAAAAATTGTGTAGAGCTGTATGAAGTAAAGACCTTTGAGTGTTTAGGTATAATGTTAGGGAAGACACTATCCTTTGATGAACATAGTACTAAGGTAATGAGTAATATCCATAGGAAATTGGGCTATGTTTATAGAATCAAAAGTAGTTTAACAGAAAAGGTAAAAGGAACAATAGCACATCAGCTGCTTTTGCCAGCTCTAAAATATAATTTGTTATTGTTAATAAATGTTTCAAGTTCAGTGTTACAAAGATATGTAGTTGTTTTTAACTCATTCTATCTGATGCTGCCATTTTGGGTCAAGTTAAGCAATGGATGGTTCTGATGCCATATGGCGCTAATGGGTATAAATATCTTGAGATCTGCAACAGGAAGTAGTAAATACGAACACCACTGCAGCGGTCACGATCCAGCCATAGCACCTCTAAGGTGCAAGGAGCCTGATCCACGTACCCCCCAAAGAGACAGATAAGGTGCCACCTGCCCCCTCGGGCAGCGGTCACGATCTAGCCAGAGCACCTCTACGGTGCAAGGAGCCTGATCCACCTACCCCCCAAAGAGATAGACAAGGTACGATGCTTGGAAAATTGCCACGATTTCTCTGGGCTATGTGAACGCTGACCCGGATCATCACTTGCAATTTGCTGTTTTCAATTTCAGCGCCTTCTCAGGGTAGCACTGTTAGCTCCACGCCTGTGTACAGCCCCCTGATTGGCTGGTCTCACTCACCTGAGACAGAAGCACCCGAGACGTGTGGCTTAATGTAAGCCTGCATCCCTGTACTCGGCTTCTAATTTATATATTTTAATTTAGCCTGTTCTGCTCGGCCTGTGTAAAGTAACTTACCATTCCCCCACGCTGCAGTTTCTCTCCAACTCTATGTGCACTGACTCAGTGCTAGCTCTGCAAACTTCCCCTTTATTTTTCGTTCCATCCCCCCTTCCCCTCCTAGGCCTCCTTTAAATGCACACAGTCTCTGCCCACTCCTATCTGATGTTTCAATTTACTGGTTACTTACTGTCAACAACTGCAATTCCTCCCATCCCCTTTTTGCAACTAAGCCTTTTAGCAGCTTTATCTCATTCTGCCTTGCTGAGGCATACCATTTTGGTACTTTGGGTTTGCTTATTGCTGACTAGCATATCCTGTCTTGCTGACTAGCATATCCTGTCTTGCTAAGGCACTGTTTTACTTGAAAATTGTAGTACAAATTACTGAACTGTGACTGATTTGCCAAAAAACTGTGTTTATTGTCTAAAAATGTTCCCAGCAACCAAGTGTTACAGCCCCTTCGTGACTTTGTAGCTTTCTCCAGACTGAAAGGCGCCAAGGAAATCGCAGGCTTTTCAGTTGCTAATTGAGCTGTTTTCACTCAGACTGCTAGCCTTTGTGTTGCCCCACTATTAATTCGAGCTCCTCTCTCCTTTCTCTAGCCGAGAACCCGCTAGGGATCCCAGCTCAGACGCCTCCGCGCGGATCATGGACATCAAGGGTCTGCGCTCAAGCCACCACCCGAGACCTCCTCATTGGACTCCACCGCTGAGAGGTATGGCAAGTCACAATTTTCCACCTACCCGCTCATCCCTCCTGTGTGCTATTATAGAGCCCGTTAGCACCGCCCACCATCCCTGATGAATCTCCTGCCTTCTCTTCTCCTAATAAAATAATTTGTTACTGCCAGGGTTCCACCAGGGAATCCTGCAACCAGCAGCCGGCGAACTACCCTTGTTATCAAAATTCCCTCATTTACCCAACAACTGCAATTATGGCAGCCTCGTGGCAATTCCTCCTCCTGACTGCACTGTGTATCATATCCCTTACTGGCTTATTATCCGAAAAATTTGAGACTGGGGGTACACCACATCCTCATCCTGAAGACTGCTTACCCAATCTGACTCTACACATCACATGTTATGCCAAGGCTCCTTGCCAACTGATCCAGGTGGACTACCTTCCTTGAAGAGCAACTATTGCAGGTTTGTCTATGCCTCCTTCCTTATCTCTAATTAATTTGAGTTACTCCCACTGGCATTACACAGCCAGAGTAGTAGCCTCAGTGTCTTTAGGCTTGCATAAATTAAAAAACAAAGCTTGGCACCCCAGTTCCTCCTCCATGCCAAGCCGGAAAAAGCCTCGAGCTCATTGCCTTTCACTTGAATCCCTGAAAAAATTGCTACTCCTCCTCTTACTCTGCTCTGGCAATGTCGAGCTTAATCCAGGGCCCATAAATAAACTTGCCTCCCCTTCTGAGTCACTATCTCTTAAAGGTATTAGTTTTACACACATTAACGTGTGCTGCCTACTGAAAAAAATTCACCCTTATCCAGGCTTGGACCACCCATACAATGCCAGATATGCTTGTTATCTCAGAATCCTGGCTTCGGCCCTCTACACCAAATAGCATGATTAATACACCTAACTACCAGATCTTTAGATGCGATAGGCAATCCAGAGGAGGTGGGGTCGCCATCTACATCAAAGATAGATTTGTGGCATCAACACTTAATTCTAACTCACTGGTAGTGGGATTTGAGTGCCTGGACATAAAAATCGACCTATCCCCATCGTTAGCACTCTGAGTCATAGGATGCTATAGACCACCATCTGCCGGTACTCAGCTCTTGTCCTATCTTACAACTATCTTGGACACTAGCACCCTGGAAACAATTATCCTTGGGGATCTAAACTACGATTGGCTGTTGGAAGCCAGTCACCCGCTTAAATCTTTCTGCCACTCCCTTGGTTTCACCCTACTCAACGAAGAGCCCACCCATATCAACAAAAAGAATACAGCCAAAAGTACCCTTCTGGAGGTCCTGCTTGTGAATAAACCTCATTCCTTCTCCCACGTTGGAACCTTTGACGCAGATATTAGTGACCATTGCCTAACAGCTGGAGTTTGGGCAGCCAACAAAGTGCCAACTACGGCCAAATTCTCCACCAAAAGGTCAACTACGTCATTCGACCCAAAGGCATACCTACTTGACCTAAAAAACTCCCCCTTGTGGCAGAGTTTTTACCTTGCTAAAACAGTGGAAACTGCATATTCTATACTACATGAAATCATTACCTACGCTATGAATCTACATACACCTCTGTCAAAAATATGCATAAAGACTAGGAAATGCCATTGGTTCACTCAAGATCTCAAGGCTGCACTACTGTCCAGGGATAAACTTTGGAAAACTGCCCGCAAATCCCGAAAAGAGGAAGACTGGCGCCTCTTTAGAACAGCCAGAAATCGCTGCACCAAACTGATAAGGGAAGCTAAAGCCTGCTATTACCAAGCAGAACTAGATACTGCAGTCAATTGTCCCTCCAAATTCTGGGCCACAATCAAAGAACTGGTAGGAGCCATGTCACAAAATATGCTCCCTACAAAAATTACCTCTGACAATACAGTAATCAATGACAAAAGGGAGATACAGCAGGCATTCAACACGCACTTCGCCACAGCAGGCTTAGCCTTCAATAACTCGCCTGCATGTAACCTGTGCACCCACTTGCATGAAGCCCACCAAATGTTGGCTCCGTTAGTCAACATTTCTCATTCTCATCGGTTTCCCTCAAGGAAGTGGAAGACTTGATTCTCCACCTGGATACTAAGAAAAGTGCCGGCACAGATGCACTTGAACCATACTTCCTAAAGATAGCATGCCACGTATTGCCAGTGCCTAGTACTCATTTATTCAACCTGTCCCTAACACAAGGTACCCTCCCTCAAATATGGAAGATCGCACACGTTATCCCACCATTTAAATCTGGAGACCCTTGCGACCTTAATAACTACAGACCAATTTCTCTCCTAACCACACTCTCGAAGCTACTGGAAAAAATAGTAAATGGCCAACTAAGATCCTTCATCGACAGAGAAAAATTACTAAACCCCCTTCAATCCGGATTCAAAGCCAACCACAGTAGTGTCTCGGCATTAGCTAAAGTAACCAATGACTGCTAACTGGAGTTGTAGCATAAAAAGTCAGTACGTTCTGTGTTTCTTGACCTCAGCAAAGCATTCGACACAGTCGACCACGACCTGCTCCTCGACTTGCTAAAAACACTAGGCTTGGATGCTACTTCTCTAAACTGGTTCTCTGAATATCTGACAGGACAGATACCAGCAGGTGAAAGCGGATGGCGAACTATCTGCCCTAAAACTCTTACAAAGAGGTGTCCCTCAGGGATCCATATTAGGTCCCCTCCTCTTCACAGTGTATATCAACAACATTGATGAGGGAATCAAGGATGCAAGTATTCACTTATTCGTGGGTGACACAGTGCTGTACCCGAGTCATCCCATACCAAAAGAAGCTTGTACTGACCTACAAAAAGATTTCAACCTCCCACAACTCCAACTAACCAATAAAAAACTGCTATTAAACGCTAAGAAAACTAAAGCCATGTTATTTTCCCCTGCAAACTACACAAGCGCTACTGACTCCCTCCTCCCAATAACCACAATGCTGGGAGACTGCTTAGAGTACGTTCCGAAATTCAGATATCTTGGGGTCTGGATCATCTGTAAACTCTCCTTCACTGACCACCTGGAAGACTTGCTGAAAAAATTAAGGCAAAGACTTGGCCTTTTTTACAGGATAAGAAGACTTCTTACAGCAGATGCAAAGAAAAAACTAGTCCAAGTCACGTCCTGTCCTTAATTGACTATGCAGACTTCATATACAGTAGCTGTGCGCTTCCTATCTTGGAAAATTGGATACGCTCTACCACAGAGCTATCGCTTCATCACTGATCTCCCTTCTCTACCCATCATTACGCGCTATATACGCATACAGGCTGGACCTCACTTCACTATAGGCGCAACTTTAATGCAGCACTCTGGACACTTAGAGCCCTGAGTGGCAAACTCCCTCAATACATCGTTGACTGTCTGTCTCCGATTGTGCCCAGGAATTATTCCCTTAGAAGCTGCTCACAACTCCTGCTAAATATACCCAAGGCACTCACACGAGTTGGGAGAGCCGCCTTTGGATTCGCACTCCCATCAGTATGGAATAAAACCCAAAAAATACTGAAGCTGAAAACCCCAGTAAGTACCCTTTTGTTCAAAAGGCTTTACCGTGATGGCATTACGGAAATTTGTAACTGCTTTACTAGACACTAACAGACCTCCCTCCCTCAAACGGCGGCCCCCCCCAGCTGAAATTTGTGCCTCTGCCTCTAGCATGCCCACCAACAGATCCACAGAATTTATTACCGAACTCCCATATCTTATTCTTTGATGCTCTGAACAGCTGCAGCCTGATTCTAGCACATGCTACCGCACTTAGGGATAATTATCGTTTTTCGCCCAAAAAAATATTCAGTCCCTCATCCAGCCAACACCTCCCTCTGCCCCAACCTCCAGGACCCTCCCAGTTATGCCCCTGCTACTATATTCCTCCTCCTGCACTTAGTACAACGGCAGCTTTTCTCCTCCATATGTCGCCGCGTTTTGGGGCAAAAGTCGCTTCGTCGCCTTTCGGATGGTCCTCTGCCCTCCCAGTCCCTCACTCTGCTCTAACAATTGGGTCCTCTTTGTTTGCACCCCTATTCCCCACCTCTCCCTACATTATGCGCTTGATATCTTCTATCTCGTATGCCTACCCTCTCCCTAACACTTCCCACTACAAAATGCACAGTTTTTGGACTTGGATTCAGCACAAGTTCATTATCCACGACTTCTTGTAGTTCTATGTTCAATGTATATTACCTGTAAATGTGCATTTTTACTGTAATAGCAGCTATTTTTACTGTTTGTACTATTGTAACTTGTCTTTCTGTATTATTACTGTAGGACCGCAGGTCCACCTTGTAAATGAGCTTGCTCAATGGTGCCCGCCTGGATAAATAAAGATATTGATTGACTATATGAAAAGTTTAGAATCTTGCCACCCCAACAAAGAATACAGCATTCAGCAATAATGTTCTTGCACAAGACTGTAAACCAAGAAATACCAGAAGTTTTGTATGATAGATTTAAAAGGGTGAATAAAACTAAAATGCCTAAAATAACGTCAATGATTTCAAGAAAATAGAATATTTACTAAAATAGCTGAACAATCTTTTATAGCCTATGGCCCAAAACCTTTAAATAATATAATAAAATATGGGATTGATATTAATGAAAAGAAATATCCCTTTAAAAAGGGAGTTGGAAATTATTTGGAAGCGCAATCAAGATGCTGTTGTAATGATAACACCTGAAGTTTAAACAAATGCAAGTAGTTGTAACTGTAAATATTGTGCTTTGTACAAAACATTTTATCTGTATGATTGTATGACTGTAAAATATATTGTGATTCTTAAATGTGTTGTATTGTATTAGATCACTTTGTATGTACTCCTGTTATTGTTACCCTTTCCCTAGGCGTGGCTGAAAATGGGCTTTTGCCCAATCCATCTTCCTGGTAAATCAAATAAATACAAAAAAAATGTTCCCTCCGAGGAGTCCCAGCCATTAACCATGCTGCAGCGAGGTAGCTGGTGGAAGGAAGGGTTCACCTTGGGTGAAGGGAACTATTAAAGAGAGAAACCAAAAAGAATGTGTTGGTCAGTTCTGCAAGTAATCTACAGTGCATAAGTAGAACTGGAGCTCAGTCATATTAACAGCGCACAGGATGTATAGAAAAGTGAATAAACTGTGACGTCAGCAGGTTTTATTGTGGAGTTATAAAGAAAGTGGGAAAGTGAACAAAAGGGTAATAAAAGTTGAATTTGAACCTGGTAACTAGTCTCACATCTATAAGCTTTAAATGCTAATTAGATGCACATCCTAAGTTGTGGGTTTTGAGCAAACATCTGCATTCTCTTAAACATTTACTAATTAAAGAAAAGTAATGGAAAAGCTAAAAATCAATAAAAGGACATTTTTAGCAAAGATGACTTGCTGATTTCCAGCTGTGTGATGTTTAGTTTTTTTTCCCTTTTTTCCTTGTTCTAACATTCCCCTTTGTTTCCCCTCTGCTGATTATTCAAAGCAGATGTGCAGCCCTATATAAACAGTCCTGTCCCCTCTACAGCTGGCGAGGAAGTTAAAGGGCTTAAGGAAAAATAAGAGAGAGGGAGAAACACTGACTGCCATTTGCAGATGAACTGCACTATAGATGTCTGTGTGTCCCTACTGTGTGACAGATCAGGAGGGTGTTGTCAACTGCTGGAGTTTCACAGTGCCAGCAACTATACTGCCCTATTCCCCCTCTTTCTATTACACCACTGCCCTCTGCTGTTCATACTCTAGGGACGCTTGCTCAAAATTAACTGAGTTTTAATTAGAACGCACAGAAATCTGCTGAAACCAAAAGTTCTTGAACTGTGCAGCCGAGCTGGAAGCTGGTCTGACTGTGTGCCAGCCGTCTCCTAAATATACATCACTGTGCTAATCAGACCCAGAACTGAAACCAGCACAAGGAGAATGCCATTAAAACGGCCTTGTTCATACTGGGTCATGTCTGATGAAGAAGATCCGGCACTGCCAATTTCATTAGGAAAAGAAGGAATCAAAACACAGGAATAAACACATGCCAACAGATTTCTATCAATCCTCTGGATTTTGGTTATGGCCCAAGCAGATAATGAGTTGTTCTCCTGAGCAGTTAAACAGCCCCCGTCTCGTCAGGGACACTTAAAGGCAGCATTTTGTCAGACATATTTCAGTTTATATTTGATACATGTTTGCGTTTAGCTTTTACTTTTTGTTATAGCTATACATATTAACATTAAACTAGGACAATGTTCCCCTTTGCTTTATCTTCCCTGACTGCTTGTCTGGCAGAGAACTTATTTCTGCCCTTCTCAGTGGCCAAACACTTTCTCGCACGAGAATTAAATGAAGAACTGAAAAGATGGTTCAGTTTTCCCAACTTTTACTAGAGCAAGAACAAAGCGTCATGGGTTGCCTGGGACAATGTTTACAGCAGACAGTCTGGAGTCTTGTGTGGCACAGTTCTTTTTTCTAGTCCAATTAGAATGCACCAGAATCAGGACCTAGATCAGGCCTGTCAATCAGCTTTTTGTAAGTAGCTGAAATTAATGGCAGCTTTACCCTCATGTTGTGATTACTTGAGCCATGCATTTTATATAAGCAACACTCCTGCACACTTGCCTACACCGGACACCACACTGGTTTGCTTATGACATCACAACCTGTTGCTGTGGAAACGGTTATGATGTCAAGTGTAAACAAGCAGTCAAATCAGATGAAGACTAACAGACAGTGATCCTGTTTTCATGTCACTTGAGGGCCCGTTCCACAGAGGTACACCAGATACGAGTGAACCTCGTGTATCTGGGGCACTCTGATCCCCACCAGCAGGAGCTGGTGCCCTTGCTGACATTCACGACAGGAGTCATGCACGAGGTGCTCTGCAGAGGGGCTGGGGGCTGGTTAGGAAGAGGTACTGTGCTGGACTCTGGGCATCCAATCGGATGTCCAGGCCAGGCTGCTACTAGATAGCTGTCACTGCATAGAGCAGAGGATGGAGAGATATGGCAATCCTTGAAGGAGTGCCGTTTTTACAGTGGCAATAGATTACATTTTTAAAGAGGAACAGTCAGCACAAACAGCCCTATAACCAAGTGTGGGGCCGGTCCCAATGTGCACTTTGTGTACAAAAACATTCTCTTTACTTATTGATTACTGTATTATAGGTTGAGGGGGGGAGCTCCTGACCAATCAGAGCGCTCATTTCCTCTGTGTGTGAGACACCCTTACTCTGTGAAGAGAATCTCATGCGCAAGTTCTGGAACAGTTTAAAAAAATATATATATATTAATGATCAAGCTCGATCAATAATATATTAATATGTCCCACGTCACCACTTGTTGCTGTATAAGAATGGTTTCACTTGCGTTCAGCTTAAGCCAGAAGAGCTCAGCTTCACTTCGCTGTTCTCTCTCCAGCTGAACGCATGTGAACATAGAACACAGAAACACAGATATTGACGGCAGATAAGGACCGCCTGACCCACCTAGTCTGCCCATTTTCCCTACCTACTATAAATAAAAATTACGTACCTACCGTAATTATGATCTTTCTGTGTATCTTCACCATTCATCACAGATGGGTACTGGCCGGAGATCAGGACCCCGAGGGAGCCTTTTTTTTTTTTTTTTTAAAAGGATAGGCGAGTCGACGCAGCATCGGCGCCACCCTCGAGGCCGATGCATTACATGGCGCTCGAGGATTAGCCGTTAGACTGTGTCGACTCCGCCCGCCTACCAGTTCTGAGTCGCCGGAGAGGTAAGAGGAAGGGATGGAGGGTGGGACAAGAGAGTCCAAGGGACAGAAAAAGGAAGAGAAAACTGAACTAAAAGGAGAAATAACGACTGAGGACAGCATAAAAGAAATAAGACTAAGGGGATTGGGTAGGGGCCCCAATCTCTGGAAACGGAAGAAGGGAGGGAAGGGGGGAGAGAAAATTTAGGAGAGAGAGTGAGAGGTAACAAGGATCCAGGACCATTGTCCGTCACCAGACTGTATAGGAACTGCAAGGAGTAGCAAAGCTCTCTTGCCAGAATTCAAGGCACAGAATAACTGGCAATACTCCAAAAGCAGAGTCAGCTATTCTGGAGAAGGACAGGGTACAGGGACTCACTAGTCTCTCTGTAAAGATATTTGGTGAAAAAAAGGGAACTTTTTTTTTTTTTTTAAACAGTTAGATGGATAACAGAAGGAGGGCAAAACCAGCTCCCACCCCGTAGGGGTGAAGATATGTAGAAGAGAAGGAGTACCACTTGAACTGTACCCCTTAGGGAAGAAACTACCCCCCCGTGTGTTCCAACTTTACCCCGCTGAAGAGAGGGGTAGACACAGAGGGAGGAGGATCCAGAGACTGGAGCCCCAAGGGGGATGGCGGGAGGGATTGTAATGAATGGTGAAGATACACAGAAAGATCATAATTACAGTAGGTACGTAATTTTTATATCTTATCTGTGTCAATCTTCACCATTCATCACAAATAATGAGTACCAAGCCCCGAGAGAGTTGATTCATGCACCCTAAGGGACAGAGTCCTTAGCCCTCAGTGGGTGACACACTAGGGAGACCTTCTGGGCCTGGAGAGCCGAGTGGGAGAGGCGAGACTGGGTCCCCGGAGAAGGAAGTTGCCCGACAGGCGTCATCTCGCCCTATGGGAAAAGAGATAGGTTCCCTGGTGAGCGGAGCAAATCACCCTACGCCGGGCCAAGGGTGACAACCGGGAAAGGCGAAGCCATGCTGATCTCCTGGTGCAGATCGCTGTCCCTATGACCCTGGTAGCTACCTCACTGGCGTCATAAGATGCCCTTGCTTGGTGCCTTGCTAGCTCCAGACCACGTGCAGAGAGTGCGATGGCTTGCCTGGTTTGCTCTGAGTCAGGCAAAGCAGCTAGGATCTGACCTAGCGCTGACCACAAGAACCTGTTGTAGGCTGCACAGTGGGCCTGATGAGCTGAGATGGAGAGAAGCAACTGTGCTGAGTAGAAAGTTCTCCTCCCCCAGAAGTCAGAATCCAAGGAGTCTTGATCTGGGGGCCGGTCACGGTGGAGGGCGCGAAGCCCGTCAGGAGTGTCCAGGTGCGTCAATCCGGACTGCGGATGAGGCATAGAACCTGGAGACTCCGGGGGAGCGCAATACCTCTGGCTGAGGTCCCTAGGGGCAGGAACTCCGGAGAAGGGCCTCTGCCAAGCATGGACACCTCCCGAGGGGCAGGCCAGGGGCACCACAAGGGTGGCCACACCGAAATCGCCTAGAAAGGCGTGCGCCGCATGCTCTGGATTGCTCACGGACAGGGGAGAAAGGTGAAGGTCCTCCATCATCCTCACGAGGAAACGCTGCTACTCGGAGAGATCAGCAGCAGGAGAGATGTGGACAGATGGTTCCTCTCCCCCAGAAGAGGATGAGGAGCTGGAGGTCACCATGTGTTCCGAGAGTGGCTGCTCGGGGGGGAGGTTGAAAAACCTGGCTGTCCATGGCCCTAACGTAGGCAGGGAACTGAGCAGCCACCGCTCTGAGCTGCTCCCAGGTGAGAGGGCCGGAAGGACCAAAAATGCCTGGGAGCGCTGGAGAATGCGGCAGAGGGATAGGGGCAGAGCCGAGAGAAGGAATCGGCTGACCTCTGCCAGGGTTAGGGAGCGGACCATGGACACCCGAGTAGGGTGTCCTGGAAGACTCCGCAGCCGACAGCTGTACAACCACGTTGGTACTGCCTAGGCTGCGCCCAGAAGAATCCCCCCAGTGAGGCGACCGGGGCCGTATCGGTCCAGAAGGACGGTCCCCTGCCTCCAAGAATGGTACCCCCTCAAGGAACCGGAAGGGAAGGTGGAAGTCACTTGACCGTCAGGGCCGGGTGGACCCCAGAAAACCCGGCCAGCATGGGCCCATACCCTCAGAGTCCGAGGAGGTCTTGGTCTCATGAGGTCCAGCCTAGGTAGCTGGCAGCTCTGGATTGCCCCGAAGGAGACCCAGGAGCAGCACCTCCCCTGTAGACTTCCGATGGGCCCCAAAGTTGGGCGATGAGACACACTACGGGAGGGTACCACCGCCGAGGTCAAGGAACCCCAGGCCAGGTTGCATGGCTATGGTGGCATGCACCATAGCCTGCTGGTCAGTACCACTGACCCCAACCTGGGGAACCAGCGGCCCTCAGAAGGGGCTGACTGTGACTTCGCCATGGAGACCACGGTTCACCCTCCTCTGCAGAGCACCCGAAGGGTGTGACTGCTCGTCTGACTCCGAGCCCGACTCCGACTCCGAAGAGGTAGAGTCCGAGGCCCTAAATAAGCGGTAGGAGGGCAAGGGAAGGTGACCTTTACGAAGGGCCCAGAGTCGCAGCAGTGGCGGCGGTACCCGTGCCCTCCACAGCCCCACAGGGGGGCTGGCAGAAGTGGCAGGGCAGCTCGGACCAAGGTCCAGAGCTAGGAGCCAACCGATGGCGCCGTCGAATCCACTGGCACCAGGGGCGGTACCAGGAACAGAGGCAGGCGCCGACGGCAGCCCAGCAACAACCTCGGCGCTGATGACACCGCCAGGCCCTCGGCGCCCGAGCGGCACCGACAGCGGCGGCGTCGGCGGTCAGCGGACTTCGGTGCGAACACGGCACAGTGAAGCGGCACCGAGAGCACCGTGGCGCGGTGGCGGTCGACAGAAAACTCCGAAGGCCCCACGGCAACCCGTGCTCAACTTCTCGGCGTACAAGACACAGTGAAAACGCGCCGAATCCAGGAATCACGCCGCTAACGAGCAGCGTTGGTGCATGACCAGTGCCGACAAACCCATGGCGCCGAGGCAGTCGGCGCCGTCAGAACCCACAGCACATAAGCAGCGCCCGAAGGCCCGATGGCGTTGAGGGCGGCGTCGACCGGGCCTTCGAACCGAGGAGCAACACTGGAGCCTTCACCCCAAAGGGCAATTGCCATAGCGCCTCCGCCCGCTCCGGGAGGAAGCAGGGCGGGCCTCCTGCGCCGTGGGAGGGCCTCGGCCAAGGCTAGGCTGCAAGCGAAGCTCCTCCTCCTCGGTCCGGTATAGAACCGGGAGGGACCCGGAGGAAGGGCTGAGAGGCGGCTTGGCCCGGCGAAAGGATCCTACCCGAAAAGTTGGCGGTCACTTACTTTGACCGCTGGCTGTTCTAGGACGCGCGGTCCATGGAGAAGCAGGCGTCGCACGAATCCATGTCGTGAAGCGGGCCAAGACACGCGAGACACCGGTCATGCTGGTCGGTAACGGAGTACTTGCGGCCGCACGGGCACTGACGCATAGGGGGCCGCCCTGCCTTAGAAAATTTCTTGCCCTCCGACTGTGACATGACCTACGGAAAAAAACACCAAAAACAGACTCGACGTCGCTTAAACTTTAAAATAAATGGAAAGATCTTACCGGCGACGTCGAGTGGAGGCAGAACCCAGAACTAGCAGGATGACCGACGGACTATCGACGAACAACACGAAAGTCTAAGGCCTAAAGTTTTCAAACTTCTTCAAATTTCTTCAACGGCTTCCCACGAGGCGACCTCGATGGCGGGAGACGAAGAACTGGTAGGCGGGCGGAGTCGACACAGCCCTGTCGCTAATCCTCGGCGCCAAGTAATGCGTCGGCCTTGAGGCGCGCAGATGCTGCGTCGACTCCGCCTATCCTTTTTAAAAAAAAAAAAAGGCTCCCGCGGGGTCCTGATCTCCGGCCAGTACCCATCTGTGATGAATGGTGAAGATTGACACAGATAAGATCACTGCAGACCCTACTAGATCTCAGGCTTCACTCCCCCCCCTCCCCATTTCCCTACCTCTAAGGTTCCCTTATGCCTATGTCCCATGCATTCTTGAAGCCCTTTACCATTTTTGCGCCCACTAGCTCAGCTGGGAAGCTGTTCCAGGCATCCACCACTCTTTCTGTGAAGAAGTATTTCCTCACATCCCCCTCCCCCGAGTCTGAACCACTCTTATACAGCAACATGGCTCTTGTGAACATATTAACATATAGTATAGTAGACTGTATCAGACTAATTTTGCTTACTTCTAGGCTGACATCTTCTGTAACTATAAATCTCAGAATCCCCTGCAGTTGATGTTAGAGCAGGACTACAGTAGTTGAAGTTTTAATAGCCTGCAATGCATGTTAAGAGTTTTTACAAGCTCTGATCAGTTGTCTTCCGGTTCTGCTTCTTCAGGGGCTAAGAACAATCCTCTGTGACTGCATTTAGCCCCAGGAGGACAGCAGGACCAGCAAACAAAAGATCAGAGCATATATAAACTCTAACGTGCACTGCAGGCTATTGACTCTCCCACTGCTGCAGTCCTATTCTGATGTCAGCTCCAGGGGATTCTTGGATTTGTAGTTACAGAAGATGTCAGTGTGAAAGTAAGCAAAATGTGTCTGATACAGTCTACTACAATACAGTAAACAATATGTAAAATAAAATGTTTTTTGCACACAAAGTACACCTTGGGACTCTTCCTCTTTAATCTGGGATAGCCTCCAGCCTTCAGGTGGGTTGTTCGACTGCCGAATGGACTCAGTAAAACACCCTGTGGCTGGGCAGAGAGGGAGCACATACCTGCTACTGCAGTCCTTAGGGTCGTATTGGCTCTGCCCCCTCTGCGGGCCTACTGCACAGTAAGACATCATTTGTGGACGTGCATGCACACCTGGCCCCCTTGCCCACTCCCCATCTGACCAGCTGCACTGCAATGGGCGTGGCACAGGGCTGGATGTGGAGGGGGAATGCACAGCCAGCTCTGTGGATGCGTCGAAGTCTCCATACATGCTAAGCAGGACCTCAGGGCTCAACCAGCCCGCGAAAAGCAGCCCTCCATAGAGGAGAATTGGACTACGGACTGGGCCCTAAGCATAGGTATACTGAAGGACAGGACACAAGCCACAGAAAATATAGAAAATATATGTTAAATTGTGTATGAGAACAATGCATCTTCTGAGGTTCCCATGACATGTCAGGAGTGCTATCAAAATCCAGAGGGTGAGTGGTCAGCATGCACTGCAACAGTATATAATTACTGGTTGCCCTCGATAACAACACCAAATCAGTTAGTGTTTGTATGCACTGCACGCCACTTGTTACAGCCAAGTAGGTGTAACGTGATTCAGCCTGCATTCTGCAGCTGCAGCCCTCCCTCCCCAGAACTGTAATCACACAGAGTCAGCTGTGTGGGGCAACAACAGGTCTCTCTCTCTCTCAGTGGTTGCCATAACAAAGCTTATGATCACAGCTGAGAAACAAAGTTAAACAGTTAACAGTTAAAGAAACAAAGCAAATGTCCAGGTACCTGCAGCATTTACGTAAAAACCTTGTGATCAGAAATCAGTAATTATAAAAAACAAGATGTGGGTTACAGTGTAGTGACTTTTTTTTTCCTTTTAACACACCTTTGGTTTGTAATACCAGTATAAACCACTCAACTTTCAGTCTCATGGTTTATGTAGTATCACACACCTTGGATGTGCAAGAAAAAACATGTGTTACACACTGTATTCCATACATTATTCTCTATATGTTATTTATGACTGTTTAAAGGTATGGCCTCATGTTTTCTGCAACCTTCAGCCCTATCTTCTGTGGCAGAGCTTCTAGGCTTCTGCAGCAAGACTGCTCACTCTTGCAGCAATAAATTAATCATTTCTATTGCAGAATGCTGTTCAGCAATTGGCTAACAGACTAAGACATTATGTGAAATCCTTCATTACATCAAATGCCGAGCATGAAGGGGGGACTTCAGGCTAAGCAGAGTGTAAGGGAGCCAGGCACTATGAAAAACCACCATAAACAATGAATTCTGCGGTAGTACAAAGAATTTGCAACTGGATGCCACTTCTGTGGCCGATTCTGCATTGGTGGAAAAGCAGAATTTTCGGGAAGCAGTTTAAAGGGACTGTTATCAATGTGCACATGGATTTTGGGGATACTCTTGTGATGTATGGATTTGGACATTTTATTACCTCTGTTTGATCAGCTATCAGTGTCAGTGACTCAGCAGGTTGCAGGCTTGCCTCTGGGGCCAGAAGATCAAAAGGTTGTGGGTTCCACTACCATACCAAGAACATGGGCTGATACCAAATGTTGACACTGTAGTGTAGCACTGGTGGGGTGCTGCACAGCTGAGGAGCTGTCACGCAGATGAGACATTAAAAAACGAGGTCCCTTCTGCCCATTTCAGCGCCGTCTAGGTAAAAGTTTTAGACCCCATGGCACTGATTGTAAGACTTGGGAATTTTCCCCATGTCCTGACCACCATTCCCCCTGTCAATAAAACAAGCCCATGACCCCCACCAAGAACACACTGGTCACAGACAGCTCAGTGGGACTTTCCTGGCCCAAAATTAGAAATAAACAAATCTGTTGTTGTCTGTTCTGGCTGCTGTGTGGTTATACATAGTCATTTTTGTACAACGCTCTGACTGCCGACAGAAGAGTAGCTACCAATGAGTATAAACAGATGGAATGATGGCTTTTTATGAGCTGGCTCAGACTGCTGAAATCACAACTGGTATTAGCAGGGTACTGAAACATGAGTAAACTCGCTGCACTGTTGCCACAGTACATTTAATCTAAGAGAGGGGAGCCACAGGGATAGCATTTTAGGTTAGAGTGAGCTCATAAATCTTGCACTGAAGTACTATTTGAATTCAAATACATCTTTACATTTTTGAATTTGGTTATTTTTTTTTCTCCCCTAATAAATTATATAAGAAATAGGAAAAAATAATTTAATAGGTCCCATGTGCAGATGGGACTATTTTTTTTCCACTTCAACAAGGGTTACTGAAATAAAAATAAAAAAGATATGAGACTAAGCAGACAGGAAAGCTTATTAGAAAAATTACACAATTTGAATTCAATGACCATGACACACAATCCGCAGTGAAAAAAGGCAAAGACACATGTTTAGTCTAAAGGATATAGCTAATCCTAGTAGCCTTTGTAAGATAAATTCATTTTTGGGGAAAAGGGCTCCCAATAATGGCACCTAATGAACCAACATTCCATTATAATGAGCAGGAGCAGCATTAACATTTTTGTTAAATCCGGTGTAAATTATGGTTATTTAAAAGCCCTTTATTATTACAGAAAGTTATTCTTACATTCATCAACGACAGAGATGCTTTGTGGTACTAGCACGAGTACAAGCAAGACAATCACTGCTATAAATCAAAAATCTAAAGTGAGTGTCGCAGAGGAGAAACAAATCATTCAGCTCAAGGCAGCCATTTTGAAAAAGTTAAACACATAAAGTTTTGACTTGTATGTATGCTATGGGAGTGTGAAAAACCCAGCTAAGCCCACAGAGCTTCCGTTAACCAAATACAGTACTGAAGGTTCCAAGGACTCCACCAGCCCACCAGCGCAGCGGCAGAGCTACTCCCTGCAACACTGACGACCTGAGTTCAGAAGTGAGCCTGAGTCTATGGAGGGTTAGTTGGGATAGGAGGAGGACTAAGCGTCCCAGGGATCATTCTCCTCCACTGGGAGTTGAGGGAGTCCAGCTCTCAGTGTCTTAACTGCCATCTAGCAGATGCTAAGTGGTAGTGCACCCTGGTTGCTTAGAGTAGGGGCAGTGCTGCCAGGCACCAACACACTGAGTGTGGGAGCGCTAGCAGACGTGCGTGGGGTACAACTGCACAGGCAGCATCAGGAGGAATTGGGAACATGTCACCAATCAGAAAGATGATGCCTGGCCATGCCTGTGTCCAATACCGGCCTCTACTGCTTGGGCATGGGAATGCTCCAGGCTCCACCTCCACCAGGGGGTTGGCTGGATTATATGTGGAGCATCCCTGGTGCAGAAAAAAACTCTGCCCTGAAAGGGGGGGGGCCCGCAGCATTGTAATCTGTCATGGGTAGTCTGGAGCTCCAGGTTCCAGGTAAGGGGGCCTCAGTAGATGGGATGGTGGTTCTAGCAATGGCCAAAGGGGGTCCTTGTCATTGGATAAAGGAGGGGTAAAAGAGAATTGAACAGGATTATTCCCTTCTGGTTAAAAAGGCAAAGTCCTTGTGCCATTCTTTTCTTGGGATGAGAAGAATGTTTTGTTTTGATCCAGTGGGATCCAGTCAGTACCATTCCTGGTGTGGGGGACTAAAAACTCTTCCATATGTAATTTCATGAATATACAAGTTACACAAATGAAACAGTACCACTCGAACATAGCGTTCCTCATGCCACCATAGATGTCCAGCTTCTTTTACGAGTGGAATAAAACAGATGATAGAGTTTTTTTTTCCCCTTAAGATGGAGGCTCCACTCCACTATTTTTATTTATTTATTTTTCAGTTTACTCAGGAGTTGTAGGGGCAGCGACACTAAGTAACATAAATTGAAAATTAGTGGAGTTACTGCGTCAATCTTCCGGTTCCACATCCCGACTACAGTGTCAGTCCTTTGGTATCACATCCCAATTCAGTCATCAGGGAAGGGGATATAACATGTAGCATTATGAATAGCACTAAAATGCACCACTTAATGTAATTACTGAATACTGAATGATATCTTAAACAGAAACACTTAAGAAACTGTACTTGTGACTGAATGTATTTACTGAACACTGAATGATGCATTATACAGAAATGTTCAAGAAGAAAAAATTACTCACCTTAGTAATGTTGTTTCTTCTAATGGAGTCTTGCTATATTATGACAGTAGCAGTTTGATCCAGCTCTAGAACTGCTCCGGGGGTGAAATGGTTAAAACCATTCCAAAATAGAATTTTGTCCCGGCTAAGAAGCAGCTCTATCTGTGTTATTTCAAACCTGAACTGTCAGATCTTCTGAGCCAAACTCACTAAGGTCTGTGTGGAAGCTGTAACCTACACTAGCCAAATGGCTACCTTAATAATAACAACCATTGCTGGTCCCAACACCCAAGACTCAAGTCAGGGGACCAGAAATACTAACACAATTCTAATCATATGAGAATAAAACATAAGTATAATAAACACACACACACACACACACACCCCAAAGCCCAAAAGGGACAAAAATGCTAACAGGGCATAAAAATTGTACCCACACCAAGTTGCCACACCCCACAAGTAGAGGTTCTGAGAGGGGCAGGTTGAGGGGAGGTCATAATATGCAAGACTCCATTAGAAGAAACAACATTACTAAGGTGAGCAATTTTTCTTCAAACAACATGAAGTCTTGCTATATTATGTTCATAACAGAATACACAGCAGTACCTCCATGGAGGAGAGGCAGAACCTACTTAGGAATAGGCTCTGAAGAACAGCTGTGCCAAACCCGAGCATCTCTCTGGCCTGGACATCCAGGAGTAATGCTTGGTAAAAGTGTGTACCGTTTTCCAAGTAGCAGCCTGGCAAATCTCTAATATAGGGATGTCTCTGGCAGCAGCTAGAGCACGGCTGTACCCTGGTAGAATGAGCCCTCAAACCGGAGGTTCTGCCAGTTTCTGATAACAAAATTGGATACAAGAGACAATCCACCTGGCAATTGATCTCTTAGTGGCAGGTTTGCCTTTCCCAACTTCACCATAGGTAAGGAAAAGTTGGAGGATTGAACCTGTGACCTTTGATACGCTCTATATAGTAACTAAGAGCTCTCTTAACATCCAGGCGTGCAACCTCCTCTCACCAGAAGAGAGTGATCAGTGAAAAATACTGGAAGGGAGATAGATTGATTAAGATGGAAATCTGAAACCACCTTAGGCAAAAACTTCCTATTAGTCCTAAGGACTACCTTATCCCTGTGGAAAGAAATAAAAGTCAGTTTCCACTGATAAAACGCAACTCACTTATCGTCTGGCAGAAGTGATAGCCACTAGAAAAACAGTTTTCCAAGTTAGGTACTTAAGCTCTGCAGAAGACAGAGGTTCAAAAGGGGGTTGCATTAACTGGGCAATGCAAACATTAAGGTCCCAAGCAGGGGCCGGTTCCCGAAAGGGTGGATTAGTATGGAGTAATCCCTTAAAAAACTTGGAAAACACAGGCTGAGAGGAAAGAGGGATGACTTTCCTGCTGACACAAAAAGCAGATACAGCTGCCAAATGAACTCTCAGGGTAGCTGGTCTGAGACCCAAGGAATTAAGATGTACCATGTAATCTAACACAATGGGCAAATCAGCAGATTCTGGGGAAATATTTTTCCCAGCACACCAAATGGAAAACCTTTTCCATTTAGAACTATAAGTAGCCCTAGTGGAAGGCTTTCTAGAAGCCTTTAGGATCTCAAGAACTCCCTGAGAGAGGTGTAAATCAGCAAACTCTAACTCCTTAAGAGCCAGGCCTTGAGGTTGAGGGATTTGAGGTCGGTTACCAAACCCTTCCTGGGCACAAGTCAACAGGTTGTGATTCCTGGGGAGGCAAGGGAAGATGGATTGTCAGTGACAGAAGGAGTGGGTACGGCTGCCTGGCCCAATCGGGGCAATCAGAATCACCCTGCAAGGCTGAGATCTGATTTTGACTAGTACTTTGAATAGGAGAGGGAAGGAGGGAAGCATGAGAAACTTCCTCCCAATCCAGAAGAGAGGGCATCCAGGGAACTGAGCCCAGCACTGGAGGCCTGCAACAGAACAGAGGAAGTTTGTGATTGTCTGGGGCTGCAAAAGATCTATCTGAGGGGTGCCCCATCTGGCAAAGACTATCCCCAGCACTTGAGGATCCAGGGACCATTGGTGATGGCCCTGGGAAATCCTGCTGAGAGCATCCGCTAGGACATTGTCCTTCCCTGGAAGATGAACTGCTATGAGGGAAGTGTTCAGGAATAGGCCAGAGACCACAACTTCATTGCCTCGGTGCAAGGCCGAAGACCGAGTGCCCCCCTGTTTGTTGAAGTACCACATTGTTGTGGTGTTGTCTGTTCTGACTTGTATCACCTTGTTCGTGGACAGATGCAGAAAATGCTTGAAGAGCTAAAAAGACAGCTCTGAGTTCCAGCAAATTGATGTGGAGCAGAGATTCCTGGGGACCACACTCCCTGAGTGGAAAGGTCGCCCATGTGGCTCCCCAACCCAGAAGGGAAGCATCTGTAGTGAGAGTCAAGTCGTGAGTAGGGGAATGAAGGGACCCCAATCTTAATTGCTCTGATCCTGCCACCACTGGAGGCTAGGATCAAGGTTGAGTCACTGGGACCAACTTGGAAAGGGGTCTCTTCTCTGAAACCAATAGGTTCTCAAGTGAAACTGAATGTCTCTCATCTGAAATCTTGCTCCCTGCACAGCAGCTGTGGATGCAGCCATGTGCCCCAGGAGCTGCAGAAAGTGTATTGCTGGTCGAGAGACCTGCAGAGTGAAGGAGGAGGCCAGAGCCACTAAATTCCTTACCCTTTCTAAGGAAGAAAGGCTCTGGCTAGCTTTGTGTCCAATTCTGCCCTATAAAGGTGAGTACCTGGACTGGTTCCAGAACCGACTTTGGTAGATTTAGCAGAAAGCCGAGGTGAGAAGCTGCTGGGTGACCTGCAGGTGAGATTTACCTGTTCTGGGGACTGGCCTACAATGAGTCAGTCGTCTAGATAGGGGAAAACAGCAATCCTTTGCCTCCTTAAGTGAGCCACTGCCACTGCTAGACACTTTGTGAATACCCTTGGGGCAGAGGTAAGGCCGAAGGGCATTGCTCTGACCTGGTAATGACCTGAGGGCAGTTCGAATCTGAGGTACCTTCGATGGGAGCTTCTGATTAGGACATGGAAATAGGCATCCTTGAGGTCCAGGGAGGCTAGCCAGTCCCTGGCCTTAGGGAGGTAAAATCATTGCCAGAGTTACCATTTTGAACTTTGGTTTCAAAAGATGCTTGTTCAGATATCTGAGATCTAATATGGGCCGCCATTCTCCTGTCTTTTTTGGGGTAAGGAAGTATCTGGAATACAGACCCCTGCCCTGGTGCAGGGGAGGAACCCTTTCTACTGCTCTGAGAGCTAACAGGGATGAGACCTCTGCTTCCAGATCAAGGGTCTCTGAAGCACTTGCAGGTAGAAAAAGTCTGCTTCTCAACTTGGGAAACTTTTTGAAGCTGAGAACCAGACCCTGGCTTACTACTTCCAGAACCCACTTGTCTGAGGTTAAAGAAGCCCAATTCTGGCTGAAGTAAGCCAGCCTGCCCCCTACCGGTACAGGAGAATCGGCCCTGGGCACCCCATCTAGGTGCCTGCTTAGCAGGAGCTTTAGGCTGGGGGGTGGGAGCAGGTCTGCCCACCCCTCGTCTGCCTCTGCCTCTGAAGAAGCCCCTCTGAGCATAGGCAGAGGAGGCCTGAGTCTGGTGAAAAGGCCTACCCCTACCCCTGGGGGTATGCCTTTGAGGAGTGGCTTACCGCTCTTAGCCTGGGCACTCTTGTAAGTAGTCCTATATTCATCCATCTTTTCATGTAGTTCTCTGTCTGCTCCCCAAACAGAGAATTCCCCACCACAGGAAAATCCATAGCCTTAGTCTGGGTATCCTGTGACAGACTATACACCTGAGCCAGGCCAACCTCTAAAAGCTACAGATGTGGTCATGACCCTAGAGGAAACATCATTAACATCCACAGCAGCATGAAACTGAACCTTAGAAGCCTCAATGCCATCAGCAGCCACCTGTTCTAGTTCACTAGCCAGCTGGCCATGGGCTTGCTTGGCTAATTGCATCACAGTATCCCATCTAGATTTCTGATACCTAGCTACATAAGCCATATAATTTGCTTGCCTGAGTCCCAGAGAGGCTGCCATACACTGTTGTTTTGCCATGGCATCAATCTTCCTGGAATCCTTGTCAGGAGGATGTGAAGCCAGGGGAATATTAGCTTTATCACAGGCAGCAGCCTGAACTACCCCAACATGACTGCATTGCTGAGAAAGGAATTCTGTATCAGGACCTGACAATGTGTATCTTCTGTCCATCTTTTATCTACAGGAGGCACAGAATTAGGAGTTTTAAAATGTTTATTGTTTGCTTCCTAAAGACTTATGTAAAGGAATAGACAATCTCCTAGACTCTGGAATATCCATCATTTCTACAAAATCAGGCTCCTCTTGCTCATCCACAGCTTCTTCTAAGGGAAGCTGGAGGGTTTCAGCAACTTTTTGTAAAACATGAAATGAGATGGGGACTCAGACAGCATAGGGGGAGATTCTAAAGGTCTGTCTGGGGAGATGTCCGGTTCAATGGGCACACCCAGACCTTCCCAGCCACATTCATACTGTTCATAATCATCCTCCCCCTCCTCTGGTTCATAAAATTCCTCAATATCATATTCCTGAACCACTGGGACCGGACGAACCGACCTTTTGCCAGATAGTGGCAGTTCGGACGGACCCTGAGACAGTGACTGGACAATTTGTATGGCTTTTGCTATCTCTGCAGCAGTTGGAGAAGGGGTTTTGGACTCCAGACCTGCTGATTTTCTTGTTTTCTTTACTGGAATTGGTTCCTCAGAACCAGCTTTTCTTTTGCCCGAGGAAGTCTCGCCCTGGTCAGAGGGCACTCCCTCCGGTTCGGTTGGCACCGAACCGGGCTGGCCATCCGGGTCAGCGGACTTTTTGGCCTCTCGTTCCCTGAGCCTGCCCAATCTTTTTTCCAGGGTGGCTGCAGGGAAATTCTTACACATCTGGCAGTCTGACTGGAGGTGGTCAAACCCCAGACAATAAACACATGTGGTGTGTGGGTCAGCCTTGGCAAAGACTTCCCCACAAACATCACAGTGTTGAAACCAAGTGGGCCCGGTTTTTCTTTTGGGTTTCTCAGACATAATGCCAGCCTAACCAGAAAACTTGCCCTTTTAACGGCAGTGCCAGGCAAGACACCCTTATCGGTTCCTAACCGTGTCACAGGTATTGGAAAAAAGCTGTAATAAATCCGGTTTTTTTAGAACCGATAAGAACTGGGAACCGCACTCTAAAATATAAAATTTTTAGTTTTAAATGAGTTTTAAACCCAACTGATCGGTTCAAAACCGAACCGATAACTTACAAGTTCCACACAGACAAAACCTTCAATTTACTTACGGTTACCACAGATAGAGCTTGAACCGAACGGTTTTGTGGTTAAAATAAAACTATTCTCGGTTGAATCCAACCGAGAAAACACTTTTTAAACCGAGACATGAACCGAGCAGTAGGAGAAATCTCCGGAGCAACTGTTCACTGAGGCGGAGTAAAGAATCTGACAGTTCAGGTTTGAAATAACACAGATAGAGCTGCTTCTTAGAGCTCGAGGCCAAAATTCTATTTTGGAATGGTTTTAACCATTTCACCTCCGGGAGCAGTTCTAGAGCTGGATCAAACTGCTACTGTCATAATATAGCAAGACTTCATGTTGTTTGAAGCTATATTTGTGATTGAATTTGTTCACTGAACGTTGAATGATATGTTATATGGAAACACTTAAGAAGCTATGCTTGTGACTGAACGTATTTACTGAATGTTGAATGATATGTTATACGGAAACGTTTAAGAAGCTATACTTGTGACTGAATGTATTTACCAAATGTTGAATGATATGTTATATGGAATCATTTAAGCAGCTACAGTATATTTGTGACTGAATGTATGTACCAAATGCTGAATGATATGTTATACGGAAACGTTTAAGAAGCTATACTTGTGACTGAATGTATTTACCAAATGTTGAATGATATGTTATATGGAAACATTTGAGCAGCTACAGTATACTTGTGACTGAATGTATTTACCAAATGCTGAATGATATGTTATACGGAAGCATTTAAGAAGCTATACTTGTGACTGAATGTATTTACCAAATGTTGAATGATAATACGGAAACATTTGAGCAGCTACAGTATACTTGTGACTGAATATATTTACCAAATGCAGAATGACATGTTATACGGAAACATTTAAGAAGCCATACTTCTGACTGAATGTATCTACTGAACACTGAATGATATATTATATGGAAACATTTAAGAAGTTAATCTTGTGATTGAATGTATTTACTAAATGTTGAATGATATGTTTTACAGAAACGTTTAAGATGCTGTTGTAACTAGGTCTTGGCTCAACTGGTCACAGTGATCACATACAAACACACTTACAATTAAATACTCTTTCCTAAACAGCATTTTCCAGTAAATTATTTATTTTTTCAAGTGTAGGAGAATTGTATTTATTTGCAACTGATAGCACCCTAATAGCACCATTTAGATGTATCACCTCTGTTTCCAGAAGAGCCCGAGTGAGGCAAGGAATATAGCAGCAGTTAGCACACTGCATCTGTATGTTATCAGTTCGCAGTGTATTACAGTTTTTGCACTAGCAAGACCCAATAACAAATATATTCATAGGTAGAACACTAGTGATGGTATCAGAATGTAGCAGATGAAACACTGCCACTTCATTTCTTTACACTCGCACCGTCAAGCTGCCCTACTGCACGGGTCAGAGACAGGCTTCATGGTTGTATACAGATCTGTGTCCCCCCTTGAAAATCAGCAAAGGGGTGGGGGTCCACAGACCTTCCATTTAAATACTGTCTAGTTTTTCTTCCAGTCAAGCTGTAGTAGCCTGCCATTTTGGAGTACACCACCACGTCATGCGGTTTGTACTTATTAGTCCTGTGCAAGGCATTATGGGTACACAAATCCTTGTGGAAGTCAGGCTGATGAGCCTTCACCAGAACAGACATCGTCTTTTCAGCAGGCTTGTAAATCGGATCCATTATAGTCGAAGAAAGACAAAGTACAGACATGTTTCTTGTCCTACTGGGACTCCAGAGTGTACTGCAGTCGCTGTCTCAGCCAGATACAAAGTCAAAACCAAGGCAACTTGCATTTATAACACTTGGGAGTAAGAACACCGATAAGGCAGTCTGCAGATGTTTTTCCTCTGACTAGACCTGTTCCAGCAGGATATCAGTGCAAGGCAGGGCAGGGAATACGATTCAGCAGTATTAATTTTATACCATTTTCCATAGAAGCAGAACACTCGCTGGCAGCCATTGAACTAATGAATATTTTGCACAGGATCCTAAGAGAACATAAGCACATGGGACATCAGCCTTTAACAATAAGCAGGGCGATTGTCGTCACTAATGAAATTGTGTCTCTGCGCTAAGCATTTTAATAGAATTTATTGTCACGGGATTTTTTGCTGCAAAGTTTTGTACTTTTCATTTCATTCCAATTAGTAACACAAAGCAGAAGGACACATGCATGCAATGGGTAAGGGTCATGTTACAAAGGCTATCAGCTTACTGAGTCGAAAAAGCAACTCTGCATTCCCACATCTAGTCTGAATGATTAAACCTTACAACTCTACCTAAACAAACATGAAATACACCACCTTTTATTTGAAACGCAGTGAAAACCAGCTGTTTTAAAACCTTGTTGACTTACTGTTGTCTTGACCAGTCTTAAAAAAAAAATTAACTCTAAAGTAACGTGTTTTCAAGGAAACCAAAACAAATCTTGTTATACTTGAAACATTTCTCTTACTTGTAATGCTGTACTGAATACTATATGTTCTGAGCCTTTATTAAACAGTTAAAAAAAATTGCAAAAGTAATGTAAACTTTTATCTTGCTATCCTGCTAAACATATGTAACCGGGGGTAGTCTAACCATATTCCTCCTTGACAATAGTGCAGGGGTTCTCAAATGGTGAGGCCAGCCTCCCTGGGGAAGCCCCAACCTGTTCCAGGGGAGGCTCAAGCAAGTCTGAAAAAGTACTGTATTTAAATTTTGAGTTTTATATATTTTGTGTGAAGAGATAAAGCAAACTGAAAGAGGATAATAGTAGGTGAATTTAATGTATTCATTTACTAATAGGTGACAAGGCTCATCTCAGGTGTACCCAGGGAAGGGTAGGGAGTGAATACATTTCAAAAGGTAACTGCAAAACAATCAAAAAATACACAGTGAACAATAGTGCAAACAGATACGAACAATAAACTAATAATGAGTGGTGGCAATTGATCAATTTGTAGCCTGATGGCAGAACAGCTCAAATACAAGGGTTGAGCATACAGCAATAGCAGTAAGGAGCAAAGTAATAAGCTGAATAACAATATTTGTTTATTTGTTATTCAGGTAACACCTTTGAGCACAGGAGCTTTTTTTTCAAAGGTTTCACTTCAGTATAAGACAAAGAAGTGAATGTGAGCCAAGTACTCAAAGGGATTTCAATATATTCATGGTGTACTGCGCAAAGAACAGTATGTTATTTTTCTTTGGGGAAGCCCAAGATTATTTCAGTTTTTAAGGGAGGCTCAAAATCTTTTCCATGGATTTGGGGAGGCTCACTGTGACAAAGTCTAAGAACTATTGCAATAGTGTATTCTTTTTTCTCTCATTGATACTTTTTGGCACTTTCCATCTCTTGGACCAGTGGCCCCCCCCCAAGCCCTGTCAGTGGTGGCCTTATCGGTTATTCACCCAGAGCATGACCTGCCACTTGGCATTTTGCAGGGCCTGTGGGAGATGCTGAATGGCTGGGGGAAGGGGTTCCCTCCAGATATTTGGTCCAGGATGTCAGCGTGCAGTGACGCAGCACATCTGGCTGATGTCCCCCCATGTCAGTCTGCTCCAGCCGGCACTGACACCCATCCTCCACCAGGTGGCAGTCAGGAAGCGGGACACAAGTCCCCACCCCCCATCTGAGGGAGGAGAGCAGTCCTCCAGATGCTCAGTCTCCCTCATCTGGCCGACACCCAGCAATCCTAGTCCTTTCCCGAACCTGGGTCACCAGCATGGCAGCAGGTAAGGCGTCCACCGTCTAAACCCTCCATGCCACTGGGCAGGCTCATAGTGTATTCTTAAGATTCTTAGATCCCTTTCTTTAACTTGTATGGTGCCCAGACACCTATCAGTGCAACATCTGGCCCGCCGCTTGTGCCGCTGGGTGCCTGAGTTCTGGAACAAGCCTGAGGTGTCGAGTGCCAGCTGGGGGAAAGAAGATCGAGCACCCTAGCAGACACTTTCCTCCTCTGGGGAGGGTAGATGACACGATGCAGCCATGTGAGAATCACCTGAGTGACCTTGTGTGAAGCTGTAAATGTGAGTGCAGGGAGGGAGTGGAGGTAGTCTGCTGAAGGGCTGGAAGTGGCAACTTAAAGCTGCAGTATTTGTTAGCAAAAAGGTTTGTCATATTGTTCTTTAGCAAAAATGTATTTCTGGCATCCTAAGAGTCATCCTCTGTGTATTTTTTTTTTAATATATTGTTGAAACAGTTTTTACAGCTAATTTTGTAGTTAATGACCCGTCATTAAAGATGGCCACCACTCAGAGTTTTTAAACATTTCTTCACGGAGGGCACCTGTTGAATGTTCATACTAGAATCATACTGTGAATATATTAGATGGAGTTACCACAGTTTCTGATGGTAAACAGCATAGCACTGTACCAAGATATTTAACTTCTTCATAGCGGGCATGGCGTGGGAATAGGATCTGTTAAAATCTTCAAAATCCCGTAGCTTGGTTCAGGAATGAAAGAAAACGAAAAGAAAAATGGGTATCTTGATATTTTTGTCAGACAAACATTATCTCTGTGAAAAAAAAAAACAACTATATGGGGGTCTAACAAATACTGTTGCTTTAATATATTTTTAATATTCTTTATTTTTCTTTACTTTTTCCATTTCACGACTTCTTTACAGCTTATATAGCAACATGACAGCATATTTACAGCATACATTTAAAAAAAAAATGAATGTAAGACTTTCTTTACTTTATACAAGTCTGTTTTACAATGTTACAAAAGGAAGGTTCCAGATCCTACTATACAGCATTTAATATCTTGAGTACAATCATTGCATTGTTCTTAATTACTACAATGTTTAAGGGACAAATGATTCTTCTATCTGGGTGATATAAAATACCCAGGGCCTCCATGACAATTCAAACTGTTTGGTTCTTCCCACCCTCTTGGCTATAATCCGCTCCAAACAATATATCTCATTCATTATTGAATGCCATAGATCTAATGTAGGAGATTTGCTGGTATGCCAAAGGCGGGTTATAACTTTTTTTGCTGCCACCAAATATAGGTATAGTTTACTCCTGCTAGGTGGGATTTTATCCTCCTCTCCAATGCAAAGAAGAACTTAATGTGGGGCCAAATAAAGATCAGTTTCTACTATTTTTTGTATACTAGTCTCCGTCTCTTTCCAATATACCGTTAGTTTTGAACAGCCCCCAAAAGATGTGGGTCATATTAGCTAACACTTTCCCACAGCCTCTCCAGCATGCCCCGTAACTATCCGGCAGAAACTTGACTAGTTTATCTGGTGTATTAAAGAAACGAATTCTAAAAATGAGCCCTATCAAGTGTGTATTTTCACTACGCTTTATAGCATTAATAAGGAGTGTCATCATAGGTGGGATAGGATTCGGAAGGGCATTCCAGGGTGGTTGTTTTTGCATAAGGTATGTTCTAACCTGCAAGTACCTATAATGGTGTGAGCTTGGAAGTTGAAAACTGGATTGTAAAGAGGTGAACGAAGGTCACAACTTCCTGTGTGTCTAGGAATTGATATATCAATGTTAACCCTCTTAAGCTCCATTCTTTGAAGGCATGATCTAATATTGCTGGGGAGAAGTCTCTTTCACTTGTTAAGGGTCTAAAATAATAATAAATTCCCTGAAGGGTAAAAGTGTCCTAGTCTCATACCAAGTCTTCAGGGTGTCCCTGGTTCCAAAAGCAAAATCTCTGAACCTTGGGGGAGAGGATAAGGGTGCAAACACTGTAGTACTTATATACTAAATCATTTATCACAAATTCAATGTGTTTCCAAGTTGGATGCATCTGTGTATTAAGCCAGCACATTACTGTTTTAAAAGTAACTGCCCTATGATATTCCCTTAGATTTGGAAGGCTTAAACCACCCTTATCTAGTGGTAATTGCAAAATTGACCACCGAACTCGGCTGTTTACCTAACCATGTAAATATCGACATACTTCTATTCCAAGAGACAAAGTAAAATCTAGCAGGGGTAACTGGCAGGGTCTGAAAGAAACACAATATTTTGCGAAAACCGTCATTCATATAGCTTGTATCCTGGAACAGAATGAGAGCATCAAATGTGACCAATTTCCCATGAGGTTTTCTATTTCTGTTGATAATGGTTACAAATTAAAAAGCTCTAGGTGTTCTAAATTTTTAGGTATGTTTACCCCTAGGTATTTTATTTTATTTTTCCTCCAACTAGCAGGAAGGAGTGTTTTCATGGATTGGGTGGGAGAGAAATTTAAGCATAATAATTCTGTTTTCTGTATATTTATTTTGTAACCTGAGATATCCAAAAATGACTGGACGGCTTCCAGTATGGCTGGGATAGAGCTTTCTGGTTCCAGCAATGTGAGCAGCAAATCACCTGCATACAGGGAAAGGGAAAATTTCTGGCCCCCCCCAGAGTAATGCCTGGGATATTCAGATGTTCTCATATGAGTTCAGCTAGGGGCTCAATATAAAGGGCAAAAAGAATCGGTGATAAGGGGCACCCTTGTCTCGTGCCTCTATTAAGGGGGATCAGTGTTGATAATTGTCTGTTTCCTTTTATATATGCCATGGGGAGGTATATATCCTTTTCAATAACTCTAATATATATTTTTTTAATTTTTTTTTATCTCCCATTATCAAGAACGCCCAAAAAGGAGGCAACATATACAAGCCAAAGGGTGGGCCCCAAAGTGGGACAGAGTAAGGCACTAGTTACTGGGGACACCTTAGTCAGGGGGATAGGGAAGATGGTGGGGCCCACTTCAGATGGTCAGCAGTCAGCTCCCACTGTTACCCTGGGGCTACAGCAGAGCGACTCAGGGCCAGGGTACTGGAACACATTTGGAAGGAGGGAGCAAAAGTCAGACCTGGTGGTGCATTGCAAGCATGAATGATATGGACAGGAGGACCACAGAAGGACAGGAAAGCTTCTACATCCTACTGTAGGTAGGACACTGAGGGAGAGAGTAGTGGTGATAACCTTTTTTGAGGTCCTACCGAGGCCAAGCTATAATACAAGGGAGTGGTTTAGGATATACCAGTTGACTGTATGGCTAAAGGGTTGGTGCTTTGGGGGGTTCAGTTCCTAGGCAACTGGGGCCTCACCTGGAGGGGCTGGAGGCTGTTCAAGTGGGATGACGTCACCCCAACAAGGAGGACATCAGGGTGTTGGGGCAGAGGTTTGCAAAGTGCATCAAGGTACATTTAAACTAGATGGGAAAGGAGGCAGCACAGTTGGAGATGAGTACACACTGTTGGTGTGGATGTAGGTTGCTGACATGTGGTATTACATCCTTGGGAAGGAGGACGACAGCCTCCTGCTGGCTGCATTGCAGTTCTTGCTAAGGGCTGTAATCCTTTGCACTCATCCTGCCACAGTAGTGCTAGAAAAGAAAGGACTCCAGTTCACAAGTGCAGTTATCCCCCTTTTCAGTGTTTACCTCTCACACATTTGAACTGACAGTATGAGAAACTGTCCTCATTTTACCTCTGAGGAGCCCTGAATCCCAGATGGAGAGGGGGATGACCCATTTCTTTGGCCTTCTATACCCCCTGTACCTTGTCACCTCTCCGTGATCCCTTACATTTCCTTCTTTCTGCCTTCTCCCTTTTATTTTACCACTTCTTACATTTTTGTTTCATCTCTTGACCCACTGCATTTTAACTGACATTTGTTATTTTTCTCCAAGCCATGCACACCCCCTCATCACCCCTGTTCTTCTCATGTCAACCTTACATTCTCCTTTTTCCCTCTGCAAGCCTTTGCTGTGCCTGCCCCGCACCTTTGTTGTATTTTTTTTTAACTAATTGTAATCTGGGACATCTCTGGAGTATTTATTCTATATATTTGGTGCCTCTTTTCCAGTTATGTTCTGCATTCCATGTTCTATTTATGATTTCGGAATACACTGTACTTTTGCTATTTCCTCTCGTTACCTTCCACCGAAACGCACCTGGAAACAAACTTCAGCTCAGTGTTCCTTTCCCTGTCACTCCACTTTAAACAAAAATAAAATGTCATTTTGAGGCAAATATTCATACCAATCGTTGTACAATGAACAAACAATTGTGAACATGAAAGCACACAGTTCACCAGTGTTCAGAGATCCTAGAACAAAGAACTGAGATGTCCCAGAACTTGGTGATGAAAGGATGAGAGGTTTGCCTCTGATTGGGTACTGCATACATTTTACATCTAATTGGATGCTGCGCAGTAAGGAAGCCTGTGATTGGACTGCTAAGCGGTCAGTCATAATTGTCACCAATCCGATACCAATATAGTGCCTCCACTTCCAGGCTATGCTTGAGCCAAGGTATCTTTATTGCAGTGTACATGATATTTATAGTGTATGCTCTGTATTTTGTTGGTTTTTATATTGTATGTAGTCAGTAAAATGACGTAGGACCTTTGAAAATGGGCTTTCAACCAACAAAATACAGAGCATACAATATAAATATCATGTACACTGCAATACAAATACCTTGGCACAGTGTCAGTGGCTCAGTAGGTAGCACACTCGCCTCTGAGGCCGGGAGATCAGAGGGCTGTGGGTTCAGTTCCCACATCTGGCACTTGAATTAATATCCCAGTACTGACACTGTAGTGCAGCATGAGAGGGGGGTGCTGGACTTCTGAGGTGCTGTCTTTCGGATGAGACATTAAACAGAGGTCCCACCTGCCTGGATTGGTGGTAGTTCAGGTGGTTGTTAAACATCCCATGGCACTTATCGAAAAAGAGTAGTGGAATTTTTTATTCGAAAATAGACCATACATCAGCAAATATAAAACAGAAAAACATTAGTAAATAAACAAAAGAAAACAAACTTAGTGAACAGAAATTAGAACTCATAAGGACCTTTTATACATTTAGAAAGAAAAATCATAACAAAAAAACAAAAATCAGTCATAATCGGTCTAAAAGGGAAAAAAGGGGTAGGGGAACAAAAGACCTGCAACATAAATTACAAAATCCAAGTAATATATTTCCAATAACTAAGAAATAATTGATCATCTAAGGTACGATGCTCAAAACTCTTTTGCTTTCCCAAAGCTAGTTCAATACGACTAAGTATAATATTATTTGGAAGAAGGGTGTGTTGTAAGGAGAACTGACATCTGGCTTGCCATAAGTGATATTTAACACATGCAAAAATCACAGTCGATATACTAGGATGATACCTCCCTAGAAAACCCGAATAATCCCCCAAAATCAAACTCTGGTAGGAAATGTGTCTCATAACACTCCAACCCCACCTAATGGCTAAATCCGACCAAAAGGAAATAATATAAGGACACAGCAGAAAGAAATGTTCTAATGTTTCGATCTGTTCCACACAACCCATCCTAAGACATACTCTATCAGCAATAGGTTTATGTTTTAAATTGCCCCGGACCCCTAACTTCCCATGACAGCAAAGCCATTGAACATCCCACATATGAGGTGGTACCCTGCGATCCATTAAAAGACGAAGGTCTTTTGGTAAGCTCAGTTTACATCAAATTCCTACCTTTTTTCCTACCTTTTCCAGTAGATGGATAGCTTTTATTTTCCTCATTTTTGTTACATTGGGAAGGTGGAGGTATTCCTAAACGGAATATGGCTGCTGTGGCTCCATCCTATGCAGATTCAGCAGTTCGAAAACTGAGGGAATGGAAATTAGACAAGGCACAATTGCATGAGGTTCCTCAAAAAGATTTTTTTTTGGAAATTATGGGTAATGTTTTCTCGTTCAAGTAGATTTCCCCTTTTGTCCCTGTGAAAGTTTAGTAGGGACACAAAGGAAATCTACTTGAACGTGAAAACAATACCCATAATTTCCAAAAAAAATCTTTTGAAGGAACCTCATGCAATTGTGCCTTGTCTAATTTCCTTCAGTTTTCGAACTGCTGAATCTGCATAGGATGGAAGCCACAACAGCTCATATTCCGCTTAGGAATACCTCCACCTTCCCAATGTAACAAAAATGAGGAAAATAAAAGCTGAGTCCAAGCCGACCATGGGTGGTCTCGAGGTTGGACTATTTCTTGGAAAGAGGCTATCATAAAAAAGGAGTGGAAAAACACTATAGGGTTTATCATCCCTAAACCCCCTTGACTAATTTTCAAATAAGTAAAAGCACGTTTTATCGGGTTTAACCGGCTGCCCCACACCATTTGAAAAAAACAACTATATAACCTAGTTTCTAAAGAATGGGTACCGGAAAAACCGAACACACATGTAAAAAAATAGGTAATAAGAATTTCTTAATAATTAACACCCGTTTCTTTTTAGAAAATCCCCAGGATTTCCATTGTTGTACTTTCTGTTCTCCAATAACGAGACACTTCTCCTAGTTAAAAAAGGCTAAATCCCCTTTACCAAAATGGAGACCTAAAATGGTAAGTGAATCAGAGACTAAAATACCCCCAATATCAGTAAGTAATGGAGCGTCCCCAATCGCCAAACATTTACATTTCCCGTAATTCAGCTTGGTGCCATTAAGAGCAGAGAAATGGGTAACCACATATAGTGCCTCTAATCCTGAAGGACATCTACCACCAATAAACATATATCATCTGCATATGCGAAATTTTTAGGCAGGCATAGTAATTGAAGGAGATAAACCCTGAATGGACCTATTATTTTCAATCTCCTGTAAAAGGGGGTTCAATACAAATGCATACAATAAAGGGCTGATAGGACAACCCTGCCGAACCCCTTGATTTAACTGAATTTCTGTACCTAAATAATTATTAATAAGCGGGCAAGAACTGGCCTTGGAGTATAACGTGTTAAGAAACTGGATAAAGGGCCTAGGCATCCCATATCGACCTAACACTTGAAAAAGAAAAGCATGAGACACGGAATCAAAAGCTTTTGCTTGATCCAGAGCCAGAACAAAACCTGATAACTTTTTGGGCCCCAAATTCGCACAACATCCCTAAGGAGTTTCAAATTTTGTTGAATTCGAACGGTGGGGACAGAACACGCTCTGTGCTGGATGAAGCACCCTTGAGCCACCACTTGAAGCCGTTTACACAGTACAGTGGAGAGAATTTTGTAATCGGTATTCAGGAGACTAATTGGTCTCCAATTACCAAAATCCAAACATCTCCTGCTTTATGAATGAAAGTTAAAATGGCCAAATTAAACTTCGAATTACCGAAACCAAATTGAAGAATATCATTATAGACTGCAGCCAGTATGACACACATATCATCCTGAAAAACTTTTATAAAATTCATTTGTTAGACCATCCATTCCAGGCGAAACCCCGTGCGAAGGGAGCTAATGACGCCTGCCTCCAGGGGTAATGGGCCCTGTAATAGATCTGCATCTGCTTGGGAGACAGCAGGGACTGGAAAATGCAAAACATCATCCCAAGAAGCAGTTGGAATAAATCCAGTACCAAACTGTGAGAAACCTGACGTTCAGCAACTTCCAGCATTCCTGCAAAGAAGTTTCAGCTGTCCTGAGGAATCCGAAGCCCTGTCATAAGCTTCCTCTCAATCTTATGTTTACATACCATGTATGGGTCCTGAAAAGGTTGCTGATAGTACCAAACTTCAGTTCGGGCATGGATCAAGCAGCCCTCTGGTACTGATACTGAAGCATATTTCTCCTTGCAATCCTCATCTGAGACTGGACATCCGAATCCCGGGACCGAGGATGAGATTGCAATTTATAATATTGATTCCTAAAATCCAAGTATTGTAAATATTCTAAAGAACTTTTCCGTTTGCCATAAGCAATAAAAAAATCCTTGACTGCTAACTTGGTATCTGTCCACCAAGTAATCCAATCAGTGAAAAACACAGCCACCGATTTCCTAAGGATCATAAAATCCCTTAGCTGGGCCAAAAAAACTGCCTCAGACAATAAGAGGGAATTCAACTTCCATCTACTGGAAAAGGTAGGAAAAAAGGTAGGAATTTGATGTAAACTGAGCTTACCAAATAAAAACCTGTGGTCCGAAAAATCACAAGGTAGTACTAAACAAACCAAAGGGACTAAATACTGGGAAGAAAAGGTAATCAATCCTAGTTTGAAAGGAAGCCCTTCTGTAAGTGAAACCATTCGATGTATGTAATCCTCTGAAAGCATCTTTCAACTTTGCCACGCTACACGTCTGTGAGAGAGCATGAGCATCACAATATATTTTTCTGCTGAATATCATTTTTAAAGGCGAATATCAAACTACAATTCATATCCCCACCCCAGACCACATGCTTGGAGGTGAATAAATATGGTTTAATTTGACGAAATAAAGCAATTCGAGATGTCTTCGTTTGTGGAGCATAGGTATTTATCAATCTGAAACTAAAACCTCGGAATAAGCAGTCCAAAATTAAAGCCCTTCCTGGCTGAACATCCACCAACCTTGTGATGCGAACAGAGGGGTGCGAAAAAAGAATACCCACCCCATCTGCAGCATCTTCCCCAAATGACCAAAAGGAAGAGCCATCCCACCAGAGTCTTTTAACCTGAGTCACCTCAAGCAGAGAAGACAAATGTGTCTCCTGAAGAAAGATGACATCTACTTTCAAATCCCTACACTGCTGTAAGCAAAGTAAGCTTCTTTTATAGTTCTTTATGCTACAGCAGTTAAGAGATACTATGTTTAAACAGGCCATGAAAACAAAAAGGTGGAAATTCAGGGTTTATCTTGCTTCCGCTTTTTCCCTTTTCTTTTTAACATCCAATAAATCCGTACCCCCCTCATCCTCTATCTCCATGGCAGAAGTCCCATCAGACTTCAGCAGCTCAGGGCCGACCTCACCCTCGAGGTCAGATAACGCCGAGAAGGAATTTTGAGTAGGGCAGACCCCCATCCCAACCATGCGACTGCTGGCTCGAGTAACCCTCCGAGGAGCTTGGAAAGGAGTGTCCGAAGAAGGTACCACTAAAGGGTCCCCTACAGGGGGTTGCAAAACAGAGGGCTCAGAACGTTGTGGGGGGGGGGGTCTGAAACCTGATGTGGAACCAGAGGTATGGATTGGTCCGCGGTATCCTCCACTATACGTCTGTCTGTAACAAGGACCTTAGGAACCTGCACCGACCCTGACTGGCAGCAGGATTTGACTCCCTACACTGAGAAGGGGCCGGATGAGGCTGACATCTACCCTGAGCCTGGGATATCAATTCTTCTTTATTGAGACCCCCCTGTCTATTCTGGCCTGCCCATGGGCATTGATGATAGGCGTGGCTAGACTCATCACACAGATTACATTTGAACACATTTCTACAAACTTCACTATCATGATCAAAATCCCCACAGAGCGCGCATTTGACTTTATCACATACACTGCTTAAATGTCGTCGGCTACAACAACGATAGCAAGCTTTGGGCTGTCCTGGATAGAAGCAAACTCCCCGGTCTTTGCCCAAGAAAAAGCTATTTAGAACATGCAGGACTTCATTATTTATCACATGTAATTTAACTTTAAAACGCCAGGCCCCAGTCCAAATCCCTTCAGTGTCAAGGATTGGCTCAGGAGGGCCTAGAACCATGCATTTGTGTTCCAACCAATACAAAATATCTCCACATTCACCCCCTCATTTCTAAACATAACATTAATAGTTTTAAATAGAGGTTTAGTGATGGGAATAGCCCAGAAGGGTAGCCATAGTGGCAAAGACTTACAGCCCTCATATTTTTGCCAGAATTTATCTAAGCCAGCCACTTGTTTGAAACTAATACCAAATGTATCCTCTCCCCGAATATTAATCAAAGCATAAATATCCACAGGCAAAAACTGCATCGAGTCCAACAATAATTTCCTTGCCACATAAAGTCTGTCCGGGTGTTCAGGTAAACCGCCCCTATATCGCAAACGGACCGCATTCCGTCTCGGGGCTTGTTCTAATTTATTCTGTTTGAAGAGATCCGAGAAACAAGGACCCTTCCTTGTCTCCTGGCCTCCCGGCAACTGCACAGATGAGCTCCGCAGTGGATTATCTGCCCCAGCACCCAAAACAATGTCTGACCGAGAAATCCCATCCGAAGCAGAGGGCTGTACTATTTCAGACTGATTTTCCAAAAGAGGAGACTCACCAGCTTGCATAGTCGTTCAGGGATGACCCGATTCTAATGGGGAAAAAGTCAGCCAGGTAGGATCCGGCAACCACCTACCGTCTGGCTGTTGAATCCACCCAGCCTGCGATAAGGCCATATCCTCAGACCAATCTGTTGCAGAACCCATAGCTACACTCGCACCTCCAGTGCGTCTGTCTTTAGCAACCGACTCAACCGCTTCCTTAGCCACTGGCGCTGCCCTCGCGATATCGGATGGTTCCTCCTGAACAGTATTCCGTAGTGTTTCCGGCTGCAGACTTTGCTCTAAATCAGCACCAACATCCATTCCAGTGGTAGCCAAAGCAGCAACAGTATCCCCAGGCAATACTCCAGGTAATGATTCAATATTTCCAGTACGACTCCCGTTTGCATGCTCAACAGCCTGCAAGTCTCCAGTAAATGACTCAGTAGTAAGCTCCATAGCAGGCCGCGCATGCACCACAGCCTCAAGAAAATCCATCGGCAGAGCCTCTGCCTGCACGTCCTCCTCCATGACGATCCTCGCACAGACTGCGAGTAGGGGAATTTCGCCAGTGTCCTGGCCAAATTTCCCTCATTCACTGAAAAAATACCACCAACAGCTTAATCTGGTTCAAGGTCAGCTGGCATTCATTTGTATCCCCCTTCCCCAGGTCGTGCCTGAAAATAGGCAGGATTTGTGTAGTGCACTTACCCGGTCAACAAAAACACCACTGAGCTAAAAGCCCATTTTCAAACGTCCTACGTCATTATACTGACAACATACAATATAAAGCAACAAAATACAGAGCATACAATATAAATATCATGTACAATTACATTTGTTAAGCTCATGAAGTAGTCCTCCTAATTAAATGGAGGCTATCAACAGGTAAATCATTTAAACATCCAACTGCCCTAAAACATAGGAAACGTTGCCCAAGAGTAGTCCTATGAAACACAGAAACACAGAATATGACTGTAGATAACGACAGCTTGGCCCATGCAGTCTGCCCATTTCACAGACTATGGAACGGTTTGACCAAATTACATCTAACCATCCTTCTGGTATTATACTGATTAACAGCCGGTAGAAATAAATCTGTAATACTGGTAGGTGAAATTCCCAACAGAACTTTTTACTCAGCAAACAAGTGTAGTATTTTATTCTCAAATGTAGAGGAAGTCAATTAGTTAATTGATACAAACCACAACTATGTGTACGTTTGCCCACAATCAATTCCAAAAAGTCCCATAAGAACACACCAGCCACACAACAGTCTCTTTCCAATCAGTTTCTTGTATGTACTCCAAATTTTTGCCCACCCCAAAACAAATTTACAAGCTTTATTAAATATTATTCCAACTTTCAAGAACACTACTATCACACACTACTGAGTAAATAATAAGTCCATAGTTAACAGAAAGAATAGAACAGGATACAATTAAATGTGTAGCTTCATCAGTAAAGTGATTTTGATTTCTGTATAAAACACCTAATCAACATTTCATCACCTTTATTATATTATCCACATATGGTACAAATGATAATGTGGGATCCAGATGGATGCCCAGATATTTGAATATTTTCACTTGTTCAAGTTTCTGTCTCAGCATATCAAAAATATCCAATTTTGGATCAGTTCCAATTTGATTTTTATTGGCAAACAACATTACTTTTGTTTTCTTACAATTAAGCACAAACTGATTATCCCTAAACCACTCCTCCAACCTTTAAAATCCTGTTGCAAAAGTGTGGAGACTGTCAGTGTTGAAATGCCTCAGGTAAACCACCGTGCCATCCACGTAAAGTAGAATTTTCACAGGCTAGCAAGCTTTAGGTGAATAGTTGGTAAATAAGCAAAACAATAGTGACCCAAGTAGTGAACCTGAGGCACTCCAACAGTGAGTCTTCTGTTAAGGAACTGAACCTTCAGGTTTTACCTTCTGAAAACGAGAAGATAAATAATCATTAAACCAAGCGACTGTATCCAAGACAATCCTAGTTCAGCCAAGTTCTTTAATAGTAATTTACAACTGACAAGATCAAAGCCTTTGTTAGGGCTATAAAAACTGCTGCAACCATATCTCCACTGTTCAAGGCTCCATGAATATATTCAGTCAGTTCAACCAGTGCTGTAATATGGTGTGATAAAAAAATGGAGAGGCGCGATGAAAGGGAGTAATCACTTTTTTTTTTTTACTTACTATGCTTTTGGTGCTTCCCAGCAACGTCCACCTCTGCCTTTACATCCCATGAGCAGACTCTGGCATTCTCCGCCGCAGTGCCCCTTGGATTGTCCCCTAGGGTGGAGCCCCCGGAGCTGCCCCGTTAACTCTGGGGGTGCCAGTTAATGGATGCGGCGGGGACCCAGGTCCACCTTAGGTGGGAGGCATCATTCAATTGCTGGGAGGAATTTTTCTTATGTATTGCTGTGGGGTGGGTCCAACGGATGCTGCAACACACCCACATCATGCATCTGACCCCCCCTCCACTGAAACACTAGTCGGTGCTCTGATAAATGACACGCCCCATGGTCACCGGGAACACCAAACTGAGGCACACAACCCTTCCTCCTCGAGAGTGAGTGTGCAATGGCCGCCAATCCACTCTCACCCTGGCCAGCTCCTTGAGCATCCCAGGCTTGTCCCCGAACCCAAGACGCCCGGGTCGCAATGGTAAATCTTTCCGCTATGCTGGTGGGCCGGCTTGAATGGGAGTAATCCTAATGTTTTATTGAGCTTCAGTCAGGTTCCTCCAAGAACAGTATGGGCCAGTCTGGAACCCATGCTACAAACTGGATGCAGCACAATACAGCAGACTTGGAAAAGGTAGAGTAAAAAATTATAAAACTCATCAAAGTTGGAAAAAAAAATATGTGGACAGACTTCGAGACCTAGGATTCCTACTGATGATAAAGCAAAGATATCAAGTAATTCAAAAAGCAGGGGGTCAGAGATTATAAAGATCAGCTATTTAACTTCTATTGACATAAGACAGAAGAATAAGGGGGCAGGTGTTTAAAGTGAGAGATGGAGGTTCAGAAGGGATGTAAGGAAGCACCATTTTATAGAAAGGATAGTTACTTCCTGGAATAGTTTGGCACAGGAGTTAGTAGAAGTGTGTAGATTAGACATACAGATAAGCACCCTGAAGGAAACGCATTCCTGGGCATTTATTTATTTAGTTTTTCTTAACCACGTAGGGTGAACTAGACAAGCATCTGCCTATATTCAGGCATGACTTGGGACAGTACAACCAATAAACAATACAATATATAACAATGTCAAATTTGGAAAAATATTACAACAACGTAGTGCACAATGAATGAGCATGTATACACTCTACAATGGTATGTGTGCAGAATGAGGATGTGCAGGAGTGTGATATACTTAGGCAAAGTTAGTCATAATACAAAGCCTAGAAGCAGGTACATATGTTAACTGCTGTAGATAGGCGTGGTATTGGTTTCTGAAGGTACTACTAAAGAGCCAGCAGAAAGGTGGACAAGAGGAACCTTTGGTCTTTTCGAACTCTACAGTCTCTCTTTCTCTAGGTGTTTATGCTTAACATGTTTATTTTTTAACAATAATTTTTGCTCCCTTGTCTGGCAAGACAAGTATATCGCCATATCAACCATCACAAAGCAAGGCCAGAGCCAATTTATGCTTTAATTTCCTCCTTGCTGCAGTATTCCCCATCCCAATGGGGATGTCGGCGTTAGGACCACATAAAATACATCCGAAAGTATTGATTGAATTAGCTGATGAAATAGCAGGTCCTATAGCACTTTTATTTACAGCTTCAACTAAAGAAGGGAAAACACTAAAATAATGGACAGAGGCCACCGTGTCACCGATATATAAAAGTGGGGACAGACAGGATGTAAAAAATTATCGCCCTGTGGCCCGGTGGCACTGAGGGTTGAGACACTGGGCTCCACACCTCGCGCCATGCTGGCGACCCAGGTTCGGGAATCGACTCAGCCTGCCGGGGGTCAGTGGGGTGGAGGAAGATTGAGCATCCCAACGGATGCTCTCCTCCTTCAGGGGTGGGTTCCTGGGGTGCCTTGAGCACCCGATGCACCGGTGCCTGTGGAATCACGGGTATCAGGGCACAGGCGGTTCTTCGGAACCGAGAAGGGGAGGACATTGTGGGCACTTGGCAATGATGTGCACCAGCATGCCGTCTGCCTGGACGTCAGTCCTAGGTGCCGACGTCCTCAGGGGTAGTGGGATCCAAAGAGGGAGAGAAAGCGGAAAACACCCCGCTCAAACCCAAGATGATGACTGACCTAATCTCCCGGACTACCTACCATGGGCAGACCCCAATTTGCAGACACTCCAGAAGGAGGAAGGTAAGGGAGGATACTGGAGTATATCTGACACTCTAGGGGCAGACTCAGTGGGAGAATCGCCAAGAAGTGATCAAGTCTGAAGGAGTGGGGTGAGTGAGTAGTGAGGTGGGATGAATAGAAAGTGCAAAAAAAAAAAAAAAAAAAAAAATTATTGCCCTATTAGCTCGACCTCTGTGCTGGATAAATTACTGGAAGGTATAATACAGGAATACAGTGTGAACCATAATAAAGAAAATGGTCAGGAAGACATTACCCAACATGGTTTTGTACAAGGGCATTCATGCCTTACAAATCAGTTGCATTTCTACGAATCAGCTAGTTCTGCACTTGATATGGGGCTCCTGGTTGATGGCATCTTCTTGGAGTATTCCAAAGCTTTTGACACTGCGTCTCACCAAATCCTAATAAGCAGACTTAAGGAAATAAAATTACACTATAAAATTATTTTATGGGTATACTCATGGCTGGGGAAGAGGAGGCAGAGAGTGGGAATTACTGGACATTACTTGGATTGGGGGGAGGTAACTAGTGGAAGTGTGATGTAGACAGCCAGTTCTGAGTGCTGTATCAATTTTTTTTTTATTACATATAAAATATGTAATGGGAAGGTCAGTTTGAGGAAACTACAGCCTTGTTGAACTGACACAGTAAAAACACCCCCAGGGATAAGTTCAAAGGACAGGAGGTATTTTAAACTACAGAGATCTGAGGTTAAATTAGCATGTTAAATTTGCTTTGATCCCAGGAAATGAAATTAGCCATTCATGGCATCCCCAGGGAAATCCTTTGATTTTGCTCTAGGTGTCAAATGGAAAGAACATGCATGTGTTTTTGGTATCAGCCCAGGAAACCAGCTTGTTTCATCAAAGAGGCTGATGTCTAGGCCAAACAGGACCCAGACAAATGTGGAAGGTCCAATATCCATTCCCGGGAAACCCTTGAATTACATCAGAGAGACCTCTGATGTGTAGATACCAAGGCCCAGATGGGACTAAAGAGTCAAATCCATTTTTGCTTTGAATACAGTGACTTACATCAAAGAAACTTTTGATATGTATGTGTAGCAGAGCACAAATAATTTTTTGTCTGGTTAACCTGAGGAGAGGAAAGTCAGTGAGGTCACATATTATGTTTTTGTTAAATATTTTATTTAGACATTCTGTGTTATAATAAATATAGATTTTGTTACACTAAGGCGGAGTTTGTTGACCTCAGAGAAGGCTGGCTCAGAACTGTGTTTAATTGCTGAGAGAACCTTGACAGACACACTTTTTCATATTATCTGACTGAGGAAGAAACATCACAGCACTGAAAGAGAGTAAGATTAGACCAGTCTGAATGTATGTATTGTAGAAACTTGTACTTTAAACCTGTTTGTTTTAAGGCTGTATGTGTTGGGTATTTTGTTCTGTAATTTTACTGTTTTCCTATTTTAAAGTAAAGATATATATTTTAAAACGGAAACTGCCTGGAGTGCCTTGACATTTATTTTTATTTAAGCAGAGCTTAGAGTGGTTATATTTAACACTGGGTTGAGCTTATTGTATACCAAACTGGGAAACGGATAGAGTTCTCTAAAGTCTTGCATAGAGTTCTAAGGGTTCATTTGAAACACCTGATTAGGTGCCCGTAGGCAAAGATATCTGGCCACCCGAAGACAGAATTATCTGAGCCTGATAATTGGGTATGCCAACAAGAGGTTATCAGTTTGAATCCCTCCAGAACTTGAGACTAAGGTGACTCGAACCCACAAAACAGACAAGAGGGTTACCCTGAACCCACAAAACAGACAAGAGGGTTACCTTGTTCTGTTCACTGTCCAAAAATCATACACTCAGAGGTTGGCACTTTGGGAGTACAGGGCTGACCGGCTGAGCGAGTTTATGACAGAGCGCCCCAGGAATCAGTCCTGGGACCAACTTTGGGTAATATATTTATTTCAACCATGCAAACATCTAGTCACTCCTGGTTAAGTAAATGTGCGTTTGACAGTAAAATAGGAGCTATCACAAATAATACGGACTCAGCTAAAAATCTCCAGGATGACCTAAAAAAGTTGGAAAACTGGGCCATAACTAACAAACTGAAGTTTAATAAGGGAAAGTGTAAAGTCACACACTTGGAGAAAAACAACCCCAGTTACCAATTCAAACTGAATAATATTATATTACAGGAAATATCTAAAGAAATGGGATCTGGGTGTTATAATAACAAACGATCTAAAGTTTGGCATAAACACAAGAACTGCTGTTCAAAAGTGTAACAGGATCCTGGCCATCATGCTACAAAACATCAAAAGTAGAGAGCCAGAGGTTATGACTCCACTGTATGCTTCACTAGTGAGATCCCCTTTTAGAGTACTGTTCACCTTTCTGCACACCCCAAAGTATAAGAAGTCAAACATTAATCAAGGGAGTTCAAAGAAATGCAACTAAAAAAATCAGTGAACAGGAAAATAAATCACACAGAGAAAGATTACATAACTTAAACCTGTACTCCATGCATTACAGGAGATTAAGAGGAGACCTCTGCCTAGTATACAGAGCAATGAAAGTTGATCTTATTTCTGAAAGCACATGTCTATGTAAGAGGAAACTATCTAAAGAAACCAGAGCCCACAACTTACAACTACAAGGCAAGGTAGCTAATACTGTTAAACGAACAAAATAGTTTAACCAGAGAGTTGTATCAATCTGGAATAGATTACCAGAATGGGTGGGAACAAGTAATTCAATGACATCCTTTAAAATAGCACTGGATAAGTACATGGGAGAAGAGAAATGCAGGTATTACTACTAATAAGTGTCAAGTTCTACATAGGTCTTCAACCTCCTAACTCATACTAGCCTATGAGGACCAAGGTCCCATCTTAAGCGAGAGTGCACACACACCCTGTCATACGCTCTATTATGCCCTCTCTCCCAACACCTCGTCTGCTGTATTGCCAGCTGTACACCTACAGACGGCAGTAGCACAGCAAATTAAGTAGCCCGCCTGCCTTGGAGAAAGACAGCATCCGTTGGATCGCTTAATCCTCCTTCCTCCCAATGATCCTGGCTCATTCATGAACCTGGGTCACCGGCGTCACAAGCGGTAGCACTACCGCTGCACGATGGGGTGGACACTTAGCGCCTGTTTTTGGAATGACATCTTGAGTGGCTGACGTATCAAAACCAGATATTCAAACTCCTAAATGCACTACATGGAGGCATTCATAGAACAAATTCCTTGCTCTAGCTGAGATTTATCTACACAATACTGCACACTAAACTGTGGGAGGAAATTATGATTGGCTGGGATCCATGGGACTACAACACAGTATATAAACGGTCATGTAGATGCCTCATGCTGCTGCAAGAAGCAGGGGTACAGGTGCAGGGGCAGCAACAATTTTTCTCCTGAGTTTTAAAGCTCATCAAACACCACTCCTACCTGCTATTTTTATCCACGTTCTTTGTTCTAATATAAAGGCCCAACCATCGCAGTAAATTTAAAACACGTTCGCACAAATTTTTTTCTCCTTTCTCAATCTGCCTGATCGCTCTGTTTCATCCGCCTCGATCAGCTCAGCCCATTAATTTTGTGCCAAAGGTGGCATGAGCAGAGCAGGGATACATGGAAGAGAAAGCAGAGCTGAACACAGCAATCAGAAATGAGGAAGCAGATGGAGATCTTGGGACAGCATGGACTGGTTGGGACAGACAGGGCTAGGGAAGACAGAACCACTACTGAGAACAGGGTCAGGGCAGCCAAAGAAAGAATAGAGAGTGGGGCCAGAAGCAGGATACAGAGTTGTTCCAGCAAAGGCAGTGAGTTAAGAATTTTTTATAATACCTATAAGTCACTTATTCATCTCTTTAATTATTTTATCTATTTATGTATTTGTTAACCAGGTGGGTGCACTGGTCCTAGGGACCATTTTCAGGCACTACTTGGGTCATCAGCGTGGCACACAATAGTGAACAGTGAAAGCACATACAAGTCCAGAGCTATTAACATGATACAATATAGTCGATTAACCCAGGGAATGAATACAAACATCACCAGAAAATAAACAGATGTAACAGTACAGGATGCAATTTATGCACTGAGGTTATGCAGGGGTTAAATTTGGCAGGAACCCACAGGAACTCAGTTCCACATCCTCTTAAAAAAAATGTATGAGAGTTCCTGCACCTCTGTCATCTTTCTTCACTGAATACGATAGGAGAGTTTCACAACCGAGAAACGACAGTTCCCCCATCTAGAATTCTAGATTAAAGAGTTCCCCCACCTAAACATTTACAATTTAACCACTGGTAATGAGAGAGGGATCCTAGCAATAAATAACAACACTGTACACAATTTACAGAATTTATAAAGGCAACACAATTTACAAAAGCCACGCAAAGGCACTGACACAAGACAGGAGGGAACCCGGCAGGACTTGTTACTGGTATTGGGGGTATCATACTAGAGATGTGGCGAAGTAAAACTTTGCCGGCAAAGTTCACGTGAAGTGCCGAAAATTCACACTTTGCAGAACTTCCCCAGACCTGGGAAATTTCGACTCAGACGTGAAGTTTTTGCCGTGAAGTGCGAATTTCGCAGGCAAAATTCCACACTTTGCAGAGAATTTCCACGCTTTGTGAACCGTGAATTTGCACTTCATGAATTGCACAAAATTCACAAATTAATTTATGGCACGAATTTTGCTGACTTTGCTCATCTGTATATCACACACACTCCAGGAGTGGCACTCTATTTTGTCTCAGGCCAGTCATCAAAATGAGAGGGTATGGACTTCCGGTGACATCAGCAGCCTAGATGGCAGCATAGCCTGAGAGCTCCTCCACCCTTGAAACAAAATCAATCGGCATCCACTATAAGTAAGCATGCAATCCCCAGCTAAAGCTACGAGATCGAGAGCGGGGAATCCGAAGAACAGCCAAACCCCAGTACAGAAATTACAGCTCCTGCTTCAAGGAGAAAAAAACATGAAAAATCAGAGGCCTCCGGAGGATGACAGCCCTTCCGCAATGGAGACGAACACCGAAGAAGACGAAGACCACTCGCAATTGATAACTTCAATTCTGCAAACCGCGAAAACGGTCCAAAAGATAGATTCCACATTAACTGAAATAAAAGCAGATATTGGTAGAATCGAACACAGGATGGACAAGCTGGAATTGGGATTAACAACGACCGTGGAACAAACAGATAGGCATGACCGTTTGCTGCTCTATCTAATGGCCCGTGAGAGAGAATTGCAAGCTAAACTGGAAGACATCGAGGGGCGCAACAGGAGGCAGAATTTGAGAATATATGGCATTCCGGAGGGGTCAGAGGAAGGTACTTTAAACCTGGTAACCTACCTGCAAAAATTACTAACGGACCTGCTGAAACTGCCGCCTGAATTAGACATTGCAATGGATAGAGCGCAACGTTCACTAGCTCCGAGACCAACGACCCCAAATGCACGACCCCGCTCATTTGTAGTGAGAATGACGAGCTATGCATCCAAAGAAGAAATAATTCAAAGAGCTTGGAAATTAAAAAAATTAATGCTTGGAGCGCACAGAATCACAATAGACAACGACTATACCACAGGAGTGCAAGAGGCGAGACGTATCATGTGGCCTATAGTAGAGCAGCTCAGAGCCCGCAATTTCAAGGCACAAATGCTATTTCTGGCGAGACTACGAGTGGAGACAAGGCGAGGAACTAAAACTTTTGAAGATCTACTGGCAGCCAGGCCCTTCTTAGAAGAAAACGGAATTTCGGCCTAAGGATTAGAAAAGGAGAGACTGGAGAAAGAGCTGAAGAGATCGGTCTGGTCACTGGCGCGCAGAGGGGCGACATCCTACTCGAGACCACACTCCAACGGCCTGAGAGCAGACGTAGTCGCACTCCTTAAGCCATACACGCTGCGACTTCAATTAAACGGACTCAGGGCAAATGATGAAGAACCAGAAAACGACCAAACGGATTTTCAAGGGGACTGATCCTTGCTGAGGTGAATGGTAAACTAGCTGACTCTAAAGCATATGGGGTAGATCTGAAAACCCCGAAAATGAAGTGAAACATGGGACTGAACTGATTGGTATAGTGGGGACTGAAATAACAGAAGGGGATATAAAGGGAAATACTAACCAAATGGAAATTATCTGGGCTGAAGCTAACAGGTACCGATAGACGAGCACACCGGAATTGGGGAGTAGTTCGCTGGAATGCGGAGAGGGATAGAAACAACCAACAGCCTGGGCACAATTAAGTGATACCGAAGGTTTCAAACTAAAGGGAGGAGGGAGGGTGACAGAAGCCTCGATTGACCCATATATACAATGGCTGGGAGGCTATTCACAGCTGATAAATAACGGGAGGGAGGTACGGTGTGAAGAAATTTTTGATACCGGGGGGGGGGGGGATCACCTAAATGGACTAGTACAGTCTTGTGTAGTGGCCCACCCGTTATCCTCGGAGAAGGGGTTAAAACAACTCAATAGGAGAAGCCCATAAAGGAGAGGTAGGAAGTTGGGGGTCCCCTCCCCCGTGATAAAGCTAAACTGGAGGTAATATCATGGAAAATGGATCTCAGGGGAATTGTCCTCTGCCTAATAGCTCTGCTGACGCCGTGTTTAACGCAGGGTACGGGGCTAAGACCCCAAAATATAACCCTGATGTGGTTAAGCCCAAGAAACCATGCAGGGCATAGTGCCCCAAGGGAGGCACAACCCAGGCCACTCATAGGAGGGTGGTCTGACCTAGGAAGTCGGACTACATACCATAACTGGCCCGTGCTCCCAGAAGATTACAAACCACTAAACAAAACAGCCATTAGTTTTGGGACTGTAATAGGGGAGCCGCGGATCTTCCTGATACGGATATGCTACAGAATTTGCAGTTTGTTAAACTGGAATCCGGTTATCTCAGGGATTTATGTTGTTAGGTTATTCGAAGCCTCACTTAAGGGGGCTGTTAACACTAGAGTTTTTGAAGTCATACAAGTTGACTGGCAGGTTGGAGCCAGCGAATATTTTATGTTAATGACTTTTGAACAATATAGAAGGCACAAATTTGACAATAATAGATATATTGTTATAAGTGTGAGAAAGGAATTGAACCAGAGAGGCGATCTGGGGGAAGAGGGTGGGGGGGAGGTGGAGAAACCCAGACAATAACAGTGTACATGGATCATTTAAGTGAGCTTCCATCATGGATAGGATTAAATCTAAAATAGTCTCTTTGAATGTCAACAGGATAAACAATCCCATAAAGAGAAAACGTCTCCAGAAATTTTTTAAAAGACAGAAATCAGATACACAATTTATACAAGAGACACACTTGTCCCCGAGGGAAGCTCTCAAACTTAAAACCCGAGAGTTCCCATCTATTTATCAAGCATCTCTGCCCAAGGGGAAAAAGAGAGGGGTGGCCATCATGATTTCAGCATCACTCCCTTTCGTGGAGGAAGAGGTAATAGCGGATGAAGGGGATAGACATGTGATGGTGGTGGGGTATATTCAAGATCTACAAGTCTCTTTGCTAAATGTGTATGCCCCCGCCACACGCCACCTTTGGTAGACCCTTCAAGCTGGTAGCTGAAAAAGTAAAGGGGGTCCTGATCGCAGGAGGGGACTGGAACGTAGTCCTAGATAGGGCCATGGACACTACCTCTGGCATTCAGACCTCAAATCAAAGAGTTTCCAAACTGCTGAAAGGCCTAATGAAAGACGAGGGTATAATAGATATCTGGAGAGAAAAATACCCCAGGGCAAGGAACTATACATACTATTCCCCTAGATACCACATCTTCTCAAGAATAGATATGTACTTCACATATAGCGCACATATCAGTCTTTGACTCAATCTGGGTGGGGACAGAAACCATATCAGATCATAAACCGATCTATGCCTACTTAAACCTCCAACTTCTAAAAAAGCCCACATACTAGAGGCTCAACAATAGTCTGCTTAGAGATGAAAAGGTGAGGGAGGAAGTAAGAGACATAATGAAACATACTATACAGATAAATGAAAGACCAGGGACCACACCCCAGATTCTCTGGGACACGGTAAAAACAGTGATAAGAGGGAAACTGATTTCTATAGCCACTTATAAAAAGAGAGAACGGGAGAAACAGAGGGAACAAATTAAACAGGAGTTGCAGGAATTAGAAAGTCAACAGAAAACGAAATTTGATAAAAAGACAGCAGGGGAGATAAGAGGCCTAACACAAAGACTTCAGAGGATACAAATCGTAGAGATTGAAAAGATGTTAATACATACTAAACAAACTTATTATGAAGGAGGCCCAAGAGCTACACGCCTATTAGCGTATCGCCTTAAGCAACAAGCGGCTAAGGCGAGTGTTGTAGGTATTCGAAACCCTTCCACAGGTAAAGTTCTCCTCATGGATGGAAGCAAATAGCTGAAGCATTTATGGATTATTATAAAACTATATTCACCCCAACAAAATACTAAGCCTGAAGAGGCGCTGATATTTCTGAAAGCTTTACAGTTACCTGGACTCACTGAAACCCATAAACAAATCTTGGAGCACTCAATAACCCAAAGTGAAATCATAAATACAATAAGAGGGCTAAAGGGAGGTAAATGTCCAGGCCCGGATGGGTTTGGGGGGGAATTTTACAAAATGTTTCAGACAGAACTGAATCCCATGTTAAACGCGGTTTACAATCAGATATGGCTGGAGGGAGCTGCAGTCCCCCTGTCCTGGAACTACACTTCCATCTCGGTGATTCCTAAAGAGGGCAAAAATCCAAAGGAGTGTGGGTCATATAGACCGATTTCCTTACTCAACATAGACTACAAAATCTTCACGGCAATCATTGCCAAACGCCTACAATCCCTTCTTCCAGAGCTCATTCACCCAGACCAAACAGGGTTCGTAGAGGGGAGGCAAGCCCCAGAAGGAGTAAGGCGAACAATCAACATAATAGATATCATCAATAAAAGAAATATACCTGCCTGCCTTATGAGCCTAGATGCGGAAAAGGCTTTCGACAAAGTTGATTGGAATTTCCTTTTCCTGATACTGGGGAGAATGGGGTTCCTAATACAATTCTTAGAGGCGATTAAGGCCCTATATGCATCCCCTCAGGCATTTGTGAGGGTCAACGGGGGCATCTCACAAAGATTTAACCTAGGTCGAGGTACTAGGCAGGGCTGCCCCTTGTCGCCCCTCCTTTTCGACATATATATGGAACCTTTGGCCCAAGCGATAAGGGGAATCAAAGAAATTGAGGGAGTGAAGGTGGAGGGGAGAACATAAATTTCTATACGCCGGACGATGTCCTGCTCTATTTGACCAACCCAGACAGATCAATCCCTAAAGTCTGGGACCTTATGGACAAATTCAGTCAATATTCGGGTTATACATTTAATAAAAGTAAAACAGATGTGTTAAAGCTACATTATTCCCCCTCAACCGAAGTCCTACAGACCCTGGATATGCAATGGAATAAGGGAAAAATCAAATATCTGGGCATCCAGATCCCTAAAAATCTATCTACGCTGTACATGAGTAATTTTGAACCCACTATAAACCAAATTAAGCAAGATATTAAAAGATGGGACACCCTTAATATGCCCTTGTACTTAAGGATACAGTCAATATCTATGAATATACTCCCTAGATTTTTATATCTGTTTCAAAGTCTCCCTATAAAAATACACAAAAATCAATTTCAGTTATGGCAGAGGATGCTCACGAAATACATTTGGAATAACAGAAAACCAAGAATTAAAATTATGGTTATGCAGGCTAACAAGAAATGGGGGGGTCGTGGCCTTCCTAATTTAGAAGATTACTTTTTAGCCACTCAACTAAAGTGGGCTCTTCTATGGTCGGCGAGAATATGTGAGGCGAGATGGAAAGCAATAGAGGTAGTCCTATCAGATGGGAAGCCATTAGAAGCCAGAGTTATGCAACCAGAGAATTTAAATAAGGATCAGAGCATCCCTTTAATGACGGTCCAAAACACCCTGAACTCTCTTAAAAGACTATGGAGTAAACACAGATTGGGGGAGGTATGGATGCTGAGGTGGTTTGCCTGGGACCCAGATTTCCTACCAGCCAGGCAGGACCTCACCTTCAGGAATTGGGGCAGGCTGGGTTTGTGCTCCCTAAAGCAGTTCCTTCAGGGAAATAATGTACAAGAGTTCACCCAGATTAAAGAAAAGTATTCATTAAGACAGACAGATTACTTTAGATATCTTCAAATAAGATCCCATATACACAACCTTCAGGCCACCTATAAGGACCCCATTTTACCAACAAAACTAGGGGATATCATAGCTGAAATAATATCCTCAACAAAAATTAGGGGCCTAATTTCAGCAATATATGGGGCTCTGAGGGACAGAAAAGAGGACCAAACACTACACATTAAGAAAAGCTAGGAAAAAGAAATAGGAGATCACATTGAGGAGGGAGCATGGACCTCGTCCCTGGCAATAGCACTCAGAACTACGTCTTCACCCCATTGGAGGGAGTACGAGTGGAAGATACGAGTGAGATTTTTTAGGTCCCCAGAAACACAAGGTAAGTGGGATAAAAACTGTACGGGGGGGTGCTGGCGGGGATGTGGAGTAAATAAAGCAAACTACTTACATATGTTCTGGACATGCCAGGGAATCTCACAATACTGGGAGAAAATACAACAGGAAATTAAAAAGATACTAACAATACAAGCCCGATTAGGTCCACTGAACCTAATATTAGGGATGAAACCAGAAGAAATTAGAGGAGCAACTAAAACATATTTATGGAACATTCTGATTGTTGCCTCACATAAGGCATTAACCAGAAAATGGCTTGTCCCAGACCCTCCGACAGTTCAGGACTGGGTGGCAATTGTTACTGAAGTTAAAGATATGGAGGAACTAACGTATAAGGTAAACTCAAGAATGAATACATGGAGGGAAAGATGGACGCCCTGGTTAATACTAGCAGGAACAACTGAAAAGGAATAAGGAGAGGGGAAGGGGTCTGAGAAACAAAGATTAAACAACTACTTAAATAGAAGGTGGGGGAATTTCCTCCAGGTCGCTCTCCATATGAAAGGACTTAGATAAATGAGGAAAATAAAATGACTTGTATATAATATTACAAAAGGAAAATAAAATGGACTGAGCTATTAAAGTTAAAAACTAGATAAAGTTAAAATCAATATCTGTAATTACTAGATTGCTTAATGATGTGTAGATAGAGATAAAGGAAATGAGACAAATGGATATCTGTGCCAAAATATGCAATAAACTTGAATATAAAAAAAAAAAAATGAGAGGGTATGATTACCAGATGGTAACCCCCCTGAGTGATCACTTAAACAATAATCTGACTACTCAAGGGTTTAACTAGCTCAAGGGTTACTGCAGGCAGAAACTGCTTAAAGGTCTAACCAGCTCTATAACACGAAGATGCTGCTTGAAAATCTAACAAGCTCTGTGCTTATTACTTGCAGATACTGCATGAAGGTGTAACTAGCTCTGTGGTTATTTTGAGCGGATACTGCTTGAATGTCTTACTAGCTTTGTGGTTACTACACGCAGAAACTGCTTGAAGATCTAAGCAGCTTTGTGGTTATTACTTGCTGACACTGCTTGATGGTCTAACTAGCTGTGGTGATTACATGCAATTATACAATGGCAAGAAAGAATCCTGGACTCTGATTGGTCAGTGTGTGCCTGAAATAGTGATGTTATTACACAATAACATCACTGTATTGATTTTCCACTAGAGATACTTTCTTTTTACATTATAAAAAACTAATAAAAACGTTTAACATTTTTTTATTTTATTTTGTATAACATCGAGCCATTGTATAATTGCAATAAGGCACTCCAAGGTGTGTGTTATTGTGTAATAACGTCACTCCTGGGGTGGGTTGAAGCACGAGGTGAACACTTTGTCATGCCTTATTGCTTAAATACTGCTTGAAGGTCTAACTAGCTCTGGGGTTATTACAGATAGAAACTGCCTGAAGGTCTAACCAGTTCTGCAATTATTACTCGCAGATACTGCTTGAAAGTCTAACCAGCTCTGCAATTATTACTCGCAGATACTGCTTGAAGGTCTAACTAGCTCTGTGGTTATTACAGGCAGATACTGCTTGAAGGTCTAACTAGCTTTGTGATTACTACACACAGATACTGCTTGAAGGTCTAACCAGCTCTGTGGTTATTACTCGCAAATAGTGCTTGAAGGTCTAACTAGCTTTTTGGTCATTACTTGCATGTACTGCTTGAAGGTCTAACTAGCTCTGTGGTTATTACATGCAGAAACTGCTTGAAGGTCTAACTAACTCTGCAGTTATTACTTGAAGATACTGCTTGAAGGTCGAACTAGCTCTGGGATTATTACACGTAGATGCTGCTTGAAGTTCTAACTAGCTCTGGAGTTATTACAGATAGAAACTGCCTGAATGTCTAACCAGTTCTGCAATTATTACTCGCAGATACTGCTTGAAAGTCTAACCAGCTCTGTAATTATTACTCGCAGATACTGCTTGAAGGTCTAACTAGCTCTGTGGTTATTACAGGCAGATATTGCTTGAAGGTCTAACTAGCGCTGTGATTACTCGCAGATACTGCTTGAAGGTCTAACCAGCTCTGTGGTTATTACTCGCAAATATTGCTTGAAGGTCTAACTAGCTCATTAGTTAATACTGGCATATACTGCTTGAAGGTCTAACTAGCTTTTTGGTGATTATTTGCACATACTGCTTGAAGGTCTAACTAGCTCTGTGGTTATTACATGCAGAAACTGCTTGAAGGTCTAACTAACTCTGTGGTTATTACTTGAAGATACTGCTTGAAGGTCGAACTAGCTCTGGGATTATTACACGCAGATACTGCTTGAAGTTCTAACTAGCTCTGGGGTTATTACAGACAGATACTGCCTGAAGGTCTAACCAGCTCTGCATATTACCGCAGATACTGGTCTGAAAGTCTAACCAGCTCTGTACTATTACTGCAGATACTGCTTGAAAGTCTAACTAGATCTGTGGTTATTACACGTAGATACTGCTTGAAGGTCTAACTAGCTCTGTGGTTATTACTCACAGATACTGCTTGAAAGTCTAACTAGCTCTGTGGTTATTATGTGCAGAAACAGCTTGAAGGTCTAACTAGCGCTGTGATTACTCGCAGATACTGCTTGAAGGTCTAACCAGCTCTGTGGTTATTACTCGCAAATATTGCTTGAAGGTCTAACTAGCTCATTGGTTATTACTGGCATATACTGCTTGAAGGTCTAACTAGCTTTTTGGTGATTATTTGCACATACTGCTTGAAGGTCTAACTAGCTCTGTGGTTATTACATGCAGAAACTGCTTGAAGGTCTAACTAACTCTGTGGTTATTACTTGAAGATACTGCTTGAAGGTCGAACTAGCTCTGGGATTATTACACGCAGATACTGCTTGAAGTTCTAACAGCTCTGGGGTTATTACAGACAGATACTGCCTGAAGGTCTAACCAGCTCTGCAATTATTACTCACAGATACTGTCTGAAAGTCTAACCAGCTCTGCAATTATTACTCGCAGATACTGCTTGAAGGTCTAACTAGCTCTGTGGTTATTACTCACAGATACTGCTTGAAAGTCTAACTAGCTCTGTGGTTATTATGTGCAGAAACAGCTTGAAGGTCTAACTAGCTCTGCAGTTATTACTCGAAGATACTGCTTGAAAGTTGAACTAGCTCTGGGGTTATTACACGCAGATACTGCCTGAAGGTCTAACTATCTCTGTGGCTACTACACATGGATATTGCTTGAAGGTCTAACTAGCTCTCTAGGGTTATTACAGGTAGCTATTGCTTAAAGGTTTAACTAGCTCTGTGGTTACTACATGCAGATACTGCTTGAAGCTCTAACCAGGCTCTGCAGTTATTACACGCAAATACTGCCTGAAGGTCTAACCAACTCTGTTGTTATTATGCGCAGATACTGCTCAAAGGTCTAATTAGCTCTGTTGTTACTACATGCAGATACTGCTTGAAGGTCTAACCAGCTCTGCAGTTATTACACACAGATATTGTTTGACGGTCTAACCATCTCTTCGGTTATTACTTGCAGACAGTGCTTTAAGGTCTAACTAGCTCTGTGGTTATTACATGCAGATACTGCTTGAAGGTCTAACTAACTCTGTGGTTATTACTCACAGATACTGTTTGAAGGTCTAACCAGCTCTGCAGTTATTACACACAAACTGCTCAAAGGTCTAACCAGTTTTGTAGTCATTACATGCAGATGCCAACACTCAGATAAATAAATAAGGAGGGGGCACCTGATGACTCTTATCTCAGTTCACTGGTGTCATATAAATGTACAGTATGAAACCATGTGAGGGCAAACACATTGCTGAATAAGTTGTGTTATTTTATTTGGAGACATAGCAACTAGTGAAATAACATTGAAAATCCTATTATAGTATATGGTTAAGGTTTATTGTGGGTAGAATTCAGATCCTTTCAAATTTTTGTTTTAGGACAGTTCAAAGGTCAAAAAAGTTGTACTACCGTTCTGACATCACATCAATAGTATAAGAACTTTTGAGCCTTTTCCTGCCACAAGGTCCTCAGGAGAAAAAATATTATAACATGGCGGCCCGATTCTCCAACTGTTGGTGGCAATGCAAGCTTCCTATTCTTGATAGGAAGAGCCTCCCACAGCTTCTGGTCCAAAATGTTTTTTTATAGAGCAGGGGACCCTTACCGATCAGCGGGTCTGGGGAGAGGGGGAGGAATCACTGGCAGGAGGGGGGAAGGCTAAGCAGGGAGAAGAGGTAGCGGAGGTGGAAATCACAGCAGAGAGAGTGAGGGAAGCTCTCAGGTCCCTTAAGACAGAGAAAACACCGGGGCCAGATAAATTACATCCCAGAGTGCTGAAGGAACTTGCGGATGTCCTGGCGAAACCCCTGGCGGAGCTTTTCACCATCTCTCTGAGGACAGGGTGAGTGCCCGAGGACTGGAAGGTGGCGCATATAGTGCCTATCCACAAGGGGATCAAGGAGGTGGTAGGAACTACAGGCCTGTCAGCCTGACATCGGGTGGTGGGCAAGGTGATGGAGGGCATTGTCAAGGAGAGGCTGGGGGGGGGACCTGGAAAAGTCAGGGTGCCTGGACGATAGACAGCATGGATTTGTCCCAGGGAAATTGTGTCAGACAAACCTTGTGGAGTTATATGACTGGGTGACGAGTGCCCTGGACCTGGGTAGACCTGTGGACGTCCTCTTTCTAGACTTCAGCAAGGCATTTGACTCTGTTCCTCACGAGGGCCTGCTGGATAAGCTGGGAGAAATGGGGGTGGGGAACCAGATGATCAGATGGATAAACAACTGGCTCCAGGACTGGACCCAGAGGGTCCTAGTTGGCGGGATAGTCTCATCCCCAAGGAGGGTCATTAGTGGGGTCCCACAGGGATCAGTCCTTGGGCCCCTCCTGTTCAACGCCTACGTCTCTGACATAAGGTCAGGTATCAGGAGTGAGATGAATCTCTTTGCGGATGACTCAAAACTCGGGGCGGTGGAAAGGGTGGCCCTACAGGGGGACCTGGAGGCTCTGGAAAGATGGTCTAGAAAGTGGAAGCTGAGGTTCAATGCAGGGAAATGCAAGGTACTGCACCTGGGGGCCAGAAACCTGGGCCAAGTGTACACCCGGGGTGGGGATGCTACAAGTCTCAATGGCTGAGAGGGACCTGGGGGTGGTGGTGGATGTCAAGATGAACAACTCAGAGACTTGTAGGAGGACAGCAGCCAAGGCAAACAGGATGCTGGGATGCATCGCTAGGGGGATCACCTCCAGAAGGAAGGAAGTGATACTCCCTCTGTATAACTGCTTGGTGAGGCCACACCTCAAGTACTGCATGCAGTTTTGGAGGCCACACTTAAAGAGGGACATTAAACTCCTGGAGAGGGTCCAGAGGAGGGAAACCAAAATGATTTGGGGCTTGGGGGACAGGACCTATGGGGAGAGGTTCGAAGAGCTAAATATGTACACACTGGAAGAGAGAAGGGACCAGGGGGACATGATAGAGGTCTTCAGGTAGATGAAGGGGGTATATAGGGCAGGAGCAGTCATTGTGCTTCGAAGGAAGGAGGAGGGGGCAACTAGAGGGCATGGGTGGAAGCTGGAGGGGGGAAGATTCAGGGAGAAAGGAGGAGGAGGTGCTACTTCACTGAGAGGGTGGTGGAGCCATGGAATATGCTGCCCAGGGGGCTGGTGGAGGCAGAGATGGTGGAGAGGTTCAAGAGGGGGTGGGACAGGTACAGGGGAAGGGTTCTGGAAGCAAAATCCAGTGCAGCGAGAATATCTGAAACTGGGAAAGGAGAAGCCAGAGAAGGCGAGGGGGGCAGCAAGGTCAGCTCCCAGGGTGGGGGCTGACCAAATAAGCAGACACGAAAGACCGTTAGACCTATTCTGCTGGCATTTTAGTATGTTAGTATACCATTTTAAAATAAACTGTGCCATAAAGAGAGTGAGCGAGCAGGAGAGGAGAGAAGTCGCGCCAAAAAGACAGCAAGCAGCAGTGGAGAGAAGCTGCTGCGGGTTAAGAGAGAGAGAGAGAGAGAGTGATAGTGGGGAGAAGCCGCAGTGATTGGGAGCGAGGAGAGGCAGCAGACACTGGAAGCAGGAGAAGCAACAGATATTTTGTCTTTTTTTTTTCATAACTGCTCTCAGCAATTGCGTTTTGTGTCGACAGGAGTGTGGGATAACGGCTGACAGTAGTCCGTGAAGGAATGGAGCGAGACCACATTAAGCGGCCAGGACCAAGCGGGACTACAAACACAAAGTATGATACCTTGTCAAAATGAAACTTTTTTTTTTTTTTTTTTTTTAATATTTATGGAACCATATACTATATAAAACAGTGGATGGCTGCCCATCCACAACTAAGGCTGTGTTTCCCTCTCGGGAGTTGATGACATCAGTGAGACCTCTCAAGCTTCACTCTCAAGGTCTCTATGATGTCACCAACTCCCTCGAGGGAAACACAGCCTTGTTGTGGACGGTTGCCTATCCACTATTCTATATATTTTAGTAGAAGCTATGTTGTTTCACTAGTACTGCTGTACCTATGTTATTGTTACCACTTGTCAAGACATGCATAAATAAACTGAAAATACCTTTTTTACAAAGGGTACCAAGCTCCAGAAGAAAGGAAAAGAACAGTTACATAAGAAGTTATCATAACAGTAGATCTTCAAGGGGATCTCAGTCGTCAGGTTACAATGTAGGAACCTTCACCATCGGAGACGAGGAATCCACACGGAAGATTTTCAGCAGTACAATTGCGGACGTCCACGCCGTCGATGTCCGACGACATCAGCAACCCTATATAGGCGTGGGCGGCCCCACTCCCTCCTGAATTCTTTCCCTCCAGAGATGAAGGGAGCAAGGCTGATGTCCTGGGAACCAAAGAGAGACCGAGGGACCCAGCTCTAGACAGAAATGATGGAATACAGCAGATAGCTAGGTCCTGAACAGAAGCTCCAAGAAGGGGGACAGTGGTATGGAAATCAGACCTGATGACTGAGATCCCCTGGAAGATCTACTGTTATGGTAAGTTCTTATGTAACTATTCTATCTTCTTCGGAGGAATCTCAGTCATCAGGTTACACCATAGGAACAAGTACCAAGCAGTGACAAGTGCAAAAAATGGACAGCATGGGAGGCTGGAACTCAATAAATTTAAGACATGAGTCCTTGTAAGACAGCCCTGCCAAATCCTGCACGGGCTGTGGAAACAATGTCCTGACTGTAATGCTTGGTAAAAGTGTGGACTGTACAGCAGTGCAAATATCAGCAGCTGAGACCCCCTTGAAACAAGCCACAGAGGTAGCATACCTCTGGTGGAATGAGCTTTGACAGATCCAGGCAATTCTTTGTCGTACTTGTAACAGAACACAATGCGATTTGCCAACCATTTGGATAAACAGTGCTTGGAAACTGAAGCGCCCTCTCTACCCGGGGTGAAAGAAACAAACAACTGCTTAGACTTTTTGGACTCCTCAGTCCAAAGCAGATAATACTTTAAAGTTCTGTGCACATCTAGTGTATGGAGCAGTGCTTGCCCTGGATTGGCATGCTCAGGAAAACAAACAGAAAGATGGATAGACAGTGTAAACTCTGAAACCACCTCAGACAAAAACTTAGTATTTGCGCGCAAAGAAACCATCTCTCTGTGAAAAATCAAATAAGGTTCCTCACACCAGAGGTCCTGAAGCTCTGAAATTCATCAAGCAGAAGTAATTGCAACAAAAGATAGCACTTTCCAAGAAAAGAAAGTGCAAATCGCAAGTCGCGACTGGCTTAAAAGGAGACAGGGTCAACTTCTCTGAAATAAAATTTAAGTCCCAAACCAGGACAGGAGAATGGATTGGAGGTTTCAGATGAAGAATGCCCCTAAGGAAGGTACAGGAAACATCCAGCTGAGGAATCGTGTGGTCACCCACGGGCTCATGAAAGGCATACATAGCCAAAAGGTGAACCTTGAGGGATGAATACTCGTAGCCTAAGTCAGACAAAGAAATCAGGTAGTCCAGGACATGCTCCACAGGACAGGCGAAAGGGTCTAGGGAATGCTTGGCAGCCCAGATGGCAAACCGCTTCCACTTCATGGCATAACTAGCATGGGTGGAAGGCTTGCAGGCGGCCACCAGGACATCTGCCACCCTGTTAGAGACCCCAAACCTTGTGATGGCTATGTCTACAGGAGCCACGCATGCAGATGGAGGGACCTGAGGTTGGAATGGACCAGGGTCCCCTGGTCCTGGGTCAGCAGATTCCTGCAAAGGGGGAGAGGAACCTCCGGTTCCTCTGCCAGCTGCTGAAGCAGAGGGAACTATGTCTGCTGAGGCCAGAATGCAGCTACCAGGATCATGCCGACCCTCTCTGTGTAGCTTGATTAGAACCCTCTGTATTAGTGGAAATGGAGGAAATGCATACAGAAATCTCCTGCTCCAAGAGAGGGACAACGCATCTCACCAGAAAACTCCAGGCCCTCAAGTGAACAGAAATTGGGCAGTTTTGCGTTGAATGGGGACGTAAAAAGGTCCAACGCTGGATTACCCTATCTGTTGAACAGATCTTCTGCTACAGATGAGAGAAGTTCCCATTCATGCATGCTGGACTAGGTCCTGCTGAGACTGTCTGCCAGGGTGTTTAAGATGCCTGGCCACGTGGACCGCTGAGAGTGTCAGATTGTGCTCCAGTGCCCAATACCACACTCTCATAACCTCCTTGCAGAGGGGGTACAAGTGAGTCCCACCCTGCATGTTGATATAGTAGACAACACTCAGGTTGCCCGACTGCACCAGCAGCTGGCTTGGAGCCAGATGCTCTTGAAAAGCCTGCAAGGCATACATCACAGCTCTCATCTCCAGGACATTAATATGCAGGGTGGCTTCCCACTGGGACCAGGAGCCCTGGGTTTGGAACAGACCCAGGTGAGCTCCCCAACCTAGCCCCGAAGCATCCCTGGTTAGAATCTTATGCGTGGAGGAGATATGAAAGGGAACCCACTGAAGAAGGTTCAAGGAGTCCATCCACCACTGCAGTACCTTGCAAACTGGGTAGGAGACCAGGACTTGTTGGTTTAACTCATCTGTACGCTGGTCCCACTGCACTCTGAGGGTCCACTGAAGGATACACATGTGAAGTCTGGCTAGTGGAATGGTGGGAATGGCTGCAGCCATTAGACCCAATAGACTGAGGTATAGTCTGGCAGGAATGTACCGACTCTTGGCAACGTCTTGAGCCTGGGCCATAAGGCATTTCACCCTGTTTTGGAGTAGGAAGGCCTTTTCCTGCTTGGAGTCCAGAACTGCCCCGATGTACTGCAGTCACTGGGACAGTACTAGAACAGACTTTGTCAGGTTGACCATTATGACCAGAGAGTGAAAAAGCTGGAGTGTGTGCTCCAGAGTCAGCAAGAGCTGCTTCCTCGATGGGACATTGAGAAGACAATCATCCAGGTAATGGAAGACATACAGTCCCTCTCTTCTGAGAGCTGCTGCGACCGCTGCTAAGCATTTGGTAAAGACATGCAATGCAGAGGATAAGCCAAAGGGCAGCACTTTGAACTGGTAATGCTCGCCCTGAAAGGCAAAGCACAGAAACCTCCTGTTAGGAGAAAACACTGAAATGTGCAGGTAAGCGTCCTGCATGTCCAGTGAACAGAGTCATTCCCCGGTTTTGAGAAGGGGCATGAAGCCTGGCAAAGTTACCATCCAGAACTTTTTGTACTGGACAAAGAGAATGAGGTCCTTCAGATCTAAAATGGGTCTCAGATCTCTGGTCTTTTTGGGGACCAGGAAGAACCTGGAATAAAACCCTGGTTTCTCTGCCACCTTGGCACCAGTTCTACTGCCTGCTTGCACAAAAGAGACTGTACTTCCTCCTGGAGAACAGACACGTGAGCCAGGGGATAGTTGGAGGGTGGAGTGGGGTATCTGGAGGCTGCTGGATGAGCTCCAGGATGTGACCTGTCTCTATGATCTCCAGGATCCATGCATCTGAAGTTATGGTTCTCCAGTGATTCAGATAGAGGGAGAAGCGACCTCCGACCACCACCGCCTGGGTCTGGGCCAGAAGAGTGGGGTCTGGCAAGAGTCAAGCTGAGAAGGGACCAGCTGTGGAAGCTGGCCTGTCATTTCTGGGATGCTTGACCGCTGCTCTAGCATTGGAGGGAGTGGGAAAGGAAGCCTGGGCTCTGTGCTTGCTCTGGGTGCGGGGGCCCGAGCCTGGCATGTTGGGCCTGTCCACGAAAAGTAGGCCGCCCTCTACTACGGGGCTGAGCATGTTAGAGAGAATGTGCAGACTTGATGGCTGTGCCAGCCCAGAGACCTGCAGATCATTGATGAGGTCCTGGACATCAGGACCAAAGAGCTTTGTGCCATTGAAAGGGGCATTAAGCACCTTGTGTTGCACATCGGCTACAAATCCAGAGAACCAAAGCCATGAGTGCTGGCGAAGGAATATGCTTGTGGCAGCTGCCTGGGTCACTGTGTCAGCCATGTCATATAGGTCCCTGAGGAGATGTTTACTGACATCTTCCACAGTCTTAAAAAAAAAAAGGAAAATTCCTGCTTCTGGGAACGATCTGGAAGGGCCTGAGCAGCAGCTTTGCCCCTTTCTCCAGTTGGCATTCTGGAATTTAACCATATGTCACAGATAGTTTACAATCATTAGGTCCAAAGATCAAGAGGCATAAATTATTTTACCCCAGAGGTCAATCCTACAGGATTGTCTGGTGAAGGGAACTAAGCTGCTTAGGCACCTTAGATCTGTCATGAGCTGCCTTGATGACCACCGACTCAGTTCTGGCCTGGGCTGCAAAATAAGGGAGGCCCTGAGGGGCACTGTACAGCTTGTCTGCCCTGCATGGCATAGCTGGCACCATGTCTGGCCTGTGCCAGGCTGCCACAGTAGCATTCTTGACGGCTAGCAGCATAGGAGGGATAATCTTAGGGGGAAGATTCAGGAACCTCCAGGAAGTCCACCAGGTCTTTTCTGGTGACATCATCCTCTTCAGTCTGGAAGCCCAGTGACAGACAATTGCTTCATGACATTGAAGAAGGCAGTATCCTCAGGAGGAGACCTTGGAGTATGCTTCACTGAGACCTCATGGACTGAAGAGGCAGTGGGCCTATCAGAGATGACAATTCCTTCCTCTTCCTCCTCATCCTCTATATTATCCAGGAGGATGAGTTCAGGATGGTACTCCTCCTCGATGTCGACCTCGTCCGAGTCTGGCATTGGAGTAGTCGTCGGTGGCCCACGGGGATGCTCCCGTGGTTGAACAGATGTCCTCAAACAGGTGTCGATGACAGAGCCGCCAGCAATGGTGCGGGCGATGAAGGCCTAATGAAGGCACTGAACTGCTGAACTAGTACGCTGGTGAATTTGACGAGTACTTCGTCCAGATCCATAGTCGTTGTCAACAAAGGGTGGTTCGATGGCACAGAAACCGATGACCCCCCCCGACCTGAGAGCCTGTAGCCCTCAGAGAGGAAGGAGCAGGTCTCAATGGAGCAGCCATCGATGATGAGGAGGCCAACGACTCCAGAAGTTGACAGCTGCGCTCTGAGAACCAGGACCGAGCTGTTGCATGGGCCTGGTAGGAACAGGAGACTTGACAGCTGGCCCTTCGGTCAGCAGCTATCGACAAAGAGCCCCCCAAAGAAGGAGAGGCTGACGGGGAATGGGATGGCCGCCGGTGGGGAGCAGTCACAATCCTGGTCTTTTTTGTGACTTTTCCCCGAAGACTTGCCTTGGACCTTGGAGCTTGTAGATCTGGTGGGCGACTGAGTGGCCGAGGCCATGGGGGACCCCTGCCTGGAGTTGGCTACCTGCTGGTCCATCAGAAATTTTTAAGAGCCTTCTTGCATCACCTAAGGGTTGTCTGGTTAAACTTCTGGCAGAGCTCACAGTCGGAGGAGGCGTCGTGGTCAGGCCCAAGACAGCAGACACAAACAGAATGTCTGTCTGTAGAAGAAATTTTCTTCCCACAGAGGCAGTGCTGGAAAAGAGAAGAAGAAGAAGACGGGTTAACTCTCAACATAAAAAAAGAAAAATCTCTAAAAGAGATTTTGGTAAGTATGAGGAGAAAAAAACAGCTGTAGGCTAAAAAAGGCACAAAACACTGCGACGTATCTTCTGTGGAGACTGTGCTTGCAAGTCAATCGTGGGAAAGAACTGAGGAGGGAGTGGGGCCGCCCATGTCTATATAGGGTTGCTGATGTCGGCAGATGTCGACAGCGTGGGCGGCCTCAGCTGTACTGCTGAAAATCTTCCCTTTGGATTCCCCGGCTCCAACAATGAAGGTTTCTATAATGTAACCTGATGACTGAGATACCCAAAAGAAGATCATCATTTAAAGTCTGACATCATCGCAGAAGAATCAGTCAGGATGTTTCCTGTAAGTGCTCACAGCCAGCAGAAGTGCTGGCAATGTAGTACAAATACTGATCAATCAGATTCTTCCGAGTTCAAATTCCAGCCAATCCTCATATAACAGCCTATTCGCAATTGACCAGTGATGGTTTGAGCTACATGATACAAATCAGAGTCAATTAGAACAATGTTTCAATCATTCTCCTGCTTCTAAGTGGACCAAAAGGCCCTCTTCCCAGTTCCTCATTCAGCTCATTGGGTTCACTATGCTTGTACCAGACCTTCGCAGGAAGGAGGGGGGTGGGGGGCGAGCAGCACCTGTACCATATCCTCTGGGCAGGGGGTAATGTCGTACCAGATCCCTCTGGCAAGAAGGGGGAAGGAGCAACTGTACTAGATCCTCTAGCAGGAGGGGTCGTGGGGCAAACAGTGCCTGTACCATACCATCTGGCAGGGGGTGGGGGCAAGCAGCCCTGTACCAGATCCTCTGGCAGCAAGGGGGTTGAGCAGCACCATTATCAGATCCTCTGGTGGGGGGGGGCAGCGCCTGTACCACATCCTCTGGCAGGAGGGGTGGTGGGGGCAAGTAGCGCCTGTACCATAACCTCTTGCAGGAGAGGGCGGTGAGCAGCTCCTGTATCAGACCTTCTAGCAGGAAGGTGGTGGGGTACAGTAGTGCCTATACCATATCCTCTGGCAGGGGTGGGGTGGCGGTGTCCAGTGCCTGTACCAGATCCTCTAGCAGGAAGGGGGGGGGGCAGCAGCACCTGAACCAGATCCTCTGGCAGGAGGGGTGGGATGCAAGCAGTACCTGTAACAGTTCTTCTGGCAGGAAGGGGGGGTGTAGAGACAAGCAGTACCTGTACTAGATCCTCAGCAAGGGGTGGTGAGCAGCATCTGCAGGAGATCCTCTGACAGGAAGGGTAAGTGGGCTCATTGTGCCAATATCGGATCCTCTGGCAGGAAGGAGGGGGGTGGATTCACTGTGCCAGTATCAGATCCTGTGGCAGGAAAAGGGGGGGGTGGACGCTCTGTGCCAGTATCAGATCCTCTGGCAGGAAGGGGGTGGGGGAGCTCACTGTGCAGTATCAGATCCTTTGACCGGGGAGGTGGACTTACTGTGCCAGTGTCAGATCCTCTGGTAGGAGGAAGGAGGGGTGGACTCACTGTGCAGGTATCAGATCCTCTGCAGGAAGGGGGTGGTGGGTGGATGGACTCACTGTGCCAGTATCACATCCTCTAGCAGGAAGGGTGCGAGCAGCTCCTGTACCACATTATCTGACAGGAAGGGAAGGTTGGTAGGCTCTCTGAGTCTGTATCAGATACTCTGGCAGGAGGGGGTGGGGGCAAGCAGTGCCTTTAGCATATCCACTGGTAGGAAGGGAGGTAAGCAGCACCTGTACCAGATTCTCTGGCAGGAAGGGGGTGGGAGTGAGCAGCATCTGTACCAAATTCTCTACAAGAATGGGGTGTGAGCAGCACCTGCATCAGATCCTCTGCCATAAAGCTGGGTGGGGTGGGGTACCAGCTTCTCTGTTAGGAAGGTGGTGGAGTGTGCAGTGCCTGTACCAGATCCATGGCAGGAAGGGGGGTGAGGTCAAGCAGCAGCTGTAGCAGATCCTCTATCCAGAAGGGTAAGCGGGTGGGTTCACTGCTGTTGTATTAGATCCTCTGGCAGGAATGGGGGGGGGAGCAGTGCCTGTATCAAATCCTGTGGCAGGAAGGTGGTGGGGGCGAGCAGTGCATGTATCACAACTGCTGGCAAGAGGAGGGGTGAGCAGCACCTGTACCAGATCCCCTGGCAGGAAGGTGGGGTGGGTGTGAGCAGCATCTGTACCAGATCCTCTGGCAGGCAGGATAGGTTGGTGGGTTCACTACACTTCTATCAGATCCTCTGGAAGGAGTGTGGGGAGGGGGAGCAGCACTTGTAGCAGATCCCCTGGCAGGAAGGGTGGGGTGGGAGATTAAGCAGGGCCTGCATCAGATCCTCTGGCAGGAAGGGTGGGGTGGTGTAGTGAGCAGTGCCTGTATTAGATCTTCTGGTATGAAGGGGGGGAGGTGAGCAGTACCTCTATCAGTCTCTCTTTTAGAAAGTGGGTGGGGTGTGAGCAGTGCCTGTGTCAGATCCCATGGCAGGAAGGTGGGTTGAGGGGGCAAGTAGCATCTGTACCAGATCCACTGCCAGGAAGGCCGAGGTGAGGTGGGGGAGTGAGTAGCACCTGTACCAGATCCTCAAACAGGAAGGGGGTTGGGGACCGAGCAGTGCATATATCAGAACTACTGGCAAGAGGAGGGATGAGCAACTCCTGTACCAGATCCTCTGGCAAGAGCAGTGCCTGTTCAACATCCTCTGGCAGGAAGGATAGGTGAGTGGATTCACTGCGTTTGTATCAGATCCTCTGGTATGACGGGCAGGGTGCGGGAGTGAGCAGTGTCTGTACCAGATCCTCAGACAGGAAGGGTGTGGGGAGGACAGCAGTGCAAATATCAGATATCAGAACTGCTGGCAAGAAGAGGGATGAGCAGCACCTGCACCAGATCCTCTGGCAGGAGTTTGGGTGGGGAAATAGTATCTGTACCAGATCCTCTGGCAGAAAGAGGGTGGGGGCAAGAAGTGCATGTATCAGATATCAGAACTGCTGGCAAGAAGAGGGGTGAACAGCGCCTGTACCAGATCCTCTGGCAGGAATGGGGGGAGGGGAGCAGCATCTGTACCAAATCCTCTGGCAGGAATAGGGGAAGGGGGAGTAGCACCAGTACCAGATCCTCTAGCAGGAATGAGGGGGAGCAGCACCTGTACCAGAACCCCTAGCAGGAATGAGGGTAGAGGGGGCAGCATCTGTACAAGAACCCCTAGCAGGAATTTGGGGGGGGGGGCGAGCAGCACCTGTACCAGATCATCTAGCAGGAATGAAGGGGGAGACAGTATCTGTACCAGATCTTCTAACAAGAATGAGGGTGAGGGAGAAGCACCTGTACCAGAACATCTAGCAGGAATAAGGGTGGAGGGACAGCATCTGTACCACATCCTCTAGCAAGAATGAGGCTGGGAGGAGCAGCGTCCATACCAGATCCTCTGGCAGGAATGGCTGGAGGGCCTCTAGCAGGAAGGGTAGGTGGGTGGGTTCACTGTGCTTCTATCAGATCCTCTGGCAGGAAGGTGGGAGCGAGCAGCGCCTGTACCAGATCCCCAGGCAGGAAGAATGGGGTTGGGTGGGGGAGTGAGCAGCGCCTGTATCCGATCCTCTGGAATGAAGCGGGGGAAGGTGAGCAGCACCTCTACCAGCTTCTCTGTTAGGAAGAGGGTGGGACGTAAGCAGTGCCTGTGCCAGATCCCATGGCAGGAAGGGGGTTGGGGGGAGAGTAGCGCCTGTACTAGATCCTCTGACCAAAAGGGTAGGCGAGCAGTTCACTGTTCTTGTATCAGGTCCTCTGGCAGGAAGGGTAGGGTGGGGTGGGTGGGGTGAAGGAGTGAGCAGCACCTGCGCCAGATCCTTGGGCAGGAAAGGAATGGGGGGAGACGAGCAGTGCATAGACTCAGATGTCAGAACTGCTGGCAAGAGAAGGGGTGAGCAGCACCTGTACCAGATCCTCTGGCAGGAATTGGGGAGGGGCAAGCAGCATCTGCTCCAGATCTTCTAGCAGGAATGAGGGGCAAGCAGCATCTGTACAAGATCCTCTGGCAGGAAGGGATGGGGTGAGCAGTGCATATATCAGATATCAGAACCGCTGGCAAGAAGAGGGTGAGCAGCAATGCACCAGATACTCTGGCAGGAATGGGGGGTAAGCAGCATCTGTACCAGATCCTCTGTTGGAAAGGGGTGGGGGAAGCAGTGCTTATATAAGATATCAGAACTTCTGGCAAGAAGAGGAGGAACAGCACCTGTACCCAGATCCACTGGCAGAAATGGGGTGGGGCCAGCAGCGCCTGTACCAGATCTAGCACCCACTGGGGAGCAGTGCCTGTACCAGAACCCCTGGCAGGAATGTGGTGGAGGGGCAGCAGTGTCTGTACCAGAACCCCTAGCAGGAATTGGGGGAGCGCATCTGTTTGGGGAGGCGAGCAGCACCTGTATGTGGGAGCAGTGCCTGTACCAGATCATCTAGTAGAAATGAAGGGGGGAGGGACAGCATCTGCACCAGATCCTTTAACACGAAGAAAAAAATACCACAGTAATCTTGTTTGTTCCATGGGATACTCCAATATTCCTAACTCTTATGCAGTATGCCTTTAAGCCAGATCTGCCTGGAGATGGAACGTTATGCTAATGATGGAATCATTGGCACTTGCCACTGCCTACATTCTACCCTCAGATTTCGTGGATGCCTGACAAGACAGGGCCCGAGAGCTCAATAATTATCTATAATAATAATGTTAATAAAACACCCAGAAAAAAAAACTCCAACTGGAGGAAAAAACATTAACAAAACACACTCCAATGTCAGAATCACCAGAAGAGGGGCAACACCTTTGAACACAGTTTCAAATATAAAGCCAGAGTGTGGCACACATACCCCTGGTATTACATCATGGAGTGCAGAGGCCACTGGTTCTAGCAGGGGGGGCAGGGTGAGAGAGTTAGGAATATTGGAGTATCCCATGGAAGAAACAAGATTACTGTGGTAAATAATTTTTTCCTTCTCACCCCAGGAATACTCCAATATTCCTAACTCTTATGCAGACTTAGAAGCAGTACCTTTGGAGGTGGGCACAGGATCTATTTTGGAAACAGGCTCTGCAGGACAGCTGTGCCAAACCTGGCATCACCCCTAGCCTGCATATCCAGGTTATAAGCAAGCAATAATGCCCAACAGGGTGGGCGGTATTGGGCAATACCGGACCAGCCAGGAGCGTAATGAAGCCCTTGGTCTGTCCGGTATTGCCCATACCGCCCACCCCTGAGGGCATTATTGCGCTTAGAAATGGGCTTTCATTTTTTTATTTATAAAAATGAGTTTCTAGGAAAAAACAGGTAAAAAATATTAACATATGAGAAACAGGAGTTTCTGTTAAATAGTCCCTTTAGGAGATGCCACTAGAGGGTGCTGCTGTTTATGATAAAGCACAATACCGCCTCTGAGGGTAATATTGTGCTTAGAAAATGGGCACAGTAAAACAAAATAAGTTTAATAAAATGTTAATACAAAATTAGTTTAAAATAAGTTTTGAAATAAAATTATCCCTCCCTGTATTACAAATGTGTTGTTGTTTTTTATCTAGGGACGTTTGTCCTTCTAGAGCCCCTGTAGCTGTGGCTTTTGATCCTGGTTGTCATGGTTACTGCCCCCCCCCAGGTCTTTTGCGAGCAACAGGAGTTAGTATTTGATTTTTAACTTTACATGAAGCTGCTTCCTTTACTTTAATTTACAAGAAGAAATATTCAATACTGCTAAGTGTGTGGCTCACACACATAGGTATGACAGAAATGCTCCTGCTTTCCATGACTGCAGCACCTGATCGCCGAGAAAGTAGAAGAAAAAATTAAATGCTTAAACTTCAAAAGAGGTACATTTGCATTACTGCCTTATAAATAACAAGGGCAAAGTGATCGCTGGTAGCGGACGGGGTGGACAGTGTAACTGGTGGGTGCTTGGAGAGAGCCTGCCCTGGGGATTCAGGAAGCAACACTTTTATTTCTTTTTCCCGCTATACAGTCTCGCTGCCTGTTTTGAGGACCGGACTAAGTTCTTATTTTTTTTCCTATGGGTTTCTGGTCGTTGCTGCTTGTTCTGAGCTCAAGACCGTGACTGTGAAGACAAGAGTAGCGCTGAAGCCTGAAATCACAAGCTGCACATTAATCAGCTGGGACAATGGACAGTACTGTGGCTGTTGTTAGAAGCAGTTTAGGCAAACATGAATGGCTTCACTTGTGAGATTTTACAACAGCGAAAAAGATTGTTCTTTTCGCTTTATGGGTTACCCGACATCGGGGCAGCAGCAGCTGGGTAGCAGTGAGTTGAGCTGGGGCGTAAACTGAAAAATCTTTGACTCAGTGCTGGAAGAAAAATGTGTCCAGAAACGTGTTTTTTCATGTATTTATTTTTGGGGATTTTGCTGAGGAGAGATCGGAGAATGGCTGTAGGATTAGAGTCGGGTCTCAGCTCTCGCTAAGGGAGACAAAAAAAATGGCGTTTTTTTTTACTTGAACATTCCACTAGCACTTTGATACTGGTAATTGGGTCAGGTGAGACTGGCACTTTTAATACCCAGGCTCTGTTGTCTAATAGATGCCCACCTTGCCAGGGCTATCAGCCAATCAGAGCCTGGGATTTTATTAGACCATTTTCTAATGCCTGGTAAACGTGTGCACTGTTCTCCAGGTAGCAGCTTTACAGATGTCCACCAAAGGAACCTCCCTGGTAGCTGCTATGGTAGCAGCTGTACCCCTTGTGGAATGGGCTCTAAGCCCTCCTGGGGCCTCCTTCCCCATTTTTGATTAGCAAAACTAGATACACTTGGCTATCCAGCGAGAAATGGACCTCTTAGATGCTGGAGTTCCTTTTCCTACATCCCCACAGGTCAAGAACAGTTGCTTCCTTTCCTGCCTATGGGACTTTGTGGCTGTCATGTAGTAGCTAAGAGCACCATTGACATCAAGGTTGTGCAGCCTTCGCTCATCAGAGCATGAATGCTCAGTAAAGAAAACAGGTAAGGTGATGGACTGGCTCAAATGAAAGTCAAAGACCACCTTTGGAAGAAATGTTCTTTTAGTTCACAAGACCACTTTGTTCCTGTGGAATGAAATGAAGTCCTGCTCAATACAGAGAGCCTGGAGCTCACTGATCCTTCTGGTAGAAGTGATGGCCACTAGGAAAACTGTTTTTCATGTGACATATTTCAAAGGAGCCGAAGACATGGGCTCAAAAGGGGGACCCATAAGTTTGGCAATACAGATATTTTGATCCCAGGCTGGCAATGGTTCCCTGATAGGGGGGCGCAGGTGGGCCATACCTTTAAAGAACCTTTCAAAGATAGAATTTGATGCCAAAGAGACATTCTTCCCAGCTGAAGTGTAAGCAGACACTGAAGCCTAATGTACTTTTAGGGTAGAAGGCTGCAGGCCCAATGAATGCAGATAAGTAAGGTAGTCCAGCACGGCTGGAACCCCTGCCTGGGCTGGTACTATATTCCTGGTGGAGCACCAAATAGAAAATCTTTTCCATCTAGAGGCATAGGTTTTCTTGGTGGAAGGTTTCCTGTACCCCTTTAAGATAGCCAGGCCACTTTCCGAGAGATGCAGATTAGCATACTCTAAGTCCTTAAGAGCCATGCTTTGAGTCTGAGTGACTTGAGGTTTGGGTACAAGAGTCCCCCCTGACTGGAGGTTAGTAGGTTGTGCCTCCAGGGAAAATGTATTGGTTCGGCCACAGATATGGAGAGCAGCAGAGAATACCACGGATGTCTGGCCCAGTCTGGGGCTACTAAGATCATTGTGGCTGACTGGGCCCTGAGCTTGAGTAGCACTCTGTACACCAGAGGGAATAGAGGGAACGCATACAGGTACCTCCCTGACCAGTCCAGAATCAGAGCATCCGGGGGTACTGATCCCACAGCTGGAGGTCTGCAACAATACTGTGGCAGGTGATGACTTTCGTGGCATGCAAAGAGATGTATTCTCTGGGGTACCCCACCTTCTGAAAATTACTTCCACCACCTGTCTGTTTAAGGTCCATTCATGATGGGCCTGGTTGATTCGACTCAAGGCATCTGCTAGGGTATTGTCCTTCCCTGGCAGAAAAATGGCCTGAAAAGAGACTCCTAGGGAGTAAGCCAGAGTCCAAATTTGCATGGCTTCTGTGCAGACAGGATCCAACCTTGTTCCTCCCTGCTTGTTTATGTAATAGATGGTGGTGGCATTGTCTGTTCTGACCTGTACCACCTTTCCCTGAATTAGTGATGTGAAGGCTTGCAGTGTCAGGAACACCGCACTAAGCTCCAGCAGGTTTATGTGCTGAAGTGACTCTGCACTTGACCAAGTGCCATGGGTAGTGTGATCCCCTAGGTGAGCACCCCACCGTAGAAGTGATGCATCTGTTGTGAGAATCAGTGATGGAGGATCTTTTTGGAAGGGGACCCCATCTCTGAGGTTGGCTTCCTCTTTCCACCACTGAAGGGCCAGAAGTAATATTTTTGTTACTGGGACCACCTTTGACAGAGAATCCTTTTTTGACACCAATGAGCTCTTAAAGGAAAACTTTCTAAAACATGGGCTCCCGCCCCTGGACAGCTTACCCTCCGGTTTAGATTTTAACAGCAAGAGCAGCATTTTTCTCGTGCTGCAACTTGCTGTATTTTAATTTTAAAAACTCCAGAACCCGGAAGTATGGAAGAGCCAGGGGATGCTCCATTTGCTGAAAAGGTGCAGCGATGTACCGCTCACTTCAATACAGTTTTCCTGGAATTGAATGTCTCTCATCTGAAACCTGCTGCCATGTGGCCCAGTAAAGTATAGTTAGGTAAGAACTTACCGTAACAGTAGATCTTTGAGAGAGGTTCCTGCAGTAGGTCCTCACATATAGAACTAGCGCCACCTGGCATCTGGACCACATGGCAGACTTTTCCAGCAATGCCTGGCGGGGGAACGCCCACCTGACGTCACGTGACGACGCCAGTGTGACCCTATATAGTGGGAGGTCCCCACACTCGCGCTCCAGTTCTCCTGCCAGAGTCCCTAAAGGAAACACAGGAGAAGGAACAGGTTCTGGAGTCCCAAATAATATGGGGGAAGGAGGGAGGGAGGGAAAAATATAATCTACTGCAGGAACCTCTCTCGAAGATCTACTGTTACGGTAAGTTCTTACTTAACTGTACTATCTTACTTTGAGAGGGTTCCTGCAGTAGGTCATCACATATAGGACTGAATCCCAAGCAGTCCCTCCAAAGAGAGACCGAGAGAAATACGGGAGGAGGAGAATCCCGAAAAGTAAAGTACAGAATGGAATCCAGCTTAGGACAGAAGGCCCTGTAGCACGGCGAGGCCAAACCCGGCCCTCTGCCTAGAAGCAATGTCCAGATGAAGCCATGCTTCTAGTGGAATGACCTCTCACAGACCTCGGCAGAGGTTTGTCATACTTCTGATAACAGAAGAGGATGCAGTTAGCTAGTGGCTTAGACAGGCACTGTTTGGAAACAGCCTTCCCCAAGGATCTGGGGGCAAAGGAAACAAAGAGCTTGTCGTCCTTACGGGAATCTTTGATCCGGTGAATATTTTGTTTTTTAATTTTATTTATGACTTTGATAACCAGGTGGGTGTACTGATCCCAGGTACCGTTTTCAGGCACAACCCAGGCCATGTTCAGAAATGGCACAGATAACAATACAAACAGAAAAGAAACATGAGACGGCAAACAGAGAATAGAACAAAAGCAAAACTGTGGATACAGGTTATACTGGTCGAAAATAAAGCAAGAATTTGATAACATATAACGTCAATTATTTACAATAAATAAATTAGTTATTTCAGAGGTACATTTGTGGTAGGCAACATTAGTACATTACCTATAACTGAAGTAGAAATAGCAGTTTATAGTGAGTGGATGTGGAGGGGAAAACGGTGGGAAAATCCTAGGGGAGGGAGGCAGAAATGTGGCTCAGCGAGGGACAGACAGATTTGACAGGAACAGTTGACTATCCAGGGGAAAAGTGACAGGAGTAGTTTGCTAGAAACCAACTTTTGAGGCGGGATTTGAAGATAGAGTGTGTGTCAGCGGAGTGGAGTACAGTTGGCAGTTTGTTCCACCGAGTTGGGGCTGCTGCCGACAAAGCTCTACCACCCATATTCGTGTGTACCCTAGGAACTGCTAGTGTGGGAGTGCTGTTTGAGTGGAGGCAGCGGCGGGGAGTTTGGATCTTGAGGAGATCCGCAAGGGGTATCCTTGGCCAGTACGGATAACTGTATCTGCCAGGCAGCAGAGGGTAAGGTCAAAACGACCTTGCAGTGGGAGCCATCCAAGGGAGTTATATAGGGCGCAGTGGTGGGTAGAGAAAGGGGCCAGCAAGGCAAAACGACAAGCATTGTTGTAGGCCGAGGAGAGTTTGGCTATAGTGATAGCAGATGCTCTGGCATAGATGGTAGAGCAGTAGTCCAGTATTGGGAGATTTCCCTGGACAATGACTAGCCTGGCTTCTGGGGTAAGGAATTGCCGGAATCTATAAGCTGCGCCTAGTTTTTGATGGAATCTGCTGACTAGGGAATTGACGTGATCAGAGAAGGTGAAGGAGGGGTCAAATATGACTCCTAAGTACTTGAAAGAGTTTACGGCCTCCAGGGCTGTTCCATCGGGGAGAGAATGTTTAGGTGGCAGTGAGTCATGGATTTTGCAAGGAAGGGCTTCGATCCGAACATGGATTTGTTTTTTTTTGGCATTTACCAAGAGGAGATTCTTTGAGAACCAGTTGTGGGCCACAGTGTAGTTTTGAGTGAGGGCTGTTGAAATGCTGGCAGTGGATTTGTCACTGTGGAAGAGTACAAGGTCATCAGCGTAGAGGAGAGAGTGGCAGTTTAGACTGTCTGAAGGAAGAGAGTTTACAAATAAGGAGAATAGAAGGGGGCCCAGAATGGAACCCTGGGGAACCCCTGTGGAGATGGGCAGGGAAGGGGAGCAGGTCTGACCAATACTCACAAATTGGGATTGGTGTATGAGGTAGCTCCTGAACCAGTCCGTTACCTCCTGGGAACAGCCTAGGCTGCTTAGCTTTGAGAGGAGGAGGGCATGGTTGATCACATCGAAGGCCTTGGAGAGGTCCACAAAAACAGCACTGGTGGCATTACCAGTGTCCATGTTCATGAGGATATGGTCAGTCAGAAGTGCCAGGGCAGTGGTAGTGGAATGGTTTTTATGGAAGCCATGTTGTTGGCTACATAGGGGGTTGTATTTGCCGATGTGTTCAGCTAGTTGAGTGTGCTTTGCTTTCTCAAGCAATTTACTTAGGTGGGGGAGGATGGAGGTTGGTCGGTAGTTGTCGGAGGATTGAGGGTCACTGGCTTTGAAAATGGGGATCACCTTAGCTATCTTCCAGGGGTTGGGCATGGAGGAGGTAGAGAGGGCAAGGTTAAAAACCAAGGTGAGAGGTTTGGCTATGGCAGGTGCGATCAGCCTGAGGAAGACTGGTGATAGGCCATCGGCTCCAGCAGAGCCATGAGCTGGTAGGCTTTTGAGGAGCTTGGTGGTATCAGTGCAGGAGAGCACTTTGAAGTAAAAAGGTGGGATAGGAGGGTGGGTTGTAAGGCTAGTAGCGGATGCCAGTGGGTTTTTATGGGTGGCTGAGCTGCTTGGTATGCCGTTGGGGAGTTTATTTAGGTAACTGGATAGATCGGTGAACATGCTATTTAATGTCCTGGCCACTTCGATGGGATCTGAAACCAGGCCATCCACAGAGTTTAGGTGTAGTGCAGCCTTGCTAGAGGGGGAGGTTTAGAAGGCAACCAATGGATTCCCAAATTTTCTTGGGGTCACCAAGGTTAGCTCTTAGTTTGTTACGGAAATGGGTTTGTTTCAGTGATTTGGCCAGGAGCTTACATTGGTTTCTCCGACGCCTGTAGGCCTCCCACAGGGCTAGGGAGGTGGATGCTCTGTACGTGGACCAAGCGTGATCCCTGTCCTTCATGAGGGCTAGGAGATCCCTGGAGACCCAGAGCAAGCAGCCAACTCTGACCCTTCTTGTGGTTAGAGGAAAGAACCTGTCCTGTATTGACAGTAGGGTCTGCGTAAGAAAGTCTGCTGCTGAGGTTGCATCAGCAAGTGTGCAGAGGAAAGACCAGTCCAATGCCCCGGTCTCCACCAGGAGGTTGGAGGTGTTGGGGTTTCTGAAATAACGGAACGATATGTATTTGGGAGGAGACTGCTTGAGTTTGGAGGATCATAGGAGATAGGTAGGGGAATGGTCACTAATGGAGTCAGCCATGGTTCCGGCATGCAATACATGGTCATCCCTGTTTGTGAGAATCCAATCCAAGAGGGTCTGGGTGCCAGTTCTAGGGTTTAGTCTGGTTGGAAGAGTGACAGTCTGTGTCAGGTTGTGTTGTTTAAGCAGGGAAGCATAGTCCAGTTGGTGGTTGCTCAGCCAGTTTAGGCTGAAGTCCCCCGAGTAGGACAGAGCCCCTGTGGGGGGATAGGGAGCTGAGGCCCAGAAGGAAGCTGTTTAGTCCCCCTGTTCCCACAGAGGGGGCATTATAGCAGCAGCCTATGTAAAGTTTCTTACAAGATCCCAGGGTCATTTCAGAGAGTAGCCATTCACTTGGTGAGAAGGGGTTTGAGCAGAGAATGTTCCTAGCAGTGAGGGGTTCTCTACAGAACAGGGCAATACCACCTCCTTTTTTTTCCCCAGCCTATCAAGACGCAGCACCTTAGGATACGGTGCACGTCCAAGGTATGCAAAAGTGCCTCACCTCTATTCCAGGGAGCCGGATTATAGACCAGCAGTTCCACTGACTTATTCAGTGTGAACTCTGACACCACCTTAGGCAAAAACATGGGATTTGTTCTGAGAACTGCCCGGTCTCTATGGAAAATCAAAAAAGGCTCCTTAAACACCAAGGCCTGAAGCTCGGAAATTCTTCGAGCAGAAATAACAGCAACTAAAAATAGCGCTTTCCAAGAAACATAGCACAAGTCACAGCTCATCACTGGTTCAAAAGAGGGAGAGTGAGCTTTTCAACACAAAATTCAAATCCCAAGGTGGTGTAGGGCTGCGTGGGGTTCAGATGGCTAATCCCTTTCAGAAAGGTTTTGAGATCTCCAACTGAGCCACAGGCTTACCATCCACAAGCACGTGATAGGCCTAAATAGCATACAGATGTACTTTTAGACAGGAATAAGATAATCTTGAATCAGAAAGATGAAGCAGGTACTCCATGACATGTGGAGCTGAACAAGTGAGAGGGTCCCAACCCTTGGAAGCTGCCCAAATAGAAAAGTGCTTCCACTTCATGGCATAAGTGGATCTGTGGAGGGCTTTCAAGCTTCAACTATGACTTCGGCTACTCTGCTGGAAACCCCAAAATGAGACTTCACTATGTCTGCAGGAGCTACGCATGTAGGTATAAGGTCCTGAGCCCCAGATGCACAAGCCGACCCTGATTCTGAGTAAGGAGGTTGTGCGTCAATGGAAGCGGAACCGGGGATCTCTCACCAGCTGTTGAAGAAGCAGGAACCAAATTTGTCTCGGCCAGAGAGGAGCAATTAGAATCATTCATGTTCTTTCTGCCTGTAACTTGAGGAGCACCCTCTGGAGAATGTGAAATGGTGGGAAAATACAGAAGAACTTCCCTGTCCAAGAGACAACGAGTCATGCCAGAAAGCACCATGCTCTGGAATGAGCGAGCAAAAACTTGGAAGTTTTGCGTTGGATGGGGAGGCAAAAAGGTCGAGTTCCAGATGCCCCCATCTCTGAAACAGAGAATCTGCCATTTCCTGATTGAGTTCCCATTCGTGAGCGAGGGTGTAAGACCTGCTGAGACTGTCTGCCAGGACGTTTTGCACTCCTGGAACATGCACTGCTGTGAGACACAGACTGTGCTGGACTGCCCAGTTCCACACTCTCATCGCTTCCTTACAAAGGGGCTATGATCGACTGCCTCCCTGCTTGTTGATATACTAGACTACCCATATGTTGTCTGTCTTGATTAGCAGTAATCCCCTTGGGAGAACAGGCTGAAACGCTTGAAGCACGTACAGTACCACCCTCATCTCCAACACACTGATGTGTAAGGACATCTCCAAGTGGGACCAGAGTCCCTGAGCTTAGTGGTCCCCTATATGAGCCCCCACCCCAGATTGGAGGCATCCATGGTTGGGGGGGCTGGGCCCCAAAACAGAAGATCCACAGTCAGGTTCGAGGGATCCCTCCACCATTGCAAATCCTTCTGGAGAGCAGAGGAAATAAGGACCGGATGGTCCAGATCATCCTGAAGCTGATCCCACTGAACCTGTAAAGACCACTGAGAAACTCTCATGTGGAGCCTCGCTAGGGGGACCATGGAAATGGAGGGAAATGGAGGCCACCATCAAACCCAGCAACTGAAGGACTTCTCGGGCTGGGAGGGATCTGGAAGATGCTACCAGAGTGGCTTGTCTGATAAGAGTTTCCCTCCTGTCCAAGGGGAGGAAAGTTCCGCCCTGGATTGTGTCCAAAACTGCCCCTATGAATTGCAGCCTCTGAGTAGGGGCCACTGAGGACTTGGGAATGTTGACCGTGATCCCCAATCTGGAAAAACACTCCAGGGTGACTGAGAGAGTCTCCGCAAGAGAATCCCTGAACGGGGCTGAAATCAGCCAATCATCCAGGTAGAGAAAGACCGCTATGCCCTGGCATCGTAAGGCTGCAGCCACCACCGCAAGGCATTTGGTAAAAACCTGGGGTGCTGAGGAAAGACCAAGGGGGAGGGCTCGAAATTGGAAATGCTCCCCTTGGAAGAAAACATGCAGGAAGCGGCAGTGGCTGGGGAAAATCAGGATATGCAGGTAGGCATCCTGCACATTCAGAGCACACAACCAATGAGTCTCCTGAAGAAGAGGCAGGAGGCTCTGGAGGGTCAACATTCTGAATTTCTTGGACTCTACGAACAGACTGAGTCTGGAGAGGTCGAGTATGGGTCGCAGATCGCCTGTCTTTTCTGGAACCAGAAAAAAGTGGGAGTAAAACTCCTGCCTTCTGTGATGAAGAGGAATTGGTTCTATTGCTTCTTTTACCAACAGAGCCTGCACTTCCTCCCTTATAAGAATGGTCTGGTCTCAAAAGTAGGCTGACCTTTGTGGTGGAGACTCTGGAGGAGGTTCCAGGAACTCCAGTGTGTGTCCTTTGGACACTAGTTGCAGGACCCAAGCATCAGAGGAGATGCTCCACCACTCCTGTGCGTGGCGAGCAAACCCCCCCCCCCACCGGCTCCTCGCACTGGGGCTGAGGAGGAGGTGGGGCGAGGGAGTCAAGAGGTGGCAGGACGGGCAGGGGGAGAGAAATTGCCCATGGCCTTGCGTCTACCCTGACGACGGTTCTGGGCTTGCTTGCACTGCCTCCAGGTCCTTTTCCGAAAGGGCGGCTGACCCTGTGTGCCTGATCAGTACATAGACTTTATGGACGTAACGGCCTGACCGCGGTCCTGAAAGTCCATAATGATATCCTTGGTGTCGCCACCAAAAAGCACCAAGCCCCTAAAGAAGGCATTGTGAATTGCTGTCTGGACCTCGTTGGGGAAACCAAAGATGCGAGGCCCAGCATGCTGCCAAAGGGAGACAGCGGTTGCCGAGGTACGGGCTACTGCGTCGACCGAGTCATAAGTTGACCGAAGAGCATGCTTGCAGGAAATTTTGGACAGGTGGATGTCCTTGGCGATCTCCTCTTTGAGGTCCAAGTCATCCAGGGACTGGATTCGGGCCTCGAGCTTGGCCAGGGTGGCTTTCTGGTGAGACACCATGGGGGCTACATAGTTGAGGGAATGCAATGCACATGTAACCGATGAGTAGATCTTCATTCCATACTGGTCAATCTGCCTGGACTACTTATCCAGAGAAGAAGTGCTCATATGCTTAGGTGCTGTGGAGCAATCATGAGCAACCGAGATAACCACGGAGTCTGTCTTTGGGTGCGTACTTAGGAAAGAAGCCCCCACAGGTGCCCAGTAAGTCCTAATTGCCCTCTTTGGAATGGCCAGGATGGACTGAGGCAGTTGCCAGATCGTATTGGTGAGGTCTCCATGAGGTCTGATCCAAGGAGGAACAGGACTCTGGGACAGAGACTCTAAATCGAGGTGCTCGGCAAGCCTTTGCCGCATGGGATCCTGTTCCTCAGACTCCCAATTATAGAAATGCTGTATGGACCTCAAGAGGTCCGAAAAGGTAGGATCCTCTCGTGGGGATTTGGTAGAGGTCTTTCCTCTAGGGACTGGGGATTCTTGATTCAAAAAGTCCTCCCCCATATCCGGATTCTCTCCTGGTGAACCCAAATCCAGAAGAGTGATATCCCAGAGGGTAGTCCCCAAGACGTGAACCGTGGACGGGACCAAGCTCATGGGGGAACGGGGACCTGGGAGGAGAATGAGGTGGTGGGAGTCGACTCTCCAGGTTGTAAAAAGTTCCTTCTGCGCCTCCTTCCACCAGGACTGAATAAGCGTCTTGAAGTCTGAGCAGTCAGAGGGGGTGGAGGAAGGGGGGATGGGGGTTGGAGGAGGTAGGATAGCATGGGAAGGTGGGTAATGGTACCCATGATATCCTGGGAAAGAGTATCCTGGATACATGGAGTAACCATGATAGTAATGTCCCACCAACCAATCTGATGGTGGACCAGCCGGGGGGGTGGTCCATAGGGTACCCCGAGGGATAGTGCGAGACTGAGGGTCTCGAATAAAGACCCAACATCAGAGGGGCTGACGTTGGGGGTGCCCATGAAGGTCCTGCCGTAGTGTAAATCAGAGGCGGGGCCTGCGCAGGAGCAGCAGACATCATGACCACAGACTTCAGAATCGGCACTGTTGGACCCGGCATCGGAAACGGATCCGGCATCAGGGGGGCAAACGTTGGGATCAGATGCCCAGTCTCCAACGTGGGAACCTGAACTGCCATGACAGCCAGTGGCAGGGGCAGATGAATAGGCTCCGAGGAAGGTAAGAAGACTGATGTTGGAGGGTGCGGTATCAGGACATGCCCTGCTGGTTCCGACGGAGGAATCGAGTCTGGCGTTGGAGTTATAGCTGGAACTGGGATAGTTCCCCCCAAAGAACTGGAGGTGCCTCCGATGAAGGACCTAACGGTGGCAGAAGGACCTCCTTCCTAGAGACCCAAACGGGTGAGCAGTGGTTGGAACCTGACATATGTTACATGTAGTAGCCAGAGGCGAAGCCTGGACCACTGGCGGGGAGAAGGTGGAAGAGAGCTAGCCTTCCCAGGGTTCTTCCGGACATCAGGTGAGGCGACAGCAGTCCCCAACAGGACAGCCTTGTCTGGGCGGTTGCCAGAGACGTCCGACTTACCAGACGATGCAGCCGGGAGGGAGGGGACAGATCCCCCTTCCGACTTATTAGATGAGGCGGAGCCAACTTATCGGCAGCCTCTGGAGGAGTCGGGGCCGACTTAGCGGCAGAAGCGGGGCGGTTGCCAGAGCAGCCAGTAGCCGACTTACCCACGGAGACCGGGAGCAGAATCTTCGGTGGTCCCTCAGCATCCTCGGACGCAGCCTGGATAATTTTCACAGGAGGCGGCAGGGGAGAGGCCTTGCTAGTAGAGGGCCTGCTGGTTTCAGTCTTGGAATCAGATGAGTGCTCCTTCTCCCAGTGCTTCTTTTTTTTGGGTCTTTTATCTGGTGAAGAAGAAGAAGAGTCCCAGAGTTGATCCATTTGTTTTTCGAGTGAGACCAGCTGCAATTTAAGTAAATGGGCCTCCAGAGCCTGCTGCTTCTGTTTGTGGGTAGCCTGGCTGAACGGCTGGCAGTTTGGGCAGGTCACAGTGGGATGGTCCAGGCCTAGGCAAATGACGCACTTGTGGTGGGCATCCTTGTGAGGTATCTGGGTGCCACAACTCTCACACTTCTTCTGAGGCAGAGAAGACACAGAGATGCAAGAACAACCACGAAACTCGGAAAATGCATGAAATAAAGTGCAAAACTACCAGCGATCGCTGTGGAAGTTTACTGTGAGGTAACATGCACGAGACGACGGCAGGAAAGAACTGGAGGGCGGGCATGGGGACTGCCCACTATATAGGGTCACGCTGACTTCGGGTGGGTGGTCCCCCGCCAGGCACTGCTGGAAAAGTCTGCCATATGGTCTAGACACCAGGTGGCGCTAGTCCTATATGCGATGACCTACTGCAGGAACCCTCTCGAAGTAGATTTGCAGAAACTGTCTTGCAGTTTTTGGTCTGGTGAGGCTGAAGAAGCTTGCCAATTGCAGGGTACTTTTTACTCTGTCCAAGGGTAGGTAAGCTCTGCCCTCCTGGGTATTTAATTCTGCTCCTATGACCTGCAGGACTTGTGCAGGTAGGACTGACTTTCTGAGATTTACCAGAAAACCCAGAAACTCCAGGAGTCCTTGAGTGAGCTGTAGATGTTCCTTTACCTGTTATGGCAACTTTCCCACCACCAATCAATCGTTTAGATAGGGGAACGCTCTGACACCCTGCCTTCGCAGATGTGCCGTAACTACTGCCAGGCACTTTGTGAACACTCTTGGAGCTGAAGTGAGACCGAACGGCAGGGTTGAAAACTGCCAATGCCCTGAAGGGAGTCTGAACCTGAGGTATTTTCTGTGAGACTCTCTTCTAGGGCTGTGGAAATAAGCATCTTTTAGGTCCAGGGATGCCAGCCAATCTCCTTTTTAGAGAGCTAGCAGAATCAGTGCCAAGGTTACCACTTTGAACCTTGGCTTTGTTAGGTGCCTGTGTAACCCCTAGATGGCGCTATCCCAGGGGCTACTACCCCTGCCTGATTTGCCACTAACAGGTTGAGGGGCCTGGATCCAATGGCGGGTGCCTCCACCCAGAGGTCAGGGTTTTCAATAGTTAAACTTACTTGGTCACAGCCCTCTGGGACACTGCAACCCCCCTTTCTTCCCACTAGTGGCCCACACAATATATCAGAATTACCTTCACAGTATACACTTACCCCCAGGGCTGGTTCAGGCACTGGGACCTCCTGTAAAATAAGATACAGTGCAACAATCACAGTACAATACTTTAACATAGACAAATACCTCAGGCAGTATAACTTTGCTGAAACAAGCAGCTCGGATTTATTTATGGGGAATATAACAAGGACAGGGGGAAATCAGGTTAATTAGCTCATCACTTTACTCATCTACCTATGGCTCTGTGCACAGGCCTATCCCTACCAGTTACTGTCCCTGGGTACCCAAGCCCTAGTGGCTAGTCCAAACCGTGGCAGCTGGTAGGGGCCCTTTCCCACAGAGAAAAGAAAAATTAGTTTAAACAGTCAGCAGTACAGTGATTCCATTTGGATTCAATGTGGCAATTCAACAGGAGGCGACCCTGAATTAGTACTCACGACCTCCAAACAAGATAGGGTCCTTCAATGTCAGCAGGGCTACTCTTGAGCTCCACGAGACTCCTCACACATTTATATGGCAAACTGCAACAGGCAAAAGTCCTTTAATGGCAGCAGGATTCACTTGAGCTAACCAAGCCTCCTCACACATTTATATGGTGAACAGTAACAGGCAAAAGTCCTTTAATGGCAGCAGGATTCACTTGAGGTACACAAGCCTCTTCACACATTTTATATGGTAAAACAGAAAATACTATACCAGGCAGGCTGCTTCTATCCCGATCGCAATTACTGCACAATACCCGGAGAACACACAGCAGATTCAGTTCCTGACAGACCGAGTGCAATTCAGCAATTTCTCCAGTCTTCTACAGGGTGAGCCTGGTTTCTACTCTTCAGATATCCTTTGATTCTCTTCACAGGACAGATTCAGTCCTAACAAGCAGTTACACAAGCTGCAGACCGGAACTCTGGGCCTTACACACGTTCCCGACTAAAACTGCACACTGAAAAGCACAGGGCTCCTTACTTCTACTGCCAGAGCTCAACTGAAACTCCAACAGACAAAACCGGCACTTCCTTTGAGTTCCTCCCAGTTCTTGACTGGATTGGCTGTCACCACAATAGACTGCTCCTGTTGGTCCAAAAAGGCGCCGAAGTCTAAACTACATCTCCCAGAGTCACTGCCCATACAATCCTCTTGTGGCTGGCTCAGATTATGAGTCCAAGTTCTGATTCGTCCAAGGCACCATTTTAGAGCTAGCTTACCCCACACTGATTGGTCCAGTTCAGCAGTTCAAAACCAGAATGGGGAACTAGGCAGACACAGTTCTGACTGCAAAGAAAGCAGGTTAGACAAACTGTAATTTCATTATTACTCTAAATGATTTCTGGCAAACAGTTACATCTTTCAGATAGGTTCCCTTTGCACCCTAGTGACTGCAAAATGGAGGAATTACAGCAGCTCGAGTGGTACTCAATCAAAGAAACACACAGTCCCCCATACAAACTAATTATGTCTGCAAGCAGACAGCTCTTAAAGAGACAGTACCAGAGGTTCTAAAAACACTCACTGATAAATGGCTTAAACGCCAAACACCATTCAGGCTTGGAGCATTCAAGCAAGCTCCTGGAAGTCTTTTGGGAACCCCCATTTGCAGGGGGGTTACACCTGTTTAGCACCCCTCTCCAACGCTGCCCCTAAGTATTGGAATTCTATCCCTCAAACTATTTGCCTAGCCCCTACACATGCTGGTTCAAGAAATTTCACTGTGTACATCTACTTGCATCTAATCCCTGCACGTACTTCCATCCACCTAAAACTCAGCCATTTTTCCTCTCTGTCTCTCTTTGCTTTATCCTGCTTACTCTCCCCTCTTCCTCTGTATTCTTTCATTCACTTGCCCTCCTCTCCCTTTGCTTGCTCACTATGTTTATCGGCCTTGTTAGCAGCACTTACTGTATATTGTACATAACACCTGATCAGGCCAATTTCTGTGCTAGTCCTGCTATTGTTTGTATTTTTGAATATCTTCTAACTGTATTTTGCTTATATTGTTGACTTTGTATAACTCTGTACTCTCACCGTCCACTGATTTGCCTGTATTTTTTGCCCACCTGTGCATTATCTAATCTATTCTATGTGCTGCGTCACATTGTTGTTTTGCTCATGTATTTGACTTGTATCCTCCCGGGTCATGCCTGAAAATAGGCATCTCTATGCCCAGTGCACCCATCCAGTTACCAAAATCAAATAAATAAATAAATAATAGGTATAGGATAGGCCTCCACTCCCCGTTTTTCTATGTTGTTAGAAACTATCTTGAATAAAACCCCTTTTCTTTTTGCTGTGGTGGCACATGTTCCACTGCTTTTGCCAACAATAAGTTTCAAACCTCCTTTTCAAGCAGCTTTCTTTCCGAAATGAAAGCTGGTTTGAACACTCTGGTTTTCAGGGAGAGAATGGATCTGAAGCTTAGGGACAATCCCTGACTCACTACTTCCAGAACCCACTTGTCTGGGGTGATCTGTTTCCAAGCCTGGGAATAGCAAGTTAGTCTGCTTCCTACTGGAAGTGCGGAGGTGGCCTTGGAAGATGAGTCAGGGGTCCTGCTTTGCCTGGGGCTGAGACTGGGAGCCACACCTGGAACCCCTTCTGCCCCTGGCTCTTTAAGTACCCTTGTTGAGGGTACTGTTGTACTTGGGGTACGGCCATGGTCTGATAAAAAGGCCTGGAGGTGAATTGTCTGCCTCTGCCTCCCCTTCTAAATGGTCTTGTGGACGAGGAAGCCTTATCTTTGGCAGAGTTATGTCTATAAGTGGCCTTGTATTCATCCACTTTTTTCACGTAGGCTTCTGTGTGAGTTCCAAAGAGGGAGTTACCCTCGACTGGGAAATCCAGAGCCTTGTTTTTGGTGTCTTGAGTAAGGTTTGTGGCTCTTAACCAGGCAAACCTCCTTTGAGCAACTGTATTTGCCATCCACCTAGCAGCAGTGTCATTGTCGTCTGCTGCCATCTGGAACTGATATTTGGCAGCCTCCAAGCAAAATCTGGCAGTGTCAGTAAGGTCTGCTGAAAGGTTTTAGAAGGAGCCTTGTCTGCCATAGCCATGACAGACTGCCAGAGGGGGTTTTGGTACTGGCCCGCATAGGCCTGGAAATTAGCTTGTCTTCTGGCCAAAGAAGCTGATAAATAGCCCTTTTTGGCCACACTGTATTTTCCTTGGAGGGTGAGAAGCAAGAGGAACTTTTGCCTTATCACAGGCTGCAGCTTGTATCACCCCCTGGTGGTCAGTGTGGGAAAATAAGAATTCAGACCCATCCCTGTCAACCTGGTACTTTTTGTCCAGACTTTTATCCAAAGGTAGGACAGACCCAGGTGTTTGGAGGAGTTTTATTGCATCCCTTTTGGAAAACTTATATATTAGGAGCAATAGCTTTCTGGTGGGTGTTAACCCCAGCATTTCTAAGTACTCTGCCTCCTCCTCATCCTCTAGCACCTCAGTGGTAGAGATATCCAGTGCATCCACCATTTTTCTGACAGAACAAAAATGAGATGAGTAATCCTCTAATGATTTATGAGGAGAGCCAAACTCCTGCTCAGGAGAGACTTTAGTCTCCATAGGCTCTCCCTCCTCCTCCTCCTCATATTCCCCATAGTCATCACGCTCATGCAGAGAGGACTGGGTAAACTAAAAAAAAAAAAAAAACTCCACTAAGGCTAAAAAAAAAACCAGTTCCCCACTGATTATACCGAACCGTGAGAAACCAAGAAAATTAGTAATTTAACTAAAATAAGCTAACAGTTTTACTATAAACAAAGGATAAGGGCAGCAAATGAAAATAAAATATTACTTATATGTATTTTATAAAGTTTCATGATGAAATGATGAGGAGATGATCTCCGAGCGTCTAATCTTCACAGGCGAAGAGAGAAATCTGAGGGTAGAATGTAGGCAGTTGATAGGTGGCAGCATTTGAAGAAGTGGCACGTGTCAATGATTCCATCATTAGTATAACGTTCCATCTCTGGGCAGATCTGGCTTAAAGGCATACTGCATAAAAGTTAGGAATATTGGAGTATTCCTGGGGTGAGAATGAGGGTAGGAGGGAGCAGTGCCTGTACCATATCATCTAGCAGGAATAAGGGTGGCAGGGGGAGGGGGACAGCATCTGTACCAGATCCTCTAGCAAGAATGAAGCTGGGGGGAGCAGTGTCTGTATGTCATCCTCTGGAAGGAATGGGGGGGCGAGTAGCGCCTGTACCAGATCCTCTGGCAGGAAGGGGGGGGTGTGGGTTAGGGGGTTGAGCAGCACCTGTACCAGATCCTCTAGCAAGAATGAGGGTGGGGAGCATTGTCTGTATCAGATCCTCTGGCAGGAATGGGGGGGCAGTGCCTGTACCAGATCTTCAGGCAGAAAGGGTAGGTGGGTGGGTTCACTGTACTTCTATCAGATCCTCTGGCAGGAAGTTGGGATGCAAGCAGTGCCTGTACCACATCCTTTAGCAGGAAGGGTGGCCTGGCGGAGTGAGCAGCACCTGTATCAGATCCTCTGGCAGGAAAGGTGAGGTGGGGGAGTGAGCAGCGTCTGTATCAGATCCTCTGGCACGAAGCAGGAGGAGGTGAGCAGCACCTCTACCAGCTTCTCTGATAGGAAGTGGGTGGGACGAACAGTGCCTGTGCCAGATCCCATAGAGGGAAGGGATCGGGGCGCGTGGCACCTGTACCAGATCCTCTGGCCAGAAGGGTAGGCAAGTGAGTTCACCGTGCTTGTGTATCAGATCCTCTGGCAGGAAGGGTGGGGTGGAAGGGGGGAGTAAGCAGCACCTGTACCAGATCCTCAAGCAAGAAGGGGGTGGAGGCGAGCAGTGCATATATCAGATGTCAGAACTGCTGGCAAGAGGAGGGGTGAGCAGCACCTGTACAGATCCTCTGGCAGGAATGAGGGAGGGGGGCCAGCAGCATCTGTACCAAATCCTCTAGCAGGAATGGGGGGAGGTGAGCAGCACCTCTACCAGCTTCTTTTTTAGGAAGTGGGTGTACCAGAACCCCCAGCAGGAATGAGGATAGAAGGGGCAGCGCTTGTACTTGGGGCCAGAACCCCTGACAGGAATGAGGGTGGGGGGATGCAGCATCTGTACTAGATCCTCTGGCAGGAATGGAGGACAAGCAGCACCTGTACGGGGAAGCAGCACCTGTCCCAAATCCTCTAGCAGGAATGGGGGGGGCCGAGCAGCGCCTGTACCAGATCCCCTAGCTGGAATTGGGGGACTATAGCACCTGTAGAAACATAGAAAATGATGGCATAAGGGGACCTGGGGTCCATCGAGTCTGCCCATAATGGTTCCCTGGTACCTACTGTTGTACTTGGGGCCTGTCCCTCCAGATGTCCAGCCTAGCCATCACCATTGCTGTGTGCTTGTGTCCAAGCCATGTCCCACCAGCACTTAAAACTTGACACTGACCCTGCAGCCACAACTTCAGGTGGCAGTCTATTCCATGGTTCCACCACCCTCTCTGAGAAGTAATACTTGCTGATGTCCCTCCTGAGATTCCCGCCTTTTAGTTTTCACTTGTGCCCCTGTGTTATAGAAAGTACAGTTACGTAAGAACTTACCGTAACAGCAGATCTTCGAGAGAGGCTCTTGCAGTAGGTAATGACAGATAGGACTGACGCCGGTCAGCGGCAGGACCCCACGGAAAAATTTCTAGCTAGCAGTCCCTGGCGAGGGACCGCCCCCACATCAGGTGACCGGCGTCAGATGATGTCGGATAGCAAGTGTCCTGGACGTCACTTCTTCCAGTTCTCCTTTTCCCCGCCACAGGCCCAGAAGGCCCAGACGAGAGAAGTAGATATTTCTCAATGGAAAAGGAGCTGAAAAAGCCTAGGGGGATGGAGGGAGAGATATTTATTGAAGAGCCTCTCAAGATCTACTGTTACGGTAAGTTCTTACATAACTGTACTATCTTACTTCGAGAGGGCTCTTGCAGTAGGTAATTACATATAGGACTGAATCCCAAGCAGTCTGGAACAAATGAAAGACACCGGGAAGAGGAACTACTCCAAGAAGTAGCAAAAGCCTTGCAATCCTCAAGACAGGAGGCCTTGCAAAACAGCTAACCCGAAGCCTGCTCTACGGCGAGAGGCAATGTCCAAACTGTAGCGTTTCGTAAAGGTATGGACGGAAGTCCAGGTGGCGGCAGCACAGATGTCTCCCGCAGACACATTCTTGAAACAAGCCGCAGAGGCTGCTACTCCACGAGTGAAGTGACCTCTGACTTGACCCGGAAGGGTCTTGTTGCACTTGTCATAACAGAAAGTGATGCAGTGAGCCAACCACTTCGACAGGCATTGCTTGGAAACAGCATTGACTTCCCTTTTGTGAGCAAAAGAGACTAGCAACTGATCCGTCTTTCTGAGATCCTTTGTCTTGTTGGTGTAGTATCTCAGAATCCCGTGAACATCCATGGTATGGAGTAAATATTCTCCTTGGTTGGAGTACTGCGTGAAAAAGGCAGGTAACTCTATAGACTGATTTAAGGTAGACTCCGCTACCACTTTAGGTAGAAACTTAGGGTTCGTGCGAAGAGCTACTCGTTCCTTGTGAAAAATCAAATAGGGGATTTTACACATAAGGGCCTGGAGCTCGGAAATTCTTCGAGCGGAAGTAATGGCCACCAAGAAGAGCGTCTTCCATGACAGAAACTTCAGATCTGCGGAGGCTGCAGGCTCGAAAGGAGGAAGGGTAAGTTTCTCGAGAACAAAGTTCAAGTCCCAAGGGGGAGCAGGAGTCCGGACAGGAGGCCTCAGATGAAGGACCCCTCTAAGAAAAGTCTTAGACACCTCTAATTGGGCAAAGGCTTTATCAGCGAAAGGAACATGGTAAGCTGAAATAGCGGCCATGTGCACTTTCAAGGAGGAATGACTGAGACCCAGGTCGAAGAGATGACGTAAATAGTCAAGCAGAACGGCCACAGGACAGGAGAAAGGCTCCACGTTCCTAGAGGCAGCCCAAATAGAAAATCTCTTCCATTTCATGGCGTAAGTGGACCTAGTGGAGGGTTTTCTAGCCTCCACCAGAATCTCGGCCACCTTTGGAGAGACACCAAAGTGAGATTGGGCTAGGTCTGCAGGAGCCATGCATGAAGTTGCACGGACTTGAGTCCCGGATGGACCAGGGTCCCCTGATCCTGGGTCAGCAATCCTCGAGATAAAGGAAGAGGAAGAGGAGGAACCTCTGAGAATTGTTGTAGAAGAAAGAACCAGATTTGCCTGGGCCAGAAAGGAGTGATCAGAATCATTCTCGCTCCTTCCGTTGTTAGTTTCTGCAGTACACAAGGGACCAGAGGAATTGGGGGAAAAGCACAGACGAATCCGCCCTTCCAGTTTAGAGACAGAGCGTCGCCCCAGAAAGTGCTTCGCTCTGGAGTGAGCATGCAAAAGGTGGGAAGTTTTGCATTTTGAAAAGAGGCAAACAGGTCTATCTGTGGAGTCCCCCAAAGCTGAAAGATAACGTCTAGAACCTTTTGGTCCAACTCCCACTCGTGTGGCAGAGCAGAGGAGCGACTTAGCTTGTCTGCCAGGGTATTGTCGACTCCTGGAACATGGATCACTGTGAAGTGAAGGTTGTGAAGCGTTGCCCAGTCCCAAACCCTCACTGCTTCCCTGCATAGAAGGTAGGATCGAGTCCCTCCCTGCTTGTTGATGTACCACACCACGCACATGTTGTCTGTCTGGACAACTAGGTGACCGGGAAGGATGTATTGGTGAAGGGCTTGGAGAGCATATAGTACTGCTCGGAGCTCGAGCACATTGATGTGGAGAGCTAGCTCTAATCTAGACCATAAACCCTGGGTTCGGTGAGGACCCAGATGGGCTCCCCAACCTTCGCCTGATGCGTCCGTGGTCAGAGTCTGGGAGGGGGTAGGATGACAAAAGGGGATCCCCTGAAACAGGTTCTCTCGAACCATCCACCATTGCAAGTCTCTTGTCATCAGCGAGGAGATCAGAACCAGATGATCTAGGTCGTCTACGAGTTGATCCCAGTGGGAGCGGAGAGTCCACTGAGAAATCCTCATGTGGAGCTGCGCGTGGGGAACTGTCGGGATGGCGGCCGCCATGAGCCCCAAGAGACGGAGAACCGACCTCGCTGTAACCTTCCTGCGTTCTGACAGCAGGGAAATCTGTGACTGGAGGGAGGCCGCCCTGTCCGGAGGAAGGAAGGCCTTGCTCACCGTCGTATCAAGGATAGCCCCGATGAACTGAAGTCTCTGGGAGGGATCCAGATGAGACTTGGAATGGTTGATGGTAATACCCCGGCAAGTGAAAACCTGCTGGGTGAGGGAGAGAAAATGCAGGAGTTCCTCCCTGGACAAGGCCACCAGGAGCTAGTCGTCCAGGTAGGGGAACACCTGAACTCCCATAGTACGCAGGTGGGCCACTACCACTGCCAGGCATTTGGTAAAAGCTCGGGGGGCCGAGGAAAGACCAAACGGTAGTGCCCGGAATTGGTAATGGTCCCCCTGGAAAACAAACCGAAGGTACTTGCGATGCGAGGGACGAATGGGGATGTGCAGATATGTGTCCTGCATATCCAGCGACAAAGCCATACTGACCGGCAAGAAGGGCAGAAGGGTTTGAAGGAAGAGCATCCTGAACTTTTGTATTCCACGTAAAGGTTCAAGGAGCTGAGATCGAGAATGGGTCTGAGATCTCCCGTCTTCTTCGGGACCAGGAAGAAATGAGAATAGTAGCCCGTCCCTTGAAGGTGAGGAGGAACGGGTTCTATGGCCTGCTTCACGAGAAGGGCAGATATTTCTTCCCTGACCAAAGGAAGATGGTCCCTTGCGTAGGACGACTTCAGAGGGGGGTGACGGGGAGGTTTCTGTAGAAACTCTATGGAGTGCCCCTCCGCGATAATCTGAAGCACCCATGAAATACAGGTTACTCACCTGTAACAGGAGTTCTAGGAATGGTATATGTTGTTCATCCACACTCATTGGCAGTATCCTTGCCGCTTTAAATCTTGCCGGAAGGTCTTCAGCTTGCTCCTCCCACCCACCGGGTGGTATAACCTCGGCTCCGCCCATGGCGCCAGATCTGGCCCGCTGGAAGCTCAGGTTGTGCGTCAGGCAGGGGAGGTCGGGTGGGTGTGGATGAACAACATATACCATTCCTAGAACTCCTGTTACAGGTGAGTAACTGTATTTCTAGGGACATGGATATGTTGTTCATCCACACTCATTGTAGACTCCTAGCAGTTCTCCGGGAGGAGGGAGGCAAGACGCACACCCCCATATACTTACTTGGGAAGAGAGACTGAGAACCGAGGCCCCAAACCAGCATCCAGGCGTGACTCAAGGTCGATGTGTAGTGGTATGAAGGTGTTTGCTGACTTCCAGGTAGCAGCCCCTGCAGATTTCCTGGATAGGGACGTCCCTGGAAGCAGCCACTGTTGCAGCAGTATGGCGGGTAGAGTTGAGCTCTTATCCCTCTGGGAGGCTCCATGCCCGCTGCAACTTATAGCAGAGATCTATGTAGGGAGGTTACCCACTGCTAGTCAGTCCGCTTGGCTGCAGGTCTGCCAGATGCGGCTTCAGCTAGGGTGACAAACAGCTGGGCGAACCTCTCCCGAATTTCAGCCGTCGCCCTATATAATAAGCTTTTGTGCTCTCTAGGGTCCAGAGTATGGAGCCTATATTCGGCCTCCGAGGTGTGATTGGGGTAGAACACTGCAGAGTCAACACCTGGTTAAGGTGAAACTCGGCACCACCTTGGAAGGAATTTCGGTGGGGAAGTAGGACAACCTTGTCCTGTGGAAGACCAGGTAAGGAGACTCGATGGAGCGCCTGGAGCTCTCCCATCCTTCTGGCTGACGGGATAGCCACCAAGAAGGCGGTCTTCCACGACAGGTGAGAGAGAGCACACCTGTGCATAGGTTGAATGGCTTGCCACAGCTTTGCCAGTACCAGCAGTAGATCCCACGGAGGGGGTTCCCGGACTGGAGGAAATGTGATCATGGCCTTGAAAAGCGCCAGACCACCTTCTCCTGCCATCGACTGCTTCCTGCCCGCGCCTGTAAGCAGAGATGGCTGCCAGTGTGCACCCTTAGGGTCGCCGGCCTAAGCCCTTGACTAGAAAGGGACCATAAATAGTCCAAGATGCTTGCCAAGGAACAGGAGGAAGGGCCCAAGCCCTTGTTCTGACACCAAATGGAAAACCTTTTCCATTTGAAGGCATAGCATTTTCTGGTCGACCTTCACGGACGCCTCAACTACATTGAGGACCTCGTCGGAAAGACCCAAAGCCTGGAACTCTAGCCGCCAGGAACCAGGCCAGGTGCAGGGATTGAAGGTCCGGATGGAACAACTTCCCTGATTGACTGAGAGCAGGTCCGGGCGAGCTGGAAAGCTGCCGCGAGTCCTGGAGCTGAGACTGAGGAGATCTGGGTACCAGAACTGGCGAGGCCAGTCTGGGGCTATCAGAATCACCTGCGCTTGTCCCTCCTCATGCCTTGGAGAAGCACCTTGTGGATCAAGGGAAATGGGGAAAGGCGTGAAAGAGGCCCGGGGTCCATTGCCTCGAGAAGGCATCCCCTGCAGCGAGCCCTGCTGAGGGGGCGGGCATGAAACAGACTCAGCTTGCTTCTCCATGGAGGCAAACAGGTCCACCTGAGGTGTGCCCCAAGGGAGAACAGATGCTGTACTACCTCCGGCAGGAGAGACCACTCGTGGGATGCAGCCCCTATCCGGCTCAGGGCATCGGCCAGGGTGTTGGAGGCTCCTGCCACGGAATGGCTAGAGATCCGCCCCAGGCTGCGAGACGAGTGACCAAATGCGGAGAGCTTCCTTGCATAGAAGCATGGAGCGCTCGCCCCAGGCGGTTTAGATAGTACATGGTCGTGGTATTGTCCGCCTGACTCGGACCACTTGACCCCGGAGGAACGGAGCAAGGCGTGAGAGCTAGGCGGACCGCCGAGCTCCAGCAGGTTGATGTGGCATCGGGACTCCCTGCGGGACCAGAGGCCATGAGCCCGTGTTCCCCAGATGGGCACCCCAACCCATCAGAGAGGCATCGGTCGACAGAGACCGCTTCGGCTGGGCGGATGAACGGGATGCCCTCCTTCAAATGATCTGGAACGGTCCACCACTGGAGAGCGCCCACATCCCCGGTGTCACCGGCTAATAAGCTGGTCCAAGGGATCGAATGGCCCAGTGACCACTGGCCGGGCCAGTCCCCACTGAAAGGGGACGCGATGTTCCAGCGGCCCAACGGACCACGCTGGTACAGGCCGCCATGAGACCCAGGAGGCGCAGGAAGTCCCGGTAGGGCGAATTGCCCAACCAGAAATGATCGGGCAAAGGAGGAAAGAACCTCGGCCCTGTCGCGCTGGAGCCACAGCTCTGCGCTCGAAGAGAGTCGAGCTGCGCCCGATGAATAAAATCACCTGCTTCGGCTCGAGTTCCGACTCTGGCTCTGGATAAGGAGGCCCAGTTGAGAGCAGACCTGGAGGGCCAGATCTCTGACCACCCGCCTCCCTTTCCTGGAGGAAGTTGCTATCAGCCAGTCGCCCAGGGCAAGGTACACCCGACCCTCGGGCCAAGAGAATGCTGTCACCACTGCCATGCATTTGGTGAAGACCCTGGGAGCTGAGACAAGCCGAAGGGCATGGCTTTGAACTCGAAGAGGGATCCTTCCGCTCGGAAGCGAAGGAATCTCTGGTGAGACGGACGGATAGGGACGTGAAAAAACGCGTCCTGCAAGTCCAGAGAGTAGAACCACACGCCGCGTTCCAAGGATGGTATTATCTGAGCCAGAGTGACCATCCTGAAGGTTCGAGACCTTAGGAACTTGTTTAGGTCGTAGGTTTGAGAATGGGCGCCAGCCCCCGTCTGCTTCTGGAACCAGGAAGTACCTGGACACAAACCCTGGGTCTGAAAGAGGTCCACCACCTTCTTACCACCTCCTTCTGGAGGAGGAGCCATGTCGGCTCGATTTGCGCCGCCAGTGAGGCTGGGGATTCGAAGCTCTCGAGGGGCACGGCCTGAAGGGTGGTGCCTGCCTCAATTCCAGAGGCAGGCTTCTTCCCACTACCTTCAAGACCCACCTGTCCGGGTGGTAACAGCGCCGGACCAGGCGTGAACGTGAAGTGGGGCCGGAGCCGCCCCCACGGGGGACCGAGGGGTAAGGTGACGGGATGTGGCACACCCTCAGCCCGGCCACTGCGGCAGGCTTTGAGGAGGGACCGGCCGAGGGACCTCCTGGGCCCTTTCCTCCCTGCCTCCTGTTAGGAGGAAGCCAGCGTCTTGGGTTTGGGATGCCAAGGTCGAGCCTGCTGGCCCTGACGCTGTTGGCCGGGCGCTGGGGCACACAGAAGGACTTAAAGGGCTTAGCTGTGGTTTGTGGCCTTTGTCCTTCTGACTGAAGAGACCGAGTCCAGGTGGCATTGGACTTCTCGATCCTCTGCAGGTGACCTTCCACCCCAGGGTCAAGAGGTCAGTCCTCAAAAGGGAACATCCGCCAACTTAGTTGGTATCCGAAGTAAAGGTGGATATTCTCAGCCAAGCCCGCCGACGATAGCCACTGCGCCGCCACCGATCTGCTGGCACATGAGTCCCTACATCCAAAGCAGTCTGAGCTGCTGTTTGGCCACTGCCCTGCCCTGGTCCCGCACCTGCTTAACCGTGAGTCTGCAGATCGGGCGGAAGATGAGGGATGACCTCATCCAGGGAGCCCAACAGGGCATGAGAAAAATGTGCCATGAGGACGGGCCGAACTGGCTGGACTTAAGGCCGAGAGAGGACGCAGCTTTAGACTTTTTCGCTTCCCGACATAGTCCAATTTCTTGACTCTTGTCAGGAGGTTTGTCCACATCCTGGCGCGTTGCCGGGCGCTACCGGAAAACGCTGTCGGTAATCAACCCCTCAGCTGAGAGTGTTCCGGAAAACCGGACAAGGAACCGTAGGGGACTGCAGACACTTCTGGCCATCCTGGTCAAGGCGCAGGGCAGGAAGCAGGGCTGCCAAAGTTCCAGTGCTGGACCCACTATGGCCTGGCCACTGAAAGGCTCTCCGCTGGAGAATCTCGGTCCAGAATCTCTGTGAGGGGATACCTGGGTCTGGTAAACGGGTTCGAGCTCCATCCTGCAGACTCCGAGATGAGCCGGGCAGTCCTAGGAAGGACGACGGCTATCGCCCATTGGCTGACCTCCTGGAAGACTCCAAGTCCAGTCGCTTGGAGAAGAAGGAGGAATCATCTTTGACTGGGAAGAGTCCTCGAAGATGCTGCCCTGGCCTGAACCACCTTCACCTGCCGGAGGTCGGTCGGGAGTGAGGGTAACTGACAGCTTGATGGTGAACCCTTAGTCGACCGGTAATCTTGGTCGGAGCCCCCATTGTGGCTGTGGAGGGCGAGTTTCCACCCGCACCGTGGAGCAGCTGGTTTGGCCGAACAACCGGCCTGGGTATAGGTCCTCGGGCAAGTCGAGGGGTTGTGTCGGTTGCCCGTGACAGTTACTTAATGGTCGGGTAGCTTGAGCCGGCTTATTCCCGGCCAGGAGGAGCTGTTAAATACAAGGTCCTCGCATGCCCGACGACTTTACGCCGCCTCCCTCATCCGAGGAGGAGGACGAGGACGAGCGGCGACGCCGCTTACCGCGGTGCCGAGACCGAGACCGCCTATGACGGTGGGAACGGCTGGACCGCGAAGAGGTCCGAGACCGAGACCGAGAGTCCCGGAATTTCCGGGGTCGGTGCAGGGAGGTGTCGGCCGGAACCGACACTCCCTTCGGCTCGGAAGGTCCATCCGAGGGCTCCGGAACCGGAGGCACAGGCGAGCCCACGGGATCCTCAACTCCTCCCGGGGGAACCGGGGAGAAGGGAATCTCGGCTGCTAAAGGCTACAGCCTGCTCAATGGGTGAGAAAATCTCGAGCTTCATCAGTGGAGTCTCGGTCAACTGACCTGCCGGGGACACCGTGAGGCCAGTGGCCGAAGCCGACGCGGTCGGACCGGGCCGGCGGTCGACGGCCCGGGAGAGGACCTTCCGCGTCCCAAGAGCGTCGGCGGAGGACTTAACCTTGTCCCTCTTTTGGACCGAGAAAAGGTCCAGCAGGATGAGGCCTTCTCCTTTAGTGGGAGAGGGACAGACAAAGCTCCTTAAAGGAAGCCGTTAGGAAGAACCCAGAGAGCGGGATAAATGCCGTGCCGAGGAAGATCTGACCAGCGCCGCATCTCTTGAGGCGACCATCCGCCGAGCTGATCCGCCCGAACCCGCCCGTGGACACCGTAACCGGACCTATGGACTTCACGGAGGAAGCCTGCTCGGGACGCCCAGTTGCAATCGGGCAGCACGGTCTCGGCGACGAATGAGAAAGATTAGCACAGGTCGCAAGCCTCAAGTGGTCGTGCTCAAGGCCTCAAGCAGTAGACACACGTGGGAGTGTGGATCCGTCCGAGACATCTTCTGCCCGATGGGCATCTCCGAAACCGGGAGTCGATTTATCCGTCCATGAGCGAGGGATCGAAGACTGAAGTCTTTTGCAAAATATTATTTTTAAATCCGCAAGACGGAAATAGGATCGTCACAAACGCGGGCGTTAAGGAGGGAACCTGAGCTTCCAAGCGGTAAGGAAGATCTGGCGTCATGGGGCGCGGCGAGTTATACCACCCGGTGGGTGGGAGGAGCAAGCTGAGACCTTCCGCAAGATTTAAAGCGGCAAGGATACTGCCAATGAGTGTGGATGAACAACATATCCATGTCCCTAGAATCTGATGTTATCCTCTTCCAACCCGGAAGGTGGAGGGAGAATCTCCCTCCTACCAGTTCCTCCGGTGTGTCCACAGGCGGTGGGAGAGGGGAGGAGTCAGGTGGTGTGGGGCAGCGCCGCAGCTGGGGCACCTGCTGCTTTTTTGGGTGGTGGGGGCCTGGCAGCTGCGGGGGCCCAGTGTTTAGTGGCCCACCTTCCTTGGGGTTTCGCTTGTGGCCGGCAGCGCCTGCGAAAAGGACGGCGCTGCGGGGGGTGGGGACAGCACATGGAATCCACAGATTTCAGAGCCGTCCCCTTCTCCTGCAAGTCGGTGATGATGTCCTTGACATCACCACTGAAAAGCACTGAACCCCTGAAAGGTGCTTCCTGGATTGCTGACTGCACCTCCGGGACCAAACCTGACACGCGGAGCCAGGCGTGACACCGAAGACTTATGGCGAATGCAGAGCTCCGCCCGGCAGTGTCCACTGCATTGTATGTCGTCCGCAGAATGTGACAACTGGCCGAATGAGCAGAACGGACTAAGTCAGCTAACTCCTGCTTGACTTGGGAGTCAGGTAAGGAGTCAATCTTAGATTCCACCTGGGTAAGGATGGCCTTCTGGTAATCCCCCATATGAGCTACATAATTCAGGGCCCAAATTCCCAGTGTGGAAGAGGCGTATATTTTTCTTCCATACTGGTCAGGAGGCGAGATTCCTTATCTGGAGGAGACGAGCTTAAATGTTTGGGGTGTGCTGACCGGCCGTGAGCAGTGCTAATCACGACCAAGTCTGCACGAGGGTGAGAATCCAAAAAGTCTACACCCTCCGGAGCCTGGTACAGCCTGTTGGACTTCCTAGGAAGCAGGGCTAAAGCCGACGGTTGTTTCCAAATAGTGGAAACAAAGTGGGCATGAGGCTCGATCCAGGGTGGCACTAAAGTAGGAGCCGTAAGGGGCAGGTCCAGATGTTCGGCGAGTTTGACCCACTGAGGATCTGGTTCCAGAGAATGCCACTGATGTACTTCCTGGATCTTCCTGAGCAACTCCGTGAAGGAAGGATCCTCCGGAGGAGACTTCGGAGGAGTCTGGGGCCGGGGCTTGGACGGAGAGCAAGGCTCGTCGTCTCTCTCAGAGCATCCGTCGGAGGAATCCGAGAGCGAAGAAGAAGAAGAATCAGAAGCAGAGTAAGACTCCCTGGCACGTCTAGGGGGAGGAATGGGTTCCTTAGGGGAATCCCTGGACGCGTGTCCTGCCCCTCTCGGGATCCAGAGGGAAGGGCCCTGGAATCTGGAGGCAGTGAGGGAGTGTGCCGTCTCGGGCGTACGGGGCCGGGGGCAGCACCGTCGCTGTAAGGCAGTTCTCTACTTCCTTGGTGAGCTGAGCCTTGGCCTCACCCCACCAGGAAGCCAGAGTCTCCTGCAGATCCACCAGCAGCCTAGGGGGCGGTGGAGGAGGAGGGGGATAAGTATACGGATTATATCCGTAAGGCGAGTATTCGAAACCCGGCTGCAGGAAAACCGGTGCCGGGTATTGCAGCGTCGGCGGAACCGGCGTCGGGTACTGCGGACCCGGGTAAGACGGCGTCGGATAGGATGGCGGGTACCGGAGGAGCTTCCGGAGCAGACGGCCCAGAAGGAGGCCCCATGGGCGGATCAACATTGAGAGGCCCGGGGGGGGGGTCGGGCCCGACGGAAGGGGAATGTCCCCCACCGGCGTCAGTGGGGCCGGCGTCAGAACCGGCGTCAGCAGGACCGGCGTCAGGACCGGCCTCGGAGCCAGCGTCCGTGGGGGGGGGGCGGCGTCAGATCCGGTTCCCTAGGAGGAGGGTCTGACGGTGGTGGAATATCCCCGGCATCTCCCGGGGACGGTGGAGAAAAGTCCCAGGGGTCAGGCTAGGGTGACTCGGGCTCCCCGGACGGCAGCGAAGGCTGCGGGGAACCAGGTACGACGGGGGTTGGAGGGTCCGTCGAAGGTTCTGACGCCCGGCACACATCGGGGGAGCCGACGTGCGGCTTAGGGGCTGGTTCCCGGTGGGCGCTGGAGGAGCCGGAGTCCGACTTACGGGGTCCCTCGTTGGAGGCAGGCCGAGGGAGAGAAGCGGCCCGGTCCGAGAGGGATGAGGTCGTGCGCCGCCCCGAAGGGTCGGGCGTCTTATCAACCTTCTCCCGGCGGACGTTGGAGGAGCCGACGTCCAGCTTATGGGAGGTGCCCACGCCAGTAGGCCACAAGCCTGCGGCGGTACTGGGGGCAAAGGCCTTCCTTTGCCTGGAGGCGCACGCAAGGCCCAAACACGAGCCCAACAGGCAGGCCGAAGCCTCCTCCAAAACCTAGGAGGCTGCCGTCGGACGATCCCCCGGAGGGGATGTTACCTGGGCCGTGACTCTGGCCGGAGGCGCGGGCGAGGAGCCCTTCTCCCGGTGCCTTTCTTTGTCCCGCTTTTTACGATGTCCTTCAGGAGAAGTTGATGCCTGCCTGAGCTTCTTCAATTCTTTTTCCATTGAAGACATCTTCTTCTTGAGCAGATGGGCTTCCAGAGACTGTTGGCGTCATCTGCGGGTAGCTGCATTGAAGTGCAGGCAATGCGGGCATTTGTCGACCGGGTGGTCAGGGCCTAAGCAAAAAAGGCAGAGAGAATGGCCGTCCTTGTGTGGCAGTTGGGCACCGCACGAGTCGCACTTGTTTTTGGAAGGTGTAGGGGACGACATACACCAACGCTGATCTGACGATGAGAAGAAAAAATACTCAAAACTTCGGTAAAACCGACGAAAGAACAGGGCTTTGCTAAGCACAACTTTACCGTGGTACTGAGCTAGCAAGTGAAAAAGAACTGAAGGCGGGCGTCCGGACCTCCTTTATACCGATCGCCTGGACCGGTCACCTGACGGGGGGCGTGTCTCGCCAGGGACCGCTTAGCTAGAAATTTTTCCGTGGGTTCCTGCCGTCGGCCGCCATCAGTCCTATATGTAATTACCTATTGCAAGAGCCCTCTCGAAGTAAGATCTAGTGTACCTGGTGAAAAGCATGGTGTGTGGCACTTTGTTTATGTCTCTAAGGAACTTGAAAGCTTCAATCACATCTCCCCTGTCCCTTCTAGTATCCAATGAGTACATGTTCAACACCTTCAGCCTTTCCTCACAGGTGACATCCCTAAGGCCATGTATCATCTTTGTTACCTTTCTCTGAACCACCTCCAATCTATCAATATCTTTTCTAAGGTGAGGCCTCCAGAACTGGACACAGTATTCCAGGTGAGGCCTCACCAAGGATTCATAGAGGGGCAGTATCATCTCCTTGTCCCTGCTATCTATTCCCCTTGTGATACATCCTAGTACCCTGGTGGCTTTACTGTAAGCCTTGTTACACTGGCTTTGCTGCTTGAGGTCATCCCTTATGATGACTCCCAGGTCACGCTCCTCAGCTGAGGAGCTTAGTAGTTTGACCCTGTTTAGCCAGTATTCAGCCTTGGGATTAGATTTATCCAGGTGCATCACCTTGCACTTCTTAGTGTTGAATTTCAACTGCCATATATGTGTCCACCTCTCTGATTTTTTTAAGATCCTTCTGAAGTTCCCGCACACCCTCCATACTGTCTACTCTACCGCTAAGTTTTGTGTCATCAGCAAACCTGGCAATGTTACCTTTTATACGCCTGCTGATGTCACTGATAAAAATGTTGAAAAGGACTGGGCCTAGGATTGATCACTGAGGCACCCCACCAGCGACATGCTTTTCAGTAGATCCCATCCCATTTACTACTACCCTCTGTCTCCTGTCTTCCAGCCACTGTTGCACCCATTTGACTATCTGCTCTGCTGCACCCAGATCCTCCAACGTCTTTAAGAGATGCTTATGCAGGACTGTGTCAAATGCCGAAGTAAAGCAGGTCCACTGCATGGCCCCCATCTAGCTCCCTGGACACTTGGTCGAAAAAAGTAACAAGCTTCATCTGACATGATCTTCCTGCCACAAACTTGTGCTGTTGACTGCTTTGCAGGTGATTATCCTCGAGGTATTCTACCAGATCTTGCTTGAAGAGTGTTTCCATCAGCTTACCTGCTACTGACGTGAGACTGACTGGCCTGTAGTTACCAGTCTCCTCCTTATCACCGCTTTTATGGAGTGGTACCATGACAGCTACTCACCAGTCCCTTGGTACAATCCCTGACATAAGTGACCTGCTGAATAGGTGTGGGAGTGGGGCTGCTAACTCCTTTGACAGCTCCTTCAGCACCCTAGGGTGCAAACTGTCGGGGGCCTGGGGCCTTGTCAGGTCTGATCTCTGAAAAGGCCTTCCTAACTCTCTCTTTGTAATGAACTCTTGGATGCGCATTTTCTGGATTCCCCATTTAGAGGCCTTGATACCACTGTCTGACAGCGGGCCCCATTCCTCACTTGTGAAAACTGAACAAAAATACTCATTGAGGGCCTCAGCCTTTTGCCTGTTGTCCTCAAGTATCTCATCCTTTACTTTCAACCTTTCAGCCCCCCCCCCACCACCACCTTACTTTTCTCGCTGATATAGCGGAAAAAATTATTTTCCCGTTTGATCCCACATGCAATCTGCCTCTCCTTTGCTGCCCTGGCATCCTTCACTATCCTATTGGCCTCCCTGCTTTTCTGGATGTACACTTTCCATTCCCTGTTCCTTTATGCTGCCTAAACAATTTAAATGCATTCCTTTTGGCACGGATTGCCTCCCTTACTGAAGGGGAGAACCACATACAGTAGGTCTTTTATACCTGTTTTTTTTTTTTTTGTTATTGTCAGAATGCAAAGTCTAGCTGCATCCAGAATTGTTCCCTTGATGCCTTCCCATATTTCCTCCACCTCTGACTTGTCCCTGATGTTAGTTAACTTTTCCTTCACTAAATGCCTTAATTTGCCAAAATCTGCCTTTCCAAAGCATAGCACCTCTGTCTTTGATTAGGTTTTTGAATCCTCTGTGGATATGTCAAACCAGACAGAATTGTGGTCACTATTTGCCAGGGGTTCACCTACCCTGACTGATCCAGTTATTTCTGAATTTGTGAGGATCACATCCAGGATGGTGCCTTCCCTGGTTGGATCCTTCACTAGTTGGGACAGTAGGCAGTCCTGTGTTGCATCCAGTAGTACCCGACTTCTTGAGCTCTTTGCTACCGGAACCTCCCAGTCCACATCTGGTAGGTTCAGGTCCCCGACCAGCACTATGTTTGCCTTCACTGTCATCTTTTGCATCTCCTCTACTAAGTGTCCATCCTTTTCTTCTCCCTGTCCTGGAGGTCAATATACCACCCCCATACTCTAGCTGTGGTGGTTAGGTGAACCCAAAGAGACTCTATGCCCCCCCCTTGCCAGGCTTGGGGCTAATATTCTCAGCAGCTTTGATACCCTCCTTTACATAGAGGGCAACCCCCCACCCCTCCCCTCCTGTCTGTCCCTCCTGAATGACAGTATAACACAATTCTTGCATCCATCCACCTGCGTGCCCCAGATGTGTTACACAGTAGGAAATCAAACCTAGGCACCACAGAGAACTCGAGGAGAATATATAGCTCCAAATGACTTTATTCCATTTAAAAACAGGATCGACCATCAAGGGAGGGGAGCTTCCCAGAGCTGTGGGCGATCCTGTTTTTAAATGGAATAAAATCATTTCGAGCTATATATTCTCTTCGAGTTCTCTGCCTAGGTTTGATTTTCTACTACCCCTTCTGAACAGCATGTAGCCTGGTATTGTGAGGCCCCAGTCATTGTTGTCTGTGGCCCATGTTTCAGCTACGGCCACCAGATCAACCTTTGTATCTGCCACTAGAGCCTAGAGGTCCCTGATCTTGTTGCCTAGGCTCGTAGCATTGAGGCAGACTCCCCTTCACATGCTTGCAGTGTGTTTTGTACGGGCTGATTGGGGTACCCCCTTTACCACATCCTCTAGCAAGAATGACGGTGGGGAGACACTGTGTGTACCAGATCCTCTAGCAAGATTGGGGGGAGCATCTGTACCAGGTCGTCTGGAGCAGTATCTGTACCAGATCCTCTGGCAGGAATGAGGCTGGGGCAAACAGCACTTGTACCAGATCCTCTAGTAGGAATGGGGGCGTGAACAGCACCTGTTCCAGATCCTCTAGTACAAATGGGGGGGGGGGGTGAACAGCACCTGTACCAGATCCTCTGGCAGGAAGTGGGGTGGGCTTACTGTACCTGCATCAGACCCTCTGGCAGGAATGCGGATGACGATGAGCAGCACCTGTATCAGATCCTCTGGCAGAAAGGGGGAGCAGTGCTTGTATTAGATCCTGTGGCAAGAAGGGGGAAGAAGCACTTGTATCAGATCCTCTGGCAGGAAGGGGGAGCCACACCTGTATCAGGAAGAGGCATTATAGTGTAGCGGTTAAGAGCACTGAGTTGCAAACCTGGAGATCTGGGTTTGAATCCCACAGCCCCCACTTGCATACTGTGTGATCCTGAGCAACTCGCTTAATTTCCTTGTGCTCCCAGGTCACACCTGGAAACAAGCTTCAGCTTAGTGTGTCTTTCCAGGTTGAACAATTTCCCCTTTCTCTTTCTCAGATCTTCTGTCAGAAGGGCGAGAAGCACCTGTACCAGATTCTCTGGCAGGAGCGGGTGGGTGTCGGAGCAACACCTGTTTCAGATCATCTAGCAAGAAGGGGAGTGGGGGTGGGCTCACTGTGCCTGTATCAGATCTTTTGGCAGGAAGGGTAGATGGGTAAGCTCACTGTGTCTGTATCAGATTCCTAGCAGGAAGGGAGTGGGGGTGGGCTCACTGTGCCACTATCAGATCTTCTAGTAAGAAGGGGGGGATGGGCTCACTGCACCAGTATCAGATCCCCTGGCAGGAAGGGGGTGGGGTGGGCTCACTGTGGCATTATCAGATCCTCTGGCAGGAAGGGTGGGGGGTCACCGTGCCAGTATCAGATCCTCTGGCTGGAAGGGGGTGGGTGGACTCACTTTGCCAGTATCAGATCCTCTGGATGGAAGGGGGCTGGGCTCACTGTGCCAATGTCAGATCCTCTGGCAGGAAGGGGGGGGGGCACTGCACCTCTAGTAGATCCTAAGGCAGGAAGGGTAGGTGGGTGGGCTCACTGCACCAGTATCAGATCCTCTGGCAGGAAGGGCGGGGGTGAGGTGGGCTCACTGCGCTTGTAGTAGATCTTCAGGCAGGAAGGGTAGGTGGGTTCACTGTGCCTATAATAGATTCTCTGTCGGGGGAGCTGCACGTGTATCAGATCCTCTTGCAGGAATGGTGGTGGTAGTGGTGGCGGGATGAGCAGCACCTGTACTGGATGCTCTGACAGGAAGAGAGAGTGGGGGCAAGAAGCACCTGTATCATATTTTCTAGCAGAAGGGGAGGTGAGTAGCGCTGTACAGATCCTCTGGCAGGAAAGGAGGGTGGGGGGGGGTAGTAGCAGTTCACATGGATGCCACTTCATGTTTGGTTAGCAGGGTGGGTGCACATTTATTTATTTAAGAGATTTACCAGGAAAGGCATACTGAGCGGAGTACCGCTCAATTCCAGATGTGCCCTGGGGGTAGGGGGTACATGGGTGCAGTAATAAGACGAAAAACAGTTCATACATACTGTGAAGATTATAACAGACAGTGGTACAGTAGTATAGAAGAAATACAACATGGGTACATGGGTGCAGTAATAAGACGAAACATTGGGGGCCTGCTCCCTTCCTTCGTCGGATTTGACTACCAGGAAAAGCTTTTTAGGGAAGGAGGGAGTGTGTATGTGTGCATGTCCACACACATGTAGGGTACTGCAGGGATGTTATATGTAATGACAAAAATCATATCTATACTCCAAAACCCTAGTGACTGACACCTGAGCCAATCTGTTGGGAGGTGGGGATGTAAAATGTAAGCAGCTGGAAGGATCTCTGCTTCCGAAGACATGAACAAGCCTGTAAGTCCTGTAGTACCCTGAAAACTGTCCGCTGGCAATAAATCATATCCAGAAGTTCATCAGTTTAAAGAGGAAAACCATGAAGGAGTGGTTTAGACAGCTATAGATGGAAGTGGTTTGCAGGAAACCTTCTATACTGCCTGCAGGTACTGTCATTGTCACTTCAGTGCATTAACACATACCAGAACACTCCCTCCTCCACCCACATTTTTTACTTTTTTTTTTTTTTATATATAAATAAATAATTCATATTCTCTGAAAGAAAATCCCAGTTTTTGGTCTGCACATTGTCATGGAAAACATTTCTTAGCAGTTTAAGCATTTGACAGTTTTACTAGAATAATGTTTATGAGCTTGTGGCAGAACATTTACCCACAATTTCTGTAAAAATATCTTCTATATCATTATAGCATATGAGAGAGACTTAGTTCAACTCGTCAGCTGTGTGCAACAGCTGTTACTAAGAAATATGTGCACTCTGCAGGTCTCATCATCAGTTACTTTACAGGAAGATGGCCAATTCATAGGCCATAAAAAGAACCCTCATATCTCATACATAAAACACATAGACATTTCAGAGACTTGAGGTACTCCTTCATGAGCTCTGGTTATTTTCTGTCAGCCTTTTTATACAGAGAGTAAGGCTTAGAAAATGGGTAACAAAAATCCTGCAATGTGAGTGGTGAAATCCAGTCACACGAGTGTGCAGTCCTTGCAGTATAACCGCATGGGTCAGTTACAATGCCTTTTCTTTGTAGTTTTTGATTGTTTTGCACCATTACATAAGTGTGTTAACACACTCCAGGGTGTGGGGTTATGTGCACTAACTGTGTTTCCCAGGTGGTTGACTGCACCTGGCTTCGTCCCCAACTCACCCAGAGCATGTGGTTATTACCGCATTACCACATACCCTATTGTATGTTATCACTTACTTATACCACACCACAGAGAATAAATTTTACTAGATAAATGAAATGGTGTTATTTTTGTTGATGACATACCTACGGTACTATCAATGTAATGAAATACAAGATGTTTGATATTACATAAATCGGATAACCCAGGTTAAATATATCATAATACCGTACTTAACCAATGGGAGAGCAGATGAAAAAATGGAATGTGTCATGTCAAGAACTTTCAAATTTTATTGTTGGCCACAGTGGTTGAGAATTTTTTTTTGGGGGATGGTTATAGAACTAATACTGTATATTCTAACTCGATACGGAGCATATATGCCTGCCAGTGATGATAAATGGCATATTGTCAGTCAGACCACTACGCGTCTAACGTTATAACATATTTTAAGTTGTAATACTTTTAGTTACATTTATGAAGATGTAATTGTTTCTGTTTGATATTACTGCTCTGTTCTGAGCACAGCAGAGGCCACTGAGATGCCATCAGGTGTTGTGCAGGCTGCTCTCTCCGTTAGGATCTCTCCAAAATGGAAATAAACATGTTACTGTAGGTTCACTTTGGTGAAGTCACAAGCAAAACCATGTTTATTTTTTACAATTTATTTTGCACACATTCATTGTATAACAAGCATTTGTCAATGCCAAATGTTTGCTGTACAGCACTGCCTGTCACCACTCAGGGCTGCTAAAGTTTCAACAGACAAATCGTGGTACAGTGAACCTCAAAAATGTGCGGAAAAGGGGCAAAAGCTGGAACACACAGAGATTCAAGATTAAAACACAGCAAATGAGTATCCTGCTGTTAAGAGCTGGCTAACAATTGTGCATCCCAGATTAAAAGTTTATGTATCATCCATTTAAATAAATTATTACTTTAAACTGAAATGCACTGCAAAATAAAGTACAGTTACGTAAGAACTCACCTAACAGTAGATCTTCGAGAGCAGCTCATGCAGCAGGCAATAGGGTTTTATATGATTTGAGTGACGGAATATTAGCAAGATCAAAATCAGTGACTGACCATCGGCGAATACCAAAATGCTGACATGCACTACTGCGAGGACCAAAAACAGCAATGGTCCTCAACATTCTCTCTGGGGGCTATATCTACTTAAATTTTTATGCAGGGGGCCATGTCTCTTGCACCCTTCATTATTATTATTATTATAATCAACTCCAGGGGGGGAGCCTGACACTGGGGTACAAGGGGAAAACTCGAGAGCGGGTTATTCGAAGGAGGGAATCAAGTTGTCAGGAGGAGAACACTGGGGGGGGGGTAACCTGCGGATGGGGGGACCACTGTCAGGAGGGTAGGGGAGCGTGGAGTATGAAGCCGAGAGGTCAGGGGAATGTGACAAAAAAGAAACAAATTAACTACACAAACAAAACCAAAAAATGATTCCCACCCACTTAGCTAGGTCCAAACTCGAGTCCTTTCGCACCAGAGGCAGTGACTGCGACAAGACCAAATGGCCAGCTGAGAACTTACTGGCCAAACAACCTGCTATAGATCCTCATTCACTTCTGTAGCTCCCTATCACAGTCGCTCTATTCTTACCCTCGCTGTACTTTCACACTCACTGTTATCACAGGTGCTCAAATTGAGTTGCTCAATCTGACTCACCCATATTACGGGATACCGGCAACAGTGGTAGGACTGAAGCCACCAGGTGCCAGGACCACACGGAAAACTTCTAACTAGCAATCTATGACAGGTGATCACCCCCGTCGACGTCAGCACCCTGATGTCCACCCATCCTATAAAAGGGGCAGTCCCCCAGATCTACCTCAGTTCTCCTGCCGGAGATCCCAGAACAGGAGGCGAAAAGAAGAACCGAGGCAGTTTCTCAGAGCTGAGAGAAAGCAGAAGAGGAGCAAAGGAGAAGAAACTAGCAGGGAGGAAGGATGGAGGGAAAGCAGCGCCTGCTGCAAGAGCTCCTCTCGAAGATCTACTGTTACAGTAAGTTCTTACGTCACTGTACTATCTTACTTTGAGGGGGCTCTTGCTGCAGGCGTCACTGGTAGGACCGAGTCCCCAGCAGTATCAGAACTGTCCAAAAGCAGCTGGGAGGAGGCAGAAGGCAACAGCAGAAAGCTCAGGAAAGAAGGCCCTGAAGGACAGCGAGTCCGAAACTGGCCCAGTGCCTAGAAGCAATGTCCAGACTGCAGTGCCAAATGAAAGTATGGACAGAACTCCAGGTGGCAGCCGCACAGATGTCCGCAGCAGACACATTCTTAAAACAGGTGGTAGAGGTGGCCATATCTCTGATAGAGTGGCCTTTATCAGCCCCAGGCAAGGGCTTGTTGTACTTACGGTAGCAGTAAACAATGTAATTAGCCAACCATTTAGACAAACACTGTTTCGAAACAGGTGCCCCTTCTCTCTTGGGGGCAAACAAAACAAACAACTGGTCAGTTTTCCTAACAGTCTGGGTGCAGTTAATATAATACCAATGCACCCGACATGGACGTCCAAAGTATGGAGTGAGGCCTCACCCTGATTAGAATACTCAAGTAAATAAACAGGTAGGTTGACAGATTGGTTTAACATAAACTCAGACACCACCTTAGGCAAAAACGTAGGGTTAGTACGCAAAGACACCTTGTTTTTGTGAAAAAATTAATAAGGCTCTTTGCACATCAGAGCCTGGAGCTCGGAAATCCTCCGAGCTAAAGTAACCACAACCACAAAATTACGCTTCCCACGACAGAAAGTGCAGCTCACAACTTGTGGCCAGCTCAAAGGGAGGCAGAGTGAGCTTTTCCAACATGAAAAGAAGGTCCCATGGAAGGATGGGATCTCAAATGGGAGGTTTCAAATGTAGGATACCCTGCAAGAATGTGTGGGATACCTCCAGCTTAGCAACATATTTTCCCTCAGTAGGTGCATGGTACGCAAAGATGGCAGAAAGGTGCACCTTAAGAGAGGAATATCCCAGGCTTGAGTCCGAAAGGGAGAGCAGGTGATCTAAAATCAGATTCGCCTGACAGTTGAAGGGATCCAGGTGACGAGCCGCAGCCCAGAAGGAGAAGCACTTCCACTTCAAGACATAGGTGGCTCTAGTGGAAGGTTTTCTAGCAACCACCAGGACATCAATGGCCCTGGAAGACACCCCAAAGCAGGTGATAGCTAAGTCTGCAAGAGCCACGCATGAAGATGTAGAGATTTAAGGTCTGGATGGACCAGGGCGCCCTGTTCCTGGGATAGCAAGCCGGTGCACAGGGGCAATGGAACTGGAGGTTCCACCGTCAGCTGCTGCAGCAGGGAGAACCAGATAAGACATGGCCAGTAGAGGGCTACAAGAATCATCTCTGCCCTCTCCAAATGGAGCTTGAGAAGAACCCTCTGCAGGTGCTTGAAGGCATACAGGAATCTCCCCTTCCGGGAGAGGGACAACGCGTCGCGCTAGAAAACTCCAGGCCCTGGATCGAGTAAGCAGAAAAGCGGCAGTCTTTCGTTTAGTGGGGGTGCAAAAAGGTCCAATTCTGGGTGGCCCCACCTGTCAAAGAGATCTTCAACCACCAAGGGCAGAAGTTCCGACTCGTGAGCCCTTTACCTGGACATAGCTCAGACTGTCGGCCAGGGCGTTTTGGTCACCTGGAACATGGATGGCAGAAAGTTCCAGGTTGTGCTCAATTGCCCAATACCAGACTCTCATTGCTTCCTGACAAAGGGGGTATGAGTGAGTGCCCCCTGCTTGTTGATGTAATATACTACGAACATGCTTTCCATCTGCACTAGCAGCGAGCCGGGAAGAATGTGGGTTTGTAAGGCCTGCAGAGCACAAAGAATTGCCTGCATCTACAGCACACTGATGTGGAGATATCACTCCGTCTCGGACCAAGTCCCCTGGGTCTGACAATCGGCTAAGTGAGCACCGCAGCCCTGACTCAAAGCATCCATAGTGAGGATCTGCCGAGGGGACACAGTTCAAAAGGGGACCCCTCGCAGGAGATTGTCAGGGTTCCGCCACCACTCTGATGTCCTCCTCACCGGGTCGGAGACCATCACCAGCTGAACCAGGTCATTGTTGCGTTGGTCCCTTTGGACTCAAAGGATCCACTGGGGAACCCTCATATCCAGACAGGCCAGGTGAACCATGGCTACAGTCGCCGCCATGTGTCCCAACAGGTGGAGGAACACTCTGGCCAGGATCTTTCGACTGGAGGAGACTAGACTGGCCTGCTCTATCAAGCATTCTGCTCTGCCTGCTGGCAGAAAAACTCTGCTCTGGGAAGGGTCCAGGACTGCCCTAATATACTGGAGGCACTGGCACAGAGAGAGGCAAGACTTTGACAAAATGACCATGATCCCCAAGGCCTGGAAAAGCCAAAAGGTGCATTCCAGGGTTTGCAGCAAAAGGTCCCTGGAAGGGGCTGTCAGCAGTCAGTCATTCAGGTAAGGGAACACATAAAAGCCCTGTCTCCTCACAGCCCGTTGCCACCACTGCCAGGCACTTGGTAAAAACCTGAGGTGATGAGGAAAGGCCAAAAGAAAGGGCCTGGAACTGAAAATGGTCCTCCTGGAAACAGAAATGGAGGAAGCAGCGGTGGGCTGGAATGACCTGGATATGAAGATAGGCATCCTGCATGTCCAGGGAGCAGAGCCTGTCCCTCTAGTGAAGGAGCTGTAGCAACCCCTGAAGAGTGACCATCCTGAAGTGCTTGTACTCTATGTACACGTTCAGGTGGATGAGGTCCAAGATCAGCCTCAGATCCCCTGTTTTCTTGTGGACGAGGAAGAAGTGGGACTAGAACCCTCTTCCTGTTGAGCTGAAAGGGACAGGCCCTATGGTCTTTTTGCACAGGAGAGCCTGAATCTCTTCCTGGATGAGGGAAATGTGGTCTGGTAGGTAGTGAGAGAGCAAGGGAGGGTTTTCCAGAGGGGGGGTTCCAGAAATTCTAGGGTGTGACCACACTCGATCAGCTGTAACACCCATTGTTCTGAGGCCACTGCTCGCCACCCATTGGGGCAAAAGAAGAACTGACCCCCAACCGCCTCCTCCAAGGTCTCTGCCGGGGCGAGGGTCAGACAAGGAGTCAGGCAGTGGACCCAGGGGTGGGTAGAGCAGCTGTGGGCACTCTTGGGGGACTAGGAGTAGCCACTCTAGCTGGTGGGGTGTGGGCCTTGTGTTTGAAGGGGCCTTTTGCCTGTTTGTCCTTAGCAGGCTGGCGAGAGGGCAGACAAAAGAACCGACTCTGGGTAGTCCGAGGTTCAGATCGGTAGAGGGAATGAACCAATTCTAAGAGCTCTGTCTGACTCCTGGAGGTGGGATATAATGTCCTGGACATCTCCGCCAAACAGGACGGAACCCCTGAAAGGGGCATCCAAGATGCTGGCTTGCACATCGGGTGCAAAGTCAGACACCCAGAGTCATGAATGACGAAGGCAGATCCCTTTCACCGCCCCATGCCCGAAGGCATCAACAGTGTCATATGCTGCCCGCAGGACATGGGTACCCACATCTGACCCTGATTTTAGGAGCTGTGCCAACTGTGTTTTGGTAGAATCCTCAGGGAGGGTTTGAACCAGATCCCTCACCTGATCCCAGAGGGCATTCTGGCACTGCACCATATGGGCCAAATAATTTACCGCCTGAATGGCCAAAGTGGCAGAGGAATACATTTGTTTGCCCCACTAGTCTAGTTGTCGAGACTCCTTGTTAGGGGGTGGGTACTAAGATGTTTGGGTCTTTTCGTGCAGTCAAGGGCTGCGTTCATGACCATGAAGTCTGAGTGGGGTGTTCTCCAAGGAAGGGCTTGCCCACTGGTGCATGATTAAGGTGATCCGCCTTCTTGTGTAAAGCTGGGGTGGAAGAAGGGTGGTTCCATGCCACCTTAGTAATGTCTTCGTAAGAGTCAGTTAAAGGAGATACCACCAAGGGGAGGGTCTCCTTTTTCCTGAGATATACCGCCAGGCGACGGCACTCCAGGTTAAACTCCTCTGTTTCCCAGCCCATAAGGGATTGAATATGATGCATAACGTCAAGGAAGGAGGGGTCATCGGGAGGGGATTTAGGGGTTTCCTGGCCTGGTCTTGCCCCTCAGAGAAGCCCCGGGAGCCCTTGGGCAACTCTAAAAATGAAGAAGAGTCGTCGTCTCCAGACTGATCAGAGTCAAGGACTGATGTCTTAGGGTGACGGTCGTCTGCACGCTGGCTGGAGCCCCCTCCAGTGCATCCCCCAAAAGACCCCGTAGTACGAGGGTCACTAGGTCCTGCCTGGTCTGAGTCCTGAAGTAGGGGATCCCGGGGAGGACAAGGTGGAGAAGACCTTCTGGGTGCATCCTTATTTTGCACGAAAGACCACTGGGCATTATACAAAGCATTATAATTCACCGGCAGGGGTGGATTCTAAGGAGGATAAGAATACTGAGAATGAGGGAACAGATATATCAGTGGAGAAGCTGGCATAGGGTACCCTGGTGTAGGTCCACCCGGCCCCGGCTGTGGATCTCGAGGACGGCAAAGGCTGAGGTGACGATGACTGAGAAGTCACTGGTTGAAGCATTGGCAGGACTTTGTTAGGTTTATTTACATTTAAAATTAATAGCTAAGAGGTGAAGGCTGGCATCAGTCTGGGGAGGTAGCCAATGTTGGCCCCAGTGGTGAGGGTGTTGACTGCAGGGGAGAAGTTCTCCCGAGGCAAGGGCAGAGGCATTGCCTGTGTGGATGAAGAGGTGAGCACTTGCTCTGGGTGATGCCTGGAAGGACTAGCACCAGCCCCAGACTCAGGGACTAATGAAGGCAATGCCTTGGCCAGTGGGAGGGGAGGATGATGAGCAAAGACCTGCAACCAGAGGAATCAATCCCGGCCAAGCCATCTGGCTGAGGACCCGTGGGTGGTGAGAGCCTGAGCGTCAGGGGCTGGAAGACAGGAGATAAAGTCTGCTGCCCCAAAGAGATGCCACCCAAAATAGATATGAGGGCAGGTGGCTGCACCACCAGCAGCCCAGAGGGTGTGAGGGCTGATGAGGAAGAAAGGGCTGACACCCCCATGGGAAGAAGACCCCAAAGCAGTGGCCGGTCTGTGCGGCAACCGCGAGCGAGAGGCTGACCAAGGACAGTCCCGGTGCTTGTCCAGCTGCTTAAGCTTCCCACTCGGCTTCTCCTTCTGGGAAGAAGAAGAAGATGCCACGGAAGACTGAGCTGGGGAAGTAGAAGAATTGTTGGCCTGAAGCTCCTTCTCCATTGCGAGCATCTTCTGATTGACCAGATAGCTTTCCAAGGTCTTCAAAGTGCCATCTCTGTGTGGCCTGGTTGAAGTCCTGGCAGTGCTGGCAGGCCTTGATGTCATAGTTGGGGCCTAAGCAGAGCAGGCAAGAAGAGTGACCATCTTTGGTGTGTATTTGCTTGCCGCAGGCACACCTCATTGGCTGGTCAGAAGACGAGGCTAGAGAAGACAACATAAACTTGATGGAAACAACACAGAAAATCTGATGTTAAAAGCACTGAAAAAGAAAAAGTACAGCACAGGTAAAACACGAGAAAAATGCCATCAACTGAAGCAGGCATCTGTGAAGGTCTGAAGTGCGTGGGTCAATGATGAAAAAGAACTGGGGTAGGTCTGGGGAACTGCCCCTTTTATAGATAGGCGCTAATGTCAGTGGGGGTGATCCCCCATCATAGGCTGCTAGCTAGAAGTTTTCCTTGTGGTCCTGGTGCTTGGTGCCTTCAGTCCTACTGGTGTGGCCTGCTGCATGAGCCTCTTTGAAGTAAGATCAATTGCTTCAGCTGCTATTTCACCCCACCCCACCCCCCGACTGTCTCGTACATTGGGTGCATGCCAAAAATGAGGATCTCCTGGTGTTGAAACAATAGATAAATGTAACTGTTGTCTGTTAAATCTCACTGTGGGACGGCACCATCTCCATAAGGGTTAGAAGGGTTGCCAGTGTAACTTAAGGGGTAGTTGAGTGGTAAGTTTCGCAAAACGCAGTGCAATATAAAATGTGCAACTTGATAGAAACATAGAAGTTGACGGCAGATAAGGACCGCAAGGCCCATCCAGTCTGCCCATTTCTTTTTCTACCTTATGAATGTGCCATTGGCCTTTGCTCTGTCAATTGCACATCTATTCATCCTTATCCATATTGCTCCCTTATGCCTATCCCATGCCTATCTGAAGCCTTGCACTGTATTCATATCCACCACTTCCTGAGGTAGGTCGTTCCATGCATCCACTACCCTTTCTGTGAAAAAAAACTTCCTCATATTACCCCTTAATTGGCCTCCCTCTAATCTCATGCTGTGTCCTCTTGTCCTGCTATTTTTCTTATATTGAAACATGTTAAGGCTCTTTCACCTTGTTAATGCCCTTAAGGTGTTTGAATGTTTCAATCATATCACCTCTCTCCCTCCTTTGCTCTAGGGTATACATATTGAGCTCAGTTAATCTGTCCTCACATGTTTTCTGATGCAGTCCCTGCACCATTTTGGCTGCCCTTCTCTGGACTGCCTCAATTTGGTTAATATCCTTATTAAGGTGTGGCCTCCAGTATTGCATGCAGTACACCAGATGGGGCCTAACCAGTGTCTTGTAAAGAGGGATTATTACCTCCCTCTTCCGACTTGTGATACCCCTACTAATACACCTCAACATCCCTCTAGCCTTACCTACTTTCATATCTATCTGTATCTTGAGATAGATACATATGTCTGCATAGATAGATACCGTCTGTAGATAGATCAGACAGATAGACATACTGTCTGTATAGATAGATACTGTCTGTCTGGAGAGATACTGTCTGCAGCTAGATTAGATAGACAGACAGATACATAGAGAGTTGGATAGATACTGTCTGTATAGACAGATGCTGTCTGTAGATAGATTAGACAGACAGACAGATACTGTCTGTAGATAGATTAGATAGACAGACAGACAGAGATACATACTGCCTCTGTACAATCACTTTCACTCGCTCTCATTCTCCCTCTCCAGGTCTCTTTTTTAGGTTTATTTACATTTAAAATTAATAACAAAAACAGAGCCGTGTCTGTTCAACTGATAGATACCATCACTAAGCAGACGGGAAGCAGCGCTCAATCGAGTGCTCATTCACTGAACTGAGTCTGCTTGAAGCTCACTCCCTTACTCTGACTCCTCTGATCCCCTAACTCTGTCCACCCCTTCACTCTAATCCCAGAGTTCAGCTGTTCTTCTGATATTCTGGTCATGGCTATTTTTTGGAAAATTGAACTTTAAGACAAAGTGATGACAGGGAGAGGGTATGGTCAACTGAGAGCTGCTGTCCGCCAAATGTTTGACAAGGTGAGCTCTTAGGCAAGGAGGGGGTCTTATCAGCTTAATTATGTTACTTGCTGCTCTTGGCAGGCATGATTTGAGAGCCACTGAGTATGCTGGCAACAAAACCCCACTCATCGGGCATGACTTAAGAGCCACAGAAGGCGATGGCAACAAAAGCCTGTCTGGTGGGCATGATGTAGTAGCCGTGCCTTAGGGGGGCGGCAATGATGTAGGAGCTGTGTAGGGTGGCAGCACATACAGCTGCGTTGAGCAGGCAGGCAGGAGGTCGGGAAATGGCCGATGGACGTGTGGGGGGGGGGGACACTGGGGATGGGGCAGCCCAGTATCATGTGTTATGTGGTGGCACCAGGGTCACAGTGTCTGTGTCTGTGTGTGTGTGTGTGTGTGGAAGGGAGACACAGAGGACTGTGAATGTTGGGGAGGGAATGAGGAGAAGACTGAACATGACTACTCTCAGCTGGCTGCTAAACAGTGTCTTTGTGACGAACGGATGTAGCTGCACTGTGATAGGTGCGGCTGCCTCCTTTTAACTACACAAAGTTTCTGCCCATCACTCAGGCATAGCACCATCACTGTCAGCCTGCTCCTCGTTGGGCTGTCAGTGGTGAGCTTATTGCAGCGTGAGCTGCACTAGATGCTACACTGACAGCATGCATGCGTCAATCAAATATAATAATGAAGGCAACATAAAAGAATGATTTAAGGAAATTTAAATATGCACTCACGCCTGCACTACCACTATATGAGATATAACATGGTATTTATTACTGCCTGTTACTGCTTGCCAATTGTATTTGTTTTCATTCGAGGCTGGCACATTGCTACTTGTGACCGCCTATTGTTCTGTTCAGTCTTACTGTATTATAGTTTGTTTCTGGTAGCTTATCCTGCTCTACTATACCTGTAATTGTATCCTGCCTTGCTTTATCTGTAATTCTTCAGTAATTGTAATGTTGTTTCTCTTGTACTCTCACAGGTATTTACTTCTCTAATATACTGACATGGTTAACAAAAGCTAAATAAATGAAATAATAAATAAATATATTTAGTTAAAAAAGAAGGAAAACCCAACAATTATGCTCACTGTATTAATGTCTTGTAAAACTGCCACAGTGCTACAGTGTGGTAACAAAAATCCACCCTAAGGCAAGAGTAAGCTAAGTTATGAGATTTGCCAAGCAGGAGCTTGGCAGAAAATTCCCATTTAAATATCACCATGAGCCTATTTTTTTACACATACATTGTATAAAAATGAAGGCCTGCTGGTTTACGGGGACTCTGTTTTAAAACCTGGGATTCTGGGCCAGTTAGTTGCTTGCTATTCAGCGTCCCCAGTGCGAGAATGATCCCAGAGCACTGGGGGCTGGGGAGGGTCAAGAGTACCAGAACACGCCCTTCCCTCTATGGAAGAAAAGAGAAAGATGCCACTTTGTGAGCGCTGGGAGCTGGCGGGGGAAGGGTAGGATGAAGAGTAACAGACGATGCTCTCCCCCTCTATGGAGGAAGCGAGAAAGATGCCACTATGCAAGTGCTACCTAGGGGATCACCAGTGGAGCTGCATGCAGCGTTGCTTAGGAGGAGGATGGCAGCTGGTACTACACAACAGCATGCGTGCAAGCATGCACAAATTTACCCTCATTGCTGATGCCCCAGCAGGCACTATGTGCACACACACCCTTGCTGCTGACTTCCCATGGGAATTAGAAGAAAACCAGGAGAAGACACTTCAGCAATTATGACCAAGAAGCCAGTCATTTCCAAGGAATTAATTACTGGCTAGGGGGACAGGTGGCCACCTCCCTCCAGTCAGTCATTAATCCAAGGAAATGACCGGCTTCAAGGTTGTTATTGCGATTATAAGTCTAATTATAATAACAACTTTCATTTTTGCCATTTTTTTCACTTAGTTTAGGTTTTTGAGTGGAGTGGTCCGAGCCATGTGTGCCGTGCAGTGTCAGTTGGCAGCGAGATCGGTAATTTCTAAGACATTAATGACTTGCTAGGCTCATGAATATTGAATTAGACTTTAAGGCCCTGTCCACACTTATGATAAAATTCCGGTAATGGTTTTAAAACCGTTATCTTGCTTACCGTGGTGCTGCATCCACACTTGTAGGAACAGTGTTTTGACACGGTTATGCGCCCGTCCATATTTCCCATAACAAAAGCATATTTAAACACGCTTTCCACACTCTGGCTGGCAGGTCATGCGAGACGACGCTCTCCGTCCCACTATGCATTACGTAATCTTCAGCAGGGAACATGGATTAGTCGCCCGTACACACTGATAACGTGCAATGTTTTTCTCTTACAACGTTTTCAAAACCATGCTAAAACCCTGGTTTTATCATGGTTTTGAAACACAGTTCAGTGACGTTACCAGTGTGGACACAAACCATGTTTCCCGATTTTAAAACGTTACAGGGCGCCAATAACATTTTAAAATCCATAATGTGGACAGGGCCATAATGACTGATGTAAGTTGAAGCGGATAGTTGGCAGACCCTGCACCATCGACCCTGACCCCCTCCACTACCACATTCGGGGGATGATGCTGGTTCTATCCTGGGGGACAGAGGGAAGGGGTAAGCCATGGAGAAGACGGGCAACAGGACGGGCGCTGCCAGCAGAAGGAAAGGGGTGTACTTAGAAAATAAAAACCAAACAAAAAAACTGGGATTCTGGGATTTGTTATCACCGTCATCAGCATTCCTAGTCACCATGAACAAAGTAGGTTTCTCCAGCTGGGTGCAAATACCACGAAGCTGTGTACGCAACTATATCCAGATGTTTATGCCATCAGAATGGCAACAGCACACTGGAACAGAGGCCTAAGAATGACAGAAGACCTGCATACATAAATTTCAACTTGTTATTCTAAAGAAGAACTTCAGGAACATTTAGTTCTTTCTCAACTATCACCCTTCCTCTCCGATTCCTCCTTCTTCACCCCCTTCCAATCTGGTTTTCGGAAGAACCACTCAACCACCACCTCCCTCCTCAGGCTCACTGACTCCATCCTTTCAGGGGATGGATGATGGCCTGATCACTTCGGCCATCTTTGTCGACCTAGCCAAAGCTTTCGACACTGTTTCCCATCCCCTGCTTCTTGATTCACTCTCCTCAGCTGGCCTTGGTCTGTTAGCCATCAACTGGTTTAAATCCTGCCTCATTGGCAGGACCCAATCGGTGAGAATCCTTGATTCCATCTCCCCTTCACTCCCTATCAACACTGGTGTCCCTCAGGGCTCAGTGCTTGGTCCCCTACTCTTCTCCCATTTTCCCTAATGATCTTCCCACAGCCTGCTCATCTTCTTCTATCCACATGTACTCTGACGATACTGTTTTGTACAGTTTCGGCAAAAACCATGCTGCTGTGCAAACCAGCTTACAGCATGACTTCAACTAAGTTCAGCTCTGGTTCGCTTCTCACCAGCTTTTTCTGAACGCCAAGAAGACAGTCTCAATGACCTTTAGCACCAGGCAGAGACTCTCTAGGCTCCCGGCCCTACCCACCTTCCACATCCTTGATGGGACCATCTTGGAGGACACCTCCTCATTTAGATATCTGGGGGATTGGCTGGACCAGCACCTCAACTTCTCTGTGCATATCGATGCTATCCTGAAGAAATTGCACTCCAAGCTTGGTGCTCTGTACAGGAATCGTAGTTGCATCCCGCTGACAGCGAGGCGCGAAATTGTCCAGAAGATGATACTCCCCATCTTTGACTACTGTGACGTAGTCTATGGTACTGCTCCCAAATCTTCCCTGACCAAGTTGGACACTCTCTTTAACTCCTTCTGCCACTTTGCTATCGACTCCCCTTCCCGCTCCCACCACTGTGAACTCTATCGCTCTCTACCCTTCCTTCCACTATCTCACAGATGCAACTCTCACTGTGCCGAACTAACCTCCCAATTCTGGTTCGGGGGCTCCCCTCCTATCTCTCATCCTCTCTCTCCACTCCACCTCTCCCCACCCACTCTCTCAGATCAAATGACGCCCACACCTTGATGGTCCCTCGCCACTCCACCCTAATCGGTCAGACTGGTTTCGCCCATCATTTCCCTAAAATCTGGAATTCCCTCCCCCCTGAAATACAACACTCCTCCTCCAACTACTCCTTTACCTCTGCCCTACACAATTACCTTTCCCTCAGCTGTTCCTGCTTTAACCCACCTTAATACCTATCTCCAGTTTCTGTCTTCCTACCATGACCCTCCCCGGCAGGGTTCTTAACATCCTGAAGGGGGAACTCAGGAAATGGCTACCCCCTTCTCCCCATATTCAGTTCTTGCCTCTCACCCTCTCTTCTCCACCTGCCCTTCTGGGTCACCAGTGTGCACAACCTAACCCCATACTTTTTACTCCAACAGCACTTGCATACTACCTTGAGCCTGCTCCTGGTACACTCATGCACTATAAATGGTTCTGTTGCATTATTACTGTTTTGTACGTTTATATGTTCTTTTGTATGATTTTGGACATGTAATTTACCCAATGTTCCACTACTGTTTATTGTACAATACCTTGTGTTCCAACTGTTGCACAATCTTACAATGTTGTATTGTTTGTACTACCCACATACCATTGTAACTGATCATCCTTCACAACCCTATGTAACCGCTCCCCCCAGGTTGCACCGTGAGACGAGCAACTTATTGTTCAGTGTGCCCTCCTGGTGAAACATTTCAATAAATAAAAATAAGTAAGATAAAGAAAAAAAACTCAAGTTTTGGTTACTAAGCAGAAATAAAAAAGATTCATTTATTTGATATTAATAAAAATGATAATATACAGAATTTGCAATGACCTGTGGCCAAACCACCACAGTACAGCAGTTACATTTTTAGGCCTGCATGGGTAGTTTTAGAACACTATTTCCTCAAAACGATGCCTATCACATAAACGGTGCTAATTCTTCACTGTTTTGCACTGTTTTAAGCAAGAACTAGAAAAAGGTAGTGGTTCTCCTCTGTGCAATGCCACGAGAGTCGTCTGATGTTTCATGCACTTCTCTATTCTTACATTCCTACAATACATGTCTTACTATGTGTGCAAAATATTATTACCTATAAAATTTGGCAACAGTGGGAAGGGAAATGTATTCATTTATTTCAAAAGTTTTACCAGGAAAGGTATACTGAGCTGGTAACAGCTAATTTTCAGCTGTGTCCAGGGGGCAGAGGTACACTAAGAACAACAAGAACAAATACAAATAATACAAATGCTGTCAAATACAAGTAATGCAAATAAGTACGTAAGCATTATAAATAACAATTGTGCAAGCACTCAGGTTCTGTGTAAGTAAAATACATTACATAGAGAATAATGGATAAGCAAGTGTGTGTTATGAATATTTTTTTCACATCCAAGGTGTGTGATGACCAGCGAAGCTCGAGAGATTTATGTGGTCATCACACACCGAGGGTGTGAAAAAAATATTCATAGGCACACACTTGCCTATCTTTTATTTTTATAATTACTGGTGCAGAGTCTTAGCCAGCGCTTTACATATACAGAAAAAAAGTACTGTTTTTAAAGCAGAATTATATTTGTTGAGAATTCATTCAACACAATAAGATTTAGGTGCAGGGTGAAAGGGGGAGTGATGGGAGAGCATGGGTAGGAGGGTGGAGGGCAGCAGTCCCGGGTCCAGTATCAGGGGTAACAGCAGGAGTGAGCAGTAAAGTCATAGAGGAGAGAGGTAAGTAAGTGGTAGGAATGGAGCAGAGTGGATGGCAGGTGGGAGAGAACCCCAAAGTTTGGGGAACCAGAAGGAGAAGGCAGCTTGACCAGCAAGGATTTCCTTGAGGGGGGTGCGAGAGAGTGAGAGCCAGAGTAGCGAATAGGGCAGGGAGTGGTGGGGAGTGGGGAGAAGAGGGAAGCAAGGTAGGAGGGGAGGGAGCCAAACCAGTATTTAGAGATAACGGAAGCACAATGGGCAAGGTGTCTGAACTAAAGGATAGGGAAGGAAAGGGTGGAGTACAGGAAGAAGTGGTGGGGTGCGATGGAAGGGGGGACAGTTCAGGGCAGAGCAGCAAAAGGAGTGAAAGAAGAGATCCAATCTGGCCAGAGTGGACTTGGGAGCAGCACTGGATACTACGCCACCATAGTCAAAGATCAGGAGTATCGTCTTCAAGACAATCTCGATACAGCAGGAAGTGGGATACATCCTTTAGTCCTGTAAAGTGCACCAAGTTTGGGGTAAAGTTTCTTGTGTATGGCATCCACATGTGCAGAGAAATCAAGATACCTGTCCAGCCAGATCCCGAGGTACTTAAATGAGATGGCATCCTTAATCGCTGCATCATCTAGGGTATGGAAGATGGGGAGGGGAGTGAGACTAACGATCCTCTGCCAAATGCCAAAGGTCATAGAGACTTGTGTTGAGGGACAGCTGATTTGCCAGGAACCAATGCTGGATGTTAGTAAAGTCAGTTGGAGCCTAGCAGTGAGGTCGGGGCAGAGAAGTCAGAGGCATCTGGTACCTAGTATGGGTTTAAAAGAGGACTGCACACAGTATTCTTTTCTTGTAGAACCTGCTTGTTCAATACTGGTTCCAGTTGGGTTGTTGTTCGCTCTTTACTGAGTTACAGTAAACTCAAAGAGTGTTCCTGATTTTCACACTGCTAGTTTTAAGTACTGATCTGGAACTCTGATGCAAAAGTAAACAAAATTTAAATACCTGTAAATTTTCTTTCTCCGACTGCAGGTTGTCCCTTTCAACCAGTGTTCTATAACAGAACACAGATGCGTTGAGCCAACAATCTAAGAACTTAACAGGGACATAAACTACATCCTACAGTTCTAAAAAGGTCTTTGGCATCAGAGTGCCTGTCAGCAACACAACGGAATTTTCTCAAAGGTCAGTGCTAACCAGTATTTGAGAACAATTTCCACAAAAAAGCAGGCTTACAGTTTAAATGCAGTTTTCTTGCGTCAGGTGTGACTAGGAGTTGGGTTACCTTCAGGATCTCACCTGAGGTGTACTGTGAGGCACGAGGCAAAGCAGAGTGCCTTGTGCCCCTACAGTTAGATTAACGCAAACCCTAGGGAAACCACATGAGCGTGCTCTTTGAAAAATGTCACATTTCCGCTATTTCAGTACACTAGAGAATACATTTGCTAATTTCCAGTTTTCCTTTCAAAGTTTTACATCACGTCTTGGCAGCCTATCCAAAAAGCATGCATGAAAAACATTCTGACTGTCCTCAACTGACATCACAGTGCCTTTGTTTGTGACATCAAAGGTATCACTCTGACAACCAACTGCGATGTCACAAACAACTACTGTGAGATCAGTGGGGGATGATTCCAGGGACCGCTCGCAAACCTCGGCTGCACCACTGAGCTGGCCCTATAAACTGAACACTCTAAAGTAACCAAAGACCAGAACCTGCATATGACAAGCAAAAACAATGAAGAGCTAGAGCACTCAGTTCAAGCCCCTCAAAATTATCAGCACATTAGGCTGATTGATGAGGTTTTTCGGAAAATGTTGTTAAATGTATTTAAAGTAGCAGTCTGGGGGAGGGCGAGGTGGATAAACACCAGATGGTACCAGAACTAGAGGCAATTACCTCTAATTATTTCTCAAAAAAGAACTAGTCAACAAACAGCAGTTTACAGAACTCTTTAGTCTATTCCAAATCAACAACACATTTTTAAAATAAAATACTGTAATAATGAAAGCTGCAACAAATGCCAACTACTGCTTTAAACCAGTGTGAAATAACTTTACTGTACAAACAGAATCACACATACCCCCATAATATCATGGGCTGTATACGCAGATCACTACAAAATGTTATGCTTTACTGTACTTTACTTTACATGTCATCAATAAATTAATCCATTTGTGGTATCTTCTTTCAGTCATTACAGTCTTTTAAAAGTTCAATCACTAAAACAGTGTAAGCAACAATTGAGTTCAGATCTATTTCTGACAGCTTGAAAAAGGTATTACTCACTTTACACAGGGGGTTTAGACAATGAGTTAGCACTGTAGCACACAAAACCTTGCAAAGAGGGAAAATGGAAAACTGTAGAAAGTGTGGGGAGTGCAAATGTAATCCCCCCTACAAATGGGGGTTCCCCAAAAGTCTTCCTTGGGCTTGCCTAAATGCCCACTGCCAGGCTGGAGTCCAGCGTTTTAGCACTTTAAACATTATTACCTGCGAGTGTCTGTATAGCCTCTGTGTATTGTCTCTTTAAGAACTGCCTATATTGCAGTTATAATTGATCTGGGAGGGGGCTGAGTGTTTCTATGCTTGAGTCCCACCCAGGCTGCCAGATAATCGCTCCGTTCTGCCATCGCTATTTGCACAGAGGGAGCTCTGTTAGAAGCTGTACTTATCTGCCGATTATTTATTAGAGTAGTAATAATATTGCAGTTTGTTCTAACCTGCCTTCTTTGAAGCATGGACAGTTTCATTTGTCACCACCATCTTGGTCCTGGACTGCCAGAATGAGCCAATCAGTATCTTTGGGGACTCTAAAATGGAGCCTGTCCCCAGGGGTCTTGTGGGAGGAAAATTCTGTAGGAATTGTAGTTTTGGAACTTTGGCGCCCAACTGGACCTGGAGGGGGAGCCCTTGTTGTGACTGACAGACAGATCAGCCAACCAAACCTGTTGGATCCTGGGGAAAGTCCCAGGCTGCTTGCAGCCAGAGTCAGTCTGAGTTGGGAAGTGAAAGAGTGAACAGCTCGAGATAGTCGAGAAGCAGTCCTGCTTAGTTTCGCGTGGGAGAACTGCGGAAGGGCTGAGTTTTGGCCTGCTTGCTTGCCTGCTGTCCTTGAGAGGGACCTTGTGACTTTATCGGAATGAATCCGAATTGTGAGAGTGATTACAGCCACTGAACTGTGACCAGGCTCAAAACCTGAAGAAGACCGAAGATTTGCTGAATGCGATTGGCCTGTCAGGACCTCCAGCCACCTCTGAACTCCCGGTTTGTGCATAGATTCTGTAATTGTGACCGAATAGCAATCTGCCTGGTACAGTAGAATTTCCTTACATGTAAATGTGCTGCTAGTGGGTCGTGATTTGGTTTCCCATAGTGTGCTGAACTGTGTTCTGCCTGCTGGAGGCTGCATCCAGCCCCATTGGACTGAATCCGCATTCATCTCCACTTGGCCTGGGCCTCGTTACACTGGCCCAGCCAGACTACCCGCTACACAGAGAAAGCCATCGATGAGAGACCTGCCTGGGGATCAGCCCCCTGCTCAACGCCTCAAACAGGAACGATGCCTCGGTGATTCGTGTGGGCCCTACTTCTCCTGGCACTCCAGCTCATCAACCTAATTCACTAAAAATACCACTAACAGTTTCATCTGGTTCAAGGTCAGCTGGCATTCATCTGTATCCCCCTCCCCCGGGTCGTACCTGAAAATAGGCAGGATTTGTCTAGTGCACTTACCCGGTCAACAAAAACTAAATAAATAAAAAAAATAAAAATAAAACCTGGAGTCTCAATTTCGTCCTGCCTGTGTCCTGTATCGGGTAGCGTGAGTAAACATCATGGTAGCTCCCTACAACAACAGCTAAATCTAAAGTGTTGTCATCTGATTGCCTTGTTGTCTTTTCTTTCATGAACTGAGCCCTCCGGCTCTGGATTACAAATAGTGTGTGTTGTGCATGTGTCTTTCTTCAATCACAGGACCCGAACCAGCTGCGACGCCAGCCTACCCCAGACAACCTTCCTGGCTAGCCCACCTTTTTCCTACCTGGTTACCCAGAGTGTGTGACTGTGTAGGGACTCTGAACTGCATGCATAACTGTCCGATTGATTTAGCCAGTAAGCCACTCAACCTGATCATGCCCCCTTGTTCAGTCCCCCTGAATAAATCAGATCTAACTCTTTTTGCATCCAGTCTGAATGTGGTTCCAGTTTGTACAAAAAGCACTGTACTGTTGCTGTTTGCTGTACCTAACCTTGTTTACAGGGGGTCTCCAGGATCGAACTGGTGGAACCAGCCCTGGTGGTAAGTGCAGACAGTGTGGGGGACTGTATGGTGAATAAGTGTCATTGCAAAAGTGCTTACTATATATTGTTCAGGCCACTAGAAGGGAAAGAGGGGGTTACAGTGTCCCGGAGAGCTGTACTTGGGCTAGCTTGACCACTACCAACCCTGACCTCTGGGTGGAAGCACCTGTTTCAGTACCCAGGCCCCTTAACCTGCAACTAGCCATGCAGGCAACGGTAGTAGGACTTGGGATAGCACCACCTAGGGATTACACAAAGACTTTGCAAAATTCTGCAAAATATTTACAAGGGCCCCTTTACAGAGCATACTACGACCTCTGTAGCTGTTCACCTTTTCACATTTCATACCCATTATGTTTGTAAGCCAACGGAAACTTGGGACTTGGGGCAGGAACAGCTATACTGAACATAAAGAACACACATAAACATTCTAAACCTCATGAAACAATGGATTGCAAAAAGAAATTAGGTTTCTTTAACTGCTAGGAAATGATTTACTAAGCAGCTCATTGTTCTTGTACAGGTACATCCCTGCAATGGATCACTTTACATGACTGACCTAACAGGGACACTGGTTTACCGGGATTGAGAAAGGGTATATTCCGTTTTGAACATTGTAAAAAATGGTATTGTCACCGGTGTCTGCTAAGCCAAATTCCGGTTTTACCGGTATTTGGTTCTGTGTACTTTATTTAACAATTTTTAACTCTGCTAACATGCATTTTAGCAATTTTGACCTCCACCCTTGTACCAATTTAAAGTTATTTTAGGTACAAGATGTGATGGCAGCAGCAGCACTACAGACCCCATCCCTATGGTGTGATGGAAGCAGCACTACCTCCCCATCCCTCAGGTGCGATGGCAGCACCAACAGTACTATGGCTCCCATCCCTCTGGTGTGATGGCAGCAGCAACAGCACTATGATCTCCCTCCCTCAGGTGTGACAGAAGCGGCAACACTGAGGCCCCCATCCCTTAGATGTGATGACAGCAGTACTACATTCCCCATCCACCAGTGGTGATGGCAGAAGCACTACAGCCCCCTTCCCTTCGGTGTGATGGCAGTAGCAACAATGCAGTCCACATCCCTCTGGGGTAATGGCAGTAGTGACAACATTATGATCCCCTTTCTTCAACAACCACACCCCACATGCACAAGTTACAAATAACTTGGTCTCTTTGCTTGTTAGAACTTAGATGTGAATTAATCTGAACCATCAACGCTAAGGTGGACTACCTTTGTTTTTTCCTATTTATAATTTAACTGCATGAATTGGATTTCTGCTTGTGACACCGCTGACCAGGGTTAGGGAACAGACTTGGGTGTTGGGGGGCCAGCTGGTGGGTGAAGGCTTGAGTGTCCAACAACCACTCACCTTCTCCTAGGAGGGAGGGTGGGTTCATGACTCAGCATTTTCTGTCCCCTGGTGGAGGCCAGAGGCACGACAACACATCGGCCATCACTGCAGGAGGGAGCGTGACGAACGTCGGCTTGTGCCTTGACATCATGTGGCCTGTCACGCTCCCAAGAAAATGGGAAAACACCTGCTGGCCAACTGAAGGATGGCTGCTGGTCCCTCCATAAGCTGGAAGCCTCAGACATATGTCTGTTCTGACCCCTGCCATGTCCAGAATACACAGGACACCCTTTGGGGTAGTTCTCCTCCCCTGGTAGCCTCCCACAGGGGTAGGGGCCCACTCAATAAAGGGTTACTTTGGGTTACCTGGTAGCACAGCAGTAATGGACAGTGGATGGTGGTCGGGACTCAACAGCGGTGGTAGGGGGCCTTGGCAGGCCTGAAGGAGTGGATGGCCAGGGGGCAGGAGGTGAAAAAAAACTGCTTGAATTTGCTTCTTTGAAATAAAGTGTCTTCACCTAAAAAATCCACATGTGATTAGTGGAGGACCTTCAAATGGATTCATGCATCTCCCAGACATGTGAATGCTTTTTTTTTACTTGGTGTCCATGAAAAGGGTGTCTCCCAGTTTTCATGTCTTTGTTCAGATGTGAATTGAGCACTACTCTGCCCACCAGCATCATACAGCCCCTGGGGTCTTACCTTCTGTACATCATTGACTGTGCTTTCAAAATCCACTGGCCAAACATAAGTACACTTAAATACTTCACATTTGCTTTTTGTTTAAGCAATATATTAGAAAACTTTTTGTTGTCACAGAGACTGAAACAGCAGGTGGGAGAAAAATTGCAAATGATCTAATTCACCTAAGTAGGGTGCTGACTGTGAAGTCTTTTCATAAGTAATAAGACAGCTTTTTCCTTGTGAACATACTTTCATTCAGACTAGTTTTCGTTCAAACAACTGAGGATTTTGGATGGCCCTGCTGATTATAAACTTCAGTATGCTAGTTGGTAACAGTGATCCTGCATTTAGCAATCTACAACCTAGATTCTCATATGCAAAGAATACAATAAAAACCTGATTAAAATCTAAAAGCAAGCTTATAAAACACATAAAATGTAGTTGAACATTTATCTTTACCTATACAAAATAATTGCAGCCCAAGTAAAACTCAAGTAAATTACATGGTACCATGACCACTATTCTATGATGTAGTACTGAACAATAATAACTGGCTTTCCCTTTTTTCCATAGGGAAACCATGGCGTAATTTGTCGTTATAAAGGAGCGTTTATAACGGCAAACATGCACACGGTTTCCCTTTACTCTGCGCATGCGTCCTCCTGTCTTCCTGCCATTCATACGCTGACCGCTTTCCTTTTCGCCGAATTGCGAACAGCCAGTGGGACTCGGCGGTAAGTGTTTTTTACAACATAAAATTAATACTCAAACAAACATATGCCTGCCCTACTAAACCAAAAAGTAAAAGAGATGTGTCAGTCCTGACAACAACCACGGACCACGCACTAAAACCGGACCACGGTCGCAGAGCAACAGCTTTTTATTTTATATATTTTCTGTGGCAAAAAAGGGAAACCCAGCAATTATATAAAATAAAAAATGGGTATTGTGTGTAAACTCGAGTTATACACCTCGGTTAGATGCTTTTAATAATCTCTCGAGCTTCGCCTTGGGGTTATGTAGCATCTAACCTCGTGTGTAAACTTTGTTACACATCCTGACCCATACTTTATTCTCTATTTTATTGTTATTTCTTTTATATTCTTTGTAAACCAGGTAAGGCCCACTAGGCAGAACTGCCTGTTTTCAGGAGTGACCTAGAAGCACTGGGGAGGTTAAGTGACTTGTTTGGAGTCTCACAGTACGCAGGTGGAGGTTGTGGGAATCAAACGCAAGTCTGCTGAATGTACTCAGTTCAATTACTGTTTGTTATTCTAACCACTAGGCTACACTGCCAGCCATAATAACACTCATATACAATGTTTTAATATATAATTTTAATAATAGTACACAGTACTTATAGTACAAATTCTAAACATTAGACACTTTACAACATTTTACTAAAACTGAGTTATTCACCCCTCCATCTGCTTAGTTTTTCTTACACCAAAGCTGGTGAATAGTTGACAGCATTGTAACTAGCTTTTGATCAGGCTTCATTATTCTACATCCAGAAACAGATAACATTTGTTTATTCTGGATTTATTTAATATTGATTTTCTGTGGCTCACTAAATAGAATCTAGCACTGCATGAGGCAGATGTTTTTACATTTTAGAAGAGGCAACACATCTTATCCGTTTAGGATTCATGTTAGAAACAGAAGTCTTTCTTCATATTTAAAACATATTCAAGTGTCAGTGTATTCATTTAGTAGTTTATGCTGTAGAAAACAGTAAAGGATTTATTGTGAAGCACTCAGGATCTATAGTAGAACTCCTGCAATTTTCCAGCAAGTTTTGCAAAAAAACTCTGCAATTTCAGGTTACTTTTCCTGCAATTTTCCAGTGACCCTGCCCATGTGTGCTGATACTTGTAGACTCTTAGGCACATACTACAAGAAAACTGTGGTTTCAGGAAGGAAAGCAGTCCTCAGGTGATGGAGATGTAGGTGGGAAGCGTGGGTGGTTAAACTGAATGGCTGATTACAACAAAGCAGTGCAGGTGATTTCCTTACTGACACTATATGCAGCCAAGCAGAAAGAATGCGAAGCACAGCAGCATTCATTTTAAGATGCTGAAATCTGGCTTGGCCTGCTGGTGCTGTGGTAGCACTACTGCTTGCAATGCCAGCGACCCAGGGTTGGAAGCAAACTTGGGTTGCTGGAGGTCTGGCCAGGGGAGTAGGATAGAACACCTGGTGAACTGCTCTCTTCCTCCGGGGAAGGTGGGCTGCAGGTCCTGCAGCACCGCCTGTGTGACCACGGGTGGTGGTGCAATGGTGCTGCAGAGTGATCAGGAGGGGAGGACGCTAGCCAGGATCTGGAGCAGTGGCATGTCTCTATGTGACCTACCTCCATGGATCTCCTCTAGTGCCGGTGCCCTCAGGGACAGAGACCAGAAAACCAGGAATAATCACCCCACATCGGCCACTGGCAGAAAGGAACCCAGGTGCTCCAGACTTCATAACCAGGCTCCATGAGGGACCCACTGGGCTACCCGACACACACTAAGGGAGTGTGAAGGGGTGATCTGGGGTCCCCTTCCCTCCCTTCCCACCTGGGAGGTACAACCCAGGTAGGATAGGGACAGGTCCACAGGAGCTCCTGAGCATTACCTGGGGTGAAGCTAGGGGATACCCAGCCTAGGGATCTCTGAAAAGTGGAGACTGATGCTGTGAGAAGGGGAGATAGAAAGAGAAAATAAAAAAATTTTAAAAAGATGCTGAAATCTTAGAGATTCTGTGCAGTGACATGCAATTTCCGTTAAGCACCGGTACAAGAATTCAAAATCTGCATACCAAGCAGGATTCCGTGACTGCTACCGGTGTTACCGGTAAAAATGGAAAACCAGGGTCCCTGCCTATCATTTGACTTGTGCAGACACAATCCATTCAGTCCCAAACATTCTGGATAGTGTGACCTAATCACGGATCGAAACAGACACTGTACTGGCCAAATCTGTTATCCTGGCTAAGTGAATTAATTCCATTCGGATACTGCACTATCCGAGCCTTTGGATGTCTTGATAGATGGGACTGTGAGTTAGATGCACAAGTCTATAATAAAACCAATAATGCCTTCTTGGTGTGGTAAGGCCTTGAAGCAAAAAATGTTTCCAGTTGGTCATTTTGATTTTTAAATTACAGTTTCTTCTCCCACAACCAGTAGCCTCCTTCTGCCGCACTCTTCCAGCCACATGACCTGCCATTCCTAGGACTTACCATTCTTTCCTAGAGAACCATGGTCCCCCCTCCCCTGGTGGAGCCTCCAGGAATGGATCAAACACTCATAGAAGACTAAATCCAGCACTGAGGCAACAGACTGGTTGGCAGTGTAGGGGCTACAAGAAGTGGGCGTCTGCTTTCTGTGGCCATACTTTTCCTAACATAGAAACATAGACATTGTTGGCTGATAAAGACCACGGGTCCATCCAGTCTACCCAGAAAAACTTTCTTCCTATCCCTTTGACCTACCATCTTCTAGGGGTATTTAGCCCTAATGCCAACCCAAGGCGCTGCCCACCCCCTCACCTTCCTAACTCTCCTGTGAGTGTTGTGTTTGATCCATTCCTGGAGGCTCCACCAGGGGAAGGGGGGGACCATGGGGCTCTATGAAAGCATAGTAGGTCCTAGTCCAAGAACAAGGGGGTGCAATTTGAAAATAGAGGGGGGAACAGCTCGGGGCAATGTGAGGAAGTATTTTTTCACAGAGAGGGTGGTGGATGCATGGAACAGCCTTCCTGAGGAGGTTGTGGAGTCAAAAACAGTGGGGGAATTCAAGAATGCATGGGACTGACATAAGGCAATTATAGTGGGGGTAGGAGGAAGTAGACTCCTGGTTACCTAGGATCTGCAGCTTATCCAACAGGTAGGGAAATGGGCAGACTAGGTGGACCAAGCAGTCCTTATCTGCCATCAAAGTCTATGTTTCTATGTAACTTCTCCTTTTGTTCTCACCAGCCCCCTACACCTGTTCCACCAGTTCCTGAGCCCATTTATATCCCCCCCCCCAACCACCACCACCTCCACTGGTAATCTGTTTCACAACTCCACCAATCTCTGTGAGGCAGAATTTCCTCACGTCCCTCCTGAAGTCTCCACCAATGAGTCTCCATCTGTGCCCCTTGTTACTGCACTACTGAACAGGTCCTCACTGTTCACTTTGTTAATTCCTCTCAGACATGCGTACGTCTGTATTGCCCCTCCCTGAGACACTGGCATTAATGCATGACACAGGGCATGCAATGGGTCTGAACATCACAGAGCCCTGTATCTCCTCTCCTGCCTGTGTTGCCTACACTGCCAAGTAGCACCAGTGCAGTGGGGAAACAGATGAACACCCACCCTGTGGTAAGCATCCTATAGAATGTTTACACCTTCCTCTGCCGTTGGCCCTCCACCATGCTGGGCATGTTCCTGAACTCGAGTTGGCAGCACCATAAGAAACAACAGTGCCATTGGGCCAACCAACCCTTCACAATACTCGTTAATCAGCTGGAGAGGCAAACCGTCAACCCCTATCAAACAGTACTGTTTCAGCCAGGAATGCTGCTTAAAAGGTTACCACACAAGGACTACACAAAGCATCACTTGCCACAAGTTGAACAGTGTTTGGTAAGAAGTGTACTGCATTTAGCTACATACTAATATGTCCCCCAGAGCCACTCGTGCTTCGCTGTTCTCTCTCGGCAGGCATAAGTAAAGCCACTCTTATCCAGCAGCAGTGGTGGCCGGGGACATATTATTGTAGATCGGCGTGATCAATAATTTTTTAATTGTCCTGGAATGTGCCTGTTATCAGGGCATCTGCACGTGAGACACACTTCACAGAATAAGAGTGTCTCAAGCGCAGAGGAAAGGAGCACTCTGATTGTTCGGGAGCGCTCCCTCAATCTATAATATCAAAGCAAGGCTCAAACAGCTACTGCAGTTCCACAGGAAGCAAAGTCAAATCTTAATTTTTTTTTTAGTGTAGGGTGGATAAGTGTCATCTGATACAGTAGAAACTTCTATTTGCAGTTTGTGGAAATGCTATACAGGATTTTCAACTTCCTGTTAGACTTTGCACTATACAATACTGCCACTGGGATGATCATATACAAAAGACAAAAATTACAAAAATTTGCAGCTCTCAAATATACATAAAGTAGGGGGCAAAAAGGGGTGTTGGTCTACCTATTTTCAGCGTCAAGGCAATTTTATAAGGCACAAAGAGGTACCCATATGCATACCTCTCGACTGCTATGAATTTCGAATAGTGCTATGATTTTCACCCTTAAATTTACTCTTTCTCTACAAAGGTTTACCAATGTTTCTCATAATGGTAGATCTATTTCTGGACACACAAACATATGGGGCCCTCTATTCTTAGATATATTATTCTTTAAAACAAGAAAAGTGCCACACATTCTGGCCATTTGCTCTGAATTTTGAAGGCCAGTACTATACTAATGCTGAGAGGCTGACAGGTATGCACATATGCTACTAACCCCCAAACAATCTGGAACCCATTTTAGAAACACAGCATAGCTTCATTAGACTGTACACAAAGTTTTCAAGGGATAACAAAAAAAAAAAAAAAACTAAAACAAAACATCTGAGTTCTATATGTAGAACTCTTTCAGCTTTCACCACTGGAATAAAAGCAGCTCCTACCTGCCCGTCCTGTCCAACATGGACCTGATGAATCTGCAGGTTACCCTATAAAATATTAGAAAGGAAATCATTAGGGCGGGAAATGTCAGGAAGGCTCTTGGATAAAGCACTTGCAAATAAATTATTTGCTTCAACATGACAAACAACCCATTTCGGTTTCTTTAAAAGTTTCCACCACTGTTAGTTTTGGAGCATCTTCAGAAAAGTGCTTGCTGCCACCAGTGAAACACTCGTCGGCTTTCCTTCTGTGAAGTTAAAAATATAATGCCCTAAACAACACAGTTTTTGTCTATGGAACACTTGAAAGATTCTCTTTTCTTTTAGTCCCCTCACCCCTCATTTTTATGAGCTGTTTTGTTTTCATTATAATTTCTGAGGTCAGTTCAGGTCAGTGTGTCAATGGTCAAGCCCTGCATGGTTGTTTTAAGACAAAGGTTGGTTCAGACTACACTAATTGCGTACTTGTCCATTTCCTGTACAAAACCAAACCTGAAATGTATCATCATCAAGATGAGGATTATTAGTATATTATTATTCTAGCCATTTGTTATCCTGAGCACAGTGGTAGAATGAAAATGTTTGAATGCTCCTAAGAGGGTTAATGCCAGCTATTACAGAGAGGGTATCTGGTCCAGCAGCTGCTTTCCTTCTTCCACAAAGCTCAGTCCCACATTCTGAACAAAGAAACCCTTTCTTGCAATTACAAAAAAAACTTTTCCCCAAACTTCAAAACGCACTGCAATTGCAAGAGTTTATCATCAATAAAAATTGAAAAGCAAACAAGCTAATCATGGGTGGGATTACAGGAGAATGTGTTTGGAGAAAAAGAAAGAAAGCAATCAGGTTTTATTTAACAAGCGCTTTTGAGCACAGAGCTACTGTTATGTTTTGCTACAACCTGTTAAAGTCCTTTTTAAACCAAAACCAGATAACCTTCTCTACAGTAAGTAAAAAGAAAAAGACAATGCTTTTGAGTAATAAAAGCTGCCATTTTAAGAGTTTTAGTTTAATGCTGTAATAACATAGTCTGGGGAATTCCAGAGTATACTGGTATGGATGCACGGCATACAACTGAATTTGCAGACTGCTGGACTCTGTCCTTGCCAGTTGCCATGATACCTGTTGACAGCGGTTTGCTGTGCTATTCTAGTACCTTTCCTTCATTCTGTATCAAGCAGAGTGCACCCAAGTACAGAAAAACATCTGTTGTTCTTCCCAAAGGGGGGAGGAGTACCCAAGCACAGAAAAACATTTGTCTTTATGCCCAAGATTTGCTTTTAGAATACAACAAATGCATCTACTATCCAGTGTTGGAATTACAGGGGGGGTTTGGCCCTGGTAGCTCTGAAGTGAGCACTAGTGGCTCGCGCATCACTGTCATTGACTTATAATGGGAAGGGGAACTCAATTTAAAGATAGGACCCTTATGGGGCCCCCTAGCCCTCAACGCTCATAAAGTGTCATTCCAACACTGTAACTACCAAAAATCACAAACGTATTTATTGTTTCATATAACCGTTTAGCCCCTAACCTGCCCTCTACTCCTCCCTTTCTGGTCTTGTGCTTATGGCAAACCCTCAGCCCCATCTGTGCCTCCCCCCACCATCATGACCAGTGGTGATCCACACAGAGCAGGACCCAAGGGTGCCAGCAACTGTCATTTAGACTGTGGCTCAGTGCACGTGTTTTTTTTGTTTTCTCCCCTCCTGAAGCCCCTGCCTCCACACCATGGCATGAGCAAGGTCACTGTTGCTTCGAACGCATCCAGTGTCCCTGTGGCGAGAGCAAGGTCCTTGGTCCAACTGCAGGCTCACTATGGTGCTGGAACTGCCTGCCAATCCTCCCCAACTGAGGCACACTGCTGCGCAAAACCTACCTAAGCCTGACGTACCTCCCAATGCGATGACCTGCGGCCGCTTAGCAACACCGGTCACATGCACAGCAACACAGCACACAGCTGCTGGGCCACAGGGTCCATGGGGCAGCCACATTTACTTATTTCTAACACAGAGCATGTTATGTACACAGATTTAGTATCACAACATCCTTTGCATGTCCTAAGGAAGCCTGTGTGTTTTTCAAAAACTAATTAACTGACTGAGCGGTGCGGGAGAATTCCTTGGTGAAGGGAAATGACCATTACGTCCCACGAGGAATATAAAACTCTCATCCTCTGCCTACAGCTTCTGCACTTTTGCCTTGTGTTGCCGTTGTAAACCACTCCTTCTCCCATGGAACTTTCTACAACTCCATCAAAACCACTGCCATCACATCTTCCTTAGGAAGCCTTCTATCAATCCCAACTCCATTTTTATGTTGCTTTTCTCCCTGATGCGATCACCAGTCCTCAGGCCTGGAGGAGTATCCCCTTGGTGGTCCTCCCAGCTCCAACCTCCACGTACCTCACTGCCATTCCAGTGGGGGGGGGGGGGAGTCACAGTGCAGGGTCAGAGAGAAACACCAGCCAGCATCCCAATGGTAACATGGCTTTTTACCACCCTGGCTTTCTCCCATATTTTCCCACACAGAACTCCATGTTATAGAAACAAAGAAACATAGACCATGATGGCAGAAAAAGATGACAAGTCCATCCAGTCTGCCCATATTCCCTATAATCCCTGGAACCTGCTGTTCCTCCAGGGTACTAGCCCTTCCCATCCTATCCCATTTCTCCTCCCTGGCCTTGTCGCTTCAGGTGACCACTATTCCCTTCATTCTATCCCATGCCTGCTTCAATCTCTTGACTGTGTTTGCAACCACCACCTCAGCTGAGATACTGCTCCAAGGTTCCACCACCTTTCCGTAAAGAAGTACTTCCTCACGTCCCTCCTGTTAACTTCCTTTCGTGTCCACTAGTTAGGTATTCAGGTAAATAATCCCCCGTTTACCTTTTGTTAATTCCTTTAAGGAACTTGAAGGTCTCCATCATTATCTCCCATCTAGAAACATAGAATTTGAAACATAAAATTTGATTTGCAGATAAGGACTGCTTGGCCCACCCAGTCTGCTGATTTCCTACCTAATGGTAAGCTGCAGATCCTAGTTAACCAACAACAGCCTACTTACTTCCTCCTACCTCCACTAGAATTGCCTTATGTCTGTCCCATACATTCTTGAATTCCTCCACTGTTTTTGACTCCACAACCTTCTCAGGAAGGCCATTCCATGCATCCACAACCCTCTGTGAAAAATACTTCCTCACATTACCTCTGAGCCATCCCCTCTATCTTCAAATTGTGCCCCTTGTTCTTGCACATCTCTTTTCTGAAAGATGCTATCCTCTTGGACTTTGCTGATTCCTTGAGGTACTTGAAAGTTTCTATCATGTCCCCACCTCCTCCTTTCCTCAGGTATACATACATAGATACATAGACAGTGTCGGGAGATAAGGCCTATGGCCCACCCAGTCTGCCCATTTAAGTTTGTAAGTTCAGTTTATGTTTTCCAGGAAGTCTGTTGCCCTCACCCCTGACCTCCAGAATTCCTTTATGTCTATCCCATGCATTCTTAAATCCTGATTGTTTCAGCCCCACCACTTCCTCTGGCAGGGTGTTCCACTTGTCCACCACCCGCTCTGTGAAGAAATTCTTCCTCACGCTTCCTCTGAATCGCCCTCCTCCAACTTCATCCCATGCCCTCTAGTCCTGGAACATCTTTTTCGCTTAAAAATAGTGTTTTCCTGTACCCTGTTCCTCCCTGTAAGATACTTGTATGTCTCTATCATATCCCTCTCTCCTCCTCTCCTCCAGGGAGTACATGTTCAGTGCCTTCAACCTGTCCTCATAGGACTTGTGATGCAATCCATGCACCATCTTTGTTGCCCTCCTCTGAACCTTCTCTACCCTGTCTATGTCCTTACGTAGGTATGGTCTCCAGAACTGTACACTGTACTCCAGGTGGGGCCTCACTAGTGTCTTGTATAGTGAAATTATGACCTCCCTTTTCCTGCTACATATTAAGCTCCTTTAGCCTCTCTTCATATGGCTTCTGGTGCAGACCTTGCACCATTTTAGTTGCCCTCCTCTGGACTGCCTCCATCCTGTCTATGTCTTTGCGGAGATGGGATCTCCAAAACTGCATGCAGTACTCCAGATGGGGTCTCACCAACTGTTTGTACAGAGGGATAACAACTTACGGTTTTCTACTGGTGATGCCGCTCCCTATGCATCCCAGTATCCCCCCCAGCCCTCCTTACTGCCTTCTCATATTGCTTTCCCACCTTTAGGTCATCTGATATGACTACCCCCAGGTCCCTTTCCATTTTTGTTGTTGTTAGTATCTCACCCCCATTGTGTACTCTTCACCTGGGTTTTTGTTTCCCAGGTGCATTACTTTGCTCTTCTTTGCACTGAATCTAAGCTGCCATACATTTGGCCATTCTTCCAACCTTGCTAAATCCCTTCTGGTTTCCAGTGAATACATATTTAGAGCCTTGAGGCGGCTCCTCCTAGGATCTGCACTGCTGGCTCTGTATAATTTTTGTTACTCTGCGCTGCACTGTTTCCAACCTTTCCTTTCTGAGGTGAGGGTTCCATAACTGGATGCAGTACTCCAGGTGAGGCCTCACTAGGGATCTGTATAGGGGAAGTACTACCTCTCTTCTTCTGCTATCAATACCCCTTCTGATACATCCCAGCACCCTGTTAGCCTTGCTAAAGGCCTTATTGCACTGACTCATTTCTGTAAGGGAGATAGATAGATAGATAGATAGATAGATAGATAGATAGACAGACAGGTAGATACTTTATTTCTATAGCACCCATCTCCATGGACTCTGGGCGCTGCACAGTATAAAACATACATTTAAACAAAAACATTAGAAAAAATACAACTTGGAGCATACAATTATCTATCCATCCCACAAATCCAACTAAATTTAAAACATCATCAATAAAAAGCTTGCTGGAATAAATGTGCTTTAAGGCCCTTCTTAAAGGCTTCTACCAAGGGTGCCTCCTTTAAATAACCAGGCAAGGAGTTCCACAGGGTAGGCGTAGCCACCAAAAATGCTCTATCTCCTGAATGCCACAGCCTAGCCCTGGGAACTCCCAGGAGGCCTCCCCCGGCAGAATGGAGGGCCTGGGCCAGACGATAGGGGATAAGGAGATCTTGCAGATAGACTGGACCCCTTTCGTGTAGGGTCTTATAGGTCAACAGCCCTATCTTGAAGACAGCCCTCCACTGGACCAGCAGCCAGTACAATCCGTGGAGGACTGGGGTGATATGCTCACACCTTTTCACCCTCGTCAACAATTTTGCCGCCACGTTCTGCACCAGCTGCAGTCTGCAGAGGTTGCCTCCAGGTAACCCTAGGTACAGGGCATTACAGTAGTCCAACCTAGAAGTGATGAAAGCATGTACCAGTGTGGTCAGGTCATCAGGCGGGATCAGGGCTCGAATTCAGGTGATATTCCTGAGATGATAAAACCCACTACTTACCATGGCCGACACCTGAGCAACAAGTGCCAGGCCATCATCCAGGATTACTCCCAAATTCTTCACCTGTCTAGAGGGGGCTAGGGGAACACCCCCCAACACAAGGTCAGGAGGTAACACCACACCCCCCTCCGCCCTGATGACATGGCTCCACAACCAGTACCTCAGTCTTTTCTGGGTTAAGTCTAAGCCAATTGTGAGTCATCCACAGCTGGATTTCCTCGAGGCAGCTGTTAAATACAGAGTCTGACACCTGGGTATTGGGCGCACAGGACAGGTATAGCTGGGTATCATCTACACAGCAGTGAAAACCCAGCCAATACTGCCTGATAATGTCCCCCAATGGCAGCATGTACACCGTGAACAACAGAGGCGACAAGACCGAACCATGCGGAACACCACAGCACAGAGGCTTCAGGTCAGAGGAGGCAATTCCCACTGTCACCTTCTGCACTCTGTCTGTCAGGTATGACCTGAACCAGTTGATAACATTACTGGACAGGCCACACCAGACCCGCAAGCGGTCAAGTAGCACCTCATGGTCCATGGTGTAAAACGCTGCACAGAAGTCCAGGAGGACCAAGATGGTACAGTCCCTCCTGTCCCTCGCCATCAGATCATCGTTTAGCACACTCACCAGGGCTGTCTCCATACTATGCCCCACCCAGAACCCAGACTGGAAAGGCTCATAGGTGGAAGAAGCAGCAAGATGTCTCTCCAGCTGTACGGCCACCACCTTTTCTATAACCTTCCCTAAAAATGGGAGGTTCGAGACGGGTCTGTAGTTGCAGAGGCACTCTGGGTCCAGAGAGGGCTTTTCAAGAGGGGTCTAACTAAGGCCTCTTTCAGGGCCAATGGGAAGATCCCACTCCTCAATGAACTCCAGATGGCCTCAGCAACCACAGGTCCAATCAGATCCAAACATTCAACCAAAGGTGAGTTGGACCTGGGTCTAGATCACAGTGTGTAGGCTGCAGCTTTGAGATTATCTCCACTACCTCCCCAGCCCCAATCAGCTCAAACTCATCCCAGGCAGGAGGAGTGTTCCGGCACAACTCAGGCCGGACCTTGCATCCCTTTCGAGAGACACTCGATGAGACCTCAGCCCTGATGGAGGACACCTTGTCGGCGAAAAACAGAGCCAGCTCCTCGCACCTGGTGCTAGAGTTACTGATAACTCCTAGATCCCGTTCCTCAACTGTAGTGCTAAGTCTCACCCCACCCATCCAGTACTCTGTCTTGGGTTTCTTTTCCCTAGGTGCATTACCTTGCACTTTTTGGCAATGAATTTTAACTGTCAGACCTTTGACCGCTCCTCTAGTTTTTGTAGGTCCCTCTGTATATCCCTTATCCCCTCATCATTATCCACCCTCCCACAGAGTTTTGTGTTATCTGCGAAGAGACACAGCCTGCCCTAGATTCTTTCACCAATGTCACTAATAAACGTCTTTTTTTTTTTTTTATATATAGCTCTTTGGTCCCCATCACCTCCTCCTGCCAACTGGCAAACATAGGTATTTTACTTGTTTTCTCCCCTGCCCCTCCCCCCAGGCCTTGGCACACAGCCATGCGAGCATGTGGAGGCACGCTACACAACCCGTGGTGCCAGCTCAGCCCCTTCCACCTCCCGTAACTGTTTTTGCCACCCCCTCTCCACCTATGCTACCCACCAGACCTCCACCTGGTGGGAGCAGAACTATGGGGGGGGTGCCAACCACCCTCGGGAGAGGAGAGCTGCCCATCGCCATGCTCGATCCTGCTCTCCCCCCCACACCGGCACCCCAACGACCCAAGATCATTCCCAAACCTGGGTCGCCGGTGTGGCATCCAGTGCCGCAACACTCAGCACCACCGGGCCGGTATCACTAATGAACATGTTAAAGAGGACCAGACCCAAAACAGATCCCTGTGGAACCCTGCTTGTAACCTCCCTTACCTCTGATTTAACCCCGTTGACCACCATCCTCTGCCGCTTCCCTTCTAGCCAACAACCCACTCAGTTCACTATGGTTTTAGCAGCACCCAGGTCTTCCATTTTTTTGAGCAACCTTTTGCACGGTACCACATCAAAAGCCTTGCTGAAGCCAAAGTACAGCAAATCCACAGCGTAGCCCTTGTCTACTTCCTTGGTCACCCAGTCAAGGAAGAAAATCAGGTTAGTCTGACAAGACCGTCCTGCCATTGAATTGTATTGTTTATTATCCTGGAGCCCACTGCTCTCTAGGTAGTCCACAAGGTCCTCTCTGATTAGGGATTCTATCAGCTTCCCCATGATGGAAGTCAGACTGACAGGCCTGTTGCTCCTTATCTCTCTCTCCCCCTCCCCCATGAAGCAGTACAACATCTGCCATTCTCCAATCCCTTGGAACTTCTCCGGACCTTAATGAGCTGTTGAACAACCCAGCCAGTAGTGCAGCCAGTTCTACTGCTAATTCCCTAAGTATTCTTGGATGCAACCCATCTGTTCCTGGGGCTTTATCTAGCTTAAGGGCTGCCATCCCTTTCATGACCTTCTCGTTAGTAAGTATTGATTGCCTCATTTCTGGGACCCCCTTAGTGGCTGCTTTGATGCTGCTTTCTGGCATGGACCCGCAGTCCTCCTTAGTAAATACTGAGCAAAAGCAGTCATTCAGGACAGTGGTCTTTTACTCATTTCCTCTATCACCCTGCCGCTGTCAACTAGCCATGCGATGCCCCTCTTTTTCCTTTTTTCACTGATAAAAATCTGTTCTTCTCAGTTCTTGACTCCCTCCACGATATGCAGCTCCGTGTCTGCTTTTGCCTCTCTGATGACCCTCTTTGCCTCCCTATTTTTCTGTAGATAATCTTCTCTTCCTCACTCCCCCTGCTTTTCCTTTTATTTATAGAAGGCCTTCTTTTTGGCCCTAACCACTTCCCTGACTCTAGCCGAGAACCACAGTGGTCTCTTAAGAAAAAATTACTCACCTTAGTAATGTTGTTTCTTCTAATGGAGTCTTGCTATATTATGACAATTGCAGTTTGTCCCACCATTAGAACTGCTCCGGAGGTGAAAGAGTTAACTCCCATTCTAAGAATGGAACTTGGAGCGTGAGCTCGGTTAGAGAAGCTCTGTCTGGGTTATTTCAACCCTAAACTGTCAGATCTTTACGAGCAAAACTCACTAAGGTCTGTGTGGAAGCTGTAACCTACATTAGCCAACTGGCTACCTGACTATTAACACATATTTCTGGTCCCAACACAAAGACTCAAGTCAGGGGACCAGAAATAATAATATAATATAAATAATATGAGATAAAATAAAACATCACACCCCAAACCCCAAGAAGGTGAAACATATAATGGGCACATAACTAGTGCTCACACTAGGCTGCCCACCCCATACCCAAGTAGAAGTTCTGAGAGGGGCAGACTGGGGAGGTCAATATAGCAAGACTCCATTAGAAGAAACAACATTACTAAGATGAGTAATTTTTCTTCAAACAACATGAAGTCTTGCTATATTATGACAATTGCAGACTGCACAGCAGTACCTCCATGGAGGAGGGACAGAACCTACTTAGAATAGGCTCTGAAGCACAGCCGTAAACCGAGCATCTCTCCTGGCCTGGACATCCAGGGAGTAATGCTTGGTGAAAGTGTGTACTGCTTTCCAGGTAGCTGCTTGACATATCTCTAAGATAGGATGTCTCTGGCAGCAGCTAGAGACGCGCTGTACCTCTGGTAGAATGAGCCCTCAGGCCAGAAGGGGAGTTTTCCCCAGTTTCTGATAACAAAATTAGATACAAGAGACAATCCACCTGGCAACTGATCTCTTAGTGGCAGGTCTCCTTTTCCGACCTCATCATAAGTGAGAAAAAGTTGGAGGGATTCGAACCTGTGACCCTTGGTACGTTCTATATAGTAACTAGGGCCCTCTTAACATCTAAACTGTGCAATCTCCTCTCGCCAGAGGAGGAATGTTCAGTGAAAACACTGGAAGGGAGATAGATTGATTAAGATGGAAATCTGAAACCACCTTAGGCAAAACTTCCTGTTAGTCCTGAGGACTACCTTATCCCTGTGGAAAGAAATAAAGTCAGTTTCTACTGACAGGGCTTGCAACTCACTTATGCTCTGGCAGAAGTGATAGCCACTAGGAAAACAGTTTTCCAAGTTATACTTAAGCTCTGCAGAAGACAGAGGTTCAAAAGGAGGTTGCATTAACTGGGCAATGCAAACATATTAAGGTGGCAGGCAGGCCAAACTCAAAAGGTGGATTAGTATGAAGTAATCCTTTAAAAAACTTGGAAAATACAGGGTGAGCGAAAGAGGAGGGCTTTCTGTTGAAACAAAAGCAGAGACAGCTGCCAAATGTACTTTCAGGGTAGCTGGTCTCAGGCCCAAGGAATTAAGATGGACCATATAGTCCAAAACAATGGGCAAATCAGCAGATTCCGGGAAATATGTTTCCCAGAACACCAAATGGAAAACCTTTTCCACTTAGAATTGTAAGTAGTTCTAGTGGAAGGCTTCCTAGAAGCCTTTAGGATTTCAAGAACACCCTGAGAAAGGTGTAGGTCAGCAAATTCTAACTCCTCAAGAGCCAGGCCTTGAGGTTGAGGGATTTGAGGTTCGGATACCAAACTCTCCCCTGTGCACAGGTTAACAGGTTGTGATTCCTGGGGAGACACAGGGGAAGATGGACTGCTAGTGACAGAAGGCGTGGGTACCAGGGCTGCCTGGCTCAATCTGGGGCAATCAGAATCACCCTGCAAGGCTGGGATCTGATTTTGACTAGCACCTTGAATAGGAGAGGGAAGCGGGGAAAGGCATAAAGAAACTTCCCTTCCCAATCTAGGAGAAAGGCATCCAGGGGGATTGAGCACGACACTGGGGGCCTGCAACAGAACAGTGGAAGTTGGTGATTGTCTGGGGCTGAAAAGATCTATCTGAGGGTGCCCATCTGGCAAAAACTATCCCCAGTACTTGAGGATCCAGAGACCATTCATGATGGCCCTGGGAAATCCTGCTGAGAGCATCTGCTAGACATTGTCCTTTCCTGGAAGGTGAACTGCTATGAGGGAAGTGTTCAGGAATAGGCAGAGACCGGCCAAGACCGAGTTCCCCCGCTTGTTGATGTACCACATTGTTGTGGTGTTGTCTGTTCTGACTTGTACCACTTTGTTCTGAACAGACGAGAAAACACTTGAAGTGCTAAAAAGACAGCTCTGAGTTCCAGCAAATTGATGTGGAGCAGGGATTTCTGAGGGGACCACACTCCTGAGTGGAGAGGTCGCCCATGTGGGCTCCTCACCCCAGGAGGGAAGCATCTGTAGTGAGGGTCAAGGAGTGAGACAGAGGAATGAAGGGGACCCCCAGTCTTAAATTGCTCTGATCCTGCCATCACTGGAGGGCCTGGATCAGGGTTCGGGTCACTGGGACCAACTTGGAAAGGGGGTCTCTTCTCTGAGACCAAAAGGCTCTCAAGTGAAACTGAATGTCCCTCATCTGAAATCTTGCTCCTTGCACTACAGCTGTGGATGCAGCCATGTGCCCCAGGAGCTGCAAAAAGTGTCTTGCTGGTCGAGAGACCTGCAGAGTGAAGGAGGAGGCCAGAGCCACCAAGTTCCTTACCCTCTCTAAGGGTAGGAAGGCTCTGGCCTGCTTTGTGTCCAATTCTGCACCTATGAAGGTGAGCACCTGAACTGGTTCCAGAACTGACTTTGGAAGATTGAGCAAGAAGCCCATGGAGGTGAGCAGCTGCTGGGTAACTTGCAGGTGAGATCTTACCTGTTCTGGGGACTGGCCTACAATGAGCCAGTCGTCCAGATAGGGAAAGACAGCAATCCTTTGCCTTCTTAAATGAGCCACTGCTACTGCCAGACATTTTGTGAATACCCTTGGGGCAGAGGCGAGGCCGAAGGGCATTGCTCTGAACTGGTAGTGACCTGAGGGCAGTTCGAATCTGAGGTACTTTCGGTGGGAGCTTCTGATTAGGACGTGAAAATAGGCATCCTTGAGGTCCAGGGAGGCTAGCCAGTCCCCTGGCCTTAGAGAGGGTAAAATCATTGCCAAGGTTACCATTCTGAACTTTGGTTTCAAAAGGTGTTTGTTCAGATATCTCAGGTCTAAAATGGGCCACCATTCTCCTATCTTTTTTGGGGTAAGGAAATATCTGGAGTACAGACCCTTGCCCTGGTGTAGGGGAGAAACCCTTTCTACAGCTCTGACAGCCAGGAGGGTTGAGACTTCTGTTTCTAAAGTAAAGGTCTCTAAAGAGTTTGCAGGTGGGAAAGATCTGATTCTCATCTTCGAACTTTTGAAGCTGAGAACCAGACCCTGGCCTACTACTTCCAGGACCCACTTGTCTGAAGTTAGAGACACCCAGTTCTGAAAGAAGTAAGCCAACCTGCCCCCTACAGGTAAAGGAGAATCGGCCCTGGGCACCCCATCAGGGTGTCTGTTTGGCAGGTGCTTTAGGCTGAGGGGTGGGAGCAGGCCTGCCCACACCCCGTCTGCCTCTCCCTCTGAAGAACCCCCTCTGAGCATAAGCAGAGGAGGCCTGGGTTTGGTAAAAAGGCCTGTGAAAAGGCCTACCTCTACCCCTGGGGGCCTGCCTCTGAGGAGTGGCTTGCCGCTCCTTAGCCTGAGCACTCTTATAGGTAGTCCTATATTCATCCATTTTCTTCATATAATTCTCTGTCTGCTCCCCAAACAGAGAATTTCCAACCACAGGAAAATCCATAGCCTTAGTCTGGGTATCCTGTGACAAGCTACTACACCAGAGCCAGGCCAACTTGCAAAGCTACAGACGAGCCATGACTCTAGAGGATACATCATTAAAATCCACAGCAGCATGAAACTGCACCTTAGATGCCTCATGCCATCAGCAGCCACCTGTTCCAGCTCATTAGCAAGCTGGCCAGAGGCCTGTTTGGCCAAGCCATGACAGTGTCCCATCTAGATTTTTGATACCTTGCTACATAAGCCATGTAATTTGCTTGCCTGAGTCCCAAGAACGCTGCCATGTATTGTTTTTAGCTATGGCATCAATCTTCCTGGAATCCTTGTCAGGAAGATGTGAAGTCAAAGGAATATTAGCTTTATCACAGGCTGCAGCCTGAACCACTCAACGTGACTGCATTGCTGTGAAAGGAATTCTGTATCAGGACTGACAGGAGTGTACCTCCTGTCCATCTTTTGTCCACAGGAGGCACAGAATTAGGAGTTTTTAAAATGTTTATTGTCTGTTTCCTAAATGATTTATCAAAGGGAATAGACAATCTCCTAGACTCTGGAATATCCATCATTTCTACAAAATCAGGTTCCTCTTGTTCATCCACAGCTTCCTCCAATGGTAGCTGGAGGGTTTCAGCAATTTTTTTGTAAAACATAAAGGGGGACTCAGAAAGCAAAGGGGGAGATTCTAAAGGTCTGTCTGGGGAGATGTCTGGTTCAATGGGCACACCCAGACCCTCAAAGTCACATTCATACTGTTCATAATCATCCTCCCCCTCCTCTGGTTCATAAAACTCTTCAACAACATATTCCTGAACCGGTGGAACCGACCGAAACGACCTTTTACCAGACAGTGGCGGTTCGGACGGAACCGGAGAAAGTGACTGGACAATCTGAATAGCTCTTGCTGTCTCTGCAGCAGTTGGAGAAGGAATTTTGGGCTCCACACCTGCTGATTTTCTTGTTTTCTTTACTGGAACTGGCTCCTCCGAGCCAGCTTTACGTTTGCCTGAGGAAGTCTCGCCCTGGTCAGAGGGCACTCCCTCCGGTTCGGTTGGCACCAAACCGGGCTGGCCATCCGGGTCAGCGGACTTTTTGGCCTCTCGTTCCCTGAGCCTGCCAACTCTCTTACCCAGGGTGGCTGCAGGGAAATTTTTACAAATCTGGCAGTCTGAATTGAGGTGGTCAAACCCCAGACAATATACACATGTGGTGTGTGGGTCAGCCTTGGCAAAGACTTCCCCACAGGCATCACAGTGTTGAAACCCAGTGGGCCCGGTTTTTCTTTGGGTTTTCAGACATAATACCAGCCTAACCAAAAACTTGCCCTTTTAAGCGGCAGTACCAAACAATTCCCTTATCAGGTTCCTAACACATGTCACATGGTCTTGAAAAAAACGGATTTCATTACGGTTTTTTTAGAACCGATAAGAACCGGGAACCGCACTCTAAAACCTTCAATTCAAGTTTTAAAACAAGCTGATCGGTTCAGAACCGATAACATTTACAAGTTCCACACAGAAAATAAACTGTAATTACTTACGATACCACAGACAGAGCTTGAACCGATCGGTTTTGCGGTTAAAATAATAATATTCTCGGTTGATTTGAACCGAGAAAACACTGTTTAAACCGAGAAATGAACCGAGCAGTAGGAGAAATCTCTGGAGCGACTGTTCAGTGAGGCGGAGTAAAGAATCTGACAGTTTAGGTTTGAAATAACCCAGACAGAGCTTCTCTAACCGAGCTCGCGCTCCAAGTTCCATTCTTAGAATGGGAGTTAACTCTTTCACCTCCGGAGCAGTTCTAATGGTGGGACAAACTGCAATTGTCATAATATAGCAAGACTTCATGTTGTTTGAAACCTGTTTTTTTTTTTTAAATACTTTTCTAATGCTTGCTTTTGATGCCTTGAGGATGACTCCCTTTACTGCCCCCATTACTCCTCTACCCCCTCATGTCCTCCACCCTACTAACTTATCCCTGACCAGTTCCCTCAACCTATCGAAGTCTGCCCTTCTAAAGTCAAGGACTTTGATTCTTGAATGTGGGTTGCTGGCATATGAGTCAAGTGTAGTCATCTGTTGGCCTCCAGCACACACCTGACATGCCCTTAAAGGAGCAACAGCATCATGACCCTCTTAAGTGGTCATTGTGGTGGCGGAACCCACTGCCACCATCTCTCTGAGCTGAGGTGCACTGCCACTGTCAGCTGTGCCAGCCCAACCTGCTTTCCAACGTGAGCATAGCATCTGCTTCCAAACTGGGTCATCCAGGCAACCTCATGACTCCATCTCTAACTCCTTAATCATCTCCACAACTGAGCCATCCATGCAACCTTCTGACTCCTTCTTTAACTCCTCAATCTTCTCTACAATTGGGCCATCCAGGCAGCCTCTTAAATCCTTCTCTAACTCCTCAATCACCTCCACAACTGGGCCATCTGGGCAGCTTCCTAACTCTTCAATCATCTCCACAACTGGGCCATCCAGGCAACCTCCTGACTCCATCTCGAACTCCTCAATCATCTGCATGACTGAGCCATCCAGGCAACCTTCTGACTCCTTCTTTAACTCCTCAATCATCTCTACAACAGGGCCATTCTGGCAGCCTCCTGAATCCTTCTCTAACTCCTCAATCATCTCCACCACTGGGCCATTCAGGCAATCTCCTGACTCCTTCTCTAACTCCTCAATCATCTCCACAACTGGGCCATCTGGGCAGCCTCATAACTCTTTCTTTAACTCCCCAATCATCACCACAACTGGGCCATCTGGACAACATCCTATTCTAACAACACAGCATGGTAATGGAAGGGACTGAGGTTTCATCTTGTCTGCCCCTCCAGTTACACTGCAGTGACTATACACAGTAACACAGTACTGAAATAATGGAAGGGACTTAGACATACATCCAAACTTAAAAGCCAGAATGTTACCCCTATTCATGCTGTGAGACCTTCAATGCTATTATCCCTCAATAATCTGTCTAGTCCTGTGTTACCTCTACTCATGCTATGTAACCCTCAATGCCATTCTCCCCTCTGGAATCTGCCTAGTCCTGTGTTACCCCTACTCATGCTGTGTAACCATTTTTTGTTTCTCTTTTTACCCCCGCCCCAATTTAGCACGGTCATCCGACTGCCTACCTGTAGCCACCTCTTTCCATTGAGGGCTTCCCCCCCATGGAACCCTGGCTTACTCCCCACGTTGGGACGTGGTGGGTGGGCGCCCCGAACCCCCCTCTAGAGGTATCAAGTCATCGTCAGCGATCCCCAGTGGTACTACAGCTGCAGGCAGGTGAGGACCCAATATCAGGTCCTCGCATCGCTGTTGCACTGGGAGAGGCATTTTTCATGTACGCCCCTCCCAGAGTGTGATGTGCCACAATGCCAAGGCTTACACCAGTGTCCATCACGCTCTCCTTCAGGTGCAGGTGTCGGGGCTGCGGTACCTCTGGCTGTCACCAGAGGTCAGGCCACCCCCAAGCCTATGTGCCCCCCTCTGCCCTGGAGGAGGTGAGCGATCTGTCAGACACTCAGACATCCTCCCCCCGACCAGCCCTCTGGCTCCCGGGTCCACTCCCGAACCTGAGTCGTGAGCGGAAATCCAACTGCTGTGCTGACAGGCCGGCACTGTGTAACCATTTATGCCATTCTCTGTCAGGAATTGGTCTAGTCCTGTTTGAAGGCCTAAACAGTGCTAGCTTCTGTAAGCTCACCAGGTAGGTTAGGCTATTCCATGTGTTAACCACACCCTCCTTCTCAGTGTAGACCTTATGCATATGTCTTTTTAAAACAAGGCATGGCGTACCAACAAAAGCAGTAATATGCAGCCAAAACAGGAAAGGCTATCACTGCGTTCGTTTGCATGCCATTCCTCATTTTAAAATGACTAGGCTGCAAGTAAGGCCTGTAATCCTCGAAAAGGGAGCCTCCTCTCATCACTTTAACCTTCTTTCTTAAAACTACCTTTCTGAACATTACCTATCTCGTTTTCACACCAGTCACAACACACAGACTGCCCTCTCCACTGACTGGGGCTTCCTTTCACTCCACATTCTTATCAACCTCAATACAGCCTTTGATACCTGTGACAACAGCGCCTTCCTTGACTGGCTCCACCACTACCTTGATATCTCTATTACCCTTCTGTCCTGGTTTCTCTCCTCGCTTTCCAATCTTTTGTTTATTGTTGCAATTCATAGGTCCTCCTCCACCACAAGCCCCTCATGTATATCATTCTTAAGGCTTCTTCTAGGTAGGGAAATGGGCAGACTAGGTGGGCCAAGCGGTCCTTACCTGCCGTCAAAGTCTATGTTTCTATATTTCTTCTTGTCAGCCATCTTATCTACTCCCTTTAGATGTGTGATTTCTAGTTTTATTTATTTCGTCTATAAAAGTGAGAAAATTTGGTGGAGTAGGAAAGTACAGTTACGTAAGAACTTACCGTAATAGTAGATCTTCGAGAAGAGCTCTTGCAGCAGGCTATTACAATCAGGACTACGCCACAGAGCAGATCTCACTGGGTCTCCAGAATCGAATAGAAATCTTTGTGTCGAATTGGACAAGATGGGATCTCTACCAAGATAATATAGTACAGCCTCTGGTCTAATAAAAAGATGTTACTTTTTGAGAACCACAGGAAATAGTAAGATGTAATGTGAAACTCTCTCCTTTTTGCTCCTACCCCGAATGTATGATGTCTAGGACTGATGGTAGGTTCTTTTAAAATTAAGAGGGAGAGGGTGTGGGAAAGGAAAGACTTAGTTAATTTAATCTTATAGTATTACAGGGAAAACTACGCCTGTTGCCTGCCAAATACTTGCCACAGTTAATCTTTTTTATATCATTGAAAGATTATTATAATTATGTGCTTTGTTACTTATGAATATCTGGCACAGTAATGATACACAAAGTATGAAGTGTACGTACTTAACGATTCTAAACCATTGAATATGTGTACCATGAAGCAGAATGATAATGCATAATAAAAAGTATAAAAAAAAAAAAAAAAGGACTACACCACAGGCACTAGGACCCTCCAGTGAAACTTCTGCCAGCAATACACAGCAGGGACCGCCCGTGACGCCAGCCCTGCCCCGACGTCGGTCAGGGTACAAGAGGGGGCGGACCCAGCTCCACCTCAGTTCTCCTGCCAAGACCCAGAAGAAGGCCTGACAAGAGAAGGAGACGAAGCCTACTATGAAGAGAACTGGAGAAGAAAACGAAAATGGATCTGCACACCTTGAGGGGGAAGGCGGGTGGGAAGTAGCGCCTGCTGCAAGAGCTTCTCTCGAAGATCTACTGTTACGGTAAGTTCTTACGTAAGTGTACTATCTTACTTCGAGTGGGAGCTCTTGCAGCAGGCTATTACAATCAGGACTGAGTCCCAAGCAGTCCCACAACAAGGAGGTAGACGACCCCGGGAGGTGGAATATGCTGACTCCAAGGCTTTAGGACAAAAGCCCCCGTAATACAGCTAGGCCGAAGCCAGCTCGGCGTCTGGAGACGATATCCAAGCTGTAATGCTTGACGGAGGTATGCACCGAGTTCCAGGTTGCGGCCACACAAATGTCCTTTATGGCGACATTTTGCAGGGCGGCAAAAGAGGCTGACACTCTTCTGGTGGAGTGACCCCTAACCGGGCTCGGTAGGGGTTTATTGTGTTTCTCATAACAAAACGAGATACAACAAACTATCCATTTAGAGATCGTTTGCTTGGACACCGATTGACCCAAGCAATGTGGTGCAAATGCCACAAAGAGTTGCTCCAATTGACGGTACTGAGCCGTCCTTTTGAGGTAATACCTCAAAGTCCTATGGACATCCAAAGTGTGGAGGAGAGCCTCCCCTCTATTGGAAGGGGAAGGAAAATAAACAGGAAGGTCAACCGACTGGTTGAGGGTCAATTCTGAGACCACTTTCGGAAGAAACTTAGGATTCGTTCTGAGGGAAACCCTTTCCCTGTGGAAAACCAAATAGGGCTCTTTACACATCAGAACCTGAAGCTCGGAAACCCTTTGAGCTGAGGTAACAGCAACCAAAAAACAAACCTTCCAAGAAAGGTAACGCAGCTCACAGTCCACTGCTGGTTCAAAAGGAGGGAGGGTGAGTTTCTCCAACACAAAAAGGAGGTCCCAGGGTGGGGTGGGATAGGGTCCCGAATGGGAGGTCTCATATGCAGAATTCCCCTAAGAAAGGTGCGGGCTACATCCAATTGTGCCAATGCTCTATCTCCCAAGACAGCATGATAGGCGGAGACTGCCCACATGTGCACCTTGATAGAGGAGTAACTCAGACCCTTATCGTACAAAGAGAGGAGGTACTGTAAAACTGAGTTCACAGGGCAGGTGACGGGATCCAAATGCTGCGGCGATGCCCAAAGACAAAAATGCTTCCACTTCATAGCGTAGGCGGAGCAAGTAGAGGGCTTTCTTGCCGACACTAGGACCACCGACACTTTCGGGGAAATCCCGTATCTATGTTGAGCTACGTCTGAAGGAGCCAAGCATGTAGGTGTAAGGACCGAAGATCCGGATGGACCAGCGACCCTTGACCCTGGGACAGCAACTGTGAGCATATGGGCAGCGGAACTGGAGGTTCCGTTAATAACCGCTGCAGTAGTGGGAACCAAATCTGCAGAGGCCATTTGGGGACCACTAGGATCATTCGGGCCCCTTCTGCCTGTAACTTGAGCAGCACTCTCTGAATGAGAGGGAAGGGCCGAAAGGCATAGAGAAACCTCCCTGCCCAGCAAAGGGATAACGCGTCTGGCCAAAAAACTCCAGGTGCGTGCTCTCGCGAGCAGAACGTTGGCAGTTTGGCGTTGCGTGGTGATGCAAAGAGGTCCAGCTCTGGAAGACCCCACCTGTCGAAGAGCTGGTCTGCCACGGACTGTAGCAGTTCCTACTCATGCGCTCTGGAACGCCACCTGCTGAGGCTGTCGGCCAGATCTTGAGGATGCCTGGAACGTGCACTACGGACAGCAGAATGCCCCGCTCCAGCGCCCAGTACCAGACTCTCATCACCTCCCTGAAAAGAGGATACAAATGAGTGCCCCCTTGCTTGTTGATGTAAAAGATGACCGCCATGTTGTCTGTCTGAATTAGAAGACAGCCTGGCACCAGGTCCTCTTGAAAAGCCTATAGGGCATAGAGGACCGCTCGCATTTCCAGCACATTGATGTTAAGGGACTGCTCCTCGGGTGACCAAACCCCTTGTGTTCGACGAGCACCCAGGTGCGCCCCCCACCCCAGGTCCGAGGCATCTGTTATCAGAGTTTGACCTGGTGGCTTCGGATGAAAGCTGACCCCTTTCTCTAGATTGCTGGGGTCCCTCCACCAAAGCAGAGTTCTCCTGACTGACTCCGAGATCTTGACCGGGGAGTCCAGATCGTCGTGGCTCTGGTCCCACTGCACCCTGAGCATCTACTGCAGGACCCTCATGTGGAGGCGGGCCAAGGGAGTGACATGAATGGCTGCCGCCATGTGCCCAGTAAACTGAGGAAATTCCAAGCCGGAACTCAAGGAGTTATGGAGATCCATTCTGCCATCTCTCGCAGGTGAACTCCCCCATCCTGGGGAAGGAAGGCCATGCCCTGGATGGAATCCGGGATCATTCCTACGAAGGCGAGCTTTTGGCTGGGCTCCAGGGATGATTTTCGTAAGTTCAGGGTGATCCCCAGCTCTCGGAACAGAGTATAAGTGTCTTTGAGAGCTCGTAGAAGGCTTACTCTTGATGGGGCCATAAGCAGCCAATCGTCTGGGTAGGGGAACACGTAGTGCCCCATGTGCCTTAGAGCCACAGCCACCACTGCTAGGCACTTGGTGAAGACTCACGGAGCGGAAGAGAGGCCGAACGGAAGCACTAGAAACTGAAAGTGCTCCCCTTGGAAGTGGAACATCAGAAACTTCCTGTGGGGAGGATAGACCCTGATATGCATATATGCATCTTGCATGTCGAGACAGCAAAGCCAGTCCCCCTGGTGCAACAAGGGAAGGAGTCCTTGAAGAGTCACCATCCTGAACCTTTTGTACTCGATAAAGAGGTTTAGAGGACTGAGGTCCAGAATGGGACGAAGGTCCTGAGTCTTTTTTGGGACCAGAAAGAAGTGGGAATAGAACCCCTGCCCTTGCTGATGCAAGGGGACCCTCTCTATTGCTCTCTTCTGCAAGAGGGTCTGGATCTCTCCTTCTATTAGTGGGATGTGAGAAGGAGGATAATGGGAGAGCTTTGGTGGAGTGTGCGGTGGAAACTCTGTGAACTCCAGCATGTGTCCCCTCCTGATGATATCCAAGACCCACTGGTCTACGGTGATTGACTTCCACCCTTCGAAATGAAGGGAGAAACGGCCCCCAACCAGCTCCCCTGGATCTTCCCGCGGAAGGGGGGGGCCGGAAGGAAGTCATTGGGCAGAGCTGGGAGTGGGGAGAGAGGCCTGGGAGGACTTGGGCCCATGGGCAGGAGGTCCACCAGATTGCTGGTTTCTGGATCTCCTGTGAAAGCCTCCTCTCTGCCCCTGTTGGTTGCCACGGGCTGGACCTTGACTGCCTGAGGACTTACGAAAAGGCAGTCTACAGTGTTGTCGTCGCTGGTCACCATGGTACATCTGGCGGACCGACCAGATCGACTTGCCCGACTCCTGGAGGCGGGAGATCAAGGCCTCCGTCTCCTGCCCAAACAGCACAGTACCCTGGAAGGGCAGATCCTTGATACCGGCCTGCAGATCCTGGTGAAAGCTGGAGACTCTCAACCAGGCATGGCACCGCAGGCACACCCCGGAAGCGGCTGCCCTGGCTGCCATGTCTGCAGTGTCATACGAGGCTCTCAGGACATGGGAGCCTACATCTGAGCCCGATTGTAGGAGGGCCAGGAGCTCTGCCTTTTGGTCAGAGTCTGGCATGGTCTTCATCAGCTCTAGTCCCCTCTCCCAAAGCGCGTTCTGGTTCTGTACCATATGCATCAGAAAGTTGAGGGAGCGGATGGAACAGGTGGAAGCAGCATATACTTTTTTGCCCACCTGGTCCAAGTAGCGAGACTCCGGGTCGGGAGGCTGGGAGCTGAGGTGCTTCGGTTGCCTGGACTTGTCATGGGCAGCTGTGATCACCGAAGAATCGGCCTGAGGGTGTTCCACTAGAAAGGGTTCTGCCCTCGGGGTCTTATACAGCCTGTCTGACTTTTTTGGAACTGCCGGGATTGAGGTCGGATGCATCCAGGTGGTTCTGGTAAGGTCCTGGAATGTATCGACCAAAGGAGGGATAACCAGAGGCTTTGGCTCCTTTTGCCTCATGTACTTGGCCAGTCTCCGGCATTCAGGATCCAGGTCCTCTGTGTCCCACTCGTTGGGAGGCCTGGATGTCCCTTATGATGTCCATAAAAGTAGAATCATCCGGAGACGAGCGAGGCTGGTCCTTCTCTCCCGGGGAGCGCTTCAGACTGAGAGAGGAAGAGGAGGTAGACGTCGGTGAGGAGGATTGACTATCCGACTTGGAATAGTCTGACCCTATCCTATGACCATGCCTTTGCTGACGTTGGTAGCTAGGGGACAGACGTCGGTCCGAAGACCGACTCCAGTCCCTGGACCGGCGACGGAGCAGTGACCGGCGTCAGTCAGAGGACCGACATCAGGAGTGTTCTCGCCTCACGCGAGAAGGGCTCCTGAAGCGTGACCTAGACCGACGTCGGTCACCCAAGTCCCAGGAGCGACGTCAGTGGTCCTGAGACCCTGTGCGGGAATGAGCCCTGGAGGGAGGTGTAGGCTGGCGCTCCCGCGACTTCCTCGGGGAAGACTCACCTCCCGGCTGTGGTTTTTTCGCTGGGTCCGGTACCGGTGTCTGGGCCAGCGACGGGGAGGACCGCTTATAGACCTGCCCCCACCAGAAGGAAAAAAGATCCTTGAGCTCATCCTTGGTGAATATTTCAGCCGCTCGTTTCGGGAAGGAAGTTTCCAGAACGTCAGGGCGCGAAGGAGAGCTCTCCTGAGGGCCCGGGGTAGGGAGGACTTGGGCGACGGGGACATCGGGCTCTTCCGCGACTGCTCCCCGCCTTCACTCTTCCGACCAGCGTTAGTGTAGGTACCAACGACGTGGGTGCCGCCAAGGGGCCTGGAGAGTCCTTGGGCTCCGGAGGTGCACCTTTAGCAGGCGGCTTCCGTGCCTTAGCAGGTGGGGCCGAAGCAGGCACCTCTAAGGGCTTAGCGATGACCCTTAGCAGGGTCACCTTTGGCTTGGCTGGCTTCTCCCCCGACGGACCGACCTTAATCAGAGTAGTCTTCGGGAGCTCTCCAGAACCTGAGGAACAGGCCTTTTTAGGAGAGGGCCGCGAGTGTGAGCGTGACTGTCTACGGTCCTTGCTATGGTGCTTTTTCTCTTTTTGCTTCCCCTCCGAGGAGTGCAGATCCATCTTCTGCTCCAACAGGTAGGCTTTAAGGGCCTTGAGGCAGCGGATGCGGGTCCGGCTGGTAAAGGCCTGGCAATCTGCGCAGTTGGCGGTGTCGTGGTCCGGGCCTAGACAAAAAACGCACCGCCGATGGCCGTCCTTCACTGGGATCTGCCTCCCACACTCACACTTGTTTAAGTGTTCAGGAGATACCGACGCCCAAGAAGACATCCGTTGATCTCGGCCGGGCAATGGCTGACATCGGACTCGGTAACAGAGATAAGACCGAGTAAAACAACGCTCAAAAGGTGCAAAAAAACAACCAACAGGCAGCGGACTGACGTCGGGTACCTTCAGACGAGAAAACCCATCGAAAACGAGTGTAAAATCTTGATTGTAGAACAAAATCCACAAGTTTTGAGCTGCAACTGCAAGCAAAAGCTGTTCCTTCTTCTTCACGTGCAGGACGCGGCGGTAAAGAATTGAGGTGAAGCTGGGTCCGCCCCTCTTGTACCCTGACCGACGTCGGGGCGGGGCCGGCATCGGGGGCAGTCTCTGCTGTGTATTGCTGGCAGAAGTTTCACCAGAGGGTCCTAGTGTCTGTGGCGTAGTCCTGATTGTAATAGCCTGCTGCAAGAGCTCCCACTCGAAGTAAGATCCAGGGACTATGTGCTTGCCCTATGCCGGAGATCTAAAACTCTCCTACAAGATGGCCAGAGGATACAAATATTTCCAGATATTAGCTTTGCAACAAGGAAAAGAGGAAGAGGTTTGATGGGGTCCGAGCCATGCTCCAGGAAGCTGACATAGGGCATGGCATGATTTTCCAGCTCGACTCTGCCTGGTGCACAATGGCAAGGTTTTTTGTGTTTTCAGACCCCGCAGATGCCCCTAAAGGGTCTCAAAAGCATACAGCTCACTGATCCACTGCAGAAGACCAGAACTCTGATTCTACCACTTGAAGTAAACTGTACTTATCTTTGTGTTAATTGTTAAACTTCCAATTGTTTCACTTTGCCCTTCTGCAGCATCGCAGTGTTAATTGCTTCGGTAAAGGTTTATTTACCGATTCTCATTTTGAATGTGTCCTGTTGACTTTATAAGCAAGTGCCTACTGGTATTTTGAAAATTGAGGTCTCAATCTCTAGCTTAAACTCTGTTTAGAATACACATAGTGTATGTAACTATGCAAATGCATGGCTTTTGTTTCTTCCTTCCTAGGGTGCTCAGGACTTGGTTAGACCTTTTAGTTAAATGACTGTTTTACTCTCAGCCATGCTGCTCATGGGTTCAGTTAAGCAACTCGTTCTTTTGGTACATTACAGGTTAGATGCATACTGCTTTTGTAGTTATACCCCCAATGACGTATCTTGAGACATATGAGGATACCCTTGTTTTTATTAAGAGGAGTGGCGCCCTCAACGAAGACCAGTTTATTCTGTGTGATCTATGTCTGCATTACAGTACTGTATGTTACTTGATATATTCAATAAACATATAATTAAAAAAAATGTTTTTTTAATACCGTCATCTAATTTTATGTAACGATACAAAAAAAAAATTGTATCAATATAGTCTGTGGCCGGCCCGCCAGTGCAGTGGTAGCACTACCGCTAGCAAAGCCAGCGACCCGGGTTTGGGAACGAGCCCATGAGCTGGAGGGGCAGCCGGAGGAGAGGAAGCTTGAGCATCTGACGGACAGCTCACTTCCCCTGGGAGGGAGGGAGTAGCAGGCCTTTGCTGGTCTGACCTCTGACGGAGGCCAGAGGTGCAGCAGCCCGATGCCTCACATGGGGGGGGGGAGCGTGGTAGGATGTCGGCATACATGCCTTGATGTCACAGTGCAACCACAACTCCAGGGGGAAAAAAGGGAAAAATGAAGCAGACTGAAGCTCCTCCGGCAGAAGTGGCGCCCTTCACCACTCGACTTGCGAGGCCACAATGAGGGCTTGACAAAAACAAGAAGGATTTGGGGGTCCCTCCACCCCAACCTCGCCCGTGGGCATTGCCAAGGCTACATGGGAGTGCCTGATCGGTGGATCGCAGTTGAGGTGGGTCAGGGATGCCGGTCGGACCTAGGGTAAAAAATACAAGTAAAAAAATATATATATATATATATACATACTGTATATAGTCTATTATTACTAAAAATAGTATCGACACTAAATATTTGTCATTTTTGAGCTGTCACAAGTAAAAAATATGTCTCGATAATATATTGAAAAAGTAGGTTCAAATAGTATCGATACAAATAAACTAGCATTGACACAAAAATAGTATCTTCTGGATAATGTTTAACGGCTAGACTCCAAGCTATCTTAAAAAAATTAATTTCTATCCCCAGGTTAGAACTTTCAAAATATGATGTCTTTAAAAAATGCTGACTCTGGAATATTTGGGTTAGAGGCTTAATTATTTTTTTTTAAACTGAAAACTTGGAGTCAGCTAAGTAGACATATCGATAAGATATTACTACAGTGACCCTATAGCAATATAAAAAGATAAAATGTTTCGTATAGATATAAAAAACATAAAATGGTTCACTACATTTTTAAAGTCCTGTAATTTTTTTTCTATCGTTGAGGCTCCAGGACAGACAAGCTGCAGTCCTCCCTCGGAAGATCTCAATCCGTCCTGTTCTCAAGGCTTCATTGAGCCACCCCGGTGTCCCATTTTCCATTTTCTCCCCAGTTATCCCGGGACCCCAGAACACGGTCGCGCATGCACCCTGTGGCTCCAGTGATGGTTCCTTCCTCCCACCCGGCCTAATGCCTGGCTCCTTATGGCTTGACGCTGCCGCCTAGCCTCCACTGAGCGGCAGCCAAGAGCCAGGGAAACCCACGTCCCTCCCTGGAAGAGGAGAGCTACCTTGCAGCCTCTCAATCCAGCTCCCCCCCCAGGAGACTCAGGCTTGTTCCTGAACCCAGGTCACCGGAATGGGAGGAGGTAAGGCATCCACTGTCTCAGCTTGTAATCTGACTTGTACGGTGCCCAGAGCCTCCGGGAATGGGTGTCTTTTAAATAAATATTGCCTTGCCTCAGCCCTCCATGCCACTAGTCCAGCTCAAAGTCCTGTCATTTTCAACAACATATTATGTCAACATGTTTAGATATGTAGTGACACGGGACAACTGTATTGTTAGGGTCCATGCATGCTGATCAGACTTGAAGCTTTAATTTAAAAAACTTAGCTTTCTGTGATTAACCATTCAAATGTTAAATCTTTCAAAATATAATTTCAAGCATTACAATATATCATAAAAGATTATTTTTGCAACTGGTCAGAAGATACTAGTGGTTGTTCTGTCTAAGAATAAATACGTTCTATTCTAGTTTATTTATGTAAATGTTTAGGCCAGGAAAGGCATACGGATCTATAAACAGCTCATTTGTGGACACTTCTTGGGTGGAAGAGCAAATGGAAGATAATTGCAATAATCAATAACAGTAAGTACAAACAAATACTCAGCAGTAAAACAGCAGTTTTATTTATTTATTTTTTGTTGACCAAGTAAATGCACTAGACAAATTGCTGCCTATTTTCAGGCACGACTGGGGTGGGGGGGTGATGCATGCAGATGGATGCCAACTGATCTTACACCAGATTAAGCTGTTGGTGGTATTTTTAGTGAATGTTAATATGCAGTAATCCATAAAACAGATATATAAGACAGCAGTATATAAATCAGTGATAACATTCAGTTACTCGGAGTATACGAAGGAATAATCAACTACAGAAGCTGGTTATTCCAAGTATACTTCGGCTAACTGAATGCTATTACTATTATATTACTAGGAATTCTGAACTCAGGATTTTAAAAGATCTGTGGTACTTTAAGTAGAACATGCCTTTTTCCTCCTTTTTACCTATGGACTAAATGGATAACCTAATGTGGGTGTGTCTGTAATGTGGATGACCTACTGTGGGCATATCTGAAATGGGGACGACCTACTGTGGATGTGTCTGTAATGTGGGTAACCTACCGTGGGCATGTCCAGAATGTGGATAACCTACTGTGGACATGTCCAAAATGTGGTTGTAGTAGTTTGTGGGGTATTAACTGACAGTTTTCCTGTGTTCTGACTGACTTACAAAAGATATCCATCATATAATAAGTAAGATCAGCAGTAAAATAACAAAGAGGTTGATTATTACCCTGTTTACCACTAAGACGCATGCAACCCCAACAGCACAGAATAATTTCCCCTTCATCTCTGCAATCTCCAGCTGTACAGAATATTCCCTTTATCTCTGTAACCCCCAGCTGTACAGAATATCCCCTTTATCTCCTTTCATGACCCTTTTCTTCCTGTTCTTCCTCTAGTTTCAGCCATGTCAACACTTGGCTTATCTTAACTTCCAGCCTAGTTAAATGTCTCCAAGACTGAAATACTTCCTGGTAAGAAGAGCACACTCAACTCCTCTGCCACCTCCATCGGCTTTTTTGACTCTAGCCTTGATTATTACTTTTCGGAGGGGGGTGTAATTTGTTTACTCAGGATCGTCCAACTGTTATGCTAAATATAATTCCATTGAGGTCCTGCCTTCACCCTATTTTGCAGCTGCGAGTAATGAAGCAAGGGGAAGTCCAATGCCTTGCTCAGGTTTGCACAGATGGAATTTGATGACTTCCTTTTTCCAGTTCTGCGCTATAACCACTAGATTTCACTGCCTTCCTTCTGTGTGCCTACTATGTCAGACACTTTTGCTGATCACCTTGACTGCAAACTTTAATTTGTCTCTCACATCTTCCAATCTCCATATGAACAACATAACCTAACTCCGGAAGTGCAGATCACTCTTCCACCGAAACCCTCATTCATATCATCATCCCCTATCTAGTTGCAAATTGCAATCACCCCTCCTTTTTATAGTTTATGTCAGTCCCATCTCTCCATTCTCCAATATGTTCAAAATCCTGCCGCTTGTCTGCTCATCGCAAAAATCTCTCTCTCCCCTCCTGTGAAACCACCACCACTACCTTCTCATCCTGATAAATGAAACTGCCCCACTCATCTTCTTTAAAGATCAATGGAAATACAAATTTTACTTTGTGTTATTTTCCATTAAAGATCAATGGAAATACAAATTTTACTCTGTGTTATTTTCCATTAAAGATCAAAGGAAATACAAATTTTACTTTGTGTTATTTTCCATTAAAGATCAATGGAAATACAAATTTTACTTTGTGTTATTTTCCATTAAAGATCACTGGAAATGCACATTTTACTTTGTGTCATTTTTCACTGTGGAGGTGGATTTATAACAAAATATTCTGCAGTTAAAAAATAATGTTGAAGTGTGACACAATCATGTGTTTTTTCACTGCTGTCTCTGCACTGAGTTCTCAGAGCTGCAACATTCCCCAGGAAACATGATGTAATTTTATTCTCCCAAAACAATTTCCCTTCTGCTAACAACAGGTAAATTAAACAACGTACTGTAGTAGAAAAAATGAAACCTGTCACAATAACTTTGCCTTGTTTTATTTTTTTAAAGAAAAACATTTCATAATGAGCAGGGGTGAAACTACTTAGAGACCAAGGACTACGGTGAAATAATCAAAGTAGTGAGGGGGCTTGAGTGAGCAAAAGAGAAGCAGCAATGAAAAGAAGGATGCTGTCACATTCCCATTATATTCAAGCTGTGGAACTTTTTTATTTTACTCAAACAAGGTTTCTTTTGCTAGTGTATGTTGCCTGTTAAAATAAAATAACCAAAATTTTAGATTTGTAATAATCTTTAAATTGCCTTAAAAATTGTTGTATTCATCTTCAAGTTCATTCATTGCCCTGCTTGACTGTTAACATGTAGAAGCCATCATTCGCTAGTCCCGTGTCTTGTTCACACTTGGAATCCTTGCCTTCTTTCTGTCCCCTCCTCAAGTTTGACCACATTTTGTAGCCATGTCGTACCCTTCTCTGCTGCTACAATCTGGAACAATGCCCACATCTCTCTCTCTCTCTGCCTCAATGACTTTACTTCAAATTATACCTTGAAACCTACCACTTATCTCTGGCATTCAACTTCCTTTCTCTTCCTGTTCCCACCCTACAATTCCATTCCTTTCCTCTTCCAACTCTCCTATCTCTCAGCTTATTTCTTGCCACTTGCTGCCCACAAGCACTTGATAGACCCTTCTGTCCATGATGCAGTTGGTGAGGTTTACTTTTACTGCCGCTGCCATTCCAGTCTTCCAACGACAAAGTCAAATTTTCCCCTTTTTTCTCTTTTCTTGTTCAGAACACCTCAGAAGTGTGCCACAACACACAACCTCTGCCACTAATGTTCTAACTAAATGTACTGGTGCTGTCTCACATTTAGTAAATCCCTTACTTCATTTCAACCAATCAATGCTCAGAAGCACAAGGCCTCATATGCCCCGCACAGTTGTGTGTCATATTGCAATGTTAAAAGTGGAATGTTCCATTTCAGAGGCAGGGGAGAGGCACGTTTCATCTGCTTTTTTAAATAAAAAATTAAAAAACATTAAATGTATTATAAATTACTCTAGCCAACTCAAGTGATTTATAAGTTTACAGGTTTTGTGCTTCTCTTCTAAGTTCTCACGCCCAAACAGTATAAGATGGCGCTCAGATTTGTTTATACCTGTAGTTCTTGTATCTCTGTGAAACTGAGCTGTTCTGGCACGCAAACAACTTGAGAAGAAGCAAGCAATAACACCCAACAGGTTGGGTGGTACTGGGCTATACTGGACCATCTAGGGGTGTAATGAGGCCTGATGCCACAGGCGGAGAGCCTTATAGCCCCTGAAAGGTCCAGTATAGCCCATATTGCCCATCTAGAGGGTATTACTGCATTTAGAAAATAAGTTATAGGTGACAGAATTTGAAAAGAAAATATATAAGGAAATTAAGTAAAAATGGATTGAGAGTCATTTTTGTTCCTTTTGTTTTGCAAAGTAGTCCCTCTACTGGTATATGTGCCAGTAGAGAGTGCGGATGTGGGTGCTGCTGTGTTTATGAGTCTTTAGCCCCAATTCCATTAACTGTAACCCCAATTCCATGTAGCTGTTTGAATTCTTGCTTTTATCTGTAATTTAAACTTGCAACTGCTGTTTACACTCTGCTCCTCTACTAACTGTCCCTGACCTCGAAGCAAGTGAAGTACTGGGTCTAAGAGACCAGTGGCTCTGTACTGACTGTGTCACCTGCAGATGGAGACACGCTGCCAGTTAGTGGCAGCACAGAAAGTGGGCAACTGAGCAGATTCCCATGACAGTGTCAGAATCAGCATGACTGGCCAGCAAGTATAGAGAAAGTGAGGGATGAGAGAGTAAATACATTAATGGTGCTAGTGTAAGGTCACTTTTTTTATTTTAAATGAAATAAAAGGGTTCTTGCTGCAGAGTGTGAGTGAGGGAGCTAAGATCGAGCATAGTTAGGAACCGCAGCATGGTCGTGATTGGGAAATGCCTGGGGGGTGATAGAAGAGTCTGCTCAACTCTGTGGCAAACAAACTAGAAGAAAGGATTTTAAACTGTTTGTAAGCCTACTTTTTTTTGTTTTGAATGCTGAGAGGTGACTGGGGGTATTGCTGTTAAATCTCGCTAAGCGAGTAAATAAATATGGCAGCCTGGCAGAATTTGAAATTTCAGTGGGCACACTAATATGTGTTGTCATGTGGCAGGCTGGCACCGGGGCTTGTCATTTCCTGGTCTCTGCTGGTAGTTAATGTACCTCCTTGGCAGGGGTCTCAGACAATCACTGGCAGGGAAATTTCTAACCCATTTTCTCAACTCTTATAATCATAAGAGAAGCAGGACCTGAACATATGAACATATTGTAAATTATGCCGAAGCTTTTTAGTTTTAAAAAAGGGAACTTGAATTTAAAATCAAATAAAATGTTTTACTTTGCACAAAATTAGACAAACCCTTGTTTAAGAAATGGACTATGCCAACTGTCTTCAGGACTTCAGAATCATTAGAACTGTCTGCATAAGACACCCTTTTATGCTTACAAGAGTTCCCGGAATGTTTAGAATTGAACAATACTGATTGGGTAAGAACAATTTCATGATCCAACTACAGACATCTAGCACAGCATCTGAAAACATATTGTCGTGTTGTTTATGATCATTGCTAGGTGCTCTGAACCTCTGGGAACAGCAATGTTCAAATTAATGACATAATTTATTTGATGCAAAAACAAATATTCCCTAATATTTGATTGGCATACTGTTTATTTTGAGATTCTGCTTGCATGAAAGGTGCCACCCACAATACAACTATAGTGTATAATATATGGAGACCATATTTAGAAATTTTAAAACTGCCATTACTCTGATAAAAATTGCTGGTACTCTCCTGCTGGACTTTAGTGCCACCCTATTGCCTCAAAACTATACACTGACCACATACTTGACAAGTGGTGATACTCCACGCAAGGGTACTTACATGAAAAAAAAAACAAAAAAAAAAAAACAGGCAGAACAGCTCAGCTGCACAGAGTATGCTAGGTAAAAAGCAAAGATCCAAACGAACAATACCAGCAACACTCAGACTGTATTTGTAACAAAGCTTCATTTAGGAAAACATATATAAAATCAGCATACCAAATATCAGTTTGGAATAGATATTTGGTGTACTTGTATGAAAACAGTATTTTTGTCCCTGGAGCTCCATCTGCTCTTGTGGTTGTCTACAGACAACTCTCTGCTTGTAATATCATAGTAATTTCTGCACCAACAAATGGTGATGTCATACACACAAGATTATGAATTCACATGTAGATAGCCAAACTGCAGCAGAAGATGATGTCCATGGTACACAGATCCTGTTTGCATGCAACTGTCCCTAGTAATAAATTATATGGGGGGTGGACACAAATACGGAATAAATATTAACAGGAAGCGGAACTGTGTCCCATTCTGGGTATTTCCAACAATTTCCTGATGGACACCATAACTGTTTAAATGCTACCATCACTGAGGGTTAGAGCTGTGAAAGATGAAATCCACCATACTTGAAAGAGGGACACTACCTGCAGAAGGTACATAATTAAGTATACTGAGTCCTCACCTCGCTGTCCTGCGTGATCTGGACCTGCTCCCCCTGCGGCACCTGAGCAATGTGGAGGTGTCCCTGTGGAATCCGCATGTAAAAAATAAAAAAATAAAAAGAAGCATCAGGTGAAAACTAAACTAATATTCATGCACTGCCCTTGAAAAGCAGTTGGAGAGTTCACATGGGGGAGAAATCGAAGGGGGGGATTATAATTCCTTCAAACCAACAAGAATATTTATATACACTATGTTCCATGTAGACTCACACATGACAGAGGACTTGCACAATATGACATTCTGAATGGCAGCAAATCAGATGCTGAGCCTTTGTGAACAACCTGCAAAGTCATTGCAGAGGTACTGATAAACTTGGAAATTCCACGGGTACAAACATGAACTCTGATTCTTTTTTTTGAGGTTAATTTGATCCTGTGAGAACCCCTGACACAGACATCCATCTCTAAAGAAACCGATTACTAACGCATGGTTTCTTTTTGAAAGTAAGCATGACAGGACAGCCTGATAAGGGAAGCCACTCTCCATGCAGAAGATGCATGTTCACCACACCGAACCAGCAGCTAGTAAAAGCAACATCCCATGAGACGATCATCACCTCGGGAAGACTGCCTACCCCACTGTCTGAATGTCCCTTGGGGCTCAAGGTCAGCAGAGTACAGGCAGAAGCAAGATGTTCTGAAGGGAAGACACTGTAGAACCTGGCAGCATCTTGCAGGGCAGCACTGGCTCACATAATGGTGTGGAGGGACCAAATAAAGTATGTGGAAATGAAACCCCCCTAGACACGTGAAGTTGTTGCCTCATACTCACAAAGGGCCACTCCGCCTTATTGGATTCAGACTCCTGGCTGGTTGGAGGAAGGCCATGAGGAAATCACTTAACTCCGCTGTGCTCCCAGGATGCACCTGGAAATAAGCCTCAGCTTAGTGCGTCTTTCCTGGCCAAAAATTGTAAAAATAAAATAAAGGAAGGTGATGACCAACAGGGCTGTGCTGCAGATGATGGATTGTGAAGAGTAAGCCACAGGAGGCTGTGAGCAGGATTGGAGGTCTGACCACAGGGGGTTCCATGATCAGTAGAGGCTCACTTAACAGATGGAGGTCCCAATACTGCTAAGGTAAGAGAAAAAACTTGAAAAAACACAACAGAGCTAAGGAAGACGGTAACGTTTACTGGTTGGGGCACTGGACAGTGAAACAGGTGATCCCAGGTTTCAAAAACATCCCAGACTCACAGAGCGGAAATGAGCAGACCACCTGACCTCCTGATTTAAGTGTGCTCCCAGCTATAACACTGGTTACAAGCCGTAAAACAAGATGGTGCATCCCACTTGGGCTTTGCTGGACAAATAAACTGTACTGAAAAATCTAGCAACCCTCCAGGTGAAAAGCAGCATCTGGCTGTTGGAGAAAGGCTGGCAAGTTCATGCACTGAAGATGCCAAAGCTGGTGATCTAGGCTTCAGACAGCAGAGGGCAGCAGTACAGGATGGGCAACAGTGGGTATGCAAACAGGGATGTGACTAACAGGGGAACATAACGCACTGGATATCAAAACTAAATGTCCTGGAATGAAAAATCACACACATTATTTCAGTATTTAATGTGGCTATTCTGATATCTTTCTTGAAGTCTTGTACTACAGCTATAAAGAGCCATCAAACAGCAGTAGAAATGGACCTCAGGCCATCTACTAGAGACAAATCTCAATGTTTATTGGGTTCTTTTTCATTAAAGAGCTGCTGTTGTCTACAGGAGAACTTTGGAATCATAGTATTTGCACACAGTTTAGCTCTCATATTTCACATTAGCTCTGCATTTTGTCTCATTATTTATTATTGAGGTCATTTGCATGGGAAACAGGACCTTTGTCCCTTGAGACTTTATCAGCTCCTATTGCTTATTCCCCAATCCCCACCTGGGGCTAGATGTTCTAAAAAGCGCAAAAGCAGAGTGCAGAATTTTGCACTGCGCTTGAGCCCGACACAGAGGTTGCTATTTTCAGTTGGATAGCACACTGGCGCTATCCAACAGAACGTCCTTCCATGTCAGCCCAGTGCCAAGTCAAGTTGCGCTGCCCTCGTACCAGTCTGGGTGAATGGTGGCCTGGTGTCTAGTGGCATGCCCCACCCTCCAATCACCCAGCCCTGTATGGTGCACATATGCCCTGGTGTCCAATGACACCCCCAACACCCATCCTAGTGATCGCACTATAGTCCCTGGTGTCCAGTGGCCCCCCATGCACACCAGTCCTGATGATGGTAAGATGGCCCTAGTGTCTAGTGGCACTCCGTCCCTCTAAGAACCCATCCTGGCACCTGCATTATAATCCCTGGTGTGTAGCAGCACCCCCCCAACCTCCGATTCCCAATCCTATACACAATCCCATGTCCCTGGTGTCCAGTGGCACCCCACTCTCCCATTACTCATCCCAGTACCTTCACTACAGTCCCAGGTGTCTAGCAGTACCCCACCCCCCAAATGCCCATTCACAAATGCCTCTGTATGCTCTGGTATCTAGTGGCATCCCCCACCTACAAAGCACCCATCCCAATGCAATTGCTGATACCCTGACAACTAGTGGACCCCCACTCTGGCCTCCTGGCCTGTTTAGTTTCCTGCCCTCCCCGTGTCCAGTGGCACCAACCCATCTCCAGGTCCATGTACCCGAGCCTATTCCTGGCATCCAGTGGTACCTCCCCGGATTGTTGGTCACCACACGGACTGCTGAACAGCGGCAGATCTGTGCCCCCCCCCACCAGCACCGCCTGCACCCAGAACAACACCCATCCCGACCAGCCCACCTTACTGGGAGGGATGGGACCATGTGGCGCATCCCTCTACGGCAACCGACATAGCCATCCTCTTTCTTCCTCATTCGGCAACAGTTCATATGAATGCACGGTGACATCACAGTCATTCTCATGGCACCAGATTGTAATGTCATATCAGAAGACTAGGACTTCAAGTAGGAAATGAGCTCCTGAGACAGATGAATTCAGAGTGATAAAGATTCTGTTTTTATGCAAACTTCTTCAATAATAAATGCTGGGTGGAGAAATCTAAAGAAGATATATAAAATATAAGCTGAACTGTGTTTAAATATTTTGTTTTTCAAAGCTTTCTCAACAGCATTAGCAGTTCTTGAATGACTGGATTGAAAAACATGCTGGCAATACCAGACCTTCGAAGGCCTTTTAAGACCCTAGACTGAAGAGACCTGAACCTTATGGCAGGGATGTGCAAATCCTATTGTCCCCTGTCTGGGGCAAGTAAACTTCCTTGAAGGACAAGTGAAAAAAAGAGACAACTGATTTCATTGTAAAGAATGAGGGGCAGGTGACAATTTAGCTTATGCTGTGGTTGGGCAGGTACTTAAAAGTTTTGATTTAAACAGCCCTGCCTTTCGAACTAGGGGCCAAAAATATGGGTCATGAAATTTAATATAAAAAAGGGTCTGTGATGCACCACGGTAGTAAAAATACAAAGGTTTCATACCACTTACAGAGGAAGCTACTCAAAACCTCTGAGACTGAAAAACACTTGTGTATAATAACTCAACTGTGTTAGGAAGCTGTGACTAAAGTGAAAAGGGGCTTGGGAGGTACAGTATTAGGACAGCAATACACAGCCCAAGTCCAAAAGTCCAAACACAATTGCTTCTCTGTACAGAGGTTATGTAAGACCTCACTTAGACCATGGTTCTCAGTTTGGGGGTCCTTACCCAGAAGAATGTAGATGAGCTAGAAGAGGTCCCACTAAGGGTCACTAATCTTATGTCATTACATAAAAGGCAAAAAGGAGGTGACTTTATGCTTGTGTATCCATTATTAATGATCATGAACCTTTTTTTACTTTTTTTTTTTTTGTAACCGGGTAAGAGCCACTAAGCATGATTTCAGGGGTGCCCCAGGAGCACTGAGGAGGCTCAGCGACTTGCTCAAGGTCACACATTATGCAAATGGAAGTTATGGGATGCCCAGGTCTGCTGTAGAAACCAAGCTCATTCACATCTCATAACTCTAAATTTCAGGCTATACTGCAGGACCCTGACCTACAGTTAAGTTAAATCAAGAATATATACCCAACAATGTAGGAACTAGAGGTCACTGCCTTCAGATTAAAACAAGCAACTTTAGATCAGAAAGGCATAAACCTTACTGTACAAAGAGTGGCGAGTCATGAATCTTTGGAACAATTTACCTCCTAATGTGGTGTTCAGATAAGTACATTTTTCAATCTAATTTGGACAAACTAATTTTGAGACTGGGTGAACTGCACTAGGACCTTGGAATTGTGGGGGAGCAGTTATAATGGTCAGCTCAGCTTCCTTGTGAGTCTTGTTACCCAGCATTAACCTCAGTAATAACTTTATATCAACTCCCCCAAAAATGGGATAAAAGAGAAATGTGACAGATGCTGGCCCAGTAGCCTGGGGGGATGAGGCACCGGGCACCTTACCTCCTACCACACTGGTGACCCGGCTTCTGGAATGAGCTTGGGTCGCTGGGGGTAAGAAGGGGCGGAGAGAGGATCGAGCATCTGATAAGACAGCCCTCTCCTCCCAGGGTGGGAAGGCATGCCAACTCAACCCTTGACTGCCACCAGGTGGAGGCCTAAGGGTAGCGCCATTACTCAAACAACATAGATGGGACGGACTGCGGTTCCATAGAGTGTGCGTGCCTCCACATGCACACGCATACATGCTGCCGCAGCAGAGAAACTGGAGGAGTCAGCACAGGCTACATGAAACTCCACCCACCTATCCCTGTCCCGCACCACTGCCTGGACCCCTAGCCCCATCACTGTACGAGAGTATACCTCTCAACTGCTATGATTTCAACATAGCACTGTGATTGTTACACACAGATTTACCCTTGCTCCTCACAGGTTTGCTGATGTTCTTATTAACATTAGAGATATTTCTGGACACACTATTATATCATTAAACCAGCTTGATAGAAACATTCCTTAACACCAACCATATAGGGCCCACTATTTGTAGACATTATTATTCTTTAAAACATAAAAATGCTACACATTCTGACCATTTACTATGAATTCAGAAGGCCAGCACTATGATTTTTAATGCTGAGAGACTGAGAGGTATGTATGACAGTCACCTGGTGGGGGAAAGATGCCCCTCCACTTCCCAACCACACCACAGGGGGCCAATCCGTGGGGTCCTCAGTTCAGGTGAGTCTATGGGAGGTGGGTGTCAGACAGGGGAGGTGGAGACAGGTCTGAGAGTCTGCCTGCAATTACAGCAAGGTAAAAAAAAAAAAAGCTTTATGGGGAAAAAAGAGAAAAGCGAAAGATTCCTTTCTCAACTACATTAAGCCTACAGATAAGCTTGTAAACTACCCTTCTGTTTTGTAGCTCAAACACTGGGGCTCTCAAGAACAGTACCAGCTCTTCTTTTTGCTTTTATAAATGTTAATAACATTCCGATTAAAGACTTCCGTTTTCAGCTCTATCAAAGGCTTTTGTATTTTATTATAAGTCCTTGACATTTTCAAAGCAATGCAGATCATTTTTTTTTTTTTTTAAACGGTTTCATTTCCTTTGAAAAGGAACATCCTGTTTATAGGAGGGGGAAAAACACACGTTGGGTATATATCAGTCTGACAGTGGGGATTGTACGCAGAGTAGATGTGCACACAGTGTCATGAATTTGACTTAAGACACCAAATTCTAACCACGGTCACACAAGGCCATGGTGAAATCCAAACTTATGTGGCTCTTCAGTTGATTTTCTCAGAGCCTCTGGTAGATAATTTTTGAAGAGTCTGATGCAACCCTCCCCCAGGGGTCCCAGGCAACTGTTTAAGAATCCCATTCTGATAAAATAATTTTTTGGCACAAGAATAACATCTAGAAAAGCCTGTTTAAAAAAAACTGGTGAGAAGGTACAGCCAGGCAGCCCAAAGTAGAGCTTTGTACTACCCCTTGAGTGACCCGAGTTAGGAGTGGATATGGGCTTTGCACTACCATGTGAGTAATCCCAGTTAGGAACAGATTCAGGCTTTGTACTGCCACATGAGTGACCCTAGTTAGCAGCAGATTCAGGCTCTGTACTGCCATGTGAGTGACCCCAGTTAGGAACACTCAAACCCAATTGGTATACCCATATGCTAAGGCAGGAAAAAACTAAGAATAGCACACTCCACTTAGATTCAGCTTACTGAATTTTAATTATAAAAAGCATATACAAACATGCTCAGGACATGCTGATGGGCTGGCAAGCACCAGGTGGACAACCCTTGACGTTTCAGGGGCAGGGGCTACACAGCATGCATACCATGCCTAAGTGGAGCTAGACTGGCCTCGCAGGGAGGTGAGAAGGGTGGCAGGAAACAAGCACATGTCAATCCTGCTAATCCAGACTACAGGGGGGTACCCTTCCTGTGCTGCTGTCAAGAAGACAGTGAGGGCTGGTACTCTCAGACTCAGCACAGCAACCTCCATCAGAATAAGAATCTTTTTTTTTTTTTTGGGGGGGGGGCAACAACACAGTGCCCTATTGCATGGGGTAAGCCACGCAGAAAGGGAGCAATGTTGAGGCAGGAAGTTGCTGGAGGCAGCCAGAAGGCCGGATGACTGCTGGAGCCATAAATACAACATAAAAAAGGGCAGGTAAAAACAGTGGCAGCATTGTTCCCCTTCTCCTCTCATCAGGAGTCTCAAGCCAAATTCAGGAATCCTGGCACCTTTACGGGGTGATAAGCAAAAGCTCTGTGCATTTATCTCAATTAAATAGCCTTTTCCCTACAGTTAAAAGTACAAAAAAAAAAAATGGAACAGCTGCAGACTTAAGAGTCATGTATGGGTCCCAGAACAGCCTGTTCAGCAACGTGTGACAGGTAAAGCCTCATCTTGTCATGTGCCAAAAATGTGTAATTTACCTCTTCAGAGATGATGAATGGTTTATTTTCCTTGCTTGTAGTCAGGCTTGACAAACAGGCAATTAACGATCAACTGCTCCTTGTACAAATGGAGGGCAGTCAATCTTCAGAGACAAAATACCCCCCTCTTGAGTGTAATTAAGGGTTCTTCATTTCTTATCTATAGTATCTATGCAAATACACAGCATGCCAAACCAAGGCTTCAGTGTTTGAAAACCTGGGTAGCACTTCTTAGTTCAGTTACAAAACTGGTTATAGGAGATGATGTGCAACTTTAAGCACATTATTTACAATGCATTTCTCAAAATAAGATTTTTTCCCCCTTCTATTTTTTTTTATTTTTTGAAAGCTTGCTGATTTTTTAAATACTGTACTTGGCATCCTTCATTGTGTCCACATTGGGCAGTCTAGTGTAATGTTGTCTACCGAGGAGAGGGATCTGAGAGCCATAATCAGTGACAGTCTTAAAACATCTGCACACTGCGCAGGGCACACAGCAATGTGAACAAGAGAAGGCCTTCTCGAGTAGGAGGAAAGGACAGAATATGCTCTTGTACAGGTCCTAGTTACACCGCACCAGGAGTAGTGTGTGCAGTTGTGGAGCCTATATCTAAAAATGGACAGGGGTCATTTGGAGTCTGTTCAGAGGTCGGCCACCAGAATGATCCTGGACCAGCAAGGAGGTCCTAAGAGGAACAGCTGGAGACCGGGGTGCCATAGTTGAAACATTCAAGTATCTGAAGGGTATCAAAAGGGTGGCCCGCACGTAACAAGAGGAACATCTCACCAAGGCAGAATCTGAAACTTACGAGAGGCAAATTTAGGAGGGGTGTTAAGAAATAATTCTTCATGGAGAGGGTGGCGGATACATGGGACCATCTACCACAGGATCTCATTAATGGAAAACCCCGAGAGTGTAACAGATGCTGCTGAAATGCCCGATTAGGGCTTTTAGCTTTAAATGAAATTTTTTAAGTACCTGCTATAGCTGACTTTTTACTTTCAAAGAACTCCACCAACCATAATGTCTGCAGAGCTGCCCATGGCCATGTCATGTACACCAGGCAGCTTCCAGTATGCGGGTTATGCTAATGAGGGCTACTAACTCTACTGTAATGTATAAAGAGCTGCCCGTGGCCATCTTGCACACCCCAGGCAGCTGCCAGTGCATGGGTTATGCTAATGAGGGCTACCAACTCTGAGATTAGTTAATAGCCCTCATCAGCATAACCGCACACCAGAAGCTGCCTGGGGTGCGTGAGATGGTTGCAGGTGGCTCTGCAGACATTACGGTCAGAGCGGTTCTTTCAAAGTTAGAATACAAATGTAGCAAGTATTTAAAAATTTTCCTTCAATGTTCAGATGGCTGTTGCTTTTAAACATGGGTGGGACAGCTTTATGGGGCTTGACTGGGTATCAGGAGAGATGGGGGCAGCAAAAAAGAGTGGCAAGCCTCAGAGGAAGTGATTGTTGCTTAGGCTGCTTAATGTCTGACCAGTGCAAGACTGGCTTCTGAACGAGGTGGGGAGCAGAAAGACTTGATGGACTTTGGGTCTTAATCTGTCAGCAAAATTCAATGCTTCTGTGTAAAGTCTTGATATACTCGCTTCTCATTACTGACCACATTATCTGCGCAGTATTGTTTGCTCTTAGTATTTCTTACAACGAGGGACAGTTTTTTTTTTCCTCTGGCTATAAGCCATGCTTACCCACTGCCGATCTCCATGTCACTTGTAGAGAGTTACACAGCACCTTTCCTCAGGTGTGAGGGAGGTGGGCAGTGACATCCCACCAAGTTCCACTCATATTCCAGCTGCAGGGGGATGCTGGGGCGCAAACAAGCTCTAACCCTAACATCCCGGAGAATGAGCAGGTCACCTGCTGAATGCACTTACCCTGGACCTGCTCAGTGGGCAAGAAACCTGAGGCTGCTCCCAAACCCAGCTGGAAGCGTCAGTGTGACACGGAACATCAGAGTGCCAAACCCTCCATGCTCATCAGCAGCTCATGTATCCTGATGATAAACCCATACTTTGGATTTCGGTGCACACAGCCTCACTGTATGTGTATTACTTCCTCACATTTTCGCACTCCTGAACCCAAGTCTCCTGTAGGGCAATGCAATGCTACCGAGCTGGCTGGCCCAGGCAGGTATTTTTTTTTTTATCTTGTGCATTCAAATATGAACTTGCTCTTTATGACTGCTAGTGCAAAGGATACAACACAGACCTTCTTTCAGAAAGTAATTTCTGGATTAGTAGCACATTGAAAAACAGCAAAGTATATGCACATACTACTTGAACTTGTCCATCTTCTCCGATCCGGTGGATCTGAACCTGCTGTGCGTTGGCTAGTGCGTAGTGAAGGGCCTGAGGCTGGGCCTGTTGGATATCAGTGGTCGTGGTAACTGTATTCTGGGCACCCTCTGAAAAACATTTTGTAAAGTGATTTCATTGGCTTTAATTACTGGCAAACTATTTTCTATTACAAAAAAAAGAAAATGTGATAGAAAATAATCTTTTTTTTTTAATGCTGAAGCCTTGATTGTCTTACATATGTAGCAATAAAGACATTTTAAGCTTCTGTGCTCTAACTGAATAAGGTATCAGCTAATGCTCATTTTCGTTGCATGATTGAAAATATTTTTGACATATACAAGGATATAATAACTGGAGAGTGTTTTCTCCCATAGGAAAACTCAATAATGATTTGCTGTTATAACCATCTGGCTATAATGGCGAACACATGCCTGGTTTCTCTTGTTCCGCGCATGCCCACACTGCCTCCCTTGCACACACACACACACACACACACACACACACACACACACACACACACACACACACTATGCTTTAGCCCAACTCTACCGGAACCACTGGCAATACTGTTTTCTATAATTGCTGGGTAGTATTTTCAAGGTAAGAACATGGAGAGATGTGTAAAATTAGAATTTTATACACACCCTTGGTGTAGGATGCATTTATAAACCCCTCGAACTTCACTCTCGAGTGTGTGTAAAATTCTCATTATACACACTTCCCCATATACTATTCTGTATGTCATGACAGCAACATTTTGCACTTTGGCTCACAAACAGAAAACAATGTATCAGTGTAGTGTAGGGATGTCATGGTATGAAATTCTGATGGTATGATAACCGTCACATATAATTACTGTTCTACCACGGTATTAAAGAAGTAGTTTTTGTACAAAAAAAGAAGCCTCCTCAAAGTCTTGCATTGGGGGTGAGATGGCATGGAAGGGACAGATGTCCCTGAATGCAGAATACTCGGATGCATAGGCAGAGGTATCGCCAGTAGAAGGAGGGATGTAATAGATCCTGTATAGATCACTGGTGAGCCCCACCTTGAGTACTGTGTACAGTTCAGGAGGCCCCATCTCCGAAAGGACATAGATAGGGTGGAGGTGGGTACAAAGGAGAGTAACCAGAATGGTGCAGGGCCTACATCAGAAGTCCTACCAGGAGAGGCTCAAGGATTTAAGTATGTACTCCTTGAAAGACAGGAGGGAATGGGAAGACATGATAGAGACATTCAAGTACCTCATAGGGATAAACAATGTACAGGAAGGGAGCGTTTTCCAAAGGAAAATATGCTCGCAGACAAGGGGACACAATATGAAGCTAGTACAGGGGGAGGCTCAGGGGAAACATGAGGAAGTACTTCTTCACAGAGAGAGTGGTGGACACTTGGAACAGCCTACCAGAAGAACTGTTCGGGCTGAAACGGTACACCACAGTTATCATGATATCTTAAATTGTCCATGGTATCAATACCGTAACTTCTGATACCGCAGTGTACCATAAAACCATGGTCCCGTCACATCCCTAGTATAATGGCAATTATGTAATGTATATAACACATCATTTCCATGCCCGCACTCACAGCCAATAGGCAAAAAGGAATTGCTAGTGTCTGTACAACAGCAGCGGGTTTTCTGCCAACCAGCAAGGTTGAGTTTAATCAATCAAATGCTACCTGCAAGGGGAGTTAAATCAAATACTACCCACAAGGGGAGTTTCATCAATCAAATGCTACCTGCAACGGGAGTTTAATCAATCAAATGCTACCTGCAAGGGGAATTTAATCAATTAAAGACTACCCGCAAGGGGAATTTAATCAATCAAAAGCTGAGGACATCAGTGTGATTACTCCTACATCTTATATTGAGGTAAATCCTAGTCCCATTTCTCAGAACGCCTATATGGGCACTCAGTTAGAATCAAATTTACAAACTGTGTGTATGGTGGGGGGGGGAGGTTCTGTACCAGTAGCAGCAGCTTAGTAAGGAAAATTAAAATCTGAGTGTGGACTCAGAACCCGGCATTGTGTTAGTCACTGAGACTTGGTTATCATCATCTGCTTCAGATCACAAAAATATGCAGAGGTCCCTCTCCACCCACGTGGAGACATCCCAGTATCTGCGTTCCAAGGATGCGTCCTGCTTCTGCACCCAATCCCTTGCTGCTAGCATTCATACACGTGCATCTGGGACAGGGCGAGCACAGGAGTGAGGGCAGCAATATGCTTGTTTTTAGAAGAGTTCTGCATTGTGGAGGGCCAGCGGAGGGGCAGAGGTTATGCAGCCCCAATGGCTGCAGTAGTGCATATATGCCTCCTCTGCCTGACCACAGGAAGCCCATCCCACCAAGACCACCCATCCTCAGATACTCTACGAAGGTCTGGGGGCTGTACCAGCACTGGTCAATAACACTTTGCAAATGTTTACATGTCTATGCGGAGTCAGGGATCTGGTAGTGAGTCAGTGTGGGCATCCGACTATATGACTGTGGTCTGGCACAGCACCTCTTCCAGACCTAACTCCCAGACCCTGTGCACAGCACTCAGTTACTCAGTGCGCATCTCCTGGAGAGCTGAGGATTATGGATGTTGGCAGGCACCCCACTCCTGGTGATGTAAGTACACATACCCCAGAAACACACATTCCGGGTGCCATAGTGGACTGTGCCCTAAAAAATTATGCTTTAACAGCTGATGCCCTACCTGAAAAAGAATACCAAGCTCTAAGTGCAATCGGGATTTAGATCTGGCATCTCTACTCAAGCAGCAGTGCTGGAATTTACTAATTCTGTAACTACAGCACTGGAGAAGGAAGGATATCTGCAGGCTATGTTTATAGATCTAGCAAGTGTTTGATTTAGCAGTGGTAGTAAAGTCAACTCTATCTAAGACAGACACGGATATCACAGACAATTGGGAAACACGGACATAAACTAAAAACTGAAACCATTCCTGTAGGCATTTATGTTATTTTCACCTGTTTATGTGGACGTTGCCAGCCAGCAATAGTGGACAGCTGATGCAGGTGATTAGCGCTAAGTGAACCACTGAACGTTCAGCATTCAGCGCCCGGCAGTGACAAGTGAAGGAGTTCAGGTGCGAATTATAGTTATTACGTAAGCACTTAGCTCAATTGCTGTCATCAGCATTTGTTACGTCCTGGTGTTCCTGTAAAGCCCTGTAAACTCACAGCATGTCCAAAAGTGCCGGAATCCCGTTAGCTCCCAAAAATCGATCTTTAGAAAGAGATCGAGTCACTCCCCAAGATGAGTGTGCGCAACATGGCAGCTCATCTTTCTATGCCAAAATCAACTGTTTCAGACCTCCTGCGCAGCAAAGAGCAGCTTTGGTCTGAGTGGCATTTTAACCAGAACCCCCAGAGAAAGAGGAAGAGAGAGAGGGGAAAGATGGTGAGGTGAAGGAGGCTTTCCTTGTTTGGTTCAAAAGTGTTGGTGAACAGGAAGCTATGTTGAGTGGCCCTTTGCTTTCACAGAAAGCAAAGCAGATTGCTGAAGGCCTTGACAAAGAGGATTTTAAACCCACAGATGGGTGGCTACAGAGATGGAAGGCGCGCAACAACATCCATTATCACCACACGCATGGGGAGAAACAAAATGCTGATGGGTCTTGTGCAACGGATAGGGTCAGGGATGTGCTGCCAGACATTTTGGCAGGCTATGCTGCAAAAAACATATTTAACGCCAATGAAACCGGCTTGTTTTTTCGTTGTGTTAGCCAAGGCACTCTAACATTTAAATCGGATCTCCCACAGGGATAAAAAATAGCTAAGGAGTGAGTCTGTTTTTTAGTATGTTGTAACACGAGCAGGTTTGTAAAAATGGAGCTTGTTGCGGTCGGAAAATCTGCCATGCCAAGATGCTTTTGTGGTGTTGCTCACCTGCCTGTGGCATACCAAAGCAACAGAAGGGCATGGAAGACTGGTAAAATTTTTACAGACTGGGTGAGGGCATTGGACAAAAAAGCTTTGTGGCCGTAAAACTGTCCTCCTCCTGGACAATTTCAGTGGGCACCCTGACGTGCCGAACCTCCATAACATCAAGTTTATTTTTTTAACCCCGAACATAACCTTAGTCATATATCATCTAGACCAAGGTGTCATTTATTCCTCAAAAAGACACTATGTAAGGGAGATGAGAGCAAGGGTTCTTGATGAGATAGATGTGGTGGTGGTGGGGGGGAATCACAGCCATGGACTGTGTGAAGTGCATTACAGTGCTTGATGTTGAACAGATGCTAAAAAAGCTTGAGACAGTGCCACTCCTGAAACCATTTTCAATTGCTTTGCAAAAGCAGGATTTGAACAACCGTCCGATCTACCCAAACCTACACCTGTGGAGCATCTCATCCCCAAACCAGGGCTGTTTGAGAATGAATTTGTCTCACTGTGACATTTAGGAGACAGTGAACAGGAAACTGACCAGCGAGATGAGATTGCCCATGTTACAGATGTTTTTCACCCAAATACAAGCACCAGCCAGCCCGACTGCAAGGCAGAGGAAGAAGATCCTGAAGAACCCAAAAAAGCCCTGTGACCACTGCCGAAGTTCGTTCTGCTCATGTGGTACTTTGAAGAGCTATGGAGCAGTGGATCGATGTGCAGCTGGACTGGAAACTGATGGATAACATCGACAGAAGCTTTCATCCGTACACGTCTGTGGCTAGAAAGCAGACGACGACAGACAGCTTCTTCAAGTGATGTCTTTACAGCTTTCTTCAAGAGATTTTAACCACTAACCCCCTCCCATTCACATCTTCAGTAAAAATGTTATTTTTAACCACCACCACCACCCTCCTCCAACTGTACCAAGCACATGCATACTGATGTCAATGAATACAGGAAAAGGCACATTACACAAAAAAATAAAAAACATCTGTCCTGCAGCACTGTAGCGCTGTCACAAAGCAAGGTTCCCCCATTCCCCTGTTACAGTACAGTACCTTATCCTGCCAAAACACACAAGCACACGTACATACTTAATAATGTACATAGTACTTCCAGTTTCATTTTCCTAGTATAGTTTCAAGCGGTTTTGGTATCTCCATAAACTGCGATCAGCATATTCTTAAGCAATGCTGCCCCCCGCTGGCAACTATGGACACTGCCTGTGGTGGACAAGAAGATGCCACACAAAACTGTTTTCGGTAAGCAGCTTACACTGCAGTAAATTATTTAATTCGTCCAAGCATGAACATGGACAATCCCCATTTGAGCCATATGGCTCCTTTTCAATGGGATGTATTAGCATTCAGAAGCCTGCTTACAGAAATAGGGAAGCAAGCATCAAACATATAAAAACAGTATACAGTTCTACAAGATGAAATTCCCTTCAAATAAGTAAACTTCTCCTATAGGACATACACATATGTCCTATAAAAAGGAGAATTATATTCTACAACACCCATCTGATAAATAGACAAGTAAGTGCAATGAGTGTTGAGAGAAACTTATGAACACAAATATTTTCGGTCATAGTTGAGATTGAGACAGCAAGTTAGTGGCTGATTGGACTGTTTAGTTATTTATTTATTTTACTTATTTAAAAGTTTGATAACCGGGAAAGGTACACTGAGGAAAGGTACACTGAGACAAATCTTGTTTCCAGGTATGACCGAGGGGAGAAAGAGAGTAGGCATATAGGTAATTACAATCATCAGAAGTGCAATAACAGCAAATACAAGTGCAAAAACTCAACAGGTGACAATATAGACCAGTGCAGTGGTTATACAAGAGTTGCAAATTACCTAAGTTGCGCACACTACACATGGGTATGCAGCACAACATCTAGTAGATGAGTCTAGGTGAGATTTGCTCTCAAGACAGAGCAGACTGAGGGCCAGGAGTTCAGGGAGCGCCAGGAAACAGAAGTCTTTGACTAGACAGGAGAGTCGAAGCAGTGGTGAAAAAGGAAATGGAGGAATCAGGAAGGGAGGTGACAGGTACATGGAAGAAAAGGACAGAGTCTTAGTAGGCATTTTAGTGTTTGAAGGGAGAGGGACAGATGAAGGGGAGAGGGGAGTAGGTTCCAAAGGGAGGGCGGATGGCTAGTAGGAGAAAGCAGCTTGACCAGTATGTGAGTGAGGGTGAAGAATAGAGAAGGCGTGGGTGTCTCTTGAGCATACAGAGTAAGAGGAGGGGGGAGAGAGAGAGGAAAGAAGATAGGCAGGAGGGAGGAGAGCTAAACCAGTATTTGGCAATGAAGGTGGAGCAGTGGGACTGGCGATGTAAGGGTAGAGGGGAGATGGGAAGGGAGGAATAGAGGGAGATTTGGTGGCTGCAGAGGGAAGAGTTGGAGACAAAGCGACAGAAGCACTGCAGAAAGTATCCAGTGTAACAAGAGAAGAGGGAGGTGGCGGAGCCACAGACCACGTCTGCATAGTCGAAGATAGGATCATTTTGGTTACCACCACTGTTACACAAGCCAGTTACGAATATTACCAAATTTTATGGACTTTGGCTTAGGTCTTAACGGTATCAGTACAGAACTCCAATTACAGGGCCCCTGGAACAGAAGGGATGCCCTGCCAACATCTGTCTTCTTAGAGGGGATCAAAACTTCCAGACTGTATGATAGTCTCTGCCCTGTTCTGACTGATTTTTGTCTCATTCTCTAAATATACTCTAGGAAAGACTCTGCCAATTTAGTGAATCTTAACTTGTTACTTCACAAACTGCTAGAAATAGGCCTTCACACATACAGTAGGTACTACCCTGGTTCATGTCATACCTGATTATTCAGTTTTTTGCTTAAGAAATATTCATGTATACCCAATGTCAGTTCCTCATGGAGTCCAATACAGCACGGGGAACTAAAAATAAGAGTTAATTATTGGTTTGCAATCACCACAGTGCAGAGTAAGGGGCACAGCTGGCCACAGACACAGTGGTGACTGTGCTCCTAGTGAATGGAGCTTTACTATCCTCAAGTGAGGAGTAAGAGGCAAGGGGTACAACCATAAGATCTGGGAGACACTATCGAATGAAAAAGCAGCTGCTTAATGACTGTATGGCACACAAACGTTTCGCCAACCTTGGCAAACAGGTCAGCATTTTCGTCTTGAATGTTAGCAGTTCTCTTACAGAACAAATCAACTGCTAGTATCTGTGATTTTGGATAAATCTGCAACAAATCCCCATGTTTTGGGCAGACTGGGTGGGCCTGGTGGTCCTTTTCTGCTGACAGATTCTATGTTTCTATATGCCGGTAAGCCATCAGCAGCAGCTATCAAGGCAATATACATTATAGCACCATGGCTATTATGGGGCTTTATAGCATGGTTAAGAACATTCAAGCCACTTTATTGTCTAAAAAAAAAAGTGCAAGTGTGTAGTTATCAGGCCATATTACACTCCTGTACTTGTTTAGCCCATGTACCAGGTTTGGATAAAATATCGATACGCCTAAAGTGGGACTATGTTTTTGTTTTCTGCTCATATTTCCTACTGAAAACAATATTTTCTTATCAAAATCATAAAACCCTTTTTCATAAACCTTTTTATGTAGAACCCATGTTAAAAGTGCACTAGGACACTTCAAGAATGTGTAATTATCGCAAATTATCGCACTTTCTTCTTGTGTGTTTACAGGTACGAGGCACTTACCAGCTCACAAGCTGTGTAATTACTGACCCATAAATACACATTTTGGTTTGTCTCATTTCATATTTAATACCATATCACATATAAATATGCTGCAATATCCCTGTTCCACAAAAGCACTTCCATCAAATTGCAGTAAACATTGAGTGGGGGCCCTACTTACTTTCTTGCATTTATTTTTGCCCGCGCATCTATCCATCTTCAGACTGCCACCTGCAACCTCCCAGCACTGACAGACACCCCCCCAATCCATGTCTCCATGGCCTGCCTGCCCCCCCCCACTCATGGTTAGGCCTTCAGGTTGGGGGGGGTCTCCCCTCCCCTTGAAGTGTACATACATCTGAGAAGGAGAGGTCTGATGTGCAACCCCCAAGGTACCAGTTCACCATCATCCTGACAGCATAAGGGAACTTTTCTACCCTTAGTTTCACTGACCTTCAGGATCAATGTGAGCAGTCATGTGAGTCCCTCCCCCTCCCATCTCCCCATGGGGCCAAGCAGAGTGCAACTGTACTGTGGGCTCTGCATGCACACAGGATGTCCTTCCGGAGAAGAAGCAACTCTCTTGGCCCATCACAAGGTGCCACTGTAATGTCTACCACCCACAGGCAGAGAGTCATTGCCCTAGTGTGGGCTACCAGGAGAAATGTATCGATACCAGCTTCACTTCTCCTTTCCAGGCTGCCTGTCGCAGGGTTTTTTTGCTCCAGATGCTTGCTTCAGGTGTAGGTTTTCTACTTTGTTATCCTCTGTCACACTGGAACTATGCTTTCCTTCAGCCTATTCCACATGCCCCCTCCCACCATCACCACTGGACTGGTCACCACTGGCTCCAAATTATCCTCCCATCTCCTCCTTTCCTAGACTTTGCCCTCCAGGTCCAACAGGCTAGGTGGGCAGGGGCCTCAGCCAGAACCTCCAAAATGGGAAGAGGACAGGGGTACCAAGTGGTCTAAGTACCACAGTTAGGTGCACAGTACAGCATTCTCATCAGCCTGGACTCCACCCATTGCTGAATCCAGATTCCCTGCTACTAGGGTTGCGGCCTGTACCAAGAGCTCTTCTGGATGGATGGCAAGAGTGGGCTGGGATTAAGCCTCCCACCGCCACTTCATTTCCACTGCTCTTCCTTTCACCATTGTGGGACTGGGCATGCTGAGACCTTTAAGTCAGGTGTCAGAGACCCACATCAAAATGACAGCAACCACATCACCCACAAAGGACCACATAAGCCTGCAAACATGAGTCCCTCCTCTTGGATCGCCTGATGCTGATCGTGTGATGGCAGGGGCTACCCATCCTTGCTAAGCCTGCTGTACTATGGCCCGAACTCGGGGAGATCCTGGGCACTGACATGGAAGGTCAACCCACTTTCAACTGGCCTTTGGCAGCTCACAGGTGGTGTTTTTTTTGATTATTTGCATCTACTTATAGAACAGCCAGTAATCCATTAAAACAGTAACAAGAGGTCTGCCTCTGGCCCTTGGTGAGTCATTTGTACATCAGCGACCTTGAGTTACACAGCCAAATCCAGAGACAGGCAATGTGGAGGCAGTGTGGTCTAGTGGTTCAATCCTCACTAGAACCAAACACTACTGTGTGACCCTGTGCCGGTCAGTGTAGCCCTCAGTGCTCCAGTCTACCCAGCTATGGACATGGGCAAAGGTAGGTCTCCACTGCAGACAAGATATACAGGTTAGCCACCTGTAACAGGAGTTCTAGGAATGGTATATGTTGTTCATCCACACTTATTGGCAGGTTCCTTGCCGCTTTAAATCTTGCCGGAAGGTCTTCAAGCTGACTCCTCCCACCTACCCGGGTGGTAAAACTCGGCTCCGCCCCATGGCGCCAGATCTGGCCCAGCTGGAAGCTCAGGTTGTGCGCCGAGCCGGGAGGTCAGGTGGTGGGATGAACAATACATACCATTCCTAGAACTCCTGTTACAGGTGAGTAACCTGTATTTCTAGGGACATGGATATGTTGTTCATCCACACTTATTGGCAGACTCCTAGCAGTTCTCCGGGAGGAGGAGGCAAAGCGCACCCCTACTTAGGGAATAAAGACTGGAGAACCGAGGCCCCAAAACCAGCATCCCGGCGTGACTCAAGGTCGATGTGGTAATGGGTAATAAAAGTGTGCTGACTTCAGGTAGCAGCCCTGCAGATTTCCTGGATAGGGCGTCCCTGGAAGCAGCCAACCGTCACAGCAGTATGACGGGTAGAATGAGCTCTTATCCTCTGGGAGGCTCCATGCCCGCCAACTTATAGCAGAGATCTATGCAGGAGGTGACCCACCTGCCTATCGTCCGCTTGGCTGCAGGTCTGCCAGGTGCGGCTTCAGCGTAGGTGACAAACAGCTCGTGAACCTCTCCCCGAATTTCAGCCGTGCACTCCTTATAATAAGCGAGTACCCTTCCAGGGTCCAAAGTATGGAGCCTGTATTCGGCCTCCGAGGTGTGATTGGGGTAGAACACCGGCAGAGTCAACACCTGGTTAAGGTGAAACTCCGACACCACCTTCGGAAGGGATTTCGGGTGGGGGCGCAGGACAACTTTGTCCCTGTGGAAGACCAGGTAAGGAGACTCAATGCAGAGCGCCTGGAGTTCTCCCATCCTTCTGGCTGACGTGATAGCCACCAAGAAGGCGGTCTTCCACGACAGGTGAGAGAGTTCACACCTGTGCATTGGTTCGAATGGCTTGCCCATGAGCTTTGCCAGTACCAGCAGTAAGTCCCACGGAGGTGGAGGTTCTCGCACCTGAGGGGAAATGTGATCAAGGCCTTTGAAAAAGCGCCAGACCACCTTCTCCTGCGCCACCGACTGCTCCCCGGCCCGCGCCCAGTAAGCAGAGATGGCTGCCGGGTTCACCTTTAGGGTCCTCGACCTAAGCCCTTGACTAGAAAGGGACCATAAATAGTCCAAAATGCTTGCCAAAGAACAGATGGAAGGGTCCAAGCCCTTGCCCTGACACCAAATGGAAAATCTCTTCCATTTGAAGGCATAGCATTTCCTGGTCGACTCCTTACGGGACGCCTCAACAACATTGAGGACCTCGTCGGAAAGACCCAAGGCCTGGAACTCTAGCCGCTCAGGAACCAGGCCGTCAGGTGCAGGGATTGAAGGTCCGCATGGAACACCTTCCCCTGATTGACTGAGAGCAGGTCCGGGCGAGCTAGAAGCTGCCTCGGGAGCCTGGAGCTGAGGCTGAGGAGATCTGGGTACCAGAACTGGCGGGGCCAGTCTGGGGCTACCAGAATCACCTGCACCTTGTCCCTCCTTGCCTTGAGAAGCACCTTGTGAATCAAGGGGAAAGGCGTAAAAGAGGCCCGGGTCCACAGCTCAGAAGCATCCCCTGCAGCGAGCCCTGCTGAGGGGGCGGCATGAAACAGCCTCAGCTTCTGCTCTCCCTGGAGGCAAACAGGTCCACCTGAGGTGTGCCCCAGTGAGAGAACAGATCTTGTACTACCTCCGCAGGAGAGACCACTGTGAGATGCAGCCCCATCCGCCCAGGGCATCGGCCAGGGTGTTGGAGGCTCCTGCCACATGAATGGCTAGGAGATCCGCCTCCAGGCTGCGCCGGTGACCGTCGGAGCTTCCTTGCATAGAAGCATGGGCACGCGGCCCGCCCTGGCGGTTTAGGTAGTACATGGTCGTGGTATTGTCCGTCTGGACTCGGACCACTTGACCCCGGAGAAACGGAGCAAAGGCGGTGAGAGCTAGGCAGACCGCTCGGAGCTCCAGCAGGTTGATGTGGCATCGGGACTCCCGTGGGGACCAGAGGCCGTGCGCTCGGTGTTCCCCCAGATGGGCACCCCAACCCATCAGAGAGGCATCGGTCGATAGAGAGACCGTCGGCTCGGGGCGGACAAACGGGATACCCTCCTGCAGATGAGATAGAATGGTCCACCACCGAGAGTGTTCCACATCTCCTGGGTCACCACCACTAGCTGGTCCAATGGATCGCAGCGTTGTGACCACTGGCTGGCCAGTCCCCACTGAAGGGGGCGCATGCGCCAGCGTGCCCAACGGACCACGCTGGTACAGGCCGCCATGAGACCCAGGAGACACAGGAAGTCCCGGGCAGGGCGCGACTGCCCAACCAGAAATGATTGGGCAAAGGAAGTAAGAACCTCGGCCCTGTCCACCGGGAGCCGTGCTTTGGCTCGAAGAGAGTCGAGCTCTGCCCCGATAAACAGAATCACCTGCTTTGGCCAGTTCCGACTTGGCCTCGCTGATGAGAAGGCTGACTTGAGAGCAAACCTGGAGGGCCAGATCTCTGACCGCTTCCACCTCCCGCCTGGAGGGGCTGCTATCAGCCAATCGTCCAGGTAAGGGTACACCCGACCCCTCGGCCAAGAGGGAAAGCTGTCACCACTGCAATGCATTTGGTGAAGACCCTGGGAGCTGGAGACAGGCAGGGGCATGACTCGAACTCAAAGAGGGATCCTCCACTCGAAAGCTAAGGAATTCCGATGTGACGGACGGATAGGGACGTGAAAGAACGCTGGCCCTGCAGGTCCACAGAGAGTAGAACCACACGCTGTGTTCCAGAGATGGTATTATCTGCGCCAGAGTGACCATCCTGAAGGTTCGAGACCTTAGGAACTTGTTCAGGTCGTGTAGGTCGAGAATGGGGCGCCAGCCCCCCATCCGTTTCGGAACCAGGAAGTACCTGGACACAAACCCCGGGTCTGAGGGAGGGTCCGCACCCTCCTGATCACCTCCTTTTGGAGGAGGAGAGCGATGTCGGCCCGACGAGCCGACAGTGAGGCTGCGGACCCCGAGGCCCCCCGAGGTGCGATGGCTCTGAAGGGCGGGGCCTGCTCGAATTCTAGAGGCAGGCCTTTTCCCACCACCTCCAGTACCCACCTGTCCGTGGTAATAGCGGACCAGGCGGAAAGGAAGTGTCGGAGCCGTCCCCCCACGGGGGGAACCTGGGGTGAGGTGACGGGGTTGGGGCGACACCCCTCAGCCCGTCACTGGGCAGGCTTGGAGGAGGGACCAGCCAAGGACCTCCTGGGCCTTTACCTCCCTGCTTCCTGTTGGAGGAAGCCGACGGCTTGGGTTTGGGATGCCTGCCCAAGCCTGCTGGCTCTGACGTTGCTGGGTCAGGCCGGGGCGCAGGAAGACCAAAGGCTTAGGCTGTGGCTTGGCCTTTGTCCTTCTGAGCAGAAGAGACCGAGTCCAAGGTAGCATTGGACTTCTCGATCCTCTGCAGGTGACCTTCCACCCCAGGGTCGAAGAGGTCAGTCCCCAAAAGGAACATCCGCCAACTGTGCTGGGTATCCGAGTAAAGGTGGATATCCTCAGCTAAGCCCGACGATGCATGGCCACTGCGGCCGCCACAGACCTGGCACATGAGTCCCCAATGCCCAAAGCAGTCTGGAGCTGCTGTTTGGCCACTGTCCTGCTCCTGGTCCCGCACCTGCCTGACTGTAGTCTGCAGATCCGCGGAAGATGAGGGACGACCATCCAGGGAGCCCAACAGGGCATGAGAAAAATGTGCATGAGGATGGCAACTGGCCTGACGAAGGCCCAGAGAGACCAGCATAGACTCTTTCACCGCATAATCCAATTTCTTGGACCTCTTTGTCGGAGGTTTGTCCACATCCTGGCGTCTCGCGCCGGAAAACGCTGTCGGTAACCAACCCTCAGCAGAGGGTGTTCCAAAACCGGACAGGGAACCGGTAGGGACCGCATACTTCCTGGCCATCCTGGCCGAGGGCGAGGGCAGGAAGCAGGGCGCTGCCAGAGCTCCAAGGCTGGACCCACTATGGCCTCGGCCACCGGAAAGGCCTCCGGAATCCCCTCGGTCCAGAATCTCCGTGAGGGGATACCTGGCCTGTTTAGAAATGGGTTTGAGCTTCATCCCAGTGGACTCCGAGATGAGCCGAAGCAATCCTAGGAAGGACGAAGGGATATCGTCCACTGACTGTCCTCCTGAGGACTCCAAGTCCATTCGCTTGGAGAAAAGGGAGGAATCATCCTCGGACTCGGAAGAGTCCTCAAAGAGCTGCCTGGGGCCTAAGCCACCCTCCACCTGCCGAGGTCTATCGGGAGTGAGGGTGACAGACAGCCTATGGGGCAGTCCCTGAGCCGACCGAGAATTTTTGGTCGGAGCCCCAAATAACAGCTGTGGAGGCTTAGGTTCCACTGGAATCAGTGGGGCAGCTGGAATTGGCCGAACAACCGGCCTGGGAACAGGCTCCTCGGCTACAACGAGGGGTTGTTTCGGCCGCTCCGGTGACAGCCACTTAATGGCCGGGGAAGACGACGGCGTCGGCTTACTCCCGGTCAGAAGGAGCTGTTGCCACATGAGTTCCTCATACCTCCGACGCAACTTGTGCCAAGCCTCCTCGTCCCGAGGAGGAGGAAGAGGAAGAGCGGCGCGCTGCAGCCGAGACTGAGACCGCTTATGACGGGCGGGATCGGCTGGACCGCCAAGACGCTCCGAGATCGGTGAACTCGCCAGGGCCGAGGACAGTGCGGGGAGGTGTCGGGAATCGGCACTCCCCTCGGTTCGGACGATTCCACCGAAGGCTCCGGAACCGGAGGCACAGAGGAGCCGACGGGATCCTCAACTCCCATCAGGGGAACCGGGGAGAGGGGATTCTCAGCTTCTCCAGCCAACAACCCATCCAACGGGTCGAGAAAAATCTCGACCGCGTCGACGGGAGTCTCGGTCAACTTGCCTGACGGGGACACCGTGAAGCCAGTGGCCGGCCGAGGGTTGCATCAAGTCCACTGTCGCAGCTAGGGAGGGGATCTTTCCCGCCTCCCAAGAGCGCCGACGGTGAGACTTACTTTGTCTTTCTTTGGACTGAGAAAAGGTCCAGAAGAAGTTGGACCCTCACCTTTCTGGAGAGGGTCAGACAAAGCTCCTTAAAGAAGCTGAACACGAGGCACCGAGAGAGCGGAAAATGCGCAGCCGAGTAGAGCGGCCCGCGCCGCCTCCTCTTCGAGGGCGATCATCTGCTCGAGCTGATCCGCCGAGCCCGCCGCCGCGGACACCGCCGACCGGGCCTCTTTAGACTTAACCGGAGGAAATCTTTTCTCGGGATGCCCCAGCTGTAAACGGGCAGCACGGTCTTCGAGGACGTAGGCCGAAAAAGAAGAGCACAGGTCGCAAGCCTGCGGGTCGTGCTCAAGGCCTAAGCAGTAGACGCACGTGGAGTGCGGATCCGTCCGAGACATCTTCTGCCCGCAAGGGCATCTCCGGAAACCGGGAGTCGATTTGTCCATCGAGCCGCAGGAGAGAAGACCAAGTCTTTTAGCAAAAACTTTGATTTCAAAAATTCAAGAATTAGGAACTCAGTCTTATACGCAGAGCGTTAAGGAGGGAACCTGAGCTTCCAAGCGGTAAGGAAGATCTGGCGTCATGGGGCGGAGCCGAGAGTTTTACCACCCGGGTGGGTGGGAGAAGCCAGCTTGAAGACCTTCCGGCAAGATTTAAAGCGGCAAGGAACCTGCCAATAAGTGTGGATGAACAACATATCCATGTCCCTAGAAATTGCATTTTGGCCAGGAAATCCTGGGAAGGAGGGAAGTAGGTACGTACTGTGTTTAGCTGGGAAACCCAGAGACAAGAGATACAGTTGTTAATATTAAGCTGTACCCTGATAGCCACAGCTTTTTTCCCTACAGGTTAGCCGGATCACATTTATACTCCCTTCCTCTTTCCAACACCTGCCTCCCTCAGGAGCTCTGAAGGCACACCTGGCATTGTTCTCCTACCTGCAATACACCATCCTCCTCAGAGAATATTACAGGGTAGGGGAGATTTACCCCCCCCCAAGTCTCTTGTCTTGACAGGAGGTGCCGCCAACATGGGTGCAGGGCCCAGTTTTTCCAGGGTCTGTTGTCAAGGGTGCTGAGGTCATTTTCTGTTGTTCCCAGCCCTCTAGGATGTCATCACACCAGGGGAGCAGTGAGGGGTGCCAGGGGACAGCACTGCAGTGAAGGCAGCGACCCTCCCTCTCTTGAAAAAAGCATCTTCTGGGACCCTCAATCCTCCTCCTCCATCATCTGGTCCCCTGACAACCCCAGCTTGTTCCCAAACCAAAGTCACTGACATCACAAGATGTAGCCTTCTACTGCATTAATGGGCATGCCAAAATACAGTTTCAAACAAAAATTCCCATTCTGGTAGCATTACAGAAATAAATGACCACGACTTTTAAGTTTCTTTTTCCCCCCCAGTCAACAGGCACTTTCTACCAGCTGAAAGATTGTGCTGAATTTATTTATAGGATCCAAAGCAATAAAGTACTTCACCAACCATCAGAAGAAGCCTATCACAACTCAAATGATGTTTTTATAACTCATACATCATAGTTACTATACAGAGCCCTGAAATCAAACTGTTTCACCATACTGTACAAGCCCCAACAAATGAAAGAATGGTATTCTCTACTTGTCTTTTAAAATGACCAGGCACAGCTTGCACTAAACTGAATGCTGGAGATTACTCCATCTGGGCTGAAGGGATATTTTTATAACAATCAAGGCCATCAATTAACCCTCCACAGAGAGAGTAGAATGCTGCATGAAGGGTGTCCCCAATCAATGCACCGAGTGTCTTCCTGGGAGGTAAGTATCAGCAGACGAGACAGGAAATGACCCACAAAAATATTTTCTGCTTTTTATGAAAGACAGCCAAATGTATGCTGCTGCTTCGAAACCTGTAAACCCATTGCTGAGTGCCACTTAAAGGAAATGTTTTTAAATACCCGCAAACGACCCTAAACATCTGTAACATCAATTATACACTGAAGATTACAAAAATAACCAAGAGAATTACTAGCTCAGTAATCGGTCAGTGTTCTAGGAAAGCAGCTCAGCAGCATTATATTATGCAATGTAATTAAAGGCAGTACTAATTTGTTAATTGACTTGGCCTCCAAGCGCGACCTGGGAAAGTACAACATTAAAGCAAATATCCAATTCAGTGTCTTCGTTGAAAGGTTGGCAGCACAGTTTGTAACCGTGGGTCAGAATGGACTCTTATTTACGTAGGATTTTCCAGTTGTTGGAGGGCCCCTTTTTTTAACCTGCATTTTCCATGGCTGGTTTACTGTGTTGAAATGCCCTCCCAGCTGGGGCTGAAAAGTGCACCTTGTGAGACAGTGTTTTGAAATGAGGCAGAAGGCACGGTAACACAGTAATTTAAGTTTGGTGGGGACACTAGGTCCCTCCAGTCTGTCCACCCACTTCTTTATACGTAGGGAAAAGCAGGTATGCTGTACAAACATCTCCTCAGCCACTCTACTACCCCTGTGAGGACAGCATGGCTGAACCACGGTCAGCCAGGGTTCAACTGCCATGTTAACCAAGGCAGTGAAAGGCACCACAGGCAGCCATGGTTATCTATGGCCAGAACATGCCATTTGGAAACATCATGGTCACCCACTGTCAACAACAGTCAAACCAAGACCTGAAAGAGTTAAATATCCAGGTTATCCATGGTGGGCAGACTCTGAGGTTTCCTGCATGATAAAAAAACATTCTGAACAGCTCTTGTTTTTTCATTTTTTTCAACAGCATTAACATTTAGCAATTAATACATATTGTCGACACATAATTGTACTTCTTTTTTTTTAAACTCCACTTTATTCAAAACAGAAAAAAGAAGGAAGATATCACTAATATCACTTACAGCTTTTTGGCCGCAACATTTGGCCTAAAAAACATTACAAACAGCTTTTGGTCCATCAGTATGTTAAGATGCAGTGATATGACCATATTAATTATCATCTTTCAACCTGACTAATTTACTTGTCTACACATAATTGTACTTCTGAAATAATGTTAAATTACCCATCGCTACTGCTGCTCCTCCTCTTTTTAATCAACTCCACCAAGCTAATTAGGGCAGAGAAAGCTAAATATTTCTGTACTGAACTTGAATCCTCGTCCAACTGGACAAGCTAAATTTTGGAAAACACTGAAGGACTTAGAAGGCTTCCGTTCAGCCAGCTTGCTTCCACTGAAACTCACATCTGGTGGTATTTCCACAATGGATACAAATGAGATCCTTGAACTCAACAACCATTTTGTGACGACTGGTCTGGCATTGGACACTTCACCAGCATCCGAACTTCGTTCACAGCTGAGTAGTCAAGACTCTGCATGCCAAACTCCAGCTGCCGCTACTCATGAAGGAGTATTCTTCTTCACTCCAGTTACCCTGAAACAAGTGGAGGACCCATTACTGAACTTAGACACTAGAAAGTTGGCAGGCGCTAACCTTATCGAACCGTATTACTTAAAACTGGGTTATTACATTTTGTAACACGGCTCTGAGTCGGGGTCTGGAAAGCGGCGCGGCGATAGGCGCAATCGCCACAGCTGACTTAAACCGAGCGGGTATTAAGCCAGGTGTAACGCCCGCTCGGTCAGTACCAGCTGTGGTCATGGAGGCTGCCGAGAGTAGCAGCCCGCTCCGGTACTACCTAAATCTGCCAGGAGCGAAAGGGTGCAGCACTGAGCTTCTAATGTACAGTGTGAGAGAGCGAACTCAGAAATCGGGAGCGCCTTGAACAGTGGTATAGAGAAGCAGCCCAGTAGCTACCCGTAGAACCCTGTAAACGGACGTGAACAGAAAGGCTAGGGAAGGTACGCAGTGCCGAGAATCTCGCTGGGCAGCACTTGCTCGACCCTTACATGTAGACCAGCCGGCTCCGATGAACACCAGGCGGGCGAAAGCATTGGTGAGTCCTGTTGCGCACAGCAACGCGCTGCAGTCGTGAATCTGTTCCCACCCGTCCCGTAGTACTACCTCAGGCATGGAGCTGTTCTGGACCTCGCTGACGGCCGGTGCGGCCAACCCCGCAGCTCCCCGACGACAGGCAGGGATGATGACAGCTTGTCCAAGAGTTGGAGCCGTCGAATCACTGAAGTGCGCTCCAGCACGTACGATTGTAGCAGTGTACGGTAATAAAAAAAAAAGTTTCCACACCTGACTCCCACCTCCTGTGTTCGTAGGGCTCCAGCTGGAAGAGACACAAAGCGTGAGCGTACAGGGGAGAAGATGATGTTGCCGCAGGCGATGCCTGTAACAGAGGTTTGTGCGGGCGGTAGAGCCTCAGTTGCTGCCATGACATCACCTTTCTGTTCGGGTTTCATTGGGTGATTAACAGCCCGCTGAGAGCGCACCGGCTGCTTCAACGGGCATTAATCCACCAGTAGAGCTCTCAGCTGGCGGTGATTAATGCTTACTTATCACCTCCCATCACTCACCTTTTTAATATGTCCCTTGCTCAGGGTGTACTCCCCCCAATCTGGAAGACAGCACATGTCATTCCCTGTTTAAATCTGGCGACCCCAGCAATTTAAACAACTACTGATCGATATCCCTTTTGTCCATGTTGTCCAAACTACCTGAAAAAGTTGTTAATGAGCAACTTAGGAGTCACCTGGAGACATTCAACCTGCGCAATCCAGTTCAGTCAGGCTTTAGACCACGCCACAGCACAGTATCTGCATTGGCTCAGGTCACAAACGATTGGCAGATTGCATTGGATACGAAAAATTATGTGTGTGCTTTGTTTCTCGATCTGAGCAAAGCATTCAATACTGTGGACCTTGACGTAGTCCTGTTTACACTAAAAAATACTGGAGTGGATCATTTGGTCTTGAAATGATTTACTAGTTACCATACTGAATGGCACCAGCTGGTTAAGGCTGATGGGGCTTCTTTCCTCAAAAAAACTTTAAGAGGTGTTCCTCAAGGGTCGGTCTATTTTAGGCCCCTTACTTTTTGCCATTTATATTAACAACATTAATACTAGTATCATTTCAGCAAGCATACGTCAGTTTGCTGATGATACTGTCCTGTACATAGCCAGGCCTACTCCGGAACTTGCCTGTAGCGACCGCCAACAAGATTTTGATCACTTACAGAAAAATCTTCTACAGTTAAAGCTCCTCCTAAATGCCCACCTCTCAAACTCTATACCAAGTTGGGGGGGGGGGGCTCACTAAGATTCAGATGACAAAAAAACACAGTGCTCTGGACCTACAGAACCATCATCAATAAGCTTCCATAATATATTGTGAGCTGCCTACCCACCTGCAGTGATGGAAATTACACATTTAGAAGCCTCTCCTATATCTCACTCCTAATTCCTAAGGCGAGGACCAGGTATGGTAAATCAGCAATTAGTCACGCTCTTCCGGCCATATGGAATACCATACAGAAAACCCTAAAGTTGGCAATCCCCATGAAATTGAGCTTCTTTAAATCCCTGTACCAACGTTTGTTTAAGGAAATCTGGAATTGCTTTTGCTGACTGCACTTATCCTAGGACCTGGCTAATACTTCTCAGGCTATTCTCCTTACTTTTTATCTGTGCCTCTATTCCACCTTATGCTATGCACCCCCCAACCTTCCCCAAAGCCACTGGCTGCTCTCTCCCCTCTTCCCCTACCTTCTGGCTCCTTGTGGTCTCCCTCTCTGCCCTCTTCCACTGTCTTCTGGCTCCTTGAGGTCTCCCTCCTGTTTCTATCCCGCTGCCTTGTGCCATCTCTTGTACGTAGGTTTTGTTGTCTCTTAGTGCTGTATGTTATTGAACTTAATACTTGAATTTTCTTACTGAATGTCCATGCATTGATTGTATTATTGTATGTATTCCCTGTATTTACTTAGTTTTGTATCTATTTTTTCCTTTTATTCATATATGTGACTGTCCAAGCCCATCTTGTAAATAAATTTTTCTCAATGATGCAATGATGTTTCACCTGGTAAAATAAAGATTGCTTGATAACTGACAGATTGGCCAAATCGCTATTTATACAACCATGAGAGTCGGGTGGTGGGTATATTCATTCACTTGCACCTGCTCTAACATGATCGTGTTATCTGTTAGGGTACTTTAAGGTAGTCTTGCTGTAAAATCTAATACAATGAAAATCAAATTAATTGTTTTAGCCATTAGCTATGATGCAGAGACGGATTTTGTGGCATATTCCCCTCTATAGCCTGCAGGCCAATTTGAAACTAATCTGTGGGGTTTCCCCTGATGCTCTCAGTGGGAGCTTGTACATAGCACTGTTAAAGTAGCTGGCGACTCCCTCGGGCAAGCCGTGTCTCAAGCGTCTGGGAAAACCTACAGTGCTCATTACAATTTTCCTCCCTCTTTCCCCGGCTCTCTCCCCTGCTCTGGCCACTTGCATCAGTGCTTCCAGACCCCGACTGTGTGGTTGTTGAGAGCAGCAGCACTAGAGCCCTCCCCTCCCTGCTTCTCCCCCCCCCCGACCTTCGGCATACCTCTCCTCATAATACAGGTATAGCAGTTCATGGTGCAGTCTGACTACAGTCTGGTGTGTGGCCATCTTGAGCAGTATCACCACAAGTGTTAGTCTCTTCCCACCCACCCGCCTCTATCCACTCCCTTCACCCAGGGGTGGCACCCTTATTGGCACCACCCCTGCCAGATCCAATCAGTCAACTTCTTCACCCCCCCTCCTTGCATGAACTTAGTTGGGTCTGACCCAACTCACTCACCTCTAGGACCCCTCATAAAGGTATGGTACCTCCCAACCCTGAGGACTAGAAACCGTCTAATTCAGTCTTCATCCCTACTTGTGCACTGCCTGATTCTACGTATGATAATTCATAACTAATCACAGGTAGTCACAGTTGTTGCTTTCTGACATGTGTGCCTGAATCTCTAGCTGCATCCATTTAAGTGCTTACTTCAAAAACCTTGTGAGTTGTTCTCACTCAGGGAAACACCACACCTATTTCACAACCTCAGTACTAAATTGACTCAGAAACCATACTTTCATCTTCCTACTCGAAGACACATACTCTCCCCCACTACCCCAATCACAAACCACAGCAGCTAACCAATCCCAGACCCCAAAAATACTCACCTGGTTGCTTGCACTTGCCCTCCTTCCCCTCTACTCTCCATCCCCCCTTTAACTTACCTCTCCTCCCCTTACTCCCCATATCCAATCTCCATGCCTCCAACACCTCCTAAATCCCTTCTCTCTCCCTCCGTCTTCAACAACTATTTAAGATCCTCACCCTCAACCAGCTCTCCCTCTCCTAACAATACCCAGACTCCCACTCACCCCATTTCTCTTTCCTCCACATGACAACCTACAGCTCCCCCCCTCTCTCAACGTGGAACTCATCCATAGGCTTCACCTCTCCCACACACACCTACTCACAAACGTATTCACTACAGTCGGTTAAAAACATACAAATCTGTCAACAAACTCTCCTTCCTCTATCTACTCCTCCTACTAGCTGGAGATATCCAACTAAACCCGGGCCTGACCTCTCAACCTTCCCCACCTCCGAAAGGCCTTTCCATATAACACCTCACTGCCACGAGCCTACTCCCTAAGACAGACCTCCTAAGAGTCTGAGTGTCACAACACTCCCCCAACATATTCTGCATCATGGAATCTTGGCGCTCACGCAGAATATCTGACTCCCTATTCTCTTTACTTGGCTACCATCTCCTACAGCAAGACCGCTCCAAGCGTGGTGGAGGAGTAGCAATCTACCACTGTCAAAACATACTGGTCTCTCTCATTAATAGTGAGGCAGTCCCCAAGGCTCACAATTCCTCCTCATTAAATTGCTACCCCCTTCCTCGCTCCCCATCTTCATTATACTCATCCCCCAAAACCTCCCCCTCCTCTGTGGTCAACACCATCTCCTCCCTATCGTCCGCTGCCAGCTCCAGTGAACTCATCCTACTTGGTGATTTCAACCTGGATTGGGCCATTCCTGCCCTAAAATCCACCACACAACAAGTAGAATCACTAAACCTCCACCAGCTCATAAAAGAACTCACAATACCCACCCCACACTCCCATAAACACACCCTCCATGAATGGATCCTGGCCTCACATCCCCACTGGATCTCCTCCACTGGTATACTCCCTGACATATTTAATGACCATCTAATGACTTACTACATATGCAAATTACAGCTCCCACCACAACCTACTGCTGGATTTGTTCCTTGTGCTCCTTCAACATCTCAAATCTCCTGTATGACCTTGCTTCCTCTAACTGGTCCCTTTTCTAATCCTCAAATGATGTTAACACTGCACTCTCCCTCTTCTGCCACATATTTTACAAAATCTGGAACACTCATGCCCCCTCACGTCACCGCAGGATGAGACACTTCCACCATCCTTGGTCATCAACTGACATCATCAAGCTCTGTAACACGCAACTGTGCACTGGCAGACTACAAAGCGTCATTCTCCTTCAATGATCTCTCTACCTACCAAGCCCTGAGAAATGCTTGCACCAAAGCAATTAGGACAGCTAAATCCCACTATTTCAAGAACACATTACAAGAAAACCTTAACTCCCTCATAAATGTTGGCAAACACTCTCTTCCCTTCTTAACCCCCATCTAGTTCCTCCTCCCCCTCCCCCTCTCCTCATTGACAGCAAGCTTGTCTCAGACCTTCTCACCGTTGCATCCACTCTAAACATTTTTACATCTGCCCTTCCCTCCACCTCTACAACCCCTCCACTCCACGCACACCCCTCCAACTCCAAATACCCTTGCAAACCCCCTCACTCTGCAAACTCCTCCAACTCCAAATACATTTCATTCCTCCCCTACCACTGCCAACAAAGTGTTTTGTGCACTTAAATCGCTAAAACTTTGCAAATCCAACCCTGATGGACTTGACCCTCTCCTACTTCAGATCTCAGCCCCAGCCATTGCTCATCCACTGTCCCAGTTTCTTAACCTCTCTTTCACCCTTGGCGCAGTACCTCAGGCCTGAAAATCTGCAAAAGTGATCTCCTCCACAACGGTTGTGACCACTCCTCACCAGATAACTACCGCCCTATCTGCCTCCTCCTTGTTCTTGCCAAGCTCCAAGTGTCCCTTGTCCTTTCCAGATTCACACATTTCCTCACCTCCTCTGATTCCATGTCCCCCTACCAGGCTGGCTTTTGGAAAAATCATTCAACCGTCTCTTCCCTTCTCCGAGTCACAGATGCCATTCTTACAGGCATGGACCAAGGACACCTTACCTCAGCTATATTCACAGACCTAGCCAAGGCCTTTGATTCTGTCTCCCATCCTCTCCTACTCACTAAACGTGAACTTGCTGGACTCTCCCTCTGTCTGTCAAATGGTTCAAATCATACCTCTCTGGTCGCTTCCAATGTGTCCAGGCGGGAGATGTATTCCCACCTTCCCAATTCTAGTAGGCATTCCACAAGGCTCTATTATTGGTCCCATCCTCTTCTCCATCTTTCTTAATGATCTCCCTCTCGTATGCTCTTCCTCCCTAATACACCACTATGCTGACGACACAATCCTCTATACTCTGGCCCCTCTGCCCCCGCAGTGGCTGCCCAGCTGCAAACTGATTTCACCCGCATCCTGAACTGGTTCCACACCAACCAACTCAAGGTGAATACTACTAAACTGTTTCCATGATTCTCGGCACCCACCAAAAACTAGCCAAGCTCACCGCACCCCTTCTTTTTCCACACTCAATGGCACCACTCTGGATACAGTCTCAGCCTATAAGTATCTAGGAGTCTGGCTAGACAGCTGACTCAACTTCTCAACACATGTCAATTACGTGCATTCCAGGCTCTGCCCCAAACTTAGTGCTCTCTACAGAAATAAAGATGCCCTCTCCCTCCCCATTCACTGGACACTCCTCACAAAAACTATCCTACCACTCTTCGACTACACTGACATTGTCTATGGTTCTGCCTCCGCATCCACCCTCTCCAGGTTGGATGTCCTTTTCAATGTATTTTGTCGATTCACCTAAAACATCCTCCTCAGGACTCATCACTGCACCTATTACTCCTCTCTGTCACTTCCCTCCCTATCCTTCCACCGTAACCACCACATTTCCATCATCCCAGCCAAATGTTGGTTCAGCTCTTCCCCCCCACCTCACCTTCCTCCTATTCCCCTCTCCCCACTCATGCTACCATCGCAACACACAAGACCCTTGTTCCTTCACCCTTCCCCACCCACACTCAAACTCTGGCAAAGCCGCTTTCTCCTTCCACTTCGACCATTTGTGGAACTCCCTTGCCACCTCACTCCATATGCTACCTTCACTAAATCTCATTAAAAGGTACCCCACTGCCCCCCCCTTGTTTTGTCACCAACCTAACTCCCTACTGTGTCTGTGGTATTAGGTCAGCTTATTCAAGTCTCTAACTTATTAGCCCAACTTACCTTGTAAGTATCATGTTATTATTGTTTGTACCTTTTGCTCTCGACCTTGTTTGTACCTTTTGCTTTCAACCTTGTCTATGCAAAATTTGTATCATGCCTTCTGCAGTATATATGCCAGTTCTTTGACTTATACTTGATATTTCCCAGGCATCATTGTAACCTGCCTGCGCCTGTGTACTTATATATTTTGTCTCTTTACTCAGGCACCATTGTAACCTGCCTAACACTGTATATTTTTGCCTCCTTTCTCTCCCCTCTCCTGGGTTGCAACGAGCCTCAGCTCAGTGTGCCTCTCCCAGTTACCAAACTTTTAGATAAATAAAAATTAAACTGAAACTAAGCTCTTTAAAGTAATTTTCTCACATTACTTAATTAAAAAGTGACTTACCCCATTCGATAGCTAATGGTGACAAAATTCATCTCGTCCCACTTTTAATATTTTATGCGATGGCTGTATTTAGATATAAGAGATTGTACTTTTACCCCAACAACACTGGGCAGCCGATTGCTTTACTTCCCCGTTCGTGAACATGCTCTCGTGCTATGATGTCCAGCAAGGGAGAGCATGGGGGCGTGCCCCATTGAAATGAATGGGACGCTATTTTCCATCATATTTAATACCGTATGATGGCCAGTTGGAGATCAAGGAAGGATGCCGCTGTTACTCAAGTGTCAAATACTGCATTATGGTATGCAAATAAATTATGGAAATGTGGTTACTATCCCATGCACTTATGACCATGCACAATCTATGGTCAAACATGGAGGAACCATAGTTAACCATGACCAACCGTGATGTCTCTATAACATTCAGAAAACATACTGGGAAAGGTCATAATTATACAGGTGCAGCCATGCCAGTGTATTAGGGCTGAGTAAGCACTTTAATATTAAACCCCAATTTGTGACCTTAATACCTTTGCTCCTGTTCAACCGAGCTACGTGAAATTTGGAATGCACAGATATGGTGCCAAGCTCTGTGGATCCTGAAAATTTCATAGCAATCAGTTCACTGGTAGCAAAGTTACAGAGGAGCAAAACCCTAAAAATCACCAACACTACCTCTCTTTTGCGCTGAAAAACTAGGAGGATCCGAAACCTAAAACTTGCAGGTTTGATAGAGTTTAGCCTAAGGTGTATGCTTTTGTGGTTTTTGTGTCCCAAAGCTGAAGTGCTTTTAAAATATTTAAGAAAAAAAGCCTTCCTTTATGGGCATGCGTAGTGGTAAGAATCAGTGTTCTAAGGATAACTGAATTTTTGCTAAAACGTGAGCTGCAGTTGTCGTATCGCAAAACCTGTCATCATAGAACAAAAAAAGTTGTGTTATAGTATACGTTAGCAATGAAAAAACAGGGACATGGCAAAACATTCTGCCTGAACGAAAAACAGAAATTAAGAGAAACTGTGTTTTGTGGGGGACCACTCTCTTATCATTAATGCAGAGACTGTGCTATTGTTTTGTGGCACTCTGTTTGTAGTCACCGATTACTAATTCTATTTTCGTGAACACTGCGTACTGTGAAGACAAAACCATTATTGTAATATCTTTGTATAAATGAAAAGTGTTGTCCTATCATATGTTATTGTCTCCATATTAGTTTTGCTATGTACTGAGTAATGCAAAGACGTGACCGGTATCGTAACAAGTTTTTTTTTTCTATCAACATTGTTGTCACATTGTGTGTTACTCAATGAATATTGCATATGGACAGGAAAACATGGAAACTTTTTTGTCTGCTGTTGTGGTTATTATAAGTATAGAAAGAGGGAACATACAAGATATTTAGTGTTTTTTTGTACTGAGTTAATGATGGTGTGTTGTACATAGAGAATAAAGTATGGGGTGGTGTATGTAATGAGAAGTTTACACACACCCATAGGGTTTGATGCTCATAAACCCCGAGAGCGAAGCTCGAGGGGATTATGTTAGCATCTAACCCTGAGGGTGTGTGTAAACTTCGAGTTTACACACATCGTCCCATATTTTATTTTATATAATTGCTGGGTTTCCCTTTTTCACCTCAGCAATTATATAAAATAAAGACTTTCCAGGGCGGCCACAGTTTGGCTTACTTTCAGTTCGAGCCCAGATTTGAATCGCCGTGAATTAAAAATGGTTTCTCCTTTTTTTCCAGGATTCCAAAGTTTCTAAACCAGTTTCTACTCCATAGTGGGGAAGAAATAACAAGAAAACTTACTGCCGAGTTCTTCTGGCAGTGCTGTTTCAGACGACATGGAAGTGGTGAGCGGTTGCGCTGCTGTGTGCACATGGGCACATCGAGGGAAACCGTGCGCGTTTGCAGTTATAAACACTCCTTTATAACACCAAATTACGCCACGGCTTCCCTATGGGAAAAAGTGGAAGCAAGTTATTATAGTGCTGTTCTGCACTTGTGATATGATGGTACTGACCTGTATGCTACTATGCAGTATAAGCATGATGTGGTGGAGGTCACGTAATAGGAAAGCAAATTGGACACCATTATGTTGTTGTATCATTTATTCCGCATGTTTTCGAAACATTCTTGTTGCATGGTGTGTTACTATGTCAGCGCACTGCATACGGATGGAAAAATACGAAAAATGTTTTTTGTCCGTTGTGGTCTTTGTAAGTATAGAACAGCAGGAACATACAAGACTCAAAGTTATATTGACATAGTTATATTAAATGAGGATACAATTCCACTATCAGAAAAAGAAGGCAAATTATTGTAAAAACTATGTTAATGCAGACATTATGGTTGAAGAGCACAAAGCGCACAAAGTAAGAAAATGACCAAACATTACGGTTTTGGGTCTTTGGAGTTCTGCGAATCAGTGGTAGGGTCTTTCTTGGGGTCATCAACCCTAATGCCCACCCCTACCTCAGTTCATAGTCTCCTGTCCAAAGCACAAGGTACAGCTGCAAGACAGTGCCTTATAGTGATACACTCTTCAAAGAAAGAAAAGTATGGCTTACCACATGTTGCCAAGAGATTCTGCTGTAGCTTTCTTCACACAGGGCCCTGTGTGAAGAAAAGAGATCACATCTGCCCTCATTTGCTCAAGGGAGTGGGTGGGCATTACAGTTGACAACCCCCAGGAAGACCCCACCACCAATTCGCCAATACTTTAAAGACCCAAAACACCAATGTATTTTTAATATCCCTACTTTGTACGCTTTGTGTTCTTACCCTAATGTCTGCATTAATGCATTTTGTTTGCAATAAGTGTAGTATATAGATAGGATAAAGAAATAAGAATTTCATAGGCAATGCTCTTCATTTTAAATATAATACAAGATTAAAATGAATGTGTTCGGTTAGTTATACCAATGGATGCAGAATGATCATGGTCACACATCATCAGTCATAGTTAAAAATGACCATGGCTGACCATATGCTGACCAGGGTGTACTGACAGTGGTTTTTAACCAGGGTCATCAACCCTAGTCAATGCATGGTCAACCATTTCCAACCATGTCTGAACATGGTACCATTGTGAAATCCTTGCTGGGGTACACAGAAACATAGACTTTGATGGCAGATAAGGACAACTTGGCCCACCTGGTCTGCCCATTTCCCTACTTATTGGGTAAGCTGCTGACCTTAGTTTTATCAACAGCCTACTTTCTCCTACCCCCCACTAGAATTGACTTATGTCTGTCCCATGCATTCTTAAATTCCCCCACTGTTTTTGACCCCACAACCTCCTCAGGAAGACTGTTCCATGCGTCCACCACCCCTCTGTGAAAAACTACTTCTTCGTGTTGCCCCTGAGTCACCCCTCTATCTTCAAATTGTGTCCCCTTGTTCTTGCACATCTCTTTTTCTGAAAGATGATACCCTCTTCGACTTTGTTGATTCCCTTGAGGTATTTGCAAGTTAGAAACATAGAAACATAGAATATGACAGCAGATAAGGACCGCTTGGCCCACCTAGTCTGCCCATTTTCCTACCTAACAGATAAGCTGCAGATCCTACTTAACCAACAGCTTACTTCCTCCTACCCCCCACTAGGACTGCCTTATGTATGTCCCATGCATTCTTGAATTCCCCCACTGTTCTTGACTCCACAACCTCCTCAGGGAGCCTGTTCCATGCATCCACAACCCTCTCCATGAAAAAATACTTCCTCACATTACCTCAGAGCTGTCCCCCCTCTATCTTCAAATTGTGCCCCCTTGTTCTTGCACATCTCTTTTTCTGAAAGATGCTACCCTCTTGGACTTTGTTGATTCCCTTGAGGTACTTGAAAGTTTCTATCATGTCCCCTCTCTCCCTTCTTTCCTCAAGGGTATACATATTAAGCTCCTTTAGTCTTTCTTCAGAGTGTCTTCTGGTGCAGACCCTGCACCATTTTGGTTGCCCTCCTCTGGACAGCCTCCACTCTGTCTATGTCTTTGCGGAGATGGGGTCTCCAGAACTGCACAAAGTACTCCAGATGGGGTCTCACCAACTATCTGTACAGAGGGATAACAACTTCCTGTTTTCTACTATTGATGCCTCTCCCTATGCATCCCAGTATCCCCCAGCCTTCCTTACTGCCTTCTCATTTAGCTTGCCCACCTTTAGGTCATCTGATATAATTACCCCCAGGTCCCTTTCCAATTTTACTGTTGTCAGTATTTCACCCCCCATTGTGTACTCTTCCCCTGGGTTTTTGTTTCCCAGGTGCATTACCTTGCACTTCTTTGCATTGAATCTGAGCTGCCATACATTTGACCATTCCTCCAACCTTGCCAAGTCCCTTCTCATCCTTTCCACTCCATCTTGTCCATCAACCCTGCTGCAGATCTTTGTGTCGTCTGCAAAGAGACATACTTTTCCTTCCAGTTCCTCTGCAATGTCACTAATAAAGACATTAAAAAGGACTGGTCCCAGTACTGAACCCTGCGGTACCCCACTAGTAACCCTCATTTCTTCACTGTGGACTCCGTTTACTACTACCCTTTGCGCCCTGTTTAGCCAATTTTTTATTCAGGCTACCACCTTGGGACCCACTCCAAGGCTGGCTAACTTGTGTATTAATCTTTTGTGTGGGACTGTATCAAATGCCTTGCTAAAATCTAGGTAGGCCATGTCCACAGCCCCTTCCTGGTCTACTACTTTGGTCACCCAGTCAAAGAAATCTATTAGATTCGTCTGACACAACCTTCCCATCGTGAATCCATGCTGCTTGGGTCCTGTGCCCCACTGGCCTCTAGGTACTCAACAATTCTTTCCTTCAGAAGTGATTCCATCTTTTCCCTACCATTGAGGTCAAACTCACTGGTCTTTAGTTTCCTGCCTCTGTTCTGCTCCCACTTTTGTGAAGAGGAATCATATCCACCCTCTTTCAGTCCTCAGGTACCATCCCATCCTCCCATGATTTGTTAAAGAGAGTAGTCAGCGATGTCACTAGTTCTACCTTTAGTTCTTTTAGAATTCTTGGGTGAATCCCATCAGGCCCCATTGCTTTGTCCACCTTCAATTTTATTAGTTCTTTCAGAACCCATTCTTCTGTAAATGGGCTGGTATCGACCCCCATCTTCAGAGTGTTTCTCTTGTTTGGTTTAGGTACCTCCCCCTCCTCTTTCTTTGTCAATACTGAGCAGAAATATTTGTTCAGTATCCCTTCTTTTTCACTGTCGCCCTCTGCCCACATTCCCTTCCCTTTATTAGGCCTCAGTATCCCTCCTTTGGTCCTTCTTCGCTCCCTAATGTACCTATAAAAGGTCTTATCCCCCTTCTTAACAGAGTTGGCTATACTTTCCTCGGTTTGGGCCTCTGCTATTCTGACTGCCTTCCCTGCCTCTTTCTGCTTTAACTGATAAAGTTCTCTGTTCTGCTTCTTCTGTGTTTCCTTATATTTCCTGAATGCTATCCTTTTCTCCTTAACCTTCCGTGCCACCTCTTTTGAGAACCATAGCGTTTTTTTCCTTTGTTGTGTTTTGTTGATTTGCTTTACACAAAGGCTTGTTGCCTCTGTGATGGCTGTTTTGATTACTCCCCATTGTTCCTCCACCCCTCCTTCTTGCTGGTTTGCTAGTGCTTTTCTGAGGCACTCTCTCATTTTCCCAAAGTCAGCCCTCCTAAAATCCAATACTCTTGCTATTGTATGGCTGTGTTTATCGTGAACCACACTGTTTGGTGGTCGCTTGTTCCCAGATGGCTACCCACTTCTAAATCTGAGATTCTTTCTCCGTCCCCATTTGAGAGTACCAGGTCTAAAGATTGCTCCCTCCCAAGAGGGTTCCAATACTAGCTGTCTGAGGCATGCCCCTTGTAGGGTATCAAGAATGACCCTGCTCTTGGATGTGCCTGCAGCAAAGTGCTCCAGTTAACATCTGGCATATTCAGGTCCCCCATCAACAATATCTCCCCTTTTTCTGCCATTCTAAGGATGTCTTCTATCATTTCCTTGTCCATTCCCTCCCCCTGAGATGGGGGTCTGTATACAACCCCCATGGGGATTGTGGTGCCATTTTCTGTCTCCAGGGTGACCCAGAGTGCCTCATCTGGTCCCTGTTTACTCTTTAGTTCTGTTGCTTTGATCCCTTCCTTTACATAGAGAGCTACTACTCCTCTTCTTTTACCCTCCCTTTCTCTCCTGTAGACTGTGTATCCTGGTATGTTGACATCCCAGTCATGGTCTTCTGTGTACCATGTTTATGTGACTGCCACAATATCCAGGCAACCCTTTTCCATGAAGGCCACTAGTTCAGGGAGCTTGTTACACAGACTATGGGCATTGGTACTCATCACCCTCCACTTTTTGATGGCCTTACCCCTTTTAGCCCCATCCCTGTCCTTACTGCCTTTTTTTACATTTACCTCTGTCCTGCTCCCTAATGACTTCTCTACCTTGGTGTTTACCTCACTAATTACCTAGTTTTGTGGGTGGAGGCTGGGATTTCCCCTGCTCCTTTTCAGTACCTCCCCCTTGGCTAGATTAAATGCTTGCCAATGAAGCATTTACATAGATACACAGACAGTGTCGGCAGATAAGGGCCTATGGCCCACCCAGTCTGCCCATTTGAACTTGTAAGTTCAGTTTATGTTTTCCTAGAAGTCTGTTGCCCCTTACCCCTGACCTCCAGAACCCCTTTATGCCTATCCCATGCATTCTTAAATCCCGTGATTGTTTCAGCCCCCACCACTTCCTCTGGTGGGGTGTTCCACTTGTCCACCACCCGTTCTGTGAAGAAATTCTTCCTCATGTTTCCTCTGAATCGTCCTCCTCCAACTTCATCCCATGCCTCTAGTCCTGGAACATCTTTTTCGCTTAAAAATAGTGTATTCCTGCACCCTGTTCCTCCCTGTAAGATACCTGTATGTCTCTATCATATCCTCTCTCTCCTCCACTCCTCCAGGGAGTACATGTTCAGTTCCTTCAACCTGTCCTCATAGGACTTGTGATGCAATCCATGTACTATCTTTGTTGCCCTCCCTCTGAACCTTCTCTACCCTGTCTGTGTCCTTCGTAGGTAAGGTCCCTGAACTGTACACTGTACTCCAGGTGGGGCCTCACTAGTGTCTTGTATAGTGAATTATGACCTCCTTTCCTACTGAGTGATGCCCCTGCCTATGCATCCCAGCATCCTATTTGCTTTACCTGCTGCCTTGTCACACTGTTTCCCTACCTTGAGGTCATCAGAGATGATAACCCCAAGATCCCTTTCCTGCTTGGTGAATGCTATATCCTCACCCCCCAACTGATATATTGTGCCAGGGTTTTTGTGCCCCATATGCATTATCATGCAATTCTTTGCATTGAATTTCAACTGCCAAACCCCTGACCATTCTTCAAGTTTCTGCAGGTCCCTTCTCATTCTGTCTACACCCTCTGGTGTGTCTACTCTGTTACAGAACTTTGTGTCATCAGCGAACACTGAAATTCTGCCTTCTAGGTCCTGCGCAATGTCACTAATGAAGATGTTGAATAGGACCGGTCCCAGCACTGATCCCTGTGGTACCCCACTGGTCACTCTTCCCTCTGTGGAGTGACAGCCATTTACCATCACCCTCTGTGTCCTGCCACCCAGCCAGTTACCTACCCACCACACTACTGTCCTGCCCACACCCATATTCCCCAGTTTGTGTAATAGTCTTCTATGTGGCACAGTGTCAAAGGCCTTGCTGAAGTCCAGATAGGCAATGTCCACTGCCCTCCCCTGATTCACCTCCCTAGTCACCCAGTCAAAAAATTAAACGAGGTTGTTCTGACATGACTTCCCCCTGGTGAAACCATGCTGCCTTGGGTCCTGTAGTCCACTGGCAACAAGATGTTCCACCAATCTCTCCTTCAGTAGTGCTTCCATGATCCTCCCCACTACCGAGGTGAGGCTGACTGGTCTGTAGTTCCCCGCTTCCTTTTTGTTCCCACTCTTGTATGAGGGGACTACATCTGCTGTCCTCCAGTCTTTGGGTACCTCCCGTTTCCAGTGATCGGCTAAACAGGATAGCCAGAGGTTCAGCCACCACCTCTCTTAGTTATTTAAGGACCCTTGGGTGCACCCCATCTGGCCCCATTGCTTTATCAACTCATTACTTCCAGTTCCTTCAGGACCCTTTCTTGTGTAAAGGGACTTGTGTCCATTTCTGCACCATTCTCACCCCTTGTACTCCCTTCAGACCCATTACTCTCCTCTTCCTCAGTAAAGACTGATCAGAAATACCTGTTCGGTATGTCAGCTTTACTGTTGTCATCCTTCACGCGGCCCCTATCCTCCCCCTTCAGTCTCACTAGCCCTCCCTTTGCCTTTCTTTTTTCACTTATGTACCTGTAAAAGGTTTTGTCCCCTCTACCCACTGATTTTGCCATGTGTTCTTTTGTCTGAGATTTGGCTTCCCTTACTGACCTCCCTGCCTCCCTTTGCTTCTCCTGGTACTTCTCCCTATCCCCTTCTGCCTGTGTCTTTTTGTACTGCCTGAATGCAATCTTTTTGGCTTTCACTTTCTTTGCTACCTCTTTGGAAAACCATAATGGTCTCCTCTTTTCCTCTTGCTAACCTGCTTAATGCATAATTTAAACCTCTCACTTAGGATCCTGGTCCCCAGGACAGATGCAGACCATCGTGCCAGTATAGGTCTGCATCCCTCCAGGTAGCTCCCCAGTCCCCAGTGAAGCCAAAACCCCGAGCTCCACACCAGTTTTTCAATTATTCATTGAATTCCCTGAAGAGGAGTACCCTAGCATCACCCTTGCCATAGACAGGCAGCACCTCCAAGAAGGTTACCATATGCACTACTTGTCAAAGGCCCCTCCCCAACTCTACAAACTCCTCTTGCACTGCTCTGATCCCATTCCTAGCCAGGTCATTTGTCCTTAGGTCGACAATGACATCCAGCTCCCTCCCTCGTGCAGCTGCTCCCACGATCCTGAGGATTCGCTTCCTGTCCCTCCAAGCCGTGGCACCAGGCAGGCACCTTACCTCCCTCTCCTCTTCCTTCTCCACTTCTACCCCACTAATGACTGAGTCCCCCACCAGGAGTGGTTTCCTTCCCCTGAGGGGTCCCATGCCACCTTCCTGTGGATCTCCTTTGTGAAGGTTCCCAGCACCCTCCTTGGGCTCCACTGCAGGTGCCTCCATAGAGGAACCACTATCCACCAGAATAGTGTATGAATTGTGGGGAGGTACAGCTGGAGGGATGCAACTCTGTTCCACCACCCTCTCCCTCCCTGAGCCCACCCTGGTCCATATAAGTTTCTATCATGTCCTCCCTCGCCCTCTTTTCCTCGAGGGTATACATATTAAGTTCTTTTAGTCTCTCTTCATATGGCTTCTGGTGCAGACCCTGCACTATTTTAGTTGCCCTTCTCTGGACTGCCTCCATCCTGTCTATGTCCTTGCTGAGATGGGGTCTCCAGAACTGCACACAGTACTCCAGATGGGGTCTCGCCAACTGTCTGTACAGAGGGATAACAACTTCCTGTTTTCTACTGGTGATGCCTCTCCCTATGCATCCCAGCGTCTCCCCTTCCCTCCTTACTGCCTTCTCACATTGCTTGCCTACTTTTAGGTCATCTGATATGACTACCCCTAGGTCCCTTTCCATTTTTGTTGTCATCGTTAAAACCCCCTCTTGTGTAGTCTTGTGTATTCTTCCCTTGGGTTTTTGTTTCCCAGGTGCATTACTTTACACTTCTTTGCATTGAATCTAAGCTGACATACTTTTGACCATTCCTCCAACCTTGCCAAGTCCTTTCTCATCCTTTCCACTCCCCCCTCCGTCCATCAACTTTGCTGCAGATCTTTTTGTCGTCTGCAAAGAGGCATACCTTTCCTTCCAGTCCCTCCATAATGTTACCTATAAAGACATTAAGGAGGACTGGTCCCAGTACTGAACCCTGCAGTACCCCGCTAGTAACCCCCCCTTCTTCAAAGTGGGCTCCATTTACTATTACCGTCTGCATCCTGTGGTCAAGCCAATTTTTTACCCAGGTTACCATCCTGGGACCCACTCCCAGGCTGGCTAACTTGTTTATTAATCTTTTGTGTGGGACTGTGTCAAATGCCTTGCTAAAGTCTAGGTAGGCCACATCCACAGCCCCTCCCTGGTCGACTACTTTGGTCACCCAGGGTACTCTGTGATTCCCTTAGAAAAGAGGAATCTGTCCAGTCTTTCTCTGAAGGACTGCACTGTCTTCATGACCACTGTATCCCCTGGTAGCTGTTCCACAGGTATACCACCCTCTGGGAGAAGAAGTACTTTCTGATATTATGTCAGAATTAACCACATTTGAGCTTCAGGGAGTGGCCCTGTGTCATGCTAAAGCACACCAAATAAAACATTTCCCTCTGTTTGACCCTGTTGAAACTCTTCAGTGTTTCAAAGTGTAGTGCTCCACAGCTGACGTCCCCTGGTACCCTACAGGAAGGGTGACATGTTTAAATAAGGTTCTCAGCCCAGCACAGTATCCTGTAAAGCCCGCATATGCTTCAAAATTTTTTGGGGGGGTATTTTTTCCATGCCAGCATTTATTAATCCCACCCCACCCCACTGCCAGGTGCTGGGAACCTGCCTGTCTATTTCAAACTTTTTGTGGAGCGGTGGCACGTTCCTGATTAGTAAAGACCTAACACTGATACCGTGAGAAGTGTTACTACATCTATATAAACTGTGACTATCTGGTTTTATGTGATTGGTTTTAATTGTTTTATTGTTATTATTTTTGTTATTTGAGTATTAATTTGATTTCTGTTGATTTGGGGTTGGTATTTGGGGGTTAGAGGGTGATATTGTTATTTATTAGTTAAAGTGGGGGTTTTATTATGTTTAAGTTGCCCTCCAGTTTGTGAGAGAGTCTGTCAGGGTTTACTATTATTATTTTGTTTATTTGTTTTTTAGTATTTGTGATTTTATTGCTTTGGCTGTGTGCAGATAGTTTTGTGTTTTAAGAATGTGTAGGGAGGGTCCAAAGATGGTCAGGCAGTATTCCCCCACCAGGATCAGGGAGTTCTGCCCCTTTGATTGCCCCTTTTTACCAACAGAGATGTATAAACGTTGTCAATCCCTAAGGATTGCTAGGAGGCATGGGGGCAGGGCTGGGCCTGGAGGGGAATGGAAAGGAGGGCGTGTTGAGGTGGTAGGGACAATGCGACGTCCTGGGGCGAAATGGTGCCAGGACAGGGGTAATCCCTGTCTTGTTCCCATACCCAAGGGCCCAGAAATTGATGCTGGACAGGAGTCAAGGTCTTCCCCAGCATCTTATCCAACCCGGGTGGTGGTGTGTAATGCTAGGTCCATCAAAAACAAGACAGCCATTATAGCTGATCTTGTTGAAACGGTGGACCTGGCATGCATCGCCGAGACCTGGCTGGATGATAATGCGGGCCAGTATTGATTTCTGCAGTTCCAGCTGGGTTCTCAGTGATTCACTGCCCGAGGTTGGATCGTAGGGGTGGGGGTGTAGCCATCTTTTTTAAGAATGAACTGGGCCTTGTGGATGTTCCAGTGGGGATCACTAGATCCTTTGAGTGTATCATGGGTGAGGGTGTAGGCTGTAGGATACTCCTCATCTACCATCCACCAGGTGATGGGGGCTTATTCCTGTAGGTGATTGCAGACTTCGTCATCGACATGGTGTTGGAGTCCCCCAGATGGATAATTCTGGGGGACTTCAATGCCTGGGTCGACAACGAACTCTTGCAGTTTGGTCAAAATCTCCTCCAGATAATGACAATGCTGGGCCGTACACAGGTAGTTACCTCCTCTACCCATATAGGAGGTCACTCATTGGATCTACTGTTCCTCCTGGGGATGGAGATCACTGACTTGGGGGTGGAACCAGTCAGTTGGTCTGACCATCACACCATAGGGTTCAGTTCTGGGGCCCCCCAAAATGGACCTACCCCTTCGGAGATGGTCCGGTACTGTCCCTTGAGGGGAGTTACCCCAGATGGTCTCTCGGCTGTGCTGGACTTATCGGGATTGCGGGGTGAAAGCACAAGTCCAGGGGACCCTGTACTAGCCTATAATAAGGCAGTTGGAGATGCCCTGGACTTGACTGCTCCTGTTCATGTTCGACCACTCACTCTTCGCCCAAGGTCTCCTTGGTATGATGGGTCCTTGAAGGAGCTGAGGCAGATTGGTTAAAGGCTGGAGAGAGCATGGCGGAAGTCCGGCCTGAATGCTGACAGACAGACAGACTTAGGCTATCAATCAGAAATCACCCGTAAGAAGGCAGAGTTCCTGTCCAGGGAGATTTCTGCTGTGCACAATCGACCGGCTCAACTTTTCTGAACTGCTGACAGATTGTGCAATCCAATCTGTCTCCAGTCCGGAAGGGCTTTTTCACAAATTAAGTGTGATGAGCTAGCTCGGTTTTTTGCAGATAAGGTTGCCAGCATCAGGTCTGGAACTGGCCTGGCTCTGTCCATGAGGGACTGTGGAGGTCGATGGAAGGTGATGAACATCCCGTCTGTCTGGACGGATTTCAGCCGACTGGAATTCATGGACATTGTGAAGACTGTCCAGACTTTGCGCCCAACCTGTTGTAGTTTGGATCCAGGCCCTACCTCCCTTTTGGTGGGATGTGTAGATGTTATCTGCCCGATCCTAGCTGAAATTGTATGGAGATCCTTGGAGAAAGGAATCTTTCCGGACCCCTTAAAGGAGGCAGTCATTCAACCACTCCTTAAAAAACCCTCCTTGGATCCCGTCGATCCAGCTAACTACCAACCTGTCTCTAACCTTCCCTTTGTGGGGAAGGTTATTGAGAAGGTGGTTGTGTTGCAACTGGACAATCACTTGATAACTCACAATGTCTATGAAGCCCTCCAGTCTGGTTTCAGGAAGAGGCATAGCACGGAGACTGCCTTTGTTCGGGTATTAAATGACCTCCTAATGGCGAGAGATCGAAAGGCTCGTACCATCTTGGTTCTTCTCGATCTCTCCACAGCTTTTGACACTGTGGACCATGAGGTGTTTTTGGAGACCCTGCGGTTCCTTTGTGGACTGTCGGGTACAGTCCTCGAATGGTTTCAATCTTTCCTTGCAGGCAGGTCTCAGAGAGTTGTCACTGGAATTTATGCCTCTAATGCCCTCCCCCTGTCCTGTGGAGTGCCGCAGGGCTCTATTGGCACCCATGTTGTTCGCAGTGTATATGCTGCCTTTGGGAGATATCATCAGGCAATACAGCTTGAGTTTTCACTGCTATGCAGATGATACTCAGCTGTATATGTCCTTTGTGCCCGGACAGGTTGATGCGATCGCTATGCTAAATAGTTGCCTCTCTGAGATTAAAGACTGGATGAGCTCGAGTTGGTTGAGACTGAATCCGGATAAGACTGAGGTGTTGGTTGTGGATCCGGGCCACCCAGGGACAGGTTTTGGCGCTGGGCGCGGGCCGGGCCTATGGCTTGATGGTGTCCAGCTCATTACCTCAGATCGGGTTCGTAACCTCGGCGTTATATTTGATGACGGTCTGACCCTGAAGCCTCAAGTGTCAGCCGTGGTCAAATCCTCATTTTACCATCTGAGGAATACTGCCTGGGTGAAACGCCCGATTCCCCCGGGTGACCTTCCAACATTAGTCCACACCTTCATTACTACCCGTCTTGACTACGGCAATGCCCTCTACCTAGGGCTGTCTGGGGTTGATATCTGCTGCCTGCAGCTAATGCAGAACGCTGCAGCCAGGCTGTTGACTGGTGCCTCTAGGACCTGTCACATTACGCCTGTACTGCGCAATCTGCACTGGCTACCAGTTCTGTGGTGGATCACCTGTAAGGTAGGTTTGCTTACCTTTAAAGCCCTACATGAACAGTGACTTGACTACCTCAAAGATCTCCTGACTCCCTACTCCCCCAATCACCCTCTCCGATCCGCTGACAAGGGATTGCTAGAGATTGTGCTTTTTCATTTGCAGCACCCACCCCCTGTGGAATTCTCTACCTCATCGGTTAAGAGAATGCCTTACCATCAACAGTTTTAAATCTATGCTGAAAACGTATTTATTTTCTTTGACCTTCCCTGACTAAGTAATGGATTGATTTTAAATATGTTATATTGTCTGTTTTTATATGGCATTTTATAATATGTACAGTGCCTTGATTTTTGAAAGGCGCTTTAAAAATTAAGATTTGCTAGCTTGCTTGCATGGGCACAGGGAGCGGGCAAGCAGAGTAGGGCTCATGAGGATTCCAAAATCGAACCCGCAGCCCTTTTGAATGGCAACAGCCGTTCAGTTAGTAAGTGAGCTCTGAGGAGACAGCAGCAGTGGGAGTGAGGGGAGTGACTGGCAGGCTGGGCAAACGCAGTAAGGGAGGGACTTACCTGCTGATCCACGTCCCTCCCAATGTCCCAGTCAGTCCTGAATAACAGTGGCTGCCCCTTCTCCTCTTTATTCGTCGGTGGCAGTCTGATGCAGTTCCTGGTTCTCAGTTCGGTGGCAGTAAAGTCTGTCAGGGAGGGACAGCACTGAAAGGCCGTCCTCTCCATTCTCCCTTAAGCAGCGTAGTTGTGAGAATGGTGTCTCCCGGCAGATAGGTCTTACTCGAATCAGCAGTACCTGACCCGTAAAGTACAGTGGATGGCAGGGTGAGTGGCAGCAGCACAGACATCAGGCACTGGCCAGTAGAAAGAGACTCTTTTTAATAAATAAATAAATAAATAAATAGATAGATAGAGCTCTGTGCCTCCTTCCCGTCTACTTCCCCCTGCTCTGCACACAGTACTTCAGATGGGGCCTGACCAGGGTTACTTCCTCCTGCTCTGCACACAGTACTTCAGGTGGGGCCTGACCAGGGTTACTTCCTCCTGCTCTGCACACAGTACTTCAGGTGGGGCCTGACCAGGGTTACTTCCCCCTGCTTTGCACACGGTACTTCAGGTGGGGCCTGAGCAGGGTTACTTCCACTGCTCTGCACACAGTACTTCAGGTGGGGCCTGACCAGGGTTCATAGGATTTATTATAGGTCGGTCAGCACTAGCCCTTTATGACACATTTCCAAACTGTCATACAAACAGATGCCTGTTGTTTTAGTGCTTCGTCCAATGATTTTTTAAACTTACTGATAGTGGTGCTAGATGCTATTCTACCTGGGAGATTGCTCCATATGGACGGAACCTGTTGATTAAACCAGCCACCTCTAGCTGTTTTGTTTTTTTTTGTAGCTTTCATCTCTCTGTGACATGTCATGTGCCCTTACAGTTATCATTTTCTCCCTTGCTTTCAATCCTGCACATCTCGCACATTCCCATAAGTCTCCATTTTCAAACATCCTGTAAACCAGGCACATATCCTCTCTTACTTGTCTGCAACTTAAGGTATACATTCTAAGCTCTTTCTTCACAGGTTAGATGTGTTATGTCTGTTATTAGCTTAGTGGCTCTTCTCTGTACATTTCCCAGTTTCTTTGTTTCTCCCTTTTTATGTTTACTTGCGTGCACAGCGCATAAGAACATACTGCGGTAAGTAGAGCATTGCAGAGGTGTGGCAGTGTGTGGCCAGTGCAGCCCACGCTTTCAAGGGCCCATCCCTCGGCTACCAATCAACAGAAAAACTGCAGACGACGGCAGTTTCAGAGAGAGCGCCGGACTTAAAAGAAATGTGCCGCTCCAATTAGGGACTGTTTTGTCATCCCTGATTGCAGTGGCAGCTCCCTCGCAACAAGGAACACAGAGGTAGCCGACAAGACTCTCCACCCATGCGCATTACAAGTGCACATGGGTGCAGTTTCCTTATTGTCGGCTGCTGCCCTGTGCCTCTGGCCCTTGTGTGTCTTTCCTGGCGAAAAAGATTTCATTACTTAAATTGGCAGCCACACACTCCCGGGGAAAGCAAACATCGGGGTGCCCAATCCCGTGTCGGCATATCCCTTCCCTCATTAAGTGGCACACTGGGAGCCCACCCCAGTGTGCCGAAATATGGCGGCTCCTGCCGCCCGCCACACAGTCCCCATAAGCTGATATGGGGTGCCCATTCCCCATGTCGGCATCCCCCGTGTGTCTTTCCTGGTTAAACATATTTCCCCTTTCTTTTCTGACACCAGGATGCTCACTCCCGGTGTCTGATCGCGCCCCCTAGCCCATCAACACCCCTTGCCGACATCAGGGTACCCAATCCAGCAGTCGGCATCCCCCTCTCCCTACTATTGTGGCACACTGGGAGCCCACCCCAGTGTGCCAAACACTTTTATCCTGCAAATGAAGAAAACTGTCCCTTGCTGTTTTTTTTTATAAGCATAAAAAAAAACGGTCCCTCGTTGCCTTCCGGGGGCCCTCCTCCCCCATCCCCACTCTCCCTCTGCGCAACCCCCACCCTATATTTACCCCAGGAGGTCCGGTGCTGCGATCATCTGTGGAGTGGGAACACGTCTGAACTCTTCAAAAGCCGACCGCAAAATGAAGAAAATCACGGTAAGCTTTATAATGGCAGCCATGGTGGATTTCAACTTAGGTTGATATCTCAGCCATTTTTTGGAGTTTTGGCCCCAGATTTTCAACATAGGGTTCTTGGGACCCCACCTCGTGAACACTTGAATTGTCATTTCGTTTCTCCATCCCAAAAGGTGATTTTGCGGTTGTTGTGCGGAATCACCTTTTGGGACCGAGTAACGAAACGAAACGACAGTGTCACTGTTCATGAGGTGGCGTCCCAAAAAGGCCATGTTGCAAATTTGGTGAAAAAACTCCAAAAAATGACTGTGTTATGAGCATGCAGGGGAAGTAACCCTGGTCAGGATCACTCCAAATTTCCAACACTGCCATTTTTTAACACCTCCTTATGAACAGTATAGCTGTCATTTTTGGCACCTACCCAAAATGTGTTTTCACACCTGTGGCGCAGAATGGCGCAGTCACTGTCTTGAAATCAACCTTTGGGACAGATTAACAAATCACAGTGCTACTGTTCAGGGGACATCCCAAAAAGGCCATGTTGAAAAATTGGTAAAAAAAAATCCAAAAAATTACTGCGTTATAAGCGTGCGTTACGCAGTTTCTACGCATGCTCGTAACTTCATCAATGTTTCATATTTTCACTCCAGGTTTTCAGCATTGCCATTTTTTCACACCTCCTCATGAACAGTACAGTTGTCTTTTTTCACATCCTACCTGAAATGTGTTTTCACACCTGTTGTGCTGAATGGCGCAGTCGCTGTGCAAAATCACCTTTGGGGACTGAGTAAGGAAATGATAGTGCCATTATTACGTGAGTGCGGTCCCAAAAACCCATGCTGAAAATTTGCAGTGAAATACACTCATCTCCCGGGGCATTAGGGTTTTCAACCGTAATGCCCCACTCTGTAGAGACTGACAGGCATCGGGGGTGTGACTTCGGGTTGTCGGCTGTAATGCTCATGCCACTGCACCCCCACCCTGCAGCTAGTGACAGGCATCGAGGTGTGCCTTGGGGTCTTTGGCCCTAACATTCACTCCATTCTCCTATACTGCACCCATCTCAGCTTATTTCCTTATGGAATGGAGTGAGTGTAATGCCCGAAGACCCCACCATGACACCCATCTGTGTCTGCATGGTGGGGTGGGGTGAAGTGGAATGGCGTGAGCTTTATGCCTGATGACCCAAAGCCATACCCCCAATGCCTGTCAGTATCTGCAACGTGGGGGTGGGGGTTGGGGTTGGCATTAGTTCAGTACTTCACTGCCATTCCTATTATGCAGCTCTCTAACTCTTGCAGTACCAATGCCAATATCAGCAAGCAAACATTCGGCATTGACCCTTGTTGTAGGGTGCCAAAGATGAGCACAGTACTCCATGTGGGGTCTCACCAATGCTACATAAAGGGGCATCAGCACCTCCCTGTCCCTACTTCTTATGTTTCTTTAAATACATGCCAGGATGCTGTTTCCTTTTTTGGGCTATATTTGCAGAATGTTTATCAAATGTCAGCCTGTTGGTCACCAATATTCTGAGATCTTTTCAGAATCAATAGATACAATTTCCTAGTCATTTATGTAATATTTGGCCAATGAGTTTTTCCTACCAAAGTGTATGATTTTACATTTTCCAGTGGAAATTCCTTTTTTTTTTTTGTACTGGCCCAAGCACCTAATGTGTTTATATCCTCCTGGAATTTAGCACCCTCCTCTTGATTTGTTATTAAGGATCCTAGTTTTAAATCATCAACAAATTTACTTAATCAGGTTGTGCCATTGTACTGAATTGTTGAAACAAAGATGCTAAACAAAACAGGACCTAAAACTGACCCCTGAGGAACTTCACTACCCACCTCTACCCACTTTGAGTATTGACCTCTTATGCAAACTCTGTTTCCTCTTTCCAAGCCAATACCAAATCCAAATAATTAATTTTTCATTTATTCCTATTTCTTTTAGTGTTTTGATCAGTTCACTCTGTGACACTGTGTCAAAGGCCTTTGCAAAGTCTACGTACAGCACATCAACTGGTATGTCTAAGTCTAGGCCATACTAACTGGTTCGAAAATGTGTAGCAGGTTGGTTAAACAAGATTTTTCTTTTCTGAATCCATGCTGGAAGGGATCATTTAGGACTTTTTTTTTCTAGATAATGTTCTATTTCATCTTTGATTATTGCTTCTAAAGTTTTACCAGCTATAGAGGTCAGGCTGATTGGCGTACAATTTCTATAGTCTGACCCTGCACCCTTCTTGAATATTGGCACCAGAGTAGTTACTGTCCAATCCTCGACCAGTTTACAGTTATCAATGACTTCTGAAAAATTGCTGCCAAGGGCTGATATCTCACTAGCCAACTCTTTAAGTAGCCTCGGATGTAATCCAACAGGGCTAGGGGATTTTGATGGTTCCAATTTGCTTAATCTGTTCTTGATGTTCTCTGCAGACACTATAATGTGGCTAAACCCACGGTAGACCTCTTTACTGATGTCAATGTTCTCACTAATTTTGTAAACACTGTGAATGTATTCATTAAAAAACCTTGGCCATCTCCTGATTTGGGGTTATTGTGGCATTGTTTCTAATTATAGGGCCAATCTGTGTTTTGGTCTTCTAAGGGGACTCAATGTAGTTAAGAAAGGATTTCTTATTATCCTTAATCTCATAAAATAACTTTCTTTCAAAGTTTCTTTTTGGCTAGTAATATTGCTTTTTTACAAGCCCTCACTTTGGATTTGTATTTATCCTGCGTTTCCTCAGTTGCAACTCTCTTTGCCCTAGTGTATGCTTTTTCTTTGCCCATAATGCTCTTCCAACACATTTAGTGAACCATGGTGGTATCTTACCCCTATTATTGTATTTTTTCTGACTGGGATATAGTTCTCAGTTTTATGGGTCATTACTGATATAAATCTTTGCCGCATACCAGCTACATCAAGACTAGTATACTCATCTCTCCAATTCCATTCCTTTAGAATGTGTCTTATTTGTTCGTATTCTGCTTTTTATCATAGCATCTAAGTTCTGTTATCCCAATTTGTCTAATGCACTTTGTTTTTATGTGAAATTCCACCATGTTGTGGTCACTACCTGCGAGGGACCCCTGTGACTACTGTCTATTATATCATCTGCTAAATTAGTTAAAACTAAATCCCAAATATGACCCTTCCTTGTGTTATTCATCAAACAGTTTTCTAAGTTTAACTGCTCAAGAGTCTCCAAGAACTCATACTTAGTCATAGTAGAGACTGTACCATCCTTCCACTTTATACCAGGGTAATTAAAGTCGCCCAGTATGATTGTTTTATTACCCAGGTCTTGTTCCTTGACAATGTTTAGAAAGTCTACTGATAAACTTGCAGGTTAGGTTGGTGGCCTATAACAAATCCCTAATATTATTTCCCCTTACTCTGCACATAGTACTTCAAGTGGGGTCTGGCCAGGGTTACTTCCCCCCTATTTTGCACACAATACTCCAGGTGGTGCCTGACCTGGGTTACTTCCTTCTGCTCTGCACACAGTATTCCAGGTGGGGTCTGACCAGGGTTACATCCCCCTGCTCTGCACATAGTACTCCAGGTGGGGTTTTACCAGGGGTACTTTCCCTTGCTCTGCTCACAGTACTCCAGTTGGGGCCTGACTAGGGTTACTTTCCTTTGCTCTGCACACAGTACCCCAGGTGGGGCCTGACCAGGGTTATTTCCTCCTGCTCTGCGTACAGTACTCCAGGTGAGACCAAGCCAGGGCTACTTCCCCCCTGCTCTGCACACTGTACTTCAAGTGGGGCCTGATCAGGGTGACTTCCCACTGCTCTGCACACAGTACTCCAGGTGGGGCCAGGGCAGGGTTACTTCCTCATGCTCTGCACACAGTACTCTAGGTGGGGCCAGGCCAGGGTTACTTTCCCCTGCTCTGCACACAGTACTCCAGGTGGGGCCTGACCAGGGTCACTTCTCCTTGCTCTGTACGCAGTACTCCAGGTGGGGCCTGACCAGGGTTACTTCCCCCTGCTCTGCACAAAGTACTCCAGGTGGATCCTGACCAGGGTTACTTCCCCTGCTTTGCATGCAGTACTTCAAGTGGAGCCTGACCAGGGCTTCCTAAGGTGGCAAGATTACTTCCCCTGCCCTGGTCGTTACCCCCATGGATGCGCCCCAGTATTGTTCCAGCCTTCTTGACAGCAGCTGTGAAGAGCTTGCCATGCTGCAGCCTCTTTAGTTATCTGTTACGACCCCCAGGCCCTGTTCATCCTCCAGTGCAGTGAGAGGAGCCCCACACAGTGTGTGTGTGTGTGTGTGTGTGTTTGTGTGTCCGATCTCTGTTTCACCTCCCCAAGTATAGTGCCTTTGTGAATGGCCACATACTTACTATTTAGAAATGCCTCTGGAAGCAAGTGTAATTTGATTACTATACTGTGGTTTATGGATAAATTATGTTGAGGAATCGATTGGGGCGAGGTGGAGCTTCCTGCTGAGAATGCGCCTGGACTAGAAGCAAAGCGTGCAGCCCGCCACTCTCTCCGTAATGTGTTTGCACTGTGACACTGCTCTTTTTCCGCAATTTGTTTGCCCAACAGCTACCCATTTAACAAAATGGATTAAGCTGCTTCTTCAAAACGTACTCTCTTTTTGGTAAGAGAACCACCACAGAACACACTAGCCCTTTGAAATCTCTTTTTCAGTTTCGGTTTCAGCAAGAGTCCGGTCAGATATTCACAGTTCCTGCTTGTGTGGGACAGTGTCAAGACTTGAAAAATCCATTATACCAGGACCAGAGCACAAGCCATCAAACAGTTTAAGAGGAACGAAGCCTTCCTAGAAAAAGGGCGGTAAAGCATGTAAAGCCAACAATACCTTACACTTGAAGAAGCTTTTAAGGTTAATAGAGACTTTTAATTACAGTGTTACCTTTCTACTTCTGTCAAAAGGAGAGTTACTGAGTTTAAACTATACAATTATCTCTTACTGGGAGTTGTAGTGGAGCAAGTCAAACAATAGGTTATTACTCGTGAGTGATATGGCATCCTAGTTCCCCCCCTCCCCTCCACGAACCAGCAGAAAGGTAATAACGTGGGAAAAGCACTCTGATGCAGCTAAATGAAAGTAGTGAGGATTCACTGTCAGATACTGTGGAACCTGCTCCTAGTGCTAACCAAATTCTGGTCAGATCCACCACGGCTGCATAATGAAGTCAGTGAAGTTGTGTGGAATTGTTAAGGAGGTATGGAGAAACAACACAATGATTTGTAAGTAGTAAGATTTGTTTTAGCTTCTGTTCAAAGGAAGGCATACTCATTATTAGGAAAATACATGGAGGTGTACATTTTAATGGAAGGAATAGGATGCATTGTAGGTTTACAAAAGAACCCCAGAGCAAATGCCACTGATGTGTGTGTTATCCCGGATGATATTGGCTGGACAGACAAATTTTAAAGAAAACACAATTGCACATACCCCAATAATGCAAAGCATTATGGGAAACATATGCAAATCCCCATGATGGTACAGAATGAAAAAGTAATGGCTGGCATATATTCAGCCTTGGGATTATTTACACAGTTTTTTTTTTTTTTAGAGAAACTGGGTTTTTGTCCATGAGGTGATGTAAGTTATAATTAAGCAACGTGTCGATGTCAGGAAGTCAGGTGTAATGATGATGGACTGTTGGTAGAGAAAATGTGATAGCAACTTTTAGAGGGGGTCTCTTTTGATAAGGGCAAGGCAGTTATGCTGGTGATAATGGGAATATTAGGAAAGTATGAGGTCTATGCAGAAGTGGAGTACAAATATGCAGTTTCATACGTATGTGCTCAGAGTGCAGGCAAATGTGATATGCAGGTTTGTTTTAGAAATAGGTAAAGACAGCGATACATGCAATTGATAGAAAGATAATTACATAGACGCAGGCCATGTCCACACTTCACTCGAAAAAGCTGTAATGGATTCAAACCGATACAGTTTGTAAACGTTACAATGTGTCCACACTGCCAGTGAACAGTGTGGATAATGGTTTGAAAACATTATAGCCTGTCCACACTGAGTGCGATAGTATGTGTGGTCTCAACCCTGTAGTAGCAGTGCACATCCCATGGTGCACTCGGTGATGACAGCTGCATTTTGAGATGCCCTCCTACATGTCCTATGGAGTACTGTGTATATGGCACAGTCATATTATGTCAATAACCATATTTCACTGTTATGAGACACACTTATGTTGTGGAAGTGACAGAGAGAGGTTAGAGGGAAGGGGAGATCTGTATGTTGGAATCGGGGGCTACGTCAGTGACAGGGAGGGAAGGGGAGAGGGAAAGAGAAAGAGAGAGAGAGAGGGGGAGACACGGCATCAGTTCTGCCAGTATTAGGGCACCTAGGCAGAACAGACATTCATGTACTGCTGCTGTATGGCTGAAGGCAGACCCTCTACTACTGCTTTCAGTGTTCCCCACTGCTCCACTGTACACAGTGCCACACGCCTATTGTCCACCGCAGCAGTGCTCCATGATGCACTCAGGAGCTCCACTAATGTATGTGTTCACTACTGGCATTGCTCTGCAGGTCGTACTGCTGCCACATCACACATGGGCAGGCAGGGTACTCCCAACACTCGACACAGTGAGAAGAGTAATCAAGGAAAGTACATGGATACCATCAGGAGGTGGCTCTTGGGGAGGCAAGTGCAGACAGAGGGGTAGGTTAGGTGGGGACATGGGGGTACACCGGGGGGGGCGCATACAGCTGCCAGGTTACTGTGGTATGGAGGCATCCCAGTATTGCAGCCTACACCCGTGCTCCACACTGCCATCTGCATATGTCCTGGTAGCCTCCGATCTCCCTGCATGCAGTGAAACAGTGCTGCAATGCATGCAGGTATAATGAGAGACTGGAGGCTACATGGTGGAGCATTTAGACACAATTGCAATTAAAAACTGATAAAGGTGTTAAGCTGTAAATAAGAGTGAAATACCACGCTGGTATGCACACCACAAAGTGGTTCTTGGAAGGGTACAGATTGGGGATGTCTCAATTAAAGGAGTAGTCCACCCAGAATTTGCAAAAAACATGTGTTATGCAGAGTGTTTTGATTTGTATGTAAAGTCCTAGTGTGTCCTTCCCTCTGTCTGCTATTAGGAGTTTTTCCTAAATTAGGCTGCTAGCTTTAGGGTAGTTTTATGACCCCTGGGGATCTCCATCACAAATAGGTTTCTTGCCTTCTACCTCCTACAATGCACCCTGTCTCATGTGACAGTGATGTAGCCAGGCCCATAGATTTAGCATATGCAGTGCTTTTTAAAATCAGTTCACAACAGCAGAGCTTTGTAACTGTTCTTATCCAGTGAGCACAAATGGCAACAGTTACAATTTAGCAGACGCATGAGAGCTACCTAACTGGGGGTTCTGTAAGAAAATAGCTACTAAATAGCTCTAATTCACTATTTGTGTTTTTGGGTGTGTCATGTCTAGCTAGCAGTAATATGTGTTTTCATTTTAAAATGTAATTTCATCAAACTACGCACAACAATAAAAAGCACAGAAATTGCCCCAGATCATCACTGCTATAATTAGTAAAGATTAAAGCAGTTTTCTTACAGAAAACTCACTCAGTTAGCTCTAAAGTATTTGCTAAACTGCAAATGTAGGTACCAGCATTCTTTTTTTTTTTTAAGCAGGAGAGACACACTAAAGCTTGTTTACAGGTGTGACCTGGGAGCACAAGGAAGTTAAGTGATTTGCTCAGGGACACACAGTATGCATATGGAGGCTGTGGGATACAAACCCAGGACACCAAGTTTGCAGCTTAGAGACTTAGACCACCACACTATACTGCCTCCTCTATTCTAATAGGTAGAACTGGCAGTTAGTGCTGATTCTGCTCTGTGACATGATTTTAATTTTTTTTTTTTTTGGATACAAATGTGAAGTATATTTTTAATAAAGTATAAAAATATGTATGTACAAGTTATTTAGGTTGGCAAATATTTGTTTTATTATTTGAAAAAGTGGGATACACTAAATGTGTAGTGCAATGAACCATTGTAAAATGGGATCAAATGTGTAGCTGAAATAGTCACTGTTTTCATGCTATACCACACACACAGGAGAAAAAGTGACTTTAAAGAATTTTGCAGTTTCTAGGCTGCAGCTTCATACCATACACTTCATTTGTAAAAGAAAAAATGAAAATCATGTCACAGAGCAAAATCAGCACTAAATGTTAGTTCTGCCTAATAGAATGCTGGTACCTACATTTATAGTTTAGCAAATACTTGAAATCTAACTGAGTGGGTTTTCTGTAAGAAAACAGCTAGAATCTTAACTAATTATAGCACTAATGATCTGTGCAATTTCTGTGCTTTTATGGTTGTGTATAGTTTGATGAAATTAAAAGTTTTAAAATTAAAACATTCCTGCAAGCTAGACCCGACACACATAGAAAACAAAAATAGTAAATTAGAGCTTAATTTAGTAGCAGTTTTCTTACAGAAACCCCAGTTAGCTAGCTCGCAGGTGTCTGCTAATAGGCTAATTTAGGAAAAACTCCTAATAGCAGACAGAGTGAAGGACACACTAAGACTTAACATACAAATCAAAACACTCTGCATAATATATGTTTTTGCAAATTCTGAGTGGACTACTCCTTTAAAACTACAAGCTCAGTAAAAATATACACTGCAGCCTCTTGCTGTACTGACATGCTTCAGCTGATGCAGAATACAGAGTAAGGTGGTGGGGGCAGAGTTGGAGGACAGGTCTGAATAACACCATATACCCACCAGGAGGGACTTTTCATCTCCTGGAATGTATTTGTGAAAATGTGTGACCAGGAGAGGAATGTAAACTACTAAATGTGTAGTGCAATGAACCATTGTAAAATGGGATTAATGTGTAGCTGAAACAGTCACTGTCATCCTGTTGTTTTCATGCTATACCACACACAGGAGAAAAAGTGACTTTAAAGTATTTTGCAGTTTCTAGGCTGCAGCTTCATACCATACACTTCATTTGCAAAAAAAAAAAAAAAAAAAATGAAAATCATGTCACAGACCAAAATCAGTACTAAATGCTAGTTCTACCTAATATAAATCTGGTACCTACATTTACAGTTTAGCAAATACTTGAAATCTATTTGATTTGTGAATTAGAGCTTAATTTAGTAGGGGTTTTCTTACAGAATCCCCAGTTAGCTAGCTCTCGGGTATCTGTTCTAGCAGCTCCTGCCTGATATTTACAAAAACAGGATGATTGCTAAGAATGGGGGCTGAAATGACTTATAAAGAAGATAAGCTGCAACTGTTGAGGAAGAAAACAGGACACAGAGACTCAAGGAAAACTACTGTTTTTTCTCCTTTGTACATAGTTATACTGAACAAGTTTTTTTTATGTTACTGCTACTGTAAATTAAAATATTTTTGGTGAATTCTACAACTTCTCCTGGTTCTCCTTATGCTTCCTGACCTGTGTCTCACGACATCATCATGATAAAAAAAAAATCATAAAAGCAATCTCGATGCAAAAGGATTTTAAATTCAGGGAAACAGAAAATCTCAATACGCCAAGATTTTTCATTTGATCTTTGGAAATAAAGGAAACAATATTCAAAAATTTAAAAAAATTATATGGAAAGGAGAAATCAAAACTGTGGTTAGTTATCCAACGAAACTGAAAGTTTTTCTTATTAACCAAATTCTATATTACAGTAACAGAGATGAAGCCTTTAAAGATCTCAAACAGAGACTTCTGCAACTTTTTATATAAAAAGGAAAAATGAGGGGGGTTAACACCTTATTGGCCATTTTCATTCTCTAGACAGTTGTAATTTGGGTTGGGGAGGGGCGGTTATGGTCTTCTTTCATGATATTCTTTTTCGTTTTCTTTTTTGAATAATAAGATAAGGAAATGGGTTAAATGTCAGTATAATATGAATGTTAACCTATTTTTAGGGGACCTTGCAGTATAATATTGATATATAGGAAAAGACGAGGGGAAATAGACCCAGGAATTGCCAGCAGACCTAGGGGATTCTTTTTCTAGATACCAGGAAGGATCCATTGGCATCTCAGGGAATTGGGAAGGACTGGTGGTGGGAAGAAAGGGGAGTGTTCTATAACCCCCTCTGGGGGGTAAGGGGAGAGGAAATGGATGGTTACGCCACCCTCTGTACTGACTTTGTTTCTTTTACATTATGGTACAGCATATGTTATATTCCCTTATGTAATCTTTTTTAGTCATTTTATTAACTCTACAAAATGGGTATAGAACTCAAGAAGGTTGACCTGGAACACAGACGGGATGAATTCACTTACAAAAAGATTTAGAATTCTAAACTACATTAAAAAGTTAAAAGTATATTTTGCAATGTTACAAGAAACTTTTTTTTATCAAATCAGAAGCAGAAAAGATTAAAAAACAAAAATGGATTAGACATGTTTTTTTCTCACTAAGCAATAAAAAAAAACAAGGGGGTAATGTTAATTATTTCTAAAAGATCCCCCAAAGAGAATATTTTAGATTTTTAAGCAGACAAGGATGGGAGAATAATTATGATCAAAGTTTTAATAAAAGACAGCACTTTTGTCCTAGGATCAGTGTATGCACCTTTCCAAGACTATGGCTCCTTTCTGGCTTTGGTTGATTAAGTAATTGGGGAGAAGAAAATGTCATACTAGTTGGGGATTTCAATAGTTTGGCAGACTATAATTTAGATAGAAGAAAAATATATGGCATACATTTTCTTAATTGTTATACCTAGCAACTTATTAATTGATTATTGGAGGAAATTACACCCTACTGGAAAATAATTCACACACTATTCAACAAGATTTAAAATATTAGTAAGATTATACTATATACTAGTATCAAAAAATATAATAGTAAATAGTGACTTTTGTCAATTTATTATTCATCCTGCAACTGTTTCAGATCACAATCCAGTATCTACTGGAATGACATTAGAAATAAGGATACAAATTTCTGGCAGTATAACAATACCTTGACCAAACTTCCATCCATTACAGAGGAAATTAAAGAAGCAATTAATTTCTGGCAAGACAACTGGCAATATTTCAATGATATTATAGAAATATGGGGCACCTTTAAAGTGACACTTAGGTGTGTAATAATATACAAAGCATCATGGTTAAATGAAAAAATAAGCAAACTATAAAAGAAATGGAAACAAGACTAAAAACTCTAGAAGTAACAGAATGGAAGATGAATCCAAAAGGGAAAACTACCAAAACTTAGAAAACTAGACCATAAACACAGACACACTGAACATTAAATCAAACTGAATTAGGATAAAAAGAAATCAGAGGCTATACAGTAAGCAGGCAGGGAAGTTGTTGGCTAGAAGATTAAAAAAAAGAATCAGAACAATCTGATATTACAACCATAACAGATGAAAAAGGACAAGTCCAAACTGAAAAAAGCAATGACTGAAGACTGTTTTTTTTTTTTATTCTTCCAAGAATTATATAAAATGCACAAATTAGGTGATTTGATACCTTTTATTGGACCAACAGAGATTACAGACAAACCTTAAACTTTTGAACTCAAAAGAGTTCTTCTTCAGAAGAACTCTGAGTTCGCTAAAAAAGTTCTCTGTAACTCTGTTGATCAACAAGTATCATATCACTAATTCTATATATACAAGGACCAATATAGCAACAAACTTTTTTTGACAAGAATTATATAAGTCGGATTGTTTTCCATCAGAGGAAGAATTTGACTATTACAATCACTATATCTCAAACTCAGAGAAGAACAAAAGATCTTACTTTTGGAACCAGTATCAGAAATTGAAATAAAAGAAGCAATTTAATCAATGCCAAAAGGAAACTGACCAGGCAGGATATACTGTACAACAGACTTTTATAGAGTTTATAGACAAACTTTTACCCTACTTAGAAAAACTATATACCTCTATACAGAAAATGAAACACTATCCTTCAAAACAGCTTTTATTTCTTTACTACCCAAACCTAATAAAGATCATCCAAAAAGTGGAAAATTATAGGTCCACCTCTATCCTAAATAGCAACTATAAAATATTGGCAAAGATTATAAATAACAGGTTACTTCAAGTTCTACCTGAGATGATTTACCCCAATCAGGGGGGAATCACACTAGGTAGGCAAATACATTCAGGTATACATAAACGACAATTTATTATACAGCATCTCAACACAGTTAAAACAGAAGCAATAATTTCATCACTGGATGCAAGCAAAGCCTTTGTCACACTTGGGTGGCAGTTTCTCTTCCATGCTCTCCAACAGTGTGGTTTACCAGATTTATTTATAGATTGAATAAAAACTCTGCACAATTCACCAACTTCAGCAATAAAAAATAATCACATATCAAAACAATGAAAAATATTCAGAAGGGTTAGACAAGGATGCCCTCTGTCTCCTACTATTTTTGTGTTAGGCTTAGAGATTTTTCTGTAGGATGTTAGAGTGAACAATAAAATTAAAGGAATACACATTAGTACAGAAATAAAATATAGAGCTTACACTGATGATGTCATACTACTGCTTAGCTCACCACAAGAAAGTATTATTGAACTTAAAGAGGTAATCTCACGATTCTCAAAAGTGGCAGGTTATAAGGTGAAAGAACAAAAATCTGAAATACCTATATTTAATACACAAAACAATTCTCTCATTCTTAAAAACTGCAACACAAAAATAAAAGGAAATTAAATAGACTATTTAGGAATCAAGCTTACAAACAGAAATGAGCAGTGAAATATTATTTAACTCCCCTGCTGGACAGCATGAAACTCAAACTAAGAGAATGGAACAGAATTCCTTTATCACTTTGGAGAAAAGTTCAAACAATTAACATGTTGGCTATACCTAAAATCTCATATTTCCACTCAATGGCATAAAAAAATTCAATCACATTTTTAAACAATACATCTGACATGATAAAAAAAAACCTAGAATCTTCTGGGACAAACTCTGTTTGTCCAAGGAAGGAGGAGGATTTGCTTGCCCAGACCTTAAAAATTATGAATAAATGTATTTAAAAAAAAAAGCATTAAATTGGGCTTATGATGAAAAGTTAGACCTGTCTATGGAAAATGACAGTTTGAATAAGACTGGTACAAACCAAAAAGAACAGTTACGTAAGAATTTACCATAACAGTAGATCTTCAAGGGGATCCCAGACATCAGGTTACACCATAGGAACCTATGCCACTGGTGAAAGGGAATCCACATGAAAGATTTTCAGCAGTACAACTGGGGCCACCCATGCCGTCCACAGCAGCCATCACCAATCTTATACAGGTGTGGGCAACCCCGCTCCCTCCTCAGTTCTTTCCCCTGGAGATGAAGGGAACAAAGCTCTTGCCCTGGGAAACCGAGGAGAGAAAGAGGTACCCAGACCTAATGCAAAAAGACTGGATACACCAGACAGTCAGTTGCTAGACAGGAGCCCCAAGAAGGGGGATGGTGGGAAGGAAATCATACCGGATGACTGAGATCCCTTTGAATATAGTACAGTTACATAAGAACTTACCATAACAGTAGATCTTCGAGAGGAGTTCTTGCAGTAGGCAACATCACTAGGACTAAGCCGCCAGGATGACATGGAAAAATTCTAGCTAGCAGTACCAAATGGGAACTGCCCCCTGACGTCAGCACGTCGACATGAATTCAGGTATTAAGGGGCGGTCCCCCACATCCACCTCAGTCCCCTCCCCCCGCCGGAGACCCTGGAGTAAGGTCTGAAAGGAGAAAAAGGAGGACTCCTGAGGCCTGAATTGGCAGAGATAGAAAGAGAGCAGGGGGATGGAGGGAGGGAGGGAAAAAAGTGCTTACTGCAAGCGCTCCTCTCAAAGGTCTACTGTTACGGTAAGTTCTTACTTAACTGTACTATCTTACTTCAAGAGGGCTCTTGCAATAGGCAGCACCATTAAACGGAGTCCCAAGCAGTACTGGAAGAAAAATATCCGGAAGGAGGAAAGGAAGAAAGAGAACTTCAATCAGAGAGCTGACCCCCAACAGGAGGCCGGTGTCAGAAGGCCACACGACGAGCATCCGAAGGGCACTCCAAAAAGCGTGACTCCAACAGGGTAGCCCAACACTCCAACAAGATAGCCCAACTAAAAAAACAAGTGACAACACCTGACGACAGCTAATGTTACTGGCCTTCTTTCTTCCCCAATCACTGGTTGGGCCTGGCTGACACTGAGTCAAATAAGGCACTCTCCAGCCAGGCCCGACCAGGGGATGCAAAAGAAAGAAGGCCAACAACAGGAGCTGTCGTCAGTCCCCTTCAAAAGGCCAAAAGAAAAGAAAGAGTCCATAACCTTATCCCCCTATGGCTAGAGAAGGGTACCAAAGGGAAACCCCTTCCGGTTCTGGATTTGCCCATAGTACCTGAGCCCAGTACAAGGAGAGGAACAAAGGGCATGCAACCCATAAGGCCATATCCTGTAGTTCCGGAACCTTCCTAGAAAGCCACCAAAGCAGACAGAGGGGAAAAAACCCTCAGAAGAATGACACTTGGGAGAGGAAAAGGGGAAGGTAAGTAACCCGGAGGAAGACAGTATCTTCCTCTAATGGAGCCCATCAAAGATGGCCCTTGCCTCGGTCTGTCTAAGATGGAAGCAGGGGAGGTCAAGAAGTCGGTCAGGACTGAAGGCATCCAACCTAAAAATCCCCAGTAAAACTAAGGGGATGCCTACTCCCAAGTGGAGGAATATAACCTCTAGACAAAAACCTGGAAGAGAGAGAGGGCAAAAGACAGGCTGTCTGCCCGGGGGGAGGGGTTTGTGGGGAATCATCATCCCTGGAAAGGGGCGGGGATCCCAAGTACCCAGATGAACCAGCGATCTATCCGCACCAGGAGGTTGCCCACCAAGACCCATGGAACTCATGGAGCAAAATGAAATGGACCCCTTCGAAAGGGGACAGAGGTGAACCTGCTATCTGCCCTGAAACCAGCACCTGCATGCAAGTGCAGGGGACAAGTAGAGAACAGGACCCCTTCCCAATGGGGAAGCCAGAAGGAAGGGGGGGATTCCCAAGTGAGGGAGACCCCACGGCTGAAATGGCCCTGTAGACTGCCACAGGAGACCCCTGGAATACCAAGGTATGTCTCAATGTCTGAGAACAAGGGACATCTGCCATGACGTCCGAAGTACCCAGCCACTGCAAAGGGCCGCCCGATGAAAGTGTAACGTAGGACTGAAACTGCCAAAGGCAGTGAGAAGATAGCCAACTGTCTTACAAGTGGCGAGCCCCACCAGGGTATCATGACCCCAGCAGTGGGGGCCGCTTTGGCGAAGGAGCTGTTCGAACCAGGAGGAAGAACTGAGCCAGCCAGGCAACCTCCCCAAAACCCTGGATTCTCTGTCTGCCTTCGGATAAGGTGAAGAGATCCCATTTCTTGCTGGAAGTTGGGAGATTCGTATAGCCCAAAAACAGCTAGGCCCAGTCAACGGCCCGAAGCCGCAGGGGTCATGAACCAGCAAGTGGCTAATATCGTCTCCACTGCCAGGGACTAACAAACACCTGTAAACCCTGGCAGGAGATAGGATAGAACCCTGATAAGCCAGAGCCTTTAAATCGGGGGAGTCTCTGCTCCCCTGAAAAGGGAAAAATGCCTGATGAGTCCCAGAGACCAAAGGAACCCAAGAACTGGCGTTTGGGCCTCCCGTGTCAAACCCAAGGGGCAAATGATGCTGGCCCTGCTTTACTATAAGAAGGGGAGAAATTCTCCATCCCGCAGGCCTGGGGATAAGGGATCACCATTCCTTAACCCGCCAATCTAACCATGGTGGTCAGAGGTAAGAAACTCTGAGAGTCAGCCCCTTAAACAAAAAACAGGGCCCCAGGCTCACAAGAGAGGGTCAAAGGAAACCAACTAGTCGGGGAGCCCTGAGAAACAGCCTAGAATTCTGCTGAGAAGTGAAACTGGAGGAAGTCTGTCCGACTCCAGCATCCACCCGGGGGAGTTCCTGAAAGGGAGCAACCCTGTAGAAAAATTCTGGAGGAAAGGGCAGAAGCATCTGAGGATGTGGGGAAGGAACCCTTCACCCTGCCAGAGAACACCCCCCACTCCTTGAATCTTCTCAAAAGTCCGAAAGTGTGGAGGAAGGTAAAAGCCACTGAGATTAGGGCAATAGGTCCAGTGTTGGTGCCGGGGTACCTGCTGCTCTTAGTCTTCGCAACTGACGCATCCACTGAAGCTGTGGCCGACGACGGGGTCTTACACTTGCCCCTCAGATCCGGACGTCGGGTGTGATGTCTGGGAAAGCAGTAAGTCTGTATGTTCGAACTGCACTGATGCCCCTGAGTTATGGGTCAGAGAGGGGCTCCCAAGTCCTGGAGGGAATGGAGGGAAATCATGAGAGCCTGGACATCCTCCCCAAACAACAGAGGGCCTCAGAAAGAGGCATCCAAAATAGAGGCCTGGGTGGCAGCGTTAAAGTTTGTCAGACAAAGTCATGCATGGCGTCTGAGACAAATGACAGATGCAGCATTCTGGGCATATGTGGCCCTATAGCACAGTAGCCCACATTAGATGCGGAGGTATGGAGATGTTCCAATTGAGACTGGGTATGAGGATCCCCAGTGGAATGTAGCAAATCTCCAATTTGACCCAAAATGGACTGCTGGTGCACCAGCATGTGGGCCAAATAATTCTGAGCTCTCAAAGCTAAGGTCAAGGAGGCATAGGCCTTACAACCTAAGAAGTCCAGAACCTTGGACTCCCAGTCTGATGGGTAGTCCCAAAAACCTGGGCCTTCTCCCACGGCTGGCAGTCCCTCAAGTACAGAGAAGTCCACCTTAGGCTGGGAGGCGAAGTGCTCCTTACCATCCGAGGCGTGATAAAGGCAATCAGCCTTGCGTGGGGTGGCCGTAACTGATGCTGGTTGTAGTAGCCACACTGTGGAGGACACGTTGTCATGGGGGGGATCACCAGGGGTGGAATCATGACTGCATCCACTTCAGGAAGTTGCATATGCTGTGCAAGGTGCTACCGCTGGGAGTCTTGATCCTCTGTGCATCACCTCTGAAGGACTTGTAGCACCCTCATCATTTCAAGAAATGAATGATCCTCTGGGTTGATTTGGGTGTATCCCAAATCCAAACTTCCTCAAGAGGCGAAAGCAAAGGAGGAGAGCCTGAGGAATCAGAGGCCATGTGGAGGGATTGCTCTGAACCAACGGCCAAACCCAGCGAAGGGGAGACACCGTGAGTTACCTCCTGATCTGGTGCTCCATGTGAACCCCGATCCAGAGGGGAGTCATCTAGTCCCAACGCTAGGCATCCCTTTATGGGGGAGAAGTTGGCACCATTGACCGAGAGGCCAAAGTAGGCCTTGGAGCCAACGCCCACCAGGCATTCAATAAGGCTTCATAATCCATCGACATTCGACATATAAGCGCCGGCTGAAAGGTGCAACTTAACACTGGATAGTGCACCAGAAAGCCCAATGTCTGCCCTGACGATGCAGCGGCTGTACTCAGAGCACATCCGGAATATAACGTTCGAAGGGCAGAGTCTGTGATGGCACCAGAACCTATGTCGGAGATTGAAACTGGCTGCTCGGCATCTAGAAGAGCACTTGATGAGTTAGGTCCAGAGGCCAGAACCTCAGCAAGCTCCACAGACTCCGAAGAAGTTTGAGCTAAGCCTGACCAGTCCGGGGACAGCAGACGTTGTGATACAGAACCATTGGGCGTCGGGCACTGGTGGGAGGCTCGGGAGACAAGGGCCTCATTGAGGACTGAAGGAGAGGAACCTGGGAGGCTGCCCCCAGCGAAAGCCTGGAATCTTGGAGCCCCATGGGTGGCTGCTCTGCAGAGGAAGGCTGTGGCCCAGAGGGCGACAGCATGCGTCGGTCCACTAGACCACCGCTGAACCCTGCCCCAGTGTCCGGTGAAGACACTGAGGCCAGAAGGGTGGAATCAGCCACAGCCTCACCCTTAGCGTTGGCCTGGCCACCTGCATCAGGCCCTTGCATGAGGACCAGCCTGAGTAGCAGGGCCAGAGAGGCAGAAGAAGGAACCTCCATGCCCACAGCAGTGCCATCTGCGGGTGCAGACCAAGAAATCAACCCCCCCCCCCCACAGGAGGAAGACTCCATAGCCGTTGCAGCCCCAAGAGAGACTGTGACTCCATGAGACAAATCCCTGTCGATGTTTCTTATGTCTTTTTTTCATGATAATGAGGATCCCCAGAAATGCCAGCTGTGGTACAGGACTGCAGCTCTCTCTCTATGCCAGCTTCTGCTGCAGGAGGTGTGATTCCAAGACTTTTTGCCTCCTTTTCCGCGTGACCTGATTAAACTTTTGGCAGGCTTCGGTGTCATAACCTGGGCCTATGCAGATGACAAATGCGGAGTGGCCATCCGTTTCAGGGACCTGCTTCCCACAGGTGCACTTGGATTTGTGGGTGTCAGTGGAAGAGTTTGACAATGACATAAGGTCAAAAAATTGACTGGTTAGACAAAGAAAAAAAAAAAAAAAGGGCAAAGAAAAAATGGCGGTTGACTGCAGCAGCGTTGATCCAAGAAGTCCGACAAGCACAGGTCGACAGCGGGAAAAGAACTGAGGTGGGTGTGGGGGACCTCCTCCTTTATACCTGAACAGACATCAATGTGCTGACATCAGGAGGCGGCCCCCATTTGGTACTACTAGCTAGAATTTTTCCATGTGATCCTGGTGCCTGGTGGTTTAGTCCTAACAGTGTTGCCTACTGCAAGAGCCCCCTCGAAGAAAGACCTGCTGTTACGGTAAGTTCTTACGTAACTATTCTAGCTTCTTTGGGGGTATTTCAGTCATCAGGTTACACTGTAGGAATGAGTACCATGCAGTGACAAGTGTAAACATACAGTCTGGGAGGCTGGATCTCCATAAACTTAAGACAGGAGTCCATGTACTACAGCCCTGCCAAATCATGCATGGGATCTAGAGGCAATGTCCAGACTGTAATGCTTGGTGAAAGTGTGAACTGTACTCCAGGTGGTAGCCGCACAAATGTTAGCAGCTGAGACCCCTTTGAAACAAGCCACCGAGGTAGCCATGCCTCTGGTGGAATAAGCTTTGATAGCACCAGGCAATTCTTTACCGTACTTGTTGTAGCAGAACACAATGCAGTTTGCCAACCATTTGGATGAACATTGTTTAGAAAATGAAGTGCCCTTTCTACCTGGGGCAAAGGAAACAAACAACTACTTTGACTTTCTGGACTCTTTAGTCCAAAGCAGATAGTACAGTTCTGCGCACATCTAACATACAGAGCAGTACTTCCTCGTTATTGGCACGCTCAGGAGAATAAACAGGAAGGTGGATAGACTGATTTAGTTTGAACTCAGAAACCACCTTGGGTAGACACTTGGGATTTGTGCACAAAGATACCTTGTCTTTGTAAAAAATCAAATAAGACTCCTCGCATCAGAGGGCCTGAAGCTCTGAAATTCTTCAAGCACAAGTAATTGCAACTAAAAACAGCGCTTTCCAAGAGAGAAAGCACAAATTGCAAGTCACGATTGGCTCAAAAGGAGATAGGGTCAACTTCTCCAAAATAAAATTCAAGTCCCAAGCTGGGACAGAGGAATGGATTGGGGGTTTCAGGTGCAAGACGCCTCTAAGAAAAGTACGGGAGACATCCAGCTGAGCAATCGTGCAGTCACCCAAGGGCCCATGAAAGGCAGAAATAGCCGAAAGTTGGACCTTGAGTAAGGAATACTGGAGGCCTGAGTCAGACAAAGAGATCAGGTAGTCCAGGATATGATTCATCGAACAGATGAAAGGGTCCAGGGCATGTCTGGCAGCCCAGATGGCAAACTATTTCCACTTCATGGCATATGTGGCACGAGTGGAAGGCTTCTGGGCAGCCACCAGGACATCCGCTTCCCTGTTAGAGACCCCGATTCAGGTGATGGCTACGTTCTCAAGAGCCAGGCATGCTTATGAAGGAACCTGAGGTTGGGGTGGACCAAGGTTCCTTGATCCTGGGTCAGCAGATTCCTGCAAAGAGGAAGAGGGACCAGAGATTCCTCTGCCAGCTGCTGAAGCAAAGGGAACCATATCTGGTTAGGCCAAAATGGAGCCACCAGAATCATGCTGGCCCCCCTCCATCTGCAGCTTGATCAGTACCCTCTGGATCACAGGAAACGGAGGGAATGCATACAGAAACCTCCCACTCCAAGAGAGGGACAACATGTTGGGCCAGAAAACTCCAGGCCCTGGATCTAGCGAGCAGAAATTGGGCAGTTTTGTGTTGAGTGGGGACACAAAAAGGTCCAACTCTGGATGACCTCACCTGTCAAACAGATCTTCTGTGATGGATGAGAGAGGCTCCCATTCATGCATGCTGGACTGAGTCCTGCTGAGAGTGTCCACCAGGGTGTTTAGGACGCCTGGCACGAGGACTGCAGAGAGTGTCTGATTGTGCTCCAGCGCTCAGTACCACACTCTCATGGCCTCCCTGCAAAGGGGGTATGAGTGAGTCAAGCCATGCTTGTTGATATAGTAGACTACGGTCAAATTGTCTGACTGCACCAGCAGATGGCCTGGAGTGAGATGCTCTTGAAAGGCTTGTACGGCGTAGAGCACCGCTCTCATCTCCAGGACATTGATATGCAGGGGCAGCTTCCCACTGGGACCAGGAGCCTTGGGTTTGGAAGGGGCCAAGTGTACTCCCCAGCCCAGACCTCAAGCATCTGTGGTTAAGATCTGATGCGGGGCAAAAACCTGGAAGAGAACACCTTGAAGTAGATTTAAGGAGTCCATCCACCACTGCAGTACCTTGTGTACTGGAGGAAAGACCAGGACTGGTTGGTCCAACTCGCCCGTGCGCTGGCCCCATTATACCCTGAGGGTCCACTGAAGGGTACACATATGAAGCCTGGCAAGCAGAATGGTGGGAATGGCTGCTGCCATTAGAACCAACAATCTGAGGTACACCCTGGCAGGAATGTACCGACTCTGAGCGATTTCCTGAGCTTGGGCTATGAGGCACTCCACCCTGTTTTGGGTTGGAAGGCTTTCCCCTGCACATAGTCCAGAGCCACCTCTATATAGTGTGTAAGCCCCTTCAAAAAAGGGGCTTATGCTCCCAATTAGGCATCCTTTTCCCCCTACTACCCCCAGCTGGGGCATTTTAGTGCCCTGGGGGATACTAGCTGCCTCAAGGTGGCAGCAGTACGTTTAAGGGGTATAAAAGGGAGCAGACAGGAAAGTTTCGGGGCTTTTCCAGCCTGGGCATTAGGCTGGGGTTGGAGGAGGGTGGCTGGAGGAGCAGGGTTAGGTGGGCAAGTAAGGGAGCTCGGCAGTCCGGGTGGGCCAGTGGTGGGACCCCCCCCCCCCCAAAGTGGAGACAAGATGGCCTTCTCAGCATCATGGCATCGAGGAGCTGGGGGATGGAGCTCCGTGGGGGAACTATGGTTAGCCAAGTGCTGCATCATTGGGGGCAGGGAATGTAGGTGGCCATTGGGGGCCAGGAAAGGTAGGAGCCCTCAGAGACCTCTGTAAAGTGAGATCCTGGGCCACCAGGGCTGTGGGGGCAGTGGCAGGGTCCTCACAGGAGGGAAGCCGGTGGCAGTAGCTCTCCCTTGTACCCGGTGTGGCAGGGTGGTCTGGGGCAGAGGGAGCAGAGGGGCCATTCACCCAAATATGGGGCCTGCTTGGAGGGGCAGATCCTGGGGCGCCGGCACATGGAAGTCGGGCGGGTCACAGGCAGTAATGGCAGACCTTGGAGAGTAGCCCTCAGCTGGACCTTAATGCAAGCCCAGGAGATGCTGAAGGGGATATGGGCCCGGCAGGGATTTCCCGTAGAGGAACATCAGGAATCGGAGCAGTTTTTGGGCCACTAGTGTTGAAGGCAGGCTGTTTGGAGGGACCTGGGTGGTGGCAGTTCTCAGCATCTCCCCAGTGGCAGGACAGCCAGTTACAGGGGGCTGGAGTACTGGAGCAGGGCCGGATTTTGGGGCCGCTGTACCTGTGGAGCCGTTAAAATGAGAGGCTGAGTGAAAAAGGGGACAGATGCTTACATAGCACCAACACAGAGCCAAGATGAAGTGGGTTACGGGGCCTGGGTCGTAAGGAAAAATCCTGGTGTCCCCTGTTGCATGTGCCAGTGCCCAGGAGTCCAGGTGGGGGGAAGCAGCTCACTTTCCCATGCCAGGGTTTGGGGTGACGACCAGCGCCATCGAGAGTGGGTAACCCGGCAGTTAAGAAAAAGAAGGGCTGTTGCTTACCAGATTCAGAGAGTCAGGAGATTGCAGGGATCTGAGTTTGAGAGGTCTTGGGTAAAGCATCCAAGGGATAGAGAGAGAGAGAGAGTAGAAAAATCCTTGCTTATTACTGCCTTAAAATCCATTGTTTCTGCTGCTCTGAATGTCGTGCCAGTACGTCTGTAAAAAGTTTGATTAGCCCCATGGAGCTGCTTTATTTATTTAAATGAAGTATGTGAACCCTGCATTGCTGGGAATCATTTGCTGACAGGAGATGAATAAATGAAATTCTTCTTTCCTTTCCCCCTTTCTTGTGTAGCTAAATTAATTTCTCATAAGTTATATTCCAGATGAAATTTTCACCCCACCCTTAGCAGGGCCGAGGGGCTCAGGGGCTCCAGAGATGGCAGACGTGCAGTGTGGAGTTCCTGGTCCGGTGTGCCAGCATTCGGGGAGAATCCATATCCTATGGGTGAAGATGAGAGTGCATGGGTGATGGAAGACGCCAGAAAGGTAGGCCACAACTTTTCCTGCCTTGCATAGGAGTGCATTTGTCTCGGTGGTTCAGCGCTTGAGGTGACCCCTCCTTAGTGCCCCCGGAGCATCTGTGAAAAAATGTATGTCCCTAGAGGGGGGCCGGGGGGGGTTACACTGTGGGGGCTCATCCGGGATGTTCCCCAAACCCTGAAATGCTACCAGACCCGAGCCTTGCAGTTCGGTGTGTTGCCAGGCTGCCCGACCTGGTTGGGCCCTGTTGCACAGCAAAAATAGCTGTGGGAGTATGCTGGAGCAGGCATAGGCCTCAGCCTGCTGGTGTGGTGTGCGCGCCTGACCCGCTGGTCACGTGACCCTCAGGCAGGGTTCCGAATGGAGGATGGCCAAGAAGGAGCTACTGCAGCTGCAAATAGAGGCGCCATCTTTGGGAGATCAGAGAGAGTGGAGCTGAGGGAGTGAGGTGACCAGCAGCAGGAGAACAAAGCCAGTGAGAGGAAAGTAGAATAGAAACTATTTTTCATGGACGCAACCACAGTCAGGCAAGTGAACTGGGCTGTCACATAAAGCAAACGAACAATTGAGCCATCTGTTTAAGTGACCCTTAGCTGTGGGTACTGGGACGGTTGGAGAGGCTTAAAGCAGGCATCCACCATGGACTGGCAGCACGCTATGACAGGCAGGAATGAAGAAGGACCCGAAGTGACCCCCAGGAGGAACCCCTGGCTACGGTTTCTGCCTCACTGCTCTCCTGGCTCTGGAAAGCTGGGAGAAAAGGAAGAGAAATGAACGTTGCCTGAGGTGTGAGTTTCGGGGGAAGGAGTTGCCAGGTTGCCTGTATGTCCATACTGCATAGGCATGCCACCAGTTCCAAATCTGGGGATGTTTGCTCCCAGTTCCACCGCCAGCTCTTTTATGCCATGGTCACCAGACAGTGGGGATTCAGGAGGGTTTGAGAGACGGTCCCTGGAAGAAAGCACTCGAGCCCAGGTGGATGAGACCAGAAGTGAATACCCAGATTTGATTGTGGAGGCTGTAGAGAAGGAAGGTGCAGGAGCAAAAGTTAAAGAAAAAGGTGACTGGGAGCACAACCGTCTGCCCCACTCTCTGCCATCGGCTACCAGCTATCCCAGTAGTAGAGGGAGGGTCAGGGGCCTCAGACAACCAGTCAGAGATCCTCCAGGGCCTGGGGGATCTTTACCATGGCCCCTATCCGGTGGTAGCTCACAGGCCCTGTCGACCAAGAAAGAGCCTACCTCGAGAGCCAGGTGCAAAATACAGCCTAATGGGAGTGGCTCAGAGTCTAATCCTGCACCAGCAGCCGCAAGAGGGAGCATTTTTATTATTTTTTTTTGTTAACCAGGAGAGACACACTAAGCTGAAGATTGTTTAAAGGTGTGACCTGGGAGCACAAGAAGTTAAGTGACACAGTATGCAAGTGGGGGCTGCGGGATTCAAACCTAGGTCCCCAGGTTTGCAGGTCAGAGCCTTAAACCACTGCGCTATACTGCCTCCCTTTATACTTTATATTGCATTGGTGATAAAAAGGAATTAGAGGAGCTGAATGAGGAGAAATATGTTGGCAGCATTTTTCAGTTCCAGGACTATCAGGTGGCTAGGGCAAGTCCCAGGCCTTACCACTGCCCTGTAATCATCATAGCAGACAACACCCCACAGCTCCCAGTCTGGGCTAAGGCTCTCTGAACCCGGATAGATGGGTTGAATCCAAGTAACCCGTTGAACTTAAACTATTGACGAAGGATATGGCTACCAATGGAACAAGCCAGGAGGACCAGTGTGAAACACCTGCCAGAGTGGAGCCAGGCTGAAAGGTGGGTCTGTAGGAGGCTGCGTGTAGAATATCCCCATCTGAACTATCCTTATGTGCCGGAACAGATTTGGGATATCATCGAGGAGATGAGGGAGGAATGGATCTTTAAGGAACAGATGGAATGCTTAAAGAATCATCCCGGTGGAGGAGGTGCCCCATCTCAGCAATTGATTCAGCAGGCACAGTCGATGTGTCGCACAGGGACCTGGTCTGGCCTAACGTTGTTCAAGCATTTTGCCTTGCTCCAGGACATGGCTGGGACTCTGACCGAATATTATCTTCTGGACCAGGATTCCTTTGGGGATGTGTCCACCAAGCCAGATCCAGAATATTATTTCCCCTCCAGGTGGGGAGCCTGCAACCTAGGCTTTCTGGAATTTGGACTTATGAACTGCGCCAGGACAATTGCTCTATAAAGCCTAGTTACAGTGACTGTATACAGTTATTCTTCTTAAAATCAGAGCCCTTGAATTTAAAATTATAATGTTGTTACAATCATGATAAAAATGTTTGGGAGACTGGTGAAAGGATGTGTGTGTGAATGTGTGAGTGAGTGGTCTGGGGACTGTACACAGTAAACCTGGATTTAAAAACTGGTGGGAGGATTTGGGGTATAGCTAAACTGTTAGAAATCTACCTCATTACCATTGTTTGCATATGCTTAATATTGGAAAGTTTAATCATTATGAAAAACGATTGAAATTGCTTTTGATAAAGAAATAATGAAGGTTGTTCCTAACCATTTAGATTACCTCCTGGCGCAGGTAGGTTTTTTAGGGTTTTAGAGGTTCATTGGGTTAGAGAGGCAGATTGGGTGGTGCCTGTGGCCAGGCATGGTGCATCTTTTGCCAGAAGGCTGGAGAATGCGCATATATAGTCTGATGGGGGGAGACCATCACTAGGCCCTTGCCATCATTCCTAGGTGGTAATGATTTCCTGGGTGGGGGAAGAGCGTAAGCCCCCTTCAAAAGAGGGGCTCATGCTCCCAATTAGGCATCCCTTTTCCCCCTCCTAACCCCCCTCCCCCGAGAGCTAGGGAATTATTAGTACTCTGGGGGGTAATGGCTGCTGGACACCTCAAGGAGGCAGCAGAGAGTAGGTTTAGGGGGTATAAAAGGGAGCAGACAGGAAGTTTTCAGGGCCTTTCCAGCCCAGGCATTAGGCTGAGGCTGGAGGGGGATGGCTGGAGGAGCAGAGTTAGGTGGGCAAGTAAGGGAGCTCAGCGGTCTGGGTGGGCCCCCCTCCCCCCAAAAGTGGAGACAGGATGGCCTTTTCAGCGTTGTGGCATTGAGGAGCTGGGGGATGGAGCTCCGTGGGGGAACTATGGTTAGCCAGGTCCTGCGGCGTTGGGAGCAGGGAATGTAGGTGGTCATTTGGGGCCAGGAAAGGTAGGAGCCCTTAGAGACCCCTGTAAAGTGAGATCCTGGGCCACCAGGCCTGTGGGGACAGTGGCAAGGTCCTCACAGGAGGGAAGCCGGTAGCAGTGGCTCTCCCTCATACCCGGTGTGGCAGGGCGGACTGGGGGCAGAGGGAGCCAGGGGGCCCTTCACCCAAATATGGGGCCTGCTTGCAGGGGTAGGTCCTGGGGCACCTGCACATGGAGGACAGGCAGGTCATAGGCTGTAATGGCAGGCCTTGGAGAGTAGCCCTTGGCTGGAGCTTAACGCAAACCCAGGAGGTGCTGAAGGGGATGTGGGCCTGGCAGGGATTCCCCGTAGAGGCACAGCAGGAATCGGAGTAGTTTTTGGGCCTCTAGTTGAAAGCAGGCTGTTTGGAGGGAACTGGGTGGTGGCAGCGCTCAGGATCTCCCCAGTGGCAGGACAGCCAGTAGCAGGGAGCTAAAGTACTGGAGCAGGGCCGGGTTTTGGGGCCACTGTACCAGTGGAGCCGTTAAGATAAGAGGCTGAGTGAAATAGGGGACCGGTGCTTAAGTAGCACCAGCACAGAGACAAGCTGAAGTGGGTTACGGGGCCTGGGTCATAAGGAAAAATCTGACTTCCCTTGTGGCATGGGCCAGCATGCGGAGGTCCAGGTGGGGAGAAGCAGCTCGCTTTCCCATGCCAGAGTTTGGGGTGACGACCAGTGCCATTGAGAGTGGGTAACCCGGCAGTTAAGAAAAAGAAGGGGTTTAGCTTACCAGATCCAGACAGCCAGGAGACTGCAGGGATCTGAGTTCGAGAGGTCTTGGGTAAAGCATCCAAGAAAGAGAAAGTAGACAAATCCTTGCTTGTTACTGCCTTAAAATCCATCACTTCTGCTGCTCTGAATGTCCAGTCAGTATGTCTGTAAAAAGTTTGATTAGCCCTGTGGAGCAGCTTTATTTATTTAAATGAAGTACATGACCCCCTGCATTGCTGGGAATCATTTGCTGGAGCAGGAGCTAAATAAAAAAGCTAGTTGGGAAAAGAACAGCAGTGATGTGCTTTATTTAAACTGAAAGGAGGAAGTAAATGAAATCCTTCTTCCCATTCCCCTTTCTTGTGCAGCTAAATTAATTTCTCATGAGTTGTATTCCAGTTGAAATTTTCACCCCGCCCTTTGCGGGGCAGGGGCTCAGCGAACTCCAGAGATGGTAGACGTGCAGGGTGGAATTCCTGGTCCAGTGTGCCAGCATTCGGGGAGAATCCATAGCCTATGGGTGGAGGTGAGGGTGCACGTGTGATGGAAGATGCCAGAAAGGTATGCCACAGCTTTTCCTGCCTTGTATGGGAGTGCATTTGTCTCTGTGGTTCAGCGCTTGAGGTGACCCCTCCTTACTGCCCTCGGACCATCTGCGAAAAATGTATGCCCCTAGACGGGGCTGGGGGTTACAATTGCAGCCTTTGGGATGGTACTAGAACTGACTTGGGCAGGTTGACTGTAATGCCCAGGGAGTGGAAGAGCTGGAGAGTATGCTCCAGAGTCAGCAAAAGCTGTTTCCTGAAAGGGGCCTTGAGAAGCCAATCATCCAGTTAAGGGAAGACATACAGTCCCTCTCTTCTGACAGCTGCTGCGACCGCTGCCAAGTACTTGGTAAAGACTCACGGCGCAGAGGATAAAACAAAGGGCAGAACTTTGAACTGATAATGATCGCCCTGAAAGGCAAAACGAAGAAACTTCCTGTGTGGAGGAAAGACCGAGATGTACAGGTAGGCATCCTCCATGTCCAGTGAACAGAGCCAGTCCCCTGTCTTGAGGAGGGGCATTAGGTCTGACAAAGTTACTATCCATAACTTTTTGTACTGGACAAACATACTGAGGTCCTTTAGGTCAAGGATGGGCCTCAGATCTCTGGTCTTTTTGGGGACCAGGAAGATCCTGGAATAAAACCCCTGGTTTCTCTGGCACCTGGGCACTGGTTCAATAGCCTTCTTCTGCAGAGGAGACTGTACTTCCTCACAGAGAACAGACAAGTGAGCCAGGGGTAACTGGAGAGTGGAGGAGAGTTATCTGGAGGCTGCTGTATGAGCTCCAAGGTGTGACTCTTTTCTATGATCTGCAGAATCCATGCATCTGAAATTATGATCCTCCACTGATTCAGATGGACAGGGAACCAGCCTCCGACTACCGCCTCCTGGGTCTGAACCAGAGGAGGGGGGTCTGGCAAGGAGTCAAGCTGGGGTGGAGCCAATCGCAGAGGCAGGTCCCTCACTTCTGGGGTGCTTGGCCACTGCTCCAGCACCGCAGGGGGCGGGCAAGGGAGCCTGGGTTCTACGTTTTCCCTGGACATGGGGAGTTCAACCAAGCCTACTGGTCTGTCTACGAAAAATAGGCTGCCCTCTGCCACTTGGCTGGGTATGGTAAAGGGAATGGACCAATTTGATGGTTGTGCTTGATGCCTGCAGATCTTTTATGAGGTCCTGGACATCAGGGCCAAACAGTTTAGTGCCACTGAAACGGGCATTACGCACTTTGTGTTGCACGTCCACTGCAAATCCATAAACTCTGAGCCAGGAGTGCCTGTGGAGGCATATGCCAATGGCAGCTGCTCTGGCTACAGTATCAACTATGTCATACAGTGCTCTGAGGAGATGTTTACTAACATCCTCAGCCACCTGGAAACATTGAAGGAATTTGTGCTTTTGTGTGCCATCAAGAAGAGCCTGAGCCATAGCCTTGCCCTTCTTCCAGTTGGTATTTGACCATGTGTGATGGATAGTTTGCAATCCTCAGGCCTAAGGTGGAGGGGGCATAAACCCTTTTTCCCCAGAGGTCAATCCTACGAGATTTCTTGTCTGGGGGAAGGGAACTAAGGTGTTCAGGCACCTTAGATCTGTCATGAGCTGCCTTGATGACCACTGAATCAGTTTCGGCCTGGGCAGCAAAATAGGGAAGACCCTGAGGGGCATGATAAAGGTTGTCTGCCCTGCATGGCATAGCTAGCACCATGTCTTGTCTGTGCCAAGCTGCTGTGACTGCATTCTTCAATGCTGGGAGCACTGGAGGGATGATCTTTGGGGGAAGATTCTGAAATCTCCAGGAAGTCCACCAGATCTTTCCTGGTGACATTCTCTTCCTCATTGTGGATGTCCATGGTGGAAGACAGCTGCTTCCTCACATTAAAATATGTGGGTTCCTTTGGGGGGGCCTGGGAGCATGCTTCACAGAATACTCACTGACAGAGGAGGCAGTTGATTTTTCAGAAAGAAGGATCTCTTCCTCTTCTTCCTCTACACAATCAAGAAGAATGAGGTATGAGTGATACTCTTTTTCAATGTCGACCCCTTCTACCTCTGGGTCTGGCATCAGGTTTGCCGGCGGTGGCCCACAGGGAGACTCCCGAGGTCAATGAACCAGTGTCGACAATGAAGCTGCTGTCGACGGCGTTGGTGAAATGGGCCTATTCAAGGCATCTAGCTGCTGAACAAGTACATTTGTGAACTTGACCAGTACTTCGTTCAGATCAATGGTGGACATTGATGGGGGGGAAGGGGTTCAATGGTACAGGTGTCAACGACCCGCCTGCCATGTCCTGAGAGCCTGACAAGCTTGTAGTCTTGGTTGGCAAAGGGGCAGGCCTCGACGGAAAGTCATGAAGCGGAGGCTGGCGAGCCCGGTCGTGCTTGAGCGCCCTGTGGATCGGGTGGAGGTGCTGTCAGTATGGGTCTGGTAGGCAGAGAGACCTGGATGGCAGTTCTCTTCGTTGGAGTGGCCACAGCCGAAGAAGATCCCCCAGAAGGAGGAGAGGCTGACAGGGAGTGAGATCGTCACCGGGGGAGCGGTCGCAATCTCAGTCTTTTTTGTGACTTTTCCCCAAGGACTTGTCTCGGGCCTTGGAGGCCTGGGAGCTCGAAGATCCAGTCGGTGACTGGGAGGCTGGGGCCCCGGAGGACCCCTGGCCGAAGCTGGCTACCTGTTGTTCCATCAGAAACTTCTTGAGAGCCATTTTGCATCGCCAAAGGGTGGTTTGATTAAACTTCTGGCAGTGCTCACAGTCAAAGACCTCGTGGTTAGGCACAAGACAGCAGACACAAACAGAATGTTCATCTGTAGAAGCAATCTTCTTTCCACAGCAGCAGCAATGGAAAAGAGAAGAGGAATGATTAACTCTCGACATAAACAAAACAAGAAATTTCTTGAAAAAGACATTTTAACAAAGTAAGTGAAAAAAGCCATAGGCTGAAAAAAGGCACGAATACTGCGACGGAGCTTCCGCGGAGACCCATGCAAGCGAGTCGATGGCAGGAAAGAACTGAGGAGAGAGTGGGGCACCCTACGCCTATATAGGGTTGGTGACGTCGGCTGATGTCGACAGCATGGGCGGCCCCAGCTGTACTGCTGAAAATCTTCCATGTGGATTCTCCTTTACCGATGGCAAAGGTTCCTACAGTGTAACCTGATGACTGAGATACCCCCGAAGAAGATCTACACTTTAAATACATGGTTTAAGTAAATCCAAACATTTCATTATATCTAACTTCAATAACGCTATTAAAGACTTTCTCAATATAGTTAAATGGGATACAATAAAATTTTATTCTAATCCAATTTGGAAAAATCCCAGTGTTAAAGTGGATCTATCCATTTCTCTTAGTGGATTGATGAGAAGAAAAAATTACTCACCTTAGTAATGTTGTTTCTTTTAATGGAGTCTTGCTGTATTCTGACATATGCAGTTAGGTCCTGCCTTTCAACTGCCCCGGAGAACAAAGAGTTACACTTTCCATGGCCAGCATGGAATGTTCACCGCGAGCTCGGTTGAAGCCCCTGTCTGCTGTTGTTTAAACTCCAACCATCAGATCTTTACGAGCAATACTCACTAGAAGTTCTGTGTGGAAACTGTAAAACTGAAAACTAGCCAACTGGCAACTATATCTATATAAAAGGGTTTTTTGGTTTCAAAGAAAAGACTCAAGTCAGGAAACCCAAAAAACAAAACACATCCCAAAACACAACACTCACCCAAATTAAAGGATGGTGAAAAAGGGACACCCCTAGGGTGCCAACACTGCTCCTGCCCACCCACATCCCAAAAACTAGGTTCTGAGAGGGGAGGCGAGAGGTCAGAATACAGCAAGACTCCATTAGAAGAAACAACATTACTAAGGTGAGTAATTTTTTCTTCAAACAACATGAAGTCTTGCTGTATTCTGACATATGCAGACTACCAAGCAGTACCTCCATGGACGAGGGACAGAACCTACTTTGGAAATAGGCTCTGAAGTACTGCTGTGCTAAACCGAGCATCACTCCTAGCCTGGGTATCCAGAGAGTAATGCTTGGTGAATGTATGGACTGTTTTCCAGGTGGCTGCTTGAAAGATTTCTAAGATAGGAATATCCCTGGCAGCAGCCAGGGAAGCAGCTGTACCTCTAGTAGAGTGAGCCCTCAGGCCTGAGGGTGGAGTTCTACCCAGTTTCTCATAGCGGAACTGTATACAAGACACAATCCACCTGGCAATAGATCTCTTAGTGGCAGGTTTGCCCTTACCAACCTCTCCATACGTGAGGAACAACTGGAGAGATTCAAACCAGTGACCCTTGGTGCGCTCTATGTAGTAGCTGAGGGCCCTTTTAACATCTAAGCTGTGCAGCCTCCTCTCTCCAGAGGAGGAATGGTCAGTGAAGAAAACAGGGAGAGGCATAGACTGGTTGAGGTGGAAATCAGAAACCACTTTAGGCAAAAACGTCCTGTTAGTTCTTAGGACCACTTTATCTCTATGGAAAGAGATGAAATTAGGTTCCACTGACAGGGCTTGCAATTCACTGATACGCCTGGCAGAAGTAATGGCCACCAAAACCACAGTTTTCCAAGTCAAGTACTTAAGCTCTGCAGAGGACAAAGGCTCAAAGGGGGGTTGCATAAGCTGAGCAATGCAAACATTAAGGTCTCAAGCAGGAGCAGGGTCCCTAAAGGGGATTGTGTGCAGCAATCCCTTGAAGAACTTACAAAACACAGGATGGGCTGACAGAGGGGATGGCTTGCCTACTGACAGGAAAGCAGAAACAGCTGCCAAATGCACTTTAAGTGTAGCTGGCCTAAGGCCTAGGCCATTGAGATGGACCATATAGTCCAGAACCGTAGGCAACCCAGCAGAATCTGGAGAAATATTCTTCTTAGAACACCAAACAGTGAATCTTTTCCATTTGGAATTGTACATCTTTCTGGTGGAAGGCTTTCGAGAAGCCTTAAGGATATCCAGAACCCCTTGGGAAAGATGCAGGTCAGCAAACTCTAACTCTTCAAGAGCCATGCCTTGAGATTGAGAGACCGAAGGTTGGGTACCAAATCCTCCCTGAGAGGATGTCAACAGGTTGTAATTCCTGGAAGAGACAGGGAAGGTGGACTGCTAGGGACAGCAACAGGGATACCAAGGCTGTCTGGCCCAGTCTGGAGCAATCAGAATCACTTTGCATGGTTGTGACCTTATCTTGACTAACACTTTGAACAGGAGAGGAAGGGGGGAAAAGCATACAGAAATTTCCCTTCCCAATTCAGGATCAGAGCATCCAGGGGGACTGAGCCCAAGACTGGGGGTCTGCAACAAAAGAGAGGAAGTTGGTGATTGTCTGGGGCTGCAAAAAGATCTATCTGTGGAGTGCCCCATCTCGAGAAAATCACTTTCAAAACTAGGGGATCTAGGGTCCATTCGTGATGGCCCTGGATGTTCTGCTCAGAGCATCTGTTAGGACAGTGTCCTTCCCTGGGAGGTGAACTGCTATCAGAGAGGTTTGCAGGGAACAGGCCAGGGACCACAACTTCATTGCTTCTGTGCACAGGCCGTAGACCGAGTGCCTCCCTGCTTGTTGATGTACCACATGGTGGTGGTGTCTGTTCTGACCTGGGCCACCTTGTTCTGTACAGATTTGGAAAAGACTTGCAGTGCCAAAAACACTGCTCTGAGTTCCAAGAGACTGATGTGAAGCAGAGATTCCTGAGGTGACCACAGCCCTTGGGTGGTAAGATCCCCCAGATGGGCTCCCCAGCCCAGCAGGGAAGCATCTATGGTGAGTATCACTGAATGAGACTGAGTGACAAAAGGAACTCCTTGTCTCAAATTGTCCTGATCCTGCCACCAATGCAAGGCCTGGATCAGGGTTTGAGTCACTGGGACTAGTTTGGTAAGGGAATCCTTTCTTAGGGACCAGAAGGCTTTTAAGTTGAACTGAATGTCCCTCATCTGGAATCTTGCTCCCTGGACCACTGCTGTGGAAGCTGCCATGTGGCCCAGAAGCTGAAGGTAATGCCTTGCTGGGCGAGACACCTGCAGGGTGAATGAAGAGGCCAGTTCCATAAGGGTCCTTGCCCTGTCCAGGGGAAGGAAGGCTCTTGCCCTTATTGTATCCAGCTCTGCCCCTATAAAGGTGAGGAACTGTACTGGTTCGAGAACTGACTTTGGAAGGTTGAGAAGGAATCCTAAGGAAGTGAGCACTTGCCGAGTTATTTGCAAATGTGACTTGACTTGGTCTGGAGACTGACCTACTATGAGCCAGTCGTCCAAGTATGGGAAGATGGAGATCTTTTTTCTCCTTAGGAAAGCAACCACTACTGCCAGGCACTTTGTGAAAACCCTTGGGGCTGATGTTAGGCCAAAGGGCATTGCTCTGAATTGACAGTGGCCTGAGGGCAACACAAACCTGAGGTACTTTCTGTGGGAGCACCTGATGGGAATGTGAAAACAGGCATCTTTGAGGTCCAGGGAGGGTAGCCAGTCCCCTGGCCTTAGAGAGGGAAGGATTATTCCCAGTCACCATTTTGAACTTTTTTTTTTAAAAGGTGTTTGTTCAGATATCTTAGGTCCAGGATGGGCCGCCATTCTCCTCTCTTTTTGGGGGTTAGGAAGTACCTGGAGTACAATCCTTTGCCCTTGTGTAGGGTGGGAACCCTCTCTATAGCTCTGAGAGCTAGGAGGGAAGAAACCTCTGCCTCTAAGGCAAGGGTCTCTGATGGATTTGCAGGTGGAAAGGATCTGGTTCTCATCTTGGGAAATTTTTTGAAGCTGAGAACCAGTCCCTGGCTTACTACTTCCAGGACCCACTTGTCTGATGTCAGAGACTTCTAGTCCTGGACAAAGTAAGCCAGCCTGCCCCCTACTGGTATTGGAGAATTGGCCCGGGCAGACCCATCAGGGTGTCTGCTTGGCAGGGGCTTCAGGCTGAGGGGTGGATGTAGGCCTGCTCATCCCCCGTCTGCCTCTCCTTTCAAAGAACCCCCTCTGAGAGTAAGAAGAGGAGGCCTGAGCATGGTAAAAAGGCCTTTGGAAAGGCCTGCCCCTGCCCCTGGACTGCTGCCTTTGAGGAGTAGCTTGCCTTTCTTTGGCCTGAGCACTCCTTTAAGTGGTCCTGTACTAGTCCATCTTTTTCATGTAGTTCTCTGTCTGCTCCCCAAACAGAGAATTACCAGTAACAGGGAAATCCACGGCCTTAGCCTGGGTATCCTGTGATAGGCTAGTACATCTGAGCCAAGCATCCTCCGAAGGGCCACAGATGTAGCCATGACTCTTGATGAAACATCATTGGAGTCCACAGCAGCATGAAATTGCACTTTGGATGCCTCAATCCCATCTGCAGCCACCTGCTCCAGCTCTTTGGCAAGCTGGTCAGGGGCCTGTTTAGCCAGAGCCAGCACAGTGTCTCACCTGGACTTCTGGTATCTAGCTGTGTAGGCCATATAGCTAGCCTGCCTGAGTCCCAAAGATGCTGCCATGTACTGTTTCTTTGCCATGGCATCAATCCTCCTGGAGTCCTTATCTGGGGGGTGTGATGCCAAGGGGATATTTGCCTTATCACAGGCAGCAGCCTGCACTACCCCAACATGGCTGCATTGCTGGGAAAGGAACTCCGTGTCTGAGCCTGAAAGAGTATACCTCTTGTCCATTCGTCTGTCCACAGGAGGTATGGAATTAGGAGTCTTAAGAATTTTATGTGTCTGTTTCCCAAAGGATTTGTAGAGGGGAATAGACAGTCTCCTGGACTCTGGGATGTCTATCATTTCAACAAAATCAGGCTCCTCCTGATCCTCTACTGCTTCTTCCATAGGAAGCTGGAGGGTTTCAGCCACTTTTTTGTAAAACATAAAGTGAGAAGGGAACTCAGAAAGCCTAAGAGGAGAAACACCTAAAGGTCTGTCTGGGGAGATGTCCGGGTCAATAGGCACATCCAGACTTTCATAATCACCATCATCATCCTCATACTCTCCTTCCTCCTCATCCGGTTCATAAAATTCTTCCAAGGTGTAATCCGGAACCAGGGGAACCGACCGAACCGAACCCCTGCCAGATGGTGCCGGTTCAGCCAGAACCGAAGTAAGCGACTGCACTATTCTTATCGCCTTGGCTATCTCATCGGTGGTCAAGTACAATTTCTAGGTGCAACCGGACAATTCCCCTATTTTCTTTTTACCAGAACCGACTCCTCAGAATCGGCTCTCCTTTTGCCCGAAGAAGTATCGCCCTGGTCAGAGGGCAGTCCTTCTGGTTCGGTCGGAACTGAACCGGGCTGGCCATCTGGGTTAGCGGACTTCTCGGCCTCCCTTTCCCTCAGTCTACCTAATCTCTTTTCCAAGGTAGATTTGGGAAAATTCTTACAAATTTGGCAGTCTAAATCGAGGCGGTCCAACCCCAGACAGTAAACACAGGTGGTGTGGGGGATCAGCCTTGGCAAAGACTTCCCCACACACACTGCAGTGTTGAAACCCAGTGGGCCCGTTTTTTTTCTTGGGTTTCTCAGACATGGCCAGTCCTAACCAAAATGTACCCTTTTTTCGGCAATTCGCCAGGCAAGACTCCCCTATCGGTTCTTGACCGTATCACGGGTCTTGGAAAAAAATGTAATAAAATCCGTTGTTTTTAGAACAGATACGGACCGGTTACCACACTCTTAAGTAAATAAAAAAACCTTTTTACCTGAAACTGATCGGTTCAGCCGAACCGATCCACAATTTACAAGTTCCACACAGAAACTATACAGAAAGAAAAAATTACTCACCTTAGTAATGTTGTTTCTTCTAATGGAGTCTTGCTATATTATGACATATGCAGTATAACCCCAGGTTAGAACTGCTCCGGAGATGAAAGAGTTAACTTCCATGCAGGGCATGGAATCTTGAGCGTGAGCTCGGTTGAACACTCTGTCTGTTGAAGCTCAAACTTAAACTGTCAGATCTTTATGAGCAAAAACTCACTAAGGTTCTGTGTGGAAGCCGTAAACCTACACTAGCCACTGGCTACTAACTACAAAACACCCTTTTTGTTCTTGATACCAAAGCAAAGACTCAAGTCGGGGGATTCAAGAAAGAAAAATTAAGTATAACACCTAAGCACCCAGAAGGGTGAAAATAAGTGGGCATCAGTGAAGTGCAACATTGCACTGCCCACCCACATCCCAAAAATAGAGGTTCTGAGAGAGGCAGGCTGGGGGAGGTCATAATATAGCAAGACTCCATTAGAAAACAACATTACTAAGGTGAGTCATTTTTCTTCAAACAACATGAAGTCTTGCTATATTATGATTATATCTGAACTACACAGCAGTACCTCCATGGAGGAGGGACAGAACCTACTTGGGAAATAGGCTCTGAAGCACAGCTGTGCAAAGTGAGAGCATCACTCCTAGCCTGGATATCAGGAGTAATGCTTAGTAAAAGTGTGAACTGTTTTCCAGGTAGCTGCTCACATATCTCTAGGATAGGAATGTCCCTGGCAGCAGCCAGAGGCAGCAGCTAGTACCTCTGGTAGAGTGAGCCCTCAGGCCTGAGGGAAGAACCACCCAGTTTTTCATAACAGAATTGGATACAAGAGGCAATCCACCTGGCAATGGATCTTTTATGGCAGGTTTCCCTTTACCAACCTCACCATAAGTGAGGAACAATTGGAAGGATTCGAACCTGTGACCCTTGGTACATTCTATATAGTAACTAAGGGCTCTTTTGACATCTAAACTGTGCAATCTCCTCTCACCAGAGGAGGAATGGTCAGTGAAGTACACAGGAAGAGACATGGATTGATTAAGGTGAAAGTCAGAAACCACCTTAGGCAAAAACTTCCTGTTAATCCTGAGGACCACCTTATCTCTATGAAAGGAGATAAAATCAGGCTCCGCTGACAAGGCTTGTAGCTCACTTATGCGCCTGGCAGAGGTGATGGCTACCAGGAACACAGTTTTCCAAGTCAAGTACTTCAGCTCTGCTGAAGACAATGGCTCAAAAGGGGGTTGCATAAGCTGAGCAATGCAAATATTAAGATCCCAAGCAGGGGCAGGGTCCCTGAACGGAGGGTTGGTGTGAAGCAACCCTTTAAAAAACTTGGAGAACACAGGGTGAGCTGATAAAGAAGAGGGCTTACCTGCTGATAAGAAGACAGACACAGCTGCCAAGTGCACTTTTAGGGTAGCTGGTCTCAGCCCCAAGGAATTCAAATGCACCAAATAATCCAGGATCATGGGCACGCCAGCAGATTCTGGGGAAATATGCTTTCCAGCACACCATATGGAAAATCTCTTCCATTTTGAATTATAGGTAGCCCTGGTGGAAGGCTTCCTAGAGGCCTTTAAATATCCAATACACCTTGAGACAGGTGTAGGTCAGCAAACTCTAACTCCTCAATAGCCAAGCTTGAAGATTGAGAGATTTGAGGTTCGGATACCAAACTCTCCCTGGCACAGGTTGAACAGGTTGTGATTCCTGGGAAGACAGGGGAGGGTGGACTGCTAAGGACATAAGGTGGGTACCAGGGCTGCCTGGCCCAATCTGGAGCAATCAGGATCATCTTGCAGGACTGAGATCTGATTCTGACTAGCACTTTGAAAAGAAGGGGAAGGGGAAAGCATAGAAACTTCCTTCCCAAGTGAGGAGGAAGGCATCCAGAGGGACTGAGCCCAACACTGGGGCCTGCAGCAAAAAAGGGAAGTTGGTGATTGTCTGGGGCTGCAAGAGATCTATTTGGGGTGCCCCATCTGGCATCTACCTCCAGTACTAGGATCCAGTGCCCATTGCTGATGGCCCTAGGAAATCCTGCTGAGAGCATCCGCTGAGACATTGTCCTTGCCTGGGAGGTGAACTGCCGTAGGGAGGCGTTCAGAGAATAAGCCAGAGACCACAACTTCATTGCTTGCGTGCACAAGGCTGTAGACCGAGTGCCCCTTGGTTGTTGATGTACCACATTGTAGTGGTATTGTGTTCTGACCTGAACCACCTTGTTCTGGACAGATGTGGAAAACCGGAGTGCTAGAAAAACTGCTCTGAGTTCCAGAAAATTGATGTGGAGCAGAGATTCCTGAGGGGACCACAGCCCTTGGGTGGAAAGGTCTGCCTGAGCTCCACCCAAGAAGGATGCATCTGTAGTAAGGGTCAAGGAATGAGACTGGGGAGTGAAGGAACCCCTGTCTCAGATTGTTCTGATCCTGCCACCACTGAAGGGCCTGGATCAGGGTTCGAGTCACTGGATTCAATTTGGTTGGGATCTGTCCTTTGAGACCAAAAGCTCTCAAATGGAACTGAATGTCCCTCATCTGAAATCTTGCTCCCTGCACAACTGCTGTGGAAACAACACCATGCCCCAGGAGCTGTAGAAATGCCTTGCTGGTCGAGAGACCTGCAGGGTGAAAGAGGAGGCCGGAGACACCAGGGTCCTTGCTCTTTCCAGAGGAAGGAAGGCTCTGGCTTCTTTTCTGTTCAGTTCTGCGCCTATGAAGGTGAGAAGCTGGACAGGCTCCAGAACTGACTTTGGAAGACTGAGAAGGAAACCTAGAGATGTAAGCAGTTGCTGGGTTACTTGTAAATGTAGTTTGACCTGCTCTGGAGACTGGCCTACAATGAGCCAGTCGTCCAGATAAGGAAAGATGGCAATCTTTTGCCTTCTTAAATGAGCAACTGCTACTGCCAGGCATTTGTGAACACCTTGGGGCCGAGGTGAGACCAAGGGCATTGCTCTGAACTGGTAATGGCCTGAGGGCAGTTCAATCTGAGGTACTTTCAGGAGAGCTTCTGATGAGAACATGGAAGTAGGCATCCTTGAGGTCCAGGGAGGCTAGCCAGTCCCCTGGCCTTAGAGAGGTAAAATAATCCCCAGGGTCACCATTTTGAACTTTGGTTTAAAAGGTGCTTGTTTAGATACCCAAGATCCAGGATGGCGCCATTCTCCTGTCTTTTGGAGTAAGGAAGTACCTGGAGTACAACCCTTGCCCTGGTGTATGGGTGGAACCTTTTCCACGCTCTGAGAGCCAGGAGGGAAGAAACTTCTGCTTCCAGGGCAAGTGCCTCTGAAGGGTTTGCAGGTGGAAAAGACCTGGCTCTCATCTTCGGAAATTTTTTGAAGCTGAGAACCAGTCCCTGGCTTACTACTTCCAGGACCCACTTGTCTGATGTTAAAGACTTCCAGTCCTGGACAAAGTAAGCCAGCCTGCCCCCTACCGGTAGTGGAGAATCGGCCCTGGCTACCTCATCAGGGAGCCTGTTTTGCAGGGGCTTTGGGTTGAGGGGTAGAAGCAGGCTTACTAGAACCCTTCTGCCCCTTCCTCTAAAGAACCCCCTCTGGGCATAAGCAGAAGAGGAGGCCTGGACTTGGTAAAACGGCCTATGAAAAGGCCTGCCCCTGCCCCTGATATGCTGCCTTTGAGGAGTGACTTGCCTTTCTTTGGCCTGTGCACTCCTATAGGTGGTCCTATACTCATCCATTTTAGTCATATAATTCTCTGTCTGCTCCCCAAACAAAGAATTTCCCGCAACAGGAAAATCCATAGCCTTAGACTGGGAATCCTGTGACAGGGCAGTACATCTGAGCCAGGCCATTCTGCGAAGAGACACAGATGTAGCCATGACTCTTGATGAAACATCATTAGAGTCTACTGCAGCATGAAACTGCACCTTGGATGCCTCAATACCATCCGCAGCCACCTGCTCCAGCTCCCTGGCAAGCTGGTCAGGGACCTGTTTTGCTAGGGCCAGGACAGTATCCCACCTGGATTTCTGGTACCTAGCTGCGTAAGCCATATAATTTGGCTGTCTGAGTCCCAAAGATGCTGCCATGTGACTGCTTTTTGCCATGGCATCCTTCCTCCTGGAATCCTTTTCAGGAGGGTGAGAGCTGAGGAATATTAGCCTTGTCACAGGCTGCAGCCTGCACTACCCCCACATGGCTGCACTGCTGGGATAGGAACTCCGTGATCACAGCCTGATAGCATACCTCTTGTCCATCCTTTTATCCACAGGGAGGACAGAATGAGGAGTTTTCAGAATTTTTACTGTCTGTTTCCTAAAAGATTTATGCAAGGGAATAGACAGTCTCCTAGACTCTGAATATCCATCATTTCCACAAAATCAGGCTCTTATTGATCATCAACAGCTTCCTCAACAGGGAGTTGCAGAGTCTCAGCAACTTTCTTGTAAAACAAAAATGAGAAGGGACTCAGATAGCCTGGGAGGACATTCTGAGGGTCTGTCTGGAGAGATGTCCGTTCAATGGGCACATCCAGACTTTCAAAATCACCTCCACTCTCCTCGTACTCTCCTCCTTCCCGGTTCATAAAAATCCTTAAAATCATAATCTTGAACCGGGGGAACCGACCGAACCGGGCGCTTCCCCAATGGTGCCGGTTCGGACGGAACTGGGGAAAGAGACTGGACAATTTGAATAGCTTTGGCTATTTCCTCAGTGGTTGGAGAAAGAACTGTTGGCCCCAAACTAGCTGACCTTCTAGTCCTTTTAGTTGGAACCGGCTCCTCAGAGCTGGCTCTTCGTTTGGCCGAGGAAGTATCGCCCTGGTCAGAGGGCACTCCCTCAGGTTCGGTTGGAACCGAACCGGGCTGGCCATCCGGGTCAGCGGACTTTTTGGCCTCCCTTTTCCTGAGCCTACCAACTCTTTTTTCCACGGTGGCAGCAGGAAAATTCTTACAAATCTGGCAGTCTGCATTGAGGTGGTCAAACCCCAGACAATATACACAAATGGTGTGTGGGTCAGCCTTAGCAAAGGCTTCCCACAGAGCCACAGTGCTGAAACCCAGTGGGTCAGTTTTTCTTTTGGGTTTCTCAGACATAGTGCCAGCCTAACCAAAACTGCCCGTTAATGGCAATCCACCAGCAAGACTCTCGCGTCGGTTCCCAACCGTGTCCGCGAGTCGTGAAAACCGTAATAAAATCCAGTTTTTAGAACCGATAAGAACCGGAACCGCACTCTAAAGGACTAGAAGGTAATTTTAAAACCATCTGATCGGTTCAAACCGAACCGAAAAAGACGCTTACAAGTTCCACACAGAAGAAAAATAATAAATAAGCCTATCTATTACTTACAATACCACAGACAGAGCTTGAACCGACGATTGCGGTTAAATTTCGGTAAAATAAACCGAGAATTACACTTTAAAACCGACAAACGAACCGAGCAGCAGGAGGAATCTCCGGAGCGACTGTTCAGTGAGGCGGAGTCAAGAATCTGACAGTTTAAGTTTGAGCTTCAACAGACAGAGTGTTCAACCGAGCTCGCGCTCAAGATTCCAAGCACTGCATGGAAAGTTAACTCTTTCACCTCCGGAGCAGTTCTAACCTGGGGTTATACTGCATATGTCATAATATAGCAAGACTTCATGTTGTTTGAAACCTATCTAGTACTCAGGGTACCACAGACAGAGACTTAAACCGACAGATCGGTAGCAGCAATTCGGTAGAAACCGAGCGAAAAAATGACACTTGAACCGACTTTTTTGAACCGAGCAAAGGAGAAATCTCCGAGTGACTGTTCAGTGAGGCAGAGTAATGAATCTGACGGTTGGAGTTTAAACAGCAGCAGACGAACTTCAACCAAGCTCGCGGTGAACATTCCATGCTGGCCATGGAAAGTTTAACTCTTTGTTCTCCTGGGGCAGTTGAAAGGCAGGACCTAACTGCATATGTCAGAATACAGCAAGGCTTCACGTTGTTTGAATATATTATTTTTGACCAGTTTAAAAAACCAAATTTCAATCAACTGATTCAGAGCACATTCAAGATAGGAAGCTCCTTAGCATATTTAAGGGCCCCTGAAGCAATAAAAATAGAAGAGAAACTATGTCAGAAGATAAACAAAAAAAGGTATTTTTTTCATGGTTTTATAAACATTTAAACAAAAACCCAACAGAATCCTACAAGAAAGCTATAGAAAAATGGAACAATAATTTTAAATTTTCACCAACTGAAAGGCAATGGATGACAATATTAGCTTCAGTAAACAACTACAAGACTTCAAGGTGTAAAACGATCCAGTACAAGGTTATACATAGGGCCTATCTTACACCATGTAGGCTCTGCAGTCAGACTGAGGACTGAACGTACATGTTGGCATTACAGTGAACAAATGTTGATACCCATCATATGTTTCGGAGCTGTTCATATGCACAGGTATGGTGGGGGAGATGCTGGATATTTAAAAAAACAATGAGGTTTCTTTCTTTAGTATAACTGGTGTAACACTCATATTAGAACAACATGACAAGAGACTATTTCCAAAAATGGAATTAATGATAATATCAGCAGCAGCCTTAATGGCCACCAAACGTATTCTGTCTGTACCAAAGGATGTGATCTATGCTTTAAATATACAATAAAAATATTATTTAAAAAAAAAAAAGATCATTTCTATTAAGGAATCGAGAAATACACTGGTACTCTATTAGCATTAATTTCTGTGGTTTAATTTGAACTGGATTCAGACTGTTGTGTGTGATTGATTTCTATATATTTTATGTTACTGATGGCAGTTTTACAGTTGTAAAGTGCCTTGAGCGGTAATAAAAGGTGCTGGATGGCAGAAAGGTGTGGTGCATCCAACGATGCACACAATGTCCGTGGTGCGAACAGCAGCATACCCTGCTGCATGATCACCCCCTGGTGGCTCAGAAGGATGTGACTGTGCAGCTACAGAGCCTTTGTATGACTACCTGATGCTGCAGTGTGTTAACGTAAAGTAGGGTGTGTGGCTGAGAAGGCAGCCCATCCTGCAACTGTCAGCATCTTGATGCTCCTTGCTGAGCTCATCCTCCTTCTCCTCTTCTGCCCCCTTTGCTGACCTAAGACTACCACTAGATGCTAGGCAAGCCCTGTTGTGATGGCAGCCAACTACAGGATGGCTACAGAGACACAGAAGATGGGTCTGTTGGGGAGGGGGAATCAGTGGAAGTAGGACTATGACAGTAGAGCAAGGCAGGAGGGGACTGTGGGGGTGGTTGGTGGGAGAGGGGACAAAACTGTGAAATATTCAACAAAGAAACTTAAAAAAACAATGTGCATCAGACCAGTGCTATGATGCAAAGGCAGTTATTAGGAGGTCAATGTTTGAGAATGGACCTCTGGCTGCACCCTTCTCCAGCAACCACTGCTGGTTACTCCATTGTGCAGCTCCAGCCCAAGGCATACCATGATGGAATCTGCAAATGCATCGGGGGAGGGAGGGAGGGTTAGAGATTTGGTTCTGCCCACATAACCTGCTCAGGGGAAACGGAAAAGTTAATACTTGATTATGCAGGTAAATGACTCAACAAGTTGCTCCCGAGTTTTATTCCTAACATGGGCAATTTTCATGCCTAATGAATAATTAAATTGGTGTAAAGGTTGGCTGTTTTTCTTTCTCGAGTGTTCTTGTATGTTTTGCCATTGGGAAAGAGGTCTGTGGTGGGTTACTACTCTTTTGAGCATTACCTGCCGAGTTGGCTGTTCAGAGATATGCATTTCATGTCAGCATTTTTTTACTTCCCTGTGTAAGGAGCAGAGCAAATAACAACACTAAGCACAGAGCATGGGCTCTAATTATGTTACAGACTAATTAGGATTTGTGTGATCTAATGGTTAGAGAACAGGCTTGGGAATCAGGAGATCACAGGTTCAAACCCAGCCAGGGTCAGATACCCACTGTGTGACCTTGAGCAACTCACTTACCCCTATCAGAGCTCCAGTCCACCCAGCTGTAGAATGGGAAGAAACTGGACCTCATGGCCGGCTCGTCAACGCAGTGGTAGTGCTATCGTTCGTGATGCCAGAGACCAGGCTTCGGGATAGATCTTGAGTTGCAAGGGCCGACAGAGGGGAGGACAATCAAATTTCCTACAGGATGCTCTCCACTTCGGGGCGGGAGGGAAGGCAGCTGGCTTGTGTGCAATACTGCCACCTGGGTGACCATAGGTGGCAGTGCATACAAAGCAGCTTATGGGGGGATGCCTCTGGTGATGCGCTCAGCATGCTTGCATGTAGGAGGGTACGCACCCTAGCATACTGGTGTCCCAAGGGAATCAGAGAAAATGTGTTAAATCCATAGCCAGCAACAGAATGAAGGTCCACCTTCCACAGGTCCTGCACTGGTGACATGCCCCCCCCCCAGTGGGTTTAGATCAAGACACATGGCAGGAGTTGGGGAGCCCTTCCTGCACAATGGTAGGCTGTGGGTAAACAGGAGTCCACAAAAAGCCAGGTAATGAGGCTGGGAAGGCTGGAAGAGAAGGGGACATGGGCAGGGTCCAGGGGTCTTACAGAGAGTAACTAAAAAGTAAAAGAAGCCAGACCTCAATGATGGTGCATCTCAGCTGTGCTGGCCTAGATGAATAAATTGCAAAATAAAATAAAAATAAGTTAAGTATAATGCCTAGCAACCAGAATCTAAATCATCGGACCGGCATAGCAAAGTGGCAGAATGACTCATCACTTGTCAGAATGTGACAACCTTTTTTTTTTATTTAGACAATTGGATGAATACCTTTGAGCAGACATGTTCATTTTCAAAGGTTCCTCATCATAAACTAAATCTCTACAATAAGCTTTTGGTATATAAAAAAGGAAGATTACAACTGATATCAATCAACCGGAAGTGACAACCAGTGTAGGCATTGTCAGAGCAACCAGGACAAAACAAAGGAGCAAGGCATTGCACAAATTCAGAATTAGCAGCCCTTTATGGCATTGTCAGGCATTCGAGATTAAAAGACAGTAGGAACATAGTATCAGTGCGCAGACAGCAACATGGTTGGAGCACTGAGACCTTTCTACCAGCTTCGGTGATTAAGTTAGGTAAGTTAAGAGTGAGGTGAACCTGGTACTCTCAAATGGGGACGGAGAAAGGATCTCAGATCTAGAAGTGGGTATCCACCTGGGAACAAGTGACCACCAAACAGTGTGGTTCACGAAAAACTCAGCTGTAGAGTCAAGCCATACAAAAGTGAAGGTACTGGACTTCAGGAGGGCTGATTTTGTCAAAATGGGAGACTGCCTCAGAAAAACACTAGCAAACAGGCAAGAAGGACGGTTGGAGCAACAATGGGGAAACAACAAAACTGCCATTGCAGAGGCAACAAGCTTTTGTGTAAAGCAAATAAACAAATCAAAACGAAAGAAAAAAAAACACTATGGTTCTCAAAAGAGGTGTCGGGGAAGGTTAGGGAGAAAAAGATAGCATTCAGGAAGTGTAAGAAAACACAGAAGGAGCAGGACAGAGAACCGTACCAGTTAAAGCAGAAGAAAATGGGGAAGGCATTCAGAACAGCAAAGGCCCAAACCAAGGAAAAGATAGCCAACTTATATAAGGAGGGGGATAAGACCGGCCCGGTGGTGCTGAGGTGCTGGACGCCACACCTCTCACTACACCGGCAACCCGGGTTCGGGAATGGACTTGGGTGCTGGTGGGTCTGCAGGGGCGGGTTGAGGAATGAGTGCCCTCATGGTGCTCTCCTCCCCAGGTGAATGGGTTGGGTCGGTTTGAAATGCCGGTGACCCCCAGTGGAGACCAGGGGTCGTTGCAGCAAGCCTGGCAGTACCAGAGCAGCATGGCCGATGCACGCAGGGTTGCTGTGCGCCAGAGCATCAGGGCATGCCCATGCAGGGGTGGGGAACTAGCGCAGAACAAGGAAAAAACCAGCTTTGTGGGACAGGCGATGGCACCAGTCCCCTATGCCCTCTGCCGGGTTCTCCTCAGATGGCCTTCCAGTTTCTTCCTCCGGGGCCACCTGCAGTCAGAATCTGACTAGTAAGAGAGCCCAATGAGGCGAGGGCTGCCCTCCCCAGATGGGTGAAACCGGGGGTACTGATTGCAGGGGGGGGGGTGCAGACTGAGGGATCCACAGGCAGGCAGGACAAGGATTGGATGCCCAAGAGAAGGTCCCACGAGCCGTGACCGGAGCGAAATAGAATTGAAAAAAAAAAGGGTGATAAAACCTTTTATAGGTACATTAGGGAGCGAAGAAAGACAAAGGGAAGGATACTGAGGCCGAATAAAGAGGAGGGGGGTGGGCAGAGAGGGACAGTGAAAAAGCAGGGATACTGAACGAATACTTCTGCTCAGTATTCACAAAGGAAGAGGAGGGGGAGGTACCTGATCCAGTCAATAGAAGCACTCTGGATAGAGGGGGTCGATATCAGTCCTTTCACAGAAGAAAGGGTTCTGAAAGAACTCCTAAAACTGAAGGTGGACAAAGCAATGGGGCCCGACGGGATTCACCCCAGAATTCTAAAAGAACTAAGAGGAGAACTAGTAACACCACTGACTACCCTTTTTAACAAATCATGGGAGGATGGTGTGGTACCTGATGACTGAAGGAGGGCGGATGTGATTCCCCTTCACAAAAGTGGGAGCAAGACAGAGGCAGGAAACTACAGATCTGTCAGGTTGAGCTCAGTGGTAGGGAAAATGATGGAATCACTTCTGAAGGAAAGAAAATACAGTTACGTAAGAACTTACCGTAACAGTAGATCTTCGAGAACAGCTCTTGCAGCAGGTAACACCATTAGGACTGAAGCCGGCAGGCATCAGGACCCCACGGAATTCTTCTAGATAGCTGACTTCAGCAGGGACCGCCCCCGACGTCGGTCCCGCCTCCGACATCAGGCGTAGTACATAAGGGGGAGGTCCCGCCAGATTCCCCAGTTCTCCCGCCGGAGACTTCCAGTCACAGGACGCATATCAGAATGGGAGACCGAGGATCCACCATCAAAAGGCAAAGGGCGAAGCCCCTGCTCAAGGCTCATAGCCATGCCTCCTCCAAGTGGGTAGGTGGGCGGAGATTTTGCTGCAAGAGCTGTTCTTGAAGATTTACTGTTACGTAAGTTCTTACGAACTGTACTATCTTACCGAGATACAACTCTTGCAGCAGGTAACACCATTAGGACTGATTTCCAAGCAATAACGCTTGTAAGCATTCTGGGAGGAGGAAAACTAGGAAAATCCATCCAAGTCCTGACTCTAGGACAGGAGACCCTGTAGCACAGCCAGGCTGAAACCGTCTCTTCGCCGTGAAGCAATGTCCAGGCTGTAATGCCTGATAAAAGTATGCACAGAGCTCCAAGTGGCTGCAGCACAAATGGCAGAGGAGGAGACGTTGCGTTGCAAAGGAGGTAGCCAATTTCAGTGAATGGCTCCGACTGTACCTGGTAGGGGCTTCTCGCTTAGTATCATAGCAGAAGGATATACACTGGACAAGCCAGCGAGAAAGGGACTGCTTTGATACTGGTTGGCCCGTCATCCTCTCAGCGAAGGAAACAAAGAGTTGCTCCGACTTGAGAAGCTGTTTAGTCCTGTTCAGGTAGTACCTTAGACAGCAGTGAACATCCAGGGTGTGGAGCAGCGCTTCTCCTCTATTAGAATATTTAGGGAAATATACAGGCAGGTCAATGTCCTGATTGAGAGTAAGTGCAGAGACCACCTTAGGCAAGAACTTAGGATTCGTCCTCAGGGACACTCTGTCCTGATGGAAAATCAAATAAGGTTCCTTACACATGAGAGCGTGAAGCTTGGAAATTCTCCTTGCTGACATAACAGCAACTAAAAATAACATTTTCCATGACAGGAAACGCAGCTCGCAATCCGCGGCAGGCTCAAAAGGGGGGAGCGTGAGCTGTTCCAGGACAAAGAGTAAATCCCATGGAGGATCAGGGTCCTTAATGGGTGGCCTAAGGTGTAACACCCCTCTCAGAAAGTCTCAAGAGGCGTCAAGTTGTGCCACTGTGCGCTGTCCCACCGGGAAGTGGTAAGCAGAAATAGCGCAAAGGTGCACCTTAATAGAGGAGTAGGCGAGACCTGAATGGAAAAGGGAGAGCAGGTATTCTAACACCGCTTTCACCGGACAACCTAGAGGGGAAAGGTCGCGTGCTTGCGACCACAGGCAAAAACGGCGCCATTTCATGGTGTACGTTGCATGTGTTGCCGGCTTTCTGGCGGCGGAAAGAACTTCTGCCACCTCTTGCGAGACCCCGTGTCGCAAAATGGCTATGTCTCTAGGAGCCATGCATGCAGGTTCAGTGAGCGTAAGTCCGGGTGGACTACAGAACCTTCCTCCTGAGACAAGAGATGGCAGCTGAAGAGCAACGGAATTGGAAGTTCCCGGGACAGCTGCGTTAGCAAGGGGAACCAGATCTGTCTGGGCCAGAAAGGGGCTACCAGGATCATTGTTGCATGCTCCCTGCACAGTTTGAGAAGAACTCTCTGGATCAACGGGAAGGGAGGGAAAGCGTAGAGGAATCTGTCCGCCCAGGAGAGGGACAACGCGTTCTGCCAGAAAACACCAGGCCCTGGATCTAGCGAGCAAAAATTGGGCAGTTTTGCGTTGGATGGGGAAGCGAATAAGTCTAGTTCTGGAGTGCCCCATCGAAGAAACAGATCCTCTGCGACCCCCTTGAAGAAGTTCCCACTCGTGGACTCTGGCCTGGGAGCGACTCAGGCCGTCTGCGATTGTGTTGTCCACTCCGGGAACGTGAACTGCAATCAGGTTTGTGCCGTGTCGAATTACCCAATCCCACACTCTCATGGCTTCCCTGCAAAGGGGGTAAGAGTGTGCGCCTCCTTGTTTGTTGAGGTAATACATCACCGCCGTGTTGTCTGTCTGAAGCAGAAGAGTGCGCGACAGGATTTCTGACTGAAAGGCCTGCAGGGCGTAGAGGACCGCTCTCATCTCCAACACGTTGATGTGGAGGTGGGCTTCCTGAGGGGTCCATGTTCCCTGGGACCTCACCCCGTTCAAGTGTGTTCCCCACCCTAGCCCTGAGGCGTCTGTGGAGAGGATTATCTCCGGGGACGGTGCTGTAAACGGGACACCCCGCAGAAAGTGTCCCTTGGTCTAGCCACCATTGCCAGTCTCGAATCACGGCATTTGTGATTCTGACCGGATGCTGCATGTGGTCTTGCCTTTGGTCCCACTGCACCTTGAGCATCCACTGAGTTACCCGCATGTGGAGCCTTGCCAAAGGGACTGTCGGAATAGCCGCAGCCATGTGTCTGAGCAGACGAAGGACCAGTCTGGCAGGGACAGTCTTCTTCGCCGAGAGATCCCTGATGAGGGATCTGATGTGTTCCGCTCTGTCGTCTGGGAGAAATGCTCTCCCCTGAACGGTGTCCAGAACTGTGCCTATGAACTGCAGCTTCTGTGACAGTACAAGGAGAGACTTCTCGGAGTTAATTATAATGCCCAGAGACTGGAACAAGTCCTGAGTGCTCTGAATAGCCAGCAACAACGCCTCTCTGGAGGCAGCCATGAGAAGCCAATTGTCCAAATACAGGAACACATAGTGGCCCTGTCTCCTTAAGGAGGCTGCCACGACTGCCATGCATTTGGTAAAGAACCTGGGGGCTGATGACAGTCCGAACGGAAGGGCCCGGAACTGAAAATGGTAGCCGAGGAACTCGAAGAGCAGGAACCTCCTGTGCGCTTGAGCCACCGGGATGTACAGGTAGGCGTCCTGCATGTCTAGGGACGCTAAAAAGGCATCCTGCTTCAGCATGGGAATGAGGCCCGGAAGGGTCACCATGCGAAATCGTTTGTAGGCGACCGACGTATTTAGGTCGCTGAGGTCCAAGATTGGACGGAGGTCCCCTGTTTTCTTGGGAACCAGAAAGAAGTGGGAATAGTATCCGGAATCTATCTGGTTCTCTGAAACATACTCCACCACTCCCTTCTGCAGGAGCGTGAGTATTTCTTGCCTGATAAGCAATTTGTGCTGACCCAAGTAACGGGAGAGCAGAGGAGGCCTCGAGGGTGGCTTGTCTGCAAATTCTATGAAGTGGCCTCTTTTGACCAACTGAAGAACCCACCTGTCGGTGGTTATGGACTGCCATCCTGGCAGGTAATTCACAATACAACCCCCGACCTTGATGTCCCATTGATCCTGAGGGGCAGGGGCCGGGAAGGAGTCAGACTGTGGAGGCGGAGGGAGCCGCGGGCTCAGCCAGCTTAGCTGGATGCTGACTTCTGCCCACGGGCTGTTTTCCCTTGGCTCTGCAGGAACCGGAGCCCCACTGTTGTGGACCGGTGCGGGACTGTTGTCTCTGTGTCCATCCATGAAAACTGCTTTGGTTCATATGAAAGGAACTAAGCTTTGGTCGGTACATTGTCTGGACCGACCTCACCGCCTTCCCGGCCTCTTGGAGCTTGGTGAGAACCTTCTCAGAGGGTGCATCAAAGAGAACTTCTCCTTCGAAAGAGGCGTCCATGATGTTCTTCTGGACGTCCGGGGTAAATCTGGAGACACGAAGCCATAAGTGTCTCCGGAGGCATATGCCTGAAGCTGCCGCTCTGGCCGAGGAGTCCGCGGAATCATACGTGGCTCGCAGCACCTGGGTTCCCACGTCAGAACCCGTACAGAGGAGCTGCAACATCTCCTCCTTCTGCTCACCTTCTGGCAATTTCTCCGCCAGATCCAGTCCCTGTTCCCACAAAGCATTTTGGAACTGCACCATGTGGGTCAAGTAGTTCAGGGATCTGATGGCCTGCCCACAGCGTCCAGCTGTTTGGACTCCGGGTCCGGTGGCAGGGTGCTCAAATGTTGCAGTCTCTGAGACTGGTCATGAGAGGCTGTTATGACCAGAGAGTTGGCCAGAGGATGTTGAGCCAAGTACTGGTCCTCCTTAAGAGCCTTGTACAGGCGGTCAGCTTTCTTCGGCATCGACAGGAGCGAGTGTGGACGCTTCCAAGCTGCCTTGGTGACGTCCACAAAAGTGTCTACCAAGGGTGGTACCACCACAGGCTTGGGATCCTTCTGCCGAAGATATCTAGCAAGGCGTAGTCTCTCGGGGTCTAACTCTTCTGCATCCCAGCCCATGTTCTCTTGGATATGTCTCATGATTTCCGAGAACGATGGGTCATCCGGAGGAGATCTAGGAAGCTCACGTGGGTCCGGAGAGGGGAGCGGAAGGGGAGAGAGGGATCTGGATCCTACCGAGGACTCCGATCCTGTATCCTCCGTCGAAGGCAAACGGCGGCGTCTTCTGGGTCTCTTAGGACTGGGTGACCCTAAAGAGGATCTGGACGGAGGTCTCCTTTTATCTGGTCTTCCCCTTGGAGGGTCCGTAGGCTCCTGGGGGAGAGGTACTCGGCCTGCTGCCCCAGATGGAGAAGGGGGTGCAGGGGCCGGAGGGGTTGCAGGTGGCGGCGGAGGAGAGGTAGAGGAGGTGGTGTGGGAACCACATCCTTTTTAATGGTATCCCACCAGTAGGTAAAGAGCTCCTTAACCTCAGAAAAGAAAAGGCCCGATGACGGACCGGGCGCCGGTGGCTGGTCATCGGGTTCCGGCGTCGGCTCCTCAGGGGCCTCGGGTTGCGGGGAGGGCTCCCTGGAAGGCTCGACAGGACCAGGTTCGCCCGTCTGGTCCTCGGGCTGCGTCAATTCTTCCTCCATGATAGTCTCCTGTCCGACGTCGGTAGAAGGCGTCGGGGTCCTCTTCTCGACTCGTGCGGACGTCGGCCTTCCTGCCGACGACCGAGAGGGCGAAGGCCTGACTGGCGACTGGCGTCTGGTGGTCGACGGCTCCTGGGACCTGTGATGAGTGGCCGACGTCGGATGGGCCAACGTCGAGTCTGACGGCTTCTTAAGCGAGGTAAGCTCCTTGGTTTTCCACTGGGGAGGAGGAGGCAAGGAGGCAGACCTGACATCGGGTTCGGAATGGCGGGAACTCGACTTGTGGTGATGATGATGGTCCCCAGACCTAACCAGGGCTTTGGAAGAAGAGGACGAAGAGGGCCTGGGGGTCTTGGCCTGTGAGGAGGAAGAGGAGCCCAAAGGTTTCTTCACCGCAGCGGAGGGAGGCTGAGAATGGGCCCGGGAAGGCGAACGGTCGGACCGGGAGCCGTAACTACGGGAGTCGGAGGCCCTAGACGGGGACTTGGAAGGAGCCTTCTCTCTGTGCTTCTGAGAATGTTGCCGGGCTTTCTCAGCAGAACTCCCCTTGGAGGTGTCCATGGCCTTAACTTTCTCCTCGAGCAGGAACGCCTGCAGAGCCTTCTGGCGACGGATCCGGTCGGCTGTTGAACCCCTGGCAGAAAATACAGGACTGGTGTCATGGTCCGGGCCTAGGCACCGGACGCAGGCCGAATGCGGATCCTTGAATGGGATTTGCTTCCCACAGGCGCACTTCGAGGGATGGCCTTCAACGGAGGTTGGAGAGGACATCAGACAGCAACTAAGCCGAAAAAATGAACTTTTTCCCAAAGGAAGATACTTAACCATGCGCGCGCTAGAAACGATCCAGAGGGTCGAGACATGCAATTCGATGGCGGGAAAAGAACTGGGGAATCTGGCTGGACCGCCCCCTTATGTACTACGCCTGACGTCGGGGGCCGTCCCCACTGAAGTTAGCTAGCTAGAAGAATTCCGTGGGGTCCTGATGCCTGCTGGCTTCAGTCCTAATGGTGTTACCTGCTGCAAGGGCTGTATCTCGAGTAAGATCTGTTGAGTACCTAGAGGCCAGCGGGGCACAGGGCCCAAGGCAGCATGGTTTCACAGCGGGAAGGTCATGTCAGATGAATCTAACCAATTTCTTTGACTGGGTGACCAAAGTAGTAGGCAAAGGGAGGGGCTATGGACATGGCCTACCTAGACTTTAGCAAGGCATTTGAGACAGTCTCACACAAAAGATTAATAAACAAATTAGCCAGCCTGGGAGTAGGTCCCAGGGTGGTAGCCTGGGTAAAACACTGGCTGGACAACAGGACACAGAGGGTAATAGTAAATGGAGTTCACAATGAAGAAAATGGGGTTACTAGTGGGGTACCACAAGGTTCAGTACTGGGTCCGGTCCTTTTTAATGTCCTTATAAGTGACATTGCAGAGGGACTGGAAGGAAAAGTATGTCTCTTTGCAGACGACACAAGGATCTGCAACAGGGTTGATACACAAGGTGGGGTGGAAAGGATGAGAAGGGACTTGACAAGGTTGGAGGAATGGTCAAATGCATGGCAGCTTAGATTCAATGCATAGAAGTGTAAAATAATGCACCTGGGAAACAAAAACCCAGGGGAAGAGTACACAATTGGGGGTGAGATACTGACAACAACAAAAATGGAAAGGGACCTGGGGGTAGTTATATCAGATGACCTAAAGGTGGGCAAGCAATTTGAGAAGGCAGTATGGGGGGGTGGGATACTGGGATGCATAGGGAGAGGCATCACCAGCAGAAAACAGGAAGCTGTTATCCCTCTGTACAGACAGTTGGGGACAGCCCATTTGGAGTACTGTGTGCAGTTCTGGAGACCCCATCTCCACAAAGACATGGACAGGGTGGAGGCTGTCCAGAGGAGGGCAACCAAAATGGTGCAGGGTCTGCATCAAAAGACATACGAAGAGAGACTAAAGGAGCTTAATATGTATACCCTCGAGGAAAGGAGGGATATGATAGAAACTTTCAAGTACCTCGAGGGAATCAACAAAGTCCAAGAGGGTAGCATCTTTCAGAAAAAGTGATGTGCAAGAACAAGGGGGCACAATTTGAAGATAGAGGGGGGATGGCTCAGAGGTAATGTGAGGAAGTATTTTTTCATGGAGAGGGAGGTGGATGCATGGAACAGCCTTCCTGAGGAGGTAGTGGAGTCAAAAACAGTGGATGATTCAAGAATGCATGGGACAGACATAAGGCAATTCTAGTGGGGGGTAGGAGGAAGTAGGCTGTTGGTTAACTAGGATCTGCAGCTTATCCAATAGGTAGGGAAATGGGCAGACTAGGTGGACCAAGCAGTCCTTATCTGCCATCAAATCCTATGTTTCTATGAGAGTGGTGCAGTTGCCAGGTGAGATGAAGGGAAGGTGAAACTGCTTGGGGCAGCTACATGAGGTGCCAGGTGAGAGTGCCTTCAGTAGCTCCCTTCTGAAGTGTCCAATATTGGAGGGCCCCAGGAGTGGCACAGCCACTTCATTTAACCATTCCAGGGCTCTGGCTGCAAAAGAACGCTTGGCCAGACTTGTTCTACAGTAAGGAACTGTCAGGTTGACATGGGTTGAGCTCCTGGTAGCATAAGAACTTATGATGGGGAACCTTTGCAAATGAGCATGTCTGGTCAAGGGTATTTATCCGATTGATTAAATAAATAACGAAAAAAGAAAGAAAAAATGACATTCTGACAACTTCTTTCAGTCCACCTATCTTTCCCAAATAATCCTGACCAGGCCAATGAAATGCTGATGGACTTTAAAGCAACATCCATAAAAAACTGACAGGGCACACAGCTGGAAGCAGGGATATGTCCACAGCAATAAATCATGTTACTGTAAACTACATGGCACTTCTGAATAAGGCCCTGATTTATCAGAGGATCCCAGACATCAGGCGCTGTCTAAAACCATGGCAAAGGCTCTCTGTTCACGCTCCACGGGAAGGTGTCAGCTATATTAGGTTTTGGAAATTATTGGAATTCATTTAGAAATTATTACTTTTATCAACTATCCAGCTCTGTCACAGCTGAAAGTAACAGCCCCTCACCCTTGTACAGCGGGCTCATTCACAAGTGACTGTTTTAAGCACTTGCGCTGTAGCTAGTTCCAGAAAAAAGATTCCCTTGCAGAGTATGGTACTGGAGATTGTGTTATACTACCTTCTTGGATGGAGCTGAAGCACAGTGACATACTACACCTTTTGCTGCTAAGCTCCTACATTTCCACATTCATTCATTCATTTCATGAGTTTTACCAAGAAAGACAAACTGAGCTGAACTGCTCATTTCCAGATGTGTCCAGGGGTGAGGGAAGCAAGTGATACAGAAAGTACAAGTGAAATACCAAACTATAGGTGCAGCATAATAGCACTAAAATGCAATTAACACAGAAAAATACATTATAAAAAGTAAAAATGCATTACAGTTTTACAGATACAATATAGAGACACAAAAACACGGCAACACAAAATAAACAGCTATAACTCTGCAAATTGAGTACTAGTGCAATATAGTTCTGGGTGCAAACTCGGAAGAGAGTAAGTTGTTACCACCCAGGCTGCGAAGGTGCAAGAGTTATCAATGCCAGTGCAGTAGGGTAGCAAGGGTGTAAAAACAATTCCAGAATTCCGGAGGCTACAACTGATATGGAGCAATTCAGCCTAGGGTAGGAAGGAAAATTATCGAGCAGTGGGAGCAAGAATACAGACAGCAGGAGGGAACCAAGAGTCAGGAGCAGCTGCAGGACAGGGTAGTAAAGTCATGAAGAAGGGACCTGAGGGATAAAAAGAATGAGGCTGCGCAGACAGACAGAGGAAGAGAGGACCAGAGTTTAGGAAAATGATATGAGAAGGCAGCTTGGCCCACTGAATTTTTCCTGGGGAGTGGAAGACTAGATTTGCTGGCAAAGGCACCTAGCTTCACCTGAGCTCTTTTCTTCTAGGTTGCTTGAAAGGACAGAGCAAAGAACCTTACCAGAACAAGGAAAAGGACTAAGGCTTCATTTGGCTAGGCAGATTTAACATAGAAACACAGAAACATAGACTATGTCGGCAGATAAGAACCGCTTGGCCCACCTAGTCAGCCCATATACCTACCTAGAGGATAAGCTGCAGATCTTATTTAACCTACAGCCTATTTCTTCCTACCCCCACCACAAAAATTGCCTTATGTCTGTGTCTTGAATTCTCCCACAGTTTTAGATCCCACAACCTCCTCAGGAAGGCTGTTCCATGCGTCCACCACCCTCTCTGTGAAGAAATACTTCCTCACATTGCCCCTGAGCCATCCCCCTCTATCTTCATGTGTGTTATATAGAAATACTGGATGGGCAACTATGCAGAACCAGTGTGTTCTGCCACAGAGAGTTCTGATTCCCTCGGCCTGAGCAAACTCTCGAGGTCCCAGGGAATCAGAACCCCGAGGTGGCTAAGAACACTGGTTGTGCACAGAGTTGGTCATCCTGTATTTTTTATAGTGTATAGTACTGTGTGACAATTGTGTTTTTTGACTTCTTTTGCTTTCAAAATGAAACTGACTCATGCAGTCTCTAGAGGTTCTAGAATACTGTTCTACCACAGTAAGGTAGAACATCATTCCATGACCTTGGAACTGTGGTAGAACAGAATTTTGAAAGGGATGGAATTCTATACAGCAGAACAACACTCCACTATACACTGTTATTTTATAGTGTATGGTGGAAAGTCATTCTCCACCAAAATCCATCGCTGTCGAAATGTTCTCCTACACTAGTGACTTTCGCAGTGCTGCAGAACGATTTTTTGTTCTACTGCACTGCGCACGTCACACACTGTGTCCTCGAGCAGCATTTGACAGTAAGGGCTCACTCCATAGACAGGACACATAGCGAAAGCAGCAATGTCGGTGGCGGTACTAATGTTTAGCGTGAAAACATTCAAAATGTAAAGTTCTTTTTCCTTCTAGTAACCCAGTAAAATGTTTTGAAGCAGAAACATGCTGTGGATTTCCCCCAAAAAACGGCTTCCACCATACACTATAAAAAGAAAAGTGCATGGGGAACAGCTGACAACAGGGCTAATCTTTCACCTCGTTGGCACTATGACGACGGATTATAGTGCCAACTCGGTGAAAGAATAGCCCTGTTGTCAACTGTTCCCCATGCACTATCCTATATCTTTTGTACTCACAGGGATTGTTACTGTTTGTTGCTAACATTTTATTGCTTTATTTTTCTCTGATTCAAATTGTTGTTGCTGGGTATACCTTCTGCTGCATTATTACAGGGTGTGCCTACAGGTGTGTGCTTATAGATTACTGCTGTAATCTTCTGATTCAAATTGTCTTTTGCAAGGTATGTCTTCCGTTATTGATTTACTTTTCTCTGTAGCAAAGTGCTTCTTACAGTGTATATCTTCTGTGAAATTATTACAGGTGGTGCTTTACAGGTTTTACAGTTTTATCTATCATTAGGACAAGCTTGTTGCTGGCTGATTGTTTCTGCTCTTACCTCGTTTCTTTCATCCATGGTTCTTCTTTTTCGGCAGGGGAAGGGCCCAGCCACCCACCCCCATCCCCAACCACCCCACACTACACTCCTTTTATAGGGTAGCACTGTCGTGACATTTCCTGTAGCACGGAAGAGGAGGATCAGAGGGGTATCCACACAGTTAACTCATTTACAGGGCACAAGTAATTTAACTTGTTATAACAAGTTATACAAAAACAAACAAAACACAAAATCAAAGGGGTCAGACTCCAAGACAAAGGCAGGGGTCAAGGCAGGAAAAATAGGTCAGCTAGACATGACAGACAGGGGAAGGGGCAGCAGGAGAGGAGAAGCAGCCTAATGCAAACAGTGAATCACACACTGAAATTAATTGTCACACTTGAATACTAAAGAAAGTCATAACCACAGCCCTATGCACAGTAAAATACATTCCGGTAACAAATAACAGGATCTAACAAGGCATGCATGTTCACATTAAAGTACAGCAGCCAAGGCAAACAGAACGCTAGGCTGCATTGCTAGAGGGTTCCCAAGCAGTAGGGAGTAGGTTAAACTGCTGCCGTACAAATCCTTGGTGTGACTACACCTACACCTGGAGTATGGCATGCACTACTGGAGCCCCTACCTGAAAAAGGATATAAACCTGTGCAAGGTAGTTCAGAGGAGGGTGACAAAGATGGTTCAGGGACAGCAGCAGGGCATATGAGAACAGACAGAGAACTCAACATGTACTCACTCGAGGAGAGGAGGGAGAGAGGGGACATGACTGAAACCTTCAAGTACCTTAAAGATATAAACAAGGTGGCTATCGGGAAACTTTTCTGTCTCAGTGAAAACATGACCACAAGGGGGCACTGTTATAAGCTAGCAGGGGAATGTTAAAAAACGAGGTCAGAAGGCACTCCTTTACACAGCAGATGGTATTGGAGTGGAATGAATTCCCACCGGAGGCAGTCACTCAAAAGACGCGTGGGGGGGGTCAAGAGGGTGGGACTGGGTGAAGGGGAGGATCAGGGTTGGAGGAGATGGCCCACTGTAATTTCTGGATCAGGGCACTGCAGTCGAGCAGACTCGACGGACCATAATGCCTTCTTCTGCTGGCTGTTCTGTATGTTTGTATGTTCGTATCAATCACACCCCTGTGCTTTCCACCCCACAGCCAGTTAGCAATCACCTTGAGTATGTCTTGTGTATACTATACTGGTGTACTCTGAACAGTCGCGTATCATGTGCCAAAGTGTCAAAGGCCTTGCTGAAGTCCATATAGACTATGTCTATGGCCCTACCCCAGCCAAATCCCTGGTCACCCCCTCAAAGAAGGTGATCTTGTTGGGTTTGGTATGACGTGCCTCTCAAAGCCATGCTGCCACTGGGTGAGAATCTTACCCTGAATCAAGTGATCCATTATTCTGTTCTTGATAATAGACTCCATGACCTTACACAGAAACCCAGTTGTCAGCAGAAGACCAACTGGTCAACCCGTTCTGCCCTTTGACCCACCTAACCACTTACACAGCTCTAAGGTTAGGCTTACTGGAATGTAGTTGCTCTGGTCTGACCTTGCCCCTTAAAGAGGGGGGCCCCACTGGGCACTCTCCAGTCCTGTGGCACCACAGCTGTACAGACAGACTCAGGAAGGATTACAAGGGTCACAGCCAACTGTTCCTTTAGCTCCACAATGCTCCAAGGCTGCATCCTGTCTGCCCCCTTGGGATTTACTTGACCTGATCTTTGCCAGACAGCCAGCTACCAGAGTAGGCTACCAGGGTGGGTATGACATTCACAGGTTTCATCCTGGTTACTCTGGTGCCATGGACCCCCCAAATGAGCATCATTCCACCCCAACACCCACCCAGGCCCTTTGTGGAACACCGAAACTAAGTATTAATTCAGAATCCCAGCCACTGCATCTCATCTCCCTACAGGTTCCTCCACCTCCCTCCTTGTTGTTAGGTGCCCAACCCCCAGTTTTCACTTCTCCTTTCCATTCCTGTACTGGAAGATGTTGTTGAGCGTTATCTGCAGCTCTTACTGCTCTCTGGTTTCCAACACCTCCTTGGCTTCCTTAATTCTGTTGCTGGAGTCCCTCAGTGCTGCTCTGTACCCCCTCCCTTTCGGCAACCTGTCTCTTTCCAGCAGCTCTAGAACCCCTTTAAATGTAGGATTTATGTGCACAGGTCCCTGTTATGCCAGGGAAGCCACTATGTATCCCTTTACCACTCACTATGTATAGGGATGCAGATCCTGGGGTGCATCCCATCTTCACCTTGGGATTTCCCTGGCTTGAGCTATGCCAAGTAATCTGCTACCAGTGCAGACATGATGTCCCTACGTTGGCACGGTTACCCTTGCTGCCATGGGCAGGTAATCTGATACAAATGCGGACATAATGTCCGCAGGTCATCATGGTTACCCTTGATGCCATGGACCAGCCAATGAACACCCCCCACTTCCAGGGCCCACTGGTGAACATGAAAGGTAAATATTCATTCAGCATTTTAGCCATCACCCCTAAGTCGTGCACAGGTGCCTCTCCCCTTTCCCTTGCTACCAGGGTCCCAATCCCGTTTCTACTTCCTCTTTTCTTTCATGTACTGGAACACGGCGTTGGTGTTATCCACAGCACCTACTGCTCTATTGGTGTCCAGCACCTCTTTGGCTTCCTTAATTCTAGTATTACAGGCCCTCTGTGCTGCTCTGTTCTCCTCTCTTGCCTGGAGGCAACTTGTCTCTTTCCAGTAATTACAGACCCTCATTCCATGCAGGATCAATTGCATTAGGTCGCTGTAAATCCAGGGGTCCCCTCTGTGGCCCTATTCCCTTTATTGCATACATGGAGGCAGACCTCCGTGGCAGCTTCAAGCTCCTTCTTCAACAAACACCACATGTGCTCTTCAGCATCAGCCTCATCAAACACAGCTGGCTATTTTATTAACCAGTGAAATGCTAGTGCTGTGTTGCCAAGAAGGGGAACCGAGTTTGTGATCCTAACTTCTGGCTGCTGGAGCTCTGGGAGTTCTGTGGAGACTCTGAAGGGTTGGGGGAGGACAGAAATATACCCCAGCCGATACAGTGCCACCGGTGATGCCTGCCACCATGGCCTTGGCCATGTCTGTGACCACACATCACTGGTCACAGGTGCATCAACAGGATGGACATGGGGTAGCAACTTGCATCATGGGGAGGTGGGCTGGGCCTAGGGGAGAAATAATTTAGCTCCTGGTGCATCATGTGATGGCTGTCTGTCCCATTGCCACTCTGAGCCTCCCCTCAACCACCTCCAGGTGTAACAAAGCTGCTTCCTTCTGGTGACAGCACGGGGCATCCCATGAGGGCATCCTATGATGCAACAGACTGGACACCTCAAGTGATTGGAGGAAATGGGATGCCAGGCGAATGTGTGTGCTGACAGCCTGAGAGAGGCTTAAGCCCAGAAGGAGTGAGGCACCAGAGAACAAGAGTACAGCTCCCCCCCCCCAAAAAAAAACAACAACTATAACAATTATGGGGGGAAACATTTAGCATTCATGAGTGAACCGAAACAGTTTGTACTATTGGAAATCTTTCCATGCAAGCATAACTGATCTTCAAATGGAAATACTGGCGGACACTCAAGAGACCTATCACCCCCCAGTGAAAACAAAATAAAGCAACAAATCTGGTTCCATCCTGCATTAATCAATGGAAACCTTGATAAAAAAACACCATATGCTGGGCTTCACAATTTTCAAAAGTCCAAAACTGGTCTTTAATGTAACATCTCAGATACGCTGTCAAACTGGATAACATCAAAACTTTGTTTGGTTCACATCATGTAAACATTTATTGTACAGTGTGACATAGTTTGTGGAAAAAATCTGACCTTAACTTTTTGGTTTTTTCCAGCAAATGATTTCAGACATCTGACAGTTTCCATGGCTAGCACTGTCCTAGTCCTGGTCCACCATCATTTTACTACCTTTAAAATCTTTCAAATGAACTTCATTTTAAGAAACAAATATGGCAGCCTCATTTATCGTTCCCTGCCAGGCAGTACTCGCAAGTTAGCAGGAATCAGTGTCCAGATGCAGTATCCTCACAATATACAGGTAGGAGGAGTGCTGTCCTGTTGTCCATGCAGCCATGCACTGCATCAAACAACCTGGAAATGCCACAGCAATGAAAGCAAAGCAGCAGGATTAAGGATTCTCCTTTCTTGTGAAATTTCTCTTTAGTTTTCTGCATCTTATGTTGGTTAGGTGCTTTGAATCAATATAGTTTATTAACAGAAACCAAGACATTTGATTTGTCAAATAGGATCCTGACACTCTGAATAAGAGGTATTTGCCAGAAAGCATAAAGCAAGTGAACATATCCTGACAGAAACCACCATGCTTTAGATTTCTGAAGCAGTGTCGTGGCAATTTTGAATTGCAGCAGGACATAAAAAGGTCCACTTCTAGCCTGTCCCAAGCACCAAGCAGAGACCGAACCATGTCCCTTCTGAAAGATCACTTGTGAGGGTTTGCCACCATTTGCTGAGACGGTTTGCCCTGGCATTATATACTCCATAAAGATGAGTGGTCTGGAGAAGAACCTTGTGCTCCGAGCACCATTTTCAGACTCCCATTGTTTCTCTGTGTAAGGGACCGTAGTGTATCCCCATAGTGTGTTTGTTGCGGTAGAACATAACACACTTGCTGCCCATCTGGACAGGTACTACCTTGTCTTGAAACAAGTCTGACAGAGGTGTGTCCCATTTGTGAGCTTCTGTTGCACAGCAGAGGGAAAGTCTATGGTCCTAAGCCAGGAGTGCCTCATGCTGCAAACACCAGCAGCAGCTGCTCGAGCCACTGCATCAGAGGCATCCAAGGCAGCTCTTAGTTGGTGACTACTGGATTCAAAGCCTTGAGTGACAACCATCAACAGGCCCTGCTTCAAGGCAGGCTTGGGAAGGCTTTCTGTAAAATCTCTGTGTCTTTTCCAGAGGGAGTATTCATACCTCAAAATCTTGGATTAACAGTTCGCCACTCTGTGGCACAAAGCAGCAGAGGTGAACATCCCCCTTCCCATCTTTTCAATCTTGCAAAACTCCCTATGAGGGGGCCATGCTGCTAACACTTTGGGTGCAACTGACTTGAACTTGGTAGACATAATCACAACAGTGTCTGCTATAGGCGGAGTATAATAGTTTGGTCTGAGGTACTAAATATTCACTAAATACCACTAACAGCTTAATCTGGTTCAAAGTCAGTTGGCATTCATCTGTATCCCCCTCCCCCGGGTCGTGCCTGAAAATAGGCAGAATTTGTCTAGTTCACTTACCCGGTCAACAAAAACTAAATAAATAAAAAACATTAAAAAAAAAAAAAAAAATATGTCTTATTAAAGAGCCATGAAACTACCTGTATAGAAGCAGGCTTACGCCATGTTCCTTTTGTAAGTGTTTTCAGAGCAGGCTGGGGAGCAGAGGGGGACACAAGAGATACGTGAGCACTGGAATATTAAATAATTACAGTCAAAATGAATATGTGTGTGTGTGTGTTTAGTCCTAGTATGTCTTTCCTTTGTTTGCTGTTAGGATTTGTTTCTAAAGTTATCTACTTTTTTATTGCCCCTGCGGAACTCCATTCTTACTTCTTTTATTACCTTTCTTTTGCAGTGATGCACTGGATACCACCAATTCAATGAGTGCAGACGTTCTGCCCTGCCTGCAGTAGCACTACACATTTAAGTGCCTGTTGTTGTGGCCTCAATGACATAACTCTTTCTAATCCAATCTTTTTGTTTTCTAGGTGTGTGTCTAGGTCTACCCAGCATGAGTGAATCTTTTGTTTGTAAATCTTTCGTTTTCATTAAACCACGTAGCAGCCAGGCCCAAGCCAAACAAGCAATGTGGGAGAGCCACCACCCTGGGAATGGGTACTAAAAGCTGTGGGTGATTTGGACAAAAAAGGTGGAAAACATAATGGAATGACTCGGATCCCAAGATGTTAAAATAATAGTGCAGTAGCCACTGCTAAAGATGCGGAGGAGCACTCCATGCTGAACAATGCGACAGTCGTCCAGTTAACCACTCAGAACTCTCATCTCCGCACATGTCTCAGACCCTTCAGAAGGGGGACTGGGCCATGAATCTGAGACTGACTGGCCTATCAGAAGGTGTGGAACAGGATGACTTGGTCACATATATCAGGACCTGGTTATCAGGAGTTATTCCCGATGAAATGGGCATTCACAGGCAGAACATTCTAAGAGCTTACAGGGTGAATTTTCTCACCCGACCATTAGCCTGGACTCTCCCTGCACCTCCTGATCGTTACCAGGGGCTGGAGGTGCAAGATCAAATTCTTCACTGGGCCACACTGAACCATCCACTACAATTAGAGGGTATGGATGTGAGATTCTTTCCAGACTGGTCTTTCGCCACCCGCACTTCTAAACAATTTGACCCGCTGCACCAACAACTGCGAGTTGTTGGAGTAGTACACTCTCTCCTGGCACTGGCAAAGCTCTAAATTACCTACAAAGGTAAAACTTTTCAATTTATGGACCCCAAGGATGCGAAGAAATGTGTGGACAAAATAGTGACTGAATTTCACGCAGCAGCACTAAAGAGTGCAACAGAGGATGCTGAATCAGGGTCTGAAACCTAAAGGTACACCGGTGACTTTCATATTTTACTTGCAAAATTTAACTTGAGCACCTACACTGGGCTATGGGTCCTAATATAACAACTTAGGTCTGTGGTTACAGCTTTATTCTTTGTAATGTTCCTTATCAGGACTCATGACACGATAGGGGTTCTTGTTTACACATTCTTATAGAAACTGCCGTTCTCTTCTTTTTTGAAGTTTGTAGTGTGCAGTACCCATCCCCCCATATTACTGTGGACGCAAGATGGTCCTGACTTCTTGTCTGCGTAGTTTCTTTTCCTGGACTTTTGGCATGAGCAAGACATTCCACTCTTTGATTGGTGGGGACATTACATCCTTATGTCGCGTTTATCCTTGTTTACTTCTCTGTATTTTTGTGAAATTGCTCTTTGTTGTTCTAGCCACATCCACATACCTTGGTGGTGGGAGTCTGTTTAAAATGTTTACAGTTTCGGCATTTGCCCTGGTTTTTGTAGGTCTGTTTGTAAAACCCCTTTTTCTACCTGACTGCATTACTGACTCGTGGAAACAGTGACTGAAACGTCGTCACTTTAACTGCTTGCCTTTACAGTATTACCGTTTATTTTTCCATAGGTCATGGCTTGGTGAGCATATCTGTATTACATGCAGTATGGTTATGGAATATTTGATAGATTACCCCTATGGTGCATCACGGCTAACAGACTGCTATAACTGGGTACTGAAATGACTATAGTTACATTGCTATGTACTGTCGTACATGATCTATTAATGTATCTGCTACTGGCTTGTTCAGTTTATAAGCTTAATAAAAATAAATTTCAAAAAATATAAGTGAAAGGCTGTGGCCTGTTGCTCCATTCTCATGCATTCTACCTGGTACAGGAGAACGGGTGGAAATTGTTTAACCAGGAAAGGCACACTAAGCCACAGCTTGTTTCTAGGTGCAACCAGTTTCTGATAAAAGGAGCAAAAGGCTTCTCAGATCAACTCCCCTTTATTTTCCACCTTACTCGAATTCCCCCTCACCACTGTAATGGTGGAGAACCTCTTTCTACCCAGCAAGATCTTCACCAGTACGCCCCAGGTTTGTTCCCCCGCTCCTACACACTCTGTCGAGCATAAAACAGTGAGGTGCTAGCTTCCCCCATAAACGAAAAGTTACGTGCCCCCCGCCAGTGCACCAACATCTCTCCATGCAAGGCTTCAGATGGGTCATCCAGAATCTTTTGTTCCTGCTCTTTTAATCTGGTCTCTAAATTCTGCTGCCTGTCCCTCTTCTTTTTCTTGTGGCTGGCTACATAACTCACAATCATGCCCTGCACATAGGCTTTAAATGTGTCCCAATAGATGGCCTGAGATGGGGCCGTGGCCCCGCTGGTAGTGCAACAGGTGTCCCACTGCTCTTTGAGATAGGTCCTAAACTGCTCACTGGCCACGATGTATGTGGGGAATCTCCACACTGATTTGTCTTTCTTGTCCCCCCCCCCCCGGAACAGTGTGAGGATCAGCAGAGACAGCATGGTTAGATGCATGGATAGGGCTGTGCAGAATGCCTACATTTTTAATTATATAAAAAATGTAAACCAAAACAAGGTTTTAGTAATTAAAAATGTCAGAATGTGCGGAGCCTGTTTAATACCCCCCAGGGTACTGTTGTGTGTGTTTGTTGTGAAACTGTCCTTTTTTAAAACATTTTATTTAGGGTCCTTTAATTCTGCCTTTCCCCCTTCCAACATTTATTTTTTTAGTTACTTTACCACTCTGGAACCTGGAGTCACTAGCTGGTCTACTACATCCGCCAGCCTCCCCTCATCAAGTTCCCTTGACACCATCTCAAAAAAGGACAATAGATTAAACTGGCAGGAAATACTGTACCTTTCCCTAAATCTGTGCTGCTAGTCCATATTAAGATTCTTCTCTTCTGCAACATTGTGAAACACCTCTCCTTTTATTTTTTTCTAGGCAGCCGGAAGTCCTGCATGGAAAGCTACACTGTAGGCTCCTGTTCAAGTAATGTCACTGGGTTCCAGAACTCATAAGTAATTAAAAAATTAATCTTGGGTGGATGAAAAGGCACCATTAACAAGGGCCCGTAAATAAAGACAAGATTATTTCAAAACAAACACATGAAACAGTGCACTGGGGAAATTAAACATGGGAGGCAGAATAGCACAGTGGTTATGAGCACTGAGCTGCAGACCTGGAGAACTGGGTTTGAGTCTCATGGCTACCCTGCATACTGAGTGACCCTGAGCAAGTCACTTAACTTCCCTGTGCTCACAGGATGCACCTGGAAACAAGCCTCAGCTTACTGTGTCCTTCCTGTCCAAACACTGCAAAACAAAATAACAAACAAAAAAAAGTCTCTAGACATATCCATATTCCTAATTATATTACAGTATTATAAATTATGGAAGCGTCCCCGACCAATCATAACCCTCCCTTCAGTTGTGTGCGAGCTACTCTTATTATCATAACAGTACCTCAACGTCCTGAGCTACTCTAATGGGCTTCTCACTGACAGCTCATGCCGTTAACTGTATTAAGCAAAAAAAAAAAAAAAAGATTTTTTGTAATACTGTTAGCAATCTTCAATAAGTTTATGGGTACGTTTGGAGGGCCCCTTATTGAAATAAAAATGTTGCGTCTTGTGTCCTAAGGACCACAAAACTGCTCCCCTTAAGTTTGCAGTCCTCTGGTCCTATGAATGCATGTGGCGACATAACCATAAGAGGCCCTCAACTGGACCCATAAACTTATAACAAATGTAAAAAACATGAAGTTTATGCCCCTTAAATGTTTGTTTTTCAAACTTTTTTATTATATACCATTTATGGGGAATAGCAAATACTCATGATCTAATACCTAACCCTTAGTGCTTCCTCACTGCTTCTTCCTACCCATTTATTCCTCCTCCTTTTTCAATCAATCACTGCTTTAAAAACAGATTCCAATAGCTGCCCCATGTGGTTCTTATGTATACAGAACAGTAATACATAGAAGGCACACAGTAGTTCTCTTGAATGTGACATCAGATGGGTTGAGGGACATCAAGAGCTGCACTGTTTAAATCTGTCACTCAAAAAATTATATAAACATTAATAACTAGAGAAACAGGATGAAAGCTTTCTGCCGTCTATTTTTCCTTCTTCAAAAATGTCAAATTAAGTCATTTAAACAAAAAACTGACATTCTAATACAGAAACGTACAGATTGTTTGGGGAGAGGGGCAGCTCTGGTCATCCCCCCCACCCCAAAAAGCTACTTTATTTTAGAGTTCAGGCTTAAATAAACACAAACTACACAAGGGTGACTCCCAGCACTAGACAAATTCTTAGGGAAGCCTGGGTTGCGAGTTAGACCCTAAATCGACTTACATTGTGTTTCATGAAAGGTTTTGCTATTTCTCCTTTGCTGTGTACTGGCATACTTCAAATCTCAGCCAGAACATGTTGCTTCTTTCTTGCCTTTCAGCCCTCATTTTTTCTCTCTCCTTTTCGAATGTTTTGGGAAGCAGTATAGCATAGTGGTTAAGAGCCCTGAGCTGCAAACCTGGAGAACTGGGGTTTGAATCCCACAAACAGCACTTGCATACTGTGTGACCATGAGCAAGTCATTTAAGTTCTCTGTGCTCCCAGGACACACCTGGAAACAAGCCTTGGCCTAGTGTGTCTTTCCAGGCCAAAAATTGTGAAATAATTAAAATAAATAAATAAAATGTTCTGTGGCCATTTATTCCAATGAGCCCTCTGCTCCACAATGCTGAAATGACCTTATCTGTACTGTGTATATACACTGTAAAAAATGTCCTCGAGAATACATCAAGAATGTAGTTTGTATTAATTCTATTCTCTTATTTCATTGATTTACTCTGTGAAGTGTTTTGATATAATGTTTGTATAAAGACTCCATCCAAAAATAAAATGCATTGTCTTGTAAGTAAAACTGGCTAAGCCAGAAAAAAGCATACACTGGATACTCTGTACATTCCCTTACATGGATATTGTTTTATCACATTACTTTACTGGAATCTGTGCTTAATTTGCCTGTTTCTGATTGGCTTCCTACAACACATAGAAACATAGACTTTGACGGCAGATAAGGACCGCTTGGCCCATCTAGTCTGCCCATTTCCCTACCTACAGGATAGGCCGAAGATCCTAGTTAACCAACAGCCTATTTCTTCCTACCCCCCACAAGAATTGCCTTTATGTCTGTCCCAGGCATTCTTGAATTCTCCCACAGTTTTAGACCCCACAACCTCTTCAGGAAGGCAGTTCCATGCATCCACTACCCTCTCTGTGAAATAATACTTTACTCACACCTGAACGCCCCCTTCTGTCTTTGGGTGCGTCCTTGTTCTTTTCAGAGTCTCTTTCTGAAAGATGCTACTGGACTTTGTTGATTCCACTGAGGTACTTAAAAGTTTCTATCATGTCCCCCTTCTCCCTTTTCTTTCCTCAAGGTTATACATATTAAGCTCTTAAGTCTCTCCTCATCCGACTTCTCTTGCAGACCCTGCACCATTTGAGTTGCCCTCCTCTGGACTGCCTCTATCCTGTCTATGTCCTTGCGGAGATGGGGTCTCCAGAACTGGAGCGCAGTACTCAGATAGGGTCTCACCAACTATCTGTACAGAGGATAACAACTTCCTGTTTTGCTGCTGATACCTCTCCTGTACATCCCAGTATACCCTCAGCCCTCCCTACTGCCTTCTCACATTGCTTTGCTAACCTTAAGGTCATCTGATAGATTACCCCCAGATCCCTTTCCTTTTTGTAGTTGTTACTACCTCCCCACCATTGTATTCTTCCCTAGGTTCTTGTTTCCCAAGTGCATTATTTTGCACTTCTTTGCATTGAATCCTAGCTGCCGTACTTCTGACCATTCCTCCAACCTTGCCAAGTCCTTTTCATCCTTTCACGCCTCCTTGTGTATCAACCCTGTTGCAGATCTTTGTGTCATCTGCAAAAGGTATATTTTCCTTCCAGTCCCTCTGCAATGTCACTGATGAAGACATTAAAAGGACTGGACCCACACTGAACCCTGCAGTACCCACTAGTAACCCCTCTTTCTTCAGAGTGGACTCCATTTACAATTACCTTCTGTGTCCTGTTGTGCAGCCAATGTTTTACCCAGGCTACCACCCTGGGACACACTCCCAGGCTGTTGATTTGACTATTAATCTTTGTGTGGGACTGTGACAAATGCCTTGCTAAAGTCTAGGTAGGCCATGTCCACAGCCCCTCCCTGGTCTACTACTTTGGTCACCCAGTCAAAGAAATCTATTAGGTTGGTCGACATGGCCTTCCTGCTGTGAACCCATGCTGCCTTGGGTCCATGCCCCACTGGCCTCTCTAGGTACTCAACTATTCTTTCCTTCAGAAGTGACTCCATCACTTTCCCTACCACAGAGGTCAGACTGACAGGTCTGTAGTTTCCTGCCTCTGTCTTGGTCCCACTTTGTGAGGGAATCACATCCGCCTTCCTCCAGTCCTCGGGTACCACGCCATCCTCCATGATTTATTAAAAGAGTAGCGGTGGTTTCACTAGTTCCTCCTTAATTCTTTTAGAATTCTGGGGTGAATTCCATCAGGACCCATTGCTTTGTCCACCTTCAGTTTTAGGAGTTCTTGCAGAACCTTTCTTCTGTGAAAGGACTGGGATCGACCCCCCCATCAAAGAGTGCTTTGTTAACTGGATTAGGCACTTCCCTCCTCTTTTGTGAATACTGAGCAGAAATATTCATTCAGTATCCTGCTTTTCACTGTCCCCCTCTCTGCCCCACCCCGTTCATTCTATTCAGCCTCACTATCCTCCCTTTGTCTTTCTACTCGCTGATGTACCTATAAAGGTTTTATCCCCTTCTTAACTGAGTTGGCTATCTTTTCCTCAGTTTGGGCCTTTGCTATTCTGACTTCCCTCCCTGCTTCCTTCTGCCTTAACTGGTACAGCTCTCTGTCCTGCTCCTGTGTTTTCTTATACTTCTGGAATGCTATCTTTTTCTTCCTGACTTTCACAGCCACCTCTTTTGAGAACCATAGTGGCTTTTTCTTTCGTTTTGATTTGTTTATTTGCTTCACACAAAGGCGTGTTGCCTCTGTGATGGCAGTTTTGATGATTCCCATTGTTGCTCCACCTCCTTCTAGCCTGTTTGCTGAGTGCTTTTCTGAGGCACTCTCCCATCTTGCCAAGAGTCAGCCCTCCTAAAGTCCAGTACCCTCACTTTTTGTATGGCTTGACTCTGTAGCTGAGTTTAACGTGAACCACACTGTTTGATGGTCACTTGTTCCCAGATGGCAACCCACTTCTAGATCTGAGTTCCTCTCACTGTCCCCGTTTGAGAGTATGAGGTCTAAGATTGCTCCCTCACGAGTGGGTTCGAAACTAGCTGTCTGAGGCTGCCACCTGTAGGGCATCAAGAATGGCCCTGCTTTTGGATGTGGCTGCAGCAAATGTGCTCCAGTTAACATCTGGCATATTCAGGTCTCCCATCAACAGTATCTCCCCTTTCTCTGCCATTCTAAGAATGCCTTCTATCATAACCTTGTCCATTCCCTCCCCCTGACATGGGGGTCTGTACACAACCCCTGTGCAGACTGTAGTGCCCTTTCCAGTCTCCAAGGTGACCCACAGTGCCTCCTCTCCTCCCTGTTTACTCTTTTGTTCAGTTGCTTTTATCCCTTCCTTTACATAGACAGCTACTCCTCCCCCTCTTCTCCCCTGCTGTCTCTCCTGTAGGTTATGTACCCTGGTATATTAACACCCCAGTCATGGTTCTCTGTGTACCATGTTTCTGTGACTGCTACGATATCCAGGCATTCCTCTTCCATCAAGACAACCAGCTCAGGGCTTGTTGCCCAGACTCTGAGCATTGGTACTCATTGCCCTCCATTTCCTGATGACCTTACTCCTTGCCCCATCCCTGTCCTTCTTGCCTTTTGTCACTTTCTCCATTTATCCCTGCCCTTCTCCCTATCGACACCTCTTGTTGGTGTTTGCAGCACTTACTACTGTAGATTTTTTTGGGGCTAGGATTTCCTGCTCCTTTCAGTGCCTCCCCTTGGCTAGTTTAAATGCTTGCCAATGAAGCATTTAAACCTATCACCTAGGATCCTGGTTCCCCTCCCGGACAGATGCAGCTCATCATGCCAGTATAGGCTTGCATCACTCCAGGTGGACCCCAGTCCCCAATGAAGCCAAATCCCTGAGGCTCCACACCAGTTTGTCAACCACTGATTGAATCCCATGGTGCGGAACACCCTAGCCTCTCCTATGCCATAGATGGGCGCACCTCCGAGAAGGTTACTGCATGCTAGCACGACTAAGGCCCCTCCCCAATTCCACAAACTCTTGCACTTCTCTAATCCCTTTCTTAGCCAGGTCATTTGTCTCTAGGTGGACAATGACATCCAGCTCTCTCCTGTGCAGCTGCTCAGCAATCCTGAGTTGCTTCCTGTCCCTCCAAGCCATGGCGCCAGGCAGGCACCTGACCTCCCTCTCCCCTTCCTCCCCCAGTTCTACCTTCCTAACAATGGAGTCCCCCACCAAGAGTTGTTTCCTTCCCCTGCGGGGTCCCCTGCCACCCTCCTGTGGGTCTCCTTTGTGGAGGTTCCCAGCATCCTATTTGGCCTCCACTGTGGGTGCCTCCATAGAGGAACCACACTTGAATGGCATAGGAATTGTGGAGAGGTACAACTGGAGGGATGCACCTCTGTTCCACCACCCTCCCTCCCTCTCCCTGAGCCCACTGTGGTCCAACTGCTCCTCTTTCTTGGCAACCTCTGAGGCAACGGCAGTGGCACTGGTGGTCCCTGGATGGAAGAGGAGGTCCCACAAATCCTGGCCAACTCAGCCTGGAGATGAGCAACCTCCTCCCTCAGCCGAGGAGGTGCCTGCAGATGGGCGACAACACCACATCCTCCAGAACGTTTCCCGGAAGACTGCTGTTCCACAGCCACTGCGCTACACCACTCCAATCATGTCTTATTTGTGGCCCCTTAACTGTTTGCAATCCTTACTCTTTCCTCTGTTTTTTTTCTCTCTCCTTACTTTCTGCCTGTGTGCCCTTTAAGCTCCTGATTGTCCTGTTCTGAGACAAGAATATCCTATATTTCTCAGTAGACCCCTTACTTGCTCAGAGGCAGACCTCCAGCAGCCAGAGGGGGCCGGAGAGCTACTCTTGCCCTTCTAGGATGGTGGGTCTTTGGTGGCTCTGTGATCACTCACTTCCTGCTCCCAAACAAGAAGTTCCTGTTGTCAGTCAAATCCTGTGCCTATAAAACTAGAACTAGCTTTGGGTGGAGGGCAATATAGTCCCAGTAGAGAAGTCCAGTCACACAGCAGTCCTTTCTCCTGGTGTCTTCTGCCAAGCTATCAGCAGAATCTTTCTAAGGCAGTCTTTAAATGTAGCTTCCTTCTAGCTAAGCCACTCCCCCTACTTACTAGAACTTTCTACAAGTAATTTAAACCTCACAGCTATTAAGTTCTTTCAATCACCTGAGATTTACACCTAGACAACTGTTCAGATAACCATTCAGTTCAGTTAACTCGGACACACACTTTTTTTTTTTTGTTTTGTTTGTTAGTTTTTTTTACCCTAAATTAAAGGTCCAAGTACAAAAGTTCTTCTTCTTTAGTCCCAGCAGAGAAGTCCAGTCACACAGCAGTCCTTTCTCCTGGTGTCTTCTGCCAAGCTATTAGCAGAATCTTTCTAAGGCAGTCTTTAAATGTAGCTTCCTTCTAGCTAAGCCACTCCCCCTACTTACTAGATCTTTCTACAAGTAATTTAAACCTCATAGCTATTAAGACCTTTCAATCACCTGAGATTTACACCTAGATAACTGTTCAGATAACCATTCAGTTCAGTTAACTCAAACACACACACTTTTTTTTTTGTTTTGTTAGTTTTTTTTTACCCTAAATTAAAGGTCCAAGTACAAAAGTTCTTCTTTAGTCCCAGCAGAGAAGTCCAGTCACACAGCAGTCCTTTCTCCTGGTGTCTTCTGCCAAGGTGCAAGTCCACCCACGCCACAACCCACACAAAGGTAACACATATACACAACAAACAAATATATAAAATTAAGATGCCTTTAAATAAATTAGAAAAATCTACACAAAGATTCACTCCAACTGAAAGGTTCAGCAAGATATCCTTTAGCCTCGGCTACTGGAGGGCACACCTTGCCCTGGAACTCCCCTGAAAAGGACCGTTGCACCGAGGCAACTGAAGCCTCGGCTACTGGAGGGCACACCTTGCCCTGGAACTCCCCTGAAAAGGACCGTTGCACCAGAAGCAACTGAAGCCTCGACTACTGGAGGGCACACCTTGCCCTGGAGCTCCCCTGAAAAGGACCATTGCACCCGAGGCAACTGAAGCCTCGGCTACTGGAGGGCACACCTTGCCCTGAAACTCCCCTGAAAGGACCGCTGCACAGAGGCAACTGGAAGCCTCTGACTACAGGCACACCTTGCCCTGGAACTCCCTAAAAGGACCATTGCACCGAGGCAACTGAAGGTAATTTCGTCAGCCCTTACAGCGCCTCCTCGCTTAGCCTCTCCTGTGTGTGAAATTCAAATCTGGCGCCTTTTCCACGGAACCCATCTGCCCGGTGTAAAATAATAAGAACCAGTTCTGAATCGAAAAAACGTACAGTCTCTGCAGATTTTACCACTTGCTGTTCTTAGTACATTTTGTGAGAAGTGTACCGACTAATTTTCCCTGTCCCACTCGCAAAGGCTGCAGAGTGTGCCGGTAGTCTATAAAAGTGCCTCAGTACTGGTTATTAATTAAATGTAAAGAAACCTGCGGGCTCCAAGTACGGACCCGTGAGTCTTCTGTGCTCACAGTGTACTGTAAACTGCACTGCAGCCCACGCGAAGCTCTGTGGCAGAAGGCTGAGTTTTAAGCTATAGTCAGCAAACAGCTCTGTAGAAACCAGCATTTTAAAAGTGCATAGCCTAAGCCTGCAAGCAGCCCTGTAAAAGGCTGCCTTTAAGTGGGGATAAAGTACTCCTGTGAGCAGCTCGGAGAAGCTTCTTTCTTAAACAATACAGTCATTTTGGCTTCCTTTAAGCAGGGGATTGGTTACTCCTCGGAGAAGCTTCATTTTAAGCAAAACAGTCACTTTGAAAGCCTTCCACTGTGAGGATTAATTTACTTCCTCAGGCAGCGAAAGCTTCACTGTAACAGCAGAGCCTACGAGCAGCTCCACGCGCACTGGGCACATTTTAAACTGCACTGTGCACAGCGTGAGGAGACTGCTCCTTAAAACCGGATAAACTTGGACCTTTCACGCAGGAGGGTCTTTTTTGTTGTGCCCCGGACTGTATATTGCCCCAGCCTACTTAGGGTCTGTTTCTGAAAATTTAGTAGAATTGTTTGTTTGTAAGGCTGCAATTTTAACGTAGGTTACAGAAGTATTTCTATCATATGAAGCTGTGAAGTATATTTTTTCCCTAACTAGAGTCTAAAATTCTGTTATTTACTGCATAACCCTGGAATGTTTTTTAGTTTCAAAAGCCTTACAAGCATAAGTTTCTAATCTTTGTCTGCCACCGCCTACTCTACTCTCCCCATCCCCCTCCCCAAAACTCTTAATCACCTAATTGTTCTCCTCCCCCTCCCTATATCAGCTGCCTGCTTACCCTCTTTCTTTCTCCTTTAGCCTCGGCTACTGGAGGGCACACCCTTGCCCTGGAACTCACCTGAAAAGGACCGCTGCACCCGAGGCAACTGAAGGTAATTTCATCAGCCCTTACGGCGCCTCCTTGCTTAGCCTCTCCTGTGTGTGAAATTCAAATTTGGCGCCTTTGCCACGGAACCCATCTGCCTGGTGTAAAATAATAAGAACCAGTTCCAAATCGAAAAGACGTACAGTCTCTGCAGATTTTACCACTTGCTGTTCTTAGTACTGTTTTGTGATAAGTGTACCGACTAATTTTCCCTGTCCCACTCGCAAAGGCTGCAGAGTGTGCCGGTAGTCTATAAAAGTGCCTCAGTACTGGTTATTAATTAAATGTAAAGAAACCTGCGGGCTCCAAGTACAGACCCGTGAGTCTTCTGTGCTCACAGTGTACTGTAAACTGCACTGCAGCCCACGAGAAGCTCTGTGGCAGAAGGCTGAGGTTTAAGCCGCATAGTCAGCAAGTAGCTCTGTAGAAACCAGCATTTTAAAAGTGTATAGCCTAAGCCTGCGAGCAGCCCTGTAAAATGGCTGCCTTTAAGTAGGGGATAAAGTACTCCTGTGAGCAGCTCGGAGAAGCTTCTTTCTTAAGCAATATAGTCATTTTGGCTTCCTTCAAGCAGGGGATTAATTTACTCCTTGGAGAAGCTTCATTTTTAAGCAAAACAGTAATTTTGGCTTCCTTTAAGCAGGGGATTAATTTACTCCTGCGAGCAGCTTGGAAAGCTTCACTGTAACAGCAGAGCCTACGAGCAGCTTCACGTGCACTGGGCACATTTTAAACTGCACTGTGCACAGCGCGAGGAGACTGCTCCTAAAACTGGATAAACTTGGACCTTTCATGTACAAACCCCACAGTCGCTGCCCGACTGCTCCCCACCTGCTCCTCCACCACACCCACCCTTGTCTGGCTCTAGCTATATAGCGTGTAGGCAAAATTTTTACTATCTCCTCACTTTTCCATTAGCAGATCATACCTTTTGACAGCTAGAGGGCGCCTGATGCAAATTCTGCCTTCTTACTGGGAACCACATTTAAAACACTGGTTTACATCGCTTTTCTACTATTATGACACCGTTAAGGATACCAATTATGGTCATCACTCCCTCTGTCTTACTTTTAATAGCCTCTACAGCTTTTACCCTCATATGGCTCCCTTTACCATACTACCCTAAATACAGTAATTTTAATTTTTATAATGCCTACCCTGACAACTCTAGGCTATCTTATACACATATGCCACTAGACCAGCCTCCCGCCACTTGCCCTCTCCTCAGTCATTATAAATTCACATACCATTTATTTTTCACTCTTAATAAATCCCCTATACCTAACCTAAACCTGCTCACCTCCCTCATCCTCCGCAAACTCTGGTACCTGTTATGTCTAACCCTAATGTTAGCTGGGGACATAGAAAAGAACCCAGGGCCTGCAAATAACCTATTTTGTAAGGATGCTAACTGGTATGATACTAAGGGTATCCACATCGCCCACCTAAACATTAGGAGCCTGCTTTGCAACAAGGTTGAACTCTAGGCGTGGGTTGTACAACATAACCCTGATATTCTCTGCATATCCGAAACTTGGCTAAAACCCTCCACCCCTGATCCACTCTGCTCTCTACCTAACTACAACATCATTCGGCAAGATAGGCCCTCATCAAAGCAGGGTGGTGGGGTTGCCATATTCTTTAAACCTCACTTGACAATATCTCGAAATATCCAACCTACCCTATCCAGCTATGAAGTGATCTATGCAACCTTACAACTTGGCTCTAAGAAACTTCACCTGGTCTATGCCTATAACCCTCCGGCTGGGGCAGAGCTGGGCTGGAGAACTACTATCCCAGGTAGACAAGACCATTGGCCGTAATGAAGTTCTCATACTTGGGGACCTGAACCTAAACTGGATGAGCAAATCTAACCAGTCATCACATACCATGGTCCAAGGCCGAAACCTCCACCAATTAATCACTGTCCCTACTAGGATAATGCGCCCCCCCTCGGCAGAGTACTCTTATAGACTGGGTCCTCACAAGCCGACCGGATAGTATAGCTTGTGCTGGGACCCTAGCCGACTCAATCAGTGATCACTCTCCAATCTACTGCACCTAGCGTGCTACCAGCAAATCATCCCCTCCTCCAAAACTTATCACCTTCCGAAACCTAGCTAACTTTAACCAAGAAAAATTCTTACATGATCTCACTCAGATTGACTGGTCTCCCATCCACACTTCTAATAATGCCCAGATGGTGCTAGACCATTTCATGGCCCGTTTTCGTGTACTTCAGGACACCCATGCTCCTTGTGTCACCCGTAGGATCCGCGGATCCCAGACCAAATAGCTCACAAAGACCTACTCACACTGATTAGGAACAGGGACAAAAGCATTGGCGGCGTTTCAAATCCACTGGGCTCCTGACAGATTACAATAACTACCGAGCCAGAAATATATGCAAAAGGCAAATTAGCTAGCCAAAAGCTGCTTCTGCAAGATTTGCTAACTAAAGCAGCGGGAGACTCTAAGAAATTCTGGGCAACAATAAAAACCCTCCTTGGAACAAATCAAACAGCCCATACTAATGATATGCTTATAAACGGCATACACTGCAATAACCCAGTTACTATAGCAAACTCATTTAACCTCCACTTCTCTGATCTTACCAGCTACCAGGCCTCTCTCCCAAGTGCACGCGCCTCTTCCCTAGCGCCGATAAACAACCTCTACTAATTATCCCCTTTCAGGTTCGGTGTATTACAAGAACGAGTACTGAGACTACTCCTCTCAGCCCCAGACAATACCAGCACAGGGTCAGATGGGCTGGAACCCAAACTTCTAAAAATCGCTGCCCGGTTATAGCCTCTCCTATCCAAAATCTTCAACCCTATCTTTGTCAGTGTACAGTCCCTAACATCTGGAAAATCGAAGGTCACTCCCATTCCTAAAAGGATCCAAAACTAATCACGAACTACCGTCCTATAGCAATCCTCTCCCTCCTCAGCAAAATCCTGGAAAAACTAGTTGCCACCCAAACACTAGACAACCTGCAGAAGTATAACCTTCTGTCTAGCTCCCAACATGGGTTCCGAAAGGGGCACAGTACTACCACTGCCCTCCTCAAACTTACAAATGACATCTTTACTGCTATGGACTCCGGCCTCCTGACAGGTGCTATCTTCATTGACCTAACGAAAGCATTTGACCTGGTTAACCATACCCTACTTCTTACCAAACTCCGCACCCTAGGGTTTTCTACTGATGTAGTGGCCTGGTTTGAAAGCTACCTGTCTGAAAGAATGCAAGCTGTAGTTTTCAATTCAGCTACATCGGCCCTTTCATCAATTCATGTTGGAGTGCCCCAAGGCTTCATACTTGGTCCTTTGCTTTTCTCTACCTTTATAAACGACATCCCAGGGCTCGCTTCCACCTGTTCAACTTTGCTTTATGCAGACGATCTAGTGCTCTATCACAGCGCAAGAAACATAATTGACCTCAACCTACCTCTTACCTCAGATTTCTCTACTATTCAGTCTTGGTTAACAGAGAACAAACTCGTTCTTAATACTAGAAAGACGCACTCAATGGTCTTTGGATCACCTGCCAGACTTAAGACAAACCCAGATGCTCTAAAAATCCCTTGTGCAGACGGATCCTCACTGATTAGCACTAAATCCATCAAATATTTGGGCATCACCCTAGATGAATCCCTTGATTTTAACCTCCACATAACTAACACCTGTAAATCCGTTAACGCTAAATTAGGAGGCGCCTACCGCACTAGCTATGCCCTTACCCCGTCGGCAAGACTAGCTGTGGCTCAAGGTTTTCTGCTCCCAGCCCTGTCCTATGGATCAGTCACATACCTATCTGCCTCCAAATCCTCCCTCCACAAGTGGGACACCACTTACAACAATATCTGCCGTTATGCCTCTGCATCCCCACGTTACAAACACCATTACCAGGTTTATTCTGACCTTAATTGGCCTAGCCCCTCTTCCCATCGACTCCAGTCCCTTGGGTCACTAACTGATAACACGATCAGATCTGGCATCCCATCATCACTTGCCTGTCTGCTCCTCACACAGCCCCTCTTATGGGCTCTGATCTGCTGACCTAGCCCCTTTCCACATTCCCAGATGTAAAACTAACATGGGTACACGAGCTTTCTCACATATGGCCCCAAAATACTGGAACTCGTTACCTCCAACTGTTCACAGAGCACCTACCCATGCTAGTTTTAAAAACACGTCACCAGGAGCATCTGCACACAACTAGCACATGCACCTGCTTCAATCTGCCATAGACCACTCTCTTTCTCCCCAACCTGCCTCTCTATATAACGTCTTCTCTCATGTTCTGTTTCTCTCACCACTCACTTATGTCCCCCTCCCCCTCCACTCTCTCCTCTCTCGTTACATCCACAGATGTTAGCACTTATTGTACCTACTGTGTAAAACCTTTATTTGTAATCGCTTTACTTTTCTGTTTTGACACAAATTTATGTATTTTGACCTAAATGTTTATTCCTGTTTTGCCTCATACTGGAATGTTGTCTCTACCTTTCCAGTATGACTTACTCTCTGTGTAAATTGTTTAGTGTTATGTTGCTTTCTATACCTATCTCATGTGCTGTGCCACATGTTTGTATTTTGTTATATTTTATATTGTCTCTCTCCCGGGTCGTGCCTGAAAATAGGCATTTCTATTCCTAGTGCACTCACCCGGTTACCAAAAGCAAATAAATAAATAAAATGAAGAACCCCACACACACACACACACACACACACACAATGGTGGTTGAAGGCTGTGGTGTATCCTGGGAAGAAAGGGGTTAATTTACTAGATAAAATACGCAAGAATAATTAAGTACTATAACTGGCTAAAATTAAGTTATATGGGGGTATAATAATCCCTAACAAATGCACAAAATGAAACTTGTTTTGTTTATTTGATATTGTTTTACCACGTAAACACACAGAGACACAAGGATAATCCTGTGTACTGATGTGATCTGGGGGTGAGAAGGGTTGGGTATTTAAGGCAGGATGACATATAAAACACGTATCTATATATGATACTTGTATACAGAGACCAAGAAGTTATAATAAAAATATAAAAATCAGTATGAACATTCAAATCATAAAAGTAATTAAACAATAAATTATAAATGTGAGCACAACAGCTGAATTGGTAGGACAATCAAATTTTGAAGTAAACAGAGAAAGGCAGGGCAATGTCAGGCACAGTACGAAGCAATGTCGGGTACAGTCATAGTACAAGGCAATGTTAGGTACAGTGGCAGTATGAGGCAATGACAGGTGTGGTGGCAGTATGAGGAAATATCAGGTACAGTCGCAGTATGAGGCAATGTCAAAAACAGTCACAGTATGAGGCAATGTCAGGCACAGTGGCAGTAAGAGGCAATGTCAGGTACAATCGCAGCACGAGGCAATGTCAGGTACAGTCACAGTATGAGGAAACTGCAGCTACAGTCACAGTACGGGGCAATGTCAGGTACAGTCACAGTACAGGGCAATGTCAGGTACAGTCACAATATGAGGCAATGTCAGGACAGTCGCAGTACAAGGCAATGTCAGGCACAGTTGTAGTATGAGGCGATATCATTACAGTCACTGCACAAGGCAGTGTCAGGCACAGTCGCAGTACGAGGAAATGTCAGGTACAGTCGCAGTACGGGGCAATGTCAGGAACAGTCACAGAATGAGGCAATGTCAGGCACAGTCACAAGACAATGTCAGGCATAGTCTCAGTACAAAGCAATGTCAGTACAGTTGCAGCATGAGGCAATATTAGGCACAGTCGCAGTACAGGACAATGTCAGGCACAGTTGCAGTACGAGGCAACGTCAGGTACAGTCGCAGTATGGAGCTATGTCAGGTACAGTAGCAGTATGAGGCAATGTCAGGTACAGTAGCAGTATGAGGCAATGTCTGGTACAGTCACAGTACAAGACAATGTCAGGCACAGTCGCAGTACAGGGCAATGTCAGGCACAGTCGCAGTACCAGGCAATGTGAGGTACAGTCACAGTACGGGCCAACATCAGGTACAGTCACAGTAAGAGACAATGTCTGGTACAGTCACACTACAAAGCAATGTCGGTTACAGTCACAATACGAGGTAATTACATTTTTGAGGAAGAGCTTGGCTGATGCGATACTGTAGAGTGGGCAATTTACCAAAGCCATAAGATATTGTTCCATACCTGAGGGAGTTTGTGACGGAAGCTGACTGACCAAAGTTTTGTTTACGCCTGGGAGTAATAAATCTGTTACGCAGGTTGGACAGAGGTGGTGGCTGGAGGGGGAAGCTGTGGTAAAGCAAGGTACTCGAGTAGTTGGAGAGTTTGTTAAACCAAAACTTGAAGCCAAAGAGAGCAAGGGGCTGAATATGTCTGTCTTTCAATGGATGCCAGTTTAAGTGATCATACAGTGTGCAGCGGTGGGCCCATACTGGGCGGCAGTGAATAATCCTGCAGAGGGCATTCAGTAAGGAGTTTAATTTTGAGAGGTGGAGGCGGGCGGGGGTGGGGTGGAGGAACAGAATCCTATACCATTACCTATTCAATAATAGGGAGAATTAGGCGTTCAACTAAGGACTATTCCAGACTTTGGGAGAGGCAGTCACCCACCACCCTGTAAAGGGCTTCAAGCTTCCTCAATGATTCAGAATCCACAGACTGAATGACTGTGATGGGAGAAGTCTAAGGATTGGCCAAACTGGATGCCAAGGTACTTGTACGCGGACACTGACTTCAGGACATCATCAGGGGTTTTAATGTCCAGGGAAGGACCACTGGACAGGCACTTTTATTTTTTAATTGGTAGTTTTTGGCTCATCTGCCGACCTTCCTCAGTTCAGACTGGTTCCTCCAGCCCCACCACTGGGCTTCCCCAGGACTTTCCATTGTTCCATCTGTCCTCATGATAGGACCTGGAGAGCCCAGTCACTGGTATAAGGCCTGCAGGAGACCAGGCCTTCATGCTGCCAAGGTTGGGGGGGGGGGTTTGCTCCATTTTTCTCCTCGTGGCCCACAGTGTGCGCAGTAATGCGCTGTGTTAGCTCCGCCCCGATGAGACGCCCACTGGTGTCAAGCAGGTGCGACTCCTTCCCTAGTGTCCCACTGTGCTGCCACACAGACCTCCAGGTGGCAGCCACCTAGCAAGATGCACATACTCCATCCCTGAGGAAAGAGAGCTGTCCTTGAGACACCAAGCATCCCCCCCCCCCCAGTCAGCCCCTATGTGATTTGCGTCTGTTTCCAGACCCAGGTTGATGGCATTGCAGGAGGTGAGACACCCAGCACCTCTGCTCTCCATGCCACTGAGCCAGCCAGATAGGCAATTTTTTGAACCAAATTGCACTGCCACAGTTTTTGTCTTGTTAAGGTCTAAGTGGTCAGTTTACAACCAGTTGGAGAGGTTATCGATGTCTGATTGCAAGGCAGCTGAGATAGCCATCAGGGTTTTACAAAGAAGTAAATAGTATAGTGTTGCCCTCATATATCTGGACATTACAGTAATTTATAGCCCGTAGTAGATCATTAACAAAGATGTTAAAAATGAGGGGACTAAGTAAAGTGCCTTGAGTGACTGCCAAGTGGACTTGCCTGAGGTGAGAGAGGGCTAAGCCAGTAGAAACGGTTTGGGAGTGACCAGAAAGGAGGAGAACCAGGAGAGAGGAAGAAGAAACAGCAAGCAGCAAATCACTTTAAAATTCATGGGCCACATACATCATCAGATTCCCACAGTTGCAGCATGGCCCACCTGCCACCTGCCACCTGCCATCTGCCAACACACACACCAAAAATGGAGACACAAAGACACGCTCATCCATTGGATTAAGTATTTATTTTCCACAGTGCCTTAAAAATCACACCTGTACACCGTGGATCAACATTTTGTGGTGTCCCTACCATTTCCTCAGGATCTAAATGGGGTTTCCAAAGTAAATTTTTTTCTTTTTAAAGGACAACTAAACAGGACAAAATGACACTGCCAAAATTAGAACTCATAGGGGTGTAGTATAATCCCATATCTTTTGGTGCTGAGCTTCTTGTAATCCGAAATTGCCACTTTATACAGTTTCCTTCTTAAGAATGTAAACAAATCGGCAGAGTTTTCAAAGTCCATGGCTTGGCACCACCCTAAGATGTCCACTACGTGGTAACATGATGACGTCAACAGAGTGAGAATGCTCCGGAGTGATAATGGCACTTGTAAAGGGACTTCTTGTGTAGCATGGAATAAAAACCTTTAGACTGCATGTTTGGGGCAAAATCCTTTATCGTGCATATGTGATGGTTTGCCCCCAAACATCTGATCATTTAGTCCTGGCCTGAAGCAAGCCCTATACAAATACCATTATCACTCTGGAGCAGTCTCATTTGTTGACATCATCACGCTACTATGTAGTGGCTATTCACGGTACTACCGAAAGCTATGACTTTGAAAACTCTGCTGATTTGTTTACATTCTTATGAACATGATGAAACCACATAAAGTGGTGATTTTGGATTACAAGATGCTCAGCACTAAAAGGTAGGGGATTATACTACACCCCTATGAGTTCCGATTTTGGCAGTGTTATTTTGTAAAATTAACCTATTTAGTTGTCCTTTAATATTTTCATACTTTTCCCATGTGATGAAGCCTCCAGCCTCTGCCTGTCCCTCACTGCACTTCCTTCTGGCATTTTCATGGTTTGTGGGCTTCATCAAACACTGAAAAGTATGAAAATATATACAAAAAAACAAACAGATAGAGGATTACACTGGGAAAAAAAAGTATTGTGTAAAATAAATAGTTAAACTAACCGGAGAGTGGGTCCACGTGCCTACATTTTTGGTGCCCATGCACATCATCCCCATTTACCATAACAAACATGATTGTCACCTTTCCTCACTTATTTGTCTGTAACCGCCTCGACCTCAAGCCTCAGATACTCTAAACCTTCCATCACAAGTAATAAATATCTGATCTTAAAAGGGATAAACTGGGGTGCTAGAGGGCCAGGCTGAAAGGCAGATTATTTTAAAAGAGATGAAATGGGGGAACCAAAGAGCCAGGCTGGAAGGCAGATGCATTTCTTCATGGCTCTTCCAGAGCCAACAAACTTCACTAAATAATAAAATGAATGCAACTTTTCGAATCTTTGAGCAGTAGATTCATATAGAGGATAACTTGTGGAACTGATATCTACTATGTTCAACAGGATGGGCTGACCTGATAACAGCAAGACTGTCTAGAAACGCCAACAGGCCCCAGTTGAAAGCCCGGGTAGTACCTGAGCTGGCATGAATGAAGCTGAAGGAGCAGCATTACCCTGGGGGGCAGTACTGGCGCTGTTTTGTGAGATGGACTGCAGATCCTGGAGCACACGGGCTCCCAAGATACTGAAAGTGACCATGCCTCCTTGATAGCCAAGGCAGCGGATGAGCAATCTCAAAAATGCAGGCTACAGTGCTGAAACTCAAACTTGCAGAGCCATGTCAAGGCCTTAGAGAATGAAGCCAGGGCACCAAATATCAGACTAGGTAGTCTCCTAGTGGGTACCAAGAGACAGAGACACACAGCATCCTTGCATTCCTAAGGTCCTGGCTCCCCAAAGCTTTGCATATTGTGATGATCTGGGAGCAGAGAGATTCCGACAGCCTACCCTGTGAACACTCAGCGAACTGATGCATAGAGAAACACAGATGTTGTTGACAGAAAAAGGCCCAATGCCCATCCAGTCTGTCCGTTACCACTTGTTTGCATCTGCTGCTCCAGCCCAACTCTGGGCTCAGGCTAGTCTACTGACAGCTCTGACTGTATTATGACACACACCACAGAGCACATATTCCCTTCCCATGACTGTCTACTCTCACTTTTGCAGGGGATATATATGTAGTAAAACACCACACCACATGCAGAACTTCATTTGTAGTTTATGTCATATGGTGCGGCTGTGGGAACATTTAGGTAGGGTGTCCCCATTTGCCCCTTAAAGGAATAAATACAGAATCACTTCTGAGCAATCATACATAAAACTGGGACAGTGCATTTGGAGACCACTGTAAGGCTCTCCTCAGCAGTACCACTGGCACATTTAAGTTCAGCACCATAGACTCTGTACTGGTACTAACGAGAGATGGCAAAAGACTGAAAGTGCTGTTGCAGAAAGAAACAGAATAGATTAACAGACCAACTGCCCAATGCATTGGCCTGATAACTCAGTAATAGCGCTACTGCTTTTTACGCCAGTGACCCAAGTTCGGGAATGAGTGCAGATTGTCATGGGCTTGCCCCAGCCAGCCTATGACAAGCATCCCAGGGACTGCTCTCCTTCTTTGGGGGGGAGCCTCTCACTGAGAGATTGCTGCTTGGTGGAGACTGGGTGTCAGCACAGTTGGGAGCACAAGCAAGAGAGAGGCCACCACTGCACTTCTGGCATGTATGCATGCCACAGCATGCATATACGCTTTCACCACTGCATGCAGCACCCCTTGGAGAGAAAAAGGAAAATACTGGCTGCTACATGCCGGCACCCACTGCAGGCTGTCATACGACAGACACTGCAGGCCACCCACCCACCACGTTGTGGTCCTGGATAAGTGGTGAATAACCAGTAAATCTATGAGAAGGATGGTGACGAGGCTGGGGGAGGGTCGTTGGGAAAAGCTGATGAAGGAAAAAAAAAAAAGCTTAATTGAAAAAAGGAGGGGAAAAATGAAATGTCCTTATTCCTTTTTTGGTTGAACAATGAAATGGACTTCAAATAATTTTTATTGGTTGTTTCTCCAGGTATATGAAAATAATTTGCCCCATGGAATAGACAGATTTAAAAAAAATTGTTGAATTAATATGTTCACTGGATCCTTATTGTCTTTTGACTACTTTAAGAAATGTGCCCACTTGCGGGATTAGAAACATTTTTCTTAATTAGTGGACACAATCACATGATATTTCCACTCATGTATGGGTTACCTATTACTATGGAGTACTTTTTTGTAAGCAGTTCTTCAACTGGGTTCCACTGTAACCCTCCCCCTCCTTTCTATTCTTAGCGTATACACAATAGTGGTAAAACTTTAAATATTTTATGGGTTGTCTCCAGGCTAAATTGTCCCATCAGCAAGACTGCTACCTAATCCCACAAAAGTGTAATCACTTACTTATTAGGAAGCATAATATACAAACATTAAATAAGAGAATAATATATGGGGGGGGGTGTTACAACAATTTAATAAACACCCAAGGTGTGTGATGCTACATAAACCCTCGAGAGCGAAGCTTGAGGGGTTTATTCAAGCATCACACACCGAGGGTGTGTATTAAACTCAAGTAACACTCCCCTACACCCAATGCCTTATTTTATATAATTTCTGGGCATCAATTTTTTTCATCTCCCTTTGTGGGATTTGTCATTGCGTAACCCATGTCTGAATCTGTGATTTACAAATGTGTGTTAAGGCTTATTAACTTATTTGGTAAACAAGCTTAAATTTATTTACAGTCTTACAGATAATAAACTTGATTTGGAAAGTCTTTTTGAGGGACGCTGTGTTGCCATGATGATTTCACAGGAGTCAGGAGATGCCTGATATTCCTATGCTGGGCAGGACAAACTGCCAGTAAAACAAGCATGTGTCAATGCCGAATGTTTGCTTGCTGGCACTGACATTGGTAGTGTAGGAGTTAGAGAGATGCATAACAGGAATGGCAGTGAAGTATTGAAGTGAAGCCAGCCCCACCACCACCCTGCAGAGACTGACAGGCATTGGGGTGTGCCTTTGGGTCGTCAGGCATAACGGCTATGCCATTTCACCACAGCCTACCCTGCATGCCTTGGAGTCTTTGGGGCTTATGCTAACCCTGTTCCGTAAGGAAATATGGTGAGATGGGTGCAGTATAGGAGAATGGGGTGAACTTTGGAGCCGAAGAGTCCAAGGCACACCTCGATGCCTGTCACTGGCTGCAGGGTGTGGGTGGAATGGCATGAGCATTACAGGCAACAATCCCAAGTCACACCCCTGATGCCTGTCAGTCTTCACAGGGTGGGGCGTTATGGTCAGAAACCCTAACGCCCCAGGCGTTAGTTATTATTTTCACTCCAAATTTTCAACATGTTTTTTTGACCCCACCTCATGAACAGTGGCAATATCAGTTTGTTAGCGAAAGCTGATTTTGCACAGCGACTCGCCACTTGGCACCACAGGTGCAAAAACACATTCGACCAGGATGTGAAAAATGACAGCTGTACTGTTCATGGGGAGAGTGCAAAAATGGCAATGTTGAAAATCTGGTGAAATATAAAAAAAACCTGAAGTCACAGTGTACATAGAAATTGCGCAACGCACACCTGTAATGTAATTAGTTTGGGGACTTTTTACAGCAGATTGTCAACACAGGCATTTTGGGACCTCCACTCATGAACAGTGTCACTGTGATTTTCTTAATCTGTCCCAAACACTGATGTCCCACAGCGACAACACATTTCTGTTCTGGAAGTGCGAAAACACATTTCAGCCAGGGTGTGAAAAATGACAGCTGTACTCTTCATAAGGAGGTGTGGAACAATGCCAGTGTTGAAAATCTGGAATGAAAATAGTACAAATTCGTGAACTTACGAGGGTGCATGGAAACTGCGCAATGCACGCTCATAACACGGTCATTTTATGGACTTTTGTCACCAAATTTTAAACTTAGCTATTTTAAGATGTCTGCTCATGAACAGTGTCACTGTGATTTTATTAATCTGTCCTGAACACTGATTTCGCACACCGACCGTGCCATTGGGCGCTACATGTGCAAAAACACATTATAGGCGAGATGTGAAAAATGACAGCTGTACTGCTCATAAGGAGGTGTGGTAAAATGACAATGTTGAAAATCTGGAGTGAAAATATGAAAAATTTGTGAAGTTACGAGCGTGCGTAGGAACTGCGCAATGCACGCCCGTAAAACAGTCATTTGGGGGAATTTTTTCACCAAATTTTCAACACAGGGTTTTGGGGGCTTACCTCATGAACTGTGACACACTCGTTTCATTATTCAGTCCCAAAGGGTGGTTCTGCGCAGTGACTGCGAAATCACCTTTCGGGACCGAATAACAAAATGACAGTGACTGAGTTCATGAGGTGGGGCCCCAAGAGCCCATAGTGAAATTTGATGGCATCAAATGCTGAGATATGCACCAAAGTTTAAAAAACTCATTTATGCCATTCAACTTACCGACATTTCTTCTGTTCACGGTCGGCTTTGAAAGTGCAGCCGTGTTACAGCGGTCCACCAAAGATTGTCGCGCTGAGCTCTGGAGGTAAGTATGGGGTCGGGGGGTGTGGGGAGGTGGGTGTAAAGAGTGTGGGCGTGGGTTGGGAGAGGGGGGCAAGACAGGAAACGAGGGACTTTTTTTTTTACAGTTTTTTTTTTTCTTATTTAGGAAGATGAAGCGGGACTTTTGCCACACTGGGGTGGGCTCCCAGCGTGGCAGCTGGAAAGTCATTTGGGGGGGCAGTGGAGCCAACAGGGGATTGGGCGCCCCCGTCGGCCATACTGACTTTTGCTACGCTGGGGTGGGCTCCCAGCATGGCACCTAGAACTCTGTCTTTTTTTGGGAGGGTATAGTGGAGCCGACGGGGGATTAGGCACCTCCGTCAACCATAAGGACTTTTGCCACGCTGGGGTGAGCTCCCAGCGTGGCACCTAGAAGTCTGTGTGTGTTTTTTTGGGGGGGTACAGTGGAGCCAATGGGGAATTAGGCACCTCCGTCGGTCATACAGTGTGCGGGAGTGGAGTGCAGTGCATGAGCACGCTGGGGTGGGCTCCCAGTGTGCTATGTAGTGTTCGGGGGGGAGACGATGAACTGTCTATGACAGTTCAGATGCAGTGCTGACGTATGTGTAGGCAATTTGCGTTGGCAGTATGCAAATTGACTACGCGTTACCACCGCTGATTGTGGCAGTATTTTCCTCAGAACTGTACGCCACTGCATCTGAATGGCTGTCATAGACAGCTCGGACATTCATTGGCACAGTGCAGACATGTCTGCAAAAGGGAGCAGGGCACTGGATGTGGGGGAGGCACACCTACGAAAACTCGTATGGTGGCACTATGTTTCTTGCACATGCGTACAAGCAAACATAAAAACAGAAGGTGCTCAAAGTATTTCTGTTGCTAAAGTATGTATTTCTGTCATTTGGTTATGTTTGCTGAGGTTTTTTTTTTTGCTAGTGTTTTCGCCTAAGGTAAAAAAAAAAAAAAAACACAAAGAACACTTTGCAGTGTCTCGTGCCTCAGGTAAACTGTGTGGACATGAACACCCTGTGAGAGAATGCTGTACTCTGGACCGAGTCTCTTTGAGTCTCAAGTGCAGCTGCCTTGCACGTGTTCGCCGTAATAATCATCTGGTTATTACGGTAAATAATAACTGGTCATCACCACTGAAAAAACTGATGGCCAGTTATTCTATATTTTTCATTAATACTGTGTTTATCACATCTATATTTGTAAATACACTATCTTGTACCACAAAGCTCCTGCACTTCGGGATACTGATTCAGCTCTCGGTTACTGTGTGCAGGTGATCAAATTTATGTTAATGAACTATGAATATGTATGAGTTTGGAGTATTTAATTATGTGGCACTACCCCTTGATGAAGGCTCGCTGAGGAGGCACTACACAGGGGTGCTTTTGGCATGTATGTGTGTGGTTATCCTCAGATCAGTTAAACTGCGCTTTATATCCGGCTACGGAGTGTGCATAGCTTCTTTTTTTTAGCTCTGAAGGGGGCACCTCTTTCTTCCAGCGGCCGAAAAAGATCCAAATGCAGTGGAGACGGAGATGGAAGACCACATGGTGGTAGGAAGAGCCATGCTTGAAGACTGCCCCAATGACTGAGCATGCTCAGTGGAAGACTGCAGAAGTCTGGATAGTGACCTGAATCTGCAGTAGATAGAACAATGTTTTTTTTCCTTAAACTCCAATGTTCATAAAAAACTAAATAATAAATCACCAAAACAAGGGCAAACGGAACACAAGCAAAAGTCATCAGATGGGTCACCTTGATCTTATTATCTTCTGCCCAGCTTTCAAATGTGACATATTCAGATGAGTAGCCATTTAAACTGGAGTAATGATTTCAGTTCAAGCCATAAAAGCAGTTTCATATTTAAACACAGGTGTGGGGTACTATGAACAAATCTAGCCTGTGTGAACCCTGATGAGGAACTTACACTCAAAGGTCGGTAATATAATTTGCTTTAGCATTTCTGCCCAATTGCCTTAATTTCTTTTTTTTTTTTTTTTTGGAGGTCCTCCGTCTTCCTTCAGCCTAGTCATGGCCCCCCGGAGCTCCCACCACCTGCCCATTTGCAGCCTCTCCCGGTCACCCCCGGCTTTCCCCCCGGAGGGCGGGGCCGTGGCACTGGTACCCCCTAGCTCCAGTGCCGCGGAACCAGTAACTAGTTGGGAGTGTGGCGGCAGGGGTGAATTGAAGCCCCCGGGGAGGCTTCACCTAGATGGAGGACCTCCCCTCTTCTTTTTCCTCCTTTAGTTTCTCCCTCCCGGAGGCGGGGGGCGAGCAATGACGCCAGCGTCTGCCCGCCCTCCCCCTGGTGCTCATGGCAGCGCGAGGCCCCAGCCTCCGCCAGGGTCCCCAATGCTCCGGATGCTGCCCGGCCCTCCCCGGAGAGAGAGGCAGTCCATGGGGCATGATCCCTCTCCCAGCCAGCCCTCCGGCCATTGCGGTCCGCCTCGAACCCGGTCGCCGGGCGTCGCAAGTGGAAATCCCACTGCTGCGCTGACGGGCCAGCCCAATTGCCTTAATTTATGTCTTTGATCATATATGCATTTTTTAATCGGATCAGATCGCCAATTACTTCCAGAAAAACAAAATCCTGAATGAATTATGAAACATGACTACTGTAAAAAGTTAACTGTCTGAGGAACTCACTTTATACAGGTCCAGAAAGAAGGGACTAGCTGGAAGTTCTACTGACTGAAGAACAGAGGTGTATTAAAAATATTTTTTTATCTTAATTAAGGATTGGGGGCAGGCAGTGAAGGTAGGGGTGGTCTATAGACCACCAGATTCGGAGGAGGACCAGCTGTTGGGGAAGGAGATTCAGGAGATGGCCGGCAAGGGGGAAGTCATAGTAGTAAGTGAGCTAAATCTTCCGGACATAGATTAGGACACCCCGGCAGCCTCCACTGCAAGGAGCAGGGAGATGCTTGAAGTTCTACAAGAAGTATCCCTCACACAACTGGTAATGGAACAAACCGGGGGAGGAGCTTACCTAACCTAATCTTCACAAATGGGGACACTGTCGAAGGGGTAGAGACTGGGGAACATTTGGGTGACAGTGATCATAGGTAGGGACGTAAGTTTGTCATGGATAAGGTTTTAATGACTCATTGTTTGTTCATGAAATCATTAGTAAACAATAGTAAATGTTGTGGCACTGTCATCATTGCTACATTCTGATAACACTAGTGAAAGTCATGGAAGTCCTGAATAAAGATCAAATGTCATGGAATCAATGACGTGTATGACTGCCATGACAAACTTACATCCCTAATCATAGGACAGTAAAATTTAAAATCAGGAAGGGTCGGAACAGTAGCAGCTCCAGCACTAAAGTGCTGGACTTTAGACGGGCGGATTTTAGGAGGATGAGGGTGGTGGTCCAAGAAGAGCTAGAGGGGAAGCTAGAGCTGGAGGATGTGGAGGGGTTATGGGGGGAAATCAAGAGAGGGATACTGCAGACAACGGAAGTGTACATTAAGAGGGTGAGTTAAAGAAAGAGGAGTAGGAAACCACTCTGGTTCACATCAGAGGTGAGGAATGCTGTTAGGGAGAAAAGGAGAGCGTTCAAAAAGTATAAAACATCGCAGTGAAAGGTAGACAGGGAAGTATACAAGGAGAAATAATGAGAAGCAGAAAAGACAATCAAACGGGCCAAAGCAGAGATGGAGGCGCACATAGCAGGGGAGGTAAAACAAGGAGACAAGAGGTTCTTTAAATGCGTGAGCGACAGAAGAAAGGAGATGCGAGGCATTACGAAGCTCAGGGGGGAGGGATGGACGCTGGTGGAGGGAGATATGGAAAAGGCTGTGGTCCTGAATAAATACTTTACATCGGTCTTCACAGTGGAGGAGAGGATAGGGCTGCAGGTGGAAGGCAGGGGAAGGGTGGCTAGTGAGATGGACTCAAGACCCTTCACAGAGGCCAGGGTGCTGGAAGAGTTAGGTAAGCTGCGGACAGATAAGGCGATGGGTCCAGACTGGAGCTAAAACAGGAATTAGCAACACCGCCCATGAGGTTTTTTAACCTGTCACTGAGCAAGGGAAGGGTTCCTGGGGACTGGAAAAGGGCAGAGGTGGTACTCCTGCATAAGGGAGGAGAAAGGGAGAAGCTGGGAAACTACCGCCTGGTTAGCCTTACCTCTGTGGTCGGGAAGTTAATGGAGGCACTTATTAAGGAAAGGCTGATAAAGTATCTGGTAGGGGAGGGCCTCCTAAATGACAATCAACTCAGATTCACAGGGGGTAGGTCATGCCAGACCACCCTGATTGAATTCTTTGACAGAGTGATGGAGATTTGGGACCGGGGGGTGGGCGCAGTGGACGTGGCCTACCCGGACTTCAGGAAGGCATTCAACACCGTCCCCCACAGGAGACTGATAGGCAAGGTAGACAGCCTGGGAGTAGGGAGCAAGCTCACGAATTGGGTAGAGCATTGGGTGAAGGGAAGGACTCAGAGGGTGGTGGTAAATGGGGTGCATTCAAGGGAGGAGAGGGTGACAAAGTGTGGTCCCCCAAGGGTTTGTCTTGGGTCCCATTCTTTTTAACATATACATCGGGGACATCACAGAGTGTCTAAGAGGGAAGGTATGTCTATTTGCAGATAACATGAAAATATGTAGCAGGAGAGTGGATACGGCAGAGGGGGGTGGAGAATATGAGGGAGGACCTGGCTAGGCTGAAGGAGCGGTCGAACAAATGGTTGCTGCACTTCAATACCAAAAAGTGCTAGATTATGCATCTAGGGCGTAATAAACCAAAAGCAACATACTGACTTGGGGGGAGGAACTGGAGGTAGCAGTATAGGAAAGGGACATGGGGAGCACTATCTCAGACAGTATGAAGGTCCGGAGTCAGTGCAATAAAGCTGCGGGGTCAGCATCCAGAATGTTGGCATGCATAGGGAAGGGATTCATAAGCAGGAGGAGAGAGGTGATCCTACCACTTTACAAAACCATGGTTAGGCCACACTTGGAATATGGGGTCCAGTTCTGGAGGCCATATCTGCAGGGGGACAAGGACAGGCTGGAACGGGTCCAGAGGAGGGCAACCAAAATGTTAAGGGGGTTACAAGGCATGTCATATGAGATAAGATTGGGAGAGCTGGGTTTGCACATGCTGGAGGAGAGGATGGAGAGGGGGGATATGGTCGAGACATTCAAGTATTTGAATGGCATAAACAGGGTGAGGGTTGACAGCATCTTTAGAGGGAATAAGAACACCCACACCAGGGGGCATTCATACAAACTGGAGGGGCAGGTTTGGGGGGACATCGGGGGAGGTTCTTTACTGAGAGGGTGGTACAGTCATGGAATGGTCTGCCAGAGTGGGTGCTGGGGGTAGATACAGTGGAGGAATTCAAAAAAGCCTGGGATTAGCACATGGGCCTTACTGCCAGAAGGCAGGCGGTGGGGGGGGTCTTCCTAAAATGGGGGGTTACAGGCAAACTGGATGGACCATGAGGTCTTTTTCTGCCGTCATAATTCTATGATGCTATGATTCTATCTTGTACAGCAGTTTCTGTGTAAAAGGTGTGCATACATCTCAAATAATATGAGCAAGTGAGAAGGAATTAAGTGTCCTAGATGGGACACTTATTTTTTTCTCAGTTCTATATTGTATTTCACAGCTGTTTATACAGTACTTAAAATCACATACTTCTAACCTCACTTATATTCTTATTTTCCAGATATATTTGCAAAGTTCTGGAGAGTCTCCTAAAGGATATCATTTCACCAGTTATAGATGCTAGAGATCTAGAACAACATGGTTTCAAAAAGGGGAGAAGTTGTACTACAAACCTGCTATGTTTTTATGAACAGTTCAGCTGTTTATTGGATAACAAAATACCTTGTGATGTAGTCTTTATTGATTTCAGTAAGGCGTTTGATACTATGCCACACTGGGCTTTAAGTCTTAAGCTAAGGAACCTAAATATTAATCACTTTATCATAGCCAGGATTGAAAACTGGCTGTGTAACAGAACACAGAGAGTCATTATAAATGGCAACTTATCAAACATTGGCAGGGTATTGAGCAATGTTCCACAAGACTCAGTCCTCGGTCCCTGCTTGCTTCAAGTCTTTGTATCTGATTTCACCAAAAATTGCATCTCTTTCACTACAAAATATGTGGATGACGTTAAGATTGGGGGTCCTTGTTCAAATCAAGATGAAATAGATATTATTCAGCGAGATCTCGACTCCATCTCTACTTGGGTTATTTCTTGGGCATGCAGCTTAATACTACTAAATGCAAGGTTATGCATCTTGGTTCAAATAACCCTTCCATCTCATACAACATCAGTGGCAATCTACTTAGTGCCACAACGGACGAGAAGGATCTAGGCATTTCCATCTCTCATGATCTTACTTATTTGAAACATCTGCATTCCGTTATTAGCACATCAAATAAAGTTGTTTGGTCCATTCTTCATAACATCACTTCTAGAGACCAAAATGTGCTCATGCCTTTATATAGGTCATATGTCAGGCCCCATCTTGAGTATGCATCACAGATATGGTGCCCATTTAAAAAATCTGATAGTGCTTCCCTTGAAAAGGTACAAAGAAAATTTACCAAAAAAATATCTGGTCTAGAATCTTTATCATATGAACATGGGTTGAATACTTTGAATTTGATGTCTCTCTCCACATGACGTCTGAGAAGCGATCTTTTATTTTTGTATGATGTAGTACATGACCCTTATCTCATGATAGAGACAGACCGTCAACTAAAATCATCACCTTATGAGATGAGGGGTCATCCGTTCCAATTAATTAGGAAATCTTTTAAAAGAAAGAACTGTAAATACTTTTTTCTATTCGCTCTGTCAGGCCATGGAATAATCTACCACCCTCTGTAGTTCAGAGTGAGTCTAAAACTGTTTTTAAACTACGTCTAGACAAACTAATCAGTTCAGGGTATAATTTAGCATATTACCCCTTGGTCTAGTATAAGAGCATCATGGGCTTTGGCCTACTAGTTCTTTATCTGCACCTTAGTATATTAACAAAGGTGTACCGTTTGCAGTCCAAGAAATTCATCAAAGATGCATGCAATTATTTTACACAGCTGGAAGATGCAAATAAAATGTGGAGTCAGCCAGAATGTAATGCAGAATTCTGCGGAGTTACTGCAGGAAAGGGCAATTTCAGTGGTACTTAAAAATAGGTTACTTCACCTGTAACAGTAGTTCTAGTAGTCTATACAATTCACATCCACAAATTGGCAGTTGACACTGGAAGTGCTGATTCGTCGGAATGTCTTCAAGCTAAGCTCCTCCCACCACCTAGGAGGTATATCCTCCAGCTCCACCCCATGATGTCAGATCTTGCATGTTGGAAGCAGGGATCTGTCTGCCACTTGCCAGGGGAGGCCAGGTGTGTGGCGTGGATGTGAACTATATACCACTCCTAGAAAGTACAGTTATGTAAGAACTTATTGTAACAGTAGATCTTTGAGGAATGTCTCTTGCAGTAGGTAATACACTTGGGTTGTCGCCAGAGGTCACTGTGGCACATGGCGGCTCTTCTAGCAGTCTTTTACCAGGGGCCGCCCACACAGTTCCTATATAGGCGTGGGCAGTCCCTGGTATGCTCAGTTCCCCCGCCAGATTCAGCTCGCTAAGCGAGGACCAAGGGAACCCGAGGTACTAGAGGTATCCCAACCCAATGTCACTGGACCAGAATTTGTTCTCCTGGAGAAGGAGGGGGATAGAGGGTGGGATTGGACCTACTGCATGGGACACTCCTCAAAGATCTACTGTTACGGTAAGTTCTTACGTAACTGTACTATCTTCCATGGAGTGGTCTCTTGCAGCAGGTAGTACACTTGGGATGAACTCCAAGCAATATACCCAAGATGGGTGGACATTATGACAGAAGGCCTCATAGGACTACTCGGCCAAAGGCCATCCTACGTTGTGAAGTAATATCCAAATTGTAGTACTTTGTGAACGTATGGATTGTGGACCAGATGGCCGCACTGCATATATCTGAAATGGAGGCTCCTTTAAAACAAGCCGCAGTATTGGCCGTAGCTCTAGCAGAATGGGCTTGAACAGGTCCTGGTAAGGATTTTTTGTATTTCTTATAACAAAATGTAATACAATGTGCTAACCAGTTAGAAAGGGTTCTTTTAGTAGCTGGAAGCCCTTCTCGGGTATGAAGCAAAGGTGACAAACAATTGAGAAGTCTTTCTGATCAATTTTGTTTGATTAGCATCATAGCGCAATATACAGTAGGCATCTAAGGCACATAACAGATGTTCACCTTGGTTGGAGTATTCAGGACAGTATACTGGCAACTCCAGGGACTGATTTAGAGTGTGTTCAGGCACCACCTTAGGAAGGAAGGAAGGAAGGGTTGGCACGAAGTGCTACCCTATCTTTGTAAAAAATGAAGTAAGATTCCCCTACACATAAGGGCATGAAGCTTGGAAATATGGCGAGCTTAGGTGACAGCCACTAGGAATAAGACATTCCATGAAAGGAAACGGAGGTCACAAGTGGCTGTCGGTTCAAAAGGCTCAAGAGTTAATTTCTCTATTAGAAAATTGAGATCCCACGGAGGAAGTGGGTCATCTAATAGGTGGTTTGATATGTAACATTCCTTTCAATAACATTTTGCTTAGATGATGTTGGTACAGTAATCTGCCCTCTAGAGGTTCATGGAAGACTGAAATAGTGGCCAAATGGACTTTGATGGAGGAATAACTTAAACCTGTCATGGACAACGAGGCCAGGTAGTCTAGGACTTTCGTCAGTAGGCGAGAATAGGAATCCACATGATCGAGAAGTAGTCCATATGGGAAGGTGTTTCTCTTTGTAATTATATATGAGGCCAAGAGAATATTGGCAACGGGAGAGGACATGTGTAGTCTGACTATGAAAACATCCTTAGGAGCCAAGCGTGAAGGTGTAGAGCCTTCAAGTTGGGATGTAACAGGGTTCCTTAATTTTGAGTCAAGAGGTTGAAGATTTTCTGGAGTACTTCCTTGTTGCTGAGGTAGAACACCCCTGCAGTGTTGCCTGATTGGATCAGCAACGGTCCTAGATGAGGTTGGAATGTCTGAAGGGCTAAGCGGACTGCCTCAGCTCTAGGAGACTGATGTGAGGCTGAGGGTGAGAAGTGTTCTACTTGCCTTGTGTCCGATAAGGACCCAGGTGTGCGCCCCATCCCTCCAGAGAAGCATCCGTGGTTAACGTTTGCGTGGGAAGGGGGGGGACTGAAGAGGCATTCCTTGTCATAAATTGGTTCTGATTGTTCACCAAGTCAGAACTGACTTCAGCAAGGAAGGGACTCTGATCATGTGTTCGAATTTTCCTGTTTTTTGAGACCATTGGTTCTGGAGGGCCCACTGAATGGGTCTCATATGATGATGAGCAAATGCCACCATAGGGATGGTGGCAGTCATGTGACCCAGAAGATATAGCATTCTGTGTGGCTGTGACTATTTTCTGGGTTTGTATATGTGATGCCAGAGACAAAGATTTGTGTAGTCGAGCAGCTGGAAGATAAGATTTGTCTGAAACTGTATCTAGGATACCTCCAATGTATTGGAGAGGTTGAATCAAAGTCGAGTTGGATTTTGACCAACTGACTGTGATCCCTAGAGTGTGAAACAATTGCAGGGTAACATCTAGGGAGGAAAGCAGAATTGTTTAGGGGCCTGCTTTGATTAGCCAGTTGTCTAGATATGGGAGAATAAAGTGCCCTTTTCTTCGTAAAATTGTTGCAACTACCGCTAGGCATTTGGTTAACACTCTTGGGGATGAAGAAAGGCCGAATGGGAATGCTCGAAAAAATGGCAATTTTGACCTAGCAGGTTAAAATAAAGACATCCATGGTGGGGAGGGTGAGAGGGAATATGAAGGTAGGCCTCTTCCATATCTAAGCACAAGGCCAATCTTTTTGTTTCAGTACTGGCATGGTGGCATTCAAAGTTGTCATGCAGAATATCCATACTGGATGAAGAGGTTCAGTTTGTCTGAGGTCCAGTATCAGTCTGAAATCTCCAGTTCGTTTGGGTACGAAAAGAAATGGGAGTAGAATCCCGTTTGATATTCCGAGGGGGGCACCGGATAAACAGTTTGCTTACCAGTAGAGCCCTTGACTCCTCCTAAAGGATGGGTATATGATCTGGTGGGTAATGAATATTTCGAGGAGGATTGGGGGGGCTGGGAAAGAAATTCCAAAGTATGACCACTCTGTATAATCTGTAGTACCCCTTCGTTTGAAGTGATCATTTGCCAGGCATCCAAATGGAGGGCCAAATGATCGCCCACTGCCTCCAAGGCCTTGGTCAAGGAGGCGGGGACAAAGCCCTAATAAGTCACTGGATACAGAGCTGTCCAGCTCCACCTGGATGATGGGAGTGGGAGCACCCAGGCCGAAGAGGTGTTGACTCTAGTAGATTGAGGACGACCTCTGAAACTGCCTCTATATTTTCCACTTCTTTTGGAATAGAAAGGGGACTGAGTGTGGTAGGTTGTATATGGAGTATGCTACATGCCATGATCCGTACGTAGGATTCTGGCTGATGCCTGCAGATTGTCTAGTAAGGTTTGAATATCTGGCCTGAACAGTTTGAACCCACTGAAAGGGGGCATTAGCTACTTTCTAGTGCACATCAGCTGTAAAACCTGAAACGTGAAGCCAGGTATGGCAATGCAAAGAAAATGAAAGAGGCTGATAGTCAGGCTGAGGTATCTATGGCATCATATCCTGACCTGAGTTTTAGGTGTCAGGAAATAGAATTGCTAATTGACATTGTGGTCAATAATTGTTCCCTTTCCTGTGAAGGAGGGAGATTACTAAGAATGTCAATGGTAGAAGACCCAAGGGTACGCTGGTATTTAATCATATGACCCATGTAGTTTAGAATTCTGAGATTCATGGTACTGGAGGAAATACCTTTTTACCCACATAGTCAGGCCTTCGAGATTCCTTATCAGGAGGTAAGGAGCTCATGTGTTTAAGTCATTTAGTATGATCATGAGTGACAGTAGTCTCAACAGAGTCCACCTCGGAGTAGCGGAAAGGAAAGGATGATCCACAGGAGCTTGATAAATGTGATCCGCCTTGTGGTGAACAGCTATGGTAGCTGAAGGCTAGTGTCAGGTGGCAAGCATAGTATTCTGATAGCTTGGATTAGTGGGGGAACCACTAAAACAGGCCCCTCAGGTAGTATAAGATAGTCTGCCATATCCTTATATTGCTTGTCATGTTCTACAGTAGAGAATCCCATGACTTACTGGATTTGAACCATCTTTTTGTGAAAAGAAGAGTCAGCAGGAGGAGAGGCTGCAGAATCTAGGTAGGTCCTCATCCAAGGAAGAAATTTTCAAAAAAGGAGATTGAGGAGGGAAATCCAACTTTTGGCACTCGTCGTCTTCAAGGGCACCGGTGAAATCAACCGGGTCTTGTTCATCCGATAAACAGTCTTCCATAAATAGAGTGGTTGACTAGGGTGGTAAAGTATCCCAGTCACCATGAAACCTCTTAGGCGGAGGAGTAGGAGATCGTGGAAGGTCGCTCAGCTTTCCTGACCGGAGGGCTAGGACTGCCGTATGGCATGCAAGACGTGCCGTACTACAGAAGTAACGTCCATTTCCTTCAAAGAAGGAAGGGGGTAAGGAGGTTTTCGGGGGGATTGGACGCATAGGCTGAGTAGGTCTTGCCCGGTGGTAAAACCAGGGCCACGATCTCTGTCCACCTGACCCTTGTGAGTGTCCACCTAAGAAGGTGGAGGGGCAGTAAGCATGGCATAAGCTGTTGGTTTCCCCTAAAGAGTGCGGACCCTCGACCATGGACCCACAGGGGAAGAAGAATTACAATGTATATTTGAAAGAGCCAGCAACAGAAGAGGAGCCCCCGACATTGGAACCCCAGTTGAACTCATATAAGGTTCATTTTGAACTGCTGTTAAATGCGCAGGATAGTGTCGTCGACGAGAAGACATGAGCTCTCATTGACGAAGAGGCAGTGTGAGGTCGCATCGTTGATGGAGGGACACCTGGAGTGCTGGTCGTCTGATGAGCTGTGAGGTACAGAGGTTGAGGAGGATCTCTCCCCACTCTGTGCCACTGATGGAACCCAGAAAGGGTTATTTATGGACTGCCTTTTTAAAGTGCTGGAAGCACTGTTGACAAAGGAGTGAAAACTTCCCGTTGATGAGTAGGCAGAATATGGATGCATTGTCGATGAGACTACAGATGCATTGTCGACGGTTGGTGGCCGGTGACAAAATTATAGATGCATCGTTTGATGGTTATGGCCGTCGATAATATAGATGCATCATTGACAGTTGGTGCCATCGATGAGAATATGAATGCATCATCGCCGGTTGATAGCCACCGACAAGAATATGGATGCATCGTCGACGGTTGGTGGCCATTAATGAAATTATGAATGCATCGTTGACAGTTATGGCCGTCAATGAGAATATAGATGCATCCGTCAATGGTTGGTGCCGTCGATGAGAATATGGCTGCATTGCTGACGGTTATGGCCATCAATGAGAATACAGATGCATCGTCAATGGTTGATGGCCGTCGATGAAAACATGGATGCATCGTTGACGGTTGGGGGCCGTCAATATGAGTAAGGGAGGCATAGAGGTTCAGGAGGGGAAATCCTTCTCTATGTGTGCCCAGGATGTAGAATCAGTAGATGGGGAGCTTTTTGTCGGATGATCCCCCTGGGTCTTCATGAGAGACAATTTCTTGTTTGTAGAATCTTTGATGTTGTTTCTCATCGATGACTGCTGTTCAGAAGTTGCTCTAGCTGATGCATGTGAGCTGAAGATGGTGGGAAAATGAACTAAGGATACCAGGGACCGCCCACGCTTATATAGGAAACAGGAAGCTGATGTTATGTGTGGGCGGTCCCTGGTAAAAGACTGCTAGAAGAGCTGCTGTATGCCACAGAGACCTCTGACGACAACCCAAGTGTATTACCTACTGCAAGAGACCACTCCGTGAAAGATCTATGGTTACGGGTGAGCAACCTTTTTTTCTAGGGGTGTGGATACAGTTCACAGTCCACACACAGGCAGACTTCCAGCAGTTCTCCAGGAGGAGGGGGGAAGGTGTGCACCTCTATTTGGGGAAATAGAGATTGGAGAACCGAGGTCCCAACTGCAGCATCCCGACAAGACTAGAAGTCAGTGCCGTAATGGGAGATGAAAGTGTGTGCTGACTTCCAGGTAGCAGCCCTGCAGATTTCCAGGGTAGGGATGTCCCTGTAAGCAGCCACTGAGGCAGCATTATGTCTGGTGGAATTAGCTCAAAGCCCTGCAGGATCCCTACCAGTCAACCTATAGCAGAGGTTGATGTAAAATGTTATTAACCTGCCAACTGTCTGCTATGTTGCCAATCTGCCAGTCACAGCTTCAGCGTAAGTGACAAACAGCTGGCAAGCCACACCCCAAATTCCAGCCATGCTCCCCTTATATTAAGAGAGTGCCCCCCGCAGGTCCACAGCATGAAGCCTGTGATAGGCCTCCAAAGATGGGCTAGTAAAATATACCAAAAGGTTCACCTGATTAAGGTGGAACTCTGATACTACCTTTGGGAGGAACTTTAGCTGGGGACGAAGGACAACCTTAACTCTGTGGAAGACCAGATATTGAGGCATCACCAAGAGCACCCGGGGCTCACTGATTTTTTTTTTTTTTTTAACCAATTATTTTACCAGGTGAGACACACTAAGCTGAAAGCTTGTTTGCAGGTGCAACCTGGGAGCACGAGGAAGTTAAGTGACTTGCTCAGGTCACACAGTATGCAAGTGGGAGCTGTGGGATTCAAACCCAGGTCTCCAGATTTGCAGCTCAGGGCCTTAAACGACTGCACCATAGTGCATCTTTCTGGATGATGTAATGGCCCCCAAGAAGGCTGTCTTCCATGACAGGTGAAACATCTCACACCTGTGCATAGGCTCAAATGGCTTGCCCATGACCATAGCCAGCACCAGCAGAACATCCCAAGATGTTGGTAGATCACGCACAAAAGGGGACAGATGGTCAAGGCCACTGAAAAAGTGCTCGATCACCTTCTCCTGGACCACCGTCCACATACCGGCCTGCGCCCAGTAAGCTGAGATGACCACCAGGTGTACTTTAAGGGTTGACACTCGTGGTCCCAAATGAGAGACGAATCAGAGGTGCTCAAGGATACAAGCCGCAAGGTAGGCAAGGGGATCAAGTTTCCTGCCCTGACACCATATGGAAAACCTTTTCCATTTAAAGGCGTAGCGCTAGTGAGTTGACTCCTTACAGGGGACCTCCACAACATCGTGGAGCACAGCTTCCAATAGGCTCAAAGCCTGGAACTTTAACCATTCAGGAACCAGGCTGTGAGGTGCAGGGAATGAAAATCCAGTTGTAGGACTTCCTCCGTTTTCTAGTTAGCAGGTCTGGATGAAGATGCAACCACCATGGAGGCCTACTGCTGAGCTTGAGGAGAGTCGGGTACCAGAACTGTCTGGGCCAGTCTGGAGCTATCAGGATCATCTGTGCCTTGTCCTTCCAGGCCTTTACCACTACCTTGTGAATCAAGGGAAAGGGAGGAACGGTGTACATGAATTCTGGGGTCCAGGGCCTCATAAAGGCATCCCCCATTAGTGTCCTGGACTGCGAGGGGTGGGCATAAAACAGCCTCAGTTTGGTGTTCTCCCAGGAGGCAAACAGATACACCAAAGGGGTTCCCCACTGGGAGTACAGGTGTTGTATCACCTCCTGATGCAAGGACTACTCGTGTGACATCTCTCCCACCCCGCAAAGAGCATCTACCAACTGGTTATTCATTCCAGCAACATGGATCACCAGGAGATCTGCATCCAGGCTGCGCATGAGGCTCAGGTGAAGGGGGCCTCCCAACACAGGGGAAGAGAGTACATGCCACCCTGCCAGTTAAAGCAGAACATGGCCATGGTATTGTCCATCTAGAGCTGCATGACCTGACCCTGACTAAAGGGGCAAATTCTGTCAGAGCTAAAATGCACTGCACGGAGTTTCAGCAGGCTGATGTGGTGAGGGGACTCCTGGAGTGACAAGAACCTGTGGACTCTGTGGGCTCCAAAGTGTGCTCCCCACCCCACCCAGAGATGCGTTCATTGTGAGTGTAATGGACTGTTCTGAGCAGACAAATGAGACTCCTTCCTGCAGATGTTCTGAGATCAGCCACCAATGGATGGTGTCCCATATTGGCTGGGTCACTGTGACTGGCTGGCCCAAGTGGCCTAGGTGCTGGGTCCACAGATGACCCAGCTACCACTGAAGGTGGTGCTTCTATCAGCAGGCCTAATGGACCATGCTTGTGCAGCATGCCATGTACCCCAGCAGCCGCAGGAAATCCCAGGCAGGATGCGAGAGCATAACTTGAAATGATCAGGCAAAGGAAATAAGATCCAGTGCTCGGTCCACAGGGAGGTGAGCCTTGGCCTGCAGGGAGTCTAGTTCTGCCCCGATGAGCTAGATCACCCGTGAGGGGATCAGTTCAGACTTGGCCAGGTTGACCAGCTGGCTCAGGTCTCTGTAGGCCTGGAGGCCCAGATCCCTTGATCGCTCCATGACCTCTTGGATGGCCTGGCTATCAGCCAGTCATCGAGGTTGGGATACACTCTGACAGTCTTACACCACAGGAAGGCTGCCAGCATTGCAATGCTCTTGGTGATGACCATCGGCACAGACGACAGGCCAAAAAATATGACCTGGAACTGATAAAGAATGCTTTCTGCGTGGAACCAAAGGTACTGCCAGTCGGGCAGATGGACTGGGATGTGGGAGAATGCATCCTGGAGGTACAGGGGAGCAGAACCACATGTCCTGCTCCAGGGATGGTATGATCTGGTTCAGAGTGACCATCTGGAATTTGTGCTTCCAGGAAAAACTGGTTGAGACAGTGAAGATCTAGTATGAGGCACCAGCCCCACTTCCCCCAATCTGTTTCAGAACCAGGGAGTACCTGGACACATACCCCTAATTGGCCAGGGCTTCTGGGACCTGGGCTACAGCCCTTTTTGTAAGGAATTGAGCAATGCCCTCCTTTAGAGCGGACAGCATATCTCATGACACCAAGGACTCCTGAGGAGCATGGGATCAGTAAGACAGGAGAGCCTCGAAACTGACAGGCAACCCTCTGCAATGTCTAGTATCCACTTATTGGTAGTAATGGTGGACCAATGTGGCTGGAGGTGGTGCAGCCAACCCCACATGGGGAGCATGGTCAGGGTTTGTACAAGCAGGAGACTGACACCCTCTGACCAATCAACTGGGCAGCTTTGGAGAGGGCACCGGCAGCAGGGGCTGGAGGGACACCACTTCTCCTACCCCCACCTTTTTTAGGCCCCTGGGCAGAGAAACTGGTCTTAGGATCCCAGACTTGGTACTGCCCCTGTTGGGGCTGCCGCTGAGGCTGCTATGACTTAAAGGGCCCACACTGAAAGGCCTTCTTTTTAGGCTTCTGGGCCTTAGAGTCCTTTTGGGGTGAAGCCACTGAGTCCAGGGTGACAGTGGACCTCTCAGTTCTGGTGCACTGTCCCTCCACCCCTGGGCCAAAGAGGTCAGTGTCCAAGAAGGGGACATTGGCCTGCTGAGTATCCAACGTGAAGGTGGAGAGCCTCAGTCAGGACCTGCAACGAATAGCAACGGACGCTGCTACGGCACGGTCAGAGGAGTCGCCCATGTCCAAGGCCATCTGAAGCTGGTATTTAGCTAGCGCTTGACCTTGCTACTTGACCGACATCACTGGCAGCTGCTTATCAGCAGAAAGGTGAGCAAGGATTTCATCCAGTATTCCCAGCAGGGATTGACAGAAGGTGGCCATCATTACAGCGTAACACACCAGGTGGAGACCCACAGAAGAAGTGGCATAAACCTTTTTTGGCTGTATGGTCAAGCTTCTTAAGACTCCTTGTTGGTGGGGGGAGGGCTTGTCCAAGTCCCCTTGATCCCTGGACTTTAAATCCTGTTCTAGATGTATATCTCATGCATTTCACTTTGTACTCTGCTGTTACTCTTTGGCACTGGAAGACTTTCATGAGAATTCTGGCATATGTTGACCTTCTCTGGTATTGCTGCTTGCTAGAGAAAGATTCAGATTTACCCATTAAAAACATATCTCTCCTTTCGTCACTGGAGACATCTGGGATTCAACTACCTGTTCCAGTTCCTGAATGAAATTGGTGTTCTCCCTTTCTAGTAATTACAAGACACCTATGGCCTCACTGTGTGGGAACACTATAGGTATATTCAAATTAGGACACATGTTCTGCATGCCCAAAGGGACCCACCCAGGCTCCCTGACCCAGCCCCATTGTTACTCCGCATGTTTGTAACATTACTGAAGGGGGAAGTATGGCAGCACTTAATAGGCCATTTGTACAAAGGTATGCAGGAATTGCGGCCCACACCCATGGACCATATATTAGCAGATGGAATCGTGAATTACAAGCTGACTTCCAGATGGAGACCTGGATCAGATACTCCCTTCATGCAATTAAGGTGACTTCATCGATGTTCTGGCGAGAATCTGCTGGGAAATGCAGAGTCATATACTTCCATACCCCGAAGGTCTAGGCACAATACATGGGACGAAAGTACAATAGGTGCTGAGACTTTACAGAGCTGAGGAGGCAGACCACGTGCATGTTTTCTGGTCATGCCCAAAGCTCACACAATTCTGGCAGGACCTAGAAAGCCATTTTTTTAGAACCCTCTCTGGAACCCCTTTTATCTACCCCTTGGTGGTGCTTCTCTCGATGCCCCCTAACGGACTTATAATGAACTCAAAATCTTTTGCTCTTATTTTGCTTCTAGCTGCTAAAAAGGCAGTAATGAGGCTCTGGCTCCAAGCCCTCCTGCCAATTATCCAACAATGGCAACAAATAGTTTTATCCATGTATCTGACGGAGAAAGTCACATACAGAATTAGGGGAAGGGAGTCCACCTTTCACAAAATCTGGTGCCCCTTGTAGCTTTACTACATGGACAAAGATTTGCATTTCATCCCTTAATGGGACTTGGTAATTAATAATTGAGTACTGGTTTGTTACATGCTAGCTGTTTTCATTTTATTGTCTTGTCACATGATATCAAGCTGACTCATCTGTAAATAAGGACCGAGTCGTACAGCACTGTTAGGTTACCACTGTTCGAACTGAAGGCTGTGTAATGGGACTGTGATACAGGTAAAAAAACTGCGTAGAGTTATTCATGTCAGTACTTCTGATCTTTGTACTGTTCTGTTTTAGTTTGTATTATAAAATCCTTTTAATAAACATTTAAACACACATACAAAAATGCTCATGGCCAAAACAATAATACAGGTGATGCTCAGAATTTGTTAGTAAGTGTGAAGATAGTAAATCCAATTTCTCAAAACAGAGGAAAGAAAAGAATAACTGTGATACTGCCAAAGCGGGAGAATATCCAGCTACTAAAATATCTAAAAGCAACAGAAAGAGTGGCCCTTCCTTTCGTTCCTGGGAGGGTGTTCAGCATTGTATTATCCACAGATTCTAAGAAAGAGAAAAATAAGGAATTCATCCCCAGAGATCATAGAGTGACCATATGTTTACCCAGAGCTAGATAACTTAAAGGAGCAATTTATTTCAAGAGCCTCCAAATTTGCATTTTCTTGACTTTACAAAAGCCTTCCATGGCATCCGGTTAGACACTGTTACTCTGGAACAGGGTACTGAATCAAAGACAAGCCAGTATCACCATGAGTCTCCTCAAAGACAGTAAAAGCAGTGTGAGGACACAGCCTGCAGACACCAAATGGTTTAAGTTTTGCAACAAGAATTCAACAACTCTTCCTTATGCTCTTTGCAATCACTGCTAACTGGGACACACAAGGACTTGGTTCTTGGAACTAAGGCTGAGAAAATATTTGGGAGCGTGACCAGAGGGAGAATAACAAGCATCTGTCAATGCCGAATGATTACTTGCTGGCATTGGTAGTGCAGGAGTTAGAGAGATGCATAATAGGAATGGCAGTGAAGTACTGAACTGAAGCCAACCCCACCACCACCACCCTCCAGAGACTGACAGGCATTGGGGTGTGCCTTTGGGTCGTCGGGCATAACGGCCACGCCATTTCACCACACCCAACCCTGTAGATACTGACAAGTGTCACGGTGTGCCTTGGGGTCTTTGGGCCTTATGCTCACCCCGTTCCATAAGGAAATATGGTGAGATAGGTGCAGTATAGGAGAATGGGGTGAACTTTGGGAGCCGAAGAGTCCAAGGCACACCTCGATGCCTGTCACTGGCTGCAGGGTGCGGGTGGAAAGGTATGAACATTACAGGCGACAATCCCAAGTCACACCCCTGATCCCTGTCAGTCTCTACAGGGTGGGGCGTTATGGTCGGAAACCCTAACATCACAGGTGTTCATCGGTATTTTCACTCCAATTTTTCAACATGGTTTTTTGTGACCCCCACCTCATGAACAGTGGCAATATCAGTTTGTTAGCCGAAATCTGATTTTGCACAGCAACTACGCCATTTGGCACCACAGGTGCGAAAACACATTTCGAACAGGATGTGAAAAATTACAGCTGTACTGTTCATGAGGAGGTGTAAAAATGGCAATGTTGAAAATCTGGAGTGAAAATATAAAAAAAACTGGTGAAGACACGAGTGTGCATAGAAACTGGGCAATGTACACCAGTAATGTAATTAGTTTGGGGATTGTTTACAGCAGATTGTCAACACAAGCATTTTGGGACCTCCGCTCATGAACAGTGTCACTGTGATTTTTGTAATCTGTCCCAAACACTGATTTCCCACAGCGACCATGCATTTCTGCGCCGGAAGTGCGAAAACACATTTCAGCCAGGGTGTGAAAAATGACAGCTGTACTGTTCATGAGGAGGTGTGGAAAAATGCCACTGTAGAACATCTGGACTGAAAATATTACAAATTCGTAAACTTACGAGGGTGTATGGAAACTGCACAATGCACGCTCGTAACACAGTAATTTTATTGACTTTTGTTACCAAATTTTCAACATAGGCATTTTAAGACATCTGCTCATGAACAGTGTCACTGTGATTTTCTTAATCTGTCCCACACATTGATTTCGCACACCGACCGCGCCATTGTGTGCTACATGTGCGAAAACACATTCTGGGTGAGATGTGAAAAATGACAGCTGTACTGCTCATAAGGAGGTGTGGAAAAATGGCAATGTTGAAAATCTGGAGTGAAAATAATAAAATTAGCGAGAAAGCTTTGAGCGTCGTGTGCTCATAATGCTAAATGCACATCAGAAACAGTCATTTTGGGATGCTCACCAAATTTTCAACATAGGTTTTAGCCTACCTATGAACTGTGACCTGCCGCTTGTTACTCGGTCCCGAAAGGTGGTTCCGCTTAGTGACCATGAAATCACCTTTCGGGACTGAATAACAAAATGACAGTGACTGAGTTCATGAGGTGGGGCCCCAAGAACCACATGTTCAAAATTTGTTTAATAAATTCCCCCAAATGGCCGAGATATGCACCAAAGTTAAAAAAAAAAAAACACATTTATGCCATTATATAGCTTACCGGCATTTCTTCAGTTCGCGGTCAGCTTCGAAGAGTGCAGACGTGTTTCCGGTCCACTGAAGATCGTCGCGCTGGGCTACAGAGGTAACTATGGAGAGGTGGGTGTGCAGAGGGTGGGCATGGGTTGAGGAGGGCAAGACAGTCAGGGACTTTTTAGTGGCCGAGTGGGACTTTGCCATGGCAGCTGAAACTTTACTTTGGGGGTGGTAGTGGATCCGACGGGGATTGGGCACCCCGTCGGCCATACGGACATTGCCACGCTAGGGTGGGCTCCCAGCGTGGCAGCACAGAAAGTCAGTTTTTGCTGGGGGGTTCAGTGCAGCCCGACCCAGAGTTAGGCACCCCCACCGTCATACGGACTTTTTGCCACGCTGGGGTGGGCTCCCCAGTGTGGCACCTGGAAATCTGTTTGGGAGAGCGGAGCCGCCGACAGGAGGTTGAGCACCCCTGTCGCCATACGCGGGTGGTGGGGAGTACATGAGCACGCTGGAATGGGCTCCCAGCGTACTATGTAGGTGTTCAGGGCGGGGGGAAGAACTGTCTATGACAGTTCAGATGCAGTGTGATGTGTAGGCAATTTGCATACTGCCGATGGCAATATGCAAATTGCCTACATGTTACCACCACTGATTGCAGTGGTTTTTCGCTTTTAACTGTATGCCACTACATCTGAACTGCTGTCATAGACAGCTCCGACATTTATTGGTACAGTGAGACAGTGCCTGCAAAAGGGAGTAGGGCACTGGCTGAGTGGCACACCTACGAAAATTCGTATGGTGGCACTATGTTTCTTGCACATGCGTGCAAGTAAACATAAAAAGGGGATGGACAGTACCAGTGAAAAGAGAAAGGTGAAGGATGGACTTGGGAAGGTAGGGCAAAGAAGGGGCAGGGAGAGACAAAAGGAGTGGAGAGCCAAGTGCGCCAATGCAAGGAGCCTAGGAAACAAAATTCCTGACCTTTAGACTACCATTGCGGAGGCAGACTTGAATCTGGTGGCCATAATAGCACTATGGTGCACCAACAGTCACAGCTGAAAGGTGGCCATACGAGGTTACAACATGTTTCAAAAGAATAGGGCAGGGTGGAAGGTTGTTTTTTTTTTATGTAAGGGAAGGTATAAAGGCCACAGAAATACAAGAACACAACGGGAAAAAAGAGGGGCTGAAGGTTTTTTTGGGTGGGTCTGGAGACAGGGTCCAGGGCCTTTATACATGTGGGTGTACTGTACATGCCACCAACACGGGGGAGGAACTGGACAGGGCTTTCGGGGAGGCCATAGGCAAAATGGCAAGCAAAAGGGAACTAGTAATTATGGGGGACTTTAATCTGCTGGATGTGGACTGGAACATCCTGACTACAATCACTACTAGTAACAGGGTCATCCTAGACTCCCTGCAGGGGGCATTTCTCAGGAAGCTGGTTACAGATCCCACTAGAAACAAGGCAGAGCTGGATCTGGTACTTATGAACAGGGACAGCACTGCAGACATTACTGTGGGAAGCTCTCTAAGTACAAGTAATCATCGTACAGTGTAGTTTGGGCAGGTGAAAACCACACTAGGGCAAGGGTCCTGTACTTCAGGAGACCAGATTTTAAAGAAATGGGAGACTGCCTTAATAAATACTTTGAAAGAAAGGAAGGTCGAGGGGGGAGTGTAAGCACAGTGGAAAGGACAGATGAGGAAATAACTAAGGTAACAGCAAGCTGTTTAAAGGTAATAAGCAAGAGTAAGAGGCAAAAGAGGCCACTGGGGTTCTCAAAGTAGGTGGCTAAGGCAGTAAGAGAGAAAAAAATGAAAATTATGTACTCACTGTAATTGTTGATCTTACAGAATATATTCACCGTTCATTTACACTTATAGGTCTAAGATGAAGGTGCCAGGACCCAGCAGAGTGAAGTCTTTTAGCAGCCTATGGAACTGACATCAGTGATGGTGCCGCCCATGAGGTAGACATAGTGACGTCAAGCTCATGGGTTGGTCAGTAACCAATGCAGTCCTTCTTCCTTCCTCAGTGCTGTCTGCCAAGAGAGAAACTAGTGGGAGAGAAAAAAGGGCTACAGACTCCTAGCCCAAAGCGACAAGAAAAGGAAACAGGATATCAAATCATAACAATAATAAAACCCAACTTCAACTTAGAGAAATTAGGGTGTTGACCTAAGTGGCACAGGGGTAGCGAGTGTCAGAAACAGAGCCTGGCATACAGCTCTGGTTGGTCTACTAGAGAAAGACCCAGAGGAATCTCAAGCATAGGATGGCAGAAGTCGATTTAGGGAAGAGGTCTTATGCTCACAGGACAAGGACCTAGGATTAAAACCTAAATCCATAAGCTAGCAGAGAGGTTGTAAAAGACCAAGAGTAGTGTTATTCTCTTGCCAGTCCAGATAATCGACAGAAAGAAGAAAGGAAAGCAAAGATCCAGCAACTAGGTGAGGGACAGCAAGCAGCTAGACAGGCTGAGTATATAGAAAAATAATGCCAAAAACTTTCTAACATCTTCCCCTCCCAGCACCAGAGATGAAGGCTGTGCCGTATAGCGAGGCTGTGCAACTAGTATGCAGAGGCTGCAGGTAGCTTTACGATAGAAACTGAGGCACCACAGCTTCAGGGACTACCTGTTCACATCCTTGGAGGGGAAGAGAGTGGAAGACACAAAAAATAAAACAATTTTTTTTTTTGGGGAGAGACCCTTATCCCTTTTTTTTGTTTGTATGTTTGTTTAAAACAAGTCAAAACCAGGAGGGTGGAAGTGGACAAGAGAACCCCTTTCAGAAGGGACAGACAAGGCTACCCATACAGAGGAGAGCTCTGAGGGAGTGGCAAGAGAATGCCGTGTGCCCATAAAAACAGGCTGAACTGCCCAGAGGCCCTGATTCTTACATGGGCATGGGACGGTGGGCAGGTGTGTGTGTGTGAATGAATGGTGAAGATATTCTGGAAGATCAACAAATATGGCGAGTATGTATTTTCCATATCTTCCAAGAATCAATCTTCACCATTCATTCCCAATTATGGGTTAGAGTACCAAGTTTTCCCCAAAATAGTGGAGGAGCTGGCTTACCCTGAGAGGAAAAATACTTCCCTCAGCACTTTGGGGGAGATAACCACTGTAGGGACTGCTTACAGGTCCAGCGGGACCTGAGACTGGTCAGGGACTGGTGGAAGCTCCCATGGCCTGGGAGATGGAAGGCGACCTGACAACTCATGTCTGATCCTGTGGGAGAAGAAATGAGTCCCAAGGTAGTGCAAGTTGAGCACCCTATGCCGGGCCAGGGGTGCCAACCGGGAGAGGGAAAGCCATGCTATCTGGTGAATGTAGATTTCAGTTTACACCAGCCTGGAAGCTACTACACTGGTGTTACAAGATGCACTCGCTTGGTGCCTTGCCAGCTCCAGGCCCTGGGCAGAAAGGCATGTGGCGTGCCTGGCTGCCTTGCAATCTGGCACAGATGCTAAGAGCTGACTTAGCACTGCTCACAGGCGCATGCCACAAGACATCTGGTGTGCCTGATGTGCAGAAATGCACATCGTGGTGCTTGTTGCCACAAAAATTCTCCTGCCCCAAGCATCGATCTCTGCAGCATCAGTGTCGTGGAGGGGGCAGTCATGCACCACGCGCCTAGACCCAGAGTGGGTCTGCAGCACCAAAATTTCCGGGGTGGAGTGAGGGATAGTATCTGGACACCCTGCAGAAGGGCAACATCTGCGCTGGAGGTTCCTAGGGGCTGGAGAAGGGGCAAAGGGACAAAGCCAGACATTCTTGGACACCGCTGTAGACGGCCACTACCAAGGAAGGATGACAGTATTGTCACTGCTGTATTCTCCAAGAAATGACAGCACTAGTGTAGCAGTACTGCAACCAACAAATGGGAAAAGACTCAGCTCCTGCATCATCTCTGAAAGGAACTGCTGGTACAAAGAGTACTCAGCATCAAAGGAAAGATGGACAGAAAAATCTTCTAACTCAGAGGAGGAAGCAGGAGAGGAGGAGCTGGATTCAGGTAGTGGTGGCACTGGGACCTCAGTCCTAAAAACAGCTTGATTAGCTCTGAGGTGAAATTGGTGGAACATACACGCTGTTGATGCAAAATGGTCCCAGGTTGTGGGCCCCAGAGGACCAGAAATACCTGTGAGAGAAGGAGAAGGAAGCAGAGGAGGAGGGTCATGAATGACCAGGTCACATCCTCTGCCACAAAGAAAGAAATATGCACTCACAGGAAATGATCACAGGCAAGAACTTCAATGCACTTAAAATTATTTATTCCAGTAGAACTAGGATGTTGTAAAGATTAGCCCCAGCGCTTCGACTGCAAGGTCTTCCTCAGGGGGCATGTCACATAGTGGGGTTCAACCCCTATTGATACTGGTAATCAATTACATGGTATTATGTCATAGTCATTAGTGTTACATATACAATAACATTAAAAATAAAATAAAATAAAATAAATAACATTCATGGCTTTAACCATTGTAAACAAAACTTCAACCAATACAAACATAACATTTTAAACATTGTATAAATGCATAACATATGTATTAAATATCTGAATGGAGAGAGATCAGAGTCTAAAATGACCCATATAAGATATTTAGTCAATTACTGGAAAATAAGGGAGAACTATTTCTCTATTAGTTCTCACCTTAGCACTCAAATTCATATTTTTATCTTTTTGCATTTTCAAATACGTATACAAATTAAAAGTCGTTATTCCAATAAATACTTTTTTGGAAAAAGATATTATTGTTGGCATCATATTCAAGTTTCCCCCATATTCTTATAGCTATATGCATGCTAAAGATCCAGAGTTTTTTTTACGTATATACTCTTTTTAATTTTTTTAATTTTAAAACTTTATTATTCATTATTCACTTTAAAGCATTCATTCTTTCAAGCTATAAGAAAAAATATGTATAACATGAGGGTTTAAACTTAACTCTGATAAAAGCCTAGTTGTTTTTAGATGCACTACAATTATCTGTATCTTATTTTGACTTATAAATTAACATGAACTAACCTAACAGTAAATAAACTCTGTTAGGAAAAATAATTTATACCATTAGCCATATACCATAAATAAGCTAATCAGGTTCAGGAAATTGTACATGTGCCTCGACATATAAACAAAGAAACATCCACGCTTTAACCCACGGTTGACAAAAATTATATGAATTTTGAAAATAGATTGCTACATGTTTGAAAATCATGTTTCTTTGTTTATATGTTGAGGCTCACGTACAATTTCCTGAACCTGATTAGCTTATTTATGGTATATGGCTAATGATATAAATTATTTTTCCTAACAATTTATTTACTGTTAGGTTAGTTTATGTTAATTTATAAGTCAAAATAAGATACAGATAATTGTAGTGCATCTAAAAACAACTAGGCTTTTATCAGAGTTAAGTTTAAACCCTCAGGCTATACATAGTTTTTCTTATAGCTTGAAAGAATTAATGCTTTAAAGTGAATAATGAATAATAAAGTTTTAAAAAATTAAAAACAAGATTATATACATAAAAAAACTTTGGATCTTCAGCATTCATATAGCTGTAAGAATCTGGGGGCAACTTGAATATGATGCCAGTAGTAATATACTTTTTCAAAAAAGTATTTATTGGAATAAGGACTTTTAATTTATACACATATTTGAAATACAAAAATATATAAAAACATGAACTTGAGTGCTAAGGTGAGAACTAATAGAAAAATAGTTCTCCCTTATTTTTCCAATAATTGACTAAATATGTTATGAGGATCATTTTAGACTCTGATCTCTCTCCATTCAGATATTTAATAAATATTTTATGCATTTATGCAATGTTTAAAATGTTATGTTTGTATTGGCTGAAGTTTTGTTTACAGTGTTTAAAACCATGAATGTTATTTATTTATTTTCCTTTTAATGTTATTGTATATACAACACTAATGGCTATGACATAATACCATGTGAATGATGACCAGTGCAAATGGGTGATCCTGTGAACACCTACTGAGGAAGACCTTGCGTCAAGCGTTGGGACTAATCTTTACAGCCGTCCTACTTCTACTGGAATAAATACTTTTAAATGCATTGAAGTTATTGCCTGTGGTCCTTTCCTGCGAACGCATATTCTTTCTTTGCTACATGTATCTGGGTTAGCTACCCCAATATGCACCGAAGGATTGTCTCCTGAGTGCACCTGTTTCTCTTTCAAACACATCCTCTTCCACAACTGCGAGAATGCTCAGGCACCTTGCCTGGAGGGAGGGGCTGGCAAACTTGCCCATCTGTGACTGACTAACACCTGTGGACTGGTCCAGATGGTGCCATGGGGGAACCACTGGGTGGCGAAAGCAGAGCCATATGTATCCCATGGGGCAGCCTTAATCCCCACTAATGACAGAACCAGACAGTTCTGGACAGTAGCTTGGCCCCAGACTAGCACTGCAACCCCTGCCAGTGTCCACCACGTTTGGACAAAGGGTAAGCTACAGACCCAGTGCCCTGCCTCATCTTCTCACCAGTACTACTCCCCCGCCAAGCCCAGGCTCCAGGCCAGAGCTTCCACTAGAGTCAGCCCTGGATCTAGCACCACCAGCGGGATTGCCCCATCACCGCAGATGGTGCCAGAACCAGAGAGATACCAGGAATGGCACTGGAACCTGAACTGGCACCACAAACAGCACCAGAGGGGGTCCTGGTGTTGTTCCCGGCACCAGCCTGAGAGGCAACTCTAGAAGAAGCCCCTGGACCAGAGACAGGTTCAGAACAAGCCCAGGAAGGCTTCCATCCTCACTAACTCCGTCCGCAGGCCCAAGGTTGGAACCATTGTTGTCCCCTGGTTCATCTGACCGCTCAAATGGAAGAAATGACAATAACCTCCAAGTCTACAGTGGAGAGGGTTCCGGAATCCTTCTCTCTTCCGATACCGTGAACAGTACCAGAAGAAGGCCTGGTCTTGCGGCCGGTCCACCCACTGGTATACATGCAGCATATAGCTTCGGCCTCATCACCAAGGGCATCCACTGCTCCAAAGGGCCAAAAGACTGGGAGGGGTGCTCAGCTGTCCTCCCAGAGGAAACTGACCATCCACCAGACCCCTTCCCCAGGGCCTCTGACATCTTGGCAAGGCGAGCACAGAGTGCCCTGGTCTCCCTCAGTACTTACAGCACTGGGAAAGGGCTCAGGGGAAGAGCCCAGGGACCTTACCATAGTGTCCACGGTACGATGCCTGCCCCTGAAGGTGGGTGGATCAAGGCCCCGTCTCCATGCATGCTTCTCAAGGGGGCAGTAGTCCACAGAGAAGCAGGTGTCACACCTATCCATATCATGGTTGGCGACGAGGTACGGCCAGTAGTCACTGTGCTGCTCTTGAATGGTAATATGGCCCCCGCAGGAGCACCGTGCATGGGGGGTGCCGCAATGCTTCTTCTTCAGCTTGGCCTTCCTACCCTTACGCTCCTCAGTGCCAGACATGGTGATGAGGTTGAAACGATCAAAATAAGAACAGAACAGAGTTTGGCACCAGACCAGAATGAAAACTAAACAATACAATAATAAATAGCACTGAGAAAAAATGGTGCCAAGAAGAATGGCATCAAACTAAGGCAGAGACGAACTGACGAAGAGAATGATGCAGTTTTACCAACAAAGCTCCCATGGTGCACACTCAATGGTGGAAAAAACAGAACTGGTGGTTGGGGGGGTGCCTGGCATCAGTTACCAGCCAACCCATGAGTGCAACGTCACTATAACGGCCTCGTGGGCAGTGCCAGAACTGACATAAGTCCCTAGGCTGCAAAAGATTTTGCTCCTGCTGAATCCCAGAGCCTCTGGCTTAGCGCCATAAATGGGAATGAATGGTGAAGATTGATTCTTAGAAGATAAACTTTCAGTAAGTACAAGGAGACCCAAACAGAGGCAGATATAATGGTACTGTCTGAATCTTCTAATAACTAACTAAATAAAAAACTAAATAAATAAAGTGCATCATGAGAAACAAAGGAAGACAGGAAGAAGGCTAAAGACAGCAAAGGCTCAAACTGAAAGAATCATCCAGAAGGCCAAGAACAGGTATAAGACTTTCTTCAGGTACATGAGAGAAAACAGAAAGGCAACGGGTGGCATAGTGAAGATCAGGAGACCAAAAGGGGGAACTGTGGAGAGGAAGACCAAGAAAAAGCTAAAATTTTAAATAAATACTTCTGTTCAGTCTTCACAGTGGAAAGTGGAGGACGGGCCGGCATTAACAGGCAGTGGGGGTGGGGGGAGTGGACACAAATCCATTTACAGAAGAGTCCACAGGGGGTGGTGGTGGAAGCCCTAAAGGAAAACAGGGCGATGGGGCCAGACCGGATCCACCCAATGGCACTTAAGAAACTGTACAGTGCTAGCCACCCCTCTGTCAACACTATTTAGCATCTCACTGGAGATAGGGGTGGTTTCAGAGGAATGGCGGAGGGCTGATGTGGTCCTTCTGCACAAGAGTGGCTGCAGTGAGGAGGCCAGCAATTACAAACCAATCTCACATCAGTGGTGGGGAAGTTAATGAAGTACCTGCTGAAGGAAAGACTGATGGGGGAAATCATGTCAAACAAATCTCACAGACTTCTTTGACTGGTTAACTATGGAGTTGAATCAGGGAAGAGCAATGTATGTGGCCTATCTGGACTTCAGTAAGGCCTTTGATACCATACCACACAGGAGGCTGATAAAGAAACTTAGCAGCCTGGGGGTGGGAAGAAGGTGGTGATCTGGGTATAAAACTGGTTGAAAGACAGGAGGGTGATGATGATAAACGGCAGTCACTCAAAGGACGAGAAAGTGACCCATGGAGTACCACATGGATTGGTACTAGGCCCTGTCCTCTTCAATGTCTTCATAAGTTATACTCCTGAGGACTGGAGGGGAAGGTGTATTGCCTTGCAGATGACACAAAAATCTGTAACAAAGTGAACACCCAGGAGAGGGTGGAGAGAATGCATAGGGATCTAGGAAAACTACAGCAGTGGTCTAAGAAGTGGCAGCTAGGATTCAATGCCAAAAAGCACAAAGTCATGCCCCTGATCTGAAGCTGTGTATAAGATTTACAGTTACCAAGCTAGAGAGGGACCTTGTGGTGATCATATCTGATGATCTCAAGGGCAGTGTAACAGGGGAGTAGGCAAGTTGAGCCAGATGCTGGGGTGCACAGAGAGGGGGATCTCTAGCAGGAGAAGGAGGTGATGTTGCCTTTATATCACTCACTTGTGAGCCCCCACCTAGAATACTGCATCCAAGCACATCGACAGCATGAAAGCGATCCAGAAGAGGGCTACTAAAATGGTGCAGTGGTTGCACAAGAAATGGTAAGAGAAGAGGCTGTGGGAGCTCAACATGTACTCCCCGGGGGAGAGGTGAGAATGAGGACACATGACTGAGACCTGTGAGTACTTCACTGGGGTGAAAAAGGTGTAGCAGGGGAGTCTCTTTCACAGGAGAAGGAGCACCAGAACATAGGGGCATGCTATGAAGCTTAAGGGAAGAGAAGTTTAAGAGGGATGTGATGAAATACGTCCTCACAGAAAGGCCGGTCAATGCCTGTAACAGCCTGCCTGAAGAGGTAGTTGGAGCAAAGACAGTAGGGAGCTTCAAACACATGTGGAATATGCACATGGGTATAATAAACAGAGGTAAGGGAGGAGGGAGGGACACCTGTGACCAAATAGAGTCCAGGGTGTAGTGTTAGGCAGGGAAAATAGGGCAGACTAGCTCAGCCTACTGGTCCTTTTCTTCCAACACATTCAATTTTTCTATGACAGCTGATGAGAGTAACTCGGTTTCATTAATTAATAGCTATCTATATAGTCACTGCAAAAACTATGTTAATTAAGCAACAAGGTAAGACGGGGGGCATTATGGTGGGATAACGGCCCACCTCGGGTGGGTTGAAGCAGGAGGTGAAGCTGAGTGCTTCCACCACCTGAGAAGGGACGTTATCCCACCATAACGCCCCCCAGAGTGCCTTATTGTGAATATGAAATGGGTCCCAAGAGCATCAGTAAAGTAAAAAAAAAAAACATATTTTTGCACTTATTTTAAATTACTGCAACATTAGAAAAGTCAAGTCAGTTAAGTAAAAAGTAGTGCCTGCCCAGCTGCTGTTGCTGACTTCCGGCTCCACTATTTCCAGGACTCGGACCTGCTCTAGTGTCGATCGGCGGTTTGCTAGTCCTGTTGTGCATTTAAAAAAAAAACAGCAATCGGTGGCAAATTGGGGGTCAAAAACACTTCATGGACTCCGGAGAGAAGAGAGAGCAAGGAAGTGGCTGAAAGGCGCAACAGGTACGGTCTCAGGCTAGCGGGGAGAGCAGGAGCCGTTACTGTGAGCTGCAGAGACGACTAGGGCAGTCAGCGGGGAAGGTTCTCAGAGTGGGTGCTGGGTCCTGCTTGGAGGGAGCTTCTTTCAGCTGGGCTGCTGAGCCGAGGTAACGGCTAGACTAAAATGAGCTCCCGACCAATAAGTAACCAAGATTCTCAGTACACATTTTATAATACAGATTAGGGTTGCTACTGCACAAACCTCAAACCCCATAAAGTTTGGAAATATGATATTATAGTTTTCAACCTAATGCCCACAAAGTTTTAAAAAAAAAATAGGTTACTCACCTGTAACTGCAGTCCTTAGAATAGTATACAGTTCACATCCACACTTTGGCAGTTCCACTGCAATTGCTGATAAGCTGGACATCTTGAAGCTAGGCTCCTTCTACCAGTCGAGCAGTATATCCTCCGCTCTGCCCCGTGACATCAGATCTCTGCACGGTGGAAGCAGGGATCTCTGCCACTTGCCAGGGGAGGCTGGCTTGGTTGTGTGGATGTGAACTGTATACTACTCCAAGAACTATGGTTATAGGCCAGTAAATAACAGTTGTTCACCTGTAACCGTAGTTCTAGGAGTGGTATAAGGTGCACATCCACACTGTGGCAGTCTTCCTTTCACCTTTAAATCAGTCAGAATGTCTTCAAGCTAAGTTCCTCAAGCCACCCAGGAGGTATATCCTCCAGCTCCACCCTGTGACGTCATATCTTGCACGCTGGAAGCAGGGATACACGTGGCACTTGCCAAGAGCGGGTGGGCTGTGTGGATGTGCACCATATACCAATCCTAGAACTACAGTTACAGGTGAGTGACCCTCATTTCTATGGACGTGGATATGATGCACTTATCCACACTGTGGCAGATTCCTAGCAGTTCTCCGGGACGAAGAGGCAAGACACACACCCCTATTTAGGAAACAGGGAGTGGAGAACTGAGGCTCCAAAACCAGCATCCTACCTACATATACCATGCTACCCTCCTGAAGAAATAGGTTCAAAAAAACACACCAAATGTTGCTTTGTTAGTCTTACCAGAAACTGATAAAGACAATACTGATATACTTTATGACAGACTGGAACAACTGTAACTTTGTATATATCATACAGGCGCAGTTGCACTTGTATATTAGGGTCACTTAAGCACTTCTATGTTAAACCCAAATTTTTGTACCTTATAACTTTGCCCCCATTCAACTGATTTACATGAAATTTGGGAAGCACAGATTCTGTACTAGGATCTCTTCATTCTGTAAATTTCACGTAGATCGGTTTGGGTCACTCAAAATTACAGAGGTGCAAAAAAACCCGCAAAAGTCAGATTTTTTTAAAATTTTAAGACTTGTTTTGCCACCAGATAACTTACAAAATAGGAGACTCTGAAACCAGAAACTTTCAGGTTAAATAGAGGTTGGTCCAAGGTGTGCGCTTTTGTGTTTTTTAGGTACCTCAGTTAAGTAGTTTTAAAAATATTTAATAAAAATGTTCAGTTTCTGAGCATGCACAGTTCAAAAATGAACATTCTATTCATAACTGAAATTTTGCAAAACCAGCAGTTTGCACTATACCACACAGCAGCTGTGTCTTACAGTGCACCCATGCTGCTGTCATCACTCATAAGTCAGTGACGGGTCTCACTGTAGCCCCGCCATCCTGACTGTTGTTACATACAACTGTATATCTGCACACCGGGGGCCCCCAATCCCCAATTATCGGTGTATTTATTTTATTTTTTTGTACAATCCAACACCGGGATACCGAACCCGGGTGTCGGAAGCCAAAGTGCCCTTGTTCCATGTAATTCCACACACACACACACACACACACACACACACACACACATAGCTGAGACACTAGGGAGCCCACCCCCAGTGTCCTGAGATAGATTAATTTTATATGTATACCCTCAAAAAAGAAAACCGTACCCCCACGTCTGTTTTTGTTTTTATTTATTTAAACCTGAAAGAAAGAAAACGGCCCCTTGTCATCTCCGCTCACCCCCTCCCCATCCCAATCCTCCTACTGAGCACCCACCTCCCCGCACCCTCACCCCACACACACTATACTTACCTCGGAGGTGGTCCAGTGTTATCTTCTGTGGACTGGGACACATCTGCACTCTTTAAAGCCAAACAGCAAACTGAGAAATAAATATTAGTGCCTTTGGCACAGGAGTCGGCTACACTACAGTAGGATTCATACTAGGAAGATTAAGATATACGGAAGGCTTAGAAGCCCATAGATATACATCTCCTACTGTAGCAGGGTTAGCGCTTTCCTGAATAATTGAGCAAACAGTTATCTAGTTTAGTAAAGGACAGCTGTGTCGCATAGTGCAGTACTATATGACACAGCTGTCTTTAATAAATGACAGCTGTGTTGTATAGCGCAAATACTATATGACACAACTGTCCTTTACTAAACTATTTATTAATTTATTTATTTATTGAATTTTGGATACAGATAATTATCTGCTCAATTACTTTTTGATATATTTTCACCAAAATTTCAACATGGGCTTTTGAGGACCCCACCTCATGAACACCATCACTGTTATTTCGTTACTTGGACCTGGAAGGTGATTTCACAGTTGCTGCGCAGAATCACCTTTTGGGACCGATTAATGAAACGACAGTGCCTGTGTTCATGAGACGGGGTCCCAAAAAGCCTATGTAGAAAATCTGGTTAAAACTCTCAAAAATTGCCACAGGTTGCACTGCGCAGTTTCTACGCAGGTACAACTTTGTAACTGACAATATTTTGACTCCAGATTTTCAACATGCCCATATTTTTACTCCACCTCATGAACAGTACAACTGTCATTTCTCACATCCTGCCCAAAACATGCTTTTGCACCTGTGGCGCAGAATAGCGTGGTCACCGTGCTGAATCACCTTTCGAGACCGATTAATGAAATGACAGTGCCAATGCTCTTGAGGTAGTGTCCCAAAAAGGCTTACCTGAAATCTGATGAAAAAAATCTGAAAAATGGCCGAATTACGGCGTGCATTGAAAACTGTCTATGCAGGCTTGTAACTTTGGTAATTTAAAATATTTTGAATACAGATTTTCAACATACTCATTTTTTCCACACCACCTCATGAACAGTACAGCTGTCATTTTTCACATCCTGTCCAATATGTGTTTTCGCACCTGTGGCATGGAATGGCGTTTCTGCACGGATATGAACATTTTCACCTATGGGGTTTATGAGGTGGGGTCATAAGAAGACTATGTTGAAAATTTGGAGTCAAAATCTTAAAAACAAATAATTTATTAAGTGACATTGTTTGCAGGGATGTCCATTGCTCCACTGGGGAACACGCTGCCTTACCGTGCGAGTGAGCTGAGTTCAGGTGTGAACTCAGTGAGCCGGTTTACTGAAACATGGCTGATGGTGAAGGTGCTGCAGTACGCAGCACCAGTCACGTCCTGAGTAGGGACGGAGCAGTGGTTTGGCACAGACTCCACACCATGTGGTGGGTCAGGGAACCTCAGCCACAACGTATCGACATGTGTGTTGCGGTCTGGTGGGCCCATGCACTGCATCAGGACTGTCTGCAACATTGTATTTTTGCTCATTTTGCGCAGGTCCCGCAAATGAGGATACAGTTACAGGACTGTCTCCAATATTGTATTTATCTCATTTTGTGCAGGTCCCAAAGGATACAGTTCCACTATCACAAAAAGAAGGGAAATTAGTTGCAAAAAACTGCGTTAATGCAGAGATTAGGGTTATAAAAACGCAAAGCGTACAAAGATGGGTGGTGGGGTCTCACTTGGGTTTGTCAACTCTAATGCACCCCCCCAGCCTGGAGCCTCCTGTCCAAAGCACAAGATACAGCTCTAATCTAGTGCTTCATAGTGATATAGTACAACCAACAAAATCTGTCAAAGCTTTCATCACGCAGGGCCCTACGGGCCCTGTGTGAAAACATCAAGACATTACATTTGACCTCATCTGATCCAGGGTAGGGGTGGGCACTAGGGTTGACAACCCCAAGTAAGACCCCACCACTGATTCACAAATACCCTGGAGACCCAATTCCCTAATGTCTTTTCAATTCCTGTCTTTTACAACCCTAATATCTGCATTAATGCATTTTTTTGGAAATATATATATATGTATATATATACTGTATCATACAGTTAGTACAGAAAGAAAAAATTACTCACCTTAGTAATTATATTTCTTCTATTGGAGTCTTGCTGTATTCTGACAAGTGCAGTTAGCCCCAGCCTCTAAACTGCCCCGGAGAACAAAGGGTTAACATTTCTATGCAGAGCATAGAATGCTGAGCTCGAGCTCGGCTGATGTCTCTGTTTCCCTTTGAAAGCTAACCGTCAGATTCTTACGAGCAACACTCTAATAGTATTCTATGTGGAAATTGTAAAAAAAATGTTTAATAGCCAACTGGCAACAAAAAGTTTTGGACTACCAAAAGAAGACTCAAGTCAGGAAACCCAAAACTCAAAACCCAAACCAAAGAGGAATATAATAAATTAAATACCCACATAAAGAAGAGGGTGTAAAAAGAGCACCCCTACGGTGCAACACTGCACCTGCCCACCCACATCCCAAAACCACGTTCTGAGAGGGGAGGCAGGAAGGGAGGTCAGAATACAGCAAGACTCCAATAGAAGAAACATAATTACTACGGTGAGTAATTTTTTCTTCAAACAACTTGAAGTCTTGCTGTATTCTGACAAGTGCAGACTACCAAGCAGTACCTCCATGGAAGAGGGACAGAACCTACTTTGGGAAAAGGCTCTGAAGTACTGCTGTGCCAAACCGAGCATCACTCCTACCCTGGATATCCAGAGAGTAATGCTTGGTAAAGGTATGGACTGTTTTCCAGGTGGCTGCTTGACAAATTTCTAAGAGAGGGATATCCCTGGCCTGTACCTCTTGTGGAATGAGCCCTCAGGCCTGAGGGTGGAATTTTTCTCAATTTTTCACAGCAGAATTGTATACAAGACACAATCCACCTGGCAATAGATCTCTTGGTGGCAGGTTTGCCCTTTCCCACTTCTCCATAAGTGAGGAACAACTGGGGGGAGTCAAACATGTGACCCTTGGTACACTCTATGTAGTAATTAAGGGCTCTTTTAACATCCAAACTGTGTAACCTCTTCTCTCCTGAGGAAGAATGATCAGTAAAGAAAACAGGAAGAGACAAAGACTGATTTAAATGGAAGTCTGAAACCACTTTGGGCAAGAAGCTTCTATTGGTTCTAAGGACCACTTTATCCCTGTGAAAGGAGATAAAGTCAGGTTCCACTGATAGGGCTTGCAGTTCATTGATACGCCTGGCAGAGGTAATGGCTACCAAGAACACAGTTTTCCAAGTCAAGTACTTAAGCTCTGCTGAGGACATAGGCTCAAAACGAGGTTGCATAAGTTGAGCAATGCAAACATTCAAATCCCAGGCAGGGGCAGGGTCTCTAAAAGGAGGATTGGTGTGAAGCAATCCTTTAAAAAATTGACAGAACACAGGATGAGAAGATAGTGAGGAAGACTTCCCCACAGATAAAAACACAGAAACAGCTGACAAGTGTACCTTGAGAGCAGCTGGTCTGAGGCCTAGGACATTAGGATGGACCATATAATCCAGAACTGTAGGCAAATCAGCAGTATCTGGAGAAATGTGCTTCTTAGAACACCAAATGCTGAATCTTTTCCATTTGGAATTATAAGTCTTTCTGGTGGAGGGCTTTCGAGAAGCTTTGAGAATATCCAGAACCCCCTGAGACAGATGCAAATCTGCAAACTCTAACTCTTCAAGAGCCATGCCTTGAGATTGAGAGACTGAAGATTGGGGTACCAAATCCTCCCCTGAGAGGATGTTAACAGGTTGTAATTCCTGGGAAGAGACAGGGGAAGATGGACTGCTAGGGACAACAACAGGGGGTACCAGGGCTGTCTGGCGCAATCTGGAGCAATCAGAATCACTTTGCAAGGTTGAGACCTTATCTTGACTAAAACTTTGAACAAGAGTGGGAAGGGAGGGAAGGCATACAGAAATTTCCCTTCCCAATTCAGAATCAGGGCGTCCAAGGGGACTGAGCCCAAGACTGGGGGTCTGCAACAAAAAAGAGGAAGTTGGTGATTGTCTGGGGCTGCAAAGAGGTCTATCTCTGGGGTGCCCTACCTTGAAAAAATCACTTTCAACACCTGAGGGTCCAGGGACCATTCGTGATGGCCCCGAGAAATCCTGTTCAGTGCATCTGCTAGCACATTGTACTTCCCTAGAAGGTGGACTGCTATCAGAGAGGTTTGCAGGGAATAAGCCAGGGACCACAATTTCATGGCTTCCATGCACAAGGCCATGGACCGAGTGCCTCCATGCTTGTTGATGTACCACATGGTGGTGGTGGTGTCCGTTCTGACCTGAACCACCTTGTTCTGCACTGATTGAGAGAAAGCTTTTGGGCCAGAAAACTGCCCTGAGTTCTAGGAGGTTGATAGGAGAAGGGATTCTTGGGGCTACAGTCCCTGGGCAGTGAGGGCCCCCAGATGGGCTCCCCAGCCCAGAAGAGAAGCATCCATGGTAAGGACCACTGAACAAGGCTGAGTGGCAAAAGGAACCCCTTGTCTTAAATTGTCCTGATCCTGCCACCAATGGAGGGCTTGGATCAAGGTCAGAGTCACTGGGATCAGTTTGGTAAGGGAATCCTCCCTCTGAGACCCAAAAGCTCTCAGATGGAACTGAATCTCTCTCATCTGGAATCTTGCCCCTTGGACCACTGCTGTTGAAGCTGTCATGTGGCCCAAGAGCTGGAGGAAATACCTTGCTGGTCGAGATACCCGAAGGCTGAAGGAAGAGGCTAGTTCTATAAGAACCCTTGCCCTTTCCAGAGGAAGAAAGGCTCTTGCTCTGACTGTGTCCAGTTCTGCCCCTATAAAGGTAAGTAGCTGGACTGGTTCGAGAACTGACTTGGGAAGGTTGAGAAGAAATCCTAGAGAAGTGAGCACTTGCTGGGTCACTTGCAGGTGAGACTTGACTTGGTCTGCAGACTGGCCCACTATTAGCCAATCGTCCAGATATGGAAAAATGGAAATCTTTTGCCTTCTTAGAAAGGCAACTACTACTGCCAGGCACTTTGTGAAAACCCTTGGGGCTAAGGTTAGGCCAAAGGGCATTGCTCTGAACTGATAGTGGCCTGAGGGCAACTCGAACCTGAGGTACTTTCTGTGGGAGCACCTGATGGGAATGTGAAAGTAGGCATCTTTGAGGTCCAGGGAGGCTAGCCAGTCCCCTGGCCTTAGAGAGGGAAGGATTATTCATCTTGAACTTTGGTTTTAAAAGACGTTTGTTTAGATGTCTTAGGTCTAGGATGGGTCACCACTCCCCTGTCTTTTTTTGGGGTCAGGAAGTACCTGGAGTACAGCCCTTTGCCTAAGTGTAGGGTAGGTACTTTCGCTATGGCTCTTAAGGCCAGAAGAGATGAAACCTCTGCCTCTAGGGCAAGGGTTTCCAAGAGATTTGCAGGTGGAAAAGATCTGGCTCTCATCTTTGGAAATTTTCTGAAGCTGAGAACCAGTCCCTGGCTTACTACTTCCAGGACCCACTTGTCTGATGTAATAGACATCCAGTCCTGGACAAAGTAAGCCAGCCTGCCCCCTACTGGAATAGGAGAGTCGACCTGGGCAGGCCCATCAGGGTGTCTGCTTGGCAGGGGCCTTAGGCTGAGGAGTGGATGCAGCCCTGCTCATCCCCCTTCTGCCTCTCCCTCTGAAGAACCCCCTCTGTGAAAAGGAAGAAGAGGCTTGAGCTTGGTAAAAGGGCCTTTGAAAAGGCCTGCCCCTGCCCCTAGACTGCTGCCTTTGAGGAGTTGCCTGCCTCTCACTGGCCTGAGCACTCCTGCAGGTGGTCCTGTACTCATCCATTTTCTTCATGTAATTCTCTGTCTGCTCCCCAAACAGAGAATTACCCACTACAGGAAAATCCATGGCCTTAGCCTGGGTATCCTGCGAGAGGCTAGTACATCTGAGCCAAGTCATTCTCCGAAGAGTCACAGATGTAGCCATGACTCTTGATGACACATCATTAGAGTCCACAGCAGCATGAAACTGAACTTTAGATGCCTCAGTCCCATCTGCAGCCAGCCACTGCCTCCAGCTCCTTGGCTAGCTGGAGGGAGGCCTGTTTAGCCAGTGCCAGTACAGTGTCCCACCTGGACTTCTGGTACCTAGCTGTATAGGCCATATAATTCGCCTGTCTGAGTCCCAAGGAAGATGCCATGTACAGCTTTTTTGCCATGGCATCAACCTTCCTAGAGTCTTTGTCTGGGGTGTATGAAGCCAAGGGAATTCTTGCCTTATCACAGGCAGCGGCCTGCACAACCCCAACATGGCTGCATTGGTGATATAAAAACTCAGTTTCTGAGCCTGAAAGTGTATACCTCTTGTCCATTCTTCTGTCCACAGGAGGTACAGAATTGGGAGACTTCAGAATTTTTTGTGTCCGTTTCCCAAAAGATTTGTGGAGGGGAATAGACAGTCTCCTGGACTCTGGGATGTCCATCATTTCTACAAAATCAGGCCCCTCCTGATCCTCCACTGCCTCTTCCATAGGAAGCTGAAGGGTCTCAGCCACCTTTCTGTAGAACATAAAGTGGGAAGGGGACTCAGAAAGCTTAGGAGGGGATACACTTGAAGGTCTGTCTGGGGAGATGTCCAGTTCCATAAGCACATCTAGACTTTCACCATCATCATCTTCAAACTCCCCTTCCTCCTCAAACTCTGGTTCATAAAATTCTTCCAAAGTATAACCATGAACCAGGGGAACCGACCGAACTGAGCCCCTGCCAAAAGATGCCAGATCGGCCGGAACCGGGCAAAGCGATTCCACAATCCGAATCGCTCTGGCTATTTCTTCGGCGGTCGGAATATGGACTTCTGGATCCGAACCAGACGATTTTTCTTTGCGCTTTCTTTTAGTCGGAACCGACCCCTTGGGATCGGCTCTCCTTTTGCCCAAAGAAGCATCGCCCTGGTCAGAGGGCACTCCTTCTGGTTCGGTCAGAACCGAACCGGGCTGGCCATCCGGGTCAGCGGACTTCTCGGCCTCCTTTTCCCTCAGTCTACCTAATCTCTTTTCAAGGGTAAATTTGGGAACATTTTTGAAAATTTGGCAGTCTGAATCGAGGTGTTCAAACCTCAGACAATAAACACAGGTGGTGTGGGGACTGGCCTTAGCAAAGACCTCCCCACACTCACTGCAGTGTTGAAACCCAGTGGGCCCGTTTTTTTTCTTGGGTTTCTCAGACATGGCCAACCTAACCAAACTTACCCTTTTTCGGCAACTGCCAGGCAAGACTCCTTATCAGTTCCTAACGCGTCACGGGTCTTGGAGAAAACGCTTCAAAACACGCTTTTTTAGACCCAATAGACAAGAACACACACACTAAAGTTACACAAGAATTAGCAAATGATCGGTTTAGCGAACCGATCCACACTTTTTACAAGTTCCACACAGAAAAACACAGTACAAAACCTATCTAGTACTCACGGTACCAGAGATAGAGACTGAACCGACTATGCGGGAAACTTTTTCGGTTAGAAACCGACGAAAAAAACGACACTTCGACTGACTTTCGAACCGAGCTGCAGAAGAAATCTCCGGAGTGACTGTTCAGTGAGGCGAAGTAAAGAATCTGACGGTTAGCTTTCAAAGGGAGACAGACAGAGACATCAACTGAGCTCGAGCTCAGCATTCTATGCTCTGCATAGAAATGTTAACCCTTTGTTCTCCAGAGCAATTTAAAGGCTGGGGCTAACTGCACTTGTCAGAATACAGCAAGACTTCAAGTTGTTTAAAAAACAGAATTTCACATTTATCCTTATACACATAATGTGGGCTCCACTGCCTTGGTAAACTTTAAATCTCCCATGTTAGTTTATAGTCCAAGCAGATTTAACCTTTTGCTCCTGTTGTGGATGGTATCAGTTTTCGTGTCTTCCAAGTAGTCTCTGTCTATGGTAAGGGGGAGGTACAACAAAAGACAAGGCAGAACCCAGGGCCATTTATAAACAATTATGCTAAACATGAACGTTGTTCAATTTGCCCTGTACTTGCTACATACTGTAGCAAACTGTGCCATTAGGACTGGTATGCTATATACATATATATATATATATATATATATATATACATACATATATATATTGTGTATATATACATATATATATATATATATATACTGTATATAGGAATTGTATAGAAAAAAAAAATAAAATTAACAAGAACCAAATAACAAAAAGATACACACATTTGTCAATGCCAAACATTAGCTGCTTATTAAACATTTTTTTTTTTGCAGTTCTGACCCCAAATTTTGAAGAGTTCAACTCCTGCCTGAAAGGTGATTTCGAGCAGCGACTCCAAAATCACCTTTCGGGATGCAAAAAACATTTTGGCCAGGATCTGAAAAATGACAGTTGTCAAATTCATGAGGTGCTGTGAAGAAATGGCTATGTTGAAAATTTTGGGTCAAAATATTGAAAATTGCCAAAGTTACAAGCCTGTGTTCACAAATTTCAACGCAAGCTCATAACTTTGTTGTTTGTAAATATTTTTGCCCCAAATTTTTAATATACCCTTCTTATGACCCCACCTCATGAACAAAGGTGGAAAAAATGTTCAACTTCTACTTGAAACGTGATTTCGCGTAGCGACCACAAAATCACCTTTTGGGACAGAATTGGCTACTATCACTTAATTGTTCATGAGTTGGGGTCCCAAAAAAGAAAAAATTAACTCCATACTTACCGCAATTTCCTTTTCTGTTAGCTCCAACATTGTCAATGGGTCATCTTTACAAATGGGTATAGTGCACCCCTACCAGGGGAAGGGAACAGCCCAAGCTTTCGAATGTTGGACACCTGAGGATTCCATACTCTAACAGCAGCTCCCCAGTTAGCACTTAGCAGTGCCACAAGAGCTACATCCACATACAATTAAAAAACAATCACTTATTATATTAACAATAAACTCTCTTACCTTTCTATCTGAAGTTCAGCAAATGAATGCATCAGATCTTGTAGTGAAAAATGAAACATGCAGTCTTCCCAGGCATCAGACTTCTCACCAGTCACCCCTCTGTGAACTGAAGCTAATATATACATAACATGAGACATGCGCTTCTTCTTTTTTTTTCTTCTTCAAAACAGAGAACTGCAACAGGAAGCACACCTTAATTAACGAAACCTGTTAATCTGCGGTCACAGATAATTAATAAATCATATAAATCAGCATAAAAATTTAGTTATCAGGAGTACAGTGCAGCAGAATAGAGAGATACACGTAGGGGATTTTACTAAAAAAAAAAAAAGACCTCTCTCCTAGCATGCAGGACAAAATTCTCCTTCCATAACCGTGCCCCTGGGTGGGTCCCATTGACAATGCTGGAGCTAACAGAAAACGAAACTACAGTAAATATGGAGTTAATTTCTTCTTTCTGTAGCGCTCCACGTTGTCAAAGGGTAATCATTACAAATGGGGTCTAAGAAGCAGTACCCAGAGAAAAAAATGGGAAGGGGAGAATGTTATCCCATATGCCAGATACTTCAAACTTACTTGCGAACTGCTGCCTGCAACACTCTGCAACCAAAAGCTGCATCAGCAGAACTCTGAAAATCCAATTTATAATGTTTCGTGAATGTGTGGACTGAGGTCCATGTAGCAGCAGCCTTGTATAGTTCCGAAAATGTGGCCTTGCCCCTCTCTGCCCAGGAAGTCGCCAGAGCCCTGCTGGAGTGAGCCTTGATAAGAGCTGGAGGCCTCTTCTTTTTCGCCACATAGGCTTTTGCAACACAGGCCTGCACCCACCTAGCTAGGGTGGGTCTGGAGGCCTTCTCTCCTTGTTTGGCTGCCCCAAAAAGGACAAATAGACTATCTGACTTACGAAATTCAGATGTACTTATAAGATAGAGCCTAACTGCCTGCCTGAGGTCCAGTTTATGCAACTCCTTCTCCTTAGGGTGAGAAGGATGAGAACATGAGGATGGCAGGCAAATCTCTTGGTTAACATGAAAGGCCATGGGCACTTTAGGGATGAAAGATGGGACAGTCCTAAGTACCACCTTGTCCTTGTGCATGATAATGTAGGGCTCCTTATGAGACAAAGTTTGGAGTTCATCCACTCTCCTAGCTGAGCACATGGCCACTGAAAAACAGACCTTGTAGGACAACACATCCAGTGGCATGGATGACAGTAGTTCAAAAGACTCAACACAGAGAGCATTCAGAACCAAGTTAAGATCCCACAGCAGACCCGGGGATCGAAACAGCGGTTGGCTCCTGCCAACTGCATGCAGAAAACTAACAATCTCTCTATTTGTTCCTAGAGAGAAACCCAGGGACACTCCTAGAGCAGAAACCTGACCTCTCAGCATGCTCGATGCCAGCCCTTTATCTACGCCATTCTGAAAGAACTCCAGTATTTGAGCAATGGACGCCTTCAAAGGTTTAATTCCTTTCTCTCTGGCCCAAGAGGAAAATTTAGTCCAGACTCGCATGTAACCAAGTTTTTCCTTGCTGCCAGTAAGGTTTCAACTACCCTCGGAGACGCGTATGTATAGAAGTGCACGGTGCAGCACCGCACCATTACACTTAATGGTGCAGCTCCAGCGTCCGCTACATTTCCGGGTAGTGGACTTTTAGAAATTAAAATACATTACTTTGCGCCGCATGAAAAAAGGAGCTTTTTTCAAAAAGCTTAACTGGAGGGTAAAGTTTGCAGGGGTGGGAGCCCCTGCAAATAAGTTTCTCTTTAAGACTTTCTGGAGGCGAGGCATAGGTGGAAAAGCATACGCTCTCCAGAAGGACCACGTCTGCGTCAGAGCGTCCACTGCCTCTGTGTGAGGACAGCATTACCGACTGAAGAACCTGTGGGTCTGAGCATTGTGGCTTGAGGCAAACAGCTCTATTTGCAGTGGCCCAAACCGATTGCTTAGTAGTGTGAACACCTCTGGATTCAACTGCCACTCTCCGGGGTGAACATCTTCGTGACTTAGCCAGTTTGAATGAACATTCATTTGCTCCTCCAGATGTACTGCCAACAGAAAGAGAAGATTCTCCTCTGCCCAGCTCAGTAGTTTGGAGGCCTCCCGACGCAGTTCCCTGCTCCTTGTGCCTCCTTGATTGTTTATGTATGCCACTGTGATGGCACTGTCCGACCGCACCTTTACTGCAGTGTTCCTCAGTCTGGCCTGAAAATGAAGTAGAGCTAAGTGGACTGTCTGCATCTCCAGGACACTGATATGGAGACCCTGCTCCTAAAGTGACCAAATCCCAAGTGGGAAGTTGGTCCAGAACTGCCCCCCACCTGTGCAGACTCACATCCATTATGAAAACCACCTCTGGCGGTAGTTCCAGTGGAACTCCCTTGTTGAGATTCTTCACATTCAGCCACCAACTCACTGAGTGAAGAAGCTGAGGGGTGAGGAAGATCTTGGTTTGACAGTCCTCCAATGATGGATCTCAGGCATTCAGCAGCCCCGTCTGAAGAGGCCACATGTGGAAGCAGGCCCATAGAACTAAATCTATTGCTGCAGTCATAAGGTCCAGCATCCACAGAAGAGTATGGGCCAACCCCAAAGACTGAGTCCTGAGCCACTGTATCGCCGACAGCAACATCTCCTCCTGGGAAGGTGATAGGAACACCTTCCCTACTTTCGTGAAGATCGTCCCCAAGGGTTCCAAAGACTGTGATGGCTCTAAGGAGCTCTTCTCCCAGTTCACCATCCAACCATGTGATTCCAGGATCTCCAGGGTCCTGGACCCTGATCTCTTTGCAAGAAGCATCGTCGGTGCTTCAATGAGCAAGTCGTCCAGATAAGGGTAGACATGATGACCCTCCTGTCATAGCTGAGCTACCAGAACAATCAATACCTTCGAGAAAACTTGAGGGGCTGTTGCAAGGCCAAATGGTAGTGATCTATACTGAAAATGTTGGCCCAGAATCAAGAACCTGAGGTACCTCTGGTAGGACTGGTGGATGGGGATGTGAAAGTAAGCATCTGTTAGATCTGTGGAGGCTAAGAAATCCCCCAGTCAAACAACCCGGGTTATTGTCCTCAGAGACTCCATCTTGAACGTTTTGTGGTACACAGACTTGTTCAGATGCTTTAGATCCAAAATGGGCCTGCCCCCCCCCCCCCGGGACTTCTTGGGAACTACGAAGTAAAGGAAGTAGAACAGCTGACCCTGCTTGTTTGGAGGGACTGGAACTACAGCCCCAATTTGAATGAGATGGGTCAGTGTGTCCAACACCACCTGGTGTTTTGCCACTTGCTTTGAAACTGGGGATGACAGAAAACATCCCCTTGAGGGAATCATAAAGAACTCTATGGCATAGCCTAGGCGAAGGATTTCCAGAACCCAGGTGTCTAATGTTGTTTGGGCACATCTTGCAAGAAATTCCTGTAGTCTTCCACTAAGGGGAAGGGGGCAGGGATGGGCCAGCATACCACCACTGTGAGGTACTAGCCCTTTGTGCTCATCCTCCTCCACTGTGCCTAGGAAACGTGCCTCTGCTGCTGTATTCTCTACTGCCTGAATAGGTACCTCTGTTCCTTTGTGTACCAAAGTTCCAAAAGGGACGATACTCTCCCTGGTACTGTCTGCGCCGACCATCGCCTTGGTCTTGCTGAGAAGCTGTGGCCTTGCATTGCTGGTCTGACACTGGAACGTGGCCCTTCTTATCATGCACCTCCCTTAAGATAGAATCCAGACCAGAACCAAACAATAAACTTCCTTCAAAAGGAAGATTCAGCATTCGTCTTTGAAGACAGATCAGCAGACCAATGTCTGAGCCACACGGACCTCATGGCCGACACAGAGTGGCAGGCTGAGCGGGCTGACAGGTGTAAGTTGTCCACCGTGGAATCCCCAAGAAAGGAGGATGCCATAGCCACCAATTGCAAAGCACTTGCACCCTCGGAATCGGAAGGGATGTAATCGGTCAGCTTAGTGACCCAGAGGTTCAAGGCCCTAGCAACAATAAAAGAAACATAGGATTTACAAATATTTTTGCCGAAAGCAGGGAAAGCCCTCCTGCATGAGGCATCCATCCACTTGTCATGCAAGTCTGATAGTGCCAGAGACCCCTCCATTGGAAGTAGGGTTGTCAACAGTCCCGTATTTTACGGGATGTCCCATATTTGGCACTATTTTCCCCTGTCTCATTTGAAATTCATACAGGACGCCTATTGTCCCATATTTTTGGTGGCACCAAAAACTCTATCTCCCAAGATCTGTAGAAAATGTGGTGGAGCTTTTGCGCATGTGCAGCTTGGCTCTGGAGGACATCACTTGACTGTCACGTCATCGGGAGGGAAGTTGCCTTACTGCTGCTACTGCCAGCTCTGCATGAGCCAGAGTCAGCCTATCTACAAAACCTGTTGCTTCCTCGTCGTCTCTTGAGCAGAGCTGCTTCCTTTGGGAGAGACTGAGACAGAGAGGTAGTGTCATGTTTGACTCGCGGGACTCAGTCCGGTGGTAGTCCGTCGGGGAGAGTGAGAGCCAACAGAGGAATGAGGACCGGATTGAAGTCAGAGTTGGAGACCATGAGGAGGAGCCTTTTGTGCTTTCTTCTTTGCGGACGGGCCAGGTATTCGAGTCCGGCAAATCAGGACCTTGTTTATGCGTGGCTTTGGCAGCCGCACCTGACAACAGTGCTTGCCTGGTGCCTGGACTGGTACCTAATCGGACGGCAGAACAAACGGATCAGAAGGAAGATCCTTTACCTACTGTACTGAAAAAAGTAAAAGTAAGTGCTGCTCTATTCTCTTCTGCTGCTCAGACCTGTAACTATTGTTGCATTGATAGATGATAATGACAATTTGTTTTGGATGGGTCGGTGGGTGATGGCACTGATTGGTGTATAAAGTTACTGTGGAAGCGGGGGGCCAGAGGGGTAAATAAAATAAAAGAAAAAGAAGTCAAAACACACAATACAGATGTTCCATCCACACGCAAGTGTGGTGACTGCTCATTCATGTAACTTTACTCATAGGTGCCTGCAGCAATAACAACTGCTACACTGTGTGGTGGTGATGAGTTTATGGTTGCCTAGGCCAAGCAGCTAACTTCCTGTAAAACAAGGCTCCCTTTGGGGGGGGGGTCAAGGGGCCGGGCAAGGGATGAGGATCTGTCCCTTATTTTTGAAATCCGATGTTGGCAACCCTAATTGGAAGGGTGGTGTGTTTTGGGGGTTTCCCACTTACGAGACCTTTCCCCTAGAAAAGGACAATTCCTAGTCTTTGGTTTTGGGAGATTTCTTCTCCCATCCACACCTGCCCATTCCTGTTCAATAATTTGGTCACAGTGGACAAAACCCAGAAAACATTTAGGAGCAGAGGATGCTGCCGACAGAATTGGATTAACCTCCAGAGTCTCCACAAACTGTTCTTCCTTGACCTGTAAATATCCACATGCCTCAGCTATCAAAAAGGACAAGGACTTAATATCAAAGAGAGGTGGAATCGGTATCCTGGACTTGGGTTCTGTCCATTCTCCTTCCTCTACCTCCTCCTTCTCAGAAGGGAGGTCCTCCTCATCTGATAGTAATTTTCTAAGGACAGGTGTTTCCCCAAGATCCTCGTAATCATCATCATCCTGGCCTTCCAAAAGGGCAGGGTCGAGATCTGCCTACACATCTAACTCCACAGTCTGCTCATGCTGCGTTGCACCTGGACGTGCCTGTGTGGGCCCGCCATGACCCGAGGGGCCTGGTTCGGGATCGGGTGTGCCTGCTGGGATACCCTGTGGGACATCAGGGCTCAAAAGCTCACCAAAGAGCAACCATAGATTCTTATGCAATTCTGCTTTGCCACTGCCAAGCGAAGGACCAGGTGCCCCTCCCCCTAGCTCGGAGAACTGGCTGGGGGGGACCATGAGAGAAATATTGCACTGGGCCACACAAAGAGGACAATATGTACCCATGGGAGAGGGCCTCATTACACTTCTGCAGGTTTTACATCGTTGCATAATGTACAGGTCTCCTGAAAGCCATGGTGCCAAAAACAGTAAAACCTTAGATTAATACTGCCCTTAATGTAGCTGTCCACAACTCAAACACTGACAGGAAAAAACCCACGGCATTTAAACAACTATGTTGAGAAAAATTCCACACAAAAATGGCAGCCAACTTAACTACATAATATATCCATGCAGCAACTTGAAAAAACTGAATGTGCACTCTCCCCGAAGGTCGTGGGGAAGTGACTGCACGTGCGCACACTGAAAACACATGTGTGCAGTGTATTCCCCTGCTTATTCTGGTGGGAAACTGGACTAATGAAGAGGCGCATGCTCAGGCTTTATGGCAGCAGTGCAACCGTAATGGGAACAAAGGCAGGAATTCAATCAGCCTCATCACAACCCTTCAAACAGTAAATTTTATTGTTGGCACAAGGCAGTGAAAACCCCGACATACAGTAAACGTACAAAATAACGTCAAGCTGGGGTGTGGTGGGGATAAGGAAACTGATGTTAGAGACGAGTGACCCCCTCAGAGCCCCTACTCTCCCAAAAAATAAAGATGTACCTACAAGAGTCACCTTTATTTTTTTGTAATATAACAGGAGACCATACAAAGACACCCTAGCAAGGCAGAAAGTGGCTCCTAGTCCACATAGGGAGTATGAAGAAAATAGGCAGGTTAGTCAATTTAAAAGCCGCAGCTTAACAGGCAGGATTCAAGAAATTTAGGGGTGCTCCCTGTAAACAGGTAGCCCCAACCTGTAGAGCAGAACTGCAGCCCCAAACTAAAGTCTTGAAAATTTTCCAGAGAAGACAAGCAGCTCTCTCCCCATCCAATGGCACAGCGAAACTGGGGAGCTGCCATTAGGGTATGGAATCCTCAGGTGCCCAACATTCGAAAGCTTGGGCTGTGCCATTCCCCTGGTAGAGGTGCACTATACCCATTTGTAATGATTACCCATTGACAATGTGGAACCCTAGAGAAAGGTATGTTGAAAATTTGGGGCAAAAATATAAAAAAAAGGCCAGGTTATACCACTAAGTTGAAAACCCCATTGAAATACATTGAAACTGAAAACCCCATTGAAATACACTGACACGCTTACTTCAGTTCGTGGTTTGGGCTTGAAGAGTGAAGACGTGTCTGCGGTCCAAGGAAGATTACAGTGACAGACCTCCACTGGGTAAGTATGGGGTAGGGGGTACGTGGGGTGGTAGGTCCTGAGTGGGAGAGTCGGTGCGGGGTGGGTACTGCTAGTAGACAATGAGGGAGGATTTTTTTTTCCAGGTTTTAAAGAAAAACGATGAGGGACAGTTTTCTTTATTTCAAGGACAGGACACTGGGGGATTGAGGAGGGACACTAGACTACCAGGGACTGTGTTTTTTTTGTCACTCTGGGGACAGCGATCGCCTGACCGGGGTGGGCACCACTACACTATGGCAACATTATATTTCATATGCCGTGGGTGATCAGGTACAGGGAGGGGCCACTACACTATAGAAAATGTTTTCCATTATCGGGTGGGAGATTGGGGAAGGGGTGGGACCACTACGCTATGGAATAATGTTTTAGGCTGAAAGCCAGTCTGCTGGGTGGGCTGAACGGTCATGCAAATCAAAGGGCTAAAGCCCTCTTGGATTAGAGCAGCTTTGATCCTTTGAAGTGCATGACTGTTCAGCCCACCCAGCAGAGAGTTGTGTCAGGACCACACCTAGTGGTCATTGGGGTAGATGCCAAGCCCCTGGTTCTGCGAACTGCAATGGGCCCAGTAGTGACATCCCCCCAACAATCCTGTATTGTCTCAATACGTTGGTTGCACAAATACAACCAACATAAAAAGGGAACACGCTAAAACAGAACAACATAACCAAACCTGGGTTGCATGCTTATTTCTTTCGTAATCAGGTCTTCAGTTCCTGCTAGGTCACGGGACACAATGGGTCTAATCTCGCCAGAGGTGGAGGGTATGTGTGGTTAACTCCCTCCATCTGTTTTAGGGCTGCTACAGCATTAGTCACTACCTCCCAGTCAGAAGAGTTTAACTCATCCCATATCAGATGAGTAGTCTGTTAGTTGTAGATGCTCTGCATTTATTACCCTATTTATGGTCCTGTTTCTATCTTGGTGTCAGCTGTTCCAGCCTCTCCATTTTTCAATGTGCTTCTCCTCTCTAAGCCTTAATTTGGCAATGAGGAGTTCCATAGCATAAACAGCTTCCAGTCTTCTAATCCATTCTTCTTGGGTGGGTGCTTCTGGTTGTAGCATCCAGTGTAAATTTATTTTCATCATTTATTAATTGTGCTGATATTTCATATGTATGGTTCCTCCTTTCTGACGTTATTGATTGATAGTGTTACACTGAGCAAATTAAGCTATGCTTGCTACGAAATCAAAGTTTGAAATTATTATAAGATATTTAAGATTAGCTAAAAAAACTTTTAAAATGTAACAAAGTTTTATATTTCTTATGATTTGTAGAAATCTTTAGAATTATATGTCTAAGAGGATCTATACGTAATCATGCTGGCTGACGTCATTTCGCTACATCGAGCGAATTAAACCATGCTTGCTATGTTATTATAGATTGGCTTGAAATGTAAAACGTGGATTGTTCAACTTTTTTCATGATTTGTGAAAAGTTTGGTCAACTTGTGTTTAAAAGGATTAACATGTATCATTTATGACTCTTTTTTGTAAAATTAGATTGATTTTCCGTTTTTTGGAATGAGATTGGCCAAAAATGCTTTAAGCATTAAAGTAGCTATTCAGCACAAAGAAAATCAAAAGCTGAAGGGGACTTAGTGAGATTTAAAACTCACTCTGTTTCTTTATAGACTGGGCCATACCAGGTGACGTCCCTACTGATGTCAGCACGCCACCAGGTGTGTTTAAACGTGGCCCGGCCCTTCTTGCTCACCTTAGAGGTGTTAGTGTTTGCAACGCAAAGCACCGCTTTAGAGGGTAATGGCGCTGGGAGTGTTTACGCGAGTCTACCACTTTCTGTATCCTAGTTTGGATGTGAACATTTAAAACGCGTCAGAGAAACAAGAAACAAACGCACTTGTACAGTTAAGGTAACCACAGACTGAAGAAAAAATTACTCACCTTAGTAATGTTGTTTCTTCTAATGGAGTCTTGCTATATTATGACATATGCAGTATAACCCCAGGTTAGAACTGCTCCGGAGGTGAAAGAGTTAACTTTCCATGCAGGGCATGGAATCTTGAGCTCGAGCTCGGTTGAACACTCTGTCTGTTGAAGCTCAAACTTAAACTGTCAGATCTTTACGAGCAAAAACTCACTGAGGTTCTGTGTGGAAGCCGTAAACCTACACTAGCCACTGGCTACTAACTACAAAAACACCTTTTTGTTCTTGATCCCAAAACAAGGACTCAAGTCGGGGGATTCAAGAAAGAAAAATTAAGTATAACACCTAAGCACCCAGAAGGGTGAAAATAAAGTGGGCATCAATGAAGTGCCAACATTGCACCACCCACATCCCAAAAATAGAGGTTCTGAGAGGGGCAGGCTGGGGGAGGTCATAATAGCAAGACTCCATTAGAAGAAACAACATTACTAAGATGAGTAATTTTTCTTCAAACAACATAAGTCTTGCTATGTTATGTTTTATATCCTGAACTTCACAGCAGTACCTCCATGGAGGAGGGACAGAACCTACTTGAAATAGGCTCTGAAGCACAGCTGTACATGATCGAGCATCACTCCTAGCCTGGATATCCAAGGAGTAATGCTTAGTAAAAGTGTGAACTGTTTTCCAGGTAGCTGCTTCACATATCTCTAGGATAGGAATGTCCCTGGCAGCAGCCAGAGACGCAGCTGTACCTCTGGTGAGAGTGAGCCCTCAGGCCTGAGGGAGGAACCTACCCAGTTTTTCATAACAGAACTGGATACAAGAGACAATCCACCTGGCAATGGATCTTTTAGTGGCAGGTTTCCCTTTACCAACCTCACCATAAGTGAGGAACAATTGGAGGGATTCGAACCTGTGACCCTTGGTATGTTCTATATAGTAACTAAGGGCTCTTTTGACATCTAAACTGTGCAATCTCCTCTCACCAGAGGAGGAATGGTCAGTGAAGTACACAGGAAGAGACATGGATTGATTAAGGTGAAAGTTAGAAACCACCTTAGGCAAAACTTCCTGTTAGTCCTGAGGACCACCTTATCTCTATGAAGGAGATAAATCAGGCTCCACTGACAAGGCTTGTAGCTCACTTATGCGCCTGGCAGAGGTGATGGCTACCAGGAACACAGTTTTCCAAGTCAAGTACTTAAGCTCTGCTGAAGACAATGGCTCAAGGGGTTGCATAAGCTGAGCAATGCAAATATTAAGATCCCAAGCAGGGGCAGGGTCCTGAGCGGAGGTTGGTGTGAAGCAACCCTTTAAAAACTTAGAGAACACAGGGTGAGCTGATAAAGAGGGCTTACCTGCTGACAAGAAGACAGGCACAGCTGCCAAGTGCACTTTTAGGTAGCTGGTCTCAGCCCCAAGGAATTCAAATGCACCAAATAATCCAGGATCGTGGGCACGCCAGCAGATTCTGGGAAAATATTTTACCAGCACACCATATGGAAAATCTCTTCCATTTTGAATTATAGGTAGCCCTGGTGGAAGGCTTCCTAGAGGCCTTCAAAATATCCAATACACCTTGAGAAAGGTGTAGGTCAGCAAACTCTAACTCTTCAAGAGCCAAGCTTTGAGATTGAGAGATTTGAGGTTCGGATACCAAACTCTCCCCTGGGCACAAGTTAACAGGTTGTGATTCCTGGGAAGATATAGGGAGGGTGGACTGCTAAGGACATAAGGAGTGGGTACCAGGACTGCTGGCCCAATCTGGAGCAATCAGGATCATCTTGCAGGATTGAGATCTGATTCTGACTAGCACTTTGAAAAGAAGGGGAAGGGGAAAAGCATAGAAACTTCCCTTCCCAACTGAGGAGGAAGGCATCCAGAGGACTGAGCCCAACACTGGGGGCCTGCAGCAAAAAAGGGGAAGTTGGTGATTGTCTGGGGCTGCAAAGAGATCTACCTGCGGGGTGCCCCATCTGGCAAATACTACCTCCAGTACTAGGGGATCCAGTGCCCATTCATGATGGCCCTGGGAAATCCTGCTGAGAGCATCCGCTAGGACATTGTCCTTGCCTGGGAGGTGAACTGCCGTAAGGGAGGCGTTCAGAGAATAAGCCAGAGACCACAACTTCATTGCTTCAGTGCACAAGGCCGTAGACCGAGTGCTCCCTTGCTTGTTGATGTACCACATTGTAGTGGTACTGTCTGTTCTGACCTGAACAACCTTGTTCTGGACAGATGTGGAAAAAACCTGGAGTGCTAGAAAAACTGCTCTGAGTTCCAGCAAATTGATGTGGAGCAGAGATTCCTGAGGGGACCACAGCCCCTGTGTGGAAAGGTCGCCCATGTGAGCTCCCCACCCCAAGAGGGATGCATCTGTAGTAAGGGTCAAGGAATGAGACTGGGGAGTGAAGGGAACCCCCTGTCTCAGACTGTTCTGATACTGCCACCACTGAAGGGCCCAGATCAGGGTTCGAGTCACTGGAATCAATTTGGTTAGGGGATCTGTCCTTTGAGACCAAAAGGCTCTCAAATGGAACTGAATGTCCCTCATCTGAAATCTCGCTCCCTGCATCACTGCTGTAGAAGCAGCCATGTGCCCCAGGAGCTGTAGAAAAATGCCTTGCTGGGCGAGAGACCTGCAGGGTGAAAGAGGAGGCCAGAGACACCAGGGTCCTTGCTCTTTCCAGAGGGAGGAAGGAAGGCTCTGGCTGCTTTTGTGTTCAGTTCTGCGCCTATGAAGGTGAGAAGCTGGACAGGCTCCAGAACTGACTTTGGAAGATTGAGAAGGAAACCTAGAGATGTAAACAGCTGCTGGGTTACTTGTAAATGTAGCTTGGCCTGCTCTGGAGACTGGCCTACAATGAGCCAGTCGTCCAGATAAGGAAAGATGGCAATCTTTTGCCTTCTTAAATGAGCAACTGCTACTGCCAGGCATTTTGTGAACACCCTTGGGGCTGAGGTGAGGCCGAAGGGCATTGCTCTGAACTGGTAATGGCCTGAGGGCAGTTCGAATCTGAGGTACTTTCTCGATGGAGCCTCTGATGAGAACATGAAGTAGGGCATCCTTGAGGTCCAGGGAGGCTAGCCAGTCCCTGGCCTTAGAGAGGGTAGAATAATCCCCAGGGTCACCATTTTGAACTTTGGTTTTAAAAGGTGCTTGTTTAGATACCTGAGGTCCAGGATGGGCCGCCATTCTCCTATCTTTTGGGGTAGGGAAGTACTGGGTACACCCTTGCCCTGGTGTATGGGTGGAACCTTTTCCACGGCTCTGAGAGCCAGGAGGAAGAAACTTCTGCTTCCAGGGCAAGTGCCTCTGAAGGGTTTGCAGGTGAAATGACCTGGCTCTCATCTCGGAAATTTTTGAAGCTGAGAACCAGTCCCTGGCTTACTACTCCAGGACCCACTTGTCTGATGTTAAAGACTTCCAGTCCTGGACAAAGTAAGCCAGCCTGCCCCTACCAGTGAGTGGAGAATCAGCCCTGGCTACCCCATCAGGGAGCCTGTTTGCAGGGCTTTGGGTTGAGGGTAGAAGCAGGCTTACTAGAACCCTTCTGTCCCTTCCTCTAAAGAACCCCTCTGGGCATAAGCAGAAGAGGAGGCCTGGCTTGGTAAAGCGGCCTATGAAAGGCCTGCCCCTGCCCTGATATGCTGCCTTTGAGGAGTTACTTGCCTTTCTTTGGCCTGTGCACTCCTATAGGTGGTCCTATACTCATCCATTTTCTTCATATAATTCTCTGTCTGCTCCCCAAACAGAGAATTTCCCACAACAGGAAAATCCATAGCCTTAGACTGGGTATCCTGTGACAGGGCAGTACATCTGAGCTAGGTCATTCTGCGAAGAGACACAGATGTAGTCATGACTCTTGATGAAACATCATTAGAGTCTACTGCAGCATGAAATTGCACCTTGGATGCCTCACCATCATCCGCAGCCACCTGCTCCAGCTCCCTGGCAAGCTGGTCAGGGGCCTGTTTTTCTAGGAGCCAGGACAGTATCCCACCTGGATTCTGGTACCTAGCTGCGTGTTTAGCATAATTTGCCTGTCTGAGTCCCAAAGATGCTGCCATGTACTGCTTTTTTACCATGGCATCCATCCTCCTGGAATCCTTTTCAGGAGGGTGAGAGGCTAGAGGAATATTAGCCTTGTCACAGGCTGCAGCCTGCACTACCCCCACATGGCTGCACTGCTGGGATAGGAACTCCGTATCAGAGCCTAATAAAGCATACCTCTTGTCCATCCTTTTATCCACAGGGAGGATAGAATGAGGAGTTTTCAAATTTTACTGTCTGTTTCTAAAAGATTTATGCAAGGAATAGACAGTCTCCTAGACTCTGGAATATCCATCATTTCCACAAAATCAGGCTCTTCTTGATCATCAACAGCTTCCTCAACAGAGGAGTTGCAGAGTCTCAGCAACTTTCTTGTAAAACAAAAATGAGAAGGGACTCAGATAGCCTGGAGGGACACTCCTGAGGGTCTGTCTGGAGAGATGTCGGTTCAATGGGCACATCAGACTTTCAAAATCACACTCACTCTCCTCGTACCTCCTCCCCTTCCCTGGTTCAAAAAATCCTCAAAATCATAATCTTGGACGGGGAACCGACCGAACAGGCGCTTCCCTAATGGTGCCTGTTTGGACGGAACTGGGAAAGAGACTGGACAATTTGAATAGCTTTGGCTATTTCCTCAGCGATTGGAGAAAGAACTTTTGGCCCCAAACTAGCTGACCTTCTAGTCCTTTTAGTTGGAACCGGCTCCTCAGAGCTGGCTCTTCATTTGCCCGAGGAAGTATCGCCCTGGTCAGAGGGCACTCCCTCAGGTTCGGTTGGAACCGAACCGGGCTGGCCATCTGGGTCAGCGGACTTTTTGGCCTCCCTTTCCCTGAGCCTACCAACTCTTTTTTCCACGGTGGCAGCAGGAAAATTCTTACAAATCTGGCAGTCTGCATTGAGGTGGTCAAACCCCAGACAATATACACAAGTGGTGTGTGGGTCAGCCTTAGCAAAGGCTTCCCCACAAAGGCCACAGTGCTGAAACCCAGTGGGTCCGGTTTTTCTTTTGGGTTTCTCAGACATAATGCCAGCCCAACCAAAACTTGCCCATTAATGGCAATCTACCAAGCAAGACTCTCTCATCGGTTCCCAACCGTGTCACGGGTCGTGGAAAAAAACGTAATAAAATCCATTTTTTTTAGAACCGATAAGAACCGGGAACCGCACTCTAAAGGACTAGAAGGTAATTTTAAAACCCACCTGATCGGTTCAAACCGAACCGAAAAAGACGTTTACAAGTTCCACACAGAAGAAAAAATAATAAATAAGCCTATCTATTACTTACAATACAACAGACAGAGCTTGAACCGACAATTACGGTTAAATTTCGGTAAAATAAATCGAGAATTACACTTTAAAACCGACAAACGAACCGAGCAGCAGGAGGAAACTCCGGAGCGACTGTTCAGTGAGGCGGAGTAAAGAATCTGACAGTTTAAGTTTGAGCTTCAACAGACAGAGTGTTCAACCGAGCTCGCGCTCAAGATTTCATGCCCTGCATGGAAAGTTAACTCTTTCACCTCCGGAGCAGTTCTAACCTGGGGTTATACTGCATATGTCATAATATAGCAAGACTTCATGTTGTTTGAAACATAAGTTCTTTTTAAAGTTCAGTAACAAGGTCATTTTGGGGTTTTGATTTGGATCTTTTTTACTACAGCGTTTCACAGAAACATTGTCTGGCTTTGATTTCGAGTCGTTAAGACTACGCTAACTATAGTAGAGATTTTTCTCAGGAAGTTCGTTCAAAATAGATGATGCTTCCCCTTTTTTGAAATGCATAAATACAGACTGAGTGAAGTTTTTTCATTTATCATTCACAGACTTCTGAATTTGAAGTCATTTAGAGACATCTCGCATCCTCCCAACACCATTTACTCGTAAGTGATTTTGAGATCCTATCAGGTTTGTTCCACCTGATCTTTATACAATATTTTTGAAAAAATATATTCAATAATAAGTCAAAACATTTATATTTCGAACAGAATTGCTCTAAAATATGTTTTATTATATTTTTTGTTTCTACAGTGAATATTAAGCTCCAGGTCTGATGAAGGAACATTTTTGAAGTTCTGAAACGTTACTATTTGGATTAAATTAAATATTTGGGAGACAATATGAAGAAGCTACATTATAGCAAATCTGTTTCTGTATAATTTATTTTGGAAAACAATACTAATCTTTATATAGAGAAGAACTTCATGATTTTGAATACAAAAATTAAAACTAATAATTTAATACTATGATAGAGTGAGACTTATATATTCTGAAATATGCTTCTGGTTGAAGCCAATGCGCTGTGATACATTTGAGGGCTACCACTGTAAGAATTAGCATAATGCTTCTTTTATCACCCCACAAATGTGTTACCTTTGAGAATGCCAGGCCCCATTCTATAAAATCGAAGGGAATCTGTTCCCCTACAATTTCCTGAAACAGTGTGTGCATGTGTTCCCAAAATTCTTTCAACTTGCTGCATCCCCAAAAAATGTGCCAATGTGAGCCCTCCTCTCCACAGGCCCTCCAACAGTTGGCAGTATTTGTGGTGTTATAATGTGTGATAGTAGGGGTTCTGAAGCAACAAATAAGAATTTTCCAAAAGAAGTCTCTCCATATTGGAGCCAGTGATACTTTCCAGCCAAATTTTAATCTACGAGTCCAGTCTTCCTCCCCAGTGCTGCGGTGTGCCTCATGCTCCAAGGTTTCCTTTACTTTAACTATTGTAAGGTCCTTTCCTTTCTGCAGCATCTCATATGTGCCTGAGATATATCGTTGAGGGCCAGATGTGGTAACCACCCCACAGATACAGTCTTCCTAAACAGAGTGAATAGGAGATCTGAGATGGATGACCACTGTGCCAAACTAACTGGCAAGAAAAATTGGGCATGGGAGAATGTCAAAAGGGCAATTAAGAGTAGAGACCAAGTGGTCATTGTTCCAATATATAGGGCATATATTCGACGACTTCTGGATTACAGTACACAGCTGTGGAATCCTTATAAAAAGAAAAGTATAACAGCTGTAGAAAGGGTACAGAGGAAAATAACCAAGTCAATTATTGGCATACGAGGAAAGACTACTACTGGAGCATAGATGACTAAGAGGGGACCTCCTGTTTATGTTCAAGGTTGTAAATAATCCTGTCTTAATGTTAAAATTAGATCTAGATTTCAAGCAGGACTGTGTGTACACCAGAGGCCACCAACTTCAAGTTAAAGCAAAGATATTTAAAAAGCAATAAAAGAAAGTACTTTCTTCACCCAGAGAGTGGTAGGTATTTGGAAAAGTTACCTTTAGAAGTAACCATAAGTGAAAACAAGGATACCTATAAAAGAAGCTAGACTCATAAATAAGCAAAACCAACTTAAGATATTACCACTGAAATAGTGGTGAAGTCATTTACATAAGTCTTGTACCTCTGGGTACTCTAAATAACCTTAATAGTAAACTTTAGTATAGTTTTATTAACTGTAACACGTAACATGTACTCTACTTTGCCACGTGTGAGTGCAAGGCATTTTATGTAGTGAAGACATCCTGTGCCATTTATTTATTGAAAAGTTTTACCAGAAAGGCACACTGAACAACAAGTTGCTCATCTCATGGTGCATCCTGTGGGAAGGGTACAAGGGGGCAAAGTTGCAGAGTAGCAGTATTCGGAAGAAGACAGTCAAAATACAAACAGGATAATCAAACATAGTTACAAAAAATGTGGTTATGCAGACCTTAGATTACATGACATAGTTACCAAAAAAAAATGGGCTAGTACAGACCCTAGAATACATGACATTGACATACATAAATAGGCTAGTATAGCATATGTGATACATTTACGATATAGTAAAAAAAAAATGTCTGAATTGAGGCTCAGGACACAATTTATAAGTGCAAGCGGGATAACCAAGAGCTACGGGTAATCTACCGCATGACACACAGTAGCAGTCATATCCACAATTAAACAGTGCAAGGAGTTAGCTTAGCACAACTAGAGGCATGAGCAGTTTGAGGAGTAATAATTAGACAGTGCTAAGGAAATGGAGTGTGGAGATGAAGAGTGCCTGATTTGAGGGGGTAGAAAGTTCCAGAGCTTTGGGAAGTAGTGGGAAAAGGCAGACTGACCAGCAGTAGTGAGTCTGCGAGGGACAGCCAGTAACCTGGTGTCAGTAAATCTGAGAGAGTGTTTGAGGTGTGAGGGATAGTCAGAACAGATGATAGGTAGGAAGGAAGTGAGCTGAACCAGAATTTGGATGTGAATTTTGCTATATGGGACAGTCGATGGTTGGTAAGAGAAGGGAAGGCAAGAGAGTGATAAAGAGCACAAAAATGGGTGCATGGAGGTGCGTCAAGTGCAAAGTGGCAGAAGGAGTTGAAGAGGGAGTCCAATCTGGTTAAGGCAGACTTTGGAGCGGCACTGTAAACTACATCACAGTAGTCGAAGATTGAGAAAATCATCTTCTGGACCAGTTCACGCCTAGCCATAAGAGGGAGACAGTTACGGTTTTGAAAAGGGCACCAAGCTTGGGGTGTAGTTTTTTCAGAATAGCATCTACATGTCCAGAGAAGTTGAGGTGCTGGTCTAGCAAGACCCCAAGGTATCTGAAGGAGGAGGCGTCCTCTACAGAAGTCCCATTAAGAGTGTGGAAGGAGGGTAAGGTGATGAGCATTGAGAGTCTCTGCCTTGTGCCAAAGGTCATGGAGACAGTCGTTTTGGCATTTAGGAAAAGATGGTGGGTGCTTAGCCCGCACTGGAGCTTGTCAAAGTCCAACTGGAGTCTGGTTTCAGCATCACAGACAGTACGGCCAGAGGTGAACAAGACAGTATCGTCAGCGTACATATGGATGAAGGTGGTAGAACATACTGATGGGAGGTCATTTAGAAGTAAAGAGAAAAGTATGGGGCTAAGCACCGATCCTTGTGGGACACCAGTGTCTGTGTGTGGGGGGGGGGGGGGGATAAAGAATCAGCAATCTGGACTGATCGTGTCCTAACTGAGAATTGTGCTCTGAACCAGTTAGTGGCAGAGTCAGACAAGCCAGATGAGGAGAGATTGTGGAGGAGAATGAGGTGGGAGACCGTGTTGAAAGCCTTTGCAAGACTGACGAAGATAGCCGAGGTGATTAGGCCACTATCCATCCCTGTGAGGACGGAATCAGTTAGCCTAAGTAGGGAGGAGGTGGTGGTGGAATGATGTTTCCTAAAACCAGATTGGACTGGAGTGAAAAAGTTAAAATCAGAGAGATATGAGGAAAGTTGAGACAGGACTAAGTGTTCCTGGAGTTTGGCTAGGATGGGGAGGAGGGAGATTGGGCAGTAGTTCCCGGGGAAGAGGGGTCACCCCCTTAGGAAGAGGTAGGACTACCACTTGCTTCCAGATTTTTGGTACAGTGGCAGTTGCAAAAGAGAGATTTAGGATGTCGGCTAGAGGAGTGGCTATAGCAGGGGCTGAGAGGTAAAGGAGTTTGGGGTCCAAGCCTTCAGGTGAGCTACAGTTGGTAGGGTTTAGTGCAAGGAGGGCTGCCAAGGTGTTGGTGAGACAGACTGTATAAAAGGAGAAAGTTTTGCTCCACATGGTTGCCTTCTATGGAGTTTGAGTACGCAGCTGGGAGGGAGGGAGGCTAGAAGGGTGGATGCACATGAGTTGCAGTAGGAGTTGAATTCCGAGGCGACAGCGAGGTGATCAGAAACTAAAAAGTCATTTAATTTAAGGAGAGGGGGAGGGGATTTGGATGGGGGAGAATAATGCATGGACAACATTCCAGAATTCTGAAGGGTTGTTAATGTTGGATTGTAAAGTATTTCTACAATATTCAGCCTTCGTCAGCCTAGTAGCTTTTGTGTAATTGTTGTGAAGGGTGCAGTATATCATGTAGTCATGAGGAAAGTTAGATTCTTTGTGTTTTTTCCAGGCTTGGTCTCGAACCCGTTGGCAAACCAGTAACTCAGGGGTGATCCAGGGGAGATGGTTGCTGAGGACCCTGGAGCGCCTGATGGGAGCGAATATGTTCCAAGTGGTGATGAACTTGTTACTGAAGTAATCCAAGGCATCATAGACAGATTGACCCAAGGAGATAGGTGTCCAGTCAGTATGCACTAGCCTGAGGAGTAAAGGGTCAAGGTCAAGTGACTTAAAGGACCTTAAGTGAATTAACTTATAAGGTACTTCAGGTCTGTGTACTTTCCGCACCATGAAGATCATATGGGGGTCGCTTAGAGAGTCCAGCAGAAGTCCTGATTTTATGACTTTGTGCAGGTGGGAGGTGAGGGCCCAGTCAATCAGTGAGTGGTTTTGCAACTTGGGGTTTAGGTGAGTTGGTTCAGTGATTTGTTGCGAGAGGTTCTGGGCTGTTATATCGTTTTGGAGTTTACAGAAGGAAGGGGCTTCCCAGTTTTGATTGAAGTCCCCCATTATGTAGAGCTCACCAGCAGTGGAGTGGGAGACAATGGTAGTGATGAGCTTGGAAACAATATTAGGGGAAAGGCCAGGTTTGCAGTAGGTACCAGCTACGTAGATAGGAAGAGAGAATGGGAGCGACAGTCTAATGAGAAGCACTTCATAGGATCCTGGGAGGGATGCGGATAGGATAGTATCAGTGTTGAAAGAAGAGGAGACGTACATTGCGACACCCCCTCCTCTACTCACTCGGTCTTGTCGGTAGACTGAGTAACCCGGAATAGCAATATCTTTGTTTGAGATTTTGTTGTTTAACCAAGATTCAGAGAGAATAAGAATATCTGGGGCTAGAGTGACAGCAAGTGGTTGTAATAGGTCTATCTTAGGTAGCAAGCTATGAATATTTACATGGAGTAGCTTGAGGTTCCGTGGAAGGATTTGGGAGTTAGCGGAGGGGGGAGCCGCTGCATGTGTTATGTATGGTGGGGTAGTAGGGAGGGGGCCTGGGTTTGGGTTGATATCGCTGGACAGTAGCAGTAGGTAGGTTATGATGAGGTAGTGTAATTTGTCTCTCTTATACCAAGGTTTCGATAGGAATGAGGTTGGGATGTGGTAAACGATTTGGGTTGGGGGGGTTGCAGCCTTTGTAGTGAGATTAAGGAACAGAACTTTGTGAGGGAGAAGATGGAGGCACTAGATAGAGACGGGAAGTGTGGCCAATTTGGTTGCTCACATGCAGGTGTAGTAGGGTGGGGGATTAGAATGAAGGGCATGAGAGAGAGGGGAGGGTAGTGGCCAGCTCAAAGGTTGGGGAGTGAATATGGGAATAGCCGTACATAGTAAAAGGGGCCAAGATGGGTAGGAATGTTAAGAGAAGCCAAGTTTATTTATTTGAGTTTTGGTGACCAGGTAAGTCCACTGAGACAATACTGTCCCTTTTTCAGGGTCAAAGTTGAATAAAGGGCCATGTTTATGTAACAGGCTGCTAGCAAGAGAAAGTGCAGGAGAGGACACAAGGAGATGAAGTGCTTGCTTGCTCTGATTGTGGCAAAACGTTAATGATACAGTTAGCAGTGTATGTACAGGGAAAGAATAAAGTAGACTTCACTAGGGTAAAAAGTCAAGAGACAGCTGCTACAGCTTACTTGAAGAGCAGGGAGTAGCAGAATGTTTCGATATCTGAAAGCGGGTCAGGAGGCAGAGTCCACTTCTACAGCATCCCAACTGGATACGAGGATGGGGGGGGGTGACTCACTGATGGTAAGAGCATTTAAAGAGAGTGCCGAGGTGGGACAAAATTCAAGCTGGGAGAGCTGCTAGACAAGACCAAGTAGGAGGAAGCAGAAAGAGCTATGAGCTTGGTCTCTGCTGGTCTTCCAATAAGGATAGAACAGCAGAAGTCGCCAGGATTTGGATTGGATTGCCTTGTGTTCGGCCGGGGAGAATCAAGCAGGTGGTGGCAGCCACAGGAGGCGCAGCACCACAGGGAGGGGGAGTCCAATCAAGGCTGGCAGCAGATAATCTGGAGGAGGAAGGGATAAGCAAAATAAGTTATAAGCACAGATAAAATTAGGGCAGAGGGATTTAATGCTAAGCCAGACACTAGGCTCCAGGGAGAAATAGTAGGGCAATTTAGTTAAAGACTCTGGCTAATCGGTGGGAGGGCGATTAATCTGAGAAGTAGGGGCAGGGGGTTTGAGAGAAAGAGAGAGAGGGTGGAAGCTGAGATCTCAGTGAGCAGACAGACAGTGAAAAAAAAATACAAGAATTTTAGGACAGAATACGCAGGAGGAAAAGACAGGCTTATAGGTCAGAATTAGCGGGAGACAAGTATTGAGACAGTGGGGATGTAAAAAAAAAAAAGTCTATTAAAAAGAAACCAGCAGTTCCAAGAGCAAATAGCAAGCAGTGCAGAATTAATTCGCTTCGCTAACAGTGTCTAGTCTAGTAAATCCTACTTTAGTAAATCAATTCTTTACATATAAATCAGGCAGTACATGGCAACATGGGTCTTATTAGTTGAACAATTTAAGACCAGGGTGGGAGATAACCACAGGTGTGTTATAAAGGGGATGCTGCACATGCCATAGATGGCACATTCAGTGTTCCAAAAACAAAGGCAGTCATACTTTCAAATTCTGTGGAATCAATAAGGTTTGTTTAGGTAGACATGGGTGAGGAGATCTGAACTTGCTGCTGCTCCAAAGGAAGTCATTATGGATTTTCACACTTGGAGCACTAACATATCCACATTTGAATGAAAAGACAGAATTGACCCCTTTCCTGAAAAAGTGAGATTTTTTGTGGGTCAGATTCAGTTAGTAGTGAACTGAGGTATTTATATACTGATTTTTGTTCATGGCTCTAATTTATGTAATTTTGTCTTCCAAAGTTACTCGAAGACATTCACGTATGTAAGATGGACATTGATGAAATAATTCATTTCTTTGGGATACTTAATTTGTCTCACATGTCACCACCAATTTCCATTTTGTTAGCTCATTTTAAATATTTTGGTTTACATTTTTGTAAGTCATTCACATTGATATGCTTAGTGGCAATTAATGGTATCATTGTAAGCTGTTTTTCTCTACCAGTTTTAACGCTCTGTTTGAATAGTGTGGTTGCTTAAAACACAATGTCGCACTGTCATTTTAATTCTTATGGTATTTAAGCAATCTGGTGAGCAATGCAGGAGCCTCTCTGACAAAGTACCATGTGTGATACCAGTCTGTCTCTCTAACAAACTGTGTGCTTTTCCCCTGCTGCTGTTTTATCTGCTATGTATTAAGAAATTTGGCATTTGTAGCACAGGTGTCCGGTGTTATTTATTTCTGCTGCCCCCCATTTTTAGCATCCATGTCATTCAGTGGTACCTCCCCCCACGCCTCATTTCGAGCATCCTTGGCATCCTGTAGCCCCCCACACACACACACATACACTGTCCCAATCCAGGTATCCCTATAGTCCACTGGCAGCCTCTCCCACATCCTGCCCCATATCCAAGTAATTTGACATCCAGTGGCACCCCCTACTATCACCAAGGCCCCCCCCCGACTCACATACTGGGCAACCAAACCTGGTGTCAGATACAGTAAATAAAAAAATAAAAATTAAAAAAATAATTGTCCTTCCCATCACTCACTAGCACCTATCCCCATCCTCGTTACCCCTCCCTACCACACATCAATAAAAAGTGCTCCCACCTGCCCACTAACACTAGGCCAGATTCACTTTACCAAGATCAGGACCCCTGAATGTCCTAAGAAAAACTGCTTGAGCAGTAGATACAAGTGTGCAAGTATACAGCGTATGCATATAGTAAACAAGCTTACATGAAGAAGAAAAATGCACTCTGGAGTCTGTAAGCCCACTAGCATAAAAATTTTATTTTGTGGTAGTAAAATAGAGCCCTTGCACAGCATACTGTAAGCATCTGCAAGAGTTTCCTTTAAGTTACTACTCTCTGTTTGCCAGTAACAACTTGCTTTGTTTCCAATGGCATTTTATCACACAAATAGGGGTGCCAAGATAACATTGTTGTAGGTCCATGTAAAAGTAATTGGGAGAGTTGGCTTGTTAGAGTTCAAACTGTTTTCTGAAGAAACAGAAAACTGAAATGTTCCTTCTTTTACCGTACTGGAAATTTCAACAATCATCTGATCGGCTGCCAGTCACCAGTACAGGAAAGACACAGTTGCACACCTGGTTTCCTTTAAGAACACTTTTTTAACAAGCAAGGAGTCTAACCACGCAGACTTAGCAGAATCAGTGTGGACACCAAAAAAAACAAGCTTTTTTATAACGACAAAAACAGACGTTAACAGTGTAAGCCATTTTAGGCAATGCACTCTATACAAGAGAAGCCACCGCAAGCAGTTCATATTTAGGACCAAACGTAGGGGTTTCACCGTGGCGTCAGGTAGTTCAGCTTGATTCACATTAGAGCTCTGATATGAAACTAAGAGAGCACCTTTTTCATGGAGATGAAGTAAGAAAATAGCCAATTTAAGCAGAAAGAAAGTTTTAACTAGTTTAATATTTACCTTGGGGGTGTGCACTGGACTTTGATAATTTGTTTTTAATGGGACACAGTCAACCACCTTAGGCCTGAAATTGTTTCTACTTTTTTTTTTTTTTTTAATTCTATTCTTTTCATCTCCATAGCAACCACCCATCCCCCTCTGGTCCTCCGCCCCACCCAGTACCCATCACTTGCCATCTCCGGGACTTACCTCGCTCCACGCCCCCGGATAACTGCCTCACACCACCTGGTGAGGAGCGAAAGCCCAGTTGACGGTGTGGGACCTGTGATGGGATGGAAGACAGCATCCTGCAAAGGCGAGGGTTCTTCCACTTGTTGCTGCCTCACCTCGAACGTTGGTGGATTGAAAACTGCTTCTAGTTTTAAAACAAAATGTTACGATTGCTTACATTCTGTAAAGATTGCTGATGTAGCTGGTTGTTCGATTATTTCTTTTTTCTTTTTAAAAGTAAAAAAAAAGACTGCCAACCATACTGGTGTTACCACACCAAAATGTGTTTGTTTACATTTCTTGATCAACTACTACTGCATTGTTCCTGGACTTGGGACCCCCCCAAACACAGTCTAGCCACTCATGATGCTGAGGGAGGAGAGAAGACTTCTGACTGCACCATGAGTGGCTGCACTGTTTGGGGTGTTCCTAATGTTCAGGATGTATGCAACAAGAGTTGATCAAGGATTTGAAACAAAACAAGGTTAGGTTATAATTACACCATTAGCATTCCATTCAGTTCTACTACGAAAGGCAGCAGATAAAACAACCGGCAACATCAATGAAGTTTAGAGACGGTAAGTAATCATAAATAAGGAGTTTTCAACTAGAAATAATATGATGTAAAAAAGGTTGACAGTGTTTCTTTCAATGCCATAAACCAGCTGCACCTCTTGTGAGAAATGTGATTTGAACTTTGAGAATTAAGCAATGGTAGAACATGCTAGATTTAGTACCCAAATGATACCTCAGATTTAGAGCTACTCCTCAAAGGTCATTCCTCCTTGGTGCCAGTTCCTGGGGTGCAATATCACCTATCCTGCATACAATCTTTACAATTTACAAAAAGTTTGGATGGGCAGTATCTTTGGAGAAAACTTCAATGCAGTCTTCAGCTTCTATTCTGGAGGTAGATGGCTACGGTCGCTTGATGATGCAGCATATTATGTTTCGTCACCACATGCAGTATGCCAGGTTTCAAGGAAATCAAATCAGAAGACTTTCAACATTAGACACATGTGCAAACAGGAAATATGCCCTTTTAGAGGCATCCTTGGGGCATACTACACTCTTTTTCTATAAAGATTCACCCCACTAGGCACATGTGCTTGTTTTCAGGGGTGACCCAGGAGCACTGGGGAAGTTAAGTGATTTGCTCAGGGTTACACAGTATTCAAGTGGAGTCTGTGGGGATCAAACCCAGGTTTGCTGGATGTACCAAGCTCATTCACAGCTCGTTACTCTAACCTCTAGGCTAAAATGTCAGCATGGCCTCCCGAGCTCGGCTACCAAGGTCTATATGCTGTCATCCAAACCCCTCAATAGAAACACAGCCTCATTGTGTATGATTGCCCATCCATTATTCTCTATGCCTCCCATTGTTACTTACTAAGAATTTTTGCATGTGAGCAGGAACTGCTGTACCTGTAGCCTTCCTCTGCTGTCACTTCTTACTCCCCAGCTGAACCCATAATCCTCTGCCTGTCCAATCAGAACCATTCCCATTACAGCAAAGTGTGATGTCACAGAGGGAGGATTATGACTGACTGGGAGATGAGCTGCAGGAGAAGTAGAGTAACTCAGACGCACAAGGACCCTGTTTTCCTACAAATATCCTTCATAATAAACAACAGGCAGAATATTAAATGGGAACATTTAAATTACAAGATATATTTTACCTAAATATGATGTTTCTCAAAAGTTTTCCTGAATGCATCAGTTCAACATGCACAGTCCAAAGCAGGATAACTGCAGTATCCAATTCAGAAGATTCGTGGGAATAGTACAATTGTTTTCGCAGACATACATAAACTCCTTTAATTAAAATAGCAGGTCAACAATTTCCCAAGACCCTCATAAGGATTCAAGCATGTCAGCCATGAAATTACAATGATAATTTCTGCACATTTGCCTCTCACTCTCCATACCCACCCCACCCCATTTCATTAAATTAAGCCAGGCCATCAGCTGAAGAAAACACCTGCATGGGCCCAGACACTTGGGTATTGTAACTTACTTGTTGGTCCAATGCTAGGCATCACGTCATCTTCTTTGTCTAATAAATCAAAGGAAGTATGTTCCTAGTCAATCAGAACAAAACTGCAGTCTAACATTTACACTTCATAATGAAACAAATTAGGGTCATGAGCCACATTGCAGCTACAGCTTGATTTTGTTAAAGGAGTGCTGTCTACCCCCTTTCACCCACCTGAGACCTTGTTTCATAGTTACAGTAGTTGTCGGCAGAAAATAACCTCCTGGTCCATCTAGTCTGCCCTGTTTTTCAGATTTTTAAAACAAGAAAATATTTATCCCACAGAAAGATGGAAGATTTATTTATTTTAAAGGGACACTGTCAACCATGTTTCCAGTATATTATTTTTAGCTGAAAACACACATTTTATGATTGCTTACCTTCTTTAAAATTCATTAATGTTGCTGTTTGTTTTATCTGTTTCCTTTCTGAGTACAGCTGAAATGTATGCTAATACTATTATACCCAGCCTTGTTTTGTTTCAAATCCTTGATCAACTCGTGTTGCATACATCCTGAATATTGGGAACACCCCCAAACAGTTCAGCCGCTCATGATGCAAACGTCTCCTCTCCTCCCACTGCATCATGAGTGGCTAGACTGTGCTGGCGGTGTTCCCAAGTCCTGGGAAGATACAGTGGGAGTTGATCAAGGATTGTAAACGGTCGTGTTTTTTTGTGTGGTAACACCAGTATGGTGGGCAGTCTGTCTGTTTTTCACTTTTAAAAAGGAAAAAATAGGAATCAGAATCAAACTACCAGCAACCTCTACAGAATGTGATCAATCAGACAATGTGTTTTTTAAACTAGGGACACTTTGACAGTGTCCCATTAAAATGATTCACTTTTAGCCTAACATTTAACACACAAAATAAACAAAACTGGAGCCCAGCACCCCAACTGTTCCACTGAGTCAACAAAGCCAGAAGCTGAAAACCATACTGTTTAACCAAAAGGAAACAAAGCAAATGTATACTGCATATCATGGGATTTCAAATCCCTGACAAGTTCAAAGGGGGAAAAATGCTTTAAGGCCTAAGGGAGGTTTGCAGTGTTTCTTTAAATTTCTGTCAACTTCTCTTGTGGAAATAAATCAGGTTTCAAAAATCAATTTCATTTTTCCATCCACTGCAGATACTGGCATGAGGTACAGTGGTCAATCTCAGTACACAGCCAAAAGCCTAATGCGAGTGAATCAGCTTATTTCCTGTACTTTCAGGCTTGCCTCCAAAATGCTGCTTTCAATATGAGATATACAGCTCCCATAGAGTATTGCTTTTAACACAATCCCAAGCCAGGAGTACTCCATGAAAAGAGATTTGTAGCACAGTGTTTTTATATTTCATGACATATCTTCAGCTTTAATACAATGTATGTCCATATAGCAGTGAACTCTACTACTGACCAAGCTGCCTTCTCGTTCCACCTCCCTAAACAATGGAGTTCTCTTTCCAGTTCTCTATTTACCCCTGCAGTTGCTTCTAATGTTGGGGTGGATTCCTTTTCACCTGCCTTCCACCAGCACTGCCCGTCCCCTAGTTTCAGTCATTTCACCGTTTCTTACTTTGTTGCTGCTTGCTGTTTAATGTTCTTTTGCCCATTCCATAATTTGCTACATGGTAATTTTGCTGTTTGGTGATTTATTCTTTAAGTATTCTAAAGAAAAAATTACTTGCCACAGTAATATTGTTTCTTCCAAGGGATCCCTCACTATGTTCACTGCTGCAATCAGCCTGAAGAGTTGAGCTGCCCTGGAGAGTGGAATTTTATGTAAACTATAGAACTATAGAATGCAATTTCAAATCACTGCCACATGGTGGCATTCTACTCTGCTCTCCAACGTCAGATGTATTTCAACAGCTAGTAGAGCAGCGGCCACTAACCTCATTAACCTAACCCTAATTAAACCTAAGTGAAAAAAAAAAAAAAAAACCACACACAAGGATTGGTCCCTCAGGACAAGCTATGGCAGACTAAGAATAAGTAATCAACACAGTCAACTGAGAGTAGACAGTGCAATAAATTATGCCCAAGTAAATAAATACCAAACAACTGACTCTTGGAGAACCTTTTCCAGGTTCCGGAAGGGGAGGCAGGGTTGGAAAGTTAAACATTGTGAGGGATCCCTTGGAAGAAACAATATTACTATGGCAAGTAATTTTTTTCTTCACACCCCAGGAATCCCTCACTATGCTTACTGTTGCAGACTACAAAGCAGTACCTTGGGAGGCTGGGAAGAGAACCTACTTATGGAAAATGTTCTGCAAGACAGTAGTGCCAAACCCGGCATCCCTTCTGGACTACACATCCAGACAACAGTGCCTTGTAAGGATGCATACAGTTTTCCAGATAGCTGCTTTACAATTTTCTAGCAAGGGGACGACATCCCTTGCAGCTGCCACAGAGGCGGAGGTGCCATGTGTGGAGTGTGCCCTGAGGCCTTGTGGTGGTAGCTTGCTAGCTTTACTGTAGCAAATCTGGATGCGGAAGACTATCCAGCGAGCAACAATTCTCTTAGAGGCTGGCCTGCCTGAGGTCCTTAGTGTGGTCCTGACTGTAACTAAGTGCCCTCTTAACAGCCAGACTGTGGAGCCTCTGCTCACCAGAACTGGACTTTGCTGTGACGAACACTGGAAGGGCGATGGACTGGTTCATATAAAACTCAAGACACCACCTTAGGGAGAAATGTCCTGCTAGTCCTTAGGACTACCTTGTCTCTGTGGAAGTTAACATAGTTTGCGTCTGTGCAGAGGGCCTGCAGCTCATACACCCTCTTGACAGAAGAGATGGCCACCAAGAAAACTGACTTCCAGGTGACATACTTCAAGGCTACAGCCATGGGCTCAAAAGGAGATTCCATCAGCTTGGTTACACCCAGGTTCAAATCCCAGGGAGGGACTGGTTCCCTAACCAGGGGACACAGGTGTAGGAGTACTTTAAAGAATTTCTTGAAAATACAGTGTGAAGCCACCATTTTCTCATTACCTGCTGAGACAAAGGCAGAAACAGCAGCCAAGTGCACCTTAAGGGTTGAAGGCCTGAGGTCCTTAGTCTGAAGGTGAACCAAGTAATCCAAAAGTATGGGCACGTCTGCCTGTAAAGGACTGAGCTGCTTAGGGGCACACCGCAGAGAAAATCTTTTTCCATTTGGAAGCATAGGTTTTCCTAGTAGCCGACTTCCTGGAGACCTTGAGGTCTTTGAGGACATTCTCCGAAAAGTGAAAGTCCAAATACTCTAGCTCCTCAAGAACCAGGCATTTAGGCACAGTGACTTGAGGTTCAGGAAGGTTATCCTATTCTGAGACATGCTCAGTAGGTTGTGTCTCATCTCTGTGGGAGACAAATGGGCTGTTTGATGGAAAGGGCCAGGAGAAGGAAGTACCAGGTCTGCCTGGCCCAGTCTGGAGCCACTAGTATCATGGTGGCAGGCTGGTTCCTTAGCTTCAACAGTACTCTTAGCAGTAAAGAGAATGGAGGAAAGGCGTGCAAGAACCTCCCTGACCAGTCCAGGGTCAGGGCATCCATGGGAACCAAGCCCACTGCTGGAGGCCAACAACAAAAGGGAGGGAGTTGGTAATTCTCCCTGGAGGCAAACAGATCTGTCTCTGGTGTGCCCCACTTCCTGAATACTGTGACCAGCACCTGCTTGGTCAGAAACCATTTGTGATGTTCCTGGCTGATCCTGCTGAGGGAATCTGCCAAGACATTGTCCTTCCTTGGAAGGTGGACTGCTGACAGCTACACCTCCATGGAGTAAGCCAGACTCCAGATCTTCATAGTTTCTGTGCACAACTTTGAGGATCTTGTGCTTCCCTGTTTGTTGATGTAATACATGGTGGTGGTGTTGTCTGTCCTGATCTGAACTGACTGGCCCGTTACCTGAAGAGTGAAGGACCGAGCAGCTAGGAAGACCGCCCCTAGCTCCAGGAGGTTTATATGCTCCCTTGTTTCCTGGGGGGACCACACTCCACTTATTATTTGGTCACCCAGGTGGGCTCCCCTGCCTAGGAGGGAGGCATCTGTTGTCAGGATGACTGTGGGGAATTGCTGCTGAAAAGGCATTGCCTCCCTGATGTTGCCTTCTTCCTCCCACCAGGCCAAAGCTTTTAAGAAAGACTTTGTCATGGGCATCAGCCTTGAAAGGGGATCTCACTTTTGGGAACAGTGGGCCCTTAAGTGGTACTGGATGCCTCTCATTTGAAATCTGGCCCCTGCCATCAGAGCTGTGGTGGAGGCCATACGATCCAAGAGCTGAAGGAAGTGCCTTGCTGGCCTGGGTTTGCCCAGGACGAAGGACTTTGCCTGGTTTACAAGGCTTTCCATCTGTCCTGAGGCAGAAATACACTCCCCTGGAGGGCATCCAATTCTGCTCCTATGAACTCCAGGACCTGGACTGGTTCTGTCCGGGACTTCTGAACATTTATGAGAAACCACAGACCTTCCAAGGTGTTCTGGGTCAGGAGGAGAGAGGCCCTGGCCTGCTGGTGTAACTTTTCTGCAACCAGCCATTCGTCTACGTATGGGAAAAAACAGCACCTTCTGCCGTCTGAGGTATGCTGCCACCACGGTTAAGCACTTTGTGAATACCCTAAGGGCTGAAGAGAGACGGGGAGGTGGGGGGGCTGCGAACTGAGAATGACCAGATGCTAGTCTGAACCTTAAAGGGGAAGTCTCCCACAGGTTCACACCAATATTTGCCTAACTCCTTATGTGTATCTGTTGTGTGCCTCCTCCAGTTGCCAGCAGTGCTACTGCTGTCCAAATGTAGTTTGTAAATAAAAATATACAGCCCCCAGAAGTTATCAATGTGTTTGTTCTCCATTTTACCATCACTGTTGCTGGAAGATGATGTCTTCAGAGCAACAGATAATGGTGCTGCACTAAATGCAGTTCCACCAGTAAACCAAACCCACAATGTTTGGTTCCCCAGTTGAGTAATGGAGGAACCCTTTAAGTGTTGTGCACATCTTTAAGTGCCATTCTAATAGAGACTCTGACCATGTGAGTGTGATGCAGCACCAATTTGACATGTATATACAGTATTCATATATGGAAGTGCCTGTATGTGTTGTGTTACTGTTTATGTTAGCAAAAAAGTTTACATAATAGATGACTCTGGGTACAACAAGAGTTTTGAGCGGTATTATACAGCTGTTGTTATTATTTTCTATTTGTGTTAGCATTTTCTGTTTTGATTGACACCAGCAGTGAGAGACAATCTTGCAAATATGCCCCTTTCCCTTTGTAACTAGGCAGTCAGTGACTGGATGGCCGCTGTAAGGCAATAAAGAGTTCAGCTATAATAAGGACTAGGTTACCAGGGAAGCATCACCTGCAGCATATGGAAGAAGGATGATCTAGTGGTGAAAGCACAGGCACAAGAACTGGGAGACAAGTTCCATAACCTCCTTGAGAACTGTGATGGCCCCTCAGGTCCATGACTTTAAAAGTGCCCCCATTTCAAATAAAATGATTACCAGTGATGCAAGTGTTACAGCATTTTACTTTGAAGGTACTGAGGAAAAGCTGTGGCGACTCCCCGGGTTTGTAATGCCAGCATTTGAAGTGGGATGCCCTTCACAAATCAGATGCTACACCTCAGCTGTTGTAGGTAAAAAAACTAGTCAGTCTCAGTGTTTGTAGTGCTCTGTATTTGCTTAGCTCACTCCTCCCATGTCATATGCATTCTTTCTCTTGGTATTTTCAGTCAGAAACTCAGAGTTAAGGACCATTTGAAATGTAAAATAATACATTAAAATAAGTGATCTGGCTCTCCACTTTCAGGCTGCTGAAAGGGGGTGAGTATCATTTGTGCAAAGGAGAAATTCAGTCTTGTGTGATTGTTTGGGAATCTGCCCAGGCCCACCTTGTAAATGAATCTTTTCAAGGGTGTTCACCTGGTTAAATAAAGAGTGACTGATTGATCGATTGATTGATTGACTGAGTCAATCTACTGCTGTCCACAACATGTAACAACTGTCTCACAGAGAAGAATGAGCAGCACAAAGAAACAAATGTTGTTTCCTATGAATTAAATATTATTAGATGTACTTTTTGCTCTACACATATTAAGGCTACGAGTACTACTCTTTGTGTGGAGGTGCATGACAGAACTGTCTTAAGCCACTGCAAACTTAAACTACAATCAGGATGGATAGCATTGCTACCCTTATGTTTTCTTCTGCACTGTTGCTGCAGTGACATCACGGAATGGGAGGCGTTGTATTACAAGTGACTCATTTGCATGTAAATGGAGGCTTGCTTGACACTTTACAACCTTGTGTTAGAGCCTCAGACTCTACATATGTGTTGCAACAGAAGAAATGACTGCTCTCTTATTGACATATGTACAGTAATTGATGTAATGTATAATAAATACATCAGACATATCCAAATCATAAATATATAGGAGTCTTCTCCTTTAAGTATTTCCTGTGGCTGGGTCTGACTGGAATATGAAAATAAGCATCCTTCAGGTCCAAGGAACCCAGCCAGTCCCCTTGCTGCAAAGATGGTATTACTGTACCTAAGGTTATCATTTTGAACTTGCCTTTTTTCAGGTGCTTGTTGAGAAATCTGAGATCCAAGATGGGTTGCCATTCCCCATTTTTCATGTATGTGAGGAAATACCTTGAGTAAAGGCCCTTTCCCCACTGGCAGGGAGGAATTCTTTCTGCTGCTTTTGCCCGCAGCAACTTTTTGATTTCCAACTCCAGCACAACTCTTTCTGTTGGAATGGGAAGTTTGAAGTTTCTACAAACCTGCAGCCTGGAGAATCTTTTGAACTGCAGTGTGAGTCCCTGGCTTACCACTTCCAGGACCGACTTGCCTGTGGTGTTTTTTTTTTTTTTTTATATTCCTGGAAGAAGTGAGCCAGCCTTCCTCCCATTGCCAGTTGATGGGCGGCCTAGACCAACTCATCAGGGGTTCTGTTTGGGCTGAGCCTTAGGTGCTGGGGGTTGGGTCAGCCCATTCGGAGTCTCTTCTGCCCCTGCCTAGAAGAAACCTCTCATCTGAGAGAAGTCATAGGGAAGAAAACCATGGGGAAAATAACTCCTACTCCATCTTCCCTTTCATGGGGCCTATAGGAAGTGGAGGCCTTTTCCTTCTTAGTGTTGCATTTGTAGGTGGCTTTGTACTCTTCCACCTTTTTCATGTATGCCTCTGTCTTGAAACATAGAATTTGACGGCAGATAAGGACCGCTTGGCCCACCTAGTCTGCAAATTTTCCTACCTAACAGATAAGCTGCAGATCCTAGTTAACCAACAGCTTACTTCCTCCTACCCCCCACTAGGACTGCCTTATGCCTGTCCCATGCATTCTTGAAGTCCCCCACTGTTCTCGACTCCACAACCTCCTCAGGGAGGCTGTTCCATGCATTCACAACCCTCTCAGTGAAAAAATACTTCCTCACATTACCTCTGAGCCGTCCCCCCTCTATCTTCAAATTGTGCCCCCTTGTTCTTGCACATCTCTTTTTCTGGAAGATGCTACCCTCTTGGACTTTGTTAATTCCCTTGAGGTACTTGAAAGTTTCTATCATGTCCCTCTCTCTCCCTCCTTTCCTCAAGGGTATACATAGTAAGCTCCTTTAGTCTTTCTTCATGTGTCTTCTGGTGCAGACCATGCACCATTTTGGTTGCCCTCCTCTGGATAGCCTCCACTCTGTCTATGTCTTTGCGGAGATGGGGTCTCCAGAACTGCACACAGTACTCCAGATGGGGTCTCACTAACTGTCTGTACAGAGGAATAACAACTTCCTGTTTTCTACTATTGATGCCTCTTCCTATGCATCCCAGTATCCCCCCAGCCTTCCTTACTGCCTTCTCACATTGCTTGCCCACCTTTAGGTCATCTGATATAATTACCCCCAGGTCCCTTTCTATTTTTACTGTTGTCAGTATCTCACCCCCCATTGTGTATGCTTCCCCTGGGTTTTTGTTTCCCATGTGCATTACCTTGCACTTCTTTGCATTGAATCTGAGCTGCCATACATTTGACCATTCCTCCAACCCTGCCAAGTCCCTTCTCATCCTTTCCACTCCATCTTGTGTATCAACCCTGTTGCAGATCTTTGTGTCATCTGCAAAGAGACATACTTTTCCTTCCAGTTCCTCTGCAATGTCACTTATAAAGACATTAAAAAGGACCGGTCCCAGTACTGAACCCTGCAGTACCCCGCTAGTAACCCTCCTTTCTTCACTGTGTACTCCATTTACTATTACCCTTTGCATCCTGTTGTCTAGCCAATTTTTTATCCAGGCTAACCCTGGGACCCACTCCAAGGCTGGCTATCTTGTGTATTAATCTTTTGTGTGGAACTGTATCAAATGCCTTGCTAAAATCTAGGTAGGCCATGTCCACAGCCCCTTCCTGGTCTACTACTTTGGTCACTCAGTCAAAGAAATCTATTAGATTCATCTGACACGACCTTCCCATCATGAATCCATGCTGCCTTGGGTCCTGTGCCCCACTGGCCTCTAGGTACTCAACAATATTTCCTTCAGAAGTGATTCCATCATTTTCCCTATCACTGAGGTCAAACTAACTGGTCTGTAGTTTCCTGCCTCTGTCCTGCTCCCACTTTTGAAGAGGAATCACATCTGCCCTCCTCCAGTCCTCGGGTACCACCCTCATCCTCCCATGATTTGTTAAAGAGAGTAGTCAAAGCGTGTCACTAGTTCTACCCTTAGTTCTTTTAGAATTCTTGCGTGAATCCCATCAGGCCCCATTGCTTTGTCTACCTTTTTAATTTATTAGTTCTTTCAGAACCCTTTCTTCTGTAAATGGCTGGTATTGACCCCATCTTCAGAATGCTTCTCTTGTTTGGTTTAGGTAGCGCCCCCTCCTCTTCCTTTGTGAATACTGAGCAGAAATATTCGTTCAGTATCCCTGCTTTTTCACTGTCACCCTCTACCCACATTCCACCCCCTTTATTAAGCTTCAGTATCCCTCCTTTGGTCTTTCTTCACTCCCTAACGTACCTATAAAAGGTCTTATCCCCCTTCTTAACAGAATTGGCTATCCTTTCCTCGGTTTGGGCCTTTGCTATTCTGACTGCCTTCCCAGCCGCTTTCTGCTTTAACTGATAAAGTTCTCTGTCCTGCTCCTTCTGTGTTTCCTTATATTTCCTGAATGCTGTCCTTTTCTCCTTAACCTTCCCTGCCACCTCTTTTGAGAACCATAGCGTTTTTTCCTTCATTGTGTTTTATTGATTTGCTTTACACAAAGGCTTGTTGCCTCTGTGATTGCTGTTTGATCCTCCCCATTGTTCCTCCACCCTCCTTCTTGCCTGTTTGCTAGTGCTTTTCTGAGGCACTCTCTCATTTCCCAAAGTCAGCCCTCCTAAAGTCCAGTACTCTTGCTTTTGTATGGCTTGACTGTATGGCTGTGTTTATCGTGAACCACACTGTTTGGTGGCCACTTGTTCCCAGATGGCTACCCACTTCTAAATCTGAGATTCTTTCTCCATCCCCATTTGAGAGTACCAGGTCTAAGATTGCTCCCTCACGAGTGGGTTCCAATACTAGCTGTCTGAGGCATGCCCCCTGTAGGGCATCAAGAATGACCCTGCTCTTGGATGTGCCTGCAGCAAAGGTGCTCCAGTTAACATCTGGCATATTCAGGTCCCCAGCAACAATATCTCCCCTTTTTCTGCCATTCTAAGAAGCCTTCTATCATTTCCTTGTCCATTCCCTCCCCCTGAGATGGGGGTCTGTATATAACCCCCATGCGGATTGTGGTGCCATTTCCTGTCTCCAGGGTGAGCCAAAGTGCCTCATCTGCTCCCTGTTTACTCTTTAGTTCTGTTGCTTTGATCCCTTCCTTTACATAGAGAGCTACTCCTCCTCCTCTTTTACCCTCCCTGTCCCTCCTGTAGATTGTGTATCCTGGTATGCTGACATCCCAATCATGGTTCTGTGTGTACCATGTTTCTGTGACTGCCACAATATCCAGGCAACCCTCTTCCATCAAGGCCACTAGTTCAGGGAGCTTGTTACACAGACTATGGGCATTGGTACTCATCACCCTCCACTTTTTGATAGCCTTACCCCTTTTAGCCCCATTTCTGTCCTTACCGTCTTTGCCTTTTTTTACATTTAAATCTGTTCTGCTCCCTAATAACTTCTGTACCTTGGTGTTTACCTCACTAATCACCATGTTTTGTGGGGGAAGGCTCGGATTTCCCCTGCTCCTTTTCAGTGCCTCCCCCCTTGGCTAGTTTAAATGCTTGCCAATGAAGCATTTAAACCTCTCACCTAGGATCCTGGTTCCCCCCTGGACAGATGCAGACCATCGCACCAGTATAGGTCTGCATCCCTCCAGGTGGCTCCCCAGTCCCCAATGAAGCCAAAACCCTGAGCTCCACACCAGTTTTTCAACCACTCATTGAATTCCCTGGTGAGAAGTGCCCTAGCATCTCCCTTGCCACAGACAGGCAGCACCTCCGAGAAGGTTACCATATGCGCTACTTGTCTAAGGTCCCTTCCCAACTCTTGTCACCACATAGAGAGTTATTCTCACAGGGGAAATCCATGACTTTTGACTGAGTGTCTTGGGATATGTTAGTGGTCCTGAGCCATGCAAATCTCCTTAAGGATATAGCATGGGCCATGACCCTTGAAGCAGCATCATTGTTATCCACTGCCATATGGAATCAGTATTTGGTTGCATCAAGGGCAAATTTTGCAGTATCTGCCAAATCTTGTGCCAGATCCCTGGAAGCCTTATCACTCATGGACTCATGGCCAGTATAGCGCTCCAGAGAGCTTTCTGGTACTGGGCAGTACAGGCCATATAAGCAGCCTTCCTCAGCAGCAGGGAGGCAGAGGTATAGACCTTTTTCCTCATATCATCCAGCTTCCTGGAATCTTTGTCTGGAGGCTGGGTAGAGAGGGGAGGGGAACCTTAGTTTTATCGCAGGCTGCAGCCTGTACCACCCCCCTTCATTGTCAGGGTGTGAGCAGAGGTACTCAGCATCACGTCTGTCCAACTGGTACTCCTTCTCAATCTTTGTGTCAATACCTGGGGTGGAAGTAGGGATTTACAACAATCTGCAGGTTGCCTTTTGAGGGGCTTGTGTATCAATCAATCAATCAATCAAAATCTTTATTTAATCAGGAGAACACCATTGAGCATAGCTCATTTACAAGATGGACCTGAGTGGTCAAGAAGTGCAAGTGTTAATACATTGACAAGGGTAGCATAAACAGTAATACAATGACAGTGGTAACATAAACAGTAATACAATGACATAAGTGCTAATATATAACAATATACATATGTACACGGCACATTAAAACTATTAATCTGTGAGACAGAAGGCAATAGACACATCAGGAGTAATATGTAGATTATAGGACCTAGCAGGCATTTTGAGGGTGAATCTTGGGACTGAAATGGGGTTTTATCAGCATATAGGAACACGAAAAAGAAAGGGGGTAGGTAGGGCCGGAGTTTAGGCCTTGTGGAAGCAGTTGCAGAGTTCTGGGAATAGGGTGGTGAATAATCTTTTGAAGGATATTAAGGTAGGAGGTTATTTAGCTTCATGGTTTTTGGGTGAATTCCAAACAATTGCTAGTGAGTAGCTGATAGCAGCCCTCCCAAACTGGGTGCAGACATTGGGGACCTTAAGAATGATAATTTTGCTGATCCTTAGGTTGTATGGCCTAGAAGTAATTTGAGTAAAACAGTCTGAGATATAGGTAGGTAGCTTGCCTGATAAGGCTTTGACTATCCAAATTGCAGCATTAATATTTCTTCTGTGTTGTAATGATGTCCAGTTAACTGCCTTATAAAGGGAGCAATGATGGGTGCTGAAGGGAAGGTCAGTAATGAATCTGATGGACCTGTGGTATAGGGTGTCCAGTTTATTTAAGAGGGGGAGTGAACAATGTCCGTACAGAAAGTCAGCATAGTCAATGAGGGATAGGAATGAAGCCTGGATTAATCTTTTTTTGGAGTCTCTGTTGAGGTAGTGCTTTATTCTAAAAAATAAACCAAACCTTTGTCTCAGTTTCTTTAGTAGCTCCTCAATATGGACAGAATAGTCAAGCTTGTTATCAATCCAGACTCCAAGGTATTTGAAGTTATCAATGAATTCCAGCTTCTCTCCAAGTAAGGTGGTTAGTTGTAGGGTGGTGGATGGTGGGGTAGTGGCAGAGCAACTCTTTGAGGTAAAGAACATAGCTTTTGTTTTTTTGGCATTTAGAATAGTTTTTTATCTAGTAGGTTGTGTTGTAGGATGGAAAATTCAGATTGTAGCAGTTCACAGGCTTTAGATAATGAAGAATTGCTAACATATAATACAGTATCATCAGCAAACAGATGGATGTTGGATTGAGTGAGGTTGGCATCAATATTATTAATATGATGGCAAAGAGGATGGGGCCAAGAATAGAGCCTTTGCGTACACCTCTTAACAGTGGTTTTAAGGTGGATAGGTAGTTTCCATTTTTACCAGTTGTGACCTATCTGATAGATAGCACTTGAACCAACTGAGTGAAGGGAATCCAACCCTAGTGAGCCAAGAGAGGTGATTAATGATTCATGATCCACTGTGTCAAATGCTTTGCTCAAATCCAGGAACACAGCACAGGTACTGTTCTTCTTATCCATAGCAATCTGCCAGTCGTGGTTACTTTGGCTAGGGCCGAAATGGTGCTATGCCTTGATCTAAATCCTGATTGTGCTGTATTTAGGAGGTTATTGTTATCCAGGTAGTCCCTTAATTGTGAGTTTACTAACTTTCGAGCATCTTGGATAGAACTGAAAGGATGGAAATGGGCCTGTAATTATTGAGGTCCATGGGATCACCAGATTTGAGTACAGGAACTACTTGAGCTGTTTTCCAAGTGGAGGGAATGGATCCAGTGGTGAGGGAAAGATTGAAGAGATGAGATGAGTGAGGGGGGCAGATAAGACTTGAGATGCAATCTTGAGGAAGTAGGGGGCCAGGGAGTCTGTACCTGCACTTTTTGAAGTATCTAAATTGGAGAGGAGATCTTCCACTTCTTTCAAGGATATTGGGTTGAAGGAGAAGGTTGATGTAGCCTTTGACCCACGGTGGATTGAAGGTTCAAGGAAGATCTCAGGAGATTTGCAGGTGAAGAGTCAAATGCTAGTCCAGCTGTGGTGAAGTGGTCATTGAAGGTATTTAGGATTTCTTGTTTGTCCGTAATTTCTGTGTTATTTAATAGCAGTTTGCAGGTTAAGGCAGGAGTAGAGTTTTGGCCCAAGATACCCTTTATAGTTCCCCAGAGCCTGGTTGGGTTATTATAGGAGGCATCCAATTCAGCTCTATAATAGGCAGCTTTGGCAGATCTTATTTGTGTTGTACATGAATTTCTTGCTTTTCTGAAATTTAGCCAGTCTCTGGAATCCTTAGTTTTTCTTGCCTTTTTCCACAGTTTGTCTCTGGCTAGCAAGGCTATTTTAAGATCAGTGGTGAACCAGGGGCAGGACCTTGCTTTAGTTCTGATATTGGTGAATGGTGCATGAATATTGAGAGCATTAGTGATAATGTCCTTTAAGATCTGGAGAGCTGTTTCCACTGAGGTTGTAAGGTAGAAATCTTGCCAATATATTGTGTTACTCAGGTCATGGAGGTATCCTGGTATGTTGAACTTCTTTTTTGACCTTTTGAGGACAAATTCAGCAGGGTTGGGTGGTTTGAGTGAAGATCTTATGCCAGCTATGGGACAATGGTCACTTACATCATTCAGTAGTACTCTGCATGCGTATATAAGTGAGGCTTGTTTACCAACATAATATCCAGGAGTGAGCTGTTGCTAGAATTTTTAGGTTAACCCTGGTTGGGTCTTTAATTAGCTGTGTAAGCCTATAGGTGTCACAAAAGGTTACCAATGGTGTAGATGCATTAGATAGCCAGTTTAAATTCAAATCACCAAGGATGATGGTATCTTCAGGGCCTAAATTGTTATTGACCCCAGGTGAGATAGTAATTTGAGGCCTGCTGAGGGGGCCTATAGCAGCCAATCAATTTAAATGAAGACAAGTTAGGAAGGGATATTTTGATTGACAAACATTCAAATTCCTTTGGTTCGGATGTGTTGATGAGGCAGGTAGCAGAGATGGTGTCCTTAATGTATATGGCCACCCCACCACCCCTGGAAGGGCGATCTGCTCTGAAGAGCTGATAGTTGGTAAGGTTTACAACACTGTCTTTGGTCGAAGGTCTGAGCCAAGATTCAGAGATGACCAGAAAGTCAGGCAGGGTATGTGCCACCCAGGCCTGTATTACGGAGAATTTTTAAGAGGCTGCAGGCATTGAAGTGTAGGAAGCTTAGGCCATTTATAGAGGATAGATCAGCAGGGAAAATAAACTTTCAATGGGGCCAGGATTTATTTCAATGGTACCAAAACAGATCAGAAGGTAGAAGATTAATTTGAGGAGGGCACCAAGGGACAGGGATAGTGAGTGGTCAGGCGTTTCCTCCCAATCCTGGGTGCCTGCTGTGAGATGAGTGATGGTCCTGGTATATGGTGCGAATTTTATCATAGCATAATAATTTAATGGACAGGCATAGTGGGTTAATAAAAGCCATGATACAAGTAAGGTGCCAGGGCTGTGCTGAATTGTTAGGGTGGCCTTATGTGGGATATCCCAGAGGTTGCATTGTAAACGTGGTTCGGGGTGAATAAGGAATCCGTGGTTGGCCATTGTGGATGGCAGAAGTGGGCAGGTCGTATTAACTGAGTTATTTATCTTGACACTGGGCATAACATTAATATCATAAGGGATTGGGTGTATCAGTAGGAGCAACCTCTTGGTTGGAGTTAGCCCCATCTTATCCAAAAACTCCACCTTGTCCTCGTCCTCCACAGTTTCCTGAGTGGAAAGGTTGATGGTATTCACCATCTGCCTCACAAAGGCACAGTGGAAGAAAAAATCCTCCTGACCCCCGGGAGTGGAACCAAACTCCTGCTCCAGGGAACCATCAGGCTCAATGGGTTCCCCTTCCTCATCATGATAAAATTCAGCTCCCTGGTCCTCAGGAACCGGTGGTGGAATCAGAACAGGAGGAGGAGGAACTAACTGCCCATTAGTGATCCCATGGCTTGGAAAACCTGGAAAAATGGCCAGGCCCTAGCCATGTCACCCAAGAGGGCATTTTCATTTTGTCCACGGACGATTCCTTTCCTTCTTCAGGAGAAGGGGCAGCGACATATTATTTTTTTCCCCGTTTTCACCCCAGACCTGGGATCCCGGCAGACACATATGTGCACATGCGTGGAGGTGCACGCACACGCCAGGTACCAGCTTGGCCCCTTCCACCCCACCCCTGGCATTCACCGCCGCCCCCCTCACCTATGCTTCCCAGCGGACCTCCACCCGGTGGGATCAGAACCACAGGGGGAGCGGACAACCACCCCCAGGAGGGGATACCTGCCTACAGCAGCTCAATCCTGCTATGCCCCCCCCCCAATGCCAGCAGGGAGCCCGAACCTGGGACACCGGCACAGCACAAGGTTAGGCGTCCATCACCTCTGCGCCACCGGGCCGGCATTCTTTTTGTTTTCTTTTGGCAGGAACCAATTCCGGAACCAGCTCAGAGGGTCTATTATGTTTGCTTACTTCTGGGATCCCTCTTTCAGGAACCCTAGATTCAGTGACATCTTTAGCAGACCTTTCCTTCTGCTTACCACGGGAGGAAGGACCCTCATCAGTGTGCTTAGGTGACTTAGATGCTAACTGAGAAGCTATAATAATTTTTAACTTTTTGGTCATTTTTTTAACAGTTTTAGGACAAAACCTACTACAACGTTCACAATCAGTTAAAGAATGGTCAGCCGGCCCATGTGCCACACCGGCGACCCAGGATCAGGAATGGACTCGGGTTGCTCGGGGGCCGACAGGAAGAGAAAGAACTGAGCATCCCTAGACAGCTCTCCTTTCTTGTGGAGGGGGGTTAGTGTGGTGCGCTGCTTGCCTGACACCCGGCACTGGCTGGGTGCCATCACATGCATGCCACCATGTAGGGAAGGGATTTCACATTCAGGATGCCAGGGCGTCTCTGTGGAAGCAGAGCTTGGACACTGCACCCACTGCATGTCCGTGGGCCCAGAGAGAAAATAGGAGGAAAAAAAAACACCCCAGGCAGCAGGATGAGGACCGACCCTCCACAGGCCCCGCACCGGTGGCCAGGCACAACCACAGTCCTGTGGCAGAGGATACTGTAGAAGGTAAGTCCCGGAGGACCTGGTGATGGGGCTGGGGGGGGGGTGATTAGAAGGTGGCTGCCAGGGGAAAAACAAGAGATAAAATGTATATGAAAAAGAAAAGAATGCTCAGGACCATAGGCATCTTAAACACAACTCATGGTGGTCTGCCTTAGCAAAGAGATTATAGCACTTGGTACAGTTTTTAAAACCTGTAGGTCCTGTTTTCTTTATGGGTCTGTCAGACATGCCAATTTGGACATGACCCCGGAAAAAATGGTTCCTAATAGAGAAAAACTACAACTGCTGTCTGATTCCCTAAAAAACAAACTACTAACAAAAATAACTTTTAAAACTATTATAAAGGATTTTCCCTCAGTATAAAGAAAATATGAAAATGTGCCTCGGTTCCTGTGGAAAAAAATAGTTCTACAGCAGAATAAACGTGGTTAAAAGAGAAAATCACAACAAAAAGGGTCCATTCTCCGGTTCCTGGGAACTGCTGAGGAACAAGAGGAAGCTGCTAAAAAGAGAAACTAAACTACACTAAACTAACAAAATCAGCAGAGATAAGAAAAGTACTAAACAAAATACTTTTAAAATGTAAAATGTAAAATAAAAACCGTTAAACTCTAGTCAGATGAAGAGAGCTCTTCAGGGTGACTTCTTCAGGCAGAGAAATAAATTCGACATCGGAGAGCAGGGTAGGACGTCATCACGTTGCAGAGATTTGAAACTGCATTCTAGAGTTCCATAATTTACATAAAATTCCACTCTCTGGGGCAGCTCAACCCTTCAGGCTGACTGCAACAGTAAGCACAGTGAGGGATTCCTGGGGTTTGAAACTGTATTTTTTTATTATTTCCAATTTATTGCATTATTTTATACATTGTACGTGTTCTGTTCCTCCTCCTCCAGGATGCACCTGGAAATTAGCTGATACCAGTTCTGTATGACTTTTCTGGTGAAACATTTGAAATCAATAAACAAATTATATAATAAAAACATTTTTGGCAGGGTAAAACATGTCTGTATACTGTAGGTGGAAAAATACAATTCTACAGGTAGCCCCAAGGGTACACACCAGAAAATTCTAACCCCAAGTCAGATATTAAAGGACTGACCTAGCTGTAAACCCTTTGTATAAAATGCCTGGAAATGGAGCATTCTGATTGGCTGACAGCATTCCGAAAGGGTTAGGTTAACGGCAAGAAACCTTTACGACCTCTAAAACCATTAAATATAAACACATTCATTTACATTCAGGCCTAAAAGTTAATTGGTTAAAGTTAGAACTTCTCCCTTTAAAGAGCAGATGAAGCTTCCAGCACAACTTTGAAAAATATATTACTTCACACAATGCAGCTTATACTGTAGTTCACATTTCACTCCCCATTATTACTGAGTTGATCTGCATAAAACAGTATTTTTCCGTGTGACATCAGAGTTAAGCCCATGGCAACAAACTTTGGTGTCATGTCACAACAGAGGATTATGGCTTCAAGTGTGGAATAAGCAGTATGGGTGGTTGAATGCTAACTGCAAAAGGTCTTGTTTTTAATGCAAATTTCCTCGTAACAAATAAGGGGAAGGTGACATCTGTACCATATATAAACTGCAACCTGAACTATATCTAAATGTTATGTTTTCTAGAGTTTTCCCCAGAGGCTTCATCAATTCTTTGACTTATTTCTGCATTCAACCTATTTGAGCAAATTGCCCAAGCTCAGTAACTTGGTCATCTCAACATTTAACTAATTTAGTTTTTTTTTTTTTAAACATATTTCTCCCAGGGCTCTAGCAGGCTCCTCCTTCCATCCCTGCCAGTTCCAATCCCGCTCACCAAGACCCAACCACTCACCTGACCAGGCCTCCGAGGCCTATCCACGACACACTGCTGTGCTGCCCCCTCTAGCTTCCCCCCCAGTGCCGGGTCCACCTTCAGCCACTTCAGTGTTACTGCCCTACTGTCTATCTGTCCATCTACAGCAGAGGTGAAGACTCGGATAATCCCCCTGATCGGTGGTGGCATGGGTAGTGTTGAGCGTGGTGGGCAGCAGGCAGGGGCTTCATCTGCCCTTAGCCAGTCCTGAGATTTTGTCCCCTGTAATCCCATCCTCCCCCACGAGTACATCTTCTCAGTGGGTGCTGGCATGCCAACACACCTGGATGACTTGATGCTCGCCCCAAGTTACTGATGCTTTCCTCTGCACCACCACGTGTGGTCAGCCAGGTGGTGGCAAAGCAGTGGAAAGTATAGTTATGTAAGAACTTACTGTAACAGTAGATCTTCGGAAGAAGCTCTTGCAGCAAGCCGCACCAGTAGGATTTAGCCACCAGGTGCCAGGACCACACAGAAACTTTCTAGCTAGCAGTCTACCCCGGGGGACTACCCACCACTGACGTCACCCTCTGACGTTGGCCTATCCTATACAGGTGGGCAGTCCCTCACACCCTCCTTAGTTCTCCCACCAGAGACCCAAAGCGGGCAGCAGAAGAAGAAACTGAGGAGGTTCCAGAGAGCCACAAAGGAAAAAAGGAAAGCCGAAAATCCATGTAAACAGAAGAGGATACAGCAGATAGAAGGAAGAAAGAGGGAGGGAAAATCATGGCCTGTTGCTAGAGCACCTCTCGTAGATCTACTGTTATAGTAAGTTCTCACGTAACTGTACTATCTTACTTTGAGGAAGCTCTTGCAGCAGGCCAGGACCGAGTCCCAAGCACTTCCACCAGTATAAAGGAAGCAGCACCAGAAGGAGGCTACACAGCAGCTAATGGCCTAAGAAAGAACGCCCTGCAGAACAGGGAAGATTCTGCCCTCCCTGAGCCAACACTGATTTCACCCACCGCAGGTAGAAGACTTGGTTTGCTGGCCAAGGCACCTAGCTTCACCTGAGCTCTTTCCTTCTAAGATTGCTTGAAAGGACAGAGCAGAGAACCTTAACAGAGCAAGGGAAAAGGATTAAGACTTCTTTTGGCTAAGCAGATTTACTGTATGTTGTTTTTATTTTTTGTACTCACAGGGATTGCTACTGTTTGTTGCTAACATTTCATTGCTTTATTTTTCTCTGATTCAAATTGTTGTTGCTGGTATACCTTCTTCTGCATTATTACAAGGTGTGCCTACAGGTGTGTGCTAACAGATTACTGATGTAATCTTCTGATTCAAATCGTCTTTTGCAAGGTATATTTTCTGTTACTGCTTTATTTTTCTCTATAGCAAAGTGTTTCTTACAGGGTATATCTTCTCTGACATTATTACAGGTGGTGCTTTACAGCTTTTACAGTTTTATCTAACATTAGGATAAGCTTTCAGGGTTACTGCATTTGTTGTTGACTGAATGTTTCTGCTCTTACCTCCTTGTTCTTTTATCCGTGGTTCTTTTTCGGCAGGGGAAGGGCCCAGCCACCCACCCCCATCCCCAACCACCCCACACTATACTCCTTTTATAGGGTACCACAGTTGTGACATTTCCTGTGGCAAAGCAGGAAGGGGCGGCTCAGTGGGGCATCCAGAAGGTGTGCTCATTTACAGGGGCACTAGTAATTTAACTTGTTATAACAAGTTATACGAAAACGAAACACAAAATCAAACCATTACTTGCATTTTTTTTCCTTCGAATTACTCTGACCAGGTTATAAACCCAGCAACTTATCTGGAATGGATATCATTAACTGCAGGTACTGTGGAACACTTTTCAGGAGGATAGTCTTACAGGATTTAGGACACCGTCCTACATGCTGGGCCATTGGAGATCTCAGGGCTCAGCTCCGGGCAGCATGGGCAGAGATTGCACGCCTCAAATTTCATATTCAAGAGGAAATACATTATAAGAACTACCCGCCATTTCCCCAACATCCAACAGAAGAACCTCGACCGCAGAGGGTAGTTGGTCCAGGAGGTTGGCAGGTGGTTAGTAGGGACAAATCGGTGCCCCATCACTCTGTGCTCTCCAACATATTACCTCCAAAAACCATATAAACACTACAAACAGGTATCTGCCTCTATCTCCAAAATCAAACAAAGGAGCAGAGGACACTGCAGCACAGGTGCTAGCACAACAAAACTCGACCAAATCAGGAACCAAAACAAAAAAAGAAAAAAGGAAATCCAAAAAAACTTCTAATCATAGGAGACTCCATGATTCGGGAAGTTGATACCCATCTCCAGCCAGGGTAATGGTCAGATGTCTCCCAGGTACATCAGTGTGTGAGAGACACTGACCGCATTGCTAAAATTGTTCACAAAGCAGGAGAAAACATTGACGTCCTGGTACACATAGGGACTAATGATCTCGCCAGCCGGTCAGTTGTGGAGACCAAGGAACACCTGACCAGGCTGGGTGACAAACTATCATCCATTTCGTCCAACATCTCCTTCTCTGAGATCCTGCCAGTCTGGGTGAGGGGGGCAGATGGACGGAAGGTCACAGAAGGGGACATATGGGAGCTAAACATGTGGCTCAAGGGCTGGTGCCAGGAAAAAGGACACAGATTTGTAGGGAACTGGCAACAGTTCTGGGAGTGAAAGTTCTTTAAATTTGATGAACTGCATCTGACTAAGGAGGGAGTCAGTGCATCGGGGCAGAAGTTTGACGTCTTTGCAGAAAATTTAAACTAGCAAATGGGGAGAGGGGTGCAGCACCCGGTACATTGAATGGGAAGAACACCCCTCCCCCCTCAGCTAGTGGTCAAACAGGGATTCAGCATGTTTGCAGTTCATTTGCATCACCAGGTAAGAAAAAAGGTCAGTCTCCCCAAACGACGCACAGGAGAAATTCCAAACCTCACCAAACAACTAACACACCGAAATCTGGCCAATGGAAAATCATGTACACAAATGCTCACAGCCTAGGAAATAAGATCCCAGACCTGCAGGCAATAATGTCAGAGGCTAAACTGGACATAGTAGCAATTAGTGAGACGTGGTTTACCAGTAACCACACTTGGGAGACTTCAGTACCTGGCTATGTACTGTTCAGAAGAGACCGAGGTGCAAAAACGGTGGGTGGAGTGGCCTTGTATGTCAATGAAAATATCAAAGCTACAGAAATTCAGAGTACACATAAGGAGCCAGAAGAACTGTGGGTCACCCTGGAAACAGGAAATGAGACAGCCATAAGAACTGAGGTTGTCTACAGGCCCCCCCACGGGGGGAGACATAGACACATTACTGATAGAAAATATACAAAACATGACAGCTAAAGGGAGGGTCTGATAATGGGAGACTTCAACATGCGGATATAGAGTGGTCAATACAGCAGGAACATCTGCCAGAACTAAACACATGGTGGATTCCCTGCAGGGGGGCCTCAAACAACTGGTACAACAACCCACAAGAGACAGGGCTATCCTAGATCTAGTACTGACCAACAGGAAGGGATCACAGATCTCCAGGTAGAAGGTCACCTGGGGCCAGTGACCATCACATGGTATGGTTCAATTTGGCCACTACATCTAAATCATCTCATTCCAAGGCAAAAATATGGGACTCAGAGGAGCTGACTTTGATAAGATGGCCAACAGAGTTAAGCTAGCCCTGCCAAAAGAAACATAGGGAGGGGTACAGGTAAAGTGGGCAAGCATTAAGGATGCAATACTTGAAGCAACATCCCATTGTGTTAGACAGAAAAGGAAGTGCAAAAGAAGAAGGAAACCACTTTGGTTCTCAAATATAGTAGCAGAAAAGGTCAGAGCCAAAAGGCTGGCCTTCAGGAAATATAGGGGAACACTGCAGGATGAAGATAGGGAGGCATACCAAACTGCCCTAAGGGAAGCAGGGAAGGCAGTAAGGCAGGCAAAGTCCCAAACTGAGGAAACACTAGCACGAACAGTAAAAGAAGGTGACAAAACTTTCTATAGATACATTAGTGAAAGGAGAAAGTCCAGAGGGGGTACTGCTACGCTCAAAGGAGGAAAAGGGGGCATGTGAGGAGGAGGAGGACCCTGTAAAAGCATCTATTCTAAATAGATACTTTTGCTCAGTATTCACTGAAGAGAAGGTAGGGCACGGCCCACAGCTCAGCACCACGGACACAGGGGGGAGGGAAGTGAGCATTACTCCCTTCACAAAAGAAAGGGTCCTACAAGAGCTCGTTAAGCTCAGGGTGGACAAGGCAATGGGACCTGATGGCATACATCCCAGGGTACTTAAGGAGCTAAGGGTGGAGCTAGCAGAGCCATTAGCAGAACTGTTTAGTGAGTCTCTGAGCACAGGAGAGGTCCCAGAAGACTGGAGAAGGGCTCATGTGATCCCGCTCCGCAAGAGTGGTAGCAGGGAGGAGGCAGAGAACTACAGACCAGTCAGTCTTACCTCAGTAGTGGGCAAGATTATGGAGGCACTCCTTAAGGAAAGGTTAGTGTAACACCTGGAATCCATAGGGGCACAGGATCCAAGACAGCATGGGTTTACAAAAGGAAGGTCCTGTCAAACTAATCTCGTAGATTTCTTTGACTGGGTAACCAGAGTGGTGGACCAAGGGGGAGCAGTTGATGTCGCCTGCCTTGACTTTAGCAAAGCTTTCGACACTGTTCCACATAGAAGATTGATAAATAAGCTGGGTAGGCTTGGGGTTGGTCAGAAGTTGGTCAACTGGGTGGCAAACTGGTTGACGGGTAGAAAACAGAGAGTGGTGGTAAATGGCATACAGTCAGAAGAGATGCAAGTCACAAGTGGGGTACCTCAGGGATCAGTCCTGGGGCCAGTTCTCTTCAATATCTTCATTAGTGACATTGCAGATGGACTAGAGGGTAAGGCTTGTCTGTCTGCAGATGACACCAAGATCTGCAACAGAGTAGATGATCCAGATGGGGTGGGCAGAATGAGAACAGATCTGGATAAACTAGCAAAATGGTCAGAAGAATGGCAACTGGGATTTAATGCAAAGAAGTGCAAGATCATGCACATAGGGAAGAGAAACCCTGAAGCCAGCTATAGGCTAGGAGGGGAGTTGCTGGCCGTCACAAAGGAAGAAAGAGACTTGGGCATCATCATCACCGATGACCTGAAATCATCCACACAGACCTCTAAAGCAGTAGGTAAGGCTAGGGGGATGTTAGGGTGTATTAGTAGGGGTATCACAAGTCGTAAGAAGGAGGTAATAATCCCTCTTTACAAGACACTGGTTAGGCCCCATCTGGAGTACTGCGTGCAATACTGGAGGCCACACCTTCACGAGGACATTAACCAAATTGAGGCAGCCCAGAGAAGGGCAACCAAAATGGTGCAGGGACTGCATCAGAAGACATATGAGGACAGATTAACGGAGCTCAATATGTATACCCTTGAGCAAAGGAGGGAGAGAGGTGATATGATCAAACATTCAAACACCTTAAGGGCATTAACAAGGTGAAAGAGTCTAACATGTTTAAATATAAGAAAAATAGCAGGACAAGAGGACACAGCATGAGATTAGAGGGAGGCCGATTAAGGAGGAATGTGAGGAAATTCTTTTTCACAGAAAGGGTGGTGGATGCATGGAACGGCCTACCTCAGGAAGTGATGGCTATGAATACAGTGCAGGGCTTCAAACAGGCATGGGATAGGCATAAGGGAGCAATACAGATGGGTATGAATAGATAGGCCACTGACAGAGCAAAGGCTGATGGCACATTTATAAGGTAGAAAAAGAAATGGGCAGACTGGATGGGTCTTGCGGTCCTTATTTGCCGTCAACTTCTATGTTTCTATTCAGCTCCTCGCTGATAGAGGGTCATGAGGGCACTTACCTCAGAAGACCCTGCTCTCCCCAAGCCAACGTTGATTTCACCCGACGCTATTCAGCTCCTCGCTGATAGAGGGTTGTGAGGGCACCTACTTTGGAAGATCCTACCCTTCCCAAGCTGATGCTGATTTCACCCGCAACTATTCAGCTCCTCGCTGATAGAGGGTCATGAGGGTACCTACCTTGGAAGATCCTGCCCGCCCCGAGCCGACGATGATTTCACCTGTTGCTATTTAGGTACGATGCTGTGGACATGGATCCTTTCCATGGTTGGCATCTCTACCTAGGATCCTTTAAGTCTGAATCTTGTTTTTGGGCCAGCCGAGTCTGGACTTCATCTAAATCATAGTCTGCCTAAAGGCTAGTTTGAATTCTGTTTTGGCGCCAAGCCAGGACCGGACTTAATTTATTCCCAGTTGGACCTAGCCTAAGGGTCCCTCTGACGCTTTCCTTCGGCAGAGGAGTGAAGTTAGATAATTTAATTGATGGGGTTTAATTTTGTAATTGTGGAATTTACTTGTTGTCTGCTATTTGGGTCGCATGCACTGCTCCCCACTCCGCTAGCTAATTTCAGCATTTTGTTGAGGGATTAATTCCAGCTGAACTCCGTTTAAATTGTGTGGGCTGCTATTCTTAGCAATCTCGGGGCTACAGCACAGCGTTGCCTATGAGTGAAGCCAATTTCAGCATTTTGCTGAGTGATAAACTCCAGCTGAACTCCGTTTTAATATGCCTGTTACTCTGGTTGCTCCAAATTACCCAGCTGCAGTGGCTGTTATTTTACTGTGCTTATCTCAAATTTGTCCATCCTGAACTCCGATTTAAATTGCCTACTACTCACTCTGGTTAATCTAAAATTCCCCAGCTGCTGTGTCTGTTGTCTGTTGAGAGCCTAAGTTGAATTTATTTATCCCCCCTCACCTCATCCTCACTCTCTGCAATTTTTTCCTTCCACCTCTCTCTTGATAATTCTATCCCCCTGCCTGTTTCTATTCACCCCTCCTCCTCTTTGCACACGTCTGTCCCCTGCCCTCTTACCTCATTTAAACAGTGCTGACTCTATTCCCTTCTCTCCACAGCTCCTCGCTGATAAAGGATCGTGAGGGCACCTACCTCAGAAGATCCTGCCCTCCCCGAGCCAACGCTGATTTCACCCGCCGCTATTCCGCTATGATGCTATGGACATGGAGCCTTTCCGTGGCTGGCGTCTCTACCTAGGAGCCCTGCCGCCACCCTTGGCAGTCTCAGAATTTTATAACAGTGTACTGCCCACCCAGGATTTTTACCTAACAATCTACATTTCCCCCTGCAGATGGTATCTGCCTGCCATTAGATGCTACGCTAGCTCTTGCTTTCAAATCTCCAGCAGTGCTCCTTGCCAGTGGTACCTGCGCATCCCACCACACTGCTCTATTCTCGACCCTACAATAAACCCAGTGAACTCATGACCCTGCTGCTACAGTCCCAGCAGTGATCTCCTAGACATACCCTTCCCTAAGCCCTGTGGCATTTGCAATTCTGGCAGTTACAGTCTCAGCAAAGGGGCTCACATACCTGTTCCTTCACCCCTGAACCACCATAGTAATCTCGCTCCTCTGCGGCCACTATCTCCACACCCAAGGCCGTCGCTAGCCCACCTCCTTTACAGTGCATCCCCCCCCCAACGGGCCGCTGCTCTCCGGCTTCTAACAGCCCATACTAGCAACTAGGATTCTCTCTGGCTCACAGGTGGCCCATTCTCTCCCTAAGTTCCACAATGCTGCTAGTCCCCATTTTGCTCCTCACCCTTTTTTTCACCCCTGGTGTCCCTCCCGCCCTCTTCCTAACCAAAGCTGTTGTTCAGTCCTTCAAATCACCCTCCCCTACCTTTCAACTCTCCCCCCCTTCGTTACCTCCACCACCGCACACAACACCTATTTGCCACCAAACACCTGGCATCCTGGTCCCTCCATACTTCCCCCCAGCTACCATGCTGGTCTGATTGCCCTCAAGCTGCACACTGTGTCTAGTCCCTTACTTTCCCACCCACCCCCTCCTCCCACTGCAAAATCCGGGTGGCCTTGTCCAGACACCTGGTAACACTGCTTTTGATGGCAGGGGACATAGATGCCAACCCCGGTCCTATCCCCTCCCCCCTCCCATTCAACTTCCTCGAGGCCTAAAGTTGGTTCACTTAAACATCAGAAGCCTTCTCCCCAAAATCTCATTATTACAACCAATGGCCTTGTCCCTCAACCCCTACGTCCTGATCATAACTGAGTCATGGTTAAAGCCAGACATCCACGATACCTGCATCTCCATCACAGGATACACAGTCATCCAAAATAACTGTCCCGGTAAGAAAAAAGGTGGTGGTATTGCTACATACATCTCTTTCTCCCTCCAGTTCTCCCTCGTACCTATAACACCTCACCTGCCATCTACTGAATGGCTAATGGCTCAAATCTCCCTCCCCAGCTCCATTCCCATTTTTATTGCAGGCGCATATTGTTGCCCCAGCTCCCCTTGTCTGCCGTAACCAACCTACTAGCAGCCCTTCAATCACATGCACCTGCTGGTGAGCTCCACGGGTGAACTGGTTCTCCTCCAAAATTCGAAATGACGTAGCTGCTCTCAATCCATCGCAGCTGATCAGTGAACCCTCCCGTCTAAACACCATAACTCTAAATCACTCTCTAACTGATTGGGCTCTCACCCGCACAGGATAATCGCTGCTGGACCTCTTCCTGACTCCATAAGTGATCATCAACTAATTTATGCAGTCCGTAAAATCCATAGATCCAAAGCTCCTCCCCCTAAAACTCTGTTGACTCATTCGTAAAAGTCTCTGGATCTCGCCCCCTCCTACATGAGTTGGTCTCCACCGACTGGTCATTCATCCCATGTGCCACCTCCATTGACGCCGCTCTAGACTTTTTTAAGTCCAAGTTCCTCTCAGTTTGGGACGCCTATGCCCCACTTAGACGGACCCGTGTGTGGGGCTCACACCTGCCATGGATCACTGCTGACCTCATGGCCTGCCTGCGGGCTAGGGATCAGGCATGGAAGATTCACAAAGTCACCGGCTCCAAGTCGGATCACCAGTATTACTGCAGTCTTCGAAATGCCTGGCCAAGGCAAACTACTTTAAATCCACCTTCCTCACTAACTTAAATCACCCCTCCAAATTCTGGAAGGTGGTACAATACCTCTTCCAGCCCCCTACCCCTACCATTAAACCCGGCAGTACCACGTTAACCGACCCACTTGCAGTGGCAACCGAACTCAATTCCTTCTTTACTACTTGTACTGCTTCGCTCCTGTCCCCTCCCCCCCCCAGCCTCCCATGGCCATGCCCCACCAACCCACCTGTACCCACCCAAGCCCCTCTCCCCTCTTTCTCCTTCTGCTCACGTTACACTGGTTCGAAGTTTATAAAGTCCTCTGCTTCTAAACCCTCAAGGGCAAATGTCCTCAGGCTGGACACAAAAATGCTTTTCCTGGCGGCCTCGGCCATTGCCTCCCCCCTTGCCTCTCTCTTCAACCTCTCTTTCTCTCTCTCTTCTATCCAGTCAGAATGGAAACATGCCACCGTCATCCCCCTCCTGAAAGATGGTGACCCCTCCTCCATCGGAAACTATCGCCCTAGCTCCCTCCTCCCCATTCTGGCAAAATTACAGGAATGCTTCATCCTCACCCAGCTCTCCTCCTTCCTTGACCCCACCTCTTTCTTCACACCTTACCAGTTTGAGTTCAGGAAGTCCCACTCCACCACTACCTCCCTACCAAGGCTCGCTGAATCCATCCATACCGGCATGGACCAGGGCCTCATCACCTTCACCATATTTGTCGATCTTGCAAAGGCTTTCAACACCATCTCACACCCGCTCCTCTTATCCAAGCTTACATTAGCAAGGCTTTCAAGTGAGGCCACTGGCTGGTTCCACTCCTATCTTGTAGGTAGGACCCAATCTGTCAGGATTGGAAACACCATCTCCTCCTCCTCCCTCCCCATCACCACTGGTGTTCATCAAGGCTCGGTCCTTGGCCCTCTGCTATTCTCCATCTTTCTCAATGACCTGCCCTCTGCCTGCCCACACACATCCATCCACATGTATGCGGATGATACTGTCCTATTTACATCTGGCCTCTCAACCTCTGATGTGGCAACCAGACTACAGCGAGACTTCGAGGCAGTCCAGCACTGGTTTTCCACAAATCAGCTCTTCCAGAATGCCAAGAAGATAGTCTCCATGACCTTTGGCACAAGGCAGAGACTCTCTCGGCTCCTTTCCATCCCCTTCCCTCTTTCCACACTCTGAATGGGACAAAGCTGAAGGGCTGCTCCTCCTTTAGATAACTCAGGGTGTGGCTCAACCAGCACCTCAACTTTTCTGTACATATTGAGGCCATCCACAAGAAACTGCATCCCAAACTGGGTGCTCTGTATCGCAACCATGGGTGCATCCCGCTGCCGCCCCACCGTGCAACTGTACAGAAAATGATTTTCCCTATTTTTGACTATGAGGATGTAGGCTATAGTGCCGCACCCAAATCCTCAATAACTTGACTGGATGCCCTTTACCGCTCATTCTGCCATTTCGCCCTGGACTGTCATCCCAGTACCCACCATTGTCTCCGCGACCTGTCCCTGTCCCTCCCAGCCCTGCAGGACAGAAGTCAAGTGCACTGCGCTAGTCTGGCAGATAAATACCAGTCACAGTCCCTACCTGCTTATCTCTCTGCCATGCTCTCCCACTCCCTCAGGTACTTTGACTCCCGGTCCTTAGCGGTTCCTTGCATGTCCACCTCTGCAGGTCAGGCTGCCTTCTCCTATCAGCTGCCTAAATTATGGAACTTTCTCCCCTCTACCATTCGCCATACCCCTTCCCCTTCTTATCTCAACACTCTCCTTAACGACCACTCCACACCTCTTGCTCCTGCGCCTAACCTTCTAGACACTGTACTGTTTTCTTGCACTCGTTTACCTGTTAAGACTGGGCTACCTGACACAGTGTCGACTTGGCAGCTTAATGCTGGTATCCTTCTGCACTACTGCAGTTGCTGCATCTCGTCGCTATTGTTATGTTTTATATTGTATTGTAATGTACTGCATCTAATGTTCTGAATTGCACTGTTTGTTTTGTATGGTACCACATGCCGTACTACTTGCTGCTTTTTACTTGCACTACATTGTCTACTCATGTATTTCCCAATGTTCCTCTCCCTCTGGGATGCATCTGGAAACAAGCAATTGTCTGCTCAGTATGCTTTCCTGGTAAAATGTTTAAATAAATAAATAAAACAGCGAGGCCAAAGTTGGTCCTATGCCTAGAAGCAATATTCAGACTGTAATACTGGGTGAAGGTGTGGCCAGAACTCCAGGTGGCAGCTGCACAAATGTCCACAGCAGACACATTTCTGAAACAAGCCATGGAGGCGGCCATACCCCTGGTGGAATGGCCCTTAACCACTCCCGGAAGGTCCTTGTTGTACTTACAGTAGCAATAAACAATGCAGTTGGCTAACCACTTAGATAAGCACTGTTTGGAAACTGGAGCGCCTTCTCTCTTGGGGGCGAATGAAACAAACAACTGATCAAACTTCTTAAAGTCATGAAGCACAGGTGTTTGGAGCGTCACTGATAACAGGGTCGGTGTTGTTAAAATAATGCAGAAGCAACGAAACACAAGAAAAAACAGCACTCACAAGTCAAGAACCCATACAAAAAGCCAAATTAGCAGTGATACAAAAAGCCAGAGCCCGCGGCTAGAACCCAGCACTTCGAATCCAAGGCGTGACTCTTCGTCAGGGGTGTGGTCATGGTCTGGTGCACATAGTATCACAAGATTCTGTGTACACCCAAAGTATGGAGCATAGCCTCCCCTGATTAGAATATTCAGTAAAGTAAACTGGTAGGTGGATGGATTGGTTCAAAGTAAACCCTTACACCACCTTGGGAAAAAACCTACGATTAGTGTGCAAAGGCCCCTCTCTTTATGAAAAACCAAATAAGGCTCTTTACACATGAAATGTGGAGAAGACATAAACTCAAAGTCGGTAACATTCAATGTTAAAACTAAAGAAAATAGTGGAAATTAAAAAGCGCGGCAAGTGCAAGTAATGGCAGTTGACTGTAGCTGCAGTGTCTGCTAAGGTCTGACATGCATGGGTCGACGGTGGGAAAGAACTGGGGAGGGTGTGGGGGACCACTCACCTTTATAGGCTAGGCTGACGTCAGAGGGTGACATCAGTGGTGGGCGGTCCCCTGTGGTAGACTGCTAGTTAGAATGTTTCAGTGTGGTCTTGGCGCCTTGCGGCTAAGTCCTACCAGTGTTGTCCTGCTGAAAGAGCTTCCTCTAAGTAAGATCAGTGAGTCCCCCCCTTCCCAGAGGAGGAGGAGGAGAGCATTCACTGGGACACTCATCCCCCTTCCCAAAATGGCCCTCCAATGCCCTTGGCTCATTCCCAAACCAGGGTCATCGGCATCGTGATCAATAGCATCACCACTGTGCTGGTGGGCTGAGTAACTGATTTAGGTTTAATGATCTTTCCTAATCTGGGCTTTATGGTTAAGAATAATCTCGTTTTAACTTTTGAAAATACTGAAGTCAAATTCCCTAAATAACAGAAGCTCAAGCTATCCATTTGGGGCAAAATAAATCCAATAAAAATGATTAGTGCTCAGCAGCAGAAGTCAGGAGTGATCCTCCCACCACAGAGGTCACCGTCGAGACCAGATCTGAAATACTGTGCAAGGTCCTGGAGTCCACACCTGAGAACAGACTGCGATAAGGTGGAGACGTACAGCGTAGGGCAACCAAGATGGTCCATGGATTAGGGGGCATGTCATACAAGGGGCAGCTGCGGGATCTGGACATGCACACCCTTGAAAAGAGAAGGGAAAGGGGTGACAAGACGGAAACGTTCAACTACCTGCAGGGGGACAAACAGGGTGGATGCCAAGGAAATTTTTTCTTTGAGCTCAAACACAGGGACATGGGGGAAGTCAGTCAAACTAGCAGGGGGAGATTCAATAAAGTGATAACCAAAACACTTTTTCATTGAAAGAGTGGTGAACAAGTGGAACATGCTTCCAGAAGAAGTAGTAAAGAGCAAACTGATAAGCGGTTTTAAGGAAGACTAGAACAGGCATATGAGCTTAGTCAGAAAGGAGGAGGATGAGAGGCAGAGACTATGTGCCGCGATGGATACTAGGGCCAGAGCAGATTAGTTAGGTAGGGTGTGCAGACTGGATGGGCTGATGGGACTTTATCTGCTGACAAAGTCTATACATGTAAAATATTTTTACCTTATAAATAATCTCACTTGATATAGTAACATGCCATGGTTGATAAAACACAATATTGCTATTAGGCAATTTTTGTGGTATAGCACATATCCTATAATTAGTATAGAAACTCAAATGTCATTGGTTTAAGGTGTTTTTAACCTTCCAAACTTGCTAAAATATATCTGGGCTTTAGAAAACTTTTTCTCCACTCGGTTGTCGTGGACGGGCTCTCAGCTCTGTCCCTGAATCCTCTAGCCCGGCACCTGTCTCCCCAGTCCTCCGAGCCCTAGATCCTCCACGGATTGAAACACAGAATTTAACGGTAGATAAGAACCACCAGGCCCATTTAGTCTGCTCATTTTCTCTGCCTGCTGCAGAAACCATAGACCCTACTTGATCTCTGGTTTTGATCGCATACTGTACCTATCACTAGGGTTCCCCTATGCCTATCCCATGCATTCTTAAATTCCCCTACCAAATTTACCCCCACCACCTCCACTGGGAGGCTGTTCCATGCATCTATCACCATTTCTGTGAAGAAATACTTCCTCACGTTGCTTCTTAGCCTGCCCCCTTCCAGCCTGATGTCATGACCCCTTGTTCTAGAACATCTCTTATTTTGTAAGATGCTACTCTTCTGTACCTTATTTATGCCCTTGAGATACCTGAAGGTCTCTATCATATCCCCTCACTCGCTCTCTCTCCTCTCCTCCATGGTATACATACTGAGGTCCTTTAATCTCTCCTCATATGACTTATGTGGCAGGCTTGCATCATTTTTGCTGCCCTTCTCTGAAGTGCCTCTACTCTGTTTATGTTTTTATGAAGATGCGACCTCCAGAACTGGACACAGTACTCCACATGAGGTCTCCAGATGAGGTCTCACTAATGATTTGAACAGAGGCATCACCACCTCCTTCCTTCTGCTGGTGATACCTCTCCACTTCCCAGCCCCCCTGGCGGGGCTGGGAATGGGAGGGCTGTCCTCCCCCCAACCCAGAGACTCTCATCCAGGTTGTAGGTCTGGTCAATGTGCAGGAACGGAGGTGGAGGGGTAAGGCTTCCTGTAGCCCATGACAACCATTTTCAATTTTCTCCCTGTATTCCCCAGTCATGGCATTGCGTAAGCATTTGTGCAAGGAGATGCACACACGCTACGCACCGTGGATCCTCCCTGCTTTGCCACTTGAGCTGCCAGCGCTAAATCGAAACCTCCATCCAAAGGCAGTCAAGGGCCAAGTCAACAAATCTCCCTATGCCAGGAGAGGAGAGGAGAGCTGTCCTCCAGATGCTCAATCCTATCCAACCCCCCCACCCCCTTCCCGGCCAGCCAGCCACTGGTGATCCAAGCTTGTTCCTAACCTCGGGTCACTGGTGTGGTAAGAGGTAAGACACTAGGTGCCTCAGCCCTCTATGCCACTGGGCCAGCATATGTGGGCTTTTCAAAGCAAGCAATTCTCTCTGTGGTCTGCCAGTACTAATATTTTTAACTTCCCTCACTGGATACAAACTAAAAGAGACATGCAGTTAAAAGGGGATCATTACCTGGAATATTAAGTTTCTTAAAAGTTAAAAACTTAAGACAAATGAGGATATCCTTTCACTTTCACACTAACGAGTCACGTATTCAAAAGGCCAGATACAAAAAAAATATTTGTTTAAAAAATCTACACTTCATGCGATTGTGTTCTTGGCCATGGAGAAAATGTGTTTGGAGATACCCTGAAAATTATAGCCTCCATCTTACATTTGATATGGTTCTGCCAGAAGGTCAATTCAAATTATATGTAACACTCTGAAATGTCAGTTTCCTATGGATTCTGCTCTTTTTATACTAGATGACTGCTCTCACATTCTGAACATACAGTACTGTATATATTAAATATACTGCTGTCACATTCTGAACATACAGTACTGTATACTGTTTAGCAGGAAGTATTAGCTTTCAGTTTATTTTCACTATATTAGCTTAACTGACAAAAGCACTAAAATAAGCTGATCGCTAATATTACAGGGAGCACAGTGCTGTAACTGGACATGAAGTTGACGTGCTAATTGAATCAGGTGCTAAATAGTAATGCACCCCTCTCCGCGCTAAATAAAGAGGGCGGTAAAATAAGCTGCTATACAGTATATTGAATATACTGTATATACTGCTCTCACATTCTGAACATACAGTACCGTATATATTGAATATACTATATACACTGCTCTCACATTCTGAACATACAGTACCATATGTATTGAATATATTGCATATACTACTCTCACATTCTGAGCATACAGTACTGTATAGATTGAATATACTGTATATTCTGCTGTCACATTCTAAATGCACAGTATATAAACCTCCCCAAATATGGGTTCAAGCAGCAGCCTTATCTCTAAAAAGGCTGATCTTGTCCAAGTGGAAAGATCCCAGACAGGTGTGGTGGTGGGGTCACTATTAAAACAACCATCTGTGGGACCAGATATCCCTGGAAAGTTCCTCCCAGTCTCCAGCCTCTCTTTCCTGGAGAAGCTGTTGGAAAGAGTAGCTGCAGAGGTAACCTGGTGCATTTTAACAGCGTTAAAAAAGTGCCGGGCTAGATTAAGGAAGGCCACTGTATGGAAAATCCCTAGTCAGAGTGGTAATCCTTTTCTCCTTAAGTTAAGTCCTGTTTAAACCACTGGCTTTGCAGCGCATCAACACATGCACTCCGGTTGATGCACTGCAAAGCTAACTTTGTGGACACTCTCAGTATCGCCTTAAGTGTGCCACCGCTCCTGTTTTTGATCCGATGAAAACATGGGGACATGTACTGGATCGAGCGCATCACCCCGCGGTGTGAACGACTGATGTGCTCGATCCGCTGCAATCCCCTATTTCCCAGCTGGGAATGTCATTTTCTGGAACCCTGCCCACAAGTCTACAGACACTCCTCTCAGTGCAATCTGCAGCACATCAGGCTTGGGAGTGTAAAGTGAAAAGCACGGGCTCAAGCCACAGCGCAGCGGGAAGCAGCGGAGTGGTAAGTGACATGCTGCTGCTGTGTAAACAAGCCCTTACATAAAGGGAAAGATCACTAAGCAGATTTTTTCTAAACCAATCAACAACTTTTGATACCTTGGGTCATCCAGTCTTGACTGAGCACCTGCGGATCAATGGTGACCTGTCTGGAACTCCTTTTGAAATGGTTCTAGTCTTAACTGCCATGAAAGGGCAGAGACAACAGTTATGGGGAATTATCTTTCTCCCCAGCTGAAGTTGCATGTGGTACCCCACAGGGGTCAGTGTTGAACCTAGTGTTTTTCAACAGTGCCATACTTTCACGGAGATGATACTTAGTTGTACTTCATTTTTTCCTGTAGACCAAAGCAATTTATTCTCATGCAGACATGTCTAGTACCAGGCTAAGATCACAATTAGTGACACGTTTCTTTATGGCGGCGGGGGGGGAGGGGGGCTCTCGTATGCAGGATACCTTTTTTAGAAATGTTTTGAAGGCAGGTTGTTGAGTTAGGATGAAAGTTCCCACTAATTCATGGTATGTAGTATGTATTCCAGGACCCTCTCAGGTGGGCATTTGAAGTGATCGTTGAAGTCTTTGGAGTACCAAATAGACAAACGCTTCTGCTTTGCACTACAAGCCTTCCTAGTTGAAGTTTCATGTGCCACTATAAAAACTTGTGCTACTCACTGAGACACTTGAAACCTACCTACATCTATTTCCTCCAGAGCTCAGCATGAAAATATAGGGACTGGAGGTTCAGAAGAACCATCTGACCCTGGAACTGGGTCAGAAGGTTCAATCTCGAGGGTGAAGTACATGGTATATGAATTGCCACTTGGGTCACAAAAAACATATGTGTCTCAGCCAACAGGGAGCTATCAGTATCATACTGTCTCTGTGTGCCTCCAGCCTGAGGAGTACCCTTCAGATGAGGATTAGTGGTGGGAAGGTGTAAAGAACACAACCTGTCCACCGTAGCCTGAAGGAACCTTGACAGAAAACATCATGCCCTTGATTTCTGGAGCAGAAGCATGGCAGTTTTGCATTGTGGTGAGGATGCAAAAAGGTCCAACCTGACCACCCATCACTCGTCAAGCAGGGACTAAACCATGTCATCAGCTAGGGACCACTTGTGAGGATCTGCTGTTGTCTGACTGAGATCATCTACTAGAGTATTTTCTACTCCTGGCAGATGGGTTGCCTGAAGCGAGGTTTTGTTCTCCAGGCACCACTCCCAGACCCTCATCACTTCTCTGCACAGAGGGTAAGAACAGGTCCCTCTTTGCTTGTCAAGGCAGAACATGACACACTTGCTGTTTGTCTGTAGATGAACTACCTTGTAGCATCCTTGGAAAGAACAATCCTCATCTACAGTTTATTTATGTGGAGATGACTCTTTGAATCTGACCTTGTCCCTTGGGTTTGGATATTCTGAGAATGTGCACTCCACCTCAATAATGCAGCTCAGGAGGGGAGAAGGGAAGCCCTGGAGAAGGATCTCCTCTGAAGACCATCACAGCAGGGAGTGAGCCACAAGATCTGTCACCTGTATGGGATGGTTCAGGGGGTGAGATGCTTGTGACAATTGAGAGCTGAGCATCCACTGAAAGGTCCTCACATGCAGCCTCGCCAAAGGCACTGTAAACACTGTGGCTGCCATAATACCCAAGATCCTCTGCATGGAATGCACTGTTACTTTGTAATGTTCCATGACACAGCAAGTCATGTGGACAACTGAGTCTGCCCTGTCCTTTTGGGAGAAAGGATAGCATTTGAATCATATCTAGGATTGCTCCCTTGAACTACAGTCTCTTGGAGGGGAATCAACTGTTATTTCTGCAGATTCAGCAGGACTCCCATGAACAAAGGGAACTGGCATGTAAGTGACACTAAAGTTTCTAGCTTGCTGCTTCGACAGGCTCTGTATGAGCTAGTCATCTAGGCAAAGGAATACTTGAAGTCCCTTCTTCCGGAGGTGTGCCTCACGTACTGCAAAGCACTTAGTAAAGACACAAGATGCTGATACAAGCCCAAAAGGCAGAATTCTGAACTGGTAGTGTCCAAAGCACACACAAAATTAGAGATATTTGCAATAGCTGGGCCTCACGGGGATATACTGATAGGCATCCTGGCTGTCCAGGGTGCCAACCAATCTTGGGATCTCAAGTATGGAAGAAGGGATCTCAGAAACACCCTTCTGAATTGCTTTGCCTTATGTACTGGGTTAGATGCCTAAGATCTAAGATTGTGTGCATGCTGCGTGTCATTTCGGGGATGAGGAGGTACTTGGTGTACAAGTCTTTTCCTCATTTTGACTTGCTTTCTTTACCCTTTTCTTGCAGGAGTCCCACTGCCTCCTGGGAAACAAGGTATGTCGTCTATCCTGCAAGCAAATGTTGCTCCCTCATAGGGTGCTCTAACAGCTCTACAGAGTAGCCATCTCAAATAATCTTCAAGACCACTTGTCTGTGGTAATGCTCTCCAACTGCTGATGGAACAGGGCTAGCTGCTCTCTCACCAGAGAGATGATCAATCCCAGGCAGCTGGGGTGGACACAGGGCCAGCGCCCCATTAGAGGGTAGCACTGGACGCTTTTGCTGCCTGTGCCTTCTTGCTTTGGCTTCTGCCTTTCTTGCTGCTGCTCTTGCTGGAAGGGCTTTGGTATAAACTATGGTGAAAGTCTCACTGGGCAGGCTTGCCATGAAATGACTGCTGCCATCGGAAGAAGCCATATTCCCTATTTCTGTGAGATGTGGCATGGATGTTTTTCATGTTGTTAAGGGTCTAAGGGTGCTAAGGGGCTTAATGGGTAGGAGACAGAGGGTGGTGGTTAACGACATTCACTCTAAGGATGGGATCATGACCAGCAGTGCACAACAGGGTTTGATACTGGGACCAATCTTTTTCAATGTCTTCATAGGGGACACTGCAGAACAGTTGGAGGGGAAGGTATTTCTTCTTGCAGATGACACCAAAACCTGCAGTAAGATGCACACTTGGCAGGGGGGATGCATAGGAATCTATGGAAATCCAAAGAAAAAAGTGTAGCCAGCAACAGGAAAATGTTGTGGTGCTACCAATAAATAAGATGACAGCAGACTCACAGGGGTAAGAGCACCCACAACAAAAAAATCCACTCCAGAAACAGATTCAAAAATAGTCTTACCGTTTACTTAGTGCAAGTACAGCTGCAGTACAAAAAAATTACTTACCAAAGTAATGTTGTTTCTTCTAAAGGAGCCCTAATGTATTTTGACATATGTACTAAGACCTTCATGTTCTGTTGCCCCAGAGAGGAAAGGGTTAAGCCTACATTCTAAGTAGGCAGGCGCTCAGTTTCAAATCACTGTCCCCTGATACATTCTATTCAACTGTCAGATTCTTACGAGCAACCCCAAAAGCTTACCAAAGATTTTAAAAACTATAGCAAATGCTTATAGCATTTAAATGGAAACTTTTCCTAAAAACATATCACCCCAACATGGGCTAAAGACTCAAGTCACAGATGCCCACTAGAGAAAAATAAACTTCCAAGTAAACACAATAAAGTGTAAGAGCTGGAGTGCATAGATCCCAGGTTCTGGCAGAGGAGGCAGGGTGGGAGGTCAGAATACATTAGGACTCCTTTAGAAGAAACAACATTACTGTGGTAAGTAATTTGTTCTTCAAACAACAAGAAGTCCTAATGTATACTGACATATGCAGGCTACCAAGCAGTTCCCTTGGAGGAAGGAACAGAACCTACTTAGGAAAGAGGCTCTGCAATACTGTTATTCCAAACCTGGCATCACTTCTTGTCTGTACATACAGGCTGTAATGCTTGGTAAAGGTGTGTACAGTTTTCCAGGAAGCTGCTTTACAGATTTCTGACAAGGGAATGTCTCTTGCAGCTGCTATAGTGGCAGCTGTACCCCAGGTAGAGTGGGCCCTGAGGTCTACAGGGGGATCCTTCCCTAGTTTATGATAGCAAAACTGAATGCAAGACACTATCCATCTTGTAATGGTCCTTTTAGTGGCAGGCTTACCCCTGCCCACTTCTCGATAGGTAAGAAACAACTGGCTATTGTCACCCTTATTGTCCCTGGTCAAATCCAAGTAATAGTTGATAGCCCTCTTTACATTCAGGCCATGCAGCCTATGCTCCCCTGAACTAGAGCGTTCAGTAAAGAAGACAGGCAAATTTATAGACTGGCTAAGGTGAAACTCTGAGACCACTTTAGGGAGGAACCTTCTATCACTTTATCGTTGTGAAAGGAGATATAGTTAGGTTCTACAGATAAGGCCTGTAGTTCACTGATATGTCTAGCTGAAGTAATGGCTACTAAAAACACAGTTTTCCATGTCACAAACTTTAACTCTGCTGAGAACATAGGTTTGAAGGGGGGTTGCATTAACTGTGTTATGCATATATTTAGATCCCATTAAGGGGTAGGCTCCCTATGGGGGGGTGTAAATGCAGTAGCCCCTTAAAAATTGTTTAAATACAGGGTCAGAGGCTAAAGAAGAAGATTCACCTGCTGACAAATAGGCAGAGACTGCTGACAAGTGTACCCTCAGAGTAGAAGGCTTAAGGCCTAGAGAATGTAAATGAGCCAAATAATCTAATAACAGTGGAATGCCCACCTCTTGTAGTTCCACACCTGACTGAGTGCACCATATGGTAAACCTCTTCCATTTGGAAGAATATGTTTACCTAGTGTTTGATTTCCTGGAAACCTTCAGGATATCCAGAACCGAGTCAGAGAGTTGCAAACCAGCATATTCTAGCTCTGCAAGAGCCAGGCCTTTAACCTAAGGGACCCCAACTTGGGGTACATGATCCTCCCATGGGACGAGGTCATCAGGATGTACCTCCTGGGGAGGCAAATTGGGCTGGTTGATGCCAGAGCCACCAATATGGAGTTCCATGGCTGCCTGGCCCAGTCTGGGGCTATCAGGATCATCAGTGCTGACTGGCACCTGAGTTTGGTCAGTACTCTGAGCATCAAGGGAAACAGAGGGAAGGCATACAGGAATTTCTCTGACCAGTCCAAAAGAAGTGCATCCACTGGGACTATGCCCAGGACTGGAGGCCTGCAGTAATACTGAGGCAACTGGTGATTGTCTGGGGCTGCAAAGAGATCCATCTCTGGAGTACCCCACAGCTTGAAAATGTCTTTGAGAACTAGGTGATTCAGTGACCACCCGTGGTGGTGCTGGTTGATCCTGCTGAGAGAGTCTGCCAGAACACTGTCCTTCCCTGGAAGGTGAACTGCTGACAACAGTTACCTCCAAGGAATAGGCCAGATTCCAGATCTTCATAGCTTCCGTACACAAAAGAGTGGACCTTGTGCCACCCTGTTTGTTGATGTAAACCATGGTTGCCGTGTTGTCTGTCCTGACCTGCAACACTTTCCCTTGAATCATGGAAGAAAAAGACTGGAGAGCCAGCAAAACTGCTCTGAGTTCCAACAAATTTATGTGCAGAAGTGACTCCTGAGGAGACCACGTGCCCTGAGCTGTACGCTCCCCCAGATGTGCCCCCCCCACCCCAAGAGGGATGCATCTGTAGTGAGTATCACTGTGGGATTTTTCTGAAGGAATGGGACACCCACCCTGAGGTTGTCCTTTTCCTGCCACCACTGCAGAGCCTGAAGAAATGTGGAAGTTACTGGAATCAGTTTGGACACGGAATCTCTGCTCTGGGACCAAAAGGACTTCAGATGGAACTGAATGTCTCTCATCTGAAACCTTGCCCCTGGTATCACTGTTGTTGAAGCTGTTATGTACCCCAGCAACCGCAGAAAGTACCTGGCTGGCTTTGGGGAGTGGAGCTTGAAAGAATCCACTAACTGCACAATGCTGTCCACCCTGTCTGGTGGAAGTCTTGCTTTTCCCAAAACTCTGTCCAGTTCTGCTCCTATGAACTGCAGGAGCTAGACTGGCTTTGGAACTGACTTTTTTATATTTATTAAGAGGCCCAGTGAGCGATGAGTAGTCTAAGTGACTGCTAGGGCCTCTACCACCTGCTGCTGAGACTGACCTACCAATAGCCAGTCGTCCAGGTAGGGAAAAACTGAAATTCCTAAATGCCTTAGGTGTGCCACCACCACTGCCAGGCATTCTGTAAACACTCTGGGAGCTGAAGTCAGGCCAAAGGGAAGAGACCTGAATTGGCAGTGACCTGATGGCAGTCTGAACGTTAGGTATTTTCTGTTTGACTGCCTGACAGGAATGTGGAAATAAGCATCCTTGAGGTCTATGGATGCTAACCAGTCCCCTTGCCCAAGAGTGGGCAATATCATAGCCAGGGTGAACATTTTGAAATTTGGCTATGTTAAGTGTTTGTTCAGAAACCTTAAATCCAGAATGGGTTGTCAATCCCCAATTTTCTTCAAGGTCAGGAAGTACCTTGAGTACAACCCTTTCACTCTTTGGGCCAGAGGAACAGGTTCCACTGCCTTGTCCTGAAGGAGGGCTGTCACTTCTGTTTCCAGTAGGGAGATTTCTGCTGGACAAGCAGGCTTGAACAGCCTTGCTCTCAATCTGGGGAATTGTTTGAAATTTAAAGCAAGGCATTGGCCCACCACCTTCAGTACCCATTTGTCCGATGTTATAGACTGCCAGTTCTGGAGGTAGTGGGCAATCCTGCCCCCTACTGGAACTGGGGAGGCGACCCGTGACTCTTCAGGGAGTCTGCTTAGCTGCTGTCCTGGGTTGGAAAGCTGGGCTGGAATGAGTGGCACCTCTCCTGCCCCTTCCCCTAAAGTATCCACACTGTTGCTGGTAGGCAGGGAAAGCCTGGATCTACTAGAAAGGCCTCTGGTAAGGTCTACCCCTGCCTCCCTTACTTTGCTGTTTTTGAGGTGTGGCAGCCTTTTCTTTGGCTGCAGCACTCCTATAGGAAAGTCCTACATTCATCCATTTTCCTCATATAGACCTCAGTCTATTCCCCAAAGAGGGAATTCAGAACCAGAGGAAAATCCAAGGCCTTTGTCTGGGTGTCCTGTGACAGATTCGTGGTTCTCAACCATGAAAATCTTCTCAGGGATATAGAGGTGGCCAATACCCTGGATGCCGAATCACTGGCATCCACTGCCATATGGAATTGTTGCTTAAAGGCCTCAATTCCATTTCTAGCCATATCTCCTAAATCTGCAGCCAAATCAGCAGGAATTTTAGCTGCCAGAGAAGATACAGCTTCCCACAACTTCTTCTGGTACCTTGCCATGTAAGAGGCCGATCTGGCAATAAGGAAGGAGCCCAGGTACGACTTCTTTGCCATAAAGTCAATCCTCCTGGAGTCTTTCTCAGGAGGGTGGGAAGATAATGGGATGTTTGCCTTTTCACAGGCAGCAGCTTCATGGCTGGGGTAGCCAGACAGAAATTCTGTGCCATTTTTGGCCACTGGATACTTTCTATCTGTCCTCTTATCCACAGGAGGGACAGAAGTAGTGGTACCCAGGATTTTTTAGTGTATGTCTCTGGACAGACTTGTGGATGGGTATCACCAGCCTTTTAGTGCCAGGGACACCCATCATCTCAACATAATCCGGTTCTTCTTCTTCCTCCAAGGATTCCTGAACCGGTAACTGGAGGGTTTCAGCCACCTTTTTCATAAAAGAGAAATGAGTGAGGGCATCCTCCAATTACTTGGGTGGAGAAATGTCCCCCTCACGTTCTGGAGAAACCTTCGGTTCAATCAGACCATAAAAATCCTCCTCTTCATCATTCTCACGTTCAGCCTCCAGATCCCATGGATAGTCATATTCAGAGGGATCCAAGGGGAATTGAACCGGTTGAGGAGCAACCGGATGTACCACCGGTTCAGCTGGACCGGACTGAAGGGACTGAATAATTCGAATCGCATTAGCAATCTCCTCTGTGGTCGGAACCGCAACTGCTTGCGGCTTAGGAGCCAGTTCGGTATGCTTTTCTTCTTTTTCTTTTTCGCAGTAGCTGGTTCAAGGGCTGTATCCGCGGTTTGTTTAGAAGAAGAGATATCACCTTTGTAAGAGGGAACCCCTTCTGGTTCTTTCGAACCTGAACCAGTTAGGCCAGCCGTGTTAGCGGATTTTTCAGCCAATTTCTCATTCAGTCGGTTAAGATGCTTGTCAAGTGTCGACTGAGGGAAATTCTTACAAATGTCACAGTTAGCCTCCAGGTGTTCCAACCCTAGGCATAAAACACAATTTGTGTGGGGATTGGCCTTGGCAAAAGTTTCCCCACACTCCACACAGTGTTGAAACCATTGTTGGTCCAGTTTTCTTTCTGGATTTTTGTGACTCCATCTCTAGCTTATCCAAGTGGTGGTTAAGCTGGATAAGAATCCAAAAGTAGCTCTGGTTAATAGACCGGTATTAGCAGTCCGGAAAAAACCCGACAAATTTGTTTTTTTTATTAGCTAAAACCAAACAACTTTACACAGAGCAAAAGTAAGCTAGAGAAGGAGAAAAAGGACTCAAAACCCTAAAGGTTGGACAGCAACTGCTAAAGTACTGAGACTTACCCCGTTTCAAAAACCAAAGAAATGTATACTATACCGCAGGGGGCAGTAATGAGAAACTAAACGTTAGTGAAAACTTTTTTAATCGGTAAGAACCGCAGCAATACACCACTAAACCGACGTGATGCTGAGGCAAAATCTCCAAGTCGTTTTCACAGTAAGGCAAAGTAAAGAATCTGACAGTTGAATAGAATGTACCAGGGGACAGTGTTTTGAAACTGAGCGCATGCCTGCTTAGAATGTAGGCTTAACCTTTTCCTCTCCCGGGCAGCAGAACATGAAGGACTTACTGCATATGTCAGAATACATTAGGACTTCTTGTTGTTTGAAACCAGCCACAACCAGGTGTGCGGAAACAACCCACACCCTAATGACATCCCAGCTATGCCATGACCAACTAACATTTTGCTAGGGCTCATTTCACTTGAGGAGTGGTCAAAGACATGGCTGTTGGGGGTTCAATGCCAAAAAGTGTAAAATCATGCACCTAGGGCATAGGAACCCAGGTGCTGAGTATGGGATGGGAGATACTGACAGTCACTAGATGGGAAAGGGACCTCGGGTATACTATAGCAGAGGACTTCAATGTGGCAGTACAGTGTGACAAGGCCATGGGCAGGGCTAGTAGGATACTGCAGTGCATTGGGAGGGGTATCTCCAGCAGTAGGTGTGAGGTGGTGCCGCTGCTGTATCGCTCCCTGGTATGCTCCACTTGAAGTATTGTGTTCAGTTTTGGAAACAGCACCTCAAAAAAGATGTAGATATTGTGGAGGCAGACCAGAGGATGACAACTAAAATGATGCAGAGTTCGCTAGGAAAGCCATACGAGGAGAGACTGAGGGATCTCAACATGTACATCCTAGAAGACAGGAAAGGTGCTATGATCAAGACCTACAGGGGTGAACAGGATATAGGAGGGGAGCTTCTTCCGTATAAGGATGAGCACTTGGAGCAGTGGGCATGCGATGAAGCTGGGGGGGGGGGTCAGGAGGGATGTGAGGAAACATTTATTCACTGAAAGGGTGGTAGATGCCTGGAACAGACTGCCAGATGAAGTAGTGAAGGTTAAAACAGTGCAGGGCTTCAAGCATGCATGGAATAAACATAGGGGGTAAAATAGAAACATAGAAATTGTTGGCAGATAAGGACTGCCTGGCCCATCTAGTCTGTTGGTATATTGGAGCAGATGCAGGAAGCGGGAAGGGTTGCTGAAGACCAGATAGGGTCTGTGGATGTAGTACATGCAGGGAACACTTGGACAGACTCAGTGGACCAAGCAGTCCTTTTCTGCTCACAAATTCTATGTTTCTGTGTTCTGTGTGTCTATATTAGGGGTCATTTTCATCTCTTTGGACTCCTTAAGTGCCTCCTCAACAAGCTGCCCAAAGAGTTAAGTTCCAATGAATGGAATGTTCATGATCTCCTGTTGGTCACTGAAGGTGACCCCTTCCATATGCAGCCATGAACACATAAGAATCCGAATCCCCAAAGCTGCTGCACCTACTTCCAAAGCATTCAGAGCACCTCTCAACTGATAGCTGTTAAGACTCAAAACCTTGAGTAACGACTTCCAAGAGGTCCTGCTTTGAGGTCAACTCCAGTAGGCTCTCTCTCCGAGATCTCTGAGCTTGTTCCATAGGGAGTATTCATACCTTGAAACATGGAACTGGTAGCTTGCAACTCTTAAGTCCAAGACTAGCTAAAGCAAATATCTGTTTTACCATAATGTGAACCTTATGAGACCACTTATCAGGAGGCTGTGCAGCAAATGCTTTAGGCATGACTGACTTCTTATTGTTAGCTATGACAACACCAGCATCTGCTGTTGGCTTATGAGTGTAGTTTTGTCTGGGGCACTATATATTTCTTATCTGGGAACCAGACGATTGCCAGAATACAAGACAGCCTGTTCCAGGCCACCTATGTGAGGTTCTCTAGAGCAGGCTGGACAGGTGGCACTAACGATACAGGCACAGAGAGGGAATTGAGATATTCCATCTGTATCTTCTTTGCTTCATCCACAGCCACTGTCTCGAACTTCAGAGCTCTGTGTAGGTTCTTCGGTAATGACTGAAAAGAGAGCTCCTCTTGAGAAACTCTGACTGGTTTGGTTGCACAGGTGCATTCTCTTCCATATTCAGGAGATACTCTTCACAGTTGTTTGACTCATCAACAGTGAGATCCAGATTAAACTACTGCTCATCCTCCAGCAAAGAAGGGGGAACCTGTGGATCCGGGGGGGATCCTCACATGACCATAGGGTTAGATACGGAGCCAGAAGTTGCATCCCATAAAGGGGCCACACCCACACTGAAGAAGGCCCCTGCACTGACACAGGACCAGGCGCCAACAACAGTGCTGCCACTAAGAACATCCCTAGTGCCACAGATGACACTGCATGTGACACTGAAAGGGCCCGCAGGATCCACTGCTCCATGAAAGCTGTCAACTGACCCAACTACTCATCCAACACGTCACCAGAAGCCAGAGGGAGTACTGGATATAGAGAAGACAGCACTGAGGTTGTAGAAAAATATGGTATCATCCAAGATGATGAAGGATAAGATACAGAATTCCCACATCCAAGGGAGACCAATGCCTCACGCAGAGTGATGAGAACCTGACTTAGATCATGTCTTAGCATTTCTTTATATTTTTATGTGAAGAGGAAACAGAGGCAGAATGGTCACTGGAACCTGATATCAAGTGTGACTGTGGCCAAGCCTGACTGTTTTTGTGACTATAAGAGGTTTGCTTACTCTCCTGGTCGTGAGACTACCTGGTACCAGAACAGTCGCCCAGAGGAGCAGCAAAGTACAGTTACGTAAGAACTTACTGTAACAGTAGCTCTTCCAGAGAGGCTCTTGCAGTAGGAAATTACATATAGGACTGATGCTGGCTGGCGTCAGGACCCAACGGAAAAATTTCTAGCTAGCAGTCTGGTGACTGACGCCATGCGGCATCAGTATAAAGGGGCGGTCCCCCACGCCTGCCTTCCAGTTCTTTCCTGCCAAAGGCCAAAAGGCAAGATGAGAGAGAAGCGGATATTTCCCCTCCTGGAAAAGGAGCTGAAAAAGCTTAGGGGGATGGAGGGCTGGAAGGTATCACCTGCTGCAAGAGCCTCTCTCGAAGATCTACTGTTACAGTAAGTTCTTATGTAACTGTACTGTCTTACTGAAAGGGCTCTTGCAGTAGGTAATTACATAGGACTGAGTCCCAAGCAGTCTGGAACAAGGAGAAGCAACGGGAGGAGGAAAGCTACTCAGAAGTAGACCCTCTGGCTGTGAAGGCCTTGGAAAGGAGGCCTTGCAAACAGTCAGTCAAAGCCTGCTCTGGACGAGAGGCAATGTCCAGACTGTAATGTTTTCAGAAGGCATGGACAGAGTCCAAGTGGCGCGCAAATGTCAGCCGCTGACATTCTTGAACGCCAAGAGAGGCAGCGACTTTGGTGGAGTGGTTCTAACTTGACCCAGCAGGGTCACGTTGTACTTGTCATAACAGAAAATGATACAATGAGCCAACCATTTCTATAGGCATTGCTTAGAAACAGCATTGCCTTCTCTTTTATGAGCAAAAGAGACGAACAGTTGATCAGTCTGTCTGAGATCCTTCGTCCTGTTGATGTAGTATCTCAGAATTCGGTGAACATCCAAAGTATGCAAGAGGTACTCTCCATGATTAAAGTGCTGTGTAAAAAAAGGCAGGCAACTCTATGGATTGATTCAGCGCCGATTCCGCTACCACCTTAGGGAGAAACTTAGGGTTGGTACGCAGAACCACACGTTCCTTGTGAAAAATCAAATATGGGATTTTACACATCAGGACCTGGAGCTCGGAAATCCATCAAGCAAAAGTAATAGCTACTAGGAAGCGAATCTTCCAAGAAAGGAACTTTAGGTCTGCTGAGGCTGCCGGCTTGAAAGGAGGCACAGTAAGCTTCTCTAAAATGAAATTCAGATCCCAAGGAGGGGCAGGAACCCAGATAGGGGGTCGTAAGTGAAGGACCCTCTCAAAAGGTATTAGAGACCTCCAGCTGAGCAAACGTTTGTCTGTAAAGTGGACATGATAGGCCTAAAATGGCCACCATGTGAACCTTTAAGGGTGAAATTGAGACCCAGATCAAGATGTGTCACAGGTAATCCAGAAGTCGGCCGACAGAGCACGAGAAGGGTTCACATCATTGAGGCAGCCCAAATAGAGAACCGCTCCATTTCATGGCATAAGTAGATCTGGTTGAGGGTTTCCTGGCCACCACCAGAATCTCAGCTACTTGGGAAGAGACCCGAATCGGGCTTGAGCTACGTCAGCAGGAGCCTCGCATGCAACTGAAGGGACTAGAGGCCTGGATGGACCAGGGTCCCCTGATCCTGGGTCAGCAAAAATAGCGACAGAGGAAGAGGAGGTACCTCTGAGTACTGTTGCAGAAGAGAAAACCAAACTTGCCTGGGCCAGAAAGGAGCGATCACAATCATTCGAGCTCCTTCTGAACTGAGTTTCTGCAAGACCCTCATAATCAGTGGAATTGAGGGGAAGGCACAGACGAATCTGCCCTTCCAGTCTAGAGACAGAGCGCCTCTTCAAAAAATGCTGCGCCCTGGAGCGAGCAGAAGATGGGAAGTTTTGTGTTTTGAGCGGATGCAAACAGGTCTACCTGTGGAGTTCCCCAGCGCAGGAAGATGTCTACGACCCCCTGATCCAGTTCCCATTCGTGAGCTAGAGCAGATGACCGGCTGAGCCTGTCTGCCAGCGTGTTCTCCACCCCCGGGACGTGAGATGCCATGAGGTGAAGGTTGTGCTGCACTGCCCAATCCCAGACTCGCATCACCTCTCTGCAAAGGGGGTAGGAACAAGTTCCTCCCTGTTTGTTGATGTACCAGACCACACACATATTGTCTGTCTGTACAGCTAGGTGACCGGGAGACAGATACAGATGCAGATCCTGAAGAGCATACAGTACTGACCTTAGTTCAAGCACACTGATGTGAAGGGACTTCTTGAGCTTGGACCAGGAGCCCTGGGTCCTGTGAGGACCGAGATGGGCTCCTCAACCCTCACCGGAGGCGTCCGTAGTCAACGTCTGCGAGGGGGGGGGAGGGAGACCAAAGGGAACTCCCCGGCAGAGGTTCTCCTGAACCATCCACCACTGCAAGTCCCGAGCCGTGGGAGTGGAGACCAGGACAAGTTGATCTAGGTCGTCCACTAGCTGATCCCATTGAGACCGAAGCGTCCACTGAGAGATTCTCATGTGGAGTCAGGCGTGAGGGACTGTCGGAATCGCAGCCGCCATTAGCCCGAGGAGGTGAAGGACTGACCTGGCGCTGACCCACCTGCAGCTGGACAACAGGCTGACCTGGGCCTGGAGAGTGGCCACCCTGTCCAGTGGCAGGAAGGTCATGCCAGTGGTCCTGCTAAATTGGGCAGGAATGGAGAAGACGCTGAGTGCCTAAACGCTGCCGTTTATGTTTCCCGGCATTTATTTTATGGTTACCGCCAGCTGGACTCTGAGTATACGTGGTTGGACGCACTCGGTTGGGATTCCAGGGTGCTGTATGGTTTGGCGTCTGGACTGCTGTGTGAGACTGGGTGCATTGATAAAATATATCAACCTGTGAACTGGAAATTGTTTCCAGACATATGTAGCACAGAGCTGTATGAACTTGGCTGATTCTGCGGCTTAATGGCTGCCTCTTAGTGTGGAGATTCGGTTGGTATTACACTCCTTGAGTGCGACCCCCCCCCCCAGCACTTTTTGGAGGATAGTGGCTTATCGAATGGGATTTGGAGGAGCAGAGAGTCACTGGGGCGTGAACGATCACTGTCTGGTGAGGATTACGGCGTGGGACTGCTTTGTTCCCTTGTTTAAGTTAAATATCTGAATGAGAAGGTCCTGTATGAGAGGATTACTTCGTGGGACGTAAGAATTTTTGTCTATGCCTGGAGGTGGTGTCGCTATTTTGGGGCACTACTGAATTAACCTGATCTCTGCTCTTTATTTGGACCCTGGCTTGGAATTGGTTTTCTGTTGAACAGTAGGAGGTTCCTGTTTGCTGTTTACCTGCCTGAGTCTGCCCCTACGCAGGAGAGCTGGGTTTGTTCGTGCCAGGGAGCTGGCCGGTGGATCCGTGGATTTCCTAGGCTCTTACGGGTACCGGCTGGTGGGCTGGTGCCAGTGGGGAGTTAAAGTTATGGGGTGCAGAGATCTCGGGTGGTGCTCAGCATAAATAGGGCCTCTAGGCTGTGGTCATCTCTGGAAAACGGGATTCCTGGACTGTCATCTTGAGAACTTGCCCATCAGGCAGCTTAAAATCAAACGGTCAGGTTAAAAACTTTTACTTTTATTCAAACTGTTACTGTTTCGGCAGTGAGAGTGCCCATGCTTAAACTTTATTTGAACCTCCCAGGTAGTGAGAGGGCCTGGGGGCCTAAATTTTATTCAGCATTATTCCTCTGTTTTTATTTTGTTGGTTGTTTTGGGGAGAGATCATATACGTTCTAAGGATTTGACTGAAGGATTGATTTGCTATTGTGGAACCGACTGTTAGTAGTGACTTGGAACTGTTCGTTGGTTTGGGTAGAGGTGAGGGCCCACCGGAGAGACCTAACATTATTATTTTGAATCTCTGGAGGTGTGAACTTTTAGCACAAAGTCATTATGAGATTGGATTTTAGTTTATTATGTTTTTTTAAATTGTTGATTTTCCTCCTTAGTTCTGATGCTATGTGAGAGATAGCAGAAGAAGGAACTAAATATCATTTTAGAGTGGTATGGTTTTGTTTTTGTTCGTTTATTATTTTTATTACTTTATATTATTTTACTTTTAATCGACTTATTTTTTAGTTGAATTGGTTGTTTTTAGATTTGTGTTCTTATATTATTCTGTTTTAACTGTTTAAAGTTGAGGATTTGTATTTGATCTGATGTGTTTACCTGTCCCCGGTGATGCGCTACTCAGCCTCTGCTCTGCCTCCCTCTGCCCTTTTATACCCCTCGGGTTTTATGACTACCAATGCTGTCGGGCATTAGCTATTGCCCGAAGGAGGAAGGTTGGGGGTGGGGGGGTGAACAGTGGAGGCGAGTGGAGCGGAGCACCCCCATTAGGGTGATTAAGCCCAGGAGACGCCCTGAGGCGAAATGGAGCTTGGAGCGTGGACCATCTTGTTTGGTCCCCATACCCAAGGACACCATCATTAGTGATGGGCAGGTAGCTGGGGCAGCCCAGGAGTTTTGTCCAACCCGGGCGATGTTGTGCAATGCCAAATCTGTCCGGAACAAGATTGCTGTAATTTCAGATCTTGTTGCCTCAACAGATCTCGCTTGCATTGCCGAGACCTGGCTGGATAATAATGCGAGACCAATTTTGGAGGCCGCAATTACAGCCGGATATACGGTGATACATCACCTGAGGCTGGACCCGGGGGGTTGCGGTCTGTTTTTAGACCGAATTGGCTCTCATTAGTGTTCCAGTTGAGGAGACCACCTCTTTTAAATGTGCTGTTGTAGCAGGTGTGGGCTATTGAATTGCTCTCATCTACCATCCACCAAGAGATGAGAAGCAATTCTTTAAGGAAGTAGCGGATTTCGTTGTCGATCTGGCCTTTGAGTCTCCCAGGCTGATGGTCCTGGGTGACTTTAATGCATAGGTCGACGACGAACTCTCGCAATTTGGACAACACTTCCTCCAGTTAATGGATTTGCTGGGCCTAACACAGGTGATTACCACTGCTACACATAAAGGTGGCCATTCTCTTGATTTGGTCTTCCTCCTGGGGATCGAGGCCTCTGATGTAGGGGTGGAACCAGTCAGTTGGTCAGATCACTACACTGTGAGATTCAATTTTGGCGCCCCTCCTTGTAGGCCGACCCCAGTGGAGATGGTCAAATACCGCCCTTTGCGGAATATTTCTTCTAATGGCCTTGCGGCAGCTCTTGACCTATCACTACTTCCTGTGCACTGCAATGATCCAGAGGCGCTGGTTATGGCTTATAATACCGCCATTACTTCTGCCCTGGATTCTATTTCTCCAGTTCATGTGCGTCCTCTCTCCCTGCGACCTCGGGCCCCATGGTTTGATGGAGTCTTGAGGGAGTTGTGGCGACTTGGACGCAGGTTAGAACATTGTTGGCGGCGGTCTGGCTTGGATGCCGACCATCTTAGACTGTTAGAACATTATCAATTCTATCAGTCAGAAATCTCCCGTAAGAAGGCAGAGTTCCTGTCCGGGGAAATTTCTGCCACTCAGAACCGACCTGCTCAGCTATTCAGAACTGTGGACAGATTGTGTAACCCAACCTGTCTACAGCTCCGTAGAGCGTTTTCACAACTAAAGTGTGATGAGATTGCTTGGTTCTTTGCTGATAAGGTGGCCAACATTAGGTGAGACATCTGTTTGACACATTCTATGCTAGTTGCAACTGGCTAGGATCGGGTCACTACCCCCTCGTTCTCCTGGAGTACCTTCGGCCGCCCGGAAATCGTGGATGTTATGCGGATTGTCCAGGGGCTGCATCCTACCTCCTGTAGTTTAGATTCAGGTCCCACTCCCCTAATTTTAGGGTGTGGAGAGCCCATCCTACTGGCTCTAGCACAGATAGTCTGGTCTTCCCTTGACTTGGGTGAATAGCCCCATTCCTTGAAAGAGGCAGTGACGACACCCTTGTTGAAGAAATCATCTTTGGACCCAGACTGTCTTGCTAACTACAGACCTATCTCGAACCTTCCCTTTGCAGGGAAGGTGAATGAGAAGGTGGTTGCAGCCCAGCTGGAGAACCATTTGACCATCCATAGCATCTACAAACCTCTCCAATCAGGTTTCCGTAAGAGGCATAGTACCGAGACTGCACTGGTGCGGGTGCTCAATGATCTCCTGATGGCGAGAGACCAGAGAAAACGGTCCATTTTGCTTCTATTGGATCTGTCATCAGCACCTGACACAGTCGACCATGGGGTACTACTGGAGCGCCTGAGATGTATTTGTGGACTCTCTGGGATTGTGTTCAGATGGGTCACATCATACCTCACCGGAAGAACTCAGAGGGTGGTGTCAGGGGTCTTTTCCTCTGATCCCATCTCTCTATTTTGTGGGGTTCCTCAGGGCTCTACATTGTCCCCCATGTTGTTTGCGGTGTACATGCTTCCCCTCGCAGACATTGTGGGCTGGGATTTCACTGTTATGCAGATGATACCCAACTGTACCTGTCTTTTGCACCCGACCAGGAAGGAGCTATCTTGGTATTTAATAGCTGCCTAAATGAAATCCAGGATTGGATGAGGTCCAGTTGGTTGAAGTTGAATTCTGGGAAGTCCGAGGTGTTGGTATTGGATCCGGATTGCCGGATAGGGGGACCTGTGGCCAGCTCCCCATCTGGGGCATTTTGTGGCGATGTCGAGCTACTGGTCCCTGAACAGGTACGAGATCTGGGGGTGATCTTAGATGTGGGGCTGACTCTTCGATCCCAGGTGTCAGCAGTGGTAAAATCTTCCTTTTATCATCTGAGAAACATCGCCAGAATCAAGCACCTCGTTCCGTCCGGCGATCTGCCAACTCTGATCCATGCCTTTGTGACCTCACGCCTGGACTACTGCAACTCGCTTTAACTTGGGCTTCCGGGGATTGATATCTGCCGCCTGCAGCTGGTGCAGAATTCCATAACCCGAGTACTTACAGGTACTCCTAGATCTTCTCATATTACTCCAGTGCTGCGGGAACTGCACTGGCTGCCAATTCAGTGGCGGATCACCTTCAAAGTTGGATTACTGACATTTAAAGCCCTGCATTATCTGGGCCCTGACTACCTGAAAGTACTCCTGATTCCTTACCACCCTGTGAGGCCGTTTCGTTCAGCCGACGAGGGGTTGCTAGAGATTGCTAGGGTTACATTAAAATCAGCTGGGGCCTGGGCTTTTATGTTCGTGGCCCCCTCCCTTTGGAATTCTCTACCCCGTCGGATAACGGAGTGTACAACCATGGGATGTTTTAAACAGGCTCTCAAATCCTTTTTATGGGAAAGGGCCTATGGTGGTTCTGATTAATTGCTGTATCTGTTTTAACAGTTTTTGCATTACTGTTTGTATATCTTGTCTGTATTATATTTTACTGGAATGCGCCTTGGTATTCGAAAGGCGCAATATAAATAAAAATATTATTATGTCCAGGATCGCCTCGATAAACTGGAGCCTCTGAGATGGGACTTGGCCTGGTTGATGGTAATATGCAGGCAGGCAAAGACCTGCTGGGTAAGGGAAAGGAAGCGCAAGAGTTCCTCCCTGGATAGGGCCGCCAGAAGCCAATCGTCCAGGTACAGGAAAACCTGCACCTCCTGGGTATGCAGGTAGGCTGCTACTACCGAAAGGCATTTGGTGAACACCCAAGGCGCAGAGGAAAGACCAAATGGGAGGGCCTTGAACTGGTAGTGGTCCCCCTGGAACGAAAAATGCAGGTATTTGCGGTGGGAAGGGCAGATAGGGATATGCAGGTAGGCACCCTGCATATCCAAAGCACATAGCCACTGTCCCAGCTGGAGAAGGGGCAGAAGGCTCTGCAGCGAGAGCATCCTGAACCTCTTGTACTCCATGAACAAGTTCAGGGAGCTGAGGTCAAGAATCGGCCTCAGATCCCCTGTTTTCTTCGGGACCAGGAAGAAATGGGAATAGTACCCCGTTCCCCCAAAGAGGAATGGGGATGGGTTCTATTGCCTCCTTCAAGAGAAGAGAGGAAATTTCTTCCTGAACCAGAAGATGATGCTCCTGTGAGTACAACAACCTTGGGGGAGGGTGTCAAGGGTGTTTCTGAAGAAACCCTATTGAGTGTCCCTCTGCGATGAGTTGACCCAGGAATCTGACGTTATCCTCTCCCAACCCAGGAGGTGCAGGGAAAACCTCCCTCCTACTGGTTCCTCTGGAAACGCCAGAGGCTGTGGGAGAGGAAAGGAGTCAGGTGGTGTGGGGCAGCATCGCGGCTGAAGCTCCCGCTGCTTTTTTGGGCAGTGGGGGCTTGGCAGCCGGAGGGGCCCGATTTTTACTGGCCCGCTTTCCCTGTGGTTTCACCCTTTGCCGAGTCCGCCTGTGAAAGGGACGACGCTGCGCTGGAGGGGGATTTTACATGGAGTCCACAGACTTCAGTGCAGTCCCCTTCTCCTGCAGATTGGTGATAATGTCCTTGACATCACCACCGAACAGCACTGAACCCCGGAAGGGCACTTCCTGAATAGCGGACTGCACTTCCAGGACCAAACCTGACACACGGAGCCAGGCATGATGCTGTAAGCCTACAACGAAAGCCGAGCTCCTACCAGCAGTGTCCACTGTATTGTACGTGGCACGAAGCATGTGCCGACTGGCTGAACGAGCAGAGCGGACAAGGTCAGCCACTTCCTTTTTAACCTGAGAGTCAGGAAGGGAGTCCAACTTGGATTCCACCTCACTAAGAATCGCCTTCTGGTAATACCCCATGTGACCGACATAGTTCAGGGCCCTAACACCCAGAGTGGAAGAAGCATAGATCTTCTTGCCATACTGGTCCAGAAGACGGGATTGTTTGTCAGGTGGAGATGAGCTCAAATGCTTCGGATTAGTTGACCGGCCGTGAGCGGCGCTAATCACCACCGAGTCAGCTCGAGGGTGAGAATCCAGGAAGTCAACATCCTCGGGAGCCTGGTATAGCCTATCAGACTTCCAAGGAAGAGGGGCTAATGCCGACGGTTGCTTCCAAATGGTGGAAACAAGGTCAGCATGAGGCTCAATCCAGGGTGGCATCACGGTTGGAGTGGTCTCGGGCAGATCCAGGTGCTCAGCGAGTTTCTTACACTGTGGATCCGGCTCCAAAGAGCGCCACTTATGAACTTCCTGGATTTTGTGCAGCAACTCTGAAAAAGAAGGATCTCCCAGAGGAGACTTCAGAGGAGTCCTAGGCCTGGGTTTGGTCGGAGAGCGTGGCTCGTTGTCCGGGTCGGAACAACCATTGGAGTCATCCGAGGAGGAAGAGGAAGAAGACTCCCTCTCCCGGTGTGGGGGAGGAACGGACCCCTTAGGAAGCCCTCGGGGAAACGTGTCCTGCCCCACCCTGGAAGCAGAAGGCTCGCCCCTGGTTTCCGGAGGTGGGGAGGGAATCTGTCGTCTGGGGCGTATGGGAGCCGAAACCGGCACCGTCGCCAGGAGACGACTCTCCACCTCTCTGGTGAGCAGAGCCTTGTCCTCAGCCCACCAGGAGGCCAGAGTCTCCTTCAAGTCCACCGATAACTGAGGGGGTGGTGGAGGAGGAGGAGGTGTAGGGGGATATGGATAGTGAGTGTACCTATAGGGTAGGTATCCGTAACCCAACAGCGGGTAACCCGGCATCAGGTAGTGAGGCACTGAGTACTGCGGCGTCATGTAGGCCGGCGTCGGGTAGTGAGGTGTCTGATACTGCGGAGCCGGGTAAGACGGCGCCATATAAGACGGAGTCGGATACTTGGGAGCCGGGGGATCTGATGGAGAAGACGGCCCGGGCGGAAGCCCAGCGGGTGGGCCTGGAGCAGAAGGCCCAGCAGGCGGAGGGCCCGGCATTGGAGCAGCATCCGGGAGAGGGATGTCGCCCAGCGTTTGTATGACCGGTGTCAGAGTCGGTGTCTAGGGAACCAACGCCAGGTCGTCCGGCCCAGCGGGAGGGAGGCCTGACGGGGGGGCCGCAGCAGGAACCTCGGTATCGCCCAGGGATGGTGGGAAAAAATCCCTGGGGTCAGGCTGAGGAGACCCAAGGTCCCCGGAGGGCAGCAAAGGCTGCGGGGAGCCGGGAACAACAGACGTAAGAGGGTCCGATGTCGGCTCAGCCTCTGCGCAGACTTCGGGTCGGCTGACATCCGACTTATCAGCAGAGTCCAGGTGGACGCGGAGGAGCCGGCATCCGACTTAGTGGACCCATCGCCCGAGGCAGGTTGCAAAGAAGGGGCAGTCTGATCGGGTGGGAAAGTGGCCATGTGCCGCCCCAAAGGGTTGAGCGACTTATCGACCGTCTCCGTGCGGGCGTCAGAGGAGCTGACGTCCGGCTTACCAGAGCCGCTCGAACCAGTAGGCCGCACAGTGACGGCTTTACCGGGGGCGGAGGCCTCAACAACCAGGAGGCTCCCGAAGGGCCCAGCGCCTGAGCCAGCTGGGCGGGCGGCGCCGCCTTGGAAACTTCAAGACGGCGTCATGGAAGCGGTCCCCAGAGGGGCGTTACCTGGAGCCTGGCGACTCCAGCGAGTCCGGTGAAGAGCCTGTCTGCTTTCTCCTTTCTTCTTACAATGGTCTTGGAAGTGGGCGCCTGCTGGAACCTTTTTAACTCCTTCTCTATGGAGGACCTCTTCTTCTTGAGGATATGGGCCTCCAGGGACTGCTGCCTCTGTCTGCGACTGGCGGCGTTAAATTTAAGGCAGTGCTGGCACTTCTCCACCTGATGGTCCAGGACCAGACAGAAGAGGCACTGGGAATGGCCATCCTTGTGCGGGAGTTGGGTGCCGCACAAGTCGCACTTATTTTTGTGCTCGGAGGGTGTAGGGGACGACATACACCAACGAAAGGCTGACAATTAAGTCAAATAATTCAAAAAAACTACAGTAAATACTACCAGCGACAGAGCTGACGAGCGTTGAACTTTACCGCAAGGCAATGACATGAGCTAACAGCGGGAAAGAACTGGAAGGCGGGTGTGGGGGACCGCCCCTTTATACTGACGCCGCATGACGTCGGTCACCTGACGTGGGAGCGGTCCCCCGCCAGAGACTGCTACCTAGAAATTTTTCTGTTGGGTCCTGACGCTGGCCAGCATCAGTCCTATATGCAGTTACCTACTGCAAGGGCCCTCTCGAAGTAACATCTGACCTTTTCAGACACCCTACCTGAGATAATGTTTATCAAGCATGTGAAATGAAGTAGGGCTGTGACATAAACTTGACAATTTAACTCCAAAAACTGTTTAAAAATAATTGATAGAGAATGCAATGAACTAGACAAGAACTCTGGACTCCAGTCTGGAAAGCACTGACCTTCTAAGGCTGGAAGAAAGGAACTCAGGTGGTTCAGGCTGGTGCTGCTATATATACAGCAGGCAACTTGGTGGTATGCATTAATGCCACCGGGCCCACAACGTCTTGTTCCCAAGGGGTCATGCCGCCTCTGGCTCTAAGACCAAACAGTGGAATTCTAAGAAGACTGATTCTTAGAAGATAAAATGTTTCTGAAAATTTCCTTATACAATTCCCCCCTCCTGAAGCAGAAGTATTTGTTACATTGACAAGGAAATGTCATCATAAGTTATTTTTTTTGTTAAGCACTGATGTATTTTTTACATCCCTGGATTATTCATCAGTGCAACTGTAATCATCTCAAATATTTTTTAAAACTGCTTTATGGCCAGCCTGCCGGCGCAGCGGTTGGATTTCCACTTGCGATGCCAGTGACTCAGGTTCGGGAACAAGCCCGGGTCACTGGAGGGCTGGCCAGGGGAGAAGGATTGAGCGTCCCAGGGACAGTTCTCCTTCTCCGGGGGGAGGGCAGGGGACTGGTCCAGCGCCTGCTGGCTCCTAGCAGAGGCTGGGAGTATCACAGGACGCATGGCCCAATACTAACTGGGGGAGGAGCGGACGTCAGTGTATGCCATGACATCACTACGCTGCCCCCAAAAGAAAGCCAGGAAAAATCGCTCGCTGGTTCTCCGGATGATGGCTCTCTGTTCCTAAGGGACTCCAGCGCCTTCCCGGTGCCTCCTGTTCCCCAGCAGCACCCCCGGGCCCTAGAAGGATGTGTTGGGGCTATCCTGCCCCCCAGTGCCTTCCCCCTCGGAGGAGAGGGACCCACCCGGTGAAGGGATACACCGGGATATCCCGGGGGTCGGCTGCGGATCTGGGGACTAGAGGAGGGCCGGGTAAGGACAGAAGAGGTCAGGGAGAACTTGTCAGAGCCTGAAGGAGTGGAGGACCAGCGAGCACAGGGGCGGAAAAATAGATAATACAAAAAAAAAACTGCTTTATTACTAGTTTTGTAATGAATGACTCATGTCAATAAACATGGCCACTGCCAGTAGTTTTTAAAAATTTCTTCTACTGACGTTACTGTTTGACTGTATAAACTAGTTTTATATTGTGGATTCATCAGCTGATGTTAAAACATATTCCTCATGGCAAACAGCACAGCACCACACTAAGATGTTTTGTTTTTTCACTCTTGGTGTAGCCAAACAGTAGGAACTTTTGAAAGCTTCAACACCACAAGTCTCGGTTCAGGAACAAAAAAAAAATGGTTATGCTGATAATTTTTTTTCCCCAGAAATTGAGAGTCAAGAAGTGACTCCAGCCAAGTTAGGAAAAAGATGCTGGAGGCAGTACCACTGTGACTATTTATTTAGGAATGAACTGATTGGAAAATCCACACTTTGGGGGTCAAGGTATCAACAGTTTTGTCTCACTTCCAATGGCCAATTATATTTTTCTGTTGTAACTTAATATTCTGAAACTGGAGTTGAAAACATAATTATTTCTTTTACTCACGCAAAGGAAATGGACACTGGCTGAGGGGTAACGGAAGTGGCAGACCGTAATGGCTGTCCAAGCTTCCACCATTCCCAAATACTTTGTATGTTCCTGTTAACATATCACACTCACACATTTATATCAGTGTCCACTTTCGCTAACATGGCGCTTTTCCTCCTTCAGCAATCGCATCTTTCCATGACTGTTTCCCAACTTGACTGTTCCTGCACATTAAATTTTTTTTTTTAAATCAAATACCTTATTACTTAAAAAAAATTATGATTTTTTTTTTTTTGCCATCAAATACTTCCGCTTTAACTTTAGGCTGTGACTCCCTGACGTAATATCCTCTACTAACTGAAGCAATTTACTTTTATCTACCTTATCACGTTTTCAGGCACTTAATATTCTGGGACCACAGTGCCTCCCAGAGCGCTAGTTCCAGCTGAATCTTGAGATCTAGGGATGATGAGCTCCTAATGGTTCCCACCACTAGGTTACAGCTAAAAGAAAAACAGGCATATGCAGTGGCAGCATTTGTATTTGGAACTTATTCACCATCTATATTGGAGATTTTGTGTTCATAGCAATTATTTTTTTTTTGTTGTTGTTGCAATTCCACCAATCCTTTTTATCTATGAAGTCTGGTCAGGAAGGTTCTTCCATTCAGTTATCTTCTGCCCCCCTCCGAAAAGCCCCTCAGGCCTCCCCCTTCTGTCATCTTGCCACTCTACCAGCACTTTGCCCAAAACCACCCACCCACATCTCCCCCCCTTCCCAGCAGAGTCTCCATGTTTGCACAGCCTCTTGGGAGACACATCTTACATGCTGGCCAGAGCTCGGGAAAAGTCAGCAGGCTAGAGGATAGGTTTGGTGGCCCCAATTAGAATTAGGGGTGGAATGGATTTCCTATCTCAAAGCCCTCCCTCTTTGTTACCCCAGCACCCTCCGTTCTGACAGCTCAGCATTCTGGATCATCAGGCAGAGCACAGTCCTTCACTCCATCCGTGTACCTGACATCATAATGCATACACTCAGATGCTGACACACCCACGTCCATATCATGCATACATGCGCCTAGTGACTGGGTACATCTTGGGACACTCACTTCAGTCTGTATGACCCTTGCCCCCTGGGCCACCAGCGGACAACCATGCACTGGTCTCCTAATGAAAATCCCCTGTGGTCAAAGGGCCAGGGCCATTACTGTCAGCATATGTGGCAATGCACTTGCTTTTTATCACCAATAACATTTTCATTCATTTGCTTATACAGCAACTTGGCATGTGAGAATATTGTTCCTTTGTGCCCTCCAAGTGCTTCCTTCTGCACAGATGTACCGGCCAGTGCCTCTCTACCCGAGCCTTAGGTAGGTGGCCCTATAATGTCCCAGCTTAGGAATGAACCCAGATCACAAGGGTGGCAAGCCGTTGCCCACCTCTTAGGCTACTGAGTGGGTCACGGCAATCTTTAAAGCAAGACTGAAAACCTTTTTAATGAGCTTCTTAGGATGTTGCTGTTTGTCTACTACTGTTCTTAAGTGCCGTTCGCCCTAAGTGAGTTCACTCAGAGGGAACCATAGAAATAAAGATCTGATTAACAAATTAAGTGACTTTTGTGGCTTTTTCACACATTTTTTGGGGTGAAGGAAGGTTGAGAGATGTGGAGGTGACCACATCCCACTGTAATACTCACACTAAGTCGTACAGCAAAGTTAAAAATGTCATTCCTGCCTTGATCTGAACTGAAGCCTCCGCAAACACTATGTAAAGCAGCTCATTAAAGAGTCCTCAACATGTAGTGAGGTGAAAAAGTAACTTACAAAACAAAAGGATAAAACAGAGACATTACAATAAAAAAGACACAAAATGAGAAAAGGAGACAGGGTAACTTTTATGATGTGCCCTATCCTGTGGGCTCAGGGCACTGTACAATATCACACCAAACCCCTAGAAAGTCATAAACAGAGAGCATTACAGCAGTCAAGGTAGAAGATTACGAAGGTATGCAGAAATGTGACACAAGTCCTCGTGTCCAAGATAGGTCTTCAACCTTATGATAAGAAGAGCTTGACTAAGGCATGAAAGGTAAGAAATGGAATTTGGTTTATATGGAGCATTTCATGCAAACTGTATCACAAAGCACGTAACAATGCAAGAGCTGGAGGGAACAGAATGTCCATGCCATTTGCAGTGGAGAGAGAGCTACTAAGTGCACAAGAGACAAAAAGAGATTACAGAAAGCCTAGAGTCACATAGGGAGTAAGTGACGGCTGTCAGATTCAAACCCAGGTCTCTAGGTTCCCAGTTCGATGGTCTAACCACCAGGCCAGTTTGTATCCCTAGCAATACAAAGGAAACCAAAGATACAGAACAAGAGAAAAGACAACAGTTAAACTAGAAACAAGTAGAAAAGTAAAGCAAGTGAGACACAAGTAGATTCAAAGAAATGAATTTGGCAAAACATAAGCAAAGGAGGATCAAATGGAAGGAGAAGAGTGAGAAAATAAAGGAAAACTGTCAAAGGTGTGTGTGTGTGTATGTGTGTGTACCTAAATTTATTTATCTGAATGTTTTAGCAGGATAGATATATAGAGCTGGGAGCAGCTTAAATTGAATGGACTGAGCATAAGGCCATTTTGCTGTTTTACTTTGTGGTGATACACACGGTGCAGCATACTCAGTGACTAGTAAAGTTTGAGGGTTGACCAGTAGGGTAGGTCACTGAAATGTTCCTGACAAGAGTCAGTGGAATACTGGGATGCATACGGAGGGGTATCACCGGCAGAAGGAAGGAGGTGGTGTTGCCACTGTATAGATCGTTTGTGAGACCCCACCTGGACTTGTAAAGGCCACATCTCAGGAAGGACATAGGGTGGAGGTAATCAGGAGGAGGGCAACTAAATTGGTGCATGGGCTGCATCAGAAGCCTAATGATGAGAGACTGAACGACTTCAGTATGTACACGCTGGAAGGGAGGAGGGAGAAGAGGCGTATGACAGAGACCTATAAATACTTCACGGAACTAAATAAGGTACAGGAGGGGAGTGCTTTTCAGAAAAAAAGATGCACAAGAACAAGTGGACATGCAATGAAGCTGGAAAGGGGTAAATTCTGGCAGTTAGCATAGAGGTTGGAGTAACAAGCTGTGAATTAGCTTGGTACATCCAGCACACCTGGGTTTTATTCCCACAACCTCTACTTGCATATTGCGTGACTCTGAGCAAGTCACTTAACTGCCCCAGTGCTCCCAGGTCACCCCTGTAAATGGGCCTTGTGGCCCAGTGAGCCTTATCTGGTTACCAAAAAGAATATTATAAAAAATAAGTAAATAAAAAAGATCATGAGAGTTGTGAGGAAATACTTCTTCACAGAAAGAGTGGTGGATACCGGGAACAGTCTTCCGACAGATGTGGTGGGGGCAAAAACAGTGGTGGGGTTCAAGAATGCATGGGACAGGCAGGAGGGAATCTTAGTGGAAAGGGAGGGATGGGGAGAGAGTCAAGAGATCAAGTAGGGTCTGTGGTGACACTATAGGCAGGTTAAAAATGGGCAGACTGAGTGGACCAAGCGGTCCTTATCTGCTGTCATGTTCTATGTTTCTATGTTACATTTCTAGAGCAGTCAGCAAATGTCAGCAAGTTCCTGTACTACTTATTAATTCTGCTCTGGAACATAAAAAAAAAGTCATGGTGTTGCAAGATGTTTGGCTTTGTTCTAATAAACAAGCAGTGTCAGAGGCTCAGTAGATAGCACACGTGCCTCTGGGGCCAAAGATAAGAAGCTTGCTGGTTCTAGCCACACACCAGGTATTTGGGAAATACCCATACCAGACACTATAGTGCAGTACGGTGGGGGGGGGGCTGTACTGGCGAGGTGCCATCCTTCGGATGAGATGTTAAACCAAGGTCCTTTCTGTCCATCTCTGGTCACTGTCCAAGTGGAAGCAAAAGACACCATGGCACTTAATGAAGAAGAGTAGGGGAGTGTTTCCAACTGGCCTGGCCACCATTCCTCCTGTAAATAAAACAGGTCCATGCAACCCACCCACCTAGGATGCACCTGAAAACAAGCTGTAATAGATTAGTGTGCCTTAATTACAAATAAATTTGCTTCCAAAGATAAAGCCTTTATGTACACTGAGATACATTCTTTTTTTAAATAACTTGTGTGGGCTCCTAGACAAGCATATAAAAGATATTATGTCACACTCTACAGCATTCTATCACACGGTGGGGCTGCCACTGTGCCAACCCCAAAAGAAAACTGCTGACAGAATGCAACTGGGCCCCAGTACACTGTTGTATAAACAGCAACGGAAATGGAAATTACATGAGCCTGGTAATTAAGGCTAGTGCAGTTTTCCCACAGCAGTCCAAATTCCTCACCCTTGGGGTTAGCCTTCGCCTCTCACATGTTTCAGAATAAAATATCACATTTATAGCAATCGTAAACAAAACCTTTTATAAGTAATTTGGTTCTGTTCATTCATGCGATAAATTCCATGTTTTACTCTGAACCAAGCATGGGTTATCCTCTAAGTTTTTCATAGCCCTTCCTGGGGAACCTGAGTTATAATTGCCTGTTATGCTAGTATGCGAATGAAAGATTTTTTATGAGTTCCAACCAAAAGTATTTAAATGACACATAAGTAGAAGAGACCAGGGCAATTGGGATTTTTATTTTTTGGTAAAAGGATGTAAAGTTGTTGAACTAGCTTAAGAGTATCCATCAGGATCCAGGAAACAAGACTGTGGCTCTTTAAAAATGGCCAAAAAAGAAACTCATAAAAATCCCACTGAAACACTGAGCCAGCCTAGTGGTGAGGCACTGGTTAACTTCTGCCAAGTGGAAGACCCAAGTTTTGCAGAAGGACTCGAGTTTCAATCAAATCAATCAATCAATCAATCAATCAAATTTTTATTTATCCAGGTGAACATCATTGAGCACAGCTCATTTGCAAGATGGACCTGGTAAGGTCAAGGTTCAACTTACACAGATATAACAGATAAACAACAAATACAAAAGGTCTATTATATACAAAATTCGAAAATAAATCACATAGTCTAACATACATTCTAAGCAAGATGTTCAATACTTCGATAATTAACATAGATAGTGGGGACAAGGCGGGAGGGAGCAGGAGTGGGATGCAAGTTGGCGGGGAACGTAGAAGATGATATTAATTATAAGGTGGATGGATAAGTGATAAGTGATGCCTAAGAAAGGGCTGGGGCCTGTCCTGGCGGTAGAATGACAGGGGTATAGGGCTATGATGAGGTTAAGGAAGTGCTGGGAGCTGGGTGAAGGGTGGGGTGTAATACATCTAAGGGGTAGAGGCACTTGATAAGGGTGGATTCATTCCATGGACTGACTGACTGAGGAGGGGAAGGATAAGATTAGCACTAGTATTAAATTACACTAGTACTAGTGGAAACAGTTACATTTTTCTTGGATAAGCCTTGTATACAGATGTTTGAAGGATGTAACTGTAATGTAACTGCTCAATTTCAGGGTCTTCTGCGTCATATTCCATAAAGTAGATAGTATGTAGCTGATAGTAGTTCTCCCATACCGAGTGTTGAAATTGGGCACTTTAAGCATGATGAAGTTGAGGCTTCTTAAAGAGTTTCTTTCTCTGAAGGCTGGAAGAGGTCTAGAAACATTTATAAACCTACTGTATACAAGTGCTAACAACAGACAGACAAACTGTAATGTAGATAGACATCTAGAGAGACAGACAGACAGAAACACAGAATTTGTTGGCAGATAAGGACTGCTTGACCCACCTAGTTTACCCCTCTTTTTCCCTGCCTATTCTGCCACTGCAGACCCCACCTCGTCTCTGACCACCTCCTGTGCCCTGCTTTGATATCAAGTTTTCCTTTATACCTATCCCATGCATGCTTGAAGCCCACCACTGTTGTCACCCTCCCCACCACCCCTGCCGGAAGACTGTTTCAGGCATATACCACCCTCTCAGTGAAGAATTACTTCCAAACATCCCACTTAAACTCCACCCCCATCTTCATTGCATGCCCCAAGTTCTTGTACACCTTCTTTTCTGAAAAATGCTCCCTTCCCATCCCTTATTTAACCATGCCATTAAGGTATTTAAAGGTCTCTATCATGCCCCCCTTTCCAGGGTGCACATATTTAGATCTCTCAATCTCTCCTCATAAGATATTTGGTGTAGCCCCTGCAGCATTTTTATAGTCCTTCTTTGGGTGGCCTTTACCCTGTTTATGTCCTTTCTGAGTTGTGGTCTGCGGAACTGAACTCAGTACTCCAGGTGTGGTCTCACCAATTACCAATACAGTGGCAACACCACCTCCCTCTTTCTGCTGGTGATGCCCCTCCGTATGCACACCAGCATCCCACTGGCTTCCCCTACTGCTTTGATGCACTGCCTTACCACCTTAAGGTCATCTGTTATGATTAACCTTAGGCCCCTTTCCTAGTTAGTGAACATCGGTACCCCCCCCTGTACTCTACCTCTGGGTTTCTGCACCCAAGGTGCATGAATTTGCACTGTTCTGCACTGAAACCCAGCTGTCATACCCTTCTGTCATACCCTTGACCATTCCTCAAGCTTTTTCAGGTCTCTTTTATTCTCTCCTTCCCCTCTGGGGTGTCCACCCTATTGCAGAGCTTGATATCATCTTCAAAAAGGCACAATTTCCCTTCCAGTTCTTCTGCAATGTCATTTATAAAAACATGCAAGAGGACTGGACCAGTACTGAGCCCTGAGGAACCCCGCTGGTCTCTCTTATCTCCCCTAAGTGAGTGCAGTTAACCACCACCTTCTACTGCCTATCCATCAGTCAATTACATACGCAGTGTATCACTTTGGTTCCCATCCCCAAGCGTCACAGTTTTGTATGTGGCATGCTGTCGAAGGCCTTACTGAAGTCTTAACAGGCCACATCCACTACCCTCCCCTGATCTATTTATCTGGTCAACCAGTCAAAGAAATCTATCAGATTTGTCTAACATGATCTCCCTTACATGAATCTGTGCTGCCTTGGGTCCTGTAACCCACCAGATGCAAGGTATTCTACCAGTCTTTCCTTTGAAGTGACTCATTAGTTTCCATTACTTTTTTGGAGATAGGCTTCCTTTAGCCCTAGCTCTGCCCGTGCTCTGGCAGTCTCCGGGCTGACCCCTCCGTGTTCCTCCTGGCTTGCCCTCCCTGGCTTACCCTCCAGGGTGGGGCCTCAGAGGCCTCCACACTTACCCACTCGGATGCTGCATCCGGTGTCCAGAAGCTGCCGCAGCTGGTTTGTGCAGAGTCGGGGCCAGGCGGGTGGCATTGTGCATGTCTGGCATTATTTGTAATGTACAGTGGGAGAGGCGTGATGTGCAATAATGCTAAGGTGTAAGAACATCATGCATCTGTCACGTCTCTCAAATACAGTGAGCTCCAGTTTGCCAGATCCCCCCGCTGGGAGTCGTACAGGTCCCAGTGGCTTCCCACCTCCCTCCCTCACCAGAGAAGGAGAGCAGTCCGTGGGGCACTCAATCCTTCTTCCCCCAGCCAGCCCTACAATGCTCGGGCTCATTTCCAAACCTGGGTCACTGGTGTCGCAAGCGGTAGTGCAACCACTGCACCGATGGGCCAGCACTTGTTTCCCCATTACTGATGTCAGACTGACTGACCCGCAGTTCTGAGCCTCTTCCCTACTGCCACTCTTATGCAGCAGGACTATATGTGCCCTGCTCAAGTCCTCTGTGACCACCCCAACTGGCCCCATAGTCTTTTCCACTCTTAGATTTGCAAGTCACTTCAGGACTCTTTCCTCTTCGAATAGACTTGTGTCTACTTCCCTCCTTCCAGATAGATAAACAAATAGAAAGACAGATGTACAGACAGACATACAGACAGGCATGCAGATACATATAGAGAATAATGTATGAGCAACCATACACAGCGAGGCTGTGTATCCACTGTGGGGTTGCGATGACAGCATATGAACCTCGAGGTGAAGCTCGAAAGCTCTGTGCTGTCATCTCAGCCCCAAGATGGAAACACATGCCAAGCTGTGTGTGGGTGCCCATATTTTATTTAACAGAGTATACGTTTTTCAACACAGAAGTCACAGAAGCACCCTCCCTGAAGTACAAAAAAAGTGACATTTGTTTGCTCTGTTCTATGGTCGAAATTAAATATACAGACTTTTACAGTTTAAAAGGTACAACTTTGGGCACTGGGTGGTTAGTTAGAAGCTGGTGTGGATGATGAGGAATTTAAAGTTTTATGACCTTTGAACTGCACTGAACAACTGTTTGGAATGTGCACAACACTTTGGAATGCACAAAACAGCTTAGAATGTGCACAACAAGGATTCTGAGCAGGTTGATTTTTTATACAGAACAAAGGCTAACAGATAGATAGACAGACAGACAGACAGATACTGTCCATAGAGAGAGAGACAGATGGAGAGATAAACAGAGTCATGGTTTACTGATGGATGGATGTTTACTTTGTAATATTATGATTGACTTTATAAAATGGCATTGGAAACTCCATTAATAGGATCGGTTGTAACATGACCACGTGCTGCAATCCTTGAATGCACAGTCAACTGTCAGATCTACTGTATTAGTAATAATAACCTATTAGTGAGCCATTTTATAAGCACAATAACATACTCCAGGGTGTGGGTTAAAGTTATGTCAATACTCTTCCCAGAAGTGTAAGACATGAGGCATAATCACCCATAGAGCATGTATCACATGCTCTAACACACACCTTGTCACGTGCTTAATTTATGTAACTGGAAGCTCAAGTATAAAAACTTTTTAACTCAGTTATCTTACAACAGTCTTACAATGAGAGTCCAGAGGTATACAAACAATGTAATGCCGTGACACACCTGCCCATATTCTGGGCATACCACTAACAGGAAGAATTCGGTACCCTCCCAGAGCCGACTTTACGTGGGTCGTTTGGAAACTATACTTAAGACAGATTTCTTACCTGAGCCACTGTAAGACGAAGAGGACGGTGTGCGTTTGGAGAAACTCTTGACTGCCAAGCTCTGCCCTCTCTGTTTTCTGCGCCATGCTGTCCGGCACTTTGAATCAATGCTCTGTTTTATCCGGTACCAGTCCGATTCTGTGATACCAAACTTATAGAACAGGTGACCTAAATAAAAGTAAAATGTGTGTGAGCAACGGGGAGAAACAGAGGGCAAAAGAGCACGACAGAACTCCATGACCAATATGTTGCAATACTAGGTTCCTACAGCAGTTATCGTCATGCACCACACCACAGTAATAAGGTGAAGCAACATTTTAAGTGATAATTAGATGTTTTTGCGTAGTATTACCCACTGCTTAGCAATTAAATTACAAACCACAGTGAGAAAGAAATAATGTGGCTTTTTGGGAGTTGAACCCAGGCCCCCAGAATACAGTCCCAGTGCTCTACCACTGAGCTACAGGCTCACATGGTTGGACCTGGTGTTTCTGGATACACTTCCTTTCTCTGGTATTGCAAATCCTGCAACTAGAAACAATCAAAATGTAATTATTATGCTTTTGGTGCAGTATTAGCAACTGCTTAGCAATTAAATCACAAATTATAGTGAGAAAGAAATAATGTGTCCCAGTACGTCACACTGTTTCTTTCTTTCAACAATTTGCAACCTTTTAAAGTTACACTTCTACAGCTCGTAGGTTAGGTTTACCTGCTGTGGCAACATACTCACTTTTAATTCAAAGAGGCAGGGTTGTATTTGTTTGTGAATTTGTAGCTGTATTATGTTTCTGTTTTTAGAAATGACACGTACGCCTGCGAATTAGTCATATTTAACTGTAGCTGAAATCATTCTAATGTAAAACAAACAGTGTTCTGTACTGTTTTCTTCATATGGACAATATCCAGTGCAGGTCTATTCAGGGCATTTCAAGCATTTCATTTGAAATGGATCCCCACTCATTAAAGGGGTACTGTACCCTCATATCTTGTAAATGTTATTTGTTTCCTTGTCAACAGACAACTCTTTTTGTGTAGCTGTTGGGGACATGTGTTTGCTTTAGTTTGTTTTCACTGTACATACCAGCCCCTTTATTTAGCCTGGGGGTCTCCATTTTCTGGTTGTTGAAATCTCATCATCTCTGAGAGCCGCATTAACAAATGGGGGCAGGGCCGGCGGACAGGGAAGTGGAAGTGATTGGGTGGCCGTTAGTTTGGCGAAATATATGTGAAATAAATTGCCAGAGGAGTCCCTCAAGGCTCCATCCTAGGACCAATCCTTTTTTCCCTGTACATCAACAACCTTGACTCCCACATGAAGAACTCTAGCACACATTTCTTTGAGGACGATATGGTTTTGTACGCATCAGGCTCGTCCTCAACTGAAGTCAGGAAGCACTCCAAGCTGACTTTATCCAGTTAGAAAGCAACCTTATCAATGCCAAGCTTCTCTTAAATGCCAAAAAAAACAAGACAATGATTTTCTCGAGACTTGCCTTGTCTGGTGCCCTACCCACCCCACCTAAAAACTTCATAGTTACCTCCCTAGGTGAACCCTTGGAAGTCGTACCTAAATTTAAATATCTAGGTATGTGGATAGACAACAAGCTTTCCTTCAACGATCACATTGAGGATCTATCAAAGAGGCTTAAAGCACGCTTGGGTTTCTTCTTTAGAAATAGGATCCTCTTTTCTCTCGCGACCTGCAAGAGACTTGTCCAAGCAACATTCCTTCCCTTGCTTGACTACGGAGACATTATCTTTATCTCCTCTTCAATCTTGAGCCTATCTAAACTGGACGTACTCTATCATTGTGCTCTTCATTGCTAACTCTGCGTACAGGACCCACCACTGTGATCTTTATGCAGCAGTTGGGTGGACCTCTCTTGCCACCAGACACCTCCTACATGCTGACATTTGGACCCTCAAATTACTACTCCACAAACTGCCTGTCTATTTAACGTCTCTCATACACATCTCGCATGGCGCCTACTCCCTAAGGAAATCCGACCTTATCCTACTAGATGTTCCCAGGACACGTACCACGGCTGGCCAAAGAGCTGTCTCATATGCCCTCCCAAACATTTGGAACCAACTACAAGCCATGCTGAAGATAACCAGCATCGTATCAATTAACTCCTACAAAACACTAGCTATCTCTAAATTAAAAGGCGTATGTAGGTGCTACTAGGCCCCCAACGACAAGTCAACTTCCTAGGTACCAACTGGCCCTCTACTTATTAAGCTGAAATGTGTTGCATAATTTAGGGCAAGGTTAAAGCTGGAATGTACTGCATATATAGCATAAGGACTTCTACTGTGTATACCTCTTGTATTATATATTTTTCTTTGTTGTTCTACATTTTATATCTCCTGTCTATGTAATTGCGAACTGTATATGTATGTGCCTCAGGACCTCCTTGTGAATGAGCTTGCTCAACAGAGTCTTTCCTGCAATAAACTTGAACCTGAATATGATCCCTTCCCATCCAAAATAGACTGAGCAAAAAATGTAATTTTATGCATGAAATGACTTTGTGGCCATAAGTTAACGGGCTATAAAGCCCATAGGCATATCTTCAAAATTCACTTTAAGGGGGACCCCAAACTTGACTTTTAATGCTTTTCCATTTTTTTTGTGATATGTCACATTAGTTTCCGAGCTGTGCATCTATCTCCATAACTGTATAATCTAGCACCGCATACTATATTCCAATTGAAAATTGTGAACACTAGCTGTGCAGCAATACAGAAAATGCATTCATTCAGGACATACCATTAGTGAGAGGATGACCCCAAAATAAAATTACTTTTCTTCCAAAGCGGCAATAATTGTTCCAACCAATTAAGGATAATGGGCCCCTTATTCAAAGGTCTCAGTTTGCTCCTTGCAAAGTCCCTATCCTGAATACAAATTACCACAATGTATAGAAACACAGAATCTGTTGACAGAAAAGGACCGCTTGGCCCACCTAGTCTTCCCACATGGTCCCTGCGTAGTCTGTCTCCGCAGACCCTTACTGGTCTCCAGAGACCCTCCCTCCTCCCTGCATATTTACTAATATTCCCATATGTCTATCCCATGTATGCTTGAAGCCCCCTGCTGTTTTCACCTCCACGACTTCCACTGGCAGTCTGTTCCAGGCATCCACCATTCTTTTGGTGAAGTAGCACTTTCTTACATTCCTCCTAAACTTCCCCCCTCCAGCTTTATCGCATCCCCTCTGGTCCTGGTGCCCTATCTCATTCAAAAGAGACTCCCCTCCTGCACCGTTTACCCCCGTGAGGTAGCTTTCTATCATGTCCCCTCTCGCTCTCCTCTCTTCCAGGGTGTACATGTTAAGATCACCTCACTCTCTCTTCATAGGGCTCTTGGTGCAACCCCTGTACCATTTTAGCTGTCCTCCTCTGTACTGCCTCCAACCTGTCTCTGTCCTTTGTGAGGTGTGGTCTCCAGAGCTGGACACGATACTCCAGGTGGAGACTCACAAGTGAGCTATACAGCGGTAACACCACTTTCTTCCTGCTGCTAGAGATACCTCTCCCTATGCATCCCAGCATCCCATTGGCCCTACCCACTGCTCAGTCACTTTGAGGTAATCAGATATGATAAACGCAAGGTCCCTTTCCTGCTTAGTGACTATCTGTACCTCTCCCCAACCTATATTTACCTCCTGGGTTCCTATTCCTAAGTGCATGACTTTGCACTTTCTGGCACTGAGCCCAAACTGCCAAGCTCTTGAGCACTCCTCAAGTTTCCCATGGTCCCTACACATTCTCTTCACCACCTCCTCAGTGTCCACCATATTACAGATTTTGGTGTCATCTGCAAAAAGGAAAAAATACTTACCATAGTAATATTGTTTCTTCCAAGGAATCCCTCATTATGCTTAATAATTGCAGTGAGCCTGGAAGGTGAAGCTGCCTGGAGCGCATGAAATATGTAAACTATGGAACTCAGAATGAAATTCAGACCTCTTCCTCAAGGTGGTGCTGTGATCAACAGCATAACGTCAGATTTATTTCAGAGCCAATAAAGAAACAAGCATTTGTCAATACCGTAAGTTCATTGTCTGCACTGGTGCCATTTTTGGGGATGAAATGAGCCAGGGTTGGCAAATTTCAACATGGGTTCATAACTTCATTGTTTTTTAATATTTTTACACCACATTTTCAACATAGCCATCTTATTACGCCACCTCATGAAGAAGAGAAGAGTGCAATTTCAACTCCTGTCCAAAAGGTACTTTCACGCAGTGGCTGTGAAATCACCTTTCGGGATGCAAAAAACATTTTGCCCAGAATCTGGAAAATGGCAGCTGTCACATACATGAGGTGCAGTGAAGAGATGACTATGATGAAAATTTGGGGTCAAAATATTGAAAAGTACCAAAGGTACGAGTCTGCATTTGTTAATTTAAGTGCATGCTCGTAACTTTGTTGTTTGTTAATATTTTCACACCAAAATTTCAATGTAGTATTCTTATGACCCCACCTCATGAAAAGTGCCAGTGTCATTTCGCTCTCAAATCCCGGAAGGTGATTTAGCAGAGCCACCACGCCATTCTGCGCCACAAGTGCGACAACATGTTTCAGGCAGGATATAAAAAATGACAGCTATACTGTTTATAAGGAGGTGTGAAATAATGGCAATGTTGAAAATCTGGAGTGAAAATATTAAAAACTGGCGAAGTCAGGAGCGTGCATAGAAACTGCGCAACGCATGCTCATATATTTTGGAGTTTTTTCATCAAATCTGCAACATGGACTTTCTGGGACACCACCTCATGACCAGCGGCACTGTAATTTCATTAATTAGTCCTGAAAGGTGATTCCACACAGTGACCGCGAAATCACCTTTTGGGACCGAGTAAAGAAATGACAGTGACAGTGTTCAGGAGGTGGGGTCCCAAGAACCCCATGTGGAAAATTTGGGACCAAAATTCCTTAAAATGGCTGAGATATCAACCTAAGTTGACACCCCCCCCCCCCACTGATTCCCATTATACGGCTTACCATGAAATCTTCACTTTGCTGGTCGGCTTTGAAGAGTGCAGACGTGTCCTGTTCCACAGAAGATCGTTGCTCCCGACCTCCGAAGGTAAGTATGGGTAAGGGGGGGGGTGCGGGGAAGTGGGTGCGCAGTGGGAGGGTCAGGATGGGGAAGGGGGACAGGGAGACAACGATGGACCTTTTTTTTTTCAGGTTTAAAGAAATAAAGACATTGGGGACAGTTTTCTTTTTTTTTTATAGGAAAGGATGTGAACATTTCTGGATACTGGGAGTGTGCTCCACAGTGTCAGGGAGGAGAGCAGCAGTGGGAGGGATTTGCTGTGTGTGTGTGTGTGTGTGTGTGTGTGTGTGTGTGTGTTGGGGGGCCCTTGAACAAAACAGTGTGGGAAGAGCAGTAGCAGTGGGAGGGAGAGGGAGGGATTGATTTGCTGCTGGAGGGCCCTCAAACAGAACAAGGGTGTGGGGAGGATAGCAGCAGTGAGAGGAAGCAGAAGGGAGTGATTTTCTGGTGGGGGGGGCTCGAAAAGGAACACAGGGAGGACAGGAGCAGTGGGCAGGCTTGGCGCGTTCACACTGTAGCACTACGGCAGTGTGAACGTGCAACCAGGAAGTCAATGTAATGCAGGTCTACACATCAAAGGACCGAGCCACGCCACTATTGGTTTGGCTCTGTCCTTTAAAAAGGTTGCCAGCTCCGCCCCAAAAACAGAAAGTGAGTCATCGCCAGCCTGCCTATTGATTTGCCTGCTGCTGACTGCCCCTTGGAACTGAGCTTTCCAGTGGATGCACCCCCCTCACACTACTGTATAGCAACTCTCATTTCAACGAGTTTGTCTTCGCTGGCGCACACAACAAACTCAACAAGACACAAACTGAACTTAACCTATTTTAAACTACTAAAACAAAAACCCCTCGAAAGGCAAAAATAAGCTGGCTGCCAGGCTAAGCTATGGCAGACTGGATCACCATAAAAACTGTTGTGAATGAACAACAAGTAATGCTCAAGCAGGCAAAAAGTAAAACAACTGATTCTTGTTTAACCTTTTCCAGGTTCTGGAAGGCATGGCATGGTGGGAAATTTAAGCATCACGAGGGATCCTTTGGAAGAAACAATGTTACTATGGTAAGTAATTTTTTCTTTAAATCCCAGGAATCCCTCATTATGCTTAATGATTGCAGACTATGAAGCAGTACCTCTGGAGGCTGGGTACAGGTCCTATTTGTGTAAAAGGTTCTGCAGTACCACAGCGCCAAACATGGCATCATGCCTTAATTGTATGTCCAGGCAGTAGTGCTTTGTAAAGATGTGTATGGTTTTCCAGGTAGCTGCTTTACAGATTTCCAGCAAGGAGACCACCCCTGCAGCCGCCACTGAAGCAGCAGTGCCACAAGTGAAGTGTGCCCTGAGGCATTGAGGTGGTTGTTTGTTAGCTTTACAGAGTAACAAAACTGAATGCAGGAAACAATCCTGCGGACAATGGTCCTCTTAGAAGCTGGCCTGTCCCTTCCCACTTCATACATGAGAAACAGCTGTGAGTGGGAGGATCTGAGGTCCTTAGTGCAATTCAGATAGTGTTCAAGTGACCTCTTAATGTCCAGGCTGTGCAGCATCTGCTCACCAGGACTGGACCCCTCTGTAAAGAACACTGGGAGAGTGATGGACTGGTTTAAATGAACTTGGACACTACCTTGAGAAGAAATTTCCTGTTAGTCCTCAGGACTACCTTGTCCCTGTGGAATATAATGTAGTTAGGGTCAGTCTCAGACACCTCTTTGGGAAGAAATTTCCTGTTAGTCTTCAGGACTACCTTGTGCCTGTGAAATATAATCTAGTTAGGGTCGGTCCAGACAGCTTGCAGCTCGCACACCCTCCAGGCAGAAGTTATGGCAACTAAAAACACCGTCTTCCAGGTGATATACTTCATATCTGCAGTGACCATAGGTTCAGATGGGGGGGGTTCCAGGAGCTTGGCTATGTACTGGTTCAAATCTCATGGTGGGACTGGGTCCCTTACAGGGGGATAAAAATGGATCAGTTCCTTGAAAAATCTCTTGAAAATGGGATGAGAAGCCATTGTCTTCTCATTGCCTGCTGATATGTAGGCAGAGATGGCTGCCAAGTGCACCTTAAGGGTTGAGGACCTAAAACCTAAAGCTTGCAAATGCACCAAGTACTCCAGAAGTAAGGGCAGGTCTGCCTATAGGGGATTGAGCTGCTTAGGAGTACACCACAGAGAAAATCTTTTCCATTTGGAAGTGTACGTTTTTCTGATAGCAGTTGTCCTGGAAATCCTGAGGACATTCAGGTCCAAGAGGGAGGCATCTGTTGTCAGAACGAATGCTGGAGCCCGCAGCTGAAAGAGAACCCCTTCTCTGAGATTGTCCCTTTCCTTCCACCAGTCCAAGCTTGCAGTTGAGTTTTTGTGGTAGGTACGGGCCTTGACAGAGGGTGCCGCTTCTGGGACCAATGGGCCCTTAAGTGATACTGAATGTCCCTCATTTGGAATCTGGCTCCCGGTACCACAGCTGTGGTGGAGGCCATATACCCGAGGAGTTGGAGAAAACGTCTTGCCAACCTGGGATGACCCAGGACGAAGGCGCGTGCCAGACCCAGGAGACTTTTCATTCTTTTCTGAGGCAGGAAAGCCTTGCTCTGGAAGGCATCCAGCTGTGCTCCTATGAACTCCAGAACCTGCACTGGTTCTGTCTGGGATTTTTGCTCATTTATGAAAAATCTCAACATCTCCAAGGTATGCTGAACTAGCTGGAGAGAGTCCTTGATGTGGTGATGTGATCTTCCTATGACCACCCAGTCATCCGGATAAGGAAAAACCATCACCCCCTGTCTTCTGAGGTATGCTGCCACCATGTACAAGCACTTTGTGAACAACCTGGGGGCAGATGAGAGACCAAAGGGGAGGGCTGCGAACTGACAGTGACCAGAGGGCAGCCTGAACCCTAGGTATTTTCTGTGACTGGGCCTGATTGGGATGTGAAAATACACATCCTTCATGTCTAGTGTTCCCAGCCAATCTCTGTTGCTGGGATGGGATCACTGTGGCCAGGGTGACCATCTTGAACTTGTCCTTCTTTATATGTTTATTCCGGAATTTGAGATCTAAAATGGGCCACCACTCCCCAATTTTCTTTTGCCGGTGAGAACATACCTTGAATAAAGGCCCTTCCCCCACTGTGAAGGAGGAACTCTTTCTGCTGCACTTGCCTACAGCAACATGTTGACCTCCTGTTCCAGCAGAATCTTTTATTGGGGGGGGGGGGCAGCTTCTGTGGACCTGCAGTGCAGAAGACTTTTGCACTGCAGGAAGAGACTGATACTCACTATTTCCAGGATCCACTTGTCTGTGGTGATATTTTTCCATTCCTGGAAGAAGTGAGCCAGTCTTCCTCCTACTGGCAATGGGTGGGCGATCTGGACACGCATATCAGGGGTTCTGTTTGGGCTGAGCTCTAGAGGTCAAAGCCTGGTCGGTTCTTCTGGAAACTCTTCTGCCCCTACCTCTAAAGTACCCTCTTGTCTGAGAGCAGTCATTGGGCATAGGCATAGGATAAAAAGTACACGGGTAGTAACACCTACCCCGACTTCCCCTTCAACGAGGCCTGTAGGAAGTAGAGGCCTTTTCCTTTTCAGATTTACTTTTTTAGGTGGTTTTGTATTCTTCCACCTTTTTCGTGCATGCCTCGGTCTTGTCACCAGACAGGGAATCATTCTTGCATCGAAAGTTCATGGTCTTTGCCTGGGTGTCCTGGGACAAATTAGTTTCCCTTAGGTAAGCAAATCTCCTTAGGGAGATAGCCTGGGTCATTACCCTGGATGCAGTATCATAAGCATCTTCTGCCATATGGAACAGATATTTGGTAGCATCAAGGGCATTGCTAGACATATTTGCCAAGTCCTGCGCCTGGTCCCCATAGACCTTGTCGCTCAGGTCCAGTACCATGTTCCATAGGGCTTTCTGGTACTTGACGGTGCAATTTTTAAAACCTGTAGATTCCGTTCGTTTCTTAGGTATGTCTGACATACCCAACAGTCAGAAAACCGAACACACTCTCCCCAATGGGGGCGGGGGGGGGGAGAGAGAGTGAAAAAAAAAGACATCTCAGTCCCCTCAGACAGTGGAACCAAAACAAAATATGCTCAATCTGAGCTATAAATATAGTAAAAACGGTCGTCAAACCCTCTCTCACAATTTTTTTTTTTTTTTTTGACAGACAAGTGTGTGGTTAGAAAAAAGGACCACCTAAACAATAGGAAGGGTCTCCAGTTCCCACTAAAACCCGAGGAACCGAAAACAAATGTAAATACTGAAAAAATACAGAAAAATGTATAGAATAATGTACAAAAGGCAGAGGTGTATAAATAAATCAACTTGGTTTCCGAAGAAAATAATAACCGGAAGCAAAGTTGCTGAAGAGAGCTCTTCGAGGCGACTTGCTCGTTCAGGCGGAGAAATAGACCTGACGTTATGCTGTTGAGCACAGCACCACCTTGAGGCAGAGGTTTGAATTTCCTTCTGAGTTCCATAATTTACATATTCCATGCCCTCCGGGGCAGCTTCCCCTCCCCAGCTCACTGCAATCATTAAGCATAATGAGGGATTCCTTGGGTTTCAAGCACACCTTCCCTTCCAGTTCTTCTGCAATGTCACTTATGAAGACATTGAAGAGGACCAGTACCAATACTGCACTCTGCGGCACCCCACTGGTCAGTCTCCCATCTTTAGAGTGGCTGCCATTAACCACAGCCCTCTGTCATCTATCCCATTCTCTGTTCAGTAACCAGTTCTTTACCCAATCCACCACTTTGGATCCCACCCCTAGGCCGCTTACTTTCATTAGTCTCCTGTGTGGCACAGTGTTGAAGGCTTTGCTAAACTCCAGATAGGCCAGGCCAACTGCCCTCCGTGATCTATTTCCCTGGTCACCCAGTCAAAGAAATCAATCAGATTCATCTGGTAGGACCCCCTCCCCCCGGTGAATTCATGCTGTGTTTGGTCTTGTAACCCACTGGATTCAATTCCCTAATTGTGCTACATTCAAACAAGTTTAAAGTGTCGGTGCCCTAAACATGTTTGAATATAGTTCCTTAGAGCGCAGGCCTAACTGAGGTACTAAAAGGTGTGCTCGGTACAATGCACAGTCCCCTGCTGGTCACAGAGAGAGATGTGGCCACTGAAAACATTCAGGCTATGAAGAAGCAAACTCAGGGCACTCCAAACCTGTCAGTGCTTTGCACTAAATTGCTATACTGAGAGTCCTCATGCAAAATCACTTTTACACCAACCAAGGCCCAAGCAGGTCCCTTGTATCCCATTATGGCTTCCTCACAACGTGAGGAGCAATCCATTGCTCTATGAACTGCAAGGAGGCTGAGCACACTGGTGTGACACAGCCCCACAGAGCACACGTAATGTTTGTCGTTTTTTTCACCCATGTTAGGACAGCCCACATGAGGTGCAGTACACAGTTTCCCCAATGATGTCCCATGTAGCCTAGTTTGATGGACTGGTGCACTGAAAGGTCAAGTGAATTGTTCAAGGTCACACAGTGAGTATTTGGCTCTACAGGGGTTTGATCCCAAGCACATCTCTGGTGCCAGCGAACCCTCCCAACCCCACGCTCGTTCCAATACAAAATAATTCACTGATGTAATTCCCTAGTGCCACTGGCATCTGCTTCCTGCACCTGCTGCTGCTTTATTCAATATCTCTGGTGCCAGTGGTACCCCTCTCAAGATCCTCCTTTAGTAAATCTCTCCCTGGTAGTTTAGTGGCCCAGACCCTCCTGGTGCCATCCTCTGTTGTCCACCCCCTCTCCCATTCCCTACCCCCTTGCCCCAAGATGGAGGCCCATACTCACCCTCCGCTCACTGCCGCTATGTCATTCACGCAAGTCAGTCACTTGGATTACAGAAGTCAGTAATGATATTGCTATTGTGTTCACAAAGGCACATTATTGATACTGTTACTTGTATAATACAACGTACAAAGAAAACACTACAAATCACGTACCAGGTTCTGTGTGGTTGTCCATTTAAGCAATGAGGCATGACAGGATATGCACTGTGGTGGAATAACAGCACATCTTGGCACTGCTGAGTGCCTTCAACCACTCAAGAAGTGCCGTTATCCCATGACAAAGCAGACCCCTGAATGTCTTATTGCGATTATTTTTTTTTTTTGTGTTATTTATTTTCATGCGCTTCCCTCATGACACCCCTGCCAGCCACTCCTTCCGAGCACCAACGCCCACCAAACCTCCACCTCAGCCCCGCACCACCATTCTCCTGACCCTGCTTGTGCAGCCTTACTTTAGGTAACCCGATCTTTTCCTGTGTCGGGAGGGTCCCTCTCCTCCGAGGGGGAAGTGCCGCCAGGCAAGCCACTTATCCTGATAAGCTACCACAGGGTCGGTCCGGACTTTGTGGTGGTGCAGGCTGGGTGCTCATCATCCGGCTGTCAGGGAGCCCATTTTCCGTTGTTCTTGTCATGTCCCTTATCAAGCCATAAGGATGGCATCCTGAGGTGGGGGCGTGCAGAGAGCGTGTCAGGCCCCACTCTCCAGCTTGTCCGTCGATCCACCCACAGGGCCGGGCTCATCCACCCCACCCCGGGAAGAAAGCATCAATGGATGTTTATGCAATCCTTCCCTGTTGGTCTCCGCTCCTGGGACCCGGGCTTGGGGTGCAAACCCGAATCACCAGCGTGCCGAGCGAACACCTTCGCTCAGCGCCATGGAGCCAGCTAATTATTGCAATTATTAAATGGGTCCAAGATTTTTTGGGGGCGTGGGTGAAAAAATAAAGAAAAATTAAATAATGTTAAGCATGTTAATGATTTTTTTTAAATGTTCATCTACACCAACAAAATAGTCCCAGCACCTCCAAGCACTTGACACACCATCTCAGTTTCAAACATAATGCACACCTACATACATTTTTTTAAATTAGCCCTTAAACCCTCTATTTTCCCAAACTCACCCCCATTTACCTGTTTCCTCACCTTTCCTCTTTACATTATTTCCTTCCTTTTCCCCACCTTGTTTCTGTTCTTTCTTTCCTACACTCAATAGACAGAATGCTTACTAAGGATGGAATACAAGAATACAAATCTCTGCACAGTTCTATTGGCAGAATGTTCACCTCCTCATTCACACAACAGAAAGCCTCATATGGAACCAGGACTCCTGTTGTATATAGTATGGCAGAACGCTGTTCTGCATGGAAATCCATGCCTGGAACAGCCTTGTTGTGCCGTCCTGACTATGTTATGATCTTGTTGTGCTGCACTGAGTATGTCACTAGTGCAGCACAACAAGATCGAACCTTGTCACGCACGTGCAATGAAGCGGGCCATGGCGGTGAGATCTGGCAGTGAGTGAACAGCGCTAAAGGAATCATGCCTTATTAAGTTATTTTTTGACTTTTAATGGGACACTGGAGTCAAAGTATGATTATCCATACACTATAAAAGACTGGGTATAGTAATCATACACCAACAAGGCAGTTGTACGATCAAGGTTTCCATGGTAGCGGACCTCTTGAACTGCGTTCTCAAGGTCATAGGTTACCATGGAAACCTCTTGATCCTACAACTGCCCTGATGTGCATGATTACTCATATACAATCCTCTATGTGTTGCAGGTTAAACAGCAGGATTTCCCCGGTGAGTAGGTGATGACAGGATGGGGATTGCTCATGGTCAGCAAAGAAACACCAGAAATTAAAACTGTATGTACCGTAGTACTTCATTTTTAAATATATGTATGTGAGTGTAAGAAGAGGATTATGAGGGCACATGACAGATAACTGTTATTTTTTAATTTAATGCAGTTTTATTTTTAGGGTCTAGTTATGTAGACACTTAGAAACATAGAATGTGTTGGCAGATGGGGACTACCAGAGCCATCTAGTCTGCCCTTTTCCTTCTCCTTCTCCTTCAAGTTGAATATTTTAAGTTAGTAAAGGTGGCAGGCATGTTTGTCATGGCAGTCAATGATCTGTAGTTACTATTCATTTTATGATGAACAGGCTGCTGGAACTTTATCCTGGATCCAGTGCTGTTGTGCTGTGATAAGAGCACAGTTGAAGATGGCCCTCTGCCAATGAGGTTTCATGATTTTTCCAACCCATTTTATATTTTTGTATGATTTTTTTTCTTAAAACATAAGTTTCCCTCTAGTAACAAATAAAAACAAAAAAACTTGATGTTTCTTTATTGGGGGAAAAAACATACCTCACACTGAGCTGCTTGCTACCACCCTAGGACAGAGTTGCACCATTTATGAGCGTCTGGAGAACTGCTCTCCTCTCCTGGGGGTGGGTGCACTCGCCGCAGTGTCAGCGGCCCCCAGTGGAGACTGGAGGCAGCGCAACTTGCGGTGCACTCTTCCGGGGATAGGGGTGTCGGTGGACGCCTTACGCAAAGGTCCGGGAGCGCACCCATCACATGCAGGGTGTCACTGCATGTCCATACCCCTGGGAGCAACCGAAACATGGAAAAAACCCTGGCACCCAGATAGGAGAAGGTGGGCCCAGTGGACTGCCTCCATACCCACTGCTGGGTCCATCCTGGCTGATCTCTGTCACTCTCCTCTATTCCCCAGTTGCCCTTCCAGATATAGACAGAGTGCCAGAGGAGTATGGTGGTCCCATCTCGGGGGGCAGGGTGGGGTAAGTCAGAGGAGTTGGAGGAGAGTTCCCAGGAAGCAGAGATCAGTCCCGGGAGGACCTCAGGCAGGGTGGGACAAGGCAGCTACGAGAGACCTCACCAGAGAGACGTCTAAGGAGCCAGAATACAGGAGGCTAAAGAAAGTTTAAAAAAAAAAACTGTTTCACTCTGGGTGACAGCCCTGCGATATGACGTGCTCTGATTTCAATAACACTGACTGAAACAGAAGCACTTACTATAGCAGGCTCCTCACCCTGTGTTAAACTGTTGCACTGAGGGGTAAGTAAACTCCTGGGTGTGGGATTAATGGAGAATTTACAACTAGCTGTATGACCTTTGAACTGTTTGAAATATGCCCAACAACACTGTGGAATGTGCACAACATACAGACTAGTGTATGGCTGCCAATACACAACAAGACTATTCTCTCACAGTGGTTTCTATGATGACGAGGACCTCGAGAGTGAAGTGAAAGTCCTTCATGACCCACGCTTCAAGGACATTTGCTCAGCATCTGGGTCAGCCATGCAACATTAACCGTTGCTCAACCCAATCAGCCGCGCTGATCAGGAGAGCCATACTGCGACATAGCTATTGCAGCAGAACGAAAAGTCATTCTGCTTCAGTAGCTACGTCACTAACAACTTTTGACGTTCCATTGATCTTCATTCAGAATGATGCTGGACCAAACACTATACTTTGGAAACTACACAAGGATTCTGGGTAGGCATATATTTTTATACAGAACAATGACCAACTATATACTACAAAACGCAAACAGTACAAACCACAGTTTTTACATGAATGATTCTTCAGGTACATACAGTATAGAGCATTTGAAAGGCATGAATATAATTTCAGAAACTGGAACAGTGTGTGTGTGTGTGTGTGTGTGTGCAGCTGCCCATTTACAGAAATCTAATGTCCCCTTTATCTGTTTCATCATCGATGTGTAGTTTCTGTACCATGTCCTTATCACTAAGGTGAGATACTTTCTAAAAACAGAAATGCCTTTCAGACCAGTAAATACAGCACTATGGCTGCTTGCTTGATATTATCATAGGACCTAGTTTCACAGTCAAGCTGGTGATGTCTACCTCATGACAATAGAGACTTTGTGCATCATAGAGGGGGTCAAAGTGGCCTTCTGGAAGGGAGTCAGTGTTTTCTTATGGCACTTCTAATCTGGTACAGCCAAGTCTGTGATGGCAAAAAAAAAGGGGGCCTATAATTATATAATAAGGCATGGAGGGTTGTGAGTTATTGAGTGATGATTATGCACCTCAGAAAGGGAGCCATATTTACCCAAGAAGTGCCCTTATGCCACAGTAACGCATGTCCTAGAGTGCCTTACTGCAATTATAACTAGCTTTCCCTTTTTCCCATAGGGAAACTCGTGGCTAAATTGCCATAATAAAGGGGTGTTTATTACGGCAAACGCACATGGTTTCCCTCGCTCTGCACATGCGCCTGCCATAGTTCTTCCTATCTTGCTGCTGGCTGCCTTATCTTTCTCCCGCAAACTAAACCACTACTCAGACTCAGTGGTAAGTGTTTTTCAGTCAAAAAATCTAGCACAGTAAAAAAAACGTAACTTTAGGCTACCGAACGAAACAAAGAAATACAAAAAATGTTAAAAACTTAAGGGTGACAAAGGACTGCTCGCTGAAACTGGACCACAGCTGCACAGCAACAGCTTTTTATTTTACATAATTGCATTGGTGAAAAAGGAAAACTCAGCAATTATATACAATAAAATATGGGGTGGTGTGTGTAAACTCAAAGTTTACACACACACTCTCGGTGTTAGATGCTTGCACAAACCCCTCTAGCTTTGCTCTAAGGGTTTATGTAGCATTTAACACCTCGGGGGGGGTGTAAACTTCTCGTTATACACACCACCCCATACTTTGTTATATATATAACATGGCTCTCGATTTGTAATTTTAAAACCAAATAACGAGATTCAGAAAGTTACATCTTTCTGAGGTAATGGAAGGTCTGGGCAACCCACATCGCCCTCCAGGCAGACAGATATGTTGCTTTTGAAATATTTTCCCTGAAAAGAACAGGGCTGGATTCAAACCACGGTAGCTAGGGCTGCCTGCTTCCTAGTTCTGAGACCTAACCTCTACACCACATGAAATGCAATTTACTTCAGTGTACTCAGGTTGTACACTAAATGTGTGTTTGGTTAGCAAGCAAAGGATAAGAGGGTTCAAATCCAGGTAGGAACACAATATTTAGTATTTTCAGCAAGAAACAAGGGTTCAGATCCTAACAGGAACTTCAACATTTTTATCGACATTTTTTTTCAGTTATTTCACTAGTGTGGTGATCGATGGTAGCGTGGGGTTACAATGGTGACTATATTGGAGAACACGGTTATGAGAAAGAAAGAAATGAGGCAATGTTGGTTGTCATGATATTCCTTGTGTGTTGTTCTGCATGGTCATGTGATCATGCCTGACCAATCACATTGCTTCGTTTGTCTTACCCATTTTATAATAAGTTATGAAATGTTAATCAGAATAAAGGACAATGGAAGCATCAAAGTCTGGAATCTTGTTCATCCACCAGAAAAAGAAACTAAAGCCAGCCCATCAACAAGGTGGTAATGCTACTGCTCGGGACACCAGCAGCTGGGAAGTGCCAGCGATCTTGGGTTGTTGGAGGCCGGGTGGGTGGGGATGAACAGCAAGCATCCAGAGGATGCTCTCCTCCTCCAGTGAGGGAAGGTGGTCTTCTCCACTGCAACACCGCTACCTGGGTGACCACAGAGGCAGTGTGGCTGGAGGAACCAAACTGGGAAGAGGTAGATGCAGATGTTGAGGTGCTGACATGTTTGGCATGTGCACATCATGGCATCACACCACGCACCGCCTTGGGATGCGGAGGACAAGGAAAATGGGCCCTGGCACCAGGGATTCGCAACCCCTATATATCTGGGCCCCAACCCTCGATCTGGTTATCCAGCTACATGGGGCACAAATGCAGCTCCTGTTGAGGGGTGCCCTTACCATCAAACCCAGCTGGGGGACTATCCATGGAATTGTGATGACCCCGAGAAGATCAGAGGTAAGCGGCAGTGGGGTTTCCCCAGGTGTCAGTGACAGAAGGGGACAAGAAGAGAACAGAGAAACAAAAGAAATTAAAAACGATACCAAACACTTATGAAAACAGTATTTAAATGCAATTGGCAACTATTTTAGCATTTTCTTGTCAAATTCAGAAAAATATACTACCTTGTTTACTGCTTTGAGCTACACTGTGGCCAAGCTCAAAAGAGGAGGATTACAACTTTGGCATTTACTTCTGAATGGAAAGAATCAAATCTTATTGTTAACGTAAGCTCTGGGCACAGTATCGAAACAACAAGCAACTTTTTCTACTTTTCCCAAAAATAAAGTACTGTGTCTTATTTCAAAATATCTCTTTTTATGAACAATTTGACTTGCTGCCTACGACTCGCATGGGTGAAAGGTTTCCACTGCATCATTAGGGCAGCTAATTTCAGCTTCTAATTTTCTCCAGCATGAAGGAGGCTTTTGTGGTTGCATTTCATGCACTTTTCCAAGGAAAGTCCTTGCGTTCATATAAGATTGGTTTATGGCACAACCCTCCCCCAAAATAAAAAAAAAGTGTCTCTAAAACATAAAAAGAACATATCAAACACAACTAGCACGGACAGAAATCCACATCTTGAAATGCTACCATCTGAATTAGAAACCACTATTAGGCTTGCATTTATTTTCTTACAATTTATATCCCCATGATGTCCCAACTGAGATGTAACATTTCATTCTCAGTAGGGTTCTGCCCCTACCAAATTTATCTGCGAGAGACTGGAACATGGGGAAGGTCAAGCCACTTGCTCCTGCTCATACTGCAAAATGACTTTCAGTGGGACCTGAACCTGTGAAACCCTGGTTCACAGTTCTGCAGTCTAATGACTGGACCACACTGCCTCTTGGACCCAGTGACCAGAGAGCTGTTATGGGTTTCTCTCCAGGATCCTGGTACTTGTTATGAGCTATTTATATTAATAGTTTATTCAGATACTTGGTCTGTTATTAGACATAATTAGATATATGAGGGGCAGACAACTGTGACTGAGTAATGTAGGGAGGCCCGTTGGCCCCAATATTATTTAATTTATATATCTATATATTATAGGGGTGCAGTCGTCCCCCTATAATTTGCAGATGACACCAAGATCTGCAACAGGGTGAATACTCCGGACAGGGTGGAGAGAATGAGGAGGGACCTGGAGAAGCTTGAAAAATGGTCTGAAGTATGGCAACTAAGGTTCAGTTCCAAGAGGTGCAAAATAATGCACCTGGGAAGAGGGAACTCAGGGGAGAGCTATGGGATGACGGTGGAATTGCTGATGATCACCAAGGAAGAAAGGGACCTGGGGTTATAATTTCTGATGACATAAAGGTGTCTAAGCAGAGCACAAAGGCTGCAGGGAGGGCCAGCAGCATGCTGGAGTGCTCAGGCAGAGGTATCACTAGTAGAAGGCGGGAGGTGGTGATGCCGTTGTACAAAATGCTAGTGAGGCCTCGCCTAGAGTTCTGTGTGCAATTCTGAAGTCCGTACCTTCATAAGGGCACTGACAGGGTGGAGGTGGCCCAGAGAAGGGCGACTTAAGATGGTACAGGGCTTGCAACAGAAAACATATGAGGAGAGATTTAAGGACCTCAATATGTACTGGATGGAGGAGAGGAGGGATTGGGTGGACATGATAGAAACATTCAAGTACCTTAAGGGCATTAACAAGGTGCAGGGGGGAGACATCTTCCAATATAAAAGATATACAAGAATGAGGGGGCATGATATGAAATTGGAAGGTGATAGGCTGAGGGGAAATGTGAGGAAGTTTTTCTTCACAGAGAGGGTGGTGGACACATGGGATAGACTGCCACAGGAGGTGCTGGGGGCAAAACAGTGGAAGGTTTTAAACATGCATGGGACAGGCATAAGGGTACCTTAGAGGTGGGAAAGAGGAGTGAAAAGTCATTGACCAGGTAGGGTCAGAGGCCACAAACTAGTGTAGGGCTTTCAGGCAGACTGGATGGGCCTGGGTCCTTAAATGCTGACAATTTCTATGTCTCTATGTTAGAGTTCAGTTATCACTTCTATGTTAAACTCAAAATGTTGCACTTTAATATCTTCGCAACTGTTGAAGTGACTTGCATGAAATTTTGCATGCTCCATCAGGCACCAAAGATCTCCTGCTGTGGCAAGTTTCGTTCTGGTCGGACGTGGGTACGGAGATGCAGAGTGTCAAAGAATGTGAAAATTACAGTTTTTGGTAAAATTCTTTGTCACGCCACTGCACAAAACCAATGTAGAATTTTGGTCTGAAATTTTTAGAGTTCAAAGGTCTTGGATCACAGATGTGCCTTTTGAAGGTTTGGTAAAAAAAAATATTAATCCATTTCAAAGTTATTACAATTCAAATTTTCCCTTTATTTCCTATGGGACCAGTTAAATGTTCCACTCAAAAAAGGATTCTTTATCGCAAATGCAGAATCCTTTTTCGCAAATACGGGATCTTTTGCCGCAAATGCAGAATCTTTTTCTTTGCTGCTGCCATCTTATTTTCAATCAGCGGAGACAACAAAATTAAATAACTTAAAAAATACACAGGTTTAGTAGACAACAACAGTTGCCTTTACCTAATCGGGACCTGTACTATCCGATTCTGCAGTTAGTTTTTTGATAACTTACTCAGAAATATTTTTTTTAAGATGCAGAAAGTCCTTTTTCGCAAATCGTGGAAAAAAGAACCGTGAAACAGGATCCTTTTTCACAAGTTGTGAAAAAGGATTTTCTTTTTCTGCAAATTGTGAAAAAGGAATTGTGGAAAAAGATTCTTTTTTCGCAATTTGTGAAAAAGGAATTTTAAAACAGCTGTTTCTTTGTCACTCCACAGTTCACAAACGGTTGTCGATTTTGGTCTGAAATTTTCAGGGTACAAACGGCTTGCCCCACAGATGTGCCTTTTGCTAGTTTGGTGAAAGTATGTTACTTTGCTTTGGAGTTCTGCAGGTTTAAAAGTTTGGTTTATTTCCCATAGGATAACACTGCAATGTGAGGTTTACACAGTCATTTCTTTGTCACTACACTGTGAAGAAACGGTTTGCAATTTTGCTCTGAAATTTTCAGGGTACAAAGGGCTTTGTGCCTCCGATGTGCCTTTTGCTGGTTTTGTGAAACTATATTAATTTGGTGTTGAGTTACACAGGTTTCAAATTTTCCTGTGTTTTTTATAGGATAACACTGCAATGTGAGGTGTTTTTTGGCACTGCACATTACAGGATAGGAGCACAGGGCCCAGCATTCCCACAGGCAAATAAGGATTAGCACTACACTGTCTCAAAAATTATAAATGGAAGGGACCGCGGGGCCCAGAAGGCCCTGCGCTGCCACATGCAAATTTATTTATTTAAAAGTTTAACCAGGAAAGCATACTGAGCAGACAACTGCTCGTTTCCAGATGAGTCCTGGGGGGAAGGGAACATTTTTATTTATTTATTTCAGTTTGGGATTAACACCTTTCAGCCAGTGGCTCATTTACAAAGGTTCCAAGTCAATACATATAGTAGGACAGACAATACAGCAAGAAACAGTACATATGCGGGCAGAACAGTACCGTACATGAGATAACTAGATTTCAGATTACATGGGTTCCATGAACAATTGTGCTAAATTGTCAAATTGCTCTTTAGTTACCAGTTATCTAGAAATTTTCAACAAAATTTCACTGTCAGAATAAATATACAGAGACTTGCCAAAGTAGTTGAGAAAACCTGGTGGTAAGTCTGTCCAGGGGCTGAGTGCACTGGTTGGCAGAGGGGTAGCAGGTTCACGTGCTAGGGAGGGTAGGGCAATCAGATAGTTAAATGAGGTTGGGCCTTGAGTGGCAGCCTGAGAGGGCTTTGTCCTTGGTGGTGATGGCAAGGGTAATTAGGGAGGGGTAGGGGCAGGGGGAAGAGATGAGAGGAATAGGGGAGAAGGAGGTAGATGTGATGGGGTAGTGCAAGGGGGATGGCATTCTACAGTGAGTGGGGGAATTGTACAGGTTTGGGGTGGGTCAAGGGAAGGCAAAGGTTTAGTGGGGGTGTGTGGTAGGGCGGAGCAAAGGAAGGGGCCAGGGGATATGGAGGGTAGGTTACTAGTTTTGTAGGACATGGAAGAGTAGGGGGCATTAATCTGCATATCCAGTGATTGTTAAAGAACATTCTGAGAGCTCAGGGTAGCAGGTATTGGGTTAGGTTTCATCAGGGCACTTGCAAATGCAGTTGAGAGCTAGAAGTGCTTGGAGACCTGTTTTGAAGTTGCTGATCTGTCTACATTCAGTGAGTTCTAATGGAAGAACATTTACCCACATGGGCCCTCTGTAGGAGAGAGATCTCTGAGCTATTGCGGCCCTCTTGAAAGGCACCACGAGACCATCTTTCAAAGAACTGCATGTACAAGTAATTGGTTGGACTGGCTTGAAAAGGCAAGAGGTGGATTCAGGAGCTAGCCCAACTAGAGCTTTCTTAGCCAGAAGACAAGCCTGGTATTGAGCCCTGAGTTGGAGGGGTAACCAGCCAGTTGCTTTATAGAGATCACATGTGTGTGTCAAGCAATCTGCTCACAGAACCAGCCGTCACGCTCTGAGTAGGGGTTTTCACCCTCTTGAGGGCTGTGTCAGTGCCGGTGCAGTAGATTATAAGGATGTAGTCTACTGTAGTTAGCACTGTGCTGCTTGTGACCAGCTTTAGGGCCTCGGGAGGCATGTAGTGGCAGTGTCGATAGAGAACTCCTAGTTTAGCATTGGCATATTTGACAACATGTTCAACATGTGTGGTGAATGAGAGGGCATTATCCCGGTGTAATCCGAGATATTTAAAGGTTTCGACCTGTTCCAATATGTCCCTTTTAGTGCTCAGTACCTGCAGTTTCCCAAACTTCTTTCTGTTCTGAGGAACCGTGAATGGCATGCTCTTAGTTTTTTTTAAAGTTGAGCAGCAGTTTACTATTAGACAACCATGTCTCTAGTCTGTACAGATTTGCTTCCAGTTTATGAGTGATGGAGGGTAGATTTTTTCCCGTAACTGAGACGACCGCATCATCAGCATATAGTATGATATGCCTGTGCAGACCGAGGGCAGTGGGTAAAAAGGAGCGGTCCCAGTATAGACCCTTGTGGGACTCCAAGACTCACCTCTTTAGGCTCAGATAGGGTGCCTTTGATTCTAACGCATTGAGTCCTGCCTGAGAGGTAGCTCTTGAACCAAGTCACCGTGTCTACTGACAGGCCTATAGAGAGGAGGCATTCCAGAAGGAGGTGATGGTTGATGGTATCAAAGGTTTTTGTAAGGTCAATAAAAATAGACCCCATTGCCAAGCCATCATCAAATGCATTTTAAATGTTGGTGTAGTCAATCAGGGCAGTGATAGTGGAGTGGTCTTTTCGGAATCCATGTTGCTGTGCACATAGAAGTATGTATTTCCGTAGGTAGTCCGTGAGCTGGTCAGATACAATGCGTTTGAGGGCTTTAGACAGGGAAGGGAGAATGGACATGGGTCTGTAGTTAAGACAGGTTTGTGGCATCCCTAGCTCCGAAGACAGGGGTGACAAGCACCTTTTTCCACTTGTCTGGAAAAACTCCAGACCTTAGTGAGGCATTGAAAACTTTAGTAAGCAGGTCTGCCAGCTCATTAACTGTAAGTGCCACCATCTTCATATCTACGAGGTCACACCCCATCCTTGTCTTCCTAAATAGCCCTTTTTTAATGGCGTCTTTTCTGGTAAGCTGCTTGAAGTAGAAAGGGGGATGTATTGCCCAGTGTTGCATGGGGCGGGTGATCAGGTCCAGATTTGGAGCATGGGGGGTCAGGTATTCTCTGGGAAGTACTGAGCGTAGATCAGTGAAAGCCAGGTTGAAAGTGTTAGCTATTTCATCAGGTTCCAGGAGTGTTTTGGTGTTAGTGACTATTTGACCTGGTTGAGCCTTGGAGGGTTTCCCTGTGACTGCATCCTAAAACTCCTTTCCACGACCCCAGCTTCTTTTTTGTAGGTTGTAGTAGTACATTGGGAACTACGTTAGTAGACAATACAGGGCAAATACAGATACAATTACAATATCTCAAAAATTATGTCTAGATGGCACTGTGCATTCTCACATGCAAATATGAATACCATTATGGAGTGATGGGAGCTAGATGGCAGTGCAGTGCCCGCTTCCACATGCAAATAGGAGTGCAGGGCCCAGGGGACCCTGCGCTCCCACAGGGAAATAAGGATACAATTACAATCTCTCAAAAATTATGGATGGACGGGAGCACAGGGCCCAGAGAGCCCTGCGCTTCCACAAGCAAATAAGGATATGATAATTCTATCTCAAAAAGTAAGGAAATTCTTGGCAAAAAACACTGTTAATGCATCAGTTAGGGTTCCAGCGACAAAAGTTTGGAAATATGGTGTTGGGTTTCCAACCCTAACACCCCACCTCCACCCTGAATGCACCAACATGCGGTGGGTGTGCCTTGGGGTTGTCAGCCCTAATGCTCACCCTATTCTCCTATACTGTACCCATCTCAGGTAATTTACTCATGGAATTGGGTGAGCGTTAGGGCTGACAACCCCAAGGCACATTATTAATGCCTGTTGGAGCATGCAGGGTGGAGGTGGGGTGTTAGGGTTGAAAACCCTAACACCACAGTTCCAAACTTTTGTAGCTGGAACCCTAACTGATGTATTAACGTAGTTTTTTGCTAAGAAATTCCATTTAAATTTTCCATACACATTCTCTTTTGCTATTATTTGAAGATGCTTTTTGTCTCCAAAAACAGATACAATAAACTACCCCATTCCAGATCAAAAAAAGGGTACATTGGACTTGTCAGAATGTTTTTTTTTTTCAGTAACTTCAAAGTTTATTGAGCCTAGGACACTGGACAATAATTGCCCAATGTGATGCACAGCGAAATCATGGGTGTAACCAGTTACGCTTTCATCGAACACCATGATAACAGTCAAATCCCATCACATTTACAGTATACAGAACAGTATAAAGGTAAATCAAAATCCTAACAAGTCCATATTTCATCTCTGCAATCCGGTCTCAGAAATGGGTTACCTGCATGGTCTGGGGTGAAAGACCCCCGGCAGTTATCAGAAGCAATCTTCACATTTGGAGATGTGTGGTGGGTCCCTCCCTCAGTCCCCAATTCTGAACCCATGTCACACCCCCATTCCAGCCCCATGAATCATATGAGACCAGGTAAGATACTCATTACACTTCCCCCATGTCTCCAAATATTAATCCCTTGTAAGACATAGGTCTGCTGTTACTCTCTCCATTTTGCTGTCTTCAGGCATTCCATTTCTTAGGGTAGGCATCACAGACTACAGCAAATGTAATTTGATACCTTGTATTACATTAATAAACAACGTACATAACAAAGCCCGCTAACCAGGGGACTCTATCCCCAGGATAAGAAGGCTGAGAAGTAGATTTAGGAAATTGAAAATAATTGTCTGATTCCACATTTATTTATTTATTATTTTTTAATATAATTTTTGGCCAGGAAAGACACACTAAGCCGAGGCTCATTTCCAGGTGCATGCTGGGAGCACAGGGAAGTTAAGTGACTTGCTTATGGTCATACAGTATACAAGTGGTGACTGTGGGATTCAAACTCAGTTCTCCAGGTTTGCAGCTCAGTGCTCTTGACCACTACACGATACTACCTATATAATGATACATCCTATTAAACTCCTTATTGAAGCTGCACCAGTAATCCCTTATTTTGGGACATTCCCAAAGGTGTCAGACATTTTAATAATGAAAACTGGTTCAGACAATGCACTATATCACAAGAGCAATAATAGCTATGAAGAGCTAAACTCCCCTACATATATGCATCTTCTTCTTCTGCAATAAACTGTCCCATATTAGTATTTTTATTTATTATTTATTTCTTGAAACGTTTCACCAGGAAAGACATACTGAACTAGCAAGAGCTCGTTTCCAGTTGCGTCCTGTGGGGGAAGGGAAAGGGGAGTACACCTGAAAATACATAGCGTCAAAAACAACATGTTACAACTGTAAATAGAAGAGAAATAAATATGAAAGCAACTATGTACAGTAAATTGTGTACATGGATTTAACCCATGCAAATGAATAAATAGATAATCAAACAGTGTGAGAAGTCGTAAACCATGCACCACTGCACTGAGAAGAAAAAAATACTCACTTTAGTAATTATGTTTCTTCTAAGGGAGTCTTGCTGTATTCTGACAATTGCAGTGATTCCCAACCTTTGAACTGCCCCGGAGAACAAAGTGATAACTTTCTCTGCAGGGCATAGAATGCTGAGCTTGGTTGAAGTCTCTGTCTGGAGTGTTTCAAATCTAAACCGTCAGATTCTTACGAGCCCAACTAAACTAAAAATTCTATGTGGAAATTGTAAAAATTCCTACTAGCCAACTGGCTGAAAAAGTTTTGGATTCCCAAGGAAGACTCAAGTCAGAAAACCCAAAAACCAAAAACCAATCTACTATAAATAATAAAAAATCAGCACCCAAACAAAAAGGAGGAGGGTGCAAGCAAAAAACACCCCTGGGGTGCAACACTGCACCTGCCCACCCCCTTCCCAAAAACAGGTTCTGAGAGGGGAGGCAGGGAGGGAGGTCAGAATACAGCAAGACTCCATTAGAAGAAACATAATTAATTACTAAGGTGAGTAATTTTTTCTTCAAACAACATGAAATCTTGCTGTATTCTGACAATTGCAGACTACCAAGCAGTACCTCCAAGGAGGAGGGACAGAGCCTACTTTGGGAATAGGTTCTGAAGTACTGCTGTGCCAAACCAAGCATCACTCCTAGCCTGGATATCCAGACAGTAATGCTTGGTAAAGGTATGGACTGTTTTCCAGGTGGCTGCTTGACAAATTTCTAAGAGAGGGATATCCCTGGCAGCAGCAAGGGAAGCAGCTGTACCTCTTGTGGAATGATCCCTCAGGCCTGAGGGTGGAGTTTTCCCCAGTTTTTCATAGCAGAATTGTATACAAGACACAATCCACCTGGCAATAGATCTTTTGGTGGCAGATTTGCCCTTTCCCACTTCTCCATAAGTGAGGAACAACTGGAGGGAGTCAAACCTGTGACCCTTGGTATGCTCTATGTAGTAACTAAGGGCTCTTTTGACGTCTAAACTGTGTAGCCTCCTCTCTCCTGAGGAAGAATGATCAGTGAAGAAAACAGGGAGAGACATAGACTGGTTTAAATGGAAGTCTGAAACCACTTTGGGCAAGAACCTTCTATTGGTTCTAAGGACCACTTTATCCCTATGAAATGAGATAAAATCAGGTTCCACTGACAGGGCTTGCAATTCACTGATATGACTGGCAGAGGTGATGGCTACCAGGAACACAGTTTTCCAACTCAAGTACTTAAGCTCTGCTGAAGACATAGGCTCAGAGAGGGGTTGCATAAGTTGAGCAATGCAAACATTCAAATCCCAGGCAGGGGCAGGGTCTCTAAAAGGAGGACTGGTGTGAAGCAATCCTTTAAAAAATTTACAGAACACAGGATGGGAAGATAGTGAGGAAGACTTCCCCACAGACAAAAACGCAGAAACAGCTGACAAGTGTACTTTGAGAGTAGCTGGTCTGAGGCCTAGGCCATTAAGATGGACCATATAATCCATAACTGTAGGCGATCCAGCAGTGTCTGGAGAAATATGCTTCTTAGAACACCAAATGCTGAATCTTTTCCATTTGGAGTTGTAAGTCTTTCTGGTGGAGGGCTTTCGAGAAGCCTTGAGGATATCCAGAACCCCCTTGGGAAAGATGCAGATCTGCAAACTCTAACTCTTCAAGAGCCATGCTTTGAGATTGAGAGACTGAAGATTGGGGTACCAAATCCTCCCCTGAGAGGATGTTAACAGGTTGTAATTCCTGTGAAGAGACAGAGGAAGATGGACTGCTACGGACAGCAACAGGGGGTACCAGGGCTGTCTGGCCCAATCTGGAGCAATCAGAATCACCTTCCAAGGTTGAGACCTTTTTTTTATCAAAACTTTGAACAGGAGTGGGAAGGGGGGAAAGGCATACAGAAACTTCCCTTCCCAATTCAGGATCAGGGCGTCCAGAGGGACTGAGCCCAAGACTGGAGGTCTGCAAGAAAAGAGAGGAGCTGGTGATTGTCTGGGGCTGCAAAGAGATCTATCTCTGGAGTGCCCCACCTTGAAAAGATCACTTTCAACACCTGAGGGTCCAGGGACCATTCGTGATGGCCCTGAGAGATCCTGCTCAGTGCATCTGCTAGCACATTGTCCTTGCCTGGAAGGTGAACTGCTACAAGAGAGGTTTGCAGGGAATAAGCCAGGGACCACAACTTCATGGCTTCCATGCGCAAGGCCATGGACCGAGTGCCTCCCTGCTTGTTGATGTACCACATGGTGCTGGTGTTGTCTGTTCTGACTTGAATCACCTTGTTCTGTACTGACTGAGAGAAAGCTTTTAGGGCCAGAAAAACTGCCCTGAGCTCTAGGAGATTGATGTGGAGAAGGGATTCTTGGGGGGACCACACCCCCTGGGCAGTGAAGGACCCCAGATGGGCTCCCCAGCCCAGGAGAGAAGCATCCGTGGTAAGGACCACTGAACAAGGCTGAGTAACAAAAGGAACACCTTGCCTTAAATTGTCCTGATCCTGCCACCATTGGAGGGCTTGGATCAAGGTCAGAGTCACTGGGATCAGTTTGGTAAGGGAATCCTTCCTCTGAGACCAGAAAGCTCTCAGGTGGAACTGAATATCCCTCATCTGGAATCTTGCCCCTTGGACCACTGCTGTTGAAGCTGTCATGTGGCCCAAGAGCTGGAGGAAATGCCTTGCTGGTCGAGATACCTGAAGGCTGAAAGAAGAAGCTAGTTCCATAAGAACCCTTGCCCTTTCTAGAGGAAAAAAGGCTCTTGTTCTGAGTGTGTCCAGTGCTGCCCATATAAAGGTAAGAAGCTAGACAAGTTCGAGAACTGACTTAGGAAGGTTGAGAAAAAATCCTAGAGAAGTGAGCACTTGTTGGGTCACTTGCTGGTGAGACCTGACTTGGTCTGGAGACTGACCCACTATTAGCTAATCGTCCAGATATGGAAAAATGGAAATCTTTTGCCTCCTTAGAAAGGCAACTACTACTGCCAGGCACTTTGTAAAAACCCTTGGGGCTGAGGTTAGGCCAAAGGGCATTGCTCTGAACTGATAATGGCCTGAGGGCAACTCAACCTGAGGTACTTTCATGGAAGCACCTGATGGGAATGAAAGTAGGCATCTTTGAGGTCCAGGGAGGCTAGCCAGTCCCTGGCCTTAGAGAGGAAGGATTATTCCCAGAGTTACCATCTTGAACTTTGGTTTTAAGAGATGTTTGTTTCGATATCTTAGGTCTAGGATGGGTCGCCACTCCCCTGTCTTTTTGGGGGTCAGGAAGTACCTGGAGTACATTCCTTTGCCCCTGTGTAGGGTAGGTACTCTCTATATGGCTCTTAAAGCTAGGAGAGAAAAGACCTCTGCCTCTAGGGCATGGGTTTCTGAGAGATTTGCAGGTGGAAAAGATCTGGCTCTCATCCTTGGAAATTTTGTGAAGCTGAGGACCAGTCCCTAGCTTACAACTTCCAGGACCCACTTGCCTGATGTAATAGACATCCAGTCCTGGACAAAGTAAGCCAGCCTGCCCCCCACTGGAATAGGAGAGTCGACCGGGCAGGCACATCAGGGTGTCTGCTTGGCAGGGGCTTTAGGCTGAGGATTGGATGCAGCCCTGCTCATTTCCCTTCTGCCTCTCCCTCTGAGAAAAGGAAGAAGAGGCCTGTGCTTGGTAAAAAGGCCTTTGAAAAGGCCTGCCCCTGCTCCTAGACTGCTGCCTTTGAGGAGCTGCCTACCTTTCCTCGGCCTGAGCACTCCTGTAAGTGGTCCTGTACTCATCCATTTTCTTCATGTAATTCTCTGTCTGCTCCCCAAACAGAGAATTACCCACTACAGGAAAATCTATGGCCATAGCCTGGGTGTCCTGCGAGAGGCTAGTACATCTAAGCCAAGCCATCCTCCGAAGAGCCACAGATGTAGCCATGACTCTTGATGACACATCATTAAGAGTCCACAGCAGCATGAAACTGAACCTTAGATGCCTCAATCCCATCTGCAGCCACCGCCTCCAGCTCCTTGGCTAGCTGGGGGGAGGCCTGTTTAGCCAGTGCCAGTACAGTGTCCCACCTGGACTTCTGGTACCTGGCTGTATAGGCCATGTAATTCACCTGCCTGAGTCCCAAAGAAGATGCCACATACTGCTGCTTTGCCATGGCATCAATCTTCCTGTAGTCCTTGTCGGGGGGGGGGGTGAAGCCAAGGGAATATTTGCCTTGTCACAGGCAGCAGCCTGCACTACCCCAACATGGCTGCATTGCTGATATAAGAAATCCATGTCTGAGCCAGAAAGTGTATACCTCTTGTCCATTCTTCTATCCACAGGAGGTATACTGTTAGGAGACTTTAGGATTTTTTGTGTCTGTTTCCCAAAAGATTTGTGGAGGGGAATAGACAGTCTCCTGGACTCTGGGATGTCCATCATCTCTACATAATCAGGCTCCTCTTGATCTTCTATGGCCTCCTCCATAGGAAGCTGGAGGGTTTCAGCCACCTTTCTGTAAAACATAAAGTGAAGAGGGAACTCAGAAAGCCTAGGAGGGGAAACACCTGAAGGTCTGTCTGGGGAGATGTCCGGTTCCACAGGCACATCCAGACCCTCACTTACATCATCATCCTCAAATTCCCCTTCCTCTTCAAATTCTGGTTCATAAAAATCTTCAAGGGTATAATCTTGAACCGGGGGAACCAACCGAACCGAACCCCTGCCAGAAGGAGCCGGATCGGTCGGAACTGGACGGAGCGATTCCACAATCTGAATCGCTCTGGCTATCTCTTCGACAGTCGGAACATGAACCTCTGGATCCGAACCAGTCAATTTGTCTTTGCGTTTTCTTTTTGTCGGAACCGATACCTCGGAATCGTCTCTCCTTTTGCCCGAAGAAGTATCGCCCTGGTCAGAGGGCACTCCTTCTGGTTCGGTCGAAACCAAACCGGGCCGGTCATCTGGGTCAGCAGACTTCTTGGCCTCCTTTTCCCTCAGTCTACCTAATCTCTTCTCAAGGGTAGATTTGGGAAGGTTTTAAATATCTGGCAGTCTGAATCGAGGTGGTCAAACCCCAGACAATAAACACAGGTGGTGTGGGGATCGGCCTTAGCAAAGACCTCCCCACACTCACTGCAGTGTTGAAACCCAGTGGGCCCGTTTTTCCTTGGGTTTCTCAGACATGGCCAACCTAACCAAACGTGCCCTTTTTTTGGCAACCGCCAGGCAAGACTCCCTTATCGGTTCCTAACCGTGTCACGGGTGTTGGAAAAAAAGTTTCAAAATATGTTTTTTTTAGAACCGATAAGAACAGGTAACCACACACTAAGTAAAACACACAAATTTCATTATCAAATGGCCGGTTCAGCCGAACCGAGTCGCACTTTTACAAGTTCCACACAGAAAAAACAGAACAATTCCTATCTAGTACTCATGGCACCACAGACGGAGACTGAACCAACTATGCGGATACTTTTTCTGTTTAAAAACCGACGAAAACTGAAACTTTGACTTTCGAACCGAGCTGAAGGAGAAATCTCCGGAGCGACCATTCAGTGAGGCGGAGTAAAGAATCTGACAGTTTAGGTTTGAAACACTCCAGACAGAGACTTCAACCAAGCTCGAGCTCAGCATTCTATGCCCTGCACAGAAAGTTAACTCTTTGTTCTCTGGGGCAGTTCAAAGGTTGGGAATCACTACAATTGTCAGAATACAGCAAGACTTCATGTTGTTTGAATTACAGCTGCAAGCCAAATGTGTGCCATCACCAGCTAGTAGTAGAACAATACATGTTACAATGGGGGGAGGGAGAAAGCAGGCTTGAGGGGGAACATAGAAACAGAGTTACAGTCAAGGACTAACAGAGGAGGGTTTGTTGTAGGGAGGGAGAGATAGATGATTTGATAGATCAGCCAACTGTTTTTATTGATGCTATTTTACCACCACTGTTTCCATTTCTTCTATGCCAATTTACAAAATGCAATTGCTTAACAAATGTTATAGTACTACTTTACTGACACTTTGTTATTTTTGGAAATGTATTTTTCTGGCCCGTTTATAACCATGTACCACCCTTATTCTTGCCTAACTAGGACCGGGTCATTCCTGAGAACGTCCCCTTGAACCAGTGAAAAAAAAAATGTATTCTTGAATTACTGAGATCTGTCCCATGTCCATTGTGAGGGCACAGTCATTTATCCAAGCAATAATACCCAATAGGGTGGGCAGTATTCAGCTATATCAGACCACCAGGGATGTAATGAGGCCCAATGCGCCACAGGCGGAGGGCCCTATAGCCCCTGGAAGGTCCAGTATGGCCCATACCACCCACCCTGGAGGGTATTATTGCACTTAGAAAATGGGCTACGTCAAATTTTTTATAGGATTTAAAAAAATAAAATAATGGGATAAAAAATGTATAAAAATCCATATTTACTGAATTTTTGGATAAACGAGTCCCTCTACTGGTATATCTGCCAGTGGAGAGTATGGCAGTGTTTGTTACCTGTTTGTTACGATTTAGGGCTTGAAGCTTGCCCCTCCCTCCCTATGTCCGTTTTCAGCCTCACCCCCTCATGTTTTCCACTTGCTGCATTTTTAAGGTCTCAGTCTCCCCTGCTTAGTGACCTCCATGCTGCTCAGTTACCTTAGTGCTCCGTTACTGTACTGCTGACCTTGAGGTTGAGACCAGTGGTACTTTCCTAGATTAAGCAACCACAGATGGTGATGCACAGCTGGCTTGAGGCAGAAAGAAAGTAGTATTGGGTGGCCGGAGAATGGGGACTCCAGCGGTCTGTGTCAAAAGGGAAAGTGGGTGGGTGGCCAGACGACAGGAACTTATTTATTTATTCCTTAAAAATCCAAGGTTTACTCTTTACTTCCCCACTCCTGTTTTTTACTTTTGGTTTAGCACCAAATGGAGCTGCAGCAGGAGCGTTAGCGGGGTGTGACAGGGCTGAATACGGCCCTGTCCCAGTTGTTATGGAGAAAGAGTTTAAATGCAAGGATATGTTCTATTCTCTCCTCTTCTGTCTCTTCTCTGTCTGGTTACACAACCACATTTTCTCATGGGACCTAGGACTTGATCACACTGACGGTCTTGCAATTCTCTGCCTCTCGCTATCTCTCTACCTTCTCTTGCTGTTCTGTCTTTTCTCCCTCCTTGTATATCTGCTGCTATAAAAATATATTTGAATCATTATGTGGAAATGTAACTGATATTGGGATCCCTTTGTTTAGAAATGTATATAGTTTAACTGTTGAAATGTATATAGTTACACTGCTGAAATGATTGCAAAAAGCTGTTTGGAACTCAAGGGATTAACCTGAGAAGTTAGCTTGCAAATTATCTGAGAAGCTGTAAGCAAAAGGTCAGTTCTGGGTCACAATGTTCTTTTTGCTGCACTTGTTGAAACTTACAAGAACACTGTGTGAGAAGCATGCTGTTTTCTTAACGAGCAGGGGTTGCAAAGAGCTGCAATTTTTTGCATGAAAACACTGAGACTGAAAAGACTGAGCTAGGGAATTGAGAAGAAACCCAGATGGACTTACTCTGTTTATACTGCCTTTGCAAATAGTTATACTGAACAATTTTTTATTTTTTTTATTTTACTGTTCATAATAAATCACTTGTTGCAAATTTTACAACTGCTCCTGGTTTTTCTATGCTTCCTGATCTGTGCCTCGATGACATGGGGGACCAGATGCAATGGGAGCATAAACTGGAGGGGGGGGTCGCTCAGAAAGCGACCTTAAAATATATGGCTACTACATAATCTCTTACTTTCTGTTTAATGGAGCACTTTAGTTTTTTTTTTTTGTGTACTTCTATTGCTGGGCTCAGTTAAGAATATTGGCATGGAAGGTGCCTCACTCGCAAAGCGAGTGGAAAAAAAATGGCAGGTAATAAGTTTTAAAATTGAAACGGGCACAGTGACATGAGTTTAGCATAAGGCAGGCTGGGCTGGCACTTTTTATTTCATTGTTTCTGTTGGTAGTTAATGGACCCCCACATGGTTAACAGTCAATCAGGGACCAGGAAATCTTTAGTCTATGTTCCAATAACGATTATTACAATACTGGTGTGAGGTTCAGTTTATGTCGGAAGACTGTCTCCCTAAGAAACAAATGTTAGAAAAATATAATTAGTTTTTAAATTTATTTATTTGGATTCTATTAACCGGATAGGTGCTCTAGGCGAAATTAATGTCCATCTTTAGATACAATCCAACAGAGGTACAGTTACCCTGTGGATTAGCTATGTCAAGAAATGACTGTTTACAAATGGATTGGGAAAAAGATTGGCTAGAGCCATGTACTGATAAATCTCTGACCCGAGGGAGACACAAAGCCGTAATGTATCAGTGATGACAAATAGTAAATATAGTTCTGTGCTGATATTTCTGAAAGAGTCACATAAACTGGAAGCATTTTTTTCTGTATACATTTTTACTTCAATAAAAAGACAAACATAACATTATAATACTGCAACTTTTCTAATGTACATAACAAGGCATGACTCATTTTATATCTACATTTACATTCAGTAATGAAATCCCTCTTTTATTCTATTCCTACTGTGAAAACAGGAACCAGGAATAGTAATAACTATAACAAAAGCTTATGTTCCAGACTGAAGGTTGTAACAGAGCTAAGAATAAAAATAGTGTCCTATTTTTTAATTTCATTGCCCATTCTGTAGGAATGGTGATTAAATCTTTTCAAGGTTTCTACCTTATAAAGTAACATATAACTCATTCATTGTTAGCTGTACTACTCATCTCAGCGTAAAGTGGAATTATATCTGATTGAAGACGCTTAATACTAATATTCAGATTCCAAGCTTTTCTGGTAATATTTTTAAGTCCAGATTAAATTAAATGAATACTATAAGTGTAACCCCTAGATGGCGCTATCCCAGGGGCTACTACCCCTGCCTGATTTGCCACTAACAGGTTGAGGGGCCTGGAGCCAATGGCGGGTGCCTCCACCCAGAGGTCAGGGTTTGCAATAGTTAAACTAACTTGGTCACAGCCCTCTGGGACACTGCAACCCCCCTTTCTTCCCACTAGTGGCCCACACAATATATCAGAATTACCTTCACAGTATACACTTACCCCAGGTCTGGTTCGGCACTGGGACCTCCTGTGAAATGAGATACAGTGCAACAATCACAGTACAGTACTTTAACATAGACAAATACCTCAGGCAGTATAACTTTGCTGAAACAAGCAGCTCTGATTTATTTAGGGGATATAACAAGGACAGGGAAATCAGGTTAATTAGCTTATCACTCTAATAATCTACCTATGGCTCTGTGCACAGGCCTATCCCTATCAGTTACTGTCCCTGGGTACCCAAACCTAGTGGCTAGTCCAAACCGTGGCAGCTGGTAGGGCCCTTTCACACAGAAAAGGAGAATTAAACAGTCAGCAGTACAGTAATTCCATTTGGATTTAATGTGGCAATTCAACAGGAGTGACCCTGAATTAGTACTCACGACCTCCAAATAAGATAGGGTCCTTCAATGTCAGCAGGGCTCACTTGAGGTACACAAACCTCTTCACACATCCATATAAAAGAAAGCACTATACCAGGCAGGCTGCATCTGTATCCGATCGCAATTACTGCACAATACCGGGAGAACACACAGCAGATTCAGTTCCTGACAGACCGGTGTAATTTTCAGCAATTCCTCCAGTCTTCTACAGGGTGAGCCTGGTTTCTACTCTTCAGAGATCCTTTGATTCTTTCACAGGGCCAGTTCAGTCCTAACAAGCTGTTACACAAGCTGCAGACCGGAACTCTGGGCCTTACACAGTTTTTGACTAAAACTGCACACTGAAAAGCACAGGGCTCCTTCCTTCTTCACTGCCAAAGCTCAACTGAAACTCCAACCGACAAAACTGGCACTTCCTTTGAGTTCCTCCCAGTTCTTGACTGGATTGGCTGTCACTCACAATAGACTGCTGCTGTTGGTCCAAAAGGCACTGAAGTCTAAACTACATCTCCCAAGTCTGCTCATACAATCCTCTTGTGGCTGGCTCAGATTATGAGTCCAAGTTCTGATTCGGCCCAAGGCACCATTTTAGAGCTAGCTTACCCCACACTGATTGGTCCAGTTCAGCAGTTCAAAACCAGAATGGGGAACTAGTCAGACACAGTTCTGACTGCAAAGAAAGCAGGTTAGACAAACTGTATTTTCATTATTACTCTACATGATTTCTGGCAAACAGTTACATCTTTCAGATAGGTTCCTTT